>OV702297.1:25234350-27734350 GCA_916181665.1 Avena sativa
ACTTGGCACATGATCACGCATGCATATGACTAATCAATAGTCAGTAAGCCTCGATGATTTATTTTGCCTCGGAGTTCTTGTATCACTTTCATGCCATAATTAGTCATGTTTTGTTGCAAGCATGATTATGACAGTTATTGCTCTCTCGTTTGTCGCTCCCTTTATTTTGCTAGCCTTCACTTGCACTGAGTATGAGCTCTACCTGTGCTTTCAACTCCCCAAAACCAATATTGCCAGCTGTGTCCACCATACCTACCTATTAGCATCATTTGCTACTTCAGCGCATATTTTATATATGTCGTGCTTTCTTCCAAAATAAAATGTTTGTCTATTTTGAGAAAGTTAGTTAGTAAAGCTCTCACGAACTTGATGGCACACTTTATTCCTTACGCTTAATAATCCTGAACCATTGTGACTATTCCATGAAAGTTATATGCTTGCTTATTATATGCTGGGAGTCAGCAGAACCGTGTTGTCACGGGGAACGCTTTCAACACCCTTTTGGATATCCTATCCAGTTGATACTTTGCTCTTTTGTTTATAGATGTCGACGATGTGAAATAAAAGGGGAGTTTGTGAGTTCATGGAGTTTATACATTGTGTTAGAGAAACGCCTGGGCCGCTAGCCTAAGCCATGCCTAATCATGGTGGAAACTTGCAGCATCACCATATTGAGCATCTATGAAACATCCTCAATAAAAAGCTATGCATATGGTAAATAGAAAGATTGCTGAGATGCTCATTGTCTGCTTGCCTTGTCATTTTGGTTATGGGAAAGCTCCTGTACCATGTGCAAGGGGTACCCCGTTAGCGGTTCTCGATGATATGCATGTATTTACAATGACAAGAACTTTCAGGTGACCAAAGTTGAGTAGCATGCGGAGCGACCCTCGTACTCAAGGGACTTGGGATTTCCAGCCTATGGTCTGTCAAGCATATGATTCAGAGTGGACCTCACTTTCACCTTAACCACATGAAGATGCCTATGATAGGGGCAATGAGATCTAAAAGCTAATGAGTACCTTCCTTTCAGCATTGGGAAGCCTTTCAAACCTTCACAAAACCGTTTTCACAATTTTGTTGAGTCACCACTTATTCTATGAGCACCTTCTTGAGAGCATAGTTGTCATTCTTGTCTTTGTTCCAAAACTTGATTAATTATGTCATGACTTTGATGCTTGTATCTCTGATATCTTTACCTCTAGTCTTCACTTGAACTTCAGAGGTGCCTTGGCATTTATATTGTGCTCTTCAAACAAAGGCAAGCGAGATACCACTCTATCATACCTTACTATGAGCATTGCAATGTTGCTTATGTTTATGTTTCATGCTACTTATTATTATTGAGTTGGTTTCTCTTCATAGCTTGCAATGACTATTGAGTAGACTTAGTTGCATACTCTTTATTATGAATTGTCTAAGAATCTACTTCTGTGCTGAGAATATTTACATCATATGAAGCAAATGTGTTCGTGAAAGTTCTTTATCGCACTCAGTTTTCAAATGAATTGCTTGAGGACAAGCAATAAGCTAAGCTTGGGGGGAGTTGATACGTCCAAAACGTATCTACTTTCCTGAACACTTTTGCTATTGTTTCTCCTCTAAACTTGTGTGATTTGGATACAACTAACACGGACTGACGCTGTTTTCAGCAGAATTACCTTGGTGTCTTGTTTTTGTGCAGAAAATCAACTATCAGGAAAAATCCTGGAAAATATGCCAAAAACTATTTTTCACCAGAAGGTCCACGGAGCCAGAAGGGGAGACAGAGAGGAGGCCTAGGGGGCAGACCCAACCCAGGCGCGGGCCCAACTGACCCCGCGCCTGGAGGGGTGCTGCCACCCCCAGTCAGCTCCACGGCCTCCCTATGCGCCTATAAGTTGCCTTTTGACCTAAAAACCGAGGGGGTTCGATAGTTTTCCAGAAAGAGTTCCGCTCCGCCGCCGCCATCAGAAACCAAGATTCGGATCCAGAAACTCCGTTCTGGCACCCTGCCGGGACAGGGAATTTGGAGAGGACCATTGCCATCATCATCACCAACGCATCTCCATCAACCACCGATGTTTCCCTCATCCATGAGTGAGTAATCCCCCGCTGTAGGCTTGGGGATGGTAGGGATTGAATGAGTTCTATCATGTAATCAAATAGATCTGTTAGGGCATAGTGCCTAGTATCTCTATTAGAGCTATTTGACTTTGTTGCAACTTGTTGTGCTTAATGCTTGTCACTAGGGCCCGAGTGCCATGATCTCATATCTGAACTTATTATTGAATCATTATGATAGTATTGTTTGTGATCTTATCTGCAAGTTGTGTACACATATCATTGTCCGGATCCAAAGTCCCCAAAGTGAAAATAATTGGGACAACCGGAGGGGATGGCTGTGGTGTGAGGATCACATGTGTTTACAAAGTGTTAATGCTTTGCTCCGGTGCTCTATTAAAAGGAGCACCTTAATTGCTAGTAGTTCCCTAGAGGCCCCGCTGCCACGGGCTGGCTGGACAGAAGATGTTGTGCAAGTTCTCATTGCGAGCACGTATGACTATATTTGGAGCACATGCCTAGGATTGTTTAGTACTTGGATGCTTGTTATTATTTATATGCAATGCCCTAGATCTTGAAGTTACATGTTTAGACTCGTCCATGCAACGCCCATCCATCCATCCCTATGCCTATCGCACTCGAATCCTACTGTTACTGTTACTGTTACTATTGCTCCTCTTTCACTATTATTGTTGCTGCTGCTGTTGCTTTGTTGTTACTACTACTACCAAACTGTTGCTACTGATAAACTTCTATGAGCAAGAACTATTTCTAGGTGCAGCTGAACTGACAACCTAGTTGTTAAGGCTTGCAAGTATTCTTTGGCTCCCCTTGTGTCAAATCAATAAATTGGGTAATACTACCCGCGAAGACTGTTGCGATCCCCTACACTTGTGGGTCATCACATACCACTAGTCAACACCTTCTGCTCTTCGTTGGGATCGACACTCCTATTTATCGAAAGTACTGCGATACACCCCCTATACTTGTGGGTCATCAAGACTATTTTCTGGCACCGTTGCCGGGGAGTGAAGCGCTATTGAAGAGTGGAACTGGTAAAGGAAACTTCTACTGTGAGTATTCCTTTTTGTTACTGCTTGTTACTTTGTTTCCAATATGGATAACCCACTTGGTTTTCTGTTTGGGAAAACTACTACCACTGCTAGGGTAGTAGATGGACCACCACCTGTTGAGATAGATCCTTTTAAGATACCTACAAGTATTGTTGATCGTGTTATGGATAATTATTATTTTGGGGATGGAACTGTTCATCCTGGTGATCATTTGCTTTTTATCCATGAATTATGCGGGTTGTTTAAGTGTGCAGGTATCACAATTGAACATGTAAAGAAGAAGTTACTCTCTATATCCTTGAAAGGGAGAGCTTAAGATTGGTATAAGCTGCTGAAGAATGGACAATCCATGGAATGGGAGGAAATGGCATCTCTATTTTATTCTAAATTCTATCCTCCCAGTGAGATTCATAAGGATAGAAATCTGATATATAACTTTTGGCCTCGTGATGGAGAGAGTACATCTCAAGCTTGGGGTAGATTGAAGTTACTAATGCTTAAATGTCCTATTCATGAACTCCCTAACAATATTATTATCAATAAATTTTATGCTAGGCTTTCTCTTCATGATAAAGATTTACTAGATGCTTCTTGTGCTAGATCATTCACACGTATGAAGGAAGAAGCTAAATGGGACTTACTAGACCGTATTCAAGAGAGCACTGAAGCTTGGGAGAATTAAAAAGGAAGAAAGTCAGGTATAAACTATGATTATGAATGCATTAAATCTTTTATGGGAACTGATGACTTCCGTGATATTAGTAATGAGTTTGGTCTTGATCCTCAAGTTCTTGAAAAAAAAAATTGCTTTTGCCTCTTATATTGAAATTCCCAAGAGAGAGTGGGACAAGTACCACGCTCCTTATAAAGACATTGTTACGCATGTTCCTTCTAGCATAGAAGTTTGTACTGTTGATCCTATTTTGCCTGAACCTTATGTTGAGAAAATCCCTTTTCGTACTAAGGTAAAGGAACATTCTATCATAGCTAATCTGGTTAGCAAAAGTGCAAAGAAAATTGTGGAGCCTGATGAGCTTGTGAAAGATCTTGTCACTAGAAACATAGAGGATGAGCATATTGTCTTTTGTGAAGACGCTACTAATATTGTTTCTCATCCTAAAAAGTTAGAAAAGCTAGTGTCCCTGTGCTTTATGTTAGAATTGGTAATCATAGCTATTATGGTTTGTGTGATATTGGCACTAGTTCTAGTGCTATTCCTTATGAGCTTTATAGGGAAATTATGCATGAAATTGGTCCTTGTGAGCTTGAGGACATTGATGTGGTTATTCACCTTGCTAATATAGAGCAAGTTTTCCCCATTGGCATTGTAAGAGATGTGGAGGTCCTTTGTGGTAAGATTAAATATCCTGCTGATTTTCTAGTACTTGGTAAAGAAGCTAGTAAAACCTATCCTATTATCTTTGGTAGACCCTTCCTGAATACTTGTGGGGCTATTATAGATTGTAGGAAGGAAAAAGTTTTGACTAAGTTTGATGGAGAGTCTTATGAGTTTAATTTTTCTAAATTTGCCAAAACTCCTTATGAAAATGAACTGCCTAATGATGATTTCAGGGTTGAACAACTTTCTGCTATTTATCTTGCTCCTAACAATGCCTTGCAGTAGTTTATGGAAGATCACGAAAGTGGTGTCTTCATGAAGGAAAGAAATGAGATTGACGAAGTTTTCCTTCGTCAGCCTGAGTTACTTAAGCATAATATACCTATGGAAGATTTTGGTACCACACTACCACCTAAAGGGGACCCTGTTTTTGAATTAAAACCTTTACCTTATGATCTTAAATATGCTTATCTTGATAATAAGAAAGTGTATCATGTTATTATTAGTTCTAAACTTTCAGGAAAGGAAGAGGAAAGATTATTGGAAGTATTGAAGAAACATCGAGGAGCTATGGGTTATACTCTTGATGATTTAAAAGGAATTTCTCCCTCTATATGTCAGCATGCTATTAATATAGAGCCTGATGCAAAACCAGTTGTTGAGCACCAACGCCGTCTAAATCCTAAGATGAAGGATGTGGTAAGAAATGAGGTACTAAAACTCCTTGACGCTGGTATTATTTATCCTATTGCTAATAGTCAATGGGTTAGCCCTGCTCATTGTGTTTCCAAGAAAGGGGGAATAACTGTTGTGCCTAATGAAGATAATGAGCTTATACCCCAAAGTGTAGTGGTTGGGTATAGAATATGCATTGATTTTAGAAAGATCAATAAAGTTACTAAGAAAGATCATTATCATTTGCCCTTTATTGATCAAATGCTTGAGAGGTTATCCAAAAAGACTCGCTTTTGTTTTCTTGATGGTTATTCTGGTTTCTCTCAAATTGCTGTGAAAGCACGGGACCAAGAGAAAACTACTTTCACTTGTCCTTATGGTAATTATGCTTATAGGCGTATGCCTTTTGGTTTATGTAATGCTCCTGCTACCTTTGAGAGATGTATGTCTGCTATCTTTAATGGTTTTTGTGAAGAAATTGTGGAGGTTTTCATGGACGATTTTTCTATCTGTGGAACTTCTTTTGATAACTGCTTGCACAACCTTGATAAAGTTTTGCAGAGATGTGAAGAAACCAACCTTGTTCTTAATTGGGAGAAATGTCACTTCATGGTTAATGAAGGGATTGTCCTTGGACACAAGATCTCTAAAAGAGGCATTGAAGTTGACAGGGCCAAAATTGAAGCAATTGAGAAGATGCCTTGTCCTAGAAATATCAAAGGTATTCGTACTATCCTTGGTCATGCTGGTTTCTATAGGAGGTTTATTAAAGATTTCTCCAAAATTTCAAAGCCCCTTACTAATCTTCTTCAAAAATATGTACCTTTTGTTTTTGATGATGATTGTAAGGAAGCTTTTGAAACTTTGAAGAAAGCTTTGACTACTGCTCCTATTGTTCAACCACCTGATTGGAGTTTACCTTTTGAAATTATGTGTGATGCTAGTGATTTTGCTGTGGGTGCTGTCCTTAGACAACATGTTGATAAGAAGTTGAACGTTATTCATTATGCTAGTAAGACTCTAGATGCTGCTCAAAAGAATTATGCTACTACTGAAAAAGAGTTCTTAGCTGTAACCTTTGCATGTGATAAGTTTTTTTTTGTTGACTATCTACTGTGAGGAAAAATCCCCACAGCCCCCCACTTTTATTCATAACAAAAAAGAGTAATTACAAAAGAAAGAAAAGAGTTATGTACATCTGGTCATCCAACCTGAGGATGAGAAGGGACTACACTATACAAATGAAACCAGAGTGGACCTACTGCAAGGTAGCCACCTAAGCTAGCAACCTATCCTTATGCACTTTTTTCATTCTGTGACTTTGCATGGTCATATCAAACACAAACAGCTTCTTCCATGCAGCAAAAGTGGGTCTGATGTTCTGGAAGATTTTACCATTTCGAACTTTCCAAATATTCCAACATGCAATGAACATCACCTCAGCAAAGAAAGGTTGGTTAAAAGATTTTCTGGCACTTAAAGCAATTTGGAAACGATCATTACCAGAACCCCAATCCACCTGAAGATAGCTCCAAATTCGAGCACTGTAATTGCAGTTAAAAAATAGGTGATCCCTATCCTCATGGTGATTCCCAGGACATAAAGCACAAGAAAAAGTGTCAGTAACATTCCAATGCCTCCTCTTGATTAGATCCTTGGTATTTAGGCGGTCACTGAGAAGCAGCGAAGAAAACACTTTAATCTTCATGATACATTTACTTTGCCAAATCCACTTGTAAAGAGGGCAGACAGGTAAACCCTCATAGACAGTCTGGTAAAACTTAGTAGCTATGTAGTTCTCCCAGGAGCATTGCCAGGAGTCTACACCCTTATCATCCAAATTAACTTGATCCAGCCAGGAGGAAATCAGGAGAAATTCATCGTAAGCCTGTCCTGACATAGGGAGATGAAACTCAATAGATCTATCCCGAAGAAGCACCACCTCCCTAACCGAGATCTTATCATCTTTAGCATAAGAGAAAAGTCTTGTGAATCTGTCTCTCAAAGGATTTCTAGAATCACCAATCTCCCAAGCATCAGACCAAAATAACACAGAATCACCATAAATGTACCACAGGGAGAGCAACATTTCTATACTTGTCCATGAGGGAAACAATATCTCTCCACCAATAAGAGCCATAGGCCTTAGCAGCATGGGGAACCTCATTCTCATAATAGGACTCCCAAACCAATTTCACCCAAGGAATGTGCATCTCCTTATTATAAAATTTATGCAGAAATTTGATAAGAAGAGCATCATTCTTATGCTGAAAATCCACAATACCCAGCCCCCCTTTCAGCTTTGGCTTACAGATCATATCCCAAGCAAGCAGAGACTGTTTAGTGGTATTAGTGTTGTCTCTCCACAAACATTGTCTGATAATTCTGTTTAATTGCTTAGTGATACCAGGGGGGATATGAATGGTGCACAGAAGGTGAAGAGGAATGGAAGAGAGAGCAGAGAAAATAAGTTGCAAACGTGCCCCATATGATAAAAAACTGTAGGTAGCAATTAGTATTCTCTCAAGCATGTGAACTACAGGGGAAAGTTCCTGAATAGAAGGTCGAGTGGTACCAACCGAAAGCCCAAGATATGTGAAGGGTAGATAACCCATTTGGTAACCAAACTCAGTGGCCAAATCCTTCAGGACAGAGTCATCAACATTGATCCCATACATAGAAGATTTGTGATAGTTGATATGTAATCCAGTTGAAACAGAGAAGACAGAGAGCACATTTTTGAGGGCCAGAATCTGATCCAGATCAGCAGGCATAATAAGGAGGGTGTCATTTCAATATTGAATGATGGGAAAATCAGGATCACCAATGATTATGGGGAGTTGGATTTTACCCTCCTTCAGCAGATTATTCACAACCGACTGCAGCAAGTCTCCTCCCAAAACATATAAGATAGGGGAGAGGGGATCCCCCTGTCTCACCCCCTCTTACATTTAAATTGTTTCCCAGGGACACCATTTAGAAGAACAGAGGACACACCAGAGGACAGGAAGTCCTTGACCCATTTGATCCACTCCTCTCCAAAACCCTTAAATCTCATAATTTGTAAAAGAGCTTCATGTTCAATTGAATCAAAAGCCTTTTCAAAGTCCAATTTCAGAATAATGATGGGCTTCTTGGACACATGACACTGGTAGGTGTATTCCAGTGACCAAGCAAGGCAGTCCTGAATAGTTCTAGATTTGATAAACCCATATTGATTCTTATGCACACAATGCAGAATTTTCTCCTGTAACCTGTTTGCAGCAAGCTTGGTAATAAATTTAAGGCACACATTGGTCAGCGAGATGGGTCTATAATCATTAACTCCCTCGGGAGAGTTCACTTTGGGCACAAGTGTAATGAAGGAAGAATTATTGTTTTCTAGAGAGATAGTTCCAACATGGAAATCATGGGCTAGCTTATAAAAGTTAGGGGAAATAATATGCCAGCATTTGTTCAGAAAGAGGCCATTGAATCCATCAGGCCCAGGGGCTTTATCAGCAGGCATGAACTTGATAATCAGATCCATCTCTTCCTTTTCAAAAGGCTTTGTTAAGTCCTAAAGCCCATCAATTGACTGTAAAAGAGTGGCAAGATAAAAGCCCATGGAGATGCCCTTAGCCTAACCCATCATGTGTTTGAATTTACTTAGAACCATCCCAGCCATTTGTTGGGGATCAGAGTAACTTTCCCCATCCTCACCCTATAAAGAAGCGATATTGTTTCTTCTAAACTTTTGACTGGCCATAGCATGAAGTAATTTAGGGTTATCCTCCCCCACTTTAATCCATCTGGTAGAACATCTATTTCTCCAATAAGTGCATTGTTCTTTAAGCAGTTTCTCCAGGTGAAGTTTGACAATATTTCTGAAGTTAAACTCAGGTTTTGTTAGTGTCCTTCTCTCCTCTGAATTATCAAGGAAAAGGATCACCTTATTGCAGTTCCTAATGTTTAATTTGATGGTGGATAGGCTGGTTTGCCATTTCTTGAGATCGTAACGCAGGCATTTCAGTTTGTGTGCAAGGCAAGCAGCACTGTTAGATTTGTGAGAGGGTTTGCTCCAAGACTTTTCCACACACTCCAAGAAAGTGGGATGTTGAACCCAGTAATTTTCAAATCTAAAAAGCTTCACCTTAGGAATAAAGGTATCAATTGTTACCACACAAGGAACATGATCAGAGGAAGATTTAGCCAAAGGCAGCACCACAGTGTTAGGAAATTTTGTTGTCCAATATGGAGTGGTGAAGAACCAATCCAATTGTTCAAGCAAAGGACCATCTTGCATATTGGACCAGGTGTACATTCTCCCTTTGATAGGTAGTTCCACCAGACCAAGATGCCCAATGAGTTCATTGAAAATAAACATATCATTGGCATCACCCCCAGGTTTGTTTCTGTTATCCTCAGATCTGATAAAATTAAAATCCCCTATGAGGAGCCAAAGGGAATCAACATCAATTTGTAGATTGTAAAGCCAGGTTATAAAGTTATCTCTTTCAGGACCATGACATGGCCCATAAACAGCAACAAGGGTCCAGTTATCATTATTATGTGAGGACTGAAAGTTAATCATGACAACAAATCTCTAAACTTGCAATAAGGAGCCCTGAAACATTGCAGAACTCCACAAAACAATAATGCCTCCAGAAGCCCCAACTGAGGGGGAATAAGCAAAATTATCAAAACGTTTTGGGCAGAACTTTCTAATTATACGGTGATCAAAATAATCCATCTTGGTTTCCTGTAGGCAGATGATAGAGCAATGACTTTCCTCAATTTTAGCACGCACATATCTTTGCCTTTTCTCGGAATTTAAGCCCCTAACATTCATATCAATCACACACCATTTTCTGTAGGACCAATTATCCATTACAACCCAGGAAATAGCACAAAAACAGGTTCAGGTAGCTAGTCCTGAACCCCCAACAAAGTCTAACACCAAAACAAGACACAAAGAGTCTGACATGGACATAGAAGGAACTAAAAATAACAGAAATGAAATAACATAAGCCCTCAGAGCAGAGCTTCCACCCAAACTGCATATGGCTTGTGATCATCATTTGGAACTAGAAGCTTCATTAGTGTCCTTGGAATTAGCCAAAAGCTTCTCCCTTGTCAGCTCCTTGTTTTCAATGCCCAAACTGAGTCCCACTGCTTGGAGAGTGGAAATTGGTGTTGGGGGGATTTCCTCTAGCATATCTGGCCCCTCTTGAGGATCACCTTGCCCATCAGAAGTTGCATCTGCCACAACCTCTTCAATAAGTGTCAGTCTGGCCTTAGGCATCTTCCTCTTATTTTTTGCAGGTGTATGAGAATCGGGAAGGGCAACATGCATATGTACATCCCTACTGGAGCAGCTACATGTACTACAACGCAGACCACGACCACAAATAGGTGTTTTCTGCTTGCTCTGTTTCCTGGTGATCTTCTTGCAATCAACAACCTCAGTGGCCCCAAAGCCAGTAAACGTGCTAGCTGATGCAAATGAAGAAATGGTAATTTTCTTCCTGGTTGGAACAATTGAGAGGTCCTCTAAGTTTAGACCCTACATTGTTGATTCAAAGGTCACTATTCATACTGATCATGCTGCTATTAAGTACCTATGATGAAGAAGTACGCTAAGCCTAGGCTTATTAGATGGGTGTTGCTTTTACAAGAGTTTGATATGCATATTGTAGATAGGAAAGGTGCTAAAAATCCTGTTGCTGACAATTTATCTCGTTTGGAAAATATTTCTTTTGACCCTTTGCCTGTTAATGATAGTTTTCCAAATGAGCAGTTGGCTGCAATAAGGGTAAGTCCACATGAAAGTCCTTGGTATGTTGATTATGCTAACTTTATTGTTTCCAAGTATTTGCCTCCCACTTTTACAGCCCAGCAAAGAAGGAAATTATTTTATGATCTAAGGCATTACTTTTGGGATGACCCACATCTATATAAAGGAGTAGATGGCATTATGCGAAGATGTGTTCTAGAATTTGAACAACAAGAGATATTGAGAAAATGTCACGGCGGTGCTTATGGAGGACATCATGCTAGGGATAGGACTACACAAAAGGTTTTACAGTCTGGATTTTATTGGCCTACCCTTTTCAAGGATGCAAGGAAGTTTGTCCTTTCATGTGACGAATGTCAACGAGTTGGTAACATTTCTAGACGCAGTGAAATGCCTATGAACTATTCTCTTGTTATTGAACCTTTTGATTGTTGGGGGTTTGACTTTATGGGTCCTTTTCCTCCTTCAAAAGGGTATACTCATATTCTTGTTGTTGTAGACTATGTTACAAAGTGGGTAGAAGATATACCTACAAATAGTGTTAATGGTAAGACCTCTTTGAAAATGCTTAAGGATGTTATTTTTCCTAGGTCTGGTGTGCCTAGATATCTCATGACTGATGGAGGCTCTCATTTTATTCATGGGGGTTTTAGAAACTCTCGCTAAGTACGATGTAAACCATAGAATTGCTTAAGCTTATCACCCCCAAACCAGTGGGCAAGTAGAACTTTCCAATAGGGAAATTAAATCTATCTTGCAGAAGACTATCAATAGATCTAGAAAAAATTGGGCTAAAAAGTTGAATGACGCTTTGTGGGCTTATAGAACTGCTTATAAAAATTCTATGGGGATGTCTCCTTACAAAATGGTCTATGGGAAAGCTTACCACTTGACTTTAGAATTAGAACACAAAGCTTATTGGACAGTGAAAGAGTTAAATAGAGATTTTAAACTTGCTGGTGAGAAAAGATTGCTTGACATGAGTGCCTTAGGAAAAAGTAAAAAGATGGCATGATAGGAGGATTCTCAAAAGAGAGTTCAATGTAGGCGAGAAAGTTCTTTTGTATAGGTCCAATCTTAGATTTTTTGCAGGGAAACTACTCTCAAAATGGGAAGGACCTTCTGTTTTTGAGGAAGTATATCGTTCAGGATCTATCAAAATATCTTCTTTAAAGGATGACACAACACAGGTGGTGAATGGTCAAAGACTAAAACATTATATTTCTGGAGATTCTTATAATGAAGATGTTGATGTTATTCAAATGGTGACTCCAGAAGAATTTATTAGAAACCAAACTGCAGAGTTCGTCTTTGAATAGGTAAAAGAGGTGAAAACAAAAGGTTCATGAAATCCCAATCTTTTTATATTTTTGATGTTTTTAATACATAAGGGAAGTTATAAGAAGGAACAGAGGAGGAAATGGAGGCCGGGTGGCCAAACCCACCCTAGGCACGGGCCCACGTTGCCCCGCGCCTGGAGGGGGTGAGACCACCCTGAGCTCCGACTCCGCCTCGTTTTCGCATCAAAACTTTCCTTATGCATTGAAACTTCATAATATATAACCCCCCAGATTCCATGAGGTTCTTGCATCGAGTTCTCATTGTGTTTTTGTTTCGATATGTTTCTGTCAGGGAACTTCTCAGTTTTGGAGCTACAATGTCTTCCTCTGAATCACCCATGGAGGATTCCTCTGTGGATGCCTCAACCCATACATGTATGAGTTGAAGATCCATCCCAAGGAGTTGATTCTCAAATATGGGAAGGTACATATGAAAGAAGTTCAAGGCCCCAAGGGAGAAGGAAGTCTGGAAGATAGGATGGAAGCATTGGAGCAGGAGGTTTTTAGGTACAAGAAGATGGCGGAACGCGAAGTGGATGTTATTCACAAGATAAGTTCAGAACTCATCGCCAAACACGAGGAGTAGGTGGCTGAGCTCCGAGAAGAAATCTTCTCGCTCCGTCAGACCACCAACCAACTACAAGCACAGCTCTACAACATACAAAATCAAAAATGTGAGTATGAGGCTAGATTTGATCGCATAAGCTCCGCTGCTAGTTTCAGGATTGCGTAGACAAGGACATCCTTTTTGGATGGGGAACCTTTGCCTTGGAAGTTTTATGATGACAAGAGAACACCACCAGCACTGAAGGAGTAATTCGTCATCAGGTTTGGCATCCCCTTGGCTTGTTCCAAGCTTGGGGGAGTGTCGCGGTATCACAGCCATTATCTTTTATCATTTACCTTTTTTAATGGATTCTTATCTTTGGTAGAGAAGTTATCTTATGGTTTGGTTTGCATATGGAAGTATCTCTCCTTTAGTTGGTTATATCTATGTATCCCTTGGTGTGAGTGCCTTTATTGGAATATTAATGAGAAGTTTCATCTTTTACTTTTTGCACTTCTTATTTTAGTTTGCAATCTCTATTACATGATGGATCTTTTTGATCAGTATTGGCATCACTTTGGGATCGTCAAGTGGATCTAAATTGGTTTTGGCAAACCGAGTTCTGGTCAGTAGTAACACTTTTTGAGGTTTGAGAGAAAAAGAGAAAAGCTTACAGGTATTTTGTATCATTTATTTTCTTTCTTGTTGGCTCATAAGCTTAGTATTCTTTATTTAAGTTCTTTTATGTCTTCAAGGAAGATTTCATGTTTGGCTTTATTACTTGTATGTTTGCTTGTTTCTTTCAACTCTCTTGCTTGCTACCCAGCCTTGCTAGTCAAAAACCTGTTTTGAGAAGGCATACTTCTCATGTTTCCAAACCCTTTAACCAAAACCTTTGCCATTTGTGTCCACCATATCTACCTAGTAGCTTTTGCTATTCCAAGCAAATTCTCAAGCTTCATCTATCTTTCTAATTAAAAAGTATTTTGTTATGTGAAAACTAGTAAGTAAAGCTCTCACGAACTTGATGGCACACCTTATTTTCTTGCCCCTAATAGACTTGAACCATTGTGTCATCGAAGTTGTATATGCTTGCATCTATATGTTGGAATTAGCAGAACAATGTTGTCACGGGGAACGCTTTCAACATTGCACTTGTACGCTGTACATAGTTGATATTGTGCTCTTTTGTCTGTGGATGTCAACAGTGTGAAATAAAGAGGGAACTTGTAAGTCCATGGAGTCTGTATTTTGTGTTAGAGAAACGCTTGGGCCGCTAGCCTAAGCCATGCCTAATCATGGTGGAAACTTGCAGCATCACTATAGTGAGATATCTATGAAGCATCCTCAATAAAAATTTATGCACATAGTAAATAAAAAGATCGCTGAGATGCTCACTGTCTGCTTGCCTTGTCATTTTGGTTATGGAAAGCTCCTGTACCATGTGCAAGGGGTACCCCGTTGGCGGTTCTCTATGATACGCATGTACTTATAATGACAAAAACTTACCGGTAATTAAAGTTGAGTAGCATGAGGAGTGGCCCTCATATTCAAGGGACATGAGATTGCCAACTTATATTTCGTCAAGCATATACTCCATCTTTGTGCACTTTAACCTTAATCATCTCAAGATGCCTATGATATGGGCAATGAGGGCTCAAATCTAGTAAGTATCATAATCTTTTGGAAGCTCTTTATGACTTGAAATCCCTGCTACCCTCTATGAAGGGACCTTTCTCATATTTACCAAGTTGAGTCAGTAAACCTACTTCCTCTCTATCTCCAGCAAGCATTTGAGTTGTTGTGTTGCAAGCATTCATATGGTGATTTATTCAATCATGTTCTTTATCTTCCTTGTTTGCACAAGGCTCTTATTTATTGAGTATTACTTTGAAAGCCTTTGTTGAAAAACCTTTTTGAGCAAAGAGTGCTCCTGTTATAAAACTTCTACAAAAATCTTTTTGTGAAACCATTTGCCAGCTGTTCTCTGACCAAGAACAAGAGTTTGCCAATTCCAATTATGATTTATCTTTATGCATCTCTATTGTGACTCCTGTATTTGTTGCAAGCTAAGTTATAGAAGGGTGAGTTGCTTTTTTCTATAAGTTGTGCAATGGTAAGTGTGATCCTTCTTGTCCGTATTCTTTTATAGACACTTCACTCCATAAACCTGTGGACATGTTTACTGAGCTCAGTTTTCGCTTGGGGACAAGCGAAGGTCTAAGCTTGGGGGATTTGATACGTCCAATTTGCATCACCATTCTATATCATAATTTGCCTCTATTCATTGATATATGTCTTATTATGAGGTATTACTTATGTCTTTTCCATTGTTTTTGCATGTTGGATGATTCTTGGAGGATGGACTGCCGGAGTCTAGATTCTGATGGAAAAAGAGGTGTTTTGATGCAATTTCACGAAGATCAGAAAATATGGGAAAATTATATTTTCTCGGAAGACTGAGGAAGCCAGAAGGGGAGGCGAAGAAGGGCCACAGGGGGCCCCTAGGCGCGGGCCCACCTTGCCTCGCGCCTAGGGCAGGTGTGGCCCACATGTCTGGCCTCCGACTCCGCCATCTCGCCTATATCTTCCTTACGGAACCCTAATACCAGGGGGCGACACAAAAAGATTTCCGCCGCCTCTGCGGGGCAGAAAACACCGAGAGAGAAAGATCTCTCCGACAGACAGATTTTTTCCGGGGAAATTCCTTTCCGGAGAGGGGATATCATCGCCATCAACGTCATCATCAAGCTAGGCTTCATCGGGATCATCATCATCATCCACACCATCATCTCCACTAGCACCATCATCACCACTCCGTACCGCTGTAACAATTGTGTTGGATATTGCTTTAGTTCTTAGGGAAACTTTCCCGGTGTTAATTACTATTTTATTTGATGCTTGTGAGTGGAACCATTGGATTATTGTTTATGTTCAGATTGTTATTCATCACCATATCATCTTTGATCTTGATCCATATGATGTCTTGTGAGTAGTTCGTCTAGTTCTTGAGGACATGGGAGAAGTCATGTTGTTAGCAGTGGATTTGTGTTGAGATATTATTCAATGGTTTAGTATTTAAGTTGTGGTGCTATTCTTCTAGTGGTGTCATGTGAACATCGACTACATGATATTTCACCATTTATGGGCCTAGGGGAATGCATTGTGTATTTGGCTACTAATTGCGGGGTTACCGGAGTAACAGAAACCTGAACCTCTGTTAGGACACCATTGCATAAGGGAGCGTAGGATCTCAGAGTTTAAGGCTGTGGTTAGGTTTATATCTTAATTACTTTCATGTAGTTGCGGATGCTTGCAGGGGTTAATAACAAGTATGTATTAGTCCAAGTAAGGTTGGTACATTAGCACAGGTTCACCCACACAACACTTACAACACCAAAGAAGAGTACTCAGCTATTTGAAGCGAAAGCACTTGACAGAATTCCCATGTGTCCTCGAGAACGTTTGGTCCTTATAAGTATTTCCACCGGCTTGCCCTTTGCTAAGAAAGGATTGGGCCACTTGCTGCGTTTGTTCGTTGTCTTTATTACTTGCTCTTTGTTTTGTTGCCTTATCAGAAAACCACTAAAAATCCGTCTGCTAAGTATTTGCAGAGATTTCCTGCTCCATACCACTAGTAAACACCTTCTGCTCCTCGTTGGCATCGACACTCCTATTTATCGAAAGTACTGCGATACACCCCCTATACTTGTGGGTCATCAGTTCTTGCCCTAAAGACATGGAGGCATTACCTTATGGGAAATCGTTGCGAGATTTATTCGGATCACAAGAGCCTGAAATATATTTTCACTCAGAAGGAGCTGAATATGAGGCAGAGAAGATGGATCGAGCTAATCAAGGACTATGATCTGGACATTGACTATCACCCCGGTAAAGCCAATGTGGTAGCAGATGCCCTTAGCAGATTGCCGTGTCGCTTGAACTCCATGATTCTGAAGGACCAACCAAGTTTGCATAAGGAGTTGGAAGATTTTAGAATGGAATTAGTAAGTGAAGGATTTTTGCCTAGCATAGAACTTCAACCCACTTTGATCAGTCAGATCAAGGAGGCACAGAAAGTAAATGCTAGTATCGACGGAATCAAATGCCGCATCGGTACAGGCAAAGTACCCGGATTCACCGAGGATGAAGAAGGAGTTTTGTGGTACAAAGGACATCTCTATGTACCAGGAGATTCATGATTGAAGGAAAATATTTTGAAAGAGGCCCATGATACCCTTTATTCTATCCACCCCGGAGGAACGAAGATGTATCAGGATCTGAAGGAGCAATTTTGGTGGCATAAGATGAAGAGAGAAATCGGAAGCTACATAGCCAAGTGTGGCATTTGTCAGAGAGTCAAGGCGGGACATCAGAGACCCGCAGGACTGTTGCAACCACTGCAGATTCCGAAATGTAAATGGGATTCAGTTGGAATGGACTTTACCACCGGATTGCCTACATATAGTAGGGGAAATGACTCTATTTGGGTCATAGTTGATAGATTGTCCAAAGTTGCCCATTTCTTACCAGTAAAGACCACTTACCAGAGTTCGAAGCTAGCAGAGTTGTATATTGCTAGGATCGTCAGTTTGCATGGAGTCCCCAAGAACATCATGTCGGATCGAGGAACTCAGTTTACCTTGATATTCTGGAAGAAAGTCCAAGAAGGATTAGGAACCCGACTAGATTTCAGCACAGCTTATCACCCTCAGACTGATGGACAAACGGGGCGAGTAAATCAAATACTCGAATATATGTTGAGAGCCTGTGTGTTAGAGTATGGATCAAAATGGAAAGATTGTCTGCCGTTCGTAGAATTTTCGTACAACAACAGTTATCAAGCTAGTTTGCAAATGGCCCCATTTGAGTTCATGTATGGAAGGAAGTGTCGTACCCCTTTGAATTGGTCGGAAGTAGGAGAGAGTCAGATTTTTGGACCCGACATCCTACGAGAAGCAGAAGAGAAGGTTCACAAGATCCGTGAGCACCTCAAGACCGCCCAATCCAGATAGAAGAGTTATGCCGACAAGAGACGTCGAGACCTCGCTTTCAATATCGAAGATTTTGTGTATCTCAAAGTTCCGCCTTTGAAGGGAATGCAACGTTTTCAACTCAAAGGAAAATTAGCCCCCAGATATATCGGGCCCTTCAAGATTCTGAATCGTCGAGGAGAAGTATCGTATCAACTGGAACTACCAGAGGAGATGTCAGCAGTGCATAATGTGTTCCATATATCGTTACTTCGCAAATGCCTATAAGTCCCGGAGAAGACTGAAGTTTTCAAGAACATTGATCACCAAACCATAGAGATCAACGATGACCTGACGTATCCTGAAGTACCCATCCGTATTTTGGAGGAAGCTTTCAAAACCACCAGGACCCGAAGCATCAAGTTTCTCAAGATCCAGTGGAGCAACCACATTGAAGAAGAAGCTACCTAGGAAAGAGAAGACTACATCAAGACGGAGTTTCCCGATCTCTTTAAATCCTAGTTTTCTTTTTCTTCTTTCTCAAATATCGAGACGAGATTTTGTTTAAGGAGGGAAGGTTTGTAACATCCCAAAACTATTGGTCAAGATTATCAGTTTCCAATCACCAAAATTAGGGTTAACAAAAACTTTTGTTAATTAAAATCATATGAATGCATGAATGGACTTGTGTGATTGTTGTAAATAGCAAGGAATGGTTTAAAGATGAAAACAACATCATCTAAATCATTTCCAAGCAGAATCAAATCAAGATAAATTCAAAAAGAAACAAAATAAGCAAATGGTCATTTTTGCCAATCTTGCTCACTAGGCCACTTTGAGTGTTTCTAGTCCAAGATTTCAAACAGAAACAATTCCATTTCTTTTCACCCCTTTCTAGACCAAGTGAAAGTGAACCCAAGCCCACCTTTCAAACTCACAGAAACATTTGGCAACTTGATTCAAATGACAACTCAAAATTGAATCTATATCATATGTGAAGATCACCAATTCTCAAAAACCAACCAAACCAGTGCACCTTGACAAAACCAACTAACCAGAGACTACCTAGTACGTGACTAGTACACCCACCAAGTTTCAGCCAAAAATTCAAATTCAAATCTCTTTCGGCCATTTCATCAAACACCTTGCAAACACAAATCAAACAAACATCAAACACTATAGTGAGCAGTGCTTTTTTCCTAACTTGTTCCCTCTCTACCTCACAGCACACTCTTAGTAGATCATCTAGTTCATTTAACAAGCTCTAGCACCATTGTGATCTTGCCATTGCCATCAATGGTGAGCATGTCGAGCACCAAACGGCCACCCCATTGTTGACAGCCAGCTAGGAGCTTCCCTAGCCTCGCCAACCTTGTTTGGGACACTGACCACCGTCCACCGCCACCCCTGTCCAACGCCAAAGCGCTGCCAGCCCCTAGACCACTCAGCCCGAGCGTGCCCAGCTTCTCTCCAAGCATGCCGAGAGCGCGCCAAAGCGTCGCACTCGACACGCGAGCACAGACCATGTGTCGCCCTTGCCGCTTGCATGCGTGATCACCACCTCCCCAGGAACCGCCAGGACATGCCCGTTCGTCGCTGCGCGAACAGGAGAGCCCGTGCGCCATTAAAATGTCCATCGGACCCATCCAGAGCACCGTAATGTTTCGACCATCTCGCACCGCCCCACGCCTCGTGACCATGCCGTTGAGCTTCGCCAGGGAACATAGCACCGCCCCCTACCTTCGCCCATGCCATTAGCCCACTATGCCGACGACCATGACGAGCTCCACCCGCGCCCTTCGGTCCCCTCGTTGCACTATAAATAGAGGCCTCCCCCGTTCAATTTCAGCACACCAACACACTCCCCTCTCTCTCAGAACCACCCCACCTCATCCCCGGAGCAAGGCGAGCAGCAGGTCGCCGGAATTTTGCCGGAGTCTGCCGCGGAGGAGGAAGAGAGGAGCCAATGATTGGAGCCGCCCCAGGAGAAGCCAATAGTACCAGGAGGTTCGCCGTCGTCGACTTCGTTGTTCGTCCCCATTGCCGACCCTCGCTTGAGCCCCGGTGAGCCTCACATGACCCCCACTGGCCGCGCTAGGGTTCTTTCTCGCCGGCGTTGCCCAACGGAGACGATAAGTCACAGTCGTTCGATTAGATGTTGATCGTGTGGTCTAGATTGCCCCGTACCCCTTCGTACCCCCTGTCTCACTGACTGGTGGGGACATTCACTTAAACCCACCCCCGCACGCGCTATGTGTCGTGGGCCGGCCCAGTTAACTTCCCGCGTGACCCAGTAGTTTGAATTTAGGTTTTTCCATTTAGTTTCAAACATAGTTCTGTCTCTAGATTCAAAAATCAACCCAGGTCGATTCACTGAACCAAATTGCATGAAACTAATTTTTCTAGAAAGGTACTGAAATTCTTAATCCAAGCCCGTTGGATTCAAATCATTTGGAGTTGTATATCACCTATAGTAAAAATAACAAGGCATAAGCTTTTCTGCATTCAAACATTTTTAAAAATTCAACCAAAAAAGTTGTTGAGTTGATTCCAACTCTCAAAAATCACATTTAACACGACCTTTATGAATATATAAAAATATCTAGGTTTACTTGCAAAAATAATGGACAAGTAATAAAAGAATGCCCCATAGGCATTTCTAGTCACTTTAATTAATTAAAATAAAAAGGTTAAACCTTATTAAATTGTGACACAACTTTAAATCATATTCCCAAGTACTGAAATATGTGGTGATGACATGTGTCAACATGATCCCATGTTTTAGTTGGAGAATATTAAATCTTAAGTAGTTTTTCAATGAGTAGAAATTACTTTTCTAAAATAAAAGAAATAAAACTATTGCTTTATTCTTTGTGATGTTTGTTATGATGCTCGATCATCTAGTGAAAACCTTGGTGTGATAAATAGAACTAGTTAAGTATTGTTTGGTGATTGTGTACCTCGTATTTATTTATAGACGGTAGTACCGACCAAGGATACGAGGAGGAAGGAGGATACTACCAGGAAGAAGTAGAGGAGAACTTCAACCACTGCACTGCACAAGGCAATCTTCACAATACAAGTTAACTTTGCAAGTTAACCCTTGCAAGATAACTATGCCAAATATATGCCTTAGGCATATGTGATTATACCACCTCATGTTACCCAATCCCAGTTTTATTTGCAAGCTTAGTATTTTATTTCTTTATCAAAGCTTTCTATTAGTGTTTACTTAAGTGAATTGTAGATCTTAGGAAGATGTTTAAAGATAGCATAAAGATCATAAAACTTGGCGTAAGTTAGATAAATCTTGATGTCATCCTGAGGCATGAGATAGAGCTTAGATAAGTCACACTTGATTATCACCCATCATTAGTGTTTATCCCCCACTTGTAGTTGCTAGTGCTAAGCATAAAACTTGATCACCTTAGATGGGAATACTTGGTGAAAATGGTTATGAAAACCTTAGAATGATGAGTCATTCTACTGAAATGTTTTGACATGTGTTCTTGAACACCAGATGATTTTTGATGATGAAAATGTTGAGGCATGAGCCTTAGCCCTTTATAAAACTGATGGTGGTCTGGATGCGATACCATTCCAATTTTACCGTACAACCACAATACCCGAAATTGGGTAGGGCTTGACCGGAAGTTTTATATACCTTAGTATGGGTTCCCTTGCGGCCAAGGTTTGAGCTGAGGCTACCTTGTGAAGATTGACCACCTATGTAGTTCCCAAGATGACAGATGGTCATGGTTGGGAGGCCAAACTCAAAGGAGAGGTGCCTATACTAGGGCGTGTAATTGAAAGGTTAGGATTGATTATCCGCATACTGAGTATGGTGAATTCAGGATTGTTCCTGACGGATGTATTGAATATTGTGGTGAAAGTGTACCACCTCTGCAGAGTGTCAAACTATTCGAATAGCCGCGTCCGCGGTTATGGACAGTTGGTGTTGGGGGGATGACCCCGAGTAGGGTCAAGGAAGGGGAAAGAAGAAAGGAGTCTCCCTTACCTTAAGCCGAATTACAAGCTGAGTCAGCCGAATCATGCAAGATCCGACCGAGGTAAGCTGAGGCTTGGCAAATATAGAGTGATTAACACATTACTCGGCCAACGTGTAAGCTAAGTCAGCCGAATAAGGTTGATTGACTTGTATGCAGGTGAAGGTCGGGCCGAATTATGCGAGATGAGGCCGCGTGACGTGAAACTTGCAGGAGAAGGAGGAGCCTAAAGTCAAACCCTAGTTGCTGGCTAGGAGGAATCTACATAGAGCCAAGCGCTAAGGACAAAGAGCAGAGCTACAGAGGGGCAGACAAGCGTCACGGAGGTGACAGTGAGGAAGCCCGAGGCACACATGTGAGGGCCTCTGGGACTTTGCCGCCGATAGAAGGGGGACATGGAAAGGAGTCCGCCGAGTTACCACTTTGGGACAAGCATATTCCAAGAATATGCTTGCCACGTCAGCCCTAGAAGGAACCAAGGAACCCCTTTATAAGGAGGGGCACAGGCTCCTGAGAGGGGGATCGATTCATTTGACATCGAAGGGCTAGTGTAGCAATCTTCTTCTTCTCTATGATACAGCTCAAGGAGCACTTCTAACTCTTGAGAGGAGAAATAGAGATCTACTTGTTAGTCAATTGAGTGTAGAAATCACTATATCTTCCCTCCCCGGATCCCTCTAGCATCCATTGGACCCATACTTTAGCCTACCCATGGCATCTGTCATGCCACCACCACGACAGTTGGCGCCCACCGTGGGGCCAGCAGCGGTGCTAGCTGGAGTCAAGATCCGGACGGGAAACTTCATCCACACCGGCGAGTGGGTTATTTCTGGCCTAGTCCAGAGATTTGATATTTGGGACTATGTCAGCGATAACGCTGGCAGCTTTAGGAGGAAAGCACCCCCGCGCAACGACATCTTCATCAACCTGGGCTCTCACAAGGTCTACGTCGGTGTCGACACCTCCTGCGTCTACCTGCACCCAGTCATCGAGGCGGGAGAACCACCCCTCTGTGCTGCTAGCGGTCAGCGTGGAGTTCGCCCCGCAGGCAGCGTCGAGGTGATGATGACGGCCCCGGCACGAGCAGCGGGAGCAGGCTCCGGACCGAGCAAGGACCCGGCGACAGGAGGGCAGGTGGCCACGAAGCAAACAGCTCCAAAGCCTACCGAGGTAGATCCACCAGTGACCAGGGCGGCCGAGGTGCAGGAGGTAACTCCAAAGGCGGCAAGGGTAAGATGACCACCTCTAGAGAGACCAGAGAATATCCTTCAGGCAACTATAGATAACCTAACTACGCTTGTAGCGCCGATACTTGACCTGGCAAATGCACAGGCGGAGTTAGAAGAAACTAGATAGAAAGTGCTAGTAGAGGCAAAAAAGGTGTCGGCCTTGCGGGAATCCTTAAACAGGACCTTGCGAGAGTACGCTAGGGAAAACAAACTAGATGTGGCCCCTGATCGAGTAGATGATCTGAGATTAATAGGAAAGAACCTCATGAACGATATCAACAAAGAGCACGAAGCTCGTCCAGATGATTCGGTTGATCCAGGCTTGCCGAGGTACAGTACCCGGGCAAAGAACCTCAGGGCGGCAAATGCCGCAGCCCTGGAGTTGGAGGGATTAAGCGGGGAAGCCCGGCAAAACAGCAAGAAAGAGTAAATGAGCTGGTACGCATTGCGAACTAGCAGAACGAGGAAATGCTTAGGGCTGATCTGGCAAAGCCAGGAGCTTCTCGCATGGTAAATTCGGCAGGGGCTGCCCCCGCATTATCTGCGACAGCGGCATCCTCGCCCGGAAACGATGCGCGAAAAGACAGAGCGGTGACTTCGGGAAAAAGAAATAAGCAGATTGTCCCATATGATCCGGCGATGGTCGGGAAGGTCAATGAAAATAGAGGCAATGGGAGCTGAGGTAACAGTGGTGATAGAAACCTCGGTCGTGCAAACAGAGAGCACAGAAACCTCGGAAGGGGAAACCATGAGAACAATAACCTGGCGGAAGGGAGGAGGTACCCCCCCCCCCCGCAGGATCCTCAGCCGAGGTATGAGCCTCGGCAGGAGCAAGAAGCAAGGCCATCTCAACAAAATTAGGCAAATGATAGTTACAATGATGGCTACTCGGACATGGAGTATGCAGAGCATGGAGGACAAAACCACTATGGAGTAAAGGAGAGAGTTATCTATAGAAACTTGCCGTCAATTGACGCAAGATTGAAGCTGGATAGGCTGTATCGGTCCGAGTTGTTGGAAGAACAAGGTCCACCTGGCCCGGTGTGTTTTGTACCTCGGATCATGGGCGAACCGCCCGTGCCGAACTTCCAGTTGGCGAGAGGCACGAAAACATACAATGGGAGTACGAAGCCACAAGATTGGTTAATTGACTATGCCATGGCAGTAAAAATAGCTGGCGGAAATTTGAGATGGGCGGTAAGATATGTCCCACAGATGCTGGAAGGACCGGCCAGAGTATGGCTGAACAATTTACCAACAGTAAGTATCAACTATTGGTTAGATTTTGAAGAAATGTTTGTCAGTAATTTCACCAGTACATATAAGAGGCCAAACAGGCCACAACAGCTCGCGATGTGCAAGCAGAAGCCAAATGAAACAGATAGAGAATTCTTGACTCGGTGGTGCAACCTCAGAAACTCATGTGAAGGGGTCATCGAGTCTCAAGCAATAGCCTGGTTTGCTCAGGGATGCAGATATGCAAGTGTGTTATGACAGAGGTTGTAGAGAGATATGCCAACCACATTGGTGGAAACCATCAGGATAACAGATTCATATGTCTTAGGTGATCTGACTCAACCAGAATTAATGTCGGCGGAACATCAGGAGCAGCAGGACCATTATGTTAGAGATGGTGCCGGATCATCGTGGCGCAATGAATACCGAGGCAGAAGAAGGGACGAGAGGCTGTATTATAGATATGCTTCCAATCAAGTGGCAGCGGTTGTGCAGGATCAGCCGAGTCATGGGAACAATCAGTAACAAAAGAATGGTCCTCAGCGGTGGATGCCGAGGAATGAAGAGAAAAGGTAGTGGACGCCAGAACAGAAGAAGCAATGGCAGGAGAGGCAAAAGTACACATTAGAATCCATGTTGGATCAACCGTGTAAATCCACACGCCTAACCCGGCCAAACCAGCCAATCACACTACTCTCCAATGCGCTTGGATGAAAAGTGCAATGGGAAACCCGGCAGGCATACAAGCACCACCGCATCAAGTACATCAACATCAGCAGCCACAGTTAACCGAGGGAATGCGCAGCAGCTAATGTTACCACCACCCCCTCCGAGGTATGAAAACCTAGACCGGAGGGATGTAGTGCACCAAGTGGTAAATCAGAATCAAGACGGAAGGGGAAACCCCGGGAACAATGGACGCAATGATTACAGGGAGCATCACCAATCATATTGTGTGTTCACAACAGAACAGCAAGATAGACAAAGCGTACAACGCTGGCATATGGAAGTGAATGCAGTTATGCCGGCAGTACCGAGATACGTGCCATGGTCCGATCAAGAGATAACCTGGAGCATAAAGGATCACCCGAAGATAATGCCGAATCCAGGGTCATATGCTTTGGTACTGGATCCGACATTTGTCGGGCCTAGCATCAATGTGAAGTTCTCGAAAGAACTCATAGACAATGGAAGTAGTATCAACATCATGTACAAAGACACAATGCACAAACTCGGAATAACACAGAACATGTTGCAGCCCACCAGGACCACATTCCATGGGATAGTTCGGGGCTCTCGTGTGAGCCTATTGGGAAAGTCCGAGTAGATGTGTTATTCGGCACAAGGGAGAATTGTAGAGTCGAGAATCTGGAGTTAGAGGTGGTGGACCTAGAAAGTTGCTATCATGCTTTACTCAGACGGCCAGCATTGCCTAAATTTATGAGCAGCTGTCACATCACGTACTTAAAAATGAAGATGACAGGACCACAGGGAGTAATAACAGTAGCAGGGGATTACAGAAAGTCAATGGAATGCGCTTTGGCCGGGTCAAACCTGGCCGAGTCATTGGTAATTGCAAGAGAGAAAAGAAGGATTCATGAAGTGGTAGCTCTGGCTTAGTCGGCACACCTTAATATGCCGGCATTAGACAATCCGCATGGAAGTGTATCTTTCCAGCCGACTAAGGAGACGAAAAAGATCTAGATTGATGATCAGTTCCTAGAACGCACCATCACGATTGGTGTTGGCCTAGATGCCAAATAGGAAAGCGAGCTCACCAACTTCCTCCGTGAGAATCGGAATATCTTTGCATGGTCAACTCAGGACCTGCAAGGTGTTCCGAGGGAGTTGGCTGAGCACTCTTTGCATGTAAGGCCAGGAGCAAGGCCGGTGAAGCAACTCTCCGCCGCTTCGCCGAAGACAGGAGAAAGATAATAGGGGATGAGATAGCTCGGCTCCTTGCAACTGGGTTTATTATGGAAGTGCTTCACCCGGACTGGCTATCAAATCCGGTGTTGATAGAAAAGAAAAAGGATGACTCAAATGTAGTCGTTGTATGGCAAATGTGCATCGATTACACGAATCTCAATAAGGTGTGTCCCAAAGATCCTTTTCCTTTACCTAAGATAGACCAAGTCATTGATTCGACCGCAGGCTGTGAGCTGTTATCATTTGTAGACGTGTATTCTGGTTTCCACCAGATACCGTTAAACCCGGCTGATCAAATAAAGACTGCGTTTATCACCCCGTATGGGGCTTATTGCTATCGCACCATGCCATTCGGCCTGCATAATGTAGGATCAACGTACCAAACATGCATGCAAAAATGTCTGCATGACCAAATAGGGAAAAATGTGCAAGTATATGTTGACGATGTGGTTATAAAAACCAAAGAGAGCAAAATGCTCCTAGAAGATATTTGGCAGACATTCGCGAACCTGAGAAGGTTCCGAATGAAACTTAACCCGGAAAAATGTACCTTTGGTGTGCCGGCTAGAAAATTACTCGGTTTCCTCGTATCTAGCCGAGGTATAGAGGCAAATCCAACTAAGATCCGAGCAGTTGAAAGAATGGAATTGCCGAGGTGCCTGAACGATGTACAAAAATTTACAGTGTGTCTTGCCTCTCTAAGTCGATTCGTATGTCGGCTAGGGGGAAAAGCATTACATCTATATCAGTTGATGAAAAATTCCGACAAGTTCATCTGGACGCCGCAGGCTGATAGTGCATTTCATGAGTTAAAAAGATGTTGGTCACGGCACCGATTTTGGCTTCTCCATTGTCAAAAGAACATATGCTACTCTATGTGGCAGCTACTAACAGAGTGGTAAGTGCGGTAGTTGTTGTGGAACAAAATGAAGAGGATAAGTCGGTACAAAGGCCGGTATATTACCTAAGTGAGGTATTATCGGCCTCAAAGCAAAACTACCCGCACTACTAGAATATGGCTTACGGAGTATACATGTCGGTGAAAAAACTCAAACACTATTTTGAAGAACACCCGATAAAAGTGATTTGTGAGGCACCCATAGCCGAGATATTAAGCAACAAAGATGCGAGTGGCCGAATAGCAAAGTGGGCAATCGAGTTATCGCCTTATGCTCCGCAATTTGATAGGCGAGATGCAATTAAGTCTCAGGCAGTTGCCGAATTCTTTGTGGATTGGGCCGAAGTGCAGTATGAGCCCCCACTACCAGATCTGAACTATTGGACGATGCATTTCGACGGGTCCAAATTAAGAAATGGGCTAGGAGCAGGAATAATACTGACTTCACCAAAAAAAGATCAGCTGAAATGCGTGCTGCAGATACATTTTGTTGCATCAAACAATGTGGCTGAGTATGAAGCACTCGTCCATGGCCTACAAATGGCGAAAGAGATTGGCATACGTCGGATTCTGTGTTACGTGGACTCAGACCTTGTAGTACAGTAAGTATCAGGGAATTGGGACGCACTAGATGCGAATATGGCCCTGTATAGGTGTCATGTGCAGAAGATCAGTGGTTATTTTGATGGGTGTGAATTCCATCACGTACCTCGGGCGAAAAATGATGCTGCGGATACACTGTCAAAACTCAGATCAACTAGGCAATCAATTCCCTCAGGCATAGCTCTGGAACTCCTGAGAAAACCATCGATTACACCTTCGCCAGAATCCGAGTCAATTCGTATCTCGGCAGAACAGATTGAAGGAAGTGTCCCAAATGTCAATACAAAGAATATGACCCGAATTATTTAAGGGTTAATTCGGCTGATCCACGGGTGAACAGGGAAAAGCCCATAGATGTTATGTCGGCAAAAATTATGGAAATTGACAACATGATTTTCCTGGAAAAATTCACGCCAACATGGGCACAACCCATATTCTCATTCCTTAAAGAGGAAATCTTGCGGGATGATGAGGTCATGGCCAGGCAGATAGTGAGAAGAGCAAAAGCCTACACGATCATAAACAATGAGCTTTATAAGAGAAGTGTCACGAACGTACTGCAACGATGCGTTGACTCGATAGAAGGGCAGAAAATCCTTTTGGATATACATCAAGGAGAATGTGTGCATCACGCCTCGTCCAGAGCCCTAGTGGCCAAAGCATTTAGGCATGGGTTTTATTGGCCAATGGTGCTAAAGGAAGCAAAGGAATTGGTAGCAAAGTGTAATGGTTGCTAGAGATACGCCAGCAAGATACATATGCCTTCGTCTGAGTTAAAAATAATACCAATCACTTGGCCCTTTTCTGTGTGGTGTTTGGATATGGTAGGTCCATTCAAGCCTGCTCGCGGCGGAATGACTCATATACTGGTCATGGTGGACAAATTCACAAAATGGGTAGAAGTAAAACCAATAAGAAAATGTGACTGGCCCACAGCGGTGAAATTCCTCAAAGATATTATCTTGAGATATGGATACCCACACAGTATCATCACGGATAATGGCACAAACTTCGCTGAAGGAGCTTTTGCTAGATTCTGCCAAGAGAAACACATAAGACTCGATGTTGCCTCGGTGGCTCACCCGGTATCGAACGGGCAAGTATAAAGATCAAATGGACTAGTATTGTCAGGAATAAAACCTCGGCTAGTTGAACCTCTACAAAGGTCGGCAGGATGCTGGATTTAGGAACTTCCAGCAGTGTTGTGGAGCCTCAGGACCACCCCAAATAGATCGACAGGGTATACCCTGTTCTTTCTCGTATACGGGGAAAAATCTGTACTTCCAGCCGACATAATGCATGACTCGCCAAGAGTGGCCCAATACACAAGTGCCGAGGTAAACGAAATATCACGTCAAGACGATGTGGACTTTCTAGAGGAAGCAAGGCAATTGGCATTATCAAGATCAGCTATTTATCAGCAAGAGCTCAGACGATATCATAGCAAAAAGGTCAGTCCAAGAGTTTTTAAAGAAGGAGATCTAGTTCTTCGGCTAGTGCAACGCACAGCCGGCATGCATAAGCTCTCACCCCCATGGGAAGGACCATTTATCGTGAGTAAAGCATTACACAATGATGCATACTACCTGATCGATGCTCAGACACCAAAAAAGAACAAGGCAAGCAAGGCCGGGGATGAATCAAAAAGACCATGGAACATAGCCTTACTTCATCCGTTCTACACTTAGAAGCCCTATATTGCATCTTTTGGCGTGATGCACCAAGTATCAAGCATGTATCAAAAGTGACTCACGCACTGCCCCATGTTATTCCTTATTTTGAACTATGTATCAAACTTCGGCAACCCGAGCAGTGACTCGGGGACTGCCCCATGTTATTCCTTATTTTGAACTATGTATCAAACTTTGGCAACCCGAGCAGGGACTCGGGGACTGCCCCATGATATTCTTTGTTTTGAATTATGTATTACATTTCGACAATCCGAGCAGTAACTCGGGGACTGCCTCATGTTATTCATCATTTTTAACTATGTATGAAATTTCACCAGCTCGAGCAGTGACTCGGAAACTGCCTCAATTGGTTGTCATTTTTTAACTATGCAGGAAACTTCGGTGACCCGAGCAGTAACTCGGGGACTGCCTCATGTTGTTTGTTATTTTTTGAGCATGTGTGAAACTTCGGCAACCCGAGCAATAACTCGGGGACTGCCTCATATTGTCCGCCGCTTTTTGGCATATATATAAAAGTTCGGTAACTCAAGCAATAACTCGGGGACTGCCCCGACTAATCAGTCATCAATCACAAATGCGATATAAACCTACCTCTGCAACCGGAGAAATAACACGGAGGGAACAACCAACAGTTTATACTATCATAGTAACATGAATGACAACATCAGCAATTCAAGATATAACGAGGAAAGTACCTTATCTATATCATTTTACCAACGGATACCTCGAAAAGGTAGTAAGGCCTTCAGTTGGGCTTAGGATTCATAATCCTTCAAAGAGAACTTGCAAAACCAACAGTTCTACAACCAGGAATAGATAAGAAACACAAGGTAGATGCCAAACGAAAATCAATTGTATGAAAAATATGATCCGGATTTACGAAGTTAAAGTTTGGCAAAGCAAAGATACGATTTCCATAAACTCGGTTAGATAGAGTAACAACAATTACCAGGGCATCGGAGGCCAAAGGCAAAACGATTCACATTGTACGAAAAGGCGGACAACTGCTTCAAAGATAACATACACCCGGCATACCAGGGACTTAAATAAATAGGAGTTGTTGAGCCTAAACATCGGCAGAGGCCGAATCACCCATGGGAGGAACAGTAGCAGCACCAGGAGTTTCCGACATGGGTATCTCGGACGCAGTCGGGATGACCTCGGTTTCCTTCAGAGGTGTATCCTTAGAAACTGGGAGCTTTGAGGTTGTTTGGGCCTCTGCGGAGGTTACCTCGACATCGATAGAGGCCGTAGTAATGCCTGGGCAAGCTCTGGCTGCTGGGAGACATCACCTTGGGCTCGAGAAGCTTCAGTTCCTTTAGAAGACTATCGAGCGTCGCCGTCCCCACCGGAGCTATCATTGGAATCATCGGCATTATCAGAGCCATCCTCCGATTCATCTTGATCAGCCGAATCACCACCAGATACATCTTCAGCTTCGGCATCATCTGCCGGGTTGGGAAGAAATCTCGGCCCCTCAATCCAATGATGCACGTCAGCATACTCGATAAGCTGGAAGGCACGGGCTTGACGGCGAGCAACGAACTTCGGGTTCTCAATCCAGGGAGAGCCAGTGCGCAAGTTCATCAGAATATCAAGGGAGAGGTCCTCGTACCATGACAAAATAGCTGTAAGGGCCATATCAGTACCAGCCCTTCCAGCAAATTCCCTCCAGAGATTAAGCTGATTCTAAGACTCCATCAATCTCGCCACAAGAACTTCTACCTCATCAATATCCGGTTCATTCGGCCATAATTTTCATTGGCCCGATAGCAGCACCAACAGCAATCAGAAAATCTTCCATGGAATATTCTTGATTCGGAGCAACGGGAACACCTCGGCGCTCGCGAGCAGAAGTCACAGCTTTGGAGCTAATAGGTTTAGCTTCTGGGAAATGATCCACACGAAAGGACGTCATATAAGTTGAGGTGAGGAAGAGGAAAGAATAACTTGATGAGCGACATAAACTTACGATGGATGTAACTCGGCATTTTCTGGAGATCCCGGTACCAGTCGGTCCTACTCTTCTCAAAACGAGTGATTTCCTTGCTCATCGCCTGGTTCTTTAATTCGGCAGCATCAAGAAGTTCCTTGCCTTTCTGCAGCTGCGGACTTAGTCGGTTCTTTTCTTCAGAGAACTCTTGATCAACCTTCTCTAACTCAGACTTCTGGGAAAGCTTAAGAGATTCAACCTCGGCGCGTAACCGGGTTATCTCGTCATCCTTTTCTTTTGAGTTGTGCCGAATGAGCGACAACTTGTTCTAAAAAATGTAGCATCGTATCAGGCATAGATATGCATTCTTGATGCAATGCTGCAAGTGTTCATAACTCGGCTATACCAAAGCCGGAAGGTCATAAGAAACTCGAGATTTACCTCGAACAAAAAGTCGATAAATTAAAAGGCAAAAGGAGTGACTAACCTTCAAGAGTACCAACTTTCTTGGTAAGACGGGTATTTAGATTGTTAACACTAACTGCATAACAGTAAGGTACAGGTTGGTACAACAACTAAATCTTTTACAAGGGTAAGAAAAAGTAAACTGTAACACCCTCAGGATCGGCCCTATGCAAGTTTTAGCGGTTCCCGCCAAACCCGCATAGAAACGATTCAAAGGTGCCCACCAGGCACTTTCGTGCGGGTGGAAAACAAAGTAATATCATTACACAATAGTCCACGATGGAACCCACAGAACAGATATATACAACAATGACTCAAAGAGTCAAGAATACGGCTATACAATACAAAGATTCAAATCACCTTTAAAACGATACAGCGTCCGAGTACGGACAAGATGCAAATTGAGCTAAGAGCCCTGAATAACCAATGGCGTCCATAACCCTGCCCAGGCCAAGCCAGAAGGGTAACCCTGCTAACGACGTCGATCTCAAAACCTGCTTAACAAAAGGGGTGCCGACAAAGGGCGAAGGAAAAAGAGAGCGGTCAGTACTGAGGCCAGTACACAGCGAGACTAGAATTCAGCGGTCCTCGCCTACATAGGTATGGTGGACTGAAGCGGCAGCGCAGCATGCACTAAACAACCTATAGAAACTCAATACAACTGGCGGCTATCAGATAGGGATAAGAAATACCTATTCGGATCCAACCTGAAACTATCACCAAGCATACCCATCCTGGTATTTCCCCCTCGAGACCAAACGAGGAAGTCAACCGAGGAACTCACATAGTTGGCAGTTTTATTCATTCCGTTATAGTTGCGGCAATTACTAGTCAGATATAGATAGCATGAGTCATCCTGATATAATAAGCAGTGGGCAGTTTTAGTTAACCATACCGTTGTAGTTGTAGTACTTACTAGTCAGATACATATAGCATGAGGCATCCCAAAACCCAGCAGTTGTTGGTACTTTTATTTAACCATTCTGTTGTAGTTGCAATACTTACTAGTCAGATACAATGGTAACAGGTGACAATCCAAACAAGCAATTATTGGCACTTTTATTTAGCCATTCCATTATAGTGAAGCTGATTACTAGTCATTATAAAGTCAAATTTATAGACTACTTTAGTTATAGTTGTCTATGATCGAGATACTATGCTCCAAGTCGTCCATAACTGCGGACACGGCTTTCAGAAAGTTTTACCCTGCAGGAGGGCACAAATAGCAACACACGCACGATCAACCTCGAGAAAAACCAAATGAAAACCCAACGAGGCATCACGACAGAGCAATTGCAAGATTCATATAAATTTCAGGGGGCCACCCCACCAAGCTACCCGCGACGAAGTTGGCCGGCTTCGAAACAGACCCAGAGGTTTGCGTCAATGGCTGTAAACGATTGGGAACCCGAAAGTGTGACTGGGCTTGTCGATACCACAAAAACACTCCGCTTACCTAAACAGTACAGGCACTCCACGCGCAATCGTAAATAAAGCAGTAAAGCATGGCATAAGTACAGGATAGTAATAAAGCCCCAAACTAGTTTGTGGCCCCAAGAAATAATATATGACTCAAGCTCTGGCTAGGGGGATTCATGGTCCCATATGCGGATAGTGCGAATATTCAAAGAACAGGTATCAAGTACTCGGGGTCCTACGGGACACAAGTGGACGGTTAAAAACCAAATAACATCTATTTCCCACATGTGCCTCTGTATTATTTACCTACTTCAATTTTAGTTATTAAACTGCAATTAAAGTCATGATCATCTCCAACATAAAGCATATGGCAGTCTTCCAACAATTGTGGTACTTGACGACACGCAACAGCATTTGAGCAAGCAACTACGACACGCAAGTCCAACTATCTACCAAATAACAGGTAATAGGATGTGTCCAAGGCAATATAAGGCTGCAAGGGATATCACGGGTAAGAAAACTTGAGCATCACAACACAGATAGCAATAGATCAACGAGAGGAAATAAAGACTAGAAATGTGAAATAGGTAGAAAGGGGGAGAATGCTCGCCTGGAACACATTGCCGAAGTTTCATAACCGAAGAACTTGTCGAAGCTCACAACATCTAATCGTCCTATCCGGGAAGAAGCAAACACTAAAAGGAACAAGCGATGCAGTAATTACAACTAATGCAAAAGAATCGGCATGATCATGATATGATGCATGACATGTCAAGTTAATGATGCAAACTATGTCGAAAAGGTATTAGGGGCATAGTACATTAATGATATAGCATTTGTGAGGCATTATTAATAAGAAACAATTAGTTCCCAATTTTTATTTATCATGTTTTTCTTGCATAAACCATACTGATTATAAAACTGCTCTTAATGCATGATGTAAATGATAACATGGATATCATGGTTGGAAATGTCTCGTCGTGCTGATCGATTTGGACATATTATTTATCGAATTCGGAGTTACGGATTTAAAGTTATGGAATAATTAAGAAAAGACATTTATTAATATTTATTAATTCGAAAATTTTAGATTGCTCAAATGATATTATAAATAGCATAATCAGATTCCTCATGTTTTTCTGATTCAAAAACATATATTATTTGTATTACTTGAGTTTACAAATTTAAAACAATATTTAAATTGAATTATATTAAATGTGGTCAAATATTAAAGGTTTGACTAGTTTGAAACATATTTGAAAAGATTTGAATTTACAATTGGATTCATATTGAAAAACTAAACACATTTCATTTTATAAATTTTCTCAAATTCAAAACATTTAAAAGATATGAATTATTTGATTTGATTTCATTTTATAGAATTTTTGTTGGTATTGAAAAGTTTTGGCAAACTTTTGTCACCCAGGGTTAGTCTACTCTCCCTCAAAGACTGGTGGGCCAATAAGGGGGGCGGCCCCCTCGCTTGCGGTCAACGGGAGGGAGTGCCATGTGGGGGATAGGGCTGCGAGTTAAGGCTGAGGAAAGGCAAGGGGTTTCTTTGCAAAATGTCATGAGCAGGTCGGGAGTTGACTGAATCTCAGATCTGGAATATGAACTGAATCGGACCGACTTTAAAATAATATGGCGATAATATGGTGCGGAATTAGCAAGTGACGCAAAAAACAAAGAACGTAGATCTTATGAAGGGCTTAAACTTTGGTTTCATAATTTCTCCGGAACAGGTATCTGTGCGCCGGAATATGGGGATGAACAAAGGCAAAAACACGTTCGCGGGAAACTGAATTTTCTGCCCGATTCTACTGCGAGATCGTGCCGATTTGCGGGCATGATTACTACTCCTGTGGTGCACCGTTTTGAGCAGGGACCGGCTCGATGGAAAGAGGGATTTGAGGACTGCAACCTTGATTCAAGAATCTTGAGCTGAAACACGACGTGGGGTCGGCTAGATCTGTATGAACAGGGGCAGACGTCAGGTTGCAGGCTGCAAGGAATCGAGCTCGTGGTCCTGAACTCCGACAGGAAGGGCTGAGCGGCGGCGCGTTTTGCGAGCACAACCATGTCGTTGTTCCTGGACTAAAAAGGGCGTGCAGCGGCTCGATTTAAAGAAGGGAGCATCAACAAGAGCTGGGTACCGTCGTATATGACCGGAGTGGACTGTGTGGTCGGCTACAACGCGAAGAACAGGTGTACCGGGGCTGCATCTACTGCACAGAGATGACAGCGGCGTGCGCGCAGGGTGCTCGTCGGAGGCCGACGGTGATATGGTTCAAGAGAGAGGAATACCATGTCTGGGAGGCTAGATGGCTCACCGCGGAGGCATCGGAGGGGTTGGATCATGCGGAAGCGGTAGGGATCTTGCGTCGGGCTCGCGGACTGGCTCCCCGGGCTCCTCACGGACACGGCGGTGGCGGCGACTTTTCAGCGAGATCTAGCAGGTTCCGACGCTTCAAGGCAAAGAAGAGGAAGCAGTCCAAGCGTCAGGAATCACTAGTCCAACCTCGAGGTCACCAGAACGAAGAAGAACAGAGGGGGCCGAGGCTAGGGTTTAGGTGGTGAGGAGGAAGAAGGAGGGAGGATGGTGCCTGGGTCTCGATCAAGTCTTGGTCTGCAGGGTAGGTACGAACAGGGGAAGGGGCAGCAGCACATGGGGCTGGGTTGCTTTTGCAAAAGATGGGAAGGAGGCCATCAGATAGACTAGGTTTTTCTCTCTTGCCTCTTTCTTGTCCTGTAGCTTAGAGAGGGAAGAGGGACCAAGGGAGGTGGCATGGTGGAGCTGGTCTTGATCTTCTTTCAAGACATGACAAGGAGGAGGGGTGAGTGGGTGTAGTTGGGTCCAAAAATGCCATGGCAAAAAGCACATGGACATGGGTGGCCACGGCTTAGAGATAGATAGATGGTTTAGGTGCATGTGATAAGGGAGATGAGGTGGGTAGATTTGGTTGAAAGCAACATCACAAGCAAGACAATCATATGCAATGTTTGGTATAATGGTCAAATGCAATGTGGCATGATGACATGAGTATGATACCAACATGATGCACAAAACAAAAACACCAAGAAATTTTCTAGTAGTGGTTTTACCCGGGGTGCTACATAAACAAACCAGATAGTTTACCAGTTTTCTTCACAACAGGGACAATTTTCTCAAACTTATATTGAAGTTTCTTGTGCGCAAAGAGCAACCTTTGAAATTCGGCTGTCCGCCGATCATGGGAAACCTGAATACAACAACAAGTTACAAAAAGTAAAACAGATCCGAATCAAGTAAGACTTGACTCGGATCTAGGTGGCTGGATATTCAAAATTAAAGCAGATCCGAATCAAATAAAACTTGACTCGAATCTAGGTGGCTGGATATTCAAAAGTAAAACAGATCCGAATCAAGCAAAACTTGACTCGGATCTAGGTGGCTGGATATTCAAAAGTAAAACAGATCCGAATCAAATAAAACTTGACTCGGATCTAGGTGGCTGGATATTCAAAAGTAAAACAGATCTGAATCAAGCAAAACTTGACTTGGATCTAGGTGGCTGGATACTCGAAAGTAAAACAGATCCGAATCAAATAAAACTTGACTCAAATCTAGGTGGCTGGATATTCAAAAATAAAACAGATCCGAATCAAATAAAACTTGACTCAAATCTAGGTGGCTGGATATTCAAAAATAAGGTAGATCCGAATCAAGTAAAACTTGACTCGGATCTAGATGGCTGGATGTTCAAAAATAAGACAGACCCGAATCAAATAACACTTAGCAAGTAATGTATTTGAAAATAGGTTGAAGCTTCCAAACGAATAACAAATCATCTGCTTGCAAGCTTCGGGGACTAGTATGTGTATAGTATCATCTGAATAATAGACAAAGGATCAACGAAGGCGCTTACCTCGTTCATCTTATCACTTTCAAGGACAATTTTAGCAGCCATATGCAAGCGACTGTTGATGTCGAAAAGCTGAAATGGTTGGCTACTCGGATTGCCTTCAAATTGATCGGCGGCATTCTAGTTATTGGCATACTCCACCAGTGAGCCGAGGCTTTTCCCGCTCTCGGTACGGGTCAACAGTTTACCTCGGGCCTGTTGTGTAACTGCCGCCGCTGCCGGACTCTTATGAAGGATAAGCTGAGTGTCGGCAGCAAGGGCGACACTGGGTTTAGCAGTGGAAGCTCCCTTACGAAGTATATCAGCAATGTTGGGCTGGGAAGAGCTTGCTGGCCCCTTCTGAGAGGGCAAGGATTTAGGGACAACAACTTTCTTTCTCTTCGTAGAGACTTCGGCAGGGGGGACAACTTCAGTACTGGGGGCCACATCCTTGGCGGCAGGAGGACAACAGTCTTCGAAGGGGCCGAGGTAGTGGTATCTTCGATGGGAATTGGAGCAGGAGCTGGAACTGCGGTGGTCACAGGATCATTGGCAGAAACCTCGGGAGCCTTAAGGGGGACTGCAGAGTCGGTCGGGTGATTCGACATAGAGGTATCATCGGCAACAACTAGGGGAGCAATGGGATCATCTTGTCGAGGTGATACATTAGTCGGCCTGGGAGGAGAATCATCACAGGGAGGACTGGGAACGCGAACATCCTCCGGAGGAGAGGGTGAAGGCGGCCGAGTAGTATGAGATGTCATACTCGGACCGCTCGGTTTTGCAGAAAGTGGAGCCCTAAAAAGAAGGTAGAAATTAGTTTAGAAATAGAAAGAGAGAAACAAGAAATACAAATGAAAACATAAAGGTAAACTTACCCAGCAACCCCAGGCATAATCTTACGCCTCGGAATGTGCTGAGAAGATTTCTTCGTCCGCTTCTTGGGGGCAGCATCGAAAGGGTCCCTCGAAGCAGTGCGCTTCTTCGAAGCGACAGGAGCTTCGGAAGCAAGAGGCTCGACACCGTGCACCTGGCTAGCCTGATTATCTGGGAAAGAAGGAGCCGGAAATGCGTAAGAGATAGGCACTGCGGCAACTACCTCAAGAATTTGGACATCGTCTGAATCACCTTCGTCCGCACGGGCCGAGATCTTGCTCTGGGGACGAACAGGAGCAGCATCCGACTTGGGGCCAGATCAGGCTCTCCATTATCCGGGGTGTTGCGGTCAGCAGTCCAAGGAAGAGCCAAAACCTCGGCATCTTCTGTCTTCTGCTCCGCAAACCTCTGTGAGAAAAGTGGATGAGGGTTAGCGAAAGAACAATGGAACAACAACTCGGAAGAAAACACGAGTGTTTAATTTACCTGAGGGGGGGGATTCCCGCAAAAAAATGGCCTCAGTCCCTAAGTCCATTCCTCGGGCAACACGGTCTTAAAAATAGCCCGGACACATTTATAGATTTGATAATTATCAAGCTCAACCGTAGAAACACGGTTGGGATCCAAGGGACCACTCATATAGCAGAGCTTGTGGGAGCGAAGCTGGAAGGGGCAGATTTGGCTGCTAACAAACGCAGTCATCAAGTCTTCACCTCGGAGCCCAGCACGAGTTAGTTCCTTAAACCGGAGCTTGAATGCCTCGGCAAGAGCATGGGTCTTCCTCGGATTATAGATCCAGTTCTTCTTTGCGGGAGGACTGATAGAGAAAGCGGGGAGCCAAATATTGTCTTCTTTCCTAGTGTTATTGACATAGAAAAATGATCTATGCCACTTCTTACAAGATTCGGGGCCTGCAACGCGGGGGAACACGGAGTTTTTCCGAGGTGTAATAGAGGCAGCCCCGCATTGGGTGAGAGATTTCTTAGAAGGATGAAGAGATTTATCCGGCACCACGTTAGCTCGGATCTGAAATAATTTGGGCCAAACATCTACAGAAGGCCAGAGGCCTAAGTACCCCTCCGAAGTCGAGATAAAGGCTGACAGAGAAGCTACTGCGTTAGCCGGCAGGTGATGTGGCTGAAGGCCGAAGTAACCTAAGAAGCTCCTAGAAAAGTCACTAAGTGGGAGGCCGAATCCGCGAGCAAAGTGGGACATAAACACCACGAACTCACCCTCATTAAGTACTGGAGAGGATTCTTTGCCGGGTAAGCGACAACTTACCTCGGCAGGGATTCGGCGAATCTTGATTAGCCACTCGACCTCCCGGCGAGTAATAGTGGAACCTTGCTAGGAACCATGTTCCGGACCCGCCGCAAAGTCTTCTTCCCCGGCGAGAGCGCTGCTGGCAGAGCTAGACATGTGCTCGCCGGAGGAATCAACCGAAGAGTAACTAGCAGTAGGGAGAGGCCTGGAGGTGCAGGGCCCCGTCATGACGGTGGCGGAAGCGGCGGCGGAACAAAGAAAGAACTGCCGCAGGAAAATGAGGAAAACTAGAAGAACGCCTAAGGCAGGAACCTAGTGGCGGCGTAGTAGAGAAACTCACCAACGAGAACACAAAAGCGGAGGCGCTGCGGCGGGGTCGCGGGAGCCAGAAAGTCGCAGCGTGTCCGTCGAGGGGGAGCGGCGGTGGCGCGGCCACTGGAGCACGAACGGTGGCGGCGGTGCAAGGAAGAAGACGAAGGGAGTAGGAAGGGGAAAAGTGATTCAGTCTACCCCCGCTCCCCTCTTTATAACCGCATTGGGTAAGCCATAGTGGGATCGTGGCTGTGCCACGATAACTGCGTAATCGCGTGTATCGCGTAACCGCGCACAGGTAGTGGAGCCACAACGAAGGCCACATGGTGCTGGAGGAGATCGGGCCGTCTGACTGTTGCGGTACTCGAGTCGTCCCTGCGCCGACGCGACGGGCGCAGTAATCACTGTAGCATGTCAGTAAACACTGTAGAGGAACAAAAAACTAGGGAACAATGATGATTGGTACATGTAGGACGAGGCTTGCTTAGGAAGCTAAGCAAATACCCCGAACAAGATAAAACACCTCGGAACGTAGTTCATAGCGGGAAAAGGAGGAGATGAGGAAGAGGATAACAGAAAAAGAACGTCGGCTAAGAAATACCTCGGACAGAAAGTGAGAAAGAATAAATGTCTGGAAACTGATGTGGCCTAGCCGAGGTTTCCGGCCGGACCGCACCAGCTTCGGGGACTAATGTTGGAGGGATGACCCCGGGTAGGGTCAAGGAAGGGGAAATAAGAAAGGAGTCTCCCTTACCTTAAGCCGAATTACAAGCTGAATCGGACTAATCATGCAAGATCCGGATGAGGTAAGCTGAGGCTTGACAAATATAGAGTGATTAACACATTACTCGGCCGACGTGGCTGAATAAGGTTGATTGACTTGTATGCAGGTGAAGGCCGGGCCGAATTATGTGAGATGAGGCTGAGTGACGTGAAACTTGCAGGAGAAGGAGGAGCCTAAAGTCAAACCCTAGTTGCTGGCTAGGAAGAATCTACACAGAGCCAAGCGCTAAGGACAAAGAGCGGAGCTGCAGAGGGGCAGACAAGCGTCACGGAGGTGACAGTGAGGAAGCCCGAGGCACACATGTGAGGGCCTCTAGGACTTTGCCGCCGATATAAGGGGGAAACGGAAAGGAGTCCGCCGAGTTACCACTTTGGGACAAGCATATTCCAAGAATATGCTTGCCACGTCAGCCCTAGAAGGAACCAAGGAACCCCTTTATAAGGAGGGGCACGGGCTCCTGAGAGGGGGATCGATTCATTTGACACCGAAGGGCTAGTGTAGCAGTCTTTTTCTTCTCTATGGTACAGCTCAAGGAGCACTTGTAACTCTTGAGAGGAGAAATAAAGATCTACTTGTTAGTCAATTGAGTGTAGAAATCACTACATCTTCCCTCCCCGGATCCCTCTAGCATCCATTGGCCCCATGCTTTAGCCTACCCATGGCATCTGCCGTGCCACCACCACGACAGTTGGAGTGGCCATACTGTTCCATCGTCAGATGTTTTCAAAATGACTTATGAAATGAATCATGACTTTGACTAGACCACAACAGGGTTATGATATGATACTAAGTTCCCACTTAGGTGTTAGAAAACTTTCAACTAGCTTTCTTTGCTTCTGAACTCAGTTAAGGTAAATATGGCTTTTTACAAAACAACCTAGAGCTTAGTATTCCTATTCAAAACCACTTCACTTGTTAGTATTAGTTTGCGAGTACTTAAAGAGTACTCATGGATTTGTGCCTAGCTATTCCTGTGGCCATATTATGAAGAGGACTATCAGGAGGATGGACCGCAGGAAGGTTACGACAACTAGGATCATCTCCCATCGTCAACATTTCCTGTGACTATGAAGATGGAGTCTCGCCCACGCTACTGTTATTATTACGTTATTCCGCTGCTATGATTGTATTAAGACTGGATCATGTGATCATTTATTTGTTGTAAGACCTTATGTATGGTTTGTAATGGATGATGTACTGTGATATCCAATCTGTTATGTCTCGCAAAAATGGTAATCATGGGATTGCGATGTATGGCATAACAGGCATCTTGGATTAAAAATCCGGGTGTTGACAGTCATATTTGTTGGATCCGCAACATGGAGTCCAACCTCGATAATCTTCCATAACTCAATGGATGAACTACACGCATGAGATTTCATCAAAAAATGCCATTGATTAAAAGAATATGCACTTAGCTTGGGTGGATCACCCCTATTGTTTATATGCGGGTGAGGGATTGGTGTATCAGGTGAGTATAAGTGAGAGAACTCACTATAATCCTTCTTACCACTTCCTTTTTTCAAGGAGGAACTCTTATTAATATCGTCACCCTCCAAATCTTCTTCATTGGAGTTAGCCTTAGCTTTGTCCTTTGAAAGAGGAATTTTAGCCTTAGAAGAAGATGGAGTGTGGTTGTGGGTGGCGTGAGACGCACTATCATTGCATGCATCTCTTGCATTTGGGCCTCCGTGGTTTTAATCAAGGTTGTTTCCAACATCTTGAGATCATCCATAGTGACCTTGTCCACGGCATCACTACCATCTTCTTTCGTACCCATACTCTCTTAGGCGGTAAAGCCCGAATAAAGAGTCGAGGCTCTGATACCAATTGAAATGGATCGTATGGGCACCTAGAGAGCGGTGAATAGGTGCTACTTCAAATTTTAATTCTTTTTCAATCTTAGGCTTGACACAAAGGTAAATTCTCTAGATATGCAACTAAGGTGAATTTCCCTATATGAAAACCTAGCTACTAAGTGAGTAAAGGCAGTGAGAGGAACGAGGTAACCATAGTGGAGCACGCGGAGACACAAGATTTATTTTACCGCAATTCCTTTTTGTTAAGGAAAGTACGTCTGTGTTGGAGGGGTGGGTGGTACTAAGACCACCATGCGAAAATAGGCCTCACCCTATTCTTCGATCGATCTCACCATCAGAGGCCCGGTCCACCTTTCCACTATATGGTACCCTTCGAGGGAAAACCCGGTGCCTTTACAACACTATTGGGGAACACGTCCACAACTAAATTAGAGGCTCCCGAGATGACAATAAGCTGCCACAAGAAACAGGTTTATCAATAAACGAAACTGAAACCGAGATCTAGATATTCGTAAGAAACTCTAGATCAAGAGGCCCCTGAGTAAATGGAGGGGAAATGAAGATATTGATTGGTGTTGATGAAGATCAAGGCCTCCTCCTTTTATTACCTAAAGAACGAAGCCTTAGGGTGGATGAAAGTGGAGATCTCGTGGGAATTGATATGAACAACACTCGAATTTATCGAGGGATCCAAGAGACTCTGAAATGAGGATCGAATGGGGTATTTCTACCCCTGCCAAAAAACTATCATTGGAAGAAACTTGGGTCAGATAATCTGGCCTAAGTTGGGGCTGGATAATCTGGACGGGGCAAACGTCCAGCCCTAAATGAAAAATCCGGGCCAAAATTCTGCCCCCTATACCGCTTGACGCGCCTTGGTCCTTTGGATAAAATCCCTAGGGAGGCTGATTATCCGGCCCCTAGGTGGGGCAGATTATCTGGACAACTCTAGCCCTGGTCGGACAATCCGGGGGAAAACTCTGCCCCCATACCACACATCGCGCCTTGGATACTTTGCCAAAGATCCCTGGGGGGGTATTATTCGGCCCGGGCAACAGCTCCATCCCTAGGCGGACAATCCGAGGGAAAACTCCACCCCCTCTCTAGATGACGCGCCTTGGCACCATTTAGCGAACGAGGTAGGGGCGAATTATCCGCCCCCAAAATCCTTTTTGTAGCATTTAGCATGTATTTCCTTTTGAGGTAAATAATCTGCAGCACTTATCACACAATTAAATAATCCTTGGTAGTTATCTAACACACAAAACTATAGAGATCATGAAATGTTCTTTAAATTACCCCTTTTTGGTGTTAGATGACAATACTAGGATTTTCAATAGATCCCAAATAACATCATCATTCTAAGGATAAAAATAATCCCCCTAAATGTGCGCATATAACAAGTTTGCATTTGAATACAAATGCACACATATAGGTTCAAGACTTTTCATGAATTGGAAACTAAGAACAAATAAAGAGTTAGTGAGAGATGTAACATACCAACCATAACAAAGTTCTCAATAAGATAATGATAGACATAATTTAGTAATACCATATTGAGACTTTTGAGGATAATGTCATCTCAAAACATCCATAGAGATAATTCTAGAATTCTATAGTGATAAATCCATAGATAACCATCATGATACATCCAACGAGATAAATCCATAGTGACAGTGACTATAGTCTCAGGACCAACCAACATAGTCTCACGTTACAAACCAAATAGCAAATAAAAGCTCAACTCTAAAATGGGCACATGCAAGGATAAAAACAAGAGAATGGCAAATGTGCTTGTACCCGACCCATGCAAATCCCCTCGGCAACCTAATACTAATATGTCAACACCCGGATTTTTAATCCCATATGCTTGTTATGCCATACATCGCAATCCTAGGATTACCATTTTTGTGAGACATAACATATTGGTACCATAGTTCATCATCCATTACAAACCATAATAAAGGTCTTACAAATAAAGGATCTCAGGATCCAGTCTTAATACAATCAACGCAGTGGAATAATAATAAGGGTAGCATGGTCGAAGCTCCATCTTTAGGGTCACAGGCAATGCTGACGATGGGAGATGATCCTAGTTGTCATAGACTTCCTGTTGTCCATCATCCTGGTAGTCCTCCTCATAGTATGGCCATAGGAATAGCCAGGACAAAGCCATGAGTACTCTTTAAGTACTCGCAAACTAATACTAACAAGTAAGGTAGTTCGAGTAGGAATCCTAAGCTCTAAGTTTATTTGCAAAAAGGAAAGTTTACTCTAACTGAGTTTAGAAGTAAATAAAACTAGTTTAATGTTTTATAACACCTAAGTGGGAACTTAGTTTTCATGTTCACAACCATGTTGTGGTCAAGTCAAAGTCATAGTTCATTTCACAAGTAATTTTGAAAACATCTGACGATGGAATAGTATGGACACTCCAACTGTCCATAACCGCGGACGCGGCTATTCGAATAGTTTGACACTCTGTAGAGGTTATCTAACACACAAAACTATAGAGATCATGAAATGTTCTTTCAATTCCCCCTTTTTGGTGTTAGATGACAATACTAGGATTTTCAATAGATCCCTAATTACATCATAGTTCTAAGGATAAAAAGAATCCCCCTAAATGTGCGCATATAAAAAGTTTGCATTTGAATACAAATGCACACATATAGGTTCAAGACTTTTCATGAATTGGAAACTAAGAACAAATGAAGAGTTAGTGAGAGATGTAACATACCAACCATAACGAAGTTCTCACTAAGATAATGATAGACACAATTTACTAATACCATATTGAGACTTTCGAGGATAATGCCATCTCAAAACATCCATAGAGATAATTCTAGAATTCTATAGTGATAAATCCATAGATAACCATCGTGATACATCCAACGAGATAAATCCATAGTGATAGTGACTATAGTCTCAGGACCAACCAACATAGTCTCATGTTACAAACCAAATAGCAAATAAAAGATCAACGCTAAAATGGGCACACGCAAGGATAAAAACAAGAGAATGGCAAATGTGCTTGTACCCGACCCATGCAAATCCCCTCGGCAACCTAATACTAATATGTTAACACCCGGATTTTTAATCCCAGATGCCTGTTATGCCATACATCGCAATCCCAGGATTACCATTTTTGCGAGACATAACAGATTGGTACCATAGTTCATCATCCATTACAAACCATAATTAAAGGTGTTACAAATAAAGGATCTCAGGATCCAGTCTTAATACGATCAACGCAACGGAATAATAATGAGGGTAACATGGTCGAAGATCCATCTAAAGGGTCACAGACAATACTGAAGATGGGAGATGATCCTAGTTGTCATAGACTTCCTGTTGTCCATCATCCTGGTAGTCCTCCTCATAGTCTGGCCATAGGAATAGCCAGGACAAAGTCATGAGTACTCTTTAAGTACTCGCAAACTAATACTAACAAGTAAGGTAGTTCGAGTAGGAATCCTAAGCTCTAAGTTTATTTGCAAAAGACCAAGTTTACTCTAACTGAGTTTAGAAGTAAAGAAAACTAGTTTAATGTTTTATAACACCTAAGTGGGAACTTAGTTTTCATGTTCACAACCCTGTTGTGGTCAAGTCAAAGTCATAGTTCATTTCACAAGTCATTTTTAAAACATCTGGCGATAGAACAGTATGGCCACTCCAGTTGTCCATAACCGCGGACGCGGCTATTCAAATAGTTTGACAGTGTGCAGAGGTGGTACACTTTCACCGCAACATTTGATACATCCGTCAAGAACAATCTTGAATTGCCATACTCAGTATGCGCATAATCAATCCTAACCTTTCAATTACACACCCTAGTATAGGCACCTCCCCTATGAGTTTGGCCTCCCAACCATGACCATTTGTCATCTTGGGAACTGCACAGGTGGACAATCATCATGAGGTAGCCTCAACTTAAACCTCTTCCGCAAGGGAATTGTAACATCCCAGCATTTAGGAACCAACGAAGGGTAGATTTAGGAATCTGTGCAATTGCAAGCATTCATCTGTCAAAAATGTGGGTAAATGTTTCGCCAAATAAAAAACCTAAAGTGATCAAAGTTTCTTTCACTCTTTAAGATTAGGAATAGCCTTGGAGAATGATCGTTATAAACTTTGATATGATCTTTGTGGATTAGTGAGTTTTGGGAAATGAAATTTGAATTTAAACTTGAGTGTTGGATTTTACAATTTAAAAGAAATTAGAATTATGTTTGAGTAATTTGATTTAATCAAGAGTTAACAATTAGTAATTCAAACTTTAAATAATATAAAATAATAGAGTAAATGAGTATTTATTTCATCAATGGATAAGTTACAAAATGTAACTTATAAATAAACAATACATAAGAACCAAAAGATTTAGATAATATTAACAATTAAATAATGAATATACATTTCATTTAACCAACTCATTAATAGTTACAAAATGAAAATTACAAAACTAATAAAGAATCTTTATAGAGTAGAATTACATCCATATTCATCTAGTACATTTTATTTAAAAAAGAATAAAATAAATATTACAATGGAATTATTCTATAAAGAAAAAGGAAAACCTAATCTAAATCTTGAATCTTCAAGTCTTGTACCTGCAAAATAAAGCACAAACAAAAAGAAATAAAATGAGGGTTAAGATATTTCTTTTACTCTCAATAGTGACAGTGAGATGCACTGTTCAACTTTACATCACTGAGTAAATCCGAGGGGCAAGTTTCACCAATATGAAAGAATTTAATCTTTCATAATCCATAAGCCGCAAGTCAAATAATTTCAATCAGAGAGAGGGGAAAGTTTCACCAAGCAGTAAAGTGGTAAACAGATAAAAAGATAACTTTCATTCCCTCAGCATATCCACAAGGGTGCAGTAGGCACACAAGTAGCACACACACCTAAATGTATGGTGTGTGCTGTCAACACATCAACAGCTGCCCACACAAGTAAAACTGCTCAGCACAGCCGTGGGCAAGCACCACAACCTCATCTCCTTGTTCATACACATCAAACATCAGCAGCCTAGCCACAGCCAAATTAGCCAAACTAAACCACAAACCAGATCCTCTCAGAACTCACCAAGTGGTGACATAAGGAGGGGGTGGATCAGGTGGATAGCAAGGTCAAGACCAAGCTACCAGGAACCAGAAGGTGGATAGCAAGATCAAGGACAAGTTCCAGGAGCTGTAAGCAGTAGGGACAACAACAAGAGAAGGACCAGATCAAGCCAGCAAGATTAGGCCACCAGATCAACAAGTTACAACCACAACAGCAACCACAGTTGTGGTGAGTTATATAAAACCATCACATGATATGTTTATCATATCAAAGAATCATGTGTTGTTTTATATCTAACCTCTTAGTATTCATCCAAGTGGGATGAATCCATCCTAGAAGTTAAAAAAATAAAGTCATAATCACAAGATCAACATACCAGTATAACCAGGATCTCAGACCAACATCATTGATCCTGGTTACAAAAGCTAAATCCTATATTTCAATATAGCCAAAGGCAAGATTATGAAATCTGGGCACATCTCTTAAAAGAGTAGCACCACAGTATCCATAAATCCTATGGATCCATGCAAAACCCTTAGCACACCCATTGTTTTCCAACTATGCTTCAAGAATTAGCAGATGGTAATTCTACCAGAATATTTCTATCAGGGATAGCCATTAGGAAACTAGTCCCTATGCCTCAGACCAACATCATAGGCAAGAGAATTAAAATAAGCTTTCATTTTATCTTTGCCAGTATTAATCACAAGCACTATCAGAGCTAAGCTCAGGAATAGGACCCAATCACTTGTGTGCCATTTTCTAATGGTATCACAAGGACAGGTTCTAATAAGCTAATCCCAATCTTTACTTAGATATCACAAATAAAAAGGAGCAAGCCATTAAACATCATCTTCCTGAAACCAAATGCCAGGAATCATCATCAAACTCATCTATACATCTACAGAAAATCATTAACATGTAATGATTATATTCAGTCTGTATATTCTCATATAAGCCAACCATTATAAATGCAGTAAGCAATTACTGACAGAACTACTATCAGTATAAACATCTTGATAGTAGAAAGTTCTCAGATCAACAACATTTCCAAGTAGGGATTTCATAGAAACACTAACATTGGATCATAGTAAATTACCACTGGAATAAGTCCGACAAGCCACTAGAATCACCAAAGCCAACTACAAATAATAATCCATAGCAAACAGTCATTCATCATGCTCAAGGATTATCACCACTAGATCCAAATCATCATAGATATGATCAACAGAGGGATATGAACCCTAATTAGAATAAGAAACCTAATTAGGATATGAACCCTAATCAGAACGCATGCACTAGGCAAGGGTAGCCACTAGATACACACAGAGAGATTCATGGTGATAGGATGAACTAAGATCCATAGAGACGCAACTTACCTGGGGTCCTGCTGACGAATTGAAGAGGAAGCAGAAGGGCCGACGTGCTCGCGGTGGCACGGGGAGCACCCAGAGGGCGCTGCAACCCACACCAGCCACGGTGGCGGCCACAGCAGCACATGAACACCGCACACCACCACAGGAGGGTCCGTAGCGGTGGTGGCAGCACCCAACCCAAACCCTAGGGTTCAAGAACAGGGTGAATCTAGCCATAGGGGAGCTCCGGAATCAAATCGAATTGGACTAGATAGACGAGCGTAGTCGCCAACCTTGCCCTGCACCACGACAGTGGCCAGGGAGGGCCACGGCGGTGGGCATTGCTAGCGACGGCGCTAGAACCCCACGGGGTCGAGGGAGAGGGGGATGAGAATGAAGGAGAGACAGAGAGAATGGGCTGGGAGGGCCAGGACCCTTCGGTGAGCCAAGTTGATTCTGCCCAATTGGGCCAAAACGGCCTAATAAGCCCAACACAGCCAGCCCAATCACCTAAAGCAAATTTAAATAATTAAGAAAAGACCAAAATGCCCCTGAATGTAAATAATTTCTAGAAAATAAAATAAAAATCCAAAATTATAAATAAAATATCTTTGGATTCGCAATAATCCAATCTATCTAAATAAAATAAGAAATAAAATTTTAGGCATATAATTTTTATCAAGAATTTTATAACATATATTCCTTATAGAATTTTATAAAATTAAAGAAAGATGATAAAAATAAATAAAAATCACTTTTATTATATATCAATATTGTAGTATTTTAGAAAAATACTAAACAAATAATTTATATAAAAGAAAAATGATAATTCTTAAAGGAATTATTAAATGATTAAAATTCAAATAAAATAAAAGAAAATAAGTAATACAATATCCAATAAATATTAATAATTAATATTTATAAATTCTTTACTTATGAAAAGAATTTTTATAATTTAAATAATGGGGAGAATACACACAAAACTAAATGATGCATTACATTACTTTGCATAATCATCTTGTTTCTTTAAATATTGTCCTTACCGGGCAATAATGATGTTTTTGTAGACATAGAAGCTCAAGGTCCAGTGCAAGCATCAGACTTCACTACCTCGCAATCACAAGGCAAGTTCATCACTTGCTCATGTCCTTTGAAGAGTCTTTATCAAGTATTTGCAAATTGTGTGTTATCATCTATATTCCAGAAAAAGAAGATATTATTTTCTCAAAATAAATAAATCTTAGATATCGTCCTAAGTGATGATATGCTGGAGCAATAGAACTTAGGTTTCTATTTGCAATAATGAAGAACAATTAGGGATTAATAACCCATGACATCAGTGATCCTAGCGTCGTATATTACGCGTTAGCCATGAGATTTGGAATGGGACGGAGAAGTCAGCTGTATCCTTTTCCTCTCGTATGGAGGCAAGACGACCTTAACGTGACGTTGTGATTCCTTGTGTGGATCCAAAATATGGGTGGGCACCCTTACACCCCACACTTTTGGTGTCTAGATTATCTATGAATGGTGTTTAGGGATATAGTCCATTTAAATGGTACTATTCCAGGCATCACCAGGTCATAGTCTTCAGGAACTCATCAGGGTTTTAGCCTGCCCGAAAGGGGGATTAACGGAGGTGAGCCGACCCCAAAGGATCGTGTAGACATATGAGGTCATGGAGAGGGAAGTGATTGGCTTGGACCAACTACTGGGCCCCACATCATGGAATTATGGACGGGAAAGTACGCCCAGTTGTGCAACAAGGAAGTTGATCTCTCATGGGTAAAGTAACGCACCTCTGCAGAGTGTAAGAACTGTAACTTGTTACTCCCTGTTCCGGGAAGGAGCTACGAACGCGGTAGGAAAGGAACTCCATGAAAGTTCTGGTCAACCTTTGAAGGCTGATGGTCATAGATTTTCATAATAAAATCAACCTTTGAAGAAAGATTTACAAAAACTGCATAGTGCCAAGGACTAAAAGTCCGAGGTGGTAGATAGAGCATCAAACTTCCCACCTTGCATATAATGAACTTGCTGAGTGACACTGTTACTCATCCTTTCCTTTGAATCCTTGCTTAGACTTTGAGAATCCCGAAGATACTCCAATGTATGCAACTGAGAGCCAGGAGAAGGACTTCTATTTAGAGCCCAACCTATATGGAGCCATAGAAGGGGAGGACTACGATATCGTCTATGGAGGAGAGTTCCAAGGGTCCGAATAATTACTATAGTTCTAGGAGCCACTTGAGCCGAGCAACATGAACAATATATATCAATAAGTTGTTGAGCTCAATTTGGAGTTTAAGTTTTAAATTTGAAACTTCCGCCGAAACACTTATATTTTGGTTTGTAAGTTGAATCTTTTGGAAGTCTTGAATTTCCGGTATTGTAATAATAATAATGTGTGTATGTTGTAATATGGACCCGCAATGTTTCTGTTGTACCACTCTCAGAGATGTGATATTTACGGAACGGTGTTCTGTGAATGTCATGTTAACGACTATAGTGTACTACACATGCAGTGGTATGTTGGGTCACCGCAGTTGGTATCAGAGCAAATTGCTTTGACCTTAGGTTGGAAACCTAGTAAAGGGTATTACCTGTAGGAGTGTGTAGCAACGATAAAGAATTATCTAAAATAAATATAATGGGTATTCAAATGAGAATATTTCGTTATATGTTTTAGTGCGATAATTCTTTGTTATGATGCAATATATTATTGGTTACTAATAAAAATATGTTTCTTATATACAGAGCTATGGCACCAAAGTTTCCAAAACAGACTTTGGTAAGGAAAGAGGAGACTCTTGATGATTATCAAGGATCATTCATAGTCACAGACCAACTTCGTCAGCTCTTAAAGATTTTTAGTTGTCCCACTAGAATTCCAGTGAACACCATAACCAATTATGATGGTCGAATGTTATCCAAGTATCGTGTGAGTATCCAACTCCCAGAGGAGCTTGGGTTATATCACGATTTACCTATAGGTGAAGATAGGAGTCATTTAGCAGTATATCATGTTGCTGTTGTGGAGGCGATAGCTAATATCCGGGAGCATAAAGCCAAGGAGTTAGACGGTAGCACATTTTCTATGATACCTCATGATTCCATAGACTCGGAGCCTGTACAGGATCATCTTACTTTAGTTAAGAAGCATCCTAAGTTAGCTTCCAAGTTTATGGATAGATACCGAACACTCGTTGCGTCTTTTTATAAGACACATCAAGTGATTGTCGAAGATAAAAATGACATGTTAGAGGATCTAAATGATCCAGAAAGGAGGAAGCAGTTAGCATTCCAGTTGGAGAAGGAAGCAAGTAGTAGTGCAAAACCTATCTTTAAGGATATACCTATAGATCCTGAATCTTTTACACCATATCCTTATTCACCAAGGCCTGAACCTATATATGATCCTACTATGGATACGAGGTATGCAGTACCACAGGGTTCAGAGGACGGTTCTGATTCAGAACTTCCTATTGATGGTTGGAGGATGGGATCATCTGAAGGATCTCAGGAACACCAGATGTCCATAGATAGTTCTAACAGAAATGTCGGACAATCTAGCTGGATGGGTGCAAGAATTAACCCTAGTAACAGTAGTAGAAATGTCATGTTCATAAATAATCAGGATGAAGAAGAAGATCCCGAGGAGAGAGTGTTTGCATCAACACCTTCTCAAAACCCAGGGAATATACATTATCTGGTGTTTAACTATCTTGCCTAAAGGAGCACCTAGGGAGCAGCAGGATCTGCGTATTCTGTTGACAACTCAAGGAATGAAGCTTAGGAGATGCAAGTGGGAGATAATGTTGAATATGTTTCTGAAGACTTTTCAGCTGAGCTGGAGGGAGTCAATGCACTCAGGTTGAGTAATGACTCAAGTCCTGACACTTCAGATACTGAGTATGTTCCTTCTAGAAGGCCATTTGTTCCACAAATTGTGCGACGAACGTCACGTCATCACGGTTGGACATCAGGCATGTATGATGAGCATAGTTATTACTAAAAGCAGGCGGCTTAGTAAGAAGTATCAAGTACTATGTATTGTAATCCAAGAAAATAAGGTAGTTAGATAATGAGGTAGTATTGTGATTATACCTATATGGTATATATTGTAATGACTTTGTATTATTAAGATATTGTAATATGTGAAATGCATATTTGAGTTTTATTTGGATTTTCATTGTGTGACTAGTTCTATGCGTAAAGTCGAGCTTAGAACACATGTGCATGATGTAATTATGAGTATTCGCTTTATGTTGCAGGACTAGGGGGTCATGGATACGGGTGTAGAGACCGAATCTGAGCAGCAGTGAATCGAACGTGAGGCCAAGGAGAAGGCCGATGCAGATGCAGGAAATCAGGGAACGTTACCACCACCAATGAGGCCGTTAATGGAGCAAAACTTTATCCAGTGTATGCAAATGATGCAACAGACCCAGAACAAGTTCATGGAGGAGTTGCTGGGACGAGCAAATCAGAGAGCACCTGAAGGTGGAGGAGTGAGTCTTTTTTACTTCCAGGATGCAAGGCCGTTACCTTTTGCATCAGCCCCTGAACCAATGGATGCAGAAGATTGGTTAGCAGATACGGAAAGAAAGTTGAAGACTGTAGGTTGTAATGATGAGGGGAAATTGAGGTATGCGATTCATCTTCTGACTGGACCTGCAGCATCATGGTGGGAAAATCAGTTAGCCATGCAACCGCCAGGAAGGGAGTACACTTGGGAAGAGTTCAAACAGAGATTCCGTGAATATCATGTTCCGGAGAGTGTTATGGAGTTGAAGCGGAGAGAATTTGAGGAGCTGCAGCAGGGATATACTAGTGTTATGAAGCATATTCGGGAGTTTAGTCAACTGTCCCGATATGCGGAGGAAGAAGTTAATACGATGGAAAATAGGAAGAAGTGTTTCCTGTGGGGATTAAATCCATTTGTGAGGATGCATTTAAGGTTGGATAATAAGCAAACTTATCAGCAGTTGCTGGATGCAGCGATCACTTTCGAAGATGACTACAATAATGTCCAAGAGGATAGAAGGAAGAGAGCTAAGAAGGAAACCAAGAGGATACAAGCAAGTAAGCCCAAGCCTAATTTGGAATTCAAACCAAGGAATAAACCCTTTAACAACAATAATTCCAATCGGAGTGCAAATCCAAACATAAAGAATATTATATGCCACAATTGCAAACTCCCAGGGCATATGAGCAGGGATTACCCGAAACCAGTAATTGTTTGCCATGCTTGTGGTCAGAGAGGTCACATAAAGCCAAGCAAACCACAAGGAGGTTGTTTGGTTAGAGATGGAAGACAAGCTAGTGGAGTCTATGGGCAACCAAATAAAGGAGGGAATAATGGCAAGAACAACAATCGCAAGAGGAACAGACCTACCAGGAAGCTGAATTGTGCAACCCTAGAGGAGGTGGATAACTCGGAGCATGCAGTGATAGGTACGCTCAATATCCTTACCAATCCCGGTAAAGTTCTATTTGATACTGGTGCAACTACTTCATTCATTTCTAAAGAATTCTGTGATAAGTTCGGGATTAGAAGGGCAACGTTAGAAAACCCTATGACCGTAGTTACGGCAGGGGGAAATGTGATTGTACGCCACATTAAACAAGATCAGGTTATCTCGATCTATGGTTGTACATACTTTGCAGACCTTTATGTAATTCCTTTGAAGGGAATTGCAGTAGTGCTAGGGATGGACTGGATGATGGAACATGGGGCTCAGATAAACTGTGAGGAGAAAACTGTCTCAATAAAAACTCCAAGTGGAGCAAGGATAGTTTACCAAGCAGATAAGCACAGTCATATCATGGTGGATCTGCAGTTGAACTCAATGAAAGAGGTCAAATTGGAAGATATTCCTATAGTAAATGAATTTCAAGATGTTTTTCCAGAAGAACTACCTGGTATGCCACCAGATCGGGAGATAGAGTTCACTATTGATCTAATTCTAGGTACAACACCAATAGCTCAAACACCATATAAGATGGGACCAAAAGAATTAAAAGAACTCAAAGAGAAAATTGATGAGTTAGCCAGAAAAGGATTTATCCAGGAAAGTGTATCCCCATGGGGAACACCAGTAATCTTTGTGGATAAAAAGGATGGTGGTAGAAGGATGTGTGGAGACTACAGAAATCTGAACAATGTTACCATAAAGAATAAGTATCCTTTACCAAGGATTCAAGATTTGTTTGATCAAGTGAAAGGAGCCGGAGTTTTTTCAAAGATCGACTTAAGATCTGGATACCATCAGATAAAAATTAAACCTGAGGATGTTCCAAAAACAGCATTTGTCTCAAGATATGGACACCATGAGTATCTGGTAGTACCATTTGGTTTGACCAATGCATTAGCAATATTCATGAATCTGATGAACAAAATCTTCATGCCATATTTGGATAAGTTCGTCATAGTTTTCATTGATGATATTCTTATCTATTCCAAGGATAAGGAAGAGCATGCATATCATTTGAGAATAGCATTGCAAACCCTAAGAGAACATAAGCTTTATGCTAAGTTCAGTAAGTGTGAATTCTGGTTAGATGAGGTAGAATTCCTCGGCCATGTGATCAGTAAAGATGGAATTGCTGTAAATCCATCCAAAGTCCAATTAGTACTAGAATGGACTGCACCAACCAATGTGAAACAAATTCGAGGTTTCTTGGGGATGGCTGGTTATTATCGAAGATTCATTGAAGGTTCTCCAAAATAGCTATACCAATGACCAAATTGTTAAGAAAGAATACACCATTCAATTGGGATGAGAAGTGTGAAGCAAGTTTTCAGGAGTTGAAGACCAGGTTAACTACTGCTCCAATTTTAGAAGTTCCAGACACAGGGAAAGACTTTACAGTATACTGTGATGCATCTAAAGAAGGTCTAGGTTGTGTGCTAATGCAAGATCGGAAGTTAATTGATTATGGTTCAAGACAACTGAAACCACATGAAGTCAACTATCCAACTCATGATTTAGAGTTAGCAGCAGTAGTCTTTGCGCTGAAAGGATGGAGGCATTTTCTTTATGGAGCCAGATGTGAGTTATACACTGACCATAAAAGTCTTAAATATTTCTTCACTCAAAAGGAATTGAATATGAGACAGAAGCGTCGGTTGGAACTAATCAAAGATTATGATTTAACAATCAACTATACTCCAGGAAAAGCAAATATTGTAGCAGATGCTTTAAGTCGTAAAAGTGCGGATATTCAGCCTAGCAATCGGGAGCTACCAAAAGAGTTACAGATGGACTTGGAAAGATTAGAGCTTCAATTCATTAGAACAAAGGTTCTTGGAGGATTAGCTACTATGCATGTAGTTCAGAGCAGGACAGTGATCTTAAGCACGAAATTTTTAGACATCAAGCAGAAGATCCTTTCATTGCTGGGGAAATTCGGAGGATATCTCAAGGGCAAACATTAGTTTTTCGCCTTGGAGATTATGAGTCTTTATGGTTCCAAGATCGTCTTTGTGTTCCAGATGTGACTGAGATTCGTGAAGTCATACTCAGGGAAGCACATGAAACACCATATTCTATACATCCAGGAAGTACTAAGATGTACATGTATCTGAAAGAATTATTCTGGTGGAATAACATGAAAAGAGACATTGCTAAATATGTATTAGAATGCCATAACTTGCCAAAGGGTGAAGGCTGAACATCAAAGTCCAGCAGGACCATTGCAACCCTTGGAAATTCCCGAATGGAAGTGGGAAGAAATAGGTATGGACTTCATCACAGGATTGCCCATGACACCTAAACGGAAGGATATGATATGGGTAATTGTGGATAGACTCACTAAAAGTGCACATTTTATTCCGGTAAATCAGAAGGATAATGCCGAGAAGTTAGTAGAAGTTTACGTCAAAGAAATAGTAAGCAAGCACAGAGTGTCCAAAAAGATCGTAACTGATAGGGGATCAGTGTTTACTTCAGCATTTTGGAAGCAATTACATGAAGCACTTGGTTCAAAGTTAGATTTTAGCACAACTTATCATCCATAGACAGGGGTTCAAACAGAACGAACAAATCAGATACTAGAAGACATGTTAAGGGCTTGTGCATTAGATTTTGGAGGTACATGGGAGATCATCTACCATTGGCAGAATTTTCCTACAATAATAGCTTTCAGAGTAGTCTGAAGGAAGCTCCATATCAAGTTCTGTATGGAAGGAAATGTAGATCACCGATATGTTGGTATGAGCCTAGAAGCAGCAAGGAATTTGCGCCAGACTATAGCAAGGAAAAACAAGATATCATTGATAAGATCAAGGATAGACTGAAAATAGCTCAAAGTAGGCAGAAAATTTATGCTGATCAAAGTCGAAGATCATGGCATCCTGAAGTAGGAGACATGGTATATTTGAAGGTAAGTCCAATGAAAGGAGTTAAAAGGTTCGGAGTTAAAGGAAAATTGAGTCCAAGATATATCGGTCCATTCAAGATATTGTGTCAGAATAGGACTATAGCTTATGCTTTAGAGTTAACCTCAAGATTGGCTCAAGTTCATAATGTTTTCCATGTGTCACAACTCCGTAAATGTTTGAAAGTTCCGGATGATGCAATCACACATCAAGAGATAGAATTACAAGCAGACTTGACCTATGTTGAAAAACCCTGTAAAATTTTGGAAGAAAACTGGAAAAGGTTGAGGAATAGGGCAATCAAGTATTGCAAGGTATAGTGGGAACATCACCCTGAGAGAGAAGCCACTTGAGAGAAATAAGATGATTTAAGAAAAGCCTATCCAAAACTGTTCAGGTACACTTCACCAAACTTTGGGGCAAAGTTTAATTTAAGGGGAGAAGTCTGTAACATCCCAGCATTTAGGAACCAACGAAGGGTAGATTTAGTAATCTGTGCAATTGCATGCATTCATCTGTCAAAAATGTGGGTAAATTTTTTGCCAAATAAAAAACCTAAAGTGATCAAAGTTTCTTTCACTCTTTAAGATTAGGAATAGCCTTGGAGAATGATCATTATAAACTTTGATATGATCTTTGTGGATTAGTGAGTTTTGGGAAATGAAATTTGAATTTAAACTTGAGTGTTGGATTTTACAATTTAAAAGAAATTAGAATTATGTTTGAGTAATTTGACTTAATCAAGAGTTAACAATTAGTAATTCAAACTTTAAATAATATAAAATAATAGAGTAAATGGATATTTATTTCATCAATGGATAAGTTACAAAATGTAACTTATAAATGTAACTTATTTCATCAATGGCGTTGTCGACGACGATAGTTCGAACGATGGTCACGACGGCTCCTGGGGTGGCTCCAATCAACGGCTCCGCTTCTCCTCCTCCGCGGAAGACTCCGGTGAAACTCTGGCGATGCGGAGCTCGCCTTGCTCCAGGGAGAGGTGTGGGAGGTTCGGTGAGAGGTGGGGAGTGGGATGGTGTGGCGAATTGAGGCTGGAGAGGCCTCCTTTTATAGCTGAGCGAGAGAGGCAGTGCGGCATGGCAGAGCTCGTCGGGGTCGACGGTACAACGGGCTATTGGCATGGCAGAGGGTGTAGGCCGGTGCGCGGTCTCCTGGCGATGCTCAAGGACGTAATGGCGCGGCAAGGGGCGGTCGAGAATGGTCGAGAACGGTCGACGCTCTACGCGGCACCGACGGTGGTTTTGACGACGCACGGGTGCTACGGGTCGTGCGGCGGCGAACGAGGTTGTCTAGGGGGTAGCTGGTGTCGCGATGAGTGCAGGAACTGGCAGCGAGGGCGAGGCGCGGCATGTACGTGTGTGTCGGGCGCAGCGCTCTGGCGTGCTCTCGGCATGGCGCAGAGACATTGCGCGCGGCGTGTTCTTTGTGGTCCAGGGCTTGGACAGGGGGTGGCGGTGTATGGTCGCCTGCCTCCTGGACATCCTGGACGGGCGCGGGGGTGGCTCCTCCATGCTGGCCATGATCGGCTGGCCATGGTGGCTTTGGGTGGCGTTGCACTGGTGCAAGGGTAGGGGTGATAGGTTGTTCAATGCATTGGTAGTCACTAGGGGGACAAGGGGTGAGAATTGGGGACAAGGTTTTGAATGATCACTGCTCAAAACAGTGTAGTTAGGCAGAGTTGATTTGTGTCTGCCAAGTGTTTGGTGAAATGGCTGAAAGAAATTTAGTTTGAAATTTTTGAATTAAATTTGGTGGGTGCTCTGGTCACATGCTTGGTAGTATCTGGTTGCTTGGGGTTGTCAAGGTGAACTGGTTTGAGTGGTTTTTGAGAAATGGTGATCTTAGTACCTACACTTGATTCAATTTTGAATTGTCATTGGAATAGATATGTAATCTGTTTCTGTGGGTTTGCAAAGTGGGCTTGGGTTCACTTTTTCTTGGTCTAGCAAGGGGTGAAAAGAATTAGATCTGTTTCTGTTAGAAAACTTAGACTAGAAACACTCAAAATGGTCTAGTGATTAACTTTGGTAAAAATGACCATTTGCTTATATTGTTTATATTTGAATTTCTCTTCATTTGATTCTGCTTGGAAATGATCTAGATGATGTTGTTTTCATCTTTAAACCAATCCTTGCCATTCATAGCAATCAAACATGGCATTGCAAGCATTCATGCATTCATCACATACACACATGCATTCATATTATTTTAAATTAACAAAAGTTTTTATTAACCCTAAACTTGGGTGATTAGAACTTGATAATCTTGATTAATATTTTTGGGATGTTATATAATAGAACTAATTATCCTCCTTTGGTATCAAAACGCCAAAAAGAGAAAAGAATAATACTAGCGGCCCGAGAGATCACTGCTCGTCCACGTCCTCGTCCGCGTCGTCATCATCGTACTCCTCTCATCATCAGCAGCAGGCGGAGTAGGTTCCCTCGCTTGGGAAGGAAACACGTGGCGCTCCATCTCACCATAGTTGATTCCAAAAGTGCTCCATTGAGCATAAGGAATGGAGTGCCTGTTGCACATAGCATCAGTCATCTCATGAAAATGAAATCCATAACATCCAAGGTGTAATTCATAGACGGGTCTTCATAGGAGGCACATTAATAACAAAGCCAAGTAACTGAACTAGATGAAAACGGATACTATCATTGTTCTCTCCACTCGGAATAATGCAATCACGGAATATGAGAACCAGCTGAGCGTAGAGCAGGGAGAGACTAGCAACCTTGCCAAGCACACCATCAGGTCCATAACATGCTTAAAATAATGCATCATTGTTGGCTTTGTTGGGGGTGATGATGTGATGCCCACAAGAACGATCTCGAGCAATGAAAGGATAGCCAAGCACATGAGCAAATGTGTACAAGTCATCTGACAATGAAACATTTTTTGCCTCTTTTTTTAATCTGCAATTTTCAATTATGTTTACATAGCTCATGAAACTTTCATGGCTGTGGGTTGCAGCTGTCATATCTGTACATCCAATAGCATTGCTGCTGGAGCAGTACCTTGGTGTTTAGCTCATAAGGGTGCAATATATTGTTGACTGCATGTTTCATTTTTTTCATACAATTATCTTTGTTAAATAAATGGTGTTTGTTCTCCTCTTTTAATGTGAAAAGAAAACCCTTGTTTAGATCTTCATTATTTTGTAAAAAAGAATATTCTTTCATTGTAACAATAAATGTATATGGTTTCCTCAAGAAATGCCCGTGAATCTTTTGAGGGAGCTGAAATTTACATGTACGCTATATTTAAATAGGTGGCAATTAGTACATATTTAAAAAAGGTGACAAGTAAATAAATTCTAAAGCCGAGCATTCAACTGTTCTTTGTTAATTAAATGGTGTCTGACCTCCTTTTTTAACTAGTTGATACCCCGCGCGTTGCCGCGGGAATGAAAGATGTTTTTTATATATGCAAAAGATAGCCTAAATGGGTTGCATTTAATTTGCAACTAAATAAGCTCGGACATGCATGGTCACACAGATTATAGGGGGAGACAGATGACATAAGACATTCTACATGTATGCAGCTGGTAAAACATTAAATTAAGATATTTTAGATAGTTTTGAGGGATTTAACCTTATCAAATAGTTCTTAATTTTAAAGTTTGAATATAATGTGCATAAAATTGACATAACTCCATACTCATATAGCTCTTGGATTCTCTCGGCTCACTCAATATCCACCTTTATGAAATATAGAAGACTTGATACATTACCTCAATACAGCAAAATCCGCATGAATATAATGAGAATAGTTTGCGGGAGCAACAAAATATGATCAACATGCTGCATTTGCATGTAAGTGACTTGATCGATCAGGAGCATAACAGAAGGAGTAATGCTACACTTACAAAAAAATTGGTACGGAAATTTCTTATGGACAACAACAAACCACGCACAGAGTCAGAACGTGGCCCGTTTTTCAAGGAGGATATCAAAACTCAGCCAATCAATTCACTACATGTCAGTCCGTAGAAGCAGGGGCGTACCTACCTTATGGTAGCAGGTGTCACAGGACACCCGGTAAAATCATATTTCTTTGCTAATTTTTAGTCATTTGTAGTGTATGACACCCCCAAATCTAGCTGAAATATATGTGTGACTTATAGAGTGACCCCGGGTCAATTTTGCTCTAGGTCCGCCCCTGCGTAGAAGTTTTCGTGAGCAAAACCATCCGTAGGTCTAGGATTAGACGATGAATATATTGTACTACCTCCATCCCAAGGCTTAAGGCCTAATTTTTTTTTGAAAAGTCATACTATGTCATGTTTGACCAAGTTTTTACCAAAAATTGTTAATATGCAAAATACATAATCAATATCATTAGATAGATAATGAAATATATTTTCATATGATGTCTACAAAATATCATGTTTATTGATAGTTTTTTCTAAAAGTTTGATCAAAGTTCAGTTGATTTGACTTTTTAAAAAAAATATAGGCCTTAAGCTTTGGGACGGAGGGAGTAGTTGCTTGCATGACGTGCAACTGACTCGAGCATTGATGTAAAAAAAATCCATGTACCAAATTGAATGTTCCAGTATACATTCTGCTTTTGCAATACAGAAACAAAAATTAAGCATATGAAAGGAAATCACCAATTCCATGTTGTAGCTGGTCCACTGACTACAATCAATTTTCTCTTATACCAATCAATCATAGATATAGTGGGAATCACATAGAAATCTGAAGGTTACTCCATCGATGTGTATGTCTCATAGAAAGAGATCTTGTAGTGTAGTGAAAGGAAGTCACCGATTACATCATCCAGTATTCCAGTTGTTTGGCAGTATTCCGTTCCTCCGGTTCAAATCAGTCATCGCATCAAAGATGTAACATATGGATCTGATTTACAAATATGTAGATATCTATTGAGGATTTGATGATAGTACTGGCGGAAGTGGAACCATGACACCTGCCGTAGTTCTAAGTAGAAAAGATACAACGTCAATGATAGAGGAAAATATTAGGATTCAGGTGCTACAGATATAAAAAAAGTTTAGGAGAATAAATATGGGACTACCATCGACCAACAAAATGGTCGCAGGTTGCTCGGTTTCTCAAAATAAGTGCAGTCGATGCATCCAACGAACAAAACGGAGGAACCGAACTTACCTCCGACAGATGATATATCATAGGCTTCCTCGGATCACCTATCTATTTGTTGCAGCTCCCAGTCAAGCTGATGCTTCTGCTACTGCCAACTGCATCGCACACGGCCGATTTGGTCAACAGCAAATAATCGGCGAGGCCGCCCAGTGCAATAGATGAGGCTGCTCTGGTCGGTGGCACGGCAGAGCGAAGCGGCCCTGTGTTGAGACATGAGGTCATGTGAGAGGATAACTGAGATTATACTACTTTTTGAGGACATGGAATACGGGGAAGGTAGGGGAGATGAGGAGGCCAAAAATTTGACACTGAGTAATGCATTGGGGATGCAAGCGGCCAGATGATTGATTCGTTTGGAAGCTCGACAAACGCCAAATGGAAGGGGCACTGGATAAACGGAAGACGATTCGTATGGGAGCTGAACATAACAAAATTGCGCACACTAAACCTAATGGATAGACCTGGAACCGTATGATAAGAGGATTGGGCCAGTTCTATGATGGATAACCACAACCATACATTTGCAATCTGACGGATAGAAATAATTGGAGTGACGTGGCTACACCATGTTTCAGCTTGCAAACATTAAATGCTTTTTAGTGGGGATGAACTTTATAGATATTATAGATGTGAAAAAATGGATCTTCATTATCTTGTGAAAAAGCATATTATTTCATTGTAACAACAAAGGATTTGGTTTCCTCAAGTAATGCCCATGAACCTTTTGAGAGAGATGGAATTTAGAGGTGGTATGCTATGTTTAAATAGGCGGTAAGTAAATAAATTCTAAAGCTATAGCAACGCACGGGCAATCCACTAGTTATTCATAAGTTTGCAGGTACTAAGATAAGTATAAAACTCTAGAAAAATACCATATATTTTCAGGTGTAAGTGTGTACAACCAACGGAAAGACTAATAAAAGAAGGCTTTAAAGAACATGTATTTTCGAACTCTAGGAGACCAGAACTACAGACGGTATGAAAACAGTAGAAAGTGAGAGTAAATAAGTGTAGGGGCCTCCATAGTGGAAGGTATATATTTGGGGTGCATATACAAAATATTGTCATAGTACAAGAAAAGAAATGCAAACTCATACTTAAATGGTTTTGGTTGCCACCTTTCTAGCCAATTCAAAAAGAAAACATCAACTCTTGAATCATCACCAAGGGCAAAGCACACCTCGGTAGCATTCCTTATAACTGTGTTCTTAGTATTCATGTTCAACGCTGAGAAAAAGCACAACAATGTAGAAGTGAAAAACACAGTAATATCAATCTTTGGTTATGGAAAAGGATGGCTGTAAATTAACTGTAGGCACACTGATATGTACTCATCATAATGTACAATATTATAAGCATATTCAAATGGCTAAATTAAGTACCCTTAACGCAGTTCAATCAAATTACAAGTATCAAGCATGAAGTATAGATTCAGTAGCCAACTGTTGATTGCGATGTATCCTGATGCGTGCCTCACGCCTGCAATACTGTCGTTTCCGAACTTGAAACTCTGCAGCTAATTGAAGAAAACAACGGGTCAGTTCAAAAAAAATGCGTCAAAGAGAGAGTTTGTGCTGCCCAACACACAACCTTTTCTGTTTGTTATCATCAAAGTAGCTCAAGCCTGACATTCATCCTAGACTATTCTGAAAGAATGTTCTCATATTTAACTGCTATTCCCTCTGTTTAAAAAAATAAGATGTTTTAGATTTATGAAGAAGATGTATCTAGACACCTTTTAGTGTATAGATTCAAATGAATCCAGACACTAAAAGATGTCTAGATACATCTTATTCACAAACCTAAAACATCTTATATTTTCAAAAGGAGAGAGTATTAGCTAATAGGGAATCACTGTGAAGTAAAATAAGATGATCGTAGACAAACCTATGAAATCTTGAGACCCCTCCGGTACAACGCCTACTAAATTAAGGTTATAAGAAAAAGCAGTGCATTGCAGAAGAACCAGCTTAGAAATATAGCTCTTCGCCTTGTCAGAAACTCATATTAATTAATATGTCATCATATATGGAAGAAACAAAAACAATTCATAATTAGTAAACAATTCGAGAGAGCGAAAGGATAAACGTCAAAAGATTCTTCTTAACGGAAGTGTTGAATGATCAACAATCTAAGTGACAAGTATAACAAGCAATGCTCTTCAAAAATATAAATTTCACCAACATAAGCCTCATCAAAACTCTTTCTTGATGTTAACTCCATGTCTTTTTAGCAGAATCTAGCGTGACTTCCAAGTCATCATGTTTGTTACCAGAATTCGTAGTAGCGTGAGAGAAAAACTCCTACACCACAAGGACCAGCAAGATGCAAACGATGAACAACAGTTTGGTGACTTCGGCTAACAGCACGAACACCATTTTTGGCAACCCAGCTCACAGCGTTCTTCTGCAATCTTTGAGTCAGCACTTAGCAGTGTCTCAAGATTCACACAAACATGGACACTTGTAGCTTGGCAGACACAAACCCTGAATCACAAGCAAACAATCAGTCAAACCAATTGAACTCTGTAGTGCAACACAAACATATGATGTATGGTCGCAAATGTTGAAGGGTAAAAGGAGAGAGAGATTGCGGAATATGATGGTTGTATTATTGAGCCTCTCGGACGAGTATATATAGGCGTACAGGGACCAACTTGGAGTACAAGACAAGTAACCTACTTGGAGTACAAGACAAGTAACCTAGTCTATCCCTAACAGATACGTATACTCTAACATCCCCCCACAGTCGTAGCGGTAGCATCGTGAACAACTGGAACATCGCGAACGGTCAGACTGGAGAGCCGAAGTAGACCAGTGTGCTGACATCCCCCCGCAGTGGTAGCGGGAACGTCGTGGACGGTGTCACGTCGCAGAAGTTTGGACCGTAGAGGATGCTGGTGAGGAGCTCATGCGAGGTGGTAGCCCTTGTGCCGGTGTCGAGTGAGCCGAGAGCGGTGGGTGATGCAACCTTGGTCGAGGTAGCCGCACGAGGGGTCGCCGTGGTCGATGTCGTGGTCGGGGTTGCCGGTGTCGAGGTAGCCGCAAATAAAGCCGCGCGCGCATAGTGCAGCCAGGAGAAGGACGGAGACGCGTCAGGGCAGTCGTCGGAGAGAGCGATGCCGAAGCCGATGCAGTCCGAACCATCGAGGACGAGGTGCGGCCATGGCTTTGCTAGAACCAGGCGCACGTCAGAGACGAATGCATACTCCGGTTTTGCCAGAACCGAGTACGCGTAGACGAAATCGGTGACTCGGTCTTGGCAGACATAGAGAAGGTAGTCGATGTCGAAGAAGATGTTGTCAAGGCCGATGAAGACGAGGCGCTGGCGCCGAGTTTGCCAGACTCGGGAACGCGTCGAGGACGAAGGTACGCACCGGTGTTGCCAATACCAGGCATGCGAAGAACGGGACCAGTAGAAACAACTTCACGCCATGTCGGAGAGGAGACTAGCAGAGGAGGACTCTACGACGGTTGCGTTGCGTAGATCGGCGAAGTGCCGATGCAGACCGCGGTTGTCGGAGTAGACAAGTAGGTGTGGTCGAGGACGAGGCGATGACGATGGCGACGAAGTCGTGCTGGACGAAGACGTAGTATGCGGCGAACCAGCGACGACCAAGAGTGGTCATACTGGATGCCTAGACGGAGGGGCAGTCGGCGGGACCTACGATAGCCAGGAGTGGCCATGCAGGCTACCTGTGGAGATGCGGCGGCGGTGCTCGAAGTAGGCGAGGAAGAACCCGGCGACATGACGAAGACCATGCGCAGACGGCGGCGACCCGCGCCGAGGGAGGTGGCGCGGTGGAAGCCTGCGACGTCCTTGCAGGGTGACGGCGATGACCGCGTGCAGCGACGCTACTGCCCCAATGGGGCGGCGTAGCTGCAGGGCGCGAGTCGGTGCATCGGTGTGAGAACCACCAGCGACGGTCACGCCTAAGAAGGCGCGTTGGTAGCCGGTGGCGGGGACCAAAGGCGGCGACGCTACGGCCCGAAGGGGCGACGCAGCGGCAGCCCGATGCTCGATCGGTGGTAGGCGCGTGCTCGGGGACGTACTCGGCGGAGACGAGCGCCAGATTGGTTGATCAGACCGACGGCGGCGCTGTATGCGCCAAGTCCGTGACGACGGCAGATCGGAATCTGCGGGCGTCGTTGTCGGTGCAATCCCGGACGATGACGGCGAAGACAATCCGAGGGGGGGGGGGGCGATCGGCCGCGACAGCCTCCCGAGGAAGCCGCAGCAGCCGGCTGCGGTGCGCGGCGGCCTCATGCTGCGGTGCGCGGCAGCCTGTCATGAGGCCGCGATGGCCTACCGAGGAAGGCACAGTGGCGCAGGTGACAGGCGCACGGGCGCGGTGTAGATCGTCGATGCCGATGGTCGGAGTAGAGGCGCGACGATGACGACGGCGATGTGCGACTCAATCCGATCTAAGATCGGTAAACCAAAAAAGAAAACCGATCAAGAGATCGAAAAAGAAAGACTTACAGGGCAGCCGATCACGGATCGACGAACGAACCCTGCGTACTGGTCGCGCAACCCCCGTCGAAGATCATGAAGATTGACCTCCCCAGGGACGGCACGGTGCGGAAGCGGAGGCGGCGGCTAGGTCAAGGACCGTGCCGCTCTGATACCATGTTGAAGGGTAAAAGGAGAGAAAGATTGCGGAATATGATGGTTGTATTATTGAGCCTCTCGGACGAGTATATATAGGCGTACAGAGACCAACTTAGAGTACAAGACAAGTAACCTACTTAGAGTACAAGACAAGTAACCTAGTCTATCCCTAACAGATACGTATACTCTAACACCAAACAAGCATTTACAGACTAATAGAACAGGTAAATATTGTCAATTTCTTGAAACGCGAGAAATCAATTAAAGGAACAAGAAGATATGTTCTTAGTTCAAACACATCTACACAAAAAAGAAATAGGGAAATCTCTAGCATGGGTATCGAGCAACATCACGTCCAAGTGCCTAGGAGAGTGGCTTCTCCCGAGGTGAGCACGGACGCAATCTAAATGCCAGTTGCTCAACCCGTTGACGATGGTGACGTGGAGTGCGACGACACGGTTGACGATAGCCTCGACGAAGTACAAGAAACATCCAACTCCTGTAAGCAAGGAAACCAAATGAGGAATTATATAAAAAAGTCGATATAAATTCAAAGAAGCCCACCTCCAAGCACAAAAAATACATAAATGAGAAAGTAGCTAAGCACCCGTTGATAAATATCTTTTATGAAACAGTAGAACAAGAAAAGGGGAACAGATCGGAGATTCAGAACGCGTGCTGTGCTCACCAAATTTGAGAAATCTTCGAAGACGTTATAACAACAACCATCATAGATCAATTAGACTTTGGGAAAGAACCTGAAGTAACAATAAAAATGATGAATCAAGGAACTGAGCAGTGCAAAAAAATGCAAACGAGGAAGCTTTGTCTACCTTGTCAGACGGTGCGACCACACGGGGGTGGCAGCGCAACGGTACTGGATCGGTGGCGGCACGGTTTCTGGAAGGGGCATGGAGGTGGCAACCTGGACGTGAGAGTGTAGATAGTGCGACTCTGGAGGGTGAGACGACGTGATCCTGTAGGGGAGGCAGCAGGTTCACAGGAGATAGCGGCGGCGACGACCTTCGAACGAGGCGGGCAGGGAAGATCACCAACACCATGCTGAATGAGGGGAGGAGGCCCCGGCTCTAACGGGAACGAGGGTGGACATGGTAGGAGAGATCAAGTGCGGCAGCGGCGGCGGCGATTCTAGGGCATCGACACAGGAGAGAGGAGACAAAGTGCGGGTCGGGATGGGCATGAGATGGCATTTGTGTGTAATTTTTCCTGGGTGGGGCAGACGCACGGGATCACATGGTTGTCTTTGGTTGCAGAAATCTGATGGTTCGGATTCTATCAATGTTTGATGTCAAAGTGCAAAGTGCGACCTACCAACACCAATTTTTTTAATAGTATAAAGATTATTAGGTATAGATTCTATTGCACCCTATATTTGTCCAACAAGAAGAACCAAACACTACGTTCAGAAATCTGCAATGACACACCTCATGTTCTTTTCTGAAGTTTGTCTAAAAAAAAAAAGTTCTTTTTTGAAAAAAAAATTCGAAGTTCGTAAGGAAAAAGGCCGAGGCCGTGACCAGGCTTTTCGTTGCCACCAAGTCAGCCGAGACCCTAGAGGCTACAAATATGGCCCATCGGTCTCTCGACCGAGATGTACTAGCAAAACAAGCTCTCGACGACTGAAACCCTACCCGGAGCCCCGCCGCCGCCGTCGCCTCTCGCTCTCGCTCTCGCTCTCGCTGTACGAGTTCCAAACCCTTTTCACCACAAAACTCCATCTCTCTCTCACACCCGACCCGATCTGATCTACCTCGTACGTGCTCGTCTAGGTCTCCAGCCGCCGCGCCGCCAGGAGAGGAAGGGGTGAACAAGGCCAGCGCCACCATGGCGGACGAAGACCAGATGGAGAGGAAGGAGGAGGCCACCGAGGTGAAACGCTCTTTCTTCCCCTTTCCGTTCTTTCGGCGGATTCGTCTTTGGTTTGGGTAGGCGAATAGGATATCCAAAGGGAGGGCGACGGATAGAGTTCCGTGCTTGTTCTTTACGTGGGTCCTCCGTCCGGTATATGAATCCGCGACGATTGGAGCGATATGTTGTCGATTTGTGTACATAGGTTATTAAAGAGCGACTTAATATGCTAAGCCAAGGCATATGTTTGGTCGATGTGGGATGTGTCGACAGATGCAAGAACAGCGCCAGTTCGTTCTGTCAGTCATGAATATAAAATCAAATTGTTCTGATTTGATTCAAGTACCAGAGAGTTGTAGTTAAGCATAGCATTTCAAGCCATGTAGCATTGAACGGAAGCATGTCGTTGGTAAAAACATTTATAAACTCTTAATGCTTGCTAGCTTACTTCACGGTTTACCAATAAGCTCACTTTGATTTTGGTATAGCTATTGCCTGCTTGTTAGGGTTTCATATATCTGTCTTGCCAAGCTTCAATTTCCCCTTGTCTCCTGCATGCTTATTGACAATACTTGTGGTATTCTGCAGATCGCACCTTTTGACCCAACCAAGAAAAAGAAGAAGAAGAAGGTCGTGATCCAAGATCCAGCTGATGATGTTGATAAGTTGGCAGAGAAGACAGAGAGCTTGGCAGGTTTGTCTAGCTTGCCGCTAAAAACGATTTCATGATCTGCTTGCCACTCTTGTTGAAAGCTTTATGCATCGTTTTCAGTCACGGAGTCTGGCGAGCCAAGCTTTGCAGGATTGAAAAAGAAGAAGAAGAAACATGTGAGTTCCTTACGCCAAGCTTGCTGTTTCTGTGCTATGGTTTGATTATTTTTAATGCTGTCCAGAAAAAGATGTGAAATGTCTACTATTCTATTCTGTATATAAAATTAAAACTTCTATCCCTTTCTCCTCTCAAGCTATTACAGTACCTGGTTACCAGTACTTAGTTTGATGGTTCCTTTTATATATTTCTCTACAATTGACCTGTGATTAAATTTCAGGTGGAACTTGATCCATCGCTTGTTGAGGCTGGAGATGGAGAAGACGCTCTTGGTGAATATATTAATTGACAGTAGTTCTATTTCCCTCTACATTGCATTCGCTGCTGTGTCTGAGCATGAGGTATTTTCCAGATGATCAAATTGGAGAGGATGAACAAGGAGAAGGGATTGTACTTGGTGGAACAGTAACAACCCAATACCCATGGGAAGGGACTGATAGAGATTACAAATATGACGAGGTAATTGATACTTCATTTCTGTTAAAAATTCATGATTCTATCGTTATTGTTTGCTGAAAAATGATAGACCATGAGCTCTATGAGCAAATTAATATTACGAAGATCATGTATTTTTTCATTCAAAGTAGTAATGCGGTACCTTCTCCCACCATCACCGTCAGTTGCTTATCGTCACAAGTCATATTTAGTAAGGTGGTCCAGTGTATATTGAGAAGTGTTAATAGCTATTTCTTTGCTGTTCATTATGTAGATGCTATCATTATCGTTTGCTGAAAAATGATAGACCATGAGCTCTATAAACAAATTAAAATTAAACATCATGTAATTTTTAATTCAAAGTAGTAAGGCGGTACCTTCTCCCACCATCACTGTCAGTTGCTTATCTTCACAAGCCATATTTAGTAAGGTGGTACAGTGTATATTGTTCATTCTGTAGATGCTATGGAACATAACTAGCATGTTGTGTAGTGCCATTTTTATATTTGTCAATTGTAATACCTTTTGTGAAACCTTATCGTCAATTTGTTTGGTTACAGCTGCTTGGCAGGGTCTTCAATATCCTGCGTGAGAATAATCCAGATCTTGCTGGTGATAGACGAAGAACTGTTATGCGACCCCCTCAAGTTCTTAGAGAAGGCACAAAGAAGACAGTTTTTGTGAACTTCATGGATTTGTGCAAAACGTATGAATCTTCTTTTTGTTCAGTTCATTTGATCTTGTTTCTCTGTTAGTTTGCTTTCATTGGAAAATCATAGGGCTATCATGAGCTAATTCAAGTGGTATTTCTACTTACCAGAATGCATAGGCAACCTGAACATGTGATGATGTTTTTACTTGCTGAGATGGGAACAAGTGGATCCCTTGATGGGCAACAAAGGTTGGTTATCAAAGGACGGTTTGCTCCAAAGAACTTCGAAGCAATACTCAGGAGATACATCAGTAAGTTTGCTGACTACTTCATGATTCTGATTTCTTCTCCTTTTCCTAGTCCTGTCTTTTATTTGTAAGTACATATTGGTAGCACTAGATACACTTACGAGAAGAAAATGTATCATTTTTCTATATTCTAATCTCCAAGCCGCTTTTAATTTGCTCTGCTCAATGGACTAACTTTTGATATCGCAATTTCACTCGTAAAATCAGATGAATATGTCATATGTAATGGATGCAAGAGTCCAGATACCATCCTTTCCAAGGAGAATCGGTTGTTCTTCCTTCGTTGTGAGCAGGTAAACTTTTACGCCCTATTGTGCGCAAACACTAGTTTCACTAAGCAGCTGGAATTTCAGTTCATATGGCACATCTTTGGTGCTTCATTTGGTTTTTTTTGTACAAATTTGCCTACTTTTGGTTTTATCAGTATTGCTTTTTGAGATACAATATGTGATTGTTGTCGCTGTCATTGCGTTGTATCTTTTTTATCAACTTTGCGTTTGATACTATTTGCTAGAGCGCAGGCTCAAAATATGTATATTTTTGTCTCCTGGATTCATGGTTTTGAAGGCGTCAAGGCGCCCTCCTCCACCTTGGAAAATTGACCGCTTTAGGCGTCGCTTCGGCGTCAGAGTGCCCCCCAACCACTCTAAGACGCCTTAACGCCTTCAAAACCATGCCTGGATTGCATAGTCACCTGTTGCTAAGCGTTGATATTGTGAAGTGCTTTTATTTGTTTGCCACTTATGGAGTTTTGTCCATAATAAGTGGCCGAGTTATGTGGCTATGTTGTATGACAAATATGTTGTGATAGTTATACAACATCTTATGTTCAAAAGCTGTACCGTATGTCCTTGGTGTTCTTGTTTGTTGTTTCAAGCTATATATGCTCTTTTTTAACGTTTATATTCAGTTAATACTGGCTGCCTGTCTAGTTTCTACCTATGATGAGTTGCAAACTATATTGCCTACATTGGTTGATCAATCTTATGAGAAAGTTCCGCAACTTCTGAGGGACATTGCCGTTTATTTGAGTCAGCTGCGATTTAGGGTTTTCTATGTAGAGTGGAGAATCTGAATACAATTTTTGCACTTGTTTGTGCTGTTGATGAGTTGCAGAATAATTGCCTACATTGTTTGAATATCTTTGTGATAATAATTGCAACTTCTGAGGTTTATGAAGTAAGGATGTTTTGTTGTTTCAAGCTATATATGCTCTTTTTTAACGTTTATTACTAATAGTGGTTGCCTGTCTAGTTTCTACCTATGATGAGTTGCAAACTGTATTGCCTACATTGGTTGATCAATCTTATGAGAAACTTCCGCAACTTCTGAGGCACATTGCCGTTTATTTGAGTCAGCTGCAATTTAGGTAATTTAGGTTTTTCTATAAAGAATCGAGAATATGAATACAATTTTTGCACTTGTTTGTGCTGATGATGAGTGCAGATTAATCGCCTACATTGTTTGACAAATATCTCTATGATAATAATTGCAACTTCTGAGGTTTATGAAGTAACGGCCATTCGAATGTTTTGCGTTAACTGTTTTTAGCCAAAATGGTGTTATTTATATTTTGGATGTGCTACTGGTGGTTTCTGGGCTGTCTACCCTATGATGAGTTGCTTACTTTATTGCCTACATTGTTTGATCAATCTTATGAGAAACTTCTGCAACGTCTGAGGATGTATAAAGTTATTTTGTCAGTAATGCTGCAATACAAATACTAGTATAACCATCTGATATAATAAATATCTTACAACAATTGAGGCTTGGACATTAGTTCCTCTATTTTTTCTAGCTAAAAGTGGCGTTATTTGCATTCACATTCAGTTACTGGTGTTTCTGGGGCCTTCTTACTGGTGTTTCTTGGGCTTTCTACCTATGATGAGCTGCAAACTCTATTGCCTACATTGTTTGACAAGTCATGAGAAACTTCTGCAACGCCTGAGGATGAAACATTGCCTTTTATTTTAACCTGCTGCAATTTATTGATGTCGTTTTGTTCCAGAGTTATGCCTATGCTGAGTTGACATAATTGCCTACATTGCTTGATAAATATTTTGTGATATATTTGCAACCTTTGAGGCTTGGGTAGTATCTTAGATCATCTGTTTCTTGTTTCTTGTTTGTATCTATGAATGGTACCTACTTTTACAATTAGTACTAGTTCGTACGTTCTCTACCTATGATGAGTTGCAAACTTTATTGCCTACATTGTTTGACCATTGGTATGAGAAACTCCTGCAACTTCTGAGGATGAAACACTGATATTTATTATAATCCTCTGCAATTTTTGTACTTTTACCATTGTAAAAGTAAATAATACTATATTAGTTCTGCAATTCTGAGTTGTGCCTGTGATGAGTTTACGTTAATGCCTACATTGCTTGACAAATATCTTTGTGATGATAATTTTGATGTCTCAGGTTATCCATTATCATGGCTCTTCTGTTTTGTGATGTTCTAATCTAACCAATAATAGAGCTATAGGTGTAGCCAAGACTACTGCTTCACTTTCTCTTGAAAGAAACTATTACTTCACATATTTTTGTATTTCTTTACTAGTGACATCAGAGCTTTCTACCTATGATGAGTTGCAAACTGTATTGCCTACATTGTTTGACCAATCTTATGAGAAACCTATGCAACTTCTGAGGACACAAAATTGCCACTTAGAATCTGCTAGTACAATCTAGTATATTTATTTTTCCTTAACAGTTCAAGATGGTTCACATATTAGTTTGTAAATTCTGGAGTTACGATGATGATGAGTTGAATTTATTGCCTACATTGTTTGACAAATATGTTTGTGATAATAAATTGCAACTTTTGAGGCTTCTGTGTTATCATGGCTGTTTTGGCTCTTCTGCTTTTTTAATTGGTGTCTCTATCTGAAACCGCTTGCAGTGCCTTACCTATGATGAGTTGCAAACTTTATTGCCTACATTGTTTGATTAACCTTGTGAGAAACTTCTGCAACGTCTGAGGATGAAACATTGCCCTTTTATATTTGAATCTGCTGCATTTTAGTAGTTTCATCTGCACACCTGTTTTAACCACACTAACTGATTGTTTTATTATCTTGATCAGTGTGGTTCGTCCAGGTCAGTTGCTCCTATCAAGGCTGGATTCGTGGCGCAGGTTGGCCGTCGGAAGGCTGGGACTTAAGTTTGCTAGTGCTCGGATGCTCTATCAACATAATCCAATTTGCCGATTTACAACCATTATTGTCCAGCTTTTACTGTGCCTACACTGTTTTGTGGAATCTGTTATTTCCTGTACTTTGAATGTTCCTGTGTATTCTGATTTATCTCAGGAGGATCTATAAGTTTGTGTCTGACTCCCTTGCCCTGTGCTCTGCCTTGATTTTCATGGAAAGAATCTGTGTTTTACTGATTTCATAGTGGTGTCAAACATCTCAAAATCTTTACTATCAAGTCCGTGGTGGTACTTCCACGGGTTTTCTCAGTCGCTCTGACTGGAACACAACGTTTTCTCCCGTTTGAATTGCAACCGACTGGAAGTTCTGCCTTGATGAAACACCAATCTGTACCTTGGTGGCAGAGTGTGGAGGGCACCAGTTGTTCCTCTAGGGCTGAGGCCTCTTCACCAGCAACGACCACCACAAGCAGAAGAAGTTTGCTGGGTGGACAGCACTCAACTGTCTGCCCCCTCACCTAGCACTTGAGGCGCAGCAGAAGCATCTGCTGCCACATGGCCGAGATGCTGCATGCATAGGGATGAGCTGTAGGCTGACGTCCGGTGGCGGTGCAAGAGGCGCACAAGGGCGGAGACAGTTCTGTCGTGGTTGACATGGAAGTAGACTTCTTGAACTCTTTAAGGCGGGACACCATGTCCAGGGAAGAGCTGGTATTAGCAACATGGCGCTGTTTTGGCCTTTGACGACATTAAGGCCCGGTGGAGTTGGCGAGCATGGAAGTTGACTTCTTAAACTCTTTAAGACGGCATTAGCAACATGGCGCTGTTTTGGCCTTTGATGACATTAAGGCCCGGTGGAGTTGGCGAGTGCGCTCGAAAATAAGAGAGAACAGGCTAGCTGGATTATCATGCTGCTCGGGGTTTAGGTTTAACGACTAAGGGTAATAGATCTAAACTCTATACATGGATGGGGGATAGTTGTCCCCCTTGTGGATCTTATGGATGTCGCTGGTCCGAAGTCTTGAGATATGAGCCAAACTTGCTTAAGAGTGCACCATGTGATGATGACCTCTGCCAACACTTTAGTTGCCAATAGCTGTGATACAAGAGCAAGAACAAACTACTCCCTCCGTCCTAAAATAGATGTCTCAGATTTGTCAAAGTTTGGATGAATCTAGACACTATTTAGTATATAGATTCATTCAAATTTTGATAAATCTAAGACATCTATTTTAGGACGGAGGGAGTATTATAGATTTGTCAGTTAGCTTAGCTCAACATGCAGCGGCATGAAGTGCAATAGATTGTACAAGGTTAGTAAGGTTCTGACTGGATTTATTCTTATATGCAGGTTAAGTGAACTAGATACTCTTATGCTAAACATGATGTGATGGATGTATGGCTGCCTTGATGCATGTATTGTAGTGTACACTCTTGATCTTGTTTCTTTATTCTTATTCTTCTTCAACATGATTCTAATAGGCCCAAATCCCTTGGACATTTCTTTCTTTTTCTTTATTTCTTCATCTTTCAACCTTGAAACCAAAACATGGCCCAAGAGATGCCAATGGACAAATCTGTCGGTAAACTTTATTCTTCTTCCTCTTCAACATGATTCCAATAGGCTCAAAGCCCTTGGTTCTTCTTCTTTTTCTTCTTCATTTTTTCATCTTTCAACCTTGAAACCAAAACATGGCCCAAGAGATGCCGATGGACGACTCATACAAGTGAAACTCAATTTAAACATTAGTCCATAGAGATTGTCATTAATTACCAAAACCACACATGGGGGCATATATTTGTTTAGAAAACACAATAAACCAAAAAAGGCTCCTATGCATTTTCTAAAAATAAAGTAAAAATAGTTCCAAATAGGGAAAATGCAAGGATTCTAAATCCTATTTTTTATGGAATTATTAAAAATATTTTCGATAGGATAAAAATTCCAAGTGGATTATTTGACTTAAGTAAATACCTTAAAATGCGTAAAATACTCTAAAAATCCTATAAGCCTAAATAATATCCCTAAAAATAAGGGAATATTATTTCAAACCAAAAACTAATAAAATTGAATATAAAGAAATTTATATAATACAAATATATGAAAATTCTAAAGTGAAATTCAAATAAAACTCTAAAAAGGGAAATTCATCTAAAATCCACAGCAATTCAAATCAAGGTAAACGGAAAGAAATTGAATGAACACATTGCATAGCATATAGTTGCATTAAAGCATATATTGGTTTTTCAAAACATTATCTTTATCATACAATGATTGCTTTTTATAGAACCGGAGGTCAAGGGTCAACTCAAACCTTCAGACTACATTATCTTGCAGTTACCAGGCAAGTTCAACATTGTATAGAAGTGGAAAATTAAACCATGCACAACTCTTGCAAGTTATATTTTGCAAATACTTTTCCAAAAGTATCACAAATGTTCCTACAAAAGCAAATATCGTTTTATGAATGAAGTGAATCTATAGAAGGTAAATGGAAACCACAATGTGAAATATTGTGGGAAAATATTCCATTGTACCAAGAGAACTTAGGAGTAAACAATAACGGTAGTCAGTTATTCCAAGGCCTCGTAGAAACTGCGTTGACCACAAATCTTGTAATGAGACGAGCAAGTTAGAAGTTTTGCTTCGTTCCGTGTAACTTCAGGTGACTAAGTTGGGATGTATTCCTCGAGAGGAATTGCAGTGGGTGGGAGCCCATAACGTCCCCATCTTGTATCTCCGAAAAGGTAGCATGAGCAACAGTTGTTGACCAGGTTCAGTGCAAAGAAAGGAATATGGAATTAGGTAGAGCTCGACATGACTTGGAAAAACTTGGTAACAAGCCACACACATAAGGAAGTGTGTTACGGCAATAAGGCCAGGAACATTTGTGGGAAAATTAGTGCACCTCTCGAGAGTGATAAAACGTGTCATGATACTCCTTATCTCGGAATGAATCACGATCGTAGCGTGGAAAGGAACTTAGGAAAGGTCTAACAACCCGTAAAAACTGACGGACATAGTTTTTCTATATTAAAAGCAATCTTTGATAAGAAACCCTTTTGAAAACCAAAATGGAAACCTGGATGTTTGATCCATGGTTACACAACCAACTATATAACTTGCTGAGTATGCTCATACTCAAAATATCTTCGTACACACTTTTTGGACTATGAGAATATCGAGAGAGAGGAAAACAGTACGCATAGTAGCGATGAAGAGGTCTATTACGAGGAACCAAATCTTTCTGGAGGTATTGAAAGAGTGGATTACGGTATAGAACATGGAGCAGACACCAAAGACGTGGAAGCAGAAGAGTAGTCTTTAGGATAGTATAGATGAGTCAAGAAGCATAGACTTACTTAAATAAGTTGTTGAGCTCTAATGGAATTTTCGCTAGTGATGCTTATGCTACCAAAGCTAGTTAGTTTGAATTTCAACATCCGAAGAAGTTCTCAATGGACCGATGAGGATTTCCAAAGATTTGTACACTTTTGTTTGAATATGATGAACATGTAAAAGTTGCGGACCCGTAATCTTTATGTTGTACCACTCCGAGGGATGTGATATTTGTGAAACGGTATTTCATAAATGTTATGTCAACGACTTGCACACTACAACATACAATAGTGTGTTGGGTCAACGCAAACAGGTAGGCGTGTGGTGCCTAGGCCACCCGTAGGGCTTTCGGATCCATATGTGAAGATGGCTATGCCCCTTGAGCAGGTCGTCCCACCTCCTCGGGGTGTGTTGGAAGGTGTGGCTCTTGATCAGGGGAAATCTTTGGCTGCCGGCAGCAACACTCTGGTGGTAAGCCAAGCCATGAGAGTCCTAGCTATGTTTTTTTTGCGGGTAGAGTCCTAGCTATGCTCATTGTCATTGTCACCATTCCTTCTTCGCATCTTCAGTGGTAATCGTTCTCGGCAGTTTATGGATGACTTTTTGGTTGGCGATGCGGGTTGCGGTGTTTTCATTAGTGGTGGCTTGATGAGGCGGCAATGCGCATTCTCCTCCTTGGCAAGCCTGTTTGTCGATGTCCATGTGTGCTTAGGGTGAGCTTATCTACCTCCCGATGGTGCGACGCCTTCGATCCATGGTTGAGAAAGCATGTGCTTTCTCTGGAGATGGAAACATATGACACTGCGGCAATTTGGCCCTAGAGCTTGGCGATGACATGGATCTCATGTGTGGCGTTCCTTCACTGACACTACTTCTTCTCCGATCGGACCGTGGCACTTGAAAAGGGCCTCTATGCTCAAGCATTTGTAAACTCTGGCCGTTTAGGGCTTTATTAATTATAAGTCCTGCACTTTGTGTCATCTGTCCAAAAAAAAAAGCCACAAGAAACGCCGGGGAAGGAGGAATCACGAGCGAACAGAGTGGATCCGTGTTTGGTGGTCGAACTTGCGAGGTGCATGACGGGCTTGCCGGAGTTGATAGCCATTGCCCATGGGAGCAACACTGAGTAGATCGAGAGAGACACCTTGGTTAGAACATGTGGTGCTCCTTGGATTTTGTTCAACAAAAGGAGAAAATATGGAAGCCGACCTGCATGTGGGAGGTGATAAAAAGGAGGCGCAGAGGGTGATTGGATCATGACAAATTGATTTTATTTTTGTTTGTCGAAGTTATCTGGTTATATTTTTGACTGCCAAGTGGGATTTAACCTGGAAAGATAAGGAGAGAGGAGTGTTTGAGTTTGTTAGCGGGCATACAAAACGATGAGATCAAAATCAAATGAAAAATCAAAAATATTTCGAAAAAAAATCAAATGAACAATGACGACCGACACCAATGAGTTGTTTAGCGGCGGGTTATCTCGTTTGTTGTTAACAGTTTTCTCGGGACCGTGATTTCCAGCTAGCGGGACTTGGTCATATTTTCAACCACCAAAAGTTTTGGGCCATTGTCATTAATTGCAGGCCCGTCGATGAGGGTGTTGGAGACTTGGAGGTGAGCAACCGCACAGGGCCCCCAAATCCTATATACATAGTTGCATCGACATGGATCTGAAGGACTGTTGACTTGTTTGTTCGTTCGTTTCAGGAAGCTATTGGGGAAGACGATGAACATGTGCCATGGGCACACCACTAAGGGGTAAGTGAGTCGTGCAGGTGCGAGACTTAGAATGTTCTAGTAGTGCAAGTTTCTTCCAGTAATGTTCCCATTCATTTTTGTTGGGAGAACAATTTCAATGTTCCTACAGGACGCGCACGCGGAAACGCTCACTCATTCGCCACGGAGCGTCAACTGGTCGCTGTTCGGTCGCTCTCCTCCGTGGCCGTCAAGGAACCAACTCATGCGACTCCCTTTTCCACCAGCCGCAGCCCATCCGTGGCCGCCAAGCTAGCCAAGTCAAGGGCCAAGGCGAAAGAAAAGAGAAACACCTACCGCCTGCGACACCTATGACTATAAAACACAGCTCGATCTGAACTACCTGTGCACTCAGAATAGACCACAGAACTTCACAGTCAACACTCACAAATGACTAACAAGTACAGTGGTACTCCGTAGCAATTAATTAATGGTGGTCGAGGTAGCAGCAATGCCATCCCTCGTAGGTGAGGCGGTGCCTTCTCTCCCTCGCCATGGAACCTAGCTGCTCTGCGGTCTGGCTGCCCCTGCTTGTCCTGTGGGCGGCGGCTTCTATGCATCATCCTCGAGGACATGGACGCCGTCGACAAGTCACTCCAGCACGGCCGGTGAAGAACCCTGCGTACGTGCGCACTGGGCTTGATTCCCGGAGAAATGTATGTGCGTGTGATGCGTACGTGGCCAAGCTTTGCAGGATTGAAAGAAGTTGATGATGAAGAAGAAGAAACATGTGAGTTCCATGTTGTTTCTATGTTGTGTTTTATTTTAATATTAAAGCTGTGAGATGACAAAGATGTTGTGAAATGTCTACTATTCTATTTTAGACAACAAACCAAAATAAATTATACCATTCACTCAACAATGAGATGTCAATCCCATATCCACCGCAATGCTCAAGGCTTAATTCTATATATACCACCTAAAACCATTGGACGTCGATTTAGCACGTCCGGTCTGGTGGTGTTTTAATCTTTGGTCCGTAACCTAACAAATAGTTTAGTGCATGATAGCTGTGTCTCATATGGATGCATTATGTTCCGCAAAGAGAAAATCACAATGGACTCGGCTATTGGGGGCTCTTCAACACAACATGTGTATTTATAATCACCAACCAAGTGAGCATCGATAGCTCATACATAGACAAACATAACCGATGACATAAAAAGCGTAACAATACTTCATAAGTAATGCTTACCTCGGCAACAACTATGGGATCATGAGGATAGGTAGAACGTAGGATAAGTCTGGTTACACGAATCATCATGAACGCCATCACTACTATGATGCGACATTACATTTACTCATTGGCCTACAGATCGACAAACCAAACATGCATGGTCTCTTCACAAATCATCATCACCATGTCGAGTCCTCTCAAATCAAACTTACTATTGTCCATAATAATGGGATATAATGCCAACCTATCTTGCACAAACGGGATAGATAATCCTAGATGAGGACTAATCTATGACAAACGGTCTTAGAAGTGTAACTGCATCATCGTCATTTCCTAACCTAGAGCTTGTGTATTACTTAATGCTATTGTCGCCCAACTATGAGGGATGTGACATAGAGAGAACTGCCTCCGTGACCGCTGGCGTAGAGGCGGGAGTCTAAGCCATTGGCGTTGCCGCGATGGTGGTCTTCAATGGAGGGAGACGAGAGGTATGATAACTGGAGAAGAGAGCGAGAAGGGGACAGTGAGTGGGAGTGGGCGATGAAATAATAAATAGCAAAATGTTCTTGAAGGGACGATGCTCTCTCGCATGTCTCCACGTGTGCAATAATGTTGGCCTCTCTTGCGTCCACTCAGACCCGACTCGCTGGAAATGGGCGAATTAAGCTTTTCCAGTGGGCTTGACTTGTGATTCCTTTAAGCAGCGCACCAACCAAGCCCGAGGCCTAATGCAAACATGGAAACATTGCATGTGGCAGGCATGATTGGGGGTCATGCGCTAGTAAACAAGCCCGAGCTTCCTTGTGTTTTATAACTTTTTCATAGCGAAGGATGGTTTTTATCTAGATTAGACACAAGTATTGAGGCACCACCTAGTATTACATATTGACGCTCTATATTATCCCTAATGTCAAATTGATTTAGAGTCGGCCAAATAGTTCCTTATTTTTGTTTAGATCATATGTAAAGAACCGTCACCAATTTGCTATATTCTAGTCTATGTGCTATTTTGATTTACTATGCTCCGTGGACTAACTTTTGCTATCGATTTTTCACTCATTTTAGATGAACATGTCATATGTAGTGGATGCAAGAGCCTTCATACCATTCTTAAAAAGGAAAATCAATTGTTCTTCCTTCGTTGTGGACATGTAAACTCTTACACCCTATCATTGTGCACAAACTCATTTTGCTATCGACTCTAAATCAATTTGACTCTTACACCCTATCATTGTGCATGTTTTGAATCCGCTACTAGTGGTTCCTCATTTTCCTCTTTATTTTTTATAACTAAAATAGTGTCATTTAATCCACATCTAGTTACTAGTGTTCCGTGGGATTTCTATGTATGATAACTTACATATTTTATTCTCTACAATTCTTTGACTAGTCTTATGATCAAAACTTCTGCAATGTAACATTGCCATTTTAAACATTTTTTTGCAGTTTAGTGATATCGTTGCATTGAAGAATTCAAAAAATTGAGTCATGCCTATGATGAGTTGAAATCATTGCCTACATCGTTTGATATATATTTTGTGATATAATTCAACATCTGAGGCTTAGGCAACGCCATTATATTTCTTGTTTGCTGACTTTTTTAGTTGGTACTAGTTTATATTTTTTGTTTTATGTTTCTAGCTATGATGAATCGAAAATCTTATTGCCTATATTGTTTTACCATTTTCTTAAGTTTTGATATTTCTTTTCTATTATGGAGTTCTGTCGATGATGGATTGAAATTATTGCTTACATTGGTTTGGCGATTATCTTTCTTGTAATAACTGCAACAATCTGAGACCTCCACGTTATGGCTTGTCATCCTCACTGACGATACGAGCCCACGCGGAAGAAGCATGTCTAAAAAGGGTCTTGCCTCATGTTATCGCGCTTTTTTGAAACTCAGAAACATGATTTTTGATTTTTCTTCTTCTTAAAAAACACAATCACTTGTGCTCATGTGCACCAAATCTCCACTCAACTTTTACACCCTAATATCGTGCAAACACTAGTTTCACTAAGTGTTGGAATTTCAGTTTAGACATTGTTCTGAATGCATATCTTTTTCCGAACAAATGAACACACTTTAGTGCTTTGAAATTTCTTACTATGGGTTTTATCGATGTTACCTGTTTTTTTTCCAAATTTTTGTTTATTTCGAGTGTCGGGACAATATTTGAATTTCGTTTACAGTATTTTATTACCTTTGAATTTACATACTAAAACTAGCATAAATCCTTATACAAATAAACAACTAAAAATGGTTTGTATGTTAGGTTTACATGGCACCATAGTTCGTACTTTTTGTTTTCATCTTAGCTGAAAAAATAGCATTATTTATGTTTTGAATCCGTTACTGGTGATTGCTCCTTTTCCTCTTTATTTTTTAAGTACTAAAAATTGTGTTATTTAATCGACATCAAATTACTCTTTTTATGGGTTTCTATCTGTACTTTCTACATTCTTTGACTAGTCTTAATTATGAGAAATTTCTGCAACATAGCATTACACTTTTTTATAAAATGTTCTGCAGTTTAGTGATATCATGGCATTGAAGAATTTAGAGATTTCCGAATCATGCCTATGATGAGTTGAAATCAATGCCTACATCGTCTGATAAATATTCTGTGATATAATTCAACATCTGAGGCTTAAACATTAGCATTCTATTTTTCGTTTGCCATGTCTCCGTTACATTTAGTACTAGTCTAAATGTTCTGTAGCTGTGGTGAATTGCAAACTTTATTGCATATATTGTTTTGACATTTCTTTAAATTTTGATATTTTTTTCTATTCAAGAATTATGTTGATAATGAGTTGAAATATTTCCCTACATTGTTTGACAATCATCTTTGTTCTAATAACTGCAACGTCTGAGGCCGCCATGTTATCACTGGACAGTACAACCCCATGCAGAAGAAGCTCATCTAACAAGGTGACGTCTTCAAGGAGGATAGAAAGAATTGTCACTGTTGTCTATTCTGATGGAAGCTCAAAATTTGTGCTAAGGATCTAAAGAATGCATATATTGGTAGAAGAGCCGGATCATTCGCGGCGATGCCTCCAAGGAGGGGAACGATGCTCATGGGTGCCATTGTCGTCAGCACCGACCAAGGTGGACTTGTGTTTTTGCCCCGGCTCTTGCGCTCCCGAATCCGCTACCATCCAAGCCGCATTGCAGTCTGACATGTCGCTGCCAGCATTGTTTAAACAATCTCACAAAATACTTCCACAGCCTCTTAGGATTAAACATTGCTAGTTTATTTGAATGCTATGCAATTCAGTAGGTACTGTTGCACACCTGTTATTTTCCCCTGAATCTTCTCACATGTTTTATCATATTAACTTGATCAGTACGGTTTAGCCATGTCAGTTAACCGAGAAGGGAGTTTAAATACATTAGTTTTTGCCTGGAAAGGGAAGAAAGAAAACATAGCATAATCAGCCATTCACACACTCCCTCCGATCCATATTAATTGTTGTTGAATTGGATGTATCTAGTGCAAGATACATTCGATTCAGCAATAATTAATATGGACCAAACGGAGTAGCGTTATCGTGGATAAATGGGGGAAAGGGCTAGTCTGCGCTGACACCCAAGCTGGTTGTCAAAAGGCTGAAACTTAAGTTGCCTAGTGCTCTCTATCAATTTAAACCGAGTTAGATCAACTATTGTCGTCTAGTTTTCACATGCTATTTTTTGATTTAGAACAACAATTAGGAGGCGTTTGGCAGCATGCATGTCATTTCGGCCCACGTGGGTAGTGCTAGGGTGAGCACTGCCAAGCACATACATGTAGGGGTTCGTAGCATGGAAAAAAAAAATCTACCGCATGCACACAAACAAGCCAAGATCTATCTACTAGATTGTAGTAACGAGTCGATTAGAGTACTTACCCTTGAAGATTCCAAATTGGTTAACGAGACCAGATTCTCGTGGATGATGTAGTCATACGCTTGCCGATCTCAAGATCGCGTAGGCGATCCTTCCGGCGCTGCGTTCCGGCAGCGCTTCCGCAGTCGGTCACACGTTCGGTACTCGATGAAGACCTTCCTCTCCCTTGTTCCAGCAGGCAGCGGAGGTTGTAGTTCTCCCCTCGTGATTCTGGCAGCACGACGACGTGGTGTCGGAAGTAGAGGGAAAATCCTGCAGGGCTTCGCCTAAGCCGGAGCAGGTTATGCTGGATCTAGGGTTTCCGGCGATCTAGATTTAGAGGGCCGGAGAGGAGGAGGTGGAGTCGGCGGCGGCTTGGGCGCCGGTGGCGCAAGGTGGGGAGGGCTGGTTGTGGCCTCTTGGGACAGCCCCTCCCCTCTATTTATGAGAGGGAGGGCAGCTTGGGAGAGGGGAGTTTGAATCCTTTCCCAAATCCCTATCCAAGTTGGAGGGAAAGAAGGACTCTTTCCTTCTTCCACTAGGAAACCATTGTTCCAGTTTGACTTTTCGAACCTGTCTTTTGACTTGCAATTTGGAGCTCAATTCCTCTCTTGCAAATGCCCAACCAAGTGTACTAGGACATGATCCAATCATTCCACTTAACCATGACACATTCATGAACCATTCCCCTTTCGGTCCAGTGAACCTTCTAGACCCTTCTAGAACCTCTCTGATGAAAACATCGGAATCATTCCCGAACTCCAAAATTGGACTTTCCTTATATGAATCTTATTCTCCGGACCATTCTTGATCTCCTCGTGATATCCTGGATCCCATCCGAGACTCCGAACAACATTCGGTCTCCCTATTTACATTCCATATCTACTAAACAACATCGAATCCTTAAGTGTGTCTCCCTTCGGTTCGTGAATTATGCGGACATGACCGAGACACTTCTCCGATCAATAACCAATAGAGGAATCTGGAAATTCATATGGCTCCCACATATTTCTATGATTACTTTGTGATCTAATGAACCACTTACATACAATACCAATTTCCCTTTGTCTCGCGATAGTTTACTTATCCGAGGTTTGATCGTTGGTATCTCTGCATACCTAGTTCAACCTCGTTACCGATAAGTAATATTTTCTCGTTCCCGTGATATGTGATCCCTTGTGAGCCAGTCACATGCTTGCAAGCTAATTGGATGACATTCCACCGAGAGGGCCCAGAGTATATCTATTCGTCATATGGATGGACAAATCCCACTCCTGATCCATGAGCCTCAACACATACTTTCTGAACACTCATTGCCACCTTTATAGCCACCCAGTTATGGTGTGGTGTTTGATGTCATCAAAGCATTCTTCCGGTGATGGTGATTAGCATGATCTCATGGTAGAAGTAATTAGGTTACTATGTATCAGAAAGCTTATAGCAAACAAACTATTGAAATGACTTGATCTTTATGCTACGCTTATCTATAGGATTATGTCCATCACACCATTCTCCTAATGATATGATCTTGTTGTTAATAACATCTAAATGTTCATGATCGAGAAACCACGATCATCTATTAACCAACAAGCTAGTATTATAAAGAGGCTTTACCAGGGACTCTAATTTAGTTTACAAATCACACAAATATTAATGTTTCCGGTTAATACAATTATAGCATCAATGTAAATATTTATCATAACACAAACATATAATAATAACAACTTTTATTATTGCCTCTAGAGCATATCTCCAACAGTCTCCCACTTGCAATAGAGTCAACTAATCTAGATTACATGGTAATATACCGAACACCCACGGCGGTTTGGTGCTGGTCATGTTTTTCCCTCGGGAGAGGTTTAGTCAACGAATCCGCCACATTCAGATCTGTGTGTACTTTGCAAATCTTTATGTCACCATATTGGACATGCTCTCGAATAGCGTGAAAACGTAGCTTGATGTGCTTCAGCTTCTTGTGTGACCTTGGTTCTTGCGCATTGGCTATGGCGCCCATGTTATCACAATAGATAGACATTGGGTCCAGCGCACTTGGAACCACACCAAGCTCGGTAATGAACTCCTTCATCTATATCGCCTCTTGTGAAGCCTCCGAAGCAGCTATGTATTCCGATTCAGTTGAAGATCTCGCCACAACGCTTTGCTTTGCACTCCTCCAGCTAACTGTTGCACCATTCAAAGTAAATACGTATCCAGATTGAGATTTAGAATCATCCGGATCAGTGTTCCAACTAGCATCAGTGTAACCATTAACAACGAGCTGTTCATCACCTCCATAAGAAAAAACCATATCCTTAGTTCTTCTCAAGTACTTAAGTATGTTTTTGACCGCTGTCCAATGATCCACTCCTGGATCACTTTGATATCTGCTAGTCAAACTAATAGCATATGCAATGTCGGGTCTAGTACATAGCATGGCATACATGATAGATCCTATGGCTGAGGCATAGGGAGTCTTACTCATACTTTCTTTATCTTCTGCCGTAGCAAGACTTTGAGTTTTACTCAAGGTCGTATTGGGCAACATGGGCAGGAACCCTTTCTTGCTATCTTCCATTCCAAACCTCTTTAGAACTTTGTCCAAATATGTACTTTGTGACAATGATATTAGGTGTGTTGATCTATCTCTATAAATCTTTATGCCTAATATGTAAGCTGCTTCGCCAAGATATTTCATTGAAAAACTATTATTCAAATATTGCTTGACACTATTAAGAAGGTCTATATCATTCCCAATCAACAATATGTCATCCACATATAGTACTAGGAATGCTACAGAGCTCCCACTCACTTTCTTATAAATACAAGCTTCTCCATAAGTTTGTATAAAACCAAAGCTTTTGATTACCTTATCAAAACGTTGATTCCAACTCCGGGATGCTTGCTTCAATCCATAAATGGACCGTTAAAGTTTGCATACCTTGTTAGCATCTTTAGGATCGATGATGACCCACAAGTATAGGGGATCGCAATAGTATTCACGGGTAGTATTACCCAATTTATTGATTCGACACAAGGGGAGCCAAAGAATACTTGCAAGCCTTAACAACTGAGTTGTCAGTTCAGCTACACCTGGAAATAGTTCGTGCTCACAGAAGTTTATCAGTAGCAACAGTTTGGTAGTAGCAATAGTAAAGCAACAACAACAACAGCAGTGAAACAAGAGCAATAGTAACGGTAACAATAGGATTCGAGTGCGGTAGGCATAGGGATGGATGGACGGGCGTTGCATGGACGAGTCTAAACATGTAACTTCAAGATCTAGGGAATTGCAGATAAATAATCATAAGCATCGAAGTACTAAACAATCCTAGGCATGTGCTCCAATTATAGTCATACGTGGTTGCAATGAGAACTTGCACAACATCTTCTGTCCAGCCAGCCCATGGCAGCGGGGCCTCTAGGGAACTACTGCCAATTAAGGTGCTCCTTTTAATAGAGCACCGGAGCAAAGCACTAACACTTCGTGAACACATGTGATCCTCACACCACAACCATCCCCTCCGGTTGTCCCAATTATTGTCACTTTGGGGCCTTTGGATCCGGACAATGATATGTGTACACAACTTCCAGATAAGATCACAAACAATACTATCATAATGATTCAATAATAAGTTCAGATCTGAGATCATGGGACTCGGGCCCTAGTGTCAAGCATTAAGCACAACAAGTTGCAACAAAGTCAAATAGCACTAATATAGATACTAGGCACTATGCCCTAACAGATCTTATTCGATTACATGATAGAACTCATCCAATCCCTACCATACCCATGCCTACAACGGGGGATTACTCACTCATAGATGAGGGAAACATCGGTGGTTGATGGATATGCGTTGGTGATGACGATGGCGATGATCCGCGGCGGCGGAGCGAAACTCTTTCTGGAAAAACTATTGAACCCCCCCCCCTCCCCCCGAGTTTTAGGTCAAAAGGCAACTTATAGGCGCAGAGGGAGGCCGAGGAGCTGCCTGGGGTGGCAGCACCCCCTCTAGGCGCGGGGTTAGGTGGGCCCGCGCCTGGGGTGGGTCTGGCCCCCCAGGCTTCCCCTCTGTCTCTTCTTCTGGCTCCATGGATCTTCTGGTGAAATATAATTTTTGGCATATTTTCCGGGATTTTTCCTGATAGTTTATTTTCTGCACAAAAACAAGACACCAAGGTAATTCTGCTGAAAACAGCGTCAGTCCGTGTTAGTTGTATCCAAATCACACAAGTTTAGAGAAGAAACAATAGCAAAGTGTTCGAGAAAGTAGATACGTTTTGGACATATCAACTCCCCCCAAGCTTATCTTATTGCTTGTCCTCATGCAATTCAGTTGAAAACTGAGCGCGATAAAAGAACTTTCACAAACACTTTGCTGCATATGATGTATATATTCTTAGCACAGGAGTAGATTAGACAATTCATAATAAGGAGTATGCAACTAAGTCTACTCAATAGTCATTGCAATCTATGAAGAGAAACCAACTCAATAATAATAAGTAGCATGAAATATAAACATAAGCAACATTGCAATGCTCATAATAAGGTATGATAGAGTGGTATCTCGCTTGCCTTTGTTTGAAGAGCACAATATAAATGCCAAGGCACTTCTGAAGTTCACATGAAGACTAGAAGTAAAGATATCAGAGATACAAGCATCAAAGTCATGACATAATTAACCAAGTTTTGGAACAAACACAAGAATGACAACTATGCTCTTAAGAAAGTGCTCATAGAATAAGTAGTGACTCAACAAAGTTGTGTAAACGGTTTTGTGAAGGTTTGAAAGGCTTCCCAATGCTGAAAGGAAGGTACTCATTAGCTTTGAGCTCTCATTGCCCCTATCATAGGCATCTTCATGTGGTTAAGGTGAAAGTGAGGTCCACTCTGAATCATATGCTTGACAGACCATAGACTGGAAATCCCAAGTCCCTTGAGTACGAGGGTCGCTCCACATGCTACTCAACTTTGGTCACCTGAAAGTTCTTGTCATTGTAAATACATGCATATCATCGAGAACCGCCAACGAGGTACCCCTTGCACATGGTACAGGAGCTGTCCCATAACCAAAATGATAAGGAAAGCAGACAATGAGCATCTCAGCAATCTTTTTATTTACCATATGCATAGCTTTTTATTGAGGACGCTCCATAGATGCCCATTATGGTGTTGCTGCAAGTTTCCACCTGAAGGGATTCACGGCATAGTAAACCAAAATTTTCTACGGATGCGAATAGAGGGAAAGCCAAGATCTAATCTAGGAGATGCAAACAATGAGAGAGATTGGATTAGATCTTCATACCCTTGAAGATTCGCACAGCGGAACGTTCGTCGGAACGTGGGTGATGTAGTCGTACTCGCTTCTCCTCCTCGCGATCCGATCCGATCTAGCACCACAAGTGGCGGTGCCTCCGTGAGATGCACACGTGTAGCACCTCGACGTCTCCTCCTTCCTTCGTCCAGCAAGTATGGTGGAGAGATGGGTTGGATCTACAACGCGACAGCGCGGTGCAATTGGTGGAGAATTTCTGCAGCAGGGCTTCGCCTACAAGCAGTCGGGAGGGAGAGAGGAGGGCAGCAGGGCGGCTAGGGTTGGAGGGGAAGGTGTAGGGGGTTGGTGTGCCCCCAGCCCTCTATATATAGAGGGGTGGGTGCAGCCCTAGCCCCTCCCCCAAGCCAAGGCCGGCGGCCCCAAGGAGGAAGAGTGGGGGGCAAGGAAACCCCCCCTTCTAGAAGCTCTATCTCGAGTTTAAACCTCTCTTGGCCGGCTGGGCCCTATGGGGCCTTGTGCCCCTGGCCCAATGCGGCCAGGGCACTCCCTCATAGGCCCATGCCCCCTCCCGGAAGGTGGGGCCACGTTGGTCCCCTTCTGGAAGGTTCTAGAAGCTTCCGATACAATACCGATTAACCCGGAACAATTCCGAACTCCAAAAACTGCACTGCCTTATATGAATCTTATTCTCTGGACCACTCCGGAACCTCTCGTGATGTCCCGGATCCCATCCGAGACTCCGAACAAAATCTCATAAACCAATTATCCAATCTATCCTAGCGTCGAGACACGTTAAGTGTGTGACCCTGCGGGTTCGAGAATATGCAGACATGATCTTCTATCAATAATCAACAGCGGGGCCTGGAAACCCATATTGACTCCCACACATTCATCGACGATCATATCGGATGAACCATGATGCCAGGATTCAATCAATCCCATATATATATTCCCTTCGTCTCACGATATTTTACCTGCCCGAGATTCGATCGTCGGTACCGTCATACCTAGTTCAATCTCGTTCACAGCAAGTACTTTACTCGTTCCGTAATCCGATATCACTTTGTGATTAACTCCTTAACCACATGCTTGCAAGCGGTGTTGATATCGATTACCGAGTGGGCCCGAAGTATATCTCTCCGACTTGGGAGGGACAAATCCCATCTCGATACATACAACCCAACAGATACTTTCCGATCACCTGAGAGACACCTTTATGATCACCCTCTCATAGGATGATGTTTGATGACCTCAAAGCTTTCTTCCGATACCAGGGAGTTGTATTATCTCATGGTCTAAGGAATACAATATTTGACATAAGAAAAGCTTCGCAAAGACGAACACGATGACACGGTCTAATTGCTTCGCTTAGTTTGGGTCTGTCCACCATATCATTCTCCCAATGATATGATCTCATTATTAATTGACAACTCATGTCCATGGTTAGGAAACCTTAACCATCATTAATCAATGAGCTAGTCCATAGAGGCATACTAGGGACACGGTGTTGTTCACAAACCACACAAGTATTAAAGTTTCCGCTTAATACAATTCTAGCATGGAATATAAACATTATCATGAACAAGAATTATAATAATAACATCTTTATTATTGCCTCTAGGGCATAATTCCAACACCACCATGATTAAGCATGGCTTAGGCTAGCAGCCCAGGTGTTTCTCTAACACAATGTATAAACTCCATGAACTCACTACCTCCCCTTTTATTTCACATCGTCAACATCCATAAACAAAAGAACAAGGAATCAACTGGATGAGATATCCTACAGGTGTTGAAAGCATTCCATGTGACAGCACGGTTCTGCTGACTCCTAGTATATAATTAGCAAGCATATAACTTTCATGGACTAGTCACAATGGTTCAGAATTATTAAGCGCAAGGAAAAAAAGTGTGCCATCAAGTTCATCAGAGCTTTACTAACTAACTTTCTCAAAACAGACAAACATTTTATTTTGGAAGAAAACACGGCATATGGAATATGCACTGAAATAGCAAATGATGCTAATAGGTAGGTATGGTGGACATAGTTGGCAATATTGGTTTTAGGGAGTTGGAAGCACAGGTAGAGCACATACTCAGTGCAAGTGAAGGCTAGCAATAGAGAGGGAGCAACAAACGAGAGAGCAATAACTGTCATAATCATGCTTGCAACAAAACATGACTAACTATGGCATGAAAGTGATACAAGAACTCTGAGGCAAAATAAATCGTCGAGGCTTACTGACTATTGATTAGTCATATGCATGCATGAGCATGTGCCAAGTCGATTCACATGAACAGTCAGAGGAGGATACCATAATATCATACCGAAGTATGAATAAAACAATGCAAGCAAACATTCATATGACATGCTACAAACTATTAGCAAGCTAGAGCTAATCATAGACAAGCAAGAAATACTAAGCATCCGTAATGACATACACCTCACACAAACAGGCTAAGCATGCTCACAATGATGAGTATATGTACAAAAATGAAACAAATAGAGTTCGTTACCAGCCTCTTACCACACCTCGAGTTGTCTTAATATTCATTATTGCTCTTCACTTGTGTGACTTGAATAATAAAATGAAACCAAAATCCACTGAGGACGGCTAAACCCTGCAAAGAACTCACAAAACCAAACAAGAACAACAAATATTTGGTGTTTTCAATTTTTTTAGAAACAAGCAAATAAAGGAAAACCAAACAAAAACAAAGCAAAAATCTTTTTGGATTTTTCTTTTTAGGCAAACCAAAGCAAAGAAACAAACCAAGAGAAACAACAAAAATATTTTTGGTATTTTTGGGTTTTTTTAGAAAGAAGCAACAAGAACCAAAAAGAAAGCGAAATAGTGGATATACAAAGAACCAATCGAACATGATATATATATGAGTGTGATGTCGGTATACCTCCCCCCAAGCTTAGGCTTTTGGCCTAAGTGGGGCTCAATAGCGCGGATAGTAACCCCATGCTGGTGGGTCATCATAGGAATGATCATAGTCAGGCGCCTGCGATGAAGAAGAAGACGCACCCCAATCAAATGAAGGTTGTTGGTATGAAGACTCTCCCAAGTTGGAGGGCTGAACCAAATTGTCTTCGGCATCCTCTTCAACATTCTCCTCTTGCTGGGAGAGTTCCCCCACATATGTGTCAACCTCCTCCTCTGTAAGCGACCATCCTTGCCTGTTATCAAAGTTAAACAAAGCAGGTGCATGCAAGTAAACTATTTTCTCAGTCCTACCCTTTCTCCGACCTTGCTGGGCAAAAGATATTTCATATGGTAAACTTCTCACATTAGCCCCCAAAGAAACAAAACCATGCTGAATCATGGATTCAATATCAAGACTCTCTATGGGGAACTGAAAATCTAAAAAGTGAGGCTCTAAACCATGGAAAGCTAGCAACCTAGAAGCAATGAGACCTCCACAAATTCCACCCTTCTCATAGTTGGTGGTGAGACGGTGATCTATCAAAGCACCCAGACTATAAGAACTATTCCTATTCAGAGTAGCTGCAATAAAAGATAGATCAAAAGAAGATAACTTCCTAGCAATCTTTCTAGCAAGAACACACTTGGTAATGAAATAGGAAAAGTATCTAATAGCTGGGAGCTGAATGTTCCGAATTTTACCACTTTCCTTTGAGAAGTCGAAACCTTGGCAAATCTCAGCATATAAATCCACAAGTGACTTGGGCCTCTCCTTGATCTTCTCACAAGATCCCCACTAAGGTACTCTAATTGCTGCACAGAAATCAGCAAAAGGCAGGTCGACAGGTATATTATATATTTTGTAATGTACCATGGGATTAGAAGTGTACCAAGTGAACCGGAAATCCTGCACAAAAGCCATGGTTAGCTTAACATATTGGATTGATTCACCTTCAACAAAGTTTTCCAACCCTGCATTTGTAACCTTAGTTTGGAAATCTTGGAGGATCCTCGCGGCTCTCATAAATTCATGGCATGGATATATGGAAGGAAAAACTGCCTCTTCACGATGAACCTTCACTGGCTCATGCACCATCAAGTCATATTGATTCAGTGGATAAGCACTCATCTTCTTTGCTGAAATTTTTAGACAACCATCAAACCAAGTGATTTCTAAGTTGATAAATGGTGAGCAACTACTATAGGAACTTGCAAGAGGACAACACATGCATCAAAACAAAGTTTCTAAGCATAGAACAAGCATGCAAGCTCAAACAACCTGTCACCTATAGCAGCAAAATACTCAAGATACAATCTACCAATCACAAATCTAATTGGACAAGTGGAGGAGGCACATACCAAGGAGCAATCCCTCCAAAAATCAGCACTTGAGATGGGCTGAACAAGGAGATCAAAAATCAAGAACAGCAAGAACTCGAGCTTGAGCAAGTTTTCCGGTGTTTTTCGGGACAGAGAAAGAAGGTGGCTTTGAGAAGGCAGCCTGGAGAGGCCCAAGTGGGCCAGACCCCCCAGGCGCCCCCACCTGGTAGGTCGCGCCTACCAGGGGTCTGGTGGCCTGGGGTGGCCCCCTGGGTCGCCTCAGGTGCCACTCTGCCCCTTTTTTTGAGGAAAAAAATATTTTGAATTTTTTGGGAAACTTTATTTTTGACCAATTTTTAGGGTATGAAAATTGATTTTCTCGCAGAAACAATTTTTTTAGAAGAAGCAAAAGCAAACCAAAAGCCAAGCTACATCAGCTCTAAGAAACTCAAACAAGCAAACAACTAGCAAAACTAAACCTAAAGCAAAAACTAGGAAGGAGAAAGGAAAAATAAAGCAAGTATAACCACAGTGGAAACATTATTTTGTTCATAAAGATCCTTTTGTTAACAAGGTTGATCAAGTCTTGTTACCAAAACAATCTTATATGAAGCAAAACTTTGCATTCCACAAGGTGATTATGTTTCCTCATACTTGATAGCAATGGTCCCAATCATAATAGTTTCAAAATTTTCTTGTGGAATGGGACAATATATTTATCCAACCTTGATGCTCTCAATATTTTCAATGGAATTCAGGCAATAGCTCTTATCAACCTTCTTGGGGAAATAGACAGTGTGCTCTTTGTCAATAATATTGAATGTTACTTTTCCTTGATTGCAATTGATGACAGCACCTGCAGTATTAAGAAAAGGTCTCCCAAAAATAATAGACATATAATCATCTTCAGACATTTCAAGCACAACAAAATCAGTTAGAACCATGCAATTATGAGCAACTTGAACAGGAACATCCTCACATATACCAACAGGAATAGTAGTTGACTTATCAACCATTTGCAAAGAAATACCAGTTGGTATCAACTTTTCTAGTTGGAGTATCTTGTAGAGGGAAAAATGCATAACACTAACTCCAGCTCCCAAATCACATAAAGCAGTTCTAACATAATTATTCTTAATAGAGCAAGGAATAGTTGGTATTCCTGGATCACCAAGTTTCTTTGGAACCTTACCATTGAAGGAGTAATTAGCAAGCAAAATAGAAATCTCCTCATTAGGAATCTTCCTTTTATTAGAGACAATATCCTTCATATACTTTGAATAAGGAGGCAACTTAATAGCATCAGTCAAAGGAATTTGTAAGAATAAGGGCTTCATCCACTCACAAAACTTGTTGTTAGTGTTCTTCCTCCTTTGACTTGTGTTTCTTACCTGGAAAAGGCATAGGTTTCTGCACCCAAGGTTCTCTCTCTTTACCATGTTTATTAGCAATAAAATCTTCCTTTGTGTACCTAGTGTTCTTAGTGTGCTTCTCAGGTTCTTCCTCACCTTCCTCCTTATCATGAGCATCATTTTTATCATGACTACTCTCAGTTTCAGCATCAGAGATAGATATACTATTAGGATCTACAGTAGGTTCAAGTGGTTCCTCTACTATCTTATGTTTATTTTTCTTCCTCTTACGAGGACTACCACTATCTTCACCTTGTTGAGAATCCTGCTCTATTCTTTTAGGTTGTCCTTCAGGATATAAAGGATCTTGAGTAGCTATACCACTCCTAGTTCTAATTCCATAAGCATTTTTATCTCCCGAAGCACTAACTAGCATATCCTTTTGTACCTTAGCAAGTTGATCAAGTTGGGTTTGAACCATTTGAAAGCGTTTACAAAGCATTTTAATATCATTAGAAGTTATTTCCACAATATATTTTAACTCATGGATAGCTCTAGAGTTTTCCAATAAATGATTCTGAACTTGTTTATTAAAATAACCTTGTTTAACAATAAAAATGTCAACTTCCTCTAAGCATTGATCAGGAGGCTTACCATAGGGAATATCACCTTCATCAAAGTGTTGGAGAGAGTGTACCTCAATAGTTGATGAGTGGGGAATTGGCTTACATAATCCTTCTATAGGAGGTAGATTCTTCACATCTTCAGCTCTAATACCTTTCTCCTTTAGACACTTCTTAGCTTCCTTCATCACTTCATCATTTAATGCAATAACTCCCCTCTTCTTTGTTGTTAGTGTTGGAACTGTTTCAGGCATAACTGGTTCAGGAGTAATATGCTTAGGTGTATTTAGCTCAATTGAAGTCCAATCATCATAATTCTTGCTTATCTTGGTCATTAATGCTTCAGCATCTGTAGGAGTCCTTTTCCTGAAAACACAATCAACAAAGCTATCTAGGTAGGTCCTAGAATCATCAGTTAGTCCATTATAATAAATATCAAGAAGCTCATTATTAGGTAATGGACATCCAGGATGTGCATGAATCAAGGCACATAACTTTGTCCATGTCTCTGCAAAGCAGCATGTCTAGCACTGGAAGGAAAATATTTCTGGAAGAAAGAAACAATCAAGCAATTAGGGATATCAATGGAACCAGGAGGTAATCTATTAAACCAAGCCCTAGTTTCTCCTTTTAGTGAAAAGGGAAGATCTTAGCAACAAAGTACATGTGCATCTTAAAATCATCAGAGAACAAAGCACTCGTAGTAGAAAGCTCATTCATATGAGCCATAACACTCTCATTTTCAGTACCACAAAAAGGTTCTTTCTCAACAATATCTAAATAAGATAAATCAAGAGAGAAATCATAATCTTCATCTTTAATATCTATGGGAGAAGTGGCAAACTTAGGATCAGAGGACAACCTAGGCATGATAGTACGTCTAGCAAGGAGACTCTTAATAGCACTAGTACCATGTGTGTTTCGGCACTCTTCAACAAAATCATCAGTGAACTCAATGTAACCACCATTAATATCATAACTCTCACTAGCCTCAGGTGAGCTAACAGGTGTAACAGTGGCTTCACTAGGAGTTTCGGTATTTCCTAGACTATCCATAGTAGCATATAGAAAAGGACCTAATGAACCACTCGCATCAAGCACAGTAGAAGTAACATCATGAGCATCAAAAGCAGTTTCAGACTCAGCAGTAGTAGCAGTGTGTGTAGCATGTGTATGTGGTGGTGGTGTGACAAGCTTGCTTATAACCAATGGTAAGGAAATCGGTAATCGTTAACTGCTCGGTTGGCTTGTGAGTAGCGATTAATCGGAATTCAGACGATTAACTGATTTAATCGGTCGGTTATTAATCGGTGCAACCTACAAAAATTAGCACCTAAAACACGTATGAATCCTCTTGCACCTCAACCACCTACCATATTAAAGGCAGCCTCAAACTCACGGATGAGATCTTCAAGGCGCCCGAGCTCTTATATCTGAGGTCTGGTCGGAAACTTTGAGTAACTTGTCAACAACGACAAGGAACTAGTTGGTGATGGCGGAAATCGAGCTCCTGAAGGCAGGGATCAAGCAGGAGCTTTGCAAAACCTACTTCATTGGGGCGGGATAGCGGATGGATAGGCGATATGTATTGATAGTTTTGCAACTTTTTGACCAAGTGTAATATTTAATCGGGAATATACCTAGTAATCGGAGTGTCAAAGCTATTAATCGGGCTAAACGATTAACACAAACAATTAGTGTTAATCTACATGGTCAGGTCCCTAGTAGCGATTAATCAGCCTATTAATCGCTGATTCGGATGATTTTTTGAACAATGCTTATAACAGAAGGTGAATCAAGAGAAACAAAGGTGTTTAGGACTGTACCTCTTCTTGTAGTGGATGGTAAAATAGGGAACTTTCCATCATGAGACTTCCCCATGATGAAAGGAGTAGCAGTGAACAATAATAGATCCAAGTGAACTTACAAATAAAGCTATGCTCCCTGGCAACGGCGCCAGAAAATAGTCTTGATGACCCACAAGTATAGGGGATCGCAACAGTCTTCGCGGGTAGTATTATCCAATTTATTGATTCGACACAAGGGGAGCCAAAGAATACTTGCAAGCCTTAACAACTAAGTTGTCAGTTCAGCTGCACCTAGAAATAGTTCCTGCTCACAGAAGTTTATCAGTAGCAACAGTAAAGAAACAACAATAGCAACAACAACAGTGAAACAGGAGCAATAGTAACAGTAACGGTAACAGTACGATTCGAGTGCGGTAGGCATAGGGATGGATGGACGGGCGTTGCATGGATGAGTCTAAACATGTAACTTCAAGATCTAGGGCATTGCAGATAAATAATAATAAGTATCCAAGTACTAAACAATCCTAGGCATGTGCTCCAAATATAGTCATATGTGCTCGCAATGAGAACTTGCACAACATCTTTTGTCCAGCCAGCTCGTGGCAGCATGGCCTCTAGGGAACTACTGGAAATTAAGGTGCTCGTTTTAATAGAGCATCGGAGCAAAGCATTAACACTCCATGAACACATGTGATCCTCACACCACAGCCATCCCCTCCGGTTGTCCCAATTATTGTCACTTTGGGGCTTTTGGATCCGGACAATGATATGTGTACACGACTTGCAGATAAGATCACAAACAATACTATCATAATGATTCAATAATAAGTTCAGATCTGAGATCATGGCACTTGGGCCCTAGTGACAAGGATTAAGCACAACAAGTTGCAACAAAGTCAAATAGCACTAATAGAGATACTAGGCACTATGCCCTAATAGATATTATTCGATTACATGATAGAACTCATCCAATCCCTACCATCCCTAGGCCTACAGCGGGGGATTACTCACTCATGGATGAGGGAAACATCGGTGGTTGATGGAGATGCGTTGGTGATGAAGATGGCGGTGATCCTCTCCAAATTCCCCATTCCGGCAGGGTGCCAGAACGGAGTTTCTGGATCCGAATCTTGGTTTCTGGTGGCGGCGGTAGAGCGGAACTCTTTCTGGAAAAACTATCGAACCCCCCTGAGTTTTTAGGTCGAAAGGCAACTTATAGGCGCAGAGGAAGGCCGAGGAGCCGCCTGGGGTGGCAGCACCCCCTCCTGGCGCGGGGTTAGGTGGGCCCGCGCCTAGGGTGGGTTTGGGCCCTCAGGCCTCCCCTCTATCTCTTCTTCTGGCTTCATGGATCTTCTGGTGAAATATAATTTTTGGCATATTTTCCGAGATTTTTCCTGATAGTTCATTTTCTGCACAAAAACAAGACACCAAGGTAATTCTACTCAAAACAACGTCAGTCCGTGTTAGTTGTATCCAAATCACACAAGTTTAGAGAAGAAACAGTAACAAAGTGTTCGAGAAAGTAGATATGTTTTAGACGTATCAATCGACAAAACCTTTGGGTTGTACCATATACAACTCTTCATCAATGTCTCCATTGAGGAACGCCATTTTTACATCCATCTGCCATATCTCATAATCATAATATGCAGCGATTGCTAACAAAATCCTTAGAGACTTTAGCTTCGCTACCGGTGAGCAAGTCTCATCGTAGTCAAGTCCTTGAATTTGTCGAAACCCTTTTACGACAAGTCGAGCTTTATAGACAGTAACATTACCATCAACATCTATTTTGTTCTTGAAAATCCATTTGTTCTCGACAGCCTTCCGGCCACCCGGTAAGTCCACCAAAGTCCATACTTGGTTTTCGTACATGGATCCAATCTCGGATTTCATGGCTTCTTGCCATTTATTGGAATCTAGGCTCATCATCGCTTTCTCATATGTCGAAGGGTCATCGGTGTTGTCCACCAACATGACACTCATAACGGGATCATACCAATCAGGAGTGGTACGAGTTCTCGTTGACCTGCAAGGTTCCGTAGTAACTTTAACCGAAGTTTCATGATCAACATCATTATCTTCCTCTCTTATTGGTGTAGGCACCACAGGAACTACTTATGGTGCTGCGCTACTCTCAAGTCCGAGAGAAGGTTCAACAACCTCGTCAAGTTCTACTTTCCTTCCAGTCACTTCTTTCGAGAGAAACTCCTTCTCTAGAAAGGATCCATTCTTGGCAACAAAGATTTTGCCCTCGAATCTATGATAGAAGGTATACCCAATAGTTTCCTTCGGGTATCCTATGAAGACGCATTTTTCCGCTTTGGGTTCAAGCTTGTCGGGCTGTAACTTCTTTACATAAGCTTCGCAACCCTAAACTTTAAGGAACGACAGTTTAGGTTTCTTCCCAAACCATAATTCATACGGTGTCGTTTCAACGGATTTAGATGGCGCTGATACGTCCAAAACGTATCTACTTTCCCGAACACTTTTGCTATTGTTTCTCCTCTAAACTTGTGTGATTTGGATACAACTAACATGGACTGACGCTGTTTTTAGCAGAATTACCTTGGTGTCTAGTTTTTGTGCAGAAAATCAACTATCAGGAAAAATCCCGAAAAATATGCCAAAAATTATATTTCACCAGAAGATCCACAGAGCTAGAAGACGAGACGGAGAAGGGGCCTAGGGGGCCCACACCCCTGCCAGGCGCGGGCCCACCACTGGCCGCGCCTAGGGGGTGCAGCCACCCAAGGCACCCACTCGGCCTCCCTCTGCGCCTATAAGTTGCCTCTCGACCTAAAAACCGAGGGAGGTTCGATAGTTTTCCAGAAAGAGTCCCGCTCCGCCACCACCACCAGAAACCAAGATTCGGATCCAGAAACTCCGTTCTGGCACCCTGCCGGGACGGGGAATTTGGAGAGGATCATCACCATCGTCATCACCAACGCATCTCCATCAAGCATCGATGTTTCCCTCGTCCATGAATGAGTAATCCCCCGCTGTAGGCTTGGGGATGGTAGGGATTGGATTAGTTCTATCATGTAATCGAATAAGATCTGTTAGTGCATAGTGCCTAGTATCTCTATTAGTGCTATTTGACTTTGTTGCAACTTGTTGTTGAAAGGATAGAGATGTCGCCTAGAGGGGGGTGAATAGGCAATTTCAGAACTATTATGGTTTTGGCTTGATAGAATGCGGAATTAAACCAACATTTATTTTACAAGCACAAAACCTAAATACACTAGGCTCAACTAAGTGCACCAACAACAAATTAAGCTAAGCAAGATAGAACAAGATAAATATACCACAAGTGATAAGTAAGATATAAGTGCTTCAAGCTCGATGGCTATCACAAGGAAAGTAAGCTAGGATATAGAGATAACCGAGGCACGCGGAGACGAAGATATATTCCCGTGTTCACCACCTTTGGGAAGGGGGCTACGTCACGTTGGAGAGGTGTGAGGTTCCACGAAGGATTCCTCACGCGCCACAAAGGCTCACCTTCTTCTCCGAGTCTATCCCATGAAGGAATAGGCCCTTTTCTTATGGCTAGCTTTTCCTCCACTCCGGAGATGGCAAGCTCCACAACCACTTTACAAGCTCCACGAAGGAGAATCCCGGGTCTCTTCACAATATTCCACGAAGAGAACACCGCGGCACCAACCGCCAAGCCAACTAGGAGGTCACCCTCCAAGAGTAACAAGCTCACGGTCTCTCACTCGAACAAATCGTAATGGAGAGCTCAACACTTATGCAAGAATGCAAAGCAAGACCACCAAGGGTGCTCAAATCCTTCACTCTCAAATCCCACCAAAGCAACAAGTGCTAGGGAGGAATTAGAGAGAAAGAACAATGGTGGAAATCAACCAATGACTCCAAGATCTAGATCCAATGGGTTCCCCTCACTTAGAGGAGGAATTGATTGGTGGGGATTGTAGATCTAGATCTCCTCTTCCAAAGCCCTCAAAAAGATGCAAGAATCATAGGAGGGAAGGGGGAGGAAGCAAGCTCAAGAGGTTCAACAATGGAGGTCAATTTCGTGGTCAAGAACACACTGAAACGTTGGGGGAAGAACCCCCTTTTATAGTGGAAAGCAAATATGGCCGTTGGAAGAAATCTGTGCGAACTCGGTTGAAAGTTCGGTTTGACCGGCTCCAGAACCGGACGGTCCGGTTCCTGGACCAGAAAACCGAACTTAAAACCGGAATTAGGGTCAGTACATAGTCTCGGATAGACTCGGTATAGAAAAACCGAAAATCCCGGTTTTAGATCCGGTTTTCCGGTCCTGACACCGGACCACCCGGTCTGGGAGCCGGTTGAACCGAATCCACAACCGGACTCCGATTTCGATGATCTTGGGCTTGTTTTGACGAGGACAACAAGCTTTAAAAGATTGTGCAGAGAAACATCATAGCCCAACAAATGAGGATAAAACCAAATGAAGAAAGGTAAGAAGCCTCCCTAAATAAGAACCGATAAAACCTTCAAACTCGAAAACGCCATATAAGATGCATACGAATTCCGTTTTCGATGAACTTGGGCTTGTTGAAGAGCTAGCAACAAGATCAAGAACCTCACATGGAGAAACATCAAGAAGAAACAAAATAGGAAGATGCAAAGTATGCAAATGATTGAGCTCCCTATGACGATGTGATCAAGTTACACATCCGAGATCCCCTCTTGATAGTGCGGCTATCTATCCTATAACCCGGTCTCCCAACAAGCACCTCGAGACCAGTAAAAGGAAATCCTAGGAAGGCCATACCTTTGCCTTGCGCATACCGCTTGATCTTTATGACAACGCTTCAAGCTCCACCCAAGCCGGAATGCAACACTTGATCATTGTTGCTTCGTGAAGACTCCTAATTTGCTCCCCCATACACCACTATGGGATAGCTTCATTAATACATGTCTTCACATATCCATTATCACCAATATGGACGTCAAGCTTCAAGAAAATGATCTTCTTGAGATGCTTATCTTGAACTTGCCCTTCTCAACCTTGATGACGATCACCACTTGATGTCATCCTCTCATGGTCTATATAATGTCTTCATTTTGAAGCATGCCCATGGAAAGATACCTGTCCCATATAGAAAACACAAAGGCAAATACATAACGGGTTAGTTCATGATGCATAATTGATAAGGCTTACCATACCACAAGACCATGTGGTACATTCTTTATGCTTCATGTGTTGACCAACTTGAAATCAATCTTCACTCTTTGTTATTGGTCAACCAAGTATCTTCTCGTGCTCCATCTTAATATCTCGAGGTACATAAGGAACTATTCATTTGATTACATGCTCTAAATCTTAGTCAACCATATCTCAACTAATGAGGCTATCATGACACCGACTTAGAGCCATATATTGAATTATTCTATTGAGATCACACTCTCAAGATCTTGATCATATCATATTCTTCTCTTCAACTCGATGATTTTGATGCCAATACTCAAGGTATAACTTTATCTTCATGGCATCCATACTTGAATCCAACACATGGACTATAAGCATGACCTATGGAATATTCCTTCATATAAAACTCAGTGAAAACATTAGTCCATAGGGATTGTCATTAATCACCAAAACCACACATAGGGGCAATTACCCTTTCAATCTCCCCCATTTTGGTAATTGATGACAATCACAACAAGAGGGTTTATATAATGAATATTAGAAACAAGTACGCAGCTTATCCAAGAATAAGTTGTATACAAGAGGTTGTATTTGATATGGTTAAGTAACACAAAGATACTAGCCCATATCAAAACTGATTCTACTCACATAAACTACAACTAATGCAGGAAATGTGAGTAGAACCAACATATATAGAGCAAACTCCCCCACAATATATGCACGTGTGATGATCTTGAATTCATTGCATACATTGTCAAGCATAACCTTTGGGAGAGTTTCCACTATATATACAACCATGCAAAACATAATAAATATGAGATGCATGAAAGGCAAACACTTAAGAACAAACCAATCTTAAGTAGAAAACCATTTCCCTTAAAACCCTCTAAACTTCTCCCCCATTGACAACAAGTGCAAAAATGGATAAGAAGGTTAGAAGGACAATATAGTATGAGTTCCTACACAAGGTGTGCATTACTCGTAATATGAGTGAAATCAAATGCACAAGGTTAGACTTGGAGGAAATCAAACTATATTGAGGATCAAGGATTGATAAAAGGATAACAAGGTGAAGGAACTCATACTAGATTGGTGGTTGTTTCATTTGAATACAATATGCACAAACATGGAATCCTCACTCCCTCTATATTATTTAGAACACAACCAAGATACAAGGATTAGATATAAACCAATACACTTGTCAAGACAAGCTTAAGTCCAAGAGAAACCAAATATGAGATATGAGTGCGTGAAGATGCAATAAAAGTAAACCAAGCACTCATAAATCAAGACCTTACCAATACCATTAAAAATCAAGAGTATAAGAGAGATGGTCGGAAAAGAGCGAGCATATCAAGGCGAGAGATTAACACTCTAGTGTATATAAGTTTCTAAGGGAAAAACATGAGAATAATCCACAAAGAAACATCCACACATAAGAGGTTAATAAAAATAATACATGATATCCAAGCGGAAGTCATAAGATATACCAAAGAGGATATTTTGCTTAAGTGCATATATAACCCATGGCTCTATTTTATCTTATGGTATATCAATAAACTTCACCAAAGAAAAACAAAAAAAAATCTCAAAACCATCACAACTAACACTAAGGGAACTAATGCTAGTTGGGATACTTTGAGAAAGGCAACAAGTATCAAAAGGAATGATTTAATGCAATTTCAACAATATTGCACATGAGAGTACCTTGAGGAGTTGATATGCAATAAATTGCTAGAAGGAATATTTGGAATTGGTGAATCATGAACATGATTTTATATATTCCCCATTATATGCATCATCTCAAATTACTCAGATAAGCAATAAGGATACAAAAGTCTTTCAAAGATAATTGCAAGAATCGAACATTTACAAACAAATAAATTCATGCCAAGATGCAACCTACAAGAGATTGGATGGAAGAATAGTATGCATGAATAAGATACTTGTTACCGAGATAGCAATGGTATGATGTAGTAGATAAGAATTTTTAGATCATCCTAGCTTGGCTCCAATTATCATGTGGTGGCAACACTTTCCTTATTGACGAGACAAGCATCCATTGCATCTTCAATGTACCTAAAACAACATTCAAGTACATCTTGGTCCCCAAACTTATTGGGTCCAAAGTGGTTAGAATAACCACAACACATAGGATACATTCCATAAAAATATGTGCATATTTAGAGATGAAATTTGAATTTCATGCACATCTTAGCCATTTAAGGATTTGATGGAGTATACCCTATATATTGGATCAAAGAAAGCAAAACATGACATAAGATATACATTTATTAAACATGCATGCGCGAGAATTTCAAGATCCAACGAAGAAATACTTTGGACAGAACACCAAAAATATTCAAGAAGGCATACAAGGTGTGACAAAACACATTTGTTGTACAAACTATATCAAAGAATCAAATCAACACAAGATTTGTTCAACAAAGTTCAACGAATGAACCGAGCAAAAACTATTAAGCATGAAAGATGAATTAAAAACACAAATGCTCAAAGATTTATCTCATTCAAGAAAATAAAATAGAGAATAAAGAATGAGATAACAAACTCCCAAAAGAGCAAGGTTTTAACAAATAAACCAAACCCTTAACACTTTTCACAATGGCACAAGGTTCTGAGAAGAAAAGGTTTGTCTTCCACTAAAACACATTTGATAATAATCAAAAACATCATCAAATATATGTTCAAAAGCCAAGGAAGACAATGGGAGCCACACATTTTTTTTGGAAAGAAAGTAAGGCAATAAGAGGTTAACTCCAAAGTGAAGATGATCCACAAATGCTACCACACACAAGTATATCAATTGTCGAAGACAATCATTGTATTGGAATAGATTTTCGGTGGTATATTGCATGGATATTAAAGATAAATATTCACAATAAAAAGCATAAGATAGAAATAAAAATATTAAGCACTATGCAAAGATAGAGATTCTTGATAGCTTCAACTAGTCACACAATTATGCAAAACAATGATTAGAATAACTTGAAGCAAATGGTATCCCAAATAATATATATAGATATGTATTTGAGAAAGACCACACCAAGAATTTCTTACTCAAACAAAGACCAAAAAGACAAGCAATAAAAGCTTCTAACAAAAATAGCACCTTGTTTGAGCCAACATGCCACCTAGAAACAAGATAATCAACAATATCAACTCTAAGTGGCACTACCTCATATGTTCACATTTCCTAGGATTGTGATATGCAAAAGAAGCATATTACTCCCCCATAATGTGATATTAATTTTTTTATAAGAGGCAAAACAATCTCAACTAGAGATAATTAATGGACATTTAGAATTTGAATTTCTCATGAGTATGATACACCACATAGTGACTAGATAAGCTTGCAATATCAATACTAAGTGGTAGTACTCATGTACACATATTTTAAGGTTTGAGAGATGCGCGAGGCATGTCACTCCCCCAAAATGGTATGTTCCATTAACCACTCTAAAAGATCCAAATAAGATATCATCAAGATGCATTAGAGGCTCAAAATAAAACACACGAGTAAATGATGTGCCAATCACCTAGACATACTTGAATACACAAAATAATCAAGCATGAGGCACACCAAATACAAACACATACTTGGTACAAAACGAAAACATGTAAAGGGTCAAGTAACTTACAATATAAATGAGTTAAGTACAAGTTACCGCGAAGAGGCACATTGGATATAAGATAGGGAAAATAATAATCCTTATAACTTGGCTTGATCAAATATAATATATGAAGATCCCTTAATTCTTCAAGAGTTAGTCAAGTCTCCAATGCCCTCCATAAACACCTATTGATCAAGTTTGAGCTAGTTGGTACCCAACTAAGTTGGGTCCTAAGAGGTTAGTCACAATAGGCTTGGCAACCCAAATGGTTCTTTTCTTGACACCACTTTGAGTTCCAACAAACTTGGCAAACACATTGCCATCCTTATCCTTCATAAGATAATAATCATCCTCAACAATGATAGGGTTAGATAAGGTAACGTTTGAACATGAAGAGGCAAAGTGCCCCTTCACACGACATATGTAGCAACAAGTGCTCCCCTTTCTCTTCTTCATTGATTTCTTGGCTTGGGGAGCATTATCTTGATTTTTCTTCGGAAGTGGCCTAACTTCAACTTGGGCTTGAACATGAACTTGTGGCCACTTCCCTTGTTGCTTCTCACTCAAGTGCTTTTTCTTCAATGGACAAGATCTTACATGATGTCCTTCAACCTTGCACTTGAAGCAAATAATCTTGGCCGAATTCTTGACTTGGTTTTGGCCCTTCTTCTTGTTTATATTGGACTTGTTCTTGTTATTGGAGTTGAATCCAAGTCCACTTTTATCATTAGGGGATTTTTGCACACTCAAGATATTATCGAGTGTGGATTTCCCTTCATGACTCTTTTCCAAGTCATTCCTCAAGGAAGTGACTTGAGCCTTGAGCTCTTTGATTTCCTCTACATGGTTAGTATAAATACAAGTACTAGAGGAAGTAGAAGCTTCATTGTTATAGCAAAAAGGCAAAGCAATTAATCCAACACAAGGTTTATCAATAGTATGGCTAGATGAATTACTAGGATTAGCACATGGCAAAATAGCATTTTGAGTAGAAGTTGTGCTAATGTCCAAAAGAGGCTCACAAGATGTTACCTTAGTAATACTTGCCTCACGAGCTAACTTTATCCCATCATAAGAGATTAGAAGATCATTATGAGAGTCTGAGAGCTTTTCGTGACTTTCTTCCATTTTCCTATACTTGCTAGTTAGCAACTCAATTTGAGCCCTTAGCTCAACATTCTCCTTTAGGATAGATGCTTCACAAGAAGTAGAGTTAGTAGCACAAGCATCATTAATGGAATTTTCCTTTTCAAGCTCATAAGATTCAATTTTTTGTGTGAGGAGACAATTAGTGTGCTTATCCTCGGCAAGATCTTGCTTAAGGAGACTGAATCTCTGTAAGATCCCTCCTTTGTAAAGGAAAAGGATCCCTGTGATTGCAACGCTAGTCCCTGGATCATTGCTAGCATCCACAGTTTAAGATGAAGTACACAGATACAAAGGTCATTTATTACATTCATTCCAGAGATAAAACATAGTCTTTTACAACTCAGGGCCATACGCCTAATACAAGAGTTCTTGGAATAAGTAAATAAACATAAGTCTTCATCTTCATGTGCCACAGGCAAGCATGTTGAGTGTAGACTCATGACTCCTAATCATCATCGGAGTAACCTGCAACATTACAAGTTACAGCCACAGAGGGTCAATACTTTGGAATAGTATTGGCAAGTGATACCTTGGTAAATTTTAAGTGGACTATATTACTATATGCATTTTGGCTAAGTGTAGCTTGGCTTGCTTTGCTCAAAATAGGTTTTTCCTATTAGTTGAAATCACTAAGTTTTTCTTTATCAAAAACTTCCCAAGAAACCACCAATAGACATTGGGGTCCCTCACCCTTGTTCACCCACAAGTTTTTACTTAGAAGTTGGAGTGATGAGATTCTTGTAGCTTCCATGTCTTGATGCTCAAGTTGTCCATTGCCATGGACTTGGCTAAGTACTTAGATTTTCCATCTGCAGAGGTTGTGCACTTTCCCCACCAGACTTGGTTTCCCAAGACAGGACCTTTCAGAAGCCTTTCCTTAGTCAAATGGACGCGCTCCAACCTATCATTCCCACTACCACCAACTGTCCAAGTGACTAAGTTCTAGCAACCTATATGATCATGGCAGAGCCCATATTGCCAAGTGGTTGCACTGTAAGCTTTCTCAACACTTGTCCTCCAAATCCCTTTGTGCCTGGATGGCATACCACAAGTGAGATACACAAGCCATATCCATGGCCTTGTGTAACTACTCAACCAAAAACCACCATTCAAGTCCCATTCCACCCAGGAGGTTCATTGACTTAGTTGTTTTATTAAGAAAAGCCTAAGTCCAAAAGACTTAGAATTATTTTCAACATAGCATGAACATACTTTACCAACCCTTGTTTTCTACTAGCTAGGCTAAGCATGGCATAGTAACTTAACTTAGGAAAATTCCCTAGCAATTCTACAATTCTACACTACATAGGATTTCCCAACATAGCATTTGGCAAAAGTAGCATGCAAGACTTAGCAAAAATAATTCTAATGCTTATTCAAAATAAAGGGGTGGAAATATCATGAAGTATCACTTGCCTTGGTAATGGGGAGAGTAGCACTCTTCACAATCACAGTCACTAGCAAAATCTACACATAAAATTTGTAACACACAATTACACACAATTTATATACAAACAAAATTATGAATGCATGCATGCAAGAAAATGCTAAGTGATGATTTTTGAAAACCCATCAAGCAAGTACATGATACAGAAACATAACTAAGTCAAAAAGTTTGCTAACTAAACTTATTTAGCCCTAAAACAATTTGCTAAACAAAAACTATACTCAAAATGGACCTAAACATGTTTCTGCATACAAAGTCATTTTAACAGAAACTTTTTGTTAAACACATTGCAGATTCAGAAAGGGCTTGACTCACTGATTCCAACGGTATAAAATTTGCAAAAATCTAACGTGGGAATCTCAAGTTATAGCCAATTGAAATTTGGATCTAAATCTGATTTGAAATCTGTTTTTGAACTGAACTGGTGACACGCGTCGTGTTTTGGTTGGTCGGTACCGATTCGTTCGGATCGACAGACGCAGACCGCAGGATCTAACTTAGATCTAACGGTGCAGAAGCATACGATACCTCTTCGATTAAAATCTATCATAGCCCTATGATTTTGATCCAACGGACGCAATCAACATGCCACTAACTGGCGGCGCTTAACGGCTGCGCGCGGCGGCGACGGCCAGATGGTGGCGGCGCCGGCGATACAGGAAGCTAGAAGGGTAGGGGAGGTACTCACTGTGATCGCAAGGTCGTGGTGATGCTCAACGTACGGTCGGCTCGGCAAGGGGCGCTCAGGGTTGCGGTGGATTGCTCGCCGGAGTAGGGTCTGGCGACGGGTGGCTCTGTTCGAGGTCGAAGGCGACGCTGTCGATCACGAGGAGGCAAACAGAGGGTGTGGTCAGATGCAGGAGATCACGGAGAAGACGAGTGCATGAAGGAGAAGGCTTGGGGCGGTCTGGACTTACCAGAGGAGCTCGACGGAGTTGAAGCCGAAGACGGTGGCGCTCAGTCGCTTGTGTTGCCGATGTTCTGGGTCACGCGCGGGCGAGCTAGTGGTACTGGGAGATGCGCGAGGTCAAATGGAGTCTGCTCGTGTGAACCAGGAGCAGAGGGGTGGTCGGGGTTGGACGGAATCGTGGTTGCAGTTCGTCGGAGCAGCGAGGTTGCGATGAGCAATTCTCGCAGCCTGGGGGCGCTCTGAGCTTGGGGTTTGGGGGAGAATGGAGAGGGGGCAGAGGGGGTTTTAGTAGCCAGGATACGAGGGAGATTTACTCGTGCATTTACGCGAATTGAAGCTGCGAATCAAACAGGAAACGCCCGGCGTCAATTGGGGAGGAACCAGTCGCGGGGGTGGAGATGATGATACCTGGGTGGGCCGCGGTTGTCAGCGAGAGAGGAGGAGAGGGAGTGGGTCCTTCCTGTCAGCGAGCCAGTGGGTGCGGGGGCGGGTGAAAGAAAACGCTTCGCGGGGTGAGAGCTGTTGGGCTAGCTGGGCCGAGTTGGGCTGGGTTGGCCAGATTGGCTGGTTGTCTATTTTTTTCCTCTTTACTCCTTTTCTTTTTCTGATTGTTTTTCTAGGAATGGTTTTCAAACCCTATTTCAAATAATTTTGAATTCAAACCTTCTCTAGCTTTTTGTACAGTGTTCCTTGCACCCAAATAAGTGTCAAACACCTCTATTCACTCAGACCTACTTGGGTTATTTGAAAATAATACAATAAAACCAAGCCTTTTAGGAGATATAATAATAGGCATAACTTTGGTTTTATTTCATACTTTGTTTTGAAACTTTGCCCAAGCTTTTGAAATCACTTAAGTTTGAACTCAAAACATTCTAAATGAATAATATCACCTTTCTCATTAGCATGTAGCACAAAGGCTAGGGTTTTCATACATAAAATAATGAGCAACATTTGCTCCTGTTTTTGAAATGATTTTGAGATGAAACCCTAAATGATGATGGATGCATGGATGATATGCATGAGTTTTGAAACATGATTTTAGGGATGTTACAAATCTAACCCCCTTAAGGTGAATCTCTCCCTCGAGATTCGGATTGGCTAGCAAATAGGTGAGGGTGGTCTTTCCGAAGATCATCTTCTCTTTCCCATGTTGCTTCCTCTTCGGTATGATGGTTCCATTGCACTTTGCAAAACTTGATAGTCTTTGTTCTCGTGACTCTTTCTGCAGTCTCAAGAATCTTGATAGGCTTTTCTTCATAAGTGAGATCACTTTCTAGTTGAACTTCTTCCAAAGGTATGGTATCCTTCAAAGAAGATTCTTCCATTTCTGGGTGACATTTCTTAAGCTGACTCACATGAAATACATTATGGACTGCTGATAGAGATGCTGGCAGTTCAATTTCATAAGCAACTTCGCCTTTGCGACTCAGAATCTTGAATGGCCCAACATATCTTGGTGCCAACTTTCCTTTGACTCCGAATCTTTTCACTCCACGGAGTGGTGATACTCTAAGATAAGCTCTATCACCCACTTCGTAGACGACTTCTCTATGCTTAGGATCTGCGTAGCTTTTCTGTCGGGACTGTGCTATCTTCAACCTGTCCTTAACCAATTTGACCTTCTCTTTGGCTTCTTTGATAAGATCTGGCCCAAATAAACTTCTTTCTCCCACACCATTCCATAACAATGGGGTGGTACATTTTCTTCCGTAGAGAAACTCAAACGGTGCCATTTCAATGCTGGCTTGATAGCTGTTGTTATAAGAAAATTCTGCGTAAGGCAGACTTTCATACCAACTTGCTCCATAATCTAGGGCACATGCCCTCAACATGTCTTCCAGAATTTGATTAGTCCTTTCTATTTGTCCATCGGTTTGAGGATGAAAAGCAGTACTGAATTCCAACCTCGTTCCCAATGACTCATGCAGCTGTCTCCAAAAATGGGAAGTGAATTGGGTTCCCCTATCAGACACAATACTCTTAGGCACACCGTGAAGGCATACAATTCTACTCATGTAGATTTTGGCTAATTTGGCACTTGTATAAGTTGTCTTCACGGGTATGAAATGGGCCACTTTAGTTAAGCGATCCACTACTACCCATATGGAATCATATCCTGATCTGGTCCTTGGTAATCCGGTGATGAAATCCATACCAATTTTGTCCCATTTCCAATCAGGAATAGGTAGTGGTTGAAGCAAACCTGCTGGTTTCTGATGCTCCGCTTTTACTCTACTACACACATCACACAAAGCAATATGCTCGGCGATGTCCCTCTTGAGATTGTTCCACCAAAATCTTTCCTTCATGTCCATGTACATTTTAGTGTTTCCCGGGTGAATAGAATATGGGGAGTTGTGGTCTTCTTGCAGAATCAGTTTCCACATCTCCGGATCTTGCGGAACACAAATACGTTTCCCATACCTTGTTCGTCTACATGGAAACTTTTAGCTTTCCCCTGGCTAATCCTTACCTTAATCTCTTCAATTTCTTTATCAGTCTTTTGAGCTTCTCGAATCTTGTCCAGCAAAGTGGGTTGGACATCTAAAGACATGAGATGTCCTTCAGGCACAATCTCCAATCTGAGTTCTTTGAATTGCTTACACAAATCATCTGGCAATTCTCCTTTGGTAAGGCCATTTACAAATACCTTACGACTTAGAGCATCTGCTACAACATTTGCTTTACCGGGGTGGTATTGCAAACTTAAGTCATAGTCCTTGTTAAGCTCTAACCATCTTCTTTGTCTCATATTGATTTCCTTCTGGGTGAAGATATACTTCAAACTCTTGTGATCGGTGAACACTTCACAGCGCTTTCCCAAAAGGTAATGTCTCCATGTTTTGAGTGCATGGACGACAGAGGCTAACTCTAAATCATGAGTAGGATAGTTTACTTCATGAGTTTTGAGTTGTCTCGAGGCATAGGCCACAACTTTACCGTCTTGCATAAGTATGGCACCCAAACCTTGATGAGACGCATCACAATATACTTGGAAATCCTTTTCCAAATCTGGCAGACATAGAACCGGTGCTGTCACAAGTCTCTTCTTCAATTCTTGAAAGCTGACTTCACAACCTTCAGACCAAGCAAACTTCTTGTCTTTCTTTAACAATTCAGTCATGGGCTTAGCCACTTTAGAGAAATTCTCGATGAATCTTCTGTAGTAACCTGCTAAGCCAAGGAAACTGCGAACTTCTTTTACATTTTTGGGAGATTCCCATTCCGTCACAGCTGAAACTTTAGCAGGATCAACTGCTACACCATCCTTTGTCATAACATGACCAAGAAAACCAACTTCCTCTAACCAGAACTCACACTTGCTGAATTTGGCATAAAGTTTATGCTCTCTCAACTTCTCAAGTATCAAGCGCAAGTGTCCCTCATGTTCTTCTTTGCTCTTGGAGTAGACTAAGATGTCATCGATGAAAACGACAACAAATTTGTCAAGGAATTCCATGAACACTTTGTTCATCATATTCATGAAGTAGGCTGGAGCATTGGTTAAGCCAAAAGGCATTACGGTATACTCATACAATCCATACCTTGTGGTGAATGCTGTTTTAGGTATGTCTTGCTCTCTTATCTTGAGTTGAAAATAGCCTGACCGGAGATCAATCTTCGAGAACACACATGCTCCTTCAAGCTGATCAAATAAGTCGTTGATTCTAGGCAAAGGATATTTGTTCTTGATAGTTACCTCGTTGAGTGAACGGTAATCTATGCATAACCTTTGGCTTCTATCTTTCTTCTCCACGAACAATACTGGGGCTCCCCAAGATGAAGAACTTGGTTGGATAAATCCTTTCTGCAGCTGTTCTCCTAGTTGCTTCTTGAGCTCTTTCAGTTCATCAACTGACATTTTGTATGGTCTCTTTGCTATTGGTCCAGAACCTGGTACCAAATCTATCAGAAATTCCACATCTCTATCTGGTGGCATTCCTGGCAATTCTTCCGGAAATACATCCGGATACTCACACACAATTGGCACACTGTCCATGCTAACCCCCTTAAGAGAATTAAGCTTACTTCCTTTGGATTCAAAGTTTGACCTGAATTTTATTCTTTTTCCTTCTGGGGTTGTGAGTGCAACAGTACGATTAGCACAATCTATCACTCCTTCATACTTAGCCATCCAATCCATTCCTAAAATTACATCCAATCCTTGGGAATCTAGGATTATCAGGCTCACTGGGAACTTATGCTTTCCAAACTCTATGACAAGATCCCGGCATCCAAGACTTACTATCATATCTCCACCCGGAGAACTAACTTTTATTGGACACCCAATGTTTTCAGATGCAAACCCATTTCTATCAACAAATGCTTTTGATATGAATGAATGAGATGCACCAGTGTCAAAGAGTACAAATGCTGGAATAGAATTGAGTCTGAACTTACCAGCAACAGCATCAGGCTCCTCATAGACCTCCTCCACATTTATGTGGTTAACCTGTCCTTTCTGAAAAGGATTGGGCTTGTTAGGTCCTTCAAATTTCTTCTCAGGGCACTCATTAGCATAATGCCCCAGCTTCTTGCATTTGAAGCATTCAACCTGACTGATGTCTCTCTTAGGCTGACTTCCACTTCCACTACCATTTCCACTGTGGTGGCTCTTATGTCCACTCTTGTGATTCTTGTACTTGTCATTGTCATGACTGCGGTGATGCTTGTTGTCATGACGGTTGTGGTTGTGGTGCTTGTTGAATTTCCCATGCTTATGGGATCCTGAGCTTCCACTGTCATCATAGTGAGATCGTTTGTGAGACGATCCCGAGCTGTGCTTGTCGGAGTGTTTCCTCTTCCTACTCTCGACCTGCTTCATTTTATTCTCCAAAATAGCAACCTTGTCACACAGAGACTGATAAGTTGGAACATATGCCACAGACAACTACAGATTCAGCTCATCGTTCAAGCCTTCTAGAAACTTCTCCTTTCTTTTGGCATCTGTGTCAACCTCATCCGGTGCATAATGCGCCAGATTGTTGAACTCTTCTATATATTCAGCCACGCTGCGGTGGCGCTGCTTCAGGTTGTGAAACTCCTTCTTTTTCAGGCTCATCATTCCTGATGAGATATTAGCAGTGCGAAAGCCATCTTCAAAGATAGCCCAAGTCACCTCATCTATAGGAGTGGTGATTTGGAAGTTGTCCCACCATGTGGCGGCTGGCCCTTCCAACAGATGTGCTGTGAACCTGACCTTTTCAGCATCCGTGCAGCCCACGGTCACTAAGTCCTTGTTCACAGAACGTAGCCAATCATTGGCCACCATGGGATCAGTCGTCCCCGAGAACTTAGCTGGCCTCAAACGCAGAAATCTGGTGAGCATATCAAAGCCCGGAGGGTTTTTGTTGTTATTGTTGTTGTTATTGGGGTTGTTGTTGTTGTTGTTGTTATTCTGGTTTTGGATGAATGTTGTCATCATCTGCATAAGCTGTGTTTGCGCATTCATCATTTGTTGCATTTCCGGGGTGATGTTGTTGGGGTTGGGGTTTGCGCGACGGGGAGGCATCTGTGGTTTGTTCAAATAGAGATAAGAATGAGATACCCATAGATGATTTATGCACATTACATCACATAATCAAACTCATAGCATGCAACACAAAGATAAAAGTTCAACAACAAAATAACAAGTTCTCAAGGTAAAACACACAAGTGGCAAGCCATCCACATGTCGGATGGTCCAATAACAAGTTCACAAATAACAAGTATGATAATAAAAGATAAACGAGTAGTCAAGTCTACTCATCAGCATCAATCTCCTCCTCGACAAAAGTAAGACCTGCGTTCTCCATCGCGGTCTTGTTCTCCTCAATAGTAGTGGTCAAGGACTCAATCTTGGTCTTGAGAGTCCTCTTCTGGGAGCGAAGCCTCTCAATCACCATCTGCTGCTGCTCTAGCTCGAAATCCTTGGACTTCAGTTCTTCAGTCATGTCCCGGATCTTCTTGTTCCTATCCTGGACGCGTTTCTCCTGACTCTTGAACTTGCGGTCCTAGGTCTCGAACTTCGCCTCCATTTCCTTGACTATCTCGTCCTGCTGTGCGAAAAGCTTGTCCTTCTCGCGAAGCTGCACCTGGAGCTCGTCATTACTGAGCATGACATTGGTCCTGTCCGTGTCCACGTGCCTAATAAGAGACTCTAAGTCCTGGAGATAGAGATGTATCGGCTCTGCTGCGTCCCTCGAGTCGTCCTCAAAGTCGATGGACTCTCCATCGTCATCACGTCTTCCGAAGACGTGGAAGTGGGTGCCCCTAACCTGTCGGGAGTGACGGCCTAACAGACGTCCTATCAGGTCCTGCATGACGACCTCCATGCCTCTCTCCCTGTCATCGTGCATAAGCTTGAAGACGATGGCCTCCGTAGTAGGCTCCATCTAGCGTCCGGGCTGGTTCACCTTGAAGCCCCAGAGATCCTTCCTCTCGAACTTGGTGAGTGGGTGCACCATGATGGTGGGAAGGGGGAGATCGAGCAAAGTGGTAAGCTCAACAATACGAGGACCAAAATGGGTAACCTGGAACTCCTCAACAGTGCTGATGGTAATAGGCATCTATTTATAAGATAGAAATGTTAGGACAACACAATTTAAAGATATAACAAGACAAACATTTCATACATATCATTGGAGCACAAAATCACACAAGTCATGCATACATGAATCCATTACAACAATCAAGGTCCAAACTTATTTAAGGTATCATTTTGGAAAATAAGGTGATAGGTGGTGGTCCAACTAACGAAGTGCGTTCACAATCCTATCTCACTGGATCTGTTGGCTAACACAATGTTCCTAGAGGCAATCCACCTATCTTGTTCACATGATTCCATCACTAAGTCTATAATATCTCCCCTTAAGGTTTGGTTGGTGGCTTCCAACTCTTGGGTAAGTTCCTTCTCTTTCTCTAAGTCTTTTTGGAGGTTGAGCATTCTGCACTTGACTCTAGCACTGAGTTCTTTGATAGTCCTCCAAGCTGCTTCTCTTGCTGACTCAAAGAATGTGGTGTGCATCACAGTGTTGGTGTACATGCAGAATCCTCTTTCTTTGTGGTTGTTTTCCTTGTTTTTGTACAAGTGAAGTTGCACCCACCAGTACTCCACTCCTTCATCCATCACTGTAAAGCCTTTGTACACAGCTGCACCATGTGCTTCCATTGCCACCATGAGGTCCTTGAGAATTTTGGGAAACTTAGTTTCACACTCCAAGGTCATGGTCATGAGTGGTCCTTTCTTCACGGCTTCGTTGATGGAGTTCATCTACAAATAGAGAGGAGAATGAGAAGATTAGAAAATTTTACGAGAAGAATAGACAAGTGTAGAAGTAGTTAAATTTTTTTCCTTAGTGGTTTCCAATCCTAGGGTCATAAACCTACAGGCAACACAGTGCTCTGATACCATCTGTAAGATCCCTCCTTTGTAAAGGAAAAGGATCCCTGTGATTGCAATGCTAGTCCCTGGATCATTGCTAGCATCCACAGTTTAAGATGAAGTACACAGATACAAAGGTCATTTATTACATTCATTCTAGAGATAAAACATAGTCTTTTACAACTCAGGGCCATATGCCTAATACAAGAGTTCTTGGAATAAGTAAATAAACATAAGTCTTCATCTTCATGTGCCACAGGCAAGCATGTTGAGTGTAGACTCATGACTCCTAATCATCATCGGAGTAACCTGCAACATTACAAGTTACAGCCACAGAGGGTCAATACTTTGGAATAGTATTGGCAAGTGATACCTTGGTAAATTTTAAGTGGACTATATTACTATATGCATTTTGGCTAAGTGTAGCTTGGCTTTCTTTGCTCAAAATAGGTTTTTCCTATTAGTTGAAATCACTAAGTTTTTCTTTATCAAAAACTTCCCAAGAAACCACCAATAGACATTGGGGTCCCTCACCCTTGTTCACCCACAAGTTTTTACTTAGAAGTTGGAGTGATGAGATTCTTGTAGCTTCCATGTCTTGATGCTCAAGTTGTCCATTGCCATGGACTTGGCTAAGTACTTAGATTTTCCATCTGCAGAGGTTGTGCACTTTCCCCACCAGACTTGGTTTCCCAAGACAGGACCTTTCAGAAGCCTTTCCTTAGTCAAATGGACGCGCTCCAACCTATCATTCCCACTACCACCAACTGTCCAAGTGACTAAGTTCTAGCAACCTATATGATCATGGCAGAGCCCATATTGCCAAGTGGTTGCACTGTAAGCTTTCTCAACACTTGGCCTCCAAATCCCTTTGTGCCTGGGTGGCATACCACAAGTGAGATACACAAGCCATATCCATGGCCTTGTGTAACTACTCAACCAAAAACCACCATTCAAGTCCCATTCCACCCAGGAGGTTCATTGACTTAGTTGTTTTATTAAGAAAAGCATAAGTCCAAAAGACTTAGAATTATTTTCAACATAGCATGAACATACTTTACCAACCCTTGTTTTCTACTATCTAGGCTAAGCATGGCATAGTAACTTAACTTAGGAAAATTCCTAGCAATTCTACAATTCTACACTACATAGGATTTCCCAACATAGCATTTGGCAAAAGTAGCATGCAAGACTTAGCAAAAATAATTCTAATGCTTATTCAAAATAAAGGGGTGGAAATATCATGAAGTATCACTTGCCTTGGTAATGGGGAGAGTAGAACTCTTCACAATCACAGTCACTAGCAAAATCTACACATAAAATTTGTAACACACAATTACACACAATTTATATACAAACAAAATTATGAATGCATGCATGCAAGAAAATGCTAAGTGATGATTTTTGAAAACCCATCAAGCAAGTACATGATACAGAAACATAACTAAGTCAAAAAGTTTGCTAACTAAACTTATTTAGCCCTAAAACAATTTGCTAAACAAAAACTATACTCAAAATGGACCTAAACATGTTTCTGCATACAAAGTCATTTTAACAGAAACTTTTTGTTAAACACATTGCAGATTCAGAAAGGGCTTGACTCACTGATTCCAACGGTATAAAATTTGCAAAAATCTAACGTGGGAATCTCAAGTTATAGCCAATTGAAATTTGGATCTAAATCTGATTTGAAATCTGTTTTTGAACTGAACTGGTGACACGCGTCGTGTTTTGGTTGGTCGGTACCGATTCGTTCGGATCGACAGACGCAGACCGCAGGATCTAACTTAGATCTAACGGCGCAGAAGCATACGATACCTCTTCGATTAAAATCTATCATAGCCCTACGATTTTGATCCAACGGACGCAATCAACATGCCACTAACTGGCGGCGCTTAACGGCTGCGCGCGGCGGCGACGGCCAGATGGTGGCGGCGCCGGCGATACAGGAAGCTAGAAGGGTAGGGGAGGTACTCACTGTGATCGTAAGGTCGTGGTGATGCTCAACGTACGGTCGGCTCGGCAAGGGGCGCTCAGGGTTGCGGTGGATTGCTCGCCGGAGTAGGGTCTGGCGACGGGTGGCTTTGTTCGAGGTCGAAGGCGACGCTGTCGATCACGAGGAGGCAAACAGAGGGTGTGGTCAGATGCAGGAGATCACGGAGAAGACGAGTGCATGAAGGAGAAGGCTTGGGGCGGTCTGGACTTACCAGAGGAGCTCGACGGAGTTGAAGCCGAAGACGGTGGCGCTCAGTCGCTTGCGTTGCCGACGTTCTGGGTCACGCGCGGGCGAGCTAGTGGTACTGGGAGATGCGCGAGGTCAAATGGAGTCTGCTCGTGTGAACCAGGAGCAGAGGGGTGGTCGGGGTTGGCCGGAATCGTGGCTGCAGTTCGTCGGAGCAGCGAGGTTGCGATGAGCAATTCTCGTAGCCTGGGGGCGCTCTGAGCTTGGGGTTTGGGGGAGAATGGAGAGGGGGCAGAGGGGGTTTTAGTAGCCAGGATACAAGCGAGATTTACTCGTGCATTTACGCGAATTGAAGCTGCAAATCAAACAGGAAACGCCCGGCGTCAATTGGGGAGGAACCAGTCGCGGGGGTGGAGACGATGATACCTGGGTGGGCCGCGGTTGTCAGCGAGAGAGGAGGAGAGGGAGTGGGTCCTTCCTGTCAGCGAGCCAGTGGGTGCGGGGGCGGGTGAAAGAAAACGCTTCACGGGGTGAGAGCTGCTGGGCTAGCTGGGCCGAGTTGGGCTGGGTTGGCCAGATTGGCTGGTTGTCTATTTTTTCCTCTTTACTCCTTTTCTTTTTCTGATTGTTTTTCTAGGAATGGTTTTCAAACCCTATTTCAAATAATTTTGAATTCAAACCTTCTCTAGCTTTTTGTACAGTGTTCCTTGCACCCAAATAAGTGTCAAACACCTCTGTTCACTCAGACCTACTTGGGTTATTTGAAAACAATACAATAAAACCAAGCCTTTTAGGAGATATAATAATAGGCATAACTTTGGTTTTATTTCATACTTTGTTTTGAAACTTTGCCCAAGCTTTTGAAATCACTTAAGTTTGAACTCAAAACATTCTAAATGAATAATATCACCTTTCTCATTAGCATGTAGCACAAAGGCTAGGGTTTTCATACATAAAATAATGAGCAACATTTGCTCCTGTTTTTGAAATGATTTTGAGATGAAACCCTAAATGATGATGGATGCATGGATGATATGCATGAGTTTTGAAACATGATTTTAGGGATGTTACAATCTCCGACTCACATCATCAAGTTGGAAATCCAACTCCTCTATGGTTCCCGTTTGTTTAGTTATGGTGTCCATAACGTGTTTGAGACAAGTAACGGCCTTATTATTACCACGAAGAGAGGTACACAAAAAAGTCAACTCACGCAAGAGAGCACTAGTATCCTCATCAATGTCATCATCACTATCATCATTATCATTGCTATTATCTTTACAAGATATATTGGGATCCAAAGTAGGAGATACCTTTGATCCTCTTGCCATAAGGCACATGTGAGCATGGGAGAATGAAGATGAGAATATTCTTGAATCTTCATTCATGATCATGTCTTGCTTCATAGAATGTTTGATTTCCTCTACATTGTTAGATAAACAACTAGAGGAAATAGAAGCATTTTGTTCATGGTAACAAGGCAAATCAAGCGTATCATCTACACTAGTACTCAAATAATTTCTAGATGATATACAAGGACTAGCAACACAAGGGGATATAGCATTATTGTTGCAAGAAGTGCTTAAGTCCAAAGAAGAAACATTGCAATGGGATAGAGATGAAGGATCATCATTAGCGAGCACAATATCAACATTGCAATTCCCAACACCACTCACCATATCTTTACCTTGTGTCTTGCCACACATTGGTGAAGTGGGTGAAGATGAGAACTCATCGCGGCCGGAGGTGGAAGCAACTTGGAGCTCTTCATGATGTGAAGGAAAAGAGATCTCCTCGGAGAAACCACCGACAATATTAGAAATGGAACCACCAAATATTTCTTTAAGCTTGGTCCACTTCTCATGAGACAACTTGCGCTTTACAATCGTCAAGAACAAATTAACTGTGGGGCTCAAAGAGAAAATAAGCTCATTAGATACTTGAGCTTCGAGATGTAAATTTTTCTCATCCTCTAAAGATATATTTAGAGGATCCATAGGAGGATAAAAACCTACATCTAGAAATCGCTCAATATTTGGACACAAGGTCCGAAGATTACAAAGCAAGCAATTTCTCCACAAAGCATAATTTGTGCCATCAAAGATAATTGTGTCATTGTGCACTATACTACTAGCCAACATCTTTACACTCTAGGCGGTGAAGCCTAAACAAGGAGAGACCTTGCTCTGATACCAATTGAAAGGATAGAGATGTCGCCTAGAGAGGGGTGAATAGGCAATTTCAAAACTATTATGGTTTTGGCTTGATAGAATGCGGAATTAAACCAACGTTTATTTTACAAGCACAAAACCTAAATACACTAGGCTCAACTAAGTGCACCAACAACAAATTAAGCTAAGCAAGATAGAACAAGATAAATATACCACAAGTGATAAGTAAGATATAACTGCTTCAAGCTCGATGGCTATCACAAGGAAAGTAAGCTAGGATATAGAGATAACCGAGGCACGCGGAGACGAAGATATATTCCCGTGTTCACCACCTTTGGGAAGGGGGCTACGTCACGTTGGAGAGGTGTGAGGTTCCACGAAGGATTCCTCACGCGCCACAAAGGCTCACCTTCTTTTCCGAGTCTATCCCACGAAGGAATAGGCCCTTTCCTTATGGCTAGCTTTTCCTCCACTCCGGAGATGGCAAGCTCCACAACCACTTTACAAGCTCCACGAAGTAGAATCCCGGGTCTCTTCACAATCTTCCACGAAGAGAACACCGTGGCACCAACCGCCAAGCCAACTAGGAGGTCACCCTCCAAGAGTAACAAGCTCACGGTCTCTCACTCGAACAAATCGTAATGGAGAGCTCAACACTTATGCAAGAATGCAAAGCAAGACCACCAAGGGTGCTCAAATCCTTCACTCTCAAATCCCACCAAAGCAACAAGTGCTAGGGAGGAATTAGAGAGAAAGAAAAATGGTGGAAATCAACCAATGACTCCAAGATCTAGATCCAATGGGTTCCCCTCACTTAGAGGAGGAATTGATTGGTGGGGATTGTAGATCTAGATCTCCTCTTCCAAAGCCCTCAAAAAGATGCAAGAATCATAGGAGGGAAGGGGGAGGAAGCAAGCTCAAGAGGTTCAACAATGGAGGTCAATTTCGTGGTCAAGAACACATTGAAACGTTGGGGGAAGAACCCCCTTTTATAGTGGAAAGCAAATATGGCCGTTGGAAGAAATCTGTGCGAACTCGGTTGAAAGTTCGGTTGGACCGGCTCCAGAACCGGACGGTCCGGTTCCTAGACCGGAAAACCGAACTTAAAACCGGAATTAGGGTCAGTACATAGTCTCGGATAGACTCGGTATAGAACCGAAAATCCCGGTTTCAGATCCGGTTTTCCGGTCCTGACACCGGACCACCCGGTCTGGGAGCCGGTTGAACCGAATCCACAACCGGGATGAACCAGGCTTCACGAAAAATGCAATAACTTTTGCATCCGGACTCCGATTTCGATGATTTTGGGCTTGTTTTGACGAGGAAAACAAGATTTAAAAGATTGTGCAGAGAAACATCATAGCCCAACAAATGAGGATAAAACCAAATGAAGAAAGGTAAGAAGCCTCCCTAAATAAGAACCGATAAAACCTTCAAACTCGAAAACGCCATAGAAGATGCATACGAATTCCATTTTCGATGAACTTGGGCTTGCTGAAGAGCTAGCAACAAGCTCAAGAACCTCACATGGAGAAACACCAAGAAGAAACAAAATAGGAAGATGCAAAGTATGCAAACGATTGAGCTCCCTATGACGATGTGATCAAGTTACACAACCGAGATCCCCTCTTGATAGTGCGGCTATCTATCCTATAACCCGGTCTTCCAACAAACACCTCGAGACCGGTAAAAGGAAATCCTAGCAAGGCCATACCTTTGCCTTGCGCATACCGCTTGATCTTTATGACAACGCTTCAAGCTCCACCCAAGCCGGAATGCAACACTTGATCATTGTTGCTTCGTGAAGACTCCTAATTTGCTCCCCATACACCACTATGGGATAGCTTCATTAATACATGTCTTCACATATCCATTATCACCAATATGGACGTCAAGATTCAAGCAAATGATCTTCTTGAGATGCTTATCTTGAACTTGCCCTTCTCAACCTTGATGACGATCACCACTTGATGTCATCCTCTCATGGTCTATATAATGTCATCATTTTGAAGCATGCCCATGGAAAGATACCTGTCCCATATAGAAAACACAAAGGCAAATATATAACGGGTTAGTTCATGATGCATAATTTATAAGGCTTACCATACCACAAGACCATGTGGTACATTCTTTATGCTTCATGTGTTGACCAACTTGAAATCAATCTTCACTCTTTGTTATTGGTCAACCAAGTATCTTCTCGTGCTCCATCTTAATATCTCGAGGTACATAAGGAACTATTCATTTGATTACATGCTCTAAATCTTAGTCAACCATATCTCAACTAATGAGGCTATCATGACACCGACTTAGAGCCATATATTGAATTATTCTATTGAGATCACACTCTCAAGATCTTGATCATATCATATTCTTCTCTTCAACTCGATGATTTTGATGCCAATACTCAAGGTATAACTTTATCTTCATGGCATCCATACTTGAATCCAACACATGGACTATAAGCATGACCTATGGAATATTCCTTCATATAAAACTCAGTGAAAACATTAGTCCATAGGGATTGTCATTAATCACCAAAACCACACATAGGGGCAATTACCCTTTCAATTGTGCTTAATGCTTGTCACTAGGGCCCGAGTGCCATGATCTCAGATCTGAACTTATTATTGAATCATTATGATAGTATTGCTTGTGATCTTATCTGCAAGTTGTGTACACATATCATTGTTTGGATCCAAAGGCCCTGAAGTGACAATAATTGGGACAACTGGAGGGGGTGTTGTGGTGTGAGGATCACAAGTTTTCATGGAGTGTTAATGCTTTGCTCCGGTGCTCTATTAAAAGGAGTACCTTAATTGTCAGTAGTTCCCTAGAGACCCGCTACCACAGGCTGGCTGGACAGAAGATGTTGTGCAAGTTCTCATTGCGAGCACGTATGACTATATTTGGAGCACATGCCTAGGATTATTTAGTACTTGGATGCTTATTCTTATTTATCTGCAATGCCCTAGATCTTGAAGTTACATGTTTAGACTCGTCCATGCAACGCCCGCCCATCCATCCTTATGCCTACCGCACTCGAATCCCACTGTTTGCTGTTACTACTACTATTGCTCTTGTTCTACTGTTACTGTTGCTTTGTTGTTGCTACTACCAAACTGTTGCTACTGATAAACTTCCGTGAGAAAGAACTATTTCCAGGTGCAGCTGAATTGATAACTCAATTGTTAAGGCTTGCAAGTATTCTTTGGCTCCCTTGTGTCAAATCAATAAATTGGGTAATACTACTCGCGAAAACTGTTGCGATCCCCTACACTTGTGGGTCATCAAGACTATTTTCTGGCGCCGTTGTCGGGGAGCATAGTTTTATTTGTAAGTTCACTTGGATCTACTATTGTTCACTGCTACTTCTTTCATCATGGGGAAGTCTCGTGATGGAAAGTTCTCTATTTTACCATCCACTACAAGAAGAGGTACAGTCCTAAACACATCTGTTGCTCTTGGTTCACCGTCTGTTATAAGTAAGCTTGTCACACCACCACCACATACTCATGCTACACACACTGCTACTACTGTTGAATCTGAAACTACTTTTGATGCTCATGATGTTACTTCTACTGTGCTTGATGCGAGTGGTTCATTAGGTCCTTTCCTAGATGCTACTATGGCTGGTCTAGGAAATACCGAAACTCCTAGTGAAGACACCATTACACCTGTTAGCTCACCTGAGTCTAGTGAGAGTTATGATATTAATGATGGTTACATTGATTTCACTTATGAATTTGTTAAAGAGTGCCAAAACACACATGGTACTAGTGCTATTAAGAGTCTCCTTGCTAGACGTACTATTATGCCTAAATTGTCCTGTGATCCTAAGTTTGCCACCTCTCCCATAGATATTAAAGATGAATATTATGATTTCTCTCTTGATTTGTCCTATTTAGATATTGTTGAGAAAGAACCTTTCTGTGGGACTGAAAATGAGAGTGTTGTGGCTCATATGAATGAGCTTTCTACTATGAGTGCTTTATTCTCTGATGATTTTAAGATGTGCAAGTACTTTGTTACTAAGATCTTCCCTTTTTCACTAAAAGGAGAACCTAGGGCTTGGTTTAATAATTACCTCCAGGTTCCATTGATATCCCTGATTGCTTGATTGCTTCTTTCTTCCAGAATTATTTTCCTCCCAGTGCTAGACATGCTGCTTTGCAGAGACTTTTTGATTTTAAACAGGGAGAATAAGAGAAATTACCGGAGTCATGGACAAGGTTATGTGCCTTGATTCATGCACATCTTGGATGTCCATTGCCTAAGAATGAGCTTTTTGATATTTATTATAATGGACTAAGTGATGATTCTAGGACATACCTAGATAGCTTTGCTGATTGTGTTTTTAGGAAAAGAACTCCTACAGATGCTGAAGAATTAATGCCTAAGATAAGCAAGAATTATGATGATTGGACTTCAACTAAGCTAAATACTTCTGAGACTATTATCCCTGAACCAGATATTCCTGAACCAGTTCCAACACCAACACCAAAGAAGAGGGGAGTTGTTGCATTAAATGATGAAGTGATGAAGGAAGCTAAGAAGTGTCTAAAGGAGAAAGGTATTAGAGCTGAAGATGTGAAGAATCTACCTCCTATAGAAGAATTATGTAAGCCAATTCCCCACTCATCCACTATTGAGGTACACTCTCTCCAACCCTCTGATGAAGGTGATATTCCTTATGATAAGGAGGAGGGTGAGGAAGAACCTGAGAAGCACACTAAGAACACTAGGTACACTAAGGAAGATTTTATTGCTAATAAACATGGTAAATAGAGAGAACCTTGGGTGCAGAAACCTATGCCTTTTCCAGGTAAGAAACACAAGGCAAAGGAGGAATAACACTACAACAAGTTTTGTGAGTGGATGAAACCTTTATTTTTGCAAATTCTTTTGACTGATGCTATTAAGTTGCCTCCTTATTCAAAGTATATGAAGGATATTGTCTCTAATAAAAGGAAGATTCCTAATGAGGAGATTTCTACTTTGCTTGCTAATTACTCCTTCAATGGTAAGGTTCCAAAGAAACTTGGTGATCGAGGTATACCGACTATTCCATGCTCTATTAAGAACAATTATGTTAGAACTGCTTTATTTGATTTGGGAGCTGGAGTTAGTGTTATGCCTTTTTTTCTCTATAAGAGGCTCCAGCTAGAAAATTTGATATCAACTGATATATCTTTGCAAATGGCTGATAAGTCAACTACTATTCCTGTTGGTATATGTGAGGATGTTCCTGTTCAAGTGGCTCATAATTGCTTGGTTTTGACTGATTTTGTTGTGCTTGAAATGCCTAAAGATGATAATATGTCTATTATTCTTGCGAGACCTTTTCTTAATACTACAGGTGTTGTCATCAACTGTAATCAAGGAAAAGTAATATTCAATATTAATGACAAAGAGCATACTGTATATTTCCCCAAGAAGGTTGCTAAAAGCTATTGCATGAATTCCATTGAAAATATTGAGAGCATCAAGGTTGGAGAAATATATTGTCCCATTCCACAAGAAAATTTTGAAACTATTATGATTGGGGCCATTGCTATCAAGTATGAGGTAACATAATCACCTTGTGGAATGCAAAGTTTTGTTTCATATAAGATTGTTTTGGTAACAAGAATTGATCAACCTTGTTAACAAAAGGATTTTAATGAACAAAATAATGTTTCCACTGTGGTTATACTTGCTTTCTTTTACTTTTCTCCTCCCTAGTCTTTGCTTTTAGCTTTAGTTTAGCTAGTTGTTTGCTTTTTAGAGTGTCTTAGTACTTCTGTAGTTTGGCTTTTGTTTGCTCTGGCTTCTTTTGAAAAAACTGTTTCTGTGAGAAAATCAATTTCCATACCCTGAAAATTGGCCAAAAATAAAGTTTCCCGAAAAACCCCAGAAAATTCAAAATAAATTTTTCCTTGAAAAGAGGGGCAGAGGGACACCTGAAGTGACCCAGGGGCCACCCCAGGACACCACACCCATGGTAGGAGCGGCCTAGCTGTGGGTGGCGCCTAGGGGGCTCTGGCCCACCTGGGCCCCTTCAAGGTGCCCCCTCACAGCCATCTTCTTTCTCTATCCCGAAAAATACCAGAAAACTTGCTCAAGCTTGAGTTCCTGTTGTTATTGATCGTGATTTTCGATCTCCTTGCTTAGCCCATCTTTGCTGCTAATTTTTGGAGAGATTGCTCCTTGGTATGTGCCTCCTCCACTTGTCTAATTAGATTTGTGATTGGTAGATTGTATCTTGAGTATTTTGCTGCTATAGGTGTCAGGTTGTTTGAGATTGCATGCTTGTTCTATGCTTAGAAACTTTATTTTGTTGCATTTTTATCCCTCTAGCAAATTCCTATAGTAGTTGCTCATCGTTTATCAACTTGGAAAACACTTGGTTTGATGCTTGTCTAAAATTTCAGAAAAGAGAGGACATGGACCACCACACATTTGGTGAAATATTTGAGGGTGATGCACCTAGAAGGGCAAGGCTTCCAAGATCATCCACCAGTGTTAGGCCCTGATACAATGAGGATCTCATTACTCCGCGATTTGGTGACGAGGGAGATGAGGGGATGCGCATCCCTCCACCTTTCCTTGCCAAACCTCCTTGCGGGCTGCTGGGATTCTTGATGATTTCATGACCTTGGTTCGGAGGGCTGGTCTAACAAGTCTTATGCAGGATGAGAGCACGCAATATGCTATGCTCACTAAAACATTTGTGGAGAGTTTCTCCTTTACTAACAGCTTGTTCTATCTAGATGTTTCTTTCAAAGTTTATGGCAGGTCTTACCATATGACATTGAAGAAATTTTGTGAAGCTCTAGGACTTGGTACAGCTGGGTTAGCAAAGAATATTCCAGCTCAACTCGCTGATTTGTTGGAGATCTATCGCGGAATAACCAATGGTGATAACCGCAGAGCTCAACGGGGAAAGATAAGAAACATTTCGCTTCCAGCCATCAGGTACTTCGCTTACTAACTTGCCACTAGTGTTCTTGGTAGGGAGAACACTAGTAATATCTCCAGCTATCATTTGGCTTTCTTAGCTACTGCGCTCAACAATGAAACCAAGTATAATCTTGGTTCTCTCATTGCTCGTCGCTTAACAGCTAAGGGACCCATTTATGGGGGATTATTGCTACGCGTGTTGCTGATGCCTTGGACATTGCTGTTGATCCAAATGATACAGTCTTGGCTCCTGAGAGGCTTGATCTTGCTTCCATGAAGGCGCATCACTTTGTCACCACTAGCTCTACCCTTGAGAACTTGGTTTATAGAATGTTGTTTATTGACGGGGAAGAGAGAGAGATCCCTCTACCCCAAACCACTTTGTTCAGTATTTCTCAGAGATCTTTGTCATGCTCTAAGGAGGAGATGGATGAGATGTTGCGCTCTTTTAAATTCCATGGGAACTATCAGGAGGAAGTGCCCTCATATGACCCTATTGTACACTACTGTAACTACCTCGGTGAATTACGCTCCTAGTACAAGCCTGGATGTTCAGAAATGGTTGAAATAGTAAGGTGGGGCCCAAATGCCACTCACAGGTAGACCTTTCGGCCGTCCCAACCATTTCCAAACATCGGGACAAGAACGGGCGGCGTAATCGGCAGGCGAAGGGATCAACTACATACACAAATGAGTATGTATGCAAGCCACCATACAACAGTACATCAGAGCCATTCCATCTAAAAAGAAAGGAAATACAGCAACGCCATACGGCAAGATCCAAATATCCTAGATAGATATAATAGTTTAGGATATCTCCTCATACATCAATCAACAGAGTATCAAGCGGAAGCAGAAGACAAAATCCGAGTACGGATAAGAAGAAAATCGGCATAAGATGCCCCATAAATAAGCACATCCCGCCCACAGATCTCACGGATCCCCGTTCCCGGAATCTCTACACCGAATGATCGTTGCCCACATCGTCCGTCTCTTCCACCCAGTATCCATCTTGCGAGTGTACCTGTTCATCTGAACCAATAATTTATCGTGTGAGACCCTAGGGGTACTCAGCAAGTCTTTATGCCTCTAAAGGGGACACAACCTGGGGTGACGCAATTGCAGCAAAAGATAAACCCTAGCAATTCTATAGAAACTCGCTAACCATCCGCCTAACCAGAGATAGACGGATGTCCGTGAATTAAGAACAACAGTTATAACAGTAATAAAGGTAATCTTAACAGATCCATCCTCCTCCTCGCTTACCGACGAGGAAGCGGACGAACAACCCCCATCCGTTGGCAGTTTTATTATCCATTCCATGAGTGTTGCACTATTTACTAGTCAGGTACCTAGTTTAGTCAAATTTAAAAGCGGTACTTTAGTTATGCTTGTCTATGATCGAGAAACTGTGCTCCAAGTCGTCCATAACCGCGGACACGGCTTTCAGAAAGTTTTACCCTGTAGGGGTGCACAAATAGCAACACACACTCGATATGCCTCGGAAAAACCAAATCAAAACCCAACGAGGCAGTCACGACAAAGCGATCACAGGATTCAGAAATATTTCAGGGGGCCACCCCATTGAGCTACCCGCAACGAAGTTAGCTGACTCCGAGACGGTCTCAAGGTTTGTGGAGCCGGCTGTAAACGACTGGGAACCCGAAAGTGTGACTGGGCTTGTCGATACAGCGAAAACGGGTCACGGACCTAAACAGTACAGTGTGCATTACCTCGCACAATTTAAATAAAGCAGTAAAGCATGGCATAAGTACAGGATAGTAAATAAAACCTCAAACTAGTTTGTGGCCCTCAAGAAATAAGAATGAATCAAGCTCTGGCTCAGGGGGTCCATAAGGCCTCCCGGATGTGGATAGCGCGAATAATCTTGGAACAAGAATCAAGTACTCGGGGTCTTACGGGACACAAGTGAGCCTGAAAAACCAAATAGCGAATATGGCTCACCGATGCCACTTTCATTAGTTATCCCATTACTACTCAGGTTAAGTTGTATAGGTACCTCGTTATCCATCAAACACTCACATACCCTACACATGCTGTTCTACGACTCGCATGGCTCAAACAACTCCTGTAGTAATGGCTCATGGGATGGAGGAACAAGCTTCGGTGGGGTTTAAAAGTAAAGGCTATGCAATACTTGGGATTCAATTTAATGCAATCGCGACTCAATGATGCAAGAATAAGATAGAGGCAGTCGGTACTATATGTATGCAAGCATGTGGTAGTGCTTGCCTGGCAGCTCAGTTGAAGCGTGAGAAGGATCTGGGTAGTGCTCCTGGTTCTCTTGATATATCCCCTGCTCAGCGTCTATTCGAAGAAGAGCCAAACAAACAAGGGCCAACATAAATAAAGTGCACAAGCATATGAATTAAATGCATCAAGCAAACAATCATGCCATGATGAATGATGCACAATTGGCATGGCAATAAAGTAGCATCGCATGGGTGAAGTGTGGAACACAAGAATAAACATTTTTATTTAGTTTTGGCCCCATTTTATGCCCATAATAGTTGCTGTACACTTTATATTTATATGATGCATGCTTCAAAATAAAACATGGGATGCATAAACAGAAAGGTCTCGTCGAGCTAATCATTTTAGACATATCATTTGTTAAATTTGGAGTTATAAAACAAAAGTTATTAATTATTTAAGACAAAAGGGCATTTTATTGTAATTTAAATAAACTTGGAATTTTAATTGTTCAGAATATATTTTAGATGGCATATTTGAATTCCTCATATTTTTCTGATTTGAAAACATATATTATTTGTATTATTTGGGTTTATAAATCAAAAGATAATTAAAACAGATTCAATTTTTGAATTTGAAATAATTTGGAAAAGATTTGAATTTAAACAGAATTCAGAAAAAGGTTTTTGTTACTCGGTCCAGAGCTAGCCACAGCCACTGACCAGTGGGTCCAGCAGCTGACTCAGCAGCACACGTGCGCAGAACCGTTTTACACCGCGGGCTGTGCTACCCCATGCGGCCGACAGGTGGGGCCAGCGACCACAGGCCCACGTGCCAGCGAGCGAGCGCGCAGGGGCCGACAGGTGGGGCCGCGGCTGGAGCGCGGGTTGCGATTTAGAAAGGCTAGGGGCTGCTCTGCAAAAAGTCCAGAGAGGCTGACGGTGGGGCTACGCGGACTGCGGGTTACGCCGAAAAGAAAACAGGGGGGTATCGGCAAAACTACCGCCCGTACTGTGCTTCTTCCTTGCGACAGATCGGTGCCGAGCGCGCGGAGCGCAGCGCGCGGGGCTCAAACCGGGGACCTGCGGGCGCGCGCTGGGGTGGCGAACCAGTGCGGCTAGGTGGGCTAGGTGACAGGAGAGCGGGCGGGGCCTAGATAGGGCTGCGATGCGGCCGGGAGCGAGCGGACAGACACGTGCAGCGGCGCGCAGAGGGTGCTCGACGAAATTACCGGCGAGGCTAGGGCGAGACGGCGACGGCGAGGATGTCTGGGGGGTTGGGGAGCTCACCGTGAGGGCGTCGGTGGTGATGGATCGGGTCGGCGAGCCGTGGAACGACGAGGACGCAGACGGACGGCTCGGGCTAGGGTTTCGGGGAGGCGCGTCGGTACTGGCAGCTCCGGTGCTCCTCTTCGTCGACGGCAGGTTCGGGGCGATGCAGGGGAACCTCCTCGATCTTCCTCGACAACCAGCGCGTCACGCCACCGGCTGGTTTAGGTGTGGGCGGTGGAGGCCGAAGGTTTTCCGTCGAGGGGGTAGACGGTGGCGGTGGAGAAAGAGGGAGAGGGTGGAGGCTATGGGGCGGATCTGGGCGAGCAGAGGAGCGTCGTGAGGTGGTAGATAGGACGGGGTAGGGAGGTGGTGCCGTGGGGGAGTGGTTGGGGGTAAAGGTGGCTCGGCCACCTTTATCTTCCCTCTCCTTCACGTGCTTGACAGGGGCAGGTAGGGCAGAGCAAGGGGCGTACAGGTGGGGTAGGGTGAGGCCAGAGAGGTGGTAGGCTCGGTGGAGGGGCCCCATACAGAGAGAGAGAGCTGAGAGAGAGGGGTGGCTCGGCTAGTGTTAGGGTCGGGTTTGGGTTAGGTTTGGTTCGGTGGAGCTAGGGTTTGGGGGGTGGGGTGGCAGCTAGGTGGGGCCAGGGAGAGAGGGGCCAGGTGTGGCCAGCTGGTAGAGAGAGGAGGGGGGCGAGAGAGGGGAAAGGTGTGGCATGATAGGATTAGGGTTTAGCTTAGATGGGGGTTATGGTTTAAAGCTAGGGGTTTGCTAAGGACAAGGTCAAGCCAAGAACAACTAAGATCAAACCAAAACAAAACAAGAAAAGAGGGGGAGGTGGTGTAAGCATGATCAAATAAGATCAAGCTAAAAGAGAGAGATGAGAGAGTGAGAGGATCCACCCAAAACCAAATAAAATCCAAATGTCAAGCAAAAAAGGGTACTTGCATGGCCCATGCAAAATATTTAATGCCATGATGATTCTTGTGACAACAATATTATTTCATGGCATTATTATTATGCATCCCAAAATTGGAGTAAAGCCCAAGCAAAGGAATTTGAAAGAATTCCAAGTGGAGTATATGGAAATGATCACATTGGATTGTGGATGGAACTTGCTAGTGTGTATATGCCACTAGATGATCAATAGTCCGAAACTTATTCCAACATTTGCATGATTCCATGATAAAACATATGGAAGCTAGAAGAAAGGGTCCCACTCACAAGGCATGCAAAGGTGGCCATGTGGCTCTCATATAACAATATTGTGAAAACAACAAGATGCTAAGATGAGAGCATGTGGAAAAGAATTGGATCCATCCCAACCCACATGAGCTAGAGGTAAAACCAATAAGTGCCAAGCTCATATTTAGTTGGATGGTGGAATTATAAGGTGGTGAAAAGAAAGGGTGGTGGAGTTAATAAGAGATATGCCCCCAACTCAACTTGGGCATTTAAACAATATATCAAGAACCAAATACAATATCAAGAGGCAAATACAATTAATAATGCATATGAGATAAGAACCAAAACAAAAAGGGTTTTATATGATGCTCAAATGCAAGGTGGCATGATGACATGAGCATGATATAATGATGATGCAACAATTATATATTTGAAGTAGCATCTATATATAGACTAGGCTAGTAGCATTGCAATTGTTAGACAATTGGGATGCTACAACTCTCCCCCACTAAACAAGAATCTCGCCCCGAGATTCCTAGGAAAAGAAAACAACACAAGGATACGCGGGTGTCCGGAACGAAGGTGACCCTCACGTTCCCCAGAAGATGAAGAACGGAATGGTGCGACCACTACACCTTGCAAAACTTGCTAGACTTGTTGCGAGTCTTGTGTTTTGCTCGAGACACCACGGTTAGAAGAGTTGAAGGATTGTCGTGAGACAAGAAGGATAGGATCGACATAGCTCCGGTTTTCTCAAGAAACATGATAAGAGAAAAAGAACCACTTGAGAAAGAAAGGACAGGATGATGTAGCATGGATAAAGAAAGGCACATCGATAAGATTAAAGATTTACCGATACTAGAGAGGATGAATCTTTGTCTCGCCGGAAGAAAAGAGCTAGATTGGAGAGGTTTTGAAGCACTATGACAATAGCATCGTATTCTCTCTCGGATTTTTGAAATGAATTTCGGAACAATATTGCCTTCAAACAATAGAGTCCCTTGATATGAACAGAAAGATTTAGCTAGACATCGCCGGATTAGATTCTTGTTGCGCCGGTAATACTCCGAAGGATCACGCAATTGAGGTGCGCGGATATAACTTCCAGAGATGGATGTGAAGCCAGATTACCACAGAAAAGAATTGATGGAACAGAGAGAGAGATAGCTTCCTTTCATCTTGTTTGGGGATGTAGAGCTCCGGTAGAAGGATGAGGACAGAAAAGAGTTTGCGTTTGTTTCACCAGGCATCTGTAGATTTGCTCCGTGTAGAAAGGACGAGATCACCAACAAGAGATTATTGATTACTTTCTTCGAGAGAGCACTCCGGAAAAACAAGGACGGAAGCAAAAGTATCAAGGGATAAAGGCCACTTCTAACTTCCGTGGAATGAGTGAAATCACATTAGTTCACCAATTCAATGTACAAGAGTGAATGATAAGAGTAGTGGTATGGTAGCTACTCCATCCCGCACTCAAAGCATTACTCCGCACATGAATAAGAAAACCATGCAATCCAACTACCGAAACAGACTGAAGGTATTGATAAGAAGAGGTCATGGAACTCCGTAAGAAAACAAGGATTGATGCAAACGATTCCGGATCCAAGATAGATAAGGGTGATGATGTTGTCGTCATACCTGATGTAACAAGCCACCGGAAAGATATGAAGGAAGATCACGGAGACAACTGCAAGATTCAACAACTACCAAAAAGATAACACCAACTTGAACAGAAGGATTATGAAAGATATGAAAAGTCTTCATGGCCTCCGGTGGATTGAGCATAGATGATAGAACAGGAGGGTTTCAAGAGATTACTTGACGAGACTGAGGTGAAAAGAACTCCATGTTCTTCTTGAAAAGATTGAGAGAGATTTAGCAGTCCTGAGGAGAATCTTCGGCGGAACGACGATGATAACTTGCCAACAAGGAACAACTCCGGATTGGTTGAAGATGGAAGATGGAATTAACAATGAACTTGCTGATTCCAGAATTGAAGCGATCTATCTAGCAGAAGGACGTGGCCGAGATAGGTGACTTGAAAAAGTCAGAGTTCTCACTTTGAGACTTTGCACACAGGCAGTGTTCTCAAAGCTTGAGAGAAAAGACATAGATGATCTTCCATGTCCTTCCATTGATATAGAATAGGCAAGCATATTATCAACATATACCACCAAGGATTAACAAGATATTCCCAGAAAATCAAGTTCAAAAGGCGAGAGAAACGAACAAATGCTCGAAACACTTTCTGAGCTCAACGCTCTTTGAAAGATCATTATTACGAGCACGGGTTCGTGTTGAAGAAGATGCACTGGAAGAATAGATTATCTGGTCCTTCGGAAGAAGAAGAGATGTCAACTGATTCACATTGTCGATTGGATCACCGGTTACAAGGATAAAGAGATCTAGGATAAGAACCGATGATATAGCTTTGCTTATGGTATGAGCTATCAGAGACGAAAAAGATGTGCAGATATGGAGTTGAAAAAGATGTGCAGCATGATGGACAGATGATAGACCGCCGTAGCGCCTTGCGAAACTCTGGATTTCCAAGGATGCTTGAATAAGCATAGATAGGATCACGGTGTACCCAAAATCACAGGAGTATCTTTGGCAATCCGGAGTGGTAGCATTTCCCATATTCCAATCGACACTATCATGAGTGGAATATAGCTATGCCGAGAACCAAATTACAATCACCAGCATCGGATCGACACATGTTATGTAATTAGCCCAAGAGAAAAGGAGATGAAAAGAAACTCCAAGATTAAGCGCCGGTGACAAAAGAATGAGTTAGCATGGACATGCTGATAAAAGAGAGATAGATAATGTTTCACACACGACTGAAAAGGAGTGTGGAAACACAGATGGATCAAAGAAAAAATTTCCGCATTTTTCGGCATTAAAATACCAATAGATGCGCAAAATCACTTAGCAGACAGAGATTAGCAACTGATGCTTACACAGAATGTGGAGTTGCTAGAAGGAAGGACACCCTTAAGAAGATGGCACCGGTTAACAAGGAGTCAGATAGATCGCGCCGGTTTCCAAAAACCTGTCAGTATGGAATGTACCAACAGTTGATAACCAAAGGCAGATTAAGATAACAAGTTGGATGCAACAGATAGACAAGGAATTACACACACACACACACTCACACTTTCTATGGTACTACGGAAACCCAGAACACGTGAATCCTAGTTTGAATTTTAAGAAGAGGATTGAAAACGTTTCCCTTCCTTACCAGAAAAGGGTGGTGGGTGGTTAAGAAGAAAAATGGAAGCAGTCCTACTCTCACGTTTTGTTTTTCCCTAGTATACATAACTACCAAAAATATTTGCTAGACAGACAACGACCATTTGGCTGAGACCCTGAAGGTCGGTATGGCTCTGATACCAATTGTAACTACCTCGGTGAATTACGCTCCTAGTACAAGCCTGGATGTTCAGAAATGGTTGAAATAGTAAGGTGGGGCCCAAATGCCACTCACAGGTAGACCTTTCGGCCGTCCCAACCATTTCCAAACATCGGGACAAGAACGGGCGGCGTAATCGGCAGGCGAAGGGATCAACTACATACACAAATGAGTATGTATGCAAGCCACCATACAACAGTACATCAGAGCCATTCCATCTAAAAAGAAAGGAAATACAGCAACGCCATACGGCAAGATCCAAATATCCTAGATAGATATAATAGTTTAGGATATCTCCTCATACATCAATCAACAGAGTATCAAGCGGAAGCGGAAGACAAAATCCGAGTACGGATAAGAAGCAAATTGGCATAAGATGCCCCATAAATAAGCACATCCCGCCCACAGATCTCACGGATCCCCGTTCCCGGAATCTCTACACCGAATGATCGTTGCCCACATCGTCCGTCTCTTCCACCCAGTATCCATCTTGCGAGTGTACCTGTTCATCTGAACCAATAATTTATCGTGTGAGACCCTAGGGGTACTCAGCAAGTCTTTATGCCTCTAAAGGGGACACAACCTGGGGTGACGCAATTGCAGCAAAAGATAAACCCTAGCAATTCTATAGAAACTCGCTAACCATCCGCCTAACCAGAGATAGACGGATGTCCGTGAATTAAGAACAACAGTTATAACAGTAATAAAGGTAATCTTAACAGATCCATCCTCCTCCTCGCTTACCGACGAGGAAGCGGACGAACAACCCCCATCCGTTGGCAGTTTTATTATCCATTCCATGAGTGTTGCACTATTTACTAGTCAGGTACCTAGTTTAGTCAAATTTAAAAGCGGTACTTTAGTTATGCTTGTCCATGATCGAGAAACTGTGCTCCAAGTCGTCCATAACCGCGGACACGGCTTTCAGAAAGTTTTACCCTGCAGGGGTGCACAAATAGCAACACACACTCGATATGCCTCGGAAAAACCAAATCAAAACCCAACGAGGCAGTCACGACAAAGCGATCACAGGATTCAGAAATATTTCAGGGGGCCACCCCATTGAGCTACCCGCAACGAAGTTAGCTGACTCCGAGACGGTCTCAAGGTTTGTGGAGCCGGCTGTAAACGACTGGGAACCCGAAAGTGTGACTGGGCTTGTCGATACAGCGAAAACGGGTCACGGACCTAAACAGTACAGTGTGCATTACCTCGCACAATTTAAATAAAGCAGTAAAGCATGGCATAAGTACAGGATAGTAAATAAAACCTCAAACTAGTTTGTGGCCCTCAAGAAATAAGAATGAATCAAGCTCTGGCTCAGGGGGGGTCCATAAGGCCTCCCGGATGTGGATAGCGCGAATAATCTTGGAACAGGAATCAAGTACTCGGAGTCTTACGGGACACAAGTGAGCCTGAAAAACCAAATAGCGAATATGGCTCACCGATGCCACTTTCATTAGTTATCCCATTACTACTCAGGTTAAGTTGTATAGGTACCTCGTTATCCATCAGACACTCACATACCCTACACATGCTGTTCTACGACTCGCATGGCTCAAACAACTCCTGTAGTAATGGCTCATGGGATGGAGGAACAAGCTTCGGTGGGGTTTAAAAGTAAAGGCTATGCAATACTTGGGATTCAATTTAATGCAATCGCGACTCAATGATGCAAGAATAAGATAGAGGCAGTCGGTACTATATGTATGCAAGCATGTGGTAGTGCTTGCCTGGCAGCTCAGTTGAAGCGTGAGAAGGATCTGGGTAGTGCTCCTGGTTCTCTTGATATATCCCCTGCTCAGCGTCTATTCGAAGAAGAGCCAAACAAACAAGGGCCAACATAAATAAAGTGCACAAGCATATGAATTAAATGCATCAAGCAAACAATCATGCCATGATGAATGATGCACAATTGGCATGGCAATAAAGTAGCATGGCATGGGTGAAGTGTGGAACACAAGAATAAACATTTTTATTTAGTTTTGGCCCCATTTTATGCCCATAATAGTTGCTGTACACTTTATATTTATATGATGCATGCTTCAAAATAAAACATGGGATGCATAAACAGAAAGGTCTCGTCGAGCTAATCATTTTAGACATATCATTTGTTAAATTTGGAGTTATAAAACAAAAGTTATTAATTATTTAAGACAAAAGGGCATTTTATTGTAATTTAAATAAACTTGGAATTTTAATTGTTCAGAATATATTTTAGATGGCATATTTGAATTCCTCATATTTTTCTGATTTGAAAACATATATTATTTGTATTATTTGGGTTTATAAATCAAAAGATAATTAAAACAGATTCAATTTTTGAATTTGAAATAATTTGGAAAAGATTTGAATTTAAACAGAACTCAGAAAAAGGTTTTTGTTACTCGGTCCAGAGCTAGCCACAGCCACTGACCAGTGGGTCCAGCAGCTGACTCAGCAGCACACGTGCGCAGAACCGTTTTACACCGCGGGCTGTGCTACCCCATGCGGCCGACAGGTGGGGCCAGCGACCACAGGCCCACGTGCCAGCGAGCGAGCGCGCAGGGGCCGACAGGTGGGGCCGCGGCTGGAGCGCGGGTTGCGATTTAGAAAGGCTAGGGGCTGCTCTGCAAAAAGTCCAGAGAGGCTGACGGTGGGGCTACGCGGACTGCGGGTTACGCCGAAAAGAAAACAGGGGGTATCGGCAAAACTACCGCCCGTACTGTGCTTCTTCCTTGCGATAGATCGGTGCCGAGCGCGCGGAGCGCAGCGCGCGGGGCTCGAACCGGGGACCTGCGGGCGCACGCTGGGGTGGAGAACCAGTGCGGCTAGGTGGGCTAGGTGACAGGAGAGCGGGCGGGGCCTAGATAGGGCTGCGATGCGGCCGGGAGCGAGCGGACAGACACGTGCAGCGGCGCGCAGAGGGTGCTCGACGAAATTACCGGCGAGGCTAGGGAGAGACGGCGACGGCGAGGATGTCTGGGGGGTTGGGGAGCTCACCGTGAGGGCGTCGGTGGCGATGGATCGGGTCGGCGAGCCGTGGAACGACGAGGACGCAGACGGACGGCTCGGGCTAGGGTTTCGGGGAGGCGCGTCGGTACTGGCGGCTCCGGTGTTCCTCTTCGTCGATGGCGGGTTCGGGGCGATGCAGGGGAACCTCCTCGATCTTCCTCGACAACCAGCGCGTCACGCCACCGACTGGTTTAGGTGTGGGCGGTGGAGGCCGAAGGTTTTCCGTCGAGGGGGTAGACGGTGGCGGTGGAGAAAGAGGGAGAGGGTGGAGGCTATGGGGTGGATCTGGGCGAGCAGAGGAGCGTCGTGAGGTGGTAGATAGGACGGGGGAGGGAGGTGGTGCCGTGGGGGAGTGGTTGGGGGTAAAGGTGGCTCGGCCACCTTTATCTTCCCTCTCCTTCACGTGCTTGACAGGGGCAGGTAGGGCAGGGCAAGGGGCGTACAGGTGGGGTACGGTGAGGCCAGAGAGGTGGTAGGCTCGGTGGAGGGGCCCCATACAGAGAGAGAGAGCTGAGAGAGAGGGGTGGCTCGGCTAGTGTTAGGGTCGGGTTAGGGTTAGGTTTGGTTCGGTGGAGCTAGGGTTTGGGGGGTGGGGTGGCAGCTAGGTGGGGCCAGGGAGAGAGGGGCCAGGTGTGGCCAGCTGGTAGAGAGAGGAGGGGGCCGAGAGAGGGGAAAGGTGTGGCATGATAGGATTAGGGTTTAGCTTAGATGGGGGTTATGATTTAAAGCTAGGGGTTTGCTAAGGACAAGGTCAAGCCAAGAACAACTAAGATCAAACCAAAACAAAACAAGAAAAGAGGGGGAGGTGGTGTAAGCATGATCAAATAAGATCAAGCTAAAAGAGAGAGATGAGAGAGTGAGAGGATCCACCCAAAACCAAATAAAATCCAAATGTCAAGCAAAAAGGGTACTTGCATGGCCCATGCAAAATATTTAATGCCATGATGATTCTTGTGACGACAATATTATTTCATGGCATTATTATTATGCATCCCAAAATTGGAGTAAAGCCCAAGCAAAGGAATTTGAAAGAATTCCAAGTGGAGTATATGGAAATGATCACATTGGATTGTGGATGGGACTTGCTAGTGTGTATATGCCACTAGATGATCAATAGTCCCAAACTTATTCCAACATGAGCATGATTCCATGATAAAACATATGGAAGCTAGAAGAAAGGGTCCCACTCACAAGGCATGCAAAGGTGGCCATGTGGCTCTCATATAACAATATTGTGAAAACAACAAGATGCTAAGATGAGAGCATGTGGAAAAGAATTGGATCCATCCCAACCCACATGAGCTAGAGGTAAAACCAATAAGTGCCAAGCTCATATTTAGTTGGATGGTGGAATTATAAGGTGGTGAAAAGAAAGGGTGGTGGAGTTAATAAGAGATATGCCCCCAACTCAACTTGGGCATTTAAACAATATATCAAGAATCAAATACAATATCAAGAGGCAAATACAATTAATAATGCATATGAGATAAGAACCAAAACAAAAAGGGTTTTATATGATGCTCAAATGCAAGGTGGCATGATGACATGAGCATGATATAATGATGATGCAACAATTATATATTTGAAGTAGCATCTATATATAGACTAGGCTAGTAGCATTGCAATTGTTAGACAATTGGGATGCTACAACTACACGGGGGAGTCCTCGAGCTCGTACCAGGACGAGGGAGCCTCCTCGTCTTACTATGGAGGTGCACCTACTTGGGCACCATGGGATTGAGCCCCACTTAGGCCAAAAGCCTAAGCTTGGGGGAGGTTTACCGACATCACACTCATCTATAATCATGTTCGGCCGGTTCTTTGTAAATCCATCGTTTGGCTTTCTTTTTGGTTCTTGTTGCTGCTTTCTCAAGAACTCAAAAATACCAAAAATATTTTCGTTATTTCTCTTTCTTTGTTTCTTTGCTTTGGTTTGCCTTAAAAGAAAAATCCAAAAAGATTTTGCTTTGTTTGGTTTGGTTTTTGTTTGTTTGTTTTTGCTTTTGCTTTCTTTAAAAAATCAAAAACACCAAAAATATTTGTTGTTCTTCTTTGGTTTTGTGAGTTCTTTGCAGTGTTCAGCCATCCTCAGTGGATTTTGGTTTCATGTTAGTATTCAAGTCACACAAGTGAGGGGCAATAATGAAGATTAAGACAACTCGAGGTGTGGTAAGAGGTTGGTAACGAACTCTATTTGTTTCATTTTTGTACATATACTCATCATTGTGACCATGCTTAGCCTGTTTGTGTAAGGTGTATGTCATTATGGATGCTTAGTAGTTCTTGCTTGTCTATGATTAGCTCCAGCTTGCTAATAGTTTGTAGCATGTCATATGAATGTTTGCTTGCATTGTTTTATTCATATTTTGGTATGATATTGTGGTATCCTCCTCTGACTATTCATGTGAATCTACTTGGCACATGCTCACGCATGCATATGGATAATCAATAGTCAGTAAGCCTTGATGATTTATTTTGCCTCAGAGTTCCTGTATCACTTTCATGCCATAATTAGTCCTGTTTTGTTGCAAGCATGATTGCTCTCTCGTTTGTCGCTCCCTCTCTATTGCTAGCCTTCACTTGCACTGAGTATGAGCTCTACTTGTGCATCCAACTCCCCAAAACCAATATTGCAAAATTTGTCCACCATACCTACCTATTAGCATCATTTGCTACTTCAGTGCATATTCTATATACCTTGTTTTCTTCCAAATAAAATGTTTGTTTGTTTTGAGAAAGTTAGTTAGTAAAGCTCTCACGAACTTGATGGCACACTTTTTTCCTTACGCTTAATAATTTTGAACCATTGTGACTAGTCCATGAAAGTTATATGCTTGCTAATTATATACTGGGAGTCAGCAGAACCGTGCTGTCACGGGGAACACTTTTAACACTTTTTGGATATCCTATCCGGTTGATACTTTGCTCTTTTGTTTACGGATGTCGACGATGTGAAATAAAAGGGCAGCTTGTGAGTTCATGGAGTTTATACATTGTGTTATAGAAACGCCTGGGCCGCTAGCCTAAGCCATGCCTAATCATGGTGGAAACTTGCAGCATCACCATAATGAGCATTCTATGAAGCATCCTCAATAAAAAGCTATGCATATAATAAATAAAAAGATTGCTGAGATGCTCATTGTCTGCTTGCCTTGTCATTTTGATCACGGTATAGCTCCTGTATCATGTGCAAGGGGTACCCCGTTGGCGGTTCTCTATGATATGCATGTATTTACAATGATAAGAACTTACACGTAACCAAAGTTTAGTAGCATGCGGAGCGGCCCTTGTACTCAAGGGACATGGGATTTCCAGTTTATGGTCTGTCAAGCATATAACTCAGATTGGACCTCACTTTCACTTTAACCACATAAACATGCCTATGATAGGGGAAATGAGAGTTCAAAGCTAATGAGTACCTTCCTTTCAGCATTAGGAAGCCTTTCAAAACTTTTCAAAACCGTTTTCACTCTCTTGTTGAGTCACCACTTATTCTATGAGCACCTTCTTGAGAGCATAGTTGTCATTCTTGTGTTTGTTCCAAAACTTGGATAATTATGTCATGACTTTGATGCTTGTATCTCTGATATCCTTACTTCTAGTCTTCACTTGAACTTCAAAGGTGCTTTGGCATTCATATTGTGCTCTACAAACAAAGGCAAGCGAGATACCACTCTATCATACTGTTGGGGATATGCTATATGGGTATCCTCATAGCATGTCACTTATCCGGATAACCCGGGTGGCCCATAGTCGGTAGCATGGCCTATGGCCTGCTGGGCGGCCCAGTTAGATGGATCCAGAAGGGAGGCCCATGACGGATAAAGGAAGGCTACGGTGGAGTCACCAACGTACCCGGAGCCTTGGAGTGCAAGATACACAAGACTAGTAATAGACGGTGTAGGACTCTGTAACCTGTCCGGCTAGGACTTTTCCCTGTAACCCTAGGACCTGGCGACTATATAAGTCGGGCCTATGGGAGCCTTTAGGGCATTGATTCACACAACCTCACAAAGTGAACCAATCCCTGTAACTCGGTGTATTGCCCTTATAGTGATTTATAGCAGGAGTAGGATTCCGCCACCGTCGTGGGATCTGAACCTGGGTAAGCTGTGTTACCTCGTACCCGTCAACCGTTCGCCTTACCCCACGTCTCTAAACACGCACTGTGAGGACCCCTCCATGGCGTACTCGTGGGCAATACCACGACAGTTGGCGCCCACCATGGGGCAAGAGGCGCTTCAGGATCTTTAGCGGGCGAGGACCAAGATCTTCGCGGGAATTGGTGAAACCGTAGCCATCGGTCGCGTTCTCTTCTCCGGCAACGTTCCGATCATCCCTCCTGACGAGTTCTGGATCCCGGCGAAAACAAACCCTACACGGTGTTCGATCGTTCCTATCGGAGACATCCACCTCTTCATCGGCGAAACCGACTTGGGCACTAGTTCCCTAGGAGTCGGAGGAGCATCAAGACTCGCACGGACTGCCTACGGGCAGGATACGATCGCGGAAGGATCGATGTCGGATCTCTCCTTGAAGTTTGCCGGCAAAGATCGGAAAAAATTCAAGACCCACCCAAACCGCCCCTGTGCAGGATATAAAGGTGGAAGATCACTGCAAATCCGCCGGCTTCGTCCGTGCGTCTGGACAGCAGAGATCCAAGTTCGTTGGCGTGGTTACCATCTTCGATCTGGCGCACTGCGTTCAGAGAGAGGGCAAAACCCCCCGCGATTACCTGGCCAAGTGGCTCTGTATACGAGCCGATCTGGCCCACTACCCCGATGATAACGCTTGTATCACTTCGTGCAAGGACTGGACCGTGGCACGCTTCTCCGACATTCTCTAAGACGGCAGCAGACAACAGGACGTCTTACCCTCGAAGAGATGGTGAGCACCGTCAACATCTACGCGGAAGCTGACGTAGCAGCCCAGATGGAGCTTGCGCTCAGAGATGGAGAACCTCCGATTCAGCAGTCGCCGCCACCGCCTCCTTCCGCCATCATCGCAGCAGCACCACCACCTCCAGTCATTGTCGAGGCCGTTGCACCTCCACCACCTGTCATCGAGGAAGTCCTGGCACCCTCTGACTCTGTCATCGACGCGCTTTATGCTGATTTTAGTGCAGATTCAGAGGAGATAGACTTCAGTCCAGAAGAGCTAGACTCCGCTATGCGAGAGATGGAGGAGGAGTACTCGCGCGACGAGCAAGCCAACAACACCGTCACGTCTCGAGGGGTGTTCGTCACCATTGGGACGGCGATGGATGAAGATCAACCCGGACGATCTCCGCCTACAACACTGGAAAAGGGGAAGGGGCCACTTATTGCTGCTGATGATGATCGCGCAAAAGTCATGCCTCCTCCGCCTAACCCAGGGCAGCAGCCGCAGGAACTCGGCACCGGCCCGAGGAACATCAACACCGCAAACTTGCCGCCTCCAGCATCTACGTCTGCAACAACCCAAGTTACTCCAGCTGATAGAGTGATGTACGGCAATCTCCTCGTCGAGCCACTGACCGTTGCTCATATTCGGAACGTGACACAGCTTGACGAGAAGCGCCAGCAGCTGCTGGAGGAAGCACAAGCCATCACGGAGCAAGGCGCTAAACTAGATCGATCAACGCACAGAAGTCCATAGAGAAAGCTAGAGAAATGGAGGCCGAGTACAAGACTTTACTGCAGCAGCAGAAGGCTAAGAAAGCTCCAGCTCGCGTCATCAACGATCCCGGTGTACGGCGCAACCTAGGATGGGATCCCTCGAAGCCGGCACAGGCCAAACCATACATTGACAGTGAAGGCAAGCAGGTGATGCCCACCCCACTCCTTAACCTCGCCGTCGCCAAGACCCTTCTGGAGCAGGATAGATCGCCTGAGGCAGTGGAACAGGTCTATGACCTAGTGGCCAAGGCGGTGAAGCAGCAGGAAAAGGCCACCTCTCAGAGGCTTGAGTCTGACCCAGCGCTCTGCCAATCTAGCCAGTACAAGCCGCCAAGGGACAGATCTCCTCTTGATGTCGGTTCCCAGACGGGTTCATCAGAACAAAGACGGAGGGATGCGCATAATAGGAAGGATGCCATCCCCATATCCTCCGACCACAGAGAAAAGGCCCGACCTTGTCGCCCATCGCCACTGCCCTGATCTCCTCGACATCGCGAAGATTACAAGGCTCACCATCGTACGGATATGCCCCACCAAAGCAGTGCGGCATTGTCATCCGTGACAACGCGGAGCAGACCCGTCATGAGGGAGAGCGGAACCAAGGACACAAGAGCAGGTCACGCCACGAACCTCCACGTCCAACAAGAAACCGTGATAAGCGTGAGGCGTTGCAGGAGGGTAACAGCAAAAAGGCTAACCCACCTCTGCCTCCGTCACCACCAAGCAGTCACCATGGCAGAGGGGGCCCGCATCGTTCACGCAGCCCATCCCCTATTGACAAAAAGAAGAAGAACCCGGAGCCGTACGATGCACGTTCGCGGATCGATAAGATCCACGAGGCCCGGGAAGGACCATACCTGGGACCACGTTGCTTTGGACCTGCAATACGGTCCGCAACTTACCCCAAAGGTTTCCGGATTTACAAGACCATCAAGCCCTATGACGGCACCGCCAAACCAGCCACATGGTTGCGGGACTACGGCAACACGGTGGAGATTGCCGGAGGCAACCCCAACCTCTCCGTCAAGTACCTCCCATTAATGTTGGCAGGCATGGCCCATCAATGGATCGATGACTTGCCGGAGAAATATATCTACAACTGGTTGGACATGCAAGAAGCGTTCACCAAGAACTTTCAGGGTACATACAAGCGTCCCTGCACCGTGGGCGATCTACAGCGGTGCGTGCAAGAGAAAGACGAGACATCTCGCGCCTACCTCTCCCGCTGGCTGGATATGAAGAATTCCTACGCAAGAGTGCATGCTCAGACCGCCATGGCCGCTTTCATCGATGGGTTGGAAAGGGGCACGCTGCTCCGACACAAGCTGGAGCGCTTGCAGGACAATCACCAACTTGACTTGAACCAGATGATTCAGTTGGCTAGTGAGTTCGCAGCTGCCGACGACGATGCTCGTGGCTCCTTGCCGGCAACCGCCGTTCCAACTCAAGCTCGGAGGAACAGCAGTACAAAGCGGAAAACCGCTCCAGAAGAAAAGCAATCTACCGACATGGTCGCTATGACTTTTGTAGGACGAGGATAAGGCGGACAACATGGCCGAGGAAGGGGAGCTGGTCGTGGGCAGCATCGAGGAAGTGAAACCACCTCGGCGCCGCTCCGCGTTCCCCAAACCTATGAGGAGTACCGTGATATGTCGTGCCTCGTACACCTCGACGCCAACGGCAAGGCCACCCATACCAATCGACACTACAAGTTCGTCAACGACCTAAAGGAAGACCCGGAGTCCGGCAACAAGCGAAGTCGGAAGAACAGACCGCGAGGCAAGGGCAAGGGGAAGAAGAAGGAGGAGTCCAAGGATTCAAGTGACATGGACGAGGACGTTGACCCCAAGCACGCCGCCAAAAGCGACGATAAGGGCAAGAACCCCTTCACAAAGAAGGCTCCAGTCTACCACACTTTCCTTGGCACCCCCACCGTTTGACAACAGAAGACCTCTCTGAGGATCCTGATGGCCACTCTCCCCCCAGTTCCCCGGTACCTGCGCTGGTCGGAGGTTCCAATAACTTGGGATAGGACGGACCACCCAGACCTTATACCCACGGAGAACCAGTACGCCATGGTCATCAACCCGTTGATTGACGGCGTGGAGTTCACCAAGTGTATGGTTGATAGTGGAAGCAGCATCAACATCATGTACCTGGATACACTGCAGAAGATGAACTTGACGGAGGCAAACCTAAGGCGGACCAACACCATCTTCCACGGCGTAGTTCCTGGTCGGGAGGCTCGATCCCTTGGGTGCATTACACTTCAGGTTGCCTTTGGCGATGTTAATAATTACCGCCAAGAGTGCATAACCTTTGAGGTGGTCCCCTTCAAGAGCGTGTACCACGTCATATTCGGCCGCGACATATTCCACACATTCATGGCCAAGCCATGCTTCGTCTACAACAAACTCAAGATACCCAGACCAAACGGCATCATCATCGTATCAGGAAGCTTTACCAAGGCAAGGGACTGCAAGATCAATGAGGCAGCCGTTGCAGAAGTTGTCCTCTATAGCGAAGAATTCAAGGAGATCCAGAGCAAGGTCGATGACTCAGAGATGCCCGCGTCGAAGAAGCAGATCTCCGACTCCGCTCCTGCGTTCAAGGCCGCCATCGAGACCAAGCCGGTGGAACTTGTGGTAGGCGATGCCTCCAAGGTCACCGCCATTGGGACGAACCTGGATCCCAAATAGGAAAGCGCACTCGTCGAGTTCCTCCGTGAGAATAGGGACATCTTTGCCTGCTAACCTGCCGACATGAAAGGTGTACCTAGGGAACTTGCCGAGCACAGCTTAAACATTTATCCAAAATGTAAACCAGTGAAACAACCTCTACGATGCTTTGGAGATGAGAAGAGACGCGCCATTGGCAAAGAGATAGCTATGTTACTTAAGGCTAGATTTATCCGAGAAGTCCTTCACACCCAATGGGTGGCCAATCCTGTACTCGTCCCCAAAAGGGAACCAATGAATTAAGAATGTGCGTTGATTACACCGGCTTGAACAAAGCATGTCCCAAAGATCCGTTTGCTTTGCCTCGCATTGACCAAGTCATTGACTCGACAGCTGGCTCGGAACTTTTGTGTTTTCTTGATGCATAATCAGGATACCACCAGATCAAGATGAGGAAGTCGGACCAATTGGCCACTTCATTCACTACTCCATACGGCACGTTTTGCTATGTCACGATGCCCTTTGGGCTGAAAAACACAGGTGCTACTTACCAGCGGACAATGCAACGTTGCCTCCATGACCAAATTGGTTGGAACGTTCATGCTTATGTGGACGATATCGCGGTGATGTCTAAAAAGTCAAACGACTTAATCTTCGACTTAAAACAAACCTTTGATAATCTCCGGAAATACAACATGATGCTTAACCCCAAGAAGTGCGTCTTCGGGGTTCCAGCCGGCAAATTGTTGGGTTTCATCATTTCCCAACGTGGAATCGAGGTCAACCTGGAGAAAATCAAGGCCATCTTAAACATAAACCGTCCGACATGCCTAAAGGACATTCAACGACTAACAGGTTGTGTTGCAGCAGTTAGTCGGTTCGTCAGCCGACTTGGAGAGAAGGCTCTGCCGCTGTACAAGTTGCTGAAGAAGGCGGACAAATTCACGTGGATGGACGAAGCAGATGCAGCATTGAAGCAGCTCAAGGAGATCCTCTCCTCAGCGCCCATCCTTGCAGCACCCGAGCCTGGTGAGCCCCTGTTAATCTACATGGCGGCAACCAATCGGGTTATCAGCATCGTTGTCGTGGTAGAACGGAAGGAACCAGGCTATGAGCACAGAGTTCAACGACCAGTTTACTATGTGAGCGAGGTCTTGATGAAGTCCAAGCAGCGTTACCCGCACTACCAAAAGATAGCTTATGGAGTATTCCTTGCTTCTCGGAAGCTGAGGCATTACTTTCAGGAGCACCCAATCACGGTGGTGAGCAAGACTCCACTATCCGACATCATCAATAACAGTGACGCTACAGGAAGGGTCGCGAAGTGGGGCATTGAACTTGCCGCCTTCAAGATCACTTACAAGAGACGCAACGCTATCAAGTCACAAGCCTTGGCAGATTTTATTGCAGATTGGATGGAGATGCCAGATGCTACTCCGTTGCAAGAACCAGAGTACTGGGTGATGCACTTTGACGGATCAAAGCTGCTCAACGGCTCGGGGGCTGGTGTATTGCTACAGTCACCAACAGGAGACAAGCTACACTACGTTCTGCAGATCCACTTCGAGGCTACAAACAACATGGCGGAGTATGAAGCACTCATTCACGGATTGCGTGTAGCCAAGGATATTGGCATCAAGCGCATAGTTTGCTGTGGAGATTCCGACTTGGTTGCCCAGCAAGTGGCTGGCACCTGGAATGCGGAACCCTATGATGGCGGCATATCGAGACGAAGTGGACGAGGTAGCCAAGAGCTTCTTGGGCTACGAATTCAAGTATGTACCTAGGGAACAAAACGAGGCGGCTGATCTGCTGTCTAAGCTTGGATCAGGGCGCAAGCGAATTCCGCTAGGAGTTTTCCTAGAGCACCTGCGCACACCATCCGTGAAGGGAGCCGACATCGACAACCCGGATAGAGTTGACTCTTTCGTCAACATGCTGACTAAGGTCCCTCCGGTTTGGACAAAACCGTTCATGGAATACCTCAAACACGGAACTTTGCTCGACGACAAAGTCGAAAGACGGCAAATAGTACAACAAGCAATGGATTCTACCATAATCAATGGGCAACTCTACAAAAGGAGCACTACTGGTGTATACCTAAAGTGTGTTTCCCAGCTAGAAGGTATGGAAATCCTACGCGAAATCCATCTCGGAGATTGCGGGCATCACGCCGCTCCTTGATCGTTGGTCACGAAAGCCTTCTGGCAAGGATTTTATTGGCTGACCGCGAAGGCGGACATCAACAAGCTGGTTGAAACATGCATGGGATGCCAGTATTATGACCGACAACCACATGTTCCTGCTGAAGAACTACGAACAATACCAATAACTTGGCCGTTTGCGGTCTGGGGGCTGGACATGGTGGGACCTTTACAGACGGCACCTTATGGGTTTACGCATCTGCTTGTAGCAGTTGACAAATTCACTAAATGGATAGAAGCTAAACCCATTAGAAAGCTTGATGGGGCAACTGCCCTTAGGTTCGTCCGAGATCTAGTGGTGAGATTTGGTCTCCCACACAGCATTATCACCGACAACGGCAGCAATTTATCACTCGGAGAAGTGGAGGATTATTGCTGGGAGAAAGGCATCCGACTTGACCTTGCATCTGTGGCACACCCACAATCCAATGGTCAGGTTGAGCGAGCCAATGGATTAATTCTGCAGGGAATCAAGCCAAGTCTTGAGGCACCGCTACATAGAGCAGCTAGAGCCTGGGCGGAAGAATTGCCATCTGTGCTGTGGAGTTTGCAAACTACACCCAACAGATCCACCGGCTACACCCCTTATTTCATGGTATATGGAGCAGAAGCCATCCTGCCTTCCGACATTCTTCACGATGCACCAAGAATTGCCGCCTACAACGAGGATGACGCTGAAGAATCCAGATGCCTAGATGTGGACCTTCTCGGGGAGGAGCATGTTTTGGCATGCCAAAGATCCGCCATCTACCAGCAGAAGCTACGCAGCTACCATAGTCGCCGCGTTCGGCATCGCTCGTTTAAAGAGGGGGATTTGGTGCTCCAACTTAAGCAAAAGAAGTCACACAAATTATCCCCGCCATGGGAAGGACCGTTCATCATGAGCAAGGCGCTGCTCAATGGGTCTTACTACCTTGTTTACAATCGTGAACTAAAGGATAGACCCAACGAGGAGCATAAGCGTAAGCGACGTGACCCGGATGATGACTACCCGGAGCTTGATCGGCCATGGAACATAGCACAACTACGTTCTTTTTACACTTAGCATTTTTATCTAATTGTGTATATCTTATATGATCAATGAAATAAAGCTCTCTGGTTCAATCATATTTCTGAGTCTTTTACCTCCTTTAGTGTTCATTTTTGGATCATGTAAAACCTTTATGCACAAGTCTTGCATTTGCACTTGTGAAAATTCTGCCTACGGGCGTTAGCTTAAGTTTTCTGGTCTACACGTTCTTTGTTGTTTTTATGTGGATTCTGGAGTAGTGACTTTTGGCACTTATTGTCGGCGATTTTGTGCTCAGGTTATTGACGGTGCCATTAGGCATCATCACCTGAGCGCATGGTTTCGACAACGAGTCTTCCGACTCACGAAAAGTCAAGCATAAGAACCAAAGTAATGGATAAGCCAGCACTTGCTTAAAAAATATATACATGATGGAAACTAGTTCTTAAGTAGCAGGAAATAACAACCATTGTTTTCCGCCTTAAGTTACATCATCAAGTTTTTTCCGCGCATACACCAAAGGTGAAATAAGTATTACAAAGTTGCTTTTCATTCCTTTGGCGCAGGAGACTTGGAAGCACCATCGTCACCAGCCGGAGAATCACCCTCAACATCGGCACTGTGGTGGGACTCAGAGGAGTCTTGGTTGACGCTGTCGATGGTGTTCATGGGCATGAAGACGTCGATGTCCACCAACTCGGCAACTCTGGTGTCATAACCCGCGAGTGATGACAATATGGCTTCGTGATCAATCTCTTTGCCGTCATCGTCGGGGATACCAGAGGTTACCGTATCGATGTCGGCACCTTCGTAGTGTGCCTTCACCATTGATAGCGCCATCCTTGCGCCAGCCCGTGCACATGAAGCTTTCCAGCTTGTGATACGCTCGGGGGCTCGGCGCAGAATCTCCGAGTACTTCGCCACGGAGTCCGAGGCCTTGATGTGTATCTGGAGGGGCTTAGCAATCTCTTTGGCTTGGGTAATGGCGGTGTTGATGAAGTTGCCGGCAAGAACCATGCATTCCTTGGCTGGAGGAGGCGATCTGGTTAAGCCCATAGGAGCTGCAAATTACGACAAGGAACGCATGAGTTCAACAGTTTATAGTATCCAGACTACAGAAATACAAGGCGGAGGAAACTTACTAAAGATGTTGGCCTTAGCCTGCCAGAGGGTGTCCACCAGGGATTCTTTCTCTTGTTGGAGGAGCTTATACGCCTAGTTGTGGCGATGGTTTTGTTCATCAGCAGCTTGCTTCTAATCTTTTAAGATCGCAAGCTCCTCCTTCAAGCGATTGATTTCCGCGGAGGCGGAGTCCTGCAGGGCCTTCATGGAATCCTCATGCATTTTCAGCATCTCTTCCCTCTCCTCCTTAAGGATCTTGTTCTCGCTGTCCAGCTGCTGGATGTTCTTGGACTGCTCGACAATATCCTTGGCCTTGGCAACATGTTCTGCAAAGTCGGAGAAAACAAAGTACACAGTGAGTACTGGGTGAATGTAGGCACAAAACCAAGACGGAATGCGCAAAAAGAAAACAGACTCTTGTTTTTGATGATCTGTTCCTTCAAGATGACAGTTTTACCCTTTTCGGCTTCAAGATCTGCGCGCATCTTCTGGTACTTGTCGTTGGCCATGCCCCTCTGAGCATTCTCGTTCTATGGAAAAAAGAAAACAGTTAAACCGTTGTTTAGTCTACTTGGAGCATCTAGTCGGAAACTTTCCACCTAGACGCTCGGGGGGCTACAGCGAGAGTTTTTTACTTAGCAATATGCTTAGCTTTTCTTTAAGCATCTAGTCGGAGCTAATTCAGTTCTCGATTAGAAGCTTGGGGGCTACAGTATAAAGTTTTTAACTCAGAATCTGCTTAGCTTTTCTTTAAGCATCTAGTCGGAACTAATTCAGTTACAACTAGAGGATTGGGGGCTACAGTATTGAAAAATTATAAACACTGCGTATGCTACTCTTAAAGCATCTAGTCGGAATAATTCATTCCATCTAAATTCTTGGGGGCTCCAGTGAGAGTTTTTTCTAACTTAGTCACTCTTAGAGTATATAGATGCAAAACCTATGGTTTCCCATCTACATCCTCGGGGGCTACAGTGGGATAGTCATATGAAATGCAAAAGGCAAAGTAAACTTACAAGTGCGATGATCTTGAGGTTCGTAGCGCTCTCGGCTAGCAGCTTGCCAAAGGAAATACTATTTCCTCGCAATATTTCTTCTTGTCGGAGGAGCTCCTCAAGACCGCACGTCGGAGATGTTGGTGCAGCTCCAGGAACCACAGATGTGCTACTCGGCGTAAGCGCGGGGTAGACTATCTTTGGGAACTCAAAGGGTTTCTGGGGAGCAAGGGCGCCGCCTTCGGCAGAAGTACCGGCTTCCACTACCGCCTTGCCGCCACCGATAGCATCCTTAGCCGGAGCTTCAACCATTCGTTGAGCGGTGCTCTCCTGCGTTGCCTGCTCACCGACAACCGCGAGTTCGGTAGAGGCGCCAGAGTCCACTTCCATGGCGGAAGGGCTTGATGCCTCCTTAGTTTGTGAGCTTGTCGGGGCAGACGAGGGCTTGACGGCAGGAGTAGTAGAGGCGATGGCGGGGGTGGCGTCACGATGCAGCATGTCTTTGATATTTCGAGAAGCCCCCGATGTTTTGGAGGTATTCTTGTGGCTGGTCGTGGCTTTCTTCCTGAAACGTGCAAAATGCATAAGTACATGAACAAGACAGATAAATAGACAATGTCGGAGAATGAGAATCTTACACTAATGGGGGTGCTTTGGCAAAAATCCTGGTGGTTCTTCTCTTTTCCGCCTCCAGGGCGGCGGTAGTCTTTTTGGAGGCTCCACCCTCTGTCTTCTTCTTCTTGCCTCCGTCGGCAGCATCAGAGGTGGAGCTCTTCCACTTACGCGCCAACGGGACCTCGTCGTCGGACACGACCGTGACTTCCTTCATCTTTGGATCGTAGATTTGGGCAGCCAGGTTGCCCTCCTCTAGATCGCTAAGTTGTTAAGTAAGAAGTCACTGTGTTAGACAAAATGACATTTGCAAGACGGAAGAACTGGAGTATATGTCATACACGGAAAATAAAAACCTACCATTGGGCACTTGCCGTCTACGAACATGTCGTAGGTGATGGTGGAGCCACGCTTCTTATCCTTCACCTTGACGATGTCCTTAAGGCGGAGCTTGACGGAGTCGCTCGAGAAGTTGTCCACGGAGATGCGGAGACTATCCCTTCTGTCGCTGGTATACTCGTGCATGTACTTCGCGCGGTGCTGCAGAGGTTGGATTCGCCTGATGAACCAGCACATAGCTAGGTCCAAGCCGGTCAAACCCGTCTCTACGAACCATTCGATCCGCCTTATAGTGCGAGAAGCGTCGAGGTCGGAGGGAAGGGAGGCTTGGGATCTCCATGTGGAAACTTCAGCGGCAGCTCCGTCCACGAAGTCCGGGTACGTTACTTCTCGGCCCGCCAGAGGGATGTCGGGGCCGTAAAAGTACGTCCGCTGCCAATTCTTGCAGGACTCGTGGCCAACGATGTCGGGGAACCGCCGGCCAGGACGAATCTTGAAGCTTATGGTGCCGCAGTTCCTAAGCTCCTCCTTACTATGTCCGGCTTCACGTTTGACGGTGAAGAAGTACACAAAAAGGTCTAACCTAGGCCTTATACCTCGATATCCCTCGCAAAGTGTCGCGAAGTTGCTAAGCACTAAGATACTATTGGGGGAAAGGTTATGGGGCTGGACCCTATAGTGGTTTAAGACGGAGAGGAAGAAGTGGGAGATAGGCAGGGAAACGCCGCGTACCAGCTGAGCTTTTAGGTACACCTTTTCTCCGGCTTGGGGAGAATGTGTCACCTCGCCGGCCGGCGCCGCCCGCCAGGCAAGCTCCTCCGTCACGGGGAGGTAGCCTTCAGCGACCATCTCTTGGATATCGCGGTCGGTGATGTCCGAGCCGCGCCAGTCGCCCTTGTGCGAATCTGGCTCCTCCTCCAGTCGCTCTAGCGCCGCCAAATTTTGGTCGCCGCCGGTGGACTCAATCACCGCCGTTACAGGGATAACCAAGCCCTCTGGGGGCATGACGATGGAGCTCGCTGGCTTCGCTGTGGCTTCGCCCGACGCCGCCATTGATGGGGAGGTGCTGCTGCTAGCCATGGGGTGAAGGTTGGGTGCGACTGGTGCAGATGGAAGCTAGGGTTTTTTCAAGGTTTCTCGCGGAGAGCTCGAGGAGACGCGCGGCTGGAGGAAGAAGATGATGCGAGGAGAATGAGGTAAAAAGTGTAAGATTCTTCACGGTTACTATTTATCATCCTTGGCGTCAAGATTCGTGCATCTTGATCGGACGGTTGCCGCATAGACAACGTGTTCGCGAACGTGCGCGGAAATTTCGCCACGTTTCCAACCGTCGCCGCCAACGGTTCGTATCGCTCGCGCGGGAAAATAGGATATGATTGTGTTCTCTGCATGTGTGATTTACGAGGCGTCGCTGACCTAAGCCTACGTCGTCCTAGATGACATGGGTAGATGAGCCGTCACATCGAAGATTCTGACATAGACGGATTCAATCCGACTATGTAAGAGTACAATGGAAGACTCAACATTTCTCCGGCTTACAAGTTTAAGGCAGAGAAAGTTTTGCAGGGTTCTTTGGGAGGACTACAAGATATTGCTTGACGATTTGCCGACATCCAACTAGACGGAGGATTCATCTGAAGAGGCAAGACGGCGCAAGATCTCGGAGTTCTCTGGGGCTACTGTTGGGGATATGCTATATGGTATCCTCATAGCATGTCACTTATCCGGATAACCCGGGTGGCCCATAGTCGGTAGCATGGCCTATGGCCTGCTGGGCGGCCCAGTTAGATGGATCCAGAAGGTAGGCCCATGCCGGATAAAGGAAGGCTACGGTGGAGTCACCAACGTACCCGGAGCCTTGGAGTGCAAGATACACAAGACTAGTAATAGACGGTGTAGGACTCTGTAACCTGTCCGGCTAGGACTTTTCCCTGTAACCCTAGGACCTGGCGACTATATAAGTCGGGCCTATGGGAGCCTTTAGGGCATCGATTCACACAACCTCGCACAGCGAACCAATCCCTGTAACTTGGCGTATTGCCCTTATAGTGATTTATAGCAGGAGTAGGATTCCGCCACCGTTGTAGGATCTGAACCTGGGTAAGTTGTGTTACATCGTACCCGTCAACCGTCCACCTTACCCCACGTCTCTAAACACGCACTATGAGGACCCCTCCATGGCGTACTCTTCGGCAATACCACGACACATACCTTACTATGAGCATTGCAATGTTGCTTATGTTTATGTTTCATGCTACTTATTATTATTGAGTTGGTTTCTCTTCATAGCTTGCAATGACTATTGAGTAGACTTAGTTGCATACTCTTTATTGTGAATGGTTTAAGCATCTACTCCTGTGCTGAGAATATATACATCATATGAAGAAAATGTGTTCGTGAAAGTTCTTTTATCGCACTCAGTTTTCAACTAAATTGCTTAAGGACAAGCAATAAGCTAAGCTTGGGGGGAGTTGATACGTCCAAAACGTATCTACTTTCCCGAAGACTTTTGCTATTGTTTCTCCTCTAAACTTGTGTGATTTGGATACAACTAACACGGACTGACGCTATTTTCAGCAGAATTACCTTGGTGTTTAGTTTTGTGCAGAAAATCAACTATCAGGAAAAATCCCGGAAAATATGCCAAAAATTATATTTCACCAGAAGATCCACACAGCCAGAAGACGAGACAGAGAAGGAGCCTGGGGGGCCCACACCCCTGCCAGGCGCGGGCCCACCACTGGTCGTGCCTAGGGGGGTGCAGCCACCCCAGGCACCCCCTCGGCCTCCCTCTACGCCTATATTTTTTCTCTCGACCTAAAAACCGAGGGGGGTTCGATAGTTTTCTAGAAAGAGTTCCGCTCCGCCGCCGCCACCAGAAACCAAGATTCGGATCCAGAAACTCCGTTCTGGCACCCTGCCGGGACGGGGAATTTGGAGAGGATCATCACCATCGTCATCACCAACGCATCTCCATCAACCATCGATGTTTCCCTCATCCATGAGTGAGTAATCCCCCGCTGTAGGCTTGGGGATGGTAGGGATTGGATGAGTTATATCATGTAATCGAATAAGATCTGTTAGGGCATAGTGCCTAGTATCTCCATTAGTGCTATTTGACTTTGTTGCAACTTGTTGTGCTTAATGCTTTCACTAGGGCCCGAGTGCCATGATATCAGATCTGAACTTATTATTGAATCATTATGATAGTAATGTTTGTGATCTTATCTGCAAGTTGTGTACACATATCATTGTCCGGATCCAAAGGCCCTGAAGTGACAATAATTGGGACAACCGGAGGGGATGGCTGTGGTGTGAGGATCACATGTGTTCACGGAGTGTTAATGCTTTGCCCCGGTGCTCTATTAAAAGGGGCACCTTAATTTCCAGTAGTTCCCTAGAGGCCCCGCTGCCACGGGCTGGCTGGACAGAAGATGTTGTGCAAATTCTCATTGCGAGCACGTATGACTATATTTGGATCACATGCCTAGGATTGTTTAGTACTTGGATGCTTATTCTTATTTATCTGCAATGCCCTAGATCTTGAAGTTACATGTTTAGACTCGTCCATGCAACGCCCGTCCATCCATCCCTATGCCTACCACACTCGAATCCCACCGTTTGTTGTTACTACTACTATTGCTTTTTTTCTACTGTTACTGTTGCTTTGATGTTGCTACTACAAACTATTGCTACAGATAAACTTCTGTGAGCAAGAACTATTTCCAGGTGCAGCTGAATTGAAAATTCAGTTGTTAAGGCTTGCAAGTATTCTTTGGCTCCCCTTGTGTCGAATCAATAAATTGGGTAATACTACCCGCAAAGACTGTTGTGATCCCCTATACTTGTGGGTCATCAGGTGCCCTATTTAAAGTGAATGCGGTTGTTTCTAATGCATAAATCCAAAATGATAACGGTAAATCTGTAAGTGACATCATAGAAAGAACCATATCTAAGAGAGTTCGATTACGACGTTCGGACACATCATTACGTTGTGGTGTTCCTGGCGGTGTCAATTGTGAAAGTATTCCGCATTTCTTCAAATGCTCGCCAAACTCGTAACTTAGATATCACCTCCACGATCAGATCGTAGAAACTTAATCTTCTTGTTACGTTGATTCTCTACTTTACTTTGAAATTCCTTAAACTTATCGATAGTTTCGGATTTATGTTTCATGGAATAGATATACCCATATCTACTCAAGTCAACCGTGAAAGTAAGAACATAACGATAACAACCGCGTGATGCTACACTCATTGGGCCACACACATCGGTATGTATGATTTCTAATAAGTCCATAGCTCGCTCCATCATACCAGAAAATGGAGTCTTAGTCATTTTACCCATTAGACATGCTTCACATCTTTCAAGTGATTCGAAATCAAGTGATTCAAGAAGTCCATCGGAATGGAGTTTCTTCATACGCTTCACTCCAATGTGACCAAGACGACAGTGCCACATATAGGTCAAGTTATCGCTCAATTTCAAACGTTTAGCTTCAATGTTATTAATATGTGTATTACTACAATCGAGATTCAACAAGAATAGACCATCTATCAAAGGTGCATGTGCATAAAACATATTACTCATATAAATCAAACAACCATTATTCTCGGACTTAAACAAGTAACCATCTCGCAATAAACATGATACGGATATAATGTTTATGCTCAACGCAGGCACCAAATAACAATTATTTAAGTATAAAACTAATCCTGATGGTAGATGGAGAGGTAGCGTGCCGACCGCGATCACATCAACCTTTGATCCATTTCCAACGCGCATCGTCACGTTGTTCTTTGCTAGTTTCCTTCTATTCTGCAGCACTTGTTTCGAGTTACAAATATGAGCAATTGAACCAGTATCAAATACCCAGGCACTACTACGACTACTAGTGAGATACACATCAATAACATGTATATCGGATATACCTTTCTTCTTGATGTTGTCGTTCTTCAAATCCTCCAAGTACTTAGAGCAATTCCGCTTCTAGTGACCTTCTCCCTTGCAGTAAAAGCACTCAGTATCAGGCTTAGGCCCAGCCTTGGTCTTCTTCACCGGCACGGTAACTTTCTTACCTCCCTTCTTGAAGTTTACCTTTTTCTTAGACTTGCCTTGCTTCTTGAATTTGGTGGTCTTATTGACCATCAACACTTGGTGCTCATTCTTGATCTCCACTTCCGCAGACTTTAGCATGGAGAAGAGTTCGGACAACGACTTGTCCATGTTTTGCATATTGTAGTTCATCACAAAGTTCTTGTAACTTGGTGGTAGTGATTGGAGGACACGGTGAATCCCCAAAGCATTAGGAATCACTATACCCAAGCTTTGAAGCTTACTTGTGTGCCCAGACATCTCACTATACCCGAGTGATGAAAACATTCTTCATCTCATCGGTAGCATCAGCTGCAGGTGGGTCACCCAGCGGTGCATCCAGCATAGAGGTCAAATTACCAGCATTAAGGACAATACTCAAGTTGCGGAGCCAATCCACGAAGTTGCTTCCATTGTTTTTTAACTTTTCTTTCTGTAGGAACGCATTAAAATTTATGGTAGGGGCCTCCATTGATCTACAACATATTTGCAATAGTTTAGACTAAGTTTATGACAAATTGAGTTCTAATTAATAGTTAAATTAATCTAGGTGAACTCCCACTCAAAACAATATCCCTCACATTGTTTTAGCAATCACACAAACCAAATCCACCACATCAAAACCGATCATCACGAGAGATGATGTAGCTTCAATGGCGAACAATCAACATGTTCATCATATCTACTATATGACTCATGCTTTACCTTTCGGTGATCCGTGTTCCAAGACCATGTCTGTACATGCTAGGCTTGTCAAGATCAAACCTTAGCTTCTGCATGAGCAAATCTGGCTTGCTCCCGTTAAATATACTCGTAGAATCTAACACACCTGATCATCACGTGGTGCTTCGAAACAACAAGCTTTAGCAACGGTGCCTAATAAGGATGAACACTTTATAACTTGAAATTTTGTGAGAGGGATCATCTTATAATGCTACCATCATGAACTAAGCAATACAAGATGCATAAAGGATTAACATCACATGCAATTCATAATATGTGATATGATATGGCCTTTCTTCTTGTGCTTCCGATCTCCATCTTCAAGCACGAACATGATCTCCATCATCACCGGCATTGCGTCAAGGTCAATGGCGCCGCTCCATGGTTGTCGTCCACCAGTATCAACTATTACAACTACTTTGAATAATAGAAAAGCAGGTTTACCGAAAATAAAAGACAACCATCTGGCTCCTGTCGGTTGCCAACTTACAATAAGGAACATTGCATACATCATATATAATCACAATCATGGCCATATCACATCATAGCACACCCCTGCAAAACAAAGTTAGACACCTCTAATTTTTTTTGCATGTTTTACGTGGTTTGGGGCTTTCAATAAGTGTCGTTCTAACTTACGAACAAGAACCACAATGTTGATGTTTGAACTATCAAGTGCCCGATGTAAATTAAATCTATACTATGATGGGAGAGACAGGCACCCGCAAAGCCACTTATGCAATACAAGTTGCATGTCAAGCGTGGAGCAAGTCTCATGAACGATGTCATGTAAGGTTAGCCCGGGCCGCTTCATCCCATCATACCGTAATATAAGCACCACCGCCCATAATGACCATTGTGTTCTACTCGTGCAACAGATCTACATATAGACACGGCTCTGATACCATTGTAGGGGTTCATAGCATGGAAAACAAAAAATTCTACCGCATGCACACAAACAAGCCAAGATCTATCTACCAGATTGTAGCAATGAGTCAATTAGAGTACTCACTCTCGAAGATTCCAAAGCGGTTAACGAGAGCAGATTCTCGTGGATGATGTAGTCATACACTTGTCGATCTCAAGATCGCGTAGACGATCCTTCCGGCGCTGCGTTCCGGCAGCGCTTCCGCAGTCGGTCACACGTTTGGTACTCGATGAAGACCTTCCTCTCCCTTGTTCCAGCAGGCAGCGGAGGTTGTAGTTCTCACCTCGTGATTCCGGCAGCACGATGACGTGGTGTCAGAAGTAGACGGAAAATCCTATAGGGCTTCACCTAAGCCGGAGCAGGTTATGGTGGATCTAGGGTTTCCGACAATCTAGATTTAGAGGGCCGGAGAGGAGGAGGTGGAGTCAGCGGTGGCTAGGGCGACGGGGACAATCCGGCGGCGACGCAAGGCGGCGGCGCAAGGTGGGGAGGGCTGGTTGTGGCCTCTTCGGGCAGCCCCTCCCCTCTCTTTATGAGAGGGAGGGTAGCTTGGGAGAGGGGGTTTAAATCCTTCCCCAAATCCCTATCCAAGTTGGAGGGAAAGGACTCTTTCCTTCTTCCACTAGGAAACCATTGTTCCAGTTTGAATTTTCAAACCTGCCTTTTGACTTGCAATTTGGAGCTCAATTCCTCTCTTGCAAATGCCCAACCAAGTGGGCTAGGACATGATCCAATCATTCCACTTAACCATGACACATTCATGAACCATTCCCCTTCCGGTCCGGTGAACCTTCTAGACCCTTCTAGTGTTGGAGATATGCCCTAGAGGCAATAATAAAAGTGGTTATTATTATATCTTTGTGTTTATGATAAATGTTTACATTCATGCTATAACAGTATTAACCATAAAGATTAATACTTGTGTGATTTGTAAACTAAATTATAGTCCCTGTTAAAGCCTCTTTATAATACTAGCTTGTTGGTTAATAGATGATGGTGGTTTCTCGATCATGAACATTGAGATGTTATTAACAACGAGATCGTATCATTAGGAGAATGGTATGATGGACATACTCCTATAGATAAGCGTAGCATAAAGATCAAGTCATTTCAATAGTTTGTTTGATATAAGCTTTCTGATACATAGTAACCTAATTCCTTCGACCATGAGATCATGCTAATCACCATCACCGGAAGGATGCTTTGATGACATCAAACACCACACCGTAACTGGGTGGCTATAAAGGTGTCATTGAGTGTTCGGAAAGTATGTGTTGAGGCACATGGATCAAGAGTGGGATTTGTCCATCCATATGACAGATAGATATACTCTGGGCCCTCTCGGTGGAATGTCAGCCAATTGGCTTGCAAGCATGTGACTGGCTCACAAGGGATCACATATCACGAGAACGAGAAAAGAGTACTTATCGGTAACGATATTGAACTAAGTATGTAGAGATACCGAGGATCAAAACCTCGGATAAGTAAACTATCGTGAGACAAAGGGAAATTGGTATCGTATGTAAGTGGTTCATTCGATCACAAAGTAATCGTAGAAATATGTGGGAGCCATATGAATTTCCAGATTCCTCTATTGGTTATTGATCGGAGAAGTGTCTCGGTCATGTCCGCATAATTCACGAACCGTAGGGAGACACACTTAAGGATTCGATGTTGTTTAGTAGATATGGAATGTTAGTAGGGATACCGAATGTTGTTCGAAGTCTTGGATGGGATCCGGGATATCACGAGGAGATCCAGAATGGTCTGGAGAATAAGATCCATATAAGGAAAGTCCAATTCCGGAGTTCGGGAAAGATTCTGATGTTTTCATTGGAGAGGTTCTAGAAGGTTCTAGAAGGTTCACCGGACAGGAAGGAGAATGGACCATGAATGTGTCATGTATAAGTGGAATGATTGGATCATATCCTAGGTCACTTGGTTTGGGCATTTGCAAGAGAGAATTAAAGCTCTAAATTGAAAGTCAAATGGGAAGTTTGAAAAAGTCAAACTAGAACAATGGTTTCCTAGTGAAAGAAGGAAAAATTCCTTCTCTCAATCCAACATGGGTTTAGGTTTGGATTCAAACCCACCCCTCCCAAGTATGCCCCCCTCTCATAAATAGAGGGGGAGGGCTGCCCAAAAATCCAAGCTCTAGCCCTGCCCACACCCGTGCGCCGCCGCCACCGCCAAGCCACCGCCGCCGCACGCCGCCGCTGCGCCGCCGCCAGCCGCCGCCGACACCTACTCCTCCTCCCGGTCTTCTAAACCCTAGATCACAGGGAAACCCTAGATCCACCATAACTCGCACCGGCTTAGGAGAAGCCCTGCGGGATCTTCCCTCTACTTCCGACACCACGCCGTCGTGCTATCGGAATCACGAGGGGAGAACTACAACCTCCACTACCTGCTGGAACAAGCGAGAGGAACGTATTCATCGAGTACCAAACGTGTGACCGACTGCGGAAGCGCTGCCGGAACGCAGCGCCGAAGGATCGTCTATGCGATCTTGAGATCGGCAAGTGTACGACTACATCACCCACAAGAATGTGCTCTCATTAACCGCTTTGGAATCTTCGAGGGTGAGTGCTTCCATCGACTCGTTGTTACAATCTGGTAGATAGATTTTGGCTTTTAATGTGCATGCGGTAGAAAATTTTAGTTTTCCATGCTACAAACCCCTGCAGTGGTATCAGAGTCGTGTCTATATGTAGATCTGTTGCACGAGTAGAACACAATGATCATTGTGGGCGGTGGTGCTTTTATTATCAATTGCTTTTTGTGTATGTTGCATATTGCGGTATGATAGGATGAAGCGGCCCGGGCTAACCTTACATGACATCGTTCGTGAGACTTGCTCCACGCTTAACATGCAACTTGTATTGCATAAGTGGCTTTGCGGGTGTCTGTCTCTCCCATCATAGTATAGATTCAATTTACAACGGGCACTTGGTAGTTCAAGCATCAACGTTGTGGTTTCTTGTTCGTAAGTTAGAACGGCACTTATTGAAAGCCCCAAACCACGTAAAACATGCAAAGAAAATTAGAGGCGTCTAACTTTGTTTTGCAGGGGTGTGCTGTGATGTGATATGGCCATGATTGTGATTATATATTGTTGGAGATATGCCCTAGAGGCAATAATAAAAGTGGTTATTATTATATCTTTGTGTTTATGATAAATGTTTACATTCATGCTATAATAGTATTAAAATGGAAACATTAATACTTGTGTGATTTGTAAACTAAATTAGAGTCCCTGGTAAAGCCTCTTTATAATACTAGCTTGTTGATTAATAGATGATCGTGGTTTCTTGATCATGAACATTGAGATGTTATTAATAACAAGATCATATCATTAGAAGAATGGTATGATGGAGATACTCCTATAGATAAGTGTAGCATTAAGATCAAGTCATTTCAATAGTTCGTTTGCTATAAGCTTTCTCATACATAGTAACCTAATTCCTTCGGCCATGAGATCATGTTAATCACCATCACCGGAAGGATGCTTTGATGACATCAAACAGCACACCATAACTGGGTGGCTATAAAGGTGGCATTGAGTGTTCGGAAAGTATGGGTTGAGGCACATGGATCAAGAGTGGGATTTGTCTATCCATATGACGGATAGATATACTCTGGGCTCTCTCGGTGGAATGTCATCCAATTAGCTTGCAAGCATGTGACTGGCTCTCAAGGGATCACATATCACGGGAATGAGAAAAGAGTACTTATCGGTAACGAGGTTGAACTAGGTATGCAGAGATACCGACGATCAAAACCTCGGATAAGTAAACTATCGTGAGACAAAGGGAAATTGGTATCATATGTAAGTGGTTCATTCGATCGCAAAGTAATCGTAGAAATATGTGGGAGCCATATGAATTTCCAGATTCCTCTATTGGTTATTGATCGGAGAAGTGTCTTGGTCATGTCCGCATAATTCACGAACCGTAGGGAGACACACTTAAGGATTCGATGTTGTTTAGTAGATATGGAATGTTAGTAGGGATACCGAATGTTGTTCGAAGTCTCGGATGAGATCCGGGATATCACGAGGAGACCCGGAATGGTCCGGAGAATAAGATTCATATAAGGAAAGTCCTATTTTGGAGTTCGGGAAAGTTTCCGATGTTCTCATCCGAGAGGTTCTAGAAGGGTCTAGAAGGTTCACCGGTCCGGAAGGAGAATGGTCCATGAATGTGTCATGGGTAAGTGGAATGATTGGATCATATCCTAGGTCACTTGGTGTGTGCATTTGCAAGATAGAATTAAACCTCTAAATTGAAAGTCAAACGGGAGTTTGAAAAGTCAAACTGGAACAATGGTTTCCTAGTGGGAGAAGAAACAAGTCCTTCTCTCAATCCAACTTGGGTTTGGGTTTGGATTCAAACCCAACCCTCCCAAGACTGTCCCCCTCTCATAAATAGAGGGGGAGGTCTGCCCCAAATCACACAAGCCCTAGCCCCTCTCCCTGCACACGAGCCGCCGCAGCCGCAGCCCCGCCGCCCGTGCACCGCCGCACCGCCGCCGACACCTCCTCCTCCTCCCGGTCATCTAAACCCTAGATCTTCGGGAAACCCTAATCCACCAGAACTCGCACCGGCTTAGTCGAAGCCCTGCGAGATCTTCCCTCTACTTCCGACACCACGCCGTCGTGCTGCCGGAATCACGAGGGGAGAACTACAACCTCCGTTGCCTGGTGGAACAAGGGAGAGTAAGGTCTTCATCGAGTACCGAACGTGTGACCGACTGCGGAATCGCTGCGAAACGCAGCGCTGGAAGGATTGTCTACGCGATCTTGAGATCGGCAAGTGTACGACTACATCACCCATGAGAATCTGCTCTCGTTAACCGCTTTGGAATCTACGAGGGTGAGTGCTTCTATCGACTCGTTGCTACAATCTAGTAGATAGATCTTGGCTTGTTTGTGTGCATGCGGTAGAAATTTTTTGTTTTCCATGCTATGAACCCCTACAGTGGTATCAGAGCCGTGTCTATATGTAGATTTGTTGCACGAGTAGAACACAATGGTCATTGTGGGCGGTGGTGCTTTTATTATCAATTGCTTATTGTGTACTTTGCATCTTGCGGTATGAAGGGATGAAGCGGCCCGGGCTAACCTTACATGACATCGTTCATGAGACTTGCTCCACGCTCAACATGCAACTTGTATTGCATAAGTGGCTTTGCGGGTGTCTGTCTCTCCCATCATAGTATTGATTCAATTTACAACGGGCACTTGATAGTTCAAACATCAACGTTGTGGTTCTTGTTTGTAAGTTAGAACGACACTTATTGAAAGCCCCAAACCACGTAAAATATGCAAATAAAATTAGAGGCGTCTAACTTTGTTTTGTAGGGGTGTGTTGTGATGTGATATGTCCATGATTGTGATTATATATGATGTATGCAATGTTCCTTATTGTAAGTTGGCAACCGGCAGGAGTCATATGGTTGTATTTTAAATTCCGTTAAGACCTGCGTGTCTTATCAAAGTAGTTTTAATAGTGGAAGCTGGTGGAAGACAACCATGAAACGGCGCCATTGACCTTGACGCCATACCGGTGATGATGGAGATCATGTTCGTGCTTGAAGATGGAGATCGGAAGCACAAGAAGAAAGGCCATATCATATCACATATTATGAATTGCATGTGATGTTAATCCTTTTATGCATCTTGTATTGCTTAGTTCACGACGGTAGCATTATAAGATGATCCCTCAAGCACAAAATTTCAAGTTTTAAAGTGTTCATCCTTAGTAAGCACCATTGCTAAAGCTCGTTGTTTCGAAGCACCACGTGATGATCAGGTGTGTTAGATTCTGCGAGTGTATACAACGTGAGCAAGCCAGATTTGCTCATGCAGAAGCTAAGGTTTGATCTTGACAAGCCTAGCATGTACAGACATGGTATCGGAACACGGATCACCGAAAGGTAAAGCATGAGTCATATAGTAGATATGATGAACATGTTGATTGTTCGCCATTGAAGCTACATCAACTCTCGTGATGATCGGTTTTGATGTGGTGGATTTGGTTCGTGTGATCACTAAAAAAATTTGAGGGATATTGTTTTGAGTGGGAGTTCACCTAGATTAATTTAACTATTAATTAGAACTCAATTTGTCATAAACTTAGTCTAAACTATTGCAAATATGTTGTAGATCAATGGCGGCCCCTACCATCAATTTTAATGCGTTCCTAGAGAAAGAAAAGTTGAAAAACAATGGAAGCAACTTCGCGGATTGGTTCCGCAATTTGAGGATTTTCCTCAATGTTGGTAATTTGACCTATGTGCTGGATGCACCGCTGGGTGACCCGCCTGCAGCTAATGCTACCGATGAGGTAAAGAATGTTTTCCTCGCTCAGAAGAATTAGTACTCCATAGTTCAGTGTGCTATCTTGTATGGTTTGGAATCGGAGCTTCAGAAAAGGTTTGAGAACCATGACCCACATGATATTGTCTGTGAACTCAAAATGATATTTGAGGCTCACGCGGCAGTTGAGAGTTATGAGGCTTCTGAAAAGTTCTTTAACTGCAAGATGGAAGAGGGCAGCTCCGTCAGTGAGCACGTGCTTAATATGTCTGGGCACACAAGCAAGCTTCAAAGCTTGGGAATAGTGATTCCTAATGCTTTGGGGATTCACCGTGTCCTCCAATCACTACCACCAAGTTACAAGAACTTTGTGATGAAATACAATATACAAAACATGGACAAGTCGTTGCCAGAACTCTTCTCCAAGTTGAAATCTGCAGAAGTGGAGATCAAGAAAGAGCACCAAGTGTTGTTGGTCAATAAGACCACCAAATTCAAGAAGCAAGGCAACTCTAAGAAAAAGGGAAACTTCAAGAAGGGCGGTAAGAAAGTTACCGCGCCGGCGAAGAAGACCAAGGCTAGGCCTAAGCCTGATACTGAGTGCTTTTACTACAAGGGAGAAGGTCACTAGAAGCGGAATTGCCCAAAGTACTTGGCCGATTGGAAGAACGACAACATCAAGAAGAAAGGTATATCCGATATACATGTTATTGATGTGTATCTCACTAGTACTCGTAGTAGTGCTTGGGTAATTGATACTGGTTCGGTTGCTCATATTTGTAACTCGAAACAGGTACTGCAGAATAAACGGAAGCTAGCGAAGAACGAGGTGATGATGCGCGTAGGAAATGGATCAAAGGTTGATGTGATCGCAGTCGGCACGATACCTCTTCATCTACCATCGGGATTAGTTTTATACTTAAATAATTGTTATTTGGTGCCTGCGTTAAGCATGAACATTATATCTGGATCATGTTTATTGCGAGACAGTTACTTTTTTAAGTCCGAGAATAATGGTTGTTCGATTTATATGAGTAATATGTTTTATGCACATGCAACTTTGATAGATGGTCTATTCTTATTGAATCTCGATTGTGGAAATACACACATTAATAACATTGAATCTAAACGTTTGAAATTGAGCGATAACTCGACCTATATGTGGCACTATCGTCTTGGTCATATTGGAGTGAAGCGTATGAAGAAACTCCATTCCGATGGACTTCTTGAATCACTTGATTTCGAATCACTTGAAAGATGTGAAGCATGTCTGATGGGTAAACTGACTAAGATTCCATTTTCTGGTATGATGGAGCGAGCTACGGACTTATTGGAAATCATACATACTGATGTGTGTGGCCCAATGAGTGTAGCATCGCGCGGTGGTTATCGTTATGTTCTTACCTTCACGGATAACTTGAGTAGATATGGGTATATCTATTTCATGAAACATAAGTCCAAAATTTTCGAGAAGTTTAAGGAATTTCAAAGTGAGGTAGAGAATCAACGTAACAAGAAGATTAAATTTCTAAGATATGATCGTGGAGGTGAATATCTAATTTACGAGTTTGGCATGCATTTGAAGAAATGCGGAATACTTTCACAATTGACACCACTGGGAACACCACAGCGTAATGGTGTGTCCGAACGTCGTAATCGAACTCTCTTAGATATGGTTCGTTCTATGATGTCACTTACAGATTACCGCTATCGTTTTGGGTTTATGCATTAGAAACAGCCGCATTCACTTTAAATAGGGCACCATCTAAATCTGTTGAAATGACACCGTATGAATTATGGTTTGGGAAGAAACCTAAATTGTTGTTCCTTAAAGTTTGGGGTTGCGAAGCTTATGTAAAGAAGTTACAGCCCAACAAGCTTGAACCCAAAGCAGAAAAATGCGTCTTCATAAGATATCCGAAGGAAACTATTGGGTATACCTTCTATCATAGATCCGAGGGCAAAATTTTAGTTGCCAAGAATGGATCCTTTCTAGAGAAGGAGTTTCTCTCGAAAGAAGTGACTAGAGGGAAAGTAGAACTCGACGAGGTTGTTGAACCTTCTCTCGAACTTGCGAGTAGCGTAGCACCGGAAGTAGTTCCTGTGGCGCCTGCACCAATAAGAGAGGAAGCTAATTATGTTGATCATGAAACTTCGGTTGAAGTTACTACAGAACCTCGCAGGTCAACGAGAACTCGTACCACTCCTGATTGGTATGATCCTGTTATGAGTGTCATGCTGGTAGACAACACCGATGACCCTGTGACATATAAGGAAGCGATGATGAGCCCAGATTCCAATAAATGGCAAGAAGCCATGAAATCCGAGATTGGATCCATGTACGAAAACCAAGTATGGACTTTGGTGGACTTACCGGATGGCCGGAAGGCTATCGAGAACAAATGGATTTTCAAGAAGAAAACAGATGTTGATGGTAATGTTACTGTCTATAAAGCTCGACTTGTCGCAAAAGGGTTTCGACAAATTCAAGGAGTTGACTACGATGAGACTTTCTCACCGGTAGAGAAGCTAAAGTATGTGAGGATTTTTTTAGCAATCGCTGCATATTATGATTATGAGATATGGCAGATGGATGTCAAAACGGCGTTCCTCAATGGAGACATTGATGAAGAGTTGTATATGGTACAACCCAAAGGTTTTGTCGATCCTAAAGATGCTAACAAGGTATGCAAACTTCAACGGTCCATTTATGGATGGAAGTAAGCATCCCGGAGTTGGAATCAACATTTTGATAAGGTGATCAAAAGTTTTGGTTTTATACAAACTTATGGAGAAGCTTGTATTTACAAGAAACTGAGTGGGAGCTCTGTAGCATTCTTAATACTATATGTAGATGACATATTGTTGATTGGGAATGATGTAGACCTTCTTAATAGTGTCAAGGATTATTTGAATAATAGTTTTTCAATGAAAGATCTTGGCGAAGCAGCTTACATATTAGGCATAAAGATTTATAGAGATAGATCGAGACGCCTAATATCATTGTCACAGAGTACATATTTGGACAAAGTCCTAAAGAGGTTTGGAATGGAAGATAGCAAGAAAGGGTTCTTGCCCATGTTGCCCAATACGACCTTGAGTAAAACTCAAAGTCTTGCAACGGCAGAAGATAGAGAAAGGATGAGTAAGACTCCCTATGCCTCAGCCATAGGATCTCTTATGTATGCCATGCTATGTACTAGACCCGACATTGCATATGCTGTTAGTTTGACTAGCAGATATCAAAGTGATCTAGGAGTAGATCATTGGACAGCGGTCAAAAACATCCTTAAGTACTTGAGAAGAACTAAGGATATGGTTCTTTGTTATGGAGGTGATGAATGGCTCGTTGTTAATGGTTACACCGATGCTAGTTGGAACACTGATCCGGATGATTCTAAATCTCAATCTGGATACGTATTTACTTTGAATGGTGTAGCAGTTAGCTGGAGGAGTGCAAAGCAAAGCGTTGTGGCGAGATCTTCAACTGAATCGGAATACATAGTTGCTTCAGAGGCTTCACAAGAGGCGATATGGATGAAGGAGTTCATTACAGAGCTCGGTGTGGTTCCAAGTAAGCTGGACCCAATGTCTATCTATTGTGATAACATGGGCGCCATAGCCAATGCGCAAGAACCAAGGTCACACAAGAAGCTGAAGCATATCAAGCTATGTTTTCACGCTATTCGAGAGCATGTCCAAGATGGTGACATAAAGATTTGAAAAGTACACACAGATCTGAATGTGGCAGATCCATTGACTAAACCTCTCCCGAGGGCAAAACATGACCAGTACCAAACTGCCATGGGTGTTCGGTATATTACCATGTAATCTAGATTAGTTGACTCTAGTGCAAGTGGGAGACTGTTGGAGATATGCCCTAGAGGCAATAATAAAAGTGGTTTTATTATATCTTTGTGTTTATGATAAATATTTACATTCATGCTATAACAGTATTAACCAGAAACATTATTACTTGTGTGATTTGTAAACTAAATTAGAGTCCCTAGTAAAGCCTCTTTATAATACTAGCTTGTTGGTTAATAGATGATCGTGGTTTCTCGATCATGAACATTGAGATGTTATCAACAACGAGATCATATCATTAGGAGAATGGTATGATGGACATACTCATGTAGATAAGCGTAGCATAAATATCAAGTCATTTCAATAGTTTGTTTGCTATAAGCTTTCTGATACATAGTAACCTAATTCCTTCGACCATGAGATCATGCTAATCACCATCACCGGAAGGATGCTTTGATGACAACAAACACCACACTGTAACTGGGTGGCTATAAAGGTGGCATTGAGTGTTCGGAAAGTTTGTGTTGAGGCACATGGATCAAGAGTGGGATTTGTCAATCCATATGACGGATAGATATACTCTGGGCCCTCTCGGTGGAATGTCATCCAATTGGCTTGCAAGCATGTGACTGGCTCACAAGGGATCACATATCACGGGAACGATAAAAGAGTACTTATCGGTAACGAGGTTGAACTAGGTATGCAGAGATACCGACGATCAAAACCTCGGATAAGTAAACTATCGTGAGACAAAGGGAAATTGGTATCGTATGTAAGTGGTTTATTCGATCACAAAGTAATCGTAGAAATATGTGGGAGCCATATGAATTTCCAGATTCCTCTATTGGTTATTGATTGGAGAAGTGTCGCGGTCATGTCCGCATAATTCACGAACCGTAGGGAGACACACTTAAGGATTCGATGTTGTTTAGTAGATATGGAATGTAGTAGGGTTACGGAATGTTGTTCGGAGTCTCGGATGGGATCCGGTATATCACGAGGAGATCCGGAATGGTCCAGAGAATAAGATTCATATAAGTAAAGTCCAATTCCGGAGTTCGGGAAAGATTCCAATGTTTTCATCGGAGAGGTTCTAGAAGGTTCTAGAAGGGTCACCGGACCGGAAGGGGAATGGACCATGAATGTGTCATGGATAAGTGGAATGATTGGATCATATCCTAGGTCACTTGGTTTGGGCATTTGCAAGAGAGAATTAAATCTCTAAATTGAAAGTCAAACGGGAAGTTTGAAAAAGTCAAACTGGAACAATGGTTTCCTAGTGGAAGAAGGAAAGAGTCCTTCTCTCAATCCAACTTGGGTTTGGATTCAAACCCACCCCTCCCAAGGTTGCCCCCCTTCTCATAAATAGAGGGTCGCATGCCGCCGCCGCTAGCCACCGCCGACACCTCCTCCTCCCGGTCTTCTAAACCCTAGATCACCGGGAAACCCTAGATCCACCATAACTCGCACCGGCTTAGGCGAAGCCCTGCGGGATCTTCCCTCTACTTCCAACACCACGCCGTCGTGCTGCCGAAATCGCGAGGGGGGAACTACAACCTCTGCTGCCTGCTGGAACAAGGGAGAGGAAGGTCTTCATCGAGTACCGAACGTGTGACCGACTGCGGAAGCGCTACTGGAACACAGCGTCGTAAGGATCGTCTACGCGATCTTGAGATCGGCAAGTGTACGACTACATCACCCACGAGAATCTGCTCTCGTTAACCGCTTTGGAATCTTCGAGGGTGAGTACTTCTATCGACTCGTTGTTACAATCTAGTAGATAGATCTTGGCTTGTTTGTGTGCATGCGGTAGAAAATTTTAGTTTTCCATGCTACGAACTCCTGCATCTAGAACCTCTCCGATCAAAACATCGAAATCATTCCCGAACTCCGGAATCGGACTTTCCTTATATGATTCTTATTCTCCAGACCATTCCGGATCTCCTCGTGATATCCTGGATCCCATCCCAGACTCTGAACAACATTCGGTCTCCCTACTTACATTCCATATCTACTAAACAACATTGAATCCTTAAGTGTGTCTCCCTACGGTTCCTGAATTATGCGGACATGACCGAGACACTTCTCCGATCAATAACCAATAGAGGAATATGGAAATTCATATGGCTCCCACATATTTATACGATTACTTTGCGATCGAATGAACCACTTATATACGATACCAATTTCCCTTTGTCTCGCGATAGTTTACTTATCCGAGGTTTGATTGTCGGTATCTCTGCATACCTAGTTCAACCTCATTACCGATAAGTACTATTTTCTCGTTCCCGTGATATGTGATCCCGTATAAGCCAGTCACATGCTTGCAAGCTAATTGGATGATATTCCACCGAGAGGGCCCAGAGTATATATATTCGTCATATGGATGGACAAATTCTACTCTTGATCCATGTGCCTCAACACATACTTTTCGAACACTCAATGACACCTTTAACTACTAGGAAAAAGGCCATTCGTGGCGCACCTGAAAAGGCCATCCGTGGCGCACTAGCAGTGCGCCACTATCCTCGCGCTACGGCTAAAAGTTAGCCGTGGTGCACTAGGTGGTGCGCCACGCCTATGAAAATATAACTGTGGCGCACTATGTGTTGTGCGCCATGCGTATGAAACGATAACCGTGGCGCACTACGTGTTGTGCTCCACGGATACAATTTTCAAAATTCAAAAAAAAGCGGCAGATCTGGATCTCGCCGCCATAGCCGTTAGTGTCGTCGCTCGTCGGTGCGGGTCGTCATCGTCGCCTCGTCGGAGTGGTCCGCTTCGTCGGAGTGGTCACCGTCATCGTCGTCGTTGCCTCACATCGTCGGAGAGGCCTCCTCGTCGGAACTGTAAGGAGGAGGAGGAGGAGAATAAGAAGAAGGAGCTTGCCATCGCCGTCATCACTACAAGGAGGAGGAGGAAGAGGATGAGAAGAAGAAGGAGCCTGCCATCGCCATCGTCGTCATCACTGCAAGGAGGAGGCCACCGTCACCATCTTCACTGCAAGGAGGAGGAAGAGGAGGAGAAGGAGGAGGACGATAAGGATAAGGAGAAAGAGAAGGAGGAGGAGGAGGAGGAGGAGGAGAAGGAAAATGAGAAGGAGAAGGAGGAGAAGAAGAAGGAAAAGAGAAGGGAGGAAAAGGAAAAGGAAAAGGGAGTAAAAGGAAAAGGAGAGAAGGGGAGGGAAAAGAAGAGGGGTAGGTGGGCAGGGTGGGGATTCAAATTTTGAATCCTGCCCAACTTACTCGTAGCGCACTTGGTAGTGGTGTGCTACGGGTAAGTTGCCATCTTTTTTTCTGTAGGAAAAAACAGTCTTTTGACCGTAACTTTTTACTCTTTTCGAATTTTGAAAATCTAAATAATCCTAAACGACCAGAGGTGGTTGCGAGCGGATGCGAAATCTCGTTCTCGTTATTTTGTTATATTGTACGATTTTTTCGATATCGTATGCAAAATTTACGGTCATTTTACCGTGGCATGAATTTTTTTGCAGAAAAAGTCGAAATTATTGTTTGTTAATTTTCCTACAAACTATACCAAATTATTTACCTAAATATGAAAGGATTTTATTTTTTAAAGTGTTTTTCATTTTCTTTTATTTTTTTCAAAGCCTAAAAAAGGCGATCAACGGGGGGTGGAGTTTGTGCAGGGTACTTAGCCGTAGGGCACTAGTGCCCTACGGATAAGTTTACACATCTGTGGCGCACATGGCATAGTGCGCCACAGAACTTGCCACAACCGCAGCGCACGTACCCCATGTGCGCTACGGGTATGTGGCATGCGGCTGGCAGACCCCTGGCCTACACATATCTGTGGCGCATATACCCCATGTGCGTCACGATTGTTCTATTTACTAGTAGTGAGCCATACATATTTTACCCGTGGGGCACTTCAACCATGTGAGCCACGGATCTGCGGATTACCTATAGCCATTTTCCTATTAGTATTTATAGCCACCCAGTTACGGTGTGGTGTTTGATGTCATCAAAGCATTCTTCCGGTGATGGTGATTAGCATGATCTCATGGTCGAAGGAATTAGGTTACTATGTATCAGAAAGCTTATAGCAAACAAACTATTGAAATGACTTGATCTTTATGCTACGCCTATCTATAGGAGTATGTCCATCACAACATTCTCCTAATGATATAATCTTGTTGTTAATAACATCTCAATGTTCATGATCGAGAAACCATGATCATCTATTAACCAACAAGCTAGTATTATAAAGAGGATTTATCAGGGACTCTAATTTAGTTTACAAATCACACAAGTATTAATGTTTCCGGTTAATACTATTATAGCATAAATGTAAACATTTATCATAAACACAAAGATATAATAATAACCACTTTTATTATTACCTCTAGGGCATATCTCCAACAATACGGGCTTTGGACCACATAGTGCTTTCTATTTGGTAGGTTGCAGTTTGGGTGGATGAATGGGTTGGGATACTATGCTCATGTTGTTTGGTTGCCTGTGCATTTCACTTTTGGCCCATCTCATGCACAGTCCCCTTGTTTGGTTGCCACAAGAAGCCCGTTATGTTCACCTTGCTCTACCATGTGGTGAGGTTACCTTGGCCGAAAGAGCACAAAAATGAACACCACACAAGAGAGTAGGAACAACACTAGCAAGAACAACACAGTAGTAGGAACAAAAGTAGAGGAGCAACACAATAGCAGGAATAACTCACTAGTAAGAATAACTCACTAGCACGAACAACACAATAGCAGGAACAACACTAGCATGACCAACACTACTAGGAACAACAACACCAGGAGGAAGAACAACATAAGAGGTGTGTTATGATCACCTTGCTCTACGATGAAAAGAACAACAGAATAGAAGAAAGTAGTCCTCGCAAGTATCTCAGTACACTGACAGGTGCATGCATGATCGTTGCCAAAAGGGGATCAAAGTTCAACATACCACCATGGTGTTAACCTACCACCACATTAAAAGTGCATGCCATCCTACCACCACCATCACCAGTTTAGAAGTTTTTAGGACATAGTTACAACATCAAGGAAAGTACAAGTTAACCATCACCTATTTCCTTGATCTGCTTCAACTTACCTTGTTAGTCTCGCTAGCCTTGAACATTTCAAAGATGACGTACTTGAGCTTCTTATTTTCCTTATTCAAACTCTGCATTTCCTTCTCTCATTTACTCTGCTTCACTTTTATAATCTTTGCTTGGGTTCTCTGCACCTGCTTCAGCATTTCCACTTTATTATTCAGCGCTTCTTTCTAATTGACGCACAACTGCTTGTTCTTGTCCACTGCTTCCCCCTCGGCTCTAATCCTTGTCAGGTTATCCTCCATCACTTTTTTTCTTAGTTTCTTCCATGAACTTCCTCACATCAACTAGAAGACTTGAGTACTTCTCAATGTTGTTCTTCTCATCACCCAGCTCCTTCACAAACTTTGCATTCTGAATCCTCTCATCGATTCTTGCACTGTTTTTGTCTTCATGCATGCTCCATAGTTGTCCTAATGCAGTTTTCGCTGGTTGTAGTCATTTCTTATCCACCCAAGCCATAAACCCACGGTTTAAGACTTCCTACAAAGCAGAATTACATGTTCAAATGTACTGGATGAGCTAGGAGCTGACATATCAAAGGCTAAGAACTTACATTCTTCACTTGGCACACACAGAATCAGTGGCCATTGTTGGTTTCTTAAAATGCAACACGTTTTTCAGGATCTAGCCTATGGAGGCGACACATATGGGGATAATCCACTGCCTTGCCACAGAAGGTGCGATCTTTGATGGATTCAGGAGCATAGTCCATGTCCGTTAGGTCCTAACAGACGAAATCGAGTTTATCTAATGCCAAATCGAAAATTCTCAAATTGCTAGCAAAATCTAACCGAAAGGAGGAATTGGGGGAAATTGACCTTACCTATAGATACGATTGACTCGAGTTGTCAACGTCATCCTAGCTCGGCATGGCGACCGCGGGAACGGCTCCACAAACAGGAGGCAATACTCTTCACGGGAAGGTCTCCGCTGCCATCGCCGATGGCCGGATATGACCTTGGAAGGAGGAGGAGGAATGGTGAATCTGGTTTCGGCGGTGAGCGGGGAGGGAGTGTTTTAGCACGAGGTGAGAGAATGTCTCCCGCTCCTTTTCCATTGAAGCGGAAATCTCTCGTTCGCCCCATCGTCGGACGAGCGCCGCTTTTGTATCTGATGGGCGCATGACGAGGGTGGCTCGCTAAAAACACTGATTCAAGTGATGTCGTTGAGCCTGGCTGTGGGCTGCTATAAAGTTCGCGCTGGCGTTGCCCAACCTCGAATGCGGGATTCCGAACGGCCCGTTTCCGTTCCGAGCGGGCCTGCCCAATGAGCTGCCGGTTACAGTGCCTACATCGCTTCGCGCATCACGTTGTTCCTGTACACTGAATCCTGATGTGAATTTTGATTTATCTAAGAAGATTCAAGTTTGCGGCCTATTGTCACGGTACTCCTTTGGCCTTGCCTTGTGTAGGTGCGTCCGTGTTCGTATGAACTGCAACTGTCTGTGTCTGTCTCGTGGTACCACACAACCCCGAATCAGCCCAAAACCCTGTGAGAACATGAGGGTCGTCGCCATTTGAGAGTTAGAATAATGGCCAAAGACGTGCTGTTGCCCGATACCACGCAGGCGCAGCCCTGTCGACAAGGATGAAATCCTGGGAACCCAAAGACAGCCTTACAAGAAAACAAGTCATGATAAGAGGATAAGCCGACGTGTCGCGTCTTCCCTTTCCTCCTGGACTTGTACAATCATCTATCAAACGGCTCGCGCCATCCCACCTGACCCCCTTCCCCTCTCCCAGCACCGCACTCCGAGCGAGCTGAAAACCAGAAAGCAGAGATGAGGGCAGCGTCTTCTCCCGTCCCCGCCATGCTCGCCGCCCCCTCGGCGGCGGCCGTCGCGAAGCCGCTGCCGGCGCCTCGCCCCAGCACGGCGCTCCACGCCACGTCAGCAGCATCCGCAGCAGCATCGGCGGCCGCGAGCAGCAGCAGCAGGCGCGACGTCCTGGCCGGCGCGGCGCTGCTGCTGGCGCTGTCGCCGTGCGTGGGCGCGGCGCGCGCGGCGGCGGACGACGAGTACGTGAGCGAGACCAAGGAGGTGATCGGGAAGGTGCGTTCGACGATCAGCATGGAGAAGACGGACCCGAAGGTGGCGGACGCGGTGACGGAGCTGCGGGAGATGTCCAACTCGTGGGTGGCCAAGTACCGGCGCGAGAAGGGCCTGCTAGGGCGGCAGTCGTTCCGGGACATGTACTCGGCGCTCAACGCCGTGTCCGGGCACTACATCAGCTTCGGCCCAACCGCGCCCATCCCCAACAAGCGCCGCGTGCGCATCCTCGAGGAGATGGACTCCGTCGAGAAGTCGCTCCAGCGCGGCAGGTGATGAAGAAAAATGTATGTGCGTGCTGCGCGTGCGTGTGTGTCACACGGGACGGGAACGTCGCGTTGCTCGTCCCGTGGGTCAAAAGAGCTCGGATTTTGAGCCTCGAGTTTATGAATTGTCTGTACGAATTCTGAATCGGATGATCAACATGGTGAGAATACTATTGGGACGGGTCTTGGTGGTTGCGATGCTCCAATCTTGTTAAGTTCTAGTATTCGCTCCGTTTCAAAATATAAGATGTTTTAGGTTTGTAGACTTTTTTAGTGTGTAGATTTATCCCAAAGTTAAGTGAACCTACATACTAAAACAAGTCTAGATTCATTTTCTTCACAAACCTAAAACATCTTATATTTTGAAACGGAGGGAGCACTTTAGTGTATCAGTGTTTTACTTGTTGCTCCTTGCGTCGACACTGGTAGTAGCATAGCAACGGATCGACAGACAGCAGCTGCCTGACACAGTAAACGTAGAGCAACATATGCAACAGCCGCGCCATGTCATTCCTATACATTAAAAGTTGTCTAGATAATATTCAATTCACAAAATTAAAACATCTTATATTTCTAAACAAAGGGAGTACTGAAGAATCAAACAAGGCCAGACTTATTCGAGTTTGCAGCTCACGACGAGCTAACAGGATTGCAAGCCGAACAATTATCATAATGAGCGCACTTGTTGCATGGTTTGATGGTAGTATCAGACTGCTGCAGATGAAACAATTTGACACTTTTTGGTTCTCCAGTTTCACCTCAAGTACTAGTACATATATGTACTTTTGTCAGCATGATTGCTTGTTGTAGCCCTTTTTCAATAAAGAAAAAAACAGTTAAGATGCAGATCTGTAGAGACAAACAAGGGGGATACATTGTTACTGCCAAGTCCTAACTGCCCTCTGGGCCAATTGACAAATATAAGCCTCTCAAACACGCACAGCATAATATCTTACTGTCTTGAGCAAAGAAAAGACACCGGTGTTCACAGATAATCATCAGAACTACATATTAAAAGCAGGCTTCAGCCTAGAGGACTCGGCTTCTGAAAGAACGGCGCCGGACGCACGTAACTGAATCCCACAAAGTTGCTATCTGCAGCGACGGGACTGGCTACTGGAGAGTCCAGCACCGGCATACTCGTCCAGCACTCGTCAAAGTTTGCAATGCAGGTCTGCCCGGCAACATTCGGGCAGAAGCTTGGCTGGATCTGTCGAGCCTCGAGTCTCTTCCAGTTTACTGCTTTGAACCACTTGTGGTTCTTTATTTCATCGCTGCCGCCCAGACCGCTTCCCAGTCGCTTACCAGCTTCTTTGTGCAGTAGCTGGGAAAAAAAGGTGCCGAGATCATAAGATTAACCATTCAAAAGAAAGCATGTCGGGGTTAAATTAGCAAGAAGAAGGCATCCAGATTCCAATCCAACTAATAAGGCAGCAACCATATCCGAGAAGAGACATCTAGGGCTCAGGCTTCACTACAAGCATATTTCTGGTTTTATTTAGACAGGACTGGAAGAAAGACAGTATCAAATTAGCACAGGCATCCAGATTTCAATCTAACAAGGCATCAGTCAAGACGAGACATCTAGGGCTCAGGATTCTCTGTGCACTAACTGGGGGAAAAAGACAGTGCTGAAATAGTAAGATATACTCCCTCCGATCCATATTACTTGTCATTGAATTGGATGTATCTAGTATTAAAATATGTCTAGATACATCCATTTTAGTGACAAGTAATATGGATCGGAGGGAGTAGCTTTCAAAAGAAAGCATGCCAGGGTCAAATTACCAACCAAAAAGGCATCCAGATTTCAATCCAACTAAAAGGGCATCAGTCACAGCAGAGAAGAAACATCAAGGGCTCAGGCTTCAGAGCAAGCATAGAGTGTCTGATTTTATCCAAGGACTGACATAACTTATCTTGCCAAATTTTGAAACAGGTTGGCTTTGAAAAAAAAAACATAGGGCAGGTTGCACAAAATACATGAGCGCAAGGTGAACATGGCCAACTTACCCCTTTAAGCAAAGAATGAACTTCACTAGACAAATACGACGGAAGCTTCATCTTCTCCCTCACTATCTTCTGCTGAATTTTGTCCCTGTTACCACCAAAAAATGGAGGCTGCAAATATAGGAAAATAATAAGTGTGCAAACAGGTATATCAAGAAGATAATCTCGTAGATATTCCTAGTCAGAAGAAACCCCCTTCAAAATAACTTACCTTGCCCGTAAGCATTTCGAAAAGAAGGATCCCCACACTCCACCAGTCTGCAGCCTTATCATGACCACGGCCCTGAACAATTTCTGGGGCCATATACTCCACGGTGCCGCACATTGAATTTGATCTAGTGTTCTCATCGAACTCCTTTGCCAGGCCAAAATCGGTCAGCATAGCCTGAAAAGGAAGTACATCAACAACTTTCCTCACTGGGGGATGAAGACAGAAAAGGTGATACATGAAAATAGATTAAAGGATCCTTACATGGCCACGAGCATCCAGTAAGATGTTCTCAGGCTTCAGATCTCTATGCATAATCCCATTGGCATGAAGGTGGGCTACAGCAGATACAATTTCAGCAGTATATATGCGCGCAAGCTCCTCCCTACCAAAAAAAAATAGTAGCTTAATCAAAGGCTGATACATCTGGAATTCTGGATAGGTGCAAGACAAATTACAAAATCCAATTACCTAAACAAACCCTGTTGGTAAAGCTGGAAGAAGAGATGGCCACCATTTACAAAGTCCAAGACAAGGTAAAGCCGGTACTTTGTCTGCGAATTAAGTGTTGATTTTAGTATAGGAAGAGCACAACACTAGAGATAATATATCCATACTTGACAACAATGTGCACACACAGAAGCAGTAACAACGCACCTGGAAGGAGTACCTCAGCTGCACAACAAAAGGATGATCAACTTTTGTCAGTATGTCTCTCTCTGCTTTCATGTACTCAGCATGGTTCTTCTCCAAAATCTTGTCCTTCCTCATGACTTTCATTGCATATATTTCTGAAGTACCTTTCATTCTTACCTGATAGACTTTGCCAAATGCCCCTTGGCCAACAAGCTTCAAGACTTCAAAGTTGTCTAGTCCAACAGCCTCATTCTCCTTTGTATTGCTGAGCTCTTCATCACTGAGAGCCTCCTGGTTACTTTGTTTTTCTTTAGAAAGACATTCCAAGAGATCTGATGAGCTCTCGGACTCATGTAGAGTAAGCTTACTAAGTGGCAAGGACTGGCTAACAAGTAAAGTTGGGCCAACAAGAGAATGTGATCGCTTGGTAATGACTACAGGGTCATTGTAAACCTCCTCACCAGACTCAGCCAAAGGTGCAGGGCTATCCGGAGTGACAATGCTTGCTTCTGTGGGGGTATGGACCGCCACAGGACCAAAAACATCATTGAAATCGAACTCAACATTTTCAGGAAGGATGACATCTGGAGGCCCTTTTGGCAGAAGTATCATCCCTCTAAAGAGCTTGGGCCCATGTGTATGGGTTGTTGTAACAGAAGGTATCTCAGAGGAAACCATCTTTTAAAGACTAACAAGATTCACCGATCTGAGTCTTGATGCGACAGTTCCAACTAAGGGTAGCTGCCCCTAATGATTCTCAAACTATAACAAGCACCTTCTGGGGAAGCTCTATCTAAGGGAGACTCCGTCCACAAATACCCAAGACAACAGAAGATGCAGGGCTGCGAACAATGGCCTTAAACAAGTGGAAGTTCACGGAAACAACGGGGAATCCCAGGAATCCGGGGCAAAGGCAGGGTGGGAAGGTTCCGTTGTTTCCCGATGAACAGGAAACTCTGGATGCCACTGTTCTTCCTGAATACATGAGATCAACTTGTCTATGGGCTGCAGGCAAAGAGAAAATAGTTAATTTGACAATTCCACAAAATAGAAGCTTGTGCTAAGAACATTAAAAACGAAAAGCTAGTAAAGAGGGGCGTCATACTAGGGCGTCATATGCTAGTAGATCACATGGAAGGAACAACAATCATATGTGCTAGCGTTTTCACTGGAATTGCAAGATTACACAGAAGTACACAAATACTGATAACCAAGTATTGCTTCTTAATTTGGACCGAAGAGCATAATAAACCTAACAAAGGATAACAATACTCATAATTGGAGTATTATTCAATCGGCGGGTTACCATGTTACTTCATCAGAGAGTGGATCTACAAAGACAATAAAGCGCTTTCCTAAAAGTAACTTTGAGGGGAACATCGGTTTTGCAATGAGATGAGCAACGGCATTCCAAATTTTAGCCCCAAAATTGCCACACGAAGAAATCAATTATGCGTCTCTATCTCAAATTAACCCTGCGGAGAAACGTGCAGCAACCGCATTCCTATGTGAGAAGATAAGAATGCGGATGCATGTCAAAATTAAAATAAAATAGGAACGGGCAAGCACACAAATTGCAGAGCTCGCAAATTTACAGACAAGCAACGCGTATCCACGAACCCTCTGGCTGCGTTCACCCAAAATTAACCCTACCGAACCAAAATTTCGAACTTTCGCGACCCAAATTACAGTCACAGAAAGACATACGATGGGAACTGACGCCTCTAGGTGAATCTCGAATCGACCCCCCTCCCTCTCCTGAGGGCAACAGATCCAAAGAATTGAATCATGCACAGATCTAACGGACCCACGAATCCCGCGCCGAAGCAACAGCGCAACTGGACGGCGCAAGACTGGGAACGCGCACCAGCCCGACGAGCAATCCAAGACGACAACTGTACGCCCCGGGATAATAATCGAATAAAAACGCGTAACAGAAGCGTGCACGAACCGGACGGACGCCTAGGGGAGCGCAGAACTACCTTCTGCGGGAAGGGGAGGGGAGGGGAGGGGGAGGGACGGAGCAGCAGAGAGATGAGAGGGGAGGGCGAGAGAGGACGGCGACCGAGACGACGAACCTTTGCAGAGGGTGAGGGGGAACGGCTGGACGCGGCGGCGAGAGCTCGGCGATCCCCTGCGGCTGGGCGGCGATGGGGCTCCTATTATAGCATCGGCGCGTGGGATGCGGGGCTCCGGTAACCGTAAAGGCACGCGTGTCGTGGCCGGATTGGTGGGTTTCCGTAACGGGATCGGGGAGGGGGCGCTCCGAGACCGCGGTGCGAGTTGGCTACTCGGGAATATGCCGCGACGCCAAGTTGCCCAGCCAGTTGGACCACGAGGGGCCCACGGTCATTGGCGTTGGGCTGGACGAAGCACGCGGAGTGATGGTGATGGTTTATACGCTTTCCTCGCGAGAAGGCCAAAACGGGTTTGTTTAGGTTTGGCGCCAAGCCGCCAAGGTTACTTGGAGTTTTTGGTTTGGTTTTGCTCCTAGGAAGAGGATAGAGCTAACTCTCAGCTCTGCCGTGCCGTGTGTGCACATCAGTCTCCGAGCAAAGGTTTGTTATGGAGGTTGTGTAAAGAATATTGTTTCTATAGAAAAGGTCTCTATTGTCTAACACAAATGCCGTGTGGCGTGTGTATGCAATCTGTTACTAGTAGTATATGGATAAACAAAATTACGTGTAAGTTCTTAAAATGACTCTAAAAGCTGATATATCAATTGAATGGATAATAACCATCTTAAAACATGAATAAATATAGTATTAAGGATGATAGGGGGACAAGTTTCACTCAATCTTTGGTATTCAGCTGAATACAACTGCATACCCTGGCGTTGGCCCCTCTGAACACACACACGCACACCTACCTTTATGAGCATCTTTGAGAGATTGAGCCAACGGATCTTGAAATTGACGAAGTCGTCACAGGTGTCCCGCTGTTGACGAAAATGTCACATCCCACTAAAAGAACGTTTTGTCTTTTACGAGATATCAATGTGTCAAACTTGATCCCTGATGGGCTAGGGATACCATTCCCATCTAAACATCCAACCACAGGTACACATAAAGATCCAAACATTGGATGAATGTCGGAACACATGCAAAGTAAATATACATACATTTTAGCGCAAGGATATGTTACGAGTTGAAAGAAACTATAGTCCATTTAGAATTACAATCTCTTGCTTACATAAATATATTACATATATATAGTAACCCTATTCTAATCTCTTGCACGGGTTAGTGATTGTGTCCAAACATAGATGTGGGGATATTACATATAGTTTGCACGACATATATTATACTCCTTCGGTTTAAAAAATATATAATATTTTAGTCCTTTAAAACATATGTATCTAAACATGTTTGGTATGTATGTTGTGTTTTAGAAAAAAAATATTATATATTTTAAAATGGATGGAGTATGTAATAACTACTCCCTCCGTTTTATAATATAAGATATTTTAGCTTTAAAAACATCTTATATTATGAAATGGAGAGAGTAGCTTGCACCGGTGACAGGTCGTAGATGGGATGGGAAGTCAGGGTGCAGGTGGGACTGTCCGCGGGAGGCCCGCATATGCCCGCACAGTCCAACACAATTTAAATGGGTGTTCCACGGGAGCCCGCGAAATTTATGCAGGTGTCCACTATCCCACGTATGCTCATATATACCCGCAAATACGTTATTATAATTGTTGCTTGTATAATGTTTATAAAAATATTTTAGTACATAATACGATCAACATTTAGCACTTCAATGTATTAATTATTTTTTCCACTTTCTGAGTGACTCACCATTCTTTCTACTAGTAATATTTGCTTGATTGGAAAATTTCTACTCCTTTCGATCCAAATTAATGTTCTTATATTTGGCTAGATTCGGATGTATCTAACACTAAATATGACTAGATATATTTGAATCTAGACAAATGTGAAAATATTAATTTGGACCAAAATAGCTTTTTTGAAGTTCGCTCGATCGTGTGCTTTCCATGAAAATCTATCATTTTTTCTTGTTTATCCACGGGTGTTTCACATAGCCTTTTATATAGGCTTAGGTAGTGGACTCCGCGGGCAGCCCACTCCCATCTGCACCTGAATGGAAAGTGATTCTCGCGTACTCACATGGCTTTGCTCGGTTACTTCAAAGAATGAGACAAACGTGTGTTCCGTGTGACACGGCTAGCTTCCGTCCCCATTACTTTTGGGCCATTACCTTGTTTTTGTGCCGCTGATTGGAGCACGTGGATGGATGGTGTTCTAGGTTTCCACACTTCGAACGTGTTATTTTCTTATCTCGGATATCGCATTCGATTTGGATGGATAAGAAGATGACTCATGGCTATGACGAGCTCACGCAAAAGCCGGATCCACCAAAGAAATTGTTGAGCGGCCGTCTATTAAAGCCATTTTCTTTGCTTATTAAACTGCTCCATGTAAAAAAAAATATCCCTAAAAGGCATCTCAGCACTCAGACAAACGCATAGCTCAAAAATAATAAACAATACCAAAGGCAATAGTTTTTATTTTCTTAACATTAAGTTGTTGGCACTTCTGGTAACGATGCATAGAGCGACTTGATATGCCGCTTCTTTGCTTAGGAACCTACTCCATCAAAATTCCTTTTCTATCAGTAAGACAGCCAACCACTCAAACCAAATGCTTAATCAAAAACTAAATTTAAAATAGAAACTCAAGATAAACTATGCAAGGGCTCTTTTTTGTAATCACACGACTAGATGAAGTAACCATATACTCTAAACACTAAAAGATGTTTAGATACACGGCGTGCCTCTTCTGTGACCAGTGTGGTGAAACTATTGACCATCTGGAGCAAACGCCACGGGTTAGCTAGAAAAAACACGGCCCCGCGTCGCTCCCGCGAGCGACCGGGGGCGCCCCGCGCCACCACCTCCTCCCCCGTCTCCCCTGTGCCCTCCCCCCCTCGCCGCCACCGGCTATCGTCGGCGGCAAAGCCGCCTGGCGTCGGTGGCGGCGGGGCTTCCTCCTCCCCCTGCTCTCGGTGGCCTTCGCGGGTGGGTCTTGACGAGCAGAGGCGGCGCGTGTTTCGCGGCGCGCGGCGGCGCGCGGTGCGGCATCCTGGCGGCGGGGCCTCGTTCGCGGCGGTGGTGACGTGGTGCTGGCACGGAGCTCCTCGCGCGGGTCGGGTGGCTGGCGCTGGTTTTGCTGTCTGCGGCAAGGGCCGGCCCGGCGCCCCGGCAGGTCGGCCGGCGGCGTTCCGGCATGTTTCAGGCTGCGGCACGGCGGCGGGCGCCGCCCTTGGCGGTGCAGGCGACAGGGACGGGATCTGCTAGGGTTGCCCTCCCAGATCTGGGCCCGATCTGGGCCGGGGCGGGCTGGATCTGTAGCTCCGTTGTCTTTGGCTGGATCTAGATAGGACTGGTGGTTTGGGTGGCGGCACCTACGTCGCGTCTGCTGCAGCTAGGCGGCGAGAGCTTTACGGACCCGTTCGGCCAGGCCTAGGATGCTGAACCTGGGTGGCGGCAGCTGGCCTTCGTGCTGCAGCGTGGCGGCGAGGGCTTTACGCTCCCTCCTTGGGTCCGGCCGGGCCTTCGGCCTGGTGTGCCCTTGCTACCGCGTTCGGCCGGCACCCGCTCTTCTGCGGTGGAGGTTGCCCTCCAGTTGGCTGTGCGGCTACTGCCCTTCGGCTCCCAATGGCCAGGTTTGCTCCTGCCGCTGAGTCTGGCCGGCTATCGCCTTTGGCGGTGGAGGCTGTTCCCTCCCACGGGGCGGCGGTACGGTCACGTCTTGCCTACGGTTCCTTGCTCTTGGTCCTGCCAGCCTCGCAATGTTTGCCTCAGGGAGACGACAATGGTGTCCTCAAGACCGTGGTGGTGCGTGTTGGTGGGTGGCAAGCTTGGTGGAGCTCTTCGGGGTCGTGGGGTCGGGGGGTCGGGAGAAATCCTTGTCGGTGTGGCCGGTCCCGTCGCGGGGACGCCTACGGGTGCCTCCTCCCTTGTTCAGGGCGGCGGGTGTACCCTCCTTCATTCCCCAAGTGTACCGGGAGAAATCCTAGGACTTGTCCGGGCAGCAGCGTCGTCGTCGTCGCCTCCCTTCTTGAAGGTGTTGCTTGGTACACGACGACCCGAAGGCATATGCGGGTGGTGGTAGTCTCCGGTGGGCACAACGGTTGCGAGGCACTAGCGCTCTTGTCAATCCGACGTTGTCGGTATTTCTTTCTTTTCTCATTTCTCTTGTTTTTCTTTTGGGCACTTGCTGTGCTGTCTGCCCCAGCTATGGTCTCGTGTTTGTTCCGGTTTGTCCCTTGGGCGATGTGCTGTCTGGCCCTGCAGCGGTCTCACCTATCTGCTTTATTTATAAAGCTGGGTGAAAGCCTGTTTCGAGAGAACTATTGACCATCTCCTCATGGGTTGTGTCCTGGCTCGAGAGGTGTGGTCTTCTTGCCTCGGCTGGTGGGGCAAAGGTCAGTGGACGCCTGAGCACGACACGAAGCTCGTCGCCTGGCTCCAGGGCAGGCGCGGGGGCAAGGGCCGCGAGCGCGATATCTGGACTGGTATCTCAGTGGTCTGCTGGATGCTCTGGCGCCACCGGAACGATGTCGTCTTTGAGGGCGCCACCCCATCTTCTGCTTTGGTCATTCAAAGGATGTCCACGGAGGCCGAGCTTTGGAGAGGTGCGCGACTCTTCCGTGATTGCCTAAGCCGGGCGGACATGTGGAGATGCTGTGAGTAGTTAGTGTGTGTGTGTGCTGCCCTCTGGGCAGTGTGGGGTTCGTTCGTGGCGCCTGTGCCACGCCGCGTTGTATAACTCTGGCCTCTTGGCCCTCCTTCTATGAAAACGATACGTCTCCCAGGACGTATCCTTGAAAATATTTTGAAACAGAGGAACTATTTATTTAGACAATTTGTTTACAAAGATTACACATATGATCACCACATGAGATAAATATTTGTGTCACACAACTTTGCACAAAGTACTCCACAAGATGAAAAAATTACAATTCCACCATTGAAGAACCTTGTGCCTCCCGGGGCGTCATCCACCATCGTCCTCCGCCGTCACCATGGGAACGCCGAAAAAAGAGGCGAACATCCGCCATACCGAGATCTGGAAGAGCACCTTCGCATACAATGATGTTTTTCGAGCCAATGAATCGGGAGGTCGCAAGCGGCAAGACCGAAACTTTGTGGCACGTTGGTCGGGGATCTTCCCCGTGGTCACCAAATCCTAATTCGTCAACTCCATCTGATGCAGTCGAATAATAGGAGTGCCGACCAGTGACCACTAGAGATGAATCTCACCGGTTCAAGAGATCAGTGATATGACCTGGCCACCGGTTAGAGTGATGCCGAGGTGGAGGAAAAGCAGAGGCAAATTATTCTGACACGATGTCGTCTCTTCCATAGAATCAGCGCCCCAAGGAAACTGATGAGGGTTCGACTCGCCAATGCTCATTGTTATGGACTTGGGTTTTGGATAAGGAGGAGACGTTGGAGGTCGCGGAACGGCTAACAAACAAGCAAAGCGGGACACGGTGTTTACCCAGGTTCAGGCCCCCGGAGGAACCCTACTCCCGGTTGTCTGCTCTCGATTAATGGCGAAGCCAAAGGTTACAGGGGTGCACAGATTAGATCTGGCTAGGTGTGTGCTAGGTTATGAGGTGAGTCCTCCTCGTCGTGTCCTCCTAACCTTTATATAGATAGGCCAGTGTAACACCCCATCCACTGGGCCCTGGGGTGTCACTCATGGTAGCTTAATAGGATATCTAGACTGGCCCCACAGACCAACACTAGTCTTTTCTGCGCACTTTGTTCTTACTCATGCGCACCCGGTTATCCACTTCTCGGTCGGTCACCCATCCTAGAATTGCTCTAGGCCAAACACGCTTAACCTTAGAGTTCTTTTCGAATGAGCTTCTAGAAAAGAAGTTGCAACTTGTTGGTATGAGTATCCTATCAATCCTATTAAGTCATGTGCTTGGATCTCACATACACCCACCCTTTAGAAGATCGAGGCCCTCATCGATCAAGCACACCCCAGGAACGTTTTCTCTTAGCACGCGTTTGTGCATCCAGTGCCAGCACATGTTCCATGCCGTGTCTACTCTGGGCCACAGGCGCCATGCTCCACATGTCCCGCCACTGACCCGCACACACCCGTTTAACCATGAGGATCACTCTGATACCAATTGTGACACCCTGTCCACTGGGCCCCAGGGGTGTCACTCCTGGTAGCTTAATAGGATATCTAGACTGGCCTCACATACCAACACTAGTCTTTTTTGCGCACTTCGTCCTCACTCATGCGCACCCGGTTATCCACTTCCCGATCGGTCACCCATCCTAGAATTGCTCTAGGCCAAGCATGCTTAACCTTAGAGTTCTTTTCGAATGAGCTTCCGAAAAAAAGTTGCAACTTGTTGATATGAGTATCCTATCAATCCTATTAAGTCATGTGCTTGGATCTCACAGTCAGGTCCTGCGATAGGTTGAGTCGATTACAAGTTTAGGGTTTTCCCTTTGAATTTCTATCTATAGTTTAACTGTAGCCTTCAAGTTCACTCTTATTGGGCTTGGGCCACCCGAAATCCTCCTGGGCTTCACCACCAGAGGTACATCATCTTGTGGGCTTTCGCTGGGCTGGACTGGTTAGGATATCATCAGGCACCCATAGGGCATACCAATGTCAGTAGCCCCCGAGTGTTCAGTCGAATTTAGAATCGTAAATTTGACTGGAGACTCTTAAGTTTTCGAGTGCTTTCATCCGAAAATACTTTCGGGTCAGTATATTAGTTCACAGGGATTGTTGATACACGTGCCTAACTCTCCTGACGGATCAGGGTCAGTTAACTGCCTTTGGACAAAACAACGCTATCTACTCAGACTCTAGTCCTCGAACTCGAATCCGGAAAATTGCTGGCGTAATTCGACTCAGGCCGTGGAGGTCTTACATGATTCAAATTCCAGTGTTTTAAGTTATGTACCCAACATGTCCGTCAGGATTTTTCATCGTGCTTGTTGACACGAATTATTACTGGCAAAGCGCATTCGGATGCATTACCAGGCCATCAGACTGTATCTGTAGGTATTATCTTTGCGTCCTAGACACAACATCCGAAAGTTTATTGCCGCGGAGGCGCTTCGGGTGACTAAGGAGACATTATCTCTTTTAGTGTTATTTTGGGCGAAGTTGCCAATTATTTTGTAGGTTATGTTTATCATAGTTGTAAAGGATCTGAAGGATCACATATAATTGATTCATAGGATGCGCGACCAGCGCTCCCTATGAGAGTAGCCCCCGAGTGTTTGTTCGAGTCATAGACTCGAGCAGAGTTTATAGTCACTAGTCGTATGAAACAGTGATTCAGAAGTTCTTCGGATGATTCTAGGATTGCCATCAATGCCGATGCTTTTTTAGATGCACGCCCAATGCTCCCTATGGGAGTAGGCCCCGAGTTCGTAGTTGAGTCATAGACTCAAAGGAGGACTCGAAGCGTGAAAAATGATGCCAAAAAAAAGTATTTTCAAAAGTTCTTCGATTGCCTCAGGGACCTTACCAACTCTTCAGGTGCGCGACCAGCGCTCCTAATAGGAGTAGCCCCCGATTATCTGGTCGAGTCACAGACTTGAGTAAGTACTTTTGCCTTGAGTCGAAAGATAAGAGCCATTGCTGGCTTTTGCTAGTACACTATTGAACGGGCGGCTGCGATGTCGCGTGCCTCGTCCAGCAGGTCGGCGGTGTCTTCGAGCGTGCCCGTTGATTCGGCCTCGTTGTAAGCGACGAGCCATGGGGCCTTGTAGCGTACCTCGGTAGGTAGCATTGCTTTGACTCCGTGCACCATGAAGAAGGGTATATAGTGTAGGGGTTCGTAGCATGGAAAACAAAATTTTTCTATCGCATACAAACAAACAAGCCAAGATCTATCTACTAGATTGTAGCAACGAGTCGATGGAATAACTCACCCTCGAAGATTCCAAAGTGTTTAACGAGAGCAGATTCTCGTGGGTGATGTAGTCGTACTCTTTCCGATCTCAAGATCGCGTAGACGATCCTTCCGGCGCCGCGTTCCCGCAGCGCTCCCGCAGTCGGTCACACGTTCGGTACTCGACGAAGACCTTCCTCTCCCTTGTTCCAGCAGGCAGCGGAGGTTGTAGCACTCTCCTCGCGATTCCGGCAGCACAACGGCGTGGTACCGGAGGTAGAGGGGAAATCCCGCAGGGCTTCGCCTTAAGCCGGTGCGAGTATGGTGGAGCTTATGAGAGAGGCTATTAGTGGTCTAGTAATTAGACACACCAATTAGAAGGCTCTAAACCAATTAGAAGGCTCTAAACCGAATAGCTCTAAACCGGGGTCTAGATCTAGGGTTTAGTTTAGAGGATAGGAAACTTGTGTGTCTAGGAGGGGAGCCCTGCCCCTCCTTATATAGGTGGGAGGGCTGGCCGGCCAAGGGGAGGAGTTCCTCCCCAACTCGGCCTAGGGAGGTGCGCCGGCCAAGGGGAGGAACCCTCCTCCAACTCGGCCTCCACCTCTCCTCCTCTTTTCCCACTTCCCAAAACTGCCGTTTGACTTTCAAACTAGCCGTTTGACTTTTCAATTTAGGATTTAAATAAATCCTTTATTTGGGACAGCAAGAACACTTAGTACATGATGCAATCATTCCAATATGCAATGACACACTCATGTACCCTTCCCCCTCCGGAGTGCCGGACATTCCGGGACCTTCTAGAATGTTCCCGATGAAAACACCGGAACCATTCCCCAACTCCAAAACGGGACTTTCCTTATATGAATATTATTCTCCGGACCATTCCGGATCACCTCGTGATATCCCGGATCCCATCCGAGACTCCGAACAACATTCGGTCTCTTTCTCATAATACCATAACTACTCAAACAATGTCGAATCCTTAAGTGTGTCTCCCTACGGTTCGTGAATTATGCGGACATGATCGAGACACTTCTCCGAACAATAACCAATAGAGGAATCTGGAAATTCATATGGCTCCCACATATTTCTACGATTACTTTGCGATCGAATGAACCACTTACATACGATACCAATTTCCCTTTGTCTCACGATATGTTACTTATCCGAGGTTATGATCGTCGGTATCTCTGCATACCTAGTTCATCCTCGTTACTGATAAGTACTCTTTTCTCGTTCCCGTGATATGTGATCCCTTGTGACCAAGTCACATGCTTGCAAGCTAATTGGATGACATTTCACCGAGAGGGCCCAGAGAATATCTATCCGTCATGTGGATGGACAAATCCCACTCTTGATCCATGTGTTTCAACCAATACTTTCCGAACACTCAATGCCACCTTTATAGCCACCCTGTTACGGTGTGGTGTTTGATGACATCAAAGCATCCATCCAGCAAAGGTGATATGCATGATCTCATGGTCGAAGGAATTAGGTTACTATGTATCAGAAAGCATATAGCAATTGAACTATTGAAATGACTTGATCTTTATGCTACGCTTGTCTATAGGAGTATGTCCACCATATCATTCTCCTAACGATATGATCTTGTTGTTGATAACATCTCAATGTTCATGACAAAGAAACCACATCATCAATCAACCAACAAGCTAGTGAAGTATAGAGGCTATACTAGGGACTTCAAATTAAGTTTACAAATCACACAAGTATTAATGGTTTCCTTGTTAATACTATTATAGCATGAATGCAAACATTTATCATAAACACAAAGATATATAATAATAACTATATTTATTATTGCCTCTAGGGCATATCTCCAACAGTCTCCCACTTGCACTAGAGTCATCTAATCTAGATTACATGGTAATATACCGAACACCCATGGCAGTTTGGTGTTGGTCATGTTTTGCCCTCGGGAGAGGTTTAGTCAACGGATCCGCCACATTCAGATCTGTGTGTACTTTGCAAATCTTTATATCCCCATCCTGGATATGTTCTCGAATAGCGTGAAAACGCAGCTTGATATGCTTCAGTTTCTTGTGTGACCTTGGTTCTTGCGCATTGGCTATGGCGCCCATGTTATCACAGTAGATAGACATTGGGTCCAGCGCACTTGGAACCACACCCAGCTCTGCAATGAACTCTTTCATCCATATCGCTTCTTGTGAAGCCTCCGAAGCAGCCATGTATTCCGATTCAGTTGAAGATCTCGCCACAACGCTTTGCTTTGCACTCCTCCAGCTAACTGCTGCACCATTCAAAATAAATACGTATCCAGATTGTGATTTAGAATCATCCGGATCGGTGTTCCAACTAGCATCGGTGTAACCATTAACAACGAGCTGTTCATCACCTCCATAAGAAAGAACCATATCCTTAGTTCTTCTCAAGTACTTAAGGATGTTTTTGACCGCTGTCCAATGATCCACTCCTGGATCACTTTGATATCTGCTAGTTAAACTAACAGCATATGCAATGTCGGGTCTAGTACATAGCATGGCATACATTAGAGATCCTATGGCTGAGGCATAGGGAGTCTTACTCATTCTTTCTCTATCTTCTGCCGATGTCGGACATTGAGTTTTACTCAAGGTCGTATTGGGCAACATGGGCAAGAACCCTTTCTTGCTATCTTCCATTCCAAACCTCTTTAGAACTTTGTCCAAATATGTACTTTGTGACAATGATATTTGGCGTTTCGATCTATCTCTATAAATCTTTATGCCTAATATGTAAGCTGCTTCGCCAAGATCCTTCATTGAAAAACTATTATTCAAATACTCTTTGACACTATTAAGAAGGTCTACATCATTCCCAATCAACAATATGTCATCCACATATAGTATTAAGAATGCTACAGAGCTCCCACTCACTTTCTTGTAAATACAAGCTTCTCCATAAGTTTGTACAAAACCAAAACTTTTGATTACCTTATCAAAACGTTGATTCCAACTTCGGGATGCTTGCTTCAATCCATAGATGGACCGTTGAAGTTTGCATACCTTGTTAGCATCTTTAGGATCGGCAAAACCTTTGGGTTGTATCATATACAACTCTTCATCAATGTCTCCATTGAGGAATGCTGTTTTGACATCCATCTGCCATATCTCATAATCATAATATGCAGCGATTGCTAACATAATCCTCACAGACTTTAGCTTCGCTACCGGTGAGAAAGTCTCATCGTAGTCAACTCCTTGAATTTGTCGAAACCCTTTTGCGACAAGTCGAGCTTTATAGACAGTAACATTACCATCAGCATCTGTTTTCTTCTTGAAAATCCATTTGTTCTCGATAGCCTTCCGGCCATCCGGTAAGTCCACCAAAGTCCTTACTTGGTTTTCGTACATGGATCCAATCTCGGATTTCATGGCTTCTTGCCATTTATTGGAATCTGGGCTCATCATCGCTTCCTCATATGTCTCGGGGTCATCGGTGTTGTCCACCAACATGACATTCATAACGGAATCATACCAATCTGGAGTGGTACGAGTTCTCGTTGACCTCCGAGGCTCTGTAGCAACTTCAACCGAAGTTTCATGATCACTATCATTAGCTTCCTCTCTTATTGGTGCAGGCACCACAGGAACTTCTTCCGGTGCTGCGCTACTCGTAATTTCGAGAGAAGGTTCGACAACCTCGTCGAGTTCTACTTTCCTTCCAGTCACTTCTTTCGAGAGAAATTCCTTCTCTAGAAAGGATCCATTCTTGGCAACGAAGATTTTGCCTTCGGATCTATGATAGAAGGTATACCCAATAGTTTCCTTCGGGTATCCTATGAAGACGCATTTTTCCGCTTTGGGTTCAAGCTTGTCCGGCTGTAACTTCTTTACATAGGCTTCGCATCCCCAAACTTTAAGGAACGACAATTTAGGTTTCTTCCCAAACCATAATTCATACGGTGTCGTTTCAACGGATTTAGACGGTGCCCTATTTAAAGTGAATGCGGCTGTTTCTTAATGCATAACCCCAAAATGATAGTGGTAAATCTGTAAGTGACATCATAGAACGAACCATATCTAAGAGAGTTCGATTACGACGTTCAGACACACCATTACGCTGTGATGTTCCCGGCGGTGTCAATTGTGAAAGTATTCCGCATTTCTTCAAATGCTCGCCAAACTCGTAACTTAGATATTCACCTCCACGATCAGAACGTAGAAATTTAATCTTCTTGTTACATTGATTCTCTACCTCACTTTGAAACTCCTTAAACTTCTCGAAAGTTTCGGACTTATGTTTCATGAAATAGATATACCCATATCTACCCAAATCATCCGTGAAGGTAAGAACATAACGATAACCACTGCGCGATGCTACACTCATTGGACCACACACATCGGTATGTATGATTTCCAATAAGTCTGTAGCTCGCTCCATCATACCAGAAAATGGAGTCTTAGTCATTTTACCCATCAGACATGCTTCGCATCTTTCAAGTGATTCAAAATCAAGTGATTCAAGAAGTCCATCGGAATGGAGTTTCTTCATACGCTTCACTCCAATGTGACCAAGACGACAGTGCCACATATAGGTCAAATTATCGCTTGATTTCAAACGTTTAGCCTCAATGTTATTAATATGTGTATTTCTACTATCGAGATTCAATATGAATAGACCATCTATCAAAGGTGCATGTGCATAAAACACATTACTCATATAAATCGAACAACCATTATTCTCGGATTTAAACAAGTAACTGTCTCGCAATAAACAAGATCCTGATATAATGTTCATGCTTAACGCAGGCACCAAATAACAATTATTTAAGTATAAAACTAATCCCGATGGTAGATGAAGAGGTAGCGTGCCGACCGCGATCACATCAACCTTTGATCCGTTTCCTACGCGCATCGTCACCTCGTTCTTCACTAGCTTCCGTTTATTCTGCAGCTCCTGTTTCGAGTTACAAATATGAGCAACCGAACCAGTATCAAATACCCAGGCACTACTACGAGTACTAGTGAGATACACATCAATAACATGTATATCAGATATACCTTTCTTCTTGATGTTGCCGTTCTTCAAATCCGCCAAGTACCTTGGGCAATTCCGCTTCCAGTGACCTTCTCCCTTGCAGTAAAAGCACTCAGTTTCAGGTTTAGGTCCAGCCTTGGTCTTCTTCGTCGGCGTGGTAACTTTCTTACCACCCTTCTTGAAGTGTCCCTTTTGCTTAGACTTGCCTTTCTTGAATTTGGTGGTCTTAGTGACCATCAACACTTGGTGCTCTTTCTTGATCTCCACTTCTGCAGATTTTAACATAGCAAATAGTTCTGGCAACTCTTTGTTCATGTTCTGCATGTTGTAGTTCATCACAAAGTTCTTGTAACTTGGTGGTAGTGATTGGAGGATGCGGTAAACTCCCAAAGTATTAGGAATCACTATACCCAAACTTTGAAGTTTATTTGCGTGCCCAGACATCTTAAGCACATGCTCACTGACGGAGCTACCCTCTTCCATCTTGCAGTTAAAGAACTTTTCAGAAGCTTCATAACTTTCAATTGCCGCATGAGTCTCAAAGATTAATTTGAGATCCTCGACAATATCATATGGATCTGACTCTTCAAACCTTTTCTGAAGCTCCGATTCTAAACCATACAAGATAGCACACTGAACTATGGAGTACTGATTCTTCCGAGCAAGGTAAACATTCTTTACTTCATCGGTAGCATCAGCTGCAGGTGGGTCACCTAGCGGTGCATCCAGCACATAGGTCAAATTACCAGCTGTGAGGACAATCCTCAAATTGCGGAACCAATCCGCGAAGTTGCTTCCATTGTTTTTCAACTTTTCTTTCTCTAGGAACGCATTAAAATTGATGGTAGGGGCTGCCATTGATCTACAACATATTTGCAATAGTTTAGACTAAGTTTATGACAAATTGAGTTCAAATTAATTAATGAAATTAAACTAGGTGAACTCCCACTCAAAACAACATCCCTCACATTGTTTCAGTGATCACACGAACCAAATCCACTACATCAACACCGATCATCACGAGAGCTGATATAGTTTTAATGGCGAACAATCATCATGTTCATCATATCTACTATATGATTCATGCTTTGCCTTTCGGCGATCCGTGTTCCTGAGGCCATGTCTGTACATGCTAGGCTCGTCAAGATCAAACCTTAGCTTCCGCATAAGCAAATCTGGCTTGCTTACGTTGTATTCACCCGCGGAATCAAAGACACCCGATCATCACGTGGTGCTTCGAAGCAGCAAGCTTTGGCAACGGTGCATACTAAGGGTGAACACTTTAGAACTTGAAATTTATGTGCATGAGGGATCATCTTATAATGCTACCGTCGTCTACTAAGCAATACAAGATGCATAAAGGATTAACATCACATGCAATTCATAATATGTGATATGATATGGCCTTTCTTCTTTGTGCTTCCGATCTCCATCTTCAAGCACGAATATGATCTCCATCATCACCGGCATAGCATCAAGGTCAATGACGCTTCTCCATGGTTGTCGTCCACTAGCTTCAACTATTACAACTATTTTGAATAGACACGCAGGTCTTAACAGAAATTAAAGACAACCATATGGCTCCTGCCGGTTGCCAACTTACAATAAGGAACATTGCATACATCAAATATAATCACAATCATGGCCATATCACATCACTGCACACCCCTGCAAAACAAAGTTAGACGCTTCTACTTTCTTTGCATATTTTACGTGGTTTGGGGCTTTCCATAAGTGTCGTTCTAACTTACGAACAATAACCACAACATTGATACTAGCATTGTTGATCACCCGTTGTAAATTGGATCTTTACTATGCTAGGAGAAACAGGCACCCGCAAAGCCACTTATGCAAAACGAGTTGCATGTCAAGCGTGGAGCAAGTCTCATGAACGATGTCATGTAAGGTTAGCCCGGGCCGCTTCATCCCAACATACCGCAAGATGCAAAGTACACAAAAAGCAATCTACAATAAAAGCATCAATGCCCACAATGACCATTGTGTTCTACTCGTGCAACAGATCTACATATAGACACGGCTCTGATACCACTGTAGGGGTTCGTAGCATGGAAAACAAAATTTTTCTATCGCATACAAACAAACAAGCCAAGATCTATCTACTAGATTGTAGCAACGAGTCGATGGAATAACTCACCCTCGAAGATTCCAAAGTGTTTAACGAGAGCAGATTCTCGTGGGTGATGTAGTCGTACTCTTTCCGATCTCAAGATCGCGTAGACGATCCTTCCGGCGCCGCGTTCCCGCAGCGCTCCCGCAGTCGGTCACACGTTCGGTACTCGACGAAGACCTTCCTCTCCCTTGTTCCAGCAGGCAGCGGAGGTTGTAGCACTCTCCTCGCGATTCCGGCAGCACAACGGCGTGGTACCGGAGGTAGAGGGGAAATCCCGCAGGGCTTCGCCTTAAGCCGGTGCGAGTATGGTGGAGCTTATGAGAGAGGCTATTAGTGGTCTAGTAATTAGACACACCAATTAGAAGGCTCTAAACCAATTAGAAGGCTCTAAACCGAATAGCTCTAAACCGGGGTCTAGATCTAGGGTTTAGTTTAGAGGATAGGAAACTTGTGTGTCTAGGAGGGGAGCCCTGCCCCTCCTTATATAGGTGGGAGGGCTGGCCGGCCAAGGGGAGGAGTTCCTCCCCAACTCGGCCTAGGGAGGTGCGCCGGCCAAGGGGAGGAACCCTCCTCCAACTCGGCCTCCACCTCTCCTCCTCTTTTCCCACTTCCCAAAACTGCCGTTTGACTTTCAAACTAGCCGTTTGACTTTTCAATTTAGGATTTAAATAAATCCTTTATTTGGGACAGCAAGAACACTTAGTACATGATGCAATCATTCCAATATGCAATGACACACTCATGTACCCTTCCCCCTCCGGAGTGCCGGACATTCCGGGACCTTCTAGAATGTTCCCGATGAAAACACCGGAACCATTCCCCAACTCCAAAACGGGACTTTCCTTATATGAATCTTATTCTCCGGACCATTCCGGATCACCTCGTGATATCCCGGATCCCATCCGAGACTCCGAACAACATTCGGTCTCTTTCTCATAATACCATAACTACTCAAACAACGTCGAATCCTTAAGTGTGTCTCCCTACGGTTCGTGAATTATGCGGACATGATCGAGACACTTCTCCGAACAATAACCAATAGAGGAATCTGGAAATTCATATGGCTCCCACATATTTCTACGATTACTTTGCGATCGAATGAACCACTTACATACGATACCAATTTCCCTTTGTCTCACGATATGTTACTTATCCGAGGTTATGATCGTCGGTATCTCTGCATACCTAGTTCATCCTCGTTACTGATAAGTACTCTTTTCTCGTTCCCGTGATATGTGATCCCTTGTGACCAAGTCACATGCTTGCAAGCTAATTGGATGACATTTCACCGAGAGGGCCCAGAGAATATCTATCCGTCATGTGGATGGACAAATCCCACTCTTGATCCATGTGTTTCAACCAATACTTTCCGAACACTCAATGCCACCTTTATAGCCACCCTGTTACGGTGTGGTGTTTGATGACATCAAAGCATCCATCCAGCAAAGGTGATATGCATGATCTCATGGTCGAAGGAATTAGGTTACTATGTATCAGAAAGCATATAGCAATTGAACTATTGAAATGACTTGATCTTTATGCTACGCTTGTCTATAGGAGTATGTCCACCATATCATTCTCCTAACGATATGATCTTGTTGTTGATAACATCTCAATGTTCATGACAAAGAAACCACATCATCAATCAACCAACAAGCTAGTGAAGTATAGAGGCTATACTAGGGACTTCAAATTAAGTTTACAAATCACACAAGTATTAATGGTTTCCTTGTTAATACTATTATAGCATGAATGCAAACATTTATCATAAACACAAAGATATATAATAATAACTATATTTATTATTGCCTCTAGGGCATATCTCCAACATATAGCCGATGGCGCTGTTTGGCATTGTGCATAGGCTCCAGAGGACAGGGGTAGTTCGTCTGCCCAGGCTCCCGCCGCTCGTTCGAGAGGGCGCAAGAGTCGTTTCTTGATCCCGTTATAGACGAGGCCGTTAGCCTTTTTGACTTGCCCATTGGTCTGTGGGTGCATGACTGAGGCGTATGTGATGTTGATGCCGAGGCCTTTGTGGAAGTCTTGGAACTCCTTCGAGGTAAAGTTCGTCCCGTTGTCGGTGATGATGCTATGCGGCACCCTGAACCTGTAGACAATGGATTGGAAGAACTTGATGGTGGTGGCACCCGTTTGGTTGGTGACGGGCGTAGCCTCGATCCACTTGGTGAACTTGTCGACTGCCAGCAGGAGAAAGACGTATCCACCCAGCGAGGAATTTTGCAGCTTGCCAACCATGTCGAGTTCCCACTGTGCGAAGGGCCATGCCAGCAGTATTGGTCGCAGTTTTGTGACTGGTGCGTGCGGCTTATCCGTGAACCGTTGACAGGCGTTGCACTTTTCGACTATGTCCTTAGCGTCATGCATCGTTGTTGTCTAGTAGAAACCATCCCGTAAGGCTTTGGTGACCAAGGCACGACTGCCAGCGTGGTGCTCGCATATTCCTGTTGGAGATATGCCCTAGAGGCAATAATAAATATAGTTATTATTATACCTTTGTGTTTATGATAAATGTTTACATTCATGCTATAATAGTATTAACAAGGAAACATTAATACTTGTGTGATTTGTAAACTAAAATAGAGTCCCTAGTAAAGCCTCTTTATAATACTAGCTTGTTGGTTAATAAATGATTGTGGTTTCCCTATCATGAACATTGAGATGTTATTAACAACAAGATCATATCGTTAGGAGAATGATATGGTGGACATACTCCTATAGATAAGCGTAGCATAAAGATCAAGTCATTTTAATAGTTCAATTGCTATATGCTTTCTGATACATAGTAACCTAATTCCTTCGACCATGAGATCATGCATATCACCTTCACCGGAAGGATGCTTTGATGACATCAAACACCACACCGTAACTGGGTGGCTATAAAGGTGGCATTGAGTGTTCGGAAAGTATTGGTTGAGACACATGGATCAATAGTGGGATTTGTCCATCCATATGACGGATAGATATACTCTGGGCCCTCTCGGTGGAATGTCATCCAATTAGCTTGCAAGCATGTGACTGGCTCACAAGGGATCACATATCACGGGAACGCGAAAAGAGTACTTATCAGTAACGAGGTTGAACTAGGTATGCAGAGATACCGACGATCATAACCTCGGATAAGTAAACTATCGTGAGACAAAGGGAAATTGGTATTGTATGTAAGTGGTTCATTCGATCGCAAAGTAATCGTAGAAATATGTGGGAGCCATATGAATTTCTAGATTCCTCTATTGGTTATTGTTCGGAGAAGTGTCTCTATCATGTCCGCATAATTCACGAACCGTAGGGAGACACACTTAAGGATTCGACGTTGTTTGAGTAGTTATGGAATGATGAGTAAGAGACCGAATGTTGTTCGGAGTCTTGGATGGGATCCGGGATATCACGAGGAGATCCGGAATGGTCTGGAGAATAAGATTCATATAAGGAAAGTCCTGTTTCGGGGTTGGAGAATGGTTCCGGTGTTTTCATCGGGAATGTTCTAGAAGGTTCCGGAATGTCCGGCACTCCGGAGGGGAAGGGTACATGAATGTGTCATATCAAGTTGGAATGATTGCATCATGTACTAGGTGTCATCGCTGAACAAAATAAAGGGTTTAATCAAATCCTAGTTTGAAAAGTCAAACGCCAATTTGATAAGTCAAACGGCTATTTTGGAAGGTGGAGGGGAAGTAGGAAACCTACTTGGGGAGGAGTTCCTCCCCTCCACCGCCGGCCCACTTGGGATCCGAGTTGGGGAGGGACTCCCCTCCCCTTGGCCGGCGCCTCCCACCTATATAAGGAGGGCTGCCCCTCCTAGCACACAAGTTGCCCCCCTCTAAACCCTAACCCTAGCCGCCACCGCTGCCTAGGGCAAACCCTAGCCGCCGGCCTTGCCCCCTCCTTGGTGTGTCTAAACCCTAGATCGCCGAGGAGCTCTCTCATAGTCCACCATACTCGCTCCGGCTTAAGGCGAAGCCCTGCGAGATCTCCCCTCTACTTCCGGTACCACGCCGTTGTGCTGCCGGAATCGCGAGGAGAGTGCTAAAACCTCCACTGCCTGCTGGAACAAGGGAGAGGAAGGTCTTCGTCGAGTACCGAACGTGTGACCGACTACGGGAGCGATGCCGGAACGCAGCGCCGGAAGGATCGTCTACGCGATCTTGAGATCGGGAAGAGTACGCCTACACCACCCACGAGAATCCGCTCTCGTTAAACACTTTGGAATCTTCGAGGGTGAGTTATTCCATCGACTCGTTGCTACAATCTAGTAGATAGATCTTGGCTTGTTTGTTTGTATGCGGTAGAAAATTTTTGTTTTCCATGCTACGAAACCCTATAGTGGTATCAGAGCCGTGTCTATATGTAGATCTGTTGCACGAGTAGAACACAATGGTCATTGTGGGCGTTGATGCTTTTGTTGTCGATTGCTTCTTGTGTACTTTGCATCTTGCGGGATGGTGGGATGAAGCGGCCCGGGCTAACCTTACATGACATCGTTCATAAGACTTGCTCCACGCTTGACATGCAACTTGTATTGCATAACGGGTGATTGACAATACTAGTATCAATGTTGTGGTTCTTGTTCGTAAGTTAGAACGACACTTATTGAAGGCCCCAAACCACGTAAAACATGCAAAGAAAGTAGAGGCGTCTAACTTTGTTTTGCAGGGGTGTGTTGTGATGTGATATGGCCATGATTGTGATTATATTTGATGTATGCAATGTTCCTTATTGTAAGTTGGCAACCGGTAGGAGCCATATGGTTGTCTTTAATTTTGTTAATACCCGCATGTCTATTCAAAGTAGTTGTAATAGTTGAAGCCGGTGGACGACAACCATGGAGAAGCGTCATTGACCTTGATGCAATGCCGGTGATGATGGAGATCATGTTCGTGCTTGAAGATGGAGATCGGAAGCACAAAGAAGAAAGGTCATATCGTATCACATATTATGAATTGCATGTGATGTTAATCCTTTATGCATCTTGTATTGCTTAGTTAACGACGGTAGCATTATAAGATGATCCCTCATGCACATGAATTTCAAGTCCTAAAGTGTTCACCCTTAGTAAGAACCGTTGCTAAAGCTTGTTGTTTCGAAGCACCACGTGATGATGGGGTGTGTTAGATTCTGCAAGTGTATACAACGTGAGCAAGCCAGATTTGCTCATGCGGAAGCTAAGCTTTGATCTTGACGAGCCTAGCATGTACAGACATGGTCTTGGAACACGGATCACCGAAAGGTAAAGCATGAATCATATAGTAGATATGATGAACATGTCGATTGTTCGCCATTGAAACTATATCAACTCTCGTGATGATCGGTGTTGATGTGGTGGATTTGGTTCGTGTGATCACTAAAACAATGTGAGGGATATTTTTTTGAGTGGGAGTTCACCTAGATTAATTTAACTATTAATTAGAACTCAATTTGTCATAAACTTAGTCTAAACTATTGCAAATATGGTGTAGATCAATGGCGGCCCCTACCATCAATTTTAATGTGTTCCTAGAGAAAGAAAAGTTGAAAAACAATGGAAGCAACTTCGCGGATTGGTTCCGCAATTTGAGGATTGTCCTCACAGCTGGTAATTTGACCTATGTGCTGGATGCACCGCTGGGTGACCCACCTGCAGCTACTGCTACCGATGAAGTAAAGAATGTTTACCTCGCTCGGAAGAATCAGTACTCCACAGTTCAGTGTGCTATCTTGTATGGTTTAGAATCGGAGCTTCAGAAAAGGTTTGAGAATTCAGACCCACATGATATTGTCCGTGATCTCAAATTGATCTTTGAGACTCACGCGGCAATTGAGAGCTATGAGGCTTCTGAAAAGTTCTTTAACCGCAAGATGGAAGAGGGCAGCTCCGTCAATGAGCATGTGCTTAAGATGTCTGGGCACGCAAACAAACTTCAAAGCTTGGGTAAAGTGATTCCTAATGCTTTGGGGATTTATCGTGTCCTCCAATCACTACCACCTAGTTACAAGAACTTTGTGATGAACTACAATATGCAAAACATGAACAAGCAGTTGCCAGAACTCTTTGCCATGTTGAAATCTGCAGAAGTGGAGATCAAGAAAGAGCACCAAGTGTTGATGGTCAATAAGACCACCAAATTCAAGAAAGGCAAGTCTAAGCAAGAGGGACACTTCAAGAAGGGTGGTAAGAAAGTTACCGCGTCGACGAAGAAGACCAAGGCTGGACCTAAGCCTGATACTGAGTGCTTTTACTGCAAGGGAGAAGGTCAATGGAAGCGGAATTGCCCAAAGTACTTGGCGGATTTGAAGAACGGCAACATCAAGAAGAAAGGTATATCTGATATACATGTTATTGATGTGTATCTCACTAGTACTCGTAGTAGTGCCTGGGTATTTGATACTGGTTCGGTTGCTCATATTTGTAACTCGAAACAGGTGCTGCAGAATAAACGGAAGCTAGCGAAGAACGAGGTGACGATGCGCGTGGGAAACGGATCAAAGGTTGATGTGATCGCGGTCAGCACGCTACCCCTTCATCTACCATCGGGATTAGTTTTATACTTAAATAATTGTTATTTGGTGCCTGCGTTAAGCATGAACATTATATCGGGATCTTGTTTATTGCGAGACGGTTACTTGTTTAAGTCCGAGAATAATGGTTGTTCGATTTATATGAGTAATATGTTTTATGCACATGCACCTTTGATAGATGGTCTATTCTTATTGAATCTCGATAGTGGAAATACACATATTAATAACATTGAGGTTAAACGTTTGAAATCGAGCGATAACTCGACCTATATGTGGCACTGTCGTCTTGGTCACATTGGAGTGAAGCGCATGAAGAAACTCCATTCCAATGGACTTCTTGAATCACTTGATTTCGAATCACTTGAAAGATGCGAAGCATGTCTGATGGGTAAAATGACTAAGACTCCATTTTCTGGTATGATGGAGCGAGCTACAGACGTATTGGAAATCATACATACCGATGTGTGTGGTCCAATGAGTGTAGCATCGCGCGGTGGTTATAGTTATGTTCTTACCTTCACGGATGACTTGAGTAGATATGGGTATATCTATTTCATGAAACATAAGTCCGAGACTTTCGAGAAGTTTAAGGAATTTCAAAGTGAGGTGGAGAATCAACGTAACAAGAAGATTAAATTTCTACGTTCTGATCGTGGAGGTGAATATCTAAGTTACGAGTTTGGCGAGCATTTGAAGAAATGCGGAATACTTTCACAATTGACACCGCCGGGAACACCACAGCGTAATGGTGTGTCCGAACGTCGTAATCGAACTCTCTTAGATATGGTTCGTTCTATGATGTCACTTACAGATTTACCGCTATCATTTTGGGGTTATGCATTAGAAACAGCCGCATTCACTTTAAATAGGGCACCATCTAAATCCGTTGAAACGACACAGTATGAATTATGGTTTGGGAAGAAACCTAAATTGTCGTTCCTTAAAGTTTGGGGTTGCGAAGCCTATGTAAAGAAGTTACAGCCGGACAAGCTTGAACCCAAAGCGGAAAAATGCGTCTTCATAGGATACCCGAAGGAAACTATCGGGTATACCTTCTATCATAGATCCGAGGGCAAAATCTTCGTTGCCAAGAATGGATCCTTTCTAGAGAAGGAATTTCTCTCGAAAGAAGTGACTGGAAGGAAAGTAGAACTCGACGAGGTTGTCGAACCTTCTCTCGAAATTGCGAGTAGCGCAGCACCGGAAGAAGTTCCTGTGGTGCCTGCACCAATAAGAGAGGAAGCTAATGATGATGATCATGAAACTTCGGTTGTAGTTGCTACAGAGCATCGCAGGTCAATGAGAACTCGTACCACTCCAGATTGGTATGATCCCGTTATGAGTGTCATGTTGGTGGACAACACCGATGACCCTGCGACATATGAGGAAGCGATGATGATCCCAGATTCCAATAAATGGCAATAAGCCATGAAATCCGAGATTGGATCCATGTACGAAAACCAAGTATGGACTTTGGTGGACTTACCGGATGGCCGGAAGGCTGTCGAGAACAAATGGATTTTTAAGAAGAAAACAGATGCTGATGGTAATGTTACTTTCTATAAAGCTTGACTTGTCGCAAAAGGGTTTCGACAAATTCAAGGAGTTGACTACGATGAGACTTTCTCACCTGTAGCGAAGCTAAAGTCTGTGAGGATTATGTTAGCAATCGCTGCATATTATGATTATGAGATATGGCAGATGGATGTCAAAACAGTATTCCTCAATGGAGACATTGATGAAGAGTTGTATATGATGCAACCCAAAGGTTTTGTCGATCCTAAAGATGCTAACAAGGTGTGCAAACTTCAACGGTCCATCTATGGATTGAAGCAAGCATCCCGAAGTTGGAATCAACGTTTTGATAAGGTAATCAAAAGTTCTGGTTTTATACAAACTTATGGAGAAGCTTGTATTTACAAGAAAGTGAATGGGAGCTCTGTAGCATTCTTAATACTATATGTAGATGACATATTGTTGATTGGGAATGATGTAGACCTTCTTAATAGTGTCAAAGAATATTTGAATAATAGTTTTTCAATGAAGGATCTTGGCGAAGCAGCCTACATATTAGGCATAAAGATTTATAGAGATAGATCGAGACGCCTAATATCATTGTCACAAAGTACATATTTGGACAAAGTTCTAAAGAGTTTTGGAATGGAAGATAGCAAGAAAGGGTTCTTGCCCATGTTGCCCAATACGACCTTGAGTAAAACTCAAAGTCTGACAATGGCAGAAGATAGAGAAAGGATGAGTAAGACTCCCTATGCCTCAGCCATAGGATCTCTAATGTATGCCATGCTATGTACTAGACCCGACATTGCATATGCTGTTAGTTTAACTAGTAGATATCAAAGTGATCCAGGAGTGGATCATTGGACAGCGGTCAAAAACATCCTTAAGTACTTGAGAAGAACTAAGGATATGGTTCTTTCTTATGGAGGTGATGAACAACTCGTTGTTAATGGTTACACCGATGCTAGTTGGAACACCGATCCGGATGATTCTAAATCACAATCTGGATACGTTTTTACTTTGAATGGTGCAGCAGTTAGCTGGAGGAGTGCAAAGCAAAGCGTTGTGGCGAGATCTTCAACTGAATCGGAATACATGGCTGCTTCGGAGGCTTCACAAGAAGCGATATGGATGAAAGAGTTCATTACAGAGCTGGGTGTGGTTCCTAGTGCGCTGGACCCAATGTCTATCTACTGTGATAACATGGGTGCCATAGCCAATGCGCAAGAACCAAGGTCACACAAGAAGCTGAAGCACATCAAGCTATGTTTTCACGCTATTCGAGAACATGTCCAAGATGGGGACATAAAGATTTGCAAAGTACACACAGATCTGAATGTGGCAGATCCGTTGACTAAACCTCTCCTGAGGGCAAAGCATGACCAACACCAAACTGCCATGGGTGTTCGGTATATTACCATGTAATCTAGATTAGATGACTCTAGTGCAAGTGGGAGACTGTTGGAGATATGCCCTGGAGGCAATAATAAATATAGTTATTATTATATCTTTGTGTTTATGATAAATGTTTACATTCATGCTATAATAGTATTAACAAGGAAACATTAATACTTGTGTGATTTGTAAACTAAAATAGAGTCCCTAGTAAAGCCTCTTTATAATACTAGCTTGTTGGTTAATAAATGCTTGTGGTTTCCCTATCATGAACATTGAGATGTTATTAACAACAAGATCATATCGTTAGGAGAATGATATGGTGGACATACTCCTATAGATAAGCGTAGCATAAAGATCAAGTCATTTTAACAGTTCAATTGCTATATGCTTTATGATACATAGTAACCTAATTCCTTCGACCATGAGATCATGCATATCACCTTCACCGGAAGGATGCTTTGATGACATCAAAAATCACACCGTAACTGGGTGGCTATAAAGGTGGCATTGAGTGTTCAGAAAGTATTGGTTGAGACACATGGATCAAGAGTGGGATTTGTCCATCCATATGACGGATAGATATACTCCGGGCCCTCTCGGTGGAATGTCATCCAATTAGCTTGCAAGCATGTGACTGGCTCACAAGGGATCACATATCACGGGAACGAGAAAAGAGTACTTATCAGTAACGAGGTTGAACTAGGTATGCAGAGATACCGACGATCATAACCTCAGATAAGTAAACTATCGTGAGACAAAGGGAAATTGGTATCATATGTAAGTGGTTCATTCGATCGCAAAGTAATCGTAGAAATATGTGGGAGCCATATGAATTTCCAGATTCCTCTATTGGTTATTGTTCGGAGAAGTGTCTCGATCATGTCCGCATAATTCACGAACCGTAGGGAGACACACTTAAGGATTCGACGTTGTTTGAGTAGTTATGGAATGATGAGTAAGAGACCGAATGTTGTTTGGAGTCTTGGATGGGATCCGGGATATCACGAGGAGATCTGGAATGGTCCGGAGAATAAGATTCATATAAGGAAAGTCCTGTTTCGGGGTTGGAGAATGGTTCCGGTGTTTTCATCGTGAATGTTCTAGAAGGTTCTGGAATGTCCGGCACTCCGGAGGGGAAGGGTACATGAATGTGTCATATCAAGTTGGAATGATTGCATCATGTACTAGGTGTCATCGCTGAACAAAATAAAGGGTTTAATCAAATCCTAGTTTGAAAAGTCAAACACCAATTTGAAAAGTCAAACGGCTATTTTGGAAGGTGGAGGGGAAGTAGGAAACCTACTTGGGAGGAGTTCCTCCCCTCCACCGCCAGCCCACTTGGGATCCGAGTTGGGGAGGGACTCCCCTCACCTTGGTCGGTGCCTCCCACCTATATAAGGAGGGGCAGGGCTGCCCCTCCTAGCACACAAGTTGCCCCCTCTAAACCCTAACCCTAGCCACCGCCGCCCTCCATAGCCGCCACCGCCTAGGGCACTCGCCGCCGCCGCCTAGGGCAAACCCTAGCCGCCGGCCTTGCCCCCTCCTTGGTGTGTCTAAACCCTAGATCGCCGAGGAGCTCTCTCATAGTCCACCATACTCGCTCCGGCTTAAGGCGAAGCCCTGCGAGATCTCCCCTCTACTTTCGGTACCACGCCGTTGTGTTGCCGGAATCGCGAGGAGAGTGCTACAACCTCCGCTGCCTGCTGGAACAAGGGAGAGGAAGGTCTTCGTCGAGTACCGAACGTGTGACCAACTGCGGGAGCGCTGCCGGAACGCAATGCCTGAAGGATCGTCTACGCGATCTTGAGATCGGGAAGAGTACGACTACATCACCCACGAGAATCCGCTCTCGTTAAACACTTTGGAATCTTCGAGGGTGAGTTATTCCATCGACTCGTTGCTACAATCTAGTAGATAGATCTTGGCTTGTTTGTTTGTATGCGGTAGAAATTTTTTGTTTTCCATGCTACGAAACCCTACAATTCCTTCATGTATGTCGAGGAGTATACCTCTTTCGTCACCGTCGGTGACGCATCACTGGAGGACGCCGATGATGCTTCGCTTGTAAAGCTCTCTGTTGATGATGGTGAAGGCCTTGGAATGGCAAGCGATGTGTCGCACATTCGTCGGGTCGTCCGGCAATTGCTTGCTCACCAGGTACTTGACGTATGGTTATGTCCATGTTTGCTCGATTGCCAAGACTTGCATGAGGTTCACTAGTTCTACATCAGTATCTAGTTCTGCGGGTGCCTCCCTTTTCTCGGGTGGCGCATCCCCCGGGTGTTCCGTGGCGTTGGTTGTGCCCTTGGAAGTTTTGCGGTTGATGGAGCACTTGCAGATTTGTTCGAGGAACACGCCTAGCGGTACCGGAGCACGGGTGGAGGCAATGTTGGCGAGCTTGTTGGCCTCTTCATTTCTTTCTATGTTGATGTTCCGGAGTTCGTAGCCGTCGAAGTCTCCTTCGAGTGTGTTGTAGAGGTCATGGTAAGCGATCATGTTGTTGCTGACGGCGTCGCATTGGTTCATCGTCTGCTGGACGACAAGGTTGGAGTCAATGTAGATGACCAGTCGAGTGGCGCCATAGACTTTAGCCATCTGCATGCCATGGATCAGCGCCTCATACTCAGCATCATTGTTTGATGTGCAGAATCTCATTCGTAGCACATATATCATCTCGTCCCCTTGAGGGGATGTCAAGATTACTCTCACTCCGGCTCCTTCCCCGCGTTTGGATCCAGCGAAGTGCATTGTCTAGAGCTGGGACATGTCCGAGGTATCTGGGAGATGAAGCTCCATCTATGGACAAATAAGTCAAGGAGCACCCGCGATTTGATGGCGGTGTGTCGCTCGTAGGTGATGTCCTATGGGGACAGCTCGATGCCCCAGAGGGCCAATCGCCCCGTTGCCTCGGGGTTGTTGAGGATATGTGATAGTGGTGCATCGTCGACAACCACTATCTGGTGTTAGTAGTGGCGTAGTCGACGCGTGGTCATGAATACGCCGTAGGCTAGCTTTTGATAGTGAGGGCACCTCTTCTTCGTTGGTGTCAGCACCTTGCTGAGGTAGTACACCGGACGTTGCACCCCATGGGTTTTTCCTTCCTCGGGTCATTCAACCATGAGTGTCGTGCTGATCACCTAGTGCGTTGTGGCGATATACAGCAGAATGGGCTCTCTCTCTTTTGGCGTCACCAGTACGGGAGATGTGGAAAGCGGACGCTTGAGGTATTCGAATGTTTCATCGGTCTCGGCCATCCACTCGAATTTATCTGACTTGCGGAGCACCTGGTAGAAGGGGAGAGCCTTTTCTCCCATGCGGCTGATGAACCTGCTGAGCGCTGCGATGCACCCAACTAGCTACTAGACTCCTTTGATGTTCTTCGGCTTCTCCATGGCTAGTATAGCCTTGATTTTCTTCAGGTTGGCCTTGATGCCTTTCTAGGAGAAGAAGTATCTGAGTAATTGACTGGATGGAATGCCGAAGGTGCACTTTTCTAGATTTAGCTTGATCCTATAGCGATCAAGGTTATCGAACGTCTCGCGGAGATCGTCGATCAATGTTTGGCTCTCCTTGGTCTTTACCACTATATCATCAACATAGACTTGGATGTTTCGACCAATTTAATTCTTCAGGCAGACATGCATGCACCTTTGATAAGTTGCATTGCGTTTGAGCCAGAAAGGCATTGTATTGTAGCAAAATGCACCGAATAACATAATGAACGCCATTTTTTCTAGGTCCTCGATCTTTAGTTGAATCTAATTATAGCCTGAGTAGGCATCAAGGAGCCATACGCATTCTCATCCCGCGGTGGATTCTATGATTTGGTCGATCCATGGTAGAGCGAAGTGGTCCTTTGGGTAGTGCTTGATGAGAGCGGTAAAGTCTACGCACATCCGCAGGATGTCCGTGTCCTTTTGGGGGAGTAGCACGGGGTTAGCTACCCAGATGATCTCCTTGATCTCCCTTATGAAGTTAGTGATGGCGCTGCATCAACGTGGGAGCGCTTTGTCGGGAAACCCCAAGAGCAAGGTGTGATGCAGCACAGCAGCAAGTCTTCCCTCAGTAAGAAACCAAGGTTATCGAACCAGTAGGAGGAAGGAAACGTCTCAAAGGTGTTGCAAGCAACTTGGAAACCTGCACAACACAAACTCAAGACTTTTCCCCAACAAACAGTGAGGTTGTCAATCTCACTTGTCGGGGGGATAACCCCCGGTAGGGTCACGAGAGGGGAAACATAGCGCAGCTGGGTTGGCTCCGAGTAAAGAACGAATCAGGTTGGGTAAGAACGGCCGGGTAAGATAAGCATGAAAGCCGACATACAAACTATGTCGGCCCGCATAGGACAAAGTTGTAACCTTTCCAGGAACCGACGAGCCGAGTCGACCGAGGAAGGGCCGAGTCAAGAAGGACGCGTGGCACCTTTCCGAGTAAGGTTCAGGAGGGACCATGGTAAAGCATGGTCAAAAGAGAAGGGCGACGCCGGGTGACACAAAAGGAGCCGGGTGTTGGAATTATGCCCTAGAGGCAATAATAAAGATGTTATTATTATAATTCTTGTTCATGATAAAGTTTATATTCCATGCTAGAATTGTATTAAGCGGAAACTTTAATCCTTGTGTGGTTTGTGAACAACACCGTGTCCCTAATACGCCTCTATGGACTAACTCATTGATTAATGATGGTTAAGGTTTCCTAACCATAGACATGAGTTGTCTATTAATAATGATATCATATCATTGGGAGAATGAGATGATGGACAGACCCAAATTAAGCAGAGCAATTAGATCGTGTCATCGTGTTCATCCTTGCGAAGCTTTTCTTATGTCAAATATTGTATTCCTTAGACCATGAGATAATGCAACTCCCTGGTATCGGAAGAAAGCTTTGAGGTCATCAAACGTCATCCTATGAGAGGGTCATCATAAAGGTGTCTCTCAGGTGATCGGAAAGTACCTGTTGGGTTGTATGTATCGAGATGGGATTTATCCCTCCCAAGTCGGAGAGATATACTTCGGGCCCACTCGGTAATCGATATCAACACCGCTTGCAAGCACGTGGTTAAGGAGTTAATCACAAAGTGATATCGGATTACGGAACGAGTAAAGTACTTGCTGTGAACGAGATTGAACTAGGAATGCGGTACCGACGATCGAATCTCGGGCAAGTAAAATATCGCTTAGACGAAGGGAATATATATATGGGATTGATTGAATCCTGGCATCGTGGTTCATCCGATATGATCATCGATGAATGTGTGGGAGTCAATATGGGTTTCCAGACCCCGCTGTTGATTATTGATAGAAGATCATGTCTGCATATTCTCGAACCCGAAGGGTCACACACTTAACGTGTCTCGACGCTAGGATATATTGGATAATTGGTTTATGAGTTTTTGTTCGGAGTCTCGGATGAGATCCAGGACATCACGAGAGGTTCCGGAATGGTCCGGAGAATAAGATTCATATAAGGCAAAGCGGATTTTGGAGTTCGGAATTGTTTCGGGTTGTTCGGTATTGTACCGGAAGCTTCTAGAACCTTTCGGAGTGGGACCAACGTGGCCCCACTTGTCGGGAGGGGGCGTGGGCCTACGAGGGAGTGCCCTAGCCGCATTGGGCCAGGGGCACAAGGCCCCATAGGCCCAGCCGGCCAAGCCCTAGGGGAGCTTCTAGAATGGGGGAGGGAAACTTGCCCCCCACTCCTTCCTCCTTGGCCGCCGGCCCTAGGGCTTGGGGGAAGGGCAAGGGCCAGCCGCCCAGCCCTCTATATAAAGAGGGCTGGGGGTGCACCCTCCCCACACCTCCTCCTCAAGCCCTAGCCGCCCTGCTGCCCTCCTCTCTCTCTCCCTCCTGACTGCGCGTAGGCGAAGCCCTGCCGCAAAAACTCTCCACCATTTGCACCACGCCATCTTGTTGTAGATCCAATCTATCTCTCCACCCCACTTGCTGTACCAAGGAAGGAGGAGACATTGAGGTGCCGTACGTGTGCATCTCTCGGAGGCATCGCCACTTGCGGTGTTGGATCGGATCGGATCGCGAGGAGGAGAAGCGAGTACGACTACATCAACCACGTTCCGTTGAACGTTCCGCTGTGCGAATCTTCAAGGGTATGAAGATCTCATCTATCCCCCTCGTTGTTTGCATCTCCTAGATTAGATCTTGGCTTTTCCCGTTCACATTCGTAGAAAATTTTGATTTACTATGCTACGAAACCCTTCAGTGGCATCAGAGCTAGATCTATGCGTAGATGTGTTTCGCGAGTAGAACGCAACATGCTTGTTGCGGGCGTTGATGTTTTCTGTTGCAAGCCTCTTGTTTGTGTACTTCTTATGACGCGGGATAGTGAGATCGAAGCGGTCCAGGCCAACTTTACGCGACCTCGTTCGCGAGACCGGCTCCGCACTTGACGTGTGGCTTGTTCCACACCTGCGGCTGGTGGATGCCAGTTTCTCTCACTATAGTTGTCATGGGATTTACACCGGAGTTTGGCAACCATAATATCACCGTTGTGGCTTTCCGTAGGTAAGAATCGTTCTTAGCTTGTTACTCCCATAAGCCACGTAAAACATGCAACAACAAAGTAGAGGCGTCTAACTTGTTTTTGCAGGGAGTGTTTTTGTGATATGGTATGGCCCAAGATGTGATGTGTATGTTGTATGCAATGATCATGTTTTGTAATGTTTCACGACTTGCATGTCGATGAGTACACAATCGGCAGGAGCCATATGGTTGTCTTTATAATTGTGTATGACCTGTGTGTCAACTTCTTATACGCCATGTAATAGCTTTACTTTATCGCTAAGTAGTTAGCAATAGTTGTAGTTGCTATTCGTGGTGGAGGCAATCATGGTGGAGTGATGGAGATCATGCCGGCACGCACAAGATGGAGATCATTGCGCGGAGATTGGCTATACCATGTCACATAAAGTTATATGCATGTGATGTTTATTCTTTTATGTATCTTATTATGCTTAGATCGCGGCGGTAGCATTATAAGATGATTCCTCACTTAAAGATCAAGATAAACTGTGTTATCCCCATGTATGCACCGTTGCGAAAGTTCGTCGTGTTCAAGCATCACGTTATGATCGGGTGCTATAAACTCTACGTTCACATACAACGGGTGCAAGCCAGTTTTGCACACGCGGAAATACTTGGGTTTGACTTGACGAGCCTAGCATGTACAGACATGGCCTCGGAACACATGAACCGAAAGGTTAAGCATGAGTCATATGAATGATACGATCGACACTTCGTTGTCCACCATTGAAACCACATCTCTTCTCGTGAAGATCGGATTAGGTGTGGTGAATTTGGATCGTGTTCACTAAACAACTTGAGGGATGTTGAATTTAGTGGGAGTTCATCTAGTAATATGATTAAGTTGAACTAGTTATCATGAACATAGTGTAAATTGTACTTGCAAATTTTGTAGATTAAATGGCTAAGTCCAACTTCAACTTCAACGTTTTTGCTGAGAAAGAAAAGCTTAAGAACAATGGGTCTAACTTCACCAACTGGTTCTGCAATATGAGAATCATTCTCTCTGGCGGACAAAAGGACTATGTCCTTGAGAAAGCGCTAGGTGCTGTAGATGCGCCGGCTGATGAGGAAGCTGTTTATCAGTCACGCAAAGATGATTATGGTGTGATTAAGAGCACCATGTTGTTTGCTATGGAATCGGACCTTCAAAATCGTTTTGAGGATTTCCCCGGGCCCTATGAGATTCTTGAGGAACTGAAAACTATGTTTCAGACTCAGGCCTGTTCTGAGAGATATGAGATCTTTGAGAAATTCTTTAACTGCAAGATGGAGGAAGGGAGTTCCGTTAGTGAGCACGCCATAAAGATGTCGGGCTACACTCAACGCCTTGAGCAACTGGACTGCAAGATTCCAGAGGAGCTCAAGATTGACAGGGTTCTGCAATCACTCCCTCCTAGCTACAAAGGTTTTGTAGTTACTCATAATCAGATTGGTTCCATTTATACGATCACCGAGCTCTTCGCTAAGCTGAAAGCTGCGGAGGTGGACATCAAGAAGGATAATCATGTGTTGATGGTCAACAAGCCCCCCAGCTTTAAGAAAGGTAAGGGTGCAAAGAAGCCCTTCAAGAAAGGCGGCGGCAAGTGCGTTGCCCCTGCTGAGAAGAAGCTCAAGTCTAGACCTAAGCCGGACACTGAGTGCTTCTATTGCAAGGACAAGGGTCACTGGAAGCGCAACTGTCCGAAGTACTTAGCGGACAAGAAGGCTGGCACCATCAAAGGTATATTTGATATACAGGTTATTGATGTTTTCCTTACTAGCCCTCATTGTAGTGCCTAGGTATTTGATACTGGTTCAGTTGCTAATATTTGTAACTCAAAACAAGAGCTACGGAATAGACGGCGGCTGGCAAGGGATGAGGTGACGATGCGCGTTGGCAACGGATCAAGAGTTGATGTGATGGCCGTCGGCACGTTCTCCTTAGTTTTACCTTCGGGATTAGTTTTAAACCTCAATAAATGTTATTACGTGCCTGCGTTGAGCATGAACATCATATCTGGATCGTGTTTATTGCAAGACGGTTATTCATTTAAATCTAAGAATAATGGTTGTTCTATTTATACGAGTAACATCTTTTATGGTCATGCACCTGTTGTGAATGGTTTATTTCTTCTGAATCTCGAAAGGGATGAAACACACATCCATAACATTGAGGCTAAGAGATGCAAAGTAGATAGTGATAATTCTACTTATTTGTGGCACTGTCGTCTAGGTCATATTGGTTTAAAACGCATGAAGAAACTCCATTCTGATGGACTTTTGGAGTCTCTTGATTTTGAATCATTTGACACGTGCGAACCGTGCCTCATGGGCAAGATGATCAAAACCCCGTTCTCCGGTATGATGGAGCGAGCAACGGACTTGTTGGAAATCATACATACCGATGTATGCGGACCGATGAGTGTTTCGACGCGCGGTGGATATCGCTATTTTGTCACTTTTACTGATGACTTAAGTAGATATGGGTATATCTATTTAATGAAACATAAATCTGAAACATTTGAAAATTTCAAAGAATTTCAGAATGAAGTGGAAAACCATCGTAACAGAAAAATTAAGTTTCTACGATCCGATCTTGGAGGTGAATATTTGAGTTATGATTTTCTCACGCATCTTAAAGCAAGCGGAATCGTTTCGCAACTCACGCCACCCGGAACACCACAGCGCAATGGTGTATCTGAACGCCGGAACCGAACTCTATTAGATATGGTGCGATCAATGATGTCTCTTACAGATTTGCCGTTATCATTTTGGGGTTATGCATTAGAAACCGCTGCATTCACTTTAAATAGGGCACCATCTAAATCCGTTGAGACGACACCGTATGAACTATGGTTTGGTGCTAAACCTAAGTTGTCATTTCTTAAAGTTTGGGGATGCGAAGCTTACGTCAAGAAGTTGATGTCGGACAAGCTCGAACCCAAAGCAGAGAAATGCGTCTTCATAGGATACCCTAAGTAAACTATTGGGTATACCTTCTATCACAGATCTGAAGGAAAAGTGTTTGTCGCTAAGAACGGATCCTTTCTTGAGAAGGAGTTTCTCTCGAAAGAAGTGAGTGGGAGGAAAGTAGAGCTAGACGAGGTTATTGAACCTTCTCTTGAGTTGGAGAGTAGCGCAACACCTGAAATTGTTCCAGTTCCGTCTGCACCAACAATAGAGGAAGCTAATGACAAGGATCATGAAGCTTCAGACGATGCTACTACTGAACATCGCAGGTCAACAAGGTCGCGTGCCCCTCCTGAGTGGTACGGCAACTCTGTCTTAACTGTCTTGTTAGTAGATGACAATGAACCTGCGAACTATGAGGAAGCGATGATGAGCCCAGACTCTAAGAAATGGCTAGAGGCCATGAAATCCGAATTGGGATCCATGAGCGAAAATAAAGTATGGACTTTGGTGGACCCTCCTAGCGATCGAAAGGCCGTTGAGTGCAAATGGATATTCAAGAAGAAAACAAACGCGGACGGTAATGTTACTGTCTACAAAGCACGGCTTGTCGCGAAAGGTTTTTGACAAGTTCAAGGTGTTGACTACGATGATACTTTCTCTCCCGTAGCGATGTTTAAGTCCATTCAGATTTTATTAGCAATTGCTGCGTTTCATGATATGAAATATGGCAGATGGATGTCAAGACTTCGTTCCTCAATGGCAACATTGATGAACAGTTGTATATGATGCAACCCGAAGGTTTTGTTGATCCTAAGGATGCTGATAAAGTATGCAAACTTCAGCGTTCCATTTATGGACTGAAGCAAGCATCTCGGAGTTGGAACCTTCATTTCGATCAAGTGATCAAGAGCTTTGGATTTGTTCCAAATTGCTATGAAGCTTGTATCTACAAGAAAGTGAGTGGGATCTCAGTGACATTTCTAGTACTATATGTGGATGACATATTGATTATTGGAAATGACATTAACATGATTAACGATGTGAAGAGTTATTTGAACAAACGTTTTTCAATGAAAGACCTAGGGGAAGCTGCTTATATATTGGGCATCAAAATCTATAGAGATAGACAAAGACGCCTGATAGCTTTAAGCCAAAGTACATACCTAGACAAAGTTCTGAAAAGGTTCAGAATGGATAAGGCAAAGAAAGGTTCAGTGCCTATGTTGTCAGGTAAGATATTGAGCAAGGCTCAGTGTCCAGCTATGGTAAATGATAGAGAAGCTATGAGCAAAGTGCCTTATGCCTCAGCCATAAGTTCTATCATGTATGCCATGCTATGTACTAGACCGGATGTGTCCAATGCTCTTAGTTTGACGAGCAGATACCAAAGTGATCCAGGAGTGGAACACTGGACAGCCGTGAAGAACATCCTGAAGTATTTAAATAGGACTAAAGAAATGTTCTTAGTCTATGGAGGTGATGAACAACTCGTCATAAAGGGTTACGTCGATGCTAGTTTCGACACCGACAAGGATGATTCTAAATCTCAGACAGGATACGTTTATATTTTGAATGGAGGAGCTGTGAGCTGGAGAAGCTGCAAGCAAAGCGTAATCGCAGGATCTACAGTAGAAGCGGAATACATGGCTGCTGCAGAAGCGTCAAGTGAAGGAGTTTGGATCAGGAACTTCATCACTGAGCTTGGTGTGGTTCCAAGTGCCTTGGACCCACTGGAGATATTGTGTGACAACACTGGCGCCATAGCACTGGCTAAGGAACCAAGATATCATCCAAAGACCAAGCATATCAACCGCAAGTTTCATATAATCCGAGATTATATAACAGATGGAGATCTGAAGATTAGCAAAGTACATACAGATCTGAATGTCGCAGATCCGTTGACTAAACCTCTTCCACGAGCAAAACATGATCAGCACCTTAGTGCCATGGGTGTTAGATTGTTGCCAGATGTAAACTAGATTATTGACTCTAGTGCAAGTGGGAGACTGTTGGAATTATGCCCTAGAGGCAATAATAAAGATGTTATTATTATAATTCTTGTTCATGATAAAGTTTATATTCCATGCTAGAATTGTATTAAGCGGAAACTTTAATGTTTGTGTGGTTTGTGAACAACACAGTGTCCCTAGTACGCCTCTATGGACTAACTCATTGATTAATGATGGTTAAGGTTTCCTAACCATAGACATGAGTTGTCGATTAATAATGAGATCATATCATTGGGAGAATGATATGATGGACAGACCCAAATTAAGCAGAGCAATTAGATCGTGTCATCGTGTTCATCCTTGTGAAGCTTTTCTTATGTCAAATATTGTATTCCTTAGACCATGAGATAATATAACTCCCTGGTATCGGAAGAAAGCTTTGAGGTCATCAAACTTTATCCTATGAGAGGGTGATCATAAAGGTGTCTCTCAGGTGATCGGAAAGTACCTGTTGGGTTGTATGTATCGAGATGGGATTTGTCCCTCCCAAGTCGGAGAGATATACTTCGAGCCCACTCGGTAATCGATATCAACACCGCTTGCAAGCACGTGGTTAAGGAGTTAATCACAAAGTGATATCGGATTACGGAACGAGTAAAGTACTTGCTGTGAACGAGATTGAACTAGGTATGCCGGTACCGACGATCGAATCTCGGGCAAGTAAAATATCGCTTAGACGAAGGGAATATATATATGGGATTGATTGAATCCTGGCATCGTGGTTCATCCGATATGATCATCGATGAATGTGTGGGAGTCAATATGGGTTTCCAGACCCTGCTGTTGATTATTGATAGAAGATCATGTCTGCATATTCTCGAACCCGAAGGGTCACACACTTAACGTGTCTCGACGCTAGGATAGATTGGATAATTGGTTTATGAGTTTTTGTTCGGAGTCTCGGATGAGATCCAGGACATCACAAGAGGTTCCGGAATGGTCCGGAGAATAAGATTCATATAAGGCAAAGCAGATTTTGGAGTTCAGAATTGTTTCGAGTTGTTCGGTATTGTACCGGAAGCTTCTAGAACCTTCCGGAGTGGGACCAACGTGGCCCCAATTGTCAGGAGGGGGGTGTGGGCCTACGAGGGAGTGCCCTGGCCGCATTGGGCCAGGGGCACAAGGCCCCATAGGCCCAGCCGGCCAAGCCCTAGGGGAAACCCTAGGGGAGCTTCTAGAAGGGGGGAAACTTGCCCCCACTCGTCCCTCCTTGGCCGCCGGCCCTAGGGCTTGGGGGAGGGGCAAGGGCCAGCCGCCCACCCCTCTATATAAAGAGGGCTGGGGGCGCACCCTCCCCACACCTCCTCCTCATGCCCTAGCCGCCCTGCTGCCCTCCTCTCTCTCTCCCTCCCGACTGTGCGTAGGCGAAGCCCTGCCGCAGAAACTCTCCACCATTTGCACCACGCCGTCGTGTTGTAGATCCAATCTATCTCTCCACCCCACTTGCTGGACCAAGGAAGGAGGATACATCGAGGTGCCGTACGTGTGCATCTCTCGGAGGCATCGCCACTTGCGGTGTTGGATTGGATCGGATCGCGAGGAGGAGAAGCAAGTACGACTACATCAACCACGTTCCGTTGAACGTTTCGCTGTGCGAATCTTCAAGGGTATGAAGATCTCATCTATCCCCCTCGTTGTTTGCATCTCCTAGATTAGATCTTGGCTTTTCCTGTTCGCATCCGTAGAAATTTTTTATTTACTATGCTGCGAAACCCTTCACCGGGTGACGCCCAAAGCATACGCTGACGTACAAAGTAACAGCATGACGACAAAAAGAACAAGAAGCAGCGTACCAGAAGACCGTTAGCTGTTAAGCTTTATGGACCGGGCCTATGGGCTTAGGGTAAGCCCATGACCCGGCCCACATTGTAGGGACCAAGATCCAAACAGTAAACCCTAGAACCCAAAGGGGTATTAGCTAGCTAGCACTGCCTATATAAGGGAGGGCATAGCAGTAGTAGAAGGGGGTTGGACCAAGTAGGGAACTAGTGCTGTGAACTCTAGCTTATACAACTCAAGGAGCACTTCTAATCTTTGGGGTATCAATCGAATTGCTAAGTCTGGAGAGTTATTCTTGTTCTTCGTGCATGGTTCGACCGTGCACTCCCTCCCCGGTGACCACAAGCACCCATTCGGCCCCCAACTTAAGCCTACCCATGGCATCTGTCGTGCCACCACCCTGACAGTTGGCGCCCACCGTGGGGCAGAAACAGGTGCTTGATGGAGTCTTCATCCGGACGGGCAACATCATCGCCAAGACCGGCGAGCGCGTCTACTCCGGCCTCATCCAGAGGTTTGGAGCGCTCAACATCTTTAGCAACAACGCGGGCTGCTTCGGGACCAAGTCGTTCCCTAGAGGTGGTCGCTTCATCAAGTTCGGCGAGCACCAGGTCTACGTCGTGGTGCGCGTGGAGCGCGCATATCCTGAGCGCGTCGTCCTGGCGCCGGATCCTCCAACGGCTCCTGTAGCCGGGAAACCACACCAACTCGTCTCCATGGAGGTAATGATGATAGCCCCAAACCCCGCAGCTCCCCCAGTAGTTCCAGTGGTGAATGAGAACGCAGAGGGACGAAATTATGAGGAAACGCCAAGGGCTGCAAGAACAGCAAAGGCGCCGCTAGAAAAACCAGAGAACATAGCTAGGAGCAAGAGGGCTAAGGAGCTGCAGGAAGCGATAGACAATTTGGTAGAGCTAGTGGCACATGCAACTGACCCGACACGTGCACAAGCCGAGTTGGAGGAAGCCAGGATAAAAGTCCTAGAGAAAGCCAAAGAGCTAGCACAGTTACAGCAGGACGTGGATATCACCATCCGAGAGCTTAACTCGGCAAATCGAGTCAAGGGTGCAAAGACCCGGCTTGATGCAACGATATTGAGAGGAAGGAACCTCAACGAAGAGCTGGCAGATGCGACATCAAAGATAACACCGGAGAACAGCAACGAGACAGCCATGAGCCCAACATATAACACAGCAGCAGCTAATCTGTGAGCAGCAGAAGCAGCAATGGCAGAATTACCCCACTTGGAGGGGGAAGCAAAGAAAAGGCAACAAGAACGATTCAATGAACTAGTAAAAGCAGCCAGCATGCTGAATGAGGTGTATTACAGAGCAAATCCGGGTATAGCTGGGAGGTCACAGTTGGTTCACTCGGCGACTCCTGTCCCGGCGAGATCGGTTGGACACACAACATCCTCACCTGGAGCGACGCCTAGGCCGAGAAAATAAAAAAGTGTGGATTCTGGAAGAAACAAGCAGATGGTCGCCTATGATCTGGCAGTGGTTCAAGGAAACCAGGCGCATGCGCAAGGGGCAAAAAGAAATAATCCCCAAGGAAATGAAAACCAGGAAAAAGCAGGGCAAAGAAATGACAACTGAGGGCAAAATTTTGTGTCTCATGCTAGGCGTGGAACTCACTCGGCAGGAGGAGTAAATCCAGCTCCGAATAATGCACCAGCTCAGCCAGAAAGAAGACAGCAAAGCGCGGGAAAAGCAGTTCAACAGCCTGCTGACCCAAACGCGAATAAGTATAATGATGGTTACTCGGCTATGGTAAATGACGGGTATGAACTGCCAGATCATGCATATCAAGCAATGGGAGCAAGATTCGGAGGCAGGAACCTTCAGCCGGATGATGCAAGGCTAAAGCTTGACCGCATAAAAATGGCAAAGATAATTGAATCACAAGGTCCGCAGGGTCCACCGTGCTTTGGCCCAAGGATCATGAAGGAGCCACCGGTGCCAAATTTCCAGCTGGCCAGAGGGACAAAAACGTATGATGGAAGCATAAAGCCAGAGGACTGGCTCATAGATTATGGAACCGCTGTGAAGATCACATAGGGAAACTTGAGATGGGCAGTACGTTATGTGCCGCAGATGCTGGAAGGACCAGCTCGGGTATGGTTGAACAATTTTCCACCCGGAAGCATCAACAGTTGGATTGATTTTCACGACGCTTTCGTGAGCAATTTCACGAGCACTTACAAGAGGCCGAATCACCCACAACAACTGGCAATGTGCAAGCAAAGACCGAATGAAACAGACAGGGAATTCCTCACAAGGTGGTGTACGATGCGTAACTCTTGTGAAGGGGTAATCGAGTCACAAGCAATCGCATGGTTTGCACAAGGATGTAGACATGGAAGTGTGTTGTGTCAAAGGTTACAAAGAGATATGCCGACAAGCCTGGCAGAGACGATAAGAATCACTGACTCGTATGCGTTAGGAGATCTGACTCAGCAGCTGCTCATGTCGGCAGACAGGATGACTGAGACTCAGATCTATGACGCTGCCGGGTCGCAAAGGCGCCAGGAAAGATCCGAATATAGAAGCAAGAGAAGAGACGAAAGACCATATTACAGGTATGGTTTGACTCAGGTTGCAGTTGTGAGTCAGGATCATCTAGATGCTGGAAGTAGTCAGCGTCAAAGGACAAATGGACAACAACAATGGGTGCCAAAGAATGACGGCAAAAAGGCCATACGATCAGAGGAAGCAGTATCAGGATCGACAAAAATACACCTATGAGATGATGCTGGATCAACCGTGTAAGTTCACACGCCTAGTCTGAGTAAACTAGCCAATCACACGACGAAGCAATGCACTTGGTTTCAGAAAGGAGATAGAGTGGACTCGCCGAATAAGCAGCTTCCACCACCTCCCCCTCCACCACTTACAGGAGGAAATGCTCATATAGTGGGAGAAGACAACAGATATGAAAACAGGCAGCCGAGGTATCAGAATCAAGAAAGAAGAGAAGCTATGCACCAGGTGCACAATCCAAGAGGTGATTACGCTCATGTCGGTCATGGAACTAGAAATGAGTACAGAGAACATCACCAGAGTTATGTTGTCTTTGTCACAGAGCCAAATGACAAAAAGAGCCAGCAGCGACGAATGATGGAGGTGAATGCCACGATGCCTGCAATCCCCAAGTACATGCATTGGTCTGAGCAAGAGATAATTTGGAGTATAAAAGATCACCCCAAGATCATGCCAACCCCAGGAGGATATGCTCTGGTTTTGGATCCAACATTCATGGGCCTAGATATCAATGTCATGTTTTCAAAAGTGCTGATTGACGGTGGCAGTAGCATCAACATCATGTATAAGGATACAATGCTCAAGTTGGGCATTACCATGAACATGCTGGAGCCGACTAAGACCACTTTCCACGATATTGTGTCGGGATTGTCCTATGAGCCAATTGGCAAGATCTGGGTCGACGTCTTATTCGGCAACAAAGAGAACTGTCGCACTGAGGCCATAGAGTTTGAGGTAGTGGATTTGGTAAGCTCTTATCACGCCTTACTCGGTAGGCCGGCTATGGCAAGATTCATGGCTACCACCCATATGGCTTACTTAAAGATGAAGCTGCCAGGCCCATGTGGGGTGATCACGGTTGAAGGGGACTACAAAAGATCTATTGCTTGTGCCTCAGCCGGATCTTCACTGGCCGAGTCACTCGTCCTAGCACAAGAGAAAAGTCAGATGTTGGAAGTGGCAGCATTGGCCAAAGCGGCACAAGTGTCCATGCCGGCACTCACCAACCCGCATGGCAGTGTGTCATTTCAAGCTACCAAGGAAACCAAGAAGGTGCAAGTGGATGAAACTTCCCCAGAGCACACAGTTACCATTGGGGCTGGCCTTACAGACAAATAGGAAAGCGAGCTCACCAGCTTCCTCCGTGAGAATCGGGACATCTTTGCATGGTCCACTCAAGATCTGCAAGGAGTCCCGAGGGAGCTGGCTGAGCACTCTCTTCATGTAAGACCAGATGCCAAGCCGGTGAAGCAACCCCTTCGTCGCTTCGCCGAAGATAGGTGGAAAGTAATAGCTGCCGAGATTGCAAGACTTTTAGCTGCTGGATTCATCATGGAAATACTGCACCCAGACTGGTTGTCAAATCCAGTCTTGGTCGAGAAGAAAAAAGATGACCTGAACGTAGTAGTGGTATGGCGCATGTGTATTGATTACACGAACCTCAATAAGGCGTGTCCAAAAGATCCATTTCCCCTGCCTCGGATCGATCAAGTCATAGATTCTACTTCTAGGTGTGAGTTGTTGTCGTTTGTGGATGCGTATTCAGGATTCCATCAGATACCACTAAATCCAAATGATCAAATAAAGACAGCTTTTATCACCCCGTACGGGGCTTATTGCTATCGCACCATGTCATTCGGATTGAGAAATGCAGGCGCAACATATCAAAGATGCATGCAAAAATGCTTACAAGATCAATTGGACAAAAATGTTCAAGTATACGTCGATGACGTGGTAATAAAAACCAAACAAAGTCATACTCTAATTGAGGACTTGCGTCAAACATTCGCAAACTTGAGAAGATTCCGGATGAAGCTTAACCCAAAAAAAATGTACATTTGGTGTCCCGACTGGCAAGTTACTCGGATTCCTTGTATCCATCCGAGGAATCGAAGCCAACCCGACAAAGATCAGGATAATCGAAATAATGGAATTGCCAAAAACCCTCAATGATGTCCAGAAGTTTACTGGATGCCTGGCTTCATTGAGCAGGTTTGTTAGTCGGCTAGGTGAAAAAGCCCTACCACTATATCAGCTGATAAAGAAATCAAACAAATTCACATGGACACAACAAGCTGATAGCGCTTTCCATGAATTAAAGAAAATGTTGGCAACAACACCAGTATTAGCATCACCATTATCCAAGGAGCTAATGTGTAAGGTTCCCAACCTTTAATAAGGTAGAGATCCCTGTGTTAACAATGCTAGTCTCTGGATCAATAGCTAGCATCCACAGTTAAGATGTAATATCAAGAAACAAAGGTCATAATACAACTTTATAACTAGGAATAACATAATTTATTACATCTTACATAGCTCATTTGGCTATCTCAATACAATGCAGCAGAATATAACAATAGCATGGGGTCCTTCATCTTCAAAGTGCCACAGGTAGACATGTTGGTTGTAGACTTGTAATCCTAATCAACAAACTTTACTAACATCAAACAAACCTGCAACATAACAAGTTATAGCCACAAGGGTCAATACATTTGAATTGTATTGGCAAGTGATACTATGGTAGTATAGTGGAGTCTATCATCTATATGCATTTGGCTAGGTGGATCTTATGCTTTGCATTGCTCAAAATAGATTTTCCTTATCGTTTGAAAACACTATGTTTTTGTTTGACAAAAATCTTTCCCAAGGCATCTCCCAATAGAAATTGGTGATCCTTTCAACCCTTGTTCAACCACAAGTTTTTAACTTAGAAATTTGGATGATGAGATTCTTGATAGCTTCTATGTCTTGATGCTCAAATTGTCCTTTGCCAGGGACATGGCTAAGTACTTAGATTTTACACTCTGCAGAGGTGGTGCACTTTCCCCACAAGACTTGGTTTCACCAAGAAAAGATCTTTCAGAAGCCTTCCCTTAGACCAAAATGGACGCGTTCCAACCTATCAAACCCCTACCACCAACTGTCCATTTGGCTAAGTTATTGCAACCTATATGATCTAGGCAGAGCCCATAATGCCAAGTGGCTGCACTTGAAGCTTCTCAACATTTGACATCTCAAATCTCTTTGTTCCTGGGTGGCATTCCACAAGTGTGATACACAAGGTTCACCAGTCCCCTGGCCTTGTGTAACCACTCAACACAAACCATTCCTTCCATTCCACCCATGTGATTCATTCACTTAGTTGTTTTATTAAACAAAACACAAGTCCTCAGACTTAGAAATTTTCCATAGCATGAATATATATTCCACCCTTGTTTTCTACTAGCTAAGCTAAGCATGATAGTAGTAGGAATCTTAACTTAGGAATTTCTACTAAGGTTTCATCTACTAGGATTTCCCATGGCATAGTTTATACTTAGCAAAAATTCCATGCAAGTCCTACTTAGAAATATCACTAATGCATAGTGAAAATAATGGGACAAAAGTATGTAGCATCACTTGCCTTTTTGGTAGAGAGTATAAGTTCACTCCTTTGATATTTGCAATGTTCACACACTTCAAATCACTACAATTCAATCAAGCAAACAATATTTCAATTCACCATTCAAGCAATTCATCACATAAAATGATAGAAACAAAACAATGCAGGCAAGCATGCAAGAGGTTGTTTTATTTGTGAAAGTGGTTCCTAATGGGTCATAAACATTTTAAAACACCTAGTGGTCATTTTATAAAGTGGCAAAATCATTTGTATAAGATTTTACTTCCTAAACCATTTTTAGATCAAGTCATCATTTTATGTGGTGAAGAAATGCTTTTAATAAGGAAAAATTCTATAGGTTTCACAAAATATGTTTTCAAACCATATAACCTTGTGTTTAGGGTCAGAGAGTTTATTTCCAAAACATTTCTCAAAGGTTTTCTTCCAAAACCATTTTTAATAATTAAACCATATTTTTATTTGACTAGAAATGGTTTAAATCAAAGATTCATTCTTTTGTTTCACCAAATACATTTTTGAAACCACCAATTGATTTCTAGGGTCAGTAGGTTAAAAAAACCATTTTCCAAAGATTTTATCCCCAAAATCATTTTAGAACAATTTTTATATCCTAAACATGCATACACAAGTTTCTGCAAAAACAATCAATTCAACAGAAGCTTTTTACTAAACAAAGTGCATGGTTGGCTAGGGCTTGTCTTTCTGATTTTATTGATATAAAATTTGCAAAATTTGGACGTGTAGATTAAAAGTTATAGATTTTACAAAATCTAGCATCTAATAGATCAAATCTGTTTTAAATCAAACGAACAGAGCCACGTGGCTGCTTCTCATTCGCCCATACCGTTTCGCTCGGATCAGCAACGTGGACCGCAGGATTTAAAGCGAATCGTGCGGTGCAGATCGCATACCCCTTCGGCTTTAAGTGATTCTATCTAAGCCTCAGGATCAAGATCGGACGGCTGTTGTGCGACTGACCAAGGTGGGCGGCGCTGGCGGCGACGAGTGGCGGCGGTGTGTCTGGTGGCGGTGGTTCGGTGAGTCTAGGAAGCGAGGGAGAAGAAGGAGATGCTTAATAGAATCGCCTTGACGCACTGATGCGCAACGTGGCCTTCGTCAGTCAAGGGGCGCACGAGGTCACTAGTGATTCCTCGCTGGAGTTGCTCCTGGCGTCAGCACGTTCGGGAGTTGTCGGAGTCGAGGCTGGAGTCCACCAGAGAGCAAGTAGAAGATAGGGGTAGAAGCGGGCGAGTGTACTGGACACGTGCGTATCATCGGAAGGACAAGGGGTGGCCAGTTACTACCTGGAGGTTTCGTCAGAGAAAAAGGCAGACGGCGGCGCTGCAGGTCGTCGTCATTACCAACACTGGGGCGCACGCGCGAGTGAGTTGAGGCCACAGAGAGGTGCGCCAGGGCCTAGGGGTCACGTTCGTGTGCTCGAGGAGGCGAGTGGCAACGTGGAGCTGCCGGAATTCCTCGCGGAGCTCGTCGGAACAGTGTGTGGTGCAGGGGAAATTGGGCGGCCTGGGGGCGCGCTAGGGTGAGGAACTGAGGGGGAAATGGAGAGGAGAGATAGGCGCTTTAGATAGCATGGTCGCATGGCTGTTAAATGGCGTTGTTACTGCATATTAACGCGAGGAAACAGCGACAGAACGGCCGGGGAGGAAAGAGGGGGCGTGGTCACCGCGGGAAGGAAGAAGTTGAGGTGGCAGTGGGGTCCTTTCATCAGCGTGAGGAAGAGAGGGAGAGTGGGGTCCATCGGTCAGTGTCCTCGCCGGTTTATAAGTGGGTGCGAATCGTTTTTCTGCGGGAGAGAAGTAGAGGTGGGCTGGACTGGGCTTAATTGGGCCTGCTGGCTGGGTCGACCTTGTTCACCCTTTTTTTTGTTCTGTTTGTTTTTCTTTTTCTCATTTGATTTTTCTATTTTGATTTTGTTTGGTCAATTCAAACATCCATTTGAATTCATTGCCAAAATTTGTGTAGGTTTAAATATTGATTAATAAAACATTCTGAAATCATTTTAGAATAATTTATTTATTCTTTTTAAGGTCTTTTAATTATTCAAAATAGGCTCTAGTTTTAAAATCAAATAAGATTTAATAATATTTTCAAACACCATTTAAATTCTTTAAACTTTCCAAATCCTTTCAGTAGGTTTTTATTTGTTTAATAGGGTGTCAAATAATTCATCTTGGATTATTTGGAAAGTATTTAATATGATTCATAATTCATTTGAATTGGGTATTTGTTTTAATTCCAATGGAATTTAATATAGTTTTAATTCCATAAATTTTTATTTGGAAATTTTCTTTAATCTTAATTAGGTTGAATTAAACAACTTTTAATCCACTTGGGTAAATTCCAAAATACTATTTTCTCATGAATTTATAGTTATTCCTATTAGAGATTTGTCTTTATTGATATAGGGATAGAAATGCCATTTTATTTTATTTTGGAGATTCTTTATCCTTTTATTTTTATTTGGATTTGGATTATATTCATTCCATTTGTTTATGGATTTGGCCAAGATTTAATTTGGTCTTTAAATAATCCTTATTTAATATTTCTTTCTTCATCTTATAGAATTCATATCTTTTTATTTATAGATCCAAACTTGGTGATTCCAATTTGTAAAATCTTGTTTAATATTTGTTTATCCTTTTAAATCCCTTTAAGATTATTTGCTCACCATTTGGTATGGATTTATAGATAGGTTCTTTATTAGCTTTGGAAATTTAATTTCCTTATCTTATTAAATTCATAAGATTTTATCTATGGCTCCAAATTAAGTGAAATCAATTCATATGGTTTTATAATATTTCCATTTGTCATTCTTGATCATTTTGAAATGTTTGTTTGACCAATTTTTATATGGATCAAATCCATAGGCTTGGAGATAACTTGGAAATGATTTTCTTCCATTAGGGTTTTAGGATTTGGATTTATTTTCCAAGTGTTCAAATTTCAAGATACATTCATTGAGGAATGCATTTCTCTTGATTTGGATTTTGTTAGATTCAAACTCTAATTAAAGTTTGTTCAAGATGGGATTTTAAGTTTCTACTTAGAAACAAAAGTTTCTTTTCACCCTGATTTTCAACAATAATTTTATTTTGTTTATTTATTTTTCACATTACAAGATTTGGTAAATCTTGGGATGTGACATAATGTTGCTCTATGTCGCCGCAACCAACAGAGTTGTAAGTGCAATAATAGTGGTTGAACGTGAAGAAGGGGGCAAATTAGTCCAACGACCGATGTATTACTTGAGCGAAGCGCTCTCTGTCTCAAAACAGAATTACCCACATTATCAGAAGATGACATATGGGGTATATATGGCAGCAAAGAAGCTGAAACATTATTTTCAAGAACACCCAATCTGGGTAATATGCGAGGCACCTATCTCGGATATATTGGGCAGCAGATATGCCAACGGCCGAGTCACCAAATGGGCCATCGAACTGGCACCATACACTCTACAATATGATAGGCGAGATGCAATAAAATCTCAAGCTGTTGCAGATTTCTTTGTAGAATGGATGGAAATGCAGTACGAAACACCACTGCTAGATCCGAATTACTGGAAAATGCATTTTGACGGGTCCAAGACGAAAATGAGTCTGGGCACCGGGATAGTGCTCACATCTCCAAAGAGGGATAAACTGAGGTACGTGTTGCAGATTCATTTTGCTGCTTCTAACAACGTTGCTGAGTATGAAGCACTTGTCCATGGCATTAAAGTAGCCAAGGAAATTGGTATCAAAAGGATCATGTGTTTTGGCGATTCGGATTTGGTGGTTCAGCAAGTGTCTGGACATTGGGATGCGCTGGACGCAAACATGGCATTATATCGTTTCCACGTGCAACAAATTTCGGGATATTTTGACGGTTGTGAATTTCATCACATTCCTAGAGCAGAAAATGAGGCAGCAGATGTACTATCCAAACTAGGATCATCTAGGCAAGCAATACCACCAGGGGTAGCGCTGGAGCATCTCAGGAAGCCATCGATCAAGCCGTCACCAGAGTCCGAATCAATCAGGGTCATCCCGGCGAGTCAGGAATCAGATGCAGTGCCAATGGACATCGACTCAGGGGTAGGTTCGAGTCACTCAGGGACTGATCCGTTCAATTCAGGTATCGCCAAATCACACTCGGGGACTCCTCAGGTCATGTCGGCAGAGCATATATCAGCGAAACCAATGGATATTGATGTTGAAGCAAACCTGGAACCACTAATACCAACGTGGGCACGACCAATATTCAGCTATTTAAAAGATGGGACTTTGCCGAGTGATGAAACATTGGCAAGGCAAACAATACGAAGAGCAAAAGCGTACACCATAATCAACAAGGAACTCTACAAGCGAAGTGTGACAAGTGTACTACAGCGTTGTATCAGCCCAGAGAAAGGCCAGGAGATCTTATTGGATATCCATCAAGGAGAGTGCGGGCACCATGCGTCATCAAGAGCATTGGTGGCCAAGGCATTCCGACATGGATTCTACTGGCCAAGCGCATTGGCATAAGCGCAAGAGTTAGTCGGAAGATGCAGTGGTCGTCAACACTATGCATCCAAGTCGCATTTACCAGCATCTGAATTGAAGACTATACCAATCACTTGGACTTTTGTAGTATGGTGCCTAGATATGGTAGGACCATTCAAACCAGCAAGGGGAGGCATGACTCATATCTTGGTCATGATTGATAAGTTCACCAAGTGGATAGAAGTGAAACTAATCAAGAAATTGGACGGTAAAACAGCTGTCACATTCTTAAGGGATATAATCCTCAGATATGATTACCCACACAGTGTGATCACTGACAATGGCACGAACTTTGCCGAAGGAGCTTTTGCTCGCTTCTATGGGCAACACCGAATAAGACTCGATGTAGGATCAGTCGCTCGTCCAGAATCAAATGGACAAGTTGAACGGGCTAATGGCTTAGTTCTGTCAGGGATAAAACCCAGCTTAATGGAACCACTACAGAGATCACCTGGTTGTTTGATTGAGGAACTACCCTCAGTACTGTGGAGCCTAAGAACAACTCCGAATCGGTCAACTGGTTATACGCCATTTTTCCTCGTATATAGGGCTGAAGCAGTTTTGCCTGCCGACATAGAATATGACTCGCCAATGATAAGGCAATACTCGGAAGCCGAGGTAAAAGAGGCTCGAGAAGATAGAGTAGACTTACTCGAATAAGCAAGGGAACTGGCATTATCCAGATCCACTATATATCAACAAAATCTCCGACTCTACCATAGCCGGAAAGTGCAACCTCGTGTTTTTCGAGAAGGAGATATGGTGCTAAGGCTGGTGCAGCGCACAGCAGGAATGCATAAATTATCACCTCCATGGGAAGGTCCATTCATTGTAAGCAAAGCATTGCACAATGATTCCTACTATCTCATAGACTCTCGGGAAGCGCAAAAGAACAAGGCGGACAGGTCAGGAGATGAAACCAAAAGGCCATGGAATGTGGCACTGCTTCGTCCCTTCTATACTTAGGAGAAGCAGTGCATGTATCACTCGAACTCTCATATGTCGGACGTGTTTGCCGGCTATGTGCTGATAATAAAATAGTATGATTCGAAAAACTGACTCGGGGACTACCCCTTAAGTTTTCCATTTCAATTATTTTACGTCGGCTGGCGTGATACCCGAAATTTATCTCGGAACAAGTAGTGTTTACTCGGAAGAAATCAACTCTTCGACTATGATGTTGTCCGAAAACACGGCTTCATGGCAAGCAAGAGAAAAAGATGTAAGACGGGTAAACACGAACGCCGGATAAAGACAAAGGAGAAACGCGAGTCGGCTTTAGTTTTTGCCTAACTCTCTGCAGGTCGCGTTATACTACGTGTCGAGTAATCTCGGCCAAGTGATCCAAGTTTCATACCCGTTAACTAGATCCTTAGTACTTTGAGACTCTAATGTCAAACACCGAAAAAGGTAAACAAGGGCCAAAGGCGAGGAAAGGTGACACGACAAAATGAAACTCGGGGACTTTCCCTTGAATGATTCGCACTCAGAACATAACACAAATATATAAAGCCCATTAACATGCGCAAAATCAAACTTAAAAGTGCAATGTATGTTACATATGTACCCGGCATACTGGGGATCTGATCAAAGTTCGAGTGTTGCTTAGCCTAAGGAGCAGAAGAACTCGGAGGAGCACTCTCAGAGCCAGGAGTAGTGCTTGGAGCATCGGCCGGGTGAGGGGCATCTGTGGCCGGGTCATCCGGATCATCTGACTCGGTTGCTTCGCTGTCACCACCCTCTTCATCAGCAACTTCAACGAGCGGGTCGCCAAGGTCGAGGAAGCTGGGCCCTTCACACCAAGCATGCACCATGGGGTACTCGATCATGGCATAAGCTCGCTCCTGGCGTTTCTTGATCAGCTCCGGGTCATTCAGCCATTTGCCATCCCCCCTTATGCGAGCAAGAACATCAAGGTTGATGTCCTCGTACCATGAAAGCATGAAGGAGAGAGCCTTGTCCGCTGCAGCTCGGCCGACCGACTCACGCCATTGATCCAGCCGGTCTTCAGTAAGGAGCAGTCTCTCGGCAAGTGGCTCGATGAGTTCGGGTGGGTCTTCATCCGGCCAGAGCATGCGAAACACATGGATATCTGACTTGAGAAAGTCCACACCGCAAGACTTGAGGGTCCTGACCCGTTCAGACACCGCTTCGAGGAGCTCCTCCATGGACACATCACTGTTAGCAGGAGCACCAGCTTCGACCCTCATTTTCTTCATGGCTCGGATGGCAAACATGTTGGCCTCGGGATAATTCTCTGCAAGCAAAAAGAGAAAGTTAGCAAATAACAGTGGCAGATGGAAGAATTCCAGAAGGACTCATACAGTGCGCAAAGAGTAAGAACTCACTACCGAGAAAGAAGTTGATGGTGGCGAGTTTGCTCTACCAAGTCTTGGCCTTGGCTTGAAGGGCGTCAAAGTTCAGATTTTCTGACTCGACCGATGACTCGGCCTCATCGAGCAACCTTTTGGTCTTCTCGGTGCTGGCAGCCTGTTGCTCGTTCTTCTCGGCAAGCTCCTCCCTCAGCCCCTTCACCTTGGCCAAGTGTTTCTACTCCGTCTCGGCCATCAACTTCTTCAGCCGAGTCACCTCATCTCGCTCCTTCTGGAGTTCAGCTTGGTGCTTCTCTACTTATTCGGAACAAGTTCTTTGTCATCACCAACAGAAACTTTCAGTTATCACATCGATGAGACAAAGAACTTACTCTCGGTCTCGTTGATCTGTGAGTGAAGAGATTCGATGGTAGATTGAGCGGAGGCTGTGAGAAAAGAGCAAGGGAAGATTGAAGAATTGTACTAAAGAAAAGAACGCCAAAAAGAAAAGGGACGGATAAGGATATTACCTTGGCCATGGGTGTTAGTCTGTAGCTTCTCATACGCAAGTTCGAGCTTGCGATGCGCCATGACGAGAGCTTGGTGCACTTTGGTGCGCTCGTTATGCGTGAGCTAATCAAATAAGACAGACATTAAGGAAGAGTCAAGTCAAGCAATCTGCCGAATCGAAAAGCTTAAGAGTTTATAGCCGAGTAAGTTCCTTACTCAATAGTAACCTCGAGGGCTAGGGATTGAAGCTCTAACACATGAGTTTGGCATAGGGAAATCAAAAGGCTTAAGAGCTTACAACCGAGTAAGTTCCTCACTCGACAGTAACCTCGAGGGCTAGGGATTGAAGCTCTAACATGAGTTTGGCGTAAAGAAATCAAAGAGCTTCAGAGCTTATAGCCGAGTAAGTTTCTTACTCGGCTGCAACCTCGGGGACTAGGTGATATGTATAAAGGAAATACTCAATAATACAAAAGAGTAAGAAGTTACTTTACCTCGTTCACCTCGTCGGCACGCGCCATCACAGTAATGGCCTGCTGGGTCATGTCGGAGAGGGCCTTGGGGCCCAGTTTCAGCTTCCTGCCGGCACGAGTGCTGACCTCCTGCTCGCCGGTTGCATTCCATGCCATGGCATAAGGCTCAGCCGAACCAAGGCTTTTCCCACTGAGCGTCCGAGTGAGAACTTAACCCGTTTTCAGGGCGGTTCCCACAGTGGCACGGGTCGCAGCAGCAGAAGTATGGAGGGTAATAGCCCTGGAGCCATCACCTGACCCGGCAGCCGCGGATTCGTCCCCCTTACCTGTTGAAGCGATCATTGTCGCCAACGTCGGAGGCCGGATCTGAGGAGCAGAACCCGGAGCGCAGACTAGCGTTGTTTGCTTAGAGGAGCTGGATTTGCCAGATGAGGGGCGAGTAGATCCAGAAGCCTTGGGCTAGGTCTGGCCCTTTGACAGAATTGGAGCGCGAGCAGAAGGATTTGGAGAAGAACGTGGATCCGCCTGACTGGGCTCAGTAGTTTTGCTGGTTCCAAGATCAGGAAGTTGTTCATTCATATCAGCTTGAGGGCTGATGCCAGAGGAACTAGTGGAAGAAGGCTTCTCGACGCCAGATTCATGGGCACCAAGATCAGGAAGTTTTTCCTGGCCAGCGCCAGGGGCGCTAGCCGAATGACCCACCGGGTCTGATTGACACTGATAAGCGTGAGCCTCAACAGTGCGAGCCTCAACCCGGACAGGACTCGGCGCCGCCGAGTCAGCTGGAGGAGGCGCAGGCCTAAGCAGCGAGGCAATGCTAGAAGCAGCCTGATTCACCGTCAAAGGTGCGACACTGAAAACAATGAGACATATATAAGAGAACATCAGTGATGAAAAAGAAAAGAACGGAGCAAGCAGAGTCCAAAAAGCTTACACGGTGACAACCTGGTCACGGACGACTCGGCATGTGACTCGGCGCCCAGCAGCTTGGCGAGTCTCACCCAGGCTAGCAGCAGCATAGGCAGGAGGAGCTACCGGAGTGGGCTTGTTCTTCTTGGCCGACTGAGTGCTGGAGGAGGCTCTGCGTCGCTTCGGCTTAGCGACGGGGATCTTGCCGACTCCGCCCACGGCGAGAGGAGGAGCGTCATGTATCTGGACAGTTGCATAAGTAAATAACGGGCTTACTCGGATAAGCAAGGAGATTAAGGTCACAAGGCATATACCTCCAAAAGCGTACAATCATCATCCTCATCATCATCAGACCAATCTTGTAAGGGATTGCGAGATTGACTCTTACCCGAAGCTGAAGCAGCCGCAGCGTGTGGGATGGGCATGAAGCACTCTAGGTCATACTCGACCTCATCCGAGTCGGAGCGATCCCCGTTATAACCAGCAGGAGGGACAGTACTGTCATCAACCTGGTGAAGGAGATTCTGCGAAGGACAAACAGAATGAGAAACTAAAAAACTAAACTAAGAGGGGAAAAAGAGCTAAAGCCTACTCGGCGAGAAAGTGATTCGGAAAACTTACCCAGGGGACAGGTCTGACCCGGCTAAACGGTGGGCAGCTCCAAGCCCAATCATTCGCCAAGTTCAATTTAAAGATTGAGCTTACTCGGCGGGCAATGGAGTCTTGGGTGAGCTCCATAGTGGAGTGCCGAGTGGGATCGTGGGAGCCACTCATGACGCACATCTTGTGGCTCCTCGCTTAGATGGGGCTTACCCGGCGTGAGACGAAGGTTCACATGAGGTCAGAGTCGGCAAGATGAAAGTTTTCATTCAGCGACAGCAACCTTTCCAAGATTGTGTTAGCCTCGTTTACCACAGCGTCTTGGTCGTGTGGGTCAAGCTGCCGGTGCTTCTTGTTGGGGACCTCGTCCGAAAAAGGGGGAGCCGGATGTTATCAGTGGACCCGTTGTTTTTGACATAGAAAAAGGTTTTATGCCACTTCTTGCCAGGATCAAGCCCAACAACCTGAGGGAAGATGGAGTCTCTCCTGGGCGTGATGCTAGCAGCTCCGCACCGAGTCGGCTTCTTCTCGGCACGGGGAGCACCAGGCTGGGGAACAATTTCAACCCTAAAATACTTGGCCCATAGAAGAATTGTAGGCCAAATCCCAAGCTAGGCCTCGCAAGCAGAGATGAAGCAAGAAAGAGAGCCAATCGCATTAGCAGGAAGATGATGGGTTTGCAGATGGAAGGTGGAAAGAAACGAGGAGAAGAAGGTGCTCACAGGAAGAGCGAAACCGCGCTCAAAATGGGAAAGGAAAACCACCCGCTCGTCAGCTTGGGGTTTGGGAGAAATCTCACCGGAGGGGAGACGGCAATCCACTTGCAGCGGAATGCATCTGGTGGAGCGGAGCCACTCCACCTCTTCGGTGGAGACCTCCGAGCCTTCCCAGCCGCTGCGCTCGCCGGCGTGAATCTCCTGCTCCTCAGCACCATCAGCGCCGTCACGAGCATCCATGAGATCAGCAGAGTCAGTCTCCTCCGTGGTTGGAAGAGACTTGGAACAACGTGGACCCGTACTGGAATGGAAAGAAGAAAGGGGCAATCGCAACACAAGAACAAGAGGAAGAAGGAACCGCAAAGGGGGCAGTTTGATTTTGCGGGTGCAAGGAAGAAGAAAGGGGAAGGGAAAACTGAACGGGCATGGGGGAAGTGGAAACCCCCAACCCCTACTTAAGGGCAGTAAAAACCCTGGTCGTGGGATCTATCTATGTCGTGCGGCCAGCGTGTGGCCGTGTACCAGGCCGGGAAAGCCAGTCAGCAAGCGCCACGTAGCCAAGAATACACGAAAAATCCCGTGCCACGTCATGACTAGAAGGACAAGAGGCGCAGGTCGATGGGACTGCCACAGTGACGGGGAATAACTGCGTAGCCGTCACTGTGCCGCCAGAGCTTGGAACAAAAATTAAGGCAAGTAATCATGATTACCAGCTGTCAGTGACTGAAGCGCGCCGAAAATGACTCAAAATTGGCCAAAGTAACTCGGCTCGAGGCAAGAAGAGCCAAGAAGTCAAAGAGTCAACCTGGAAATTGTCAGACTGACCCGGCAGGGTGCGAAATTGCGACAGATAGAGACAAAACTAAGTTCCACTCACACAAAAGGAACCTGGAGATGCCTAACAGCTTGAATTGCTAGACCTCACCAGCTTCGGGGACTAATGTCAGGGGGATAACCCCCGGTAGGGTCACGAGAGGGGAAACATAGCGCAACTGGGTTGGCTCCGAATAAAGAACGAACCAGGTCGGGTAAGAACGGCCGGGTAAGATAAGCATGAAGCCGACATACAAACTATGTCGGCCCGCATAGGACAAAGTTGTAACCTTTGCAGGAACCGACGAGCCGAGTCGACTGAGGAAGGGCCGAGTCAAGAAGGACGTGTGGCACCTTTCCGAGTAAGGTTCAGGAGGGACCATGGTAAAGCATAGTCAAAAGAGAAGGGCGACGCCGGGTGACACAAAAGGAGCCGGGTGACGCCCAAAGCATACGCTGACGTACAAAGTAACAGCATGACGACAAAAAGAACAAGAAGCAGCGTACCAGAAGACCGTTAGTTGTCAAGCTTGATGGACCGGGCCTCTGGACTTAGGGTAAGCCCATGACCCGGCCCACATTGTAGGGACCAAGATCCAAAGAATAAACCCTAGAACCCAAAGGGGTATTAGCTAGCTAGCACTGCCTATATAAGGGAGGGCATATCAGTAGTAGAAGGGGGTTGGACCAAGTAGGGAACTAGTGCTGTGAACTCTAGCTTATACAGCTCAAGGAGCACCTGTAATCTTTGGGGTATCAATCGAATTGCTAAGTCTGGAGAGTTCTTCTTATTCTTCGTGCATGGCTCGACCGTGCACTCCCTCCCCGGTGACCACAAGCACCCATTTGGACCCCAACTTAATCCTACCCATGGCATCTATCGTGCCACCACCACGACATCACCGGTGGTTGTAACAAAGGATTAACTGTATGGCATGGAAGGTGAAAGTGGTCTGTAGAAAGTAAATAGTAACAGTGGAAGATGTATCAATGGTAAATATTGGACCGGGGTCCGTAGTTCACTAGAGGTGTTCTCCTTAGATAAACAAACATGGCATGCTAGGTAAACAAATTACAGCAGGGTAATTGACAGGACTGAGCAAGGCATAACAATGCAATACTAGACATAAAGATCCTATGAGAATCGATTGGGCAATACAACAAGATACATAGACTGCCATCCAACTGCATCTATGAATAGAAGTCCACCTTTGGGTTATCATCCGAACCCCCTCCAGTATTAAGTTGCAAGCAAAAGACAACTGCTTTAAGTAAAGTGTGTAAGGTAAACAATACACTTGTTCCATGAACAAGAGACAGTTGTTTTCTCCCTAGTGGCAACAACACATCTACAAAGTTAGAGATTTCTGTCACTTCCCTTGATTAAATAGAGGCATGAACCCACTATCGAGCATAAATACCCCCTCTTGGAGTCACTAGCAACTACTTGGCCAAGATAGCTACTAACAACGGAGAGCATGCAAGATCACAAACAACACAAACATGATAGAATCAATAAGACAAAACCATTAATCAATCTGACATAGTAATATCAATATCCATCGGATCCCCGCAAATACAACATGCATGATTACAAATAGATGAGATCTTGATCATGAACGGAGCTCACAAGATCTAGACATGAAAGCACAAAGGAGGAGATACAACCATATAGCTACTACATGGACTTGTAGTCCAAGGTGGAACTACTCACACTTCATACCGGAGGCTAGCATGATGAAGAAGAAGGCCTCCGGGATGATCTCCCCTCCAGCAGGGTGCCGGGAAGAGCTTCAGATCCTCCCGATCTAGGGACGATGGTGGCGGCGGCTACAGACGGTTTCGTGGAATATTGATCGGGTACTTAGGTTTTATGCATTCTTATAGGCGAAGAGGCGAGGTTGGAAGGCGGCCAGGGGGCCCACACCCTGCCCATGCGCGGCCTAGGGTGGGCCCGCGCCTAGGGGTGCGGCTGCCCTGTGGCTCCCCTCTGTCTCTCCTTTGGACTTCGTGTTCTCCTTGATAAAATATTGACTTTGGCTTTTGTCCCGTCCAATTCCGAGAATATTTCCTTACTAGCTTTTCTGGAACCAAAAATAGCAGAAAACAGGAAACTGGCACTGTGGCAACTTGTTAATAGGTTAGTACCAGTAAACATATAAAAAGCACCTCAAAGTGTGGACAAAGCAAAGAAAGGTAGATACTAAACAAGCATAGAACATAAAAAATTATAGATACATTTCCGACGTATCAAGTATCCCCAAGCTTAACTCCTACTCGTCCTCGAGTAGGTAAGTGATAAAAGAATAATTTTTGAGGTGACATGCACCATCAAAATCAAGATCAAACCATTTGCAAGCAATGAAAGCTGGGATCAAAGAACTCTAAATATGAGCATGAAAGAGAGAGTTCTAACAGTAAGACAAAGTAACTATGCATGCAACATGAAAGGCTACAAACTAAGATCATGAATAACATGCATTGAAAAACGTTTGTTTGTTTCACATACAGAAAACATAGCATAGTGACATTCAGCTTGTCCCTCATAGAGTAGAAAATAGATGCATAGGACACCTTCAAAGTTCATAAGAGTGACTAGATACAAATAGCACAAGATCAAGTAATATCAACAATATGCATCAATCAATAAGTTTTGGAACAATGCACATAGAACTAAGAATGGAAACTATGCTCTCTTAACTGGTGCCTAAAGGTAGAAGGTGGAGACTCAATATAATAGTGGAAGAATGTCCCTTCATAAAGGGAAGCAGGGATTTCAAGTTTCAAAAAGAGCTTCCAAAAATCATGGTACTTGTTAGATTTCAGCCCTCATTGCCCCTATCATAAGCATCTTGAAGTGATTAAGGTTAAAGTGAACAAACTATGGAGTATATGATTGACAAAGTATAAGTTGCCAATCTCATGTCCCTTGAATACGAGGGCCGCACCTCATGCTACTCAACTTTAGTCACCTGTAAGTTCTTGTCATATTAAGTACATGTGTATCATAGAGAACCGCCGATAGCGTACCCCTTGCACATGGTACATGAGCTATCCAATAACCAAAATGACAAGGCAAGCAGACAATGAGCATCTCAGCGATCTTTTTATTTGCTATTTGCATAGGTTTTTATTGAGGATGATTCACAGATTGCTCATTATGGTGATGTTGCAAGTTTCCACCATGATTAGGCATGGCTTAGGCTAGCGGCACAGGGATTTCTCTAACACAAAATACATAACTCCATGGACTTACAAGCTCCCTTTTTATTTCACACCAGCGACATCCATAAACAAAATAGCATGATATCAACTGTGTACAAAGTACAAGTGCAATGTTGAAAATGTTCCCCATGACAGCATGGTTCTGCTAATTCCAACGTATAAGTGCAAGCATATACAAAAAAGATGACACAATGGTTCAAGTTTATTAGGGGCAAGAAATATAAGGTGTGCCATCAAGTTCGTGAGAGCTTTAATCACTAAGTTTTCACATAACAAAATATTTTTTAATGGAAGATAGATGAAAACAAGAATATACTTGAAATGGTGTAAGACACCATGCATAGGAATTTATAGTGGACACTTTGGAATAACTTGGTTTCTTGGGAGTTGGAAGCATGAGTAGAGCTTACTCATACAAGTGGAAGCTAGCAAAAGACTGTGAGCAACCAACTAAGAGAGCAATAATGGCCATAATCATGGAGAGCGACAAAACATTACTAATCAAAGCATAGAGTGGTACTACAAGTCAAGGACTAAATAATCATAGAGGATATGGTGACTTGTTCATAATCATAACATGCTGTGAGCATGTGCCAAGTCAACCCAAACAAAGCATCAAAGGAGAATACCACAACACTATGCTTTTGGATGCTAAAACAACGCATGATTCTTTCAAGGCACACTACGCAATCCCAATTGTTTGGAACAAGTCATGCTACAACAATAATCACTAAGCATAAGGTCAAAAGAACACCTATCATGACATGCTAAAGTCTAAGTCACAGTCAAAGCAAGCTCCTCTTGCACTATTCAAGCAAGAACGTTCTACTCATTTCCAACACCAATCAACTTATTTGAAACAACACAGCGAGAACGGGGGTCCAAACTAATTTATTCAAGCAAACTAATCAAAGCAAACGAAAACTAAGATTCTCCAAGAACAACACAATAGTGCATGAAACAATAAAAACGAAGTGTCTAGAAAGACCTGATCTTTTTTTATGAAGAAGGGGATGCCTTGGGCATCCCCAAGCTTTGACGCTTGCAACTCTTGGATATTTCTTGGGGTGACACCAGGGGTGGCATCCCCAAGCTTGAGCTTTTGTCCATTCTTCATCTCATTACATCATTCTTTCTCTACACCTAAAATTTTCCCTTCATACAAAACTTCACACAATCTTCATTAGCAACATTAGTGTATTCAAAAGATAATAGACCATTGGGTTTAGCTTTAGAATAGCAAGACTTTCACTAAAAACACAAGCTACTATAGCAATTCCCTCAAAAAGCACAATTTCCTAAAAAGAATCCAAAATGGAATCAATAAGAAGCAAATGCAAATAATGGCAGAAATCTGTCAAAACAGACCAGCAGGTAGAAAACGATTTTTTTGAAGACCTTATGTTGCTCAAATCAAAAAGTATTGAACAAAGTTATCTAACATACTGGTGAGGATTTATTCGTAAATTTTCAGCTCAATCCAACTTACAGAGACTCCTCACGAATTTTTATGGTGGAGAACAAAAATCTGTTTCGGGACAGCAACTCCCGAAATCTTACTTCCCTCTCATTAGAGGTCATTCTTGGAACAAAAAGCAAACAAAAAGGATAAGGAGAGGTTATTACTGAAGTAATAACTTCCAAGACTCAATAAAACTCTTGGGTTATCTCCCAAAACGTACTTTTCTTTAACGCCTTTAAGTTAGGCACAAGAAGCAAGAAATCAAGTATTTTCAAATGAAGAAGCATTAACATCAAACCTTGCTTTCAAAGGAGGAGAAAAAATCAACTTCTCTCTCCTCATAGGGAAGTGTTCAATACCTTTCTTGAATTGAAATTGATATTTAATGCTGCCTTCTTTCATATCAATGATGGCAGCAAAATTTCTAAGAAAAGGTCGTCCCAAAGTAATAGGACAAGAAGCATTGTATTCAACATCCAAAACATAGAAATCAACAGGGACATAATCATTGTTAACCATAATGAGAACATCATTAGTACTCCCCATGAGTTTCTTCTTAGCATTATCATTAAGTGGGACATCCAAATAACAATCTTCTAAAGGAGGCAAATCAAGCATTTCATAAATCTTTCTAGGCATAATAGAGACACTAGAACCAAGGTCACATGAAGCTTTGAGATCAAAGTCATTCACTTGCATACTAATAATGGGTTCCCAACTATCTTCTACTTTCCTAGGAATAGAAGCTTTTTGTTTTAACTTCTCTTCCTTAATCTTAATAAGAGCATCTGTAATGTGTTTAGTGAAAGCAACATGCATATCACTAGCATCAGGACTTCTAGCAAGCTTTTGTAGGAACATAATCACTTCAGAAATATTGCAACCATCAAGATCAAAATCAAACTTAGCATCACTAGTAGTAGACTCATTGGCCTTAGGCGTTGTAGGAGGAGGAATAGGGACTTCTTGTGGTTTAGTGGCATCCATATTGGTGGTGATGGTGCACACACTATTGTTTCTATCAATTTCAGCTTCTCTTTCCCACTTAGCATGAAGTTGGGCTAACAGTCTAACATTTTCATCAATAGTAACTTGTATGGCATGAGTAGCAGCAAAGGTACTTTCCATGGTTTCAGGTTTAGCAGCCATTTTATTAATCAAAGAGGACCGTGCTTCAGACAAAGAGGAAATATTTTTCTCTACATTTAAAAGCTTTTCCTCCACAGTCTTGTTGAAAGTGGTTTGTTTACTAATAAAGTATTTGAGCATGACTTCAAGTTCAGAGGGGGCACTTCTAGCATTGTTGTAGGAGTTTCCATAGGTATTGCCATTATTAGGAGGATAAGTCCTATAATTGTTGCTACTACCAAAATTATTCCTATAGGCATTGTTGTTGAAATTGTTATTTCTAATGAAGTTCACATCAACTTGCTCTTCTTGAGCAACCAAAGAAGCTAAGGGAAGATTATTTGGATCTAAAGGAGCTTTCCCATTAACAATCATAGCCATAATAACATCTATCTTATCACTCAAAGAGGAGGTTTCTTCAACATAATTTACCTTCTTACCATGTGGAGCTCTCTCAGTGTGCCATTCAGAATAATTAACCATCATATTATCAAGGAGTTTTGTTGCAACACCCAAGGTGATGGTCATAAAGGTACCTCCAGCAGCTGAATCCAACAGGTTTCTTGAAGAGAAGTTCAAACCTGCATAAAAAGTCTGGATAATCATCCAAGCAGTAAGTCCATTTGTAGGACAATTCTTAACCAAAGATTTCATTCTTTCTCAAGCTTGAGCAACATGTTCATTATCAAGTTGTTTAAATTTCATAATATCACTTCTCATAGATATAATCTTAGCAGGAGGGTAGTACTTTCCAATAAAAGCATATTTGCACTTAATCCAAGAATCAATACTATTTCTAGGCAAGGATAGCAACCATTCTTTAGCTTTTCCTCTCAAGGAGATAGGAAACAACTTGAGCTTAATAATATCTCCATATACATACTTATACTTTTGCATCTCATAAAGTTCAACAAAGTTATTGAGATGGGCAGCAACATCATCAGAACTAACACCAGAAAATTGCTCTCTCATCACAAGATTCAACAAAGCAGGCTTAATTTCATAAATGGTAGCATCAGGAGCAGGTGGAGCAATAGGAGTGCTTAGGAAATCATTGTTGTTTGTTCTAGTGAAGTCACACAACTTGGTGTTCTCAGCAGAGTTCATTTTGACAAAAGTGGAGCAAGCCAACAGCAATAGCAACTAGATCAGGAAGTAATTTTTTTTGTGTTTTTGATAAGAGAAAGCAAAAGAAACTAAACTAAGTTTTTTTTGCAGTTTTTGATAAAAAGAGGCAAACAAAACCAAGCAAAAGAAACTAAGCAAACTAAAAACAAAGTAAAGAGAAAGGTTGTGGAGGACTCCCCTTGTGAAGACGTACTTAGCCACCCCGGCAACGGCGCCAGAAAATCTTGATGGCGTTGTGATACGTCCAAAATGTATCTACTTTCCCGAACACTTTTGCTATTGTTTCTCCTCTAAACTTGTGTGATTTGGATACAACTAACACGGACTGACGTTGTTTTCAGCATAATTACCTTGGTGTCTTGTTTTTGTGAAGAAAATCAACTATCAGGAAAAATCCTGAAAAATATGCCAAAAAATATATTTCACCAGAAGACCCACGGAGCCAGAAGATGAGACGGTGAAGGGGCCTGGGAGGCCCACACCCCTGCCAGGCGCAGGCCCACCTCTAGTTGCGCCTAGGGGGTGCAGCCACCCCAGGCACCCCCTCAGCCTCCCTCTACGCCTATAAGTTGCCTTTCGACCTAAAAACCGAGGGGGGTTCGATAGTTTTCCAGAAAGAGTTTCGCTCCGCCACCGCCACCAGAAACCAAGATTTGGATCCAGAAACTCCATTATGGCACCCTGCCAGGACGGGGAATTTGGAGAGGATCATCGCCATCATCATCACCAACGCATCTCCATCAACCACCGATGTTTCCCTCATCCATGAGTGAGTAATCCCCCACTGTAGGCTTGGGGATGGTAGGGATTGGATGAGTTCTATCATGTAATCAAATAAGATCTGTTAGGGCATAGTGCCTAGTATCTCTATTAGTGCTATTTGACTTTGTTGTAACTTGTTGTGCTTAATGCTTGTCACTAGGGCCCGAGTGCCATGATATCAGATCTGAACTTATTATTGAATCATTATGATAGTATTGTTTGTGGTCTTATCTGCAAGTTGTGTACACATATCATTGTCCGGATCCAAAGGCCCCAAAGTGACAATAATTGGGACAACCGGAGGGGATGGCTATGGTGTGAGGATCACATGTGTTCATGGAGTGTTAATGCTTTGCTCCGGTGCTCTATTAAAAGGAGCACCTTAATTGCCACTAGTTACCTAGTGGGCCCGCTGCCACGGGCTAGCTGGACAGAAGATGTTGTGCAAGTTCTCATTGCGAGCACGTATGACTATATTTGGAGCACATGCCTAGGATTGTTTAGTACTTGGATGCTTGTTATTATTTATCTGCAATGCCCTATATCTTGAAGTTACATGTTTAGACTCGTCCATGCAACGCCCGTCCATCCCTATGCCTACCGCACTCGAATCCTACTGTTACCGTTACTGTTACTATTGCTCATGTTTCAGTGTTGTTGTTGCTTTGCTGTTGCTACTACCAAACTGTTGCTACTGATAAACTTCTGTGAGCAAGAACTATTTCCAGGTGCAAATGAACTGACAACTCAGTTGTTAAGTCTTGCAATTATTCTTTGGCTCCCCTTGTGTCGAATCAATAAATTGGGTAATACTACACGCGAAGACTGTTGCGATCCCCTACACTTGTGGGTCATCAAGACTATTTTCTGGCGCCGTTGCCGGGGATCATAGCTTTATTTGTAAGTTCACTTGGATCTATTATTGTTCACTGCTACTCCTTTCATCATGGATAAATCTCGTGATGGAAAGTTCCCTATTTTACCATCCACTACAAGAAGAGGTACATTCGTAAACACCTCTATTGCTCTTGATTCACCGTTTGTTATAAGTAAGCTTATCACACCACCACCACATACTCATGCTGCACACACTACTACTACTGCTGAATCTGAAACTGCTTTTGATGCTCATGATGTTACTTATACTATGCTTGATGCGAGTGGTTCATTAGGTACTTTTCTAGATGCTACTATGGCTAGTCTAGGAAATACCAAAACTCCTAGTGAAGACACTGTTACACCTGTTAGCTCACCTGAGTCTAGTGAGAGTTATGATATTAATGATGGTTACATTGAGTTCACTGATGAATTTGTTGAAGAGTGCCTAAACACACATGGTACTAGTACTATTAAGAGTCTCCTTGCTAGGCGCACCATTATGCCTAAACTGTCCTCTGATCCAAAGTTTGCCACCTCTCCCATAGATATTAAAGATAAAGATTATGATTTCTCTCTTGATTTATCTTATTTAGATATTGTTGAGAAAGAACCTTTTTGTGGCACTGAAAATGAGATTTATGTGGCTCATATGCATGAGCTTTCTACTATGAGTGCTTTATTCTCTGATGATTTTAAGATGCGCAAGTACTTTGTTACTAAGATATTCCATTTTTCACTAAAAGGAGAAGTTAGGGCTTGGTTTAATAGATTACCTCATGGTTCCATTGATAGCCCTGATTGCTTCTTTCTTCCAGAAATATTTTCCTCCCAGTGCTAGACATGCTGCTTTGTATAGACTTATTGATTTTAAACAGGGAGAAGAAGAGAAATTGCCTGAGTCATGGACAAGGTTATGTGCCTTGATTAATGCACATCATGGATGTCCATTGCCTAAGAATAAGCTTCTTGATATTTATTATAATGGACTAACTAATGATTCTAGGACATACCTAGATAGCTTTGCTGATTGTGTTTTCAGGAAAAGAACTCCTACAGATGCTGAAGAATTAATGACTAAGATAAGCAAGAATTATGATGATTGGACTTCAACTGAGCTAAATACACCTGAGCCTATTACTCCTGAACCAATTGTGCCTGAACCAGTTCCAACACCAACACCAAAGAAGAGGGGAGTTATTGCATTAAATGATGAAGTGATGAAGGAAGCTATGAAATGTCTAAAGGAGAAAGGTATTAGAGCTGAAGATGTGAATAATTTACCTCCTATAGAAGAATTATGAAAGCCAATTCCCCACTCATCTACTATTGAGGTACACTCTCTCTCCACTTTAATGAAGGTGATATTCCTTATGGTAATCCTCCTGATCAATTCTTAGAGGAACTTGACACATTTATTGTTAAACAAGGTAATTTTAATAAACAAGTTCAGAATCATTTATTGGAAAACTCTAGAGCTATCCATGAGTTGAAAGATATTGTGGAAAGAACTTATAATGATATTAAAATGCTTTGTAAACACTTCCAAATGGTTCAAACCCAACTTGATCAACTTGCTAAGGTACAAAAGGATATGCTAGTTAATGCCTCAAGAAATAAACATCCTTATGGAATTAGAACTAGGAGTGGTATAGCTACTCAAGATCCTTTATATCCTGAAGGACACCCTAAAAGAATTGAGCAGGACTCTCAACAAGGTGAGAATAGTGGTAGTCCTTGTAAGAGAAAGAAAAAGAAACATAAAATAGTTGAGGAACCACTTGAACCTGCTGTAGATCCTAATAGTATATCTGTCTCTAATGCTAAAACTGAGAGTGGTAATAATAATGATGCTCCTGATAAGGAGGAAGTTGAGTAAGAACTTGAGAAGCACACTAAGAACACTAGGTACACAAAGGAAGGTTTTATTGCTAATAAACATGGTAGTGAGAGAGAACCTTGGGTGTAGAAACCTATGCCTTTTCCAGGTAAGAAACACAAGTCAAAGGAGGAAGAACACTACAACAAGTTTTGTGAGTGGATGAAACCTTTATTTTTGCAAATTCCTTTGACTGATGCTATTAAATTGCCTCCTTATTCAAAGTATATGAAGGATATTGTCTCTAATAAAAGGAAGATTCCTAATGAGGATATTTCTACTTTGCTTGCTAATTACTCCTTCAATGGTAAGGTTCCAAAGAAACTTGGTGATCCAGGTATACAAACTATTCCTTTCTATATTAAGAGTAATTATGTTAGAACTGCTTTATGTGATTTGGGAGCTGGAGTTAGTGTTTTGCCTTTTTCTCTCTACAAGAGACACCAGCTAGAAAAGTTGATACCAACTGATATATCTTTGCAAATGGCTGATAAGTCAACTACTATTCTTATTGGTATATGTGAGGATGTTCCTTTTTAAGTGGCTCATAATTGCTTGGTTTTGACTGATTTTGTTGTGCTTCAAATGCCTGAAGATGATAATATGTCCATTATTCTTGGGAGACTTTTCTTAATACTGCAGGTGCTGTCATTAATTGTAATCAAGGAAAAGTAACATTTAATATTGATGACAAAGATCATACTATTTATTTCCCCAAAAAGGTTGCTAGAAGCTATTGCTTGAATTCCATTGAAAATATTGAGAGCGTCAAGGTTGGAGAAATATATTGTCCCATTCCACAAGAAAATTTTGAAACTATTATGATTGAGACCATTGCTATCAAGTATGAGGTAACATAATCACCTTGTGGAATGCAAAGTTTTGTTTCGTATAAGATTGTTTTGGTAACAAGACTTGATAAACCTTGTTAACAAAAGTATTTTAATAAACAAAATAATTTCACTGTGGTTATATTTGCTCACTTTTATTTTTCTCCTTTCCAATCTTTGCTCTTCGTCGTGCCTAACTTAAAGGCGTTAAAAAAAGTACTTGTTGAGAGATAACCCAAGAGTTTACTTGAGTCTTGGAAGTTATTACTTCAGTAATGACCTCTCCTTATCCTTTTTGTTTGCTTTTTGTGCCAAGAATGACCTCTAATGGGGGGAAGTAAGATTTGGGGAGTTGCTATCCCGAAACAGATTTCTGTCCTCCACCATAAAAATACGTGAGGAGTCTCTGTAAGTCGGATTGATCTGAAAATTTACGAATAAATCCCCCAGTATGTTAGATAACTTTCTTTAGATCAACACTTTTTGATTTGAGCAACAGAAGGTTTTCGAAAAAATCAGTTTCTACCTGTTGGTCTGTTTTGACAGATTTCTGCCATTATTTGCATTTGCTTCTTATTGATTCCTTTTTGAGTTCGTGATACGTCGGAAACCTATCTATAATTTTTGATGCTTTATGCTTGTTTAGTATCTACTTTTCTTTACTTGTCTACATTTTGAGGTGCTTTTTACATGTTTTCTGGTACTAACCTATTAACAAGTTGCAGCAGTGCCAGATGCCTGTTTTCTGTTGTTTTTGGTTTCAGAAAAGTTAGTAAAGAAATATTCTCGAAATTGGACAGGACAAACGTCAAATTCAATTACTTTCCTTGGAGAACAATGAGTCCAGAGGGGAGACGGAGAGGAAAGCCAGGGCGGCCAGACCCACCCTAGGCGCGGGTGGGCCCTGCCCCGCGCCTGGGAGGGGTCTGGGCCCCTGGCTGCCGCCTCGGCCTCCCCCTTCGCCTATAAGAAGCCCCCGATGCAGAAACCCTAAGCACCCGATAAAATCTCCACAAAACCCTCTCTAGCCGCTGCCACCATCGTCCCTAGATCGGGGGGGTCTGAAGTTCTTCCCGGCACCCTGCCGGAGGGGAGATCATCCCGGAGGCCTTCTCTCCGGTATGATGCGTGAGTAGTTCCACCTTGGACTATGGGTCCATGTAGTAGCTAGATGGTTGTATCTCCTCCTTTGTGCTTTCATGTATAGATCTTATGAGCTCCATTCATGATCAAGATCTAATCTATTTGTAATCATGCATGTTGTGTTTGCAGGGATCCGATGGATATTGAGATTATTATGTTGGTTTGATTAATGGTTTTGTCTTTATGATTCTATCATGTCTGTGTTGTTTGTGATCTTGCGTGCTCTTCGTTGTTAGTAGCTATCTTGGCCAAGTAGTTGCTAGTGACTCCAAGAGAGAGTATTTATGCTCGATAGTGGGTTCATGACTCTAGTTTCCATGGTAAGTGACAATAATCTCTTCGGTTGTAGATGTGTTGTTGCTACTAGGGAGAAAACAACGGTCTCTTTTTCATGGAACATGTGGACTGTTTACCTTACACACTTTGCTTAAAGCAGTTGTCTGTTGCTTGCAACTTAATACTGGAAGGGGTTTGGATGATAACCTGGAGGTGGACTTATAGTCATAGATGCAGTTGGATGACGGTATATGTATCTTGTTGTATTGCCCAAATGAATCTAATAGGATCTTTCTGACTAGTAATTGCATTGTTATGCCTTGCTCAATTCCTGTCAATTGCCCTGCTATAATTTGTTTACCCTTCATGCCATGTTGTTTATCTAAGGAGAGCACCTCTAGTGAACTATGGACCCCGGTCCAATCTTTACCATTGATACATCTTCCGCTGTTACTTGTTTACTTGCTGCAAACCATTACCTTCCACACCATACGTTTAATCCTTTGTTACATCAAATCGGTGAGCTTGACAACCTCACTGATTTGTTGGGACAAAGTCTTGAGTTTGTGTTGTGCAGGTCTCCGTGTTGCTTGCAACACCTGTGTGATGTTTCCTTCCTCCTAGTTCGATAACCTCGGTCTCAACTGAGGTAAAACTTGCTGCTTGCTCTTCACACCCTGCACTTGGGGTTATCAACGAAGTGCCATGTCGAGCATCATCAAGGATTTTCTGGCGCCGTTGCCGGGGAATAAAGAAAGAAGCTCCCACGTCAACTAGGCGCCATCAACAAGTTTTCTGGCGCCGTTGCCGGGGAGGCTAAGGACGTCTGCACAAGGGGAGTCCTTCACTTCCTTTCTCTTACTTTGTTTTTAGTTTGTTTAGTTTCTTTTGCTTGGTTTTGTTTGCCTCTTTCCAAAAAAAACCCAAAAATTAGTCTAGTTTGGTTTTCTTTATTTATTCAAAAAAACAAAAAAAATTAGTTCCTGCTCTAGCTGCTGCTGTTTTTGGCTTGCCCACCTTTGCCAAAATGAACTCTGTTGAGAACACCAAGTTGTGTGACTTTACTAGCACCAACAACAATGATTTCCTAAGCACTCCTATTGCTCCACCTGCTCCTGATGCTACCTTTTATGAATTAAGCCTGCTTTGTTGAATCTTGTTATGAGAGAGCAATTTTCTAGTGCTAGTTCTGATGATCCTGCTGCCCATCTCAATAGCTTTGTTGAACTTTGTGAGATGCATAAGTATAAGGATGTAGATGGATATATTATTAAGCTCAAGCTTTTTCCTTTCTCCTTGAGAGGAAAAGCTAAAGAATGGTTGCTTTCTTTGCCTAAAAATAGTATTGATTCTTGGACTAAGTGCAAAGATGCTTTTATTGGAAAATACTATCCTCCTGCTAAGGTTATATCTATGAGAAGTGACATTATGAAATTTAAACAACTTGATAGTGAACATGTTGCTCTAGCTTGGGAAAGAATGAAGTCTTTGGTTAAGAATTGTCCCACTCATTGACTCACTGCTTGGATGATTATCCAGACATTTTATGCAGGTTTAAACTTCTCCTCAAGAAATCTATTGGATTCAGCTGCTGGAGGTACTTTTATGGGCCCCACCTTGGGTGATGCAACAAGGGTCCTTGATAATATGATGGTTAAATACTCTGAATGGCATGTTGAAAGAGATCCACATGGTAAGAAGGTAAATTCTGTTGAGGAAACTTCCTCTTTGAGTGAAAAGATTGATGTTATTATGGCTATGCTTGTTGATGGGAAAGCTCCTCTAGATCCTAATAGTGTTCCCTTAGCCTCTTTGGTTTCTCAAGAAGAACAAGTTGATGTGAACTTCATTAGAAACAACAATTTCAACAACAATGCCTATAGGAATAATTTTGGTAGCAACAACAATTATAGGCCTTATCCTCCTAATAATGACAATTCCTATGGAAGCTCTTACAATAATGCTAGAAGTGCCCCTTCTGAACTTGAAGTCATGCTCAAGGACTCTATTAGTAAACAAACCACTTTTAATAAGACTATTGTAACATCCCAACATTAGATCTTAGAAATAAGATGAACACAGATATGTGCATTGCATTCATGCATAGAAAATCTGAATAATTTCCACGCTTTTAAATAAAAACTTGTCAAAGTGATTGAAGCTTCTATTAACTTGATGGAATTGATGTAGATCATCAAGTTGACTATGATAAGTTTCAATATGACCTTTCCTAAAACCTTATTTTGGGTAAACATGATTTGATCTAAGAGTAGATCAAATGTAATAAAATTAAACCCTAATACATTACTTAGTGATTTATATTTGATCCTTAGGTGATCATATCATAGTATTCAATATAATCACTCATGAGTACCAAGATAAGGATATAACACAAATAATAAGAATGTAACAACTATATCTTAATCTCATCTACTTATACCATGAGTATCATGGAAATACCTAACCTTAACTCTCTAGTGAGATTGAGTAGGAAAGAAACCAAAGTCAAGATCATTCACCATATATCTTTCTTTCCATATCAATCCTTATCATCTCTATTGAATCCTATCCTTATATTTGTTGTTCATCAATATTGAGAAATCAACTATTGATTCACCAATTCTTAACCTATCAATTCTTGACCTATCAACTCTTGTCCTTATTATAGCATTCACTTAAGGCTTATAAAGAAAGAAGTAAGAAGAGGTAAATAGTAGTGCTAGATTTAAATATCATCTATAGGATGGGGGTGATTGAAGAGAATAAGATCAATGTGATAGCTGATGGAGTTAACTCACTCTTGAATGGATAGAAGGGTTATTTGAAATAAAGATATATGTGGTAAGAAAGAGGATTTCCAGGATGAATACTGAAGTTAGTTACCAGGAGTAGTCCTATTGGATCAAGTAGGTATAATCAATGAATTATATCTCTTAATCCAATAGAGCTAAACAGAAGATAATTATAATACAACTGTAATGTTGTATTGATGGAAGCCTTGATTAGCCAACCGGAAACCTAAACCATAAAGGATCAAGGGATTATAATGATCATGCCTTATTCACCAAGATTGAATGCTTATATATTGTATAAGTGGCATTGGTGGATAAAACATGATTGAAAACCTAGTATAGATATGTTATCCTACGTTAGCCATGACAAGTCACATTAATATAATGAGAGGTTGGAGTATTAGTTACTGGAGTTAAGTAGAGACAAGATAGTATGATTAAGATGATGTTAGAGCAACATTGGATTAAAGAAATAGTATATCTAGGAAAGGAATTCCTTAATTAGAAGTCCAGGATTGTGAAGTATGGAAGATAGGAATTCTGGATAAAACACTAAACCCTAAATTTTTAACCAAACATAAAATCCATTTCATCTAATTGATCTATCATCTTGTTTCCACAATGGTTTATAGGAATATTTCCCTATAGCAAGTCACTTAAGCACATCTTTGTCATTTCCAACTATCATGCTCACATGTGCTTAGGAACTATCTTAACTAATTCTTCCTTGTAAACCATTATAGAAAATAACCTTATTATTTTAAAAAGGTGATAACAATAATAATTACAAACATAAAGACAATATGTTTTACCCATTGATATTTATTCATATTAATAAAAGATATAAGTATAATAAGAACCCTAAACCCTAGGGTAAGTAATTATAATTCACACCCTAACTCTTATGATAGTTATCAAAAAGGAAATATAAACCTTAGTATTTACTAGATTCATGAGAATGATATTAACCACATTAAATCCTTAGGATATCATACCTCAAATAAAAAATATAGGATCATTATATAAAATTTTCCCTCCAAACTAAGAGCTAACTAAAATTAAGTTTTATGAGCAAATAAGAAAATATTCTAAAATAAATACATGGCTTATTATGGAAAGAAAATTAATAACAAAGGCCCTTATAAAATATTAAAAGGATATATATAAGGAAATATAACATTATATAATAAAAGTCCTTAAATTGAATCTAAATAACTTTATGATTGCTACAAGTATTCAGCAAAGAAATTCCATTAAGAAAAGTCAAAACAATTTCTTAATTAAAAAGCTATAAAATAAAATAGAAAAGATAAGAAAAGAAAAAAAAAACAGAAAAAAAAACAGGCCAAGGTCCATCTTCTATTCACCACCCAGAGAAACCAGCAGTAGCAGACTTTCTCCTTTTCTCGCAGCCTAGAACCAGCCCACCTCGGCCCGAGCCCACATACCATTTTGTTCTCCCACTGGCAGGCGGGTCCCACGCGAGAGAGAACCGTCGTCTTCGTCTTCCTCTGGCTGATCGACATGCCGCCGACGAGCCACGTCGCCACCGCAATTCGGGACCGTCCGGACGCGGTTGACCGTCTCAGAACCTCACCCCAACTTGTTTGGTGTCCGCCAAGTGGATTCGCGGAGTGATTCACGCCCACCTTGAGCTTCAGTAGCGCCGCCGCATCCCGACCGTCATCATCGTCATGGCGACGTGTCCGAGCTTGCCTAGCCGTATAAAACATCCATCTGAGACTGCCTCGAGCCTCTAGTCAATCCTCATCCTCAAATCATCCTCCCTCTCGCTCTCCATCTCTCTTTTCAACCCGATGCCATCGTCGGCGAGGTTCGGTTGGCCGTCGAGGCAATGATCCTCGAAGCCTGTGGTGTGGATTTCATCGTTCCCTTTCCTCGGGGTTCGCCGGAATTCTTGACCGAGCGCTCACCTCCGACCTCGCTGGTCCTCGTCGACCACCGCATGAGCATCAGGGTAAGCTAGCGCATCTCAACCACCTGCAATTTTGTGCTAGCGTTCACTGTAAACCCATTTCCACTGAGCGCCGTCGTGCCTCGCCGCTGCGACCTCATCGCTGCCACGTTTCGGTGACCATTCTTGGGCGGCGCCGCCTCCAGTTGGTTGCCCAGCCTCCGTTCTTCAAACGCATGTAATCGCAGAAGCCTAGGAATCCCTCCACCACTGGTTCTGGTGCTCACCGGTGACCTGACGTCGAGGTTCACCTGGTCCAGAGTTTTGACTCAGTATTCGCCCATGTGGCATCTGACGTGGCCTTGGGCCCATGTGTCATCCCCTGTGAGTAAGCACTAGTCTAGTAACAAATGTATTTGCTAGATCCAAGTTTATGACGTGGCCACTGGCCCACTGGTCAGTGACTTGGGTAGGTTTAGTCTAGGTGTAAAAAGTTCTGTGTCTGTTTAGTAAATTGGTAAAACAATATTAATTCAAATATAAATATTCCTGAAATATAATAAAGGAATTAAAACTTGTTTAATTAATAAATTTTGATTTATAATTCAGAAAAATGTGTATAATATAAGAAAATTTGTAGAAAAATAAAATATATAACTTAAAACTATTATCAAACATTATTATGTTAACAATTCAAATAATTATTATTTAATAAAGATTTTATAAGTTTTTAATACTTTGATAAATCATATCTTAATATTAATAAATGTTAAAAATATAAATAAAATACCAAAAATCTTAGAAAAATAAGAACTATAATTTAAAACTATAATCATGCATTATTATTTCACTTAATTAAATATTTATTAAGTGTTTATAAAGTATTAAACATTGTAAAAATCATATCTTATTATTTATAAATGATAAAAATAAATGTAATATACCAAAATAAACACAAAAATAAGACCTACATATTAAAAATATAATATTCCACTTTTGAGGTAAATAAAAAGTTAAACACTTTAATAACTTGAATTTAAATCTATTTCTTTAGTTAATAATTCATACAAGGTGTAACACCCTCAGAATCGGCCCTATGCAAGTTTCAGCGATTACCGCCAAACCCGCATAGAAACGATTCAAAGGTGCCCACCACGCACTTTCGTGCGGGTGGAAAACGAAGTAATACCATTACACAATAGTCCACGATGGAACCCACAGAACAGATATATATATAACACCGACTCAAAGAGTCAAGAATACAGTACAAAGATCCAAATCACCTTGAAAACGATACAGCGTCCGAGTACGGACAAGATGCAAATTGGGATAAGAGCCCTAAAGAATAACTAATGGCGTCCATAACCCTGCCCAGGCCAAGCCGGAAGGGTAACCCTGCTAACGACGTCGACCTCAAAACCTGCTTAAACAAAAGGGGTGCCGACAAAGGGCAAAGGAAAAAGAGAGAGCGGTTAGTACTGAGGCCAGTACACGGCGAGACTAGAATTCGGCGGTCCTCGCCTACATAGGTATGGTGGACTGAAGCGGCAGCGCAGCATGCACTAAACAACCTATAGAGACTCGATACAACTGGCGGCTATCAGAGAGGGGCAAGAAAGACCTATCCGGAACCAACCTGATACTACCACCAAACATACCCATCCTGGTATTTCCCCCTCGAGACCAAACGAGGAAGTCAACCGAGGAACTCACACCGTTGGCAGTTTTATTTATTCAGTTATCGTTGCAGCAATTACTAGTCAGGTATAGATAGTCATCCTGATATAATAAGCAGTGGGCACTTTTAGTTAACCATTCCGTTGTAGTTGCAACACTTACTAGTCAGATACAATTAGCATGAGATATCCCAAAACCCAGCAGTTGTTGGTACTTTTATTTAGCCATTCCGTTGTAGTGGAGCTGGTTACTAGTCATATCAGATACAAGTCAAATTATTACAGTAAACTTTAGTTATAGTTGTCTATGATCGAGAACTGTGCTCCAAGTCGTCCATAACCGCGGACACGGATTCTCGAAAAGATTTAACCCTGCAGGGGTACACCAAAGTTCCCACACGCACCTACACCCTTGTTGTCAGATCAGGTAGGTACAAGATCACAAAACATACACCCAACGGTATGTCGATGGGGTTTCGGACACGACGTTTCCCAGACCCAAAGCAAGCAAAGGGGGCCACCCCACTAAGCTACCCGTAACAAAGTCGGCCGGTCTCCGAGACGGACCCAGGGTTTGCGTCAAAGGCTATAAACGACTGGGAACCCGAAAGTGTGACTGGGCTTGTCGATACCGCGAAAACACTCCGCTTACCTAAACAGTACAGGCGCTCCACGCGCAATAGTAAATAAAGCAGTAAAGCATGACATAAGTACAGGATAGTAATAAAGCCCCAAACTACTTTGTGGCCCCCGGTACAGTACTTTGAAATCAGGTACTAATCGATAGGGGTGCCCACACACCCCACCTGTGGTTAGCGCGCTCGATCTCGGAACAGGTGTCAAGAACTCGGGGTCCTACGGGACACCAGTGAGCAGTTAAAAACCAAATATTGTCTATTACCCACCGGTGCCTCTGCATTTACCTACTTCAATTTCAGTTATTAAACGATAATTAAAGCCATGATCATCTCCAACATAAAGCATATGGCAGCCTTCCAATAGCTGTGGTACTGGACGACACGCAACAGCACTTGAGCAAGCGACTACGACGCGCAAGTACAACTATCTACCAAACAACAGGTAATAGGATGTGTCCAAGGCAATATAAGGCTGCAAGGGATATCGCGGGCACGAAAACTAGAGCATCGCAACACAGATAGCAATAGATCAACAGGAGAGAATAAATACTATAAAAGTAAGATAGGTAGAAAGGGGGAGATTGCTCGCCTGAAAAACATTGCCGAAGGTTCATCTGAAGGTCGGGTCGACACTCGCATCCACTCATCGGCCTAATCCATGAAGAAGCAAAGCACTAGAAGAAACATCGGATGCACTATTTAATACTACGGCAGAAGATCGGGCATGATGCATGTATGATGTATGGCATGGCAAGGATGCGATGCAATTAGGCAATATTAAATGGAACCAGGGTCCCGATAATTAATTAGTAGGTTCATGTTGTTTAGATACCCCGCAATTTAAATGTTGGCTTATCAAGGCAAAATATATGATCGGTTCGCTACACAAATTTAAATGGAACCAATATTAGACTAGAAAATCCCGCATATGGTCTCCATATTTATTTATGAGGTGAATCGACATAATGTCCCCAAACCACATGATATGATGCGAGCATGAGAATTTATATGCAACAAGATATATCATTTATAAAAATAGGGCTTAGGGTCACACATTTGAGGGGGCTCGACGATCTTGACGTTCTATGGTTCGGGTTCGGGTTCGGTCTCACCAGGATCGGTCTTCGGGTTCCGGGAAGAATATCTTGAGGGTCCATGAGGTAGATCTTGGCGCTCCGTGAAGAATATCTTGGTGTCATGCAGGCATCTAACTCAGGCTTGGCGTCGGTGGTCTTGCATAGCCCTTCGGATATCGTCTCGTGTCGGTCTCTATGAGTGGTCAATCTTGGCAGTAGCATTCGAGGTACCGCTACCATCGGTGGTGGGTGGCTCCTTGATTTGTCGGTGATCCGGGAGGACCACAATCCGACATATTTGCTGAACGGCGACGAGCTAGGGTATCACAGACTCAGTGCCTCTCCATCTTCAATAGGACAAAGCAAGCAAACAGCCACACCACGGTACAACGAGAAACAACAACACAGCACGAAGGCTGGCCCCAGAAAAAGAGGTGAAGTACGAAGCAGGTGTCGCGGTGGCGAGTTTGGTGGCAGGCGAGCTTGGCCCGCTGAAGGAGCCTCGCGTTGGAGCGGTGCTGCAGGGACGGAGCCGAGCGGTGGTGTTCACGCGGCGAGGTGGGTGGAGAAGTTGGCGGTGGCGACGAGAGAAAGTTGGTCAAGGGGAAGGCGGGGGGGCCGTCGGCGCTGCAGGGTAGGGCTCGCAGGAGGGAGCCCTGGTGGCGCGAGGAGGGGCGCAAACGGCGACGGGGAGCTCGGTGGAGGGCGCCAGGAAGGCGAAGGCGGCGGCGTCTGCGGGCTGTAGGGAGGCGCAGGAGGACGGCCCCGAGGTCGGGGAAGAGAGAAGGGTCGCTGGCGGCGGCGGTTTTCCTGCGGGGTCTAGGGCGAGCGAGGAAGGAGGAGGTGGGGCGGAGCTCTGTAGGCGGCGGCGGGGTCGGGGGTTGCAGGGAGGAGCGGGGTTGGGGAAGATCGAGTGGAAGGGGCGTCTCGCGGGGTGGGGCCAGGAGCGTTCGGGATGGGGCCGGGAGAGAGATGAGTGGGGGTCGTGTGCGTGAGGAGCGAGGCCTCGCGGCCAAACGGGTGGGGATTGAGCGGGTGGGTCTGGGGTGAGGAGCGGAATGGAGTCTGGTGGGTGGCGGCGTGAGCGTGTCGGGTGAGTGCGTGTGGAGCCAGGGGGTGGCGGCGGCAGGGTGGGGTGAGAGGAAGGATTAGGGTTAGGTTGTTTAGGGTTAGCCAGTTAGGGTTTTTGACTAGTGGGGTTGTAGGTGGTCCGGTTGGTTGGGCTTTTGGGCCTGGCCGACTGGACTGCCTCCCCCACAAAATTAGGTTTTATTTAGTTTTAAATATCCTTTTGATAAAATAGTTTAGGCAAACAAAAGATCCAGACGGACTGAGGGTTTGATTTGAAATAAAAGACGGGGATATTTATAAAACAAATAGAGGATTTTAGAGAAATAGTTTAGTGCAGAAATATGCATGATGTCATGATGATGCATAAATAAAATAACACGCGATTTTCTAGTAGCGGTTTTACCCGGGGTGCTACACAAGGGTAAATAAAAATTGCTAATATTCTAAAAATTAACTAATTAAAGTATAATAAATGATAATAGTCTTAAATATTGATAATATGAAGTCAAAATGGTTTAACACATTTTTACAAGTTTATTGAATTATCCTTCAAGCATTTATATAATTTATGTTCTAAAAAGATCTTTATCAATTGAATAATCTTCAAGAATACTTTGGGATTAAATAAAAACTTTTCCATTTTTCAACTACAAGTTATAAACAAACCAAAACATTATATTGAATCCATAAGTAGTTAAGTAATATTATTTCCTTGTTTACAAACTATAACCACTCATCCATAAAAAGGAAAATGATTCTATTCCACTAAACAATTAGGAAACCATTCAAATAGAAGTGTTACCATTCTTAAAGTATCCTTAGAGAAACATTATAAAGTACACCTAGTACAAATAATATAAGCAATAGGCCTTAAGCCCATCTATGTCTTTAAAGTTAACTTTAGTCTATAATACTTTAAATACTATTCCAAAAGACTTTGTTATGTGTTTTATAGTTAACTTTGGTCTATTACAATTACGTTGTAAATCATCTCAAGTCCAAACTATTCAAGCAAGCACAAACAACATCAACCACATCTGATTAAACACAAAGATTGTTTAAACCTTAGAAAATAAATATTTTCTTCAAATGTTATTCTTTTTGCTACTTAAGTCAACCAATGACGATGAATCGTAATCACATTACTTTATACTTTACTTGTATACTTAGGATCAATAATACTTAAGCTATTTATAAGTGACATTACTTGTAAAGTAAAATTTGAAGATAAACAATTAAAGTGTAAGCAACCTTGAGTAGCATTTCACATTTGTGTGTATCTCATTGTTTTATGATATTGTAACATATTGTTTCACACACACTCACAAGCCTTAATAAGAAGCACAAATATGAAACTTACCTAAAAGGACAACACATTCTAAAGAATCCATTTCCAGTTTCCAAACCCTAGATCAACGTTATCCCCGGGATTTGAGATTATCAACTTGCATTACGATACTTATGCATAAAGTATCTTGCTTCTTTAAACATTAGTCCTTACCGGACCAATGATGTTGATTTCAGATATTGGATCTTTTATATTGTCTCGAAGACCGTGAGTGCATAATATTGCAATCACAAAAGGCAAGTTCACACTTGCTCATGTCCTTTGTTTATTTTCTGTGAAGTATTTTGAAAATCCAGTGTTGTCATCACCTTCATTTGAAAAATATCAGAAAACACTATTTTTTATAATAATGTGAACTATTGGTTACTGATCCAGGGTGATCAGCTAATCTATTAAATCTGGCAGTTGGAATACCACTGTTCAGGACTATATCACCTAGGATTTAACAACCAATGTCGCCAGTGATTCTTGCGCCGTATATTACGCGTTGACCATGAGATTTGGAATGGGATGGATAAGTCAGCTGTATATTTTCCCTCTCGCATGGAGCCGGATGTGCGGGTCGTGGCTGTTATCACTCGTAGCGTGCATATTAATTGGTAATTCATAGAGGATATGCAGCATATGGGTGGGAGCCCTCAACTTCCCACGATAGTTCCGGCATCTGAACGGTCTGTATTGCCTATTGCCGTAATTCAATGGGTGGGCATGGCATACACCAAGGAGACATGCGGGGTCGCGGAGAAGGCAGTGATTGGCTTGTATCTTAGGTTGGGCCTCAAACCAAGGAAGTTTGAACGGGAACATAATCTCGGCCATGCAACAAAGCCTAAGGTCTCTCATGGGTAAAGTGACGCACCTCTGCAAAGTGTAAGAACTGTAACTTGTTACTCCCTGTTTTGGGATGGAGCTGCGAACGCGGCGGGAAAGGAACTCCATGAAAGTTCTGGTAAACCCGTGAAGGCTGACAGACATAGCTTTTCAGAATAAAAGAAACCTTTGAAGAAATGTTTACGAAAACCTGCATTGCCTACGACCTACGGTCTGTGGCTGTAGATATAGTGCATCAAACACTCCTTTTCTAGTGAACTTGCTGAGTACGCTCGTACTCAACATATCTTCTTAACCCTTGCTAGATTCTGAAGCCATTAAGACGACGTCTACATCAAGCATGCTCCATAAATCATCATCAAAAGCTTAAGCTCTTCAATGAAGTAAAGGAAGTCAACATATACATCAACTCAAGTGAAGACGAAGTTGCTGATTAGATAAGAATAGAATTTTTAACCATAGAACCTACTTCTGTAGAGTATTGCAATAGCAGCAATGCAAGCCCAGTAGTTCAGTTACTAGTTTTATAAGTATGGTAGCTATGAGTTATTTATTCCTGATTCTTCTTTGTAAGAAGTTTCTTTCTCTCTCTTTAACCTAGAGTGTTCTCTGGATCTTGTGTAAAGAGTTGAGTTGTAACCTATAGTCATGTCTTGGACCTGCTGTGTTTCTGTTGTACTACTCTAAGGGATGTAATACTAGTGAACGGTGTTTCATTGGTGTTATGTCAATGACTATAGTGTACTACATCATGCAGTGGTATGCTGGGTCACCGCAACTATAGAGGAAAAGCTTTTAACTATTGATAAAAATATATCCTCTTTGTCTGAAGCGCAGTCTTCCTTGATTAATAAAATGGCTGCTAAATCTAAAACTATGGAAAACACCTTTGCTGCTGTTCATGCCATACAAGTTACTATTGATGAAAATGTTAGACTGTTAGCTCAACTCCATGCTAGGTGGGAAATGGAAACTGAAATTGATAGACACAATAGTGTGTGCACCATCACCACTAAACCACAAGTAGTCCCTATTCCTCCTCCTACTATGCCTAAGCCTATTGAGCCTACTACTAGTGATACTAAGTTTGATTTTGATATTGATGGTTGCAATATTTATGAAGTGATTATGTTCCTACTGATGACCCACAAGTATAGGGGTGTATCGTAGTACCTTTGATAAATAGGAGTGTCGATCCCAATGAGGAGCAGAAGGTGCTGAACAATGGTATGGAGCAGGAAATCTCTGTAAATACTTAGCAAACGGATTTTTAGTGGTTTTCTGATAAGGCAACAAAACAAAGAGCAAGTAACAAATAACAAACGCAGAAAGTGGCCCAATCCTTTCTTAGCAAAGGATAAGCCGGTGGAAATACTTATAAAGACCAAACGTTCTCGAGGACACATGGGAATTCTGTCAAGTGCTTTCGCTTCAAATAGCTGAGTACTCGTCTTTGGTGTTGTAAGTGTTGTGTGGGTGAACCTATGCTAATGTACCGACCTTACTTGGACTAATACATACTTGTGATTAAACCCCCTGCAAACATCCGTAACTATAGGAAAGTAATTAAGATATAAATCTAACCACAACCTTAAACTCTGATATCCTACGCTCCCTTATGCAATGGTGTCCTAACAGGGGTCAAGGTTTTTGTCACTCCGGCAACCCCACAATTAGTATCCAAATACACAATGCATTCCCCTAGGCCCATAAATGGTGAAGTGTCATGTAGTCGACGTTCACATGACACCACTAGAAGAATAGCACCACAACTTAAATACTAAACCATTGAATAATAACTCAACACAGATCCACTAATAACAACATGACTTCTCCCATGTCCTCAGGAACTAGACGAACTACTCACAAGACCTCATATGGATCAAGATCAAAGATGATATGATAATGGATAACAATTTGAACATAAACAATAATCCAATGGTTCCACTCACAAGCATCAACTACAATAGTAATTAATAGCGGGAAAGTTTCCCGTAAGAACTAAAGCAATATCCAACACAATTGTTACAGCGGGACGGAGTGGTGATGATGGTGCTGGTGGAGATGATGGTGTGGATGATGATGATGATCCCAATGAAGCCTAGCTTGATGACGGTGTTGATGGCGACGATCTCCCCTCTTCGGGAAGGAATTCCCCTGGTAGAAATCTGTCTGCCGGAGCGATCTTTCTATCTCGGTGTTTTCCGCCCCCCAGAGGCGGCAGAAATCTATCTGTGGTCGCTCCCCTGGCCTTAGGGTTTCATAGGGAAGATATAGGCGAAGGGGCGGAGCCAGGAGACGGGCAGGTGGGCCACACCTGCCCTAGGCGCGGGGTCAGGTGGGCTCGCGCCTAGGGGGTGTGGGCTCCCTGTGTCCCCTCTTCATCCCTCCTTCTGGATTCCTTCGTCTTCTGGGAAAATAATATAATTCCATATTTTTCTGGTATTTTCTTATCTTCGCGAAATTGCATCGAAACGCCCTCTTTTCCATTAGAATCTAGGCTCCGAAAGTCCATCCTCCAAGAATCATCCAACATGCATAAACAGTGGAAAAGACATAAGCAATACCTCATAATAAGATAAATATCAATGAATAGAGGTAAATTATGATATAGAAAGGTGATGCAAATTGGGCGCATCAACTCCCCCAAGCTTAGACCTTCGCTTGTCCCCAAGTGAAAACTGAGCTCGGTAAATGATACGTCCAAAACGTATCTACTTTCTCGGACACTTTTCTATTGTTTCTTATCTAAACTTGTGTGATTTGGATACAACTAACACAGACTGACGCTGTTTTCAGCAGAATTACCTTGGTGTCTTGTTTTTGTGCAGAAAATCAACTGTCAGTAAAAATCCTGAAAAATATGCTAAAAACTATTTCTCACCAGAAGATCCACGGAGCCAGAAGGGGAGACAGAGGGGAGGCCTGGGGGGCCCAGACCCACCCCAGGCGTGGGGTCAGTACCCCCACGCGCGGGCCCACTGACCTTGCGCCTGGGGGAGGTCTGGCCACCCCAGGCAGCTCCTCGGCCTCCCTCCGCGCCTATAAGTTGCCTTCTGACCTAAAAACAGAGGGGGGTTCAATAGTTTTCCAGAAAGAGTTCCGCTCCGCCGCCGCCATGAGAAACCAATATTCAGATCCAGAAACTCCGTTCTGGCACCCTGCCGGGACGGGAAATTTGGAAAGGATCATCGTCATCACCAACGCATCTCCATCAACCACCAATGTTTCCCTCATCCATGAGTGAGTAATCCTCCGTTGTAGGCTTGGGGATGGTAGGGATTGGATGAGTTCTATCATGTAATCGAATAAGATCTATTAGGGGCATAGTGCCTAGTATCTATATTGGTGCTATTTGACTTTGTTGCAACTTGTTGTGCTTAATGCTTGTCACTAGGGCCTGAGTGCCATGATCTCATATCTGAACTTATTATTGATTCATTATGATAGTATTGTTTGTGATCCTATCTGCAAGTTGTGTACACATATCATTGTCCGGATCCAAAGGCCCCAAAGTGACAATAATTGGGACAACTGGAGGGGATGGCTATGGTGTGAGGATCACATGTGTTCACGGAGTGTTAATGCTTTGCTCCGGTGCTCTATTAAAAGGAGCACCTTAATTGCCAGTAGTTCTCTAGTGGGCCCGCTGCCACGGGCTGGCTGGACAGAAGATGTTGTACAAGTTCTCATTGCGAGCACGTATCATTGTTTAGTACATGGATGCTTATTATTATTTATCTGCAATGCCCTAGTTCTTTGAAGTTACATGTTTAGACTCGTCCATGCAACACCCGTCCATCCATCCCTATGCCTACCGCACTCGAATCCTACTATTATCGTTACTGTTACTATTGCTCTTGTTGCACTGTTGTTGTTGCTGTTGCTTTGTTGTTGCTACTACAAACTGTTGCTACTGATAAACTTCTGTGAGCAAGAACTATTTCCAGGTGCAGCTGAACTGACAACTCAGTTGTTAAGGCTTGCAAGTATTCTTTGGCTCCCCTTGTGTCGAATCAATAAATTGGGTAATACTACCCGCGAAGACTGTTGCGATCCCCTATACTTGTGGGTCATCAAGACTATTTTCTGGCGCCGTTTCCGGGGAGCATAACTTTATTTGTAAGTTCACTGGATCTATTATTATTCACTGCTACTCCTTTCATCATGGGGAAGTCTCGTGATGGAAAGTTCCCTATTTTACCATCCACTACAAGAAGAGGTACAATCCTAAACACCTCTGTTTCTCTTGATTCACCGTCTGTTATAAGTAAGCTTGTCACACCACCACCACATACTCATGCTACACACACTGCTACTAAACCCATCTTTATTTCGTCAAGCATATACTACTGACCAGAGCATATACTAGCTGTAAGATTTTTCTCTTTTTCTTTCAAATCTCAAAAAGTGTTGCTACTGACCAGAGCTTGGTTTGCCAAAACCAATTTAGATACACTTGATGCTCCCAAAGTGATGTCAATACTGATCAACAAGATCCATCATATAATAGAGATTGCAAACTAAAAATAAGAAGTGCAACAAGTAAAAGATGAAACTTCTCATTAATATTCCAACAAAGGCACTCACACCAAGGGATACATAGATAACCAACTAAAGGAGAGATACTTCCACATGCAAACCAAACTATAATATAACCTCTCTACCAAAGATACGAATCCACTAAAAAGGTAAAAGATAAAAGATAATGGTGGTGATACCGCGACACTCCCCCAAGCTTGGAACAAGCCAAGGGGATGCCAAACCTGATGACGAATTACTCCTTTGGCGGTGGTGGTGTTCTCTTGATAAGATCTTTAATAAGTTTCCTTAACTCCTCAATCTCAAAGGTTAGGGTACGAATCAACTCTGAGTTTTGCTCAATGCGGTTCATGATCATATCGGACTGAGAGTTCCAGTCCTTATTATTCTTTCCCCACTCTTACTTCTTAGTGTGTTCCTCCCCTGCATGGTTAGAACGAGGTATGTCCCACATCGAGGGCAAGTTCCCTTTGGGCACATATTGATATTGACGCTCATGTATGAGAGTGTGGAAGGGTTTCTTGGTACTTGGAGGAGGTGACTGCGGAGAGAGGGCATGACGAGACTTCCCTCCTGTAGACATCCGTGTTGTCCTCTTGAGCTTGATAGGTTTTGTCACCACTCCAATGCTCACGACGGTAATGCGGGTGTCCAGTGGCTTGGGGATGCCCAAGGCATCCCCTTCTTCATCAATAAAAAGCTCAGGTATGTCTAGACACTTCGTTTTTATTGTTTCATGCATAGTTGTGTTGTTCTTGGAGCGTCTTAGTTTTTGTTTGCTTTGCTTAGTTTGTTTAGTTTGCTTGAATAAAGTAGTTTGGACCCCCGTTCTTGTTGTGTTGTTTTACAAATAAGTTGCTTGGTGTTGGAAAGGAGTAGTAAGTTCTTGCTTGTAAGTGCAAGAGGAGCTTGCATTGACTGTGACTTAGACTTTAGCATGACATGCTAGGTGTTGTTTTGACCTTATGCTTAGTGATTATTATTGTAGCATGTCTTGTTCCAAACAATTGGGATTGCTTAGTGTGCCTTGAATAAATTATGTGTTTTTTTAGCATGCAAAAGCATAGTATTGTGGTATTCTCCTTTGATGTTTTGCTTGGGTTGACTTGGCACATGCTCACACCATGTTATGACTATGACAAGTCACCATTAGCCTCTATGATCATTTAGTCCTTGACTTGTAGTACCACTCTTTGCTTTGATTAGTATGCTTTGTTGCACTGCATGATTATGGCCATTATGCTCTCTTAGTTGGCTGCTCCCAGTCTTTTGCTAGCCTCCACTTGTATGAGTAAGCTCTACTCATGCTTCCAACTCGCAAGAAACCAAGTTATTCCAAAGTATCCACTATAAACTCCTATGCATGGTGTGTTACACCATTCCAAGTATATTCTTGTTTTCAACTATCTTCCAATTAAAAACTATTTTGTTATGAGAAAACTTAGTGATTAAAGCCCTCACGAACATGATGGCACACTTTATATTCTTTGCCCCTAATAAACTTGAACCATTGGGACAACTTTGTTGTATATGCTTGAACTTATACGTTGGAATTAGCAGAACCGTGTTGTCACGGAGAACGCCTTCAATATTGCACTTGTACTTTGTACTCAGTTGATATCATGCTCTTTTGTCTATGGATGTTACCAGTGTGAAATAAAGAGGGAACTTGTAAGTCCATGGAGTTTGTATTCTGTGTTAGAGAAACGCCTGGGCCGCTAGCCTAAGCCATGCCTAATCATGGTGGAAACTTGCGGCATCACCATAGTGAGCTATCTATGAAGCATCCTCAATAAAAAAGCTATGCATATGGTAAATAAAAATATTGCTGAGATGCTCATTTTCTGCTTGCCTTGTCATTTTGGTTATGGGAAAGCTCCTGTACCATATGCAAGGGGTACCCCGTTGACGGTTCTCAATGATATGCAAATACTTACAATGACAAGAACTTACCTGGGCCCAAAGTTGAGTATGCATGAGGTGTGGCCCTCGTATTCAAGGGACTTGAGATTGCCAACTTATACTTCATCAAGCATATACTCCATATTTGCCACTTTAACCTTAATCACTTCAAGATGCTTATGATAGGGGCAATGAGGGCTGAAAGCTAACAAGTACCATAATTTTTGGAAGCTCTTTTTGAAACTTGTAATCCCTGCTTCCTTTACAAAAATGCCTTTCTTCCACCATTATTGAGTCTCCACCTTCTACCTTTAGGCACCATTGAGAGAGCATAGTTGTCATTCTGTGTGCAGTGTTCCAAAGCTTATTAATTGATGCATATTGTGATATTACTTGTTCTTGTGCTATTTGTTTCTACTCACCCTTGTGAACTTTGAAGGTGTCCTATGCATCTATTTTCTACTCTATGAGGGACAAGCTGATTGCCACTATGCTATGTTTTCTATATGTGAAACAAACAAACGTTTTTCAAATGCATATTATTCATGATCATTGTTTGTAACTTGTCATGTTGCATGCATAGTTACTTTGTCTTATTGTTAGAACTCCATCTTTCATGCACATGTTTAGAGTTCTTTGATCCCAACTTTCAATGCTTGCAAATGGTTGGATCTTTATTGTTAGGGTGCATGTCACCTAAAAAATTATTCTTTTATCACTTACCTACTCGAGGACGAGCAGGAGTTAAGCTTGGGGATGTTGATACGTTGGAAACATATCTATAATTTTTGATGCTCCATGCTTGTTTAGTATCTACTTTGCTTTACTTGTCTACACTTTGAGGTGCTTTTTACATGTTTTCTGGTACTAACCTATTAACAAGTTGCAACAGTGCTAGATGCTTGTTTTTTGTTGTTTTTGGTTTTAGAAAAGTTAGTAAAGAAATATTCTCAGAATTGGACGGGACAAACGTCAAAGTCAATTACTTTCCATGGGGAACAAGAAGTCCAGAGGGGAGCCAGAGAGGCAAGACAGGGCGGCTAGACCCACCCTAGGCACGGGTGGGCCCTGCCCCACGCCTGGGAGGGGTGTGGGGCCCCTGGTCACCGCCTCGGCCTCCCCCTTCTCCTATAAGAAGCCCCCAACACAGAAACCCTAAGCACCCGATCGAATCTCCACGAAACCGCCTGTAGCCGCCGCCACCATCATCCCTAGATCGGGGGATCTGAAGTTCTTCCCGACACCCTGCCAAAGGGGAGATCATCCCGGAGGCCTTCTCCCCGGTATGATGAGTGAGTAGTTACACCTTCGACTATGGGTCCATGTAGTAGCTAGATGGTTGTATCTCCTCCTTTGTGCTTTCATGTATAGATCTTGTAAGCTCCGTTCATGATGAAGATCTAATCTATTTGTAATCATGTATGTTGTGTTTGCGGGGATCCGATGGATATTGAGATTATTATGTTGGTTTGATTAATGGTTTTGTCTTTATGATTCTATCATGTCTGTGTTGTTTGTGATCTTGCATGCTCTCCGTTGTTAGTAGTTATCTTGGCCAAGTAGTTGCTCATGACTCCAAGAGGGGGTATTTATGCTCGATAGTGGGTTCATGCCTCTAGTTTCCAAGGGAAGTGACAATAATCTCTTCGGTTGTAGATGTGTTGTTTCTACTAGGGAGAAAAGAACGGTCTCTTGTTCATGGAACATGTGGACTGTTTACCTTACATACTTTGCTTAAAGCAGTTGTCTGTTGCTTGCAACTTAATACTGGAGGGGGTTCGGATGATAACCTGAAGGTGGACTTCTAGTCATAGATGCAGTTGGATGGCGGTCTATGTATCTTTTTGTATTGCCCAAACGAATCTCATAGGATCTTTCTAACTAGTAATTGCAATGTTATGCCTTGCTCAGTTCCTGTCAATTGCCTTGCTGTAATTTGTTTTTCCTTCATGCCATGTTGTTTATCTAAGGAGAGCACCTCTAGTGAACTATGGACCCCGGTCCAATCTTTACCATTGATACATCTTCCACTATTACTTGTTTACTTGCTGCAAACCATTACCTTCCACACCATACGTTTAATCTTTGTTACAGCAAACCAGTGAGCTTGACAACCTTTGTCACATCCCAAGATTTTCCAAATCTTGTAATGTGAAAAAAATAAATGAATAAAATAAAACTTTGTTGATTTTCAGGATGAGAAGAAACTTTTTGAATCCATTTAGGAAACTTTCAAAACCTATTTGGATCAAATAAAATCCTAAAGGGATTTTAAAAAAAGTTAAATAAACAATAAAGTTAAAAATATTTTGAATTACTATTTTGGATCTTTTCAATAAAAAGATTTGGTTTCAAATGAAAAAGTAAAAATATAAATAAGGACTATTTATATAGAGCCAAATTAAACCTTGGCCAAGTTTTTGAAATAAAATATTTTGCTTTGATTAAAAGAGTAAAATCTTATTTAAATAAAATAATAAGGATTTAATATCCAATTTTATTAAAAATAAAGGCTTTTCCCATTTTAAATAAACACTAAAACTTATTAAATTATTTTAAATAAGTTTTCCAAGTGTTTATTATTTTCAAATAAAACCTACTGAATGGTTTTGGTACTATTTTGGATTTCAAATAGAATTTTAAAAATAAATAAATCAAACCCTATTTGATTTAATAACTAAAGTCCATTTTATTTAATTAATAAATGGATCCTAAAAAGAATAAAAATATTATTTTATTTTGGACTTTGGTTTATGTTGTTAAACAGAATCAAATTCAGTTGCAAAGTGTGATGAAAGTTTGATTTGATTTGAATGCTTGATTGGTTGTTTGAAATTCAAAACAGAAAATAGAATTGGAAAAGAATAAAACATTCAGAAAAAAAATGAAAACAAACCTGACCCAACCCAGCAAGCCCACTAAGCCCAGTACCAGCCCAGCTTCCCTCTCTCCCGAAGAAAACGTTTCGCACCCAGTTATTAACGCACAGAGCGACTGACTGGTGGACCCTCTCCCTTTCACTCTCCTTCGCTGACAAAGCGGACCCACGCAGCTAGCTCACCTCCTTCTTCCTCGCGCAGACACCGCCTGCCGTTGCTGCCATTTACGCCGGCGTTGAATACGCGATGAATACGCCTTGATTCCTCGCAGTAACAGCGCCCATTTAACCGCCTGCGCTTTCTCTCCATTTCCCCTCAAGCGCCTCCCTCTCTCTGCCCCCAGGCCGTCGTAATTTCGAGCCACACCGTCACTGCTCCGACGAGCTCCCTCTCCAATTCCGGCCCAACCTCGCCACCCCTTGCCTCCCTGAGCACACGACCGTGACCCCCACTCCCAGGCGCTTGTTTTTGTGCCATCCGTTCAACCGCGGGCGCCCTAGAACCAACAACCACTGAGCGCCGCCGCGTCTGCCTTCTTCTCCGGCGAACTTCCCTGGTAAGAACCGACCACCCCGCACCCTCTCCTTCACGCACGCAGCTTCGCCTTGATCTTGCGCATCTAACCGTATCCTCATTTTGCTTCGGGGTCAACCACAGCATGGCCTCCGACCACGACCAGAGCCGCCTGACGCCGTGCTTAACTCCGGTGAGGAATTCCGACGGATCCTGAGCGACCCTCGCCTCCTCGCAACTACGTTGAGCTCCCCCACACTACTGCAATCACGGTGAGCCATTCCTTCCTTCCCCTAGCATCCTCTAGCGCCAGCTTCGCCGTTGGCCGAACGTCGCCGCCGCGCGCAGCCGTCGAGCGCCGCCAGATGTTGGTCAAGGTGACGATAGCCGTTGGATGAAAACCTTGCGGCTGCGATTAGAACTAGACGAACCGGTACGCGCCCCATCTGATCCATTCGTTTAAGTTAGATCCAACGCCCCACAGAGCGCAATCCGCGCGAAGTGGTACCACCCAATGAGATCATGCCGCGTGGCACTAGACCTGTTTAAAAGAAACTTTGAATCAGATTTATTTGCAAACTTAAAACCCTTGTAACTTTTGATCCACACGTCCAAAAATTACAAACTTGATATCATTGGAATCAGTGGAACAAGCCCTAGACAACCATGTAATTTGTTTAGTAAAAAGCCCCTGGTAAAATGTTTGTTTTTGCAGAAACATTTGTATGCTTGCTTAGGAGATAAAAATTATTCCAAAATGTTTTTAGGGTTAAAATCTTTGAAAATTGGTTTGTGGTGAACCTACTGACCTTAGGAACCAACTTGTGGATTTAAAAATGTATTTGGTGAAGATTAGGATGGATTAATTGAATTAGCCCATTTCTAGTCAAATAAAAATATTGATTTTGTTATGAAAATGATTTTGGAGTAAAAACTTTGGGAAAATGATTAGAATCAAACCTACTGACCCTAAACACCAAGTTTTGTGAACTAACAACTTACTTGGTGAACAACATAAAATTGTTGCTTTGCTAAAAACATTTTCCACCACATAAAATAATGAATGGATTTAAAAATGGTTTATAGATAAAACCCTTTTGCAAATAACTTTGCCACTTTAGAAAAATGACCACTTTGGACTTTACAAAGTTTAGAACCTAGTGGATACCACCTTTGCAAATAAAACTATTTTTGCATGCTTGCATGCGTGACTTAGCTTCTATGATTTTATGTGTGATTGAGTTGATTGAAAATTTGTTTGGAATGCTAGTTGAATTTGTGTTTGCTTGCTTGAATTGTAGTGACTTGAAGAGTGTGATTGTAGCAAGGACAAGGAGTGAACTTATACTCTACCAAAAAGGCAAGTGATGCTTCATACTTTTGTCCCATTACTTTCACTATGCATTAGTGATTTTCTCTAAGTAAAACTTGCATGGAATTTTGCTAAGTATAAACCTTGCTATGGGAAAACCTAGTAGATGAAAACCTTAGAAGAATTTCCTAAGTTAAGATTCCTACTACTATCAAGCTTAGCTTAGCTAATAGAAAACAAGGGTGGAATATGCATTCATACTATGGAAAATTTCTAAGTCTGAGGACTTGTGTTTTTGTTTAATAAAACAACTAAGTTAATGAATCACCTGGGTGGAATGGTAATTGCTTGGTGGTTTTTGGTTGAGTGGTTCACAAGGCCCATGTTTATGGTTTACCTTGTGTATCTCACTTGTGGATGGCCACCCAGGAACAAAGAGATTTGAGATGTCAAATGTTGAGAAGCTTCAAGTGCAACCACTTGGCATTATGGGCTCTGCCTGGATCACATAAGTTGCTAGAACTTAGCCATTTGGACAGTTGGTGGTAGTGGGAATGATAGGTTGGAGCGCGTCCATTTGGTCTAAGGGAAGGCTTCTGAAAGGTCCTGTCTTGGGAAACCAAGTCTGGTGGGGAAAGTGCACAACCTCTGCAGATGGAAAAATCTAAGTACTTAGCCAAGTCCATGGCAATGGACAACTTGAGCATCAAGACATGGAAGCTATCAAAAAATCTCATCACTCCAACTTCTAAGTTAAAAACTTGTGGTTGAACAAGGGTTAAAGGATCTTCAATCTTTGATTGGGAGATGCCTTGGGAAAGATTATTTTGTCAAGAAAAAACTTAGTGTTTTCAAATGATAAGGAAAAATCTATTTTGAGCAATGCAAGCCTCAACTCCACTTAGCCAAAAGCATATAGATGATAGACTCCACTATACTATCATAGTATCACTTGCCAATACAATTCAAATGTATTGACCCTTGTGGCTGTAACTTGTATGTTGCAGGTTTGATTGATTTAGTGAAGTGTGTTGATTAGGATTACAAAGTCTACAACCAACATGTCTGCCTGTGTCACTTTGAAGATGAAGGACCCCATGCTTATAGATATTCTGCTGCAATGTAATGTAATAGCCAAATGAGCTATGTAAGATGTAATAAAATTATGTTATTCCTGGTTATAAAGTTGTATTATGACCTTTGTTTCTTGATATTACATCTTAACTGTGGATGCTAGCTATTGATCCAGGGACTAGCATTGTAAACACAGGGATCTCTACCTTATGATAGGTTGGGAACCTTGTAGATGGTATCAGAGCATTGTGTTGCCAGTAGGATTTGTAAACCTAGGGTTGGACAAAAACCCTTAGAAAAATAGGAGTTGTATTTGATCCAAAATTTATTTACAAACAATCTTGTAAACTCTTTTCTCAACCATTTTGGTTTTGATTCTACATCTCTTCTATTTCAACTTGATGGATAAAGCCTACCCCATGGCCAAAGACTACACCATGTGCAAAGGACTTCATCAACTCTAATGACTTCAACTTCTTCAACTCTAATGACTTCAACATCTTCAACTCTAATGACTTAAACATCTTCAACTCTAATGACTTCAACATCTTCAGCATATTCACCAAGGACTTCAACCTTGGATATCACTAAGGACAAGTGAGACAAGAAGTCTTGCTCAAGATTTGGAGACTAAGGAAACACAACTTAGAAGGAGCCATCCTCACTTTTGAAGTCTTGTGACCAAAAGTTTTCCCAAAGAAACCATGATCTCATGGAATAAGAATCAACCAAGAAAGATGGAAAGATCACAAGTGAACCATATAGATGGACCACCATATTTTAGTTAAGTCAAACACACCAACTTATGTGGTGTAACAAAAATATTTTTGATTGCCTAAAAATATGCTTGAAACTTGTTGTTTGAGTGGAATGTTTGTTTGTGATTGCTTGCACATTGCTTGTGTGAATTGTGATGTGTGTGATTGGAAATATTCCCTTAGAAATATCTTGCCTATTCTAATCCCAATTCAACCCAAACAGATGACTACTCCAAGAGACTCCAACTTCAAGGATGGTGACACCAACAACAACCAAGAGGGCAACATGAGAGAACTTATAGCAACCCAGAACCAGTTGAGCCAAGAGACAACTCAGCTTTTAGCCAACAACAATGGACTAGACCCAGCCATACAAAGGATTTTGAAACTTCAATCCCAATTGTTGCAAGGATTGGTTACCTAAATGATCAACATGAGAGAAAACTTTTCCCAAAGAGCTAATGACAACAAGGATGACAAAGATGTTATTCTAGAAGGAACCCAAGCATGCAATATTTGTAGATACAAGGATCATACATGCAAGGAGCATGAAGATCAATGCCCTAATTGCGAATAAGAAAGTCATATCTCTAGTAACTGCCCCAAGAAGAGAGAAAGATTTCCCACCTTTGAGGTAAGATATGAAGAACATGAACTAGAAGAACTTCTAGCTTTGGAGAGACCCAAGAAGAAGAAGAAATTCCCCAACCCTAACAAGAAGGATATTACTCAAGTACAATGTTACAATTGCAAAGAGATGGGACACTATGCCAATGAATGCCCAGAAAAGAAGAAGAATCAAAGAAACAAACAAGAGGCAATGATACCAAAGGAAAAGAAAGATATCAGCCAAGTGATGTGTTTCAAATGCAAGGAACTAGGCCACTATGCAAACTTCTGTCCAGAAAAGATGAAGCACAATATAAACCAGCCTATGAAGGATCTCAGCCTTGTCACATGTTTCAAGTGTGAAAACAAAGGACACTATGCAGATGTTTGCCCAGAGAAGATTTCCCCAGGATCCCAAGAAGGCCAATATGTAAATTAGTTGGAAATTTTTTAAGGGTGGTAGTACCCTAGTTGTTTTGAGCCAACTTGTAACCCTAGCCTTCCCAAATCTCGGGATGAGATTTATTTTAAGGGTGGTAGCCTGTCACATCCCAAGATTTTCCAAATCTTGTAATGTGAAAAAAATAAATGAATAAAATAAAACTTTGTTGATTTTCAGGGTGAGAAGAAACTTTTTAAATCCATTTAGGAAACTTTCAAAACCTATTTGGATCAAATAAAATCCTAAAGGGATTTTAAAAAAAGTTAAATAAACAATAAAGTTAAAAATATTTTGAATTACTATTTTGGATCTTTTCAATAAAAAGATTTGGTTTCAAATGAAAAAGTAAAAATATAAATAAGGACTATTTATATAGAGCCAAATTAAACCTTGGCCAAGTTTTTGAAATAAAATATTTTGCTTTGATTAAAAGAGTAAAAGTTTATTTAAATAAAATAATAAGGATTTAATATCCAATTTTATTAAAAATAAAGGCTTTTCCCATTTTAAATAAACACTAAAACTTATTAAATTATTTTAAATAAGTTTTCCAAGTGTTTATTATTTTCAAATAAAACCTACTGAATGGTTTTGGTACTATTTTGAATTTCAAATAGAATTTTAAAAATAAATAAATCAAACCCTATTTGATTTAATAACTAAAGTCCATTTTATTTAATTAATAAATGGATCCTAAAAAGAATAAAAATATTATTTTATTTTGGACTTTGGTTTATGTTGTTAAACAGAATCAAATTCAGTTGCAAAGTGTGATGAAAGTTTGATTTGATTTGAATGCTTGATTGGTTGTTTGAAATTCAAAACAGAAAATAGAATTGGAAAAGAATAAAACATTCAGAAAAAAATGAAAACAAACCTGACCCAACCCAGCAAGCCCACTAAGCCCAGTACCAGCCCAGCTTCCCTCTCTCCCGAAGAAAACGTTTCGCACCCAGTTATTAACGCACAGAGCGACTGACTGGTGGACCCTCTCCCTTTCACTCTCCTTCGCTGACAAAGCGGACCCACGCAGCTAGCTCACCTCCTTCTTCCTCGCGCAGACACCGCCTGCCGTTGCTGCCATTTACGCCGGTGTTGAATACGCGATGAATACGCCTTGATTCCTCGCAGTAACAGCGCCCATTTAACCGCCTGCGCTTTCTCTCCATTTCCCCTCAAGCGCCTCCCTCTCTCTGCCCCCAGGCCGTCGTAATTTCGAGCCACACCGTCACTGCTCCGACGAGCTCCCTCTCCAATTCCGGCCCAACCTCGCCACCCCTTGCCTCCCTGAGCACACGACCGTGACCCCCACTCCCAGGCGCTTGTTTTTGTGCCATCCGTTCAACCGCGGGCGCCCCAGAACCAACAACCACTGTGCGCCGCCGCGTCTGCCTTCTTCTCCGGCGAACTTCCCTGGTAAGAACCGACCACCCCGCACCCTCTCCTTCACGCACGCAGCTTCGCCTTGATCTTGCGCATCTAACCGTATCCTCGTTTTGCTTCCGGGTCAACCACAGCATGGCCTCCGACCACGACCAGAGCCGCCTGACGCCGTCCTTAACTCCGGTGAGGAATTCTGACGGATCCTGAGCGGCCCTCGCCTCCTCGCAACTACGTTGAGCTCCCCCACACTACTGCGATCACGGTGAGCCATTCCTTCCTTCCCCTAGCATCCTCTAGCGCCAGCTCCGCCGTTGGCCGAACGTCGCCGCCGCGTGCAGTCGTCGAGCGCCGCCAGATGTTGGTCAAGGTGACGATAGCCGTTGGATGAAAACCTTGCGGCTGCGATTAGAACTAGACGAACCGGTACGCGCCCCATCTGATCCATTCGTTTAAGTTAGATCCAACGCCCCACAGAGCGCAATCCGCGCGAAGCGGTACCACCCAATGAGATCATGCCGCGTGGCACTAGATCTGTTTAAAAGAAACTTTGAATCAGATTTATTTGCAAACTTAAAACCCTTGTAACTTTTGATCCACACGTCCAAAAATTACAAACTTGATATCATTGGAATCAGTGGAACAAGCCCTAGCCAACCATGCAATTTGTTTAGTAAAAAGCCCCTGGTAAAATGTTTGTTTTTGCAGAAACATGTGTATGCTTGCTTAGGAGATAAAAATTATTCCAAAATGTTTTTAGGGTTAAAATCTTTGAAAATTGGTTTGTGGTGAACCTACTGACCTTAGGAACCAACTTGTGGATTTAAAAATGTATTTGGTGAAGATTAGGATGGATTAATTGAATTAGCCCATTTCTAGTCAAATAAAAATATTGATTTTGTGATGAAAATGATTTTGGAGTAAAAACTTTGGGAAAATGATTTGAATCAAACCTACTGACCCTAAACACCAAGTTTTGTGAACTAACAACTTACTTGGTGAACAACATAAAATTGTTGCTTTGCTAAAAACATTTTCCACCACATAAAATAATGAATGGATTTAAAAATGGTTTATAGATAAAACCCTTTTGCAAATAACTTTGCCACTTTAGAAAAATGACCACTTTGGACTTTACAAAGTTTAGAGCCTAGTGGAGACCACCTTTGCAAATAAAACTATTTTTGCATGCTTGCATGCGTGACTTAGCTTCTATGATTTTATGTGTGATTGAGTTGATTGAAAATTTGTTTGGAATGCTAGTTGAATTTGTGTTTGCTTGATTGAATTGTAGTGACTTGAAGAGTGTGATTGTAGCAAGGACAAGGAGTGAACTTATACTCTACCAAAAAGGCAAGTGATGCTTCATACTTTTGTCCCATTACTTTCACTATGCATTAGTGATTTTCTCTAAGTAAAACTTGCATGGAATTTTGCTAAGTATAAACCTTGCTATGGGAAAACCTAGTAGATGAAAACCTTAGAAGAATTTCCTAAGTTAAGATTCCTACTACTAGCAAGCTTAGCTTAGCTAATAGAAAACAAGGGTGGAATATGCATTCATACTATGGAAAATTTCTAAGTCTGAGGACTTGTGTTTTTGTTTAATAAAACAACTAAGTTAATGAATCACCTGGGTGGAATGGTAATTGCTTTGTGGTTTTTGGTTGAGTGGTTCACAAGGCCCATGTTTATGGTTTACCTTGTGTATCTCACTTGTGGATGGCCACCCAGGAACAAAGAGATTTGAGATGTCAAATGTTGAGAAGCTTCAAGTGCAACCACTTGGCATTATGGGCTCTGCCTGGATCACATAAGTTGCTAGAACTTAGTCATTTGGACAGTTGGTGGTAGTGGGAATGATAGGTTGGAGCGCGTCCATTTGGTCTAAGGGAAGGCTTCTGAAAGGTCCTGTCTTGGGAAACCAAGTCTGGTGGGGAAAGTGCACAACCTCTGCAGATGGAAAAATCTAAGTACTTAGCCAAGTCCATGGCAATGGACAACTTGAGCATCAAGACATGGAAGCTATCAAAAAATCTCATCACTCCAACTTCTAAGTTAAAAACTTGTGGTTGAACAAGGGTTAAAGGATCTTCAATCTTTGATTGGGAGATGCCTTAGGAAAGATTATTTTGTCAAGCAAAAACTTAGTGTTTTCAAATGATAAGGAAAAATCTATTTTGAGCAATGCAAGCCTCAACTCCACTTAGCCAAAAGCATATAGATGATAGACTCCACTATACTATCATAGTATCACTTGCCAATACAATTCAAATGTATTGACCCTTGTGGCTGTAACTTGTATGTTGCAGGTTTGATTGATTTAGTGAAGTGTGTTGATTAGGATTACAAAGTCTACAACCAACATGTCTGCATGTGGCACTTTGAAGATGAAGGACCCCATGCTTATAGATATTCTGCTGCAATGTAATGTAATAGCCAAATGAGCTATGTAAGATGTAATAAAATTATGTTATTCCTGGTTATAAAGTTGTATTATGACCTTTGTTTCTTGATATTACATCTTAACTGTGGATGCTAGCTATTGATCCAGGGACTAGCATTGTAAACACAGGTATCTCTACCTTATGATAGGTTGGGAACCTTGCAACCTCACTGATTCGTTGGGACAAAGTCTTGAGTTTGTGTTGTGCAGGTCTCCGCGTTGCTTGCAACACCTGTGTGACGTTTCCTTCCTCCTTCTGGTTCAATAACCTCGGTCTCAACTGAGGGAAAACTTGTTGCTTGCTCTTCACACCCTGCGCTTGGGGTTACCAATGAAGTTCCACGTCGAGCATCATCAAGGCTTTTCTGGCGCTGTTGCCGGGGAATAAAGAAAGAAGCTCCCACGTCTACTAGGCGCCATCAGTTCTCTTTTGGGGAATTGAGATTTTTGAAGGAGTTGCTACCGTAGCATGTGTATTTAGTGAAAAGTTTTGCTGTTACAAAGCTAAACCCGAAGGTCTACTATCTTTTGAATACACTAATGTTGCTAATGAAGATTGTGTGAAGTTTTGTATGAAGGAAAAATTTCAGGTGTAGAGAGAGAATGATGTAATGAGATGAAGAATGGAAAAAAGCTCAAGCTTGGGGGGATCCACCCCATGTAACCCCAAGAAATATTTGAGAGGTACAAGCGTCAAAGCTTGGGGGTGCCCAAGGCATCCCCTTCTTCGTCAATAAAAATCTCAGGTCTTTCTAGACACTTCGTTTTTATTGTTTCATGCATAGTTGTGTTGTTCTTGGAGTGTCTTAGTTTTTGTTTTTGTTTTTTATTTGTTTGGTTTTTTTTGCTTTGATTGTTTTGCTTTGTTGGCTTGTTTGAAAAATTGGAAACACCAAAAATATTTGTTGTTCTTCTTTGGTTTTGTAGTTCTTTGTAGGGTTCAACTGTCCTTAGTGGATTTTGGTTTCATGTTATTATTCAAGTCACACAAGTGAAGGGCAATAATGAAGATTAAGACAACTTGAGGTGTGGTAAGAGGCTGGTAACGAACTCTATTTGTTTCATTTTTGTACATATACTCATCATTGTGAGCATGCTTAGCCTGTTTGTGTAAGGTGTATGTCATTATGGATTCTTAGTAGTTCTTGCTTGTCTATGATTAGCTCCAGCTTGCTAATAGTTTGTAGCATGTCATATGAATTTTTGCTTGCATTGTTTTATTCATATTTTGGTATAATATTGTGGTATCATCCTCTGGAAGTTTCATGTGAATCGACTTGGCACATGCTCACGCATGCATATGACTAAACAATAGTCAGTAAGCCTCGATGATTAATTTTGCCTCAGAGTTCTTGTATCACTTTCATGCCATAATTAGTCCTATTTTGTTGCAAGCATGATTATGACAATTATTGCTCTCTCATTTGTTGCTCCCTCTCTTCTGCTAGCCTTCACTTGCACTGAGCATGAGCTCTACCTGTGCTTCCAACTCCCCAAAACAAATATTGCCAACTGTGTCCACCATACCTACCTATTAGCATCATTTGCTATTTCAGTGCATATTCTATATGCCTTGTTTTCTTCCAAATAAAATGTTTGTCTATTTTGAGAAAGTTAGTTAGTAAAGCTATCACGAACTTGATGGCACACTTTATTCCTTGCACTTAATAATCTTGAACCATTGTGACTTGTCCATGAAAGTTATATGCTTGCAAATTATATGCTAGGAGTCAGCAGAACCGTGCTGTCACGAGGAACGCTTTCAACACTTTTTGGATATCCTATCCAGTTGATACTTTGATCTTTTGTTTACGGATGTCGACATGTGAAATAAAAGGGGAGCTTGTGAGTTCATGGAGTCTATACATTGTGTTATATAAACGCCTGAGCCGCTAGCCTAAGCCATGCCTAATCATGGTGGAAACTTGCAGCATCACCATAATGAGCATTCTATGAAGCATCCTCAATAAAAAGTTATGCACGTAGTAAATAAAAAGATCGCTGAGATGCTCATTGTCTGCTTGCCTTGTCATTTTGATCACGGGATAGCTCCTGTATCATGTGCAAGGGGTACCTCGTTGGCGGTTCTCTATGATATGCGTGTATTTATAATGACAAGAACTTACAGGTAACCAAAGTTGTGTAGCATGCGGAGCGGCCCTCGTACTCAAGGGACATTGGATTTTCAGTCTATGGTATATCAAGCATATGATTCAGAGTGGACCTCACTTTCACCTTAACCACAAGAAGATGCCTATGATAGGGGCAATGAGAGCTCAAAGCTAATGAGTACCTTCCTTTCAGCATTAGGAAGCCTTTCAAACTTTCCCAAACCATTTTCACAACCTTGTTGAGTCACCATGTATTCTATGAGCACCTTCTTGAGGGCATAGTTGTCATTCTTGTGTTTGTTCCAAAACTTGGTTAATTATGTCATGACTTTGATGCTTGTATCTCTGATATTTTTACCTCTAGTCTTCATTTGAACTTCAGAGGTGCCTTGGTATTTATATTGTGCTCTACAAACAAATCCAAGCGAGATACCACTCTATCATACCTTACTATGAGCATTGCAATGTTGCTTATGTTTATGTTCCATGCTACTTATTATTATTGAGTTGGTTTCTCTTCATAGCTTTCAATGACTATTGAGTAGACTTAGTTGCATACTTCTTATTATGAATGGTTTAAGCATCTACTCCTGTGCTGATAATATATACATCAGATGAAGCAAATGTGTTCGTGAAAGTTCTTTTATCGCACTCAGTTTTCAACTGAATTGCTTGAGAAAAAGCAATACGCTAAGCTTGGGGGGTGTTGATACGTCCAAAACGTATCTACTTTCCCGAACACTTTTGCTATTGTTTCTCTCTAAACTTGTGTGATTTGGATACAACTAACACGGACTGATGCTGTTTTCAGCAGAATTACCTTGGTGTCTTGTTTTTGTGCAGAAAATCAACTATCAGGAAAAATCCCAGAAAATATGCCAAAAATTATATTTCACCAGAAGACCCACGGAGCCAGAAGATGAGACGGAGAAGGGGCCTGGGGGGCCCACACCCCTGCCAGGCGTGGGCCCACCTCTGGTCGTGCCTAGGGGGTGCAGCCACCCTAGGCACCCCCTCGGCCTTCCTCTGCGCCTATAAGTTGCCTTTCGACCTAAAAACCGAGGGGGGGTCGATAGTTTTCTAGAAAGAGTTCCGCTCCGCCGCCGCCACCAGAAACCAAGATTTGGATCCAGAAACTCTGTTATGGCACCCTGTCAGGACGGGGAATTTAGAGAGGATCATCGCCATCATCATCACCAATGCATCTCCATCAACCACTGATGTTTCCCTCATCCATGAGTGAGTAATACCCCGCTGTAGGCTTGGGGATGGTAGGGATTGGATGAGTTCTATCATGTAATCGAATAAGATCTATTAGGGCATAATGCCTAGTATCTCTATTTGTGCTATTTGACTTTGTTGCAACTTGTTGTGCTTAATGCTTGTCACTAGGGCCCGAGTACCATGATCTCAGATCTGAGATTATTATTGAATCATTATGATAGTATTGTTTGTGGTCTTATCTGCAAGTTGTGCACACATATCATTGTCTGGATCCAAAGGCCCCAAAGTGACAATAACTGGGACAACCCGAGGGGATGGCTGTGGTGTGAGGATCACATGTGTTCACGGAGTGTTAATGCTTTGCTCCGGTGCTCTATTAAAAGGAGCAACTTAATTGCCAGTAGTTCCCTAGAGGCCCCGCTGCCACGGGTTGGCTGGACAGAAGATGTTGTGCAAGTTCTCATTGCAAGCACGTATGACTATATTTGGAGCACATGTCTAGGATTGTTTAGTACTTGGATGCTTGTTATTATTTATCTGCAATGCCCTAGATCTTGAAGTTACATGTTTAGACTCGTCCATGCAACGCCCGTCCATCCATCCCTATGCCTACCGCACTCGAATCCTATTGTTACCGTTACTGCTACTATTGCTCCTATTTCACTATTACTGTTGCTTTGCTGTTGCTACTACCAAAATGTTGCTACTGATAAACTTATATGAGCAAGAACTATTTCCAGGTGCAGCTGAACTGACAACTCAGTTGTTAAGGCTTGCAAGTATTATTTGGATCCCCTTGTGTGGAATCAATAAATTGGGTAATACTACCCGCGAAGACTATTGCGATCCCCTACACTTGTGGGTCATCACGCTGCGTTAACGTGGGAGCGCTTTGTCAAGAAACCCCAAGAGCAAGGTGTGATGCAGCACATTAGCAAGTCTTCCCTCAGTAAGAAACCAAGGTTATCGAACCAGTAGGAGGAAGGAAACGTCTCAAAGGTGTTGCAAGCAACTTGGAAACCTGCACACCACAAACTCAAGACTTTGCCCCAATGAACAGTGAGGTTGTAATCTCACCGGTTGCTGTAACAAAGGATTAACTGTATGGTGTGGAAGGTGGAAGTGGTTTGCAGAAAGTAAATAGTAACAGTGGAAGATGTATCAATGGTAAAGATTGGACCGGGGTGCGTAGTTCACTAGAGGTGTTCTCCTTAGATAAACAAACATGGCATGATGGGTAAACAAATTACAACAGGGTAATTGACATGACTGAGCAAGGCATAACAATGCAATACTAGACATAAAGATCCTATGAGATTCGATTGGGCAATGCAACAAGATAAATAGACTGCCTTCCAACTACATATATGACTAGAAGTCCACCTTTGGGTTATCATCCGAACCCCCTCCAGTATTAAGTTGCAAGAAATAGACAACTGCTTTAAACAAAGTGTGTAAGGTAAACAATCCACTTGTTCCATGAACAAGAGACTGTTGTTTTCTCCCTGGTGGCAACAACACATCTACAACCTTAGAGATTTCTGTCACTTCCCTTGATTAAATAGAGGCATGAACCCACTATCGAGCATAAATATCCCCTCTTGGAGTCACTATCAACTACTTGTCCAATATAGCTGCTAACAACAGAGAGCACGCAAGATCACAAACAACACAAACATGATAGAATCAATAAGAAAAACCATTAATCAATCTGACATAGTAATCTCAATATCCATCGGATCCCCGCAAACAAAACATGCATGATTACAAATTGATGAGATTTTGATCATGAACAGATCTCACAAGATCTAGACATGAAAGCACAAAGGAGGATATACAACCATCTAGCTACTACATGGACCCGTAGTCCAAGGTGGAACTACTCACACTTCATACCAGAGGCTGGCATGATGAAGAAGAAGGCCTCCGGGATGATATCCCCTCTGACAGGGTGCCGGGAAGAGCTTCAGATCCCCCCGATCTAGGGACGATGGTGGCGGCGGCTACAGACGGTTTCGTGTAATATTGATCGGGTACTTAGGGTTTAGGCATCGGGGCTTCTTATAGGCGAAGAGGCGAGGCTGGAAGGCGGCCAGGAGGCCCACACCCTTCCCAGGCGTGGCCTAGGGTGGGCCCGCGCCTGGGGGGTGCGGCCGCCCTGTGGCTCCCCTCCATATCTCCTCTGGACTCCGTGTTCTCCTCGATAAAATATTGACTTTGGCTTTTGTCCCGTCCAATTCCGAGAATATTTCCTTACTAGCTTTTTTGGAACCAAAAACAACAGAAACCATGCAACTGGCACTGTGGCAACTTGTTAATAGGTTAGTACCAGAAAACATATAAAAAGCACCTCAAAGTGTGGACAAAGCAAAACAAAGTATATACTAAACAAGCATGGAACATCCAAAATTATAGATATGTTTCCGACGTATCAGTTAGCATCGAGGAGTCTGTTGACTTAGATGTCGATCGCTTCAGCTCTTCCTTCAGTCAGTCGACGCATAAACTGCTTGACTGGTCGCGCATCTGGGTACACATTGAGTGCATGCTCGGCGAATTCCCTGGGAACTCCTGGCATGTCCGTAGGACACCAGGCGAAAATTTCCCAGCGCTCATGGAGGAATTCGACGAGCACGAGTTCCTATGCAAACTCAGGTTGTTGGCGATGAGGGCTGTTTTGGTGGGGTCCGTCGGGTGGATCTGCACCGCCTTGGTGTTGACCACGGAGTCGAAGCATAGGTCAGGGCTTCTGCTTGGTCATGGGAGGCAGGCTGGTGTCTGTTGACTCATTCAACCTTGCGAGCTCCTCTTGCGTGCTGAAGGACTGGGAGATTCTATTGAAGTCTCTGTCGCAACTCTCGGACTTGGTGAAGCTTCCCGGGACGATGATGACGCCGTTAGGTCCTCGCATCTTCAGCAGGAGATATGCATAGTGCGGTACTGCCAGGAATCACGCGAATGCCACGCGACCGAGGATGGCGTGGTACTGCGAGGGCCAGTCGACCACCTCGAACTTGAGTCGCTCACGCCTAAAGTTCTTGGGGGTGCCGAAGATGATGTCGAGCCATATTTTTCCTAGGGGGTACACTTTTATCCTTGGGATGATGTCATGAAAGGTTGTGTCGAATGATTCCAGGCTGTAGAGCGGAATCCGCATGGCTTCGACGGTGCTAACAACCATGAGGTTTATGCCGCTACCGCCATCCATGAACATGCGACTCATCTCGAATCCGCTAATCTGATCCTCAAGCACCAGGGCGGAGTGGTCTGTGCGAGGAATTTGACGGGGCTGGTCGGATTGGTCAAAGGTGATGCAAGACTCCGAGCCGCTGAGGTACTCGGGTATGGCTGGTGGAGAGGTGATGGCCAGGTTTATATGGCGGGTGATCGTCTTCTGGATCCTGTTGGATGGACGCTGCTTTTGTATCATCATGGCACCCAATGGTCGTGGGTACTGTTCTGCTCCCTTGTTCTCGGCCGGCGCAGCCGCAGGCTGTGCGGGTCCTCTGGGTAGTGATGGTGGGGCGCCATATGCGCTGGCCCAGGGGCAGAGCCAAACCGCTGATTTACTGTGTCACGCCGCAACTAGGCGTAACCCTCGTGGAGCTTCTAGAACTCCCTGCAATCCTTGAGCGGGTGGCTAGATTTCTTTTTGCCATCGTGTTTGTCGATGTAGAAGTGAATAGTGTAGGGTCCTGGCAGCTTATCGAACGCGAATGGCTCGTCATCACGAGTGCGACGTTGCCACGGCTGTGTGGTATTTACGCTGTCATGGTAGATGCCGCTGCGGTAACCGTTGTTTTGGGTCCCATCATCGCGGCGATCTGCGTAGATATCCACAACCATGTCGATTTCTTCTCAATCATCATAGACACACACTCTCATTTTTCCCCGACGATCGCGTCTGCGACCAAGATCGTCTTCATCATCCGAACATGTTTGGTTGATGGCATCTTCACCATCAGCCCAGCGGTTGGCGATGTCCATCAGGTGATCGATGGTTTTGGGCTTGATCCGGCCCAGTTCCTCTATGATCTCGCAGCGCCTTACGCCACCGTTAAAGGCGTCGATTGCCCTTTGAAAGAGTAATTGCCCCTATGTGTGATTTTGGTGATTAATGACAATCCCTACGGACTAATGTTTTCACTAAGTTTTATATGAAGGAATATTCCATAGGTCACGCTTGTAGTCTATGTGTTGGATTCAAGTGTGGATGCCATGAAGATAAAGATATACCTTGAGTATTGGCATCAAGATCACCGAGTTGAAGAGAAGAATATGATATGATCAATATCTTGAGAGTGTGATCTCAATAGAAGAATTCGAGATATGGCTCTAAGACGGTGTCATGATAGCCTTATTAGTTGAGCTATGATTGACTAAGATTTAGAGCATGTAATCAAATTAAGGTTTCTTTATGTACCTCAGGATATTGAGATGGAGCATGAGAAGATACATGGTTGACCTATACAAAGAGTTAAGAGTGATTTCAAGTTGGTCAACACATGAAGCATAAAGAATGTACCACATGGATCTTGTGGTATGGTAAGCCTTGTCATCATGAACTAACCCATTATATATGTGCCTTTGCATTTTCTATATGGGATAGGTATCTTTCCATGGGCATGCTTCAAAAGTGAAGATCTTATATAGCACATGAGAGGATGACATCAAGTGGTGATCGTCATCAAGGTTGAGAAGGGCAAGTTCAAGATAAGCATCTCGAGAAGATCATTTGCTTGAAGCTTGCCGTCCATATTGGTGATAATGGACATGTGAAGACATGTATTAATGAAGCTATCCAATAGTGGTGTATGGGGGAGCAAATTAGGAGTCTTCACGAAGCAACAATGATCAAGTGATGCATTCCGGCTTGGATGGAGATTGAAGTGTTGTCATCAAGATCAAGTGGGATGTGCAAGGAAAAGGTATGGCCTTGCTAGGTTTTCCTTTTACCGGTCTCAAGGTGGTTGTTGGGAGACCGGGTTATAGGATACATAGTCGCACTATTAAGAGGAGCTTTCGGTTGGGTAACTTGATCACATCATCATAGGGAACTCAATCCTTTGCATTCTTTGCATCTTCCTATTTTGTTGCTTCTTGATGTTTCTCCATGTGAGGTTCTTGAGCTTGTTGCTAGCTCTTCAACAAGCCCAAGTTCATCAAAAACGGAATTCGTATGCATCTTCTATGGCGTTTTCGAGTTTGAAGGTTTTATCGGTTCCTCTTATAGGGAGGATTCTTAACTTTCTTCATTTGATTCTAACCTCCTATATTGGACTATGATTTTTCTCTACACCATCTTTAAGGGCTTGTTGTCCTCATCAAAACAAGCCCAAGATCATCGAAATCGAAGTCCGTACGCAAAAGTTATCGCCGTTTTCGTGTGCCCTGTTTTGTTTTGGCGGGAATTCCGGCGACCGCCGAAAATTTCCGACAAATCGCCGAAAAACGGTCCAGTATGCTGTTTCGGTTTTGCCGGAACTTCCGGCGGCTGATCCGGCGGCGCCGGTTTCGCCGCCGGAACGTGTCCGTCCAATATGTTTTGCCTCCAACGGTCATCCCCTTGAAGGGGTATAAAATGGGGGCTTCTTCCTCAAAGTTCTAAGCCTCTTGAGAACGTTTTTGACCTCCATTGTTGACCCCTTTGAGCTTTCTTCCTCTCCCTTCCCTCCTATAATTCTTGCATCTTTTTGAGGGCTTTGGAAGAGGAGATCTAGATCTACAATCTCCACCAATCAATTCCTCCTCTAAGTGAGGGGAACCCATTGGATCTAGATCTTAGAGTCATTTGTTGGTTTCCACCATTGTTCTTCCTCTCTAATTCCTCCCTAGAACTTGTTTCTTTGGTGGGATTTGAGAGTGAAGGATTTGAGCACCCTTGGTGTTCTTGCTTTGCATTATTGCATGTGTTGAACTCTCCATTACGATTTGTTCGAGTGAGAGACCGTGAGCTTGTTACTCTTGGAGGGTGACCTCCTAGTTGGCTAGGTGGTTGGTGCCGCGGTGTTCTCTTCGTGGAAGATTGTGAAGAGACCCGGGCTTCTCCTTCGTGGAGCTTGTGAAGTGGTTGCGGAGCTTCCCATCTCCGGAGTGGAGGAAAAGCTAGCCATAAGGAAAGGGCTCATTCCTTCGTGGGATAGACTCGGAGAAGAAGGTGAGCCTTTGTGGAGCGTGAGGAATCTTTCGTGGAACCTCACACCTCTCCAACGTGACGTAGCCCCCTTCCCAAAGGTGGTGAACACGGAATACATCTTCGTCTCCGCGTGTCTCGGTTATCTCTATATCCGAGCTTACTTTCCTTGTGATAGCCATCGAGCTTGAAGTACTTATATCTTGCTTATCACTTGTGGTATATTTATCTTGTGCTATCTTGCTTAGCTTAATTTGTTGTTGGTGCACTTAGTTGAGCCTAGTGTATTTAGGTTTTGTGCTTGTAAAATAAATATTAGTTTAATTCCGCATTCTATCAAGCCAAAACCGTAATAGTTTTTAAATTGCCTATTCACCCTCCTCTAGGCGACATCTATATCCTTTCACCCTTTCCTCCGAGATGTCCTTAGCGGAGTTCTTGATGACGGACCAACGCTGGACGTAGGAGCGGATTGACTCGTTGGACCATTGGTAGTAGGCGCACAGCTCTTCGATGGAGGCTGGTCTCTTGCAGGTGCCCTTGAAGTTGTGGATGAAGCTGTAGACCAGCTCCTCCCAATATGCTAGGCTTGTGCCAAATGTGACCTCTGCAAAGAACATCGGCCGCCGGTCATCGTCACCACCTGGACACGCTCCACCGCAGCTCCAACTCCACAGCAACACAAAGGCCGCAAAAGGACCCATCGGACACGCCGGATATACCGACTAATGAAGCTCCAGCCGCGACCCAGGCTCAGCTCAACGCATCATCGTTGCCAAACTGCACATCAACGCCCTTGAGGGAGCCATCTCAGCACCCACGCGACGGCTCAGCCGCCATCCACTAGTCTCCAAGCTCTAGTCGACCCCGAAAACGATGCCCCAAGGAGGAGAAAGACATGCAACGCCTTCATCATCCGATCCCAAGGATCTGAGGTTTCCCTCCGAAAGACCACAAAACGAGGAGATGAACCCACAACGAGGCTTCCAAGAAAGTCCACGGTACCCACAGGTGCCGCCGCCGGTTTTTCGTTTTTTGATTATCGCGTTTATAATAGCTAGTAGCGACCGAAACGGTTAGCTGAATACTGCCCAATGATGCAGCCCAACGATAGACAAGGCGATGCGGGAGGGGAGGGGTGGGGAGAGGATGGACTAGGGGGGTGTCGCTGATGGGAGGGCCCATCCAAGACAAGAATTGGACCAGAAAGACTACATTCCCCATCTAAAATTGGACCAGAAATGTGTCGGTCCAAGGACTCGGCTCCGCTTAGGTCATATCGTTGGGCTGAGTTTTTCCATCTTCCTATCCGCGAGGCTCCAAACCGACAACATATGTCCGTTTAGATCAAAGTTTGTAGATACGAATATCAGAAATTAGGAAAGAGCACCTTTGGTGCAAATTCTGGTAAGAGCACTGAAATTATTTCTACTCTACATGATCAAATCTCTGTAGTTCCAAAGCTCTCGATATCGATCGTCCTTTGTCATACGCCTGCAGTTCAAGGTGACGTATTAGTGTATTCTTTGTATCTCGTTGTTTTTGTTATGAGAAAGCGCCCACCCGTCTCACCGCCTCTCGCATAGCAGACACTGTTTCTTGGTTCCATTCCACGAAAGCAATCCCATCGTCTCCGACTTCGAACTCCCCGCTTCCTCACCAGTCAATCGTTCCAACGATGTGCTCCTGCGCGCCCCTTCCCCACCCGCCCGCGCCCCCTCCAAACCTAAACCCAAAGCCCAACGCCATCTCCGCGCACGGGCCAACGCCGCTCCGCCGCGCCCTCGTCGCGCGCGCGGCCGCTCGGGACGACGCGCCGGCGCCGGCACCGTCCAGCTTCGACTTCCTCGCGCTGAAGCGGGAGCTCGAGGAGCAGGAGGAGGCGGTGCTGGCCGTGGATGCGAGAGCGGGAGAAGGAGGGGACGGGGCTGCTAACGAGGAAGATGGCGAGAGGGAGGCGAAGAGGATTGGTAGCGGCGGGAGGAGGACGAGGAGGCAAATGGCGAGACGGTCGGGGCTGCTGGCGAAGCAGGTGATCAGCGTCAGCTCAGCGCGGAGCCTCGGGTTCGTGTCGCAGCTCTGGGTCGATCCTGCGTCGGTACGGGATGCTCCTCCCTGCACTTGTTTTTTTAGACTGAACCCTCCACTTGTGTTCATTTTCCCAAGCTATCTGCTGTGATGCTGTCACTTTGGCTAGTTCACGAGTGCGTGACTGCGAATTACGGTCCGCATCCTCCTGTTTTGTTTCTGCATTTTGTATGGACGGCATGATCTACCATCGCGAAACAATGCCTTACTGTGTTATATCTATCATCCCGACCACGAGACACATTTTATACTGTTATGTTTGGTCTTAAGTCATAACTCTTAACTGTGATATGTTTAGTGTAATGTGTTAACGAATAATGATCTAGCCTAGAGATGCATTGGTAGATTTTGGTATCCTTTTTTCTTCTTCTTAGGACACATTTCCTAGCTGCTAAGCAGACCTTTCCTGCATAAAGTTTTGATTCTGCTCTCATATATCAGATAAACTACCTGTGGATGTGTGCTGATAATGGCGTAAACTGTGATGTCTTTGATTAGGCGATTTTGAGTAGTTCAGAGGGTTGAATTAGTAATATAACTAGCGAGCGCTAAAGAATTGAGCAGGAAACATGTGCATTCATCCATTATGGTGCACTCATTCACCGACTTTTGGTTTGGGCACCAAATCATCGTGAATTTTTTGGAAGTATTTGATGACGTATGTAGCCTCTAGAGTGTTCTAGCATCCTTTAAATTTCAACTTCAAATTATAAATGCGCCAGAAAAAAGAAAGACAACACGTTCGTTGTGAGAAGCAGTATCTGTCTTCTTTTCATTTATCATTTTTCAGATTTTTCTCATTTATGTTACTTTTATAACTGTAGAGATAGGTGTAGGGAACTGGGAAGTACATAATGAATTTCTTTTCATGATGGCTTAGTGCCCATACGTTGCTATGAATAAATATAATGGCCGAATAAAGATATCTTGCGAACAATGTACATCTTAGAGCAAGTTCTGATGTGATCTTCAAATCTCCCTGTGGTTAGCGCTAGCACTAGGTTGGTTGATATGTTGTCCTTTACTGGATATTCTAGGTAAGGATGCTGCAAGAAGCCAAGAAATGGACAACACCAGTTAGGAACGCGAGCACGGAGAAGGACTCTGAGTCAGATTTTGGCCTAGGATGTCTGACAAAGCTTCACCATTTAGCTTCTCCTGTAGGCGATTTTTATACTCCCTCCGATCCATAATAAGTGTCGCTGATTTAGTAGTACTAGATTTCATACCCCAGCTAAACCCAATTAATCTAAGATTGCTCAGTGCATATTTTTTTTCCTTTATTAAAGAAAAAACTCCCAGCTTACCATAGCAACTGGAAAACTTTCTTTTTTCTTGTTGCCATTGACGACTTGCAGGCCCAATGACCCAAGAGTGTGCTGATGCCAACTTATGCATGCAGAAAACATGAACTTCTCTGACAGATCAAAGATTTAAAATAAGAATACATCATCTTTATCTTAACACACCTCATATCTGTCAGTATCAATCATCAAAATTACCTGTATTTTCTGGCCACGTCCTAGAGCTGAGTTCTAATAGCCCTCAGTCTATGGTTTGAATCTTTATTAGTCAAAGAGCCCACAATTAGCTGAAGTAACTTTAAAAGTATATAAGTATATTATTTGGTGCTGATGCATATTAATAAATGTTACATTGTTTTTCCAAGTATAAGCAACCAGCAATAAAGCTGCAATTAGGCCATCCCTGACCTTGTGGGTCCAATCCTAGTTTACAATCACAGATCAAATCGGCTATGAGATCTAGTTTACTATCCTAGATCACACTCCACCTTCATCTTATTTTTTTGGAAGCAGTCCTCCTATCTCTTTTCTGGTAATAATCATTTTGTAAGACCAACGTCACCTTTTCTTGATTTTGTTCTATTTCATTTTTCTCCAGTGGGTTGTTACCTTGGTTGAAGTGAGGCCAAGCTTGCTTTCAGGAGAAGCTGAGAAATTCCTTTTTGAGGATATATATCAGGTTGAATGTTCGAGGATGCTCGATTATTTTCAATGTAGTACCTTTATTCTTGTTATCCACCTTCATATAATGAAGCATGTATCTTATCGATAGTGCAGCATATACTTCAGTGTTAATGATATGCAGAGTACCAACTGCTTTTATAGGTTGGAGATGTTGTGCTTGTTGAGAATGAATCTGTGGTTGAGAACGAATTTAAGTTAGTTGGACTGCACGGCTTGGTATGTAACCTTTCTTGTTTCAAAAAAGTTTTTGCTGTTCAGGTTTTATTACATATTTATAGCCATAACATCACCTTAAAATGTAAGGTACTCCCTCCGTGCAAAAATAGGTCGTTTTTAAGTCCCATTTCCCCCACAAATGTAGGTCATTTTACAATTGGTAAGCACTTTTCCCTCCATTCTTCCTGTTATGCCCCATTACCATTAATCTCATTTATATGCGAATCTACTTCCAATGTTTCTCATTAGAGAGTGAATACGGTAATTGAGAGAATAACTAGACCGCTTGGGAGCAAGGCAAGGGAAATTTAGACTAATCCTTGATTCATGTGCCCATGGCTAAAGTAACCTGCATTTGTGGGCCAGCGCAGGTAGCGTAGAAGCTAAACCCTATGCTACACAATCTTATAATATTCATTGACAGGGAATATATTCGTATCATATTTTGTGGAGTCCCTCTTAGTGCAGTTTTCTCCCCCCACCCCATAAAAGAATGATTGATCTTATGTTCATGGCATTACCAGCTCAGAGCACCAGAGCAACACTTACATGCTTTGTTATTTACCATTCTGCAATATATTTTTTAGGTTGGGTACAATGTTGTAACTTCCAGGCGGCGCAGTGTCGGTAAGGTGAGTCTATCTGGTCTTTAAGAGAGGTAATCTGATTATCTGACTGAATATAATTTCTCATTTGCAGTTCAAGAGTTTCACTTAATTTTGATGGTTTAAGCTACCTTTTTTAATTCTTTAGGTGCGTGGCTTCACCTTTAACATTAACTCAGGTGTTGTGGAGTCTCTTGAGCTTGATTCATTTGGGCTCACTATTGTCCCTGCTAGCCTGGTAATTGGACTGAAGACCTCCTCCTCATCTTATAAGCCTTCTAGATCCTCTGCTCCTGTCTCAGTATAGCAGCACATATTTTCCTTGCAGGTAAGCACATACTGTTTATTTGTTGAAGATGTGCTCGATATAGTTTCTGATACAATAGTGGTGCATGAAGATGCCGTCTCTCGGGTCCAACGGTTGACACAGGTATATATGCGTTACTGATTGTTTTTTTTTTGAGGTTTGACATAAAAAGTACCTGGAGATCAATTCAATCATAATTGAAGCAACAACCTTGCTGAGTGAAAATACTCTTGAATTTAATGTTAGGGCATCTGGGGCACTCAAAATATCCAAGGGCCTGGAGATCAGATGGGCGAGTACAGTAGATATGGGAGGCGAAGAGCTAGGCCCGTCAAGAGACAAAATAGTCAGCAAAAGTCCGTGGGCCGAAAACTCGATAGGAGAACGAAGGATCTGGAGAACGAGTGGGAGCTGCCAATGGAATACTGACACGCACACACAACACTAGCTCTATCCTCATCCTCAGAGAGAACTGCTGCCCCCGCTGCTCTAGTTAGGCCACAACAATAGTACTATATTGCCATGGCTGTACATATTGGAGGATCACGATCGAACAGGAAAGGAAATAGTTGGCCATCTTCGGCGTGCTCCGGCCTGGTGGGTTAGTGGAAAAGCGAGCATGTGTCTGCCGGCCTCCGACGTCCTCCTACCAGTTCTGCCACAAAATGGCTCGTTTGTGGGGAGCGAGGGGCCCTGGCGAGTTCGTTTTGTCATGTAAATGATGGAGCCTCTTTTGACTTCCACTGACACCGATGTGTATATGCGTGTAATCATGTAAGTAGTGATCTGCTACCACTGGGGACTGGACTACCAGTATAGCTCTAGCCAGAATGTCAAGATTCCTGGCTTTGTTTGTTGAAAAGAGAAAAAACAGTTTGGTTTCTGAAAGTGAGGTTCTGGCCACTTCAACTACCGGTAATGCCGTTTTCTGTTCTCTCCTTGGACTAGCTAGTGAAGGACGGCCATCCCCGATGGCTGCGAGACCTGGACCTTTGGCCTTTGCCCGTGGTTGACCCCTCACGTGCAGCATGTCGCGGAGCGACCGTCGGACGACCTAAACACTGACCCTACAGTTTTATTCAGGCGACCTACCTACCGAGGTAGCTCATGGATGTCTTTTAAAACAGAGTGTCCCTACGAGCACGTACTTTTCTTTTTGTTTCTTTCAACAACCCGTGATGCATTGCATGATTGACAGCGTTGACGTATTTATCGGCACAGGACTGTGCTGGCCATGTTTATTGTTATACGTTGATCCAGATTCTATAAAGTATATGCCAACTTCTGACGAGTGGAATGAGGTTCGGTACGGGATTGTCGAAGACCTAGGTTTTTACCGATATATAAGTCCCTTGTAAGCCGCTGGTTGGGATGAGTTGCATCTGTGAAATCTCCGGCGTTTGTAAACACTCCTCGATATAGTGAAGTTTCATTGGCTGACGTCCGTGGTTTTTTTCTCTTTTTGTTGGAGAGGTTTTTTCATGTTAAATCTGTGTCTCCTTGTCGTGTTTTCGTTTTCGTTCTTTATTATCTTCTTGTGTAACATTTATGACCTTGACATCTACCACAGCTCAGCCCGACTGCCCATCAAAGATCACTCGTCGCCATCTTAGAAAAGTTTAAAGATCATTCAATTTCAATCACTGCTCAACAGTTCCGCTGCTCGAGCCGTTCGCTGGATCCAGACGGCTCTCTTTGATCCATGGAATTAATTCTCCGGTAAATTTGGGCGGTAAAGGACAGAAGAACTCCTGGCCATCTCACTCTCGTTACTTGACCGTTCTAGGTGGTAATATTCGTGTGTTGAAAACATTGGCGATGTTGCCTTTTTTTTTTTGTCAAAGTCGCATATTTTTTGACCAAGGCAGGGTTTGGTTTAGCGACGACCAAGGGGAGAAGGGCACTCATACCAGACGAGAAGAGTCATGGATGGATGAGAAGTGAACAAACGGACAACGGTAGTACGGGGGCCCTCTGTTCTAGAAGCAGCCGTCCATATGATCAGAGCTCACCTACACCCTGATTTCTCACCTACCTCCGGATTTATCCCTAACCATATTATCAGTGACGGCTGGGTTGGTCACTGTGTCCTTTCTCGGTTGCACCATTTGTGCAGTCTGTGGGCGGTGGCTGTGCCGGCGGTAAACCGGCTGAAATTTCCAAAAGGAAAAATAGTAGTAGTACTCTCTCCGATTTATAATACTACCTCTGATTCTAAATAAGTGTCGCCATTTTGAACTAGAGTTAGTTCAAAACCGTGACACTTATTTAGGATCGGAGGGAGTAGTTATTTTCCTCCTCGTGCCTCACGGATGATGAGAAGCAATATCTAGTTATCTACCATTTGGCGCTAGGAGGAAAAGATAATCTAAATTGCTATAGCTCTAGCAGGAATTATGCTCAGAAAAATAAGGATATGGATCTCCATTTCAATGAATATGATTTTTCAGTTTTTCATGTTTTTCCGTTAATCAAAATTATCTATTTTTATAAAAAAAGTATATTAATATCACGAAGATACCAATTATACCAAAAGCTCTACACCAACAAGATGTCCAGCAACATCCAGGATGCACATAGCCTAGAAAGATAAAAAAAATGAAAAGGAGAGAATAGAAAAACAAAGCCTCTATTGCGATGATGAAACACTCGGAAATAACACTTAAACCACTACCGAATACAACACTAGGACAACACAAGTGATTCTTCAAAAACAACGTCGCGAAGAAGGAAACAATATACAAACATTGTCGTCCAATCATAAATCTTAGGCTTTTATCGCAGAGATTTTTTTTATATAAAAAAACAGAGCCTCAAAGAAGAAAACGATGCACCCGTGGATAAGGGGTGCGGCCCCCATACTGCGTTTCTGCAAGATGCAGAACCACAAGCTGAGGAGCCTCGAGGTCGAGGGGTCGGCGGACGTGGCGGCGATCGGCGCCTACCCACCGGGACGCACGCACTAGCGATAGAGAAGCCGCGGCAGTCAGCACACACCCCGCCGGTCAACCTGTCCCTCTCCAAGTCATTCCGTGGCGCTGTAATTTATTTATTCGGCGCGCACGTTTGACCACAGAATTTCCCGTGTGCTCTTCTCCATTCCCCTCCCTCCCTCGCCATCGTTCTCCGCTGCCTCCGCAAAGCCAGCTGGCTGGCGCGCGCGACGAAAGTCTCCACCGCTGTGCGCAGCCGCGTTCAGGTTCACACCGGGGATCCGGGGGCATTGATTAGGCTTAAAGCTTCCTACCGGTCAACTCCCCGCTCTGCGCGAAGAAGAGGGAGAGGGAGACTCTGTTTTTATTTATTTATAATAACGCTGCTTCTCCCAGTTCCGCTTGACCTGACTAGCTTAGCGGCGAACGCCGGAACGCGGCGTGGAACTTCCAAGAACCGGACTGGGAGTTGCGGGGGAATCGAAGAAATTTTGGGGGAGGGGGGAAGACGACGACGACCACGTACGGGCCGCACAAGTTTCCGAGCTTGTACTACTACTACTTGTTGCGGCTGGAAGGAGGGAGTGGTGGAAAGAACGAGGAGGGAACCGGAAAGGTGAGTTTGTTGGCTTCTTCCTCGTCCTCTTCTTCCTTGAGCCTTCGGATCAGGTCCTCGTCTTTTTCTCTCTCTTTTTCCCACACGAGAGGTGCCCTGGTCTCTGCGTGTGGATTGGTTGCTTCAATTCGCACATAGGGGGTGGAGGACAGTTTCTTCTCTCATTATCCTCTCTTCCTGCCTCTCTATCTCAATCTGTCCCGAGCTTCGAGGGATTCGTACTTACTGAGTAAGTACTGCCAATTTCCCTGTCTTCTTCTCGTTGTAAGCCTTGTAGGTTGCAACTCCCCGAGCACGGCCTATATTAGTTTTTGGTTTTGGTTTTTTTGATTGATAGTGCTACGACATAGATTCTACCGTGTTCTTTATGGAGATCCTACTTTGGAATTTTGCAACTGTTATGCGTTACGGACCAACCGTCATGACAGAATTTGTTCTACTTCTACCTGAACTGAATAATATGACGTCCATGGTCGGGTAGATTAACTAGCTTCTTTGATGATCTCATGAACAGGACAAAGGGGACAGAACAATCAGCACCTTTTCTAGTAGTCTAAAGTGGTAGTACTAGGAGCCATTGATTTCTTGTTTTCTAATCAGCCGAAACACCCAATAAATTGCTCCCAATTTGCCCATAGGCCAAAATGCCTCTCTGCCTACCGAGTTCAGGGTTTCAATTCCGAAGGATGTATCTCTTGATCTTGTTCAGAAGCTACCTGTGGCACTACGAATATATTTCTTGCAGTACCTTGTCATTTATCTTTGTTCCCATCAGTATTCATGTTACGGATACATGTGATTCACGCTCAATGGACTACTTTAAGGCTTTTAGCAAGATTTTCAGTCCAACCACGAGTTGGTTATCTGCTAGTGGAACTGATCATTTTTCTCTTGGACGTTTGCAGATACAGGAATACTGGATTTTGTACCTGGTATTACAACATATACAACACAGCCTTTGCAATCACAGCAGTTTGGTGGTAATTGGTACCTGCAGCCTGGAAATCTTGTGCTGTGGGTGATGTCCTTGGCCTTTCTTGTCTGATGGCAAGTGCAAACACGGGAGGGTTTCGCCTTGTGAGGTGCCCAAAGTGTCTCAACGTTCTGCCAGAACCTGCAAATGTTTCAGTCTACCAGTGCGGTGGATGCAACACCACTCTTCGAGGTATACATTCCATCCAGGGTACACTGGCTAACTAGAAATTGCGAACTAGCTAGTTCTTCTCCTTAAGTATGACCTCATTAACACAAACCGGTTTGCTCATTACTTTCTTTTTTCGTGTGTTTATGCCTATGCAGCTAAAGTCCGTGCTAGCGATGCGCAAAATGTGGCCACAAAACTAGTTCAGCAGGACCCTGACGATTACCCTGTTGTCACCTCTGTGAGCAATGGGGTGTCCACAAAACAAGTTCGGCAAGACTCAGGCAGTTACTCTGTTGTTACCTCTGTGAGCAATGGGGTGTCTCCTCAAAGCAAGGAACTGGGTTCCATTGGTGCTGCCGCGGATGATTCCTGCACTCCTGATACTCCGCGCACTGAGACTGAGCACGAGAGCAATGTCATTGGAAGCGATGAGAATGGTGATGTTGTGTCAGCTGAGAAGAATGTTACGGATGTTGCAGACATTGAGTGCAATGAGGACGACAGTTCTGATGGACGGGACACCGATGGAGAACTGGAAGATCTTGCTCTCCTAATACATGGCACACATATAGGTTCTGACAATGGAGAGGACAACACAGTGGAGCTAAGTTCAGATAGTCCAGAGGCGGCTTGCGCAGTAAGAGAAGACGATGAAGAGGAATGCAGTCTGAAAGCATCCGAGCCCTTATCTGATGGAAGAAAATCACCTGTCAATTCACCAGAATCTGAGCATGGTACAGCATGCAACACTGAACCTGCGGCAAGCAAGATAAGTAGTAAGCTGGTAAGGGTGCACTCTAGGTCGTGTGATCTCCGAGAAGGTCCTAGAGTATCGTATGACTCCCTTGATTTCCACTCTTCCCGGACTTCATTCCAGTCAAAAAGCTTCAGGGCAAGTGAACCCCTTGAATCAAAGATTATGAAGACGGTGGATGAATTGAAAGATGACCTTTCTGTAATTTTCCGTAAACCTTCAGATTGCAAGCCAAGGGTACACCCTCCACGTCCTCTGAAACAAGATGCTCACAAGCCTCGCGTAGCCATGATATCTAGCCAGCCTCTTACAACTTATCATCCTGCTGCCAAGCACTCTGGCATTGCATCTCGCCTGAGTAGGTCTGGCCAAGTTCCTTCGCATGGCCATGGGTTACCCTTACCACGGTATCGTCGGCACAGTGCTTATTCATATGGTAACAGCGGGCAAATGGAGATGAGGCCATGCCCTCACCAATGTTACCACCATAGCTGCGGGCCACCCTGCTGCAGCTCCTGGAAACAAGAACCTGCACAACAGAAGCCACCAGCCAAGGAGACGAAGAGGCGGCCTCCCCCGAAAAATCTCTGTCGTCCAGTCCTACGGGGCGCGCCATTCGTCCTCTGCTCTAACTGTCTCAGGCTGGTCCAGCTGCCCACAGGTTTTGTCGTTCCAAGCAGAGGAACACGAAGGCTGCAGTGTGGCTCCTGCTCACAAGTCCTCTCCTACTCTTACAGAGACCCGAGCAGAAAGAAACTTCAGTCACCATTTGGGGGGGATGAGTCCAGCACAGATGACTACGAAATTCACCAGGCAGACGAAGAGTATAACGCTGGTGCCCATCAAGCTGACCCATACTCGTACTCGGAAGAATACGGGGCTGGTGCGAGCTATTCAACGGAGGAAGGACAACCCCTGTATGTGTCAAGGAACTCATCTTTCAACACCATGGATGAAAGAAGTACCAAAAAGGAGTCTAAGCTTCATAGGTTGATGGGGTACTCTTCAGCGACTGAGCTGATGCGGCGTACTCCTGATCTCTACGAGAGTTTCAGCAGACGAACGCCAAACACAAGAACGCATGACATGAAGGGGAAAGGCATATGCGTGACCGATGATGATTCAAGTGTAGAGCATATTACGGTGAAGGGATCAAAAGCCAAAGAGAGAAGTATAGGTTTGACATTCCAAGGAATGTTCAAGAAAAGGATTCATTGACCTCGTTTCTCAGGACTGTGGCTGGGTTTAGGATAAAGTACACAAGCAGGTTCAGTTTTTGCAATGATGATAGTGATAGGTATTTTAGTGTAGTAGACTACTAGTAGTAGTAGTTAGCATTCTAATCCCTGTGTGGTTTGACAATAATGTGTGCTCTTCGATGTGTGTATAGTTTTTGGAGTCCAGATTGTCAACGTTTTGATGGCATGTATCGAAGAACGAACATGTGCTTATGTACTTATATGCGTTAAAGGACATAACAGTTGGTAAACAGAACGAGTCAACAACATAAAATCAATCTTCTCACTGTATCAGCATACTCTTAAACATGGGCAACAGCTGAAGTACTCTACCACTGCCTGAAATGAGCAGAGAGAGCAAGAGTAGGAAATTCCGTAAGTCAAACAGAACAACAAACTGAAACTTGAAGTTAAATTGATATCTATCGGATGGATGTAAGAAATCATTGTTTGATTGAAGTACGATCAATATCAGAGGATAAAAAATCGAACAAAAACTCTGTCCATTATCTGATTGTTGCTTCAGTAAGAATTCATTGTTTTTTCTTTCCTACATGAAGAACTGCAATTCCAAATGGAAGAAGTTCAGCAGCCAAAAATATAGCAACAAACTTAAATATTAGAAACAGACAAACATAAGTTTTTTCACAAGAACAGGTCGCAGCTTTTGTCTGCTCTTCAACACCGTAAAGGTTATCTTCACTTGTCAGAAAGCGCATGGACAAATAAATTAAAAGGTTTCAGAATTCTGGCAAATAACAATAGATGCAATTGTTCTGTTAAATCTGTTTTGAATAAATTGGTGAAATATCTCCAATCACACAGAAGTGCATGCGGTGCATCAGAAGAAGAACAATAGGGTGTGCGTCCAAAACAAAATATACCCGATGTGTATCAGCACCTACTCAGATGGATCAGGATATATTGAGGCTAGCTCTCAGAGAGTACGATAAAGATCAGAGTGAAACAAATTAGAAAAAGCTCTAACCATTATCAAGATTGTGCTTTTAGTAAGAATTCATACTACTCCCTCCGTTTTAAAATATAAGATGTTTTAGCTTTGTAAAACAAATGTATCTAGACTACTTTTAGTATATAGGTTCACTCATGTTTGGAGTGAATCTACATACTAAAACAAGTCTACATACATTTTCTTTACAAACCCAAAACATCTTATATTTTGAAACGGAAGGAGTACTTGTTTTCTTCAACGCATGAGGAACTGCAACTCCAATTGGACCAAGTACAATCGCACATCAGATTTTGAGCACCGTGAGGAATGAATTTATGTTTGTCATGTCATGTGACGTCGAAGTATCCAATGCTTACATTTTTCTGTCAAAAAAAGCACTATGGAGGACAAAAGAAACACATCGGTTATGCCATATCATCAACTATGGACGACAGTAGGACCCAAGCAGCAAGATTCCTCCATGATGCAGCCATGGCAGAGGGGCAGGAAAACATAAAGGCAGCGCAAGCTTCCAATATAGTGATGGTCAAAATAAATAAAGAAAAACAAAGCCAAAAGACAGCACATAAGCAAAAGAACAAAACAAGCAAAGAAACATAACACCTGTGAGATTGTTATGTGTGGACTGTAGAATTGATTTCTTCCGTGCAGATCCATTTCTTCACCACGTGTTGACCAATTGTTTGTTTTTCAAGCACTTCTCTTGTTCAAGATCTATTCTGTTTTTGTTTCAATTTTCAGGCGGTTTAAAAGGGTTTTGAATGGTAACTAACAAGAAGATACCATCTTTGAGCTAATGAGATTCGGTGTGTGCGGTGGCCCAGCATACCACTGCATGATGTAGTACACTATAGTCGTTGACATAACACCAATGAAACACCGTTCACTAGTATGACATCCCTCAGAGTGGTACAACAGAAACACAGCAGGTCCAAGACATGACTATAGGTTACAACTCAACTCTTTATACAAGATCCAGAGAACACTCTAGGTTAAAAAGAGAGAAAGAATTTTTTTACAAAAAAGAATCGGAAATAATCAACTCATAACAATCATACTAATCAGACTAATATCTGAACTATTGGTCTGACATTGCTGCTATTGCAATACACTATAGAAAATGGTTCTATGGCTAGAGATTATATTCTTATCTAATCAGTAACTTTGTCTTCACTTGAGTTGATGTATATGTTGAATTTCTTGACTTCATTGAAGAACTTTAGCTTCTGGTGATGATTCCTGGAGCATAACTTGATGTAGACATCGTCTGTACTGGCTTTAGAACCTAGCAAGGGTTAAGAAGATACGTTGAGTACGAGCGTACTCAGCAAGTTCACTAGAAAATGAGTGTTTGATGCACTATATCTACAGCCACCGACCATAGGTCGTAGGCAATGCAGGTTTTCATAAACATTTCTTCAAAGGTTTCTTTTATTCTAAAAAACTATGTCCGTCAGCCCTCACGGGTTTACCAGAACTTTCATGGAGTTCCTTTCCCGCCGCGTTCGCAGCTCCTTCCCGGAATAGGGAGTAACAAGTTACAGTTCTTACACTCTACAGAGGTGCGTCACTTTACCCATGAGAGATTAAATCCTTGTTGCACAACCGGGCAATCTTTCCCGTCCACACTTCCTATGGTGTGGGGCCCAGAAGATGATCCAAGCCAATCACTGCCCCTTCGCGACCTCGCATGTCTCCTTGGTGTACACCATGCCCACATATTGAACTACGGCAATGGTTTGTACAAACCGTTAGATGCCAGAACTATCGTGAGACGTTGAGGTTTCCCACCTATATGCTGCATATCCTCTACGAATTACCAATTAATATGCACGCTACGAGTGATAACAGCCACGACCTGCACATCCGGCTACATGTGAGAGGAAGAAGATACAGCTGACTTCTCTGTCCCATTCCAAATCTCATGGTTAACGCGTGATATACGGCGCAAGAATCACTGCCGACATTGGTTGTTAAGTCCTAGATAATATGTTCCTTTACCACCGGAACTTTCATAGTAGGTTATTACCTCATGGTAATTAACCTATAATCATATTATTATGAAAATAGTGTTTTTTGACCTTTCTCAAATGCAGGTGATGACAATACTGGATTTGCAAAATACTTTACAGAAAATAATCAAAGGACATGAGCAAGTGTGAACTTGCCTTTTGTGATTGCAAGATTATGCGCTCATGGTCTTCGAGACGACATAAGATCCAATATCTGAAAACTGCATCATTGGCCCGGTAAGGACTAATGTTTAAAGTAGCAAGATGCAGTTATGTATAAGTAATGATATGCATTTTGTAAAACTCCCAAAGTGAATCCCCAATACTTTGAGTGAAGTGAATTCAAGTGATTCTTTTAAGAGTTGGTTTACCTTCAAATTTTACTTTATAAGTAATGACCTTTATAAGGAACTTAAGTGTTAACAATTCAAAATATACAAGTAAAGTATAAATTTATGTGATTATGGTTAATTGTCATCTGGTGACTATTGATAAACATCCTTGGGATTGAGTTGTTAAGAATTGAAGAACTTATTATGAGCTTATTGTTTGAAGTGGCAAAAAGAATAACATTTGAAGAAAAGATTTCCTTCCTAAGGTTTAAAAAACCCTAATAGCTTTTATAATATGATGGATAGAATGTGATTGATGTTGTTTATGCTTGCTTGAATAGTCTGGACTTGAGATGCTTTAAGTCTTAATTGAAATAGACCAAAGTTAACTATAAAAACATAAGTAGTGCATTAGACTTGATGTTTATAAGCTTTGGGACTAAAGTTAACTTTAAAAGGGTAAGTAAACTTAAGATTTAATATGTTTTAATTATTCCCAAGTTTTAGATTTATGATAAGTATAACTAAGGTGTGGAATTATTCACTTTATATTTTAGTGAATGATTAGATTACATTTGTTTTGCTATTCTTAAAAGAATAGATATTTATTTAATGGAAACATAATTAGATGATCTTAGTGATTTGTTAGAATTTAAAGTTATGTTAATTGTGGTTAAGATATAATGATTATTCACCATATTATATAAATGGGTGATACCCAATGTTTATTTGAAAGGATTCTTAATAAGATTTTTAAAAGAATATTTTAAAGTTAAGAATTATACTTAAATTTGATTATGAATTTAAGTTATGGGTTTGGAATTTAGTACAAAGACACTAACTGCTCAAGGTTTTATAAGAATTGTGATTATTTCTTACTTAACAATTATTTTTAAAGAATTCACAAAATAGGTATTAGATAAGGATTTATTATTTAAAATATTAAAGACTTCTCAATAATATATTTAATATTTTTCTAGTGTAATATATTTATTCAAGACCTTAAAAATTATTTTTATTTAGTTTTTAAGTAATATTTTTATGTTTATAAAATTTCATAAAGTTTTAAATGTCTTTAAATATTTATTCAGATCTTATTTTTAAAAGAGTTAAGTTAGTATTTTTATAAAATAGTATATTTATTTTTATACACAAAAATGATTTTTATTCATTTTTAGGTTTTTTTCCTTATTTTATGACATTTCACTTAGGATGTAATGTTGTTAATATTTATTTATATTTTATCTATCTTGAACAAGTAATATTATATTTTTATTAGGTAGATATTATTTTTGTGGTTATTTTGATATATCATATGTATTTTTAGGATTTTTCTATATTTTTCTAGAGGTGAAACAATCTTTGGGGTGTTTGGTAATTTTTATTTTTAAATCAGACCCTAGACCCACTGGTCAGTCTGGCCCATGGTTGGGTTAGACCAACCCGAGCGGTGGACCGAGCTGGTCAAACCGACCCGCTCGATCCAGCTCATCTTCCCCCTCTCGACTGGCCTCTCCCTGGCGCCTGGGCTAGCTCGCCGCTGGTGCTGCTCGATTCCGGTGAGCTCGACCGCCCTGACTGCTGCTACGGTGTTTATCATAGTGGTTTTGGATGGTGATTCTCGGGGTCCGTCTCGATTTGAAAACCGCTTCTTCCCTAGGTCGTCCCCTTCCTTGCAGAGTGCTAGGGTTTCGGTCATCTTGACCTCACCACTCTGGTGATTTGTTGATGCCCGCTGGAAGGTGGAGGATTGCTAGGGTTGGCATGGTGATGTCGCGGTGGTTGCTGCTGGTTGCGACTAGGTGCAGGTGCAGCATCCCGTGCCCCTGTGCCGTCGTGTCGTGGCCTCCCTCGCTCACGGCTTCACCGCCGTATGCTTCTTCCTCTCCGGCAAGTTGTAGCTTGCTACAGGTAGGTGTTTATCCCTCTGCCTCTATTCTCTCTACTCTACTGTCTTAATTCTCGGATGCTCATAACTTATCTGATCTACTCAGTTGAGCATACTGTTATCAGATTCCTGGTTCCTTCACGATCCTTGTTAGTTCCCATTGCTATTGGTAAATTTATGGTACTGCTGAATAATTATCAGTGCTTGCTAGTGTAATTGTTCTACTACTTGTCCCTTTGACTGATTGGGGATTCAATACTCAATCTTCTACTTTCAATTGGTTCCTGGTAGCTAGCTTGTGTTCTTATTGTGCAATATTATATGCTCAAATAGATGCAGATGGGTATATTAGATGTAAGTAGGTTAAGAACACACACAAATGATTCCTAGCTAAATGGCTAGGAAAATGATTGAAAATTTGATGTTGGTTGCCTGCAGATGGTTTTGGATGAGATATTGATGATCATATCTTGCAAAGGCATGATCTAGGATATATTTAATGAAAGTATGTTGAGAATGATTCCTAGCAGGTAGTAGCTAGGAAAATGATTTAAATTATATTTGTATGGCTTTAACAAGTGTCTATCTAGTTCTTGTTCAGATGTTGTGTACTATTAGTAGGTATAGTGAGTTTGGATTGCAAACCATGATTGCTTTACCTGGGATTATGATTCCTTTACCAATATGCTTTGCAATGATTTGTCTCTATGCAGAGAGCTTGTACTCAACAAATACTGAATCTGCTAGGTACAGAGGTGCTACCCCCAGGGGATGTGCCTTGTAACCTAGCATATGTGGTTTATGTTTGGCTAATAAAAGCTAGTTACTAGGATAATGATGTTGGTCGGAAGCCAGATAACTTAGGGTTGATTTGTGTGGAGGAAATTATTGACCCAGCCAATGATGCAAAGGCTGAGGCACAAGATGTAAATAAGAACAGATTTTTGTTCTTGATTTCTGGACCTGGCCTATGATGCAAATGCTGAGGCATATCTTAGATTAGGACAGATATTCCTGTTAGCTGTAAACCTCTATGATGAACCTTGCATGGCACTTCCGTGCAAGTCTGAGAGCATCTTCCCCTCCAATCCTCCTAGATATTGTTGGAATTATGCCCTAGAGGCAATAATAAAGATGTTATTATTATAATTCTTGTTCATGATAAAGTTTATATTCCATGCTAGAATTGTATTAAGCAGAAACTTTGATACTTGTGTGGTTTATGAACAACACCGTGTCCCTAGTACGCCTCTATGGACTAGCTCATTGATTACTGATGGTTAAGGTTTCCTAACCATAGACATGAGTTGTCGATTAATAATGAGATCATGCCATTAGGAGAATGATATGATGGACAAACCCAAATTAAGCAGAGCAATTAGATCGTGTCATCGTGTTCATCTTTGCGAAGATTTTTACTATGTAAAGTATTGTATTCCTTAGACCATGAGATAATACAACTCCCTGTTGTCGGAAGAAAGCTTTGAGGTCATCAAACGCCATCCTATGTGAGGGTGATCATAAAGGTGTCTCTCAGGTGATTGGAAACTACTTGTTGGGTTGTATGTATCGAGATGGAATTTGTCCCTCCCGAGTCGGAGAGATATACTTCAGGCCCACTCGGTAATCGATATCAACACCGCTTGCAAGCACGTGGTTAAGGAGTTAATCACAAAGTGATATCGGATTATGGAACGAGTAAAGTACTTGCTGTGAACGAGATTGAACTAGGTATGTCGATACCAACGATCGAATCTCGGGCAAGTAAAATATCGCGTGATGAAGGGAATACATATATGGGATTAATTGAATCCTGGCATCGTGGTTCATCCGATATGATCATCGATGAATGTGTGGGAGTCAATATGGGTTTCCAGATCCCGCTGTTGATTATTGATAGAAGATCATGTTTGCATATTCTCGAACCCGTACGGTCACACACTTAACATGCATCGACGCTAGGATAGAATGGATGATTGGTTTATGATTTTTTGTCCAGAGTCTCGGATGAGATCCAGGACATCACGAGAGGTTCCGAAATGGTCCGGAGAATAAGATTCATATAAAGGAAAGCAGTTTTTGGATTTCGGAATCGTTTCGGAGTTTATCGGTATTGTACTGGAAGGTTCTAGAAGGTTCCAGAGTGGGACCAACGTGGGCCCACTTGTCGGAGGCCTGCATGGGCCTAAGGGGAAGTGCCCTGGCCACTTTTGGCTAGGGGCACAAGGCCCCAAGGCCCAGCCGGCCAGCCCTAAGGGAAACCCTAGAGGAGCCTTCTAGAAGGAAGGGGGAAGACTTGCCCCCCACTCCACCCTTGGGGCCGCCGCCCTAGGGATTGGAGGAGGGGCCAAGGGGGGGGCGGCCAGCCCCCTATATAAGAGGGCAGGGGCGCACCCTCCCCCTTCCACTCCTCCAACCCTAGCCGCCGTCCTGCTGCCCCTCCACCTCTCTCTCTCTCTCTCTCTCTCTCTCTCTCTCTCTCTCTCTCTCGACTGCGCATAGGCGAAGCCCTACCGCAGAAACTCTCCACCATTAGCACCACACCGTCGTGCTGCAGATCCAATATATCTGTCCACCATACTTGCTGGACCAAGGAAGGAGGAGACGTCGCTGCATCGTACGTGTGCATCTCTCGGAGGCGCCGCCACTTGCGACGTAGGATCGGATCGGATCGTGAGGAGGAGACGGCTAGTACGACTACATCAACCATGTTCTGTTGAACGTTTCCGCTGTGCAATTTCTTCAAGGGTATGAAGATCTCATCAATCTCTCTCGTTGATTGCATCTCCTAGATTAGATCTTGGCTTTCTTGTTCGCATCCGTAGAATTTTTTTGATTTACTATGCTGCAAAACCCTTCAGTGGTATCAGAGCTAGATCTATGCGTAGATGTGTTTCACGAGTAGAACGCAACGCTTGTTGCGGGCGTTGATGTTTTCTGTTGCAAACCTCTAGTTGTGAATTTTTTATGGCGCGACATAGTAAGATCGAAGCGGTCCAGACCAACTTTACGCGACCTCGTTCGCGAGACCGGCTTCGCACTTGACGTGTGGCTTGTTCCACACATGCGGCTGGTGGATGCCAGTTTCTCTCACTATAGTAGTCATTAGATTTACAACGGATGTTGGCAACCATAATATCACCGTTGTGGCTTTCCGTAGGTAAGAATCGTTCTTAGCTTGTTACTCCCATAAGCCACGTAAAACATGCAACAACAAAGTAGAGGCGTCTAACTTGTTCTTGCATGGAGTGTTTTGTGATATGGTATGGCCCAAGACATGATGTGTATGAATTGAGATGTATGCAATGATCATGTTTTGTAATATTTCACGACTTGCATGTCGATGAGTTCACAACCGGCAGGAGCCATATGGTTGTCTTTATAATTGTCTATGACATGCTTGTCAACTTCTTATACGCCATGTAGTAGCTTTACTTTATCGCTAAGTAGTTAGCAATAGTTGTAGTTACTATTCGTGATGGAGGCAATCATGGTGAAGTGATGGAGATCATGCTGGCGCGCACAAGATGGAGATCATTGCGCGGAGATTGGTTATACTATGTCACATAAAATTATATGCATGTGATGTTTATCCTTTTATGTATCTTATTATGCTTAGATCACGACGATAGCATTATAAGATGATTCCTCACTTAAAGATCAAGATAAAATTGTGTTCTACCCATGTATGCACCGTTGAGAAAGTTCGTCGTGTTCAAGCACCTCGTGATGATCGGGTGCTATAAACTCTACGTTCACATACAACGGGTGCAAGTCAGTTTTGCACACGCAGGAATACTTGGGTTTGACTTGATGAGCCTAGCATGTACAGACATGGCCTCGGAACACACGAACCGAAAGGTTAAACATGAGTCATATGAATGATATGATCGACACTTTGTTGTCCACCATTGAAACCACATCTCTTCTCGTGAAGATCGGATTAGGTGTGGTGAATTTGGATCGTGTTCACTAAACAACTTGAGGGATGTTGAATTTAGTGGGAGTTCATCTAGTAATTTGATTAAGTTGAACTAGTTATCATGAACATAGTCTAAATTGTATTTACAAACTTTGTAGATCAAATGGCTAAGTCCAACTTTAACTTCAACGTTTTTTCTGAGAAAGAAAAGCTTAAGAACAATGGGTCTAACTTCACCAACTGGTTCCGCAATCTGAGAATCATTCTCGCTGGCAGACAAAAGGACTATGTACTTGAGAAAGCGCTAGGTGACGCCCCTGCTACTGATGCGCCGTCTGATGAAAAAACTGTTTATCAGTCACGCAAAGATGATTATGGAGTGATTAAGAGTACCATGTTGTTTGCTATGGAACCGGAACTTCAAAATCGTTTTGAGGAGTTCGCCAGGCCCTTTGAGATACTTGAGGAACTGAAAACCATGTTTCAGACTCAGGCCCGTTCTGAGAGATATGAGATCTCTGAGAAGTTCTTTATATGCAAGATGGAGGAAGGGAGTTTCGTTAGTGAGCACGCCATTAAGATGTCGGGCTACACTCAACGTCTTGAGCAACTGGACAGCAAGATTTCAAAAGAGCTCAAGATTGACAGAGTTCTGCAATCACTCTCTCGTAGCTACAAAGGTTTTGTAGTTACTCACAATCAAATTGGTTCCACTGATACGATCATTGAGCTCTTCGCTAATATGGAACCTGCGGAGGTGGATATCAAGAAAGATAATCATGTGTTGATGGTCAACAAGACCACTAGCTTTAAGAAAGCTAAGGGTGCAAAGAAATCCTTCAAGAAAGGCAGCGGCAAGCGCGTTGCCCCTGTTGAGAAGAAGCTCAAGTCTGGACCTAAGCCGGACACTGAGTGCTTCTATTGCAAGGACAAGGGTCACTGGAAGCGCAATTGTCTGAAGTAATTAGCGGACAAGAAGGATGGCACCATTAAAGGTATATTTGATATACACGTTATTGATGTATACCTTACTAGCACTCGTTGTATTGCCTGGGTATATGATACTGGTTCAGTTGCTAATATTTGTAACTCTAAATAGGAGCTACGGAATAGACGGCGGCTAGCAAGGGATGAGGTGACGATGCACATTGGCAATGGATCAAAAGTTGATGTGATGGCCGTCGGCACGCTCTCCTTAGTTTTACCTTCGGAATTAGTTTTAAACCTTAATAAGTGTTATTATGTGCCTGCGTTGAGCATGAACATTATATCTGGATCGTGTTTATTGCAAGACAGTTATTCATTTAAATCTGAGAATAATGGTTGTTCTATTTATATGAATAACATCTTTTATGGTCATGCACCTGTTGTGAATGGTTTATTTCTTCTGAATCTCGAAAGCAATGAAACGCACATCCATAACATTGAGGCTAAGAGATGCAAAGTAGATAGTGATAATCCAACTTATTTGTGGCACTGCCGTCTAGGTCATATTGGTGTAAAACGCATGAAGAAACTCCATTCTGATGGACTTTTGGAGACTCTTGATTTTGAATCATTTGACACATGCGAGCCGTGCCTCATGGGCAAAATGATCAAAACCCTGTTCTCTGGAATAATGGAGCGAGCAATGGACTTATTGGAAATCATACATACCGATGTATACGGACCAATGAGTGTTTCGACGCGCGGTGGATATCGCTATTTTCTCACTTTTACTGATGACTTAAGTAGATATGGGTATATCTATTTAATGAAACATAAATCTGAAACGTTTGAAAAGTTCAAAGAATTTCAGAACGAAGTGGAAAACCATCGTAACAGGAAAATTAAATTTCTACGATCTGATCTTGGAGGTGAATATTTGAGTTATGATTTTCTCACGCATCTTAAAGCAAGCAGAACCGTTTCGCAACTCACGCCACCCGGAACACCATAGCGCAATGGTGTGTCTAAACGCCGGAATCGAACTCTATTAGATATGGTGCGATCAATGATGTCTCTTACAGATTTGCCGTTATCATTTTGGGGTTATGCATTAGAAACCGCTACATTCACTTTAAATAGGGCACCATCTAAATCCGTTGAGACGACACCGTATGAACTATGGTTTGGTGCTAAACCTAAGTTGTTGTTTCTTAAAGTTTGGGGATGCGAAGCTTACGTCAATAAGTTGATGCCGGACAAGCTCGAACCCAAAGCGGAGAAATGCGTCTTCATAGGATACCCTAAGGAAACGATTGGGTATACCTTCTACCACAGATCCGAAGGCAAAGTGTTTGTTGCAAAGAACGGATCCTTTATTGAGAAGGAGTTTCTCTCGAAAGAAGTGAGTGGGAGGAAGGTAGAGCTAGACGAGGTTCTTGAACCTTCTCTCGAGTTGGAGAGTAGCGCAACACCTGAAATTGTTCCAGTGCCGTCTGCACCAACAAGAGAGGAAGATAATGACGAGGATCATGAAACTTCGAACGATGCTACTACTGAACTTCGCAGGTCGACAAGGTCATGTGCCACTCCTGAATGGTACGGCAACCCTATCTCAACCGTCTTGTTGTTAGACAACAGTGAACCTGCAAATTATGAGGAAGCAATGATGAGCCCAGACTCTGAGAAATGGCTAGAGGCCATGAAATCCGAATTGGGATCCAAGAGGGAAAACCAAGTATGGACTTTGGTGGACCCTCCTAGCGACCGTAAGGCCGTCTATAAAGCTCGGCTTGTCGCAAAAGGGTTTCGGCAAGTTCAAGGTGTTGACTACGATGAAACTTTCTCTCCCGTAGTGATGTTTAAGTCCATTCGGATTTTATTAGCAATTGCTGCATTTCATGATTATGAAATATGGATGGATGTCAAGACTGCGTTCCTCAATGTCAACATTGATGAAGAGTTGTATATGATGCAGCCCGAAGGTTTTGTCGATCCTAAGGATGCTAATAAGGTGTGCAAACTTCAGCATTCCATTTATGGACTGAAGCAAGCATCTCGGAGTTGGAACCTTCGTTTTGATCAAGTGATCAAGAGTTTTGGATTTGTTCCAAATTGCTACGAAGCTTGTATCTACAAGAAAGTGAGTTGGAGCTCGGTGACATTTTTAGTACTATATGTGGATGACATATTGATTATTGGAAATGGCATTGGTATGCTTAACAATGTGAAGAGTTATTTGAATAAATGTTTTTCAATGAAAGACCTAGGAGAAGCTGCTTATATATTAGGAATCAAAATCTATATAGATAGACAAAGACGTCTAATAGCTTTAAGCCAAAGTACATATCTAGACAAAGTTCTGAAAAGGTTCGGAATGGATAAAGCAAACAAAGGTTCATTGCCCATGTTGTCAGGTAAGATATTGAGCAAGGCTCAGTGTCCAGCTACGATAAACGATAGAGATACTATGAGCAAAGTGCCATATACCTCGGCGATAGGTTCTATCATGTATGCCATGCTATGTACTAGACCGGATGTGTCCAATGCTCTTAGTTTGACGAGCAGATACCAAAGTGATCCAGGAGTGGAACACTGGACAACCGTAAAGAATATCCTAAAGTATTTAAATAGGACTAAAGAAATGTTCTTGGTCTATGGAGGTGATGAGCAGCTCGTCGTAAAAGGTTACGTCGATGCTAGTTTTGACGCTGATCCGGATGATTCTAAATCTCAGACAGGATACGTTTATATTTTGAATGGTGGAGCTGTGAGTTGGAGAAGCTGCAAGCAAAGCGTGATCGCGGGATCTACAACAGAAGCAGAATACATGGCTGCTTCAGAAGCGTCAAGTGAAGGAGTTTGGATCAGGAACTTCATCACTGAGCTTGGTTTGGTTCCAAGTGCCTTGGACCCACTGGAGATATTGTGCGACAACACTAGCTCCATAGCACTGGCTAAGGAACCAAGATATCATCCAAAGACCAAGCACATTAACCGTTGTTTTCATATAATTCAAGATTATATAGCAGATGGAGATATGAAGATTAGCAAAGTACATATGGATCTGAATGTCGTAGATCCGTTGACTAAACCTCTTCCACGAGCAAAACATGATCAGCACCTTAATGCCATGGGTGTTAGATTGTTTCCAGATGTAAACTAGATTATTGACTCTAGTGCAAGTGGGAGACTGTTGGAATTATGCCCTAGAGGCAATAATAAAGATGTTATTATTATAATTCTTGTTCATGATAAAGTTTATATTCCATGCTAGAATTGTATTAAGCGAAAACTTTGATACTTGTGTGGTTTATGAACAACACCGTGTCCCTAGTACGCCTCTATGGACTAGCTCATTGATTAATGATGGTTAAGGTTTCCTAACCATAGACACGAGTTGTCGATTAATAATGAGATCATGCCATTAGGAGAATGATATGATGGAAAAACCCAAATTAAGCAGAGCAATTAGATCGTGTCATCGTGTTCATCTTTGCGAAGCTTTTTCCTATGTTAAGTATTGTATTCCTTAGACCATGAGATAATACAACTCCCTGGTGTCAGAAGAAAGCTTTGAGGTCATCAAACGTCATCCTATGTGACGGTGATCATAAAGGTGTCTCTCAGGTGATTGGAAAGTACTTGTTGGGTTGTATGTATCGAGATGGAATTTGTCCCTCTCGAGTCGGAGAGATATACTTCGGGCCCACTCGGTAATAGATATCAACACCGCTTGCAAGCACGTGGTTAAGGAGTTAATCACAAAGTGATACCAGATTATGGAACGAGTAAAGTACTTGCTGTGAACGAGATTGAACTAGGTATGTCGATACCAACGATCGAATCTCGGGCAAGTAAAATATCGCGTGATGAAGGGAATACATATATGGGATTAATTGAATCCTGGCATCATGGTTCATCCGATATGATCATCGATGAATGTGTGGGAGTCAATATGGGTTTCCAGATCCCGCTTTTGATTATTGATAGAAGATCATGTCTGCATATTCTCGAACCCGTAGGGTCACACACTTAACATGCATCGATGCTAGGATAGAATGGATGATTGGTTTATGAGTTTTCATTCGGAGTCTCGGATGAGATCTAGGACATCACGAGAGGTTCAGGAATGGTCCGGAGAATAAGATTCATATAAAGGAAAACAATTTTTAGATTTCAGAATCGTTTCGGAGTTTATCGGTATTGTACCGGAAGGTTCTAGAAGGTTCTGCAGTGGGACCAACATGGGCCCACTTGTCAGAGGCCTGCGTGGGCCTAAGGGGAAGTGCCCTGGCCACTTTGGGCCAGGGGCACAAGGCCCCAAGGCCCAGCCGTCCAGCCCTAGGGGAAACCCTAGGGGAGCCTTCTAGAAGGAAGGGGAAAGACTTGCCCCCCACTCCACCCTTGGGGCTGCCGCCCTAGGGCTTGGAGGAGGGGCCAAGGGGGGGACGGCCAGCCCCTATATAAGGAGGGCAGGGGCGCACCCTCCCCCTCCCACTCCTCCAACCCTAGCCGCCGTCCTGCTGCCCCTCCACCTCTCTCTCTCCGACTGCGCGTAGGCGAAGCCCTGCCGCAAAAACTCTCCACCATTAGCACCACACTGTCGTGCTGCAGATCCAATCTATCTATCCACCATACTTGTTGGACCAAGGAAGGAGGAGACGTCGCTGCACCGTACGTGTGCATCTCTCGGAGGCGCCGCCACTTGTGGCGTAGGATCGGATTGGATCGGATCACGAGGAGGAGACGGCTAGTACGACTACATCAACCACGTTCTGTTGAACGTTTCTGCTGTGCGATTTCTTCAAGGGTATGAAGATATCATCAATCTCTCTCGTTGATTGCATCTCCTAGATTATATCTTGGCTTTCTTGTTCGCATCCGTAGATTTTTTTTGATTTACTATGCTGCGAAACCCTTCAGATATATATATCTAGTTGAAGGGTAGTTGTAATTAGCTATTTTGGATGTTGTTTCCCCTGGTCTACCCATGATCCAGGTGATGCAAGCTATTAAGAATAGATGCTACATGATTTGGTGATATTTTGCTGTACCTTGCTACTTGATGTAGATTGTGTACTATATCTTGGCTTCTTCATCTACTTACTGTTAACTTGAGGATCTGCTAATGTGTAACTGCTCTATCTAGTATTGTGGTCTTGCCCTTGTGATGGATCTTGATTGGTTTATGTCCAATCTGTTGGATAACATTCTTTCCTTGTACAACTGGCCTCCCCTTCCTCCTCTTTCCACTGTCCAGCACCTACTGCTGTAGTCTGGTCTTCTTTTCCTAGAGCTGCAACCTGGCCTTGATTTCCCCTTGTCTTAGCTCTAGGATGTATCCTAGGAGCAACCATAGCTAAGGTGTGATGATTTGGTGGAAGGATTTGTTGTTCTTGTTGATGAAGCTGGACAGATCAGTGATAATCTGATACTAGGCTGTGGTGTTCTTGAGATGGTACTATGGTTAAGTTCTGGTGTTGAGAAGTTAAAGTGTGTAGGTGCAGATGTGTGTGAAACTGGTGAACTGCTTGGTGGTGCTACGGTTGGCTGTTGTTTTTAGCTATCTGATCCAGTCCATGTCGTGTTGACAACACAACACCTGCATGTGTTGTGTGAGCTGCTATCCAGTGGCCCCCTCTGGTTCAAGTTTCTATGTCTGTGACTCCTCCTTAGAGATGAGATCAAGTAAAACTAGATATTTTCCTGATGCTTTACCATTTGCCTTTTATCTAGCTTTGGTGAAACTTGCCCCATAAGGCCTATGATGGTGCTCTGAGGTCTATTGTTATTTTGAAGATAAGAACATATTACTATTTTGCCCCTTTTGAATTACTCTATGATGATATTGGCAGTAGCACTTCTCTGCCTAAACTGAGAGTTCATTTCCCCAACATTCTTCCTATTGGCTTATATTATCTACTAGCATTTCTTGTTTGCTTGTCTCATTTGCAGGGATCCAATAGAGGAGAAAAGATCAGAAATATAATTGAAAGATTTAGAAGATGGGGAAAGTGAAGATTAATTTAGTTTTAGATTTTACTTTCTTCTTTGTAATTTACTTTATCATTTATAAAGGACATTGTATATATATATTCTTGTAATAAATATTATTTCACTTATGAAATTCCTTTTTCAATTTATTTGTCTCCTGTAATTTTCTTTCATTCTTTTATTGTAAAGGAACAACAATACTATATGTATATATAAGGATTATTATTGTAATAATTTCATTTTATTCAAAAGTGTAAAAATATAGTAATATTGAGTAATGCTATTTTTGTATGAAGGTATTCTTTTTGTTTAAAGTAAAGTTTTATTCTTTACTCATTTTAGTATTCAATAGATGCTATAAAATATTCTTATGGGTAATAACTATAAGTAGTATTTGTTTCTTATTCTAGTAAGATTATGTTATGATGATAACAAAGTAAAAAATGCCTTCTTTCTTAATGTAACTTAGAACTTATAGATATTTATATTTTATTTATAAAAAATAATTCCATTATCTCTGTATTATTGGAATTCATCTATTATTCCATTTACCTATTGTTTTATAATTCAAATATATCTTTAGAATATTCAAACTTGAATTTGCTTTCCCCTCAAACACAGAAGTAAAATAGAAGTCATGTCAAAATTAATCGCACTTGTCTTGATGTTTGCACCAGAACAAAAGAGATCTCGATCCCTCTATAGCTTCTTTAGTTTTGCGCGAAAATTCCCCGGATTTTCTTATGCATGAATGCAATGCACAAATCTGTGTCCTCTGTAATTCTAGGTGCTAATCCTAGGATATTACAAACTCTCCCCCTTAAAATAAACTTCATCCTCGAAGTTCGTAAACTCTCATGTTTCGGAGTAAGGAATTTACTTGTATTGGGGAATGCATTTATCCACTTCATGGTAACCTCGAATGGAAGTAATGGTAGTATTCCATATCCAGATCCTTTTCTTGAATTCCTACCATACTTGGCAATCTTTAATCTTGTTGTCTCCAATACTCCAAAGTTCATTTTACTTTACTTCCTTAGGGATATGTCCTTGTTATAAACTCCTTTTAATTGGGGTCTCTTATTTAGTTCATTTCCCTGATTTGGTATCCTAATCCAACTCCTTTTATTTAATCATCGAACTTTCTTACTATTCTGTGTAAGGTATAGGAAGTCTCACTAAATCAAGTTTTTAACTCCATTAAATAATAACTAGTCAAAATACTAACTTTTGATTTGTGATGGTATGGTTTATACTGGTAGTCCTTCTAAAGATTGGATCTGAACTCATTTAATCCATACCCATTGGAATTTCCTTGTTCATCTACACATGTCCAATTGGATGTGCTATATTACCTCTTAAGGATCACTTAAGAATTGTTTCTTTTAGAATTAGTTTGTTAGGACTATTCTATTTTATTACTTCGAGCTTTTACCTTATTAGGCTTTTAGACAATCTTTTGTTATTATCTTCAGTACTTTTATAAGAATGACTTCCTTTTAACATTATGAAAATAAGGCTTGCTCTTGTTGTAGGTTAGTCCTTCTCCATCCTTTATTCAGAAAGTCAGATAATAATACCTTCATTTCTAAGGTTTACTCCCCCCTTAGGGTTTACTAATGGTCTTCAAAATGTCTATATAGTATTTATTAATTTTATAAATAGAATATTGGTCCCTATCCAGCTTATATTCTGCCTAATTAGGGTCTGATGAAAGATTGTACGGTGTATCCACACATATGTGGATCTCCAAAGTGAATCTTTCAGCATTATTTGTCTTACTTACGATGTGGACATTTTCACTTTGATAGGTCAATTTTCGCGAAGAGTCTCGAAAGACAGTCGCTTTCAATTTTTATACTCCTTTGTGTCTTACTTAACTTAGGCCAAATTTTATGCTCTTTATGCAACTTCTAAGTAGATCTGGTTAACTATGTCAACCAACACCGGCAACGGACAAGATACCAACTGTGGATCAAATACCAGCTGCGGATATTTACCAGATGCGAACCACGCTAGGGTATATGTATTACCCTATGGTTTCCGATATACCTCTGGCATTCTCTCTGAATTGTCAGAGCTTGAATAACATTTTGGTTCCAAAACGTCTTCTTTGTACTAATACATGATGCTTCCATGAACTAGATACTACTAATTCATTAACTTCTTAGCAACATCACCCATTTTGGGTGAACTTTAAGTTTACCACTTCTTATTGCTCCGTACATCTTCTACACTAATCTTCCTTCTTATTACTGTTTAGTAATGATCTGAACTTGATCCATCCTTCAAATTGCATTGATACTCCTTATACTTTGCTTTATTCTTCATGTAAGTCTTATCTTGGTCTTTAAAAAAAATCGTCACTCCCTTACACGACTTCCCATTCCTATCTAGGTCTATAACATCAAGTAGTAACTAGATGTTGCAACATGCATTTGCACACCAATTCAAACTTCATGTACAGATCTAGTCAATCAAGAAGATCCAAGAAAAACAAATAAATTCAAATGTGGTACATATAACACACAATATTCTAAGCCCGAAATATAGTAGTTGAGTATAATATCTCTAGAATTCAGGATTTGTTGTGTAGTATATGACACCTCTTCGTATAAGTTTACATTGTGATACTTAGCACATAGGGGTCAAACTATTCTTTATCTCAATATTTACCCAAATTGCTCAATTGCAACAGGATAATTTTTAAACAAAGTGGTCTCAATTTGGCTTCTGACTAACCTTTTGTCTCACCTTTTGCAATGATTAACTAGGACCAACCATTTTATTTAGTAACTAACCTCACATGATTACTCCAAATGACTAATCAGATTCTATTTGTTAACTTAAACCAAATATTGTTAGAAATTTTTAGCACATATTACTTCTACCATAGTTCTACCATGGTATTTTCATACTTTTACTCCAAGATAATTCACTAAGTACTTGTCATACTTACACTTACATCATGGTTTCGGAGCTAATCTCACCATGATCTTGTTATGTTTTACCTATTTTACATGATTCAAGAGCTAATCTAACTATGATAACTTTATTTCACATTAATCTATCATTAAATCTTAACATAATTTTACTTCATCACGTAGAATCCTCAAGTAAATCCCAAATGATTACTACTCATTTCAGCAACATTTATCCTGATGATATTCATCATATTGTTTTTGGTTATTAACTAACCATAAGATTCCACTGTTCTTACTTAAATTCTAGGATTAGGCTACACCATTAAGACTACTTCAATTGGTGTCTTACACTTCCTACAGTATCTTGGTGGTTTATGTCTCCCTCGGAGGGCACTAAAGAGCAATACTTGAGAAAAGATAAAATAATTACTCTAAGAAAGAATGACTTAAACATCTGACTTATGTGTGACAAGGTTATCCTCAAGTGGATACTCATCACAAGTCATAAGAACATTTGGTTTAGATAAGATGGCTCCTATAGTCACTATCCAACCTACAGATCTTCCAAAAAGGGTTTCAATCCTAAGGTCAAAGCATATGCTCTGATACCAACTGCGGTGACCCAGCATACCACTGCATGATATAGTACACTATAGTCTTTGACATAACACCAATGAAACACCGTTCACTAGTATTACATCCCTCAGAGTGGTACAAAAGAAACACAGTAGTTCCAAGACATGACTATAGGTTACAACTCAACTCTTTACACAAGATCCAGAAAACACTCTAGGTTAAAGAGAGAGAAAGAAACTTCTTACAAAGAAGAATCAGAAATAATCAACACATAACAATCATACTAATCAGACTAATATCTGAACTATTGGTCTGACATTGCTGCTATTGCAATACACTATAGAAAAAGGTTCTATGGCTAGAGATTATATTCTTATCTAATCAGTAACTTTGTCTTCACTTGAGTTGATGTATATGTTGAATTTATTGACTTCATTGAAGAACTTTAGCTTCTGGTGATGATTCCTAGAGCATAACTTGATGTAGACATCGTCTGTACTGGCTTTAGAACCTAGCAAGGGTTAAGAAGATACGTTGAGTACGAGCATACTCATCAAGTTCACTAGAAAAGGAGTGTTTATTGCACTATATCTACAGCCACATACCGTAGGTTGTAGGCAATGCAGGTTTTCATAAACATTTCTTCAAAGGTTTCTTTTATGCTAAAAAACTATGTCCGTTAGCCTTCACGGGTTTACCAGAACTTTCATGGAGTTCCTTTCCCGCCGCGTTCACAGCTCCTTCCCAGAACAGGGAGTAACAAGTTACAATTCTTACACTCTTCAGAGGTGCGTCACTTTACCCATGAGAGATCAAATTCTTGTTGCGCAACCGGGCGATCTTTCCCGTCCACACTTCCTATGGTGTGGGGCCTAGAAGATGATCCAAGCCAATCACTACCCCTTCGCGACCTCGCATGTCTCCTTGGTGTACACCATGCCCACATATTGAATTACGGCAATGGTTTATACAAATCGTTAGATGCCAGAACTATCGTGGGACGTTGAGGGATCCCACCCATATGCTGCATATCCTCTACGAATTACCAATTAATATGCACGCTACGAGTGATAACAACCACGACCTGCACATCCGGCTACATGTGAGAGGAAGAAGATACAGCTGACTTCTTCGTCCCATTCCAAATCTCATGGTTAACGCGTGATATACGGCGCAAGAATCACTGGCGACATTGGTTGTTAAGTCCTAGATAATATGTTCCTTTACCATCGGAACTTTCATAGTAGGTTATTACCTCATGGTAATTAACCTATAATCATATTATTATGAAAATAGTGTTTTTTGACCTTTCTCAAATGCAGGTGATGACAATACTGGATTTGCAAAATACTTTACAAAAAATAATCAAAGGACATGAGCCAGTGTGAACTTGCCTTTTGTGATTGCAAGATTATGCACTCATGGTCTTCGAGACGACATAAGATCCAATATCTAAAAACTGCATCATTGGCCCGGTAAGGACTAATGTTTAAAGTAGCAAGATGCAGTTATGCATAAGTAATGATATGCATTTTGTAAAACTCCCAAAGTGAATACCCAATACTTTGAGTGAAGTGAATTCAAGTGATTCTTTTAAGAGTTGGTTTACCTTCAAATTTTACTTTATAAGTAATGACCTTTATAAGGAACTTAAGTGTTAACAATTCAAAATATACAAGTAAAGTATACATTTATGTGATTATGGTTAATTGTCATCTGGTGACTATTGATAAACATCCTTGGGATTGAGTTGTTAAGAATTGAAGAACTTATTATGAGCTTATTGTTTGAAGTGGCAAAAAGAATAACATTTGAAGAAAAGATTTTCTTCCTAAGGTTTAAACAACCCTGATAGCTTTTAGAATATGATGGATAGAATGTGATTGATGTTGTTTATGCTTGCTTGAATAGTCTGGACTTGAGATGCTTTAAGTCTTAATTGAAATAGACCGAAGTTAACTATAAAAACATAAGTAGTGCATCAGACTTGATGTTTATAAGCTTTGAGTCTAAAGTTAACTTTAAAAGGGTAAGTAAACTTAAGATTTAATATGTTTTAATTATTCCCAAGTTTTAGATTTATGATAAGTATAACTAAGGTGTGGAATTATTCACTTTATATTTTAGTGAATGATTAGATTAAATTTGTTTTGCTATTCTTAAAAGAATAGATATTTATTTAAAGGAAACATAATTAGATGATCTTAGTGATTTGTTAGAATTTAAAGTTATGTTAATAGTGGTTAAGATATAATGATTATTCACCATATTATATAAATGGGTGATACCCAATGTTTATTTAAAAGGATTCTTAATAAGATTTTTAAAAGAATATTTTAAAGTTAAGAACTATACTTAAATTTGATTATGAATTTAAGTTATGGGTTTGGAATTTAGTACAAAGACACTAATTGCCCAAGGTTTTAAAAGAATTGTGATTATTTCTTACTTAACAATTATTTTTAAATAATTCACAAAATAGGTATTAGATAAGGATTTATTATTTAAAATATTAAAGACTTTTAAATAATATATTTAATAATTCTCTAGTGTAATATATTTATTCAAGACCTTAAAAAAAATTATTTAATTTTTAAGTAATATTTTTATGTTTATAAAATTTCATAAAGGATTAAATGTCTTTAAATATTTATTCGGATCTTATTTATAAAAAAGTTAAGTTAGTATTTTTATAAAATAGTATATTTATTTTTATACACAAAAATGATTTTTATTCATTTTTAGGATTTTTCCTATTTTATGACATTTCACTTAGGATGTAATGTTGTTAATATTTATTTATATTTTATCTATCTTGAACAAGTAATATTATATTTTTACTAGGTAGATATTATTTTTGTGGTTATTTTGATATATCATATGTATTTTTAGGATTTTTCTATATTTTTCTAGAGGTGAAACAATCTTTGGGGTATTTTGTTAATTTTTATTTTTAAATCAGACCCTGGACCCACTGGTCAGTCTGGCCCATGGTTGGGTTAGACCAACCCGAGCGGTGGACCGAGCTGGTAAAACCGACCCGCTCGATCTAATTCATCTTTGCCCTCTCGACTGGCCTCTCCCTAGCGCCTGGGCTAGCTCGGCGCTGGTGCTGCTCGATTCTGGCGAGCTCGACCGCCCTGACTGCTGCTACGATGTTTATCAGAGTGGTTTTGGATGGTGATTCTCGGGGTCCGTCTCGATTTTAAAGCTGCCTCTTCCCTAGGCCGTCCCGTTCCTTGCAGAGTGCTAGGGTTTCGGTCATCTTGACCTCACCACTCTGGTGATTTGTTGATGCCCGCTAGAAGGTGGAGGATTGCTAGGGTTGGCATGGTGATGTCGCGGTGGTTGCTGCTGGTTGCGACTAGGCGCAGGTGCAGCATCCCGTGCCCCTATGCCGTCGTGTCGTGGCCTCCCTCGCTCACGGCTTCACCGCCGTATGCTTCTTCCTCTCCGGCAAGTTGTAGCTTGCTACAGGTAGGTGTTTATCCCTCTGCCTCTATTCTCTCTACTCTACTGTCTTAATTCTCGGATGCTCATAACTTATCTGATCTAATCAATTGAGCATACTGTTATCAGATTCCTGGTCCCTTCATGATCCTTGTTACTTCCCATTGCTATTGGTAAATTTATGGTACTGCTGAATAATTATCAGTGCTTGCTAGTGTAATTGTTCTACTACTTATCCCTTTGACAGATTGGGGATTCAATACTCAATCTTCTACTTTCAATTTGTTCCTGGTAGCTAGCTTGTGTTCTTGTTGTGCAATATTATATGCTCAAATAGATGCAGATGGGTAGATCAGATGCAAGTAGGTTAAGAACATACACAAATGATTCCTAGCTAAATGGCTAGGAAAATGATCTAAAATTTGATGTTGGTTGCCTGCAGATGGTTTTGAATGAGCTATTGATAATCATATCTTGCAAAGGCATGATCTAGGATATATTTAATGAAAGTATGTTGAGAATTATTCCTAGCAGGTAGTAGCTAGGAAAATGATTTAAATTATATTTGTATGGCTTTAACAAGTGGCTATCTAGTTCTTGTTCAGATGTTGTGTACTGTTAGTGGGGATAGTGAGTTTGGATTGCAAACCATGATTGCTTTACCTGGGATTATGATTCCTTTACCAATATGCTTTGCAATGATTTGTCTCTATGCAAAGAGCTTGTACTTAACAAATACTGAATCTGCTAGGTACAGAGGTGCTACCCCTAGGGGATGTGCCCTGTAACCTAGCATATGTGGTTTATGTTTGGTTAATAAAAGCTAGTTACTAGGCTAATGATGCTGGTCTGAAGCCAGATAACTTAGGGTTGATTTGTGTGGAGGAAATTCTTGACCCAACAAATGATGCAAAGGCTGAGGCATAAGATGTAAATAAGAACAGATTTTTGTTCTTGATTTCTGGACCTGGCCTATGATGCAAATGCTGAGGCATATATTGGATTAGGACAGATATTCCTGTTAGCTATAAACCTCTATGATGAACCTTGCATGGCACATGGCACTTCCATGCAAGTCTGAGAGCATCTTCCCCTCCAATCCTCCTAGATATATATATATATCTAGTTGAAGGGTAGTTGTAATTATCTATTTTGGATGTTGTTTCCCCTGGTTTACCCATGATCCAGGTGATGCAAGCTATTAAGAATAGATGCTACATGATTTGGTGATATTTTGCTGTACCTTGCTACTTGATGTAGATTGTGTACTGTATCTTGGCTTCTTCATCTACTTACTGTTAACTTGAGGATCTGCTAATGTGTAACTGCTCTATCTAGTACTGTGGTCTTTCCCTTGTGATGGATCTTGATTGGTTTATGTCCAATCTGTTGGATATCATTCTTGCCTTGTACAACTGGCCTCCCCTTCCTCCTCTTTCCACTGTCCAACTCCTACTGCTGTAGTCTGGTCTTCTTTTCCTAGAGCTGCAACCTGGCCTTGATTTCCCCTTGTATTAGCTCTAGGATGGCTCCTGGGAGCAACCAGAGCTAAGGTGTGATGATTTGGTGGAAGGATTTGTTGTTCTTGTTGATGAAGCTGGACATATCAGTGATAATCTGATACTGGGTTGTGGTGTTCTTGACATGGTACTATGGTTAAGTTCCGGTGTTGAGAAGTTGAAGTGTGTAGGTGCAGATGTGTGTGAAACTGGTGAAGTGCTTGGTGGTGCTACGGTTGGTTGTTGTTTTTAGCTATCTGATCCAGTCCCTGCTTTGTTGACAACACAACACCTGCATGTGTTGTGTGAGCTGTTGTCCAGTGGCCCCCTCTGGTTCAAGTTTCTATGTCTGCGACTCCTCCTTAGAGATGAGATCAAGTAAAACTAGATATTTTCCTGATGCTTTACCATTTGCCTTTTATCTAGCTTTGGTGAAACTTGCCCCATAAGGCCTATGATGGTGCTCTGAGGTCTATTGTTATTTTGAAGATAAGAACAGATTACTATTTTGCCCCTTTTGAATTACTCTATGATGATATTGGCAATAGCACTTCTCTGCCTAAATTGAGAGTTCATTTCCCCAACATTCTTCCTTTTGGCTTATATTATCTACTAGCATTTCTTGTTTGCTTGTCTCATTTGCAGGGATCCAACAGAGGAGAAAAGATCAGAAATATAATTCAAAGATTTAGAAGATGGGGAAAGTGAAGATTAATTTAGTTTTAGATTTTACTTACTTCTTTGTAATTTACTTTATCATTTGTAAAGGACATTGTATATATAAATATATTCTTTTAATAAATATTATTTCACTTATGAAATTCCTTTTTCAATTTATTTGTCTCTTGTAATTTTCTTTCATTCTTTTATTGTAAAAGAACAACAATACTATATGTATATATAAGGATTATTATTGTAATAATTTCATTTTATTCAAAAATGTAAAAATATAGTAATATTGAGTAATTCTATATTTGTATGAAGGTATTCTTTTTGTTTAAAGTAAAGTTTTATTCTTTACTCATTTTAGTATCCAATAGATGCTGTAAAATATTCTTATGGGTAATAGTTATAAGTAGTATTTGTTTCTTATTCTAGTAAGATTATGTTATGATGATAACAAAGTAAACGCCTTGTTTATTAACGTAACTTAGAACTTGTAGATATTTATATTTTATTTATAAATAAGAATTCCATTATCTCTGTATTATTGGAATTCATCTATTATTCCATTTACCTATTCTTTTATAATTAAAATATATCTTTAGAATATTCAAACTTGAATTTGCTTTCCCCTCAAACACAGAAGTAAAATAGAAGTCATGTCGAAATCAATCGCACTTGTCTTGATGTTTGCACCAGAACAAGAGAGATCTCGATCCCCCTATAGCTTCTTTAGTTTTGCGCGAAAATTCCCCAGATTTTCTTATGCATGAATGCAATGCACAAACCTGTGTCCTCTATAATTCTAGGTGCTAATCCTGGGATGTTACAGTGTGATACGTTCCTGGGAAAATATTATGTTATATAAACTGTTAATAATGTAAATATATAGCCTAACATTTTCTATCAGTTCGGATTTTTGGTTCAGCTGGCTAGTGCATCAATTCAATATGATATCAGAGATCTCAAGTTCAAGATCCTGGTTACGCAGTTAAAAAATATTCTGTGGCCTGCAACGAACTCACGCTAACTACTCAAATAGTCTAGATGCAAGGAGAATGTTAATAATATAAATATATAATCTAGCCTTTTATAGTATGCATCGGAGTAAGTAGTTCATTGCCAGGATACTAGAATTTAGAAGTACTAACTAAAGAGAACTTATTTGCATTTCACATGGCATGAAATGAGATATTCATAACCATAAGATTCAGTCCCTATACACTCATATTCTCCTTTTGGAAAAACGCGGGCTGAATAAGACTTTCTTTGAGCCTACGGGGAATGACTATCAAAAGGTCATCATCGTACGGGTAAGTTGGCTACCAAATTGCCCTTTTTTGTCACAGTGCAACAGCTGGCAAGCACGTCTCCATGCTCGGAGACAACCTTGGCGCACCAATCCCCCTGCTCCTAGAAACGCCTGATATCCATCACCGGCAGTTTGATCTGGTAGTGGAACGCCCAGATGTCATGCTGATGATCCTGCAGCAAAGATGCTCATCTCCATCATGCCATCCTTGCTGGTAGTGGACACACCAAGCTTGCCACCCATGGCAAACAGTGTCGAACACCATGATCCAGTGGCAGTAGTCTGCAGACGCTGGCTTCCAGTGCATATGTAGGCTTCCATGGAGAGAAGGACCGACGCGTCAAAGATCCATGGTCCCATCTAGATTAACACATAATCTTCCCCGTCCACTGGTGTTAAGGAGTACTTGATTTTCCTTGCCTCGGAAGAGCCCACGGTGAGGAGGCAGTGTTCGTATGGAGAGTACCCAACAGGACGACGGATTGGGTTTCTCCAGAACAGCACACGGTGCTCCCCCTGAAGGTTCGTGTCGGAAGAGTCCAACTATCCTGCAAAAGCGAAGCGTCGGAATCTGGCTGAAGACTTCCGCGTGGCCGGGATGTTGTGGCCCATGATAACCATACCGACCGCTTTCCCCTCCCCTTCCACCGCTCTCGATCTTGTTTCCCTTGCATTGGTAGACTCAGAGCCTATATCGGGCCGCCCCGACTCCTCTCTGACGATGCTGCCGGCCGGAGATGGAGAAGGGGGCGCCGGAGTAAGTAGAGTAGCTAGATTAGTTGGCCATATGCCGGTAGTGGGCTCTTTTCCCGGTAGTTCGAGGCGAGCGGGAGATCTTGGCGCCTAGATCTCGCCGGCTCTAGGGATTCTTCTTCCCTTGCTATTGCTCTGATGGCTGGAGCAGGCGATGGAGGGGGAATCCACCATCTCCCCGAATAAATCTGTGGCTGCTGGCCGTTTCTTGGCGCTTGATGTCTACGCACTTCTATTCTTGTAGACGTTGTTGGGCCTCTAAGTGTAGAGGTTTGTAGAACAGCAGCAAGTTTTCCTTAAGTGGATTACCCAAGGTTTATCGAACTCAGGGAGGAAGTGGTCAAAGGTATTCCCTCTCAAGCAACCCTGCAATCAAGATACAAGAAGTCTCTTGTGTCCCCAACACACCCAATACACTTGTCAGATGTATATGTGCACTAGTTCGGCGAAGAAATGGTGAAATACAAGTGGTAATGATGCCAGAAAATAGCTTCTAACTTGTTGTTGACGTGGGGTAACACGTGTGAGACTAAAAGCAAACTAAAATAAAGAAGGCAACAAGCAAACATGCAATAAATCTAGATGCAAACGGTGTTTAAATGCTTAGAAACAAGGCCTAGGGATCATACTTTCACTAGTGAACACTCTCTCATATAAATATTTTCTCTTCATGATACTACTCTTAAATACTCTCCAGTTGGACACTCTAATCCATGGTAGGGCCATAATAGCACTCCTGAAAGTCCGCATTTCCCAATCTAGATAACCCCACACTGTCACCTTGAGCGCTAGATGGTTCGAACAAACACCACAATTTCATAAAGACATCCAACTCCAAATATAACTCATAATAAATATACATATAGTCTAGCTTAACTGTCACACACGGCGCGCATGCTGTCACTTCCACACACATGGAGAAAAGCATAGATCTATTAAAGCACAATGAGTATTTATGTAGACTCTAGCTTAAGTGCCACCATGGCATGCACGCTGTCACTTTCACACACATGAGGAGAGCAGAGATCTATTGAAGCACTTGAGTAGCAAAGTAGATCTACTTGATTACAAAGCTCATGACCACAACAATATCATGCATAGAGAGAGATGAACACATAGCTATCGGTAGATCCCTTAGCCTCGAGGAAGAACTACTCCCTCCTTATCATGAGAATCAGCAACGGTGATGAAGATGGCAATGGAGATCGATGGAGATGGCTCCGGGGGCACTTCCCCGTCCCGACAGGGTGCCAGAACAGATACTTTCTGTCCCCCGAATCTCCCCTTCGATGGCGGCAGCGCAGTGGAACTTTTTCTGAAAGTATGATGGATGATTTAGGGTTTTTGGGTCGGAGGCTTCTTATAGGCGAAGGAGGCAAGGTCGATGGAGGGCCAAGGGGCCCACACCCCCTATGGGCGCGGCCAGAGGTGGGCCCGCGCCCACCTAGGGTGTGGCCACCCTGGTGTCCTCCTCCGTCTCGTCTTTGAGTTTCCATATTGTTCAGGAAAAAATATGAACTTTAGCTTTTGTCCCGTCCAATTCCAAGAATATTCATTTTTTTAGCTTTCTAAAACCAAAAACAGCAAAAAACATGCAACTGGCACTGTGGCATCTTGTCAATAGGTTAGTTTCAGAAAGTGTATAAAAATACCTCAAAGTGTAGATAAAACATAACCAAGTTGATACTAAACAAGCATGGAACATAAAAAATTATAGATACGTTTTCGACGTATCAGCGCTCGGGTATGGCTCTTCTCTGTTCTTCCTGAACGACTGAGGTGGCAAGGAGGAAGAATGGTGTGGCGCCTTCCACCCTGGGACATCGATGCCTCTGGTCAGCCGTGGTGGCGAGGAGAGGCAGAGGTGCTGCTCGGTGGCCCTGGCTGCTAGAAGTGGTAGTTGCCCTCCGGTGGTGGGGGAGGTTTGTGTGGAGCAATGGAGGTAGCTGTTGGAATTATGCCCTATAGGCAATAATAAAGATGTTATTATTATAATTCTTGTTCATGATAAAGTTTATATTCCATGCTAGAATTGTATTAAGCGGAAACTTTGATACTTGTGTGGTTTATGAATAACACTGTGTCCCTAGTATGCCTCTATGGACTAGCTCATTGATTAATGATGGTTAAGGTTTCCTAACCATAGACATGAGTTGTCGATTAATAATGAGATCATGTCATTGGGAGAATGATATGATGGACAGATCCAAATTAAGCAGAGCAATTAGATCGTGTCATCGTGTTCATCTTTGTGAAGCTTTTCTTATGTCAAATATTGCATTCCTTAGACCATGAGATAATGCAACTCCCTAGTATCGGAAGAAAGCTTTGAGGTCATCAAACGTCATCCTATGAGAGGGTGATCATAAAGGTGTCTCTCAGGTGATCAGAAAGTACCTGTTGGGTTGTATGTATCGAGATGGGATTTGTCCCTCCCAAGTCGGAGAGATATACTTCGGGCCCACTCGGTAATCGATATCAACACCGCTTGCAAGCACGTAGTTAAGGATTTAATCACAAAGTGATATTGGATTACGAAACGAGTAAAGTACTTGCTGTGAACGAGATTGAACTAGGTATGCCGATACCGACGATCGAATCTCGAGCAAGTAAAATATCGCGTGACGAAGGGAATATATATATATGGGATTGATTGAATCCTGGCATCGTGGTTCATCTGATATGATCATCGATGAATATGTGGGAGTAAATATGGGTTTCCAAACCCCGCTGTTGATTATTGATAGAAGATCATGTCTGCATATTCTCGAACCCGTAGGGTCACACACTTAATGTGTCTCGACGCTAGGATAGAATGGATAATTGGTTTATGAGTTTTTGTTCAGAGTATCGGATGAGATCCAGGACGTCACGAGAGGTTCTGGAATGGTCCGGAGAATAATATTCATATAAGGGAAAGCAGTTTTTGGAGTTCGGAATTGTTTCGGATTGTTCGATATTGTATCGGAAGGTTCTAGAAGCTTCCAGAGTAGGACCAACGTGGCCCCATTTGTCGGGAGGGGGCGTGGGCCTACGAGGGAGTGCCCTGGCCGCATTGGGCCAGGGGCACAAGGCCCCATAGGCCTAGCCGGCCAAGCCCTAGGGGAAACCCTAGGGAGAGCTTCTAGAAGGAGGGGGGAAAATTTCCCCCCACTCCTCCCATGTGGCCGCCGGCCCTAGGCTTGGAGGAGGGGGAAAGGGGCAGCCGGCCAGCCCTCTATATAAAGAGGGCAGGGGCACACCCTCCCCCCACACCTCCTCAAGCCCTAGCCGCCAAGTTGCTGCCCTCCTCTCTCTCTCTCTCTCTCTCTCTCTCTCTCTCTCTCTCCCCCTCTCTCTCTCTCTTCCGACTGCGTGTAGGCGAAGCCCTGCCGCAGAAACTCTCCACCGTTTGCACCACGCCGTCGTGTGTAGATCCAACCTATCTCTCCACCCCACTTGCTGGACCGAGGAAGGAGGAGACGTCGAGGTTCCGTACGTGTGCATCTCTCGGAGGCATCGCCACTTGCGGTGTTGGATCGGATCGGATAGCGAGGAGGAGAAGCTAGTACGACTACATCAACCACGTTCCGTTGAATGTTCCGCTGTGCGAATCTTCAAGGGTATGAAGATCTCATCTATCCCCACTCGTTGTTTGCATATCCTAGATTAGATCTTGGCTTTCCCGTTCGCATCCGTAGATTTTTTTTGATTTACTGTGCTGGGAAACACTTCAGTGGTATCAGAGCTAGATCTATGCGTAGATGTGTTCCACGAGTAGAATGCAACATGATTGTTGCGGGCGTTGATGTTTTGTGTTGCAAGCCTCTTGTTTGTGTACTTCTTATGACGCAGGATAGTGAGATCGAAACGGTCCAGGCCAACTTTACGCGACCTCGTTCGCGAGACCGGCTCCGCACTTAACGTGTGGCTTGTTCCACACATGCGGCTGGTGGATGCCAGTTTCTCTCACTATAGTTGTCATGGGATTTACACCGGATGTTGGCAACCATAATATCACCGTTGTGGATTTCCATAGGTAAGAATCGTTCTTAGCTTGTTACTCCCATAAGCCACGTAAAACATGCAACAACAAAGTAGATGCGTCTAACTTGTTTTTGTAGGGAGTGTTTTGTGATATGGTATGGCCCAAGATGTGATGTGTATGTTGTATGCAATGATCATGTTTTGTAATGTTTCACGACTTGCATGTCGATGAGTACACAACAGGCAGGAGCCATATGGTTGTCTTTATAATATTGTATGACCTGTGTGTCAACTTCTTATACGCCATGTAATAGCTTTACTTTATCGCTAAGTAGTTAGCAATAGTTGTAGTTGCTAATCGTGGTGGAGGCAATCATGGTGGAGTGATGGAGATCATGCTGGCACGCACAAGATGGAGATCATTGCGTGGAGATTGGCTATACCATGTCACATAAAATTATATGCATGTGATGTTTATCCTTTTATGTATCTTATTATGCTTAGATCGCGACGGTAGCATTATAAGATGATTCCTCACTTAAAGATCAAGATAAAACTGTATTCTCTCCATGTATGCACCGTTGCGAAAGTTCGTCATGTTCAAGCATCACGTGATGATCGGGTGCTATAAACTCTACGTTCATATACAACGGGTGCAAGCCAGTTTTGCACACACAGAAATACTTGGGTTTGACTTGACGAGCCTAGCATGTACAGACATGGCCTCGGAACACACGAACCGAAAGGTTAAGCATGAGTCATATGAATGATATGATCGACACTTTGTTGTCCACCATTGAAGCCACATCTCTTCTCGTGAAGATCGGATTAGGTGTGGTGAATTTGGATCATGTTCACTAAACAACTTGAGGGATGTTGAATTTAGCGGGAGTTCATCTAGTAATTTGATTAAGTTGAACTAGTTATCATGAACATAGTCTAAGTTGTACTTGCAAATTTCGTAGATCTAATGGCTAAGTCCAACTTCAACTTCAACGTTTTTGCTGAGAAAGAAAAGCTTAAGAACAATGGGTCTAACTTCACCAACTGGTTCCGCAATCTGAGAATCATTCTCTCTGGCGGACAAAAGGACTATGTCCTTGAGAAAGCGCTAGGTGACGCCCCTACTGTAGATGCGCTGGCTGATGAGAAAGTTATTTATCAGTCGCGCAAGGATGATTATGGTGTGATTAAGAGCACCATGTTGTTTGCTATGTAATCAGACCTTCAAAACCGTTTTGAGGAGTTCCCCGGTCCCTTTGAGATTCTTGAGGAACTGAAAACTATGTTTCAGACTCAGGCCCGTTCTGAGAGATATGAGATCTCTGAGAAATTCTTTAACTGCAAGATGGAGGAAGGGAGTTCCGTTAGTGAACATGCCATTAAGATGTCGGGCTACACTCAACGCCTTGAGCAACTGGACTGCAAGATTCCAGAGGAGCTCAAGATTGACAGAGTTCTGCAATCACTCCCTCCTAGCTACAAAGGTTTTGTAGTTACTCATAATCAGATTGGTTCCATTGATACGATCACTGAGATCTTCGCTAAGCTGAAATCTGCGGAGGTGGACATCAAGAAAGATAATAATGTGTTGATGGTCAACAAGCCCCCGGCTTTAAGAAAGGTAAGGGTGCAAAGAAGCCCTTCAAGAAGGGCAGCGGCAAGCGCGTTGCCCCTGCAAAGAAGAAGCTCAAGTCTGGACCTAAGCCGGACACTGAGTGCTTCTATTGCAAGGACAAGGGTCAATGGAAGCGCAATTGTCCGAAGTACTTAGAAGACAACAAGGTTGGCACCATCAAAGGTATATTTGATATACATGTTATTGATGTTTTCCTTACTAGCCCTCGTTGTAGTGCCTGGGTATTTGATACTGGTTCAGTTGCTAATATTTGTAACTCGAAACAGGAGCTACGGAATAGACGGCGGCTGGCGAGGGATGAGGTGACGATGCGCGTTGGCAACGGATCAAGAGTTGATGTGATGGCCGTCGGCACGCTCTCCTTAGTTTTACCTTCGGGATTAGTTTTAAACCTCATTAAATGTTATTATGTGCCTGCGTTGAGCATGAACATCATATCTGGATCGTGTTTATTGCAAGACGGTTATTCATTTAAATCGGAGAATAATGGTTGTTCTATTTATATGAGTAACATCTTTTATGGTCATGCACCTGCTATGAATGGTTTATTTCTTCTGAATCTCGAAAGCGATGAAACACACATCCATAACATTGAGGCTAAGAGATGCAAGGTAGATAGTGATAATACTACTTATTTGTGGCACTGCCGTCTAGATCATATTGGAGTAAAACGCATGAAGAAACTCCATTCTGATGGAATTTTGGAGTCTCTTGATTTTGAATCATTTGACACGTGCGAACCATGCCTCATGGGCAAGATGATCAAAACCCCGTTCTCCGGTACAATGGAGCGAGCAACGGACTTGTTTGAAATCATACATACCGATGTATGCGGACCAATGAGTGTTTCGACGCGCGGTGGTTATCGCTATTTTCTCACTTTTACTGATGACTTAAGTAGATATGGGTATATCTATTTGATGAAACATAAATCTGAAACATTTAAAAAGTTCAAGGAATTTCAGAATGAAGTGGAAAACCATCGTAACAGAAAAATAAATTTCTATGATCCGATCGTGGAGGTGAATATTTGAGTTATGATTTTCTCACGCATCTTAAAGCAAGCGGAATTGTTTCACAACTCACGCCACCCGGAACACCACAGCGCAATGGTGTGTCTGAACACCAGAATCGAACTTTATTGGATATGGTGCGATCGATGATGCCTCTTACAGATTTGTCGTTATCATTTTGGGGTTATGCATTAGAAACCGCTGCATTCACTTTAAATAGGGCACCATCTAAATCCGTTGAGACGACACCGTATGAACTGTGGTTTGGTGCTAAACCTAAGTTGTCATTTCTTAAAGTTTGGGGATGCGAAGCTTACGTCAAGAAGTTGATGCCGGACAAGCTCGAACCCAAAGCGGAGAAATGCGTCTTCATAGGATACCCTAAGGAAACTATTTGGTATACCTTCTATCACAGATCCAAGGCAAAGTGTTTGTCGCAAAGAACAGATCCTTTCTTAAGAAGGAGTTTCTCTCGAAAGAAGTGAGTGGGAGGAAAGTAGAGCTAGACGAGGTTGTTGAACCTTCTCTTGAGTTGGAGAGTAGCGCAGCACCTGAAATTGTTCCAGTGTCGTCTGCACCAACAATAGAGGAAGCTAATGACAAGGATCATGAAGCTTCGGACGATGCTACTACTGAACGTCGCAGGTCGACAAGGTCGTGTGCCCCTCCTGAGTGGTACGGCAACCCTGTCTTAACTAGTCGTAAAGGGTTACGACGACGCTAGTTTCGACACCGACAAGGATGATTCTAAATCTCAGACAGGATACGTTTATATTTTGAATGGAGGAGCTATGAGCTGGAGAAGCTGCAAGCAAAGCGTGATCGCGGGATCTACAGTAGAAGCGGAATACATGGCTGTTGCAGAAGCGTCAAGTGAAGGAGTTTGGATCAGGAACTTCATCACTGAGCTTGGTGTGGTTCCAAGTGCCTTGGACCCACTGGAGATATTGTGTGACAACAATGGCCCCATAACACTGGCTAAGGAACCAAGATATCATCCAAAGACCAAACATATCAACCGCAAGTTTCATATAATTCAAGATTATATAACAGATGGAGATTCTAAGATTAGCAAAGTACATACGGATCTGAATATCGCAGATCCTTTGACTAAACCTCTTCCACGAGCAAAACATGATCAGTACCTTAGTGCCATGGGTGTTAGATTGTTGCCAGATGTAAACTAGATTATTGACTCTAGTGCAAGTGGGAGACTGTTGGAATTATGCCCTAGAGGCAATAATAAAGATGTTATTATTATAATTATTGTTCATGATAAAGTTTATATTCCATTCTAGAATTGTATTAAGCGGAAACTTTGATACTTGTGTGGTTTATGAACAACACTGTGTCCCTAGTATGCCTCTATGGACTAGCTCATTGATTAATGATGGTTAAGGTTTCCTAACCATAGACATGAGTTGTCGATTAATAATGAGATCATGTCATTGGGAGAATGATATGATGGACAGACCCAAATTAAGCAGAGCAATTAGATTGTGTCATCGTGTTCATCTTTGCGAAGCTTTTCTTATGTCAAATATTGTATTCCTTAGACCATGAGATAATGCAACTCCCTGGTATCGGAAGAAAGCTTTGAGGTCACCAAACGTCATCCTATGAGAGGGTGATCATAAAGGTGTCTCTTAGGTGATCGGAAAATACCTGTTGGGTTGTATGTAGCGAGATGGGATTTGTCCCTCCCAAGTCGGAGAGATATACTTCGGGCCCACTCGGTAATCGATATCAACACCGCTTGCAAGCACGTGGTTAAGGAGTTAATCACAAAGTGATATTGGATTATGAAACGAGTAAAGTACTTGCTGTGAACGAGATTGAACTAGGTATGCTGATACCGACGATCGAATCTCGGGCAAGTAAAATATCGCCTGACGAAGGAACTATATATATGGGATTAATTGAATCCTGGCATCGTGGTTCATCCGATATGATCATCGATGAATATGTGGGAGTCAATATGGGTTTCCAGACCCCGCTGTTGATTATTGATAGAAGATCATGTCTGCATATTCTCGAACCCATAGGGTCACACACTTAATGTGTCTCGACGCTAGGATAGAATGGATAATTGGTTTATGAGTTTTTGTTCGGAGTCTCGGATGAGATTCAGGACGTCACGAGAGGTTCCGGAATGGTCCGGAGAATAAGATTCATATAAGGGAAAGCAATTTTTGGAGTTCGGAATTGTTTTGGATTGTTCGGTATTGTACCGGAAGGTTCTAGAAGCTTCCGGAGTGGGACCAACGTGGCCCCACTTGTCGGGAGGGGGCGTGGGCCTACGAGGGAGTGCCTTGGCCGCATTGGGCCAGGGGCACAAGGCCCCATAGGCCCTTCCGGCCAAGCCCTAGGGGAAACCCTAGGGAGAGCTTCTAGAAGGAGGGGGGAAACTTGCCCCCCACTCCTCCCATGTGGCCGCCGGCCCTAGGCTTGGAGGAGGGGGCAAGGGGCAGCCGGCCAGCCCTCTATATAAAGAGGGAAGGGGCGCACCCTCCCCCCACACCTCCTCAAGCCCTAGCCGCCAAGTTGCTGCCCTCCTATCTCTCTCTCTCTCTCCCGACTGCGCGTAGGCGAAGCCCTGCCGCAGAAACTCTCCACCGTTTGCACCACGCCGTCGTGTTGTAGATCCAACCTATCTCTCCACCCCACTTTCTGGACCGAGGAAGGAGGATACGTCGAGGTGCCGTACGTGTGCATCTCTCGGAGGCATCGCCACTTGCGGTGTTGGATCGGATCGGATCGCGAGGAGGAGAAGCTAGTACGACTACATCAACCACGTTCCGTTGAACGTTCCGCTGTGCGAATCTTCAAGGGTATGAAGATCTCATCTATCCCCACTCGTTGTTTGCATATCCTAGATTAGATCTTGGCTTTCCCGTTCGCATCCGTAGATTTTTTTTGATTTACTATGCTGGGAAACACTTCAGTAGCAAGGCGTGGTCTCCCTTCCCCTTCCAAGCTATCGAGGTGATGGCACGGTGGTGGTAGGTCATCCTCGTCCTGGGTCTCTTCCTCCTACTCTAGGGATCGACGAAGTGCGGGCTTGTCCTCGCCCTTCTCAAGCTGCAACTCATGGAGACCCCAAGCTTCGAGAGAGTCGAAGCTATCTGCGGCTAAGAGAGCCGCTTCGTGCTCGGCAGAGTCCGAGCCTCTTCTTCCCAGAGAGGAAGTTCTTCCGCTCCTGCCACGACGCCAGACCAAGTGGTTCATCCCCGACGCCGGTGTCCTCACTGTGGCGGAGCAAATTGTCGGTGAGATTTGTCAGACGCGGTGAAGAACTTGGAGGACCCGATTGCTTTCTTCAGATCTTTTCTAGGGGTTCCTCTATAAAAGTTCAGGCGTTATCCAATTACCCCTAACCTGTAGGGGCCTTGATGTAATTTGTATTCACCGCTTGGTTATTATATGCAGCTGCTAGGGTCTTTCGACCCTATCTCCGTTCAAAAAAAATGATAACCATACCGTACGTCGTAGGAGGCATCGACACGGATCCTGACTTCAGGAAACAGGATGACTCGCCCGAACTCGCCTCCCCGGAGTTGGACGACTTTGATACGAGGGGTCGGGCCATCAGCCACATTGGCCTTTCGGGAGGAGCTGACGAGGGGGAGCTCCAGCTGGCGCCAATGGTGGTCTAGGAGGAACACGGGGTCAGAGGCGAGGCAGAGCCAGGACCTCTTGCAGAATCTCTTCTGGGAAGGCGGAGAATCGATCCGGCACTGCCCTGCGTATTTTCCTCGCCATAGTTGCCCTTCCTTCTTTTTTTCCGGTGGCAATGTGTCGCCCGGAACGGAGAAGCATCCCATCGACGAGGGTTTCGCCGATTGGGAAGACGTGGTGGGGCGCCGTGCGAAGGAGAAATGCAATCTACACGTGCCGTTATAAAAACGGTTTGCAACACGCGCCGGATTCATTTTTAGCATGGCGAGAGCAGCAGATGCGATTCTAATTCTTTCCTCGCACCTTCAGTTTGGTTCTAATTCTTTAAAATTGCACATCTAAATCCTAAATATTTTATAAGTGATTCACGCAAGGTTTGAAATAGGTCTGATCGGAGTTGACCGGTGCCACATCGATAGTGGGGCCCACGAAGCGTACCATTTGGCCTGCATATTTGCAAATAAGCCTCTAAAGTTATATTCCTTTTAGATCATGGTCCCTAGAACAAATGTTGTGCCATACCATGAGTCAGTCGCTCGCGGCTAATGCAAATACATGCTCCACTAGCTGATGGGAACATGCGCGCGCATGAGAGGACACATCTGTAGCACCCAAGCAAGAACATCACACGCACATGGACATCTAGGAGATTACAATAGCCAAGCACGCTTGTTAAGAGAGCACACATCATCCTCGGCCGCTAGCGGTGATCCGACGCATGCTGCAGCAAGCCACGCTAGCCATCCTCAGCGATACCACACGGTGTCGCTCTTCCGATAGGCCGATGCTCGCCATGCCCGTGTCTGCTTGGACGTCGCTGATTCAGAACGACCAACCATTATCGTGCTGCTGTCACACTGTTTTCCATGCGCTTGTCCATCGAGTCTCGTGTGCACCACTAGTGATGTGGCCCTCATTGAACGCCGCCTCTAGGAGATCATCTTCTTCGCCTATGAGCACTCGAAGACCTTCTCTGGGTGACGATAAAAACGGGGCGGGCAGTAGACATGCGTCCGGCATTGTAGCCCTCGTGTTGTACGTGCAGAAGGAGTGTTCAGTAGGCCTTTGGCATGTTTTGCTACTATGCGGCCTCAATGCTGCGTGCTAGCTGATGCTTTCACTCGCTTAGATGCTAGAGAAAATTCCTTACATGATACCGTCTTAAAATGAGCACTAGTAGAAAAAAAGGCTATCCGTTCGTGCCTCGCCAACAAGGCTAGGGGTGTTCGGAAAGAGGAGTTTACATTTCAAGCACTAGATGTAAGCACCACTAGCTATATCCGCGCATCTTTTTGATTCTAGTTTTGATACCGTTATTATCATGCTTGATTATTATTTTGATTGAACTATGTTCTCGTAAAATGCCCGACGCAGGGACCAGAGAACAATTTATGTGGTTACTATGTTTGCGAGTTCATCCGGCAGACGTGCTGTGAGAAGGGCAGAAATTTAGAGCAACTCCACGTACGTAAACAATACTCTATAGTTTTTAATTACTATCAAATTGTGTTTAGTTTTATTCATATAGGCTGACTTCTTTTTTAAATCAGATCGAACGTCTACAGGACGGTCTTCTGCCAAAGAATCGCGTACGAGCAATTCAGGAGGAATTGGCGGGATTCTTGGATGCAGAAGTCCTAAACCCAAAAGGAGAATACTATTCGGTGTGTGTATAAACAATAGGGATTGTACAAAGAGCTTATTTTGTATGTAGTGCATGAACTCGATCCGTGTATCCAATGTAATATGTTTGACACTTGGATCTATATTATCATGATGATCTTGTGTAATATAATGGTTCCTTCATTGATGAGTGCAAAACACTAAATAAACAATAAAACAACATAAATGAATTCTCTGCCGCGACGCAAAAAATGGCCAAAATGCTGCCGCGGCAACAAAAGTTGCCAAAATGAATTCTCTGCCGCGGCAGAGGGTTATTTGTCCCGGTTCGTGTTACGAACCGGGACGGTTGCTCCCCCCCCCTTCGCCCTCTGCTGCGGCCACGTGTACCCCCTTTTGTCCCGGTTGGTGGGGCAACCGGGACTAAAGGTTGGGGCTTTAGTCCCGATTGCCCCGTCCCGGTTGGGTAACTGGGACTAAATCCCCTTACCAACCGGGACCAATGGGGCTGTTCCCACTAGTGGAGGTTCTCTATTTGACACCGGTAAAAAATTTCTTCCCAATTTGACCAATACAAAATTTGTTTCTTTCAATGACACTCTAGTGCATTTTTCTCACTAACGATTGTCAAAGAGACACAAAAATACCTTCTTACCCCTAATGTATAATGCGACCAAAATCTAAATCTACACATACAGAACAACATGCAAGCTTCATACAAAATGCATATATATGTACAAAATGCATAATGCCAACAGTATAAAATCTTACTAAAATTTCGGCAGAACTTTGACTACAATTTGATGAAATATCTCACAGAATTCATATATATAGAGACAAAATGCATCAGAACATCTAGAAGTACCAGTTCACACATACATCAGTTAGATCTTTACATCAGTACTGGTTCCTTACATGATAGTGCTTCACTCACATGAGTTCAAATCCATACGTATATCATATGCACAACCAAAATAACCTTCAAAAGTAATCATGATATGGAAAGAGAATCACAAACTGAGCCTTCTTTCATTTCTTGTGCTTATTGCAGGGCTCGCAGGGATTTTTTTTGCTGCTTGTGCCCATTGCTGGGCTATCAAATGGCACTAAAGGAACCTTTGTAGCGACTTTCTTCCTTCTCTTTCCTGTTACCTTCGCAACAGCCTTTGTTTCATCACCGGGTATAGCAAACTCGATGGAAAGTAACTCCGGTTGATTTGAGCCAGTTCTTGATCTGCAGATTCATGAACAGTATGTATGGCAGTAATCATATTAAGCAATTAAAATAGAAATAATGCATGACCTGTGAACTTGAAATAGAAACAATACCTATTGGATCCAACAGATCCAGACTTGCTCCCTTTTCCCTTTTTCTTATTTTTTGTTTCTAAGCTTTGGCTATGGTGAGAAGGAAGCTACTCAGATTTCAAACCTTGTTTTCATGTAATCAAATCATGAGCATAATGTAAAATTACGAACCTTGGGGGAAAAGACATTCTTATTGGTGCTCCATCCTCACAAGGCACAATGGATGACTCGTCTATTTTGGTTGTCTTTGTTTTCTTCTTTGGTGGACCTCTACAACAAAGAATGAGTAAATCTATATTACAAAGATGAACATATATAACTGGAAGAATAATGCAAGAATCAGACCATCTATATTACCTCAAAGCCATCATCACAGCAATGTCATCTGGGTTGCCCGTTTTACAATTGTGCCAATGATGCCCACGTTCCTTACAAATAGGGCATAAATGTTTGCCATTGTTTCTTTTCTTCTCACTGTAGCCTTTGTACCTCTCAGTTTTTGGCCTACCAGTTGTGGCTTTCAATAGTGGTGGATGCATGAAGAAGCCATGGTCAGAATTAGGCCATTGGGTCTTGTCAGGCATAGCAGGGATTAGTTGGCCATAAGCTTCTCTAAATTTGGCAATGGATTAATACAAGTCCACATAGTGGCATATATGTGCATTGCTAAGTGATGTGATGAATGCGAGAGCATGTTTGCAAGGAAGGCCAGAAACTTGCCATTGTCTACAAGAACATGTCCTCTCTTGCAAGTTGACCACAAACCTAAAGCCACTGCCACCCAATGCCATCACTTCGGAAACTTCCTCTGAGCTTTCTACCACCTCCAAGTTTAATTCCCTGGTCATTACATTCAGCTTCTTAATTATGTGGGGCGGAATCACACCATCTAGCTTCATTGCTACTTTTATCCTTTGGTTCCACAATTTCATAATCAATTGCCTCACCTTATCAAAGAAGTCATCCAAGTTCAAGGATTTGTGGTGCTTAATCCACTTGTTAAAGCACTCAGCCAAGTTGTTGGTTACATAGTCCACCTTGCATGTAGTTGAGAACTGACTCCTAGACCATAACCTATTGTGCCACTTCCTTACATATGCAGTTGCAGCCGGCTTTGTTGTCTCCATAGCAACCCAATGTTTATCAAATAAATATGGGTTCCATGAGTAAGCAGCATCCCAAAGGTGGTCATCAAACACCTTCACATGGATGTTCTTCTTGAAGTTGGTCACTAAATGAAACATGCATTCCCTATGTTCTGCCTCTAGGTACACTTCTTTTACGCCTGTCATTACTGCCTGACCGGCATCTGTGCATATGGCTAAACCTGACGGTGATCCTATGGCTTGTCTAACCAATTGCATGAACCAAATCCAATTATCATTAGTTTCAGAATCAAAAACTCCAAAACTAACTAGGTACATCCAATTATGGCCATCAATAGCGGTAGCACTAGCTAGCTGCCCCTTGAACCTGCCTGTCAAGAACGTGCTATCTATTGCCAAATACAGTCTACAACCACTAAGGAACCCCTCTATGCAAGGTTTCAGAGCAACAAAAATCCTTCCAAACCTGATTTTACCATTTACTGTATGATGATCAATATGCACTATGCTACCCGGGCAGCAACTTTCAACTTGTGCCTTAAAACTATACAAATTGTCAAAGCTACTATCCCAATCACCATATAGTTGCTTCAAAGCTAGCAGCTTACCCATATATACTCTTTTGTAGTGGATTTTGACCTTGTGGTGCTCTTTAATCTTATTTTGCAATTCCTTTGCTCCCAAAGTTGCATCTTCAATGAGCCAGTCCTTCACCTTCTCACAAATCTAATGCTTAGTTGCATTCTTCACCTTATTTTTTCTTCTTGCACTAGAGCAATCATGAGCACAAGGTTTTTTTTTCACCCGCAAAAGAAGAATACAAGTAATCAGCACTACAATACACTAGTTACAAACTACAAATGTTCACAAATGAGCAAGGATAGACAATTATCACTACAATACACATATCATCCGTTGTAGAAGCATGTATCCTCCATGGACAATTATCTTCTAATCTTCTTGTACAATAGCCCCTAAACCTACGTCGTGTACTCTTCTCTGTGTTATACTCAAATTCATGTTTGATTGCATATTGAGAAAGTGTCAACTTAAACTCATCCATATTGGGATATGTCGAACCTTCGATCATAGGAGGGTCTTCCTTATTGTACTCTACATTTGGGGCATGATTTGGCTCATGCAACTCCTCCTCCTCTATCCTGCTCCCATCCTCGCTCTCATCCACACTCTCATCCTCACTATCATCCTCACTATCATCATGAGCATCATAGTCTTTGTCCTTCTCTTGATCAAAATAAAGAACCACATCTAGAGGTATGGGTTCTTTCTCCAAATACATATCCTCTTCATCAATACCAACATTCTCATTCTCCGGTATTGGATTGCGAAGATAACCATCCTCATCAAGTTCTATGTTGTTGCTAGGATGGATATGCACATCACTAAAATACTTGGTGGTAGGCTCATATGGTTCAGAGGGATCACAATATGCAATGAACATCTGCACAAGTTTTGTCTTAGCATGTTTCTCAAACATAGAAATCAACTCTTGGTATGATTTTATTTCTGGAAATGATTTTAGAACATCATCATAGTAGTGGACATGTGCTACTTCCAAATAACATGGGGTGTACTGCACTATGATTGATTCAACCAAATCTTTGTAATTTGTCACATCAGCATCGATAACTTTCTCAAAAACGAAACCCTTGATATCCTTTCTAGCTTTTTGGGGGTTGCCCAACAATAAAATTTTCAACAAATAAGTTGAATTTAGATCCATTCTGTAAACGCAAGAGATCAATATCTCATCAATATTAGGTTGCCTGTTCCTCCTCTATTACTCCTATATTCAGAGAGAAATAAAAGGTAGAGACTCACCCTTATAACCATGGTGTCCGTGCCTTGGCCGTGACCGTGCACGTGCCTTGCCTCCCTTCCTCAGCCCCGCTCCCTGCCGCTACCGTGCTCGTGCCTTGCCTTCCCTCCTCAGCCCTGCTCCATGTCGTTGCCGTGCCCATGCCTTGCCTCCCCTCCTCAGCCCCGCTCCCTGCCGCTATCGTGCTTGTGCCTTAGCTCCCCTCCCCAGCCTCGCCTTGACCGCCATCCGTCGTTCTGCCGTATCTGCTTCCGTGGTCCATCCTCTACTTCCGGTAGCACGCCGCCGCCGCCAGGGTTAGCTGGCCGTTGCCACCGGTTGCACGTCGCCGCCGTTTGGGTAGCAGGCCGCCGCCGCTTGGGTAGATGGTCGTCGCGCGGCCGCTAGAGTAGCAGTCCGCTATGCGCCGCTAGGGTATCAGGCCACCACCGCGGGGAGTGGATAGGGTGGGGAGGAACCAGAGAACGAACGGTTCCTGGTGATTGATTTTGTTCGATGCCTCAAAGGGGTAGTTTGGTCCACTCAAACTATATTTGACGGAACGGTGTGACGGAACTCACGGCAGTGTCATTTAAGGCAAAAAAGGTAGACTGGATGTCAAATTGGGAAGAAAAAAAATTTAGTGTCAATTAGGGAACCTCGTTTTAAGGCGGTGTCATATAAGGAATTTTCTCTAGATGCTATGAGGCTCATGAACGCGTGTTAGCTGTTGCTATGTTCAATTGGAGTGTTTTGAGGTGACATGCGAGCGAGCATGAGAGACAAGGTTGTTTGGGGAGATCGTATGGGCCGTGCATTGGAACGAGAAGCAGTCAATGTGGGAGGAACATCTGTTCTTGGGGTGTTCTCGAAGAAATACAACTTTAAGGGCTTATTTGCAAATATGCAGGCCCGATAGTATGCTTACTAGGCCCTACTATCGACGTGGCACCGGTCAACGCCGGTCAGACCTATTTAGGACCTCCTGTGGATCACTTATGGAAAATTTAGAACCTAGATGTGCAATTTTAAAAAATTGGAACAAAGTGAAGGTACGGGGAAAGAATTAGGACCACTGGTGCGGTTTTCTCTTTAATGCGCGTTACAGCTTCAACAAAAGCGCTAAAATATAGCGTGCACAAAGCAGCGCTTCTCCAGACGCTAAAATACAGCGTCGAAAACACCTTTTTCACCTACATGCATCAAAATAAGGTCAAACAAGACCAAACAAATAGATTGAAATCAAATATATTACATAAAAGTTGGACAAGATCAACTTAACGTGCATGCAATATGAAGTCATATAGTGACTAAGGGATACTCCAACACTACCGACGACTATATTTACTTGAAGACATTCATCTAAAAAGGGCATGCTATAGTCGTCAAACTTGTAGCCATTAACCTTAGTCATAAACCTTAGATTTATATACTCTCGTCGGGTATACTGTTATAAGCTCGTCCATATCATCTTGTAGACACATTGTACGATACATCGATTAGCTTATGAATAAAGTTTGAGGGGATCCTCTCTTTTATACATCTATTTTTGTCTTTGAGACCCAAACCTGATGACCCGAGTCGATTTCCAAACAAAACTCTCTTTCGATCTCCGGAAGTACAGTTGTCGTTTGATCATGAAAACAATCCTTCATCAACTATAAATGGTAGTTCATCAGTTTATCCCTACCTACTATGAATCAACAAGCAGTTCTACAATTTTTACAGTCCAATGGTTCATGAATCACATCTAGGAGAGGTTGGTAGTTCAACATTCATCATAATCATCATCTTTTGGCTCTTCTTCTCATATCCTGGAATTAATTCTATCTTACCACATTGTCTTTGCCCGTTCCATCCTCTTGTTCTTTAAAGCTTCATTCGAAGGATCGTAGCATAAAAAACAAGAAAAATTCCTACGATGCCAAACATGACAAGATCTAATATAGTAGATGAAAGTAATGAGTAATAAGTGATCCATAAAAACTCATCCTCGAAGACCGACAAGCTTTTAGCGAGATCTGATCTTGTGGATGATGTAGACGATAACTTGTCGATCTCAAGATCAAGAAGATGAGCGCTGCAACCCGGCAACACCTCCATGCTCGGTCACACGTACAACTTGAGTAAAACTCATGTACCCTCGATCTAGCGGGTATTGGAAGTAGAAGATCCGTTGGAGAAAACTACCTAGCCATTACTCGCGCTAATCTAAGAGCCAATGGGAGAAGGGAAAAGAAATATTATACTTGAGTGTGTGAAGGAGAGGAGAACCACCCACCCTTATATAGGGAGGGGTTGCCACCATGGGGTCCCCGCCTCTCCTCCATTAAGTGGGTGGAAGCTCCACTCACTGCCACTCGCCTTCCATTCAATGCTAGTGGACTTTCCACTAGAAATGCCATTAATGAATAAAACTATTTTTATTTCAGAATTTTAATAATTGTTAATTATTTTAATTAACAAACATTAACAATGACCCCCTTGTACTATTCTAATATCCCCGAAACAATACCAGTGTTTCTCAAAAATAGTCCTTGAAACAATTCCAATCATTGCTAAACTTTTTCTCCAACATACATTATCTTCTCAAATGCATCAACGAGCCTTAAGTGTGTTGCCCTATGGTTCGTAAATAATGCATACATGATTGATACACATCTCTGATCAATTATCAATAACAGGACATGTAGATCAGTAATGACTCCCACATATTCAATGATGAATCTTGTGATCGTGTGACCATTAACGTTGTACCTAATTCCTTTTGTCTTGCGATATTTTTCTTGTTCGAGATCTGTTTATCGATACCAACTATACCTAGTTCGATCTCGTTACCAACAAGTACTCTGTACTTATTTCATGATACGACATCCTTATGACCTAGCCACATGCTTGCAAGCGGTACTGATATGATATCACCGAGAGGGCCTAGAGTATATCTCTCCGTCATATGGATATAAATATCCCACTCTTGATTCATGAGTTTGATCTAATACTTTTGGAGTATCCAATGACACCTTTATAGTCACCCTATTATGATGTGGCGTTTGATGCCATCTTACCATTCCTCCGAAGTTAGTGATTTACATGATCTCATGGTCTAAGGATTGGGGTTACTTCGTATGTGTTTGATATAACAATGTAAACTTAATAAATAGATCGTATTTCTATACTTACTTTGGGTGTATGTTTTTCACATCATTCTTCTAATAATATGATCCCATTATTAACAACATCCAATGTTCATAATTAGGAAACCTTGACCATCGGTTAATGAACGAGCTAGTTAAATGAGAGGCATTACTAGGACATCTTGTTTATTTATTAAACTCAAATGTGTATTAATGTTTCAGATTAATACAATTATATAATGAGAAATAAACATCAATAATAAACTTGTAATAACGTAATAACCATTTTATTATTACCTCTCGGGCATATTCTCTTCACCACTATCAGATTATTGATTGACTCCATGGCTAGTGTCATTATTGTCGGGTGTAATAGTTGCCTCATTCGGCACAATTTCATCAAGGCTAAACCCCAAGATCCAGTTGTAGAGAATGCAACATGCACGAACTAGATTTACCTAGGTAGGGGAAGGGTGGCATGCTTGAAAGATAAAAGATGCCTCCTAGAGGGGGGTGAATAGGCGGTTTCAAACTTCTACGAGATGGGCTTAACAATGGCGGAATAAAAATATCTTTTTCTTTTGTTAAGCACAAAGCCTATATATACTAAGGTTCACCTATGTGCACTAACAACTTATACTAAGCAAGACAAGCAACAGTGTGATAACAAGATATAAATTACTTCAAGCACGAAGGCTATCACAATGTAAAGTGCATAAGTAAAGAGCTCGGGTATAGAGATAACCGAGGCACAGGGGGACGATGATATTTTACCGAGTTCCTTCCACAACGGAAGTACGTCTCGTTGGAAGGGTGGACGGTACTAAGACCACCAACACCACAAAAGGCCTCACCCTATTCTTCTGAGCATCCGCCTCACAGCAAGCACCCGATCCACTATGGGACACTTGAGGGAAGTCACCAAACCCGTACAAAGATTGGGGAAATCTCCACAACTTAATTGGAGGCTCCCAACAAATGCCACCAAGGCCACAAACTTGAGGATAGCTCCACAACTTAATTGGAGCCCCCAAGAACACACCACCAAGGCCACACAACCGTCCAGGGTTCCAAGAACCCAAGAGGGACAAGCTTCAATGAATATTACGAACCAAATCCTCCGAGGAGAACTCAAACTGATGCACTTAATACAAAAGGCAAGAACAACACAAAGATACTCCAATCCCTCACTCTCAAGTTCCAACAAAGCTACTAAAGCAATTGGAGGGAACAAGAGAGGAAGAATCAAAGAGGAACTCAAAATCCCCCAAGATCTAGATCCCAAAGAATCACTCATAAAGAGATGATTTGGTTATGTCAAAATGTAGATCTAGATCCCCTCAATATTCCTATCAAATGTGTGCAAGAATCATTGGATGGGGAGGAACAAATCAAGCTAGATATGAGTCAAAGCAATGGGGCAAAGCTTGAAGAAAGAGGGAAGAAGGAGAACAAGGAAAAAGGGAGAAAGAGGATTAAATAGGCCCCCTAGAAAATCTGCCCGTTGGGGCGATTTTCGGACTTGGGCCGGTAGTACCGCCTAGCACTACAGGGCAGGCCAGAAAGGCTGGGCTCTACCAGGTGCAGCCGGTAGCGGAACCTGTAGTACCGCTGGCCCAGAAAAAACTGTTTTTCTTTTTCTTTTTCAAATCAAATCGGCAACTATTCAAACGACGATAACTTCATGTATTTTATAGTGAGATACCTCCCTTGGTGAGAATCCAGAAAACCGCCAAGATCAAAATCGCAACAAGATATAAAAGGGAGATCCGATTTTGATGAACAAGAGCTTGTTATGAAGATTACCAAAAGCTCTATATCCTCACATGGATAAGACCAAATAACAATCAAATACGATGATGCAAGTATGCAAAGGTTTGAGCTCTCTCCGAACGATATGATCGAGATACTCACTCGAGAGCCCCTCTTGATAGTACGGCTAACTATCCTAAACCTGGTCTCCCAACTAACAACATGATACCGGCAAAAGGGAAAACCTATCAATATTATACATTTGCCTTGAGCATTCCACTTGAGATCGATGTAGATGATCTTTCCCTTCTCAAGTTGGAACGCATTTCTTGATTCCTATTCATCGAACCATGACCACCGAGGATGGAAAGTATAAAACATGATATCTTCTAGAGATGGCGCATTTTGAGCTTGCAAAACACTCCTTCTTCATTTCATCGACCTTGAAGCCAACACATGATCCAAGCGATGCTAATGGACAATTCCTACAAGTGCAACTTAATACACACATTAGTCCATAAAGATTATCATTAATTACCAAAACCACACATGGGGGCCCACATGCTCTTTCAATGCTCCTTGAAGGGAACTCACTCAGATGGTACTTGGTTGACTTGAAGGATGAAAGAATCCTAGGGAGAAAACCATATCAAGCATCTCCTAGGTATAACATGCCATCAAGGATGTTGATCCCATCAGGTCTATACATGTCGTTAGCAAGAATGATTACATCATGGGATGATGCTTCCCAACCAGCAAGCACATATGTAACTTCATATCGAAATCAACAACAAAAAGCACATTCTGGATCATGTAGTGCTTTTCCCCCCTATAATCTACAGACCGTGCTCTTAGAACTATAGTAGTGACATGAGTACCATCGATTGCACCAATACAATCTTGTAATAGGAACAAAATTGTATCATGTTTGTGACTAATAGGTACACATGCAATGAAAATACCCTACAAGTGATCACCTTGAAAAACAGCATCCACCTAGGTTTGGTGTGTATCTTGGAAGGTGTTTTAACATGTTAGTGACTTGATCATCTCTTCTCTAATCTCCCCAATTTCATACAAAACTTGCTTGAAATAGCATGATGTTGTGTCCATGGATCTTCTAAAACTGATGTGGATCACTCTAAAACTCTTGTTATGACCTACCACATGAAGGAACATAGAAAGTTTCTCTTCCACAAAGGTGTGTGGATGCTATCTACCAACAATCGGCTCCCCCTAAACCTTCTGACAAGTGCAAAGAATGGGTCTCTATTCATCTGGTGCATTTGAAGAGCCTCTACATCATTATAGTTGAATATGTGGTTCAAGTTAGCTACCCTCTCCCGATTTCGGGCCAACATAGGACCATACACTAGTCGAGAAAAAGAAGCTCGCCTAACAACTGTCTTCTGAAGTAGCATGATCCAGGCCTGAATGGAAGCTATGAGTGTGGCTTCCTGATGGACAAGTGCCATACTATCAACCCAATGAATCAGATCTAGCATGAGTACTACATATATCGACACTAAAGGCAGAGTAGAAAGCGTAGGGAAGAGGGAGGGACCTTTGCCATGTAAAAAGATGGAGTATAGAGCCAGGAGATGCATCGACTCTGCTGGTTTATGGTCCGGTGCTGGAGCAGGAGGAATTCGGGCCAGGAATCCTTCGTTTCCCGCCTTCGCTCCTGTAACACCCCATGAATCGGGTCTATGCAGATCTCAGCATTTCCCGCCGAAATCCGCATAGAAGCGATTCAAAGACACCCACCAGACACTTTCGTGTGGGTGGGATTTGAATACAAGTAGTTACATCACAGTAGTTTACAACAGAGTCCACAAGAACTTATATATATAACAACGACTCAACGAGTCAAGAATACAAATGATACAAATCATAAAGAAAGCAAGATAGTATCCGAGTACGGACAAGATCCAAATGGGACTAAGAGTCCTGAAGAATAACCAAGCAGTGTCCAACCCTGCCCAGGCCAAGCCGGAAGGGTAACCTTGCTAACGTCGTCAATCACATACCTATCAAGCCAAAAGAGTGCCGGCAAAGGGCAAATGAAAACAGAAAGAGAGCGGTCAGTACTGAGGCCAGTACACGGCGAGAGTAGAATTTGGCGGTCCTCGCCTACATAGGTATGGTGGGCTCAGTGGCAGCAAATCTTGCACTATCTAACTTATAGAGACACGCTACAACTTCGGCTATTAGAGCGAGATAAGAGAGCACTACACGATAACTATAATATAACACCAAGCATAACCCATCCGAAGATTTCCCCCTCGAAGACCAGTCGAGGAAGTCCTCTTGTGGAACTCACATGGTGGCAATTTTAGTTAAGCAGGTGTTTAGTTGGTAAGGCTAATTACTAATCATGTTATTAGAGGCAAAACATTAGTGGCGTTGTCTATGATCATGACACTGTACTCCTGAGGCGTCCATAACCGTGGACACACGGCTTCTCAAAAAGGTTTACCCTGCAGGGGTGCACTACTGTACCCAAACGCATGCTCAACCCATCAGGCAACATATTACGCGTGCCATCCAAATCTCACAATAAGAACTGTCCCATAACTACGCGCATATCCAGAGACATCACCTACTGTGGGGAACCAACCAAGAGGTACGACGATTCTCAAGGAAGGCACAATGTTTGCGCCTACTGGTGGATCGGGCCCTGTGGGGTAACTTGTACACACCGTGGGTGCCGCCACCGTGTACCGCGATTTATGTATGCAAGCCATGACAATCCACCAAAACATCAAGTCCGAAGACATATCAACTCACCCATGTCCGAGGACATATTATGCGTATGCATCAAATGGAAAACCAATTTTGTAACCCTCTGGATATACGAATAGCGCCGGTAGTTGAGGGGGGATCCCAGAGGCCCCATGTTTGGTTAGCGCGATCAACTCAGAACTGGTATCGTAGAACGAACGGGTCCTAGGTCGGCTCAAGCAGTTTCCAAAGGTGGTCCCTGTCGGGGCCTTATCATTAGGTGAAACCGTAACCAATCACATCAGATTAATTATCTTATCACTAACCATATCCGAGTATCATGTTCCACCTGTATGAGAGCGGTACTAAGCATGCCTACGACTCGCAAGGACAAAGCTAGCTAGACAAACAAGGCAATAGGACAACCAAGGCAATATAGTGGAGCAGGTAAATAAAGGGACAATACTATAGCATCAATAATAAAGGTAACAATAGATCAATTGGAGGAAGTAAAGACTATAAATGCAAAATAGGTAGAAGGGGAAGAATGCTCGCCTGTGAGACAAAGTCGGAAAACCGGAGGCTTGTCGCGACTCGCATCGACTCATCGTCCTATCCGGTGAAGAAGCAAACACTAGAAAGAGCAACCGATGTAGTATTTAATACTAGGCAGAAGATCCGGCATATTTATGATATGATGCATGGCATGGCAATATGCGATCCCACTTAGCAATATTAAGCAGAATCAGAATTCCGACATTTATTATTAGGTTCAAGTTATTTAACTACCCGCATATTAAATGTTGAATTAACAAGGCAAAGCATGGCATCGATTTGCTTCACAAATTTAAATGGAGTCGGGATAATATAAATATAACCCACATATGGTCTCCATATTTAATTATTAGGTGAATCGACAAAATACCCCCAAACAAATAAATATATATGCGAGCATGAATGATTTAATATGCAACAAGTTTAATATGACAATTTATAAAATAGGGGCTCAGATAGAGGTCACACGTTTAGTGTTAGAAGGTCTTGGGTTTGAACGGATCGGTCTTCGAGTTCTGGGGTTGGTGTCTTCAGGTTCCATGAAGAATACCTCGGCATTCCATGTCGGAGATCTTGGGGCACCGGCTCCGGTTCCAGGACGGAGGTCTTGGGGTACCGACTTCCATCTTGCGGTTACGTGAGCATCATCTTCATGTCGACGTATGAACTGGCACCATATCACAAATCCTCGCGGTATATCCTACTGAGCCAAACACACGGGCATATTGTCGAACACCTTGAACGCGGCGGGCATCAGCTTGGCAGAAAACGGGAAGGGGCATGCTTGTGGTCAAACGCGAGGGCCTCACAAGCGAGCTGAGTGCCCACGACGACGAAGATAGAGGCTGGGTTGCACGCGGGCCCGCAGGAGGGCACACTCGGGCCCAAGCACGGAGGCCAGAACTAGCAGAGACGGGGCAGAGCTCGGTCCCGAGGACGTGGACGCGCGGCTGCTGGAGGGAGGAGTCGTAGAAGGCTCGCGGAAGGGCGACGGACAGGGCTGCCGCGATGAAGAGCCAGGGAAGCCATGGCGAGACCGATAGAGGCGCCGACTTGCTCCCGAGAGGCGGCCGGCAGCGAGGAAACTCAAGCTGCGGATGGGCGCCAACGAGAGAGTGAGGCGGTGAAGCTCAAGGGCGAGGACGGTGGTCGGCAGCAGGGAGCTCGAGAGGACGGCGGCGCTGCAGACCTGGCGAGATCGTGCCCGCGTGGAGGCAGGGGCGACGCGGGCTCTGTCGAGCAGGGCTAGAGGCAGAGCACCACGACGGCGTAGCAGGGACAAGGGCATGAGGGGAGAAGGAGGTAAGTAGGGCGCGGGGCAGCACCTGGCTGACAACGCGGGTGGAGGCGAGCCTGGACGCGGCGCCGGTGGGAGGAGGCTGGCGGCGCTAGGACCGACCGATAGGAGACGAGAGAGGAGGGCGTGCGTGTGTTTCCTGGGTGTGGGTCGTGTTGGGGAATTCTCGTGTGTGTGTGCTTGTGGAGGGTCTGCGTGTGTGAGTTGCAACATGACAGGGTGTGGCGTGCGTGGTGGTGTCTATGGTTGGGGTCGCGTGAGTGCGTGCGTTGTGTGTGTGCGAGGCTGGGTGTAGGCGGCGACAAGGGAGGAATAGGGTTAGGGTTAGGTTTAGGTTAGGTCTAGGGTTTATTTTGCTGGGTTGTAGGTGGACTCCGATCGGTCCATTGGGCCTGGCCGGTTGTCTGCCTCCCCAGTTTTGAAAAGAATATATTTTTATTTATTAGTTTGTTTAAAATAATATTTTGATAAATAGTTTGGACAAAATAAAAGATCTGGCCGGACCAATGGTTTTGGTTTGAACAAAGGGAGGAGTATCTAGAAGACAAAATACACTTTTAACAAGATAGTTTTTTAAATAGATAATATGCATGCAGATATCATGATGGTGCAGAAATAGAAAACAACCAATAATTTTATTTTAAAATATTTTCCAGGGCATTACAGCTTCCACGAATGTCGCACGCCATGGCCTCTTTTTACAGCTCGGGGGATGGCTCCGCTGAAAAGGTCGATTCAGACATTGTCATTCCAGCATGTTTAGAGAGCATGTATGCTACCAAACGATACTTTGCCATGTTTCCTCGCTGAAATCCCATTCGTTACCCAACGCACTCATCCCACACGCCTCTTACCCAACACACTCACACGTGCCCACTCACTCACTAAGGCCCTGCTGCTGACGTGTACTCCCTCCGTTAGGGATTATAAGGCCCAAGAGCTTTTTAAAAATGTTAGTAATTATAAGTCCTTTCTTATTTATTAGTCTCTCTTCTCCAATGCATGTTCTTCTTTTTCTCTATCTTCTCTCATGCATGTGTAACTATTTGTGCATGTAGTAATCAAGAGGGTGAGTTATTGATTTTCTTAATCCTATCAAAATGGTCCATAGGCCTTATAATCCCAAACAGAGGGAGTACCTTCGATCTGTGCTCGCCGCCAACATCATTGAATGAGGGGTTGACCGTTGGCCTCCTGGTGCTTCTTCTCTAGTTTCCTTGATGGGCGTCAATCTCCTCCATATTTACTCTCCGCCCCTTTTCCATCGGCCTCTTTTTTGAATAGGATTTCTGCATTAAAAAAATGAGAAGTACATAAAACACCTCAACTAAAACAAAATTACATCTAAATCAAGAGACGACATTCATCTTCAACCTCCAGATCATGCGACGGTGCGCCGCCGCTGCCGCTCCTCCCAAAGCCGGCCTAACGTTTTTGTTTGCAGATGGGAAGTCGTCGAACTGGCTTAGATAGACACATTCGTCCCAGAGACGAAGACGAAGGATGAACCACTGATGAAGCTCCTTATCGATCCAAAGATCCCCACAACAAGAAGAAGTCCTTGAGGATCACACCACTCCCACAAACTTCTCGACGTTGCTATTGAGATGGGGCTGAATCCGAGAAGAGTTTATTGGTGAAGATGCCACCGCCATCACCTGAGCACCGCCCCACCAACCCTTTATACTAAAACATGAAAATGAAGCCCTCCCGCTGACGGAGGCCGAGTTCCACCATGCCTCCATGGCCCAAAGGCCACATGAGCGGGGTAGATCGCTGGCGGAGCCTATGGGAGGCATGGGAACCCTAATTGCCTGGATTCGAAATACTTCTCCCATCGGCCTTGTGTTGGTTGATTTGTTCACCTCTCGCTTGTCCATTCTGGCCAGACATGTCTAGTGGTACTATTAGAGTGGTTCCATGGGATCTTCCAGTTTTCCTTACCTGATGCTAAATCATTCTCGGTGGAAAATTTGTCGAAACGAGCCATCGCTTTGTGTCCGTAGATTTCACTTAGGGCGTGTTTGGTTGGCCCAATATTCGTTTCTCGCACCGGCGAGAAGAAATAAGCCCGTTTGGATTGTTGGGTCGCACGGAATTTCTGCACCACATCGATATTTAAAGCATACCAAAAGTTGGCCTGCTGGGAACGCCCAAATCGAACATTTCTGTACGGACAGGCCCGCTAGATGCAAAATCTTCTCCTCGCGTGCAACCCAGACATGTAAACTTTCCCGCCTAAACTTGATTTATTTAATCCACTATGATCTATAAAATCATGCACCGATTCAAAATAAGTTGTACATGAAAAAGATACGAATCAACATTGCGAATCTATTCCCACAGTCGGTTACTAGTTTAAAAGATTAAAATAAGTTGTACATGAAAAATTCGTTTAAATAAGCTCTAAAAAGGAACATAGCGTAGGGTTTCAAACACTCAACGAAATTACAAATTGATTGTGAAAATGAATTCATAACATCAAGAGGCATTTTTTTATATACAAATTATCTCGAACGGAGACATAGTTAAATAGATTAAAGAAGATTAAAATTAAATATGTTAGATTAGAGATATACTCTCTCCGTTTCAAAATATAAGATGTTTTAGATTTGTGAAGAAAATGAATCTAGACTTTTTTTAATATATAGATTCATCCAAAAATTGAGTGAACCTACATACTAAAACAAGTCTAGATATATTTTCTTTACAAACCTAAAACATCTTATATTTTAAAACAGAGGGAGTAACACATGTGTACACGGAGGACCCAAGCAGCAGGCCAACGGACAACTAATCAAGAAACTAAAATTGGCACAAATAAAATCTATTCTCGTACGGTATCCAGCGGGTAAAAAACGAAAAACAGTAAATTCGGGTCTGACTAACCAAACACGCACTTGATCACCCGCGTCGCGCGAGCCGTTCCGAGTTCCGACAGCGCGTCGGTGGCCCACACCACGCGCGTTGCGGGGAGAGCCCATGTGAACACAGGCAGCTGCACACTCGCACCCCTCTCCAATCCATCTCTCCAATTCCCCGTTCCCCATTCCCCGCCCAAGTCGATTTCCTGTTAAAATTTCGCTAGGGTTTGTGAAGCTCCAGCGAGGAGAGCGGTGAGTGGAGGTCGACGTCGGTGAGCAACTCAAGCGCGAGGGCTCGGAGCTCGTCAGCGGCGAGCGACCTGCACGGGAGTGGGGCTGCTCGGCGGCGGAGGGCGACCCGCGAGGGAGTGCGGGGTGTTCAGCGGCGGCCAGCGACGTGCGCGGCGGTGGAGAGCGTCTCCCGTGTGAGGGCGAGTAGTTCAGGCGGCAGAGAGGCGACGAGGAACCGGGCAAAGGAGCATTCGAGAGGCTGCTGGTGCCACTACTACCACGGCTACGGCCCTGGCAGGAGCTGCGACCGTGTCCCCCAAGCAGTTCAGGGAGGAGAACCTCAAGGATGGACGTAAGCAACTAACTCTTATTCCCCTCACCGATTTATCTGAACATCTTGCTAATTTATCGTGCAATTTGGCTTACTACCTGTATCTCGCCTTGAGCTCAGCAGCAGCAGAGCATTCATTGTCAGATGTTGAAATACAGTATTTTGTTGTGAGTGAGTAAACGGTGGGCGTTGCAGTCTTAAGAATATTTCTTACTTGAGTTTATGCTGGGGGCTGCTGAAATTAACGAGCTATGGATGAGCTATGGTACCAAATGTTTCTTACACACGCACTGAATTTTAAGATCTTGCCAGCTTATTGTGCAGTAGACTTCCTAAGTCATTTTTCCATAGCTTCAGGCAGCAGCAGCAGCAGCTCATTCCTGGTGAAATACAGTATTTTAGTTGAGTGAATAAACGAAGAAACCATGGAAACAGAACAAAGTACTTTTGTGGATTGCTTGAAATTAAGTTACTGGATTATAGGTTCAGATAGTTTAGTATTATCTCCGTCCCAAGGCTTAAGGCATATAACTTTTTCCAAAAGTCAAACTACCTAAAGTTTGACCAAGTTTTAGACAAAAATATCAATATTTACAATACGTAATCCATACCCTTTCATACATCATGAAACATATTTTCACATGATATCTATACAATATAATAGTTCTTGATAGTTTTTTCTAAAAGTTTGGTCAAACTTTACATGGCTTGACTTTCAAAAAAGTTATAGGCCTTAAGCCTTGGGATGGAGGGAGTACTACAATTTACTGCTCAATTTCAACCTTCCTCCTTTAATACAATCCGGTCTGTATAATTGTACAAAATCATGCGAATAAGCAATGGTCTCAAACAAAACCTTGTGTCATACTAGGGACTTAAGTTTTGTTTTTGAATGCGGTGCAGTTTTCTGATTAATCTCTATTTTTCCTCAATTAAGTTATTTTCCCAGCATTATAAAGTTGTTTTTACCACTTAATTAAGTTGATTAGACATCTTAGCTTAAGTTGTGTACTGATCCATTATGTAAGTTTTGGGAGCGGTGAAGGGAGTTCGGCGACGGAAATAGAAGGTGAGTTCATCCATAGAGGCTGAACACATGATTTTATCAGTGTACTGATCCAGATATGTGTGATCCATATTGTAGAAAAAATCCATGTCCATTTTCTGCCTGAGGTAGCGCGGATTCATCTTGCTGTGTTGACCCCCTTAAGATGTATCAGGCCTGCTTCCTTAGTTTGCAGTTCCATGGTGAACGTAACACAAGTGGCACTTGTCCTAATCAGATTGGGAACATGGGCATATCATAGTCATGGAGATCTAGAAGTTCTTAGGGTTTCTAGGTGTCATAGGAAATCCGTGCATTTTCATCATATATGTGTTGATTCTTGCATAATCTGTGAAACAAGAGTTTGATGTGACCCACACAATCATCAAGTTCATTATCCCATGTTCAATCACCCAAGTTGTTTTGGTACAACCTTTTTCTAGTTTCTCACACATCAATTTACATAGCAGGTGTTTTTTTTGTTGCTTATGTCTAACCATGGATCCGTCTCCTCTCCATGATGGGTCCATGTTTGTTGTGGACGTTTGTCATAGAAAAGTTACATGTCGTTCAAAGGTTTTGCAATGGACAATAATGAGAAGTTGCCCGACTTCGTTGCAAGTTTCTATCACACTTGGCATGTGGCTATAGGTTGATGCTAAGTTGCCCTACTAGTTGCTATTAAGCTGTAGATCTGATGAGATATCGATGTTGTTGTTTTTTCGTTAAAATAGACCGATGCATCGAAACCTGATAGTATTTTCTCTTCTAAAGTTGTCCAATTCCAATGTCAAGTTGTCAACTAGTTGTTGTTAAGTTGCACATTGACTACCATCCATATCTTACTGTCCATATCTTAGGGCTGGGAATACTTTCCTAATCGGGCGATGGCTGGTTTAGACTAACCAGCCATCGATTGCTGCCTATACGCGTCCCAAAAAAAACAGAAGAGCCCCTGTTTTAGTTCGGTGATAAGTTTATCTTTTCTGTATGAAATGCGTATAACCCCTTGCCTTGGGAGGGATAAGAATCTTTTAAAATCATGTATTAATATAGCACCTGTGCCTACTTTGTACATTTTGGTCCCTTTTTTTTAACCTGTGGAAGTGAGAGCGTATTTTTTTTGGATGCAATGGTCTTATTCTGTACACTGGATGACATTGTCGGTGCCTCACTCCTTGGCAGGTGCTGCTTGTTGCATAATATGTTACACTCTTACTGTCAGTATGTTTCTTCTTATGTATGGTATGCTGTTTCACAATTGACTATGTTGCATACGTACTATATGGAAGTCTTGAACTCTTGATATACATCTTGGTTGCATGTATTTCACGTTTCAACATTTCACAATGTTTGAAAATCGTTGTTTCTGTGTCTTATTAGGTCCTCTTCACATTGAATAAGGTTTTGAGGTGTGCATAAAAAATAGTTCACGAACAGAGCACTAGCCCTGTCAAGTGTTGATGGTGACTTGGTGAGGAACCACATTCCGAAGTTAAGCAGTTTATGGACAGAGGTTTCTGCTGATCCGAAGCTATGTCAGCTAAGGATGGTATGGAACCACCTTCAGAGGTTTCTGCTGATCCATCACGCACACAGAATATCATTGACGAGAATGATGATTGGGTGATAGTCAAGAAACAGCGGGTCACCATATTGATCCCTCCACTGTCACCTACAGCTGGAAGCCCCCAAGCTGGTACGTCCAAAGTAAGTTCCAGACAAACTAGCCTACCAGGAATGAGCAGGAGAAACTACAATGCTGCCACAAAAGAACAGGTTACTATGAAAAAATCTCAGGAGTCCTCTCTGGAGGGCCTTAGTGTTGATGGTAGAATACAGATATGTCAAACCAATCCTTCTGAAAATATTGTCCAGCAAGATGATGCAATGACGAGAGGGCAATCATCACGAAGTCCTGCTGCCCCTGTTGTAAAGTCTGACTGGACTAAACATGCAGATCATGCTGTTGAAGGACTGTCTCATCAAGCCACTGGGAAAGCAACAAGTCTTCAAAATATGTATAGGATTAGGCTGCCAATTATTTCTTCACATCTCACGAATAAGGTATTGCGAGCACGACTTCTTCGGAGACGGGTTGCTCAGTTTGGTGGCCTGAGGAATTGGCTGTTGACTTGTGGTCTTGGATGGTTTGTCAAAATATTGGATAGGGAAAAGATGGGGATGTATCAGATAGTCTCTCTTACAATGAACCAGCTGAAGGAGATGGGTTTTATTGCTGTAGGACCACGGAGAAAATTAATTCATGCTATCGATAGTCTCTGCAAACCCCGCCAGTTTGAGATGTTTTCTTGATCTCAAGTGTATTTCAGCTGGTTAGATGTTTCAATTGTAGTCAGTTCAATGACTACAGCTGTATGCAGATCTCTTGAATGGTTCAATGTTCTGTTGCAATCAGAAGATGCAACTAATGCTGAGTAGAAAATTAGACAACAGCACTATGAAATGATCCATTGTAAGAACATCTCATGTAGCAGCAGTTGATGTCGCGTGGATGAAAATATGGGGTCCTGATGTATAGACGCTGAGCCTCTCCCCCACTTTGTGAATTGACTCAATATATGTCTATTGACTATATGTATTTGCTCTTTGCTGTGTCCTTGTCTTTTTCATTTTGGATCGCTTCTCAGTTCCTGGCTGGGTTTTTTTGGGCAATGGTTGGTAAGAGGTAAATAGCGAGAACATGATTTATCTGCCCATGTAATACATGAGGGATCTCAGTCGTTCCTCTTGTTTAGCTCAATATGTTTGTTAGCTAGGTTTTCGGCATTCTTGTTTCAATCCTATTTTTTCTTAACCTTTCCCCTTCTGCATTTAGTCCAGGTTTACCAGTACTATTCTAGATCAAGCCGTAATATTTATGGTTTCTGTTCTCGTGTGCACGCGGCATCCCCAGTTCCCCAGTTAGCACGGTTGTAAACACTTGAAAAATCTGCATCAGAGTTCAATAAACAGGCTGAAATAACTTTTTTTTGTGGAACAGATTGGTGTGGTGCTTCTTCAGAACAAGTTGAAATTACATGATTATTTTTCCAGTTTTTCGTTTGCACGGTCGCATGGTGCGAAGAGGAGGATAAAATTGTACCAGTTGCAATAGTTGATCCTGCTCATATATTTGCAATGTTGTGAACAACTCTTATTCAACCACAACTTTTAGTCATCTATAATACCTCATCAACCATCCATGAGCAATCCTAGCGTGCCACCTAAGCAAATCCATCTAATAAAAAGGGAAAAAATGTATCCTCCAAGTTACCATATTTTCTTAATAAACCATGCTTTCCTTTTTTTTTATCAGCAATACCCGAAGTTCTGTAGTCTCTTCTCATGGCATTGGGAGCAGCATCTCTTCGTATCCTCCACATTATTAACCTTCCACTTGGTATCCTTCACTATGTTGTTCTTACTCCCTTTAAGCCACCATACGGTAAGGCGCTGGGGGCCTCAAGGCTTAGGCGCCGAAAGAGTGAAGAGAAACGACGCCTTATTTAATTGTTTTAATGAGCTAATCAAGGTAGCATCCAAATGCCACCAGCTAGCATCCAAATGCCAGAAGCTAGGCACTAGTACCAGTCTACTTCATCAACTCAGTACTACAACTAATCCTACTACCTCTATTCCGGTTTATAAAGCAAATACATACTTCGAGACAATAATTTAACTGTAAATTTGATCAATAAAATACAAATTATATTTAATAAAAATTATATCACCAGATTCATATTCAAAATATGCTTCTAATGGTACAATTTTTATGACATATGATTCATATATTGTTGACCAAATTTACGGTCAAACTATTTTCTCAAAATACGTATTAGCCCTATAATCCGGAATGGAGAGAGTAGTAGCATCTACTACTACTACTACTACTACTACAATAGAGTGACACCACTACAGCAGCAGTCACGTGCAGAAACATAGCAAGCCGACCATGCAGAAGCAGTAGTAGTCACGGGTAGAAACAGAGCAATCAGACAATACAATACAGAACAAGCAACATGTTCATAGCGTCCAAACTCAACCTGAGCGACATCTTCCCTGCCTAAGCGACGACTTGGATGCTTCAGTCGTCCAAAATAGATGCTTTAGACATGAATCTAAGGCGAGCACAACGGCTTGACGTTTCTAGGCGCTCTGACTAAGCGACGCCTTTAAAACCATCCATACTTCACCTTCCTATTCCCATCTGACTCTTCACCACGAGTGTCGTCACCATCAACTGTCACCGCACCCCCTTCTCCTCTGTCATCTTGATCAGCAATGCGGCACCCCCCCTGGCTTCTCCTTTCTCTCCAGATCGGTTAGAAGTCGTTGCGCAGTGGTGGAAAACAAGACTAGCAAGGCTTCATGGGAGGGAGAGCAATGCAAGACGAAGAGACACTAACGTCCTATTCCCACCGCACCAAGGTCAAGGAGCAGGAGCATGGCCTCCACCGTGATATCAATCCTGAATGTCTGAAAAAGAGCATGTTCCATCCGATCTATTCACGTCTTCTTCTGTTTTTCACTTGCTCTAGATTTTGTAAAAAGTACTCCTATATCTTTCTGACATTTTGTTCAGAAAAATTATGGGCATGTTTTTGTTGCTGTAGGGTGTACAGACACATACAGCTGGATGAACTCATCCTTTTGGATATCTTGAACTGCGGACAGGTTTGTGCATATTTGTTAGCTAATCTCTCTATTGTAGTCGATTTTCATATATTCTTGCACGTGCCTCGCGAGTCTCAACATTAATTTTCTTTGTACACTCAGTTCAGATTTGCAATACCTTATATACATGTCTATTTACCTTTCAAATTCTGATCGATTTCAAGTTTTCAAATTATTTCTTTATATACTTTTGTACATAAAATTCAATTCGTAACGATAACGTGTTGATTTTCCATTTGCCATGTACTATTTTTGTACGAGTTAAATCTTTTTAGTAGTTGCCAATTCACTTTTCCATGGCCACCCCATCAAATTAGTAAGTCCCTTTTTATTGGTGATGCAATTTTAACGAAGTTCCTTCAAAACAATATGACGTTGTCCATTGGAGTGGTGATGCATTTTTTCACCATCAAATCATTAAGCTCTGATACATCTTTCTTCAGCAATCTGTAGCATCATATAATAGCACAACAAGACAGTTCTTTTCATAGCACGGCACAATGGACCATGGCATGTTATGGTGATTTCGTTTTCTTCTTGGGTGTGCAATCCTCTCTAGACACCACTTCTGCCAATGGCGCCCTGTGCCCCTGTGGTCACTCATATACATCCCAACATCGGCGGTTGCCATTGATGACCAGCTCACCTCCATGTGCTGAGAAGACGTGGAACGTCGTGGCTCCTCTACGATGAGATCTAGGTAAAGACACACCCAACTCTATATCTTTAGTCTTTATTTGGTGTTAGGTGATTTGGTTTGGTTCTTTGTCTGATTGCTTGTCTGCTCAATACCCGCAGAAGGAGGTGCAGCCTTGTCACGTCCAGAGGCTGGAACCTACAGCAGCAGGGCCAGTCATTAGGAACAGATTGTAACTTAAGAAAATAATGTGAAACTAAATCTTGATTTGAGTTTTCTCGATTTTCTTCATTTAATATTTTCCCAGTCTATTTCATGGTACCACCTCAAGTGTTACAATTTGAAGGAATGATGCATACTTTACTTATGTTCTTTGATTTGGAATAATTTTGAACTAAACCAGAGCAGTGTGAAGACAAATTTACAGATCCCAAACTTTTATAATTTATTTAAGTTTACTACGAGATGCTTAACCCATGCTGCGTCTTATATTAACTGATGATTTTCTTCATATATATGTAAATCCTCCTCGCCGATAAATCCTTCAAAACACATATGTATTCACACATAATATATCTATGATCTATATCAACCATGTGTCTTAAATCTTAATCAACTCAATCCTCTGAGAAATGCTATAATTTATACGAGCCTATAAGAAACTTGGGAGGAAGAAGCACAATATACATGTATAATATAACAAGCTAATGCTGCTACCTTTTTGTGTATATTATAGCTTTTTTGAGAATTATATTATAGTTTGTTAGTAGTGATTGATCCAACACACCAGCATATGGTCGGAAGCTACTGGCTTGAAAAAGTTAAATAAAAGTTTAATTTGACTGTATTTTGTGTAGATTACAATAAGCCTCAAATCATTTTTTTTAGATCAAAATGCTGCGATTTCATTTCAAGCTATAACAGAGTCTAGACCAATCTGGTATACAATACAATCAGGTGCCACACTAAACCACGCCTTACATAATTTATTTTCGCAGTCTTTCTTTAGCCATTCGATGAGCAGCTTCATTTGCCGTTCGTCGTACCAATCGCACCGAAACTTCTTCAAAGCCATGAAAGAGAGATTTTATTTCTGCAACCAGCGAACCATGAATAGAGCGGTCCATCTCCTCATTCCTGAAGCATTTTGTAGAACTTGAGATTACATGTGTCAAGACGAACTATGTGTTTGCATAAAAATACCCCTATAATTGTAATCGGTGTTGCTACTTGCATTCTCTACATGTGCTTGACATGTGTTCTTAACACTCATGTCCCATAGCATTGCACGGGATTTTATCTAGTTCATTCAATAGGGAGAACACGGAGCAACACAGAGGCAAGGATCTGACCCATCAGACCAGAAGCAAGACCTAAGGCACACATACATGCTTTGGCTAAAATTATTCAACCGGCAAAGACGAGCTAACATGATAGCTTCTAAGATCATCTCTAGCAAGTGCGGGATAAACCAAACCCGGATATAACGGATCGGGGAGGTGGAAACTGGTTCTCCTTTTCTAAAGTCTTATACAAGAACACATGCTGGAAATATGGACTGGATATTTAAAAACTGACCTAGCGCCATAGATTTTATCATCAAAGAGTTCACAAATACAAAGGAGGCGGAATGAGTTCATCAAATATAGGATGATCTAGATACTTAGCTAGATCAACAAACCCTAACCATAACACAAGTCCGTATCTAAGCCATTGCTTGCTACTCGTCAGGTCCTACGCTCGTACAAATGATAATGTTTTGCATGTTACTCCTAGTCTCCTTCCTGCTCGTACATCTGATAATGTTTTGTCTACTGCTACTAGTCTTCTACCTGCTTGTCCAGCTGCTTCTGCTACTGAAGTTTACCATGGTAATGATGTTGATGATAAAGTTCGCCAACCTTATACTGGTGATGTTGTTGTTATTGAACCTAGTGATGGTTGATTAGAAGTTGTGGTCAATGTACAAAAGTACACTGTAATTCTTGATGATGGTACACAACAATGTTGAAAGATCACAGATGCCGCCTAGCATGGGGGGGGGGGATGAATAGGCGGTTAAAAACTTTTACGAGATGGGCTTAACAAAGGCGGAATAAAACTAGTGTTTTCTTTTGTCAAGGACAAAGCCTATATATATATACTATGGTTCACCTATGTGCACCAACAACTATTACTAAGTAAGACAAGCAACAAAGTGATAGCAAGAAAGATTACTTCAAACACGAAGGCTATCACAATGTAAAATAAATAAGTAAAGGGCCTCGGGTATAGAGATAGCTGAGGCACGCGGAGACAACGATGTTTTACTGAGTTCCTCCCAACAAGGAGTACGTCTCATTGGAGGGGTGGGCAGTACTAAGACCACCAACGTCACAAGAGGCCTCAACCTATTCTCCCGAGCACCCGCCGCACGGAAAGCACCTGATTCACTATAAGACACTTGAGGGTGGTCACCAATCTCGTACAAGATTGGGGCAATCTCCACAACTTAATTGGAGGCTCCCAATAATCACCACCAAGACCACTACACCATCTATGGTTCCAAGAACCCAAGAGAAACAAGCATCTTGATTTCACCAACCAAATCCTCCGAGGATAACTCAAACCGATGCACCTAATGCAATGGGAAATCCTTCACTCCCAAATTCCACCAAGGCTACAAAATCTATTGGGGGATGAGAGAGGAAGAACACTAGAGGAAAGATGGATTAGTGGGATTGTAGATCTAGATCGCCTCTCTCTTTTCCTTCAAAGTATATAAGAATCATGGGAGGGAGAGGGAGGAAGCAAGCTAAAGGAAATCAACAATGGAGGGGTCAAAGATCTCAAAGGGATAAAGTCCAATGGATAAGAAGGGACTCTTTTATAGGGGGCCCCGAAATCTGCCTGTTGGGCTGCTGCGACGACCGATAGTACCGTACTTGGCAGCGGTAGTACCGGATGAAAGGATACGGATTTCGCCTAGAGGGGGGGTGAATAGGCGATTAAATTTTTTCCTAGAGTGGCTCAACAAAGGCGGAATAAAACTAGTGTTTACTTTGTAAAGCACAATCTAGAACAACTAAGGTTCACCTATGTGCACCAACAACTTATGCTAAGCAATACAAGCAACAAAGTGATAGCAAGATATATATTACTTCAAGCACGGATGCTATCACAATGTAAAGTGCATAAGTAAAGAGCTCGGGTATAGAGATAACTGAGGCACGCGGGGACAACGATATTTTATCGAGTTCCTCCCAACATGGAGTACGTCTCATTTGGAGAGGGGGTGGTATCAAACCACCAACGCCACAAAAGGCCTCCCTTATTCTCCGGTTAATCTCACCCCAATGGGATCGATCCATACTTCCACTATCGGTGCACTTGTCGGTGGCAAACCGGAACCTCTCACAAGGTTGGGGCACTTCTCCACAACTTAATTGGAGGCTCCCAACAAACGCCACCAAGGCCACAACCTGCAACACCAACAAACCGTCTAGGGTTCCAAGAACCCAAGAGTAAAAAGCTTCTCGACTTTCACTCACCAAATCCTCCGGGGAGAACTCAAACCGATGCACCAAATGCAATGGCAAGAACACAAATAGTGCTCAAATCCTTCTCTCCCAAATTCCACCAAAGCTACAAAAGCTTGTTGGGGAATAAGAGAGGAAGAACAAATGAGGAAATCCACAAAAGACTCCAAGATCTAGATCCCAAGATGTTCCCCTCACTTAGAGGAGAGATGGATTGGTAGGATTGTAGATCTAGATCTCCTCTTTCAAATCCGTAAAGTATATGCAAGAATCAAGGGAGGGATTGAAGGGGGGGTAGCAAGCTTCAAAAGGTCAACAATGGTGGGGGAAAACTTGCAAGAGAGCTGAGGAACCATTGGGGAAGAAGGGCCCCTTAAATAGGTCCCTAGAAATCCAACCGTTAGGTCCAGGAATCGCCCGGTCCGGAGTCTCCGGACTAGGACTGGAGTCTCCGGTGTACCCAGGCCAAACAGGGACAATCTGTAGGACGTACTGGACGCGGTCCGGAGATTAGACCGGAGATTAGTCTGGAGTCTCCGGTCTTACAAAAACTGGCAGAAAGACCAATACGAAAACATCCATAACTTTTGCATCCGGACTCCGATTTTGATGATCTTGGGCTCGTTTTAAAGAGGACAATAAGCTCTACAAGATCATACAGAAAAACATAATAGTCCATCAAGGGAGTATAGAACCAAATGAATAAAGGTTAACCTCTCTCAAAAAGACAAACCAGTAAAACCTCCAACATCGAAAACGTAGTAGAGAATGCATATAAAATCCGTTTTCGATGAACTAGAGCTTGTCATGGAGATTAAAACAAGCTCTAAATCCTCACATGAGTAAGAACCAAATAATGGAAGGTTTTACCTATCTCTAAAAGACAAACCGATAAAACCTCCAAGATAAAAAACGCAATAAGATATAAAGGGGAAATCCGTTTTTGATGAACTATGGCTTGTTATGAATATTACCACAAGCTCTAGAACCTCACATGGATAAGATCCAAATAACAACCAAGAAAGGATGATGCTAAGTATGCAAAGGTTTGAGCTCTCTCTGAACGATATGATCGAGTTACTCACTTGAGAGCCCCTCTTGATAGTACGGCTGTCTATCCTATAAACCGGTCTCCCCAACAAACACCACGAGACCGGTAAGAAGGAAACCCTATCAAGATCATACCTTTGCCTTGCACATATTCCACTTGGTTATGATGTAGATGGTCTTGTCCTTCTCAAGATGGAACACCTTTCTTGATTGCTCTTGTACATACTTGCTTGATTAAGACTTGCAAGTTACTCCCCCATACAACATGGGGAAACCTTTACTTTGACCTTGTATTCATCGATCCATGATCACCGAGGATGGAAAGCTTCAACCATGAGATCTTCTAGGTATTGCACATCTTTAGCTTGCACATCATTTCTTCTTTTCTTCATTATGTTGATGCCTTGAAGGTGCACCAGAGATATTACTCCATCTTATTCTTCAAGACATACTTGCCATAGGTTTAACTCTCACATGACCAATCTGTGGATCACTCTTTGAACACCTTGGTCACCACTTGATCCTCTTCACTTTCTTCTTCTCCAAACCTTGAAGCCAACATATGGTTCAAGCATTGCCTATGGACAATTCCTACAAGTACAACTTGATACAAGCATTAGTCCATAGAGATTGTCATTAATTACCAAAACCACACATGGGGGCCCACATGTTCTTTCAATCTCCCCCATTTTGGTAATTGATGACAATCCCTTTGAGAGGGTTTATATAAGGAATTTAACAAATAAATGGTAGCACCAATATCAAAATACTACACAAGTATGTGATATTGGTACCATCACCATATATAGAGAAAACTCCCCCATAATCTATGCATGTGTGATGAACTTGAATTTCATTGCATATATTGCCAATCTTATCATTGGTGGAGTTTCCTCTATATATACCACATGCTAAGCAACAACAAAGATGCAAGAGCATGAGAGGCAAATGCACAAGTACAAACTCAATGCATAAACCAACTTCCCTTAAACCCTCTAAAACTTCTCCCCCATTGGCATTGATTGCCGAAATGGGTGACAAGTTCTAGAAGGCAAATATAGTAATAATTCCTCCAAAGTTGTGCCTTCGCACATATCCAATGATGAATACTTGGGAGGGAGTAGAACTATATCGAGGACCTGAAGATTGCCAAAATAAAGTCAAATGATGCAAGCAATTACAAGGTCCGACAAACCAATTTGAAAACAACAAATGAGTCCAAATGGAAACAACAAGATATTATGATATGAGCAAGAGAGTGCTTTAAATAACAAAATAGAGAAGCTCCCCAAGATTTGTGCACTATTCAACATAAATGCATTAGAATACATATTGCAAAAATATGGAATCCTCGCTCTCCCATAAGCATTTAAAACACAACAAATGTGAAAGGATACAAATGAGCATTATTAAATGAATTAGATGAGCTCCCCAAATATAATGCACCAATTATGATAATTGCATTTGGGAACGAGGTGCATAATCATGGAATCCTCATTCATCCAAATTCATTTAACAATACAAGGCATGAGAGAGCAAATATGAGTGCCCGAAGATGCAAACAAGAGGAATGAGCACTCATAGGCAAATAAATTTGGAATCCACCAAAGAATCAAAAGGAATAGAAAGGTGGTCTCCAAGGATTAAAAATCAACTAAAATTATCTTCTCATATGTGTGTATGTCTATAAGTGGAAAACATCATAGAGACATATGCCAACAAAGAAATATGCACACATAAAGAAGATATACAAGAAGGCATATGAAAAGCAAAAATGAAGTCATATACCAATAAGATTTTTGCTTCAAAGCATGGCCAAAGGCTCAAATATATCTTATTGTACATTAATGAACTTCAAACATCAACACACTACATATATTACAACTATCACCAAGGGAAAAGGAGAAAGTTGGCATATATGAAGAAAGGCAACAAGTATCACGAGAAACAATATATTAGAAAAAACTCACTATTGCACATGAGAGAAGTTGAGGAAAGGATAGGCAATAAAATTGCTAGATTGACATATTTGGGATTGATGGATCACATGCATGATTTTGTATAGTCCCAATTATATGCACTCATCTCAACTTATACACATATACAATAGAGAGTTCTCTTAATACCATGGATATAGATACAACAATAAATACAATAACAAAAATTCATGCTAGAAGGCAACCAAAAAATGGTTGGAATCAAGATATATGAGCATGAGAAAGAGATACTTGTTACCGAGATATAATTGGTAGGAGCTACAGGATATGACTTCGTTGAACATCCTATAGCTTGCCTCCAATTTTAATTAACGCACCACTTCTTCAAGATTGAGAGACAAGCATCCAATATATTTCAAATGTACCTAAAACACATTTAAGTACAAAATGGTCCCCAAACTTATTGGGTCCAAAGTAGTCAGTGCAACTACAATACATAGGAGAGACTCCACATAAATATGTGCATATTGATATGAAATTGAATTTCATGCACAACTTAGTCGATGGGATTTGGTGGAGTTTCCCCTATATATTGGATCAAAGAAAGCAAGCATGCCATAATATAATCATATAGTAAATATGCATGCATAAAGCTTTCAAGAACCAAAATGGAGACACAATTTGAACAAAAACACCAAGTAAATCGAGATTGCATAAACAAGAGTGTGACATGACAAACGATTTCCAAATTTTATCAAATAACCAATCCAACACATGAAAGGTCACAAGTTCAACAAATGAACTAAGCTAAAGCCAAAATAGAAAAAGATATATCGAAATAAAAATGCTCAAGGATTTATCTCATTCTAAAAATGGTCAAATCATGAAACAAGGAGTGAGACAAAACCAACTCCCAAAAAGAGCAAGGTTCCAACAAGAAACCAAACTCCCCAAACTTCTCATGATGGCACAAATACCAAAACGAAAAGATTGAGCTTCCAAGCACATAAAACCCGATATGGATCAAACAAAGAGGCATAAATATGAGTGTTCTAGCTAATATAGGAGAGCCCCCCCATGGGTAGTGCATTATATAGGATTTTCCTTTTGAATGCAAAATGCACACAAATGGGATCATCACTAGTACCTACAATAAATAAAACACAAGAGGATACCAAAAAGTAAAAGGATCCAAATGTAGCAAGGAATACATGGGAGCACACAAAATATTTACTTGGCCAAAGATAGGACAAGATTGAGCAAAGGCCAAGGTGAATATGATCAATAAATTCTACCATAAATTTAGTACTAATTGTCCAATGACAAGAAGTATTGAGAATAATCTTCCCTAGGTAGTTTATTCGGATATCCAAGATCATATTCACACAATGAAGAAGCATATAACTAAATATAAGAATTGAGCATGATACTTCAAACAAGATTCTTGGTAGCTTCCAATAGTCACACAATCACTAGTGATTAGAGTAACTTGAAGCAAATGGTTTCCATGCGAATATATATCTAAATATGAGGAAACACATACCACGAATCATTCTCACATACAAGATCCAAAATATGAGCAATAAAGGCATTCAAGCAAATTGGGACCTGTATGAGCAAATGTGTCACATAGGAGCTAGATAATTATCAATATCAATTCTAAGTGACACAACCTCGAATATTCACATTTTCAAGGATTGTAATATGCACTAAGCATGTGACTCCCCCATAATGTGATACTACCATCAAACCAACGCGAGGCAAAATAATACAAATAGAGATAATTAATGGACATTATAAAACTTAAATTTCTCATGAGAATTATACCACATAGAGACTAGACAATAATCCAATATAAATACTAGGTGGTATTCCTCATGTACACACAATTTTAGGATTGTGGAATGCCCAAGCATAACACTCCCCCAAAAAGGGATAATCCATTAATTTCTCACAAGAGCCGAATAAGATACCAAATATAACCAAGCAAGGCTCAAACATAAGAAACACACATACATGGTGTGCCACCTAATCATACACAAATATGCTTGATATCTCAAGATAATTAAGTGGATAGCACAACTGTACAAAAGCATGGAAGATACAAAACCAACACATGCACAAGGGGGCGAGTAACTTTCAATGTAAAGAGTTTAGCATATGTTACCGCAAGGAGGAACATTGGAAATATAATATAATCAAGATAATACAAAAGGCTTGGCTTGAAAATAATAATTGATGAAGATCCCTCAATTCTTCATAATGTAGCCAAGTCTCCAATGCCCTCCAAAACACACCTATTGATCAAGTTTTGGCTTGTTGGTCCCCAACCAAGTTGGGTCCTAAGAGGTTAGTCACAATAGGCTTGGCAACCCAAATGGTTCTTTTCTTGACACCACATTGAGCACCAACAAATTTGGAAAACACATTGCCAACCCCATCCTTACGAAGTGAATAAGCATCATCAATCAAGATAGGATGGGATGAGGAGATACCAATAGTGCATGAGGAAGAAATGTGCCCCTTCTCGTGACATATGTAGCAAGTTCTACTCTTGCCATCTTTCTTTTTGGATGAAGAAACAACTTGAGGAAGAGCTTGAGTCTTCTTGGGAGGAGGCCCATCTCTAACAAGATGTAGAGCTTGAGGCCGCTTCCCTTGTTGCTTCTTGCCAAGGGACTTCTTCTTTAATGGGCAATGTTTGACATGATGCCCTTCTTCCTTGCACTTGAAGCAAACAATGTTGGCCAGATTCTTGACTTGATCTTGGCCATTTTTCTTGTTATCCTTGTTCTTCAACTTGATAGTGGACTTGTTATTGACATTGGAGTTGAATCGAAGCCCACTATTGTCATTGGGGGATTTTTGCACACTCAAGATTTTGTTGAGTGCGGACTTCCCTTGATGACCCTTTTTCAAGTCATTCTTCAAAGAAGTGACTTGAGCCTTGAGCTATTTGATTTCTTCTACATGGTTAGTTTCAATAAAAGAACTAGAGGAAGTAGATGCTACATTGTTAGAGCAACAAGGCACGAAATGTAATTCATCACGAGATATAGAATGGTTGTGAGAGGGTGAATTATAAGGACTAGCACATGGCAATATAACATTTGAAGTAGATATAGTGCTAATGTCCACATGAGGCCCACTAGATGTTACATTTGACATGATGGCCTCATGAGCCAACTTTAGCCTACCATGGGAGACTAGGAGATCCTCATGCGAGCTTGAGAGCTTAACATGGCTTTCTTCTAATTTCCCGTAGTTGCTAGTTAGCAAAGCAAGTTGAGCCTTTAGCTCAACATTCTCCTTTACAATAGATGCTTCAAAAGAAATAGAATTAGTAGCACAAGCATCATCATTATTAGCAAGACGTGAGGGTAACTTGGCAAGATCTTTTGAATATGAGGCTTTAAGTTGCTCATGTGACTCGGTGAGTTTGATGAGCTCACCCTTTATGACCCTAGAGCCATTTTTGAGGTGCTCAAAATCCTCAAGGAGTTTAGCATAAGCAACTTGGGTCTCATCATTTTTACTTTTGAGATCATTTGCCACCTCAATTTGTGTTTCTAACTTATCAATATGTTCTTTGCTCTTAATAGCAAAGTCCAAGACTTCAACAAAGTTAGAGCAAGCAATATCCTTTTTAACAAGGGCACGATACACAATCTCACCCTTTTCATATAAATCATCAATATCAATCTCTTCTTCCACATTATCCACATCCTCCTCATCACAAGAGGTAATGGGTTCCAAAGTAGGAGTTACCTTAGAATCCATAGCCATAAGGAATAGGTGGGTACCGGAAGAAGGTGAAGATGAGATTGTAGGGGTTCGTAGCATGGAAAACAAAAAATATTCTACCGCATGAACACACAATCAAGATCTAATCTATGATCAAGACAAGATCTATCTACTAGATTGTAGCAACGAGTCAATAGAGTACTAACCCTCAAAGATCCAAAGCGGTTAACGAGAGCAGATTCTCGTGGATGATGTAGTCGTACACTTCCGATCTCAAGATCGTGTAGACGATCCTTCCGGCGCTGCGTTTCAACAGCGCTTCCGCAGTTGGTCACACGTTCGGTACTCGATGAAGACCTTCCTCTCCCTTGTTCCAGCAGGCAGCGGAGGTTGTAGCACTCTCCTCGCGATTCCGGAAGCACAACGGCGTGGTACCGGAAGTAGAGGGGAGATCTCGTAGGGCTTCGCCTTAAGCCGGAGCGAGTATGGTGGACTATGAGAGAGGCCTTGGCGATCTAGGGTTTAGAGGCACCAAGGAGAGAGGGCTAGGCCGGCGGCTAGGGCAAGGGGAGGGCCCCAACTCGGCAGCTAGGAGGAAACCCTAGGGCGGCAGCGGCGACTTGGTGGCCGGCGGCTAGGGTTAGGGTTTGGTGGGGCAAGGTGTAGGTCTAGAGGGGCAGCCCTGCCCCTCCTTTTATAGGTGGGAGGGCGCGGCCAAGGGGGAGGGAGTCCTCCCCCAAGTCAGCCTCCTTGGCCGGCGGTGGAGGGAGAGGAACTCCTACCCAAGTAGGTTTCCTACTCTCCCTCCACCAAGCAAACTTGCCGTTTGACTTTTCAAATTGGCGTTTGACTTTTCAAACTAGGATTTGATTTATCCCTTTATTTTGCTCAGCGATGACACCTAGTACATGATGCAACCATTCCAACTTGTTATGACACATTCATGCACCCTTCCCCTCCGGAGTGCCGGACCCTTCTAGAACATTCCGGATGAAAACATCAGAATCATTTCCGAACTCCGAAACAGGACTTTCCTTATATGAATCTTATTCTCCGGACCATTCCGGATCTCCTCGTGATATCCCGGATCCCATACGAGACTCCGAACATCATTCGGTCTCTTTACTCATCATTCCATAACTACTCAACAACATTGAATCCTTAAGTGTGTCTCCCTACGGTTCGTGAAATATGCGGACATGATCGAGACACTTCTCCGATCAATAACCAATAGAGGAATCTGTAAATTCATATGGCTCCCACATATTTCTACGATTACTTTGTGTAAGATCCCACCTTTATAAAGGAAAAGGATCCATGTGATTGCAATGCTAGTCCCTGGATCATTGCTAGCATCCACAGTTTAAGATGAAGTACACAGATACAAAGGTCATTTATTACATTCATTCCAGAGATAAAACATAGTCTCTTACAACTCAGGTCCATAGGCCTAATACAAGAGTTTTTGGAATAAGTAAATAAACATAAGTCTTCATCTTCATGTGCCACAGGCAAGCATGTTGAGTGTAGACTCATGACTCCTAATCATCATCGGAGTAACCTGCAACATCACAAGTTACAGCCACAGTGGGTCAATACTTTGGAATAGTATTGGCAAGTGATACCTTAGTAAATTTTAAGGTGGACTATAGTACTATATGCTTTTGGCTAAGTGTAGCTTGGCTTGCTTTGCTCAAAATAGGTTTTTCCTATTAGTTGAAATCACTAAGTTTTTCTTTGTCAAAAACTTCCCAAGAAACCACCAATAGACATTGGGGTCCTTCACCCTTGTTCACCCACAATTTTTACTTAGAAGTTGGAGTGATGAGATTCTTGTAGCTTCCATGTCTTGATGCTCAAGTTGTCCATTGCCATGGACTTGGCTAAGTACTTAGATTTTCCATCTGCAGAGGTTGTGCACTTTCCCCACCAGACTTGGTTTCCCAAGACAGGACCTTTCAGAAGCCTTTCCTTAGTCAAATGGACGCGCTCCAACCTATCATTCCCACTACCACCAACTGTCCAAGTGACTAAGTTCTAGCAACCTATATGATCATGGCAGAGCCCATATTGCCAAGTGGTTGCACTATAAGCTTCTCAACACTTGGCCTCCAAATCCCTTTGTGCCTGGGTGGCATACCACAAGTGAGATACACAAGCCATATCCATGGCCTTGTGTAACCACTCAACCAAAAACCACCATTCAAGTCCCATTCCACCCAGGAGGTTCATTGACTTAGTTGTTTTATTAAGAAAAGCATAAGTCCAAAAGACTTAGAATTATTTTCATCATAGCATGTACATACTTTACCAACCCTTGTTTTCTACTAGCTAGGCTAAGCATGGCATAGTAACTTAACTTAGGAAATTCCCTAGCAATTCTACATTTCTACAACTACATAGGATTTCCCAACATAGCATTTGGCAAAAGTAGCATGCAAGACTTAGCAAAATAATTCTAATGCTTATTCAAAATAAAGGGAATGGAAATATCATGAAGTATCACTTGCCTTGGTAATGGGGAGAGTAGCATTCCTCACAATCACAGTCACTAGCAAAATCTACACAAAGATTTGTAGCACACAATTACACTCAATTTATATACAAACAAAAATATGAATGCATGCATGCAAGAAAATGCTAAGTGATGATTTTTGAAAACTCCACCAAGCAAGTGCATGATACAGAAACATAACCAAGTCAAAAAGTTTGCTAACTAAACTTATTTAGCACTAAAACCAATTACTAAATAATTTCTATACTCAAAATGGTCCTAAATATGTTTTTGTTTAAAAAGGCATTTTAACAGAAACTTTTTGTTAAACACATTGCATATTCAGAAAAGGCTTGACTCACTGATTCCAACGGTATAAAATTTGCAAAAATCTAACGTGGGAATCTCAAGTTATAGCCATTTGAAAATTGAATCTAAATCTGATTTGAATTCTAATTTTGAATCTAACCCTAGCCACGCGTCGTGTTTCTATTGGCGCGTACCGGTTCGCACCGGATCACCCTTCCGTGCCGTTGGATCTAACTATCGCTGCACGGCTCAGATCTAACCATACCCCTTCGTTAAGTGAACTATTTCTATGCGCTGGATCTGGATCTGACGGCTAAGAATCTTCTAACCAGAAACGAGCGGCGCTAGCGGCGGCGACAGGCGGCAGCGCGTCTGACAGCAGCGGTGCTGGCGCTCTAGGTCGTGCGGGGGTGAGGGAAGTAGCTTACCAGATCCGCGGTGGCGTGCTGAAGCTCGAGGTGGCGTTGGCTCAGGAAGGGGCGCACTGGCACGGTCTCAGGAGCTCGTCGGAGTAGCGGGCGGCATCGGTCGCTTGCAGACGTGGTGCTTGCCGAGGTTTGGCGTCACCCTAGCACGAACCAGAGGCATCAGGAGTTGCGCAAGACGCAGGCGAACAAACTCGCGTGAAGGAGGGGGCAAGGGGCGCTCGGATTTTACCTGAATTGGTCGCCGGAGTCTATCGGCGGCGCAGGTGGTTTCGGTCGTGGACGGAGACGATGACCTGGGTCACGAGCAGGCAAAATAAAGGTGTCAGCAGGTGCGCAAGATCGCGTTGAGCATCCTCGTTTGAACCAGAGAGAGGGGGGCGGTCGAGGCTCACCGTAATCGGTCGCCGAAGTCGTCGGTACTGCGGGGCTTCGAGAGCAATTGCGCGCATCCTGGTGGCGGAGTGAGCGAGGAGAGTGGGGAGAAAAGCTCGCGGTGCAGAGGGGTTTAAATAAGCCCAGGCGCGACAGGAAACGCCTGCGGCATAATGGCTAATTACGCCGCGCCATTACCGGCCTTGACAGCAGCGGCGACGTGGTCGCGAGCGCGGTTTGGGGAAGACGAGGGTGACGTGGACGGGGCCCGCTTGTCAGCGAAATAAGCAGAGGGGGTGTGGGGTCTGGCTGTCAGCGGCTGAGTGGGTGTGCTCGCACGTGCGGAAGGAAAAGAAATGGCCCGGGTGGGCTAGTTGGGCCTGTTCAGATGCTGGGCTAGATTGGTGGCGCTAGGCCCTTTTCATTTGTTTGCTCTTTTTCTTTTTCTGATTCGATTTTCAGAATAGGTTTCCAAATGAATTCAAGTTTCATTTGAATTCAAATTTTCTTGGGATTTTTGCAGTGTGTAGTAGTCTCAAATATAGTCATAAAATCATGGGGTTGCTTTGCAAAGGCTTGGTCAAGCTTGGAGAACAAAATATCAGAGACTTGGCACTTGGTTTGCAAAATTTGAGAAAAGGTTTTTGAATTTATTTCCAATTTGCAAATCTTGGTCCAAAACTTCACTCAATCCTTTCCATGAGGAAGACAAACAAGTTAGGTTTAAAATCATTTCAAACTCTCAAATGGGGATAGCCATTGATTTAAATCTGCTCACATAAAATCATAGCACCAAGTGCTTCTGTTTTTCTGAAATGAGTTTGAAATTGGTCCAAAATCTATATGCATGCATGAATGATATGCAAAATTTGAAATCATGATTTTTGGGATGTTACAAATCTAACCCCCTTAAGGTGAATCTCGCCCTCGAGATTCGGATTGGCTAGCAAATAGGTGAGGGTGGTCTTTCCGAAGATCATCTTCTCTTTCCCATGTTGCTTCCTCTTCGGTATGATGGTTCCATTGCACTTTGCAAAACTTGATAGTCTTGGTTCTCGTGACTCTTTCTGCAGTCTCAAGAATCTTGATAGGCTTTTCTTCATAAGTGAGATCACTTTCTAGTTGAACTTCTTCCAAAGGTATGGTATCCTTCAAAGAAGATTCTTCCATTTCTGGGTGACATTTCTTAAGCTGACTCACATGAAACACATTATGGACTGCTGATAGAGATGCTGGTAGTTCAATTTCATAAGCAACTTCTCCTTTGCGACTCAGAATCTTGAATGGCCCAACATATCTTGGTGCCAACTTTCCTTTGACTCCGAATCTTTTCACTCCATGGAGTGGTGATACTCTAAGATAGGCTCTATCACCAACTTCATAGATGACTTCTCTACGCTTAGGATCTGCGTAGCTTTTCTGTCGGGATTGTGCTATCTTCAACCTGTCCTTAACCAATTTGACTTTATCTTCGGCTTCTTTGATAAGATCTGGCCCGAATAAACTTCTTTCTCCCACACCATTCCATAACAATGGGGTGGTACATTTTCTTCCGTAGATAAACTCAAACGGTGCCATCTCAATACTGGCTTGATAGCTGTTGTTATAAGAAAATTCTGCGTAAGGCAGACTTTCATCCCAACTTGCTCCATAATCTAGGGCACATGCCCTCAACATGTCTTCCAGAATTTGATTAGTCCTTTCTGTTTGTCCATCGGTTTGAGGATGAAAAGCAGTGCTGAATTCCAACCTTGTTCCCAATGATTCATGAAGTTGTCTCCAAAAATGAGAAGTGAACTGAGTTCCTCTATCAGACACAATACTCTTAGGCACACCGTGAAGGCATACAATTCTACTCATGTAGATTTTGGCTAACTTGGCACTGGTATAAGTTGTCTTCACGGGTATGAAATGAGCCACTTTAGTTAGGCGATCCACTACTACCCATATGGAATCATATCCTGATCTGGTCCTTGGCAATCTGGTGATGAAATCCATACCAATTTTGTCCCATTTCCAATTGGGAATAGGTAGTGGTTGAAGCAAACCTGCTGGTTTCTGATGCTCCGCTTTTACTCTACTACACACATCACACAAAGCAATATGCTCGGCGATGTCCCTCTTGAGATTGTTCCACCAAAATCTTTCTTTCATGTCCATGTACATTTTGGTGTTACCCGGATGAATAGAATACGGAGAGTTGTGGGCTTCTTGTAGAATCAGTTTCCGCATCTCCGGATCTTGTGGAACACAAATACGTTTCCCGTGCCATAAAGTACCTTGTTCGTCTACATGGAAATTCTTAGCTTTCCCCTGGCTAATCTTTTCCTTAATCTCTTCAATTTCCTTATCAGTCTTTTGAGCTTCTCGAATCTTGTCCAACAAAGTGGGTTGAACATCTAAAGACATGAGATGTCCTTCTGGCACAATCTCCAATCTGAGTTCTTTGAATTGGGCACACAATTCGTCCGGCAATTCTCCTTTGGTAAGGCCATTCACAAATACCTTACGACTTAGAGCATCTGCTACAACATTTGCTTTACCGGGGTGGTATTGCAAACTTAAGTCATAGTCCTTGATAAGCTCTAACCATCTTCTTTGTCTCATATTGATTTCCTTCTGGGTGAAGATATACTTCAAACTCTTGTGGTCCGTGAACACTTCACAACGTTTTCCCAAAAGGTAATGCCTCCATGTTTTGAGTGCATGGACGACAGAGGCTAACTCCAAATCATGAGTAGGATAGTTTACCTCATGAGTTTTGAGTTGTCTCGAGGCATAGGCCACAACTTTACCGTCTTGCATAAGTACGGCACCCAAACCTTGATGAGACGCATCGCAATATACTTGGAAATCCTTTTCCAAATCTGGCAGACATAGAACTGGTGCTGTAACAAGTCTCTTCTTCAATTCCTGAAAGCTGATTTCACAACCTTCAGACCAAGCAAACTTCTTGTCTTTCTTTAACAATTCAGTCATGGGCTTAGCTACTTTAGAGAAATTCTCGATGAACCTTCTGTAATGACCTGCTAAGCCAAGGAAACTGCGAACTTCTTTTACATTTTTGGGAGATTCCCATTTCGTCACAGCTGAAACCTTAGCAGGATCAACTGCTACACCATCCTTTGTCATAACATAACCAAGAAAACCAACTTCTTCTAACCAGAACTCACACTTGCTGAATTTGGCATAAAGTTTATGCTCTCTCAACTTCTCAAGTATCAAACGCAAGTGTCCCTCATGCTCTTCTTTGCTCTTGGAGTAGACTAAGATGTCATCGATGAAAACGACAACAAACTTGTCAAGGAATTCCATGAACACTTTGTTCATCATATTCATGAAGTAGGCTGGAGCATTGGTTAAGCCAAAAGGCATTACGGTATACTCATACAATCCATACCTTGTGGTGAATGCTGTTTTAGGTATGTCTTGCTCTCTTATCTTGAGTTGGAAATAGCCTGACCGGAGATCAATCTTCGAGAACACACATGCCCCCTCTAGCTGATCAAACAAGTCATTGATTCTTGGCAAAGGATGTTTGTTCTTGATAGTTACCTCGTTGAGTGAACGGTAATCTATGCATAACCTTTGGCTTCTATCTTTCTTCTCCACAAAAAAAACTGGGGCTTCCCAAGATGAAGAACTTGGTTGTATGAATCCTTTCTGCAACTTTTCTCCTAGTTGCTTCTTGAGCTCTTTCAATTCATCAACTGACATTTTGTATGGTCTCTTTGCTATTGGTCCAGAACCTGGTACCAAATCTATCAGAAATTCCACATCTCTATCTGGTGGCATTCCTGGCAATTCTTCCGGGAATACATCCGGATACTCACACACAATTGGCACACTGTCCATGCTAACCCCCTTAAGAGAATTAAGCTTACTTCCTTTGGATTCAAAGTTTGACCTGAATTTTATTCTTTTTCTTTCTGGGGTTGTGAGTGCAACAGTACGATTAGCACAATCTAGCACACCTTCATACTTAGCCATCCAATCCATTCCTAAAATTACATCCAATCCTTGGGAATCTAGGATTATCAGGCTCACTGGAAACTTATGCTTTCCAAACTCTATGACAAGATCCTGGCATCCAAGACTTACTATCATATCTCCACCCGGAGAACTAACTTTTATTGGACACCCAATGTTTTCAGATGCAAACCCATTTCTATCAACAAATGCTTTTGATATGAATGAATGAGATGCACCAGTGTCAAAGAGTACAAATGCTGGAATGGAATTGAGTCTGAACTTACCAGCAACAGCGTCAGGCTCCTCATAGACCTCCTCCACATTAATGTGGTTCACCTGACCTTTCTGGAAAGGATTGGGCTTGACAGGTCCTTCAACTTTCTTTTCGGGGCACTCATTTGCATAGTGTCCCATCTTCTTACATTTGAAGCATTCAACCTGACTGATGTCTCTTTTAGCAGGCTGACTTCCACTTCCACTACCATTCCCATTGTGGTGGCTCTTGTGTCCACTCTTGTGGTTCTTGTACTTGTCATTGTCATGACTGCGGTGATGCTTGTTGTCATGACGGTTGTGGTTGTGGTGCTTGTTAAATTTCCCATGCTTATGGGATCCTGAGCTTCCACTGTCATCATAGTGAGATCGTTTGTGAGACGATCCCGAGCTATGCTTGTCGGAGTGTTTCCTCTTCCTACTCTCGACTTGCTTCATTTTGTTCTCCAATATAGCAGCCTTGTCACAGAGCGACTGATAAGTGGGAACATATGCCACAGCCAGCTGCAGATTCAGCTCATCATTCAAGCCTTCCAGAAATTTTTCCTTTCTTTTGGCATCTGTATCAACCTCGTCCGGTGCATAACGCGCCAGATTGTTGAACTCTTCTATGTATTCAGCCACGCTGCGGTGGCGTTGCTTCAGGTTGTGAAACTCCTTCTTTTTCAGGCTCATCATTCCTGATGAGATATGAGCAGTGCGAAAGCCATCTTCAAAGATAGCCCAAGTCACCTCATCTATATGAGTGGTGATTTGGAAGTTGTCCCACCATGTGGCAGCTGGCCCTTCCAGCAGATGTGCTGCAAATCTGACGTTTTCAGCGTCCGTGCAGCCCACGGTCACTAAGTCCTTGTTTACAGAACGTAGCCAATCATTGGCCACCATGGGATCAGTCGTGCCCAAGAACTTAGCTGGCCTCAAACGCAGAAATCTGGTGAGCATATCGAAGCCCGGAGGGTTGTTATTGTTGTTGTTGTTATTGTTGTTGTTATTGGGGTTGTTGTTGTTGTTGTTATTCTGGTTTTGGATGAATGTTGTCATCATCTGCATAAGCTGCGTTTGAGCTATCATCATTTGCTGCATTTCTGGAGTGATGTTGTTGGGGTTGGGGTTTGCGCAACGGGGAGGCATCTGTGGTTTGTTCAAATAGAGATAAGAATGAGATACCCATAGATGTTTATGCACATTACATCACATAAGCAAACATAGCATGCAACACAAAGATAAAAGATCAACAACGGGATAACAAAGTCTCAAAGTAAAACACACAAGTGGCAAGCCATCCACATGTTGGATGGTCCAATAACAAGTTCACAAATAACAAGTATGATAATAAAAGGTAAACGAGTAGTCTAGTCTACTCATCAGCATCAATCTCCTCCTCGACAAAAGTAAGACCTGCGTTCTCCATCGCGGTCTTGTTCTCCTCAATGGTAGTGGTCAAGGACTCGATCTTGGTCTTGAGAGCCCTCTTCTGGGAGCGAAGCCTCTCAATCACCATCTGCTGCTGCTCTAGCTCGAAATCCTTGGACTTCAGTTCTTCAGTCATGTCCCGGATCTTCTTGTTCCTATCCTGGACGCGTTTCTCCTGACTCTTGAACTTCCGGTCCTGGGTCTCGAACTTCTCCTCCATTTCCTTGACTATCTCGTCCTGCTGTGCGAAAAGCTTGTCCTTCTCGCGAAGCTGCACCTGGAGCTCGTCATTACTGAGCATGACATTGGTCCTGTCCGTGTCCACGTGCCTAATAAGGGACTCTAAGTCCTGGAGATAGAGACGTATCGGCTCTGCTGCGTCCCTCGAGTCGTCCTCGAAGTCGATGGACTCTCCATCATCATCACGTCTTCCGAAGACGTGGAAGTGGGTGCCTCTAACCTGTCGGGAGTGACGGCCTAGCAGACGTTCTATCAGGTCCTGCATGACTACCTCCATGCCTCTCTCCCTATCATCGTGCATAAGCTTGAAGACGATGGCCTCCGTAATAGGCTATGTCTGGCATCCGGGCTGGTTCACCTTGAAGCCCCAGAGGTCCTTCCTCTCGAACTTGGTGAGTGGATGCACCATGATAGTGGGAAGAGGGAGATTGAGCAAAGTGGTAAGCTCAACGATACGAGGACCAAAACGGGTAACCTGGAACTCCTCAACAGTGCTGATGATAATAGGCATCTATTTATAAGATAGAAAAGTTAGGACAACACAATTTAAGATAAAACAAGACAAACATTTCATACATATCCTTGGAACACAAAATCACACAAATCATGCATACATGAATCCATTACATCAATCAAGGTCCAAACTTATTTAAGGTATCATTTTGGAAAATAAGGTGATAGGTGGTGGTCCAACTAACGAAGTGCATTTACAATCCTATCTCACTGGATCTGTTGGCTAACACAATGTTTCTAGAGGCAATCAGCCTATCTTGTTCACATGATTCCATCACTAAGTCTATAATATCTCCCCTTAAGATTTGGTTGGTGGCTTCCAACTCTTGGGTAAGTTCCTTCTCTTTCTCTAAGTCTTTTTGGAGGTTGAGCATTCTGCACTTGACTCTAGCACTAAGTTCTTTGATAGTCCTCCAAGCTGCTTCTCTTGCTGACTCAAAGAATGTGGTGTGCACCACAGTGTTGGTGTACATGCAGAATCCTCTTTCTTTGTGGTTGTCTTCCTTGCTTTTGTACAAGTGAAGTTGCACCCACCAGTACTCAACTCCTTCATCCATCACTGGAAAGCCTTTGTACACAGCTGCACCATGTATTTCCATTGCCACCATGAGGTCCTTGAGAATTTTGGGAAACTCAGTCTCACACTCCAAGGTCATGGTCATGAGTGGTCCTTTATTTACGGCTTCGTTGATGGAGTTCATCTACAAATAGAGATGAGAATGAGAAGATTAGAAAAGTTTACTAGAAGAATAGACAAGTGTAGAAGTAGTTGAAAATTTTTCCTTAGTGGTTTCCAATCCTAGGGTCATAATCCTACAGGCAACACAGTGCTCTGATACCATCTGTAAGATCCCACCTTTGTAAAGGAAAAGGATCCCTGTGATTGCAATGCTAGTCCCTGGATCATTGCTAGCATCCACAGTTTAAGATGAAGTACACAGATACAAAGGTCATTTATTACATTCATTCCAGAGATAAAACATAGTCTTTTACAACTCAGGGCCATAGGCCTAATACAAGAGTTTTTGGAATAAGTAAATAAACATAAGTCTTCATCTTCATGTGCCACAGGCAAGCATGTTGAGTGTAGACTCATGACTCCTAATCATCATCGGAGTAACCTGCAACATCACAAGTTACAGCCACAGTGGGTCAATACTTTGGAATAGTATTGGCAAGTGATACCTTAGTAAATTTTAAGGTGGAATATAGTACTATATGCTTTTGGCTAAGTGTAGCTTGGCTTGCTTTGCTCAAAATAGGTTTTTCCTATTAGTTGAAATCACTAAGTTTTTCTTTGTCAAAAACTTCCCAAGAAACCACCAATAGACATTGGGGTCCTTCACCCTTGTTCACCCACAATTTTTACTTAGAAGTTGGAGTGATGAGATTCTTGTAGCTTCCATGTCTTGATGCTCAAGTTGTCCATTGCCATGGACTTGGCTAAGTACTTAGATTTTCCATCTGCAGAGGTTGTGCACTTTCCCCACCAGACTTGGTTTCCCAAGACAGGACCTTTCAGAAGCCTTTCCTTAGTCAAATGGACGCGCTCCAACCTATCATTCCCACTACCACCAACTATCCAAGTGACTAAGTTCTAGCAACCTATATGATCATGGCAGAGCCCATATTGCCAAGTGGTTGCACTATAAGCTTCTCAACACTTGGCCTCCAAATCCCTTTGTGCCTGGGGTGGCATACCACAAGTGAGATACACAAGCCATATCCATGGCCTTGTGTAACCACTCAACCAAAAACCACCATTCAAGTCCCATTCCACCCAGGAGGTTCATTGACTTAGTTGTTTTATTAAGAAAAGCATAAGTCCAAAAGACTTAGAATTATTTTCATCATAGCATGTACATACTTTACCAACCCTTATTTTCTACTAGCTAGGCTAAGCATGGCATAGTAACTTAACTTAGGAAATTCCCTAGCAATTCTACATTTCTACAACTACATAGGATTTCCCAACATAGCATTTGGCAAAAGTAGCATGCAAGACTTAGCAAAATAATTCTAATGCTTATTCAAAATAAAGGGAATGGAAATATCATGAAGTATCACTTGCCTTGGTAATGGGGAGAGTAGCACTCCTCACAATCACAGTCACTAGCAAAATCTACACAAAGATTTGTAGCACACAATTACACTCAATTTATATACAAACAAAAATATGAATGCATGCATGCAAGAAAATGCTAAGTGATGATTTTTGAAAACTCCACCAAGCAAGTGCATGATACAGAAACATAACCAAGTCAAAAAGTTTGCTAACTAAACTTATTTAGCACTAAAACCAATTACTAAATAATTTCTATACTCAAAAATGGTCCTAAATATGTTTCTGTTTAAAAAGGCATTTTAACAAAAACTTTTTCTTAAACACATTGCAGATTCAGAAAGGGCTTGACTCACTGATTCCAACGGTATAAAATTTGCAAAAATCTAACGTGGGAATCTCAAGTTATAGCCATTTGAAAATTGAATCTAAATCTGATTTGAATTCTAATTTTGAATCTAACCCTAGCCACGCGTCGTGTTTCTATTGGCGCGTACCGGTTCGCACCGGATCACCCTTCCGTGCCGTTGGATCTAACTATCGCTGCACGGCTCAGATCTAACCATACCCCTTCGTTAAGTGAACTATTTCTATGCGCTGGATCTGGATCTGACGGCTAAGAATCTTCTAACCAGAAACGAGCGGCGCTAGCAGCGACGACAGGCGGCGGCGCGTCTGACAGCGGCGGTGCTGGCGCTCTAGGTCGCGCGGGGGTGAGGGAAGTAGCTTGCCAGATCCGCGGTGGCGTGCTAAAGCTCGAGGTGGCGTTGGCTCGGGAAGGGGCGCACTGGCACGGTCTCAGGAGCTCGTCGGAGTAGCGGGCGGCGTCGGTCGCTTGCAGACGTGGTGCTTGCCGAGGTTTGGCGTCGCCCTAGCACGAACCAGAGGCATCAGGAGTTGCGCAAGACGTAGGCGAACAAACTCGCGTGAAGGAGGGGGCAAGGGGCGCTCGGATTTTACCTGAATTGGTCGCCGGAGTCTATCAGCGGCGCAGGTGGTTTCGGTCGTGGACGGAGACGATGACCTGGGTCACGAGCAGGCAAAAGAAAGGTGTCAGCAGGTGCGCAAGATCGTGCTGAGCATCCTCGTTTGAACCAGAGAGAGGGGGACGGTCGAGGCTCACCGTAATCGGTCGCCGAAGTCGTCGGTACTACGGGGCTTCGAGAGCAATTGCGCGCAGCCTGGTGGCGGAGTGAGCGAGGAGAGTGGGGGGAAAAGCTCGTGGTGCAGAGGGGTTTAAATAAGCCCAGGCGCGACAGGAAACGCCTGCGGCATAATGGCTAATTACGCCGCGCCATTACCGGCCTTGACAGCAGCGGCGACATGGTCGCGGGCGCGGTTTGGGGAAGACGAGGGTGACGTGGACGGGGCCCGCTTGTCAGCGAAATAAGCAGAGGGGGTGTGGGGTCTGGCTGTCAGCGGCTGAGTGGGTGTGCTCGCGCGTGCGGAAGGAAAAGAAATGGCCCGGGTGGGTTAGTTGGGCCTGTTCAGATGCTGGGCTAGATTGGTGGCGCTAGGCCCTTTTCATTTGTTTGCTCTTTTTCTTTTTCTGATTCGATTTTCAGAATAGGTTTCCAAATGAATTCAAGTTTCATTTGAATTCAAATTTTCTTGGGATTTTTGCAGTGTGTAGTAGTCTCAAATATAGTCATAAAATCATGGGGTTGCTTTGCAAAGGCTTGGTCAAGCTTGGAGAACAAAATATCAGAGACTTGGCACTTGGTTTGCAAAAATTGAGAAATGGTTTTTGAATTTATTTCCAATTTGCAAATCTTGGTCCAAAACTTCACTCAATCCTTTCCATGAGGAAGACAAACAAGTTAGGTTTAAAATCATTTCAAACTCTCAAATGGGGATAGCCATTGATTTAAATCTGCTCACATAAAATCATAGCACCAAGTGCTTCTGTTTTTCTGAAATGAGTTTGAAATTGGTCCAAAATCTATATGCATGCATGAATGATATGCAGAATTTGAAATCATGATTTTTGGGATGTTACACTTTGCGATCGAATGAACCACTTACATATGATACCAATTTCCCTTTGTCTCACGATAGTTTACTTATCCGAGGTTTTGATCGTCGGTATCTCTACATACCTAGTTCAACCTCGTTACCGATAAGTACTCTTTTCTCGTTCCCGTGATATGTGATCCCTTGTGAGCCAGTCACATGCTTGCAAGCTAATTGGATGACATTCCACCGAGAGGGCCCAGAGTATATCTATCTGTCATATGGATGGACAAATCCCACTCTTGATCCATGTGCCTCAACCCATACTTTCCGAACACTCAATGCCAACTTTATAGCCACCCAGTTACGGTGTGGTGTTTGATGTCATCAAAGCATCCTTCTGGTGATGGTGATTAACATGATCTCATGGTCGAAGGAATTAGGTTACTATGTATCAGAAAGCTTATAGCAAATGAACTATATTAAATGACTTGATCTTTATGCTATGCTTAACTATAGGAGTATGTCCATCACATCATTCTCCTAATGATATGACCCTGTTGTTAATAACATCTCTATGTTCATGATCAGGAAACCATGATCATATATTAACCAACAAGCTAGTTTAACAAGAGGCTTTACTAGGGACTCTTTTATGTTTACAAATCACACAAGTATTAATGTTTCCTGTTAATACAATTATAGCATGGTATGTAAACATTTATCATAAGTATAAAGATATGATAATAACCACTTTATTATTGCCTCTTGGGCATATCTCCAACAGTCTCCCACTTGCACTAGAGTCAATAATCTAGTTTCAAACCTTTGTGTATTCAACACCTATGGCTTTTTGGTGTTGTATGTACACGATTGCTAGTGGTCAACTGATCTCCGGATCTGATACTTCCAGGTCCGTGTGTAATTGCATGTATTTGTGTCTCTATGCATCACTCATTCTCTAATGAGATGGCTTTGTATAAATTTGGTCCTTTGGTGAGACCTCTAGTTCTTTGGGGTTAAAACATGTTGATAATATTGTCGTACAATATATCTTTATAGTATTATCCTGTTGTGAACTACACCTAGTTTGATAACAAACTACTTGACACAAATGCCCTCTTTAGCTGTTATAATAGTAGTCATATACTTAGCCTTTTGTTGCAGTATCTGTCATAATGTCTTAACTTTGGAACTCATCCAAATCCATTATGGAACTTACTTTCCATTATATTGTGCCACCCTTAGTTTAGATTGAGATAAACTTAATTTGTACTTTGTGACAAAACTAGTATCAATGTAGTACTTTTACAATGAACTAACCATCTATTTGCCACTTCTACAAAATAATATATTCTTAGTTCTTTTACAAGATCATAAGAATATCCTTACTATCGTCCAATGATCATATTATGAATCATTCTGGTATATGCTCATAACATTTAGAGCATAGGACATATCTGGATTTGTACATATCACAGTATGATTGATATAAATACTCTTTGTAATTTCATACATAAAGTATCAATCTATACTTGAATCTTTGTTTCACTTATCAAATGTCAATACACTTGAATATATCATCAATATTGAACTCATTCAATCCTTTCTGTGCGACAAGAACCTTTCTTGTAGTTTCTATATTAAACTCATTCAATATATCATCTATGTACTTTCGGCATAACCATATTAGTGTCTTAATCTATCTATATAGATATTGATGCCAAATATTTGGGTTTTGCCTAAATCTTTCATCGGGATGAAATTCTTAACATGTGTTAATAAAAGATACATCATTTCCAATCAACAATATGTCTTCCACATAATATATTAGAAACATGTCTTAGCGCTCCCACTTAATTTCTTACAAATGCAAGCATCTTCATCATCTCCGACGAATTTAAACTCCTTTAACAGTTTCATCATAGTGAAGATTCCAACTTCGCAATGCTTACTTCAACAATTGAAGTTTGCACATGCTTTTAGCATCCTTTGAATTAACAAAACCCTATGGACCGTGTTATGCACATGTCCTAGGTAACAATTCTATTAGAAGAACTTGTTTTGCTTATTCAACTACCACATAACAAAATTATCTGTAGTGGTTGCTACATTAATCCGTCTAGACTAAATATCACTATGAAAGATCAAAACTTGTCATAGTCAACCTTTGAATATTGTTGTGAACTCTTTCCCAACATGTCGACTATTTCATAGATGTGCAACATCCATGTCTATTTCTTTATAGATCCAAACACAACTGTAAGGTCTTACACCTTTCTCGAGGGTCCTTCAAGTTCAAAACTTGATTTCTCGTGTATGGAACTATCACGAATTTTATGGCTTTAGACCATTTTACGGAGTCAGGGCCCATCATCGCTTCTTTGCATGTAGTACGTTCATTATTCTCAAATAATGATTCAACCCTCAAATCTTGGTATTTGATTGTTTACTCGACCTACTTGGTTCAATAGAAACTTTGACCTCCGTAACCACAACCTTTGAGGCACGTGAGCCATGAGCATTGTTGCTGCCTCCAGAACACTTTTCGGCGTTGCGCAACTTTGCACATATAGCTAAGGGTCTTTTAACCTTATCAAAGTTCTATTATCCTCCCACTTATCTTTTCACGAAAAATTCCTTCTCAAAAAAAAACTTGACGTTCTAAGTGATAAACACTTTTGTCTCCGATGTTATGGAGGAATACTTAACAGTTATTCGAAATAACATACAAAGACAGGTCCATCCGACTTTGGTTGCAAACATCTTTCTTATGCATAGCATACCAATGTTTAAGAAAGGACAACTTGGGTTTTATCCCAAACCATAACTTTATATGGTGTCATTTCAACGGATTATGATGGAGCTCTTTTCAGTGGAAAAATGGTAGTCTCTAAAGCTTTTAATCTTTAAAATATAATGACAGTTTTATGAATTACACCTTCGATCTTACCATGTCAAACAAGGTTTAATTACATATCTCGAACGCTCCATACTCTTATGGTGTTTCAGGACATGCAAATCCACGGAACGATTCCTTAAATCTTAGGTATTATGCTAAACTTGTAACTCAAATATCTTCCTTTATGATCTTATCATAAACTATTTATATTCTTGTTACAATGATTTTGCACTTCATCTTGAAAGTCTTTGAACTTTTCAAATGTTTCATACTTCATCCTTATTAAGTAAATATTCATATATTCACTCAAATTTTCGGAGAAAGCATATGAAGTTGAAATCCATCGCTCTTGACTACACATAATGAACTTCGTACAACAATATGTACAAGTTCCAATAAGATAGTCATTCGTTCCCTTTTTTGGCCTATGAACGAAGGTTTAATTATCTCTAGGAAAGTTTCACAAGCGTCATTTGATCAAAAATCAAAAGGACTCCAAAATTCCATCCACATGGAGTTTCTTCATGTTTTTTTCCAATATAATTTAAACGGCGATGTCACTTCCTAAGTGATCTTTCAATCAATTTGTCTTTCGACATTTTTAGCACTAGTTTTATGGATATGATTTCTCCAACGAGATTTATGAATCATCCATCTTTTATGGATTACGGCAATTATTTGAACAACCCTTTTGTTCTCATAATACCTGATAAAACAAATCTTGAAGGCAAGCTTTGATGTTTAACAAGCAGCACAATAACCCTTTATTTGTTCTCGATGAACATCATCACATATTATTTTGCTAGTTACTTAGGCCATCGTAGTTCATGAATTGTGTTGTTACGTATGACGATTCACACCAGCAAATTCAGTATCAAATACTTAAGAACCACATTGTTTAATAAGCAAAGAATATAGCCATAACATGTATATCATCTATATACTTAAGCTAAACAATTCGAGTCTTTTCTTTTCTGCCATATATTTATGAGATTCTCTTTCAGTATTTCCTTTTCTGTATGTAATATTCTATCAACATCAATAGTGGAGCCATATACATGACACATAGTCCAAAGCATGTATAGTAAAATACCAATGTCTTTGGACTTGCACTTTGAAGTAGATCACCATCATCAAATGTTTGGTGTTTTTTCAAATTCCTTTCTTTAGTAATCTCTTGGTGTAGTAAACATTTAACCTACATCAAATATTCACCCTTATCATGGAATTGTCCATGATCAAGCTACTTTTAGCTTATAACGATGAATCGTGAGTATAATGTTGCTTTCCAAAACCTTTTGGAGGATTAGGACAACTAGTGTCTCCAACCTTTTGCAAATTCTCATCAAATATGAAAACATGACTTTTGCCATATTATACTATTATACTATAACATGTTGCAACCAAAACTTCGTTTCAGATATCACAATATCTTCCACACATCATGGTTCTGAAACAACTCTTTCAGATCCTAGATAACCTTGATATTAAGACAATCCTTTGAACATCAAGAATCATGGAGATAAACATGATACTTATATACTAACACTGGAATTGTTACTCTTGATTTAATACCAACTATTAAACTTCATGGAGTAACCAGAACTTACTGAAAGTTTGCAATGGGACTTTTAAACTTTAGATTAACACTTCAAAACAATACGATACCGGTTCGTAAAGTAACTAACCAGAATTCTATAGTTCTATCATCTCAATTATAACTAAGCGCAAGGTGGTAAACGGATGCCAATGACTACAACAACTATGCAAATTCACTTTGATTTAATTTATGATAAATAGTGTTCAACTTTTAATCATATTGCTATTGAACTCCCACTCAAAACAATATCCCTCACATTGTTTTAGTGATCACATGAACCAAATCCACCACATCAAAACCGATCATCACGAGAGTTGATGTAGCTTCAATGGCGAACAATCAACATGTTCATCATATCTACTATATGACTCATGCTTTACCTTTCGGTGATCCGTGTTCCGAGACCATGTCTGTACATGCTAGGCTCGTCAAGATCAAACCTTAGCTTCCGCATGAGAAAATCTGGCTTGCTCACGTTGTATACACTCGCAGAATCTAACACACCCGATCATCACGTGGTGCTTCGAAACAACGAGCTTTAGCAATGGTGCTTACTAAGGATGAACACTTTAAAACTTGAAATTGTGTGCTTGAGGGATCATCTTATAATGCTACCGTCGTGAACTAAGCAATACAAGATGCATAAAAGGATTAACATCACATGCAATTCATAATATGTGATGTGATATGGCCTTTCTTCTTGTGCTTCCGATCTCCATCTTCAAGCACGAACATGATCTCCATCATCACCGGTGTGGCGTCAAGGTCAATGGCGCCGTTTCATGATTGTCTTCCACCAGCATCAACTATTACAACTACTTTGAATAATAGACACGCAGGACTTAATGGAAACAACCATATGGCTCCTGCCGGTTGCCAACTTACAATAAGGAACATTGCATACATCATATATAATCACAATCATGGCCATATCACATCACAACACACCCCTGCAAAACAAAGTTAGACGCCTCTAATTTTCTTTGCATGTTTTACGTGGTTTGGGGCTTTCAATAAGTGTCGTTCTAACTTACGAACAAGAACCACAACATTGATACTAGTATTGTCAATCACCCGTTGTAAATTGAATCTTAACTATGTTGGGAGAAACGAGCACCCGCAAAGCCACTTATGCAATACAAGTTGCATGTCAAGCATGGAGCAAGTCTCATGAACGATGTCATGTAAGGTTAGCCCGGGCCGCTTCATCCCACCATCCCGCAAGATGCAAAGTACACAAGAAGCAATCGACAACAAAAGCATCAACGCCCATAATGACCATTGTGTTCTACTCGTGCAACAGATCTACATATAGACACGGCTCTGATACCACTGTAGGGGTTCGTAGCATGGAAAACAAAAAATTTCTACCGCATGAACACACAATCAAGTTCTAATCTATGATCAAGCCAAGATCTATCTACTAGATTGTAGCAACGAGTCAATAGAGTACTAACCCTCGAAGATCCAAAGCGGTTAACAAGAGCAGATTCTCGTGGATGATGTAGTCGTACACTTCCGATCTCAAGATCGCGTAGACGATCCTTCCGGCGCTGCGTTCCGACAGCGCTTCCGCAGTCGGTCACACGTTCGGTACTCGATGAAGACCTTCCTCTCCCTTGTTCCAGCAGGCAGCGGAGGTTGTAGCACTCTCCTCGCGATTCCGGCAGCACAACGGCGTGGTACCAGAAGTAGAGGGGAGATCTTGCAGGGCTTCGCCTTAAGCCGGAGCGAGTATGGTGGACTATGAGAGAGGCCTTGGCGATCTAGGGTTTAGAGGCACCAAGGAGAGAGGGCTAGGCCAGCGGCTAGGGAAAGGGGAGGGCCCCAACTCGGTGGCTAGGAGGAAACCCTAGGGCGGCGGCGACTTGGTGGCTGGCGGCTAGGGTTAGGGTTTGGTGGGGCAAGGTGTAGGTCTAGAGGGGCAGCCCTGCCCCTCCTTTTATAGGTGGGAGGGTGCGGCCAAGGGGGAGGGAGTCCTTCCCCAAGTCAGCCTCCTTGGCCGGCGGTGGAGGGAGAGGAACTCCTCCCCAAGTAGGTTTCCTACTCTCCCTCCACCAAGCAAACTTGCCATCTGACTTTTCAAATTGGCGTTTGAATTTTAAAAAACTAGGATTTGATTTATCCCTTTATTTTGCTCAGCGATGACACCTAGTACATGATGCAACCATTCCAACTTGTTATGAAACATTCATGCACCCTTCCCCTCCGGAGTGTCGGACCCTTCTAGAACATTCCCGATGAAAACATCGGAATCATTTCCGAACTCCGAAACAGGACTTTCCTTATATGAATCTTATTCTCCGGACCATGCGGATCTCCTCGTGATATCCCGGATCCCATCCGAGACTCCGAACATCATTCGGTCTCTTTACTCATCATTCCATAACTACTCAACAACATCGAATCCTTAAGTGTGTCTCCCTACAGTTCGTGAAATATGCGGACATGATCGAGACACTTCTCCGATCAATAACCAATAGAGGAATCTAGAAATTCATATGGCTCCCACATATTTCTACGATTACTTTGCGATCTAATGAACCACTTACATAGATACCAATTTCCCTTTGTCTCATGATAGTTTACTTATCCGAGGTTTTGATCGTCGGTATCTCTGGATACCTAGTTCAACCTCATTACCGGTAAGTACTCTTTTCTCGTTCCCGTGATATGTGATCCCTTGTGAGCTAGTCACATGCTTGCAAGCTAATTGGATGACATTCCACCAAGAGGGCCCAGAGTATATCTATCTGTCATATGGATGGACAAATCCCACTCTTGATCCATGTGCCTCAACCCATACTTTCCGAACACTCAATGCCACCTTTATAGCCACCCAGTTACGGTGTGGTGTTTGATGTCATCAAAGCATCCTTCTGGTGATGGTGATTAACATGATCTCATGGTCGAAGGAATTAGGTTACTATGTATCAGAAAGCTTATAGCAAATGAAATATATTAAATGACTTGATCTTTATGCTATGCTTAACTATAGGAGTATGTCCATCACATCATTCTCCTAATGATATGACCCCGTTGTTAATAACATCTCTATGTTCATGATCAAGAAACCATGATCATATATTAACCAACAAGCTAGTTTAACAAGAGGCTTTACTAGGGACTCTTTTATGTTTAAAAATCACACAAGTATTAATGTTTCATGTTAATACAATTATAGCATGGTATGTAAACATTTATCATAAGTATGAAGATATGATAATAACCACTTTATTATTGCCTCTTGGGCATATCTCCAACAGAGATTGCATTTGTGGCTTCATTCAAAACCATGTCTTGGCCCATAGAATCTTCGGTTTCCTCTACATGGTTAGCAACACAAGCACTAGAGGAAATTGAAGCATTTTTTATCATGGCAACAAGACAACACAAGCATATCATCATGAGATTTATTCAAGTCATTTCTACATGATATGCAAGGACTATTAACACAATCATGTAAGAAGTTGGTAGTGCTAGAAGTGTTAAAGTCCAAAGATAGATCATTGCAACTAGATAGATTTAAGGGATTACAAATAGTAAGCACACTATCCAAATTGCAATTTCTATCACCACTCACAATATCATTACCTTGTGAAAAGTCACATGTTGGTGAAGTGGTAGAGGATGAGAACTCATCTCGACCGGAAGTGGAAGCAACACAATCATCTTCAATAGTGTTGGACACAACCTATTTATCTTAAAGTTTTGTCCATAACTCATGAGCGCTCCAAAAAGGAATGATTGAGGAGGTAACTACATAGCTCAAAGCATTAACAAGCACATTAGAAGCTTGAGCATCGAGATATAAGTTTTTCTCGTCCTCACTAGATAGATTTTTAAAATCCATAGGAGGAGAAAAACCTATATCTACAATACACTCCAAATTTGGGTCCATGTCCCGAAAATGAATAAGCATATGAGTTTTCCAAATATCATAATTTGTGCCATCGAATATGAACATGTCATTGTGCACTAATCCTCTAGCCGACATCTTTACTCTCAAGGCGGTGAAGCCTAAAATGAGAGACCGGGCTCTGATACCAATTGAAAGGATACGAATGTCGCCTAGAGGGAGGGTGAATAGGCGATTAAAACTTTTCCTAGAGTGGCTCAACAAAGGCGGAATAAAACTAGTGTTTACTTTGTAAAGCACAACCTAGAACAACTAAGGTTCACCTATGTGCACAAACAACTAATGCTAAGCAATACAAGCAACAAAGTGATAGCAAGATATATATTACTTCAAGCACGGAGGCTATCACAATGTAAAGTGCATAAGTAAAGAGCTCGGGTATAGAGATAACCGAGGCACGCGGGTACAACGATATTTTACCGAGTTCCTCCCAACATGGAGTACGTCTTGTTTGGAGAGGGGGTGGTATCAAACCACCAACGCCACAAAAGGCCTCCCTTATTCTCCGGTGAATCTCACCCAATGGGATCGATCCACACTTCCACTATCGGTGCACTTGTCGGTGGCAAACCGGAACCTCTCACAAGGTTGGGGCACTTCTCCACAACTTAATTGGAGGCTCCCAACAAACGCCACCAAGGACACAACCTGCAACACCAACAAACCGTCTAGGGTTCCAAGAACCCAAGAGTAAAAAGCTTCTCAACTTTCACTCACCAAATCCTCCGGGGAGAACTCAAACCGATGCACCAAATGCAATGGCAAGAACACAAGTAATGCTCAAATCCTTCTCTCCCAAATTCCACCAAAGCTACAAAAGCTTGTTGGGGAATAAGAGAGGAATAACAAAGGAGGAAATCCACAAAAGACTCCAAGATCTAGATCCCAAGATGTTCCCCTCACTTAGAGGAGAGATGGATTGGTAGGATTGTAGATCTAGATCTCCTCTTTCAAATCCCTAAAGTATATGCAAGAATCAAGGGAGAGATTGAAGGGGGGTAGCAAGCTTCAAAAGGTCAACAATGGTGGGGGAAAACTTGCAAGAGAGCTGAGGAACCATTGGGGAAGAAGGGCCCCTTAAATAGGTCCCTATAAATCCAACCGTTAGGCTCAGGAATCGCCCGGTCCGGAGTCTCCGGACTGGGACCGGAGTCTCCGGTGTACCCAGGCCAAACGGGGACAATCTGGAGGACGTACTGGACGCGGTCCGGAGATTAGACCGGAGATTAGTCTGGAGTCTCCGGTCTTACAAAACTTGCAGAAAGACCAATACGAAAACATCCATAACTTTTGCATCCGGACTCCGATTTTGATGATCTTGGGTTCGTTTTAAAGAGGACAATACGCTCTACAAGATCATACAGAAAAACATAATAGTCCATAAAGGGAGTATAGAACCAAATGACGAAAGGTTTAACCTCTCTCAAAAAGACAAACCAGTAAAACCTCCAACATCGAAAACGTAGTAGAGAATGCATATGAAATCCGTTTTCGATGAACTAGAGCTTGTCATGGAGATTAAAACAAGCTCTAAATCCTCACATGAGTAAGAACCAAATAATGGAAGGTTTTACCTATCTCTAAAAGACAAACCGGTAAAACCTCCAAGATCAAAAACACAATAAGATATAAAGGGGAAATCCGTTTTTGATAAACTATGGCTTGTTATGAATATTACCACAAGCTCTAGAACCTCACATGGATAAGATCCAAATAACAACCAAGAAAGGATGATGATAAGTATGCAAAGGTTTGAGCTCTCTATGAACGATATGATCGAGTTACTCACTTGAGAGCCCCTCTTGATAGTACAGTTGTCTATCCTATAAACCGGTCTCCCCAACAAACACCACGAGACCGGTAAGAAGGAAACCCTATCAAGATCATACCTTTGCCTTGCACATATTTCACTTGATTATGATGTAGACGGTCTTGTCCTTCTCAAGATGGAACACCTTTCTTGATTGCTCTTGTACGTACTTGCTTGATGAAGACTTGCAAGTTACTCCCCCATACAACATGGGGAAACCTTTACTTTAACCTTGTCTTCATCGATCCATGATCACCGAGGATGGAAAGCTTCAACCATGAGATCTTCTAGGTATTGCACATCTTTAGCTTGCACATCATTTCTTCTTTTCTTCATTATGTTGATGCCTTGAAGGTGCACCAGAGATATTACTCCATCTTACTCTTCAAGACATACTTGCCATAGGTTTAACTCTCACATGACCAATCTGTGGATCACTCTTTGAACACCTTGGTCACCACTTGATCCTCTTCACTTTCTTCTTCTCCAAACCTTGAAGCCAACATATGTTTAAAGCATTGCCTATGGACAATTCCTACAAGTACAACTTGATACAAGCATTAGTCCATAGAGATTGTCATTAATTACCAAAACCACAAATGGGGGCCCACATGTTCTTTCACCGGAGAATCCCGATACTACCGGCCAGGTACCAATGCGAGCAGTCGGGTGAGCCTATGAGGAAAACCAAGGAGTTGAACCAGCTCATGGGCCACCGGTAGTGCTGGACCCAAGGGCGGTACTACCGCTTACCAGTAGTTCCGGGCCACGAAGCGGTACCACCGCTGACCGGTAGTACTGGAAGGAGGTACCAGACAATCCAGTGGAGGAATCCTAGCTCGCTGCTAGGTTCAGATGTGACCGGTATCGCCGAGCGGTACTACCATAGTCGAGCAGTACTACCGAACAAGACTGGCAGTTCTGGCAACAACAAAAGATGCAATAACTCGAGCGACCAAACTCCGAATCGGATGAAACCAATTTTGTTGGAAAGATAATGAAGTGTATAAATATTGGATACCACCAAGGGAGAAAATATCAAGTATTATTATGTGATATACCTCCCTTGGTGTGGATCCAAAAAAAATCTCCAAGGTAAAAAATGCAATAAGATATACAAGGGAAATTTGATTTTGATGAACTAGAGCTTGTTATGAAGATTACTACAAGCTCTAGAACCTCACTTGGATAAGATCCAAATAACAACCAATAAATATGATGCTAAGTATGAAAATTTTTGATCTCACTCTGAAATATACGATCGTGTTACTCACCCAAGATCCCCTCTTGATAGTCCGACTATCTATCCTAGACCCAGTCTCCCAACATGAGACCGGTAAAATGGAAAAACTATCAAGATCATACCTTTTCCTTAATCATTCCACTTGAGCTTGATGTAGACGATCTTTCTTGATTGCTCTTGCTCGCGCCCGCTTAATGAAGACTTGTGAATTTCTCCCCCATACACATGGGGAAACACTTTCTTAGAACTTGTCTTCAGTGATCCATGATCACCGAGGATGGCAAAATTCAAGCATGAGATCTTCTAGAGATGGTGCATCCTTAGCTTACACTTCATTTCTCCTAACTTCATTTGGATGATGTCTTTAAGATACACACGAGGAACTCCATCTTCTTATTTAAGACACTCTTGATATTCTTTTCTTTATTCTTCTTCTTCTACATGATTCCAATAGTCCCAAAGCCCTTGGACATTGTTTCTTCTTCATTTATTCTACCTCGAAGCCAACACATGCTCCAAGCGATGCCAATGGACAATTCCTACAAGTGAAACTTAATGTAAACATTAGTACATAGAGATTTTCATTAATTACCAAAACCACACATAGGGGCCCACATGCTCTTTCAACTGTTGAAGCACAAGATATAACAATTGATAAGTTCGATCTGTTGTGATAGAAATAACCGACCTGTTTGAAGCGATTACGTGTGAATGTAGACTAGGGCTCCTCCCAGGAAGCACAATTGGTGTGGTATTCCTCAAAGGAGCATAACGGGCATATAGTGAAAGTTATTGTTGATTTAATCATTTCTTTTAAGTCATTAAAAAGCCACCTTGTGATGATTGTTACCAAGCCTATAGAGCCTTATTGGGATAACTCCGATCCCGATGATGTTCCAATTGCCTGCATAGCCAGCATAGTCAGTCGCGTTAAGATGAAGAACACCAGCAAAAAAGAACACCCCCGCAAGGAGGACCCCCCAAAAGAGCACCCCCAGGAAGACTAGCACTAAGGAAATGGAAACAACCCCCAGTAAAATGACACCTAAGGAGATAGAGACAACCCCTAGTAAAACCACACCCAAGGAGAGGGAGATAAACCCCAACAAAACCACACCCAGGAGGACAATAAAAAAGGCCAGCACCAAGTACACCACACCTCGGAGGTCTAGGTGTTGGGTCCGCAGCATAGAAAACAAAAAAATTCGTATGATATAAACAACTAAGCACGAAGATATATCTATATAGATATAAGCAACGGGTGGATATACATCCATAGAGATCTTACCCTCGAAGACCGACAAAGCGTTATGAGATTATTCACGTGGGTGATGTAGTGGATCTCTTGCAGATCTCAAGATCGTGATGAAGTCCAGCAGAAATCTAGAGTAGCAGTGTATCCATGATCGCACACATGTATTGTACCCCGAACACCTCTGAGTCCTCGCTCCAGTAAAGCAGCATAAGAAACAAATCCTTCTAGAGAAACCACCAGGAACATGCACTTTGCTAGTCCAAAGCCATGAGGAATATTCTAGAGGGAGGGAGAGATCCTTCACGAGGAGGTCTGTGGTGAGAAGAGGAGGAGGGTGCCTTTTATAGGGGGGAGGGGGAAGCCCCTCCCATGTCTAATGGCCAAGGTGGTGCCCCTACCTCTCCCTTCATTCATGTGGGTGGAGGCTCCACTCACATAAAAACCCTCCACTGAAAATTGCACTGACATGCATTAATTTTCCATCTCTCATTTAATAAACTCTTTTATTTATTTTATTCAATTTTTTAATTACTTTAATTAAAAAACATTTGCATAAACCCCCTTCCAATACTTTGATATTACATCTGAAACCCTTTTCAGCAATTTGACACAAAACAATTCTGGCGTCCATCGAAATAATTCTAGCCCTTTCATAATATTTCTCTGGTATCATATTTGCTCCAAATAGTGTCGGTGTCCCTTAAGTGTTTCACCCTATGATTCGTGAATAATGCATACATGATTGAGACCCCTCTCTGATCATTAATCAATAGCAGGACCTAGAGATCCATACTGACTCCCACACATTCAACGGTGACTTAGTGATCATGAGAACCTTTGACGTTGTAACTAAATCCCTCTGTCTCATGATATACTATATGTCCGAGTTTCGATCATTGGTATCCCCATACCTAGTTTAATCTCGTTACCGACAAGTACTCTTTTCTTGTTTCCATGATATAACATTCCTTGTGATCAAATCAAGTTGTTGTCAATATGATATCACCGAGAGTTCCTAGAGTATGTCTCTCCTTCATCGGGTTAAAAAAATTGCACTATTGATCCATGAGCCTCTACATAACACTTTTGGAGTACCTAAGCCCACCTTTATAGTCACCCTGTTACGGTGTGATGTTTGATGTTATCAAAGCACTCTTCCGGTGTTAGTGATTGACATGATCTCAAGATCTAAGGATTAGGGTTACTTCATATGACTTTCTATAGCAATGCAAACATAATGACTTTAGTTGTATTACTGTACTTGGGGTTAGTGTTCATCACAACATTCCACCAATTTTGTGATCTTGTTATTAACAACATCCAATGCCCATGATTAGGAACCCTTTGATCATCTTGTTAATCAACAATCTTGTTTATATGAGAGGCATAACTAGAAATTCCATATGTATTTTGTTTATCAAACACACATGTATTAATGTTTCCAATTAACACAATTATAACATGAAAATAAACATCTATCATAAACATGGAATAAGATAATAACCACTTTATTATTGCCTCTCGGACATATTCCCTTCACTAGGTAAATGGTTGCAACAATAGAAGAGTTTTGCACATATCAGAAACACATACAAACGCGTATGATGAACCTTCATGATTTTATACTTTTGAAGATGAATCATTGGTAGCATGGGACCTTAGGATATATGAAAATATCTCTCTCTCATACACACACACACACTGTGGTAGCAACACCAACAGAGCGCCTAGGAGAAAATTCCCCCCGAGAGGAGTTAGACTAGGACAAATTTCTAGTCAATGAAGCTGGAAGTGACGTTCCAGTCCAACCTATGGTAGAAATATGATGTGTGAATTACTAGGCATTGATGTTGGACAAAGATTTAGCTCCCCTCATTCAGATGTATACGAGTACATTGAAGAGGAGGAATGATCCGGTGATGGTGAAATAGAGGAATCACTAATGGCTCAGGCTGCCATTGCAGTTGATGATGAGATTCCTAGCGAATTAGTGATAAAACATGATCATGATAACCCTATCATAAATGTGGGCACTGAATTCAGTAGCATGGATGAGTTCAAGGGCTCATTTTGGTAGTTTTGTATCGATGGGGAGTTTGATGTTTTTAGAATGAATCAAAAAATGAGGTTTGGGGCCGTTTGCAAATTTGTGTGTTGTAGTTGCTCAAAGAAACTCACCCATGGAGGATATCAACAAGAATGGTTTTGTCTACAAAGGAAATCATGATACTTAGGAATATAATGGATATAAAAATTTGAAATTGCTATTTAACTATAATTATTATGTTTCCCATGTTTTTGACACAGTCAAACTCTATTAATATTGTGAATGAATCTTTGTTGGAGGTGAACAAAATGGACCCTTCCCACATGTGTCATGCATGCAACATGCTAAGATTCTCAATGGCTACTGAAGCCTTGTTGGATAAGCATGCAGGCTCTTAACATACTGAAGGATAACCCAAAGGAGTCTACGAAAGCGATTCAGAATAAACTTACTATTGATTACCACATGGTCCTACCGTATCAAAAAGTTTGGAAAGGTAAAGAGAAAGCTTTGAAAGTCATACATGGGGATTGGAATGACAGTTTCATCATGTTGTAGAACTTCAAGGCTGAGGTACAATTAAGGTGTCAAGGAAGCCTTATGGAGATTGACACTAAAGAAGAAGAAAAGGGAAAATATATTGTATCGGATTTTTATGGTGCTTAAACCTTGTATCCATGGATTCCAGGATGGTTCTATGACATATTTCAGTGTAGATGCCAGTGTCCTCACTAGCAGATGGAAAGGTTGCCTAACATCTGCGACAACACTAAATAGCCACAACTAGATGTTTCCATTGGCATTCTGCCTATTTGAGTCAGAAACAGAGGAAAGCTGGCACTGGTTTTTGAGGCAGCTAAGGAGAGCAATAGGTGACATGGACCCACTGGCTATAAGAAGCGATCCATTCAGAGGGTTGATGAATATAGTCAAGGAAGTATTCCCAAATGCTGAATGCAGAGAATTTCATGTCCATCTGATGCTCAACTTGTTCAAGCACTATAGTTCACTACTAGGAAATCCTTCATCAGTGGCGCATCTATATTGGGCTTCTGTGGCGCATGGCAGGGACGCCACTGTTACGTCGCCACTGATGAAAACTTCTGTGACGCATTCCGAAATGCGCCACAGAAGTCATGATACTTCTGTGGCGCATTTTGGCCGATGCGACACATGACTCTGTTCAGTGGCGCATTATGGAAAATGCGCCACTGAAGTGCTATGCGCCACAGAAGGTAAAAACGATGCACCACTGGTTTGAATATCAGGTATTAAAAAAACCGAAACTTGTCCAAATATACACTATTATATAGGTATTATATAGGTATTATACAGAAACAATATATTTGACTTAGTATATGAAAACAAATATAATACAAACACGAATATAGTGCCATCACACTACTTAGAGCCCGAACGAGATAGACAAGTGGTCATCATATTACAATACAAGTCAAAGGTGGCGAATATTTATACAAGTGTTTGTTACAAAGTTCACCATCTCATCACATTACAAATGAAGTGTTCATCGCCTACACTAGAATCAAACAGAATATAGCTGTGATGATGGTGAGCAAGAGAAAGAGCACTAGCAATATCTTCATCCGGTTCTCCTTCCATAGGTGGTTCCTCCACTTGGCTACCGCCTCCTCTCGAGTCGCGTATCCTTTTTAGCTGTTGCCGCTAAACTTGTTCACTTGTTTCTGACAGTCCTCCCACTCATCATAGACTCCTGGAACCCAACCCTTGTACACCACGTACCACTTCGTCATCTCTATAGATAAGACATATTAGTAAATCATGCAACAGAAAGAACTAAATTGGTTCACATGCATATATACTCACATAAACTAAGCAAAAGATCAGTAAACATAGAAGATAGCATATTGATTATAATCATAGAACTTCGACAACGACCACAATAGTGAAGTTTACAACATACGACCACAGTAGTATATAGTTTGTGACACAACACTACACACAGACATCTATGATAATTCTAGGCGCACACATAGATCAATGTTGAGAACTGCTAACGCTCGACTTCAGGAATGGTAGATAGCCATCCTTAGTCATCCACGTCCTGTTGTCACCCTGTTGACGAAGAATATTTTCAATCTCCCTCTTAGTCAACCCTCTGTTGTGTTTTAGGACCCCTCCCCTTGTGTTGACATCTTCCACGATGATTTCCGACAACTTAACCTGGATGCGATGGAAGTCTTCTCTAAGATCATCATCGTCCCTTCGCGCCAAATTTTCGGCCCATGCTCAGAAACTAGATGGCAGAGTTAGGTTCTGGAAATCCCGGACAAACCCTTTAAGGTGATGCATGGCGTAGAAGGCCTCCTTGGCGCCACCAGTAGCCGGCTCCTTGACACAGGGGAACTCGAGCACGTGCTTGAACACGTGCTTGTCATCCTTGATTCATTCTCCCTTGTTGATGAAGGGGCATCCCTTTTTAGCGTAGCCCTCGAGAGCCTCATTCAAAACACCCCTTATTCTGGTGTAGTCCTTCTTCTTACTCGCCGAGTCGAAGTACGATGCTATCGAGTACTTTGTGCAAATGACGATGAGTGTGCAGTATTTGTCTCTGCACAACACGATTGAAACGGGATGTTGGAAAAGGGCAAAGTAAGAAAGCTATAAGAAAGCCTAAGTTATCAATGCTAGGGGGTGTGTGTACTTACTCGGGAAAGAAAGGCAAACTAAGCGTGTTCGTCCTCTTGTGGTCCACCATGAACTTCTCGAGGTACGCTGTCGCCTTGGCATGCGTCTCTGATTCTTCCCTCAACTGGCTATCACGCATGTAATAGGGATCCACTATCGCGATGTAGGGGGTTTGCTCTCTCTTGGTCTTCATCGCCAGATTGAGCGCGAATAGGCGGACCATGTTATAGTCCAACCGTTTCGAGAGAAACAGCTTGAAGACGTCCTCGTACGCTATGAAGAACACGTCCGTGGGGGCTTCATGGACGAAGTCCATGTCCGATGGTACCTTGATAGTGAAAACTGGGTAATTTGGATCTTTGTCTTTAAGAAGAATGCCCTCTAGTGTCTTGATACTATCACTCAAAGTGAGCTTATGTCCACCATCAAGGCGAAGCAGCTCCAGAATCAGTATCGCTTCACCGGCTATATGTATCCTAGGCAAGCCATCCTCACGGGCTAGTACGACGTCATCCTTATCCCGGATCCTCTTCGGAGGAGGTTGGCTCTCGACTTTCTTACCTCTCTTCCTGTGCTTCTTCGTCTTCTGAGCAATCTCCTCCACTGGGGATGCTAAGTGCTCAACGGCCGCCTTTTGGAGTGTGCCAGGGCTAAAGACGAATCCAACAGGTTTCTCCTGTTGATCGGCGGTCGGAGGCGTCTCTTGAGATAAACCATGGAAGACCAGGCGTTGCGTGCATGTAGTGGGACACCCACCTTGACCCTCGCGAGCGACGAAGGGTTCTTCATCCATAGCAGGCATGTACAATACTATGTCGGCGCCGGTGTTGATGTAGTCGTCGATGTTGACAAATTCTTCATCATCATCGTTGTTGCCGCCATGTGGTGATGGTGGTGGCGGGGGCGACGACGGTTGCATTGCGATGGCATCGCCTTGGGGCGGCCCACATGCTCCCAATAGTTGTTGGTGGCGACTGGTGGTGGCAACGACGACAGGTGGCTTCCGAGGTGGTGGTCGGACGATCGAGGTGGCACCGGTGACAGGTGGCATCCGAGGTGGTGGCTGGACGATCGAGGTGGCGCTTAGGTGCCCCGTAAGAAGAATCTGAGTCTTCAGCCATGTCAAGGGCCAGCCGTGGCATTCTGCAAGGGTCTTGTGTTCGTCGGCTCCCTGAGGTTGAAAGGGGGGTCCATGTCATCGCACCCTGGCAACACCCGAGCAACCCGGACCCTCATCACGGCATCATCCATTGCATTGTTGTGCATCGTGCGGTTCGCCGGTTGTATGATATTGCCCATGGCAACATCTCTCAACTCGCCGCCGGCAACTTTGTGGAGTAGTACGCAAGCAGCGTCCTAAATATCGACACATATGTGTTGGGCATCATGATCGAGGTGGCAGTCACCAAAGGCGCATAAAGAAGATGAAGCGGAGTAACTAATTAGTTACCTTGGTGAGGGCGTTGAGCTCGGCTAATGTCGAAGCACGGCCGATCCCGGTGACAGGCCTATCATCAGCATTGTCCCGTGGTACTGGTGCCACCGCCGGCTGTGCGATACTGGTATTTTTGGCGGGAGCAGCAGGAGCAGCTGTGCGACGACCAGATCTTGCGGCAGTGCCGCGGCGATGGTGGCCGGCGGGGTCACCAAGTTCGGCGACGCGTTAATGTTGATGCTCGAGTTGCTACCGCTAAAGCTGGGCACGTTTATCGGCCCCTGTCGACCTCCCGCATTCCAAACAGCTAGCCCCTCCATCAACCCAGAGGGGATGGTCGCGCAAAGCTTCTCCTCCAATAACTTGTCCATTGCTTTCTTGTCCACTTTTTCCTCTAATGTCTTCACCTTCAACTTTAGCTCTTCAACCTCGGCTTTATCTTTAGCCGCCGACTGGTTCTTCCTCTCCCTCCTCTTCTTTGCGTCCTCTTTGTAGTACTCGGTAAACTTCATGCTTGTACCAAAGCCGGACACACAACCAGCTGATTTTGGCGGCAAATTCTTCTCCCTCTTCTTGTAAGTGTTTGTCGCCCTGTTAAAAACAGTGTCCCATGGCTCCGCCGTCGAATCTTTGGACGACAAGTCCTCGCTTGCGTTCAATTCCTTCTCCTGCTGAGATACAAGGAGAGGTGAACCCATGCATGCATTTAGATTCTTGGCTTAATTATTTTAATGAGAGATCCACGGTAAATTCCTTACCAGCTCATCCTCAAAGGCCTTCACATCCGGGTCGTCGGTGACGAACTCCCCTGTAATAGGGTCCAGGTAGTAGCGGGCCCGGAAAAATTGTCGGATCTACAGGTCTGTGATTTTATGCCATGGGTTCTCTTTACCCAGGCGTTCAAGCTCGGCGTCCTCCTTGTCCCAAATGGGTTGTTTCCCTCTGTATCCGCCGCTTCCAAGCCGGTGGTTACCTATGTTCTTCTCTCGCATAGTCTTTCCCCACTCAGTCCATGCTTTAGGGGCAGCGGTATCTAAGTCCGCCTTGAATATCTTGAACTCTTCTTCGTCGAGCATCGTATTTTTCCTACTTATAATCTCCCAGCTTTCACCTTTGTCAATGTTGTTCTTTACCCGGGTTTTCTAGCTGCTCAAGGCGTTGCTCATCTTTGTCAGTGCTAGTTTGTTCACCGGGTTCTTATTACTCTCCAGGTTTATGAACTTCTCTGGAATGTGTATCGCTTGTGAAGCTTCTTAAGGAGGTTCTTGACCAAAGCATGATTACGTCGGATGTACTTCATGTTGATCGACATGCTTTCCCGGACGATGCACCCGAGTTGCATGCCATACCCGCAGGCAATCGATGAAGGCGCAATGGGTTGGCCACCTTCTGTGAGCTCGGTGAACTCATCACAGACGTTGGCGAGCACTTGCGGCTTCCAATCCTTAATATCCTTATTCTTCTTCTGTATAGCGGCCGGGTTGCCGCTACCACCATCTGTGCGCTCGCCACCATCCGTGGTGGTGTTACCCTCCTCCCCGCCTTCACCAGTTCCGTCGTAGTAGTCGTCGTCCCCCTCGTAATATGGATCTTCCTCGCCCACAGCACCTCCGGCGACGATCGTCGGTGGTGGTGTCATTCTCATCTCCTCCGCCTCCTCATGCTCTTGGGACGCCCCCCAGAACAACTTGTTGGCCTCTCGGGATAGATCCTCGACGCTCATTTGTTTAGAAGGACCGGCCTCGTCGTTAGTTAACATGTTTGTGCTTTATTACTAAAAAAAGAGGCAAAAGGTTAGCACAAATATCGACCGGAAAATTAGGCATGACCTTTGCTAATTTTTGGACCTACGAGTGCCCATTTCTCAACCTAAACGGAAGTGAATCAACACTTCGGGAGAAACGGGCAACTCAATTGATCCCTGCAAGAAAAAACACCCCAGCCCCATTGACAACCCCATTGAACTCATCCATCACAGATTCAAATGAGCATTACTGAACCATAGTAAACAGCAGCCCCATCATTTACAACAGAAACTATATTGAGGCCATAGTAAACAGCAGCCCCATCATTCAAATGAGCATTACTAAACCATAGTAAACAGCAGCCCCATCATTGACAACAGAAACTATATTGAGGCCATAGTAAATAGCAGCCCCATCATTCAAATGAGCATTACTGAACCATAGTAAACAAAATCCCCACCATTAACAGATTCAAATGAGCATTACTGAACCATAATAAAGATAAACATCAGATCATTTACAACCAGATAAACATGTTTATTTATATCATTTACAACCAGATAAACAACCGAAACATGTTTATTTATATGCCACTTCCCTCTTGTTTAGTGCTCTTTACAAGGTCAGATCATTTGGCAAATACTGTGTATTGATTTCAGAGTGACATTTCATCGACAACTACTGAGCAGTAAATTCCAAAAATAAAATACTTGAAGTGGTAAAAATAAAAATACACATGTAATGATATAAATGTTCTAGTCCAGAGTATGTAGTTGTTCTATTACTCTGGACTAGTTGTTTACTATGCTTGTATTCATGAGTCACTAGATAAATGATATAAATGGTATAACCTAGCTGTAAAATCCAGAAATAAAAACAAAAAAATCCATTTGCAGCACTTGCCAAATCATAATATTATAGTCTTTCTTACTAGAATATTTGTCAGAATTACCATGAAGGATCTACATCTGTCTTTATCTTGCCTATCAAGGAATGCCTCAAGTTGAGTTTGCAACATCTACAGTTGTTGATCAGCAGTAGTGGATAATGGGAGATGAAAATGATCATATATATCCTATGAGGCAATCTGACATGCTTCTCTAATGGTTATATCTGGGGAAGAGATTCTTTTAGAGTCGTAGGAGTGAACCATTTATCTTTCTAGAGCCTAACTGTGTTACCAATGTGAGGAGAACAGGTGGTGATCTTCTAGTATGTATCCCACAAAGAGAAAACATTTCCACCAAAAGGATCCAATAGGTTCAATATTGTGTGGGCTATAATCTGGTTGGTATTAAGCATTCCAAATAAGCTTTACCCTGGGGATACCATGGCAGCTCATAAACTTATGTGTATTTTCATAAGAAAAGCATTGTTTTTGGTTTGTATATCATTTCCCATTTAACTGTAACTTTCATATTTTCTCAATGCATTTACATGCCCATAAGAAACATCTGGCTACTCCTTCAAAATGATCCATGATGGATAAAGGTACTTGTATAGTGCACATTGCAAAGCTAGGTTTGATCTGATGGTGGATCCATCTAGACAGAGATGCTGACCAATCTAAAATGTATGCTACTAATGAAGGTTTGCAATACACAGCACACACATCATTCCTTGTTTGCAATACACATCTAGCCAACACCTGGTTTCACAGAGAAGGACACTAGCACACACAGCATATGGTACTTACATGGTCCTGCTGACCAATCTTGACAAGGAATGGTACTGCTCAATCCAGGAATGGTACTGCTCAATCTAAAATGTATGCTACTAATGAATGGTACTGCTCAATCTATTTTGAGTAAATATACACTAGCACACACAGCATATGGTACTGCTCAATCCAGGAATGTAGCCGAAGGTCACGCATCTGGGAGGAGAAGAACAGATGCAGAGAGAGGGGAGGGGAGAACTGGGCGATGCTCACCAAGGGGTAGACGACAAGGTGGAGTGGACGACGAGGTGGCGTGGGCGGGCTCCTTCTCCTGCTCCTCCACGGGCTCCGGCGGCGGCTCCTCCTCCACCACGGGATCCTGCGCCTGCTCCTCCACGGGCTCCGACGATGGCTCCTCCTCCACCACGGGCTCCTGCTCCTGCTCCTCCACGGGCTCCGGCGGCGGGCTCCTCCACGGGCTCCGGCGGCGCTAGGTTTCGAATCAATCGGCGGCGCTAGGGTTCTGTAGGTGCGTGCGGGCTCGTGTTGGGGGAACAATTGGCAAGTGGGGGGGAAGGGGAAGGCCGAACCGTTATTTTGGCTAAGTGTGAAGTCTTCTGTGGCGCATATTGGAGGAATGCGCCACAGAACATGTGCGCTTAGTCCAAAAGCAGCGCGACGTTGTAGTTTGCATCAAACAACAGTCTAGCCTAGTGGTCAGTCTTGGGGCTCTAAATCTGGGCAGCCCAGGTTCAAATCATGGCTGTTTCAGACTTTTTTTCTTAATTAAAAAATATTTTTAATTATATAATACAAATATATTTAATTATGTTATATTAAAACAAGCAAGAACAAATATATATATGTTACAAATATATTTAAAACCAAGAACATACATATGTATATATATGAATATCACGATATATATTTTAGTCTCTAACTAATACACAAAAAAGGTCGCACATCGTCATCTGATGTGTCGAGTTAGCCTCTCTTCACAATCTTCTTGCCTTTTTTCTTCGCGGTTGAATACTTTAGCCCGGGCACTATGAGATTTCTTCTCGTTAACGGACAACCTTTAGTAGGTAGTGTGGTCTTTCTTCTTACTGTAGTAGTAGTAGGCATGTTGAAGTACTTGTCGAACTCCTCTTCGATCTTCGGATCATCGTTCTTGTCGAAGTCTTGCTCGTTGGCGGATCCTTCCATTCTGATGATGCTCCTCTTGCCCCTCCTCACTACAACACGACTGGGCTTTGACAGGTCGGTAATAAAGAAACATTGATCAACTTGGCTAGCGAGTATCCATGGCTCATTTTTTGTGGAGGCCTTCTTTGCCGACTTGGCATCTGGTATAACGCAGGTGGTGAAATATCGGCCTTATTTTTCGACGTTCTTGGCCCATCTAACACGGAACATCGGTACCGTCTCTCCACAGTAGTCGAGATCCCATATCTCCTCGATCCTTCCGTAGAATCTTTCCATGACAGTAGTCTCGTCATCGACGAAGGACATCATAGTTACTCCTGAGTTTTGATATTCGCTATTCATGTCTTTTTCCTTGGTGCAGAATCTGTAATCATTGATGTCGTATGACTGATAGGTCTTTACGTTATGCGTTGGGCCCTGTGACAAGGAGAATATGAGTTGTTGATCTTCCGTAGAAGGCGTCTGCGGGGGATTGACCAGCATCCTTTTCTTCACGTGAAGCTGGATTTGTGTTCTCTTGTTACGTCTCCTTTCTTCCTCGGGCGGGCCCGGTCCAACGTACTCTGCTCGATCAAGCTTTTGTGCTCTTCCACCCAAGGGCTGACCAATTCAATGTGTTGTAGTGCGACTCGGTGTGCCCTGCCAACGTCGGCGCGTCGATTAGCAATGCCGACATGCAGTGAGCGGTGGCCCTCGCGGTGACCATACCCAGCGAGCCTGCCGAGGTGCTTCTTGGTGGGTATTCCAACATCCTCGTTCTCGGTGGTTAGATAGTTCTGGCAGAAAGATATGCACTCGTAGATCAGAAAGCCCTTGGCTATGCTTCCATCTGGATGGGACCTGTTGCGAACGAACCCTTTGATGACACCGTTCAGCCTTTCAAACGGCATCATGTTGTGCAGGAGTGTCGGCCCGAGCTGGATGATGTCATCCACGACATGGACAAGTAGATGCACCATGATGTCAAAGAATGCGGGCAGAAAGTAAATCTCGAGCTCACATAGTATCACCATGATCTCTTCCTATAGCCTGTCGAGATGCTTCATGCCGATCGACTTCCTAGATATGACGTCGAAAAAGTTGCACAAGCCAAACAACGTCTCACGGACGTGCTCATCCATTATACCTCGTATGGAAACTGGAAGTATCTGTGTCATCATCACGTGACAGTCGTGGGACTTTATACCGCTGAACCTCTTCTTTGCTACATCGAGATACCTGCTTATCTTGCCCGAGTAACCGTGAGGAACTTTGACTCCTAGGAGGCACCTGAAAAACTGCTCGATCTCCTCCTGACACAGAGTGAAGCAGGCAGCGCGAAGCACAACCACCTCATTCTTCTTAACCCTTTTGCGGCGACCCTGAGTCCCTTCCGTTTGACCGTCATCATCATCACTATCAGGGTACTGAAGCTCCTTCTTGATGCCAAGCAATTTCAGGTCGTTTCTTGCTTTTGGCCCATCCTTGGTCCTCTGCGGCATGTTGAGGAGAGTGCCAAGCAGACTCTCGATAACATTCTTCGTGATGTGCATTACATCGAGGCTATGAGGCAGGTCCTAGAAAACATACCTCGCTTTCCATACACCCAGAAGCGGCTTTGTCCTTGGTCGCTTCTTTCCTAGCGCTGGGCACTCATCCCAATTATTCAGAAGCTCCTCGATTTCTTCGCCGCTCCTCGTACGCGGGGCTCTTTCGAGCTCGTCTTTACCATTGAACAGGTCACCACGTTTTCTCCACGGGTGATCCATGCGAAGCCACTTTCGAGTCCCTTGGAACACGGTTTTCAAAGACCCGGGATCCTTGGGTAGCTGGAGATGCGGGGTCTTATCCATGCACTTGACACATGCATTGTGTCCGTGGTTCACCTGGGCCGATACATATGCGTAACCAGGATAGTCCTGCACCATCCTGAGCAACACGGCTCTCAGAGGGAAATATTCTTTAGTGTAGGCGTCCCACGTATGGGCTGGCGTCTCCCACAACGTGGCTAACTCCTCTTTCAACAGCCCAAGATAAAGATGCATATCGACACCTAGCTGTTTCGGCCCCTGAATAAGAATGCTCATGTGTACGTACATTTGCTTTGTGCAGAGCCACGGGGGGATCTTGTACGGCCATACAAACACGGGCCAGGTGCTATGCATGCTACTCTGGTTGCCAAAAGGATTGAGTCCATTGGTGCTCATACCCAGCCTGACGTTCCTTGCATCGCCCCCGAACTCTTCGAACTCGATGTCCAATGCATTCCACTGGCTAGCGTCTGAAGGGTGTGTTAGGATCTTGCCCTTCTCTGGATCATCTTCGGGTTTCTCCCTTTCTGTGTGTCATTGCATTAGCTTTGCTTCCTTAGGATCTACGAAATATCTCTGTAGACGGGGAGTGATAGGAAAGTACCATACCACTTTTCGAGGAACTTTCGTGTTCCTTCTCTTGTACCGTCCATGGCCGCACACCGGACATGTGGTTCTCTCCGCATACTCGTTACGATAAAGTGCGCAATCATTGATGCATGTGTGATATTTAACGTGTGGTAGGTCGAGAGGGCACACGATTTTCTTGGCCTCCTCTATACTTGTTGGCAATGTGTTCCCGTTAGAAAGACGATCGTGCCAGAATTCCATGTTAGCATTGAAGCTCACGTTGGTCCATTTGTGTTCCGCCTTCATCTCTAGAGCCTTGAGCGTTACACTCAGGCATGTATCCTCAGGCCGACACCCAGGATACAATGGAGTCATCCCATCTAACTACATTTGCGCCAGCTTGGATTTCTCTCTGGCTGCAGCTTTGGCGTTGCTCGTCTCCTTGAGAAGCAGTTCCTGAACATGAGGGTCCCTTAACACCGAAGTTAGCAGCGTCTGGGTGTTCGCTTATTTTCCTTCTTCATGATGGTCATGCCCGTCGACATCTCCTTCTTCGTCATTATGATCATAACCGCCATCGGTATATTCTTCATCATCATGACCATGCCCGTCGGGAGACTCTTCGTCTTCTCGCCTGCCCAAGTCTTCATGATGACCAACACCATTTACTGCCAGCTCCTCATCGAATTCGTCGCGCATGAAACCGCGCCTGAGCAGGTGATCCTCCAATTGTCTAGAATCAGGGTCGATCCAGCGCTGGAGTTTGCATGTTCGACATGGACATCTTATCTGGGTCTTGTTGTTCCGAATCATGTCCGCCTTGGCATCTTTATTATACCTAGTAACTCGACCTTCGCTCATGCTGACGACCATGGTAGCCTGCGCGGTATGCACATATAGAGCAAAAGACAGAGAGTAGGTTAATTAGAAACAACACCTTATGCAAACACAAAACACACATGCATGGTCGTCGCCGAAAAAATTCAGCATGAACTTTCCTAAAAGTAGGACATATGGGTGGTGCAAATTTTTTCCAAAATGGAAATGAATCAACATTTCGGCAAACATCCATGCACCACACCGGGACAGACAAGCAAAAACAAGAAACTTCTTCCCATGCAAGCATTCATGCACCACAGAAGATATAAACTTCTGTGGCGCATCTCCTTGTATGCGCCACGAAAGTTTGGTCAGAGCACGGTCAGACCCCGCCTGCTGTGGGTCCCACCAAACTTTTGTGGCGCATATGGAAAGATGCGCCACAGAAGATTCATGGTCCAATGACTGGTGTGGGTCCCACCAAACTTCTGTGACGCATGGCTCTAGAAGATGCGCAAAGAAGTTTGGTGGTTCTGTGGCACATTGCTCCGGATGCGCCACTGGATAACTTTTGTGGCGCATGGTCAGAACCATGCGCCACAGAAGGTATGTCTATCTATAGCTAGTTTCCTAGTAGTGGTTGCAGCGGATTTCATTACATGTGGCATGCCACTAGAGCTTACAAGCCTTAGAGCTACCAATATTTCATGAAGGAGAATTTTTAATGAGTCCCTAGAATTTAAGATGTACTTGGAACCTTACCACAACTACTTATGGATGAGGATTTCCTTCAACCTAGGAAGATTGTAGTGTGCTCGGGTGATCTCAGGATAAGGCTCTATCTCACCTACGGTGGATGATGGTATGAGGTAGAAGAGATCATATCGATCTCGCCTATTCTAGTCCTGATGTCTTTCTGATTGTTCTCCCCCATTCGACGTCCCTTCCCCCTTATATACACGGTCGGACTAGGGTTATAGAGTGTTGAGATGGTTTTTACAAGTGGCAACGCCTATACAAAACCCTAACGGAAATATCTAGATTCGGTCTTGCTAGAGTAACTTGATATCTCAAAGAATCTGTTTGGTGATACGACCTGGCTTGGCCACCAAGGCGATAACATTCTAGCCCCCGTCTAGGACCTGAGTCCTCATGGTTGGTCACCATGGTTCCAGGTGGGCCACTTCCAGTTGTATGAACCCACCCGGGACCTATGACCTCGTCACCAAGATTGCATGCTTTTGAGCACCCTATTGGGCTCTGATTTGAGTCCACCCGTGTAGGCGTAGTTGATGATGATGTTCTTCGGCCTCGATACAATCGATCTGTGTCCATAGCTAGACTGTTTCTCTCTACGTTGATCATCACCGTTCAACCATACTGAGAATGATACCGAAGTGTGACAAGCGCGGTATCATCATAAGGGAACCGAGGATGAGAAGAAAAATCCTCTAGAACCCCCCGCAAGCACCATCGTGAGCCCTGCATGCCCATGGCCTTATTGCTAAGGCCACGAAGCTTCTAATGAGGACACTAATGATAAAGTGCCACTGAGTTGGCTCCGGCCACACACTAAGATGCCCTGCGCAGGGAGACGGCGAAGCCTGCGAGCGTCGGGACTACTCCCTCAAGACAACTTTTTTCCATCGAGTCTTGACCCTCGCCTTCTTCAGCAAGAAGCGAGAGCGACTATCGAACATGTGTGAATCTGTCATCCTTTCTCCATCTTTCGTATCTAAGTGAAACTAATGTATATAGACATTAGTATTAGTAAAACTAATGTATATAGACATTTTTTAGTTTATATGTTTAAATGAATCTACACAAGTAAAAGATGTCTACATTTACTTTACGGAACTAAAACATCTTATATTTCTAAGTGAAGGAAGTACTCTATTATCTTTTCTACCCTGGCATCGCCGTTAATCTCATCATTGAGCTACCGATCCTCCAAGTATCCATTGTTGTCACATTCAAATGTTGCATCGTCTTGTCTTTACTTGCAGTTAGTATATACTTCCTCCGTTTCAAAATATAAGATGTTTTAGGTTTGTGAAGAGAATGTATCTAGACTTGTTTTAGTATGTAGATTCACTCCAAACATGAGTGGACCTATATACTAAAAGTAGTTTAGATACATTTGCTTTACAAAGCTAAAACATCTTATATTTTAAAATAGAGAGAGTACTAGTTAAGAGTACTACTCCGCGAGCAAACTTTTCAGACCTGTTGTTTCTTGCCTACCGGCTACTTCTAGTGCACGTGCAAAATTTTCAGACTACTTGTTTCTTGCCTATTCCCTTCGTTCGCAAATAAGTGTATTTTTAGCCTTGTCTTAAGTCAAACTTTATTACGTTTGACTAACTTTTTAGAATAACGTACCAACATTATGACACTAAATTGATATCATTATATTTATTCTTAAATCTAGTTTTATAATATGTTAATTTAATTTAATATAGGTTCCTATATTTTATCTATAAAGTTGATCAAATTTGATTATGTTTGACTTAAACAAAAGCTAGATATACACTTATTTGCGAACGGAAGAGTACCGGCTACGAGAGGCAAAGATGAATAGGTCAACAGCCAAATGAAGCTTTGATTCAGTTGATGCACCTGTAGAAGGGAATTGGAGATTGCACAACACCAATTGGGCCGGCTGCTCATGTATATATAACGGACACATGTACAATTACAGGTACAACCCTGACAAAACACGGGGACCTATACGTAGTACAATATGTTACTCAACACTCCCCGCAGTCGAAGGGTCGGCACCGACACATAGACTGGAGCGAAACTCAGGAAAAGTTGTGGACGGTAATCCCTTCGTCATGATATCGGCAAACTGCTGAGACGTCGGTACGTGAAGAACTCGAACGTGACCGAGAGCAACTTGCTCACGAACAAAGTGGATGTCCAACTCAATATGCTTGGTGCGTCGATGATGAATGGGGTTGGCGGAGAGGTAGACAGCCGACACGTTGTCGCAGAAGACCACCGTGGCCTTGTCAACGGGACAAGAAAGCTCGGAGAGAAGCTGGCGAAGCCACGTGCACTCGGCCACAGCATTAGCCACGGCGCGGTACTCGGCCTCGGCACTGGAGCGAGACACGGTGGGCTGCCTCTTGGAGGACCAAGAGATGAGCGACGAGCCAAGGTAGACGCAGTAGCCGCTGGTGGAGCGCCGCGTGTCCGGGCAGCCCGCCCAGTCCGCGTCCGAGTAGGCGACGAGGTCAGTAGATGTCGATGGCGAGGCATGCAGCGACAGGCCATAGCCCATCGTGCCACAGATGTAACGGAGAATCCGCTTTACCGCAGCCCAATGGGCGTCCCGAGGAGCATGCATGTGCAAGCACACCTGCTGCACAGCGTACTGGAGCTCCGGACGTGTCAACGTCAAGTACTGTAGAGCGCCGACGATGGAGCGGTAGAACGGGGCATCGGAAGCCAGCGAGCCAGCAGTGGCTGAAAGCTTGGCCTTCGTGTCGACAGGAGTAGGCGCGGGATTGCAATTAAGCATCCCTGCACGCTCGAGAAGCTCGCGGGCGTACTTCTGCTGATGAAGAAAGAACCCGTCCGCACGCCGGACAACCTCGATGCCGAGGAAGTAGTGGAGCGGGCCGAGGTCCTTCAACGCGAACTCAGCACGAAGACTGTCGGTGAGCTGTCGAAGAAGACCGGCCGTGGATGCCGTCAGGATGATGTCGTCGACGTACAGCAGCAGGTAGGCCATGTCGCTGCCGGTCCGGAAGACGAACAGCGACGCATCGGAGCGCGTGGAGCGGAAGCCGAGCTGATGCAGAAACGCGGCGATGCGCTGGTACCAGGCGCGGGGCGCCTGCTTCAGTCCATACAAGGACCGAGAGAGCAAGCACACGTCATCGGGGCGCGCATCGTCAACGAAGCCAATGGGCTGCTGACAGTAGACCTGCTCCGACAGGTGGCCATGGAGGAAGGCGTTGGAGACGTCCATCTGATGCACCGGCCACGCGCGAGAAGCGGCGAGGTGCAGGACCGTGCGGATCGTGCCCGGTTTGACAACCGGGGCAAACGTATTCGTGAAGTCGACACCCGCGCGCTGTCGAAAGCCGCGGACGACCCAGCGCGCCTTGTAGCGCTCGAGAGTACCATCGGAGCCGAGCTTGTGCTTGAAGACCCACTTGCCAGTGATGACGTTGGCGCGAGGGGGCCGGGGAACCAGCTCCCAGGTCCGGTTGCGCTGCAGCGCGTCGTACTCCTCCTGCATGGCGGCGCGCCAGTGCGGGTCGCGCAGAGCGGCGCGAGCCGAGGTGGGCACCAGCGAGGGAGCAGAGGTGGATGGCGCGCTCGGCCGCGAGGAGGACGCCTCCCGCTCGCGAGACGACGGCGCCCCGCCGTCATGCGGCAGGACACTATTCCCGCTGGCCCAGAAGGCCCACTGGTCGGCAGGGTAGCGCGTAGACGGCCGCCGCACGCCCGCACGTGCTCGGGTGAGCATGGGCGCAGGAGCCGCAGCGACGGGCGGCGAGGGGGAGCCGGAGGCGCTCGAGCTGGTCGACGGCGCCGGAGGCGCCGCAGGAGGGGGTGACGAGGGCGCCACGGGCGAGGAGGGCGCCGCGGGTGACGAGGGCGCCGCGGGCGACGAGGGCACCGCGGGCGACGGGGGCGCCGCGGGTGACGTCGGCGCCGTGGGCCCAGCTGGGGCCGACGCAGTGGGGGCCACGGAGGCCACCGGGCGCAGTCGGCGTCGCGCGGGTCCAGCCTCAGGGGGGCCGGTGGGCGCCGGGGGCGTCGTCGGAGGTGTCGCCAATAGTCCCTGCTGAAACGGAAAAGACAACTCGTCAAAGTACACGTGCCGGGAAGTGAGGACACGATGGGAGACCAGGTCGTAGCAGCGGTAGCCCTTGGTGTTGGCGGGGTAGCCTAAAAACACACAAGGGAGAGAGCGAGGCGCAAGCTTGTGCGCGGCGGTAGCAGCAGTGTTGGGATAACACTTGCAGCCGAAGACGCGGAGGTCATCGTAGGCGGGCGGTGTACCGTAGAGAAGGTGGTGCGGCGTGTAAGACCAACGCACGCGACACGGGCGGATGTTGACGAGAAGAGTCGCCATGGCAAGAGCATCCGGCCAGAATCGTGGAGGCATGTGGGCGTGGAACAGAAGGGTGCGGACACAGTCGTTGAGAGTACGGAGCATCCGTTCAGCACAACCATTCTGTGGGGAAGTGTAGGGACACGTGAGACGGAAGATGGCGCCATGGGCGGCGAGAAGGGAGCGAATGGTGATGTTGTCGAACTCTTTGCCGTTGTCAGTTTGTAAGGCGTGAATAGGGCGACCGAACTGAGTGGAAACAAAGGCGAAAAAAACGGTGAGAGTGGCGGCAACGTCGGATTTGCGACGGAGGGGAAACGTCCATACAAAATGAGAGTAATCATCCAGAATCACAAGATAATAATTATAACCAGAATTACTGGGAACAGGCGAGGTCCAAACATCACTATGAATAAGTTGAAACGGAAAAGACGCGACTGTGGAGGAGGAACTAAACGGGAGGCGAACATGTTTGCCTAGGCGACATGCGTCACAGGAGTGGGCATCCGTTTTATTACAGGTAAAAGAAAAGCCTTGCATTATTTGACGGAGAGCGGTGGAGCTAGGATGGCCGAGGCGAGCGTGCCAGAGATCGACACCGGTGGAGAGGGCGAGTGAGCTGCTGGCAGTGGTGGAGGCCGAACCAACAGGGTACAGATCGCCGGGGCTGTCACATCGGTGGAGGAGCATCCGAGTACGACCATCCTTGACAGAAAAACCAAAAGCGTCAAATTCCACAGTCACTGGATTATCACGACAGAAAGATTTAACAGAAACCAGATTTTTAATCAAGGCAGGAGAAACAAGAACGTTGTTGAGAGAGAGAGGAGTGGAAGTGGAGGGAAAAGAGACGGAACCGGTGTGAGTAATGGGAAGTGCATGACCGTTGCCAACGATGATGCGAGAGGAGGTGGAGGAGGGTGTAGAAGAAGAGAGGGTACCGGGGTGCGCAGCCATATGCGCGGAGGCGCCGGTGTCCATGAACCAGTCGCTGCCGCCACCATACGCCCCAGCGGTGGGGGCGCTCTGGAGGGCGGTCAGGAGCGCGGGATCCCATGGGGCCGAGCTCGGGGGGGCGACGCGGGCCGGGGCGGAGTAGGACGCGGCGCCGTAGGCTGGGGTGGTGTCGTAGCTCGGCGTGACGGCGGGTTGGGGCGCCGCGTAGAAAGACTGGTGAGTGGCCGGACGCGGCCCCATGATGCCCGGGTAGGGAGCGCGCGGCAGGGGCATGGAGTAGGCGTGGACGACCCCGGTCCACGGGTTGTGACCCGCGAGCCACGGCGGAGTGGTGGCGGGAGGCTGGGGTGGACGAGGCGCGGGGGCGGTGGCACCACCATGGCCGCCGCCGTTGCCACCGCCGCCACGGCGACGGCGTCCGCGATGACCCCCGCCGAAACCACTGCCGCCGCCGGCAGGAGGCGGAGGCGGGTGCTGCGGGGCGTAGAAGCCCGGAGGCGGCCCCATCGGCCGAGGCGCGGAGGCGGGAGCGGGGGCGCGAGGCGCGTGTGCCGGGGCGCCGCGGGAGAGGCCAGCGACAAAGGCGGTATGAGCCGCCCGAGCCCGGAGATGTTTGAGGCGGCGCTCCTCAAGGCGCAGGTAGGCGACGGCCTGCTCGAAGGAGGGCGTGGTGAGGAGCGTGAGATTGGCGGCGGCGTTGCTGAGGTCCTCGCCGAGGCCGGCCGACAGGGTGGAGAGCATGATCTTGTCGTCGATCGGAAACTCCAAGTCGCGAAGCTCGTCGGAGAGGCTCTTCAGTTTGAGAACGTACTCGTCGAGAGAGTGGTCGTTCTGGTGGGTGCCGAAGAATTCCTGCTGGAGGAAGGTGACCCGCTGGATCTTGTTGTCGGTGAAGAGGCCGGTGATTTTCCCCCACACCGTGTACGCGGTGTCGCCGTCCCGAACGACGGTGCGGAAGATGTCGTTGGAGACTGTCTGGTAAAACCAGCGGATGATGGTGGCGTCGATCGCGAGCCACTTGGGGTCGTGCGGCATGGCGAGGAGGTCGATGGTGCCGTCGACGTGATCGAGGAGATCGTACTCGCGGAAGAGCAGCCCGAAGTACGTCTTCCACGGGAAGAAGTTGGCAGCGGTGGTGGAGAGCTTCACCGGTACGCGCTCGGCGATGGGGATGTCGCGGATGACGGCGACGGAGGGCCCGGCGAAGGGGTTGCTGCTGCCGGAGCGGGAGGAGTTGAAGGGATCGGAGGGGCCGGAGGAGGAGAACCCGGCCATGGCGGAGCGTGGTGGGTGGCGGCTAGGGTTAGGGAGGTGGGTGGGGGCGGCGGCTGGAGGTAGGGGCCGGCGGCGCCCTAGGGAAGGGAGGGGGTGGAAGGGGGCGGCGGTTGGAGGAGGGCCGGCGGCGCCCTAGGGAGGGGGGGTGGGGCGGCGGCTTGGGGGAGGGCCGGCGGCGCCCTAGGGTAGAGGAGGGGCGGCGGCTAGGTCAAGACCAGAGGGTCTCTGATACCATGTAGAAGGGAATTGGAGATTGCACAGCACCAATTAGGCCGGCTGCTCATGTATATATAGACGGACACATGTACAATTACAGGTATAACCCTGACAAAACACGGGGACCTATACGTAGTACAATATGTTACTCAACAGCACCTGTGGACAGCGAGGAGCGAGGGCAGAGTGGCAGACGTCCAAGTTCAGTCCTCTGCTCAGTGGGAAGTATCACCCGGCCCAGAAGCCCACTGTCACGCGGCCTTCTCAAACGTTTTGCACCATAAATCCAAACATGCAGCTGCCGGTAAGAGGTTTACCAGCGAGGATTAGTCCGACATCGCTACTTGGATGTCTGAGCGCCTCGAGCGAATGGTATATTAGGAGGGCCAAGGCCGCCGCTGAAGAGCAAGCAGCTGCGCAGCGGGCACAAAGCGAACTATTCTTTCGCCTTTTACTAAAGAATACCGTGTGCACACTGCAATTTGCAGCATACTCTAATTTTTAGAGGGGATTCTTCTTTATTGCGAAGGAACCCCACAACTAAATTTGAAATGTTAATGGAAATTCTAGCTTGTCCCTTATTTTTTGCAGAAAAGGTAAAAAGTCAAATTCTAGCTTGTACTTAGTGCAAACATTGAATTGCTAGTATTATGGTTCCATGGACTAAAAATGGACCTTGAATTTTTTATTTGGTATTGAATGTGAGGATACTTCCACACATTCTGGGAGGTCTGGCCCTTGGAGGACATCTGGTCTATAACAAGGCGCCGACATCCATAGAAGCATCAAGAAGGTTTCTATCCAGCTATATCGAGTCTCTGATGACGATCAAGAGGTATCCTGGAGCTGACCCGGCTATCCAGCTATATCGAGAGGTATCCTGGAGCTGACCCAGCTATCCAGCTATATCGAGTCTCTGATGACGATCAAGAGGTATCCTGGAGCTGACCCGGCTAAAGGTAAAACAATAATCGCCAGGAGGAAGCAAAAGAGATAACTCGCGAGCCGAAGTGGTGGTCCAAACCACCGCCAGGATGGACAAAGCTCAATGTTGATGGCTCATGGAAGGAAGAAGAGCAATCTAGAGGTACCGACATGGTTCTACCGGATGAGGAAGGCAGCATTATATTTGCTGCTTGTAGACATCTATGGACGTGCGCCAGCCCTCTGGAAGCTGAGGTCCTTGCTTGTGTGGAAGGCCTCTCCTTGGCTCTGGAATGGACGGACAAACCCATCATTTTGGAGAGTGATTGCTTGCAGCTCACGACTATGATCAATGTTGCAGAGATAAATAGATCACCAATTGCTGCCCAGCTTAATGAAGTAAAACGCCTATGTCAAGAAGGTAGAGAGTGTCTGGTTAATCATATACGTAGAGAGGTGAACAATGTTAGTCATAGTTTAGCCATAGTGGGATGCATGGATCAGTGCACTAAAGTCTGGATAGGCTATGGTTCAGACATTATCTTAGATGCTTGTAAGCAGGACATTATGGCTTGGCCTTAATAAATAAATTTTAAATTCGCAAAAAAAAACTAACTGTTGGATTTTCAATGAAACATTGATACGAATTTTGTCAGACCTATATTAGTGATATTTCAGAACAGATCGACATACAATGATGACTCTTGAGTCTTGTCAGAAAGAAAGCATTGCAGTTTTGAGGGGCGAAATTCAGCTTTGAGAGGCGAAATTACTCTCCCCGAGAAAGCGCTATTTGAGTGTCTGGTTTCTTTCACAACAGAGGCACATCTCGCAACACGCATGTGAAGATAACCGGAGACTGCAAGCCTGCAAGTGCGGTAAGCCATCTTTTTTTTCGAACGGGAAAGGGTTCGAAGATCCGAGAAGCTGCATTAATATATCAGGCGGTGGGTACATTTTACACAAAGGCCCCTCAAAGAGGAGAGCATAGAAAGCAGGGCAGAAAATATTGCAAGAAACACCCTAGGACTAAAGATGAAAAAGCAATTAGGTCCTAAGGTGTCTTCTCCACCGCAGTCGTCGACGAGCTCCTTGCGCCCGCCACCAGAGCGACTCCGGGGACGAACCACTTGGCGTCGCTTAGGGGGGAGCTCCCGCGAGGTGCTCCAGAAAGGGCCTCCTAACTGGAGGTTTGAAGAGGTGCAAGCAAAGCGCATCAAGGTCGCCCTTCGACCAGAAGAGGCAGCAGCCCCGCGGCAGTCGCCGCCACCCATGGGCCGCTGCGGATGAGCATCAAAGGGGAGAAGATCCCCAATGGTTGCAGCTTCAATCGGAGCCAGAACGGACCAGTGGAGGTATATCTCTTCAAGCCGAACTCCACCACCTCGATGTCATTAACGAAGAAGAAGATCCAACCTCCATGGAAGCTCCAGCTCCAGGTACCAGCTCCCGAGCGAAGAAATGGTTGCAGCCCAGCTTCCCCACTCCCCCCGTCGCCACGGCCAGCCAGGAGCGGATCCACCTCGCCACGCGCCGCACCGATGCACCCATCCCCCTCGCCTCCACAGCCGGCCAGGCCAGGACATCTCGCGCCACCACTTCTCAAATGGAAGCAAGCGACAGAAGCTTTATTCATCGGAGCGGCTCCTCCTCCTTCCTTCCTCAACTCCGACCATCGGAGCACAAGGGAGACCAGGAGAAGCCCTAGGAGCTCATGGATCCAGTCACCAAGATCTAGAGCGCCGCTACCTCTACTGGACAAAACGCCCACTACCGGCACTAGGCCAAACACCCTACTACCTACTACTACTCCGGCGACGCCCCGCCACCACTTCCCACCGGATATTCCGGCGAGAAGGGTGCGGGCGAGCCCCGGTCTCTCGTGGGCGACTCTCAAAGCTATAGGGAGAGGAGGGGCGAGGGGGGGAGGGGGGTAGTCGCGGCGTGCGGCAAGCCATCTGACTAATAGTGTGTGGCGGCAACCCACACTTCGTGTACATGGGATTATTATAGAACGTGTAATGGTGAACGGCGAATTCAGTTAGCAAGGAAAAATGTAATTTAATCGAGGTGGAACTGCAGCGAAAGATTTATTTTCTCGCTTAATGCAGAGCACCCAACTCATGTATAAACTGATAGGTATGAAATAACTATAAACTTGGTACAAAACGGAGGCGGCAATTCGGCTTATAGATACAAATACACTTATTATGAGAAAATATATTTTGAAATATCAAAAAATTTGAAAAAAACATTGTACATATACATTCCAACATTTTATGTTGGTTTACTAATTTTCAGGACGAAAGAATTTTTTATGTGTCGTGTATAAAAAAACAAAATATGTCACGTGAATATGACTATTCATTAATTAACATTCACATAAAACCCTTGCTACATTTCAATTTAACATGCAGAACTAATTTTAGCAATTTCATCCGAAACAATTTCGGTGTTAAATAATTTCAGCACTTTGATATACTTTTTCTGGCATTTTATTTGCTCTAAATGGTGTCGGTATTCTTAAGTGTGTCACCCTACAGTTCGCGAATAATGCATACATGGTCGAGACCCCTCTCCGATCAATAAACAGCAGCGGGACCTAAAGATTCGTACTGACTCTCACACATTTAATGATGACTTCTTGTGATCATGTGAATCTTTAACGTTGTCACTAAATTCCTTTGTCTCACGATATTTTACATATCCTAGATTCGATCATCGGTATCCCCATACCTAGTTTGATCTTGTTACCGATATGTACTCTTTTCTCGTTTTCGTGATACAACATTCTAGTGATCTCTATCACTTGCGTGCAAGCTATATCAATGTGATATTACTGAGATGACCCATAGTATATCTCTCCGTAATTTGGATAGACAAATCCCACTCTTGATCCATGTGTCTCAACATAACACTTTTAGAGTATCCAAACCCACCTTTATAATCATCCTGTAACAGTGTGACATTTGATATTATCAAAGCATTCTTCCGATGTTAGCAATTAACATGATCTCATGGTCTAAGGACTAAAGTTACTTTGTATTGATGTTATAGTAATTTAAACATAATGACTTTGATCATATTATTATACTTCAGATGAATGTTCATCACATCATTCCACTAATGTTATGACCTTGTTATTAACAATATCCAATGTCCATGATAAGAAAACTTTGATCATCTTATTAATCAACGAGCTAGTTTATATGAGATGCATAACTAGGAACACTTTATTTATTTATTAAACACAAATGTATTAATGTTTTCTTTTAATACAATTATAGCATGCAGAATAAACATCTATCATATACTTGGAATACGATAATAACAACTTTATTATTGCCTCCCAGGCATATTCCCTTCAGTTCGGTGGAGCACTTCGGACTGTCGGCCCAGTCCGGCACTGACACGGTGGCGCCTAACTTGTTTGTATGGGTATATTATCAATCATATTAAGCCATGTGCCAGGGTCTCACATACCCTCTCCGGACCAGCGGTTTTCACTCCTGACAGTTCAATAGGATTTCTAGACTAACCCCACATACCAACACTGGTCTTTTCTGCGCACTTTGTCCTTACTCGTGCGCACCTGGTACCCACTTTCCGGTCGGTCACCCATCCTCAAATTACTTCAGGACAAGCACGCTTAACCTACATGTTCTTTTTAGATGAGCTTACGAAAAAAAAGTTGCAACTTGTTGGTATGGGTATACTATCAATCCTATTAAGCCATGTGCCAGGGTCTCACACATTTCCTTCTTAGGGCGTCGGGTACTCCCTCTCCACTTCCCTCCGTGTACCGGGGGAAACCCTAGTTTCTGTCCAGGCAACAGTGGCGTCGTCGTTGCGCTCCTTCCTGCAGGTGTTGCTTGATACACGACGGTTCGGAATGTCAGGAACGCGGTAGGACCTTTCCGGAAGGCGCATCGGTAAAGGGCCGTCTTCGATTCATAGATCTGCCATTATTGGCATTTTTTTCTCTTTTGTTCTCTTTATTTTCTGTTAGGCTTGGTTATACTGCAGCACCAGCATCCTCGTTGTACCGTGTGATTGCTGTATTAATATAGCGGGCGATCGCCTGATTTGAGAAATCCATGGGCCTCCCTCCATGATCTTCTTCCAATCTCCAAGACAAGCAAATTGCCGATCTCATATTTTTATAGAAACAATAGCTAGAGTTCTCACCCTCGGTGTAAACTCTAGCAATTGCCATCCACTGCATAGCTTCTGCCGGTCGGTCCCTCCTTTTCAAAAACAACGTCATCCAAATCATCTTCCTTGAAAATGTTTGTGAACCCATCGTATGGTTCAATTAATACCGGATTTCCACGAAAATTCCATGGGCCTCCCTCCACGACCCTCTCCTAATCTCCAAGACAAACAAATTGAGAAGTATGCAGATTTTTTTCCCGAGTCTTGATCTTCACATCCCGAGCTAGCTTCTGCCGGCGGTGGTCCATCCTTTTCAAAAACAACGTCATCCAAATCATCTTCCTTGAGGCCAAGCTGCTGCAACATGGCTGTAATGTCTCCACAACCCCCACTGGATGATGATTCCGATTGATGTGAAGACATGGTCCAAACCATGTCCAAACCGATCTAAACCCCAGACGAAGAAACTGTCCTCCCCTCGGTAGAGCACCAAGGCCAGGAAGCGATGCATGATCACCCCGTAAATAGCCCAAGTGCACAAGAACCAAAGAGGGAAGAAGGATTAATAAGGGGGAAAAAGGCTCAAGGCGTCGCCATGAGAGACGTATAAACCCTAACAAGAGGGGGAAATCTCAAGGGGGTACGCCACACCCCAAGCCTCTAGTTAGTTTCTTTCATGTGTGTGTTACTTTACCAAGCATGCAAAAGATTTCATAGCGCTACAAGCTCTATGAACTGACAACAGATGCGCCTCAAACAATTAATCAAATCTGCTGCACAAATCACTTGAATCATTCCCTGTGAACTCGCAATCATCAAGTGGCAAGATTGAGCATGAGAAACTGAGTCCCAGGGCATCAACATTTCCAATGTAACTCTATCTTGACCGGTTAAACAAAGCATGCCTACTGCAAGTTCAGAATAAGTATGTATCTACCAACAGAAACACAAAGTACAGATGCACCTGAAGATTGCAATCAATTCAAGATAATACAGTCTTGAGATTAGCTATGAATGAATCGGTGATAGATATTTGATTAAGTCAGTTACAAAACGTACTGAACACTAATAAACCAGTGGAAAATGGGATCAAGATGCACTCAGACAAGTATAAACATAAGCATAACTTATGTGTATCATTTATTAATCATAAATGAAGCAACTAACCATCTTATTTAGGAATGACCAAATAAGGGCCCATCTTCAGACATAGAAATACTCTCTTAGAATTGCTGGCTATCACTATGTATCCAACAAATGTTTTTGTGTTGAGCACTGGACATGAGTAACCAGCACGAGAATTTCAAAACCTAACTGAGAGAGAACCTTCAGTGTCTTGATCGGGACTAACTTCTCTATATAGCTCCAGAGCCTCCTTCATGATCTTACTACTGGATAAAAATTGTGATCTGTTCTTAATCAAAGGATGAGAGGAGAACAATCTTCTGTGACTATCTTCTAGCTTCTCAAAGGCCGGTAGGGCTACACGAGGATCAAAACCAGCTGCAGCAAGTATCATCATTCCAATCTGATCTGCTTCTCTTTCCACCCTACATATATAGTGAACATCATCAGAAGATCTTATAACACGAAATAGTAGTATACTACACTGAATTGATAATGCAAAACAACGAAACTAATGAAGACACACAAACTAATTCAGAAACAACAGTTGTGAAGGGGATCATCATACTAGATTAACTTGGGTTTGACTCTTTTTTTGCTGGGTTTGACAAACCAGCAAATTTCAACTGGAGAACAGTAGTGTCTCGTATCCTTCTTTTATGCAGCAAAAAAAGGGGCAAGAGCCTAGTACTCAATTCCACAACATATATAATTGTTGTACAAGTGAATATATATACCTTCGGAAGAAGGGCACCCTGAGGGGTCCCGGAAGACACTTGTTGTCAATGATCTTCTCTGCCCAGTGCCTTGCAAGGACGTGCCCAATCTATAAAAATAAAAGAAGGGCAACAATAGTTGGTTTGAATTCTCAGGAGAAGAGCCAAAAACCACACATCATCCCATTGATCCAATAAACCTAAGTACCTCATGAGCAATCATAATGGCAATTTCAGCATCTGTACCGAAAACTTGGAGCAATCCAGTGGGCACTATAATCTTACCAGCGGGGTAGGACCACATAGTGACACGCTTATCTTTCACAACCACCACCTCCCACTTGAGCCCATTGAGATGCCCCGTCGCTGGCTGCACTCTCCATGTGTTCCTCAGCTTCCTCCTCAAAACCTCCAGCAAGGCCGAGCCGGCATTGCCACGATCGAGCATGACAGTAGTGTCATGGCTCTTGATGATGAGGTGGCTGTGGACGGCGCGGACAAGTTTCAAGGTGATGTTGTTGACACGAAGACTATCAGGGTGGTGCGAGTCAAGTATAATTGAAGTGTACTTATCCTTGAGGTAGGCGAAGCGGGACTCGCCGAGCTCACGCTCCTCTAGGGGAGAGCGGAGAACAAAGTGGGTGCGGTTGGTGAAGGGCACCATTTCAATGTATACGCAGTCGGCAATAACGGCACCACCAATGCAGATGATGAGAGGCAATGTTGCCACAGCGACCTTCCGTGGGTCGTAGTAGTACCACCGAGAGTACCCATGGCCATGGGTGGAGTGGGTCACTGGTCTAAAGGTGCAGTAGTGCCGAGTAGGCAGCCTTAGCGCAGGTGGACGACGACTGATGACACGACTAATGTGCTGAAAGAGGAGTCCCTGGACCTGGATGGGGTGCCGAACCCGAAGGCATGGTGGCGCAGGCGGTGGACATACAGACGCTGCAGTACTAGTGTGCGAGAATAAGATTCCTCGCATGGCACCCAAAACATCTACTAGGCGCCGGGAGGCTGTGTAGCGGCACAGTGAGGTCAAGCAGTTCATGTTGCTGAAACTTTCCTTTCTTCTTGTTGGGATCTGAACGGGAGTTGGATTTACCAGGAGGATCTTATATATGCGATTTATCGCGGCTCATATGGATCTATTGCTGCGGAATTCGATACAAATCCGGTAACAGATGGACAAAACGAACAATGAATGAAAAAAGTCTAATATTTACGGTTACCGGATTGCGTACGAGAGGCGTCCGATCCAGATCTAGATCAGATACCTAAATCACTGCCGACAGGGACGAATTTGCTCATCGATTCGTGATCAAAATCGAAACTTTAGTGCATCTCCATTTGTTGGGCGAACTTAGACCGAAATCCGGATCAAATTTTGGCTGGACGAAACAAGTTTTGGGTCTGGGTACGCCGAGTTTCCCACTCGTGTATCCAGTGAGTTTCCGCATTTGGCTAAAATTTAGCAAATTTCGACAAACTTTGGGCGAATTTAAACGGTTTTGGGCGAATATGGGCAAACTTTAGGCGAATATGGTCGATATGGACGAACTTTGGGCGAATATGGGCTATATGGACGAACTATGGGCGAAATTTGCAAATATGGGCGTTACGGACAAAATTTGGGCGAATATGCCTGAATTTTGGGCGATCTTTGGGCGAATATGGTTTATATGGACGAACTTTAGACGAATATGGCGACATGAACAAATTTTGGGCGAATGTGGGCGAATACGAACGAACTTTGGGCAAATATGAGCGAAATTTGGGCGAATATAGGCGATACAGACAAACTTTGGGCGAATATGAGCGAACTTTGGGCGAATATGGTCTATATGGACGAACTTTGGGCCAATATGACGATATGAACGAATTTGGGCGAATATGGGCGAATACGAACGGACTTTGGGCGAACTTTGAACGATATGGACGAACTTTGGGCGAACATTGGATAAATATAGGCGAATATATGCTGACTGGGCGGGTCCATTCACCGAATTCGCTTCGTAGGCGTTTCCAAGGCGTACCCGGGATTCTGGGTATAGCCTGGGTAGTCCGAACCAAAGTTAGACTAAATTCGAACGAAAACAGGTTCCTAGATATATAACTGGGCAAAATTTCGGCGTTCGAACCTATTTTTAGCGTTCGAATGGGCGTCCTGGCTCGTCAAGTGGAGATGCTCCTAAGCGACGGCTAACCCGATTTTGCCGCGCGGTAACATGTAGAAGCGCCGAAAGCCGGGAAGACAAGCTTCTGACGTATGCAAGGAGCGCCAAACCACCATCAGCGACGAATACGAGCCTCCGTGGGGGTGGGGGGCAGCGGGGACGGATACCGGCGACTACTGATATCTCTCTATATCTAAATCTAGTACTCCCTCCGTCCATAAAAGGCAAACCTTGATGCTTTCCTTCAAATCTGATTTTGGGCTGCTGCTTAAAGATTTCTGAAAGACCAGCTCTCCTCGCCATTAGCAGCAGCGACAAGCGGCAAGTCAACCTCGTGCGCCCACTCCACGCACCTCGTCTCGAAGTGCCGGCTCCGAACTTCGTTGGGCAGGTAGCTCACCCAGCCTCTGAGCCCCACGCGCCACCGCATCGTCCTCCCCTCCGCCTCTCTCCCCACTCTCCACGTCACCTCCTCCGGCAGCTCGTCGCTGGCCACCATCAGCCCCCGCATCTTGCTGAACGCGCGCCCAGGACCTCCGTAGCGGCGCCTCATGCTGTTGCTTGGGTCGGCCTCTGCCGCCCCGCCGTTGGCCCCCGCGTGCCACGCCGACACCTCCGTCCCGGTGACCGGGTCGCACAAGACGCCCTCGAAGACGCCGGCGCTACCCTCCGCTTCCTGCTCCCACCGCCAGCTCCGGTTTCTTGCCCGCGCGGACGTGCGCATCTTCGCTTTTACCCTTGGACCACCGTTGCTGTTGGCTAGCTTTGTGGCGCCGGAGAAGGAGCCCTTGACGGTGCGAGTCATCTCGACCTCCCGTTCCGGGTTCCCCGTCGACCGGCCTAGGCTCGGGCCTGTGGCATAGGACGAACCGAACCTAGGGCCGACCCAAAGGCGGATACGGGAAGGGAAGTGCCTCTCGCCGTCCATGACATCGTCGCCCTCGGTGGCGTCGTTCTTCCGGTACCCGAGCCTGACGACGCGTACCCGGATGTTGTCGACGCGCACGCCGACGCTTATGAACCTCTTGTCGCGCACGCTGACCGCGTACTCCAGCTGCGCCACGGCCTCCAGCTGCTGGTGCACCAAGCCATACCGCAGCGCCGGCTCCTCCGGCAGCTCTTGCGGCGAGGCCGTGATGGGCGCCGCGCGTGCGCCGGCAACACGGGGCATGGCGAGCACCGGCGCGTACCCTTTCAAGACCCAGAGGCCGTGCACCTCGCTGGCGTACGACAAGCATGCGACATCGGGGCTCGCCGCGCTGGGCGCTTGCATCTCCCGGAGCAGGCACCACTTGGCGAGCATGTAGCCGAGCGACCGCATGAACCGCTCCTCGACGTCCGGGCCAACAGCGAGCAGGAAGACGCCGAGCGCCCGAGTGCAGTTGCCGAGAGCGCGCTCGATCTCTGCGCCTAGAGCTTGGAAGAAGAGATACCCAAAGTCGGCGGGGGCCTCCAGAGCGCACAGCCAGAAGAGGCGCAGAAGCAGAGCCAGCGAGAAGAAGGCGGCGGCTGAACCATCGGTGCCTGTCGCCTCGATGACGGCATCCAGCTTGGACTCGGACGCGTCCGGCCCTAGGTTTCTTCCCAAGGATAAGGAAGCGATGGAAGGCGCGAGGGCGATCACCTCATCTAGTAGCTGAGCCATCAGCTGCAACCGTGGGGCGGCCAGCTGAGAGGCGGCCGAAAACGTCTCCGACGTCCAGAGCGCGTGCGCCACGTCGTCGTCGTTGGCACTGTGTACGGCTAGGGAGAAACCGATGACCACCGACTCAGCGGTGCTGCCGCCGGAGCCGGAGGTACTAGTGCAGTCGGCCTGCAAGACGATGGAGCCGCCATCGTGGGAGGCGGAGAGGGGAAAGGATGAGCGAGGCGGCGTGTCGGGGCCTGGCGGAGGAAGCGAAGCCAGCCACGGCCACACCTCGTCCATGTGTTGTGGCTAGGATCGGAGGAGCATTGGGTGCGTGGCCGTGATGGCGTGGTTTCTATAGTTCCGTGGTGTGCGGTGTTTGGTGTAGTTCATGGCGCGAATGGAGATTTGTAATATGGAGCCATGCTGGCCACACAGGATATGTGGCCGTGCACGTTGACACATTGCTGAAGACTGAGTACCCGCGAGCAAAAAAAAATTTTTTTTGAGCGGGACTACGGCGGGCTTACGCCGGCCTGAACCATTTTATATCAAATCAAACTGGTACAATTCTTTACAATTTTGGAGGAGCGAGAGATACATCCGGGCCAGAAGGTTCAAGGGGGATCGAAACTATTACACCACATATTGATTAAGAGAAAGGAGCGAGGCGTGGTACAGCGGAACGCCCAAAGGCGAAGGTCTTCGATGTACCTACGTTGGATCATCGTAAGGTCTTCGTCAATCTGGTTGAACACGAGGGCATTTCTTCTCTTCCAAATGTTCCATGCAATCGCAGTACGAATTATGTTTTCCTCCATGGTTTGGTACCGGGGGTCCCAGATTTCAGCAAACCTGTTTGGAGGAGAGGTTGATGGCAGAAGAGTGCCCCAAACTTCCCGGGCTCTAGGATAGGGAGCAAGCATGTGGTCGATATCCTCGTCTTCCGTGCAGGAGGGGCACTTGGCAGAGGAGGAAAGGCCGTGTCTGAACCTTCTGTCATTTGTTGGTAATCTCCATCGGTGTGCCAGCCAGCCAAAGATCTTGCACTTCAGGGGTGCGATATTGTGTCAAAAAAAATTTCGCTCTCTCGTCTAGCTGCATGTGCCTGAAAGAGTTGACATAGAAGCTTTTGTTTGAAAGTTTTTTGTTAGTAAATCGGCATAATCTAGAGTCCGGCGTTTGTGGTTGAAGTTGGATGGAGAGAAGACCAGAGGCAAGGGAATTCATGTCTGCCTCAGCCGCATGGGTGAGACGCGGGACGAGGGAGTTTTCCAGCCCTTGGAGGAGAGCCTTCTGAACAGAGATGTGTCGCTTGGTAGAGTGTGAGAAGAGAGCTGGGTAGCGTTCACTAAGAGTGGTGTCCCCAAGCCAATTGTCGAGCCAGACGCAGTGGAAGACCCGTCCCCGATGTTGACAATGGAGATGGATCGGAAGAAGCTTAGGCCGGCCACAATATCTTTCCAGATGGGGGTGTCAAGGGAGTGTGGATCTCCCAGGTCTCGCGTGTCAGACCAGCCGTACCGGCGGCGGAACCAGCAAGCCCAGGGAGCATCCGTGTTAGAGTGGATTTTTGTGAGGAACTTCGCAAGAAGTGCGGAGTTCTGGTTAGAGATTGAAAGAACCCCCAGCCCCCCATGGTCCTTAGGGGTACAAACTTGAGTCCAAGCGACCTTGCACTGCCCTCCGGTGCACGAGTCGTCCCCGGTCCAGAGAAAAGCTCTGCGGCGTTTGTCAATAGCCGCAACGACTCCGGCCGGAAGCAGGCCAGCGCTCATAGCATGGGCGAGCATCGCCGTTAGAACAGAGTTGACTAGGAGAAGACGCCCACCGATGGGGAGAGCAGGACCACGCCAACCAGAAAGACGCATGTCGCATTTGGACATGATCGGACTATAGTCAGAGAGGCGAAGATTGTAGGTGGAGAGAGGGAGCCCAAGGTAAGTTTGGGGAAAGGAGGAAATAACACATCCAAAGGTGGAAGCCATAGAGGCAGCAACCTCAGGCTCAGTTTTTATAGGAATGTAAGTGCTCTTGTGGAAGTTTATGGTAAGGCCTGTGACCAAAGAGAATTCATCCAAGAGAGTTTTGAGGTTTTGGACGTGATTAGGGATGGCTCTAATAATGATGAGGGTGTCATCGGCGTATTGGAGAATAGGACAAGGTAGATCATCGACAAGGGGGTGGAGGAGAAGACCCTGTCGCGAGGCATGGAGGAGGAGCTGTTGAAGAACGTCTGCGACGATGTTAAATAGAAAGGGAGATAGGGGTCCCCTTGCCGCAGACCACGTCGACACTGGATCCATTTCCCCGGAATGCCGTTGAGAAGGACGGCCGTTTTGCTAGAAAGGTTCAGCATTTTAATCCACGACCGCCAGAGCTTAGGGAATCCTTTGGCGAGAAGGATTTTGTCTAAGGCATCCCAACTGATGGAGTCAAAGGCTTTGCGGAAGTCTAGTTTAAAGACCGCGGCAGGGGCAGAGCGCCTATGGCAGGTTTGGACAATATCTGCGGCATAAACAAAGTTTTCCGCTATAGAGCGACCAGAAATAAAACCAGTTTGGTCAGGGTGGATAAGGAAGGGGATAAGGTCCCGGAGGCGAATAGTGAGGCATTTGGTATGAAACTTTAGACAACAATTTTGAAGGGAGATAGGTCGAAAGTTTTCAGGGCGATTAGCCCCAATCATTTTTGGAAGGAGAACAATGTAGGATTGATTGATAGGACGCAAGTCGGTAGTAAGAGAGTGGAAACTGTTGAGCGATTCCATGAGATGATTTTTGACAAGGTCCCAATTACATTTGTAGAAGGCAGGGCCAAAGCCATCCGGCCCGGGACTGGAGTTTTCATCCATGGAAAACACCGCCGCCCTTAGCTCGTCCATAGTGAAAGGCCTAGTGAGAGAATCTGCTTGGGAAGGGGTGAGGGAGGTGGAGGAAAGCAGAGTGTGGAGGCTTAGGTCGTCGGAGGAAGTGAGAGGTTGTCCAAGGAGATTTTTAAAGAATTGGTGGAGAATGGAGGCTTTTGCCTCGTGAGAGAAAATGGTGTTCCCATCATCATCATCAAGGTTTTTTATTTGGTTTTTTCTAAGGCGCCCAGAGGCACAAAGGTGGAAGTATTTGGAGTTGTCATCGCCAAGCACACAATGCTTAATTTTTGCTCGCTGACGCCAGTAAGTAGCTTTTGCATTATTCATCTTACTGAGATTAATTTTTGCAAGGGAGCGGAGACGGGATTCAAGATGTGAGAGAGAACGAGTCTCCTCCAGGCGATCAAGAAGAGAGATGACCGTGCGGCAGTTTGCCAGGTAAATAGAAGGGAGGCGACGAGACCGGGCCCAAATTTTGGCAGCCGATCTGATGCGCTTAAGTTTGAGACACAGTTTACTGACACAGGATAGATGGTCGTGTTGTGGACCGACGCTTTGCCAGTTTTGTGAGACAATAGGCCGGAAGGTAGAATGAGATAGCCACGAATTTTCCATACGAAAGATGGTGCTGCGGGGCGCCTTGGACAAGGCTTCGAGGTAGAGGGGAACATGATCCGAAGTTGGTCGGGCAGCAGAGGTGAGGGTGGGGTTTGGAAGAGTGGTGCTCCAATTAGAATTGACCAACATGCGGTCGAGACGAGCTAAGATCGGTGGGTGTTGCTGATTAGACCACGTAAACTGTCTATCAAGCAAGGGTAGCTCGATCAGGTTAGAGTTGTTGATGAAATCATTAAACCAGGTGGCTTCCGTAGCATTGAAATTATCCGAGGATTTTTCCTGTGGTTTCCGAACAAGGTTGAAATCCCCCATAAGGGCTAGAGGATGGGAGATGCTTGTAATAATATTTTCCACGGAAGCAAGGAAGGTGGGCTTTAACATGTGGATGCAAGGGGCATAAACATTTATAATGGAGAAGGTTAGGTTGTCAGCTCGGAAGGAGAACGTGGTAGTAAGCGAGAATTCGTCGATCGAGTGATCGATGAGCTCAAGGATGGAGTCGTTCCAGGCCGTGAGAATACCTCCCGATGTGCCTTCGGCAGGCTTGTAGACAAAAGTTCGGAGAGTAGAAGGAAGGAGAGACGAGGCAAGGAAGGTAGTTATATCAGAGAGCTTTGTCTCCTGGAGACAGAGAACGGAGGGAGGAAGCGAGTCAATGGCAGCTCTCACATCATCTCGCTTACGAGACTGCCCAAGGCCACGGACATTCCAACACATGAAAAGAAGTTTAATTAACATAGAAATAAGGAAGCAGCAAAAAGGCAACACTGGGAAAAAAGAAAAGGCCGCGTTGTTTGATTCTTAGCATAAAGGAAGTGCAGGATTACAACACAGGTTACAAGGGCAAGCTCTAAGGCCCCAAAGAAAAGGACAGAACAAGAAAAAGAAAAGGCCCTAAGAGCCAGATGGACAATACAACTCTCCATAGCAAGCCAACGAGACTTTTGGGAGGCAGGTCCGAGATAGGTAGCAAAGCTCATGGGCCCGGTAGAACAAGCAGATCCAATAGGAGGAGTGGTGGCGAGATGATCTGGGGCGGCCCAGCCCAGCCGAGAGGACTCTATCATGGGCCACCGACAGGCAGCAGAGCAGAGTTGTTGTCGAGCTCGTCCGCAGCTATGTCGCAAGCTGCAGCAAGGACATGGACATCGCTGTCAGGCAGAGGGTGATCATCATCGATCGTGACGGCCAGCAGATCGTCAATATTGAGCTCGCCGACACGACCAGTCGGCTTGCTAGACCCTTCGTTTAGCTGTTGCGACATACCAGAGGCAGAGATGAATATTCCAACAGCCGAACGAGCAAAAATTTCAGACTTGTTGTTTCTTGCCTACTGGCTACTTGTACTAGTGCACATAGCGACATACCAGAGGCAGAGATGAATATTCCAACAGCCGAACGAAGCTTTGATTCAGTTGATGCACCTGTGAGCAGCTATAGGAGCGAGGGGAGACGTCCAAGTTCAAACATGCTTGTGCGTTTTTCCTCTGCTCAGTGGGAAGTATCGCACGGCCCAGAAGCCCACTGTATTCACCGACGGGGCCTTCTCAATCTTTTTGCTCCATAATAAATCCAAACATGCGGCTGTCGGTGAAGAGGTTTACCAGCGATTAGTCCCACATCGCTACTTGGATGTCTGAGCGCCTCGAGCGAATGGTATATTAGGAGGGCCAAGGCCGCCGCTGAAGAGCAAGCAGCTGCGCAGCGGGCACAAAGCGAACTATTCTTTCGCCTTTTACTAAAGAATACCGTGTGCACACTGCAATTTGCAGCATACTCTAATTTTTAGAGGGGATTCTTCTTTATTGGGAGGAACCCCACAATGCAATTCAAAATGTTATTGGAAATTCTAGTTTGAATCTCGCAAAGTTCTATCTATGAACTTGGTTAAAAATGTTATTGGAAATTCTATAAACTTGGTTAAAAATGTTACTCCCTCAGGTCCATATTAATTGACCTACATTTGGCTAGATTTGGATGAATCTAGACACTATTTAGTGTCAATTAATATGAGCCATTTTGACAAATCCAAGTCAATTAATATGGACTGGAGGGAGTATTGGAAATTCTAGTTTGAATCTCGCAAAGATTTATCTATAAACTTGCTTTAAAACCCAGTGGGCATGCTATAGGATAACGAGACCGTTGGATATTTGGCAGGTGTAAGAGAATCCTAACTCTATGTTTATAAAATGTATTATATCTACTTCCTTTGGTCCATGTCCATTAATGATCTCAATTTTATCTAGATTCCTACGTATCAAGCTAAATATTTATGCTAGATGCATATATATCTAAAAAAATTAAGACCATTAATATGGACCTGGTGGGAGTAGAACATTCCGTACAAATATCTTTATCTCTAGATTTATCCACCATTTGCATGAATCATGACTAAAATTTATTTAACATTCTTTATGAAATATAGCTACTTTGGAATGGAGAATTTCTAGTACAGAGAAAAATATCTAAGAGGTCGTTTGGCACCCAGGTAACTCGGATTTTTTGGCGGCATGGCCAAGCGGTAAGGCAGGGGACTGCAAATCCTTTATCCCCAGTTCAAATCTGGGTGCCGCCTGATCAATAAAATACTTGGGTTTTATAGTACTGATCGAACTCGATAAATTTGTACTCCGCATAAGTTTGGCAAGAGAGTAACTAGGCCTTCTTCTTTCTTTTTTTTGACTATAGATTTTTCGATTTTAACAAATTGAATAATAAATATAAAAAAACCTAATTTTTTCTATTATTTATCTATTAATGTGGATCTCTCCCTAATATTTTTGAATATTATGGAATTAGAGAAATTTGCACGCTTTCTCATTACATTCGCGAGGAGCTGGATGAGAAGAAACTCTCATGTCCATTTTTGCAGTAGAGATGGAACTAAGAAAGAACCATCGACTATAACCCCAAAAGAACCAGATTTCGCAAACAACATAGAGGAAGAATGAAAGGAAAATCCTGCCGAGGCAATTGTATTTGTTTTGATGAAATGAATATATGGATTTATTTTATTTATATTATGATTCCAAAAACACCCACATGTTTGGCTGCCCGGAATTTGAAAACGACAGGTCTGAGATAGGAACATTTTGATGAATTTGCCAAATGAAATAACGGCCCAATTCCGTGTCAACCAAACGGCATAGGATGGAATTACAAAATGAATTACAGGATTCCATGCTCAAATGATGGATAGCAAACGACCTCTAAGAATTAATGAGTTCTCACGAATGTCATGACGTATTTTAAACCTTCCCTCAATGTATATGTATACTTGTGTAGGGAATCATCTCATTATCAATAAGCTTGGATCTTTGATCTGTTTTTTCCTTATCGTGGAGTTTTCTCCCCTTACTTGGTTCTTTTTTGTTAAACATGGGCGGGTTTTGAAGGACCCAATGGAGCTGCATTAATTCATTGTCGATGGGTACAATTGCATATATAATCATGAAAGAAAACATAAGTTATGACCTGGTCCTAACAGGTTACAGAAGGATCTTAGAACTATAGTAAAAAGCAATCAGTACCTGGTCCTCTCCACCTACGTTGAATCTCTATCGCCAGCCACCATACCATCGTCGGGGACAAACAACTTGGCAGAGGTAGGCGGATTAATCCAACAAGAGATTCTCGGATGGGCCTCCGAATGGGCCTCCGAATAGGAGGTTTTGGTGGGCACCAAGGTGCCTTGAATGACCGCCCTTTCGGCCAAAGATCGTACAATGGCATGACGCCAGACCACAACAAAGATCCAACACCTAGACCTAGGACCATAGGCGGATCCACCTTCCCTGTTGCCCGGGCAGCCGCCCGGGCTTCCCGGCCGTGCGACGCCTTGTATTACATTAGGTTATATAGCATTTTGTGCTAAAAAATGGCTTCATGGACACGTCCGCCAGGCTTCTAGAAAGTTCTAGGTCCGCCACTGCCTAGGACTACCTAGAACCAGTACGGCGTACCTCCTTTGTTGCCTCCCACTGGCTATTGGGACGAGAAGGGCTCGGGGGCGACCTGGGATCTCATGGGAGACTCTCAAGGTAGAGAAGGGGAGAGGAGGGCGAGAGAGAAACCCATTGGATGGTCAGTTCTCTTCTTATTGATCCTTGCTATAAACCTTTTAACAACTTTATAACTCGGTTTTTCTTGCCGTTTTACAGAGTTGCCGTCTGCAGCTTCTTGATATGAAGTCAAAATAACTTGACCAAGTGCACCAGCTACATGCGTGAGACCCGGGTGGCCTCTATATCCACACCTTCTTATCATGCTCCTTGATCGATCATTAAGTACTAGCGAAATTTGGCACATCTTAACCATGCCCTTCGCGATTCATTCCTAGTGTGATTTTTTTGTTGTGCGGCCTTGTTTGCATGGATGTGCTTGGATGATCAATGATCCATTTTTCACTTGTGGCTGCTCACTCTTCCTCCATAATTTATGCACTCTTTCTTTTCTACCATGGCATTGTCATTAATCTCATCATCAAGCTCCTGATCCTCCAAGTATCTATATATTGTTGTCACATCCAAATGTTGGACCATCTTGTTTTTATATATATCAGCTCGAGTCCACGCGAGCAAAATTGTCAGACTCCTTGTTTCTTGCTTATTTGTAGTGCACATACTGAGGCAAAAATGAATACGCTGTGGTGAAGCTGACGCAAACGAAGCTTGGATTCAGTTGATGCACACGCACCTGTGGCCGTGGGCAGCGAGGAGAGGCACGAGGGGCGACGTCCAAGTTCAAACGGGCTTTTCTTTTTTAGGGGAGTTCAAGCAGGCTTATGAGTATCTACCCCGCGCAGCTCCGGGAAGTATCACCCGGCCCAGAAGCCCACTGTGTTCACCGACGGGGCCTTTTCAATCTTTTTTTTGCCTCCATAACAAATCCAAACATGCGGCTGGCAAGTAAGAGGCCGTTTACCAGCGGGGATTAGTCCCACATCGCTACTTCGGTTTTAGAGCGCTTCCAGCGAACGGTATATTGCGAGTGCCAAGGCCACCTCTGATTAGCAAGCAGCTGCGCAGCGGGCACAGAGCGAACTATTCTTTCGCCTTTTACTAAAGAATACCGTGTGCACGCTGCAATTAGCAGCATACTCTAATTTTTTAGAGGGGACTCTCCTTTCTTTGGGAGGAACCCCACAATGCAATCCTAAATACTTTTGGAAAGAGATTAGGGTAAAAGCTCCATTAATTGTGTATCCCTCGATCTGTAATTTGGTTACCTGCGACAGAGGACGAATTTCGCAACACGCATGTGAAGAGAAGCAAAGCCTGCAATTATCTGACTCAGTTGTGTGGAGCACTTGATGCCCATGTCAAAAAAAAAAAGCACTTGATGTAGCATGTAGGACTTGGAATTACTTAAAGAGTGCTGCTTGGATGTGTACGTACAGTTGATCGACCGATCTTTCTCAACGTGCCGTACTCATTCTACCAGATTCGATCGATGACGTGAAAGGAACACCCGTATGTATAGTGATCGATCGACTGGGCGGGCCTATAGATACATGCAAAACACGTTCTCTGTGTACTTTTGGCTGTCGGTGTCGTCCTGTTCAGCCGTGGCCCCCAGCGGCACCACCGACCTTCACGTCGCCGTCACGGCGCTGCTTGAGGGCCCGGAACACCCGCGAGCTCTCCTCGAAGATGTGCGCGCGGCGGTCGTAGTCCGTGGGGCTCCGGCCCTCGTCCTCTCCGGCCATGGCCTCGTCCTCCAGCAGCTCCAGCTGCTCCGGCGCCAGTTCCGCGTCCTCCTCCTCCTCCTCTTGGACACCCTTCCGGGGCGCTGCGCCGTCCGTGCGCGCTTCCACTTCAGCCGGCTCCGGTCCGCCACCGCACTGAGCGCGGAGCGCCGTGGTAGGGCCCGTCCGAACGCGTGCGTGGCGCCATCCAAGCCTTCCCGAGGCGAGAGCGCACGGGACGACACGTACCACCGGTGGCCGCGCGGCCGCCGTTGCGGTGGGGCAAACGGACTGCATGCTCGTGCAGTATTGAGATTGGGACGAGCGTGTGTAGCTTGGGACTGTGTACCGTGTACTGTACGTACGTGACGGCAGTTGGGATAGGATCAGTACTACTGTACTAGGTGTCGGTTTCGGGCGTGGGAGCGGGAGATTCGGGACAGCGGGGAAGATACAGTGTTGGTGGCTGCTCCGGTTTTATCCCGAGGCCTGAAGATTCCAGAAGTCGCCCAGCTCGCGGGCCTCGTGGCGGGGTCGCGCGACGCGTGGAGCCACGTAACCCCAGGGCGGCGTCGCGCTGTCCGACTCGATGGATCGGTATGGGCGCGCTGTCGGTTTGGAGCGAGCGCGTCACTGCGTTTGAGATTTCGCATATGCGACCACCACGATTCCGCTACCAGCTCCGATCCCATGTTCCCACGGTTCCTGCTTCCTCACTCCGTCCCTCGTCTCGTCTCTGGTGGAGTCGTGGTGGGCGATGGAGTGCTCGGCCTGCAAGTAGGGGGCATGCATATTCTCTCTTTCTCGTTTCGATCGTGCTTACTGCTAGGGGCGTTGGGGCTGCAAACCAGCTTCCTAATTTTCAATTGCTTCCTAATGTCTGATGCGGTGGTTCAACGCACACAGTTGCTGTTGCTGGCTGCTAACATGGCGTTGACAAACCTCGGAGAGGAGGTGCACCAACACCTTCCTAACACTTCAATTTCAAACCAAATATATCCTCCTTCGCTTGGCCCTCCAATCACACATCATGCGTATTATGGGAAAATGAGAATCTAGACTTTGATGTTTTACGTCGGTTTGAAAAGAACCATGCATGCATGTCATCGAATAAAAGTGCCGGAAACCAAAATTGGACAAAGCAATATAGCCAATTGTTTGTTTATGATTACACATGTTAAAAGATCTACCTTTTAACTGTTTCTTTGTAGTTACATTGGTAGTTGCATTGTTTTATTCCCGCCAACGTCCATCCGCAAAATCATTCTCTTGATGTGGCGCCCCGCAAAACCACTACTAGAAAATCGCGTTGTTTTTGTGCATTGCATTATCATGACCGCATGCTCATGTCATCATGCCACATTGCATTTGAACATCGTCATCATCATGCTTTTGTTTGTCTGAAACTATTTTCGAAAAACATATTTGGTTTTCTAAATACCCCGCCTATATTTCAAAATCCAAAACCCGGGTTTCCGGATTATTTTGTTTCGTCTACCAATGGATTTCAAAAGCACCGTTTTAAATAATAAAATATTTATTTTATTTTTTAGGGGCAGCCCTACCGGGCCGATCCGACCCAGTCGGCCACCCCAGTACAAAACCAGACTATCTAAACCCTTTTTCTACCCCAATCTAATCTACCCACCCTTCCTCCACCTCACTCCCACCACTCACGGTTTGCCACCTCATCCCCTCCACCTCACCTGCACCAATCGGTGTACGCCACCTCATATCTCCTCCCCCCACCCACCAACCACCTGGTCAACTCAGCTGGCCCCACCTCCTCTTTTCCCGCCTGCCCCGCGCGAGCCAAACCGCATGCAGCCCCACCCCCACGCCACCCCGCCGACAGGCCACCCGCCTCGGGATCCTGCCCGCGTGGGCCCCGCCTCGCACTCCCCTGCCCTGCCGCCGCCACCCCCTGGACCCGGCCCCACCATCCCCCTTCTCCTCTCTCTCGCGGACGCCACCTACCCCGCTCCCTCCCCGTCTCCAACCTCCTCTGCAACCTCTCCCTGCAGCGGCCTCGTCGATCCGCGACGCCGAAGCCCCTCTGCTGCCAGCAGCCGCCACCGCTGGAAGCCCCTCTCCGCCCGACGGCACCCCCTTCTCCTCTCTCCGCTCGACCCGCGCCCCACCATCGCCTCCCTCTGCCCCGTACCAGGCTCCGTCGCCGCCCAGGCGCACCCTTCCCCTCCGAGCCGGCCGCGCCTTCCCGAGAGCGCCGCCACCCCGACCATGTTTCCCCCCCGTCGGCCGCCTCTCCGGCCTGCGCCGGCGCCGCCGGGCTCCATCTCCAGCGCCTCCCTCTGCGCCTACCGCGAGCTCTGCGGCCGCCTGCCGTCGCCCGCTCCGGCCGACCCTCTGTGTCCGGCCACCGCTGCTGCGGTTCCTCCTCGCCGGAGGCCGCCTCCACCGTCGCTCCTGGCCGCCTCCCCGAGCAAGCTCCGTCGCCACCGGCCGAGGCTCCTCTGCCGCGTGCGCCTGCCGGAGCCGCTGTGGCATCCGTCTCCTCCGGCCGCACCCATCCCTAACCCCGCTCGCCACCGAGCTCGTCGTCCTCCCACGCGTCCCCTCCATCGGCCTCTGCACCTCCACCTCTCGCCACCATGTGTCACCTCGCGAGCGACCCCGCGTCCTGTCCGCCCCTCTCGCCTCTGCTCTGGCCTGCCCGCACCGATGCCCTGTGAGCCTGCGACCCCGCTGCGTCTCTGTTCCGTTGGGGCCAAACCCCGTCATCGCCGCTGCCATCTGCCTCCACCCGTGTAGTTTTCCTGTGTAGTACCAAGTTGGTACTGTGTTTTTGTTTTCTGTTTGTAACCTCTTGGAAGTTGTAGCAGAGCAGTGACCAGATCCTGTCGTGCAGGCTTTTGTACTGCTCGGCCAAGTTTGGGGTTCCAGTTCGAGTTGCTGTACCCAATAGGTGCTCCACGTGATGTTTCGCCCGAGTCTAAGATCTCCCGAGCGGCAAGGTCCCCATGATCTACAAGGATGCGACACCCTCTTCATCGACAAGTTCTGCTAACCCGACCGTGGACGTTGGCAAGGCCTCCGAAGAAGGAACATGGTGCCACCCAAAGAACCACCGAGAAAAGGGTCCCCATGTACTTGCTTTGGGTCTGGGAAACGTCATGACTTAGGCCCCGCCGACATACCGATGGGTGTATGTTAACTGATCTGGCAAAAAGGGTCGAAGTGCGTGTGGATACTTTGGTGCACCCCTGCAGGGTTAAATCTTTTCGAAAAGCCGTGTCCGCGGTTATGGACGACTTGGAGCACAGTTCTCGATCATAGACAACTATAACTAAAGTTTACTGTTATAATTTGACTTGTATCCGATATGACTAGTAATCAGCTTCACTTCAACGGAATGGCTAAATAAAAGTACCAACAACTGCTGGGTTTGGGATATCTCATGCTAATTGTAACTGACTAGTAAGTGATGCAACTACAACGGAATGGTTAACTAAAACTGTCCACTGCTTATTATATCAGGATGACTATCTATACCTGACTAGTAATTGCTGCAACGATAACTGAATAACTAAAACTGCCAACTGTGTGAGTTCCTCGGATGACTTCCTCGTCTGGTCTCGAGGGGGAAATACCAGGATGGGTATGTTTGGTGGTAGAATCAGGTTGGTTCCGAATAGGTCTTTCTTATCCCTCTCTGATAGCCGACAGTTATATCGAGTCTCTATAGGTTGTTTAGTACATGCTGCGCTGCCGCTTCAGTCCACCATACCTATGTAGGCGAGGACCGCCGAATTCTAGTCTCGCCGTGTACTGGCCTCAGTACTGACCGCTCTCTCTTTTTCCTTTGCCCCTTGTCGGCACCCCTTTTGTTTAAGCAGGTTTTGAGATCGGCGTCGTTAGCAAGGTTACCCTTCCGGCTTGGCCTGGGCAGGGTTATGGACGCCATTGGTTATTCTTCAGGGCTCTTAGCTCAATTTGCATCTTGTCCGTACTCGGACGCCGTATCGTTTTCAAGGTGATTTGGATCTTTGTACGGTATATCTGTATTCTTGACTCATGGAGTCGTCGTTGTATATATCTGTTCTGTGGGTTCCATCATGGACTATTGTGTAATGGTATTACTTCGTTTTCCACCCGCACGCAAGTGCCTGGTGGGCACCTTTGAATCGTTTCTATGCGGGTTTGGCGGGAATCGCTAAAACTTGCATAGGGCCGATTCCGAGGGTGTTACAGAGTGGTATCAGAGCCCAGCAGTTGCGATACCCCACAAGTCCAGCCTGTAGGATAACCTAGCTAACGGCCGAAGTAGGGTGTCAAAACTATTTTTGCAAAATCGGTTGGATAGTTCTGATTAGGTCTGTTTTACTCCTTACCCCTCTGCTGTTCTCCCCTTACCTCTGCGTGTTTTGCATCCGCTCTCTTCTCTCTCTTCGAGTCTAGGATTTCTCGTGGTTGGGTTCCATCGTACCTTCAGGGTTTCGCTTCCTCCTTTGGTAACGGTGTTGCTACATCTGGTCTTCATGCTATCCGAGGAATCCTTCGTCGGGTGGACTTCTCTTTGTTCCTCCTCGTGCCTTCCGGTGTTTTCCGACGCGACGACATCATCTAGGCCAGATCCGATGCAGAGTCTGCATCACTCCTTTGTTCTTGAACCTCGATTGTCGAGATCTTCAGTATGATTCCGAGAATGGTTGCACGCTTTTCTACTGATTGTGCAGAGTAATAGTTTGGGTGCGTGATGGATTGGCCCCCATGCCGACTACTCACTCTATTCGCTTGTGTACATTGAAGTGGATAAGAATGCATCGGTTCTCTCTTTCTATCGAAGCTAGAGGTGGCTTTATTTGTTGATACCTCTACCTTCGACCTTTTGTTCCCGGAGTGTTCTCTCGACGATCTCGGACAACGACCTCTTGTTAGTGGTGTCGCGAGGATCTACACGAAGCGAGAAGACGCAGATCACCGACCTTCCTTCCGGTACCATGAGGCGGATATCGAGGGCGAGATCCATTGTTAGTGGTGTCGAATTGTGGCGCCCCGCAAAACCACTACTAGAAAATCGCGTTGTTTTTGTGCATTGCATCATCATGACCGCATGCTCATGTCATCATGCCACATTGCATTTGAGCATCGTCATCATCATGCTTTTGTTTGTCTGAAACTATTTTCGAAAAACATATTTGGTTTTCTAAATACCCCGCCTATATTTCAAAATCCAAAACCCGGGTCTCCGGATTATTTTGTTTCGTCTACCAATGGATTTCAAAAGCCCCGTTTTAAATAATAAAATATTTTTTTTTAGGGGCAGTCGTACCGGGCCGATCCGACCCAGTCGGCCACCCCCAGTACAAAACCAGACTATCTAAACCCTTTTTCTACCCCAACCTAATCTACCCACCCTTCCTCCACCTCACTCCCACCACTCACGGTTTGCCACCTCATCCCCTCCACCTCACCTGCACCAATCGGTGTACGCCACCTCATATCTCCTCCCCCCACCCACCAACCACCTGGTCAACTCAGCTGGCCCCACCTCCCCTTTTCCCGCCTGCCCCGCGCGAGCCAAACCGCATGCAGCCCCACCCCCACGCCACCCCGCCGACAGGCCACCCGCCTCGGGATCCTGCCCGCGTGGGCCCCGCCTCGCACTCCCCTGCCCTGCCGCCGCCACCCCCTGGACCCGGCCCCACCATCCCCCTTCTCCTCTCTCTCGCGGACGCCACCTACCCCGCTCCCTCCCCGTCTCCAACCTCCTCTGCAACCTCTCCCTGCAGCGGCCTCGTCGATCCGCGACGCCGAAGCCCCTCTGCTGCCAGCAGCCGCCACCGCTGGAGGCCCCTCTCCGCCCGACGGCACCCCCTTCTCCTCTCTCCGCTCGACCCGCGCCCCGCCATCGCCTCCCTCTGCCCCGTACCAGGCTCCGTCGCCGCCCAGGCGCACCCTTCCCCACCGAGCCGGCCGCGCCTTCCCGAGAGCGCCGCCACCCCGACCATGTTTCCCCCCGTCGGCTGCCTCTTCGGCCTGCGCCGGCGCCGCCGGGCTCCATCTCCAGCACCGCCCTCTGCGCCTACCGCGAGCTCTGCGGCCGCCTGCCGTCGCCCGCTCCGGCCGACCCTCTGTGTCCGGCCACCTCTGCTGCGGTTCCTCCTCGCCGGAGGCCGCCTCCACCGTCGCTCCTGGCCGCCTCCCCGAGCAAGCTCCGTCGCCACCGGCCGAGGCTCCTCTGCCGCGTGCGCCTGCCGGAGCCGCTGTGGCATCCGTCTCCTCCGGCCGCACCCGTCCCTAACCCCGCTCGCCACCGAGCTCGTCGTCCTCCCACGCGTCCCCTCCATCGGCCTCTGCACCTCCACCTCTCGCCACCATGCGTCACCCCGCGAGCGACCCCGCGTCCTGTCCGCCCCTCTCGCCTCTGCTCCGGCCTGCCCGCACCGATGCCCTGTGAGCCTGTGACCCCGCTGCGTCTCTGTTCCGTTGGGGCCAAACCCCGTCATCGCCGATGCCATCTGCCTCCACCCGTGTAGTTTTCCTGTGTAGTACCAAGTTGGTACTGTGTTTTTGTTTTCTGTTTGTAACCTCTTGGAAGTTGTAGCAGAGCAGTGACCAGATCCTGTCGTGCAGGCTTTTGTACTGCTCGGACAAGTTTGGGGTTCCAGTTCGAGTTGCTGTACCCAATAGGTGCTCCACGTGATGTTTCGTCCGAGTCCAAGATCTCCCGAGCGGCAAGGTCCCCATGATCTACAAGGATGCGACACCCTCTTCATCGACAAGTTCTACTAACCCGACCGTGGACGTTGGCAAGGCCTCCGAAGAAGGAACATGGTGCCACCCAAAGAACCACCGAGAAGATCTTCGACCCAAGACATCTAACTCTTCGGAACGCCTAGTTCTCCGTCACGGGATGACAAGTCCTCCCCGGAGCCCGAGACCGAAGACCCCGCACCTCGACCGAAGACCGATCCCGGCGAGACCGAACCCAACACACATCGAACCTCAAGATCGTCGGTCCAATGTGTGATCCCTTTCTAAGACCCTATTTTTATAATATGATATTTATCACTTGTTGCATATTAAATTATTCATACTCGCATGCATATTTGTGTGGTTTGGGGGCATTAAGCCGATTCACCTCATAATTAAATATGGAGACCATATGCGGACATTTCTAGTCTCATATTGGTTCCATTTAAATTTGTGTAGCGAATCGGTACTATCTTTTGCCTTGTTAAGTCAACATTTAAATTGCGGGGTATCTAAACAACATGAAACTAGTAAATAATTATCGGGACCCCGGTTCCGCTTAATATTGCCTAGTTGCATCGCATCTTGCCGTGTCAAACATCATACATGCATCATGCCCGATCTTCTGCCGTAGTATTAAATAGTGCATTCGGTGTTTTCTTCTAGTGCTTTGCTTCTTCACGGATTAGGCCGATGAGTTGATGCGAGTGTCGACCCGATCTTCGGATGAACCTTCGACAATGTTTTCAGGCGAGCACCTCCCCCTTTCTACCTATCTTACTTTTATAGTATTTATTCCCTCTTGTTGATCTATTGCTATCTGTGTTGCGATGCTCTAGTTTTCGTACCCGTGATATCCCTTGCAGCCTTATAATGCCTTGGACACATCCTAATACCTGTTGATTGGTAGATAGTTAGACTTGCGCGTCCTAGTCGCTTGCTCAAGTGCTGTTGCGTGTCGTCAAGTACCACAGTTGTTGGAGTACTGCCGCGTGTTTAATGTTGGAGATGATCATGGTTTTAATTACTGTTTAATAACTAAAATTGAAGTAGGTAAATGCAGAGGCACCGGTGGGTAATAGACAATATTTGGTTTTTAACCGCTCACTGGTGTCCCGTAGGACCCCGAGTTCTTGACACCTGTTCCGAGATCGAGCGCGCTAACCACAGGTGGGGTGTGTGGGCACCCCCATTGATTAGTACCTGATTTCAAAGTATTATACTGGGGGCCACAAAGTAGTTTGGGGCTTTATTACTATTCTGTACTTATGCCATGCTTTACTGCTTTATTTAAAATTGTGCGAGGTACTGCACCTGTACTGTTTAGGATTGCGGAGTGTTTTCGCGGTATCGACAAGCCCAGTCACATTTTCGGGTTCCCAGTCGTTTACAGCCATTGACGCAAACCCTGAGTCCGTCTCGGAGACCGACCGACTTCGTTGCGGGTAGCTTAGTGGGGTGGCCCCCATGTACTTGCTTTGGGTCTGGGAAACATCATGACTTAGGCCCCGCCGACATACCGATGGGTGTATGTTAACTGATCTAGCAAAAAGGGTCGAAGTGCGTGTGGATACTTTGGTGTACCCCTGCAGGGTTAAATCTTTTCGAAAAGCCGTGTCCGCGGTTATGGACGACTTAGAGCACAGTTCTCGATCATAGACAACTATAACTAAAGTTTACTGTTATAATTTGACTTGTATCCGATATGAGTAGTAATCAGCTTCACTGCAACGAAATGGCTAAATAAAAGTACCAACAACTGCTGGGTTTGGGATATCTCATGCTAATTGTAACTGACTAGTAAGTGATGCAACTACAACGGAATGGTTAACTAAAACTGTCCACTGCTTATTATATCAGGATGACTATATATACCTGACTAGTAATTGCTGCAACGATAACTGAATAACTAAAACTGCCAACTGTGTGAGTTCCTCGGATGACTTCCTCGTCTGGTCTCGAGGGGGAAATACCAGGATGGGTATGTTTGGTGGTAGAATCAGGTTGGTTCCGAATAGGTCTTTCTTATCCCTCTCTGATAGCCGACAGTTATATCGAGTCTCTATAGGTTGTTTAGTACATGCTGCGCTGCCGCTTCAGTCCACCATACCTATGTAGGCGAGGACCGCCGAATTCTAGTCTCGCCGTGTACTGGCCTCAGTACTGACCGCTCTCTCTTTTTCCTTTGCCCCTTGTCGGCACCCCTTTTGTTTAAGCAGGTTTTGAGATCGGCGTCGTTAGCAAGGTTACCCTTCCGGCTTGGCCTGGGCAGGGTTATGGACGCCATTGGTTATTCTTCAGGGCTCTTAGCTCAATTTGCATCTTGTCCGTACTCGGACGCCGTATCGTTTTCAAGGTGATTTGGATCTTTGTACGGTATATCTGTATTCTTGACTCATGGAGTCGTCGTTGTATATATCTGTTCTGTGGGTTCCATCGTGGACTATTGTGTAATGGTATTACTTCGTTTTCCACCCGCACGCAAGTGCCTGGTGGGCACCTTTGAATCGTTTCTATGCGGGTTTGGCGGGAATCGCTAAAACTTGCATAGGGCCGATTCCGAGGGTGTTACACTTGAGCCAGATAATTCCCTTACCACCGTTCCCAATGAGGCGCCGCATGAGAATGAAGCACGCAAGATTCGCGTCCGAGATAAGGCGGCAAAGACAAGGTAGATGAGGTGCGCCGCAGCACGCGCCTCGCTAACAAGGAAAAGACGGAGTTTGTTCCCATGAAGGACCGTGCCGTTCGTATCAAAGCGCTGCGCCTCGACACCTCCCATGCCTCGCCTGCTCTGGCCAGGGCGCTCGACCACTCACGCATCCTCTTGCACCCTGCCGCCCAGGTTGCAACTGCCCTTTCCCTTGCTGGTGTCTCTCGTGCCTGTGGTGCGGACGATGCTGAGGCCTCATCGGTGGCGGATGCGGACGCGGACGCTGAGGACGAGGTGCCTGAGGGTGCACCATGAAGACTGCCTTAGCTGATGCCGCACCGATGTCCAGTTCTCTGGCCCTCATCATTGGCGCGGCTTTGCATGAGGGGCGTCTCCATGGTTCCAGTTCTTTAGGCTTGAGCTTAATCGGTGGTGGTGTCTGCTTGCCTAACCAAACTACTTCCCTCTCTACCGCTTACCAGAACTTTATCCAGCCACTTAGGGCCCCAACGGGTATTTGCTTTCCTTACTCGGGCTGTAATAACCACTTCTGTGGTGAACCTGGTGCTACTAAGTTTAATTATGGTTAATATTTCATACTCGTTCTGTAACTGGAATATTCGTGGCCTAGGGCAAACTACAAAATGTGCTGACGTTCTCTCTGAGCTAGTTTCTCTAAACCCATCGGCTGGCTTCCTTCAAGAAACCAAACTCGACAATATTGACATCTTCAAAGCCAGATCCTTCCTCCCTCGATCCTTGGGCTCTTTTGATTATAAACCTGCTAACGGGTCTGCAGGAGGAATCCTGAATGCCTTCTCTAATACTCACTACACCCTCTCCTCATCCTCGGCTACTGAATTCACTCTCTCTTCCACAGTCACCTGCCTCGCTCACCCTTCCCCCATTCTAGTGACCAATGTCTACGCGCCTACGATCACAAGCTTAAGGAAACTTTCCTACAAGATCTAGCCTCTATCGCTCCTGACCCGTTAACAACCCCTTGGATTATTTTAGGAGACTTTAACCTTCTTCGATACCCATCTGACAAAAATAACAATATTCTCAGAGAAACAGAAGCGTCAATGTTTAATGACTACATTGATCAACTATCACTCATCGAGCTCCCCCTCCTTGACCGTCAGTTCACTTGGTCCAGCAACCGTGCGGCTCCGACCCTTGAAAGAATTGATCGCATCTTTATCAACCTGGCTTGGGACGTGACCTTTCCCAACACTTCAGTCTCCTCCATCACAAGGTTTATCTCTGATCACGTTCCGCTCATCGTCTCCATATCCTCCTCCGTTCCTCGCCCTGCCATTTTCCGTTTTGAAAATGCTTGGGCCTCGCACCCAACCTGTAGACCGCTGATTTCAAACGCCTGGGCCTCGGCCCGTCAGCTATCGAACGGCGCGTCAACTCTGGTTGCTGCCATCAAGAAAACTCGTCTTGCCCTTAAAACTTGGCGCAGATCTCTACTCCCTCTAAATTCCCAAGAATCTGACTGTAAAATTATCATTAATATTCTCGACCGTGTTGAGGAGATCAGAAATATCTCTCCGCCTGAAATTAAACTTAGAAAAGTTATCATCTGTGTAGCATCCCAATTGTCTAACAATTGTAATGCTACTTGGTCTAGTAATATAATGGCTACTTCAAATATATAATTGTTGCATCATCATTATATCATGCTTATGTCATCATACCACCTTGCATTTGAGCATCATATAAACCCCTTTTGATTTGGTTCTTCTCTCATATGCATTGTAAATTGTATTTGCCTCTTGATATTGTATTTGGTTCTTGATATATTGTTTAAATGCCCAAGTTGAGTTGGGGGCATATCTCTTTCAACTCCACCACCTTTTCTTCCACCACCTTATAATTCCACCATCCAACTAAATGTGAGCTTTGCACTTTATTTGGGTTTTACCTCTAGCTCATGTGGGTTGGGATGGATCCAATTCCATCTCCACATGCTCTCATATATGCACCATATTGTTTTCACATTATTGGGTTATGAGAGCCACATGGCCACCTTTGCATGCCTTGTGAGTGGGACCCTTTTTCCTAGCTTCCATATGGATTATTATGGAATTATGCTCATGTTGGGGTATTTTTGGGACTATTGAGCATCTAGTGGCACATACACACTAGCAAGTCCCATTTCTATTCAAACATGGTCATCTCCATCCACCCATCACCACCTCCCTTTTCTTCTCTCTTTTGGCCATTTCTTGCTTGAGCTTGTTTTGGTCTTGCTTGATCTTGTCAAAGAGAACCACACCACATCTCTCTCTCTCTCTCTCTCTCTCTCTCTCTCTAAAACCCTAATCTACCATACCCCCATCAAGCCCTACACCTAATCTCCCCTCTTCACCATCCCCATGACCAAACCCTAGCTACCATGTTCCCCTCTCTCTCGGCCTTACCCCCCTCTCTCCTCTAGCTGGCCCTACCTGGTTCCTCACCCTGGCCCACCTAGCTACCTCCCCTCCCTAACCCGAGCCATACCTAACCCTAACCGAAGCTCCCAACCCTAGCTATCTAGCCCGAGCCTCCCCCTCCTCTCTCTAGCTCTCTCTGCCAAGGTGGCCCCAGCCCGAGCCTGGCCTGCCCTGCCCCACCTGCCAGCTCCCTACCCTTTCACCACCTCGCCCTGCCCCTGCCCTGCCCGACCGAGCACGTGAGAGGAGGAAGGAAAGGTGGCCGAGCCACCTTTTCTCTGCCCCACTCCCCCACGACACCCCTCTCCCTCCCTCTGCTTTATCTCCTACCTCTCTGCCTCGCCCAGACCATCTCCAGATCTCCCCAGGGCGCCTCCCCTCTCCCCTCTTCCCCACCATCTCCGGCTACCCCATAGCCGCCCACCGTCGGCCTCTACTCCGTCCAGTCGATCCAGCCGTACAGCGCGTCCGAGAAGAGGCCTGGGAGATCGAGGACGCTCCGCTGCGTCGCCCTGTACACGGAGCCGAGCAGGAGGAGCCCCAGGAGCGCTGGACCACCGCCGACCCGACGCGAAACCCTAGTCCGCTCGGCCTCTGCAACGCCGTCGCCCTGCTGCGCCTCGACCCGATCCACCTACACCGACGCACTCTCGATGAGCCTCTGACCACCCTGGACAAGTCCCTGTCCAGCGTCGCTTCCTGTGTGCACCGATCGTTTCGTCGAACGCCCTCTGCTCGCCGCCGCTCTTTTCTGTCTGCTCGCGCTAGCATCGCTTAGCCCTCATCTAGCCGCGCAGCCGAACCCCAGCAGCAACCCCAGGCCACCGCAGTGGTTCCGCCTCTGCGCGCGCGCCCCAGATCGCGCGTTCGAGCCCCGCCGCGGCGCCCTGTCGAGCACCGATCGATCGGCAGAGAGCAGAGGAAGATCCACAGTGCGCGTCGTCCATTTTGCAGAAAACCCCTCCTCTAGTTTTTGCCTCAACCCGCGGTGCTCGTGGCCCACTAGACAGCCACCCAAGCAATCTTGCAAAGAAACCCCCGTATAACCCCAGCCTCAACCCGCGCTCCCCTAGCGACGCCACGTGGTTCACCCTGGGGCTTCACTGTCACGTGGGGCCGAAGTTCCTGTCGGGCCCGCTCGTCAGTCGCATAGGCTAGGGAGCCCCGCGGTGAGAAACACCTGTGCTGCACGCTGTGTTGCTGAGTCAGCGTGGCCCCACCCGTCAGCGACAGTGGCTGGGTCTGTCTGGGTATAAAAAGCTTTTCTGCATATCTGTTTTAATTCAAATCTTTTCAAAATTCAAATTTAATTCTGTTTTTAAATAACTTTTAAAATACAAACCCAATTAATACAAATAATATATGATTTCAAATCAGAAAAATATGAGGAATTCAAATATGCTATTCAAAATATATTTTGAACACTTAAAATTCCAAGTTGATTAAAATTACAATAAAATGCCCTTTTTCTTATTTAATTAATAACTTTTGTTTTGTAACTCCAATTTTAACAAATGATATGTCTAAAATGATTAGCTCGACGAGACCTTTCTGTTTATGCATTCCTTGATTTGTTTTGTAGCATGCATCATATAAATATATTGTGAACAGCAACTAATTTGAGTATAAAATGTGATTAAAACTCAACAAAATGATTTATTCTTGTATGCCACACCTCACCCATGCCATGCTACTTTAATGCCATGCAAATTGTGCATCATTCATCATGGCATGATTGTTTGCTTGTCGCATTTATTCATATGCTTGCGCACTTTATTTATGTTGGCCCTTGTTTGTTTGGTTCTTCTTCGGATAGACGCTGAGCAGGGGATATATCAAGAGAACCCAGGAGCACTACCCAGATCCTTCTCTCGCTTCAAATGAGCTGCCAGGCAAGCACTACCACATGCTTGCATACATATAGTACCTACTGCCTCTATCTTATTCTTGCATCATTGAGTCGCGATTGCATTAAATTGAATCCCAAGTATTGCATAGCCTTTATTTTTAAACCCCACCGAAGCTTGTTCCTCCATCCCATGAGCCATTACTACAGGAGTTGTTTGAGCCATGCGAGTCGTAGAACAGCATGTGTAGGGTATGTGAGTGTCTGATGGATAACGAGGTACCTATACAACATAATCTGAGTAGTAATGGGATAACTAATGAAAGTGGCACCGGTGAGCCATATCTGTTATTTGGTTTTTCAGGCTCACTTGTGTCCCGTAGGACCCCGAGTACTTGATTCCTGTTCCTTGAATATTCGCGCTACCCACATCCGGGAGGCTTATGAACCCCCCTGAGCCAGAGCTTGATTCATTCTTATTTCTTGGGGCCACAAACTAGTTTGAGGTTTTATTTACTATCCTGTACTTATGCCATGCTTTACCGCTTTATTTAAATTGTGCGAGGTACTGCACACTGTACTGTTTAGGAAAGCGGAGTGTTTTCGCGGTGTCGACAAGCCCAGTCACATTTTCGGGTTCCCAGTCGTTCACATCCATTGACGCAAACCTTGAGTCCGTCTCGGAGTCAGCTAACTTCGTTGCGGGTAGCTCAATGGGGTGGCCCCCTGAAATACTTCTGAATCCTGTGATCGCTTTGTCGTGACTGCCTCGTTGGGTTTTGATTTGGTTTTTCCGAGGCATATCGAGTGTGTGTTGCTATTTGTGCACCCCTGCAGGGTAAAACTTTCTGAAAGCCGTGTCCGCGGTTATGGACGACTTGGAGCACAGTTTCTCGATCATAGACAAGCATAACTAAAGTACCGCTTTTAAGTTGACTAGACTAGGTACCTGACTAGTAAATAGTGCAACACTCACGGAATGGATAATAAAACTGCCAACGGATGGGGGTTGTTCGTCCGCTTCCTCGTCGGTAAGCGAGGAGGAGGATGGATCTGTGGATATTACCATTATAACTGTTATAACCGTTGTTATTAATTCACGGACCTCCGTCTATCTCTGGTTAGGCGGATGGTTAGCGAGTATCTATAGAATTGATAGGGTTTATCTTTTGCTGCAATTGCGTCACCCCAGGTTGTGTGCCCTTTAGAGGCATAAAGACTTGCTGAGTACCCCTAGGGTCTCACACGATAAATTATTGGTTCAGATGCACAGGTACACTCACAAGATGGATACTGGGTGGAGGAGACGGACGATGTGGGCAACGATCATTCGGTGTAGAGATTCCGGGAACGGGGATCCGTGAGATCTGTGGGCGGGATGTGCTTATTTATGGGGCATCTTATGCCGATTTGCTTCTTATCCGTACTCGGATTTTGTCTTCCGCTTCCGCTTGATACTCTGATGTTTGATGTATGAGGAGATATCCTAAACTATTATATCTATCTAGGATATGTGGATCTTGCCGTATGGCGTTGCTATATTTCCTTTCTTTTTAGATGGAATGGCTCTGATGTACTGTTGTATGGTGGCTTGCATACATACTCATTTGTGTATGTAGTTGATCCCTTCGCCTGCCGATTACGCCGCCCGTTCTTGTCCCGATGTTTGGAAATGGTTAGGACGGCCGAAAGGTCTACCTGTGAGTGGCATTTGGGCCCCACCGTACTATTTTAACCATTTCCGTTCATCCAGGCTGGTAACTAGGAGCGTAATTCACCGAGGTAGTTACAATTGGTATCAGAGCCATCCCGACCTTCAGGGTCTCAGCCAAATGGTCGTTGTCAGTTTAGAAAATATTTTGGTAGTTATGTATACTAGGGAAAAACAAAATGCGAGAGTAGGACTGCTTCCACTTTTCTTCTTACCCAACCACCCACCTTTGTCTGGTAAGGGAGTGTAACGTTTTCAGTCCTCTTCTTAAAAATTCAAACTAGGATTCACGTGTTCTGGGTTTCCGTAGTACCATAGAAAGTGTGTGTGTGTGTGTGTGTGTGTGTAATTCCTTGTCTATCTGTTGCATCCAGTTTGTTATCACAATCTGCCTTTGGTTATCAACTGTTGGTACATTCCATACTGACAGGCTTTTGAAAACCGGTGCGATCTATCTGACTCCTTGTTAACCGGTGCCATCTTCTTAAGGGTGTCCTTCCTTCTAGCTACTCCACATTCTGTGCAAGCAGCAGTAGCTAATCTCTACCTGACAAGTGTTTTTGCGCATCTATTGGTATTTTTAATGCCGAAAAATGCGGAAAATTTTTCTTTGATACATCTGTGTTTCCACACTCCTTTCCAGTCATGTGTGAAACATTATCTATCTTCCTTTTATCAGCATGTCCAGGATAACTCATTCCTTTATCACCGGCGCTTAATCCTGGAGTTTCTTTTCATCTCCTTTTCTCTTGGGCTAATTACATAACATGTGTCGATCCGATGCTGATGATTGTAATTTGGCTCTCGGCATAGCTATATTCCACTCATGATAAGTGTCGATTGGAATATAGAAAAATGCAATCACCTCTATCCTCCAAATGGTAACGGTTATCTCATGTGATTTTGAGTACACCGTGATCATATCTATGCATATTCAAGCATCTTTGGCAATCCGGAGTTTCTCAAGGCACTACGGCGGTCTATCATCTATCCATCGTGCTGCACATCTTTTTGAACTCCATATCTGCAAAATTCTCTTTGAGATGAGGGAATCACATCTTTTCGTCTCTGATAGCTTTGCTTGAGGTATGAGCTATCATCGTTTCTTTATCCAAGATCTCTTTATCTTTGTAACCGGTGATCCAATCGGCAATGTGAACCAGGTGACATCTCTTTTTCTTCCGAAGGACCAGATAATCTATTCTTCTAGTGCATCTTCTTCAACACGAACCCGTGCTCTTAATATTGATCTTTCTAAGAGCGTTGAGCTCAGGAAGTGTTTCGAGCATTTGTTCGTTTCTCCCGCCTCTTGAACTTGATATTCTGGGAATATCCTGTTAATCCATGGTGGTATATGTTGATAATATGCTTGCCTATTCGATATCAATGGAAGAACATGGAAGATCATCTGTGTCTCTTTCTCTCTCAAGCTTCGTGAACACTGCCTGTGTGCAAAGTTCTCAAAGCGTGAATTCCGACTTTTGAAGTCACCTATCTCGGCCATGCCCTTCTACTAAATAGATTGCTTCAATTCTGGAATTAGCAAGTCCATTGTTAATTCCATCCTCCATCTTCAACCAATCCGGAGTTGTTCCTTGTTGGCAAGTTATCATCGTCGTTCCGCCGAAGATTTCCTCAAGACTTCTAAATCTCTCTCAATCATTTCAAGAAGAACATGGAGTTCTTTCACCTCAGTCTCGTCAAGTGATCTCTTGAAAACCCTCTCGCTCTATCGTCTATGCTCAATCCACCGGAGGCCATGAAGACTTTTCAGATCTTGTTTTCCTTCCGTTCAAGTTGGTGCTATCTTTTCTGTAGCTGTTGAATCTTGCAGTTGTTCTCCGTAACCTTCCTTCATATCTTTCCGGTGGCTTGGTACTTCAGACATGACGACAACATCATCACCATTATCTATCTTGGATCCGGTGAATCGTTTGTATCTATCCTTGTTTTCTAGCGGAGTTCCATGAGCTCTACTTGTCAATACCTTCAGTCTGTTTCGGTAGTTGGGTTGCATGGTTTTCTTATTCATGTGCGGAGTAATGCTTTGAGTGCGGGATGGAGTAGCTACCATACCACTACTCTTATCATTCGCTCTTGTACATTGAATTGGTGAATTAATGTGATTTCACTCATTCCACGGAAGTTAGAAGTGGCCTTTATCCCTCGATACTTTTACTTCCATCTTTGTTCTCCGAAGTGCTCTCTCGAACAAAGTAATCAATAATCTCTTGTTGGTGATCTCACCCTTTCTACACGGAGCAAAATCCTCAATTATCTGGTGGAAACAAACGCAAACTCTTTTCTATCCTCGTCTTTCTACCGGTGCTCGACATCCCCAAACAAGATGGAAGGAAACTATCTCTCTCCTTGTTTCATCAATTCTTTTTCTGTGGTGAAGCCAATTATGGTTGATGCCATCAGCCGCAAGTCTATTGCGTTAGCCTCAAGGCTAAAGAAAGCAATAAGTATCTCTACGATAAACTCCAGATCATCCACATTCTTTGCTTCTCGGGATTCCACCATGATCTGGCTTCACATCCGTCTCGAGAAGTTATATCCGTGCACCTCATTTGCGTGATCCTTTAGGTCTTACCGGCGCAACAAGAATCTAATCCGGCGAGGTCTAACTAAATCTTTCTGTTCATATCAAGGGGCTCTATTGTTTGAAGGCAATATTGTTTCCGTACTTCATTTCTCAAATCCGAGAGAAGTTACGATGCTATTGTCATAGTGGTTCAAACCTCTCCAATCTAGCTCTTTTTCTTCCGGCGACACAAAGATCCATCCTCTCTAGTATCGGTAAATCTTTAATCTTAACGGTGTGCCTTTCTATATCCATGATGCATCATCTTGTTCTTTCTTTCACCAGTGGATCTTTTTCTTTTATCATGTTTCTTGAGAAAACCGGAGCTATGTTCATCCTATCCTTCTTGTCTCACGACAATCCTTCAACTCTTCTAACTGTTGTTTCTCAAGCAAAACGCAATACTCGCAACAAGTCTAGCTAGTTTTGCAAGGTGTAGTGGTCACACCATTCCGTTGTTCATCAACTTGGGAACGTAAGGGTCACCTTCGTTCGAACACCCGCCTCTCCTTGTGTTGTTTTCTTTTTCCTAGGAATCTTGGGGCGAGATTCTTGTTTAGTGGGGGAGAGTTGTAGCATCCCAATTGTCTAACAATTGTAATGCTACTTGGTCTAGTAATATAATGGCTACTTCAAATATATAATTGTTCCATCATCATTATATCATGCTCATGTCATCATGCCACCTTGCATTTGAACATCATATAAACCCCTTTTGATTTGGTTCTTCTCTCATATGCATTGTAAATTGTATTTGCCTCTTGATATTGTATTTGGTTCTTGATATATTGTTTAAATGCCCAAGTTGAGTTGGGGGCATATCTCTTTCAACTCCACCACCTTATAATTCCACCATCCAACTAAATGTGAGCTTTGCACTTTATTTGGGTTTTACCTCTAGCTCATGTGGGTTGGGATGGATCCAATTCCATCTCCACATGCTCTCATATATGCACCATATTGTTTTCACATTATTGGGTTATGAGAGCCACATGGCCACCTTTGCATGCCTTGTGAGTGGGACCCTTTTTCCTAGCTTCCATATGGATTATTATGGAATTATGCTCATGTTGGGGTATTTTTGGGACTATTGAGCATCTAGTGGCACATACACACTAGCAAGTCCCATTTCTATTCAAACATGGTCATCTCCATCCACCCATCACCACCTCCCTTTTCTTCTCTCTTTTGGCCATTTCTTGCTTGAGCTTGTTTTGGTCTTGCTTGATCTTGTCAAAGAGAACCACACCACATCTATCTCTCTCTAAAACCCTAATCTACCATACCCCCATCAAGCCCTACACCTAATCTCCCCTCTTCACCATCCCCATGACCAAACCCTAGCTACCATGTTCCCCTCTCTCTCGGCCTTACCCCCCTCTCTCCTCTAGCTGGCCCTACCTGGTTCCTCACCCTGGCCCACCTAGCTACCTCCCCTCCCTAACCCGAGCCATACCTAACCCTAACCGAAGCTCCCAACCCTAGCTATCTAGCCCGAGCCTTCCCCTCCTCTCTCTAGCTCTCTCTCTGCCAAGGTGGCCCCAGCCCGAGCCTGGCCTGCCCTGCCCCACCTGCCAGCTCCCTACCCTTTCACCACCTCGCCCTGCCCCTGCCCTGCCCGACCGAGCACGTGAGAGGAGGAAGGAAAGGTGGCCGAGCCACCTTTTCTCTGCCCCACTCCCCCACGGCACCCCTCTCCCTCCCTCTGCTTTATCTCCTACCTCTCTGCCTCACCTAGACCATCTCCAGATCTCCCCAGGGCGCCTGCCCTCTCCCCTCTTCCCCACCGTCTCTGGCTACCCCATAGCCGCCCACCGTCGGCCTCTACTCCGTCCAGTCGATCCAGCCGTACAGCGCGTCCGAGAAGAGGCCTGGGAGATCGAGGACGCTCCGCTGCGTCGCCCTGTACACGGAGCCGAGCAGGAGGAGCCCCAGGAGCGCTGGACCACCGCCGACCCGATGCGAAACCCTAGTCCGCTCGGCCTCTGCAACGCCGTCGCCCTGCTGCGCCTCGACCCGATCCACCTACACCGACGCACTCTCGGTGAGCCTCTGACCACCCTGGACAAGTCCCTGTCCAGCGTCGCTTCCTGTGTGCACCGATCGTTTCGTCGAACGCCCTCTGCTCGCCGCCGCTCTTTTCTGTCTGCTCGCGCTAGCATCGCTTAGCCCTCATCTAGCCGCGCAGCCGAACCCCAGCAGCAACCCCAGGCCACCGCAGTGGTTCTGCCTCTGCACGGGCGCCCCAGATCGCGCGTTCGAGCCCCGCCGCGGCGCCCTGTCGAGCACCGATCGATCGGCAGAGAGCAGAGGAAGATCCACAGTGCGCGTCGTCCGTTTTGCAGAAAACCCCTCCTCTAGTTTTTGCCTCAACCCGCGGTGCTCGTGGCCCACTAGACAGCCACCCAAGCAATCTTGCAAAGAAACCCCCGTATAACCCCAGCCTCAACCCGCGCTCCCCTAGCGACGCCACGTGGTCCACCCTGGGGCTTCACTGTCACGTGGGGCCGAAGTTCCTGTCGGGCCCGCTCGTCAGTCGCATAGGCTAGGGAGCCCCGCGGTGAGAAACACCTGTGCTGCACGCTGTGTTGCTGAGTCAGCGTGGCCCCACCCGTCAGCGACAGTGGCTGGGTCTGTCTGGGTATAAAAAGCTTTTCTGCATATCTGTTTTAATTCAAATCTTTTCAAAATTCAAATTTAATTCTGTTTTTAAATAACTTTTAAAATACAAACCCAATTAATACAAATAATATATGATTTCAAATCAGAAAAATATGAGGAATTCAAATATGCTATTCAAAATATATTTTGAACACTTAAAATTCCAAGTTGATTAAAATTACAATAAAATGCCCTTTTTCTTATTTAATTAATAACTTTTGTTTTGTAACTCCAATTTTAACAAATGATATGTCTAAAATGATTAGCTCGACGAGACCTTTCTGTTTATGCATTCCTTGGTTTGTTTTGTAGCATGCATCATATAAATATATTGTGAACAGCAACTAATTTGAGTATAAAATGTGATTAAAACTCAACAAAATGATTTATTCTTGTATGCCACACCTCACCCATGCCATGCTACTTTAATGCCATGCAAATTGTGCATCATTCATCATGGCATGATTGTTTGCTTGTCGCATTTATTCATATGCTTGCGCACTTTATTTATGTTGGCCCTTGTTTGTTTGGTTCTTCTTCGGATAGACGCTGAGCAGGGGATATATCAAGAGAACCCAGGAGCACTACCCAGATCCTTCTCTCGCTTCAACTGAGCTGCCAGGCAAGCACTACCACATGCTTGCATACATATAGTACCTACTGCCTCTATCTTATTCTTGCATCATTGAGTCGCGATTGCATTAAATTGAATCCCAAGTATTGCATAGCCTTTATTTTTAAACCCCACCGAAGCTTGTTCCTCCATCCCATGAGCCATTACTACAGGAGTTGTTTGAGCCATGCGAGTCGTAGAACAGCATGTGTAGGGTATGTGAGTGTCTGATGGATAACGAGGTACCTATACAACATAATCTGAGTAGTAATGGGATAACTAATGAAAGTGGCACCGGTGAGCCATATCTGTTATTTGGTTTTTCAGGCTCACTTGTGTCCCGTAGGACCCCGAGTACTTGATTCCTGTTCCTTGAATATTCGCGCTACCCACATCCGGGAGGCTTATGAACCCCCCTGAGCCAGAGCTTGATTCATTCTTATTTCTTGGGGCCACAAACTAGTTTGAGGTTTTATTTACTATCCTGTACTTATGCCATGCTTTACCGCTTTATTTAAATTGTGCGAGGTACTGCACACTGTACTGTTTAGGAAAGCGGAGTGTTTTCGCGGTGTCGACAAGCCCAGTCACATTTTCGGGTTCCCAGTCATTCACATCCATTGACGCAAACCTTGAGTCCGTCTCGGAGTCAGCTAACTTCGTTGCGGGTAGCTCAATGGGGTGGCCCCCTGAAATACTTCTGAATCCTGTGATCGCTTTGTCGTGACTGCCTCGTTGGGTTTTGATTTGGTTTTTCCGAGGCATATTGAGTGTGTGTTGCTATTTGTGCACCCCTGCAGGGTAAAACTTTCTGAAAGCCGTGTCCGCGGTTATGGACGACTTGGAGCACAGTTTCTCGATCATAGACAAGCATAACTAAAGTACCGCTTTTAAGTTGACTAGACTAGGTACCTGACTAGTAAATAGTGCAACACTCACGGAATGGATAATAAAACTGCCAACGGATGGGGGTTGTTCGTCCGCTTCCTCGTCGGTAAGCGAGGAGGAGGATGGATCTGTGGATATTACCATTATAACTGTTATAACCGTTGTTATTAATTCACGGACCTCCGTCTATCTCTGGTTAGGCGGATGGTTAGCGAGTATCTATAGAATTGATAGGGTTTATCTTTTGCTGCAATTGCGTCACCCCAGGTTGTGTCCCCTTTAGAGGCATAAAGACTTGCTGAGTACCCCTAGGGTCTCACACGATAAATTATTGGTTCAGATGCACAGGTACACTCACAAGATGGATACTGGGTGGAGGAGACGGACGATGTGGGCAACGATCATTCGGTGTAGAGATTCCGGGAACGGGGATCCATGAGATCTGTGGGCGGGATGTGCTTATTTATGGGGCATCTTATGCCGATTTGCTTCTTATCCGTACTCGGATTTTGTCTTCCGCTTCCGCTTGATACTCTGATGTTTGATGTATGAGGAGATATCCTAAACTATTATATCTATCTAGGATATGTGGATCTTGCCGTATGGCGTTGCTATATTTCCTTTCTTTTTAGATGGAATGGCTCTGATGTACTGTTGTATGGTGGCTTGCATACATACTCATTTGTGTATGTAGTTGATCCCTTCGCCTGTCGATTACGCCGCCCGTTCTTGTCCCGATGTTTGGAAATGGTTAGGACGGCCAAAAGGTCTACCTGTGAGTGGTATTTGGGCCCCACCGTACTATTTTAACCATTTCCGTTCATCCAGGCTGGTAACTAGGAGCGTAATTCACCGAGGTAGTTACAATCTGCATCCTACAAAGAACTATTAGAGCCAAAGTCGATTCTTGGAAGCAACGTGGTAAAATCCGGGTTGCGATTGAAGCGGATGAAAATACTAGATATTTCCACGCATGTGCTTCTAACCGAATGCGCCGTAATAAAATTTCTGTTCTGACCTCTAATGGAACCGACTATTTTTCCCACGACCACAAAATGACCATCTTCACCGATTTATACACTTGCCTCCTAGGTACTACACCCCCTACTTCTTGGAATTTCTCCCTTCACACACTCTACCCCAACCCTACACCCCAGCTCAGGCACCTAGACGCCCCCTTTTCCGACCAAGAAATCTTCGATGCCTTCCATGACATGAACCTCTCCGCTAGCCCCGAGCCCGACGGCTTTGGTCCTGGATTCTATAGGAAAATGTGGAACACAGTTAAAGCATCCATACGCTCCCTCTTTGACGATTTCTTTGAACATCAAACCGACACTGGCTCCATCAATCGTGCTTACATTATCCTCCTACCCAAAAACGAATCCGCCCGCACGGCTGATGCCTTTCGCCCCATATCCCTCCAAAACTGTCCCATCAAAGGCATCGCTAAAGTTCTCACTAACAGACTCAAACCCCTTATGCCTCTCCTCGTAGGTCAAGATCAATCAGGCTTCATTTCAGGGCGTTGCATCTCCGATAACTTTGTTTACGCTGCTGACCTTTTGAACTGCTGCCATAAATCCAAATCCCCCACGATAGTCATCAAACTGGACTTTAAAAAAGCCTTCGATTCTGTCAAATGGGACTCCCTCCTTACCATCCTCGTGCACCGGGGCTTCCCACCCAAATTCTGCCGGTGGATTTCAGACATCTTAACTACTGGAAAAACCGCCGTCCTCCTAAACGGCATCCCTGGACCTTGGATCAAATGCAAGAATGGCCTGCGCCAGGGAGATCCCCTATTCCCCTTCCTTTTTAACATTGTTGGAGATGTCCTCCCAAAACTCACCTCGCATGCTTGCTCCCTAGGGATCCTTGCCCACCCCATCGTTCACACACTCCCCTGCCCCGTCCTCCAATACGCCGACGACACTTTGATCCTCGCTCGCAGAACCATAGCCACGGCCAAGCATCTTCATACTATTCTGGATGATTTCGCTGCTGCCACTGGCTTGGGCATAAACTTCCATAAGACGCCTTTTATCCCCATGAACGTTTCCGACTCCGACGCGGAATCCATGGCCTCTGCCTTAAGTACCTCTATCTCCCACTTCCCTCAGGTCTACCTTGGGCTCCCCATGTCCCACCAGACACTTCCCTCCTCCGCCTTCACCCTTGCCCTAAGTAGAAGCAATACCCACCTCGCCGGATGGAGCGCGACCCTCCTAAACAAAGGAGGACAGCTTGCTCTTCTCTCGGCTGTCCTCGACAGTCTACCCACTTATCTTATGTCGTCTTTTCCTCTCTCGAAAGAAAACATTGAGAAACTAAATAGGAAAAATAGAGCCTTTTTTTGGGCCCAAGAGGAAACTTGCACAGGTGCGCAATGTCTTGTCGCGTGGGATAAGGTTTGTACTCCAAAAAATGCTGGTGGTCTAGGTGTTAAGAATTTGGAAATCCAGAATACTTGCCTTCTGCTGAAATTCGCTTACAAATTCATGCATGCATCAAACCTACCTTGGCGTGACTGGCTTCTTTACCATTCGCCCTACCCCATACACCACTCCTCAAACACAATGTGCCTTGTCAAAATAGTCAAGCAAAACCTTGATACACTACGACTCATTTCTCAATGCACAGTAGGAAATGGAGATTGTACTTTCTTTTGGCTTGACCGATGGCTTCTCCATGAGCCCTTAGCTACTGCATTCCCCGCCATCTTCTCACACCATACTAAACCTCATATTTTAGTTTCTACGGTTCTGCAGGGCGAGATTGAATCTGACCTTCGTAACAGGCTGACCTCGGCCGCTACTAGCGAGCTCTTGTCTCTTCGTGTCTTGTTGAAGGGGGTCCATCTTTTAGACGCGGACGATCGCCGGACACTGCTCGACGGCTCCAGCTTCTCCACCAAGGGTTCTTATGCCGCCCTCTCGACACAGCTTCAGCACCCCCACCTGGCCAAGGTGTGGGAGTCCTTCGTCCCCCAAAAGGTGAAGATCTTCGGCTAGCTCCTCTCCCTGAACAGACTTAATACACGGGAGAATCTGTACAAGAAGACTATCATTGCCTCCGCAACTTGTCCTAGATGCGACCACTCCTTGGAAAGTCAGAACCACCTCTTCTTCGTTTGCCCTCGCGCAATGGAGGTATGGAATACTCTCCACATTCAGCCGACCTTCCACGACTTCTCTGATTTATGGACCACTCCAACGCCTGCTGGCCTTGACTCCTCTATTTGGCCGTCTATCGCTCTCATCATCCTTTGGAAAATATGGGATGCCAGAAATAGCATGATCTTCAGACATATTGATCAACCCTCTTATGTAACTATTTCTAAAACTGTGGACGACATCACTGTGTGGTCTCATCGTTGTAGGGATGAGGTTCAAAAAAGTCACGCCGGCTTGTGGCGTGACTACCTCTTGTCACGATGCTCGTGAAACCTGTTGTTGGTCTTTGAAGTAATATATTCAGGTGGGATCCTCTCCCCCCGTGATTGTTTCAAAAAAAAACATTGGTAGTTGCATATATTTTTTCTAGAAGTTATCATGCACGCATCACTCCATATAATATACATCAATTTGATTCGTAAAACTGAACACTCATAAGTTTGAGTCTTGCCAGGGTATGTATATATGCACGACATCATCGATTGGTTCTTTTACATTTTTAGGTTGTGTATGTCTTTGTGATGGATTTCCATAATTCTACACGGACGGCCCGAGTTTTTATGTTGCTTTATGTCCGTGTGATCTTCTTTTACAATTTTTTTGGAAAACTTTCATTAACAACACATCACAATTCGTTTCAGTTTTTTGTTTTCGAAAGTTCCACCGATTATTAATAATCATCAACGGTAATCCAAAAAGTAATAAAAATTATAAATAGATTTTTGAACCATATAGCGACGACTGTAGACACTAGCAGCCATCAACCACAAACTAAGTCTTACTCCCTCTGTCACCAAATACGTGACATGTAAAGTTATTAAAAAGTCAATGTTTTCTAACTTTATATTAAAAATATATCAACAACTATAATAAATAAGTATATTATGGAAATATATCTTTTGTTGAGTCTCTAGATATTGATTTGGTATTACAAATCTTTATATTTTTTATAAATATTCTTTGTCAAACTTTGAGAACATTAACTTTTTAATATGTAAGTTTATACTCCAACTTTTTGGGACGGGATTATATGAAGCTTCCCTCTCCCACCCCCACCCGGCCACCCCCACCCCCACCCAAAAAAAAAATGAAGCAAGCAAATAGTAGGTTTTATCTCGTTCTTTTTTGGGGCAAATAGTATGTTGTATCCACGTCCACGTATTTAGGGGATAATTTTTGCTACTCCCTCCGATCCATATTAATTGACTTGTATTTGTCTGGATAAATCTAGACACTACTTAGTATATAGGTTTATCCAAAATTTGACAAATCTAAGTCAATTAATATGGGCTGGAGGGAGTAGCTTAATATATACTCCACTGAATCCTGGCTCCTGGGTGGATCCACGCCTCCACATACCGCGCGCATCTAGCAAGCAGACAGTGACATGGACCTGATTAGCTACCCGTACTCCGCAATTAAGAAACATAAATCTAGAAAGTTGGAAGCCCGAGACCCAAATACGCACGCTAAAATTTGCGCGGCATGCTTCGTCTCGAAGGGAAGAGCAGTGGTACACCGTAGACCACGGCGAGAAGCAATGAGGTAGGCGGCGTACACGGGAAAGGAGAAAAGATTGGAAAGAAGAAAAGAAAGGCTAAGATATATGGGGTCCAACAAGGCCAAGAAAAGTTTGATGGATCCACGTCCGCGCCCAATGTGCACGGCACGCACGCACTGCGTCTGTCACAACTTGGGCAACTTTGCTTTGCTTCGGCAGCTCCTTCTCCTGTCCGTTCTCCAGATCATTTCACGAGATCACAGATTAGAAGGAACTCCTTTTTGTCTCCCTCTGCTTAAAATGATGTTTCGTCTCAGATGGACATGGCAGTTGGCAGACTGCCTACAACTACAACGCTCTAGCCTCTAGACACGAAAAAAAATGCTTAAACGAGTGAAATTGGCCGAGGATTAGTGAAGTCACGGGGTCAAACTTTTCTGGTGGGTAAAAAGGGAAGGATATCCAGATCCAGTAGCGTCCATTTGGGATACAGGTTGGAGAGCCCTGTAGCACCGCATTTTGTCAAGGTGAGTTTGGAAGGCCTTGTGGTGGTCCCGCTTATCAACTTGCTTTCAAACTAATGGAGAAGAAGAAAAGCTCAATGGGAAGTTGGGAACACCCAAAGGAGATCTGAATCGAACGTCTGCCACATTCTTTAGCAGTTTAGCTTGCCGTACCAAGTAAATTGGAGATACGGCGTGCAGACCAAAATGCCCTTGTCTTCTTTCATTGGCATGGATGTCTGGAGAGGATTCTGGCTCCCCGCTAGGTATAGATCTTCTTTTTTAATTTATTTAAGTTACATTCAGAATTTATGAGTGTGAAAGCTTCAGAGATGGCTAGATAGATATGGTAGAATGCAATATAAACCGTAGATTTCGTAGAAAATGTATTTGAACGTGGTCTACAACAACAAAAGTGTAGATGATCTAAAATAGCAAACAACATTGGTACAACATTTGAATACATCATGAAAAACTTAGGCATGTGCATGCCAATGTCCTATGTGTACGTATAATTTTCACGAAAAGTATAACCTTTGTAGCATGTAAAAAACATATTTGGTGATTTTCAATCTGTTTGTTATAGCTCCCGATTTCTAGGTTTTTTTTTCAATGACATAGCGTTTGTTAGAACAACTCCAACTGTACCCTCTATTTCGGACATCAAAAGTATCTGATTCGGTCGGTTTGCAGTGGCTCGCGAACATGCCGGAGGCCCATGACATGTCACTGCACCCAACGCCTTTCTTAGTTTGTTCGCGGCTAGCATTTTTTATAACAAACATAGTTTTTGTTTAATTGAAATGACAACATTACAAGGTAGATCTTGAACTATAAATTAGTCTCGACAAGTGGGTATCCGGCCCAACCTTAAACGATCAAGGACAACTGACAAAAACTAAGTATAAGTATATAGTTTTACAACTGTAACAATTATAGTGACATATATAAATAGTTTTTAGCCGGACTTTGGTTTACAGATACAAGACGAAAAGTGACGCTTTAGGGCACCATTCATGACACTTACCTTCCATCGCCCATCATACAACCTTGTTATGTGTCTGGGTGGTGGAAGTTCTAGACATCGTCGGTTGGACACTAGACAACATGGCCTAGTGTGTTTCTCTTCTCGTCTCAGATACAGTTCTTTGTGTGTACCTTAGGTCTTCTCGAAGGCATCTTCTTCGAGCTAGCTTAATTTATTTTCTTAAAATAAACTTACGTCCCGCTTTATAAATAAAGCTAATGAATTGATACAAAGTGATGAGAAAACTCTCTTATAAAGCAGATAAAAACAAACAAAAAGTACATGAGTAGCCACGTCCCGCTGGAGTACCGAAGACGACTAGCTACATGTGCCACCACGCCTCGTTGTGAAACCACCGGTCCTAGTGACACTACACCTACCAAGTTATCGTTGGAGAGTCACCTCCCCCTCTCGCTGGCAGTGGAGCATCAGTCTTGTCAATGGAAAACAAGGAAGGAGAGTGGTGAAGACATAGCCACACACATAAGATATGAGACCGTCAAGAACACCACGCTCCATGCCAGCGCTAGAAGTTCCTCGAGACGGGGTACGGACTTGCTCACCGATGACACCGAAACCGAAACATGTCCAAGAGGTACCGGAGCTCCACGACGACACATCCAGGAGGGTGACGACGCAAACATGCATTGTCGTCGAGATCGAGATGGTCAATGGTTTTTAGGAGGCTAGGAAGATAACCACAATGACGCCTCCAAGAGGTCTACGCCACCTGCAAACATCATCACCATTGGCGCCAGAGCGCGGGAATTTTGCTCGAAAAACCGTCGCACCACACTCGGGTACCTCAGACCACCCGTTGCCACCAAACCAGGTCTCCAGGACGCGATCTAGGAGACACCTTTGCCGAAGCGCCACCAACACCAGGAATCCCCACCACCCGCTCCTCTCCATCCACACAACCAACGAGAGAAACATCACCATCGCAACACCGCTCATCGGATATCCGGTCGTGCAACCCACTTTACGGGGCCACCGCCCTAGTGTGATAACTCACATCGATGAGCCACCAACCCCTTTGAAAAGGGAGGGATGGGCACAACTAGACCTGAGCTCACCTAGCCTATATCTAGCACAATTGTGGCCATCAGTGGAGGTGGCTTGGCCTCGGAGGACAGCGAGTATACAGGCGCAGCGCAGTGCCTCCGCCTCATGCGCAAAGCGCGCTGCTGATGGCTGTGAAAATAGCCATATTTATCCATGTTTAAATCTTATTTTAAGTTAAGAACTTGACCAAATATGTCTATAGTCTTGCTACTGATGAATAATTATTGCAAAGATGTGCAAATCCTTCTCTTAATTATCATGTGCGAAAAATCACACTTTCATGACGAAATAAGGAGCAATTAATAAAGAATATGTTGTTGACAACACAACCAAGTCAACCAGGGGCAAAAAGGCATTTCGAGGAGCTGTAATGAGCATCAGTACAGGTGAGACCCGCCTGTACAGCCCACCCGTACCACCTGCTGGTAGGGCCCTACCTGCTGGAACCTTCCTTAGCTCAAACAAAACTACTTATGTGAAGGAAGCGAGGTCATTCAAGGAGAGATGCACCCTCTAGCCACCGCAGAACACATTCGCCATTCAGATCTCACATGTCAAATAAATTGTCGGTAGAAAACTGTAAGAAAAAATGCCAAATACAGGGTTCCACAACTAGCAAGACGAACCAAGGACAACTAGCAAGACCTAAGCATAAGTACATGGTTCCACAACTATAACAATTATAGTGATAAATGAAAATAGTTTTTTAACGAACTCGGGTTTACAGATAGAAGGCGGAAAGTGACTCTCTAGGACACCATTCTTAACATTTACCGCCCACTTCCCATCATATAACCTTTTATGTGGCTGGGTGGTGGAAGTTCTAGACATCGTCAGTTGGACACGAGACATCACGATGTTATGTGTTTCTCTTCCTGTCTCGAAGGTAGTCTTTGTGTCTGGCTTATGTATTCTTGAAGGCTTTTTCCTCAAGTTAGCTTAATTAATTTAGTTAAAATAGGCTTTCATCCCGCTTTATAAATAAAGCCAATGAATTGATACAAAGTGACAAGGAAACACTCTTACAAAGAAGATACAAAATAAATAAAAAGTATAAGAGTAGCCACATCCCGCAAGAGTACCGAAGACGAGTAGCTACATGTGCCATCACGCCTCGTTGTGAAACAACTAGACGTAGTCAAACTACACCCACCAAGTTATCATCGGAGAGAGTCACCTCCCCTCTCGCTCCGGTTTGTGGAGCATCGATCCTGCCAATGGACAATGTGGACGGAGAGTGGTGAAGACATAGCCACACGCACAAGATAGGACACCACCAAGAATGTCGCGCTCCACGCCATCCCCAGAAGTGCCTCGTGACGAGTTCGAACTTGCCCACCGATGATGCCAAAATGAGGCCAAGAGGTGCCAAAGCTCCACGATGACGCACCAGGAGGGTGCTGACATGAACACGCCATCATCGTCAAGACTGAGACGGTCAATGGTTTTCATCTGGAGCCGTGAGGCGGGGAAGGTAACCACGACGACGCTCCCAAGGGGTTTATGATACCAGTAGGCATTGTTGCCGTTGACGCCAGAGCGCAGGACTTTCACCCATAAAAACCTTCACACCACAACCAAGTACCTTAAACCACCCCGTTGTCACCAAACCAAGCCTCTAGGATGCGATCTGGGAGCCACCTTTGCCGAAGCGCCGCCAACACCAGGATTCCCTGCCACTCTCTCCTTGCCATCCACACAACCAACGAGAGAACCATCACCAATGCAACATCGCTTGCCGAAGATCCGGTTGCATAACCCACTTTACGGAGCCACCGCCGTGGTGTACTAACTCACACCGATGGGCCACCGGCCCCTTTGAAAGGGTTGGGATGGGAACAACTAGACCTGAGCCCGTCTGGCCTAGATCTAGCACAATTGTGGCCATCGATGGAGGTGGTGTGTCCTTGGAGGGCAGCGAGTAGACAAGCATAGTGCCTCCACCTCGTCCACAAGGCGCCTTGCAAACAACACGCAGAACACCATAGGGCCCACCCGGTGACCCAGATCCTCATTGTCCATTGGCGATCCTGGCCCAGGGTGACAACCGAGTTGGGAGAAGGGGCAGGAGGAAGACATGGCGGACGGGAGGTTCGTGGAAAGGTTCAAGAAACTGATGTTGATGGAGAAGGAGAAGAAGGTCCTGGTCATGGACGATCTTGAGGACGAGGAAGGTACGAAGATTGCTGTGGTGGGAAAGGTGCTGGCACCATCGAAGTTTCATATTGACACCATCCGTAGTGCCGCTTCGACCACAATGGGGCAACCCTAGAGGCTTGGAGTTCCAAGTGATGGGGGACAATGTTTTTGTGGCCACCTTTGAGAAGGAACAAGACAGGCGCAGGGTTTGGGAAGGAGCGCTATGGATGGTCAGGAACCATGTTATCTTTTTGGATGACCTCGAGACGAGTATGAGACAGTTTTGGGAGGATCCAAATTTGGATAGTATACCATGATCTATCATTTAACTGGATGAACTCAAAGAGAGTTGAAAGTATTGCAAGCCAGATCAGCGAATTCATCAAGCTGGACACCTCAGGAAATTCAAGGGGCTGGGGACAGAGCTTTCAAGCCAGGATTTGGGTTAATATTAATGAACCTATCCAGAGGTGGATCCTGATAGACTCGTAGAGGCGGAAGGAACTCATTGAGTATCCAATCATGTATGAAAAACTTTTGTACTTTTGATTCTCGTGTGACCTTTTGGGGCACTCGGCGTCTTTCTGCCCGTCGCCGGGCAAGACAGACAAGGAAGGCAACTTGCTGTATGACTCCTCGCTGCGTGCACCGGATCCGAGGAAGATCAAGAAAGATCTAGGGTCGCAGCAGGGAGGAAGAACTGGTCCTGATGGCAGGATGATGAAACAGAAGGGTACAAGGTTACCCCCGACGAACACTGTACCCATGCACATGAACCCTTTTGCGGGGATTGGGGAAATTCGTTTGGGATGGTTCAGACTGGAATGCAGTTCAAAGCCCAGGGAGAGGGCGAGGAAAACCAGTGGCAGCTCATAAACTGGCGATGGGAGCTCAGTCCTATGTTCTGAAGGTGATTGGTGCTACGGGGCTAGAGCTGACCGTGCAAGGAAACAAGCACAATGTACTTGCAAACTCCCCAAGCAAGGTGGATGATGACATACTTGATCTAAATAAAAAACGTGCAATGGAGGAGGTGGCAGATGATTGATGGCACTGCGTCAATGTGTAGTGCTTCGTCGGTAAACCCCAAGAGCAAGGTGTGATGCAGCACAGCAGCAAGTTTTCCCTCAGTAAGAAACCGAGGTTATCGAACCAGTACGAGGAAGGAAACGTCACACAGGTGTTGCAAGAATGTGGAAACCTGCACAACACAAACTCAAGACTTTGCCCCAACGAATCAGTGAGGTTGTCAAGCTCACTGGTTTGCTGTAACAAAGAATTAAACGTATGGTGTGGAAGTTGATGATGGTTTGCAGCAAGTAAACGAGTAACATTGGAGGATGTATCAATGGTAAAGATTGGACCGGGGTCCATAGTTCACTAGAGGTGCTCTCCTTAGATAAACAACATGGCATGAAGGGTAAACAAATTACAGCAGGGCAATTGACAGGAACTGAGCAAGGCATGACAATGCAATACCAGACAAAAAGATCCTATGAGATTCGATTGGGCAATACAACAATATACAAAGACCGCCATCCAACTGCATCTGTGACTAGAATTCCACGTTCAGGTTATCATCCGAACCCCCTCCAGTATTAAGTTGGAAGCAACAGACAACTGCTTTAAGCAAAGTGTGTAAGGTAAACAATCCACTTGTTCTATGAACAAGAGACTGTTGTTTTGTCCTTAGTGGCAACAACACATCTACAACCTAAGAGATTTCTGTCACTTCCCTTGGAAACTAGAGGCATGAACCCACTATCGAGCATAAATACCCCCTCTTGGAGTCACTAGCAACTACTTGGCCAAGATAGCTACTAACAACGGAGAGCATGCAAGATCACAAATAACAGAGACGTGATAGTATCAAATAGACAAAACCATTAATCAATCTGACGTAGTAATCTCAATATCCATCGGATCCCGCAAACATATCATGCATGATTACAAATAGATTAGATATTGATCATGAACGGAGCTCACAAGATCTATACATGAAACCACAAGGAGGAGATACAACCATCTAGCTACTACATGGACCCATAGTCCAAGGTGGAACTACTCACGCTTCATACCGGAGGCATGCATGATGAAGAAGAAAGCCTCCGGGATGATCTCCCCTACGGCAGGGTGCCGGGAAGAGCTTCAGATCCCCTCCAATCTAGGGATGATGGTGGCGGCGGCTACAGAAGGTTTCGTGGAGTTTTGATCGGGTGCCTAGGGTTTCTGCATCGAGGGCTTCTTATAGGCGAAGAGGCGAGGCTGGGAGGCGGCTAGAGGGCCCACACCCTACCCAGGAGCGGGGTGGGCCCACCCACGCCTAGGGGGTGTGGTGGACCTGGCTCGCCCCTCCGTCTCTCCTTTGGACTTCGTGACGCCCACTTTAAATATTGACTTTGGCTTTCGTCCCGTGTAATTCCGAGAATATTGATTTTCTGCCTTTCTGGAACCAAAAACAGAAGAAAACAGGCAACTGGCACTGTGGCAACTTGTTAACAGGTTAGTTCTAGAAAATGTTGAAGGGTTTCGCAGCATAGTAAATCAAAATTTTCTACAGATGCGAACGGGAAAGCCAAGATCTAATCTAGGAGATACAAACAACGAGAGGGATAGATGAGATCTTCATACCCTTGAAGAAATCGCACAGTGGAACGTTCAACAGAACGTGGTTGATATAGTCGTACTAGCCTTCTCCTCCTCGCGATCCGATCCGATCCAACGCCGCAAGTGGTGACACCTCCGAGAGATGCACACGTACGGCACCTCGACGTCTCCTCCTTCCTCGGTCCAGCAAGTGGGGTGGAGAAATAGATTGGATCTACAACACAATGGCGTGGTGCAAAGGTGGAGAGTTTCTGCGGCAGGGCTTCGCCTACGCGCAGTCGGGAGAGAGAGAGAGGAGAGGGCAGCAGTATGGCGGCTAGGATTTTGGGGTGTGGGAGGAGGGTGCGCCCCTGCCCTCTTTATATAGAGGGATGGCTGGCTGCCCTTGCCGCTCCTCCAAGCTCTAGGGCCGGTGGCCACATGGGTGGAGTGGGGGGCAAGTTCCCCCCTTCTAGAAGCTCTCCCTAGGGTTTCCCCTAGGGCTTGGCCGGCTGGGCCTATGGGGCCTTGTGCCCCTGGCCCAATGCGGCCAGGGCACTCCCTCGTAGGCCCACGCCCCCTTCGACAAGTGGGGCCACGTTGGTCCCACTCCGGAAGCTTCTAGAACCTTCTGGTACAATACCGAACATTTCGAAATCCAAAAACTGCTTTCCCTTATATGAATCTTATTCTCCGGACCATTCCGGAACCTCTCGTGATGTCCCGAATCCCATCCGAGACTCCGAACAAAAACTCATAAACCAATTATCCAATCTATCCTAGCATCAAGACACATTAAGTGTGTGACCCTTCGGGTTCGAGAATATGCAGACATGATCTTCTATCAATAATCAACAGCGGGGTCTGGAAACCCATATTGACTCCCACATATTCATCGATGATCATATCGGATGAACCACGACACCAGGATTCAATTAATCCCATATATATTCCCTTCGTCACGCGATATTTTACTTGCCCGAGATTCGATCGTTGGTATCAACATACCTAGTTCAATCTCGTTCACAACAAGTACTTTACTCGTTCCGTAATCCGATATCACTTTGTGATCAACTTCTTAACCACGCGCTTGCAAGCGGTGTTGATATCGATTACCGAGTGGGCCCGAAGTATCTCTCTCCGACTTGGGAGGGACAAATCCCATCTCGATACATACAACCCAACAAGTACTTTCCGATCACCTTAGAGACACCTTTATGATCACCCTCTCATAGGATGACGTTTGATGACCTCAAAGCTTTCTTCCGATACCAGGGAGTTGCATTATCTCATGGTCTAAGGAATACAATATTTGACATAAGAAAAGCTTCGCAAAGATGAACACGATGACATGATCTAATTGCTCTGCTTGATTTGGGTATGTCCATCATATCATTCTCCCAATGATATGATCTCATTATTAATCGACAACTCATGTCTATGGTTAGGAAACCTTAACCATCATTAATCAATGAGCTAGTCCATAGAGGCGTACTAGGGACATGGTGTTGTTCATAAACCACACAAGTATCAACGTTTACGCTTAATACAATTCTAGCATGGAATATAAACTTTATCATGAACAAGAATCATAATAATAACATCTTTATTATTGCCTCTAGGGCATAAATCCAACAGTCTCCCACTTGCACTAGAGTCAATAATCTAGTTTACATCTGGTAACAATCTAACACCCATGGCATTAAGGTGCTGATCATGTTTTGCTCGTGGAAGAGGTTTAGTCAACGGATCTGCGACATTCAGATCCGTATGTACTTTGCTAATCTTCAGATCTCCATCTGTTATATAATCTCGAATTATATGAAACCGGCGGTTGATGTGCTTGGTCTTTGGATGATATCTTGGTTCCTTAGCCAGTGCTATGGCGCCAGTGTTGTCACACAATATCTCCAGTGGGTCCAAGGCACTTGGAACCACACCAAGCTCAGTGATGAAGTTCCTGATCCAAACTCCTTCACTTGACGCTTCTGCAGCAGCCATGTATTCCGATTCTACTGTAGATCCCGTGATCACACTTTGCTTGCAGCTTCTCTAGCTCAGATATACTCCATTCAAAATATAAACGTATCCTGTCTGAGATTTAGAATCATCCGGGTCAGTGTCGAAACTAGCGTCGACATAACCTTTTACGACGAGCTGCTCATCACCTCCATAGACCAAAAACATTTCTTTTGTCCTATTTAAATACTTTAGGATGTTCTTTACGGTTGTCCAGTGTTCCACTCCTGGATCACTTTGGTATCTGCTCGTCAAACTAAGAGCATTGGACACATCCGGTCTAGTACACAGCATGGCATACATGATAGAACCTATGGCCGAGGCATAAGGCACTTTGCTCATGGTTTCTCTATCGTTTACCGTAGCTGGACACTGAGCCTTGCTCAATATCTTACCTGACAACATGGGCACTTAACCTTTCTTTGCCTTATCCATTCTGAACCTTTTCAGAACTTTGTCTAGGTATGTACTTTGGCTTAAAGCTATTAGGCGTCTTTGTCTATCTCTATAGATTTTGATGCCTAATATATAAGCAACTTTCCCTAGGTCTTTCATTGAAAAACATTTGTTCAAATAACTCTTCACATCGTTAAGCATATCAATGCCATTTCCAATAATCAATATGTCATCCACATATAGTACTAAAAATGTCACTAAGCTCCCACTCACTTTCTTGTAGATACAAGCTTCATAGCAATTTGGAACAAATCCAAAGCTCTTGATCACTTGATCAAAACGAAGGTTCCAACTCCGAGATGCTTGCTTCAGTCCATAAATGGAACGCTGAAGTTTGCACAACTTATCAGCATCCTTAGGATCGACAAAACCTTCGGGTTGCATCATATACAACTCTTCATCAATGTTGCCATTGAGGAACGCAGTCTTGACATCCATCTGCCATATTTCATAATCATGAAACGCAACAATTGCTAATAAAATCCGAATGGACTCAAACATCGCTACGGGAGAGAAAGTCTCATCGTAGTCAACACCTTGAACTTGTTGAAAACCTTTCGCGACAAGCCGTGCTTTATAGACAGTAACATTACCATCTACGTTCGTTTTCCTGTTGAAAATCCATTTGCACTCAACGGCCTTTCGGTCGCTAGGAGGGTCCACCAAAGTCCATACTTGGTTTTCGCTCATGGATCCCAATTCGGATTTCATGGCCTCTAGCCATTTCTCAGAGTCTAGGCTCATCATTGCTTCCTCATAGTCCGCAGGTTCACTGTTGTCTACCAACAAGACAGTTAAGACAGGGTTACCTACCACTCAGGAGGGGCACGTGACCGTGTCGACCTGTGACGTTCAGTAGTAGCATCGTCCGAAGCTTCATGATCCTCGTCATTAGCTTCCTTTATTGCTAGTGCAGACGACACTGGAACAATTTTAGGTGTTGCGCTACTCTCCAACTCAAGAGAAGGTTCAATAACCTCGTCTAGCTCTACCTTCCTCCCACTCACTTCTTTCGAGAGAAACTCCTTCTCAAGAAAGGATCCGTTCTTTGCGACAAACACTTTGCCTTCGGATCTGTGGTAGAAGGTATACCCAATCGTTTCCTTAGGGTATCCTATGAAGACGCATTTCTCCGCTTTGGGTTCGAGCTTGTCTGACATCAACTTCTTGATGTAAGCTTCGCATCCCCAAACTTTAAGAAACGACAACTTAGGTTTTGCACCAAACCACAGTTCATACCGTGTCGTCTCAACGGATTTAGATGGTGCCCTATTTAAAGTGAATGCAGCGGTTTCTAATGCATAACCCCAAAATGATAACGGCAAATCTGTAAGAGACATCATTAATCGCACCATATCTAATAGAGTTCGATTCCGACGTTTAGACACACCATTGCGCTGTGGTGTTCCGGGTGGCATGAGTTGCGAAACGATTCTGCTTGCTTTAAGATGCGTGAGAAAATCATAACTCAAATATTCACCTCCACGATCGGATCGTAGAAATTTAATTTTTCGGTTACGATGGTTTTCCACTTCGTTCTGAAATTCCTTAAACTTTTCAAACGTTTCAGATTTATGTTTCATTAAATAGATATACCCATATCTACTTAAGTCATCAGTAAAAGTGAGAAAATAGCGATATCCACCGCGCGTCGAAACACTCATTGGTCCGCATACATCGGTATGTATGATTTCCAACAAGTCCGTTGCTTGCTCCATCATTCCGGAGAACGGGGTTTTGATCATCTTGCCCATGAGGCATGGCTCGCACGTGTCAAATGATTCAAAATCAAGAGACTCCAAAAGTCCATCAGAATGCAGTTTCTTCATGCGTTTTACACCAATATGACCTAGACGGCAGTGCCACAAATAAGTTGAATTATCACTATCTACTTTGCATCTCTTAGCCTCAATGTTATGGATGTGTGTTTCATTGCTTTTGGGATTCAGAAGAAATAAACAATTCATAGCAGGTGCATGACCATAAAAGATGTTACTCATATAAATAGAACAACCATTATTCTCTGATTTAAATGAATAACCGTCTTACAATAAACACGATCCATATATAATGCTCAACGCAGGCACATAATAACATTTATTAAGGTTTAAAACTAATCCCGAAGGTAAAACTAAGGAGAGCGTGCCGACGGCCATCACATCAACTCTTGATCCGTTGCCAACGCGCATCGTCACCTCATCCCTTGCTAGCCGCCGTCTCTTCCCTAGCTCATGTTTCGAGTTACAAATATTAGCAACTGGACCAGTATCAAATACCCAGGCACTACAACGAGCGCTAGTAAGGTAAACATTAATAACATGTATATCAAATATACCTTTAATGGTGCCAGCCTTCTTAGCCGCTAAGTACTTCGGATAGTTGCGCTTCCAGTGACCCTTGTCCTTGCAATAGAAGCACTCAGTGTCCGGCTTAGGTCCAGACTTGAGCTTCTTCTCAGCAGGGGCAACACGCTTGCCGCTGCCTTTCTTGAAGGACTTATTTGCACCCTTACCTTTCTTAAAGCTGGGGGGCTTGTTGACCATCAACACATGATTATCTTTCTTGATGTCCACCTCCGCAGCTTTCAGATTAGCGAAGAGCTCAATGATCGTATCAGTGGAACCAATCTGATTATGAGTAACTACAAAACCTTTGTAGATAGGAGGGAGTGATTGCAGAACTCTGTCAATCTTGAGCTCTTCTGGAATCTTGCAGTCCAGTTGCTCAAGACATTGAGTGTAGCCCGACATGGCGACATCTTAATGGCGTGCTCACTAACGGAACTCCCTTCCTCCATCTTGTAGTTAAAGAATTTCTCAGAGATATCATATCTCTCAGAACGGGCATGAGTCTGAAACATGGTTTTCAGTTCCTCAAGAGTCTCAAAGGGCCCGGCGAACTCCTCAAAGCGATTTTGAAGGTCCGATTCCATAGCAAACAACATGGTGCTCTTAATCACACCATAATCATCTTTGCGCGACTGATAAACAGCTTTTTCATCAGCCGGCGCATCTACAGCAGGGGCGTCACCTAGCGCTTTCTCAAGGACATAGTTCTTTTGTCCGCCAGCGAGAATGAATCTCAGATTGCGGAACCAGTTGGTGAAGTTAGACCCATTGTTCTTAAGCTTTTCTTTCTCAGCAAAAACGTTGAAGTTGAAGTTGGACTTAGCCATTTGATCTACAAAATTTGCAAGTACAATTTAGACTATGTTCATGATAACTAGTTCAACTTAATAAAATTACTAGATGAACTCCCAATAAATTCAACATCCCTCAAGTTCTTACTGAACATGATCCAAATTCACCACACCTAATCCAATCTTCACGAGAAGAGATGTGGTTTCAATGGTGGACAACAAAGTGTCGATCACATCATTCATATGACTCATGCTTAACCTTTCGGTTCGTGTGTTCCGAGGCCATGTCTATACATGCTAGGCTCGTCAAGTTAAACCCAAGTATTTCCGCGTGTGCAAAACTGGCTTGTGCCCGTTATATGTGAAGGTAGAGTTTATAGCACCCGATCATCACGTGGTGCTTCAACACGACGAACTTTCGCAACGGTGCATACATGGGGAGAACACAGTTTTATCTTGATCTTTAAGTGAGGAATCATCTTATAATGCTACCGTCGCGATCTCAGCATAATAAGATACATAAAGGATAAACATCACATGCATATAATTTTATGTGACATGGTATAGCCAATCTCCGCGCAATTATCTCCATCTTGTGCGTGCCAGCATGATCTCCATCACTCCACCATGATTGCCTCCACCACGAATAGCAACTACAACTATTGCTAACTACTTAGCGATAAAGTAAAGCTATTACATGGCGTATAAGAAGTTGACACACATGTCATACACAATTATAAATACAACCATATGGCTCCTGCCGGTTGTGTACTCATCGACATGCAAGTCGTGAAATATTACAAAACATGATCATTGCATACAACATACACATCATATCTTGGGCCATACCATATCACAGAAACACTCCCTAGGGCATAATTCTAACAACTCCCTGGTATCGGAAGAAAGATTTGAGGTCATCAAACGTCATCCTATGAGAGGGTGATCATAAAGGTGTCTCTCAAGTGATCGGAAAGTACCTGTTGGGTTGTATGTATCGAGATGGGATTTGTCCCTCCCAAGTCGAAGAGATATACTTCGGGCCCACTCGGTAATCGATATCAACACCGCTTGCAAGCATGTGGTTAAGGAGTTAATCACAAAGTGATATCGGATTACGGAACGAGTAAAGTACTTGCTGTGAACGAGATTGAACTAGGTATGACGGTACCGACGATCAAATCTCGGGCAAGTAAAATATCGCGAGGCGAAGGGAATATATATATGGGATTCATTGAATCCTGGCATCGTGGTTCATCCAATATGATCATCGATGAATGTGTGGGAGTTAATATGGGTTTCCAGACCCCGCTGTTGATTATTGATATAAGATCATGTCTGCATATTCTCGAACCCGAAGGGTCACACACTTAATGTGTCTTGATGCTAGGATAGATTGGATAATTGGTTTATGAGTTTTTGTTCGGAGTCTCGGATGGGATTCGGGACATCACGAGAGGTTCCGGAATGGTCCGGAGAATAAGATTCATCTAAGGCAATGCAGTTTTTGGAGTTCGGAATTATTTCGGGTTAATCGGTATTGTACCGGAAGCTTCTAGAACCTTCCGGAGGGGGACCAACGTGGCCCCACCTGCCGGGAGGGGCATGGGCCTATGAGGGAGTGCCCTGGCCGCATTGGTCCAGGGGCACAAGGCCCCATAGGGCCCAACCGGCCAACCTAGGGTAAAACCCTAGGGGAGCTTCTAGAAGGGGGGAAACTTGCCACCCACTCCTCCCTCCTTGGCCGCCGGCCCTAGGGCTTGGGGGAGGGGCAAGGGCTGGCCGCCCACCCCTCTATATAAATAGGGCTGGGGGCGCACCCCCTCCCACACCTCCTCCTCAAGCCCTAGCCGCCCTGCTGCCCTCCTCTCTCTCTCCCTCCCGACTGCACGTAGGCGAAGCCCTGCTGCAGAAACTCTCCACCACTTGCACCGCGCCGTCGCGTTGTAGATCCAATCCGTCTCTCCACCATACTTGCTGGACCGAGGAAGGAGGATACGTCAAGGTGCCTCACGTGTGCATCTCTTGGAGGCATCGCCACTTGCGGTGTTAGATCGGATCGGATCGCGAGGAGGAGAAGCGAGTACAACTACATCACCCACGTTCCGTCGAACGTTCCGCTGTGCGAATCTTCAATGGTATGAAGATCTCATCTAATCCCCCTCGTTGTTTGCATCTCCTAGATTAGATATTGGCTTTCCCCGTTCGTATCAGTAGAAAATTTTGATTTACTATGCTGTGAAACCCTTCAGTGGTATCAGAGCTAGATCTATGCGTAGATGTGTTTCACGAGTAGAACGCAACATGGTTGTTACAGGCGTTGATGTTTTCTGTTGCAAGCCTCTTGTTTGTGTACTTCTTATGACGCGGGATAGTGAGATCAAAGCGGTCCAGGCTAACCTTACGCGACGTCATTCGCGAGACCGGCTCCACACTTGACGTGTGGCTTGTTCCACACATGCGGCTGGTGGATGCCTGTTTCTCTCACTATAGTTGTCATGGGATTTACACCGGAGTTTGGCAACCATAATATCACCGTTGTGGCTTTCCGTAGGTAAGAATCGTTCTTAGCTTGTTACTCCCATAAGCCACGTAAAACATGCAACAACAAAGTAGAGGCATCTAACTTGTTTTTGCAAGGAGTGTTTTCTGTGATATGGTATGGCCCAAGATGTGATGTGTATGTTGTATGCGATGATCATGTTTTGTAATGTTTCACGACTTGCATGTCGATGAGTACACAACCGGCAGGAGCCATATGGTTGCCTTTATAATTGTGTATGACCTGTGTGTCAACTTCTTATACGCCATGTAATAGCTTTACTTTATCGCTAAGTAGTTAGCAATAGTTGTAGTTGCTATTCGTGGTGGAGGCAATCATGGTGGAGTGATGGAGATCATGCCGGCACGCACAAGATGGAGATCATTGCGCGAAGATTGGCTATACCATGTCACATAAAGTTATATGCATGTGATGTTTATCCTTTTATGTATCTTATTTTGCTTAGATCGCGACGGTAGCATTATAAGATGATTCCTCACTTAAAGATCAACATAAAACTGTGTTCTCCCCATGTATGCACCGTTGCGAAAGTTCGTCGTGTCCAAGCATCACGTGATGATCGGGTGCTATAGACTCTACGTTCACATACAACGAGTGCAAGCCAGTTTTGCACACGCGGAAATACTTGGGTTTGACTTGACGAGCCTAGCATGTACAGAAATGGCCTCGGAACACATGAACCGAAAGGTTAAGCATGAGTCATATGAATGATATGATCGACACTTCATTGTCCACCATTGAAGCCACATCTCTTCTCGTGAAGATCGGATTAGGTGTGGTGAATTTGGATCATGTTCACTAAACAACTCGAGGGATGTTGAATTTAGTGGGAGTTCATCTAGTAATTTGATTAAAAGTTGAACTAGTTATCATGAACATAGTCTAATTTGTACTTGCAAATTTTGTAGATCAAATGGCTAAGTCCAACTTCAACTTCAACGTTTTTGCTGAGAAAGAAAAGCTTAGAAACAATGGGTCTAACTTCACCAACTGGTTCCGCAATCTAAGAATCATTCTCTCTGGCGGTTAAAAGGACTATGTCCTTGAGATGCGCTAGGTGACGCCCCTGCTGCAGATGCGCCGACTGATGAGAAAGCTGTCTATCAGTCGCGCAAAGATGATTATGGTGTGATTAAGAGCACCATGTTGTTTGCTATGGAATCGGACCTTCAAAATTGTTTTGAAGACTATCCCGGGCCCTTTGAGATTCTTGAGGAGCTGAAAACTATGTTTCAGACTCAGGCCCGTTCTGAGAGATATGAGATCTCTGAGAAATTCTTTAACTGCAAGATGGAGGAAGGGAGTTCCGTTAGTGAGCACACCATAAAGATGTCGGGCTACACTCAACGCCTTGAGCAACTGGACTGCAAGATTCCAGAGGAGCTCAAGATTGACAAGGTTCTGCAATCACTCCCTCCCAGCTACAAAAGTTTTGTAGTGACTCACAATCAGATTGGTTCCACTGATACGATCACCGAGCTCTTCGCAAAGCTGAAGGCTGCGGAGGTGGACATCAAAAAGGATAATCATGTGTTGATGGTCAACAAGCCCCCCCACCTTCAAGAAAGGTAAGGGTGCAAAGAAGCCCTTCAAGAAAGGCGGCGGCAAGCACGTTGCCCCTGCTGAGAAGAAGCTCAAGTCTGGACCCAAGCCGTACATTGAGTGCTTCTATTGCAAGGACAAGGGTCACTGGAAGCGCAACTATCCGAAGTACTTAGCGGACAAGAAGGCTGGCACCATCAAAGGTATATTTGATATACATGTTATTGATGTTTTCCTTACTAGCCCTCGTTGTAGTGCCTGGGTATTTGATACTGGTTCAGTTGCTAATATTTGTAACTCGAAACAGGAGCTACGGAATAGACGGCGGCTTGTGAGGGATGAGGTGACGATGCGCGTTGGCAACGGATCAAGAGTTGATGTGATGGCCGTCGGCACGCTCTCCTTAGTTTTACCTTCGAGATTAGTTTTAAACCTTAATAAGTGTTATTATGTGCCTGCGTTGAGCATGAACATTATTTCTGGATCGTGTTTATTGCAAGACGGTTATTCATTTAAATCGGAGAATAATTGTTGTTCTATGTATATGAGTAACATCTTTTATGGTCATGCACCTGCTATGAATGGTTTATTTCTTCTGAATCTCGAAAGGGATGAAACACACATCCATAACATTGAGGCTAAGAGATGCAAAGTAGATAGTGATAATACTACTTATTTGTGGCACTGTCGTCTAGGTCATATTGGTGTAAAGCGCATGAAGAAACTCCATTCTGATGGACTTTTGGAGTCTCTTGATTTTGAATCATTTGACACATGCGAACCATGCCTCATGGGCAAGATGATTAAAACCCCGTTCTCCGGTATGATGGAGCGAGCAACGGACTTGTTGGAAATCATACATACCGATGTATGCGGACCGATGAGTGTTTCGACGCGCGGTGGATATCACTATTTTCTCACTTTTACCGATGACTTAAGTAGATATGGGTATATCTATTTAATGAAACATAAATCTGAAACATTTGAAAAGTTCAAAGAATTTCAGAATGAAGTGGAGAACCATCATAACAGAAAGATTAAGTCTCTATGATCCGATCGTGGAGGTGAATATTTGAGTTACGATTTTCTCACGCATCTTAAAGAAAGCGGAATCGTTTCGCAACTCACGCCACCCAGAACACCACAGCGCAATGGTGTGTCTGAACGCCGGAATCGAACTCTATTAGATATGGTCCGATCGATGATGTCTCTTACTGATTTGCCGTTATCATTTTGGGGTTATGCATTAGAAACCGCTGCATTCACTTTAAATAGGGCACCATCTAAATCCGTTGAGACGACACCGTATGAATTGTGGTTTGGTGCTAAACCTAAGTTGTCGTTTCTTAAAGTTTGAGGATGCGAAGCTTACATCAAGAAATTGATGCCGGACAAACTCGAACCCAAAGCGGAGAAATGCGTCTTCATAGGATACCCTAAGGAAACTATTGGGTATACCTTCTATCATAGAACCGATGGCAAAGTGTTTGTCGCAAAGAACGGTTCCTTTCTTGAGAAGGAGCTTCTCTCGAAAGAAGTGAGTAGGAGGAAAGTAGAGCTAGACGAGGTTGTTAAACCTTCTATTGAGTTGGAGAGTAGCGCAGCACCTGAAATTGTTCCAGTGCCGCCTACACCAACAATATAGGAAGCTAATGACAAGGATCATGAAGCTTCGGACGATGCTGCTACCGAACGTCGCAGGTCGAAAAGGTCGCGTGCCCCTCCTGAGTGGTACGGCAACCTTGTCTTGACTGTCTTGTTGGTAGAAGACAGTGAACCTATGAACTATGAGGAAGCGATGGTGAGCCCAGACTCTGAGAAATGGCTAGAAGCCATGAAATCTGAATTGGGATCCATGAGCGAAAACCAAGTATGGACTTTGGTGGACCCTCCTAGCGACCGAAAGGCCATTGAGTGCAAATGGATCTTCAAGAAGAAAACGGACGCGGATGGTAATGTTACCGTCTATAAAGCACGGCTTGTCGCGAAAGGTTTTCGACAAGTTCAAGGTGTTGACTACGATGAGACTTTCTCTCCCGTAGCGATGTTTAAGTCCATTCAGATTTTATTAGCAATTGATGCGTTTCATGATTATGAAATATGGAAGATGGATGTCAAGACTGCTTTCCTCAATGGCAACATTGATGAAGAGTTGTATATGATGCAACCCAAAGGTTTTGTCGATCCTAAGGATGCTGATAAAGTGTGCAAACTTCAGCGTTCCATTTATGGACTGAAGCAAGCATCTCGGAGTTGGAACCTTCGTTTTGATCAAGTGATCAAGAGCTTTGGATTTGTTCCAAATTGCTACGAAGCTTGTATCTACAAGAAAGTGAGTGGGAGCTTAGTGACATTTATGGTACTATATGTGGATGACATATTGATTATTGGAAATGACATTAACATGCTTAACGATGTGAAGAGTTATTTGAACAAATGTTTTTCAATGAAAGACCTAGGTGAAGCTGCTTATATATTGGGCATCAAAATCTATAGCGATAAACAAAGACGCCTTATAGCTTTAAGCTAGAGTACATATCTAGACAAGGTTCTGAAAAGGTTCAGAATGGATAAGGCAAAGAAAGGTTCAGTGCCTATGTTGTCAGGTAAGATATTGAGCAAGGCTCAGTGTCCAGCTACGGTAAATGATAGAGAAGCTATGAGCAAAGTGCCTTATACCTCGGCCATAGGTTCTATCATGTATGCCATGCTGTGTACTAGACCGGATGTGTCCAATGCTCTTAGTTTGACGAGCAGATACCAAAGTGATCCAGGAGTGGAACACTGGACAGCCGTGAAGAACATCCTCAAGTACCTAAATAGGACTAACGAAATGTTCTTAGTCTATGAGGTGATGAACAGCTCGTCGTAAAAGGTTACGTCGACGCTAGTTTCGACACCGACAAGGATGATTCTAAATCTCAGACAGAATACATTTATATTTTGAATGGAGGAGTTGTGAGCTGGAGAAGCTGTAAGCAAAGCGTGATCGCGGGATCTACAGCAGAAGCGGAATACATGGCTGCTACAGAAGCGTCAAGTGAAGGAGTTTGGATCAGGAACTTCATCACTGAGCTTGGCATGATTCCAAGTGCATTGGACCCACTGGAGATATTGTGTGACAACACTGGCGCCATAGCACTCGCTAAGGAACCAAGATATCATCCAAAGACCAAGCATATCAACCGCAAGTTTCATATAATCCGAGATTATATAGCAGATGAAGATCTGAAGATTAGCAAAGTACATACAGATCTGAATGTCGCAGATCCATTGACTAAACCTCTTCCACGTGTAAAACATGATCAGCACCTTAGTGCCATGGGTGTGAGATTGTTGCCAAATGTAAACTAGATTATTGACTCTAGTGCAAGTGGGAGACTGTTGGAATTATGCCCTAGAGGCAATAATAAAGATGTTATTATTATAATTCTTGTTCATGATAAAGTTTATATTCCATGCTAGAATTGTATTAAGCGGAAACTTTAATACTTGTGTGGTTTGTGAACAACACCTTGTCATCAAACGTCATCCTATGAGAGGGTGATCATAAAGGTGTCTCTCAGGTGATCAGAAAGTACCTGTTGGGTTGTATGTATGGAGATGGGATTTGTCCCTCCCAAGTCGGAGAGATATACTTCGGGCCCACTCGGTAATCGATATCAACACTGCTTGCAAGCATGTGGTTAAGGAGTTAATCACAAAGTGATATCGGATTATGGAACGAGTAAAGTACTTGCTGTGAACGAGATTGAACTAGGTATGACAGTACCGACAATCAAATCTCGGGCAAGTAAAATATCGCGAGACGAAGGGAATATATATATGGGATTGATTGAATCCTGGCATCGTGGTTCATCCGATATGATCATCGATGAATGTGTGGGAGTCAATATGGGTTTCCAGACCCCGTTGTTGATTATTGATATAAGATCATGTCTGCATATTCTCGAACCCGAAGGGTCACACACTTAACGTGTCTCGACGCTAGGATAGATTGGATAATTGGTTTATGAGTTTTTGTTCGGAGTCTCGGATGGGATTCGGCACATCACGAGAGGTTCCGGAATGGTCCGGAGAATAAGATTCATATAAGGAAATGCAGTTTTTGGAGTTCAGAATTGTTTCGGGTTAATCGGTATTGTACCGGAAGCTTCTAGAACCTTCCGGAGGGGGACCAACGTGGCCCCACCTGCCGGGAGGGGACATGGGCCTATGAGGGAGTGCCCTGGCCGCATTGGTCCAGGGGCACAAGGCCCCATAGGGCCCAGCCGGCTAACCTAGGGCAAAACCCTAGGGGAGCTTTGTAACACCCTCAGAATCGGCCCTATGCAAGTTTTAGCGCTTCCCGCCAAACCCGCATAGAAATGATTCAAAGGTGCCCACCAGGCACTTGCATGCGGGTGGAAAACAAAGTAATATCATTACACAATAGTCCACGATGGAACCCACAGAACAGATATATACAACAATGACTCCATGAGTCAAGAATACAAATATACAGTACAAAGATCCAAATCACCCTAAAAGGGATACAATGTCCGACTATGGACAAGATGCAAATGGGGCTAAGAGCCCTGAAGAATAACCAATGGCGTCCATAACCCTGCCCAGGCCAAGCCGGAAGGGTAACCCTGCTAACGACGTCTATCTCAAAACCTGCTTAAACAAAAGGGGTGCCGACAAAGGGCAAAGGAAAAAGAGAGAGCGGTCAGTACTGAGGCCAGTACACGGCGAGACTAGAATTCGGCGGTCCTCGCCTACATAGGTATGGTGGACTGAAACGGCAGCGCAGCATGCACTAAACAACCTATAGAGACTCAATACAACTGTCGGCTATCATATAGGGATAAGAAATACCTATTCGGATCTAACCGGAAACTATCACCAAGCATACCCATCCTGGTATTTCCCCCTCGAGACCAAACGAGGAAGTCAACCGAGGACTCACACAGTTGGCAGTTTTATTTATTCAGTTATCGTTGCCGCAATTACTAGTCAGGTATAGATAGTCATCCTGATATAATAAGCAGTGGGCACTTTTAGTGAACCATTCCGTTGTAGTCGTAGTACTTACTAGTCAGATACATATAGCATGAGGCATCCCAAAAACCAGCAGTTGTTGGTACTTTTATTTAGCCATTCCGTTGTAGTTGCAATACTTACTAGTCAGATACAATGGTAACAGGTGACAACTCAAACCAGCAATTGTAGTGAAGCTGATTACTAGTCATTATAAAGTCAAATTTATAGCACTACTTTAGTTATAGTTGTCTATGATCGAGATACTGTGCTCCAAGTTGTCCATAACCGCGGACACGGCTTTCAGAAAGTTTTACCCCGCAGGGGGCACAAATAGCAACACACGCACGATCAACCTCGGAAAAACCAAATAAAACCCAACGAGGCATCACGACAAAGAAATCGCAAGATTCATATAATATTTCAGGGGGCCACCCCACCAAGCTACCCGCTACGAAGTTGGCCGGCTCCGAGACGGACCCAGAGGTTTGTGACGATGGCTGTAAACGACTGGGAACCCGAAAGTGTGACTGGGCTTGTCGATACCGCGAAAACGTGGCACGGGGTTCCAAAACAGTACAACCGCTCCACGCGCAATAGTAAATAAAGCAGTAAAGCATGGCATAATCATGGCATAAGTACAGGATAGTAATAAAGCCCCAAACTACTTTGTGGCCCCAAGAAATAAGATATGACTCAAGCTCATGCTAAGGGGATTCATGGGACCACATGCGGATAGTGCGAATAGTCAAGGAACAGGTATCAAGTACTCGGGGTCCTACGGGACACAAGTGGACGGTTAAAAACCAAATAACATCTATTGTCCACCTGTGCCTCTGCATTATTTACTTACTTCAATTTTAGTTATTAAACGATAATTAAAGCCATGATCATCTCCAACATAAAGCATATGGCATTCTTCCAACAACCGTGGTACTTGACGACACACAACAACACTTGAGCAAGCGACTACGACACGCAAGTCCAACTATCTACCAAGCAACATGTAATAGGATGTGTCCACGGCAATATAAGGCTGCAAGGGATACCACGGGTACGAAAACTAGAGCATCGCAACACAGGTAGCAATAGATCAACATGAGGAAATAAAGACTAGAAATGTAAAATAGGTAGAAAGGGGGAGAATGCTCGCCTGAAAACATTGTCGAAGGTTCATCCGAAGAACGGGCGTCACTCGCATCAACTCATCGGCCTAATCCGTGAAGAAGCAAAGCACTAGAAGAAACACCGGATGCACTATTTAATACTACGGCAGAAGATCGGGCATGATGCATGTATGATGTATGACATGGCAAAGATGCGATGCGATTAGGCAATATTAAGCGAAACCGGAGTCCCGACATTTATTTAATAGGTTCATGTTGTTTAAATACCCCACAATTATATTGACTTAATAAGACAAAACATGGCATTGGTTCGCTAAATAAATTTAAATGGAGGCAATATAGGACTAGAATCGCCCGCATATGGTCTCCATATTTAATTACGAGGTGAATCGGCATAATGCCTCCAAACCCCACAATATGTATGCAAGCATGACAATTTATATGCACAAGATATATTATAAGACAATTTATAAAATATGGCTCGAGAAGGGGTCACACATGGGGGTCGACAGTCTTGGGGCTCGGAGGTTCGACAGGGATCGGGCTTCGACGGAACGGTCTTCGGAGCGGGAAGTCGAGGTTTTCGGCATCCATGAAGAAGATCTTGGCGTCGAAGATTGGGTTCCACGTCGGTGTCCTCTTGCGTCGAAGATCTTGTCGGTACCAAATCGGATGTCATGTTCATCCTTTATTGTATCCACGTACACACCATCAACATCTACACTCCACCATCATCTTTAGAATGCTACAGCACCGAAGTGCGAGTCCCGGAGAAAAACGGAACGACTCTCTGCTGAGCCAAAAACACAAAGGGCCAGGAACCTACATGAGTTGGGCAACAACAGCACAAAACTTCAGGCTCGCTCGCGCATGCACCGACGCTGAGGCAAGACGAACATGACGCACGGGAGGAGGCCGCGGAGGGCGGAGCTCGGTCCAGAGGAGGAGGCGACGGGGACAGGGGTGCCCGAGCGCGTCGAGGAGGCGGGTCGTGCTGGCGAGCCTTGCAGGGGAGACCGGCCCGAGGCGCCGTTGGGAGGAGGGACGGCGGGAGACGGCCGCAGAGGCGCTGCTCGCGCGGCGGCGGGGCAGGAATGCTGGGCGTGGAGCCCGCAGAGCGGAGAGGAGGCGGGAGGGGAGAGCGCCTGCAGCAGAGAGAGGGCCCGAAGAGGGAGGTGGTGGCATGGTCGAGGGCTTGCAGGGGCCGGCGCGAAGAGGTGGCGGTCGACGACGGTGAAGGGCTGCGGGGCCGGCGATCTGGGCGAGGCCAGGGAGGAGGGAGAGCTCGCGGGAGGAGGGCAGGGCCACAACAAGGTGGAGGAGGACGGCACGGCTGCGGCCGGAGGCGGGGGGAGAGGCCAGGGAGGAGCCTTGCTCCTGGCGGCGGGGTTCTGCAGGGGAAGACGGGGTCGGGGTAGGCGAGCCCCGCGTGCGGCCTGGGGTAGGTGGCGAAGCGGGTGGGGCGCGTGGGGAGGATGCAGAGCGGGGTGGGGCCTGGGGAGGAGCGGGGTGTGGGTTCGAGTGGTCGGTGGGGTGGGGCCAGACGGGCGAGTAGTGGGGTGGCGGTTCGATCGACAGCGTGTGCGTGGTGTTGTGTGGCGGCGGTCAGGGAGGGTGGGTGCTGGTCTAGGGATTAGGGTTTGAGGTAGATAGGATCTGGAGGTGGTCAGCTGGGCTTTTGGGCCTAGCTGGCTGCCTCCTAAAAAATAATACAACAGTTTTATTATTATTTTAAAAAGACTTTTGTACACTGTTTTTAGATATACAAAATATTCAGGAAGACCTGAGGATTGTATTTTGAAATAAAGAGGGGAAGTAATGTCAAAATAAAGATAGGGTTGTAGCGAAATGTTTTAGGCAAAGGTATGCATGATGATGTCATGATGATGCACAAGTACAAACAATAGCGATTTTATGGTAGTGGTTTTACCCGGGGTGCTACAATTCGACACCACTAACAATGGATCTCGCCCTCGAGATCCGCCTCATGGTACGGGGAAGAAAACCGACGGTCTGAATCCTCTCGCTTCATGTAGATCTTCACGACACCACTAACAAAGATTCCTTCTCCACCTTGAAATCAGCGACACCACCAACAAGGGTGTTGCTCATGTTCGTCGAGAGAGCACTCCGGATAAATAAAAGACGAAGGTAGAGGCATCAAACGATAAGGCCACCTCTAACTTCTATGGAAGGAGTGAAATTGTATCGATCCACCATTCAATGTACAAAAGCGAATGATAAGAGTAGTCGGATGGTGATCAGTCCATCGCGCACCCAAAGCATTACTCTATACATGAATAGGATAATCGTGCAACCAACTCTCAGAATTCAGACTAAATATCTCGACAAGCAAGGTTTGGAAACAAAGGAGGGATGGAGATTCTCATCAGATCTGATGTAGATGACTTCGTTGTATTGGAAAACACCGGAGGATAGAAAGAAAAAATTTAGTGAACTTGCGGTCCACTGAAAGGTTCAACAGATGAAAGATTCATCAGATAGCATGAATGTCGGATGTTGAAGCACCGTTACAAGAGGATGGAAGCGAAACCCTGAAGGTACGACGAAAACCCAACCACGAGAAATCCTAGACTCGAAGAAAAGATAAGAAAGCAGATTCAAAACACGTCGAGGTAAGAGGAGAATAGCAGAGGGGTAAGAAGTAAAAGCAGACCTAATCAGATCTATCCAACCATTTCTTTTTCAAAATAGTTTTGACACTCTACGACATCCGTTAGCTAGGTCATCCTATAGGCTGGACCAGTGGGGTATCGTAACTGCTGAGCTCTGATACCACTCTGTAACACCCTCAGAATCGGCCCTATGCAAGTTTTAGCGCTTCCCGCCAAACCCGCATAGAAACGATTCAAAGGTGCCCACCAGGCACTTGTGTGCGGGTGGAAAACAAAGTAATATCATTACACAATAGTCCATGATGGAACCCACAGAACAGATATATACAACAATGACTCCATGAGTCAAGAATACAGCTATACAGTACAAAGATCCAAATCACCCTGAAAACGATACAATGTCCGACTACGGACAAGATGCAAATGGGGCTAAGAGCCCTGAAGAATAACCAATGGCGTCCATAAACCTGCCCAGGCCAATTCGAAAGGGTAACCCTGCTAACGACGTCGATCTCAAAACCTGCTTAAACAAAAGGGGTGCCGACAAAGGGCAAAGTAAAAGGAGAGAGCGGTCAGTACTGAGGCCAATACACGGCGAGACTAGAATTCGGCGGTCCTCGCCTACATAGGTATGGTGGACTGAAGCGGCAGCGCAGCATGCACTAAACAACCTATAGAGACTCAATACAACTGTCGGCTATCAGATAGGGATAAGAAATACCTATTCGGATCTAACCGGAAACTATCACTAAGCATACCCATCCTGGTATTTCCCCCTCGAGACCAAACGAGGAAGTCAACCGAGGACTCACACAGTTGGCAGTTTTATTTATTCAGTTATCGTTGCCGCAATTACTAGTCAGGTATAGATAGTCATCCTGATATAATAAGCAGTGGGTGTAGGGGTTCGTAGCATGGAAAACAAAAAATTTCTACCGCATGAACACACAATCAAGATCTAATCTATGATCAAGCCAAGATCTATCTACTAGATTGTAGCAACGAGTCAATAGAGTACTAACCCTCGAAGATCCAAAGCGGTTAACGAGAGCAGATTCTCGTGGATGATGTAGTCGTACACTCCCGATCTCAAGATCGCGTACACGATCCTTCCGGCGCTGTGTTCCGGCAGCGCTTCCGCAGTCGGTCACACGTTCGGTACTCGATGAAGACCTTCCTCTCAGTTGTTCCAGCAGGCAGCAGAGGTTGTAGCACTCTCCTCGCGATTCCGGCAGCACGACGGCATGGTACCGGAAGTAGAGGGGAGATCTCGCAGGGCTTCGCCTTAAGCCGGAGCGAGTATGGTGGACTATGAGAGAGCCTCGGTGATCTAAGGTTTAGATGCACCAAGGAGGAGGTTCTAGAGCCGGCGGCTAGGGCTTGGAGGTGCCCAAGTCGGCGGCTAGGGGAGAAACCCTAGGCGGCGGCTATGGTGGGCGGCGGCTAGGGTTAGGTTTAGAGGGGGCAATCTTGTGTGCTAGGAGGGGAGCCCTGCCCCTCCTCTTATAGGAGGGAGGCACCAGCCAAGGGGAGGGGAATCCCTCCCCAACTCGGATCCCAAGTGGGCCGGCGGTGGAGGAGGGACTCCTCCCCAACTCGGTTTCCACCTCTCTCTCCACTTCCCAAAAATAGCCGTTTGACTTTCAAATTGGCGTTTGACTTTTCAAACAAGGATTTGATTAAACCCTCTATTTTGTTAAGCGATGACACTTAGTACATGATGCAATCATACCAACTTGATATAACACATTCATGTACCCTTCCCCTACGGAGTGCTGGACATTCCGGAACCTTCTAGAACATTCCTGATGAAAACACCGGAACCATTCTTCAACCCCGAAACAGGACTTTCCTTATATGAATGTTATTCTCCGGACCATTCCGGATCTCCTCGTGATATCCCGGATCCCATCCGAGACTCCGAACAACATTCGGACTCTTACTCATCATTCCATAACTACTCAACAACATCGAATCCTTAAGTGTGTCTCCCTACGGTTCGTGAATTATGCGGACATGATCGAGACACTTCTCCGATCAATAACCAATAGAGGAATATGGAAATTCATATGGCTCCCACATATTTCTACGATTACTTTGCGATCAAATGAACCTACTTACATACGATACCAATTTCCCTTTGTCTCACGATAGTTTACTTATCCGAGGTTTTGATCGTCGGTATCTCTGCATACCTAGTTCAACCTCGTTACCGATAAGTACTCTTTTCTCGTTCCCGTGATATGTGATCCCTTGTGAGCCAGTCACATGCTTGCAAGCTAATTGGATGACATTCCACCGAGAGGGCCCAGAGTATATCTATCCGTCATATGGATGGACAAATCCCACTCTTGATCCATGTGCCTCAACACATACTTTCCGAACACTCAATGCCACCTTTATAACCACCCAGTTACGGTGTGGTGTTTGATGTTATCAAAGCATCCTTCCAGTGATGGTGATTTAGCATGATCTCATGGTCGAAGGAATTAGGTTACTATGTATCAGAAAGCATATAGCAAATGAACTATATTAAATGACTTGATCTTTATGCTACGCTTAAATATAGGAGTATATCCATCACATCATTCTCCTAATGATATGACCCTGTTGTTAATAACATCTCTATGTTCATGATCAGGAAACCATGATCATATATTAACCAACAAGCTAGTTTAACAAGAGGCTTTACTAGGGACTCTTTTATGTTTACAAATCACACAAGTATTAATGTTTCCTGTTAATACAATTATAGCATGGTATGTAAACATTTATCATAAGTATGAAGATATGATAATAACCACTTGATTATTGCCTCTTGGGCATATCTCCAACAGTGGGCACTTTTAGTGAACCATTCCGTTGTAGTCATAGTACTTACTAGTCAGATACATATAGCATGAGGCATCCCAAAACCCAGCAGTTATTGGTACTTTTATTTAGCCATTCTGTTGTAGTTGCAATACTTACTAGTCAGATACAATGGTAACAGGTGACAACTCAAACCAGCAATTGTTGGCACTTTTATATAGCCATTCCATTATAGTGAAGCTGATTACTAGTAATTATAAAGTCAAATTTATAGCACTATTTAGTTATAGTTGTCTATGATCGAGATACTGTGCTCCAAGTCGTCCATAACCACGAACACGGCTTTCAGAAAGTTTTACCCTGCAGGGGGCACAAATAGCAACACACGCACGATCAACCTCGGAAAAACCAAATAAAATCCAACGAGGCGTCACGACAAAGAAATCGCAAGATTCATATAATATTTCAGGGGCCACCCCACCAAGCTACCCGCTACGAAGTTGGCCGGCTCCGAGACGGACCCAGAGGTTTGTGACGACGGCTGTAAACGACTGGGAACCCGAAAGTGTGACTGGGCTTGTCGATACCGCGAAAACGTGGCACGGGGTTCCAAAACAGTACAAGTGCTCCACGCGCAATAGTAAATAAAGCAGTAAAGCATGGCATAATCATGGCATAAGTACAGGATAGTAATAAAGCCCCAAACTACTTTGTGGCCCCAAGAAATAAGATATGACTCAAGCTCATGCTAAGGGGATTCATGGGACCACATGTAGATAGTGCGAATAGTCAAGGAACAGGTATCAAGTACTCGGGGTCCTACGGGACACAAGTGGACGGTTAAAAACCAAATAACATATATTGTCCACCTGTGCCTCTGCATTATTTACTTACTTCAATTTTAGTTATTAAACGATAATTAAAGCCATGATCATCTCCAACATAAAGCATATGGCATTCTTCCAACAACTGTGGTACTTGACGACACGCAACAGCACTTGAGCAAGCGACTACGACACGCAAGTCCAACTATCTACCAAGCAACAGGTAATAGGATGTTCCACGGCAATATAAGGCTGCAAGGGATACCACGGGTATGAAAACTAGAGCATCGCAACACAGGTAGCAATAGATCAACATGAGGAAATAAAGACTAGAAATGTAAAATAGGTAGAAAGGGGGAGAATGCTCGCCTAAAAACATTGTTGAAGGTTCATCCGAAGAACGGGCGTCACTCGCATCAACTCATCGGCCTAATCCGTGAAGAAGCAAAGCACTAGAAGAAACACCGGATGCACTATTTAATACTACGGCAGAAGATCGAGCATGATGCATGTATGATGTATGACATGGCAAAGATGCGATGCGATTAGGCAATATTAAGCGAAACCGGAGTCCCGACATTTATTTAATAGGTTCATGTTGTTTAAATACCCCACAATTATGTTGACTTAATAAGACAAAACATGGCATTGGTTCGCTACATACATTTAAATGGAGGCAATATAGGACTAGAATCGCCCGCATATGGTCTCCATATTTAATTACGAGGTGAATCGGCTTAATGCCCCCAAACCCCACAATATGTATGCAAGCATGACAATTTATATGCACAAGATATATTATAAGACAATTTATAAAATATGGCTCGAGAAGGGGTCACACATGGGGGTCGACAGTCTTGGGGCTCGGAGGTTCGACAGGGATCGGGCTTCGGCAGAACGGTCTTCGGAGCGGGAAGTCGAGGTTTTCGGCATCCGTGAAGAAGATCTTGGCGTCGAAGATTGGGTTCCACGTCGGTGTCCTTTTGCGTCGAAGATCTTGTCGGTACCGAATCGGATGTCATGTTCATACTTTATTGTATCCATGTACACACCATCAACAGCTACACTCCACCATCATCTTTAGAATGCTACAGCACCGAAGTGCGAGTCCCAGAGAAAAACGGAACGACTCTCTGCTGAGCCAAAAACACAAAGGGCCAGGAACCTACATGAGTTGGGCAACAACAGCACAAAACTTCAGGCTCGCTCGCGCACGCACCGACGCTGAGGCAACACGAACATGACACACGGGAGGAGGCCGCGGAGGGCGGAGCTCGGTCCAGAGGAGGAGGCGACGGGGACAGGGGTGCCCGAGCGCGTCGAGGAGGCGGGTCATGCTGGCGAGCCTTGCAGGGGAGACCGGCCCGAGGCGCCGTTGGGAGGAGGGACGGCGGGAGACGGCCGCAGAGGTGCTGCTCGCGCGGCGGCGGGGCAGGAATGCTGGGCGTGGAGCCCACAGAGCGGAGAGGAGGCGGGCGGGGCGAGCGCCTGCAGTAGAGAGAGGGCCGGAAGAGGGAGGTGGTGGCGTGGTCGAGGGCTTGCAGGGGCCGGCGCGGAGAGGTGGCGGTCGACAACGGTGAAGGGCTGCGGGGCCGGCGATCTGGGCGAGGCCAGGGAGGAGGGAGAGCTCGCGGGAGGAGGGCAGGGCCACAACAAGGTGGAGGAGGACGGCACGGCTGCGGCCAGAGGCGGGGGGAGAGGCCAGGGAGGAGCCTTGCTCCTGGCGGCGGGGTTCTGCAGGGGAAGACGGGGTCGGGGTAGGCGAGCCCCGCGTGCGGCCTTGGGTAGGTGGCGACGCGGGTGGGGCGCATGGGGAGGACGCAGAGCGGGGTGGGGCCTGGGGAGGAGCGGGGTGTGGGTTCGAGTGGTCGGTGGGGTGGGGCCAGACGGGCGAGTAGTGGGGTGGCGGTTCGATCGACAGCGTGTGCGTGGTGTTGTGTGGCGGCGGCCAGGGAGGGTGGGTGCTGGTCTAGGGATTAGGGTTTGAGGTAGATAGGATCTGGAGGTGGTCAGCTGGGCTTTTGGACCTAGCTGGCTGCCTCCTAAAAAATAATACAACAGTTTTATTATTATTTTAAAAAGACTTTTGTACACTGTTTTTAGATATACAAAATATTCAGGAAGACCTGAGGATTGTATTTTGAAATAAAGAGGGGAAGTAATGTCAAAATAAAGATAGGGTTGTAGCGAAATGTTTTTAGGCAAAGGTATGCATGATGATGTCATGATGATGCACAAGTACAAACAATAGCGATTTTCTGGTAGTGGTTTTACCCGGGGTGCTACAAGCTTCTAGAAGGGGGGAACTTGCCCCCCACTCCTCCCTCCTTGGCCGCCGGCCCTAGGGCTTGGGGAAGGGGCAAGGGCTGGCCGCCCACCCCTCTATATAAAGAGGGTTGTGGGCGCACCCCCTCCCACACCTCCTCCTCAAGCCCTAGCCGCCCTGCTGCCCTCCTCTCTCTCTCCCTCCCGACTGCACGTAGGCGAAGCCCTGCTGCAGAAACTCTCCACCACTTGCACCGCGTCGTCGCGTTGTAGATCCAATCCGTCTCTCCACCATACTTGCTGGACCGAGGAAGGAGGAGACGTCGAGGTGCCGCACGTGTGCATCTCTCGGAGGCATCGCCACTTGCGGTGTTAGATCGGATCGAATCGCGAGGAGGAGAAGCGAGTACGACTACATCACTCACGTTTCGTCGAATGTTCCGCTGTGCGAATCTTCAAGGGTATGAAGATCTCATCTAATCCCCCTCGTTGTTTGCATCTCCTAGATTAGATCTTGGCTTTCCCCGTTCGTATCCGTAGAAAATTTTGATTTACTAGGCTGCGAAACCCTTCGGTCTAAGGAATACAATATTTGACATAACATAAAGCTTCGCAAAGATGAACACGATGACACGATCTAATTGCTCTGCTTGATTTGGGTATGTCCATCATATCATTCTCCCAATGATATGATCTCATTATTAATCGACAACTCATGTCTATGGTTAGGAAACCTTGACCATCATTAATCAATGATCTAGTCCATAGAGGCGTACTAGGGACACGGTGTTGTTCATAAACCACACAAGTATCAAAGTTTCCGCTTAATACAATTCTAGCATGGAATATAAACTTTATCATGAACAAGAATCATAATAATAACATCTTTATTATTGCCTCTAGGGCATAATTCCAACAAATATATAAAAACACCTCAAAGTGTAGACAAAGCAAAGCAAAGTAGATACTAAACAAGCATGGAGCATCAAAAATTATAGATACGTTTGCGACGTATCAAGCATCCCCAAGCTTAACTCCTGCTCGTCCTCGAGTAGGTAAGTGATAAAAGAATAATTCTTGAGGTGACATGCACCGTCAAGACCAAGATCAAACCATTTGCAAGAATTGAAAGTTGGGATCAAATAACTCTAAAAATGTGCATGAAAGATGGAGTTCTAACAATAAGACAAAGTAACTATGCATGCAACATGAAAGGCTACAAACAAAGATCATGTATAACATGCATTGAAAAATGTTTTCTTGTTTCACATACAGAAAACATGGCATAGTGGCATTCAGCTTGTCCCTCATAGAGTAGCAAGTAGATGCATAGGACACCTTCAAAGTTCATAAGAGTGACTAGATACAAATAGCACAAGAACAAGTAATATCACAATATGCATCAATCAATAAGTTTTGGGACACTGCACACAGAATGTCAACTATGCTCTCTTAATGGTGCCTAAAGGTAGAAGGTGGAGACTCAAATAATGGTGGAAGAAAGGCCTTTCATAAAGGGAAGCAGGGATTTCAAGTTTCAAAAAGAGCTTCCAAAAATTATGGTACTAGTTAGCTTTCAGCCCTCATTGCCCCTATCATAAGCATCTTGAAGTGATTAAGGTTAAAGTGAACAAACTATGGAGCATATGCTTGAAAAAATATAAGTTGGCAATCTCAAGTCCCTTGAATACGAGGGCCACACCTCATGGTACTCAACTTCAGTCACCTGTAAGTTCTTGTCATAGTAACTACATGCGTATCATAGAGAACCGCCAACGGGGTAACCCTTGCACATGGTACAAGAGCTATCCCATAACCAAAATGACAAGGCAAGCAGACAATGAGCATCTCAGCGATCTTTTTATTTACTATGTGCATAGCTTTTTATTGAGGATGCTTCATAGATAGCTCATTATGGTGATGCTGCAAGTTTTCACCATCATTAGGCATGGCTTAGGCTAGCGGCCCAGGCGTTTCTCTAACATAAAATACATAACTTCATGGAGTTATAAGCTCCCTCTTTATTTCACACCGGTGACATCCATAAACAAAAGAGCATGATATCAACTGTGTACAAAGTACAAGTGCAATGTTGAAAATGTTCCCCGTGATAGCACAGTTCTGCTAATTCCAACGTATAAGTGCAAGCATATACAACATAGACGGCACAATGGTTCAGGTTTATTAGGGGCAAAGAATATAAAGTGTGCCATCAAGTTTGTGAGGGCTTTAATCACTAAGTTTTCACATAACAAAATATTTTTAATTGGAAGATAGCTAAAAACAAGAATATATTTGGAATGGTGTAACACACCATGCATAGGATTTTATAGTGGACACTTAGGAATAACTTGGTTTCTTAGGAGTTGGAAGCATGAGTATAGCTTACTCATACAAGTGGAGGCTATCAAAAGACTGGGAGCAACCAACTAAGAGAGCAATAATGGCCATAATCATGCAGAGCGACAAAACAACACCTAGCATGTCATGCTAAAGTCTAAGTCACAGTCAATGCAAGCTCCTCTTGCACTTTCAAGCAGGAATTTCCTACTCCTTTCCAACACCAAGCAACTTTTTTGAAAACAACACAGCGAGAACGGGGGTCCAAACTACTTTATTCAAGCAGACTAAACAAACTAATCAAACTAAACGAAAACTAAGACGCTCCAATAACAACACGATAGTGCATGAAACAATAAAAGTGAAGTGTCTAGAAAGACCTAAGCTTTTTATTGATGAAGAAGGGGATGCCCAAGGCATCCCCAAGCTTTGACGCTTGTACCTCTTGGATATTTCTTGGGGTGACACCGGGGTGGCATCCCCAAGCTTGAGCTTTTGTCCATTCTTCATCTCATTACATCATTCTCTCTCTACACCTGAAAATTTTCCTTCATACAAAACTTCACACAATCTTCATTAGCAACATTAGTGTATTCAAAAGATAATAGACCTTTGGGTTAAGCTTTGGAACAGCAAAACTTTTCACTAAAAACACATGCTACTGTAGCAACTCCTTCAAAAATCTCAATTACCAAAAGATAACTCAAAAAGGAATCAATAAGAAGCAAATACAAATAATGGTAGAAATCTGTCAAAACAGACCAGCAGGTAGAAACCGATTTTTTTCGAAAATCTTTTGTTGCTCAAATCAAAAAGTGTTGAACTAACTAAAGTTAGATAACGTACTGGGGGATTTATTCATAAATTTCAGCTCAATCCGACTTACAGAGACTCCTCACGAATTTTTATGGTGGAGGACATAAATCTGTTTCGGGACAGCAACACCCCAAATCTTACTTCCCTCTCATTAGAGGTCATTCTTGGCACAAAAATAAAAAAAAGGATAAGGGGAGGTAATTATTGAAGTAATAACTTCTAAGACTCAAGGAAACTCTTGGGTTATCTACCAACAAGTACTTTTCTTTAGCACCTTTAAGTTAGGCACAAGAAGCAAGAAATCAAGTATTTTCAAATGAGGAAGCATTAACATCAAACCTTGCTTTCAAAGGAGGAGAAAAAAGCAACTTCTCTCTCCTCATATGGAAGTGTTCAATACCTTTCTTGAATGGAAATTGATATTTAATGGTGCCTTCTTTCATATTAATGATGGCACCAAAAGTTCTAAGAAAAGGTCTTCCCAAAGTAATAGGACAAGAAGCATTGTATTCAACATCCAAAACATAGAAATCAACAGGGACATAAGCATTGTTAACCATGATGAGAACATCATTAATACTCCCCATTAGTTTCCTCTTAGCATTATCATCAAGTGGAACATCCAAATAACAATCTTCTAAAGGTGGCAAATCAAGCATTTCATAAATCTTCCTAGGCATAACAGAGACACTAGAACCAAGATCACATGAAGCTTTGAGATCAAAGTCATTCACTTGCACATTAATAATGGGTTGCCAACTATCTTATACTTTCCTAGGGATAGAAGCTTTGTGTTTTAGCTTCTCTTCCTTAATCTTAACAAGAGCATCTGTAATGTGTTTGGTGAAAGCAACATGCATATCACTAGCATCAGGACTTCTAGCAAGCTTTTGCAAGAACAGAATCACTTCAGAAATATTGCAACCATCTATATCAAAATCAAGCTTAGCATCACTAGTAGTAGATTCATTAGGCTTAAGCATTGTAGGAGGAGGAATAGGGGCTTCTTGTGGTTTAGTGGTCTCCATTCTAGTGATGGTGCACACACTATTGTTTCTATCAATTCCAGCTTCCCTTTCCCACTTAGCATGAAGTTCAGCTAACAGTCTAACATTTTCATCAATAGTAACTTGTATGGCATGAGTGGCAGCAAAGGTATTTTCCATGGTTTCAGGTTTAGCACCCATTTTATTAATCAAGGAGGACTGTGCTTCAGACAAATAGGAAATATTCTTCTCAACAGTTAAAAGTTTCTCCTCCACAGTCTTGTTGAAAGCAGTTTGTTTACTAATAAAGTCTTTGAGCATTACTTCAAGTTCATAAGGGGCACTTCTAGCATTGTTGTAGGAGTTCCCATAGGAATTGCCATTATTAGGAGGATAAGTCCTGTAATTGTTGTTGCTACCAAAATTATTCCTATAGGCATTGCTGTTGAAATTGCTATTTCTAATGAAGTTCACATAAACTTGCTCTTCTTGAGCAACCAAAGAGGCTAAGGGAACATTATTTGGATCTAAAGGAGCTTTCCCATTAACAAGCATAGCCATAATAACATCAATCTAATCACTCAAAGAGGAGGTTTCTTCAGCAGAATTTACCTTCTTACCATGTGGAGCTCTCTCAGTGTGCCATTCAGAGTAATTAACCATCATATTATCAAGGATTTTTGTTGCAGCACCCAAAGTGATGCCCATAAAGGTACCTCCAGCAGCTGAATCCAATAGGTTCTTAAAGAGAAGTTCAAACCTGCATAAAAAATCTGGATAATTATCCAAGCAGTTAGTCCATGAGTGGGACAATTCTTAACCAAAGACTTCATTCTTTCCAAAGCTTGAGCAACATGTTCATTATCAAGTTGTTTAAATTTCATAATGTCACTTATCATAGATATAATCTTAGCAGGAGGATAGTACTTTCTAATAAAAGCATCTTTGCACTTAGTCCAAGAATTAATACTATTTCTAGGCAAAGAAAGCAACCATTCTTTAGCTTTTCCTCTCAAGGAGAAAGGAAACAACTTGATATTAATAATATCTCCATCTACATCCTTATACTTTTGCATCTCACAAAGTTCAACAAAGTTATTGAGATGGGCAGCAGCAGCATCAGAACTAGCACCAGAAAATTGCTCTATCAACACAAGATTCAACAAAGCAGGCTTAATTTCATAAAAGGTAGCATCATAAGCAGGTGTGTCACATCCCAAAATTTTCCAAATTTTGAAATGTGAAAAATAAATAAACAAAAGAAATAATTGTTGAAATTTAGGGTGAAAAGAAACTTTTTGTTTTAAAATGGAAACATCAAAACCCATCTTGAACAAACTTTGAATCAAATTTGAATCCAAATAAATTCAAATCAAGTGAAATACATTCATCATTAAATGTAATCTTGAAATTTAAACATTTGGAAAATAAATCAAAACCCTAAAACCCTAATGGAAGAAAATCATTTCAAAGATCTCTCTAAGACTATGGATTTGATCCATATAAAAATTTGACAACAAACATTTATAAGTGATCAAAAAGGATAAATAAAAATATTATAAAACCATACAAATTGGTTTCACTTAATTTGGAGCCATAGATAAAATCTTATGAATTTAATAAGTTAAAAGGAAATAAATTTTCAAAGCCAATAAAAGCCCTATCTAGGATCCATGCCAAATATTGAGAAAATAAATCCTAAAGAGATTTAAAAGGATAATCAAATATTAAATAAAATTATACAAACTGGAATCACCAATTTTGGATCTTTAAATAAAAAGATATGGATTTTATAAGGCAAAGGAAGAAATAAACAAATAAGGAATATTTAAAACTCAAATTAAATCTTGGCCAAACAAATAATATGAAAGATTATTTATTAATTAAAAGAGTAAAGAATTATTTAAATAAAATCATAAGGATTGGTTAATATCCAATTTTATTTAAATAAAGACAATTCCCAATTTAAATGAACATTAAATCATATTAAAGTATTTTAAATAATAATTCAAAGTGAATAATTTGCACTAAAGAATAAATAAAACCTACTGAAAAAGGTTTAGTGAAAAATAGAATTCAAATAAAGAGTTTGAAAATATAATTAAATCTTGTTTGAATAAAAACAATTGTCTATTTAAATAAATAACAAACCATGTGTAAGTGAAATAATTATTCTAAAAATGGACTTTAAATACATGATTAAAACAGTATTAAAACATACTAAATATTTGGAAAAGATTTTAAAATGAAATCTAAATTCAAATAATAGTTTGAATTCAAAACAGAAAATCAAAATGGAAAAACGAAAAAAGAAACAGAAAAAAAAAATTGAAAGCAGCCCAACCCAACCTGGCCCACTAAGCCCAGCCAGCCCACTCCCTCTCCCGCGAACCGTTTCTTTCTCACTCAGAACCACACCCGTGCAGTCACTGATCTCCTGACCCCACTTGCACCTCTCTTTCTCGCTAACGATGTTGCCCCACTGCCAGGTCATCGTCTCCCTCACCCGCTCGCTAACCACACCCCCTCCCGGCCGTTTCTATCGTTAACTCCCTCGCGTAAATTCGTGGTAATGACTCAGTGATTAACGCTCGCGACCATGCTTGATTTAGCGTCTGTCTCTCCTCCCCATTTCCCCTCGCTCGCCCGGCTCTCTGTGCCTCCAGGCCGTTCAAATTCTCACCCCAAACCTCCTGTCTCCTAGGAGCCGTCGTGACGATTCCGACCAACACCCTCACCCCACTGTCCCTGCTTCACACGAGCGTGACCCCCATCATCCCATGCATCTCCCAGTATCATCCACTCACTCGTGCGCACCTTGAAACGTCGACAACAACGACGCCTCCTCGCCACCGCCGTCTGCAACATCTCCGGTGAGCTCTATCACTTGACCCAGTGCGCGCCTCGACTGCTAGTTCACACCATCTTACTCGCCCGTGTCCTGTGAGTCTCCATGTGCTCGCCAATCGTCCACGTGTGATCTGCAGGCTCGTCTCCGACAAGAACCGTGCGTGCCCGAGCCAGTGAGGAACTCCAGCGAGAAATCCCTGACGACCTCGAGCGCCCCTTCGCCAACCAAGGACACCTCGAGCATCCCCACGCCACTACGAACTCGGTGAGATTCTCCCCTCCTTCTCTCACTTCCTGTATCGCCGGTGACGCCACTGCCAGACCGCTCCGCCGCCAGCCACCATCGCAGCGCCGCCCGTTTAAGGTTAACTTGATTAGGGTCGTTAGATTTCGATCCAGCGTATGCAATAGAATCACTTATCAAAAGAGTACGTAGCACTCTGAGCTGCACGATTCTAATTAGATCCAACGCACCGCGTAGCCCGATCCGTGCGAACCGGTACCAGCGAATGAGAACACGACGCGTGGCACTGACTTTGTTTTAAAAACAGAAAATATTCTATTAGATGGTTAGAATTGAAAAAATCATAACTTTAAATCTACACGTACAAATTTTGCAAACTTTATATCATTGGAATCAGGAAAAATAATTCTATCCAACCATGCCCTTTGTTTAATGATTTGCTTCTGTAATATTGGTTGTTTTTGCAGAAACATATTTAGACTTATTTTGTGTATATAATTTATTCTAAAAATGATTTTTGGGTAAAACCTTTTGTAAATGTTTTGTTTTGAACCTACTGGCCATAAAAACCAACTTGTATATTTAAAAGTATATTTTGTGATGCTAGGTAATAAATCTTTGAATAAAAGCATTTCTAATTAAATAAAAATGTTGATTATGGATTAAAAATGCTTTTGAGTAAAACCTTTTGCAAATGGGCTGATTTATACTCCCTGACCCCAAACACCAAGTTTTAGGATTTAAAAATATATTTGATGAACCCTAGAAAATTATTACTTTGTTAAAGGCATTTCTAGCAAATAAAAATATTGTTTTGATTTAAAAATGGAATTTAGGTGAAACCTTTTGCAAATGGATTAATATTAAACCCTTAAACCATAAACACTAACATTTGTTTTTAAAGAATATATTTGGCTAAAACTACAAAATATTACTTTGATTTAAATCATTCCTAACAAAAAAAATGATTTTAATGGCCATTTTCACCAACTTTAATTTAAATGGTTTTACCACCTTTGTAGATGACCAATAGGAGTTTTAAAATGTTATAGCCTATTAGAAACTACTTTTCCAAATAAAACAATCTTTTGCATGCTTGCATGTATTGCTTTGTTTTTATTATTCTATGTGTTGAATTGTGTGAATGCTAGATTGAATTTGTGCCTTGATTGTATTGTAGTGAAATTTGAAGAGTGTCAAAGATCAAGGAGTGAACTTATATTCTCTACCAAAAAGGCAAGTGGTGCTTCATACTTTTGTCCTATTATTTTCACTATGCATTAGTGATGTTTTGAGTGGGACTTGCATGGAATTTTCTAAGTGTTAACTATGCCATGGGAAATCCTAGTAGATGAAACCTTAGTAGAATTTTCCCTAAGTTAAGGTCCCTACTACTATCATGCTTAGCTTAGCTAGTAGAAAACAAGGGTGGATATATTCATGCTATGATATATTTCTAAGTCAAGGACTTGTGTTTTGTTTCATAAAACAACTATGTGAATGAAACACCTGGGTGGAATGGTTGTTTGGAGTATGTTGAGTGGTTACACAAGGCCCATATCTATGGTCTACCTTGTGTATCACACTTGTGGAAAGCCACCCAGGAAAAAAGAGATTTGAGATGTCAAATGTTGAGAAGCTTCAAGTGCAGCCACTTGGCATTATGGGCTCTGCCTGGATCATATAGGTTGCAATAACTTAGCCAAATGGACAGTTGGTGGTAGGGGTGATAGGTTTGGAGCGCGTCCATTTTGGTCTAAGGGAAGGATTCTGAAAGATCTTGTCTTGATGCATGTCGAGTCTTGTGGGGAAAGTGCACCACCTCTCGAGAGAGTAAAATCTAAGTACTTAGTCGTGTCCCCGGCAATGGATAATTTGAGCATCAAGACATGGAAGCTATCAAGGATCTCCTCATCCCAATTTCTAAGTTAAGAACTTGTGGTTGAACAAGGGTTAAAGGATCTTCAATCTTTGATTGGTAGATGCCTTGGGCGATTTTTGCCAAAAAAACTTAGTGTTTTCAAAAGATAAGGAAAATCTATTTTGAGCAAAGCAAGCCTAAGCTCCACTTAGCCAAATGCATATAGAAGATAGATACCACTATTCTACCATAGTATCACTTGACAATACAATTCAAATGTATTGACCCTTGTGGCTGTAACTTATTATGTTGCAGGTTTGTTTGATGTTAGTGAAGTGTGTTGATTAGGATTACAAGCCTACAACCAACATGATTGCCTGTGGGACTTTGAACATGAAGGACTCCATGCTATATAGTTAATTCTGATGCATTGTAATGAGATAGACAAATGAGCTATGTAAGATGTAATGAATTATTTTATTCCTGGTTATAAAGTTGTATTATGACCTTTGTTTCTTGATATTACATCTTAACTGTGGATGCTAGCTATTGATCCAGGGACTTGCATTGTAAACACAAGGATCTCTATCTTATTAAAGGTTGGGACCTCTACAAGGTGGAGCAATAGGAGTGCTAAGGAAATCATTGTTGTTTGTGCTAGTGAAGTCACACAACTTGGTGTTCTCAGCAGAGTTCATTTTGGCAAAGTGGAGCAAGCCAAAAACAGCAGCAACAGCTAGAGCAGGAACTGTTTTTTTGTGTTTTTGATAAGAAAAGGCAAACCAAACTAAACTAATTTTTTTACTAAAAGAGGCACAAAAAAACCAAGCAAAAGAAACTAAGCAAACTAAAAACAAAGTAAAGAGAAAGGTTGAGGAGGACTCCCCTTGTGAAGATGTCCTTAGCCTCCCCGGCAATGGCGCCACAAAGAGCTTGATGGCACTGCGTCAACATGCAGTGCTTCGTCGGGAAACCCCAAGAGCAAGGTGTGATGCAGCACAGTAGCAAGTTTTCCCTCAGTAAGAAACCGAGGTTATCGAACTAGTAGGAGGAAGGAAACGTCACACAGGTGTTGCAAGCAACGCGGAGACCTGCACAACACAGACTCAAGACTTTGCCCCAACGAATCAGTGAGTTTGCCAAGCTCACCAGTTTGCTATAAAAAAGGATTAAATGTATGGTGAGTAAGGTAATGGTTTGCAGCAAGTAAACAAGTAACAGTGGAGGATGTATCAATGGTAAAGATTGGACCGGGGTCCATAGTTCACTAGAGGTGCTCTCCTTAGATAAACAACATGGCATGAAGGGTAAACAAATTACAGTAGTGCAATTGACAAGAACTGAGCAAGGCATAACAATGAAATACCAGACAAAAAGATCCTATGAGATTCGATTGGGCAATACAATAATATACATCAACCGCCATCCAAGTGTATCTATGACTAGAAGTCCACCTTCAGGTTATCATCCGAACCCCCTCCAGTATTAAGTTGCAAGCAATAGACAACTGCTTTAAGCAAAGTGTGTAAGGTAAACAATCCACTTATTCCATGAACAAGAGACCGTTGTTTTGTCACTAGTATCAACATCACATCTACAACCGAAGAGATTTCTGTCACTTCCCTTGGAAACTAGAGGCATGAACCCACTATCGAGCATAAATACCCCCTCTTGGAGTCACTAGCGACTACTTGGCCAAGATAGCTACTAACAACGGAGAGCATGCAAGATCACAAAACAACACAGACATGATAGAATCATAAAGACAAAACCATTAATCAATCTGGCATAGTAATCTCAATATCCATTGGATTCCCACAAACACAACATGCATGATTACAAATAGATTAGATCTTGATCATGAACGGATCTCACAAGATCTATACATGAAAGCACAAGGAGGAGATACAACCATATAGCTACTACATGGTCCCGTAGTCCAAGACGGAACTACTCACGCTTCATACTGGAAGCTGGCATGATGAAGAATAAAGCCTCCGGGATGATCTCCCCTCCGGCAGGTGATACGTCGGAAACGTATCTATAATTTTTGATGCTCCATGATTGTTTAGTATCTACTTTGCTTTGCTTTGTCTACACTTGAGGTGTTTTTATATCTTTTCTGGAACTAACCTATTAACTAGTTGCCACAGTGCCAGTTGCCAGTTTTCTTCTGTTTTTGGTTCCAAAAAGGCATAAAATTAATATTCTCGGAATTGGACGGGACAAAATCCAAAGTCAATATTTTACCGTGGGGGACACGAAGTCTAGAGGAGAGACGGAGAAGCGAACCAGGGCGGCCAGACCCCCCTAGGCGTGGGTGGTCCCACCCCACGCCTGGGTAGGGTGTGGGCCCCCTGGCTGCCTCCCAGCCTCGCCTCTTTGCCTATAAGAAGCCCCCGATGCAGAAACCCTAGGCACCCGATCAAAACTCCACGAAACCTTCTAGCCGCCACCACCGTTGTCCCTTGATCGGGGGATCTGAAGTTCTTCCCGGCACCCTGCCGGAAGGGAGATCATCCCGGAGGCCTTCTTCTCCGGTATGATGCGTGAGTAGTTCCACCTTGGACTATGGGTCCATATAGTAGCCAAATGGTTGTATATCCTCCTGGTGCTTTCATGTATAGATCTTGTGAGCTCCATTCATGATCAAGATCTAATCTATTTGTAATCATGCATGTTATGTTTGCAGGGATCTAATGGATATTGAGATTATTATGTTGGTTTGATTAATGGTTTTGTCTTTATGATTCTATCATGTTTATGTTGTTTGTGATCTTGCATGCTCTTTGTTGTTAGTAGATATCTTGGCCAAGTAGTTGCTAGTGACTCTAAGAGGGGGTATTTATGCTCGATAGTGGGTTCATGCCTCTAGTTTCCAAGGGAAGTGACATAAATCTCTTCGGTTGTAGATGTGATGTTGCTACTAGGGAGAAAACAACGGTCTCTTGTTCATGGAACAAGTGGATTGTTTACCTTACACACTTTGATTAAAGTAGTTGTCTGTTGCTTGCAACTTAATACTGGAGGGGGTTCGGATGATAACCTAAAGGTGGACTTCTAGTCATAGATGCAGTTGGATGGCGGTCTATGTATATTGTTGTATTTCCCAATAGAATCTCATAGGATCTTGTTGTCTAGTATTACATTGTTATGCTTTGCTCAGTTCCTGTCAATTTCCCTGCTGTAATTTGTTTACCTTTCATGCCATGTTGTTTATCTAAGGAGAGCACCTCTAGTGAACTATGGACCCTGGTCCAATCTTTACCATTGATACATCTTCCACTGTTACCTATTTACTTGCTGCAAACTATTACCTTCCACACCATACGTTTAATCCTTTGTTACATCAACCGGTGAGATTGACAACCTCACTGTTAGTTTTGGCAAAGTCTTGAGTTTGTGTTGTGCAGGTCTCCGTGTTGCTTGCAACACCTGTGTGACGTTTCCTTCCTCCTACTGGTTCGATAACCTCGGTTTCTTACTAAGGGAAAACTTGCTGATGTGCTGCTTCACACCTTGCTCTTGGGGTTCCCAATAGACTCCACGTCAAGCACCAAGTTCTCTAGCACCATCAAGGAGTCATCAACAAGTTTTCTGGCGCTGTTGCTGGGGAGGCTAAGGATGTCTTCACAAGGGGAGTCCTCCTCAACCTTTCTCTTTACTTTGTTTTTAGTTTGCTTAGTTTATTTTGCTTCGTTTTGTTTGCCTCTTTTCAAAAACTCCAAAAAAATAGTTTCGTTTGGTTTGCTTTGTTTATTCAAAAACACAAAAAAAAAGTTCCTGCTCTAGTTGCTGGTCTGATGTTGCCTTGCTTGGTCATGCTTTCTATCAGTGGATGGTTTGTTTGAAACTAGTTCTTATTAACAAGGTGGGTTACAGAAGAATAAAAGTATTATTATAAGGAACACCGTTTGTCACAAAAAGGGAAATACTTATGGGAACAAATTGATAAGATGAATACTATTGCTAGAGACGTGTGCACTACTTATAATGTTACTTATTGCTTTGATAAATCTTGTTACTGTAGGAGGTATAAACACCTTCCTTTTTAGTGTGAGTATAATGATAATGTTACCATATCCTCTTATGTTAAGGTAATTTATGACTTTTATGATGTGGAACAAATTGAAGAATTTATTGCCTTCAAGGGTGCATTTGAACTTGCCAGTTTGCTTAAAAATAATGATGATACACCTTATGAAGATGAGGTTTTTGAGATACTTAAATTTTGCTTTGATAATTACAAGGAAGAAAATAGCTATATTCTTAAATATTTTAATAGATGTTTTCCTCAAATGGAAAAGACTAATGCCTTGCAGGAGCCTATGGAAGAAGAAATTGTTGAAACTGGAAGCTCATTAGATGAAAAAGAGGGGAGAGTGATGAACAGAAGGAGGAAGAATGGATCTACCCATGCCTACCTTCTAATGAGAGTAACTCTTTATCCCTTACATTATTTGATTGTCCCCATGCTTAGCAAAGGAGGATGAATGTTATGTTTCTGTGGATCCTTTTGAAATATCTACTTTGGATAAAACCTATGGAGGTTTTAATCCCACTGTTTTTGAGCTTGATAGAAATTATGTGTTTGTAGATCATGAAAAGCATGCTTTATGTGATGGCTATATTGTTGAGTTTATTCATGATGCTACTGAAAATTATTATGAGAGAGTAAATTATGGTTGTAGAAGTTTTCATGGTACTGAAACACCTCTCTATGTGCTGAAAGTTTTGAAGTTGCTCTTGTTTCATCTTCCTATGCTTGTCACTTTGTTCTTTGTAAATTTATTTGCATACAAGATTCCTATGCATAGGAAGTAGGTTAGACTTAAATGTGTTCTGAATTTGCTTCTTGATGCTCTCTTTGACTTCAATTCATAATTCGTATGTCAGCATCTTCTCAAGCTATCAAGCCTAACTCAAAGGCGTTAAAGAAAAGTACTTGTCGGGAGATAACCCAAGAGTTTCCTTGAGTATTGGAAGTTATTAATTTAGTAATCACCTCTCCTTATCCTTTTTGTTTGCTTTTTGTGCCAAGAATGACCTCTAATGAGAGGGAAGTAAGATTTAGGGAGTTGCTGTCCCGAAACAGATTTCTGTCCTCCACCAAAAATATTCGTGAGGAGTCTCTGTAACTCGGATTGAGCTCAAAATTTGAGCAACATAAGGTCTTCGAAAAAATCTATTTCTACCTACTTGTCTGTTTTGACAGATTTCTGCAATTATTTTCATTTGCTTCTTATTGATTCCTTTTTGAGTTCTCTTTAGGTGAATTGAGCTTTTTGAATGAGTTGCTATAGTAGCATGTGTTTTTAGTGAAAAGTCTTGCTGTTCCAAAGCTTTACCTAAGGGTCTATTATATTTTGAATACACTAATGTTGTTAATGAAGATTGTGTGAAGTTTTGTATGAAGGAAAAATTTCAGGTGTAGAGAGATAATGATGTAATTAGATGAAGAATGGACAAAAACTCAAGCTTGGGGATGCCACCCTAGTGTCACCCCAAGAAATATCCAAGAGGTACAAGCGTCAAAGCTTGGGGATGCCCAAGGCATCCCCTTCTTCATCAATAAAAAGCTCAGGTCTATCTAGACACTTTGTTTTTATTGTTTCATGCATAGTTGTGCTGTTCTTGGAGCGTCTTAGTTTTCGTTTGGTTTGCTTAGTTGTTTAGTTTGCTTGAATAAAGTAGGTTGGACCCCCGTTCTCGCTGTGTTGTTTCAAATAAGTTGCTTGGTGTTGGAGAGGAGTAGGAAGTTCCTGCTTGAAAGTGCAAGAGGAGCTTGCATTGATTGTGACTTAGACTTTAGCATGACATGTTAGATGTTGTTTTTACCTTATGATTAGTGATTATTGCTATAGCATGTCTTGTTCCAAACAATTGGTATTGCTTAGTGTGCCTTGAAAGAATTATGTGTTGTTTTAGCATGCAAAAGCATAGTATTGTGGTATTCTCCTTTGATGTTTTATTTGGGTTGACTTGGCACATGATCACACCATGTTATGACTATGACAAATCACCATAGCCTCTATGATCATTTAGTCCTTGACTTGTAGTACTACTCTATGCTCTGATTAGTAATGTTTTGTTTCTTTGCATGATTATGTCCATTATTGCTCTCTTAGTTGGTTGCTCCCAGTATTTTGCTAGCCTCCACTTGTATGAGTAAGCTCTACTCATGCTTCCAACTCCCAAGAAACCAAGTTATTCCAAAGTGTCCACTACAAACTCCTATGCATGGTGTGTTACACTATTCCAAGTATATTCTTGTTTTCAGCTATCTTCCAGTTAAAAAGTCTCTGTGTTATGTGAAAACTTAGTGATTAAAGCCCTCACAAACTTGATGGCACACTTTATATTCTTTGCCCCCAATAAACTTGAACCATTCTTTGTCTATGTTATATATGCTTGCACTTATACGTTGGAATTAGCAGAACCGTGCTGTCACGGGGAACGTTTTCAACATTGCACTTATACTTTGTAGTCAGTTGATATCATGCTCTTTTGTCTCTAGATGTCACCAGTGTGAAATAAAGAGGGAACTTGTAAGTCCATGGAGTTATGTATTTTGTGTTAGAGAAACACCTAGGCCGCTATCCTAAGCCATGCCTAATCATGGTGGAAACTTCCAGCATCACCATTATGAGATATCTATGAAGCATCCTCAATAAAAAGCTATGCACATAGTACATAAAAAGATTGCTGAGATGCTCATTGTCTGCTTGCCTTGTCATTTTGGTTATGGGATAGCTCCTGTACCATGTGCAAGGGGTACCTCGTTGGCGGTTCTCTATGATACGCATGTACTTATAATGACAAGAACTTACAGGTGACTGAAGTTGAGTAGCATGAGGTGTGGCCCTTGTATTCAAGGGACTTGAGATTGCAGACTTATACTTCGTCAAGCATATACTCCATAGTTTGTTCACTTTAACCTTAATCACTTCAAGATGCTTATGATAGGGGCAATGAGGGCTGAAAGCTAACAAGTACCATAATTTTTGGAAGCTCTTTTTGAAACTTGAAATCCATGCTCCCTTTGTGAAGGGCCTTTCTTCCACCATTATTTGAGTCTCCACCTTCTACCTTTAGGAACCATTAAGAGAGCATAGTTATCATCCTATGTGCAGTGTCCCAAAACTTATTGATTGATGCATATTGTGATATTACTTGTTCTTGTGCTACTTGTTTCTAGTCACCCTTGTGAACTTTGAAGGTGTCATATGCATGTATTTGCTACTCTATGAAGGACAAGCTGATTGCCACTATGCCATGTTTTTTGTATGTGAAACAAACAAACATTTTTCAATGCATGGTATTCATGATCTTTGTTTGTAGCCTTTCATGTTGCATGCATGGTTACTATGTCCTATTGTTAGAACTCCATGTTTCATACACATGATTAGATTTCTTTGTTCCCAGCTTTCAATGCTTGCAAATGGTTTGATCATGGTTTTGATGGTGCATGTCACCTTAAAAATTATTCTTTTTATCACTTACCTACTCGAGGACAAGCGGGAGTTAAGCTTGGGGATGCTTTATACGTCGGAAACGTATCTAAATTTTTTGATGCTCCATGATCTACTTTGCTTTGCTTTGTGTACACTTTGAGATGTTTTTATATATTTTCTGGGACTAACCTATTAACAAGTTGCCATAGTGCCAGCTGCATGTTTTCTTCCGTTTTTGGTTCGAGAAAGGCAGAAAATCAATATTCTCGGAATAGGACGGGACAAAAGCCAAAGTCAATATTTTACCGTGGGGGACATGAAGTCTAGAGGAGAGACGGAGAAGCGAACCAGGGCGGCCAAATCCCCCTAGGCACGGATGGGCCCACCTCGTGCCTGGGTAGGGTATGGGGCCCCTGGCCGCCTCCCAGCCTCGCCTCTTCGCCTATAAGAAGCCCCCGATGCAGAAACCCTAGGCACCCGGCCAAAACTCCACGAAACCTTCTATAGCCGCCGCCACCGTCTTCCCTAGATCGGGGGGATCTGAAGTTCTTCCCGGCACCCTGCCGGAGGGGAGATCATCCCGGAGGCCTTCTTCTCCGGTATGATGTGTGAGTAGTTCCACCTTGTACTATGGGTCCATGTAGTAGCTAGATGATTGTATCTCCTCCTGGTGCTTTCATGTATAGATCTTGTGAGCTCCGTTCATGATCAAGACTAATCTTTTTGTAATCATGCATGTTGTGTTTGCAAGGATCCGATGGATATTGAGATTACTATGTCAGTTTGATTAATGGTTTTGTCTATTTGATTCTATCATGTCTGTGTTGTTTGTGATCTTGCATTCTCTCCATTGTTAGTAGCTATCTTGGCCAAGTAGTTGCTAGTGACTCCAAGAGGGGGTATTTATGCTCGATAGTGGGTTCATGCCTCTAGTTTCCAAGGAAAGTGACAGAAATCTCTTCGGTTGTAGATGTGTTGTTGCTACTAGGGAGAAAACAACGGTGTCTTGTTCATGGAACAAGTGGATTGTTTACCTTACACACTTTGCTTAAAGCAGTTGTCTGTTGCTTGCAACTTAATACTGGAGGGGGTTCGGATGATAACCTGAAGGTGGACTTATAGTCATAGATGCAGTTGGATGGCGGTCTATGTATATTGTTGTATTGCCCAATTGAATCTCATAGGATCTTTTTGTCTAGTATTGCATTGTTATGCCTTGCTTGGTTCCTGTCAATTGCCCTGCTGTAATTTGTTTACCCTTCATGCCATGTTGTTTATCTAAGGAGAGCACCTCTAGTGAACTATGGACCCCGGTACAATCTTTACCATTGATACATGTTCCATTGTTACATGTTTACTTGCTGGAAACCATTACCTTCCACACCATATGTTTAATCCTTTGTTACAGCAACTGGTGAGATTGACAACCTCACTGTTAGTTGGGACAAAGTCTTGAGTTTGTGTTGTGTAGGTCTCCGCGTTGCTTGAAACACCTGTGTGATGTTACCTTCCTCCTACTGGTTCGATAACCTCGATTTCTTACTGAGGGAAAACTTGATGTTGTGCTGCTTCACACCTTTCTCTTGGGGATACCAATAGACTCCACGTCAAGCACCAAGTTCTCTGGCGCCATGAAGGAGTCATCAGAAGGGTGCCGGGAAGAGCTTCAGATCCCCCCGATCTAGGGACGATGGTGGCGGCGGTTGATACGTTGGAAACATATCTATAATTTTTGATGCTCCATGCTTGTTTAGTATCTACTTTGCTTTACTTGTCCACACTTTGAGGTGCTTTTTACATGTTTTCTGGTACTAACCTACTAACATTTCTGCTGTTTTTGGTTTCAGAAAAGTTAGTAAATAAATATTCTCGGAATTGGACGGGACAAAGGACAAAGTCAATTACTTTCCATGGGGAACAAGAAGTCCAGAGGAGAGCCAGAGGGGCCAGAACCACCCCAGGCGCGGGTGGGCCCCACCCCACGCCTGGCTATGGTTTGGTCGCCCTGGCAGCCGCCTCGGTCTCCCCTTCGCCTATAAGAATCCCCTGATGCAGAAACTGTGAGGACCCGATAAAATTTCCACGAAACCGTTTGTAGCCGCCGCCACCATCGTCCCTAGATCGGGGGGTCTGAAGTTCTTCCCGGCACCCTGCCGGAGGGGAGATCATCCCGGAGGCCTTCTCTCCGGTATGATGCGTGAGTAGTTCCACCTTGGAATATGGGTCCATGTAGTAGCTAGATGGTTGTATCTCCTCCTTTGTGCTTTCATGCATAGATCTTGTGAGCTCCGTTCATGATCAAGATCTAATCTATTTGTAATCATGCATGTTGTGTTTGCGAGGATCCGATGGATATTGAGATTAGTATGTTGGTTTGATTAATGGTTTTGTCTTTATGATTCTATCATGTCTGTGTTGTTTGTGATCTTGCATGCTCACCGTTGTTAGTAGCTATCTTGGCCAAGTAGTTGTTAGTGACTCCAAGAGGGGGTATTTATGCTCGATAGTGAGTTCATGCCTCTAGTTTCCAAGGGAAGCGACATAAATCTCTTCGGTTGTAGATGTGCTATTGCTACTAGGGAGAAAACAACGGTCTCTTGTTCATGGAACATGTGGACTGTTTACCTTACACACTTTGCTTAAAGCAGTTGTCTGTTACTTGCAACTTAATACTGGAGGGGGTTCAGATGATAACCTGAAGGTGGACTTCTAGTCATAGATGCAGTTGGATGGAGGTATATGTATCTTGTTGTATTGCCGAATCAACCTCATAGAATCTTTCTGACAAGTAATTGCATTGTTATGCCTTGCTCAATTCCTGTAAATTGCCCTGCTGTAATTTGTTTACCCTTCATGCCATGTTGTTTATCTGAGGAGAGCACCTCTAGTGAACTATGGACCCCGGTCCAATCTTTACCATTGATACATCTTCCACTGTTACTTGCTTACTTGCTGCAAACCATTACCTTCCACACCATACGTTTAATCCTCTGTTACAGAAAACCGGTAAGCTTGACAACCTCACTGTTCGTTGGGGCAAAGTCTTGAGTTTGTGTTGTGCAGGTCTCCATGTTGTTTGCAACACCTGTGTGACGTTTCCTTCCTCCTTCTAGTTCGATAACCTCGGTCTCAATTGAGGGAAAACTTGTTGCTTGCTCTTCACACCCTGCGCTTGGTGTTACCAACAAAGTGCCACGTCGAGCACCATCAAGTCTTTCTGGCGCCATTGCCGGTGAGGCTAAGGACGTCTTCACAAGGGGAGTCCTTCACTTCCTTTCTCTTTACTTTGTTTTTTGTTTGCTTTGTTTCTTTTGCTTGGTTCTGTTTGTCTCTTTTCAAAAAACCCAAAAAAATTAGTCTAGTTTGGTTTGCTTGCTTTATTCAAAAACACAAAAAAAGTTCCTACTCTAGTTGTTGGTCTGCTATTGTCTTGCTTGGTCATGCTTTATATCAATGGATGGTTTCTTTGAAACTAGTTCTTATTGGCAAGGTGGGTTCACGGAGGAACAAAAGTATTATTATAAGGAACACCGTTTGTCACAAAAAGGGAAACACTTATGGGAACAAACTGATGAGTTGAATACTATTGGTAGAGACGTGTGCTCTACTTATAATGTTACTTATTGCTTTGATAAATCTTGTTGTTGTAGGAGGTATAAACATCTCCCCTTTCAATGTGAGTATAATGATAATTTTACCATATCTTCTTATGTTAAAGGAAATTATGACTTTTATGATGTTGAACAAATTGAAGAGTTTATTGCCTTCAAGGGTGCATTTGAACTTGCCAGCTTGCTTGAAAATACTGATGATGCACCTTATGAACATGAGGTTTATGAGATACTTAAATTTTGCTTTGACAATTACAAGGAAGCAAATGGCTATATTCTTAAATATTTTAATAGGTGCTTTCCACAAATGGAAGAGACTAATGCCTTGTAGGAGCCTATGGAATAAGAAGTTGTTGAAACTGGAAGCTCATTAGATGAAAAAGAGGAGGAGAGTGATGAACAAAAGGAGGAAGAATGGATTATCTGCCCATGCCTACCTTCTAATGAGAGTAACTCTTTATCCCTCACATTATTTGATTGTCCCCCATGCTTATCAAAGGAGGATGAATGTTATGTTCCTATGGATCCTTTTGAAATATCTACTTTGGGTAAAACCCGTGAATGTTTTAATCCCACTATTTTTGAGCTTGATAGAAATGATCTGTTTGTAGATCATGAAAAGCCTGCTTTATGTGATAGTTATATTGTTGAGTTTATTCATGAGGCTACTGAAAATTATTATGAGAGAGGAAAATATGGTTATAGAAGTTTTCATGGTACCGAAATAACTTTCTATGTGCTGAAAGTTTTGAAGGTACTCTTGTTTTATCTTCCTATGCATGTCACTTTATTCTTTGAGAATTTATTTTCTTACAAGATTCCTGTGTATAGGAAGTGCGTTAGACTTAAATGTGTTTTGAATTTTCTTCTTGATGCTCTCTTTGACTTCAATTCATAATTCTTATGTGAGCATCTTCTCAAGCTATCAAGCCTAACTTAAAGGCGTTAAAGAAAAGTACTTGTTAGGAGATAACACAAGAGTTTCCTTGAGTCCTGGAAGTTATTACTTCTGTAATAACCTCTCCTTATCCTTTTTGTTTGCTTTTTGTGCCAAGAATGACCTCTAATAAGAGGGAAGTAAGATTTGGGGAGTTGTTGTCTCGAAACAAATTTCTGTCCTCCACCAAAAAAATCGTGAGGAGTCTCTGTAACTCGGGTTGAGCTCAAAATTTACGAATAAATCCCCAGTATGTTAGCTAACTTTCTTTAGATCAACACTTTTTGATTTGAGCAACATAAGATGTTCTAAAAAATCGGTTTCTACCTGCTGGTCTATTTTGACAGATTTCTGCCATTATTTGCATTTGCTTCTTATTGATTCCTTTTTGAGTTCTCTTCAGGTAAATTGGTCTTTTTGAAGGATTTACTACAGTAGCTTGTGTTTTTAGTGAAAAGCCTTGCTATTCCAAAGCTTTGCCAGTGGTTTAATATCTTTTGAATACACAAATGTTGCTAATGAAGATTGTGTGAAGTTTTGTATGAAGGAAAAAATTTCAGGTGTAGATAGAGAATGATGCAATGAGATGAAGAATGGACAAAAGCTCAAGCTTGGGGATGCCACCATGTTGTCATCCCAAGAAATATCCAAGAGGTACAAGCGTCAAAGCTTGGGGATGCCCAAGGCATCCCCTTCTTCATCAATAAAAAGCTCAAGTCTGTTTAGACACTTTGTTTTTATTGTTTCATGCACAGTTGTGTTGTTCTTGGAGCGTATTAGTTTTTTTGCTTTTCTTAGATTGTTTAGTTTGCTTGATTAAAGAAGTTTGGACCCCTGTTCTTGCTGTGTTGTTTTGCAAGTAAGGTTGCTTGGTGTTTGGAAAGGAGTAGTAAGTTCTTGCTTGAAGTGCAAGAGGAGCTTGCATTGACTATGGCTTAGACTTTAGCATGAAATTCTAGGTGTTGTTTTAGCATTATGATTAGTGATTATTGTTGTATCATGTCTTGTTCCAAACAATTGGGATTGCTTAGTGTGCCTTGAAGAAATTATGCGTTGTTTTAGCATGCAAAAGCATAGTATTGTGGTATTCTCCTTTGGTGCTTTGCTTGGGTTGACTTGGCACATGCTCACACCATGTTATGACTCTCACAAGTCACCATTAGCCTCTATGATCATTTAGTCCTTGACTTGTAGTACCACTCTATGCTTTGATTAGTATGCTTTGTTGCACTGCATGATTATGGCCATTATTGCTCTCTTAGTTGGTTGCTCCCAGTCTTTTGCTAGCCTCCACTTGTATGAGTAAGTTTTACTCATGCCTCCAACTCCCAAGAAACCAAGTTATTCCAAAGTGTCCACTATAAATTCCTATGCATGGTGTGTTACACCATTCCAAGTATATTCTTGTTTTCAACTATCTTCCAATTAAAAACTATTTTTTATGTGAAAACTTAGTGATTAAATCCCTCACGAACTTGATGGCACACTTTATTCTTTGCCCCTAATAAATTTGAACCATTGTGACAACTTTGTTGTATATGCTTGCACTTATAAGTTGGAATTAGCAGAACCGTGCTGTCACGGGGAACGTTTTCAACATTGCACTTGTACCTTGTCGTACTTAGTTGATATCATGTTCTTTTGTCTATGTATGTCACCGGTGTGAAATAAAGAGGGGACTTGTAAGTCCATGGGGTTTGTATTCTGTGTTAGAGAAACGCCTGGGCCGCTAGCCTAAGCCATGCCTAATCATGGTGGAAACTTGCAGCATCACCATAATGAGCTATCTATGAAGCATCCTCAATAAAAAGCTATGCATATGGTAAATAAAAAGATTGTTGAGATGCTCATTGTCTGCTTGCCTTGTCATTTTGGTTATGGAAAACCTCCTGTACCATGTGCAAGGGTACCCCATTGGCGATTCTCAATGATATGCAAATACTTATAGTGACAAGAACTTACTTGGACCCAAAGTTGAGTATGCATGATGTGTGGCCCTCGTATTCAAGGGACTTGAGATTGCCAGCTTATACTTCGTCAAGCATATACTCCAGCTTTGCCACTTTAACCTTAACCACTTCAAGATGCTTATGATAGGGGCAATGAGGGCTGAAAGCTAACAAGTACCATAATTTTTGGAAGCTCTTTTTGAAACTTGTAATCCCTGCTTCCTTTACAAAAAGGCCTTTCTTCCACCACTATTGGGTCTCCACCTTCTACCTTTAGGCACCATTAAGAGAGCATAGTTGTCATCCTATGTCCAGTGTTCCAAAGCTTATTAATTGATGCATATTGTGTTATTACTTGCTCTTATGCTACTTGTTTCTAGGCACCCTTGTGAACTTTGCAGGTGTCCTATGCATTCTATTTTCTACTCTATGAGGGACAAGCTAAATGCCACTATGCTATGTTTTCTGTATGTGAAACAAACAAACGTTTTTCAATGCATGTTATTCATGATCTTTGTTTATTGCTTGTGATGTTGCATGCATAGTTACTATGTCCTATTGTTAGAACTCCATCTTTCATGCACATGTTTAGAGTTCTTTGATCCTAGCTTTCAATGCTTGCAAATGGTTGAATCTTTATTGTGAGAGTGCATGTCACCTCAAAAATTATTCTTTTTATCACTTACCTACTCGAGGACGAGCAGGAGTTAAGCTTGGGGATGTTGATACGTTGGAAACGTATCTATAATTTTTGATGATCCATGCTTGTTTAGTATCTACTTTGCTTTACTTGTCCACACTTTGAGGTATTTTTTACATGTTTTCTGGTACTAACCTACTAACAAGTTGCAACAGTGCTAGATGCCTGTTTTCTACTATTTTTGGTTTCAGAAAAGTTAGTAAAGAAATATTCTCGGAATTGGACGGGACAAAGGACAAAGTCAATTACTTTTCGTGGGGAATAAGAAGTCTAGAGGAGAGCCGGAGGGGCCGGCCAGAGGGGCCAAACCCACCCCAGGTGCGGGTGGGCCCCACCCACGCCTGGCTAGGGTTTGGTCGCCCTGGCCGCCACCTCGGTCTCCCCCTTCGCCTATAAAAAGCCCCCGATGCAGAAACCCTGAGGACCCGATCAAATCTCCACGAAACCGTCTATAGCCGCCGCCACCATCGTCCCTAGATCGGGGGGATCTGAAGTTCTTCCCGGCACCCTGCCGGAGGGGAGATCATCCCGGAGGCCTTCTCTCCAGTATGATGTGTGAGTAGTTCCACCTTGGACTATGGGTCCATGTAGTAGTTAGATGGTTGTATCTCCTCCTTTGTGCTTTCATGCATAGATCTTGTGAGCTCCGTTCATGATCAAGATCTAATCTATTTGTAATCATGCATGTTATGTTTTCGGGGATCCGATGGATATTGAGATTATTATGTCAGTTTGATTAATGGTTTTGTCTTTATGATTCTATCATGTCTGTGTTGTTTGTGATCTTGCATGCTCTCCGTTGTTAGTAGCTATCTTGGCCAAGTAGTTGCTAGTGACTCCAAGAGGGGGTATTTATGCTTGATAGTGGGTTCATGCCTCTAGTTTCCAAGGGAAGTGACATAAATCTTTTCGGTTGTAGATGTGATGTTGCTACTAGGGAGAAAACAACGGTCTCTTGTTCATGGAACATGTGGACTATTTACCTTACACACTTTGCTTGAAGCAGTTGTCTGTTGCTTGCAACTTAATTCTGGAGGGGGTTCGCATGATAACCTGAAGGTGGACTTCTAGTCATAGATGCAGTTGGATGGCGGTCTATGTATCTTGTTGTATTGCCCAATCAACCTCATAGGATCTTTCTAACTAGTAATTGCATTGTTATGCCTTGCTCGTTTCCTGTCAACTGCCCTGCTGTAATTTGTTTACCCTTCATGTCATGTTGTTTATCTAAGGAGAGCACCTCTAGTGAACTATGGACCCCGGTCCAATCTTTACCTTTTATACATCTTCCACTGTTACTTGTTTACTTGCTGCAAACCATTACCTTCCACACCATACATTTAATCCTTTGTTACAGCAAACCGGTGAGCTTGACAACCTCACTGTTCGTTGGGGCAAAGTCTTGAGTTTGTGTTGTGCAGGTCTCCATGTTGTTTGCAACACGTGTGTGACGTTTCCTTCCTCCTTCTGGTTTGATAACCTCGGTCTCAACTGAGGGGAAACTTGCTGCTTGTTATTCACACCATGCGCTTGGGGTTACCAACAAATTGCCACGTCGAGCACCATCAGCGGTTACAGAAGGTTTCGTGGAGTTTTGATCGGGTGCCTAGTGTTTCTACATCGGGGGCTTCTTATAGGCTAAGAGGCGAGTCTGGGAGGCGGCCAGAGGGCCCACACCCTACCCAGCCGCGAGTTGGGCCTACCCGCTCATAGGGGGTGTGTGGTGGCCCTGGATCGCCCCTCCGTCTCTCCTCTGAACTTCGTGACGCCCACGGTAAAATATTGACTTTGGATTTTGTCCCGTCCAATTCCGAGAATATTGATTTTCTGCCTTTCTAGAACCAAAAACAGAAGAAAACAGGTAACTGTAACTGTAGCAACTTGTTAATAGGTTAGTTCCATAAAAGATATAAAAACACCTCAAAGTGTAGACAAAGCAAATCAAAGTAGATACTAAACAAGCATGGAGCATCAAAAATTATAGATACGTTTCCGACGTATCAATGATCTCTCAATGGATGTGATATATAACCAAAATTCAGGGAAGGTTGTGGAATAGCCCCGGTGTCCCAATGAGGTGCATATTTTGGAACTATCGAGGGCTTGGTAACCCTGAGACAGTTCGGGTGCTTCATGATTTAGTGAGGCTGGAATGTCCTGCAGTTTGTTTCTTGATTGAGACCAAGATCTCGGCTGATCGATCATGTGGGGCAGCGTAGCTTTGTGGCTCTGTTGGATGTTATGCAGTGGATAATGATGGGCTAAGTGGTGGTTTGTCCATCTTTTAGTCAAATGAATTGGATTTGTCCTTACAATCGAAGTCTAATTCTCATATAGATGTACATGTCCAGAATCTGGAGGGAGACAGGAGATTGTGGAGGTTTACAGGCTTCTATGGGAAGCCGCCTAGAGAACAACGCAAGGAAAGTTGGTACTTGATCGAATGGTTGAACCATCAGAGTGACTTACCATGGATGTTTGGAGGGGATTTTAATGAGATCCTAGATATCTCATAAAAATTTGGCCAGTCCGAAAGGGCAGAGTGGCAGATGCTGGGTTTTAGAGAAGCGGTGGATAATTGCAACCTGCAGGATATGGGCTATGTTGGCATCCCATACACATGGGATAATTAACAACAGGGGGATAATAATGTCAAGGTGAGGCTTGATCGTGTCTCGATGGTGCCCAACATGCTTGCATACTATCCAGAATCAAGGGTCAGGCATGATACGTCGGAAACGTATCTATAATTTTTGATGTTCCATACTTGTTTAGTATCTACTTTGCTTTGCTTTGTCTACATTTTGAGGTGTTTTTATATGTTTTCCGGTACTAACCTATTAACAAGATGCCACAGTGCCAGTTGCCTGTTGTCTTCTGTTTTGGTTCCAGAAAGGCAGAAAATCAATATTCTTGGAATTGGACGGGACAAAAGCCAAAGTCAATATTTTACCGTGGGGAACACGAAGCCAGAGTACGAGACGGAGGAGAGCCACCAGGAGGCCACACCCCCTGGCCGCGCGGGGGGCCCCACCCCACTCCTGGGGGGTGCGACTGCCCTGGCTGCCCCCCTGCCTCGCCTCTTCGCCTATAAAGACCCCTTGATGCATAAACCCTAAGCACCCGATCAATATTCCACGAAACCGTCTGTAGCCACTGCCACCATCGTCCCTAGACCGGGGGAGATCTGAAGCTCTTCCCGGCACCCTGCCGGAGGGGTGATCATCCCGGAGGCCTTCTTCTTCATCATGCCAGCCTTCGGTATGAAGTGTGAGTAGTTCCACCTTGGACTACAGGTCCATGTAGTAGCTAGATGGTTGTATCTCCTCCTTTGTGCTATCATATTTAGATCTTGTGGGCTCCGTTCATGATCAAGATCATATATTTGTAATCATGCATGTTGTGTTTGCGGGGATCCGATGGATATTGAGATTACTATGTCAGATTGATTAATGTTTTGTCTATTTGATTCTATCATGTCTGTGTTGTTTGTGATCTTGCATGCTCTGCGTTTCTGGTAGCTATCTTGGCCAAGTAGATGCTAGTGACTCCACGAGGGGGTATTTATGCTAGATAGTGGGTTCATGCCTCTATTTAATCTAAGGGAAGTGACAAAAATCTCTAAGGTTATAGATATGTTGTTGTCACTAGGGAGAAAACAACGGTCTCTTATTCATGGAACAGGTGGATTGTTTACCTTACACACTTTGCTTAAAGCAGTTATCTGCTGCTTGCAACTTAATACTGGAGGGGGTTCGGATGATAACCTGAAGGTGGATTTCTAGTCATAGATGCAGTTCGATGGCGGTCTATGTATCTTGTTGTATTGCCCAATCGAATCTCATAGGATCATGAATGTCTACTATTGCATTGTTATGCCTTGCTCAGTCCTGTCAATTGCCTCACTATAATTTGTTTACCCAGCATGCCATGTTTGTTTATCTTAAGGAGAACACCTCTAGTGAACTATGGACCTCGGTCCAATATTTACCATGATTCATCTTCCACTGTTACTGTTTACTTGCTGCAAACCACCATTACCTTCCACACCATACAGCTAATCCTTTGTTACAGCAAACCGGTGAGATTGACAACCTCACTGTTCGTTGGGGCAAAGTCTTGAGTTTGTGTTGTGCAAGTCTGCAAGTTGCTAGCAACACCTTTGAGTCATTTCCTTCCTCCTACTGGTTCAATAACCTCGATTTCTTACTGAGGGAAAACTTGCTGATGTGTTCATCACACCTTGTTCTTGGGGTCTCCCAACAAGGCGTCAATAACACGCCAACAAGGCATGTGTCATCGCTAAAATCATACCATTATTTGCTAGTTATGGAGCTCCTGGGTGTTATCGACTCTAGTGAGCTCTCAAAAGATTTTTGGTACGAAAATGCATGGTGTCATGGTGCTTCTTATGCGAGCATGGTTGAGGCTAGGTGGGCCGATTCACGCGATGATAGTGGACAAGGCTTGCTGGGCGTGGTGGCTAGGCTAGGCCACATGCATCGTACACTCTAGAAGTGGAGCAAATCGAAATTTGGAGACATTCGACAAAAGTTGTAGAAGGCCCGAGCAGAATTTGAAAAAGAGCGTCAATGTGCACTGTACAGGGGCTCATCAAATTGGGAGAAGCAAATAGCTGCGAACATTGCTGAACTCTTGCGTACGGCGGAGGTCATGGAAAAACAGAGGTCCCGAGTGGACTGGCTAAAGGAGGGAGATCGAAACACGACATTTTTTTATGCGAGTGCGACAGTCCATAAACACCAAAACAGATGCGCTCTTTGAAAAATGCGGCTGGTGTGGTGTGTTTAGAGAAGGAGGAAATTAAGGGCATTGTATAACCTTTCTATATGGACATTTTTAAAGCTCAAGAGGAGATTGATGTGTGATACGTAAAAATGTATCTACTTTCCTGGACACTTTTGCTATTGTTTCTTCTCTAATTTGTGTGATTTAGATACAACTAACACGGACTAACACTGTTTTCAGCAGAATTGCTTTGATGTCTCGTTTTTGTGCAAAAAATCATCTTTTAGGAAAAATCCCCAAAAATATGCCAAAAATCTTATTTTCCGAGAAGACTCACGGATCCAGAAGACGGAGGGGAGAAGAGGCCAGAGGGGCCCACACCACCCCTAGGCACGGGCCATGCCTGGCCGCACCAAGGCATGGTGTGGCCACCTCGGACTTCACCTCAACCTCTCCTTTCACCTACATATACCTGCTGACCTAAAAACATGGGGGGGGGGTCGACAATTTCCAGAGAAGAGTTCCGCTGCGCCGCCACCACCAAAAACCGTGATTCGAAACCAAAAACTCCGTTCTGGCACCCTGCCGGGACGGGAAATTGGAGGAGATCATCGCCATCATTATCACCAACGCATCTCCATCAACCATCCATGATTCCCCTATCCATGTGTGAGTGATTCCTCGCTGTAGGTTATGGGGATGGTAGGGATTGGATAAGATCTTTCATGTAATTGCATAAGATTGTTAGGACATGGTGCCTAGTATCTATTGCTAGTGCTTTTTGACATCGTTGCAACTTGTTGTGCTTAATGCTTGCCACTAGGGCCCGAGTGCCATGATCTCAGATCTAAACATGTTATTAATTCATGATGATATTATTTTTTGTGATCTTATCTGCAAGTTGTGTACACATATCGTTGTCCGGAACCTGAGACCCCGAAGTGACAATAATTGGGATAACTGGAGGGGATGGCTGTGATGTAAGAATCACGTGTGTTCATGGAGTGTTAACGCTTTGCTCCGGTGCTCTATTAAAAGGAGCACCTTAATTGCCAGTAGATTACCTTGAAGGCCCGCTGCAAACAGGCTGGCAAGACAAAATATGTTATGCAGGTTTCTCATTGCGAGCACACACGACTATATACGGAACACATGCCTATGGTTACTTAGTACTTGGATGCTTTATCTTTATTATCTGCAATGCCTTTGTCTTGATTATTACATGAATTATCTTGTCCATGCAACGCCCGTCCATCCATCCCTATGCCTGCCATATTTTAATCCCGCTGTTTATTACAATTGCTACTGCTGTCCTTATTTTACTGCTGTTGTTATTTTGCTACTACTATTACAAAACTGTTGCTGCTGATAAACTATTGCGAGCAAGATTGATTCCAGGTGCAGCTGAATTGACAACTCATCTGTTAAGGCTTATAAATTTCCTTTGGCTCCCATTGTGTCGAATCAATAAATTTGGGCTTTACTTTCCTCGAAGACCATTGCAATCCCCTATACTTGTGGGTCATCAATGTGCAAGGTGTCCTTCAGTTTGTTCCAGTAAAGGTGAAAAAGGAGATGAATCTGATGCTCTGTGGACCGTTTGAGGCATCGGAAGTTGAGAGGGCCTTGTTCTCAATGGGGCCCTCAAAAGCGCCAGGGATGGACAGTTTCAACGCAAATTTTTACCAGAAACACTGGGCCCTAATAAAATATGAGATTTCTAAAGTTGTTCTGGGTTTTCTAAATGAAGGTCATTTACCTGAAATTATTAATCGTATGATGATTGTGTTAATTTCCAAGGTAAAATCTCTCTAGGATATTACCCAATATTGGCCAGTTGCACTTTGTAATGTGATCTACAAGATTTTTTCAAAGGTTCTAACTATTCGCCTGTGATTTGTGCTGATGAGATCATATCGGAAGAACATAGTGCGTTTGTGTCTGGCCGTATTATTACTTACAATGTGATCTATGCATATGAGTCAGTACACTCGATGAAGAGGAAGAAAGGAAAGGCAGCTTTCTATGAGGCCAAACTGGATATGATGAAGGCCTATGACCGTGCTGAATGACCTTATTTGCAAGGAATTCTACTGAAACTGTGCTTTGCTAAGCTTGGGTTTCGCTTATCATGAAGTGTGTGACTATAGTGAGTTTGGAGGTGAAGGTTAATGGAGAATTACTTCCTTCATTCAAACCTACACGTGGACTTCGGCAGGGTGACCAGATATCACCATACCTCTTTCTTATTTGCGGTGAAGGGCTCTCTTGTCTGATTAAAAGCTATGATGGTGGTTGAATTGATAGAGGCATTCAGGTGAGATACCAAGCACCATGGATTTCTCATTTATTATTCGTTGATGATTGTCTTGTGTTCATGAAAGCTGATGTCAGAAGTTTCCATCATTTGGATGTTATCCTAGAGATTTACAGCAAAGGATCAGGGCAGCGTGTGTATGAGCAGAAGAGCTCTGCGTTTTTAGTCCTAATTGTCCAGAGACGATTAGGGTTCTAATGAAGGAGGCAATGCATATTGAGAAGGAAGCTGTTTCAGAAAAATACCTTGGTCTCCCGACAACGTCGGGAAGGCTCACGGATAAACAGTTTGAGCACATTGTTGAAAGCTCAAGGTCAAGAGCCCATGGATGGTGTGAGAAGATGGCATCCTTTGCGGCTCGAGAAGTGCTTATTAAGTCAGTTCTCCAGTCCCTATCAACTTATGCTATGATTTGTTTCAAACTCACAAAAGGTTTATGCTCCAAATTAACGACGATTTCATCCAAATACTAGTGGGGTTGATCACTTGACGGAAGAGGCATGCATTGGCAGGCATGGGGGAAGATGTTTGTGGCTAAAGGAAGAGGGGGTCCTGGTTTTAGGGACCTACAAAAATTCAATGATCGATGTTGGACAAGCAAGCATGGCGATTACTAGTTAATCCTCACAGTTTGTGTGCAAGAGTGTTGAAAGGAAGGTATTTTTCAAATGGAGACATTCTTTCAGCTGGATGTCCTCAAAGCGCTTCAAAAGTGTGGAAGGCCACAATCTGTGGCAGATACGTGATGAAGAGGGGGTGGTTCGTCGCATGGGAGATGGTTCTGACACTCGCCTATGGTCGGATCCATGGCTTCTAGGAGTTTCGGGTCTTAAACCCCTCATCATCAACACATACACGAATTTAACACGTGTCGCGGAATTGATTGACCAGGCGTCTGGTCAATGGAACGAAGAGCTGGTACGTAATACCCTCAGACCCATAGATACGAAAGCAGCTCTTCGCTTGCCACGTCCACGACATGGCGACGATGATTTATGTGTCCGGAATGAGGAGAAGACATGAGTATACTCTGCCAGGTCAGCTTATTGTTTGCTTGTACAGAACATCGTGGATATCTCGGAAACATCGAACTCTGCAGCGATGTGGCGGAAGTTATGGAGGCTTCAAGTGATCCCCATGGTTCGGGTATTCTGTTGGTGTGCCATCAAAGGTTTTCTTCCATCCTATTCTGAACTATCCAGGAGACATATCATGGACAATGGTACATGTAAACTTTGTGGGCATGATGAAGAATTGTTACTTCATGCTTTGGTCACATGCGATCATGCCAAGCAATTCTGGTCAACGGCATTTGATCATTTTGGGGTTTCTTCACCCGGCTTCCTAGTTGCAAGACTTACTGATGGGCCCCTTCCTGTCAATGGATATTTTTGATGCTCCATGCTTGTTTAGTATCTACTTTGAGGTGATGATTCAGTGAAAAACGTCAAGGATTTATCTAAACTGTGACGTTTTTCATAAACTATGACATTTTTTTACAGAATCGTCATAGAATGTGCGTCATAGATTATCACATTTGTTGTAGTGGCTCCATGCTTGTTTAGTATCTACTTTGCTTTGCCTTGTCTACACTTTGAGGTGCTTTTTACATGTTTTCTGGAACTAACCTATTAACAAGTTATCACAATGTCAGTTGCCTGTTTTCTTCTGATTTTGGTTCCAGAAAGGCAGAAAATCAATATTCTCGGAATTGGACGGGACAAAAGCCAGAGTCAATATTTTACCGTGGGCGTCATGAAGTCCAGAGGGGAGACGGAGAGGCGAGTCAGGGCCACCACACCCCCTAGGCACGGGTGGGCCCTGCCCCGCGCCTGGGTAGGGTGTGGGCCCTCCGGCCGCCTCCCAGCCTTGCCTCTTCGCCTATAAGAAGTCCCCGATGAGAAAACCCTAGGTCGTCAATCATACATCCAGAAGAAATCCACGAAAACCTCCGTAGCGCCGCCGCCACCGAAAGGGAGATTCGGGGGACATAAAGTCTCTGTTCTGGCACCCTGCTGGGACAGAGAAGTGCCCCCGGAGCCATCTCCATCGATCTCCATCGCCATCTTCATTATTGTTGCTGATTCCCATGATGAGAAGGGAGTAGTTCTTCCTCGAGGCTAAGGGCTCTACCAGTAGCTATGTGTTCATCTCTCTCTATGCATGGTCATATTGTGATTATGAGCTTTGTAATCAAGTAGATCTACCTTGCTACTCAAGTGCTTTAATAGATCTCTGCTCTCCTTATGTGTGTAAAAGTGACTGCGTGCACGCCATGATGGCACTTAGGTTTGAGTCTATATAAATACTCTTTGTGCTGTAATAGATCTATGCTTTTCCCCATGTGTGTGAAAGTGACAGCGTGCATACCGTGTGTGGCACTTTGGCTAGATTGAATATTTGTTATGAGTTATATTTGGAGTTGAATGTCTCTTATGAAATTGTGGTGTTTGTTGGAACCATCTAGCGCTCAAGGTGACAGTATGGGGCTATCTTGATTGGGAAATACGAACTTTGAGAAGTGTTGTTATAGCCATACCATGGATTAGAGTGTCCAACCGGAGAGTAGTTAAGAGTAGTATCATGAAGAGAGAATATTTATATGAGAGAGTGTTCACTAGTGAAAGTAGATTCCTAAGCCTTGTTTCTAAACATTGAAACACCGTTTGCTACTAGATTTATTGCATGTTTGCTTGCTTTAGTCTTTACCTCACCGTCAAGCTCTTTTCTGGCACTCACACGCGTTACCCCACGTTACCCCATGTCAACAACAAGTCAGAAGCTATTTTCTGGCACCGATACCACTTGTATTTCACTATCTCTTCGCCGAACTAGTGCACCTATACACCTGACAAGTGTATTAGGTGTGTTGGGGACACAAGAGACTTCTTGTATCTTGATTGCAGGGTTGCTTGAGAGGGATACCTTTGACCACTTCCTCCCTGAGTTCGATAAACCTGGGGTGATCCACTTAAGGAAAACTTGTTGCTGTTCTACAAACCTCTGTACTTGGAGGCCCAACAACTGTCTACAAAAATAGAAGTGAGTAGACATCACACCCCGATCGTGATGACACTGTTATGGTGTATATGGTCAGGGTCGGCTCTATATTTTGTAGGGTCTGGGCCAAAGCTGATGGCAGGCCCCCTAAGTCTAATGTATACGCATATCTAAAAATATAGATATGTACCTACTTTTACTTATAAAATATTAAATTTAACATCCAATTAGAAATTTTTAGTCTAAGATGCCTAAAAATAATTAGCAAGCATTTAAGCAATGTCATATTGCGTCATAAAGATAAAAATAGTAGAAAAATAAAACAAGTACTCCCTCTGGTCCATATTAATTGTTGCGTAAATAGATGTAGCTAGACATGTTTTATTGCTAGATACATTAATTTCAGTGATATGTAATATGGATCGGAGGGAGTAGACGAGCAGGGCCATAAGGGAGAGCTGGAGGGTGATTGAGGCCATGAGGGGCAGAGGTGAGTAGAGCGACGTGCGCAGATCAACAGATGATTGCCCGATTGGATAAAATCCCTTACCTTTAGATGTCGAAAAAAATCCCTTGCCTTTCTCCATGGTTCAGGCGACGGAGAAATTGTCACAGACTCATCACGAAGGGAGTTTGATCCTAGATTGCGTCGGCTTAGAGCCTGAGATCGATTGCGTTGCTTTTTTAGTTGCGTGGAGTATGAGTTTCCGTGTCAATTGCTCTCCTCGATTAGCCTATATGCCTTCTCTCTACAACATTTTCAGCCCAAAGCAATAAAACGCCTATACTTATAGAGTCTAGAGGATGGGGCCCCCATGGCCCTGGGCCCTGGGCGCTTGCACAAGGTTGCCTATGGTCAGACGGGCCTGGCAATGTGTCGTAGATCAGCAGATGATTGCCCGATTGGATGAAATCCCTTACCTTTAGTTGTCAAAAAAAGTCCCTTGCCTTTCTCCATGGTTCAGGCGGCGGAGAAACTATCGTAGACTCATCACGGAGGCGGTGCGATCCCAGATTGCTTCGGCTTAGAGCCTGAGATCGATTGTGTTGCTTGTCTAGTTGCGTGGAGTATGTTTTTCCGTGTCAACTGCTCTCCCCGATTAGCCCGTATGCCTTCTCTCTACAATATTTTCAGCCCAAAGCAAAAAAAATGCATATACTTGTAGAGTCTAGAGGATGGGCCTCCCATGGCCATGGGCCCTAGGCACTTGCACAAGGTTGCCTACGGTCAGAGACAAGTCTGTATATGGTCCAGTTGGAACAAGTACGTGCATGGGGAAGAGCAGTACAAACCGTTAGGATCAATGAATCTGATTGAAGAACATCTAGCCCTGCTCGAGCTACCGTCTCCTCAACTTGCAAGGGTGAAGGGTGTGCCAAGATGGGAGAGACCCCCTGTCAGTTGGTCTTTGGTTAACACGGATGGTTCTCTAAACTCCAGTACAAGCGAAGCTGGTTCGGGCTATGTCCTTCGCAATGATATGGTGGAGTTTGTTGAGGCTGGGTGTCGAAAGCATGCACATGTGGATGACCCTCTGGTCAGCAAGTTACTTGCTTGTCGGGAAGCCTAGAGGCGGCTGTTAGACTTGGGATACCCAAGCTTATTATCCAAATCGACTGCAGCTCGATTGTGGATATGTGGAAGGAGGAAAATGAGCCAAGATTCATGGGGTCTCACATAATTAAGGAGATGAATGTTTTATGCAATTCTTTCTAGGAGGTCAAGCTTCTTTATATAGATAGAGAATGAAATAAAGGAGCACATTGTTGTGCTAAAGAAGCTTTAAGCGTAGTTAGTTCAGTTTGATTCATTGTAATTCATGGATTTCTGACTGATATGATTCAGTCTGAGTATAACCGCTATTCCGTTTAATAAAGCAGCAGAATACGATAAAAAAGTCTTATCAATACCAATGTCAATTATGGGTTGTGTGCGATATTGATGGATGGATCTCTTATGCGGCGTGTCGGGTTTATATTGTTGTAGCACGTCAAAGTGTGGTTCTAATTGAACCTGATATCGAACATAGCTAGGCTACAGTCGTATTTCTTTTTGCAAAATTTCATCGATTTATTAATAATTATCAACAGTAGCATAAAAGGCCTAAACGTACTCCCTCCAACCCAAATTAGTTAGATTTGTCTATATTTTATTGTATCTAGACATGATTTATATTAGATATATCCGTTTCTTAATAAATTTGAGTCAACTAATTTAGGTCAGAGGGGATAATAAAAGCCATAATTAGATAAAGCTATGGGCGTATTTGGTTGTTGTTCGATTTCCTTTTAGTGAAATAGACCTTTATTAAAGAGAGGAAAGTTGCTTTCTATTTGAAAAAGTGACATATAACCGACAATTTTTCATTTCATTCAACCGAAAGAGGATGAAACTGGTTGAGCAGCTCGAGACTTTTTTTCTTTTAACCTCGCCAAAACATAGCCCAAAACAAGAAGCCAGTAGAGTCACTCATGGGCAGAACGGGAACACCCGAGAAATACAACGTACACAAACGTAGAAATGACAAGTAGAATGGGGGGAATAATTCGCGCTCCTCCACCCGTCTACCACCACTGAGCTGCCGTACCACCTTCTCCTCATCTCCTCCCCGATCTCGCGAGCTAGCGAGCGCGCAAAAAAGAAGCGGAAAAAAAAGAAAAAAGAAAAAGAGTTCCCACACACCACACACCCCACCGCCGTCTCTCCTTCTCATCCTCCTCCTGCTCGTCGCCGTCGGCGGCTCCAAACCCTAGGCGGCCCGCCGCCGGATCCGCCCGCGGGAGCTCCCCCCTGCGGCCGCCGTCTCCGCCGTGGCCGCGCTATCAGATCCGCGGGAGCGCGCCGCCGATCCGCCGCCCCGCGGCCCGCGCTGCGTGGGGCGACCCTGCTCAGCTCGGCATTGGCCTGGCCCGATCCGGAGGCCTCCTTTTCGGTACGTGTCCTGTTTCTGTCTGGTCCCCCGATTGTCTCCGTTTGGCGCGATCTGAGATCTTTTTCCATGCGTTTTTTTCGGATTTTTTTTCTACTATCTTTTGCTGGAAGCGCCGTTGCTTGTTTGATCCAGCTCCGGGGTATAGCTCAGGGATTAGAGAGTTTGAATTTTGAAGGATTTAAAACGAAGTATGTGGTTTGTTTCGTATTAGTTGCTGAGGGGGTGGGAAGTGGTGCCATTCTCTTGGGGGGTTTAATGAAAGCTTAGTTCGTGCTGATTCAGCTGCTCTATTTTAAGTTACCTGCATTCAAGGCAAGTTCGTGGAATTGTTTGACCCAGCTTCGAGTAGTATACAGCTCGTTTAATTATGCTTCCAGTTTTTTTTTCAGATATATCGATCTCACAATAGTATATGGCCTGAGGAAATTAAACTTGAGCTCTCTGTTTCTTTCAGCAGGCTGAAGAAATCTGTAGTCTCGGAGGTGTCCATGGTGCAGAGTCCTCCAAGTATGAGCTGGGTGCGGCACATGGTGTGCTGAAGTCCTGTACGAGCTCGCCTTTCTGGTCTAGTGGCTTACTGGTATGATGCGGGACACGGCAGTTATACATGAGTACCGTTGATCCCTTGCTCCTGTCATCATCCGGAAGTGCAGGCTCGCCTTCAAGGCCCACAGCTCTTGCCCGGTCATCGGTGGGCTCATTGAGCTGCCTCTGCCGGGCTGATTCGGCCTCTTCGTCAGTGTACGAGGATTGTGACACTGCTTCTGTTAACCTTGCGGACGAAGGGGATGCTGTGCCAAGGCATTTTGCGGAGTCTGATGTGAGCAGGGTGGCAGATCGTTTCCAGTCTGCTGATTCTCATTTCTTCCATCGTCTCTCGGTGGAATGCTCTCAGAAGGAGAGACAGCGGAAGGTTTCTTGGGGTGGTGTAATGGAGATGCAGCGCTCTCCATCATCCCTAGAGACCGGAGTGGTATCTTCCTCTCAGGAGAAACCGAGTCGACCCGCTAGGGGCAGGAACAAGAGCTCACAGTTTGAAGACATGCTTTCATCTGAGCATGAGCATGACCCAAGGCTAATTCACATCAATGATCCTGACAGGACAAACGATCGATATGAATTTACAGGGAATGAGATTCGGACAAGCAAGTATACTTTGATTACATTCCTGCCTAAGAACCTCTTCATCCAGTTCCACCGCCTGGCCTATGTATACTTCCTAGTTATTGCTGCTCTTAATCAGCTACCTCCTTTAGCTGTGTTTGGAAGGACCGCATCGCTGTTCCCACTACTTTTTGTCTTATTCGTTACTGCTATAAAAGATGGTTATGAAGACTGGCGTCGTCACAGGTCTGACAGGAATGAGAATAACCGAGAGGCACTTGTTCTCCAACATGGTGATTTTCGGTCAAAAAAATGGAAAAGCATTTGTGTAGGGGAGGTTGTCAAAATTCACTCAAATGAAACAATGCCATGTGATATGGTCCTGCTGGGTACAAGTGATCCAAATGGTATAGCTTATATCCAAACAATGAATCTGGATGGTGAGTCAAACCTAAAAACAAGGTATGCTCGCCAGGAAACCGGTTCCATGATAAGCAACAGCTCGTATTTGGGGTTGATCAAATGTGAGCAACCGAACAGAAATATCTATGAGTTTACAGCTACTATGGAGCTGAATAGTCAGAGGATTCCTCTTGGACAATCTAACATTGTATTGCGTGGGTGTCAGCTAAAAAACACAGAATGGATTATTGGGGTAGTAGTCTATGCTGGCCAGGAGACGAAAGCTATGTTGAACAGTACAATATCTCGTTCAAAGTGCAGCAATCTTGAGAGTTACATGAACAGGGAAACCCTTTGGTTATCAGCTTTCCTCTTGATCACATGCTCAGTTGTTGCTACAGGGATGGGAGTATGGTTATTTAAAAATACTAAAAACCTTGATGCACTACCGTACTACAGGAGAAAGTACTACACGTTTGGTCGGGAAAACAGAAAAGATTTTGAGTTCTATGGCCTTTCGTTGCAGATATTTTTCTCCTTCTTGAGTTCTGTGATTATCTTTCAGATAATGATACCAATATCACTATACATCACCATGGAGCTAGTCAGAGTGGGGCAGTCATACTTTATGATTGGAGATACTCGGATGTATGACAGTAGTTCAGGTTCAAGATTTCAATGCCGGTCCTTGAATATCAATGAAGACCTAGGTCAAATACGGTATATCTTCTCGGACAAAACGGGTACCTTGACACAAAATAAGATGGAATTTCAGCAAGCTAGCATCTACGGGAGGAATTATGGAAGCTCTTTGCAGGTCAATAGTGACTCGTCACACGAAATAACCGCTGCAGGCAAGTTCACCTTTTTTTCTTATTTATTTTTTGGTAGCTAAACCAGCCCTTCGTTCCGATAGAAGCAACTAAACAACCTTGATGATTGGTAATAGATTTGGTTGATGAAACTAGATCCACCTTTCTGCACGTTGAATTACTAAATGTTGTATATTTAACTTAATTAGCTTAAATTAGTTTCGAGTTTCTAGTCACATGGTCAAACATAGAATTTTGAACTAGTTAAGACTCAAATTCAGCTGATAGTTTTATTATTCTGTAACCTCATATAGCTTTTGATCGTGTACCTACCCATGCTTAAGTTTTTATCCTTCTGCAGAGTCTTCGAGACAACATGGCAGAAACCCCAAGTCGGAGATCAATGTTGATTCAGTACTCCTAGCACTTCTGAATGAACCATTGTTTGGGGAGGAAAGACTCGCTGCCCATGATTTTTTCCTCACTTTGGCTGCATGCAATACTGTCATTCCAGTAAGCATAGGAAGTTCTTCTGATTTGACCAGTGATTTAAGTGAGGTTGGTGCAATTGATTACCAGGGTGAATCACCTGATGAGCAGGCCTTGGTAATTGCGGCTTCCGCTTACGGATACAAGCTTGTTGAAAGGACAACTGGACACATTGTTATAGATGTTCAGGGGGAGAGGATAAGGTAAATGCTAGAATATCCTTTGTTCTTTATGTCAACATGTAGCTACCTTTAATTTCAGCCGTAGTTGACCATGGAGTTCATTTTGTACCTGTCGACAATCTTCTACCTGTATTTTACAAAGCAAATTCATTCTCCAAACAGGTTGGATGTTCTTGGTCTTCATGAGTTCGATAGCGTGAGAAAAAGGATGTCTGTTGTTGTAAGGTTTCCAGATGACACTGTGAAGGTTCTTGTTAAGGGTGCTGATACTTCAATGCTCGGCATTTTGAAGACTGGAAATGATGATGGACTCTTCGATTCTTTCCATGCCAAAATTAGAGAAACTACAGAAAACCATTTGTCAGGTTATTCCTTAGAGGGTCTACGGACCTTAGTAATTGGTTCGAAGCACCTGAGCGATGAAGAGTTCAGTGAATGGCAGGAAAGGTACGAAGAAGCTAGCACCTCCATGACAGAGAGATCAGCAAAGCTCCGTCAGGCAGCAGGTCTTGTAGAGTGCAATTTGACTCTTCTGGGTGCAACCGGAGTTGAAGATAAGTTGCAGGATGGTGTGCCTGAGGCCATTGAGTCCCTCCGACAGGCTGGAATCAAGGTTTGGGTTCTTACAGGAGATAAGCAAGAAACTGCTATATCGATTGGTGTATCATGTCGCCTATTAACTCAGAGTATGCATTCAATTATCATAAATGGTTCCTCAGAGTTTGAGTGCAGGCGTCTTCTAGCTGAGGCTAAAGCGGAATTTGGAATCAAGTCAGCTGATTTTGGAAAGGATTATCAAAGTACGGAAGATTTGCACAATGGTGATGTTACAAAATTAAGTTCCTCCAATGGTCAAGTATCTGAAAGTGGAACACAGAACCTGCAGTTGACTGGAGTTATTGCTAATGACAAGTCAGAATACAGTGAGAAATCACCAACTTGTGATTATACTGAGTTGGCACTCATAATTGATGGAAACTCCCTTGTTTATATTCTAGAGAAAGATCTTGAATCAGAGGTTTGAGACTGATATCCTATTTTTTAATAATGATTACATTAGTGTTCTATTTTGATTGGTCAAATGTATTCAATAGCTTTAGTTCAGTGATCCTGTTTATACCCTTTAATGCACACCCCATGTATGCACATGTAACTATTGAAGTTTGCTAACATAAATTGTGTCTTCATACTTAAAATAATAATTTCCTTTCCAACATTTTACTGGGCAGTTATTTGACGTGGCAACCTCCTGTAAAGTTGTCATCTGCTGCCGTGTTGCTCCTCTGCAAAAGGCTGGAATTGTTGATTTAATTAAAAGCAGGACAAGTGACATGACTTTGGCGATTGGTGATGGTGAGATTACGTATCTGATTCATATTTCAATGTCATTAGTGAGCATATTGGTCTTTCTTATCTATTAATATGCTCATCTGATGGTAAAATATCTAGTGCAAATTGCTAGTCATGATAACTTGCTTGAACTAGAATGTAAACTTTGCAGGTGGATGGTTTCCTTTTAGTTTTCCTGCTGTAGCTGAACCAAGTTATGGTATCCCATAAGTATTCTCATTATTGCATCACATGATGAATGATGTCTGAATACTGGTAGTAATACATGGTTGTTTTATGTCTTGAACATCTGGATGTTTTTTTTGTTGTATTCTGGCCACATCTTGTGCATTGTGCATGTCTGCGAGAGTACAATCCACTAATATGCTGGTAGGACTTTATAGAAATTACATCTATCCGCCGAATATGACAATTAGCGAATTTCTTTGAGTGGCAATTGGCGATCAAATTATCCTGTACTCTAGGATTGTCATCTTACCTTTCATCGTGAAGATAGTACTAACTATTTTCTCCACTATTTAGTGATCTAGAAAGTATTGACAGTTTGTGCTTTTCTGTGATCTTGTTTTCTATTTACAGGGGCGAATGATGTTTCAATGATACAAATGGCCGATGTTGGTGTTGGAATCTGTGGTCAAGAAGGTCGTCAAGCAGTGATGGCTTCAGATTTTGCTATGGGGCAGTTCCGCTTTTTGAAGCGATTGCTGCTTGTGCATGGGCACTGGAATTATCAGCGCATGGCATACATGATTCTCTACAACTTCTATCGGAATGCAGTCTTTGTGCTAATGCTCTTCTGGTACATAATCCTCCCTACACGTTTTACTCCCATGCGCAAGCTAAGTAAATACTCCTTCCGTCCACTAATATATGACATTTTGGCAAACTAATTTAGTTTCCCAAAACATCTTATATTAGGAAACATACAAAGTACATGTTTTCCTTTATAGCTTGTCATCTAGACTTTGGCTATTCCTGTGTCCTATTTCAGAGTATAAGGCAGCATCCTCCCTCCTGTTTGGCCTCTCTTTTTATTTGCATTTTGTAAAATAGGTTGACCAAAATGTTAAATGATTTTGTGTAGGTATATCTTGCACACTGCATATTCTGCAACTCTTGCGTTAACAGATTGGAGTAGTGTTTTCTATTCCCTTATCTACACATCAGTTCCCACAGTAGTGGTTGGTATTCTGGACAAGGACTTGAGTCATAATACCCTTCTTTATTATCCGAGACTATATGAGGCAGGGCTTCGGAATGAGGCCTACAACATGACTCTCTTCTGGATCACAATGCTAGACACCTTGTGGCAAAGCCTTGTCCTTTTCTATGTGCCTTTTCTCACATACAGTATCAGCACAATGGACATATGGAGTATGGGAAGTTTATGGACAATTGCAGTGGTTATACTTGTCAATATTCATCTGGCCATGGACATTCAACGTTGGGTGCTTATAACTCATCTTGCCATATGGGGCTCTATAGCTGCAACATTTTTGTGCATGGTGTTAATAGATTCTATACCTGTTTTCCCTAATTACGGGTAAGTTCTCTTTGACTTGCTTGCTAGAACCCTCTTATATTGTCCTAAAGGTGACAAGTCTAAGACTCTGTTGTTACCTGGCAGGACAATATACAATATGGCTGCTTCAGGAACTTACTGGCTCAGTGTTATTCTCATTATAGTCCTGGGGTTGCTTCCTCGGTTTCTTTGCAAAGTAATATATGAGACCTTTTGGCCATCTGATATTCAAATAGCAAGGGAAGCTGAGTTGTTAAAGAAGCTGCCTCAAGAGTCGGGATCAAGGCCTGAAAGAGATATCAGCTAACAATAATGGATTCATGCAGTTAGTTTGTCCCCCAGTCTGGGAACTGTGTTGATTCATTGTTGGGCTAATTTTTTGTCGAATTTCTTTTGGTAAGCGTTATTCATTGCTGATATATGATACTCCCTCAGCCCCAAATTAATTGACTCAACTTTGTCTAGATATGCATGTATCAAGACTTGTTTTAGTGTGTAGATACGCATCTAGGCAAAGCTGAGTCAGTTAATTTGGGACGGAGGGAGTGTATGATATATGCTAACACATTCCTGTCATATTTTCTGTCACCCATGTACTAGCACAGTTTGCATTACTCAATTACAGTCAAACCATGCATTTATGAATTATGACTATTTGTAATTGACCTTAAAAAGTAACAACCTACCTGCAATCAGGATCTAACAGCGTTTCTGTAAGACTGGAGTTCAAAAATTACATGAACTGTGTTTCAGCAATCGTCAAGTATTATTTGCATCATCTTTTTAGCACATGAACATTGTCATGCCCTCCACTTTTATCTAGCTCAGAGTCACTTTCTCGTAGTATTAGTCTGATAAGTTCTCAATGTGCAGAAGTTCTGACCTGTCTGTTATGCCTGTTTTTCTTGTTTTGCCGAATTATGGTACTAGATTATACATGAGGACACAAATCGGCAAAGACAACGGATTCTGGTTGTGGAAGAGGCTGAAAAATGCGATGAAGCGGCAGTTGTGAACGGACTGACTGTACGGGTAGGCATCAAACAGCTTCAGCTATCGGGCGCTGAGTAATCAATCAGATGACAAATGTACAGATACCGGGGGAAATGATATATACTCTGTAATTTAAGATAGGTTTGTGGCTAGGAGGAAATAAAGAGAGGTACATAGATACAGATTCTTTTCACACTTTGCCAAATCTTTTGTATTACCTGACCATATGTTAACCATTTTCCCCCTTTTCCCCCTTGTCGAGGTTTTAGGTAGAGTTAGTGGTGTGTCTAGTTGGAATTTTATGCTTTGAAAGGATACATGATTCATTTTCCTCCTGTGACCCATAACATCAGAAATCCAAGTCCAACAAAGGGGTGGCCATTCCATTATGTATCATTTATTGTGGTTTGTTGCTGAGTTACGTGACAGATATTGACTGTTTTGTGCTTCCCTGTCTTTGGCTAGCTTACTGTCTTGTTGATTATTACATGGTAATCTTTTCTTTAGGCGCAAGTCTAATTGCTTGCCACTAGATGTGCTTGGATTTGATAAATGTTCTTTAACTATTTATCTGCATGATTTGACTTAGCTATTTATCTGTGTTTTGACATCACTTCATGTGCAGCTAAAACAAATCTCATGTGCTTGGATTTGATAAATGTTCTTCAACTGTTTGTCTGCATGATTTGACTTAGCTATTTATCTGTGTTTTGACATCACTTCATGTTCGTTCTGTAGCTCAGTTCTCGACCGACATGTTGTACATGCTTTAATCTTATACTGTAGAAAAATTGCAGATTAAAAGAGCATAGTATTACGTGTTCTTTTTTTCTTTTGAAATAAAATGATTGTCCTTTATAGACTCGAAGTAATGTACGTGTTCTAGTAATGAGGTTGCCCACAAATTATCAAAAGATGGCTATGGAAATAAATTGTGTAAAACTGTTGGGTATCCCAGAGGATTATGTTGCAAACTTTTTGGCATCTGAGTGTACTAGGTAGTAATAAAAGCCGCATCAACTGATTTAAAAATGCAAATGATCTATAGTATACTACTTAAAAATTAACTTTGTGAATAATGCAAATGATCTATAGTATACTACTTAAAAATTACCACTGGCTCTGCGCTGCAAGTCCGACCCCGCATTTGACATAAAAAAAACCTAAAACCAAGGACCAAAGCTACAAATTTACCTCTCACGAACACGTTAATTTTCTTTGTAGATCGTTTTCTGCTCTATTGGAACTCTGCATTCTACCGGTGGCGGAGTGGAATTCAGCGGTGGAATAAATACTTATCCAAATGTCAAAAATTGGAGATATCAAATACAATACTCCCTCCGTTTAGAAATATAAGATGTTTTAGGTTTGTGAAGGAGACATATCTAGACACCTTTTAGTGTATATGTTCAAATGAATCTAGACACTAAAAGTTGTCTAGATACATCTCATTCACAAACCCTAAAACATCTTATACTTCCAAACGGAGGGAGTACATATAAATGTCTAATTATTTAGTGCGCATTGTACAGAAAGTTTAAGCGTTTAACCTTTTACTTTCATCAAGACTCCCAACATACTTATCTAATAAGACCACCAAAATACTTCTCCATCCTGTGAGCAAGTGCTTCAGGCCACCTTACTTGCCCCGCCATGGAATATACACAAGTGCGAACAAAACCGAGTACTATGACAAATGTAACGTGGGTCTCTGTCCAACCATTCCAAGCAGGATACAACGTCACCATAGAAAAGAAGACGAAAAAAAGAACACACAAAAAAAGAAAAGGGGAGCTACTATCAGATTCTACAGCAAAAGCACTAGACTGTAATGGATTTACGTGACTGCTATCATCACATGAACCCAACTGACATGGTAGACAATGAATAGATATAGGAGTGTACATGGTTATACAGTGACTAATTCGGCAAAAACTCCTTTTAAGCATACATATGATAAATACATAAGCGACTGCCTCGGCATCATCCGGATCCATGCAGAGTGGGGATGATGCAATCAAGCGTTTAACAGGGTAGGCTTCTACCGGTCTACACGCCACCGCAAGAACTGCAACAACCAATAAGCAACTCTAAACTCTCAAAACCGTACTTTATTCGCCGACTTCTTTGTATGGGTAGTCATCACTGGTACGGGCAAAATTCTGTGGAAGTCAAATCCTTCAACACAAAGTCACCACCTGTACATCAGGAACCGTGCGCAAGCTTTAGCAGATGTCAACTTGCCACGAATCCAGAGGAAAACAGTACAGTACTTCACTGCAGTTCAGCACAAGAGGAAACAGTTTAGTTAGCATGAGGATTAATAGTTGAACTGTAACTTCACTGATAATGAGTTGAATAAGTGAGATTCATATATGCAAAAACTTCTGATCAAGGAAAACAATGCTGATCATGTTATCCTAAATATTTTGCAAAAACTGCCTCAGCTAAGACTTGAAAAGAACAGTAACTGAATTATGATATAGTTTTAACTCAGAAAGATTCATGCGACTACAAAATAGTAGTGCAAACAATTTCCTCGCAAAAGGAGAAAGACCAGACAATTCTGGAACAAGACTGTTGCTCTTCACCATGGTAAATAAACGTGGGTTTCAGTTCTATAGTTGCTCAATAGAAACCTCACACACTAAGCTGATTGAAGCATGTAAAAGAGAAGGCTTCTCACTGTGTATTAATGTTAGATCAGAGGAATATGATATACAAATGCCAGTGTGCTATAGAATAGTATGAGTATACACAAACAGCAAGAGGTGGGGTACGAGAGGAGTGCAGAGACAGCAAGATATGAATATGGGCATGAACTCACATAGAATGGAGTGTAAATATACAAGAAAGTTGCACGTCAAAAGATACAGTTTATGACCATGCATAGCATGATCAGTGACCGCTAACTAGAGTTAACTATATACTACACCTGTTAGCCAAGCTATATTTGCACGGTAGCTGCTTCCCATACTAAGTCAAATGTGCTATCTGCATGCTTTGGGAATACAAAAGATGACGTACCATAGCATTCCACCAGGAGTACAGCTGCACTAAGTCAATAACTTCTCATGCACGTTTATCCTCAGGAAACACATGCATGTTCACCATATCTCCTGTTCCTTTAACGGCACTGCCCACAAGAGAAAGTCCTTCCTCATCAGCCTCATCACCTGTATCCTCTGAATATGCGAATCTGTACACAGAAAGAACACCACAAAAAACAGAAGTTAAACTGTGCACATGATTCATAATTCACAACAAGGCAACAATGCAAAAGACTCTACGAAATCAGGAGTCTTTTCCATCCTATATAAGTTGAACTACATGTTTGAAGTGGTGCTTTACATATGATATGAATCAACTAATGTTAAGAGTGAACATGTTGAAGATGTTGATATATTTGTTTTAGGAGTCATTATGTATATTCAGATGGTGTGAATTAGATTACACCACTAAAGACCGTCTTTTAGAAGTGCACTGCTTGCATCTTTAGATCAACAAGCATCTCACATGTTTGTAGTAACATTGTATTGAAGTCAACAACTATCGGGTTACTTCAGAATATCATAAAAATGTTGATTTTGAAGGAAAACCTTTAAAACTTTCATAATAATATGTTACAGATAGCTTACTCAAGGATATGAATCATCTCAACAAGAGACAATTCAGGACAAAATACATAATGGCAGGTTAGAGACTTAAGATTGCTCAAGCTGAAAGAATTCTATTGCGTACACAAAACCCGCCAAATAAATAATTCTACTAAAATGAGAAGCTGGTGAACATCATAGCAAATGGAATATACCCTGTTGGATTACGAGATGGCGACCAAAGTGCACATATGATGGCAAGGAGGACATATGAGAGGACATTCCAGAAGGAAGGGATGACCCAAGCCCTTTGCCAAAGCTCACTTAATGGATCGGTTGCATTGAAATATAGCTGATTCAGGACCAAGAAAATAAGTCAGCTCTTAACAACATAACCTGCATAAAGGTGATTACTGATTTTCCCAAGTGTCAAACAACTCCACGAGTGAATAAGATGTGTAAAATGCTGTGGCCACATGCTAATCAACATTTGTGCATCATGATATCATATAGTAGGTGGAAGAGGACACAATAGTTGATATGCTATTTTCTTTTATATGCTTCAATAATTTGCATCAAACAAGCATTGTTTAGTGATCATATGACAAGTCTATATAAGTACATATAGATAGGAAAAATGCACACCAAAAGTTTTTTCATTCACCATTGGCGGTTATATTCTCAAATTGCAGCAATAGAACTGGCATAACACATACCTCATAGCCAATCCAAGCAATTGAGATAAGCACCGACATAGCTAGATAATTTGTGAACTTCCGATACAATTCAAGCTTCGCCATGCTTCTCCGCAGCTGTTGTATGATTAGAGCCAGATGGGCACATAAGTTACGACTAAAGGATAAAATAATAAGAACAAATAATAAATCGGCCAAGATTCATTTTTACGGGACATGGGTTTCACAGTAAAACAGCCAAAATTTCATTAAACATGCAACACTGATGCTGATTGATGAAGACATGGCTATAGGTTGAGCACTGGGTGGATGCTTAGCATAAAAAGCTACTGGTTTTGCTAGAATGTAAACGGCTGTAACACGAGCCCTTGTATTTCCTTTTCAGAAAGACCAAAAATTGCTATGTGATATACAGAAACAGCATGGTTTGGAGAAGAATACTACTCCCTCCGTCCCAAAATAGATGTCTTAGATTTGCCAAAATTTAGATGAATCTAGACACTATTTAGTATATAGGTTCATTCAAATTTTAACAAATCTAAGACATCTATTTTGGGACGGAGGGAGTAATAATAGCACGGTGGATACATCCAACTTAACATAGAGAACATATTATTTACTTGGACAGGCAAGAAAGTGAAGCAGCTACCTGCAGTTTCTCTAAAGTTCTAGAGAGGGATGAAAATATCCAGATGATGAAGGTAGCATCAAGTATGGCAACCGGTAACACCAGGAATAATCTCGTTTTCCCAGAGAAGTCATTGATGTTTCCCAGATTCTCAACGAGTTCAAGAGCTTCTGAAGCAATAAAATAGACGATACCAAGAGCAGCAACTTTGTATGTAATCCCACCCAATGTGGGGCGAACAACACCATAGCCCATTGAAACTACTAATAGAAGAAGGCGAGAGACAGTCTTCTTCACAGCAGTAAATGTAACTGCCCACATGGTTATGCCCATAGGTCTGGTTCCAGTTGAATTAAAGTTAGCATACTCAAAGTACCAGAAAGCCATTTCGCACATGCCAAGGGCAATAACAGCTGTTATATGGTAATGCAGCTGCAAAATATCCTTCCAATATCGCACAAATTGAAGAAACCATAGAAGTCCAAGTACAAGATACGCAAGGGACATGAAACCAAAAAAGGTCATCATCGGGGCCATTTTACCAGGGATGTAACCATGAGGGTTCCGCCAAACTGTCCTGCCTGCAATCTTCAATCCCTGGAGTTGAGGATCACAGAACATAAAATAGAGATAGTACATCCCTGTTTTGTTTATAGACACACTCTGCGTCGCCATACTAGTTTCTTCGTGTTTACCATCAAAGAATGTCTGAATCCTTTTTGGCCAGTCTGGATTATCAGGATTTGGCCGTATAATAACTTCCCCTACTTTGCAGGACTTCTCCTTGTCAAGCTCAGGGGTGCAGCATATTGCATCAGAGTGCAAGTAAGAGCCACCGATTTTATCTCTGTCCTGGATCTCAACAATAATAGCCTCTACTAGTCCTGTCTTTTGTTGCATGTCTTCATGCTTAGCTGCTGACTCCTGGGTCCGTCGAAATGTAACTATGTCAAACCTGAAAGAGTGGCCAATTAGATAGAACAATTCAAGAATTGGAGGATAACTACTCATGGTGTTTTACGTCTGCTGTTCACCCATGCATATGAACACACAAATGATTCTGAAAACAAATGCTTCATGAAATGTATGAAATCATCTATACAGATCAGTGTCTATGCGCACAAAGTTTCACAAATCCCTGCTTGATCACTGACGTAATACGAACTGCAACAACTAGAGCACTAACACTGAAGACTCAAACCAGAGCAGACAAAATCAAACAGCACACTGGAGCCCATAAAACCCCATTATACTTGTCGCTGCACATATCACCACCGCCCAAAAAAATAAATAGCACGGCCGAAATTTAACAGAACAAAAAGGCGGCGCAACATTTAAGAAAGCGCATCAGATCCTAACCCCGACACCCATCGAAGCGCTCATGGTCGGGGGGCAGCTCGATCCCCGCATAAACCCTAAGGGGAGAGTAGTCCAGAAGGGACGCCCGGCGTACCTGATGGAGGAGGTGGAGGAGTTGGAGGAGGGGTCGGACGCGTAGAGGCCCTCGCTGCCGCCGTGGAAGAAGAAGGAGTTGGCGCGCGGCGCGAAGCCGCCGCCGGAGTAGTCGTGGATGGACGCGTTGGCGCCGCGGGCCGCGAGGGCGAGGGCGAGCGCGAGCGCAAGAACGGCGAGACCCGGGCGGGCGGCTCGCCGCGGCTGCCGCATCGGGAGGGCACGAAAGGACGAAGCCGAAGCCGTCGCCGTCGGCGTCGCGTGCAGAGGTTGCTCTGGTATCGGGAATTCGGAAGGAAGGCGATGGAAGGTTCGAGGCCCTGGTCTCGCTGGAGGTGTGAGCCGGTGGTGGTTACGGCTGGTGTGTGGAGGAATCAGAAGTTGAGAACATCTCGCCTCCTTGCCTAGCCTAGTCCGCTCTCAGTAAAGTGGCACTGAGCAGTGGTCGCGATTGAGATGGTGAAAGGAGTAGCTTAGGTGTAAAAAAAGAACGCGGAGTCGCGACAGCTCTTGGAGGATGGTCTTTTACTAAAAAACCAGGGTGGAATATAGACGGGCGTACTCCGTATATATTATAAGAACATGGACTACGCGACCGTAGTCACGCCCCCGTCTCGTCGAGGAGATTCTCATGCGCATCTCGCCGACCCATTTCGCACACGAGAGACGTCCTAATCGGCTCGTTTGGATCAGGTCTCGCGCACAAAAAGAACTGGCTATTTTGGACTCGAGTGTCCCATTCTGGCCGGACAGGCCTCGCCTATTTTTGAAAGATTATAATAAATTGTCATAAGAATTATATGAATCTATAGTATTAAAAAGATTGGGACCGTTCGTCACCGAGCCAAAAAATCCGTCTGCCTTGAAAAGACGTTTTTGCCCCTAGCTTTTCAGACATATTACAAGCTGTGCCACCGCCAAGTTGGTCAACCTATTTCTCTCTCTCTCTCTCTCTCTCTCTCTCTCTCTCCCGAAGCCTCGCGACGCTGGTCCGAGATCCCTCCGCCGCGACGCTGGCCCGAGCCCTCCCAGGGCGACCGGCGGCGGGCTAAAAAATGGCGGCAGCGGCCATGGAGATGTGGGAGTGGAGTGCGGGGAGGCCGGCCCGAGCCCCCTCCCCCACGACGCTGGCCCGTCTCTCTCCCCCGAAGCCTCGCGACGCTGGTCCGAGATCCCTCCGCCGCGACGTTGGCCCGAGCCCTCCCAGGGAACACGTCGATCTCCGACCACCAGCGACCTCCACCACCTCCGGACGGAGGGATGGGACCGGTACCGCCAGATCTGCCTCGCCATGTGCCCGACAAAAATCGCACAGAAGGAGGTGGCGGGACGGGTCACCGCGGAGTCCAGTGAGAAGGGAAGAATGCGGCGGCGATGTCTGGTCGCGGCGGCGACTGGTCTCCACCCGCACACTCCTGGCCTGCCTTCCCTGCCATGTGAGTTGGTTTTCTGCATCTGCATCGATCCGGTTTTCACCCTGCATCCCACGCGTCAGGCGGCGCCTTCCCCATCCCCTGCATCTGAGAACACGAAGGAGACACCGGCAGGAGGAACGGGTCGTCCCTTAAGCGTTGGTCTGCAGGCTCAAACGCGAGCGGGTGGGAGGCGTGTTGCTAGGAGGGAGAGGGAATCGAGGAGGTCACGATGATTCCCGGACGGAGCTGGCCGGCTAGGGAGAGGAAGGCAAGGATGTGTCCACGCATGAGAAAGGGGAAGATAACGATGTGCAGGCTCTTTATTTCCTCTTCCGCAGTGGTGATAGCCCGCTAGGATGGTTAATTGCGCTGTTCGGTGCTTTTGGTGGTGTGGGCATCTGATCAGAGATGCTGCCGCTGCACTCAACTGAAATTCCAAAGCATTTGAAGATTCTATAAGTGATTGTTGTGCAATTGTTGTTTTGTATATGCTCCCAGCTGCCAAAAAGAGATTCGTGTGCGATGCTGCCCATGTTCCATGTTCTCACAATTCCATTTGAGCTAAGCTTGTTTTTCGTGTGATGGATTCAGAGGCTCGGTGGAAGGAAAAAGAAAGAAGAGCAAAGCACAAGAAGAATCGGAAGAACGATGTTGTGAGGATAAGAAAGCGTGCTGCAAATTTATCCTGGTCATGCAGACTCGATATAGTAGCTGATTAACCAAACACGCCACATCACTTCACCTTTCGAAAAAAAGGTATTAATGATTAAGCTTGTCAATACTCCCTCTATCCATGAAAGAGTATAGTTCTAATGGTTTTTGTAGTGTCAACCTATTTTAGTTTTTGACTGACTTTGTATAAAAGTAAAAGAATTTTATGCTCAGAAGTTCAATTTTGAACAGCTTCTTCTGCTGTAAAAGAATAGCGCTGACTCTATACTGACGACGATGTTCTTATAATTCTTACGCATTACCTCAAACACATGGTGAGAAGCTCCAACAGGTTAAATGTGGGGAAGATTGGAACTGGTTGTAATACATGCGTATGTCAAAACTTCAGATCACAATGTTTTGTATGGGACTGAATTGAGCTAAAAAATCAATTGGCAGGCTGTCTTAAATCAGTTTGTATGTGTAGAATTTTGTGCATTTTTGGCACTGTGTGCTGTGTGCGCATGTCACGGTAGACTGAATTTTTCTTCATATCGTTGGCAAGGGCGTATGCAAGCGTGTCTCTCTCGGTCTGCGCACGCTCTGATTCATTGTTATAACTATTATATAGTTGATGACTGGCCTACCATAGTTACTTAACTGCACTTGTATCACATTGTGAGATACTTATGAACACACATGATCGAGGCAGGCTGATTTTCCTTTTCCTTTTCCAAAATGAGTTAAGCTATAAATTAGAATTGTTTTTTCGAGCAAAGAAATTTAATTGGCCGTGGCAACGCACGGGCACTCTGCTAGTTTAAATAGTTCATACCTATATACATAACATAGCAAATTATAGTTCACGATCAAACATAGCAAACAACAAGAGAAAATATGAGGCCATGCCCAGCGGTTGTCGATATCGCCCATGTATGCTCGGTCAAGTTTATTTGTAGTCAGTTGTGCATAGTGCGATCACGTATCTCATGGTGCATATGGACGAACTCGTCGAAGGTTGCTGGCCCAGGCAACGCCTCGACTAGGTCACCCTCAAAATCCCATCTTCGGGCATGGAGTCCATCACCCCGTTCATCCTCAACGATCATGTATGTTGTGCATGATCACGCAAGCGGTCATCACCTCCTATATAGTCTCAGCGCTCCAAGTTAAAATAGGGTGGCGAACAATAGCCCACCTAGACTGAAGCATACCAAAGGCCCGCTCCATATCCTTTCTAGCAGCCTCTTCCTCCTTGGAAAACCTTGCACATTTCTCATCTTCTGGCTCACGAGTGGTCTTCATAAGGGTTGCGCAATCTAGGTAGATGCCATCAGGAAGATAATACTCTTTGTCATATGCATGACCCCTGATCTCATAGTGAATATGTGGAGCATTGCCTTCCGCCAATCTAGAGAATACCTTGGAGCGCTTGAGCACATTTATGTCATTGTTAGAACCTTCCATGCCAAAAAAAGAGTGCCATATCCATAGATCTTGAGATGCAACCTCCTCAAGAATCATTGTGCAGCCATACACATGACCACAATACTGCCCCTTGCCAAGCAAAAGGGAAACTTCTTCCACTCCCAATGCATGCAATCTATGCTGCCCAGCATCCCTGGAAATCCCCTCTTCTCGTTGATGGACAAAAGATGGTCAGCGTCTTCGAGATTTGGATCTCTCAGATAAACTTCACCAAAACCACAATCACCGCTTTATATAACATGTACATCGCCTCAAGGCAGGTGCTCTCGCTCATGCACATGTACTCATTGACAAGATCACTGACAACTCCATATGCAAGCATTCGAATAGCAGAACAACATTTCTGGTAAGATCTAAAGCCAATCCTACCAGTGCATTCGTTCTTGATGGGGTTTGTTGCATAGAAAATAAAAAGGTTCCTATAGTTTGCAGCTTCCAAGATTGAATATAGGCAAAACTTTGTAATAGTTACAGATGGATTCACCCTCGTAGACCGTAAGCGAGATAACATTCCCACAAACAAACATGGTTGATATAGATGGTACACGACTGTCCTCAAGGACGTGTAGACGATCAGTGCATAGACGGGTAGCGCCTCCGTAATCGGTCACACATTCGGTGTGCTGACGACTCCTGATCCCTTGCTCCAGCCGGACAGCGGAAGTAGCGGATCTTCGGGAAATCCAATATCGTTACGTCATAGTAGTGGTGGTGGAGGGGAAGATTTAGAGCAAGGCTTCCCAATCACTTTTTCTAGCAGCAATGGATAAGGCAAGCAAGGGGGAGAAGATGCCAACCTTGGGGCATATGAGAGAGCTTGCGAGAGAGTGTGTGGAGAGGAGGAGGAGGAGGAGGCCACCTCCTTTTATAGGTGCCATGGGGCTGCCCCCTCCCCTCCTCTCATTCAATCTCCATTAAAGCACTTTAATTTCCTTAAAGGTCTATTAAAAGATTTTAATTCCCTTAAAGGTCTTTCCATTAAAGCACTTTAATTCCCTTAAAGGTTTATCCATTAAAGCACTTTAATTCCATTTTAATGCAACTCAATTTAATGAACACTTCATTTAATTTGTACTTCATTTAATGAATACTTCATTTAATGAACACATTAACATTTTGATCTCTTGATTTGTTTCAATACCAACTATTTCGGCAGATTTGACAAAACAATTTTCTGTAGCAGAACAATTTTCTGCGATGTCCATTGACTTCCCCTATGTTTCATATCCGCTCAAACACATCGGTTAACCTTAAGTGTATCTCCCTACGGGTTCGGGAACTATGTAGACATGATCGAGACTTTCTCTGATCAATAATCATTAGCGGGACCTAGAGATCCATAATGACTCCCACTAGTTCCTCAAACATCTCATGATCGTCCGAACCTCTTTCGCTGTAATCAAATTTCTTTTGTCTCGCGATATAATACTTGTTCGAGATTCGATCACTCGGTATCATCTATACCTTGTTTAATCTCGTTCTCGACAAGTACTATTTTTCTCGTTCCTATGATATGACATTCTAGTGATTAAATCACTTGCTTGCAAGGCTATGTCAATGTGATATCACCAAGAGGGCCCTGAGTATATCTCTCCATCATACAGATGGACAAATCACAATCTTGATCTACGAGCCTCAACTGACACTTTCCAAATATTCGACGACACCTTTATAATTGTAATATCCTAGGATTAGCACCTAGGAATAGTGAGGCCACATGTGTGTGCATTGCATTCATACATAAGAAAATCTAGGTAACTTTTACGCAAAACTAAAAGAGCTATAGAGGGATCGAGATCTCTCTTGTACTGATGGAAACATCGGGATAAGTGCGATGGATTTTGACATGACCCCTATTGAATCTTTGTATTTTGAGGGGAAATTAATTCAAACATGTATTTGAGTTTCAAATTTGAATTCAAATGAATTTAGAAAATTCACAAACTAAAATTTGAAACATTTAATAACTTATTGGATTTGAAACAAAAATGAAATTGTGTTATGGATAATTATAGCATTCCATAATTGTTATTCAATTATGAATAAATAATATATAATTTATAATAAATAATAGATGAATTCATATATATATAAGATATAAATACTTACTTGATTCAAATGACAAGAAGAAGGAAATTTAACTTTATTATAATATAACAAATTACATTGTCTTACAGTTATTCGAATAGAAAAGAATATTACAATAAGAATAATACAAGAAGAAGAAAATTGAAATTGAATTATAAATGGAAAATTAATTACAACAATAAAAAAGAATTGATTCATATTTATAAACAATATATAAATATTACAAGATTCAAATTACAAAAATAAAGAAAATTTAACTTTATTAACATTATACCATATTACCTTGTCAATTACAATATCCAAAGTAAAAAGGATTACACGAGTAATAGAAGAAATCATAATCTAAATCTTCATGTCGTGAAGATTTCCTTCCCGATCTTGTATACATGCAAAACAACTCAAAAGAACACACCACAAAAGTAAAGGAATAAGGGGGTTAGAGTATAAATTGAGCCCTCGGGTATCAACAGTGAAGTGCATTGTTTTGTCTCATCATTGAGCTTAATTTGAAGGGGAAAGTTTTACCAAATCATAGTATATGTTCTTAATCAGATAGTTGCCTCAGTACAACCTCATCATCAGTGAATTATGAGGCAAGTTTCACTAGAGTGGTAGAAGTAAAAAGGGGGGTATCAAGATAATTGGTCTTGCACTCATCCAGAACAGTGCAAGCAGCACACACACCTAACTGCATGGCATGAGCTATCAACACATGAAGCAACCAAGGAATGGATGGATAAGAGTAGGGAACCGTAGCACCACCTCTCTCTGCTCATTCTTTCATCACAATCACAAAACCACAAGAGAGCATAAGATATGGATAGAGCGCAACCATAGTAGGATTACTAGTATTTCACTTCCACACAAACCAATAGGGACACCAACTATGGAACTACTTGATCTGCAATCATCACCTAATAGACATAGATCACAGCCACCATAGCTACTTAATGGAGCCAAGAAGAAGGCTATAAGAAGATCTGCAATAGCTTAAGGAGGAGCGTGCTATTAGTAGCAGAGAAAGGCTAGAAACTCAAGTAGATCAAGAGCAAGGGTAATTGATCAAGATCTACAACAGGCCATAAGCCACTCACAACCAGTAGGTAAAAATCACCAGAACTACCCACTAGATCATGTAGCATCTGTTCTTATCATTGCATCTTAGAAAATGGATGGGGAAAATAGAAAAACCTCAGATCTATACTCAAATGGAGCACTAGATCATCACTGGTTAGTTTCATAAGCAAGTAACAACTATTTAATCCAAACATTATAAGAGCCTCAGCCTCTGCATACCAAGCCATGAGTATTCCTAAAGAATCTTTAGTAACAAATCATCTAAACGATGATCTCTAATAAGCAATCTAGTTTCTATAGCAAATCATGTTGTTGTACGTCACTATTGTGCACACTAAATAGAGGCACCACAATAGAGTTTTATAGCTTCAGGCTGTTGCATCACTAGCTTTAAGCCCTATTCCCTAATATACCACTCAGGTTACCTCATAGTAGTATATCATGCTATCTGATTATTGATTATTACTGTGCACACTCATAATTTAAGGCACCACAGTAACAACACAAGAAGCAGAAGCTACTAAGTATTTAGTAACCAACAAGATCTAAATAAATATTCCAGTAACCAGATCCAAACTAGTCTGCAACTAGAATATTTCTAGGAGATAAGAAGAGGTCACTGGAACCACAAACACATATCTGCTCACAGCAAGTCATGTTACATTGTACCTGATGCTGTGCACACTCCAATATGGAGGCTCCATAACACCTAGGTCAGCTTAATATAGTTGTCAACAGATAATACATCAAGCTTCTTCAACTTAAAAGGACCATATTATCTCTACAAGAATGCAGGGTAACAACTTTAATCATTTTGCTAGTACATTACCTAGGAATCATTGGAGAGTAAGTATCACACTATCAATGTAAATTCAGAGTCATCACTGAACTCTAAACTCAACCAAGCATAAGGTTTCAACTCAAATAATCATCTCCTTAGAAAGATCAACTAGGAATCATATACTTCACTATAAAGTTGTTTAATCAGGTTTCCATGAACAAAATATCCAAAGCTATTATCTCAAATTGAAGCATCAACCAAAAGTTCATTTACCGTGATCTGTCCAGCAGTACAAGAAACACATTAATAAGCTAGGTACTCTCATATCCAGTAGTAGACTTCAATTTTAGATTTAACAAGTAAGGTTTGGTTAACCACACAATCAAGATAGTTTGGTCAGAGATAGCATCACATGAAACCATTCATGCCCAAGATGAACATGCCATCCAAGTTAAGGCATTATTTCTCAAATAAAGCATATATTAGACGAGCTGCAGTTCTTATCCACCACAATAGATTAACACAAGCCATAATTGCTATGAATACATTAGATGAATGAGTACCATAGCTTAAGAGAGAGTCATAACCAAAAGGACCATTTGATAAATCCACAAAATAACTAGAACAAGGTCGGATCAAATCATCCAACTAGTAACCAGTAGTTCAACTAAAGCAAACCATAGACATGGCACGTGCCCAGGAGACCACCACACCACTGAGTTGCACAAACACCATGTCTTACGACCATCACCTCACTACTAATCGTTGTCCATCATCATAATCCTACCCTTACACCTAAATTAGTGTATCGGCTCAAAGGATGGACACAAAAGAAAATACATGAACCAGGGGCGTCATCGTCAAAATCGACGTCAGGGTTGCGTAGCCACAGCAGCACCATCCCACCGACATCAAAGTGGAAGTTGACGACATGGCATATACCCATAGTGGCACCACCAGTACGTCACCACCAGAGAGAAAGCGATCGATGTGGAGGTCGTGCAGGGCGGGTCAGTGAAGTCGAGCCTTGAGGAGGAGCTCAATGTGGAGATGGGGGTCACGAATGATGATGAGGAGCTGGGTCGCAGGAGCAGAGCCGACGACCAAGACCGAGGCAAGGGCTAGGGTTTCGTCTAGGCACACGTGAGGGCACGATCGAGCTAAATCGGCTGGGAAAGAGGGAAGAGGGGAGATGTCGAGACATCACCAACGAGCGGTTGCGCCGGATGCGGCCAACCATTGCCAGAATCGGGCAGGCGATGGCGACGGTGTCGCCAATATCTAGAAGGGGAACGCGAGTGTGTGCGATGTGAGAGTGGGGGAGAGGATAGGCAATGGGCGGGGCTAGGGATTTGACCCCTGTGGGCCATAGTGACCCGTGGGTCAGGCCCAATAGAAAATAAAAGTTTAAGAATAAATTAATAAAGAATATGAAAGATTACCAAAATACCCTAAGCTTATTTTATCCCAAAAAAATAAAGAAAATCCTATAAATATATATGATATATCAAAATGATCACAAAAATAATATATACCTAAGAAAAATATAACATTACTTGTTTGAGTTAAATAAAATGCAAATAAATATTAACACCATTAAATCCTAAGTGAAATTTAATAAAATAAGAAAAAGTCCTAGAAGTCAATAAAAATCATTTTGTGTATAAAAATAAATCTACTATTTTATAAAAATACAAACTTAATTATTTTATAAATAAAAAATGAAGTAAGTATTCAAAGACATTTGATCTTTTATGGAATTTTATAAACATAAGAATAATACTTAAAAATAAATAAAAATCATTTTAAGATCTTGAATAAATATATTCTACTACAAAAATATTAAATATATTATTAGAAAGGTTTTGAAGATTTTAAAGTAATAAATCCTTATCTATTACCTATTTTGTAAATTCTTTAAAAACATTTCTTGAGTAAGAAATAATCACAATTTTATATAAAACCTTAAATATTTTATATCTATGTACTAATTACAAAACCATAACTTGGATTCATGATCAAACTAAAGTGTAACTATTAACTTTAAAATACTCTTTTAAAATCTTAAATTCAAATTAAAACCCCTTTTAAATAAATATTGAATTAGTCATATATAATATGGTGAATAATATTTATCTCTTAATCATTATTAACATGACTTCAAATCCTAACAAATTACTAAGATCATCTAATTGTGCTCCATTAATAAGTTGCATGTGATTAAACTCATCATTCACTTAAATTGAAACTGAATGCTCCCACATCCATAATTATACTTTTCAAAACCCTAAAACTTGATAATGTTCTAAACTCACTACACATTAAGATTCACTTCTAGTTTTATAGTTAACTTTGGTCTAAATAGTCATAAACACAATGTCTAAAGATTATTTATATTTTTATAGTTAACTTTAGTATATTCTAGTTAAGTCGTAAAGCATCTCAAGTCCAAGCTTATCGAACAAACGCAAATGACATCGATCACATTCTATTAACCATCAAGATTGTTTAAACCTTATCAAATAAATCTTTTCTTCAAAAGTTATTCGTGTTTCCAATTCAAACAATAATCCCATAATAAGTTCTTCAACTCTTAATAACTTAACACATTAAATTTCATCCTAATTTCCAGATAGCGATTCATCTCAATCTTAGAATGTTATTATACTTCATGTATATACTTTGCATGCTAAAATCCCAAATGCTCTGAAGATATAATTACTTGTGAAGTAACTTGAAAATAACTAAATCTTAATAGCACCACCTAAATTTAACTCATTCATGTTATTGGGGAATTATATCGGGATTTTATCAAATTGCATTATATTACTTATGCATAATGGCATCTTGCTTCTTTAAACATTAGTCCTTACCGGACCAATGATGCTGTTTTCAGATATTGGATATTTTATTGTCTCAAGGCCGTGAGTGCATAAACTTGCAATCACAAAAGGCAAGTTCACACTTGCTCATGTCCTTTGGTTATTTTCTATCAAATATTTTGCAAATACAGTGTTGTCATCGCCTGCATTTCAAAAAGGTCAGAAAACACTATTTTCATAATAATATGATTATAAGTTATTTACCAAGAGGTAATAACCTACTATGGAAGTTCTGATGGTAAAGGAACATATTATCTAGGACTTAACAACCAATGTTGCTAGTGATTCTTGCGTTGTATATTACGTGTTAACCATGAGATTTGCAATGAGACAGAGAAGTCAGCTAGATCGGCTCCCTTTCGCATACCAACGGATGACCAGGTCGTGGTTGTAACTCCTCTTGTAGAGGGTTGGAAGCATATGGGTGGGATCCATCAACGTCCCACTGCTTCTGGTATCTATGAGGGTTGTACACCTTAGGCTGCTATTGGAAACAAGTTTTATCCTACGTCTGATGTGCAATCCGTAGGGTATGTGGGGTCGCGGAGAAGGGCAGTGATTGGCTTAGATCTTAGTATGGGCCTCACACCAAGGAAGTGTGAACGAGCCTACAACTCGGATGTTCAACAAAGCTATGGTCTCTCATGGGTAAAGTAACGCACCTCTGCAGAGTGTAAGAACTGTAAATTGTTACTCCCTATTCCGGGAAGGAGTTGCGAACGCTGCAGGAAAGTAACTCCACGAAAGTTCTGGTAAACCTGTGAAGGCTAGTGGACATAGCTTTTCAGAATAAAATAAACCTTTGAAGAAATGTTTACAAAAACCTGCATAGCCTACGACCTACGGTATATGGCTATAGCTAGTGCACCAAACACTCCTTTTTAGTGAACTTGCTGAGTATGCTCGTACTCAACCATAACTTCTTAACCCTTGCTAGATTCTGAAGCCAATAAAGTCAACGTCTACATCAACTTATGCTCAAGGGAATCATCACCAAAAGCTCATGTTCTTCAATAAAGTCAGTGGAGTCATCGAACACCTCAATGGAAGTGAAGACGAAGTTCTTGTTTAGATGTGAGAATAATCTCTACCTAGAACCTACTTCCGTAGAGCATTGCAATAGCAGCAAATGCAAGACAGATATTTTAGATACTAGTCTTATTAGTATGATAGTTATAAGTTGTTATTTCTCGTTCTTCTTTGTAAGAAGTTTCTTTCTCTCTCTTTAACCTAGAGTATTCTCTGAATCTTTTGTAAAGAGTCAAGTTGTAACCTATAATTGTGTCTTGGACCTGTTGTGTTTCTGTTATGCCACTCTAAGGGATGTAATACTAGTGGAACGGTGTTTTATTGGTGTTATTCAACGACTATAATGTACTACATTATGCAGTGGTATGCTGGGCCACCACAATAATCACCCTATTACGGTGTGACATTTGATGTAATCAAAGAACTCTTCCGGTGAAAGTGATTGACGTGATCTCATGGTCTAAGGATATTGAGTTACTACGAATGTGATAGCAATTTAAACTTGATGGCATGATCGTATTGCTACATCTACTTCGGGTGACTGTTCATCATATCATTCTCCAATGATATGACCCTGTTATTAACAACATCCAATGTTATGACCAGGAAACCTTTGATCATCCGTTAATCAACATGCTAGTATAAAGAGAGGCTTTACTAGGAACCATTTCTATTTATAAATTACACATGCATTAATGTTTACCTATTAATACAATTCTAGCAAGAAAAATAAACATCTATTATAAACCTGGAATAGCATAATAACCACTTTATTATTGCCTCTCGGGCATATTCCTTTCAGTCTCCCACTTGCACTAGAGTTGATAATATAGTTTACATAGTCATGAATCTAACACCCATAGAGTTCTGGTGATGATAATGTTTTCCCTTGGGAGAGCTTTAGTCAACGGATCTGCAACATTCAAATCCGCATCTACTTTGTAAATCTCTACATCGCCATCCTGGACATGTTCCTGGATGGAGTTAAAGCGGCGCTTTATATGCTTGGAATTCTTGTGAGACCTTGGTTCTTTAGCATTGGATATGGCACCATTGTTGCCATAATAGATCACCATAGGATCCAAAGCACTTGGAATCACACCCAGTTCAGAAATGAACTCCTTCATCCAAACTGCTCCCGCCACTGCTCCCGAAGCAGAGATATACTACGCCTCCATTGTAGATCTTGCAATCACTGGTTGCTTGGAGCTCCTCCAACTCACCACCACATCATTCATCAAAAATACATATCTAGATGGTGATTTAGAGTCATCCGGATCGGTGTCTAAGCTAGCATCAACGTAACACCTTGCGACGAGCTCTTCTTCACCTCCATATACGAGAAACATGTCTTTAGTTCTTCTTAAGTACTTAAAGACATCCTTGACTGCCTTCCAGTGTTCTGAACCTGGATTAGATTGGTACATGCTAGTCAAACTAAAAGCATGTGACACATCTGGCCTTGTACATAACATAGCATACATAAGAGAACCTATGGCTAAGGCATAGGGGACAATCCATTATTTCTCTATCCGTTGCTGTCGCTAGACTTTGAATCTTACTCAAAACCGTTCCTTTCAACATCGGTAAGAACCCCTTCTTACTTCTGTCCATTTTGAACTTCTTCAGAATCTTGTCAAGGTATGTACTTTGTGACAATCCTATTAAGCATCTTGATCTATGTCTATAGATCTTGATGCCTAATATGGATACAACTTCACCAAGATCTTTCATTGAAAACTTACTATTTAATTAATTCTTTATGCTTTTCAAAAGTTCTATGTCATTTCCAATCAACAATATGTCATCCACATATAAGACTAGAAATACAATAGAGCTCCCACTCATATTCTTGTAAATACAAGCTTCTCCGATGGTTTGGACAAATCCAAAACCTTTGACGAGTTCATCAAATCGGTGATTCCAACTTCGGGATGCTTGCCTCAGTCCATAGATGGATCACTGAAGTTTGCATACCTTGTTAGCATTCTTAGGATCGACAAAACCTTTTGGATATATCATATACAACTCTTCCTCAATGTTTCCATTAAGGAACGTTGTTTTGACATCCATCTGCTAGATTTCATAATCGAAAAATGCAACAATTGCTAACATAATCCTAACAAACTTTAGCATCACTACTGGTGAGGAAGTCTCAATGTAGTCAACTCATTGAATTTGTCGGAACCCATTTGCAACAAGTCGAGCTTTATAGACGGTCACATTATGGTCAACGTCCGTTTCCTGTTTGAAAATCCATTTATTATCAATGGCCTTTCGGTTATGAGGTAAGTCTACCAAAGTACAAACTTGGTTATCATACATGGATTCCATCTCTAATTGCATGGCTTCTAGCCATTTGTTGGAATCTAGGCTCATCATCGCTTCATCATACATCGCAGGGTCATCATTTCCATATATCATGAAAATGAGGACTGGATCACCATACAGTTCTGGAGCTACACGTATCCTGCCTGACCTACGAGGTTCGTAGTACTCTCTCTTGGAGTTTCATGAGGAGGGGTGGGTACCTAATCATCATTTCCTTCTTCCATTGGTGGAGTCAACACTGGAACAGATTCCGGCGCTGCGCTACTCGCCACTTCTGGAATGTGAGGTTCAATAACCTTGTCGAGTTCTACATTCCTACTACTCACACCTTTTGTAACATCCCAAAAATACTAAGCATGGATCATCAAACTCTAATCAACAAAATTAGGGTTAACAAAAACTTTTCCAATTAAAAGTATGAAAGCATTCATACGAGTGTGCATTAAAATTTGGATTCTTTTGAATTGCCATGATTATGTGTTTCTTTTCTTGTAAAATGATTCTTAGGTGAAATAAACATCATCTAAACAATCCCCAAACTTTTCCCAAAGACAAACAAGTCAAAACAAACAAATTAAGTGAATGGTCACTTTGGCCAATTTAACTCCCATGTCTACTTTGGCTATCTCTAGTTTTCAAAACTCAACAGAAACATGTATGGATCTTTGCACCCCTTGATAGTACTCATAACAAGGTACCAAGTCCCACTTTGTGATCTCCAAAAACATTTAAATGCATAGTTTAAATGACAGTTTAAAATTGAATCTATTTCATATGGGAAGATCCCACTTTTTCAAAAACCACTCAAACAAGCTCAATTTGCAAAACCCAAACACCCACAGTATCACCAGCACATGCCTAGCACACCCACCAAAAATAATTTCAAAATTCAAAACTTGAATTCATGCGGCCATTTCATCAAACAACGTGAAGATACAAATCAAACAAAATCAAAACACTATGTTGAGCAGTGTTTTGGGCCTAACTTGTTCCCTCTCTAGACACCACTAGCCTTAGTAGATCATCTAACAACCTTAACTAATCACTATCCCCACTGTAAGCTTGCCAATATCATCAATGGTGAACAGGCTGAGAGCACCCATGTCACCCCAGTGTGGACAGCAGGCTAGAGGAAGAACTAGCCGTGCCAACCTTGTCTGGGAGGTATCCCATGCCTCACCGCCCCCTCTCGACCAGCCCTGCCTCGCAGAAAGCAACCAGAACCACCAGGAACACCGCGCCCACGCCGCTGTCGACCATGCCGACACGCACCGCAGAGCACGCTCTGTTCCCACGCAACCCGACCACCTCGAGCCCTCGCCGCCCGCCAGCATGCACCCCACCGTCTCAGGAGACCGCCACACATGCCCATTTCACCGCCCGTATCCCGTAGCCACCGCTCACCGCAGAGTTCACCGCCTCGGCCTTGTAGAGCATCGAGCATTCCCGACCATTTTCCACCGCCCCTACAAGCGCATTAAAGCCCTAGAGCATCGCCATGAGACCATCGATCGATCGCCACCCTCGGCCATGCCTCTAGCTGCCCATAGCCGTGTCGCCACCGTCGCCTGCCCATCCCGTTCGGTCTCGCTGTCGAGCCTATACAAGGAGGCCACCCCCAGCCGATTGAAGCACACCATCTCACTCCCCTCACCTCACTGATCGTTCCACCCCTTAGCCGGAGCAAGGCGAGCAGCGCATCGCCGGAATTGCGCCGGAGCTCGCCACTGCAGAGGAGAAGAAGAGTCGTCGATTTCATCCACCCCAGGAGCTGCCGCGACCACCCCAGAGTTCGCCGTCATCGACTTTGTTGTTCGCCCACATCGCCGACCTTCGCCTGAGCCCCGGTGAGCCCCGACGACCCCCACTGAGCCGCTAGGGTTCGAACTCGCCGGTGACTAGTCCATCGTCGACGACGACCCTCAGCCGTCGATCTTCATTCTAATCCAACGCACCACATCGCCCCGTACCGCTTCGCGTGTTATGAGCCACTGACCAGTAGACCCGCCCTGTCAGTCGCGCCCCGCGCTGCGGAGTGACACTGGGCCGGCCCATTAACCTTTCCCGCGCAGCCCACTCGTTTGAATTTAGATTTTTCCATTTAGATTCAAACACAGTTCTGTACCTAGTTTCAAAAATCAACCCAGCTTGATTCGGTGAACCAAATTGAATGAAACCAATTTTTTTAGAAAGATACTGAAATGCTTAATCCAAGCCCATTGGATTCAAATCATTTGAATCTATAGATCAACCTTGGTAAAAATAACAAGGCAAAAGCTTTTCTGCATTCAACCATTTCTCAAATTTAAACCATAATAGCTTTTGAGTTGATTCTAACTCTCAAAAATCACATTTTATCATACCTTTCAGAATATATAAAAACATATGGGTTTACTTACATGAATAATGTTCAAGTAATAAAAGAATGCCACATAGACATTTCTAGTCACTTTATTTAATTGAAATAAAAGGTTAAACCTTATTAAATTGTGACACCACTTTAAATCACATTCCCATGGACTGAAATATGTGGTGATGACATGTGTCAACATGATCCCATGTTTGAGTTGGAGAATATTAAATCTTAAGTAGTTTTTCAATGAGTAGAAAATAATTTTCTAAAAATAAATAAATAATGCAAGTGCTTTAATCTTGAATGTTAGTGATGATGCTAGATCATCTATAGAACACCTTTGTGTGATGATTGAAAGTAGTTAAGTATTGTTTGGTGATTGTGTACCTCGTATTTATTCATAGACGCTAGTACTGACCAAGGATACGAGGAGGAAGGAGGATACTACAAAGAAGAAGCCGGGGAGAACTTCAACCACTGCTCTGCACAAGGCAAGCCTAATACTACTAGTTGATTGAGCAAGCTAACACTTGCAAGATACTCTACTTAGGCAAGCCTATACTGATACTGATGCAAGCAAATACTTGCTTGTTACCATGCCAACTATATGCCTTAAGCATATGTGATCATACTCACTTGATAACCCAATCCTAGTTTTACTTGCAAGCTTTATACTTTATTTATTTATCAAAGCTCCTACTTAGAGTTTACCTGAGTAAATTGTAGATATTAGAAAGATAATTGAAGGTTGCATAAAGAGCATAAAATTTGGCCTAATCCTAGATAATCTTGATGTCATCCTAAGGCATGAGATTGAACTTAGTTAAACTACACTAGTTTACCACCCCTCATTAGTACTCACTCCCATTTGCAGATGCTAGTGCTAAGCATAAAACTTGATCAACTTTAGATGGGAATACTTGGTGGAAAAATTGTTATGAAAACCTTGGAATGATGGATCATTCTATTGAGATGTTTTGACATGTGTTTCCGAACACCAGATGATTTTGGTGATGAAAATGTTGAGGCATGAGCCTTAGCCCTTTATAAAACTGATGGTTGTCTGGATGCGATACCATTCTAATGTTACCGTACAACCACAATACCCGAGAATTGGGTAGGGCTTGACTGGAAACTTATATACCTTAGTATTGGTTCCCTCACGGCCAAGGTCTGAGCTGAGGCTACCTTGTGAAGATTGTCCACCTGTGCAGTACCCAAGATGACAGTTGGTCATGGTTGGGAGGCCAAACTCACAGGAGAGGTGCTTATACTAGGGCGTGTAATTGAAAGGTTAGGATTGATTATCCGCATACTGAGTATGGTGAATTCAGGATTTGTTCCTGACGGATGTATCGAATGTTGTGGTGAAAGTGTACAATCTCTGCAGAGTGTCAAACTATTCGAATAGATGCGTCCGCGGTTATGGACAGTTGGAGTGGCCATACTGTTCCCCCGTCAGATGTTTTCAAAATAACTTGTGAAATAGAATGAGATTTTGACTTGACCACAACAGAGTTGTTGCATGAGATACAAGTTCCCACTTAGGTATTATAAAACTGGAATAGCTTTCTCTTGCTTCTGAACTTAGTAGAGGTAAATCTGGCTTTTTGCAAAACAACCCTAGAGCTTAGAATCCTATTACAAAACCCCCTTCACTTGTTAGCATTAGTTTGCGAGTACTTAAAGAGTACTCATGGCTTTGTCCCTGGCTATTCCCATGGCCAGACTATGAAGAGGAGTACCAGGAGGATGGACCCCAGGAAGGTTACGACAACTAGGATCATCTCCCATCGTCAGCATTGCCTGTGACCCCAAAGATGGAGCTTCGCCTACGCTACCGTTATTATTACGTTATTCCGCTGCTTGAGTTGTATTAAGAACTGGATCATGAGATCCTTATTTGTGTAAGACCTTATGTATGGTTTGTAATGGATGATGTACTGTGGTATCCAAATCTGTTATGTCTCGCAAAAATGGTAATCCTGGGATTGCGATGTATGGCATAACAGGCATCTGGGATTAAAAATCCGGGTGTTGACACCTTTCGATAGAAACTCTTTTTATAGAAAGGATCCATTCTTGGCGAAAAACACTTTGCATTCGGATCGGTGATAGAAGGTGTACCCAATTGTTTCTTTTGGGTATCCTATTAAGACACATTTCTCCGCTTTGGGTTCGAGCTTATCAGGTTGAAGTTTCTTCACTTAAGCATCACATCCCCAAACTTTTAGAAATGACAGCTTAGGTTTGTTGCCAAACCATAATTCATAGGTGTTGTTTCAAAGGATTTTGACAGTGCCCTATTTAAAGTGAATGCAACAGTCTCTAATGCATCATTGATCATACCATATCTAATAAGGTTCAATTAAGACATTAGGATACACCATTACGCTGAGGTGTTCCGGCGGGAGTGAGTTGTGAAACAATTCCACATTGTCTCATGTGTGTGCCAAACTCGTAACTAAGATATTCTCCTCCATGATCGGATTGTAGAAACTTGATCTTTCGATTATGATGATTTTCTACTTCACTCTGAATTTTTTTTGAACTTTTCAAATGTTTCAGACTTGTGTTACATTGTGGTGATCCAGCAGACCACTGCATGTGTAGTACACTATAGTCATGGACATAACATTCACAGAACACCGTTCCACAAATATCACATCCCTCAGAGTGCTACAACAGAAACATTGCAGGTCCATATTACAAACATACACACATACTTATTATTATAATACCAGAAGTTAAGTACTTTAAGGGATTCAAACTTACAAACCAAATTTAAGTAGTTTTAGCGGAAGATCAAAGTTTCAAACTTATAACCAAAATTGAGCTCAACAACTTATTATATAAAGTTTTTGCTGCTCGGCTCATTTGGTTTACTAGCTAAACAAGGCAATTACTTGGACTCCTTGTCCTCCACTCCATAACGTATTTCATAGTCCATGCCTTCCACTCCTCCGGGCAGGTCTGGTTCCTCATAGTAGACATCCTCTTGTCCTTCAGGGGCATACATTGGAGTGTCCTCTAGCTCCTCAGAGTCTAAGCAGGAGATCAAAGGAAAGAGTGAGTAACAACATTACCCAGCAATTTCATTATATGCAAGGTGTTAAGTTTGATGCTCTATAAACCTCCTTGGACTATTAGTCCTTGGCACTATGCAGTTTTCGTAATCACTTCTTTAAAGGTTGATTTTGTAGGGTTCGCAACATAGAATTTTTTTTCCTACGATGTGAACTATGTACCAAGATCTATCTATTAGATACAAACAACGGGCGAATGTATATCCGTAGAGAACATACCCTTGAAGACCGACAAAGCTTAACGAGTTCAACTCGTGGTTGATGTAGACGATCTCTTGCCGATCTCAAGATCGAGAGGAAGTCCTAGCGCCACAAATCAGCAGCGCATCCGTGCTCGCACACACGTTCGAGGCACCGAGCAACCTCCGCCTCCTCGCTCCAGCGATGCAGCGGAAGCACAAATCTTTCTTGCCGAATAGCCACCGGGAACATGTATCTCGCTAGTCCGAGACCATGGGGGATAAATTCTAGAGGGGGAGAGAGATCCTTCACGAGGAGGTGTGAGTGAGAAGTGAGGAGAGGGGTGCCTTTTATAGGAGGAGGGGGGAACCCCAAGGGGGTGGCCGGCGCATGGGGGATGCCCCTTGCCCTCCCCTCTTCATGTGGGTGGACACTCCACTCACAAAATTCCTTTAAATTCCCTCCACTCAAAATCCCACTCAAACATGCCATTAAATTTCCACCAAATTTAATGCAAACTCTCATTAAATAAAACTCTTTTATTTTATTCAGAATTTTGTCAATTACTTTAATGACAAACATTCACAAATAACCCCTTGCTAGAATTCTATTTCACATGCATAACCACTTTATGCAATTTCACCCGAAAACCTGTCTCGGTATCTAGTGAAATAAATTCCTGCGCTTGTTCATTCTTTCGGCATGATACTTTTGCTCCAATTGGATGTCGGTGTCTCTTAAGTGTGTCACCCTACGGTTCGTGAATAATGCGGACATGATAGAGACCGCTCTCGGATCAATAATCAGAAGCGGGATCTGGAGACCCATACTGACTCCCACACATTCAACGATGACTTTCTTGTGATCGTCGGAACCTTTTACGCTAGTATCTTAATCCCTTTGTTTCACGATATATTACATGTCCGAGATTCGATCATCGGTATCTCCATACCTAGTTTGATCTCGTTATTGACATGCACTATTTTCTCGTTCCCGTGATATAACATTCTAGTGATCAAATCACTTGCTTGCAAGCTAATCAATGTGATATCACCGAGAGGGCCCAGAGTATATCTATCCGTCATCGGGATGAACAAATTCCACTCTCGATCCATGAGCCTCAACATAACACTTTATTAGTTCTGAATCCATCTTTATAATCACCCTGTTACGGTGTGATGTTTGATGTTATCAAGAAACTCTTCCGGTGTTAGTGATTGACATGATCTCATGGTCTAAGGATTAGGATCACTTCGTAAGTTGTTATAGCAATATAAACTCAATGACTTTGATCGTAATGCTATACTTCGGATGAATGTTCATCACACCATTACACTAATGTTGTGATCCCGTTATTAACAACATCCAATGTCCATGATCAGGAAACCTTGATCATCTTGTTAATCAACGAGCTAGTTTATGAGATAGGCATAACTAGGAACTTTCTGTTTGTTTATTAAACACACGTGTATTAATGTTTTCGTATTAATACAATTATAGCATGCAAAATAAACATCTATCATATACTTGGAATACACATAATAAACACTTTATTATTGCCTCTCAGGGCATATTCCCTTCAGTCTCCCACTTTCACTAGAGACAATAATCTAGTTACATAGTGATAAATCTAACACCCATCAAGTTCTGGTGTTGATCATGTTTTGCTCTAGGGAGAGTTTTAGTCAACGGATCTGCTACATTGAGATCCGTATGTACTTTACAAATCTTTATATCTCCATCCTTGACATGCTCGTGGATGGAGTGAAACCGGCGCTTAATATGCTTGGAATGCTTGTGAGACCTTGGCTCTTTGGCATTGGCAATGGCACCATTGTTGTCACAATAGATCACCATTGGGTCCAACGTGTTTGCAACCACTCCTAGTTCGGATATGAACTCCTTCATCCAAACTGCTTCCTGAGCCGCTTCTGAAGCAGCAACATATTCGGCCTCCATTGTTGATCCCGCCACCACAGGTTGTTTGGAGCTCCTCCAACTAACCGCTCCGCCATTCATGAGAAATACGTATCCGGATTGAGACTTAGAGTCATCCGGATCGGTGTCAAAGCTAGCATCAACATAACACTTAGCGATGAGCTCTTCTTCACCTCCGTATACAAGAAACATATCCTTAGTTCTTCGTAAGTACTTAAGGATATTCTTGACCGCTATCCAGTGTTCCGAACCTGGATCCGATTGGTACCTACTAGTCAAACTAATAGCATGTGCCACATCCGGTCTTGTACATAGCATGGCGTACATTATAGAGCCTATGGCTGAAGCATACGTGACCTTGTCCATTATCTCTCTTTCTTCCGCCGAAGCCGGACTTTGAGTCTTACTCAATGTCTTGCCTTGCAACATAGGTAAGAACCCCTTCTTACTTCCGTCCATTTTAAACTTCTTTAAAATCTTATCAAGGTATGTACTTTGCGATAGCCCTATTAGGCGTCTAGATCTATCTCTATAGATCTTTATGCCTAATATGTATGACGCTTCACCTAGGTCCTTCATTGAAAATTTGCTGTTTAGATAACTTTTAACACTGTTTAAAAGATCTATATCATTTCCGATCAATAATATGTCATCCACATATAATATCAGAAATGCCACATTGATCCCACTCACTATCTTGTAAATACAAGCTTCTCCATAAGTTTGGACAAATCCAAACTCTTTGATCACCTCATCAAAGCGGAGATTCCAACTTCGTGATGCTTGCTTCAATCCATAGATGGATCGCTGAAACTTTCACACCTTGTTAGCATCCTTAGGATCGACAAAACCCTTTGGTTGTATCATATACAACTCTTCTTCAATATTACCATTGAGAAACGCGGTTTGACATCCATCTGCCATATCTCATAATCGAAATATGCAGCAATTGCTAACATAATCCTAACTGACTTTAGCATCGCTACGAGAGAGAATGTCTCATCGTAGTCAACTCCTTGAATTTGTCGAAACCCCTTTGCGACAAGTCGAGCTTTATAGACGGTCACATTACCATCAGCATCAGTTTTTCTTTTGAAAATCCATTTGTTATCCACGGCCTTTCGGTCGTGAGGTAATTCCACCAAGTTCCAAACTTGATTTTCATACATGGATTCCATCTCGGATTTCATGGCTTCTAACCATTTGTTGGAATCCGGGCTCATCATCGCTTCTTCATACGTCGCAGGGTCATCATTTTCATCAACCATGAAATTCATGACAGGATTTCCGTACAGCTCAGGAGCTGCACGCATCCTGCTAGACCTGCGAGGTTCGGTAGTACTCTCTTTCGGAGTTTCATGGTCATTATCATTAGTTCCCTCTTCAACAGGTGAAGCCAACTCCGGAACAACTTCCGGTGCTGCGCTACTCGCCATACTTTGAAGAGAAGGTTCAATAACCTCTTCGAGTTCTACCTTCCGACTATTCACACCTTTCGCGAGAAACTCTTTCTCTAGAAAGGATCCGTTCTTGGCAACAAAAACCTTGCCCTCGGATCTGTGATAGAAGGAATACCCAATAGTTTCCTTAGGGTATCCTATGAAGACGCATTTTTCCGCTTTGGGTTCGAGTTTATCCGGTTGAAGTTTCTTCACATAAACATCGCATCCCCAAACTTTAAGAAATGACAACTTAGGTTTGTTTCCAAAACATATGGTGTCTTTTCAACGGATTTAGATGGTGCCCGATTTAAAGTGAATGCAGCAGTTTCTAGTGCATAACCCCAAAATGACAACGACAAGTCCGTCAGAGACATCATAGATCGAACCATATCTAATAAAGTACGATTACGACGTTCCGACACACCATTTAGCTGTGGCGTTCCGGTAGGTGTGAGTTGTGAAACAATTCCACACTCTTTCATGTGAGTGCTAAACTCGTAACTTAGATACTCACCTCCACGGTCGGACCGTAGAAATTTGATCTTTCTATTACGATGATTTTCCACTTCATTCTAAAATTCCTTGAACTTTTCAAAGGTTTCAAACTTGTGTTTCATCAAGTAGATATAACCGTATCTACTCAAATCATCCGTGAAAGTAACAAAATAACGATATCCACCTCGCGCCAACATACTCATTGGACCACATACATCAGAATGTATGATTTCCAATAAATTTGTCGCCCGTTCCATTGAACCGAAAAACGGCGTTCTAGTCATCTTGCCCATAAGGCATGGCTAAGATGTATCAAATGATTCAAAATCAAGTGATTCCAAAAGTCCATCTGAATGGAGCTTCTTCATGCGTTTAACGCCAATATGACCTAGACGGCAGTGCCACATATATGCGGATATATCACCATTAAGTTTAATCCTTTTAGCATCAACATTATGAATATGTGTAACAGTATCATCGAGATCTAATAGAAATAAACCATTCATCATCGGTGCATGACCATAAAAGATTTCATTCATATAAATAGAACAACCATTGTTCTCGGATTTAAATGAATAACCACTTCGCATCAAACACGATCCAGATACAATGTTCATGCTCAGTGCAGGCACCAGATAAAAATTATTCAAGTTTATAACTAATCCCGACAGCAAATGGAGAGGCAGCGTTCCGACGACGATCACATCAACGCTTGATCCATTGACGACACGCATCTTGACCTCACCCCTTGCCAGCGGTCGCTTGTTCCGCAGCCCTTGATTCGAGTTACAAATATTATAAACTGAACTGGTATCAAATACCCAGGTGCTACTGCGAGCACTAGTCAAGTACACATCAATAACATGTATATCATATATACCTTTGTTTGCCTTGCCGGCCTTCTTGTCTGCCAAATACTTGGGGCAGTTGCGCTTCCAGTGGCCAGCCCCCTTACAATAGTAGCACTCGGTATCAGACTTAGGTCCAACTCGGGGTTTCTTTTTAGGCACGGCAACCGGCTTGCCGCCCTTACTTCCCTTCCGATTTCCCTTCTTGTCTTTCTTGAAACCAGTGTTCCTATTGATCATCAACACTTGATGTTCCTTTTTGATCTCCACTTCTGCAGTTTTAAGCATTGACAGAAGCTCGGGGAGAGACTTCTTCATGCCTTGCATATTATAGTTCATCGCAAAGCTCTTATAGCTAGGTGGCAGAGACTGCAGAACACGATGGATGCCTAAGTCAATGGGAATCGTTATTCCCAAGGACACAAGCTTATCGGCGTAACCCAACATCTTGAGTACATGCTCACTAATGGAGCTATGCTCTTCCATCGTGCAACTAAAGAACTTTTCTGAAGCGTTGTAGCTCTCTACAGCAGCATGTGTGTCGAAAATCATTTTCAACTCACCCATTGTATCAAAAGCATTGCCGTTTTCGAAACGCTTTCGAAGTTCCGGCTCCAGCCCATACAATATGCCGCAATGAACTAAGTTGTGGTCCTCCTGACGAGTCTGATAGACATTCTTCTCCTCGTCAGGGGCATCATCAAAAGGTGGGGGGCCTAGTGGCGCTTCTAGCACGTATTGCTTTTGTGCAACATAGAGGAGAATCCTCAAATTCATGGCCCATTCGGTAAAGTTTCTACCGTTCGTTGCAAGTTTCTCTTTCTCCATGAACACATTGAAATTAAAAGCAGGTGGTGCCATCTATAACAGAATTTGTAAAGTTTAGACTAAGTGTATGATAGATTGAGTTCAACTAATCCATATTACGAATGAACTCCCACTCAAAAACGACATCCCTCGTGCCTTTTTGGTGATTACATGAACCAAATCCACTATACCAAGTCCGATCATCACGTGAGTCGGTATAGCTTCAAAGGCGAGCATCAAATGGGCATCATATCTACTATATGACTCATGCTTAACCTTTCGGTCTGTGTTCCGAGGCCATGTCTGTACATGCTAGGCTCGCCAAGTTAGAACCTTAGTATTCACATGTGTAACTGTTTTACATCCGAAATATGGTCGTGGATCCAAGAACACCCGATCATCACGTGATGTCTTGGAGCGACAAAAACATAATCGGTGCATACTAAAGGAAGAACACATTCTTATCTTGATATTTAAATGAGGGATTATCTTATTATGCTAACAAAGAGCTAAACAAGCAATATAAGATGCTATCAAACATCACATGTTTATTAGTGAAATGATATGGTTCCCGCATATGATCTCTATCATGTGCATCATGGTATGATCACTATCATACCTATATGTGTAAGTCCAAGGTCTATGGAAATTACACGTTATGTATGTTGTAAGAGTATCATCTCATACTTCTACTTAAAACATCACCATATCATAACACTAGCCCAGCAACAATCTAAACTAGACGCCTCTAATTTATCCATTGCAAGTTTTACGTGGCTTAGGGCTTTCGAGATAGAACCGTTCTTACCTACGAACATGAACCACAACGAGGATAACCAAATTGTTTACAACTCGTTGCAAATATAGATATTGACTATAGTAGGAGAGACAGACACCCGCTAGCCACTTATGCAAACTAGTTGCATGTCAAGCGTGGAACAGGTCTCATGTGCGAGGACATGTAAAGTTTGTCCGGGTCGCTTCATCCCACTATGCCACCAATATCCAAAATTACAACTAAGGAGCAACAACATGATCATCATCGCCCACATACTCATATGTGTACTACCCGTGTAAAGCATCTACGCATAGATCCGGCTCTGATACCACTGTAGGGTTCGCAACATAGAAAACAATTTTTTTCCTGCGATGTGAACTATGTACCAAGATCTATCTATTAGATACAAACAACGGGCGGATGTATATCCGTAGAGAACATACCCTTGAAGACCGACAAAGCTTAACGAGTTTAACTCGTGGTTGATGTAGACGATCTCTTGCTGATCTCAAGATCGAGAGGAAGTCCTAGCGCCGCAAATCAGCAGCGCATCCGTGCTCGCACACACGTTTGAGGCACCGAGCAACCTCCTCCTTCTCGCTCCAGCGATGCAGAGGAAGCACAACTCTTTCTTGTCAAATAGCTACCGGGAACATGTATCTCGCTCAAAATACCTCCACTCACAAAATTCCTTTAAATTCCCTCCACTCAAAATACCACTCAAACATGCCATTAAATTTCCACCAAATTTAATGCAAACTCTCATTAAATAAAACTCTTTTATTTTATTCAGAATTTTTTCAATTACTTTAATGACAAACATTCACAAATAACCCCTTGCTAGAATTCTATTTCACATGCATAACCACTTGATGCAATTTCACCCGAAAACCTGTTTCGGTATCTAGTGAAATAAATTCCTGCGCTTGTTCATTCTTTCGGCATGAAACTTTTGCTCCAATTGGATGTCGGTGTCTCTTAAGTGTGTCACCCTACGGTTCGTGAATAATGCGGACATGATAGAGACCCCTCTCGGATCAATAATCAGAAGCGGGATCTGGAGACCCATACTGACTCCCACACATTCAACGATGACTTTCTTGTGATCGTCGGAACCTTTTACGCTAGTATCTTAATCCCTTTGTTTCACGATATATTACATGTCCGAGATTCGATCATCGGTATCTCCATACCTAGTTTGATCTCGTTATTGACATGCACTCTTTTCTCGTTCCCGTGATATAACATTCTAGTGATCAAATCACTTGCTTGCAAGCTAATCAATGTGATATCACCGAGAGGGCCCAGAGTATATCTATCCGTCATCGGGATGAACAAATTCCACTCTCGATCCATGAGCCTCAACATAACACTTTATTAGTTCTGAATCCATCTTTATAATCACCCTGTTACGGTGTGATGTTTTATGTTATCAAGAAAGTCTTCCGGTGTTAGTGATTGACATGATCTCATGGTCTAAGGATTAGGATCACTTCGTAAGTTGTTATAGCAATATAAACTCAATGACTTTGATCGTAATGCTATACTTCGGATGAATGTTCATCACACCATTACACTAATGTTGTGATCCCGTTATTAACAACATCCAATGTCCATGATCAGGAAACCTTGATCATCTTGTTAATCAACGAGCTAGTTTATGAGAGAGGCATAACTAGGAACTTTCTGTTTGTTTATTAAACACACATGTATTAATGTTTACATATTAATACAATCATAGCATGCAAAATAAACATCTATCATGTACTTGGAATACACATAATAAACACTTTATTATTGCCTCTCAGGGCATATTCCCTTCAGATTTTAATGTCAAAAAACTATGCCCATTAGCCTTCACAGGTTGACCAGGACTTCATGGAGTTCCTTTCCTGCCGCGTTCGTAGTTCCTTCCCAGAACAGGGAATAACAAGTTTCAGTTCTTACACTTTGCAGAGGTGTGTTGCTTTACCCATGAGAGATCAAATCATTGTTGCATAACCAGGCGTACTTTCCCGTCCACAATTCCATGATGTGGGGCCTAGTAGATGATCCAAGCCAATCACTACGCTTCTCTGTGACCCCAAATGGAACACGACTCCCCAAGCAGGAATACCTCCGTTAACCCCCATATAGGTAGATATAACCCTGGAAAGCCCTTGGAGACTCCAGTGAGCAGATCATGTCCTTGGCAACCCCCACCGAAGTGGCAGATCTACCTCCGACTATCCCTCACGGATAATCTAGACACCAATATCACGGGGAAATAAGGGTTCCCACCCATGCTGAGTCCTCATAGGGAATCTAGAGCGTCACGATAAGGTCATCTGTTCATGTGAAAGGAAGAAGATCCAACTGACTTCTCCGTCCCATTCCAAATCTCATGGTTAATGCGTATTATACGACATTAGAATCACTGATGTCATGGGTTATTAATTCCCATGTGATGAATCTTACTGCAAATGGAAACATGATTTCCATTGCCAATCTTATATTTATCATCACTTAGGATGATAAGAGCATTTCATTTATTTGAGAAAATAGTATTTTCTTTCTTTTCTTTATAACATAGATGATAACACACAATTTTCAATTACTTTGATAAAACTCATTAAAGGACATGAGCAAGTGATGAACTTGCCTTATGAATGCAAGGTAGTGAAGTCGGATGCTTGCACTCGACCTTGAGCTTCTATTTCTATAAAACACCATTATTGCCTGGTAAGGACAATATTTAAAGAAGCAATAATGAACATGCATAGTAATGTAATGCATTATTAATTAATTATCTTCTTTGTGTGTTTTACCCACTTTATTAAATCCTTAAATTCTTTTATTATTAATAAAAGAAAGTTGTTTAATGGATAATTCTTAAAATCTTGTAGTTATTATATTTGATATTTTTGTGGGATAATACATTAATATAAGAGCTTAAAACTATTTTTATTTAATTTAACTCCTATTATTATTTTCTTAAAATTCTATTTAAGAATAAGTATTTTAATTCATAAGATTTTATTTTACTAATCTAAATAGCAATTTAGTATTTTTCTAAAATACTATACTCATTAAAAATTGTAATAATGAACTTTATTTATTTTAGGTGTTTTAGATATTTTTATAAAATTCCATAAAGAATTTCTATTATAAAAATATTTAACCTAAATTTATTCTATTAAAAATAGAATTCTTAATTTTATTGGGTAGCTTATATTTTTTATGAACTCATGGATATATTATTTGTATTTTTAGGATTTTTATTACATTTCTTAGAGATTATTTAGTTCTAGGATTATTTCGGTCCTTAAACAATTGTTGAAATTCTTTATTTAAAGATCTGGACCTAGCCTATTGGGTTGGCCGAGCCTTGACCCGTCCCATCTAGGCTGGCCAAACCCACTTGATTCGAGTGGTACTGCCCCGTACCGGTCTAGTACCCTCTCTCTCTCGCACACGTTCTCGTCTTCTCCTCTCTCGCTCCCCGCAGTGGCGATGTGTTGTCGCCATCGTCACCGTGCGATTTCGGTCGCCTCTGACCTCTCTGGCTGCCGCCGTGGTGCAAGATGATATAGTCGATTATGTTCCATCGACTGGTCCTGCTTGATTCGTTGCTAGGTCTCTCTCCTGACCATGACGCCTCTACCCTAAAACGTAGTGTTCGGTGGTTGCCGGCGATTCGGTGCTCCGCTGTCTTTGTGGTGCTTCTCTAGTGCTCTGATGGCCCTGTAGTGCCGCCAGCACTGCTCGTGTGGCTGTGGCCGCCGTGCTTGCGGCTTGACGTGGGTTGCAGCGCCTTCGGGTGCTCCCCGTGCCACCATGTGCTTGCTCGTTGGCCATTCTTATTCCTCTTCTAATTACAACGAGGACATCAGATGAGTTCTTCCCTTTCCCCCCTATTGTTCTCTGTCTTGCCGCGCTGCCCTCTAAGTGCTTGCTATAAATTAACCCTAATTGATGTTGCCCACTGTGCTAGGGTTCATCCCTCTATGCTAGGTTTCATCCCTTGGTACTAGGCTTATTTGAGGTGATTACCTACTGAATTCAGTTGTGTAGAATACACTGTTATGTTGTGAGCTTGGTGTTGATAGTGGTTCTGTCAGTAGGCTGTTAACGGAACCTTTATTTACTATTGATGGCTCAGATATGTAGAGCTTGTTGGGAACCCCAAGAGGAAGGTATGATGAGCACAACAACAAGTTTCCCTCAGTTATGAAACCAAGGTTATTGAACCAGTAGGAGTAAGGAAACAACTCCAAGGTGTTGCTAGCAACTTGGAACCTGCACAACACAAACTCAATACTTTGCCCCAACTTACAGTGGGATTGTCAATCTCACCGGTTTGCTGAAAAACAAAGGATTAAACGTATAGTGTGGAAGATAGTGGTTGCTTGTAGAAAGTAAACATTAAATGGTAAACAGTAGATGGTATATCAATGATAAGGAATGGACCGGGGTCCACAGTTCACTAGAGGTGTTCTCCTTAAGATAAATAACATGCTGGGTCAAATTACAGCAGGGCAATTGATAGATTGAAAATGCATAATAATGCATATACTAGACATATGTCAACACCCGGATTTTTAATCCCAGATGCCTGTTATGCCATACATCGCAATCCCAGGATTACCATTTTTGCGAGACATAACAGAATTGGATACCATAGTACATCATCCATTACAAACCGTACATAAGTTCTTACACAAATAGGGATCTCATGATCTAGTTCTTAATACAACATCAAGCAGCGGAATACGTAATAATAACGGTAGCGTGGGCGAAGCTCCATCTTCGGGGTCAAAGGCAATGCTGACGATGGGAGATGATCCTAGTTGTTGTAACCTTCCGGGGTTCCATCCTCCAGGTACTCCTCTTCATAGTCTGGCCATGGGAATAGCCAGGGACAAAGCCATGAGTACTCTTTAAGTACTCGCAAACTAATACTAACAGGTAAAGGGTTTTTTGGATAATAGGACACTAGGCTCTAGGGTTGTTTTGCAAAAGCCAGATTTATCTCTACTAAGTTTAGAAGCAACGAATGCTAGTTGAAGTTTTATAACACCTAAGTGGGAACTTGTATTTCATATCACAACCCTGTTGTGGTCAAGTCAAGGTCTCAATTCATTTCACAAGTCATTTTGAAAAGTCTGACGGGGGAACAGTATGGCCACTCCAACTGTCCATAACCGCGGACGCGGCTATTCGAATAGTTTGACACTCTGCAGAGATTGTACACTTTCACCACAACATTTGATACATCCGTCAGGAACAAATCCTGAATTCACCATACTTAGTATGCGGATAATCAATCCTAACCTTTCAATTACACACCCTAGTATAAGCACCTCTCCTGTGAGTTTGGTCTCCCAACCATGACCAACTGTCATCTTGGGTACTACACAGGTGGACAATCTTCACAAGGTAGCCGCAACTCAGACCTTGGCCGTGAGGGAACTAATACTAAGCTATATAAGTTTCCAGTCAAGCCCTACCCAATCTTCGGGTATTGTGGTTGTACGATAAAATTGGAATGGTATCGCATGCAGACAACCATCCGTTTTATAAAGGGCTAAGGCTCATGCCTCAATATTTTCATGACCAAAATCATCAGGTGTTCGGAAACACATGTCCAAAACATTTCAATAGAATGATCCATCATTCCAAGGTTTTCATAACCATTTTTCCACCAAGTATTCCGATCTAAAGTTGATCAAGTTTTATGCTTAGCACTAGCATCTACAGGTGGGGGTAAGCAATAAAGAGGGGTGGTAAACTAGTGGAGTTCTAACTAAGTTCAATCTCATGCCTTAAGATGACATCAAGATTATCTAGCTTAAGCCAAATTTTATGCTCTTTATGCAACCTTCAAATATCTTTCTAGTATCTATAATTCACTTAAGTAAACTCTAAGTAAAAGCTTTGATAAAGAAATAAAGTATAAAGCTTGTAAGTAAAAACTAGGATTGGTCTATCAAGTGGATATGATCACATATGCTTAAGGCATATAGTGGGCATAGTAACAAGTAGTGGTTTGTGGCATCTGTAGGGTATCTTGCAAGGGTTAGCTTGCATTGGTCCACTTAGTTAATAAATCTTGCTAAATTGCAAGTGTTAGCTTGCAAGGTTAATAGCTTGCAAGTATTGGCTTGCCTTGTGCAGAGCAGTGGTTGAAGTTCTCCTCGGCTTGTTCTTCGTAGAATCCTCCTTCCTCCTCGTCCTTGGTCGGTACTAGCGTCTAAAAATAAATACGAGGTACACAATCACCAAAAAAATACTTAACTACTTGCAATCATCACACACAAGGGTCCTATAGATGATCTAACAACATCTCTAACATTACAAGATTAAGGCTTGGTTTAATTCCTTTTATTTTTAGAAAAGTAATTTCTACTCATTGAAAAACTACTTAAGATTTAATATTCTCCAAACCAAATACGGGATCATGTTGACACATGTCATCACCACATATTGTAGTCCATGGGAATGTGATTTAAAGTGGTGTCACAATTTAATAAGGTTTTACCCTTTTATTTTAATTAAATAAAGTGACTAGAAATGCCTATGTAGCATTCTTTTATTACTTGAACATTATTTCTGCAAGTAAACCTATATATTTTTATATATTCTGAAAGGTATGGTTAAATGTGATTTTTGAGAGTTGGAATCAACTCAAAAGCTATTATGGTTTTAATTTGAAAAATGTTTGAATGCAGAAAATCTTCTGCCTTGTTATTTTTACCATGGGTGATCTATAGATCCAAATGACTTGAATCCAACGGGCTTGGATTCAGCATTCCTAGACCTTTCTAACAAAATTGGTTTCATTCAATTTGGTGCACTGAATCGACCTGGGTTGATTTTTGAAACTGGGTACACAAGTGTGTTTGAAATAAAATGGAAAAGGTTTAATTCAAATAACTGGGCTGCGCGGGAAAAGTTAACGGGCCGGCCTGCTAAGCGCAGTGCTTTCGCGGGCTGTTTAAGTGGCTGTGCCCACTCGTCAGTGAGACAGGGGGTGCGAAGTGGTATGGAGCGATGTGGATCATTCGATCTGATTTTAATCCAACGGCTGGGAGTCATCGTCGACGTTGGGCAACGCCGGCGAGAAAGAAACCTAGCGCGACCAGTGGGGGTTGCTGGGGGCTCACCGGGGTGCAGGCGAGGGTCGGCGAGGCGGGCGAACGACGAAGTCGACGACGGCGAACTCAGGGGTGGTCGCGGCAGCTCCTGGGGTGGACGAAATCGATGGCGCCCTTCTTCTCCAGAGGCGGCGGGCTCCGGTGAAATTCCGGCGATGCGCTGCTCGCCTTGCTCCGGGACTGAGGTGGGGTGTTTCTGGGTGAGAGAGGAGTGGAATGGTGTGAAGAATTCGAGCGGGGGAGTCCTCTATTTATAGTCTCGACGGTGAGACCGAACGACATGGGAAGGCGACGGTGGCGACATGGCTACGGGCTGCTAGAGGCATGGCCGGCGGTGGCGATCGCTTGGTGGTCTCCTGGCGATGCTCTACGGCTTTAATGCGCTTGTAGGGGCGGTGCGGTTTGGTCTGGAACACGCGACGCTCTGCGCGGCAGAGGCGGCGTCTTCGACGACGAGTGATGGCTGTGCAGCACGGGGCAGTGAACGGGGATGTCTGGCGGTCTCCTGGGTCGGTGGCGATCGTGTATGCGCGCGGTGAGGGCGGCGCACGGCCTGTGGGCTTCAGTCGAGGGTGGCGCTCTGGCGCACTCTCGGCATGGTCGCTGGCGGTCTAGGCGCGGTCCGTGCATGTGGTCCAGTGGCTGGCAGGGTTCAAGCGCTGGACAGGGAGTGGCGGTGGACGGTGGGCTGCCTCCCAGACATGTTGTTTTGGCTTGGTGCTTGCTCTGGCTAGCTAGCCATTGTCGGCTGGCAAGGGGGTGCTCGGGTTGGCATGGCATGGAGCAAAGGGTAGGGGCTAGGGTTGGTCCAAGCACTGGTTGGCACCGGGGGAGACAAGGGTGATCAATGGTGAACATTGCTTAGCCCAATTACTGCTCCAAACAGTGAAGTTAGGCCAGTTTGATTTGAATCTGCCAAGTGTTTGATGAAATGGCCGCATGAATTCAAGTTTTGAATTTTGAAAAGATTTTTGGCGGGTGTGCTAGATTGGTGCTGGTGAGTCTGCAGATGCTTGGGTTTTGAAAGTTGAGCTTGTTTGAGTGGTTTTTGAAAAAGTGGGATCTTCCCATATGATAAAGATTCAATTTTGACTTGTCATTTAAACTATGCATTTGAAAGTTTCTGGATGATCGCAAAGTGGGCCTTGATACTTTGTTATGAGTACAATCAAGGGGTGCAAAGATCCAGAAAAGTTTCTGTTAGGTTTTGAAAGTTTGAGACAGCCAAAGTAGGCATGGGAGTTAAATTGGTCAAAATGACCATTCCTTTATTTTATTTCTTTTGCTTTATTTGTATTTGGGAAAAGTGTGGGAAATGTTTTAGATGATGTTTATTTCACCTAAGAAACATTTTACAAGCAAGGAAACATACAAACAAGGTGGTTCAAAAGGAATTCAAATTCAATGCATACTCATATGCATGCATTCATAATTTTATTTAGAAAAGTTTTTATTAACCCTAATTTTGATGATTAGAATTTGATGATCCAAGTTCAATATTTTTGGGATGTTACAAACCTTCCCCCCTTAAACAAAATCTCGTCCCGAGATTTTAAAAAGGACGAAAAGATTACCTAGGATTTGAAGAGATCGGGAAACTCCGTCCTGATGTGATCTTCGCGCTCCCAGGTAGCTTCCTCTTCCGTGTGGTTGCTCCACTGAATCTTGAGAAACTTGATGCTTTGGGTTCAGGTAGTTTGAAAAGCTTCTTCCAAAATATGGATGGGTACTTCGGGATAGGTCAGGTCATCATTGATCTCTATGGTCCGATGATCGATATTTTTGAACACTTCGGTCTTCTCGGGGACTTCGAGACACTTGCGAAGTAACGAGATATGGAACACATTGTGCACGGCTGACATCTCTTCGGGTAGTTCCAATTGATACGATACTTCTCCTCGACGGTTCAGAATCTTGAAAGGTCCGATATATCTGGGGGCTAACTTTCCTTTGAGTTGGAAACGCTGCATTCCCTTCAATGGCGACACTTTCAGATAAACAAAATTTCCTATGTTGAAGGCGAGGTCTCTATGTCTCTTATCGGCATAACTCTTCTGTCTGGACTGGGCGGTCTTGAGGTGCACACGAATCTTCTGAACCTTCTCTTCTGCTTCTCGTAGGATTTCGGGTCCGGAAATCTGACTCTCTCCTACTTCCGACCAGTTCAAAGGGGTGCGACACTTCCTTCCGTACATGAATTCAAATGGGGCCATTTGCAAGCTGGCTTGGTAACTGTTGTTGTATGAAAATTCTGCAAACGGCAGACAGTATTCCCACTTGGATCCATATTCTAACACACATGCTCTAAGCATATCTTCGAGTATTTGATTTACTCGCTCCGTTTGTCCATCGGTCTGAGGGTGATACGCGGTGCTGAAATCTAGACGGGTTCCTAAACCTTCTTGGACTTTCTTCCAGAATCTCGAGGTAAACTAAGTTCCTCGATCCGATACGATGTTCTTGGGGACTCCATGCAAACTAATGATTCTAGCGATGTATAACTCCGCTAGTTTCGAACTCTGATAGGTGGTCTTGACGGGCAAGAAATGGGCGACTTTGGACAATCTGTCCACTATGACCCAGATAGAGTCATTTCCCCTACTAGAAGTAGGTAGTCCAGTGAGAAAGTCCATTCCAACAGAATCCCATTTCCATTCCGGAATCTGCAACGGTTGCAACAATCCAGCGGGTCTTTGATGTCCTGCCTTGACTCGCTGACAAATATCACACTTGGCGATATAGCTTCCGATTTCTCTCTTCATCTTATGCTACCAAAATTTCTCTTTTAAATCTTGAGACATCTTAGTTCCTTCGGGATGGATAGAATAAAGAGTATCATGAGACTCCTTCAGAATAACTTCTTTCAACTCAGAATCTGCTGGTACACAAAGGCGTCCTTTGTACCACAAAACTCCTTCTTCGTCCTCGGTGAATCCAGGTACGTTGCCTGTATCGATACGACGCTTGATTCCATCAATACTAGCATTTCCCTTCTGCGCCTCTTTAATCTGACTGATCAAAGTGGGCTGGAGTTCTATGCTAGACAAAAATCCTTCACTCACTAATTCCATTCGAAAAGCTTCCATCTCTTTGTGAAAACTTAGTTGCTCCTTCAAAATCATGGAGTTCAAGCGGCACAGCAATCTGCTAAGGGCATCGGCTACCATGTTGGCTTTACCAGGGTGATAGTGAATGTCCAGGTCGTAATCCTTGATTAGCTCAATCCATCTTCTCTGCCTCATATTTAGCTCCTTCTGAGTGAATATATACTTTAGGCTCTTGTGATTCGAATAGATCTCACAACGGTTTCCCATCAGGTAATGTCTCCATGTTTTCAGGGCTAGAACTACGGCTGTGAGTTCGAGGTCATGGGTTGGGTAACTTTGCTCGTGCTGCTTCAGTTGTTGAGATAGATAAGATATAACTTTGCCTTCTTGCATTAGCACACATCCGAGACCAATCTTGGATGCGTCACAATACACATCGAAGGGCTTTGTGATATCCGGCATGATCAAGATTGGGGCTGAAATCAATCTCCTCTTGAGTTCTTGAAAACTCGCTTCACATTTGTCGGTCCATTCAAACTTCTTGTTCTTCTTCAGCAATTGGGTCATGGGTCGGGCGATACTAGAGAATCCTTCTACGAATTTGCGGTAATATCCCGCCAATCCGAGAAAGGCACGAACTTGGGTTTGAGTGGTTGGGGCTTGCCAATCTTCTACATCTTTCACTTTGGCAGGGTCAACAGCAATTCCTCCGGCTGATACAATGTGACCGAGGAATCCTACCTCCTGTAACCAGAATTCACATTTGCTAAACTTTGCATACAGCTGATGCTCTCTAAGGGTTCCAAGAATGGTCCTTAGGTGTAGCTCATGTTCTTCTTCTGATTTGGAATAAATCAGAATGTCATCAATGAAAACAACGACAAACTTATCCAGGAAGTCCATAAAAATCTTATTCATGAGATTCATGAAATAAGCGGGGGCATTGGTTAGTCCGAAAGACATGACTATATACTCATACAATCCATATCTGGTGGTAAAGGCAGTCTTTGGAATATCCTCAGCACGAATTTTGAGTTGATGATAGCCAGTCCTAAGATCAATCTTAGAAAACACTTTGGCACCAGTCAACTGATCAAACAAATCTTCTATCTTGGGCAAGGAGTACTTGTTCTTGATGGTGACATCATTCAATTTCCGATAATCCGTACACAAACGGTTACCTCCATCCTTCTTGTCCACAAACAAGACAGGTGATCTCCAAGGTGACGCACTGGGTTGAATCAATCCAATTTCTAGCATGGAATCCAGTTGCTTCTTCAGTTCTGCGAGCTCTGACGGGTTCATACTATAGGGTCTCTGGGCTATGGGTCCAGTTCCGGGGATTAGTTCGATTATAAACTCGATATCCCGATCTGGGGGCATACCGGGAAAAACAACTGGAAATACATCGGGGTATTCACAGACTATCCTGACTTGGTCAATGGTAGCTTGGGCTATACTCTTGTTGCACTTGAATTGACGAGGTAAGGTTTCAGATATATGCTCGACTGATATTCCGGTTGTACTGGTCATGGTTATGGCTTTGTTGGCACAGTTAATCAATCCTTTATGTTTGGACATCCAATCCATTCCTAGTACTACTTCCAAACCTTTAGTTCCGAGTACTATCAGATTTGCATAAAAATCTATGCCATGGATCCAGGTAGGGACGGCTTTGCAAATTTGCCTAGCCTTGGAGGTTGATCCGGGAATTTGAACAATCATAACATACTTCAGTTTGGTTGGTTGAATTTTACTAGTGCATGCAAATTCTTCGGTGACAAATGAATGCTATGCACCAGAATCAAACAACACTCTTGCAAGTACTGAATTAACAGAAAACATACCCAGCACGACATCTGGCGCTTCCTGAGCTTCTTCAACATGCATGAGAAAAAGACGGCCGTTGCGGTTGAGCGAATTCCCTGGGGCAAATCTTCTTCCTGGCTGAACACGACGCTACTGCTGAGCTGGGACATTGGCATTGGGGGCTGTAGCATTCTTCTTGTTGGGGCACTCATTGGAATAGTGGCCTTTATTTCCACAGTCATAACAAGTCACTTGCGACTTGTCCTTTGCTGCTACAGGCATATCATTGCTTCCAGTCCTAGGGGCAGTGTTGGTGTTGGCGGTAGCATTGTTGTTGTTGAACTTGGGTGGGGCACGATTGCTAGCATTGCCGGGGTTGTTATGATTTCCTCCGGGCCTAGGGTTTCCACGGTTGGGATTGGTCGGACGGTTCATCGGGGGTCTGTTGGTTCTTGGGGCAAATCCTGGAGATGGGTTGGGGTGATACTTTGGGGTCTGATGGGTTCCTGGTTGATGCATCATGCGACGCTTGCGGTTCTCATTGGCTTGGTTGATCTTTCCTTCCATCTGGATAGCAGAGTCGACAAGGGCTTCAATATCCGCAAAGGGGATATTGACTAACACCATCAGCATCTCGTCATGCAGACCATTCAGGAACCTTTCTTTCTTCTTGGCTTCGGTGTCGATCTCATCCGGGGCATACCTAGCTAATGACAAGAATTTGTCACGGTATTCCACTACAGTCATCCTTCCTTGCTTCAGTTCTCTGAACTCGTCTCTCATTCTCTTGATCAAACCTGGTGGCACATGGGTTCTGCTAAACTTGACCTTGAATTCCTCCCAGGTCATCATCTGGCCTCCGGTCATTGCACGAACACTGTTCCACCATGCCCTGGCATCTCCGGCTAGATAGTGGGTGGCGAACAAGACTTTCTCGTTGGCTTCCACTCCAGCGACTTCTAAGTTATTTTCCATGGTCTGCAGCCAATCATCGGCGTCTAGGGGCTCTTCTGACTTAGTGAAAACAGGTGGGTTGGTATTTTGGAAATTCTTGAGCTTAGATCCATGGTTGTCCTGATTTCCGTGGCCTTGGTTGTTATGGGCAAGTTGGGCTATCTGCTGAAGTGTGGCTAGGTTGGCTTGACGTTCCGCTCTTTCAGCTTCACGGTCAGATGTCAACATTTGCAGAATCTGCAACATCGGGTCCGGGGTTGAACCACTTCCTCCACGTGGCATATGAAGATTGAGATAGATCATGAGAAAAGAGGGAAATTTCTAAAGTTTTGGGTCTTTGGAAAAAAATTTAAAGTTTGACTCAGATTTTTCTAGTAACTTGCTTTTCATTCATCCATTCATTCATAGCACTCAGTACAACACATGCCACAACAAAGAAAAACAGATGGTTTTAAGAACCATTCTGATAACTACGATATAGTGGGACCGAATACTACTCACTACATTTGGGCACTAGCGTAGTTGTGAGTTTTACTAAAAGTGATCTAGGGTGCAAAATTTGATGTAAGCTTTGAAATAATTTTGGATTAGCGTGAATTTTTATGAAAGAGTCCAAGAGGGAAGAATGAGAATAAGTTTTTGTAAATATTTGCTAGCGTGAATTTTTATGAAAGAGTCCAAGAGGTAAGAATGAGAATAAGTTTTTGTAAATATTTGCTTCCTTTGGTTTTGAAACTAAGTTTTTGATTTAAACGTCGAGCCTAACTAGGGTCTCCTATGGTCAGGATGGCTCTGATACCAACTTGTCAACACCCGGAATTTTAATCCCAGATGCCTGTTATGCCATACATCGCAATCCCAGGATTACCATTTTTGCGAGACATAACAAAATTGGATACCATAGTACATCATCCATTACAAACCGTACATAAGTTCTTACACAAATAGGGATCTCATGATCCAGTTCTTAATACAACATCAAGCAGCGGAATACATAATAAGAACGGTAGCGTGGGCGAAGCTCCATCTTCGGGGTCACAGGAAATGCTGACGATGGGAGATGATCCTAGTTGTCGTAACCTTTCGGGGTTCCATCCTCCAGGTACTCCTCTTCATAGTCTGGCCATGGGAATAGCTAGGGACAAAGCCATGAGTACTCTTTAAGTACTCGCAAACTAATACTAACAGGTAAAGGGGTTTTTGGATAATAGGACACTAGGCTCTAGAGTTGTTTTGCAAAAGCCAGATTTATCTCTACTAAGTTGAGAAGCAACGAATGCTAGTTGAAGTTTTATAACACCTAAGTGGGAACTTGTATTTCATATCACAACCCTGTTGTGGTCAAGTCAAGGTCTCAATTCATTTCACAAGTCATTTTGAAAAGTCTGACGGGGAACAGTATGGCCACTCCAACTGTCCATAACCGCGGATGCGGCTATTCGAATAGTTTGACACTCTGCAGAGATTGTACACTTTCACCACAACATTTGATACATCCGTCAGGAACAAATCCTGAATTCACCATACTTAGTATGCGGATAATCAATCCTAACCTTTCAATTACACACCCTAGTATAAGCACCTCTCCTGTGAGTTTGGCCTCCCAACCGTGACCAACTGTCATCTTGGGTACTGCACAGGTGGACAATCTTCACAAGGTAGCCTCAGCTCAGACCTTGGCCGTGAGGGAACTAATACTAAGGTATATAAGTTTCCAGTCAAGCCCTACCCAATCTTCGAGTATTATGGTTGTACAATAAAATTGGAATGGTATCGCATCCAGACAACCATCAGTTTATAAAGGGCTAAGGCTCATGCCTCAACATTTTCATCACCAAAATCATCAGGTGTTCGGAAACACATGTCCAAAACATTTCAATAGAATGATCCATCATTCCAAGGTTTTCATAACCATTTTTCCACCAAGTATTCCCATCTAACGTTGATCAAGTTTTATGCTTAGCACTAGCATCTATAGGTGGGGGTAAGCAATAAAGAGGGGTGGTAAACTAGTGGAGTTCTAACTAAGTTCAATCTCATGCCTTAAGATGACATCAAGATTATCTAGCTTAGGCCAAATTTTATGCTCTTTATGCAACCTTCAAATATCTTTCTAGTATCTATAATTCACTTAAGTAAACTCTAAGTAAAATCTTTGATAAAGAAATAAAGTATAAAGCTTGTAAGTAAAAACTAGGATTGGTTTATCAAGTGGATATGATCACATATGCTTAAGGCATATAGTGGGCATAGTAACAAGTAGTGGTTTGTGGCATCAGTAGGGTATCTTGCAAGGGTTAGCTTGCATTGGTCCACTTAGTTAATAAATCTTGCTAAATTGCAAGTGTTAGCTTGCAAGGTTAATAGCTTGCAAGTATTGGCTTGCCTTGTGCAGAGCAGTGGTTGAAGTTCTCCTCGGCTTGTTCTTCGTAGAATCCTCCTTCCTCCTCGTATCCTTGGTCGGTACTAGCGTCTATAAATAAATACAAGGTACACAATCACCAAAAAAAATACTTAACTACTTGCAATCATCACACACAAGGGTCCTATAGATGATCTAACATCATCTCTAACATTACAAGATTAAGGCTTGGTTTAATTCCTTTTATTTTTAGAAAAGTAATTTCTACTCATTGAAAAACTACTTAAGATTTAATATTCTCCAAACCAAATACGGGATCATGTTGACACATGTCATCACCACATATTGTAGTCCATGAGAATGTGATTTAAAGTGGTGTCACAATTTAATAAGGTTTTACCCTTTTATTTTAATTAAATAAAGTGACTAGAAATGCCTATGTAGCATTCTTTTATTACTTGAACATTATTTCTGCAAGTAACCCTATATACTTTTATATATTCTGAAAGGTATGGTTCAATGTGATTTTTGAGAGTTGGAATCAACTCAAAAGCTATTATGGTTTAAATTTGAAAAATGTTTGAATGCAGAAAAGCTTCTGCCTTGTTATTTTTACCATGGGTGATCTATAGATCCAAATGACTTGAATCCAATGGGCTTGGATTCAGCATTCCTAGACCTTTCTAACAAAATTGGTTTCATTCAATTTGGTGCACTGAATCGACCTGGGTTGATTTTTGAAACTGGGTACAGAAGTGTGTTTGAAATAAAATGGAAAAGGTTTAATTCAAATAACTGGCCTGCGCGGGAAAAGTTAACGGGCCGGCCTGCTAAGCGCAGTGCTTTTGCGGGCTGTTTAAGTGGCTGTGCCCACTCGTCAGTGAGTCAGGGGGGTGCGAAGCGGTATGGAGCGATGTGGATCATTCGATCTGATTCTAATCCAACGGCTGGGAGTCATCGTCGACGTTGGGCAACGCCGGCGAGAAAGAAACCTAGCGCGACCAGTGGGGGTTGCTGGGGGCTCACCGGGGTGCAGGCGAGGGTCGGCGAGGCGGGCGAACGACAAAGTCGACGACGGCGAACTCAGGGGTGGTCGCGGCAGCTCCTGGGGTGGACGAAATCGATGGCGCCCTTCTTCTCCAGAGGCGGCGGCCTCCGGTGAAATTCCGGCGATGCGCTGCTCGCCTTGCTCCGGGACTGAGGTGGGGTGGTTCTGGGTGAGAGAGGAGTGGAATGGTGTGAAGAATTTGAGCGGGGGAGTCCTCTATTTATAGTCTCGACGGTGAGACCGAACGGCATGGGCAGGCGACGGTGGCGACATGGCTACGGGCTGCTAGAGGCATGGCCGGCGGTGGTGCTCGCTTGGTGGTCTCCTGGCGATGCTCTACGGCTTTAATGCGCTTGTAGGGGCGGTGCGGTTTGGTCTAGAACACGTGACACTCTGCGCGGCAGAGGCGGCGTCTTCGACGGCGAGCGATGGATGTGCGGCACGGGGCGGCGAACGGGGATGTCTGGCGGTCTCCTGGGTCGGTGGCGATCGTGTATGCACGCGGTGAGGGCGGCGCGCGGTCTGTGGGCTTCGGTCGAGGGTGGCGCTCTGGCGCACGCTCGGCATGGTCGCTGGCGGTCTGGGCGCGGTCCGTGCATGTGGTCCAGTGGCTGGTAGGGTTCGAGTGCTGGACAAGGAGTGGCGGTGGACGGTGGGCTGCCTCCCAGACATGTTATTTTGGCTTGGTGCTTGCTCTGGCTAGCTAGCCATTGTCGGCTGGCAAGGGGGTGCTCGGGTTGGCATGGCATGGAGCAAAGGGTAGGGGCTAGGGTTGGTCCAAGCACTAGTTGGCACTAGGGGAGACAAGGGTGATCAATGGTGAACATTGCTTAGCCCAATTACTGCTCCAAACAGTGAAGTTAGGCCAGTTTGATTTGAATCTGCCAAGTGTTTGATGAAATGGCCGCATGAATTCAAGTTTTGAATTTTGAAAAGATTTTTGGTGGGTGTGCTAGATTGGTGCTGGTGAGTCTGCAGATGCTTGGGTTTTGAAAGTTGAGCCTGTTTGAGTGGTTTTTGAAAAAGTGGGATCTTCCCATATGATAAAGATTCAAATTTGAGTTGTCATTTAAACTATGCATTTGAAAGTTTCTGGATAATCACAAAGTGGGCCTTGATGCTTTGTTATGAGTACAATCAAGGGGTGCAAAGATCCAGAAAATTTTCTGTTAGGTTCTGATAGTTTGAGACAGCCAAAGTAGGCATGGGAGTTAAATTGGTCAAAATGACCATTCCTTTATTTTATTTCTTTTGCTTTATTGGTCTTTGGGAAAAGTGTGGGAAATGTTTTAGATGATGTTTATTTCACCTAAGAAACATTTTACAAGCAAGGAAACATACAAACAAGGTGGTTCAAAAGAAATTCAAATTCAATGCATACTCATATGCATGCATTCATAATTTTATTTAGAAAAGTTTTTGTTAACCCTAATTTTGATGATTAGAATTTGATGATCCAAGTTCAATATTTTTGGGATGTTACAACATATTGATTCCTACGAGATTTGTTTGGGCATTACAACATAATACGTAGACCGTAATCCAACTGAATCTATGACTAATAATCCACCTTCAGGTTGTCATCCGAACCCCTTCCAGTATTAAGTTGCAAGCAACAAAAAATTGCATTAAGCAAAGTGTGTAAAGTAAACAATAAAATTGCCTCAGTTAAAACATAAAGTGATATCACAAGTCAAAAACTAAATGATCATAGATGCTAAGGTTACTGGTTCAAAGTCTTAACATGGTGTAAGCATGTGCCAAGTCAACCCAAATAAAGCATCAAAGAGGAATACCACAATATTATGCTTTTGTATGCTAAAACAACACATGATTCTTTCAAGGCACATTAAGCAATCTCAATTGTTTAGAACAAGTCATGCTACAACAATAATCACTAAGCATAAGGTCAAAGCAACATCTAACATGACATGATAAAGTCTAGGCCACAGTCAAAACAAGTTTCCTTCTTTACCACTATAAGCATGAAACTTTCTACTCTTTTCCAGTACCAATCAACTTATTTGAAACAAAATAAGAATGCGGGGGTCCAACTAATTGATTGTAGAAAACCAAACAAACTAAAACTAAAAACTAAAACAAAGACGCTCCAAGAGCAACACAAAAGTGCATGAAGCAATAAAAATAAAGTGTTTTGAAAGAAAACCTGAGATTTTTATTGATGAAGAAGGGGATGCCTTGGACATCCCCAAGATTTGACGCTTGTACCTCTTGAATATTTCTTGGGGTGACACGGATGACATGCCCAAGCTTGATATTTTGTCCATTCTTCATCTCATCACATTATTCTTCCCCTACACTTGAAAATTTCCTCATACAAAACTTCACACAATCTTCATTAGCAACATTAGTGTATTCAAGATAATAAGTCTTTGAGTTCAGTTTCAACAAAAGTAAAACATTCATTAAAACACAATCTACTGTATAAATTCCTTTTAAAATCTCAAGTGATCAAAGAGAACTCAAAAAGAAACCCATAAGATGCAAATGCAAATAATGGCAGAAATCTGCCAAAATAGACCAGCAGGTAAAAACCTATTTTTTAGAAGACCTTATGTTGCTCAAATAGAAAAGAGATAAACTAAAAAAAGTTAGATAATAACCTGGGGCATATGATCAGAAAATTACAACTCAATCCGACGTACTGGGATTTTTCACGATTTTTCACGGTGAAGTACAAATATCTGTTTTGGGATAGCAACTTCCCCAAATCTTACTTCTCTCTCATTAGAGGTTATTATTGGCACAAAAACCACACAAAAAGAATAAGGATAGGTTATTATAGAGGCAATAACTTCCAATACTCAAAAAAAGAAATAATTACTAAAATAAAAATAATTTGGGTTATCTCCCAATAGTACTTTTCTTTAACGCCTTTAAGCTAGGCATAGGAAGCAAGAATCAAGTATTTTCGAATGAAGAAGCATTAAGATAAATACCAGAAATTTCTTCAACGAGGCAAGGTATCTCATCCAAATAAGTTCTAGAGGATCCCCTCTCAATACTCTTGGGTTCACTATTTTCATCAAACGGGTTTTCAGGAACAATCCAGTCAAAATTCTATTCTAAAGCTTCATGCATTCCTACAAGTTTAAAAGATATTGGTATTTTAATTTACTCTCCACTTTTGGGTTTGGTTTTTTCCAACTTTCCCAGTGTACCCATAACATCTACACATGAGCCTAGAATATTAAAACGATCAAAGACCTTTCTAGCTTCTTTAGCAACATTATTGAATTCTTTAAGCAAAGTTTCTAGAATAAAATCTCTCTTTTCAGTATCCTCAATATCTTTAAGTTTAAGAAACATTACTTGCATCATGGGGTTAAGGTTAATAAACCTAGCCTCCAACATGTGAACTAAAGAAGCTGCAGCAATTTCATAATTTGCAGCAAGTTCTGCTAAGGATCTATCCTAAATATCCTCATGCTTGCTAACATGATTAAAGAATTCTTCAATATTACCTTTCCTAATTATAGAGACACTACCTATTGAAAGGTCTTTCAGGGTGAACTTAGGGATCAATATGGTGAGATAAGAACAAGGTAAAAACTAAAGAAAGAACTAATTTTTTTGTGTTTTTGATAAAAGAAACAAGCCAGTGCAACTAGTTTTTGTGTTTTTTTTATAAAACGAAACAAGAAAAACAAAGAAAAATAAACTAAGCAAAACAAAAACAAAGTAAAGAGATTGGTTGTGAGAGACTCCCCTTGCAAGAATCTTCTTTCTCCTAGAAAAGTGATTGACGAGGAGGAAGAGATTCAAGTTGTCCTTAACTCCCCGACAATGGCACCAGAAAAGTGCTTGATGGCTTAGATATGTAGATCTCATTGGGAACCCCAAGAGGAAGGTATGATGAGCACAACAACAAGTTTCCCTCAGTTATGAAACCAAGGTTATTGAACTAGTAGGATTAAGGAAACAACTCCAAGGTGTTGCTAGCAACTTGGAACCTGCACAACACAAACTCAATACGTTGCCCCAACTTACAGTGCAGTTGTCAATCTCACCGGTTTGCTGAAAACAAAGGATTAAACATATAGTGTGGAAGATCGCGATTGCTTGTAGAAAGTAAACATTAAGCAGTAAACAGTAGATGGTAAGGGGTCCATAGTTCACTAGAGGTGTTCTCCTTAATATAAATAACATGCTGGGTGAACAAATTACAGCGGGGCAATTGATAGATTGAAAATGCATAAAAATGCATATACTAGACATCTTGATTCCTACGAGATTTGTTTGGGCGTTACAATATAATACATAGACCGTAATCCAAATGCATCTATGACTAATAATCCACCTTCAGGTTGTCATCCGAACCCCTTCCAGTATTAAGTTGCAAGCAATAGATAATTGCATTAAGCAAAGTGTGTAAAGTAAACAATATAATTTCCCCATGGACAAAGGATTGTTGTTTTCTCCCTAGTAGCAACAACACATCTACAACCTTAGAAGTTTCTGTCACTCTCCCAGATTACTAGAGGCATGAACCTACTATCGAGCATAAATACTCTCTCTTGGAGTTACAAGCATCTACTTGGCCAAGATAGCTACTAGCAACAGAGAGCATGCAAGATCACAAATAACATAGACATGATAGAATCAATAATCAATCTGACATAGTATCTCAATATCCATTGGATCCCCGCAAACACAACATGTAGGATTACAAATAGATGATTTTGATCATGAACGTAGCTCACAACATCTAAACATGATAGCACAAAGGAGGAGAAACAACCATTTACCTACTGTATGGACCCATAGTACAAGGGTGAACTACTCACGCATTACTCCGGAGGATGGCATGGTGATGAAGAAGGCCTTCGGGATGATCTCTCCCCTCCGACAGTGTGCCAGGAAAAGCTTCGGATCCCTCCGATCTAGGGATGGAGATGGGGGCGGCTACGGACTGTTTCGTGGAGATTTGATCAAGTTCTTACGGTTTCAGCATCGGTGTGCTTATACAGGCGAAGAGGAAAGGTCGGTGGGCGCCCGAGGGGCCCACGCCTAGGGCTGGCGTGCCCCCCTTGGCCGTGACACCACATGGTGTGGCCGCCTCGTGGCTCCACTTTGTCTTTCCTTCGGTCTCTATGTCGTGTCAGGTAAAATATTTACTTTGGATTTTTTCCCGTCTAATTCCGAGAATATTTCCTTACTAGCTTTTCTAAAACCAAAAACAGTAGAAAACATGCAACTGGCACTGCGGCATATTATCAATAGGTTAGTTTCAGAAAATGTATAAAAATACCTCAAAGTGTAAACAAAACATAAGAAAGTTGATACAAACAAGCATGGAGCATAAAAAATTATAGATACGTTTACGACGTATCAAGCATCCCCAAGCTTAAATCCTGCTCGTCCTCGAGTAGGTAAGTGATAAAAAGAATAATTTTTGAGGTGACATGCTATCACAATTGATCAAGGTATTGTATAGCATTGATAGCTGGGATCATAGTACTTTAAACATGAGCATGAAAGATGTAGCTCTAACAATAAGACATAGCAACTATGTTGTAACATGAAAAGGTACAAATAAAAGATCATGAATAACAATGCATTTAAAGACGTTTATTTGTTTCACATATAGGTAACATGGCAAGAGTGGTATTCAGCTTTTCCTTCATGGTATAACAAAACATAAATGCATAGGACACCTTCAAAGTTCATAAGGGTAACTAGATACAAATAATTTAAGAACAAGCAATATCAACATTATGAATCAATCAATAAGTTTTGGGACAATGCACATAAAACTAAGAATGACAACTATGCTCTCTTAATTGGTGCATAAAGATAGAAGATGGAGACTCAACACAAAGGTAAAAAGAAAGGCCCTTCACAGAGGGAAGTAGGGATTTCAAGTTTCATAAAGAGCTTCCAAAAATTATGGTACTCATTCGCTTTCAGCTCTCATTGCCCCTATCATAAGCATCTTGAAGTGATTAAGGTTAAAGTGAGGAAAATATGAGTTATATGCTTGACAGATCATAAGTTGAAAGTCTCATGCCCCTTGAGTATGAGTACCAGACCTCATGCTACTCAACTTTGTTCACAAGCAAGTTCTTGTCATTGTATGTGTATGTGTATCATAGAGAACCGCCAACGGGGTACCCCTTTCCCCATGACACAGGAGCTATCCCATATCAAAATGACAAGGCAACAGACAATAAGCATCTTAACGATCTTTTTATGTGCTATTTGCATAGGTTTTTATTGAGGATGCTTCACAGAATGCTCATTATGGTTATGCTGCAAGCTTCCACCATGATTAGGCATGGCTTATGACATGGTTATACCCCACGGGTACACAACCTTAGCATACCTGGTCCAGCCCAAGAAAGGCCCACGAGAATATACACGGCCCATGAAGACTTTTGGGTGGCCCAAGCCCATGACGTATTCGGATCCTTGGAGAGCAAGACTAGATTAGATAGAATATTCAAAGGGGTAAACCCTAAATCTGTAACCGACTTGATCTGTGCCCGGGACCTGCCTACCTCTATATAAAGGCTAGGAGGGCACGACAAGGAGGGAACTTCGCATACCACTGCATACACACCTCCACGCCAGATTGCATCTGCGCACCCCTGTAACTTTTGGTTCTGCCGTAATCAAGAGCAGACAAGCAGGAGTAGTGTTTTCCCTCCAGGGGCCTGAACCTGGGTAAACCTCGTGTCCCCGCGTTGCTTGTTTGCTAACTGTTCTGCGATCTCCAGCATCCCCATCTTCTCCAAAACCTAAGCTCATAACAATGGGCATTGACGAGATTAAACCTCGTCAATTGGCGCCGTCTGTGGGAACTGGGGGCGCTGATTGTGCGATCGTGAGGGTCCCAACCAAAGCGATCTACAACTCTTCAGCAACGGCGAGCCATCTCCTCTTCGGCGCTTTCGACTTCAACGCCCACTCGCCAGCCACTCTGAAGGACTTCGAGCCCGTTGGCGATGGGCTCGAGATCCTGTTCGGGAGCTTCTGCTTCTAGGTGGGGTAGACCGGCACTCTCCACCTCCCAGAGCGGGTGCCCCTGCCATCGATTAGGCTTGCCTCATGGGCTCCGCATCCTGTGCTACGCACATCACCATCGACATATGAGTCCTATGACAGCAGTAGTTGCAACTCAGATCTATGCGATCCGCCATCGGATGAAGGGACCTACGGTTCCGGATCCGAAAGCTGCGGCAGCAACGATCCAACCTACAGAAGCTACCAATGCGCCGCAGTCATCCAGAGCGATGTGGATCAGGAACAACCCAACCCGCCACCCAACCCGCAGGGTAGAAATAGCGAAAACATGAGGAACCAGTCCCCCGCCCAACAAGGAGGACACCGATCCCAATCGGGTAATCCACCTCAGCAAGGAAGGATGGACCCAAGCACGTGAAGCCGTGGCAGGCAACAAGATCCTACCTGTGGGTGCCTCACGGGACCTACTGATGGCGTACCACCTGCTCCTCATCGAAGAACACAAAAAGTAGGTGAAGATGCAAGAGGTGCTTGACAAACGCAAGCAAGCAGCCTTGGAGTCCAGTGCGCGGTGAGATGCGCTCTCCGCCATGGGCGGCTCTAGCTCGCACGGCAACCACGGCAACAAGCACCATTCTCGCATAGAGAACATGGACCCCACTGCACGTCGCGAGGTGACCCAAACCCTCAACACTTCCTTCATGGAGATGGATGCCAACGGCAACGTCATCCCGAAGACGCCGCAAGCTGCGATCATGGCAGGCACCACATACCTCGCGTCCCATCCACCTCCGGTGGGGGACCCAAAAAGGGCCATGCACAACTCCACACTAGCCGGACTCGGACTCGTTGGAGCTGCGCTCCACGGAGAAGCTCCTACGGAGCCAAAAAAGAAGGCTGCGGTCCGATTCAACCGCAGTCCCACACCTTCATCGGACGAGGAAGAACACGACCTACCTCGAAGGCACAAGAGCTCGCGACATCGCAGCCGCGACTACGACGCTCGAAGCGATCTCACCCAACGCAAGATCGACAAGGCACACGCCAAGCGCATATGCTCATCCGAATCCGAAGAGTATGATGATGAAGGAGAACTCTGCTGGGCTCGATGCTTCAGCAGATCTGTTCGACGGACACGGATGCCAAGGAACTTCAAGCTCCCTTCGGACACTCCGAAGTTTGACGGCACACAGGACCCCAAGGCGTGGATCAGCGACCACCTGTCGTCCGTCAAGCTACACGGCAGAAACAAAAACACCGCCCTGCAATGCCTTTAGCTGCAGCTGACAGGTGCATCCCGAATCTGGCTCAGCAGCCTATCCTCGGGATCCATCCGAAGCTAGGAGGAACTGGCGTACAGTTTCATCCGAAACTTCAAGGGCACCAGCAAAAGGCCAGCCTCGATCGAAGAGCTGAGGGCATGTACCCAGCGAACGGGCGAATCCATTCGCTCGTATATATTACGCTGGTCCAACACCAAAAACTCCACGGCGCACATCTCTAAGGAGAGAGCAATCGACGCCTTCAAGGACGGCGTCAAACGCCAAGACTTCAAGGAATAACATGGGCGCATCAAGCCCAAGACACTCGACCACCTCATGGACATCGCCAAAAGGTGGGCAGATGGTGAGGACTCCGTCCACCGGGCACACTCGGAGGAGGAAAATGACTACGGCCATTGACGTGAACGGCGTAGCAAGCGAAGATCGCGCGTCTATGATGATCGCGATGGACCCGACATGGTCGCGGCTGGCTACACCGACCGCCGCAGCGAAGGCAAACACATCAGCGGCGGATACCGTGGAAACAACTTCCGCGATGGAGGACGCCCAACACAGTCATGGCAACACCGTGGCCGCGACGACGGGCCCTCGGCATACGACAAGTTGTTGGGCCCATGCACCATCCACTTCTACATCGACAAGCAGGATGGTAAAAAGAAGGCAAGCCACATGCTCAAAGACTACCGCGAGTTCCAGAAACTCAGCGAGAGCATGTCCCAGATGAGGCAACAAGCCCCGAACCCTAGGTATGGGAATGCACCCGCACCAGGTGACATCGCCCACGGAGCTCCTCCACCACCACCCGTGGGACCTTCGAATCACCCAATCACACCTGCGCAGAACAACGGCGGAAACGGGTACCCCGTGCCGAAAGGGTCACTGATGATCCAAAAAGGGCGCCCAACAAACAGGGTGCAAAAGAAAATCACCCGTCAAGTCAGTTTGGTTGTGACCGCTCCACCCGCCATCCTTGAGTACCTCAGCGGTTCGGGGTCTTGCATCACATTCAGCCGTTCGGATCACCCCCGCCAGATCCCTCGCCCAGGTCATGCTGCCCTGGTGCTCGAGGTGCAAATCGGAGGGTTCGATATGAGCCGCGTCTTCATGGACGGCGGCAGTGGCATCAATCTGATGTTTGCTAGCACCTTAGTAGCAATGCGGATCCCACTGTGCAGCCTGGAACAATCCGACACAATGTTCCACGTCATCGTTCTAGGAAGGGCATATCCCCCTTGGGAAAGATATGGCTCGACGTCATCTTCGGTAAGCCCGATAACTTTCGGTGCGAGCGACTCGAGTTCGAAGTGGTGGACTGGCCATCACAATACCACGCCATCCTCGGGCGCGTGGCATTCGCACGGTTCCTGGCAGTACCTCACTACGCGTACCTGCTACTCAAGATGCTAGGACCTAGGGGCGTCATCACGGTCCACGGGAGCTTCACCAAATCGGTTCACTGTGACAGGGGCTTCAATAGAATCTCCCAGTCATTCGGCATACAGGAGGAGCTCATAAGGCTCCGAGAGGTGGCAGACAACGGGGCACCCCCAGTCTCAAGGAAGAACGCACCTGACATGTCCTTCGACTCCACAGTCAACACAAAGAAGGTGCAGGTCCACCCGACGGACGCCTCCAAGACGGCGCTGATCGCCAACGACCTCAGCCCCGCATAGGAAAGGGCGCTCGTCAAATTCCTCCATGAGCGCTAGGAAATCTTCGCCTGGTGTCCTGCGGACATGCCAGGAGTTCCCAGGGAATTCGCCGAGCATGCACTTAACGTATTTCCAGACGCCAAGCCCGTCAAATAGTCCATCCGACGACTGTCCGAGCCACGGGCTGAAGCCATCGGAGTCGAGGTCAACAGACTGCTCGACGCTAACTTCATCAGAGAGATCAAGGAGAGCGAGTGGCTGGCCAACATCGTGATGGTCCCTAAAAGGACACGGACATCCTACCGATGTGCGTGGACTTCACATCGCTGAATAAACACTGCCCGAAGGATCACTTCCCTCTCCCTCAGATTGATCATATCATCGATTCGACTGCAGGATGCGAGAAGCTCTCCTTCCTCGGCGCCTACTCAGGCTACAACTAGATTCGACTGAAGGTCGAAGATCAAGAGAAAACGGCGTTCATCACGCCGTTCGGAGTGTTCTACTACAAGACAATGCCCTTCGAGCTGAAGAACGCAGGTGCCACGTACCAGCGGTGCATGCAGGCATGCTTGAAGAACCAGATCGGCCGCAACATACAAGTCTATGTCGACGACATAGTAATCAAAACAAGGGAGGCCAAGACACTGATCGACGATCTCCGTGAGACGTTCGACAACCTTGATCGATACAAGATCAAGCTAAACCTAGAAAAGTGCGCCTTTGGCGTCCCATCTGGTCAACTGCTTGGCTACTTCATCTCCCAGCGAGGGATCAAGGCGAACCCGAAGAAAATCCGAGCCATAATGGCCATGGAGAAGCCAAAGAATCTCAAAGGCTTCCAGCAGCTCGCTGGGCGAATCACAGTGTTAAGCAGTTTCATCAGCCGCATGGGCGAAAAAGCCCTGCCTTCTATCAGCTGCTACGCAAGGCAGAAAAATTCGAGTGGATGCCCGAAGCGGATGATGCATTCGAAGATCTAAAGCGGCTGCTCTCCACCTCGCCCGTCTTGGTCATGCCAAGGGAGCGCGAGCCTCTACTGCTATACATAGCAGCTACACACCAGGTGGTAAGCACCATGCTCGTGGTCGAACGACCCGAAGATGGCAAGACCATGGGATCCAACACCCAATCTACTACCTCAGCGAGGTATTGACGCCGACAAAGCAGAGGTATCCTCACTACCAGAAACTCGCCTACGGCATGTTCATGACGACTCGTCGGCTGAGCCACTACTTCCAGGAGCATTAGGTGATGGTCGTCAACGAAGCACCCCTGAACAGCATCCTGAACAACCCAGAGGCCACAGGACGCGTGGACCTGTGGGGCATCGAGCTGTCACCTCTAGACATAGTCTATGAGAAGCGCCATGCGATCAAGTCCCTGGTCCTTCCGGACTTCCTTGTCCACTGGATGGAACTGCAGCTGCAGGACACCCCGGACATGACACAGTCATGGACGATGCACTTCGAAGGCTTCAAGCGCGAGGCAGGAGCAGGAGCCGAGGTCATACTAACGTCCCCGCAGGGCGACAAGATGAAATACGTCCTCCGGATGAAATTTTGAGCTCCCAATAACGAAGCCAAATACGAGGCCCTCATCCACGGCATGAGGATTGCCAAGATTTGCGGCGCAACGCGCCTAGTCATCTATGGCGACTCAAATCTCATCGTCCAACAGACGATGAACGAGTGTGATGCGCACGCCGCCAACATGATCGCGTACCGTGCACTCTACAACTCACTCGAAGGAGACTTCGACGGCTGCGATCTCCAGCACGTTGGAAGAGAAAGCAACGAAGAGGCCGATAGACTCGTCAACATCGGCTCCACCTGCGGTGGGTGCCACCAGGTGTGTTCCTCGAACAGATCCGCGTGCCATCCATCAAAAGGAAATTACCCAAGGGATCACCCGAAGAAGCAGAACACTCGGGGGTTGCGCTACCCGAAGGACAGGAAGGACCAGAAAAACTCGACATAGAGGTCGCAGTGGTCAACCTAATGCAGGTCATGGCAGTTGAAGAAACATGGACACATCCATATCTCCGATACCTGATAGACAGGGAACTGCCTGATGACCCGACAGATGCCCGGCGCATATCTCGCCGGTCCAAGGCCTTCACCATCATCAATGGCGAGCTGTACAAGCGCATCATTTCGGGTGTACTCCAAAGGTGCGTCACCATCGGTGACGGCAAAACTATTCTCCAAGACATCCACGAGGGCATCTGTGGCCATCACGCGGGCAGCCACGCCCTTCTCGCCAAAGATCCGCGAGCTGGATTCTACTGGCCAACTGCCATGTACGATGCCAAGGACATCGTCCGAAGATGCAACGGGTGCCAGAGGTTCGCAGATAAACCGCACGCACCAGGATCGGAGCTTAGGCCCATACCCTTGGCCTGGCCCTTCGCCAAATGGGGCCTCACATGACCGGCAAACTGCCCAAGTCCTCAAAAGGAGGCCACGTCTACCTCCTGGTCGCAGTCGACAAATTCACCAAATGGATCGAGGCCATGCCCGTTACTAATCAAAAGGGTAAACCGACCGTGAAGTTATTCCAATCCATAGTTTATAGGTTCGGCGTGCCGCACAACATCATCACCGACAACGGGTCGAACTTCATCTCCAAAGAATTCCAGGACTTCTGCGAAGGCCTCGGGATCAACATAACATACGCCTCAGTGGCGCATCCGCAAACGAACGAGCAGGTCGAAAAGGCCAACGGCCTCGTCGGTGGCGGCATCAAGAAACACCTGGTGAGCCTACTTCAGCGACTTGCGGGAGCCTGGCCAGAAGAGCTACCCTCCGTCCTTTGGAGCCTGCGCACAACGCCAAATAGCTCAACCGGGTACACACCTTCTTCATGGTGCACGGAGCCGAAGACATGTTGCCCGCAGAAGTACGCCACAAGGCCCCACGGGGCGTCGCCTACATGGAAGCTGAATCGACGACCACACTCAAAGACGCCGTCGACACACTCGACGAGGCACGCGACATAGCAGCGACGTGATCGACGGTCTATCAACAGAGCCTCCGCAACTATCACAGTCGTCGGCTACGCCCAAGGTCCTTCGTCGAAGGAGACCTAGTCTCACGACTCAAGCAAGAGCGACCGAAGAAGCTCGAGTCACCCTGGGAAGGACCCTACGTCGTCACCGAAGTCATCCCAGGTGGTGCCTATCGCCTCAAGCACGTGGAGTCTGGAGTCGCATACTCCAACCCATGGAACGGCGCACAACTGCGACGCTTCTACCCCTAGCTACCCCTCCTTTTACTTTCAATAAGGCTATTCAGCTAAGGCCACTCAGCCGAACAATGTACCTCCTCATTACGATATGAATAAAGCTAAGTGTCTCGTCACAAAAATTTATCTCTTATTCTCATTTTCTTCATGTTACAACACACTCGGGGGATCCCCTCACCTCACGACTTCGTCGGCTGAGGATAACGCGTGTACACCTAAGTAGCTGATCACGTCAGGCTAATGAAAAGGGCACGCATACAAACAAAGCACCACGTGCTAAAAACAATCAACCTTTACAGCAAGGGGCATAACATGCCCAGTCGAATACGTACAAGTTTTACATCTATCTTTTTTACAGGTCCTACCTATTCTGAAGAATCACCTGCGCACGATGCTCAAAGAGATCTACAACTTGTTCGGCATACTGCCTTACAGCCGCATAGTGCATACACATGTCCCACATGCCACCATCTGGCCGAAGAGGTGTCCCACCCGCAACAGCAGCAAGATCTACATCAGGGCGATGCAGCCGCACAAGGGAAAGCGCAGCCTTCACCCCCACAACCAACTGATGCCGCACCAGCTCTCTGACATGATGCACATCTCGAAACTTCGCCAGCAAGCCCCAGAGGGTCTATGGTGCCTCATCCAGGGGAAACATTACGTGCAGAATTAACGCCAAGGAAGTCTTCGCTTGCCACAGCATCCGCGACATCTGGTGAACACGATCCTGCACAGTCGCTAGGACCATGGCACGATCGCGGTCCATCCAGAAAAAGCCACCGTCTTCCATATCTTGCTGCGTCAAGCAATTGATCCGAACAGCAACGTGCTCCTTTTCCTCCCTAGGAACAAGGTTAGCACCTACAACACCTACAAAGTAAGATGACAAGCCAACAGGCGCATCCGAAAATAAGTAGCAACTCGAAGAAACTTACACTGAAGCTGTTCGGCCAAATGCCACAACTCCCCCATCAGATACTCCTCTCTGGCGGCGCCTCGCTCCGCCTTCGACTTCCAAACATCCGCGTGGCCTCGGATGCCAAGCAACCCCTTCTCAAGACTACGGACGCAGTCACGAAGAAATACAAGCTGCGACGCATCATCCAAGGATGGCCGCATCTGCGGCGCAGGCGAAGTATCGACGGGATCATCACCCGAAGGTCCCTAGAGGCAAAGAATCAAGGATATGAACAAACATGCGAATGGGCAAAGAACTCTGAGATTCATTATATACAACAAAAGCCACTACATGGCACAAGGCGTGTTCATAAATATATTACAACAAAAGCAGACGAAAGCTATCCTACAACTACAAGGCCTAAGCAACAGCATCCTGAGTGGCCTCAGAGCTGGATTGCCTGCTCTTGGCCTCCCCCTGCTGCCTCACCGCGTACTTCGCCAGCAGGTCAATCAGCTTCGGCCCATAGTGTTTACAGCGGGCAGCATAGAGGGCAAAGGCTACCTCGGATCCGTCGGGAGCCGTCGACATCTGGGAGGTGACCTGATGAAGCTCCAGCTCCGCTCCAGACGCCATGTCCATCGCCATCCCCATGGACGCGCCGATGCCTTTCTGCTTGAGCTTGTACGCCGCAGGCGCCTCGGCTGACAGCGCATCCGCCAACAAGTCGACATCTTGGGGACGAGCTCCTTATAGAAGCGCCCGAGAACCTCGTTGGACTTGGCAAGAGAGCCAACCACAGTGCTGCAGCGGTCTTCGACCGTCGCAGTAGCATCATCCAAAGCACTTCCGTGCTCCAGAACACTGCGGTCAAACTCAATGCCCGCGGCATCTAGATAAACGAAAAAGGAAAAGTGAGAATCAAACAAAACTAGAGAGACAAGGAAGCCGAAAAGGAACAAGTAACAAACGAAACTACTCACCCGAAATAGCCTTGGCAGCAACCATCAGCTTGTCGGCTACCTCCTTCTCGCGCGAGGCCGCAGCGGTGGTGAGCTGCTCCTCGCGGTCCGTGGCCTCTTGCTGCAGACGCTCCTTGGCCGCAGTTGCGTCGGCCAGCTCCTGCTCGAGGTGCTCCTTAGTGCCAACGACATCCTCAGCCTTTTTCTCTGCTCGCCCGAGGCTCTTTTTGAGAGCATCATGCTCGCGGAGGGCCATATTATTCTCATCTGCAGAAAGCAACAAGAACATGTGTGAGTTTTATAAGCTAGCAAGCAGACGAAGAAGTAGAAGACCTAGTTACAGATGTACCTTGAAGCCGCTGGAGGATGGCCTCTAATGCCTGATGCTGCTTCACCAGCTGGTTGACGCCTTGCACAAAAGGCTGCGAGAAGACGCAACTTATCAGTAAAAAGGCTCGGGGGCTGCACCCAAGAAACAAGCAAAATAAAATCAAGCACACAAAAAGCGCTTGGGGGCTCCCCTCGAGACACACACAAAACAGAAGCAATAATCAGCAGATCACACGAAAAGTGCTCGGGGGCTCCCCCACGGCAAGAATAAAAATACTTATGTGATCAGACGGAGACTCCGAAGGTCCGGCTATAGTCTTCTGGGAGATGATCACCCGAGCCTCCTGCGGAGAGGGGTTCGGAGCAATGCCCCCAGAGGCGGCCACCGTCTGAGAAGGAGGAGGCGCAATCTTTGACTCCCCCACCATCTCTTGAGTGCCGTCGCTAAACGAGCCATCAGAGGAGTGGCTACAAAAGAAAACATCAGTAAAATATAAGCAAGCAACAATGAAAGGTAGCAAAAGGCAACCGAAGGTACTTACGAGTCCTTATCACTCAATTTGAAGACAGGCAAGGTCCTCTTGCCCTTCTTCTCTTCCTTCTTCCGCTTCGCCGGCGGCTACGGCGCTGCAGCCCGCACAGGCACGGCCGGAATATGAGAGGAAGAGCCACCATAACCTCCATTGTGACGCACAAGGAATTTCGGGTTCCTAGGCGTCAGCGGAGTCGAAGCATTCGACGACTCGCTCGAGCTCCGTGTCCGCTTTCGAGTCTGCTCCTCGCTCGACTCAAAGGTCTCTTTAACCGGTGAGCGTGCCGAAGGAAGCTCAGACATGGAGTCCACTACCTCATTGTCCGGCGCATCCGGAAAACGTTCGGGTAATGGAGGCACCATGCCCGATACCTTGAATTCCTTCACAAAGAAAGCAAAATTTTAGAACAAGCAAGTACAAGAAAAACGCACTCGAAAATAGCGCTACGCGCACGCCCCAGATCTAGACCTGCAGAACCGAACGAGAGGCAGTGAACGGAGGGGTCAGCGACTTCCCCGAAAGGTCCTCTTCAGCTTTGAACTTCAGCAGCGGCCGAAGGATTCTGTCGATATCCCCCTGGAGAGCTCCTCAGTCGAAACCCTAGTCGGATCATGGCGGCCAGAATAAAGGAACATCGGGTGCGCCCTAGCCTGGAGCGGCTGCACCCAACGTTTGAGGAAGGTGCGGATAATATCCACACCGTTCACCTCCTTATCCGGAATCACCTGGAGGTCCTCCAACCGACGATAGAGCTCCTCTATCTCCGCCACCTCGCCATCCAAGATATGGTTCTTCCAGGACCTCTTCGGCTAGATTATCTGGGTGGAGTCGAAAGGAGCAAGGCCAAAATTTTGCCCGTCCACTATGGAGTCGCAGATATAAAACCACCGCCTCCGCCAGTATTGGACGGACTCAGACATATAAAAAGAGAAGAAGAGAAAATTGGATTTAAGGGAAATGATGCAGCCGCCGATGGGGTAAACGCCATCGGAGCCATATTGCCTCTTCACGGAGTAGAGTTTCTAGAAAAGGCCAAAGTGTGGCTCGATACCGAGCCAGCACTCGCAGAAGGTGATGAAACAGGCGATGTGGAGAAGGGAATTTGGTGAAAGATGATGGAGTTGGATGCCATAGAAGAAAAGCAATCCACAGAGAAAATCATGGACTTGGAGAGAGGCCCCGAAGGACAAAAGCAACAAACATGACCCGAAACCCAGCGGGTGGACGGGGAATTACCTCGTCGCCGGGAATCTTGATGGCCTCCTTGTCCTGCGGGATCAAACCCCGCTCACGAAGCTTGCGCAGGTCGCCCTCGCGCGTCTCCGACTGCCGCCAGCCACCGTCGGTGACGCGAGTGGCAGCGGTACCCTTGCCACCGGCAGCAGCACTGGTGCCCACTGCGGCGGAGGCCTTCTTCAGCTTCCCCATTGCAGTACGACGAAGGGGGCGACGTGAGCGCAGAAAAGAAGACGAGAAGGATCAAAGAACTTCCAGTGCGCGACGAGAAAAGCTCAAGAAAGTGGAAGTAGTGAAACGAGAATGGCTGCAGTGAAAACAAACAAAATTTTCCCCACAGATTATAAAGACGAAGACGATACACAAGGACCGTTCATCGGGAAGCCCTAGAGCCAACATCCAAATCCAACCGTCCATGTGTCAGCATAGCAGCGAACCGTCGCTCGCACGCTGTCCAGTACGCACGGAAACTGAGGCGACACCGTAATTATCTCCACGTCACGCGTGACCAGTCAATTCAAAGTCAGAAGGTGGGACCCACGCTCGCCAAGTCACGTCACCTTTGGCACCGCAGACGCTTGAGGTCACCGATCGTCAGCACTGACGTCATCAAAGCTATACTAGCAACGGTTACAAATCTTCGACTACACAACTAAAGTACTCACTCGAATCTATGATTCGAGTAACTATTCGGGGGCTACTCCTATCAGGAGCGCTGGCCGCGCACCCGAAATATGACTAAGGTACTACACCTCTAAACTATTCTTCGAGTCCTACGTCGAGTCTACGACTCCACTACGGACTCAGGGGCTACTCCCATAGGGAGGATGGATTCAAGCGTCCGAAAAATTTGTGTCCTACGGACCAAAAGTCAGCAACGACTGAATTGAAGTCTCTGCTCGAGTCTACGACTCGAACAGACACTCGGGGGCTACTCCCATAGGGAGCGCTGGTCGCGCACCCTATGAATTCTTCGACTGCGATCCTTCAGATCAGCATGCAAAAACTTTTCGGCAACTCTGCCCCAGCTAACGCTAAGTGAGTAAACATCCTCCTTGGCCACCCGAAACACCTCCGCGGTGATAAAATTTCGGATGCTGTGTCTGCAACGCAAAGATAAGACCTACAGATACCACCTGATGGCCTGGCAACACACACGACTACGCTTTGCTAGTAATAATCCGTGCCAGAAGGCGCGATGAAAATCCCGACGAACGCGTTGGGTACATCATTCAAAAATTACTGGAATTATACTCCTGTAAGTCCTCAACGGCCTGAGCTGAATTACGCCAGCATTTGTTCCGGGTTCGAGTCGAGGGACTCGAATCTGAAGAAGATCACGTTGTTTTGTCCTAAGACAGTTAACTGGCCCTGATCCGTTAGGAGAGTCAGGCACACGCATCAACAATCTCTACACACTAAAATCATTCTCTGATGAACATAAAACAGCTTCACCCGAAAGATTGAAGGGTCCTCAGCCGAATCTACGATTTGACTGAACACTCGGGGGGCTACTGACATGGTTATACCCCACGGGTACACAGCCTTAGCATACCTGGTCCAGCCCAAGGAAGGCCCACGAGAATATACATGGCCCATGAATACTTTCGGGTGGCCCAAGCCCATGATGGCTTCGGATCCTTGGAGATCAAGACTAGATTAGATAGAATATTCAAAGGGGTAAACCCTAAATCTATAACCGACTCGATCTGTGCCTAGGACCTGCCTACCTCTATATAAAGGCTAGGAGGGCACAACGAGGAGGGCACTTCACATACCACCGCATACACACCTCCACGCCATATTGCATCTTCGCACCCCTGTAACTTTCGGTTCCGCCGTAATCAAGAGCAGACAAGCAGGAGTAGGGTTTTCCCTCCGGGAGCCTGAACCTGGGTAAACCTCGTGTCCCCGCTTTGCTTGTTTGCTAACCGTTCCGTGATCTCTAGCATCCCCATCTTCTCCAAAACCCAAGCTCATAACAATGAGTATTGACGATATTAAACCTCGTCAGCTTAGGCTATCCACCCAGGCGTTTCTCTAACACATATACATACTCCATGGACTTACAAGTTAACATCTTATTTCACGCGGCCGACATCCATAAACAAAAGAACATGATATCAACTGAATAAATAAGTGCAATGTCGAAAGTGGACCCCATGAAAACATGGTTTTGCTAACCCCCAACTGATAATTTGCAAGCACACAAGTTTATTAAGTGCAAGAAATAAAGTGTGCCATCAAGTATGTCAGAGCTTTAATCACTAATTTTCACATAACAAAAGTTTAACTTGGAAGATAGATAAACACATGAATATACTTGGAATGGTGTAACACACCATGCATAGGAGTTTATAGTGGACTCTTTGGAATAACTTGGTTTCTTGGGAGTTGGATGCACGAGTAGAGCTTACTCAGTACAAGTGGAGGCTAGTAAAAGACTGAGAGTGACCAACTAAGAGAGCAATAATGGCCATAATCATGCAGAGCGACAAAACATTATTAATTAAATCATAAAGTGATATCACAAGTCAAAAATAAATGATCATAGAGTCTAAGGTGACTGGTTCAAAGTCTTAACATGGTGTAAGCATGTGCCAAGTCAACCCAAATAAAGCATCAAAGGAGAATACCACAATATTATGCTTTTGTATGCTAAAACAATGCATGATTCTTTCAAGGCACATTAAGCAATCTCAATTATTTGGAACAAGTCATGCTACGGCAATAATCACTAAGCATAAGGTCAATGAAACATCTAACATGACATGATAAAGTCTAGGCCACAGTCAGAACAAGCTCACAAAATAAGAATGCGGGGGTCCAACTAATTCATTGTAGCAAACCAAACAAACGAAAACTAAAAACTAAAACAAAGACGTTCCAAGAACAATACAAAAGTGCATGAAGCAATAAAAATAAAGTGTTTTGAAAGAAAACCTGAGATTTTTATTGATGAAGAAGGGGATGCCTTGGGCATCCCCAAGCTTTGACGCTTGTACCTATTGAATATTTCGTGGGGTGACACGGGTGCCATCCCCAAGCTTGAGCTTTTTTTCATTCTTCATCTCATCACATTACTCTTCCCCTACACTTGAAAATTTCCTGTATACAAAACTTCACACAATTCTCATTAGCAACATTAGTGTATTCAAGATAATAAGTCTTTGAGTTCAGTTTCAACACAAGTAAAACATTAATTAAAACACAAGCCACTTTAGCAATTCCTTTTAAAAGATCAAGTGATCAAAGATAACTCAAAAAGAAACCCATAAGAGGCAAATGCAAATAATGGCAGAAATCTGTCAAAACAAATCAGCAGGTAAAAACCTATTTTTTCGAAGACCTTCTGTTGCTCAAATAGAAAAGTGATAAACTAACAAGAGTTAGATAATAACCTGGGGCATATGCTCAGAAAATTACAACTCAATCCGACGTACTGGGATTTTTCACGGTGAAGCAGAAAAATCTATTTCGGGACATCAACTTCCCCAAATCTTACTTCTCTCTCATTATAGGTTATTATTGGCACAAAAACCACACAAAAAGGATAAGAAGAGGTTATTATAGAGGCAATAACTTCCAAGACTCAACAAAAGAAAGACTTACTGAAATAAAAATAATTTGGGTTATCTCCCAATAGTACTTTTCTTTAACGCCTTTAAGCTAGGCATAGGAAGCAAGAATCAAGTATTTTCGAATGAAGAAGCATTAAGATCAATACCAAAAATTTCTTCAACGAGGCAAATATCATCCAAATAAGTTCTAGAGGATCCCCCTCTCAATACTCTTGGGTTCACTATTTTCATCAAACGAGTTTTCAGGAACAATCCAGTCAAAATTCTTTTATAAAGCTTCATGCATTCCTACAAGTTTAAAAGGTATTGGTATTTTAATTTCCTATCCACTTTTGGGTTTGGTTTTGTCCAACTTTCCTAGTGTACCCATAACATCTACACATGAGCCTAGCATATTAAAACGATCAAAGACCTTTCTAACTTCTTTAGCAACATTATTGAATTCTTTAAGCAAAGTTTCTAGAATAAAATCTCTCTTTTCAGTATCCTCGATATCTTTAAGTTTAAGAAACATTACTTGCATCATGGGGTTAAGCTTAATAAACCTAGCCTCCAACATGTGAACTAAATAGGCTGCAGTAATTTCATAATTTGGAGCAAGTTCTGCTAAGGATCCTCAATATCCTCATGCTTGATAACATGATTAAAGAATTCTTCAGTATTATCTTTCCCACTTATAGAGCCACTACCTATTGAAAGGTCTTTCAAGGTGAAGTTAGGGATCAACATGGTGAGCTAATAACAAGGTAACAACTAAAGAAAGAACTAATTTTTTTGTGTTTTTTATAAAATAAACAAACCAGTGCAACTAATTTTTTGTGTTTTTGATAAAAAGAAACAAGCAAAACAAAGCAAAATAAACTAAGTAAAACAAAAACAAAGTAAAGAGATTGGTTGTGAGAGACTCCCCTTGCAAGAATCTTCTTTCTCATAGAAAAGTGATTGACGAGGAGGAAGAGATTGAAGTTGTCCTTAACTCCTCGGCAACAACGTGAGAAAAGTGCTTGATGGCTCAGATGTGTAGAGCTCGTTGGGAATCCCAAGAAGAAGGTATGATGAGCACAGCAGCAAGGTTCCCTCAGTTATGAAACCAAGGTTATCGAACCAGTAGGAGTAAGGAAACAACTCCAAGGTGTTGCTAGCAACTTGGAACCTGCACAACACAAACTCAATACTTTGCCCCAACGTACAGTGAGATTGTAAATCCCACTGGTTTGCTGAAAAAAAAGGATTAAACGTATAGCGTGGAAGATAGTGATTGCTTGTAGAAAGTAAAGAGTAAACGGTAAACAATAGATGGTATATCAATGATAAGGAATGGACCAGGGTCCAACGCTCACTAGAGGTGTTCTTCTTAAGATAAATAACATGCTGGGTGAACAAATTACAGTGGGGCAATTGATAGATTGAAAATGCATAACAATGCATATACTAGACATCTTAATTCCTACGAGATTTGTTTGGGCATTACAAGATAATACATAGACCATAATCCAACTACATATATGACTAATAATCCACCTTCAGGTTGTCATCCGAAGCCCTTCCAGTATTAAGTTGCAAGCAACAAATAATTGCATTAAGCAAAGTGTGTAAAGTAAAAAATACAATTGCCCCATGGACAAAGGATTGTTGTTTTCTCCCTAGTAGAAACAACACATCTACAACCTTAGAAGTTTCTGTCACTCTCCCAGATTACTAGAGGCGTGAATCTACTATCGAGCATAAATACTCCCTCTTAGAGTTACAAGCATCTACTTGGCCAAGATAGCTACTAGCAACGGAGAGCATGCAAGATCAAAAATAACATAGATATGATAGAATCAATAATCAATCTGACATAGTATCTCAATATACATCGGATCCCGGCAAACACAACATGTAGGATTACAAATAGATGATCTTGATCATGAAAGGAGCTCACAAGATCTAAACATGATAGCACAAAGGAGGAGAAACAACCATCTATCTACTGTATGGACCCATAGTCCAAGGGTGAACTACTCACACATCACTCTGGAGGCTGGCATGGTGATGAAGAAGGCCTTCGGGATGATCTCTCCCCTCCGGAGGGTGCCGGGAAGAGCTTTGGATCCCCCCAGATCTAGGGATGGAGATGGTGACCACGGGCCGTTTCGTGGAGATTTGATCGGGTTATTAGGGTTTCTGCATAGGGGTGCTTATATAGGCAAAGAGGCAAGGTCGGTGGGTGCCCGAGGGCCCCACACCTAGGGCTGGTGCCCCCCACTTGGCCGCGCCACCACATGATGTGGCCGCCTCATGGATCCACTTTGTATCCCCTTTGGTCTCTATGTCGTGTCGGGTAAAATAATTACTTTGGCTTTTGTCCCATCCAATTCCGAGAATCTTTTCTTACTAGCTTTTCGAAAACCAAAAACAACATAAAACAGGCAATTGACACTGCAGCATCTTGTCAATAGGTTAGTTCCAGAAAATATATAAAAATACCTCAAAGTGTAAACAAAACATAATAAAGTTGATACAAAACAAGCATGGAGCATCAAAAATTATAGATACGTTTACGACGTATCAACTATCCTGTATTGGACTGATGATACTATGGTTATGAGCTAGATTGGGATTAGCTCTTTGGTTCTGATTGATATGTTTTGATAGGAATGAATTGAATTTGGATATTTATTCCAATTGCTCAATGATAACTTTAGATGGTAGAATGTATAGATGACAAAATGATTCCTGGTTGTTATCTAAGGAAAGTGATTAAGTATGAGAGGATTAGGCTATGTAGACTATATGTATGGATTACTTATCAGACATGGTTATTGTTACACCATCACTTGGTTGGTACACAATTTTTGTCTGCTACTAAGCTTTTCATGAACTTTGCTTTGGATTGGCTTAGCTTGTAAGCTTGGAAGGATTTCTATCAGCTACAGAGCTATACTTGATAGATCCCTTAGTCTATGATGCTGGTCTGAGACTTTTCTAGATAGAAACAAATATTTTTACATGCTGCCTCCTCTTTTAACTATCCCATGATGGATAATTTATAATTATGATTCCTATAGTGTTTAGGAAAATGATTGGTTAAGCTTGGTAAGAATAATATGGTGGATTCTTACTGTTTAAGATGAAATTATAAGATTTAATCATGACTGAGGTGGTACTATCCATAGGATGTGCCCAATAATGGTTATTCAAGGATCTAGTTATAAAAGTAGAGAGTTTTATCCAATATTTGTGATGCAAAGGCTGAGATCTTGGTTATAGTTGTAAAGATTTATTATTGGCTCTTTATCTTTCTTATAGGATGAATATACACCTCACTTGGGTGTTTTTCTGAGAAGAATATATATAGAACAACAGATGTTTTGATGAAATGGATAAGATCAATCATGTGATGGTTTTGTATAAACTCACCACACAGCCGTTTTTGATGATATTGCTGTGATGTTTGTTCTTGCTGGATTGACCCTGGAGTGGTGATCACTCCATGGACCTTGTCCTGCACCTCCTGGTACTTGTCCTGCTCCTCCTTGCTCCTGTGAACTACTGCTTGACCTTGCTGTCCTCCTGCACCACCCCCTCCTTAGGTTACCATCTTGTATATGATCTGGTTGGTTTGCTGTGTGGATTGGCTGGTGGATATCGTGTATATTTGGCAGGATTTGTTGTGTTCTTGGCTATGTTCTTGAGCGATTGGTGGTGATATGCAATGGCCAATAGCTGTGCTGCGGCAGTGTAATCACTTTTGATTGTATGGGACTATTGTTGCTTTGTTGACAACACACAACATGCATTTAGGTGATTGTGCTGCTTCACTATTCTATTTCCTTTGGATCAGATCAAGTGAATCTGTTTTCATTGTTTAACCTTTTACTAATTACTAATATGGTGAAACTAGCCCCTTTAGCTTGGCTTATGATGTTGTTCTGAAGCTTGTTTGATATGAAGGAATAGATATTACATATTGGTGAAACTTACCCCCATTTATTTTCTCAATGATGTAAACATGAACAACGCACTTCACTGTTCCCTACTAGTAACACTAACAAAATATAACATCGTGTTTCTCTTTGATTTTCTTTTTATTTTGCAGGTACAAAACTTTGAAGATCAAGATTTAGTTTAGGAGTAATTAGATAGTTTATGTTTTGATCACAATTGTAATCTTTTATTTATTATTTTGTAAAGAATATTGTAATAACATTCCTTTATTTAATAAAGTTTCCATTTTATTGTAACTTGTTTTTGTAATATTCTTGTTTAACATATATATCTTTATTTATATTGTTGTAATGGAATAAAGAAAAGAAATAAGAAAGTCTTTATTATTTAAATTATTTTGTTGTATTATTTTTAATTCTCATTATTGTTTAATACATATAATATATTCAAACAATCCTACTAATCATTTTAGAAAACAATTTAATTCTAATCACTTCTAATTTTCAAATATTTTCTAAATTATTTAAATTTCACATTTAAATTCAAATTTTTTCCCCAAAATTCATTAAATTCCTAAAGATCATGTCAAAATTTATAGCAATAACTATAAAGAGCTAAACCTTCCTCTAGATAGTGAAAGAAATTCTGATCTCCTTAGGTTTTAGTTTGGTGAAAAATTTACCCTGATTTTCTTACAGATGAATACATGCAAATGCTCAGATTCCTATTTCTGTCCTTCATTGGTTCCTAAATGTTGGGATGTTACAGACTTCCCCCTTAAATTAAAATCCGTCCCGAAGTTTGTGGTTGTGTACCTGAATAGTTCGGGATAAGTTTCTCTTAGATATTCTTCTTTCTCCTAAGTTGCTTCTCGTTCAGGATGATGTTCCAATTGTACTTTACAGTACTTGATTGCTCTATTTCTCAACCTTTTCCAATTCTCTTCCAGAATCTTGCAGGGTTTCTCTACATAAGTCATATCTTCTTGTAATTCAATCTCTTGCTGTGTAACTGCATCATCTGAAACTTTAAGACATTTCTGAAGTTGTGATACTTTGGAGAACATTGTGAACTTGAGCCAGTATTTTTGGTAACTCTAAAGCATAAGCTATGGTTCCGTTTTGACTCAGTATCTTCAATGGTCCAATATATCTTGAAATTAATTTTCCTTTAACTCCGAATATTTTAACTCCCTTCACGGGACTTACTTTGAGATATACCATATCTCCCACTTCTGGATGCCACGATCTTCGACTTTGATCAACATAACTCTTTTGTCGACTTTGAGCTATCTTCAATCGATCTTTAATAATGTCGATGATATCTTGATTCTCCTTGATATAATCTGGTGCAAATTATTTAGTACTACCAGGTTCATACCAACATATTGGTGGTCTACACTTTATACCATAAAGTAACTGATATGGTGCTGCCTTCAGACTACTGTGATAGCTATTGTTGTAGGAAAATTCTGCCAATGGTAGATGATCTTCCCACGAACCTCCAAAATCTAATTCACAAGCTCTCAGCCTATCTTCTAAGACTTTATTAGTTCTTTCTGTCTGACCTCCAGTCTCTGGATGATAGGCTGTGCTAAAATCCAATTTTGAATCAAGTGCCTCATGTAGTTGTTTACAAAATGCTGAAGTAAACATAGATCCTCTATCTGACACAATCTTCTTGGGTACTGCATGCTTACTCACTATATCTTTGACATAGATTTCAACCAATTTCTCTGCATTGTCCTTCTGGTTTACAGGAATAAAATGTGCACTTCTGGTGAATCTTTCCACAATCACCCATATTGTAAGATCCCTCCCTTTATAAAGGTAAGGATCCTTGTGATTGCAATGCTAGTCCCTGGATCAATGCTAGCATCCACAGTTTAAGATGAAGTACACAGAAACAAAGGTCATTATTACATATCATTCCAGAGACAAACATAGTCTTTTACAAACTCCATGGCCACAGGCCTAATACAAGAGTTCAATATATAATAAGATAAATAAGTCTTCATCTTCATGTGCCACATGCAAGCATGTTGACTGTAGACTTATAACCCCTAGTCACCATCAGAATAACCTGCAACATCACAAGTTACAACCACAGTGGGTCAATACATTGGAATAGTATTGGCAAGTGATACCTTAGTAGAATTTTAGTAGACTAGATACTATATGCATTTTGGCTAAGTGTAGCTTAGGCTTGCTTTGCTCAAAATAGGTTTTATCTATCAGTTGAAAACACTAAGTTTTTCTTTGACAAAATCTTACCCAAGGAATCACCAATAGAAATTGATGAACCTTCACCCTTGTTCACCCACAAGTTTTAACTTAGAAATTGGGATGAGGAGATTATTGATAGCTTCCATGTCTTGATGCTCAAGTTGTCCAATACCAGGGACATGGCTAAGTACTTAGATTCATCCATCTGCAGAGGTTGTGCACTTTCCCCACAAGACTTAATTTTCACCAAGACAGGACCTTTCAGAAGCCTTCCCTTAGACCAAATGGACGCGTTCCAACCTATCATCCCACTACCACCAACTGTCCAAATGGCTAAGTTATTGCAACCTATGTGATCCAGGCAGAGCCCATATTGCCATGTGGCTGCACTAGAAGCTTCTTAACATTTGGCCTCTCAAATCCCTTTATTCCTGGGTGGCTTTCCACAAGTGAGATACACAAGGTAAACCATAGAAATGGGCCTTGTGTAACCACTCAACATAAACCATTCCTTCCATTCCACCCAGGTGTTTCATTCACTTAGTTTTTTTATTAAGCAAAAACATAAGTCCAAAGACTTAGAAATATTTTCTCATAGCATGAATATATAACCACCCTTGGTTGCTACTAGCTAGGCTAAGCATGACATTGATAAGCATCTTAACTTAGAAATTTCTAGCAATTCTACAACTACTAGGATTTCCCAAGTATAGCATATAGATCAAAATAATCATGCAAGTCTAGCAAAATATCTCTAGTGCATAGTTGAAAAACATAGGAATAAAATCATGAAGCACCACTTTCCTTGGTAGTTTGGGGAGTAGCAACAATCTTCACAATCACAATCACTATTTGCACCAAAATCTACACATAAAATAATGGCACCAAATCACATACAAAATTTATACAAACAAAAATATATGTATGCATGCAAAATTCCATGTGATGATTTTCTACACCAAACAAGACAAGTGCACAGTACTGAATCTTAAACAAGTTCAAAACTTTCCAAATAAACTTTATTTGAACAACAAAGCATTTTTCCAATAATTACTATACACAAAATATGCCTACAAATGTTTCTGTAAAAACAATCATTTTATCAGAGGCAAAACATTAAACACATTGCATAAATGGAAAGTATTTTCTCTCCTGATTCCAATGATATAAAATTTGTCAAATTTGGACGTGGGAATCAAAAGTTATGAATTTTACAAGTTTAAACATCTAATAGATCTAAATTCTGATTTTAAATCAAACCTACTGACACGCGGCGAGTTCTGATTGGTTGGTACCGTTTCGTGCGGATCGATCAATGAGGGCCGTTAGATCTAACTTAAATCACACGGCCAGATCTGTTCCATACCCCTTCGTTAAGTGATCTATCCTACACGTTGGATCTAGATCCAACGGTGCACGACTGCTTGACCAAAGATGGGCGGCGCGCGATGGTGACTGGCGGCGGCGCGCTCAGGCGATGATGTTGTCGGCGATACAGGAAGCGAGAAAGGCCGTGGTTTAGCTTACTGAGTTCGCGTGACGATGCTGATGCTCGAGGTGGTCTTCGTTGGCGAAGGGGCACGCAGAGGTGGTCGCTGGGGCTCGTCGGAGTTGTGCATGGCGTCGGGTGCTTACAGACGTCGATGTTGCCGAGGCTCTGCGTCGCCTTAGCACAAACAGAATGTATTTGTTCTTGATAGTCACCTCATTGAGTGAACGGTAATCTATGCATAACCTTTGACTTCTATCCTTCTTTTCCACAAACAAGACTGGTGCTCCCCAAGATGAAGAACTTGGTTGAATAAATCCTTTCTGCAACTGTTCTCCAAGTTGTTTCTTGAGTTCTTTCAACTCATCAACTGACATCTTGTATGGTCTCTTTGCTATTGGTCCTGATCCTGGTAGCAAGTCAATAAGAAACTCCACATCTCTATCTGGTGGCATTCCTGGTAATTCTTCTGGAAACACATCTGAATATTCACTCACAATTGGCACACTGTCTATGCTAACCCCTTAAGAGAATTTAGCATACTCCCTTTTGATTCAAAGTTAGTCTTGAATCTAATCCTTTTGTTTTCTGGAGTTGTGAGTGTGACAGTATGGTTGGCACAATCTAGCACTCCCTTGTGCTTAGTCATCCAGTCCATTCCCAAAATGACATCCAATCCTTGGGAGTTTAGGATTATCAGATTAACGGGAAACTTATACTTCCCAAACTCTATGACTAGATCATGACATCCCGAGTTCACTATCATTTCTCTGCCAGGAGAACTTACTTTTATAGGACACCCAATAGTTTCTACCGGTAGTTCATTTATTTCAACAAATGCTCTTGATATGAATGAATGAGATGCACCAGTATCAAAGAGAATAAATGCTGGAACAGATATGAGTTTGAACTTACCAGCAACAGCATCAGGTTCCTCATAGATCTCTTCCACATTGATGTGGTTCACCTGTCCCTTTTGGAAAGGGTTGGGCTTGTTGGGTCCTTCAACTTTCTTTTCTAGGCATTCATTTGCATAATTCCCCATCTTCTTGCACTTGAAACATTCAACCTGACTAAGATCCTTCTTGACAAGCTGGCTTCCACTACCACTTCCACTTCCATTGTGGTGGCTCTTATATCCACTCATGTGATTCTTGTACTTGTCACTGTCATGACTACGGTGGTGCTTGTTGTCATGATGACGGTTGTGGTTGTGGTGCTTGTTGTACTTTCCATGCTTGTGGGATCCAGAATTCCCACTGTCATCATAATGGGAACGCTTGTGAGACGATCCCGAGCTGTGCTTGTCTAAGTGCTTTCTCTTCCTGCTTTCAACCTGTTTTATTTTGCTCTCCAAAATAGCATCCTTGTCACAAAGAGACTGATAAGTGGGGAAATAGGCCACAGATAGCTGCAGGTTCAGTTCATCGTTCAATCCTTCGAGGAACTTCTCCTTCCTTTTAGCATCAGTGTCAACTTCATCCGGTGCATAACGCGCCAGATTGTTGAACTCCTCAATATATTCAGCCACGCTGCGGTGGCGCTGCTTCAAGTTATGAAATTTGTTCTTCTTCAAACTCATCACTCCGGATGAGATGTGAGCAGTACGGAAACCATCTTCAAAGATAGCCCATGTCACATCCTCATGGGAGTGGTGATCTGGAAGTTATCCCACCAAGTAGCTGTTGGTCCTTCCAACAAGTGTGCTGCAAACCTGACTTTCTCCTCATCAGTACAGCCAACAGTTACCAAGTCCTTGTTCACCGGGCGTAGCCAATCATTGGCCACCATGGGATCAGTAGTTCCTGAGAAATTTGCTGGCCTCAGTCTTAAGAATCTGGTAAGCATGTCAAAACTCGGTGGGTTGTTCTGATTGTTGTTCTGATTGTTGTTGTTGTTGTTGTTGTTGTTGTTGTTGTTGTTGTTGTTGTTGTTGTTGTTGTTGTTGTTGTTGTTGTTGTTGTTGTTGTTGTTGTTGTTGTTGTTCTGGTTCTGTATGAACGTGGTCATCATCTGCATCAGTTGCGTCTGAGCTGTCATCATCTGTTGCATCTCAGGGGTGATATTGTTGTTGTTAGGGTTGGGATTGGCACGTCGAGGAGGCATCTGTGGTTTTCAATAAGGATAATAATGATATACCCATATATGCTTAACATGCACAATACATCACGTAGACAATCACCAAGCATGCATCAAAATAACAAGAGTTCAACAACATAAACAAGTTTCGAAAGGTAAACACACCAATAGCAAGCCATCCACATGTTGGATGGTCATTGCGACTCAATAAACAAAAGCATGGTAAATAAAAGGTAAATGAGTAGTCATCACTACTCCTCTGCATCAACCTCCTCATCAACAAGTGTAATACCTGCATTCTCCATAGCAGTCTTGTATTCCTCGACATTGGTGGTCAAGGCCTCTACTTTGGCTTTGAGAGCCCTCTTCTGTACACGAAGCCTCTCAATCACACCTTGCTGATGCTCGAGCTCGAAGTCCTTGGCCTCTAGTTCTGCAGTCATGTCTCGAATCCTTTTGTTCCTATCTTGGACTCTCTTCTCTTGACTCTTGAACTTTCTATCTTGACTCTCAAACTTGGCCTCCATTTCTTTGACTATCTCATCTTGCTCTGCGAAGAGCTTGTCCTTCTCACGAAGCTGCACCTGGAGTTCGTCATTGCTGAGCATGACGTTGGTCCTATCAGTATCTAGGTGCCTAAGGAGAACCTCTAAGTCCTGGAGGTATAGACGGATTGGATCTGCTGTCTCTCTAGTAGTGTCCTCGAAGTCAATGGCCTCACCATCCTCATCACGTCTACCGAAGGCATGGAAGTGAGTACCTCTAACCTCCCGAGAGTGTCTCCCTAACAGACGCGCAAGTAAATCCTGCATGACTACCTCTAGGCCTCTCTCCCTGTCATCATGCATGAACTTGAAGATGATTGCCTCCGTGGTAGGCTCAGTCTGGCGTCCTGGCTGATTAACCTTGAAGCCCCAAAGGTCTTTCCTCTCAAACTTGGTGAGGGGAAGCACCATGATGCTAGGAAGCGGAAGATTGAGCAGACTAGTAAGCTCAATAAGTCGAGTGCCAAAACGAGTTCCCTTGAACTCTTCAGCCGTGCTGATAGTAACGTTAGGCATCTATTTTATAAGATAGAAAAAGTTAGAATCAACACAATTTAAAGATAAATCACAAGACAAAGCATCACATGCATATTTTTGACAATCAAAACATTCAAGTCATGGCATACATAAAATCATTACAAACATCCAAGGTTCAACTTATTTTAAACAACATTTGGGAAATAAAATGATAAGTGTGGTGGTCCAACTAACGAAGTACGTTACAATCCCATCTCACTTGCCAAGTTGGCTAACAGGGCATCCCTAGAGGCAATCTGTCGATCCTGATCACATGACTCCATTGCTAAGTCTATGATGTCCTCTCTTAAACATTGGTTGGTAGCCTCTAACTCTTGGGTATGCTTCTTTTCTTCCCTAAGGTCATTCTGAGTGTTGAGCATTCTGCACTTGATTCTATCACCAAGCTCTTTGATGGCCTTCCAAGCTGCATCCTTTGCTGAATCAAAGAATGTGGTGTGCATCACTGAGTTGGTGACCATGCAGAATCCTGATTCCTTGTGGTTGTCTTCCTTGTTTTTATACAAGTGAAGTTGCACCCACCAGTACTCAACTCCTTCATCCATCACAGGAAAATCTTTGTATACAGCTGCACCATGTATTCTCATGGCAACTATGAGGTCCTTGAGAGCCTTGGGGAATTCTGTCTCACATTCCAAAGTCATAGTCATGAGTGGTCCCTTCCTCACGTCTTCGTTGATGGAGTTCATCAACAAATAGAGATGAGAAAGAAGATTAGAAAAGTTTACGAGAAGAAAAGACAAGTGTGGAAGTTGTTGAAATTTTTTCCTTAGTGGTTTCCAATCCTAGGGTCATAATCCTATAGGCAACACATTGCTCTGATACCATCTATAAGATCCCTCCCTTTATAAAGGTAAGGATCCCTGTGATTGCAATGCTAGTCCCTGGATCAATGCTAGCATCCACAGTTTAAGATGAAGTACACAGAAACAAAGGTCATTATTACATATCATTCCAGAGACAAACATAGTCTTTTACAAACTCCATGGCCACAGGCCTAATACAGGAGTTCAATATATAATAAGATAAATAAGTCTTCATCTTCATGTGCCACAGGCAAGCATGTTGAGTGTAGACTTATAACCCCTAGTCACCATCAGAATAACCTGCAACATCACAAGTTACAACCATAGTGGGTCAATACATTGGAATAGTATTGGCAAGTGATACCTTAGTAGAATTTTAGTAGACTAGATACTATATGCATTTTGGCTAAGTGTAGCTTAGGCTTTCTTTGCTCAAAATAGGTTTTACCTATCAGTTGAAAACACTAAGTTTTTCTTTGACAAAATCTTACCCAAGGAATCACCAATAGAAATTGATGAACCTTCACCCTTGTTCACCCACAAGTTTTAACTTAGAAATTGGGATGAGGATATTCTTGATAGCTTCCATGTCTTGATGCTCAAGTTGTCCAATACCAGGGACATGGCTAAGTACTTAGATTCATCCATCTGCAGAGGTTGTGCACTTTCCCCACAAGACTTAATTTTCACCAAGACAAGACCTTTCAGAAGCCTTCCCTTAGACCAAATGGACGCGTTTCAACCTATCATCCCACTACCACCAACTGTCCAAATGGCTAAGTTATTGCAACCTATGTGATCCAGGCAGAGCCCATATTGCCATGTGGCTGCACTAGAAGCTTCTTAACATTTGGCCTCTCAAATCCCTTTATTCCTGGGTGGCTTTCCACAAGTGAGATACACAAGGTAAACCATAGAAATGGGCCTTGTGTAACCACTCAACATAAACCATTCCTTCCATTCCACCCAGGTGTTTCATTCACTTAGTTGTTTTATTAAGCAAAAACATAAGTCCAAAGACTTAGAAATATTTTCTCATAGCATGAATATATAACCACCCTTGGTTGCTACTAGCTAGGCTAAGCATGACATTGATAAGCATCTTAACTTAGAAATTTCTAGCAATTCTACAACTACTAGGATTTCCCAAGTATAGCATATAGATCAAAATAATCATGCAAGTCTAGCAAAATATCTCTAGTGCATAGTTGAAAAACATAGGAATAAAATCATGAAGCACCACTTTCCTTGGTAGTTTGGGGAGTAGCAACAATCTTCACAATCACAATCACTATTTGCACCAAAATCTACACATAAAATAATGGCACCAAATCACATACAAAATTTATACAAACAAAAATATATGTATGCATGCAAAATGCCATGTGATGATTTTCTACACCAACAAGACAAGTGCACAGTACTGAATCTTAAACAAGTTCAAAACTTGCCAAATAAACTTTATTTGAACAACAAAGCATTTTTCCAATAATTACTATACACAAAATGTGCCTACAAATGTTTCTGTAAAAACAATCATTTTATCAGAGGCAAAACATTAAACACATTGCATAAATTGAAAGGATTTTCTCTCCTGATTCCAATGATATAAAATTTGTCAAATTTGGACGTGGGAATCAAAAGTTATGAATTTTACAAGTTTAAACATCTAATAGATCTAAATTCTGATTTTAAATCAAACCTACTGACACGCGGCGAGTTCTGATTGGTTGGTACCATTTCGTGCGGATCGATCAATGAGGGCCATTAGATCTAACTTAAATCACACGGCCAGATCTGTTCCATACCCCTTCGTTAAGTGATCTATCCTACACATTGGATCTAGATCCAATGGTGCACGACTGCTTGACCAAAGATGGGCGGCGCGCGACGGTGGCTGGAGGCGACGCGCTCAGGCGATGATGTTGCCGGCAATACAGGAAGCGAGAAAGGCTGTGGTTTAGCTTACTGAGTTCGCGTGACGATGCTGATGCTCGAGGTGGTCTTCGTTGGCGAAGGGGCGCGCAGAGGTGGTCGCTAGGGCTCGTCGGAGTTGTGCACGGCGTCGGGTGCTTACAGATATCGACGTTGCCGAGGCTCTGCGTCGCCTTAGCACAAACAGAATGTATCAGGGGGTGCGCAAGGTCAGGTCGAGCAAGATGGTTTCAACGAGAAGGCAAGGGGCGCTCGATTCTTACCGCTATTGCTCGTCGGAGTTGAGCGGCGGCTCTGATGGTTGCGGCCGTGAACGAAGACGACGACCTGGGGCGATACAATGTAAACAGAGAGTGTGAGAAGATGCGCACGGGCAAGGCAGACAAGCTTGTATGAACGAGAGGTGAAGGGGGGCACGGGGCTCACCGGAATAGGTCGCCAGAGTGCGTCGGTGTTGCGGGGTTCCGAGCTCGAATGCGCGCAGCCTGGTGGCAGAAGTGGTGCGTTGAGTGAGGGGAAATGAGCAACGAGGGGAGAGGGTCTTATAGCCGGAGCAGGGGCGAGAATCTCGCGAGGAAACGCCGGCAATCAAGCCCGCATCAATCGCGGCAGTGATGAGGTAACGGCGGCGTCGACGGGGTCGTGGGGGGTGCGTGGCCGGAGACGATGCTCGCGTGGCACTTGGGTCTACCAGTCAGCGAGCGCGGGGTAAGTCTACGCTGCGTGAGAGAAAGAGGGGAAAACCCCGGGTGGGCTTAGTGGGCTAGGTCTGCTGCTGGGCTGAAATGCTGGCGCCAGGCCCAGTTGTGTTTTCCATTTCTTTTTCTTTTTCTGAGTTGATTTTCAGGAATCATTTTCAAAAAATTCAAATGCAATTGAATTCAAAACTTTTCTGGACTTTTGTAAAGTGTAAACCTCATAATTTTGAACATAAAACCTTGTTGTTTCATTAGACTAGCTTGGTCCTTTTGAAAAATTAAATAAACAGTGCCTTAGTATTTGATTTGAATAGGTTTTGAAAATGGTTTAAAACCATATTTGTGTTGTAAATTTTTGTCCAAGCCTTGCTCACAATCAAACCAATCTTATGATCTTACAATAATGGTTTTAAAACAAATATTCCTCCACTAGAGAGTGGCATTTGAGTTAAAGCCTGCTCACATAAAATCATAGCACTCCAAGTTTCTGTTTTCTTCAAAATGAGTTTGAATTTGAGTCCTAAATGAGAATGCATGCATGGATGATATGCTAAACTTGAAAACATGATTTTAGGGATGTTACACATATCATATCCTTCCTCTTCGGTGTCATGGGTAATCCTGTGATAAAATCCATACCAATTTCTTCCCACTTCCATTCTGGAATTTCCAAAGGTTGTAATGGTACTGGGGTACTTTGATGTTCTGCCTTTATCCTTTGATAAGTATGGCATTCTGACACATATTTTTCAATTTCCCTCTTCATGTTATTCCACCAGAATAATTCCTTCAAATCCATGTACATCTTTGTACTTCCTGGATGTATAGAGTATGGTGTTTCATGTGCTTCTCGGAGTATTACTTCTGGAATCTCGGGTACATCTAGTACACAAAGATGGTTTTGAAACCATAAAGATCCATAATCCCCTAGGTGAAGAGCTGATGTTTGACCTTGAGAAATTCTTCTTAGTTCTTCAGCAATAAAATGATATTCTTCTTGGTGTCTAAAAATCTCATTCCAAATATCACTACTCCATTCTTCAACTACTCTCATGGTCGCTAATCCTCCAAGAACGTCTGTATTTATAAATTGTATTTCCAATCTTTCCAAATCCATTTGTAATTCCTTTGGTAGTTCTCTATTAAGAGGTTGAGTATCTGTGCTCTTCCTACTTAAAGCATATGCTACAACATTGGCTTTTCGAGGAGTATAGTTGATCGTTAGATCATAATCCTTGATTAACTCAAGCCAACACTTCTGCCTCATATACAATTCCCGTTGCGTGAAGAAATATTTGAGACTTTTATGATTAGTGTATAACTCACACCTTGCTCCATAGAGAAAATGTCTCCACCCTTTTAAAGTAAAGACTACTACTGCTAACTCCAAATCATGAGTTGGATAATTAACTTCATATGGTTTTAGTTGTCTGGATCCATAAGCAATTACCTTATGATCTTGCATTAACACACATCCTAATCCTTCCTTTGATGCATCACAATATACCGTGTAATCCTTTCCTGTTTCAAGAACTTCTAATATTGGTGATGTGGTTAATCTGGTTTTCAACTCCTGAAAACTTGCTTTGCACTTCTCATCCCACATGAATGGTGTATTCTTTCTTAGCAATTTGGTCTTTGGTCCGACTATCTTGAAAAAACCATCAATGAATCTTCGATAATAACCTGCCATGCCTAAGAAACCTCTGATTTGCTTTACATTAGTTGGTGCATTCCATTCTAACACTGATTGAACTTTGGACGGGTTTACTACAATTCCATCTTTACTGATCACATGACCAATAAATTCTACTTTTCCTAACCAAAATTCACACTTGTTGAACTTAGCATATAGCTTATGTTCTCTTAAGATTTGCAATGCTATCCTCAAATGATCTGCATGCTCTTCTCTATCCTTAGAGTAGATCAAAATATCATCAATGAATACTATAACAAACTTGTCCAGATAAGGCATGAATACTTTGTTCATCAAATTCATGAATATTGCTGGTGCAATTGTCAATCCAAAGGGTACCACAAGATACTCATGATGACCATATCTTGACACAAATGTTGTTTTTGGAACATCTTCAGGTTTTTTTATCTGATGGTATCCTGATCTCAAATCAATCTTGGAAAATACTCTAGCTCCTTTGACTTGATAAAATAGATCTTGAATTCTTGGCAATGGGTACTTGTTCTGGATGGTGACGTTGTTTAGATTTCTGTAATCTCCACACATTCGTCGTCCTCCATCTCTCTTATCCAAAAAAATCACTGGAGTTCCCCACGGATATACACTCTCCTAGATAAATCCTTTCCTGGATAACTCATCAATTTGCACTTTAAGTTATTTTTAACTCTTTCGGACCCATATTGTATGGTGCTTGGGCTATTGGTGTTGTTCCAGGTATCAGATCGATCGTGGACTCTATTTCCTGATCTGGTGGCATTCCTCGTAACTCTACTAGAAACACATCTTGAAACTCATTTACCACTGGAATATCTGTCAACTTAACCTCTTTCATTGAGTTTAATTGAAGATCTACCATGATGTGACTGTGTTTGTCAGCTTGATAAACTATTCTCCCTCCACTTGGAGCTTCCTCACAATTTATCTGGGCTCCATGTTCTGTCATCCAGTCCATACCCAGCACTACTGCAATTCCCTTCAATGGAATCACATATAGGTCTGCAAAATATGTACAACCACAGATCAAGATAACTTGATATTGTTTAATGTGGCGTACAACTATGGTTCCCCCAGCCGTTATTACGGTCATTGGGTTTGCTAAAGGTGCCCTTCTAATCCCAAATTTATCACAGAATTGTTCAGATATGAAGGAAGTAGTTGCACCCATTTCAAATAAAAGTTATCCGGGATTGGTAAGAATGTTGAGTGTACCTATCACTACGTGCTTGGAGTTATCCACCTCCTCCAAGGTTGCACAGTTCAACTTCCTAGTAGGCCTGCTCCTCTTGCCATTATTGTTCTTGGCAACATTTCCTCCTCTATTGGGTTGTCCGCTGCCTCCACTTGCTTGTCCTCCACCTTTTGTGGGCCATCCACCCGGTGGTTTGTTTGGACAATCCGGCTTCATATGTCCCTGTTTCCCACAACCATAGCATATGATGGTAGGTTTATGGCATTCACTTTTCACATGCCCAGGTAATCCACATTTGTGGCAAAGGATACCACTCTTGGATGATGATGTGCCTTGATTTAAATTATTGTTAGAAGGCCTCATTCGAGTTGAAACTCCAGCTTAGGTTTAGGCTTACTCCCCTGAATCCTCTTTGTTTCCTTATTCGCCCTCTTCCTGTAGTCCTCTTGGACATTCTTGTAATCATCTTCAAAAGTTATGGCTGCATCAAGTAACTGCTAAAAAGTCTATTTATTAGCAAGCCTCAACTGCATTTTCACAAATGGATTTAAACCACATAGAAAACGTTTCTTCCTCTTTTCCTCAGTGTTCACTTCATCCTCAGCATAACGAGATAATTGACTGAACTCCCGTATGTACTTCATGACACTGGTATATCCTTTCTGGAACATGGTATTCACGGAATCTCTGCTTGAACTCCTACCAGTTATACTCCCTTCCTGGAATTTCCTTGCTAACTAATTCTCCCACCAAGATGCTGAAGGTCCAGTCAAAAGATGGGTTGCATACCTCAACTTTTCCTCATCATTGCAACCTACAGTCCTCAACTTTCTCTCAGTATCTGTCAACCAATCTTCGGCATCCATTGGTTCTGGAGCTGATGCAAAAGGTAATGGTCTTGCATTCTGAAAGTCAGAAATACTTACTCCACGACCTTCAGGTTCTCTACCAGCTCATCTTATAACTCATCCATGATCTTGTTTTGAGTTTCTTGCATCATCTGCATACACTGTATGAAATTCTGCTCCATTAACAGCCTCATTGATGGTGTTGGTGGTATTGTTCCTTGATTTCTGGCGTCTGCATCTGCCTTTTCCTTTGCCTCGTGCTCCATGCATTGCTATTCATACTCGGTCTCTATACCCGATTCTATGACCCCCTAGTCCTGCAACATAAAGCGAATACTCATAATTATATCATGCATATGTGTTCTGAGCTCAACTTCATGCATAGAACTAGTCACACAATGGAAAATAAAATCCAAATAAGAATGAAATATGCATTTGACATGTTATACATTACAAACAACATAATTAGTATATCATCATTACAAACCCGTACCATATAGGTACTACAAACTCATGTGGATGCTACCCCACTTATTTAAATACAATAGTCTCTCAAACACTTCAATACGCAATACCTTTTACTCCTCTACTTGAGTAATATAGGAACTTAGTAGCTACGTCGCTCATTATACATGCCTGGAATCCAACCGTGCTAACGTGAAGTCCGACACACAGTTTGTGGAACAACTAGACTTCCAGATGGAATGTATACTGTATCTGAAGTATCAGGACTTGAGTTATCACTCAACCTGGGTGCATTAACTCCATCCAGCTCACCTAAAAGTCTTCAGAAACCCGTTCATCACTATCACCCGCCTGCATTACCTGAGTGTCTTACCTAGGGTAATCAACAGAATTCGCAGATTCCGTCGCTCCCCAGATGCTCTGCTAATTATGATAGTTATTATTAAACTCTAGGTAATGTACATTCTATAGGTTTTGATAATATATTTATGACTCAAACACCAGTTCTTCAGGATCTTCCTCGTCATCCTGACTTCCTCCAAACATGTCATTCATGCTGCTATTGTTAGCATTGGACCTCACACCCATCCAACTAGATTGTCCGACATCTCGATCAGAACCATCCACTGCCATTTGAGTTCTTTGATATCCAACAGGTGACCCCATTCTCCATCCATCATAATTCTCAATCGAAAGTTCTGAATCAGTTTCTTCTTCAGAAGCCTGTGGTACTAGATACCTCATATCTAGAGTAGGATCATAGGTAGGTTCTAGTCTAGGTGAATAAGGATATGGTGTAAAAGATACTGGATCTATAGGAATACCCTTAAAATTTTGGTTAACCCTACTTACTGCTTCATTCTCTAGTTGGGAAACTAACTTCTCCCTGCATAGAGGATCAGTTAAATCCTCCAACATATCATTTTTATCCTCCACTATGACTTGATGTGTCTTATACAAAGACCCAATCATCAGTCGATACTGATCCATAAAATTGGAAGCTATTTAGGATGCTTCTTTACTAAAGTAAGATGATCCAGTACTGACTCCGTATCTATAGAATCATGAGGAATCACAACAAATGTGATTCCTGCTAATTCTTGGGCTTTGTGTTCCCTAATATTGTCTATCGCCTCCACAATAGCAACATGATATGCTGCTAAGTGACTTCTTCCTTCACCCATGGGTAAATCGTGATATAGACCGAGCTTTTCTGGGAGATGGATACTAACACGGTATTTGGCTAACATGTGCTCATCATAGTAGGTCAAAGTACTAAATGGAATAGTAGTTTTATAACCAAAGCCCCTAAAAGTTGTTGAAGTTGTTCAGTTAAAGTCCCCTGATAATCATCAAGAGTCTCTTCCTTCCTTACCAAAGTTTGTTTTGGAAACTTTGGTGCCATTTTCACTGTATACAAAATACGTTAGTTAGTAATCAATTATAATATTGCATCATAACAAAGAATTATAGCACTAAAAATATACAACAAAATATTCTCAATTGAATATTCATTATACTTTTTAGAGAACTCTTTATCGTTGCTATTTGATTCCTACAGGTAATACCCTTTACTAGGTTTCCAACCTAAGGTCAAATCAATTGCTCTGATACCAGCTGTGGTGACCCAACATACCACTGCATGTATAGTACACTATAGTCGTGGACATAACATTCACAGAACACCGTTCTGCAAATATCACATCCCTCAGAGTGGTACAACAGAAACATTGCAGGTCCATATTACAAGCATACACACATAATTATTATTACAATACCAGAAGTTCAGTACTTCACGTGATTCAAACTTACAAACCAAATTTAAGTAGTTTTAGTGGAAGATCAAAGTTTTAAACTTATAACCAAAATTGAGCTCAGTAACTTATTATATAAAGTTTTTACTGCTCGGCTCATTTGGTTTACTAGCTAAACAAGGAAACTACTCGGACTCCTTGTCCTCCACTCCATAATGTATTTCATAGTCCACGCCTTCCACTCCTCTGGACAGGTCTGGTTCCTCATAGTAGACATCCTCTTGTCCTTCAATGGCATACATTGGAGTGTCCTCTGGCTCCTTAGAGTCTAAGCAGGGGATCAAAGGAAAGAGTGAGTAACAACGTTACCCATCAAGTTTGTTATATGCAAGTTGGGAAGTTTGATGATCTATCTACCACCTTAGACTATCAGTCCTTGGCACTATGCAGTTTTCGTAAACATTTCTTTAAATGATGGATTTTAATATAAAAAACTAAGCCCATTAGCCTTCACTGGTTGACCAGAACTTCATGGAGTTCCTTTCCTACCGTGTTCATAGTTCCTTCCCGGAACAGGGAGTAACAAGTTATAGTTCTTACACTCTGCAGAGGTGCGTTGCTTTACCCATGAGAGATCAAATCAAGTTAAGTAGCTCCCACCGTATAGTTGCGGCGGCATCAAGAATTAGGGTTTCTCCATGCCAGATCCCAACTATATGGGTGCAACTATACGGCCGGACCAAAATGGTCCCGCCATATAGTTGGTCGTCAAACCTTCTGTATACGAGACCCCGTTTTTGATAATTTTGTTGATAACTATATGGCTGGAATAAATATTCCCGCCGTATAGTTGGCCGTTACAACTCCTGGAACATGCTTTTTTGCCCAAATTTTCAGAGATGCACTTTTTAATCTAGACAAAATGATTTAGCTAGTTTTTGCTGATAAAACTCAAACTTTATTTTTACACTTATTCTATGCTTGTCTAGTCGATATTTCTACTACTTTTTGACAGCTGCATTTTTACGGGCGCGCTTCCACAAAAATGTCTATGAAAAAGTTGTAGGAATGTGATGAACATTTTATTCTTTAACTTATTTTATTCATGTGATGGGTTGAATCCCATTAAAATTTTTACTAAGAGTGGTTGAATATTTCAACCCCTTCTATGTTCTCGAATTCTTACCTTGGGTTGCACTTTATCAAAGGCACTTACCACATGAACTCGTTTTGCCGGTGGAATATTGTAAGGGTCCCAACCTTTAATAAGGTAGAGTCCCCTGTGTTTACAATGCTAGTCCCTGGATCAATAGCTAGCATCCACAGTTAAGATGTAATATCAAGAAACAAAGGTCATAATACAACTTCATAACCAGGAATAACATAATTTTATTACATCTTACATAGCTCATTTGGATAATACATTACATTGCAGCAGAATATCTATAAGCATGGGGTCCTTCATCTTCAAAGTGCCACAGGCAGACATGTTGGTTATAGACTTTGTAATCCTAATCAACACACTTCACTAAATCAATCAAACCTGCAACATCACAAGTTACAGCCACAAGGGTCAATACATTTGAATTGTATTGGCAAGTGATAATATGGTAGTATGGTGGAGTATATCATCTATATGCATTTGGGCTAAGTGGAGTTGGGGCTTGTATTGCTCAAAATAGATTTTTCCTTAACATTTGAAAACACTAAGTTTTTGCTTGACAAAATCATTTCTCCCAATCAAAGATTGAAGATCCTTTAACCCTTGTTCAACCACAATTTTTTAACTTAGAAATTTGGATGATGAGATTCTTGATAGCTTCCATGTCTTGATGCTCAAATTGTCCTTTACCAGGGATATGGCTAAGTACTTAGATTTTACACTCTGTAGAGGTGGTGCACTTTCCCCACAAGACTTGGTTTCCCAAGACAAGATCTTTCAGAAGCCTTCCCTTAGACCAAAATGTACGCGCTCCAACCTATAAAATCCTACCACCAACTGTCCATATGGCTAAAGTTCTTGCAACCTATATGATCCAGGCAGAGCCCATAATGCCAAGCGGTTGCACTTGAAGCTTCTCAACATTTGACATCTCAAATCTCTTTGTTCCTGGGTGGCCATCCACAAGTGAGATACACAAGGAAAACCATAAACATGGGCCTTGTGAACCACTCAACCAAAAACCACCAAGCAATTACCATTCCACCCAGGTGATTCATTAACTTAGTTGTTTTATTAAACAAAAACACAAGTCCTCAGACTTAGAAATTTTTCCATAGTATGAATGTATACTCCACCCTTGTTTTCTATTATCTAAGCTAAGCTTGATAGTAGTGGGTATCTTGACTGAGGAAATTTCTACTAAGGTTTCATCTACTAGGTTTTCCCATAGCAAGGTTTATACTTAGCAAAATTCCATGCAAGTTTTACTTAGAAAAACACTAATGCATAGTGAAAGTAATGGGACAAAAGTATGAAGCATCACTTGCCTTTTTGGTAGAGTATAAGTTCACTCCTTGTCCTTGCTACAATCACACTCTTCAAGTCACTACAATTCAATCAAGCAAGGCACAAGTTCAATCTACCATTCAAGCAAACATCACATAAAATAATAAAACATAACAATGCATGCAAGCATGCCAAGGATTGTTTTATTTGGAAAAGTGGTTCCTAATGGGACATAAACATTTGAAAACACCTAATGGTCATTTTTACAAAGTGGAAAAGTCATTTGCAAAAGATTTCACTTCATAAACCATTTTCAAAACAAGGTATCATTTTATGTGGTGTAGAAATGTTTTTACTAAGGCATTAATCTATAGGGCTCACAAAATATGTTTTTAAACCACAAAACTCTGTGTTTAGGGTCAGAGAGTTTAAAACAAAACATTTCCCAAAAGTTTTCTTCCAAAACCATTTTTAATAAATAAACTATATTTTTATTTGTCTAGAAATGGTTTTAAATCAAAGAATCATTCTTTTGTTTCACCAAATACATTTTTGAAACCACAAAGTGTTTCATATGGTCAGTAGGTTCCAATCACTCCATTTGCAAAAGATTTTAACCCCAAAATCATTTTAGAACAATTTTTATAATCTAAACAAGCATACAAATGTTTCTGCAAAAACAAACATTTTACCAGAGGCTTTTTACTAAACAAATGACATGGTTGGCTAGGGCTTGTTTCACTGATTCCATTGATATAAAGTTTGCAAATTTTGGACATGTAGAACTAAAGTTATGCAATTTACAAAATCACAAATCTAATAGATTCAAATCTGTTTTAAATTGAAGCCTGAGCCACGTGGAATGTTCCTATTGGTCCATACCGTTTCGGTTGGATCGAGCACTCTGGTGCGTTGGATATTAAACAGATCGTGTGGTGCAGAGCTTTTCTTACCCCTTCGACCTAATCTAATCTTAGCCACTGGATGACGATCCAACGGCGCATAGCAGCTTGACCAGTAACTGGCGGCGCTGCGCGGCGGCGACTGGCGGCGCGGCTCTGCTCGCGGTGGTTGTGGCGAAGCAGGAAGGAAGGGAGGGAGAGGATATGCTCACAGGGTTCACAAGGGTTCAGAGAAGCTCAACGTGGTTGTAATAATCCAAGGGGCGCACAGAGTCGTTGTCAATCCTTCGGCGGAGTTTGCATCGTCGTCGGGTACGTTCTGTTGTTGACGGAGACAATGCTTGGAGGCACGCTAAGGAAAAAGGGGAGTGCCGTTAGGTTTGCATGAGAATTGCGAGCATGTGAGGATCACAGTGAGGTGAAAGGGAGTTCTGGGATCACTAGTAGATGTCGTCGGGGTCGAGGCAGGAGGCGGCGATGCTCAGTGGTCGTTGTTGCCGACGTTGTGGTGCGTGCGCGGGTGAGCTGGCGATGCGGGAAGGTCCGCCAGGAGATGGGGATCACAGCTGCGTGCTCGAGGAGGCAAGAGGTGGCGTGGGGCTGCCGGAATCCTCGCCGAAGCATCGTCGGACAGTGGGCAGTGTGGGGAGGAATTGTCGCAGCCTGGTGGCTCCGGTGGGGTGGCGTCTGGGGGCAAAGAGAGAGAAGAGGGAGGCGATTAATACCGCGTGGTCACGGTGAGAGATTAACACCGCATTAAGGCGAATTTAACCGGAGAAATAAATGGCAGCAACGGCTGGGCGAGTTCAACGCGAGGAGGAAGAAGATGACGTGGCGTGGGGCCGTCTGGCAGCGAGAGAGAGAGAAGGAGTGCGGGGTCCATCTGCCAGCGTCTGTGTGGGTCGTTTCGCGAGTGAGAAAATGTTTCGGGAGGGGGAATTAGGTGGGCTTGCTGGGCCTAGTTGGGCTGGCCGGCTGGGCTATGTCCATTTCTATTTTTTTTCTTCCTGATTGCTTTTTCTTTTTCTAATTCTATTTTCTGTTTTGAAATTCAAACAAACAAATCAATCAAATCCAATCAAAATTTCTCCAAACTTTGCACCGAGTTTTGGTTCTGTTTAACAACATAAACCAAAGTCCAAAGACAAAAATAATATAATTTTATTCTTTTTAGGACCCACTAATAATTAAATAAATGGACCTTAGTTATTAAATCAAATAGCATTTGCTTTAATAAAATCTTTATCTTTTTGAAATCTAAAAATAGTACCAAACCATTCAGTAGGTTTTATGTGAAAATAATAAACACTTGGAAAACTTATTTAAAATAAAATAACATTTTTATTTTAGGGTCCAATAATAATTAAATGAATAGACCTTATTCATTTAATTCAAATAGGATTTATTAAAATCTTTATTTTGAAATATAAAATAAAACCAAAAACACTTCAGTAGGTTTTGTTTGAAAATATATAATATTTGGAAAGCTTGTTTAAAATAAAATAAGTTTTGATGTTTAATTAAAATAGTAAAACCTTTTTATTTTTAATAAACTTGGATATTAAATCCTTATTATTTTATTTAAATAAACCTTTACTATTTTTATCAAATAGAAATATTTTATTTCAAAGGCTTGGCCAAGTTTTAATTTGGCTCTACAAAATAATCCTTATTTATAAACCTACCTTTTCTTTTGAAAACAAAATATTTTTATTAAAAGATTCAAAAATAGTAATTTTAAATATTTTTAAGTTTATTGTTTACTTATCTTTTTAAATCCCTTTAGGATTTTATTTGATCCAAATAGGTTTTGAAAGTTTCCAAATGGATTCAAAAAGTTTCTTCCCACCCTGAAAATCAACAAAGTTTTATTTTATTCATTTATTTTTCACATTACAAGATTTGGAAAATCTTGGGATCTGACAAATATACCTTTGTCCTGCTTCTAGCTTCTTCGGAAAATACCGGATGATTTCAGCATCATAAACATTGAAGATTATTTTCCCCTCAGCACAATCAATCGACGCTCCTGGAGTACTAAGGAAAGGTCTTCCAAGTATTATAGATAATTTTTCATCCTCTAGAATTTGAAGAATAATAAAGTCAGTGTGAATAACATGCTCATCTATTCTAAGTATAACATCCTCGATCATACCAATGGATTTTTAGTGGATTTGTCAGCCATCTGTAAAGTGATAGTAGTAGGGGAGTACTCCCCTAATCCTAACCTTTTATAGAGGGAATATGGCATTACACTAACTCTTGCACCTAAGTCACACAAGGCATTATGAATATCAGTTTTGCTAATTGAGCATGAAATAGTTGGTATTCCGGGATCTCCTGATTTAGACAATAGCTTCCCATTAGCAGGATAACTAGTCACCATGGCAACAGTTTCAGTTATTTCTTTTTTTCTATTAAGAATACCACATAGAAATTTAGAATATGTAGGAACTTTTATTGCATCCGCAAATGGAATTTCTAAACGAAGATCACCAAGTGATTTTTTGAAAGAGTCATAGATTACCTGATTTGGTGCTTTCTTTTTGTGATCTGGATATGGAAGTTTCTTACTCTTGTCTTTTACCTTTTGTGGGGGATCGGGCTCCTTAGTTACTTTCTTTTGTTGTTGCTTATCACTCTTCTTCTTTTCTACTGCAATAACTTCATCTTCATTGCTTATCTCTTTTTCTTCTCTTGGATCAACAGTCTCTACATCAGAGTCATAGCGGTCATCTTGTTCATCATTCTGCTCCTCCAAGGTTTGATATTGTGTTTCTTGAGCAGTTTCATCTTGAGGATCCACTAGCGTATTATCTTCTTGGCTTGCTTTGAAAAAGGCTTTTTCCCTTCTATCTTTTTTAGCTTCATATTCTAGTGGTCCTAATTGTCCTTTAACAACTGCACCTCTCCTTGTAACAACATTAGTATAAACATGAATATTTATATCATCTTGAAGAAAATTTTGATAACCAGATGCTATTTGTTCATATTGGGTTTCAATCATACTAAGGTACTTGTGGAATAATTTTATTTCTTGGCCAATCTCATCATAATTTTCTACGAGTTCTACCAAAATCTTCTTATGTCTTTGAAATTGCTTATCCAGGTTATTATGAGATTTGGCCTGCCGATGTTTCAATTATTCAAAACTTTTATAGTTTCATCCTAATCAGTAAATACTTGTAAAAGATCTACTTTGTTTTATTTAATAAGTTTAGAAGGTATACCTTTTTCTTTCATTGTTTTTCATACTTCAGGCATAAGATCAGGAGTTATATGAAGTATCCCTTTTTACAGATTAGTACCAAAATCAGGATTATAAAGAGAATTATCCTTAGCCCTACTGGACATTAATTCCAAACAAGCTTTAGTAGTTATTGTATTTATCGATCCTCCTGCTGATAAATCTAGCAACTCTCTGCATTGAGTATTAAGAACGTGGTAAAATAAGTGGCCAACAGTTGATTCAGAATAGCCATGATTAGGAATACTATTTATCATTCCAAAAAAATATATCCCAAGCTTGTGGGTAATTTTCTCCCACTTCACGTTCTAACTGAAATTGCCTATATTCTTTCTGATTTCAGTTACCTTTTTAAAAGGATTAAACCTGTTAATGAATTTAACAATACAGTTTTCCCAACATTTAATGTAATGACGAGGGAGAGAATATAACTAGTCTAGAGCCTTACCTTTAAGAGACCAACAAAATAATTTTAGACGGGAGAAATCTCTTGGCAAACCTTTTGGTCCAAGTGATGTTATCACATCGTCGAACTCTCTAAGATGTCTTCCTGGGTCTTCATATTCCCTTCCACTGAAAGCTTTTTCCTGCAAAATTTTAATAATCTCACCATAAAATCGATATTCTCGAACTCCAGGATTAGGAAATTCTATTGGTTGTTTAAGAAAAGCAAAATTTGGAGCACTACATTCTCTGAGAGTTTTCTCAGGTTTCTTCAGAGTTGTCCTGTGAATGGACATGATTTCCATGAAATCACTCAGGTTTTCAACTTCAATAATTTCTTTGTGTATTTGAACAGGCACGCGCTCAAAATAATTCGGTAGATAGGTCCTACCAGAGCGTGTAGACCCTTTATCTCCTAAGGAGACCATCTTGTAATAGTAACACCTGAAATGTCAAGAGACAAACACTTAGCGCTTAGCTCCCCAGCGATAGCGCCAGAAAATATCTTGATGGCTGCAAGTGCACAAATTGTTTGTAGCTAGTTTCGAATTTAAGATGACGATTCCACTGGGAGCCCAAAGGTAAGTGTTTATGAGTGAAGTCTCTGTCACGCTCAAAGTTGTCACAGGTCTTCGAGTGAATTGACCGCAAGTGTTGAAATAAGAATAGAATTTGGATTAAATGAATGTATTTAAATAAAACTAAAATGTAAACTTTAGAAATAAAAAGCATAAAAGTAAAGAACGATTAATTGTTTGTTGTTTTATGCGGATGGCAAAGTAGGCGCAGGGAGATACAGTTCATGATGATAGTGAATGTGCCAGGTGGACGAGTGATAAATGTAACAGTTATAATCTTATAAATATATGTGTAGGTGAGCAACCCATAATTAGTCGGAACTCCTCTTGGTAGATTTTATCCCAACTTCAATAATCCTACTAGTCTGTTACCAAAACCATGGTCAGTCACTAGATGATTAAGATCCTTCAGGTTGCTTAGAAATTAAGCTCCTTGGATTGGACTAATGCAATAATCACAGTGGTTCCTTGTGATCCTAGAGTCAAACTAGTTTCCCATTGATATCCCCGTGTCACTCGGGGGTCGTTGGTCTGCTAGCGAACAAGATCCTATCTATGTAGAACAAAGCATCATGTTGTCTAGGCCCTTAATTGGACAACAAGCATTAGGCATCCCACATATAGTCAAGCACACATAATATAGTAATTAAAATCTATCACAAACTAATGGAAAATATATAGGCACATCACATCTCACGAATCCCTTACATCTCCCACGCCCAAAGGAACTTACTCACACATGAGAGAAGAAAGCATCATCGATATAATTAAAGAAAGGGAGCTCTTCTCGATATTACCGTGGATATCCACAATAGAAATAGAAAAGCAATTCAACACATTTAAAGATAGGAAGAAAAAATCTCAAACCCTAGTCTTGCAAGGTGAAGATCTCTCTCTCTCTCTCTCAAGTACAAGTAATTTCTATGGGGGTGTGGTGGCTAGAAGGTCGAATATCATGGAGCGAGATGAAGAATGTCTTCTCTTTCTTCTCCGGATCTCATCTTTCTCCCTTCTGGATGGAACGGAGGCTTGTGTGTTCTGTTTTCATCCTCGACCCCTTCATGAAAGTTGTCCCTTTTGACAAGACGATGGTGGTGGCAACTATACAGCGGGAACTATACGGCCGAAGAAAATGTTCCTGCCGTATAGTTGGTCATTAAAGCTTCTAGACGCCTGATACGTTGGAAACGTATTTACAATTTTTGATGCTCCATGCTTGTTTAGTATCTACTTTGCTTTACTTGTCTACACTTTGAGGTGCTTTTTACATGTTTTCTGGTACTAACCTATTAACAAGTTGCAACAGTTCCAGATGCCTGTTTTCTGCTGTTTTTAGTTTCAGAAAAGTTAGTAAAGAAATATTCTCGGAATTGGACGGGACGAAGGACAAAGTCAATAACTTCCCGTGGGGAACAAGAAGTCCATAGGAGAGACAAGGAGGCGTGTCAGGGCGGCCAGACCCACCCTAGGCGCGGGTGGGCCCTACCCCGCGCCTGGGTAGGGTTTGCTTGCCCTGGCGGCCGCCCCGGTCTCCCCCTTCGCCTATAAGAATCCCCCTATGCAGAAACTCTGAGTACCCGATCAGAAATCCACGAAACCGTCTGTAGCCGCCGCCACCATCGTCCCTAGATCGGGGGGATCTAAAGCTCTTCCCGGCACCCTGCCGGAGGGGAGATCATCCCGAAGGCCTTCTCTCCGGTATGATTTGTGAGTAGTTCCACCTTGGACTATGGGTCCATGTAGTAGCTAGATGGTTGTATCTCCTCCTTTGTGCTTTCATGTATAGATCTTGTGAGCTCCGTTCATGATCAAGATCTAATCTATTTGTAATCATGCATGTTGTGTTTGCGGGGATCCGATGGATATTGAGATTATTATGTTGGTTTGATTAATGGTTTTGTCTTTATGATTCTATCATGTTTGTGTTGTTTGTGATCTTGCATGCTCTCCGTTGCTAGTGGTTATCTTGGCCAAGTAGTTGCTAGTGACTCCAAGAGGGAGTATTTATGCTCGATAGTGGGTTCATGCCTCTAGTTTCCAAGGGAAGTGACAATAATTTCTTCAGTTGTAGATGTGTTGTTGCTACTAGGGAGAAAACAACGGTCTCTTGTTCCTGGAACATGTGGACTGTTTACCATACACACTTTGCTTAAAGTAGTTGTATGTTGCTTGCAACTTAATACTGGAGGGGGTTTGGATGATAACCTGAAGGTGGACTTCTAGTCATAGATGCAGTTGGATTACGGTATATGTATATTGTTGTATTGCCCAATCAACCTCATAGGATCTTTCTAGCTAGTAATTGCATTGTTATCCCTTGCTCAGTTCCTGTCAATTGCCCTGCTGTAATTTGTTTACCCTTCATGCCATGTTGTTTATCTAAGGAGAGCACCTCTAGTGAACTATGGACCCCGGTCCAATCTTTACCATTGATACATCTTCCACTGTTACTTGTTTACTTGCTGCAAACCATTACCTTCCACACCATACGTTTAATCCTTTGGTACAGCAAACCGGTGAGCTTGACAACCTCAATGATTCGTTGGGGGCAAAGTCTTGAGTTTGTGTTGTGCAGGTATCCATGTTGTTTGCAACACATGTGTGACGTTTCCTTCCTCCTTCTAGTTCGATAACCTCGGTCTCAACTGAGGGAATACTTGCTGCTTCACACCTTGCTCTTGGGGTTTCCAACGAAGCGCTTCCACATCAAACACTAGGCGCCATCAAGCTTTCTGGTGCCGTTACTGGGGAATCTACTTCAACCTCTTCCACCTCGTCAAGCGCTATCAACAAGTTTTCTGACGCCGTTGCCGGGGAGGCTAAGGACGTCTTCACTAGGGGAGTCCTTCACTTCCTTTCTCTTTACTTTGTTTTTAGTTTGCTTGGTATTGTTTGCCTCTTTCCAAAAAACCCAAAAAAAAATTAGTATAATTTGGTTTGCTTGCTTTATTCAAAAACACAAAAAAATAGTTCCTGCTCTAGCTGTTGCTGCTGCTGTTTTTGGCTTGCCCACCTTTGCCAAAATTAACTCTGCTGAGAACACTAAGTTGTGTGACTTCACTAGCACCAACAACAATGATTTCCTAAGCACACCTATTGCTCCACCTGCTCCTGATGCTATCTTTTATGAAATTAAGTCTGCTTTGTTGAATCTTGTGATGAGAGAGCAATTTTCTGGTGCTGGTTCTGATGATCCTGCTGCCCATCTTAATAGCTTTGTTGAACTTTGTGAGATGCAAAAGTATAAGTATGTAGATGGAGATATTATTAAGCTCAGGATGTTTCCTTTCTCCTTGAGGGGAAAAGCTAAAGAATGGTTGCTATCTTTTGCCTAAAAATAGTATTGATTCTTGGACTAAGTGCAAAGATGCTTTTATTGGAAAGTACTATCCTCCTGCTAAGATTATTGCTATGAGAAGTGACATTATGAAATTTAAACAGCTTGATAGTGAACATGTTGCTCCTGCTTGGGAAAGAATGAAATCTTTGGTTAAAATTTCCCTACTCATGGACTCACTGCTTGGATGATTATCCAAACTTTTTATGCAGGTTTGAACTTCTCCTCAAGAAACCTGTTGGATTCTGCTGCTGGAGGCACTTTTATGGACTCACCTTGGGTGCTGTAACAAGGCTCCTTGATAATATGATGGTTAACTACTCTGAATGGCATGTTGAGAGAACTCCACATGGTAAGAAGGTAAATTCTGTTGAGGAAACTTCCTCTTTGAGTGAAAAGATTGATGTTATTATGGCTATGCTTGTTAATGGGAAAGCTCCTCTAGATCCTAATAGTGTTCCCTTAGCCTCTTTGGTTTCTCAAGAAGAGCAAGTTGATGTGAACTTCATTAGAAACAACAATTTCAACAACAATGCCTATAGGAATAATTTTGGTAGCAACAACAATTATAGGCCTTATCCTCCTAATGATGGCAATTCCTATGGAAGCTCTTACAATAATGCTCGAAGTGCCCCCTCTGAACTTGAAGTCATGCTCAAGGACTTTATTAGTAAACAAACCAATTTCAATAAGACTATAGAGGAAAAGCTTTTAACTGTTGAGAAAAATATATCCTCTTTGTCTGAAGCTCAAACTTCCTTGGTTAATAAAATGGCTGCTAAACCTGAAACTATGGAAAACACCTTTGCTACTGCTCATGCCATACAAGTTACTATTGATGAAAATGATAGGCTGTTAGCTCAACTTCATGCTAGGTGGGAAAGGGAAGCTGAAATGGATAGAAACAATAGTGTTTGCACTATCACCACTAAACCGCAAGTATCCCCTATTCCTCCTCCTACTATGCCTAAGCCTATTGATCCTACTACTAGTGATGCTAAGTTTGATTTTGATATGGATGGTTGCAATAATTATAAAGTGATTATGTTCCTGCAAAATCTTGCTAGAAGTCCTGATGCTAGTGATATGCATGTTGCCTTTACCAAACACATTACAAATGCTCTTGTTAAGATTGAGGAAGAGAAGCTAAAACACAAAGCTTCTATTCCTAGGAAAGTAGAAGATAGTTGGGAACCCATTATTAATATGCAAGTGAATGACTTTGATCTCAAAGCTTCATGTGATCTTGGTTCTAGTATCTCTATTATGCCTAGGAAGATTTATGAAATGCTTGATTTGCCACCATTAGAAGATTGTTATTTGGATGTCCCACTCAATGATAATGCTAAGAAGAAACTCATGGGGAGTATTAATGATGTTCTCATTATGGTTAACAATGCTTATGTCCCTGTTGATTTCTATGTTTTGGATGTTGAATACAATGCTTCTTGTCCTATTACTTTGGGAAGACCTTTTCTTAGAACAGTTGGTGCCATCATTGATATGAAAGAAGGCACCATCAAATATCAATTTACATTCAAGAAAGGTATTGAACACTTCCCTATGAGGAGAGAGAAGTTGCTTTTTGCTCCTCCTTTGAAAGCAAGATTTGATGTTAATGCTTCTTCATTTGAAAATACTTGATTCTTGTTGCTTCTTGTGCCTAACTTAAATGCGTTAAAGAAAAGTACTTGTTGGGAGATAACCCAAGAGTTTCCTTGAGTCTTGGAAGTTATTACTACTGTAATGACCTCTCCTTATCCTTTTTGTTTGCTTTTTGTGCCAAGAATGACCTCTAATGAGAGTGAACTAAGATTTGGGGAGTTGCCGTCCCAAAATAGATTTCTGTCCTCCACCAAAAATATTGTGAGGAGGCTCTGTAACTCGGATTGAGCTCGAAATTTACGAATAAATCCCCCAGTATGTTGGCTAACTTTCGTTAGTTCAACACTTTTTGATTTGAACAACAGAAGATGTTCGAAAAAATTCGTTTCTACCTGCTGGTCTGTTTTGACAAATTTCTACCATTATTTGCATTTGCTTCTTATTGACTCCTTTTTGAGCTCTCTTCAGGTAAATTGAGTTTATTTGAAGGAGTTACTTAAGTAGATTGTGTTTTTAGTGAAAATCCTTGCTGTTCCAAAGCTTTGCTAGTGGTCTATTATCTTTTGAATAAGCTAATGTTGCTAATGAAGATTGTGTGAAGTTTTGTATGAAGGAAAAATTTCAGGTGTAGAGAGAGAATGATGCAATGAGATGAAGAATGGACAAAAGATCAAGCTTGGGGATGCCACCATGGTGTCACCCCAAGAAATATCCAAGAAGTACAAACGTCAAAGCTTGGGGCTGCCCAAGGCATCCCCTTCTTCATCAATAAAAAGATCGGGTCTGTCTAGACACTTCACTTTTATTGTTTCATGCACAGTTGTGTTGTTCTTGGAGCGTCTTAGTTTTTTTTTGCTTTTCTTAGGTTTTTTAGTTTGCTTGAATAAAGAAGTTTGGACCCCCGCTCTCGCTGTGTTGTTTTGCAAATAAGTTTGCTTGATGTTTGGAAAGGAGTAGTAAGTTCTTGCTTGAAGTGCAAGAGGAGATTGCATTGACTGTGACTTAGACTTTAGCATGACATGCTAGGTGTTGTTTTGGCATTATGCTTAGTGATTATTGTTGTATCATGTCTTGTTCCAAACAATTGGGATTGCTTAGTGTGCCTTGAATAAATTATGCGTTGTTAGCATGCAAAAGCATAGTATTGTGGTATTCTCCTTTGATGTTTTGCTTGGGTTGACTTGGCACATGCTTACACCATGTTATGACTATGATAAGTCACAATTAGCACTATGATCATTTAGTCTGACTTGTAGTACCACTCTTTGCTTTGTTGCATTGCGTAATTATGGCCATTATTGCTCTCTTAGTTGGTTGCTCCCAGTCTTTTGCTAGCCTCCACTTGTATGAGTAAGTTCTACTCATCCTTCCAACTCCCAAGAAACCAAGTTATTCCAAAGTGTTCACTATAAACTCCTATGCATGGTGTGTTACACCATTCCAAGTATATTCTTGTTTTCAACTATCTTCCAATTAAAAACTATTTTGTTATGTGAAAACTTAGTGATTAAAGCCCTCACGATCTTGATGGCACATTTTATTCTTTGCCCCTAATAAACTTGAACCACTGAGGCAACTTTGTTGTATATGCTTGCACTTATAAGTTGGTATTAGTAGAACCGTGCTATCACGGGGAACGTTTTTGAAAGTACAAAGTAAGTCGCCTAGAGGGGGGTGAATAGGCATTTAAAATTATTACGGTTTAGGCTCAAGTAAATGCGGAATAAAACTAATGTTTAATTTATTGAGCGCAAAACCTAGCCACTAAGTTCACCTAGGTACACCAACAACCTATGCTAAGCAATACAAGAAACAAGGTGATAGCAAGATATAAATACTTCAAGCACGATGGCTATCACAATGTAAAGTGCATAAGTAAAGGGCTCTGTTGAGAGATAACCGATGGACGCGGAGATGAAGATTTGTTTCCCGAGTTCACTTCCAAATAAGCTACGTCTCCGTTGGAGAGGTGCGATGGCGCAATGCTCTCTGAACGCCACAAATGGCTCACCTCGATGCTCACCCAACGCCACACAAGGCCTCACCCCGGATGCGGAAGCACGCAACTCACCGACGCCACAAATGGCTCACCCTATTCTCCCAAGTGCGCACCACAAAAGGCGGGCACTTGCTCCACTATGGGACGCTTGAGGGCGGTCACCGAACCCGTACAAGATTGGGGCTAACTCCACAACTCAATTGGAGGCTCCCAACAACAAAGCCACAAAAGGCCAACAACGCCACAAAAGGCCAACAACGCCACAAAAGTCCAACAACGCCACAAAAAGATACAAGACCACAAAAGTTCAACAAGACCACAAAAGGTCAATAATCCAATCACACAACCGTCTAGGGTTCCAAGGAACCCAAGAGAAACACGCTCACAATCTTGAACTCGCCGAATCTCCGAGGAGAACTCAAACCTATGCACCAAATGCAAGGGCAAGTCCTTCTCTCCCAAATTCCAACAAAGCTACAAAAGCTATTAGGGGGATAAGGGAGGAAGAACACAAGAGGAGAAAACACAACTATCCAAGATCTAGATCCCAATGATTCCTTCACAAAGAAGGGATTTTGGCTTGGGGGATTATAGATCTAGATCTCCTCTCTCAAATCCCTCAAAAAGATGCAAGAATCATAGGAGGGGAAAGGGAGAGGGAAAGCTTATTCAAGGTTGACAATGGAGGAGAGAGAGAAAGCCAAGAACCAAGAAGAAAAGCTAGAAACCACGAAGGGGAAGAGGAGCCCCTTTTAAAGGGCTCCCAGATCTGGCTGTTATGGGAATTCACGACTCCTGGTCGGAACTTCCGGTGGGAGGCCGGAAGTTCCGATGGCACACAGCCAATGGTCGAAAAGTGCGGAGCAAGAAACTGAAAAAGCGAATCCTGGTCGAAACTTCCGCCGGTTCACCGGAACTTTCGGTGGGAGAAAAACTTCCGGTGAAAGTTCTGACAGAAGTTCCATCAAATAGACACAACGAAAACAGAAGGTTACTGAACATGAGCGGAACAAGAGCCGGAAATTCAACCGGAACTTTCGGCCTGAGTGGAACTTCCGGTCACTGGCCGGAACTTCCGGTGAGAGCGAAACTTCCGGTGGAAATTCCGACTGAAGTTCCGTTAAATAGCACATCCAAAACAGAAGGTTACTGAGCGTGAGCGGAAGAAGGCCCGAAACTTCCACCAGAACTTTCGGCGGCAAAAATGCCCTAGCGGAACTTCCGATGGCAAGCCAGAACTTCCGGTCAGGGAAATTCCAGAAACCAGAAAACCAGAAACGCAATAACTTTTGCATCCGAACTCCAAACGGGATGAAACCAATTTTGTTGGAAAGATAACAACGAATAGAATCCCCCAAGGTGTGGATCCGGAAAACTAGCAAGATCAAAAACCGCAATAAGGTATGCAAGTGAAATCCTTAGATGATGAACTAGCGCTTGTTATGATGCTGACCACAAGCTCTAGATCCTCTCATGGACAAGAACCAAATAACAACCAAGAAGGATGATGCTATGAATGCAAAGGTTTGAGCTTTCTCCGAATGATGCAAACGATACACACGCTTGAGATCCCCTCTTGATAGTATGGCTATCTATCCTAAACCCGGTCTCCCAACTAACAATACGAGACCGGCAAAAGAAAAGCCCTATCAAGAACATACCTTTTCCTTGAGCATCCCACTTGAACTTGATGTAGACCGTCTTGTTCTTCTATAGTGGGAACACCATTCTTGGATGCTCTTGCTTGATAAAGATGCAGACTTGCAAACTGCTCCCCCATACTCCATGGGGAAACCTCTTCTTTGAACTTGTCTTCATCATTCCATGAGCACGAGGATGGCAAGCTTTAAGCATGAGATCTTCTAGAGATGGCGCATCTTGAGCTTGCCCTTCTTCATCCCTACTTGAGGTTGATCCATCTTGATGCAACTCTTTGCACAAGTCTTGATCAACCTTCAAGCTCCTTCTTTCTTCATGATTCCAATGGGCACAAAGCCCTTGGACATTTCTTCATCTTCCAACCTTGAGACCAACACATGGCCCAAGCAATGCCAATGGACAAACCTACAAGTGAAACTCAATTTACACATTATCCCATAGATATTGTCATTAATTACCAAAACCACACATGGGGGCATACATGCCCTTTCAGTTTTCAACATTGCACTTGTACTTTTTGTACTCCGTTGATATAATGCTCTTTTGTCTATGGATGTTACTGGTGTGAAATGAAGTGGGAACTTGTAAGTTCATGGAGTTTGTATTTTGTGTTAGAGAAACGCCTGGGCCGCTAGCCTAAGCCATGCCTAATCATGGTGGAAACTTGCAGCATCACCATAGTGACATCTATGAAGCATTCTTATTATTAAAAAAGACACATTGTGAAAAGAGGAAAGAGAGAAAAAGCCCATATTCCCATGGTACCTAAGAAGAATTGCTGAGATGCTCATTGTCTGCTTGCCTTGTCATTTTGGTTATGGGAAAGCTCATGTACCATGTGCAAGGGGTACCCCGTTGGCGGTTCTCAATGATATGCAAATACTTACAGTGACAAGAACTTGCCTGGGCCCTAAGTTGAGTATCCGTGAGGTGTAGCCCTCATAGTCAAGGGACTTAAGATTGCCAACTTATACTTTGTCAAGCATATACTCCAGCTTTGCCACTTTAACCTTAACCACTTCAAGATGCTTATGATAGGGGCAATGAGGGTTGAAAGGTAACTAGTACCATAATTTTTGGAAGCTCGTTTTGAAACTTGTAATCCCTGCTTCTTTTACAAAAAAAAGGCCTTTCTTCCACCATTATTGAGTCTCCACCTTCTACCTTTAGGCACCATTAAGAGAGCATAGTTGTCATTCTGTGTGCAATGTTCCAAAGATTATTAATTGATGCATACTATGTTATTACTTGTTCATGTGCTATCTGTTTCTAGTCACCCTTGTGAACTTTGCAGGTGTCCTATGCATTATATTGCTACTCTATGAGGGACAAGATGATTGCCACCATGCTATGTTTTCTGCATGTGAAACAAACAAACGTTTTTCAATGCATATTATTCATGATCTTTGTTTGTAGCTTGCCATGTTGCATGCATAGTTACTATGTCCTATTGTTAGAACTCCATCTTTCATGCACATGTTTAAAGTTGTTTGATCCTAGCTTTCAATGTTTGCAAATGGTTGGATCTTTATTGTGAGGGTGCATGTCACCTCAAAAATTATTCTTTTATCACTTACCTACTCGAGGACGAGCAGGAGTTAAGCTTGGGGACGCTAATACGTTGGAAACGTATATATAATTTTTGATGATCCATGCTTGTTTAGTATCTACTTTGCTTTACTTGTCTACACTTTGAGGTGCTTTTTACATGTTTTCTGGTACTAACCTATTAAAAAGTTGCAACAGTGCCAGATGCCTGTTTTCTGCTGTTTTTGGTTTCAGAAAAGTTAGTAAAGAAATATTCTCGGAATTGGATGGGACGAAGGACAAAGTCAATAACTTTCTGTGGGGAACAAGAAGTCCAGAGGAGAGACGAGGAGGCGTGCCAGGGCGGCCATACCCACCCTAGGCGCGGGTGGGACCTACCCCGCGCCTGGGTAGGGTTTGCCTGCCCTGGAGGCCGCCTCGGTCTCCCCCTTCGCCTATAAGAAGCCCCCGATGCAGAAACTCTGAGTACCCGATCAGAAATCCACGAAACCGTATGTAGCCGCCGCCACCGTCGTCCCTAGATCGGGGGGATCTGAAGCTCTTCCCGGCACCCTGCCGGAGGGGAGATCATCCCGGAGGCCTTCTCTCCAGTATGATTTGTGAGTAGTTCCACCTTGGACTATGGGTCCATGTAGTAGCTAGATGGTTGTATCTCCTCTTTTGTGCTTTCATGTATAGATCTTGTGAGCTCCATTCATGATCAAGATCTAATCTATTTGTAATTATGCATGTTGTGTTTGCGGGGATCCGGTGGATATTGAGATTATTATGTTGGTTTGATTAATGGTTTTGTATTTATGATTCTATCATGTCTGTGTTGTTTGTGATCTTGCATGCTCTCCGTTGCTAGTGGTTATCTTGGCCAAGTAGTTGCTAGTGACTCCAAGAGGGAGTATTTATGCTCGATAGTGGGTTCATGCCTCTAGTTTCCAAGGGAAGTTACAATAATCTCTTCGGTTGTAGATGTGCTGTTGCTACTAGGGAGAAAACAACAGTCTCTTGTTCATGGAACATGTGGACTATTTACCTTACACACTTTGCTTAAAGCAGTTGTTTGTTGCTTGCAACTTAATACTAGAGGGGGTTCGGATGATAACCTGAAGGTGGACTTCTAGTCATAGATGCAGTTGGATTACGGTCTATGTATATTGTTGTATTGCCCAATCAACCTCATAGGATCTTTCTAGCTAGTAATTGCATTGTTATGCCTTGCTCAGTTCCTGTCAATTTTCCTGCTGTAATTTGTTTACCCTTCATGCCATGTTGTTTATCTAAGGAGAGCACCTCTAGTGAACTATGGACCCCGGTCCAATCTTTACCATTGATACATCTTCCACTGTTACTTGTTTACTTGATGCAAACCATTACCTTCCATACTGCCGTGGGAATGACCACGACAGATGCTGCAATCGGCAGCGAGTAGTAGAACATGGGGCAAGGGCGGCCAGCCATCTGCGGTGTGACATGAGGGTTGAGACACAAGGGTTTACCTTGGTTCGGCCCCCCGGAGGGTAAGGACCTACTCCTGCTAGATTGTAGTATGGTGAGAGTACAATGGGGAAAGCTCGGCGGCTAGGCGTCGAGTCGCTAGGGTGTATGATGGAACGTGTCCTCTATGCGTCCTCTAGGGAGGTTTATATAGACTCACCTCGCTAGGGTTTACAGATCACAACCGAATTAGTTAAGGATTCGGAGATTCTATGACCTAGTCCTTCTGGGCCTAGCTACGCTTCTGGGCCTTCAGCTTCCAGTCGCTTGAGTCCACGCCAAGTCTTGATCCAGTCGCCGTCCTGCAGGTCCACTTGTTGACGCTTGGGCCAGTAGGAAACGTCCTGCTGGGTATACCCCGGTAGGCATATCCCCATCAGTAGTCCCCGAGGTCGTCGTTGATTTGTCGCAGGCGTTTGCTGGCAGTCGAAGTATGTGGGTCCAATGCGTACATCCAGTCGAACGGCGGCGGACTCCTGAACAAAGGGAAGAACTAGTCATTTTAGTCACAATAACGGCGACCAATCGTGTCGCAGCTCGGCGAGCGGGTCGGCGAATACTTAGTCACTGTCATAGTGATCGGGGCGGCGAGTCGTCGAGTCGCTGGGAGCGACGAGTCGAACAGATGAAGTTGGACCGTCAATTGGGCTCAAACTAGCCGTTGGGTAATCCAATGGTAACTTCGGCGTAATTACCGCGTAGTAACGGCTCCCGAAACTGGCGGGTAGCAACCGCTATATAAGGAGAATGATAGGCGGACAGGGAAACGGTTCTTCTTTCTTCCTCCGATCTCAATCGCCTCCGTTTCCCATTCCGTGCAGCGATTTGAACAATCCAGAGAGCTCCGACCCCCACGAATCTCCAACCGATGGCCCCCTCCACCGAGCCATGGGGCAGATCCAAATGCACTAAGGCGCTACTGGCATCCTTCGAGGAGGCCGGGATCCTCCACGCCGGCAGATGGTGCATCCCCGCGGCTGGAGAAGTGACTCCGGATCCACTCATGGGAGAGTTCATCTGCTTCACCAGCCACCTGGAGCGGGGGCTGGGCTTCCCAACTTCCCTCTTCTTCCGGCGTTTCTGCGCCTACTATGGAATCCAGCCATCGGATCTGGGTCCGCATAGTATCGAGCAGCTCGCCATCTTCATGGCATTCTGTGAGTGCTATCTGGGCTGCAGGCCCTACTTTCCCCTGTGGCAAGACTTGTTCCACGAGAGAATCAGCCGCGAGGAGTCAGGCGGCCCGATGCTAGCCGCGGGCGGCCTAACATTCCAGCTGAAGGCGAAGGCGTCGTTCTTCGATCTGATGCTGCCCGCCAAGGCGGCGAACGAGTGGAAAAAGTTCTGGTTCTATGTCACCGAGTCGACTCCAGACGATGAAGTGGCGCTTCCAAGATACTCCGCCGACCGACCCGAGCCGCGTCGGCTCCAGGTCGCCAAGCTCCCGATGGACCAGCGGATGGTTGTTGATGAGATGCTCCAAACCATCTGCGCCTGAAGAAGAAGGGCCTCCAGACCATAAACCTCTACAACTGCTGGCTCGGGCGGTGGATCGTGCCCTTGGCCAGCCGCGAGCACTATATGTACGAGTACACAGGTAAGGACGACCCGACGAAGTCCTGCCTCGTTGAGTTGAGACTCAACGACTACACCCTGGCCCTGAAGAAGATCACTCAGGCGGTGTACCTTTATGCGAAGGCCGGGGTCGCCCCTTATACTGCCAGGCGCCCAACTCCAACGGTATGTTGTTATCCTGTTAACACTCGCAATCGTAGCTTGTGCACTCGCGGTCGTGTTAAGTCTGTTTGTTCTTGTTGTAGTTGTTCCAAGTGGTGGAAGGGTGGCTTCCACCCGCGGATGATGAGAACTAGAGCTTGTCCGTCCAGGACGGAAGCGAGTCATCTCCCACCAAAGATGACGCCAACAGCGACGGGGATGACGACGATGACGAAGACGAGCCCGTGGAAGTCGCTACCCCCACAGTTCGCAAGACCCGCGGGCAACACCAGCGTGAGCTCGAAGCGAGTAAAAGCCTCGAGCCTCACGACGATGACGACGACGAGCTTCCAGAGCACACCTCACATCGTGACGCCACGTCATCGAAGAAGAAGAAGAAGACGGCTCCGCTGAAGAAGAAGAAGGAAGCGGATATCTCCGCCCCAATCTGTGACCAGTTCCGACGTCACCAGCTCGGCTAGGGACGCATCGGCACACGCGACCGTGGCGCCGGACGCTGCTGCCCCCAGGGACGAGGCGCCGCTGGCGTCATTACCACCTCCATTCGCCCTGATCGCTGGTTTGGGCGATGCTCCAGCCTCAGGGGCCTCGCCTCCAAGGGAGGCTCCCGCGGCAATTATCGCGGAGGCTCCTGCCGCAACTTCATCTTCGAAGAAGCCGTCAGTGTCTTGGGCACACGATGTGTTCGAGACGGGCCTCACTCAGAGGTTGGGGCCCGAGTTGGAAAAGCCGGCTAGCATCCGCACCGGTCTGCGGTTCATACCAGTCGCCAAGTGAGTGTTGTTCATCTGCTTGTTTTTCGTTGTAGTCGGACAGTCTTATTCATATTGTTGTTTCACAGGACTGGTGTTAAAAAGATCGGCCATCCCTCCGTGGCCAAGGTTTCGCCAGTCACCACCGAAGCGGACTCCTCGCGGAAGAGGAAAGCCGACGAAGTCGCTGCTCCCGCCGAAGGCGTCAAGAGGACGAAGGGCGACGACGTCGTTACGGTCTCTGATGACCCGGCGGTTGCTCCGGGCGATCATCCGACTACCACGGACGTGGCCTCGAAGAGCAAGGAGGGTGTTGGCTCACCCGATGTGGACGAGCCGACTCCGAGTGGCGCAGCAGCGTCGGCGGTGACCTTCCCTCGCTTCATGGCGAAAGCGGCCGCAGCGAGTGGCTCGGTGCCGATGAGCCGGATGCCTAGGGTCGCCGAAGTGGAGGTTGAGCAGCGTCGCGGCCATACTCCGGTCATGCTTGCGTCTGTGGATGCGATGGAGCTTCACGGCATGCTAGGCGCTGCCATCCAGGTATGTCTAGTCCCCGAGGATCGGGCCACTGAATTTCAGTGGTCGGATTCTTAATGTTTTTATGCCATCCAGCCCCCGAGTGCCTAGTCGCTGAATTTCAGCGGGTGGGCATTTAGGAATTTCATTATCCAGTCCCCGAGTGCCTAGTCGCTGAATATGAGCGGGTGAGCACTTAAGAATTTCATTAACCAATCCCCGAGTGCCTAGTCGCTGAATTTCAGCGAGTGGGCACTTAGGAATTTCATTGTTGTTGACGTTGCAGTGTGTGCGCAGGGCGTGCAACGCGAATCGGCCGATCGGCTTGCTACAAAGTGTCGCTTGGAGAAGGAACACGTTGCCGTCCAGGAGACGAACAAGGGGCTTCAAGCAATTGCAGCCGAGGCGGAGGAGGTCCGCCGGGGCCTTGTCCTGATGGGTGACTTGACGGCGGCTCAATCCGCTTTGAGCGTGGCCAAAAAGAGGGTCGCTGACCTGGAGCGTGAGCTCAAGGAGGCGAGGGCGGAAGCGAGTTTAGAGGAGGGGCGTGCGAAAGCTGCTATCACTTCTGCCGCTGAAGAACGGAAATTGTCTGACGCGCTCATTGCTGGGCTGCAAGATGACCTTTCTTCCCTTCAATGTTTCATCAGGGACCTCTGCTGCCCGCTGATTGGTAAATTCTCCTTCCCCAATTCTCGGTGGCACTAACTTTATTGTGATGTTGACAAGTCGCTTACTGTTTATTGATGTGCTGCAGGCCGGATTACTGACAACGTGGAAGAAGCGCAGTCGTATGACGCGCGGCAGTGCGTGGCCACTCTGGTCGACTCGGCCGCGTTGTCGGCGACTTGCCTTCGAGCATATCTTCAAGAGATATCGCCCACAGAGGTGATCCCCAGTGACCTTGTCAAGGTATGGCGCTATCTGGAGAAGGCTCCATCGGTGGTCGAGTTCATGATGCGGTCGGCCTTCCGGCGTGGGGCAGCGACGGCGCTCAGCCTTGGGCTTGCCCATTTCCCAGAGGACTTCGACCTCGACGATGTCACGAGCGGCTACCCCTCGTCAACGGGCTCGGTGGGGATTGCCGAGGTGCTGAAGCTGACGGACCGGGCCGCGGTGTACTCCGATCGTGTTTGGGCGACCTCATCCCCTATCAAGAGACGGTTGTCTCCCCCAACGATCCTGAGCCGAAGCATCGGGACTTCAAGGTTGAGCAGCCATTCCGTGCGGCGATGGCGGGCGAGCTAACGACGTACCCATCGAACCCGTACGTGCCCTTCATATGTACCCGCAGGGGTGGCGGTGAGTCTGCGTCAAAACCTGCGGAGTAGAAGCGTTGTGCCCTTGGGCGTTAGTACAAGATAACTATTGAACTTTCCTTGTATTTTGGAACAACTTTGTGCTGCTATAAAGGAAATTCGTGTTGTTTTGTCATTTGTTTTGCGATTTTGGATTTTGATTGAACGAGTCCCCGAGCACGTCTGCCCTTTTATGGGGTTTATCTCGTTGTTATATGTTTGTTAACTTTTAATGAGTTGATGTCGACTCGCCATGGCTCGGAAAGCCAGTCGCAAGGCGACTCCCAGGGGTGCTCTTTACTTGACCGCTTTCCTAGGCGCGAACGGGGTTGGGTTTCCGAGTCCCCAAGCGTGGTACTTGGTGGTTCTAGTCGCAACTCCAAGGTAGGTGAGGACTAAGCACGTCTTTGTTAGCGCGTCTCTCCTGCCTGATCCGGAGGATCAGTCGCGTGGCGAGTCCTGGGCGCGCTCTCATACTTGGCGTTTTTCCCTAGTCGCTCGTATTTGGCTGGGTGTTAGTCCCTGAGCGTGGTACTTGGCCGTTCGGGTCGTTTTGCCGAGGATGGGGAGGACCTTGATCGCTGTGGGGAGCGAGTGCAGTTGTCTTGGCTCGTTGAGCCAGTCGGGCTAGGCGACTCCAATGGGGCTCCGGGTTGGCGTTTTTCGTGGACGTTTACGAGGCCTGGAGTTTACCAGTGCCCTCGTACTGCACTACTTGGCCGCGTCGGTCGCTTTACTAGAGGTTGACTTCTGCGAGTAGCATAACGCCGTTATTACGAGTGCGAGTGGCACAAGACACGGAGAGTAAACACAATTTTCGGTGACCGATCTGCTTTATTTCACAGCGGGTGGAGAGTACATGTATGGAGTTCTAGGAGTAGAACTTCCGTAGGAGGTTTACATTCCATGGCAGCTTGACGTCGAGGTTCCTGTCCCCTCGGACGTCGGTGAGGTAGTAGGCGTCGTTTCCTAGGACTCGCCCGATGGCGAATGGTCCCTCCCAAGGGGGGAGAGCTTGTGCATGCCCTTCTTGTCCTGGATTAGGCGCAGTACCAGGTCGCCTTCCTGTAAAGTGCGAGCCCTTACTCGCCGGCTATGGTAGTGGCGGAGCCATTGCTGGTAGATGGCAGTGCGGGAGTGAGCTAGGTCGCGTGCCTCGTCGAGCTGGTCGACTCCGTCTTGGCGTGCAAGTTCGTTTGCAGCCTCCGTGTAGTTGACCACCCTTTGTGAATCATGCTCGAGGTCGGTGGGCATGACTGCCTCGGCACCGTACACCATGAAGAAGGGGGCGCATCCTGTCAACCTGTTGACGGAGGTGCGGATGCCCCAGATGACGGAGGGTAGCTCCTCGACCCAGCACCCGGCGGTGTACTCCAGTGGGACTTGGAGCTGTGGCTTCAGGCCGTGGAGGATGCTCTGATTTGCGTGTTCCGCCTGGCCATTGGACTCCGGGTGCGCGACTGAGGCGAGGTCGAGTCGGATGTGGTGTTCCTTGCAGAAATCGGCCATGGCTCCTTTGGCAAAGTTGGTGCCGTTGTCCGTGATGATGCTGTTGGGGAAGCCGTAGCGGTAGATGACCTCACGGAGGAACTTGGTGGCAGTCTTCCCATCGCATTTGCGGACTGGCTTGGCCTCCACCCATTTTGTGAATTTGTCGACTGCAACTAGGAGGTGGGTGAAGCCGGAGGGGGCCTTCTTGAAGGGGCCTACCATGTCCATGCCCCATACGGCGAATGGCCAGGTGATGGGGATTATCTTGAGCGCCGAACTTGACACATGGGTCTGGTTGGCGTATTTCTGGCATCCGGCGCACCTCTGGACGATGTCAACCACGTCTGCATGTGCGGTGAGCCAGTAGAAGCCGTGTCGCATAGCCTTTGCGACCAGAGAGCGGGCGCCAGCATGGTGGCCGCAGTCGCCGGAGTGAATGTCTTGGAGGATTTTGCGTCCTTCGGCGGGTTGAACGCAGCGTTGGAACACGCCGGTCACGCTGCGCTTGTGGAGCTCGCCGTTGATGATGACGAAGGACTTGCAGCGACGTGCTATCATCCGGGCGTCCGCTTCGTCCGCGGGCAGGGTGCCTCCCTCCAGGTAGGCGACGTATGGCGCGGTCCAGTCGTTTGGCTCGGCGATTAGTGCGACCAGGGTTGCTTCTGGTTGCAGCGGGATTACGATGTCGATCTCCCTTGGGGGAGAGACGGAGGGCTTGGTGATGGTGTCGAGGAAGACGCCGACGGGTGGCGCTAGGCGAGCCGAGCCGATGTGAGAGAGTGCGTCGGCCTCCTCGTTCTTCCGCCTGTCGATCCACTCGACGGAGTAGCTTGCGAAGTGTCCCCCCAGCTGGTCCACTGCTTGGCGGTATGCTGCCATGGTGGGGGAGACGGCGTCGCAGGTGCCGGCGACTTGCCCAGCGAGTAGGTCGGAGTCTCCATAGCAGCGCAGGCGATGGACGTTCATCTCCTTGGCATCTCGCATGCCGTGGAGTAGCGCCTCGTACTCGGCCATGTTGTTGGTGCACGGGGTGAAGTCGAGGTAGAGGACGTAGCGGAGCTTGTCGCCCTTCGGAGATGTTAGCACGATCCCTGCTCCTGCGCCGTCCGCGTTCTTGGAGCCGTCGAAGTGTAGGTTCCAGTAATGGAGGTATGGCAGCTTCTCTGGCTGCTGGGCCTCCTCCCAGTCGGCGAGGAAGTCTGCGAGAGCCTGCGACTTGATCGCCTTGCGCGGCTCGTACTTGATGTTGTGGACGCCGATCTCGACGGCCCACTTGGCGACTCGCCCGGTCGCCTCGCAGTTGCGGATGATATCCTGCAACGGTGCTGAGGAGACGATCGTTATTGGGTGCTCCTGGAAGTAGTGCGGTAGTCACCGCGGTGCTCTGAAGATCGCGTATACCAATTTCTGGTATTGCGGGTAGCGCTGGCGCGACTCGGTGAGGACTTCGCTGATGTAGTACACTGTTCGCTGCACCGGGCGCTCCTTTCCTTCCTCTGGCCGTTCGACGACCATGACGGTGCTGATGACGCGTTCGGAAGCCGCGACATAGACCAGCATGGGTTCCTTGTTGACGGGGTCGGCGAGTAGCAGTGCTACGAGTAGCACCTCCTTGAGATCGTGGAGCGCGTCGTCTGCCGCCTTGTCCCACTAGAAGGTGGGGTTCTTGCGCATTAGGCGGTAGAGGGGCATCGCATTTTCGCCTAGCCGGGAGATGAAGCGACTGAGAGACGTGACTCGTCCGGCCAGCTTCTGGACGTCGCGCAGGCACTCGGGTCTGCTGAGGCGAGCGATCGTTTTGATCTTGGCGGGGTTCACTTCGATCCCGCGCTTGGAGACGATGTATCCCAGTAGCTGTGCAGTTGGCACACCGAAGGTGCACTTCCCTGGGTTTAGCTTTATCTTGTATTTCCACAGGTTGGCGAATGTTTCCGCCAGTTCGGCGAGTAGGTCGTTCTGGCGAGCGGACTTTACCACCATGTCGTCGATGTAAACGTGGATATTGCGGCCAATTTGGCTCGCAAGGCACTCCTGCATGCACCACTGGTAGGTCGCCCCGGCATTCTTGAGGCCGAAGGTCATGGCAGTGTAGCAGAAGGCTCCGAATGGCGTGATGAATGCCGTCTTCTCTTCGTCCTCGGCGACCATTTTGATCTGGTTGTACCCAGAGTAGGCGTCGAGGAAGCATAGCGACTCCGAGCCTGCGGTGGAATCGATGATTTGGTCGATCCGCGGGAGGACGAATTGCTCCTTTGGGCAGGCACTGTTTAAGTTTGTGTAATCGATACACATCCTCCAGGTCCCGTTTTTCTTCTTGACCAGGACTGGGTTTGCCAGCCACTTGGAGTACTTGATTGGCTGGATGAAGCCTGCAGCAAGTAGACGCTGCACCTCCTCGGCGATGGCTCGGCGGCGCTCTTCATTGAAGGGCCGCAGCGACTTCTTAACATGTCACACTTTGGGGTCGGCGTTGAGTTTGTGCTCAGCGAGTTCCCTCGGGACACCAGGCATGTCAGAGGGCTTCCACGTGAAGATGTCCCTGTTCTCACGGAGGAACTTGATGAGCGCGCCTTCCTATGCTGGGCTCATGCCCGTCCCGATCGTCACCGTCTGGCTGGAGTTGCCTGGGACCAGCTCGACGGTGCGGGTATGCGTCGTTGCCTCGAAGGCGGTGGAGTTGCCGCCCTCCGAGTTGGGCTTCTTGAGTATGGTGGGGTCATCGTTGTTGAACCCGCTCGCGTACTTGGTGAGCTCATCAACGTGGTTGGCCTCTGCCGCGATGACGGCATCGGCGAGTTCGGCTCCTTTGGCCTCGCACTCGGCGGCCATGTCGGGGTCGACGTGGATGGTGATGACGCTGCACGGCCCGGGTAGCTTCATCGCGTTGTACGTGTAGTGGGGTGCTGCCATGAACTTGGCGAACGCCTGGTGCCCTAGGACGCAGTGGTAGGGGCTGTCGAAGGGCACCATCTCGAAGACGATCCGCTCGATGCGGAAGTTTTCCGGTGTGCCGAAGGTGACTGGCAGCGTCACCTTGCCGTTTGGGTACGCCTTACGACCGGGGACGATGCCGTGGAACGTGGTGTAGGTCGTCTAGATCATCGACTGCGGGATCCGTAGTCGCCTGAAGGTGTCCAGGTACAGGATGTTGATGGAGCTGCCACCGTCCATCAATGTTTTGGGGAAGTAGTCTCCCACCTTGGGCTTGACCACCAGGGCGACTCGGCCTGGATACTCGATCCGCGGCGAGTGGTTCACGCGGCTCTAAGTGATTGGTTGCTCAGACCAGTTGAGGAACTGGGGGATATCTATCTGGGCCACCGCGTTGACGGTGACGGCGCGGGCGATGACCTTCTTCTCGCGCTTCATGTTGAAGCCTGTGAAGGTGTGGAGCAAGTCGGCGATGCTGCCGAATTTTCCGCCGTTTGGCGGGTTGTTGTCGGGGTCTTCCCGCGTGCGTCGTGCCTTCTCGATCTCCTTGAGAGAGTGGCAGTCGGCGGTCGTGTGTGTAGCGGGTTTTCCTTCCCTGCTGTGAAATACACAAGGTTGGTTAAGAAAGGCCACGGGGTCGAACCTCGGCTTCGCCTTGTAGTTGCCACCGTCGCGGCGTTGTCCCCCGTTGCGGCGGAAGCTCTTGGGATCGCGCTGCGCGTATCCAGCGTTGGCGACGAAGTTGACTCGCCCGTCACTGCGGCGCTTGCCGGTGAGGCGAGTGTTGCTGTAGCGTAAGTCGGGTCGTCTCCCGTTATCGTGGCCGCTCGTGCGGCGGTGTCCTCCCGACTCGTCGTCGGTTTCTTAGTTTGGGTCCTCCTCCCCGTACCTTTTTGCGATCTCCAGGAGGTCCGGTATGTTGTCGAGTGTGCGGTATGCTCATTTGAGCTTGGCGACCAGGGGCTCATAGCGGCACGAGGTCTTGAAGCAGTGGATCGCGGTGTCTGGGTGGATTCCGACCGCGTTGTACCACAGATCTTGCCACCGTTGGACCCAGCTGCGGGTCGACTCGCGGGGTCCCTGGACGCACCGTTCCAGGTCCTCGATGGTGGTGGCGCGGGTGTATAAACCCTCGAAGTGCCTGACGAAGGCCTCGCGCATCTACTCCCAGGAGTCGATGCTATCCGCGGGAAGGGTGTTAATCCATTGCCTGCACGCCCCGTCCATCATCAGGGGAAGGTAGCGGGCGGCTAGTAGGTCGGTGTGGCCTGCGATACCTATCGCCATGAGGTAGGTATCCAGCCACACGGAGGGATCGTACGAGGGGTCGTACTTCTCTATTTCCTTCGGCACTTTGAAGTTCGTCGGGTATCTTTCGCCTCGGATCATCGGTCCGAAGCACTGGGGCCCGAAGCGGCTCAGCGACCCCCTCGGCTCACCGTTGCGGCGGTTGGTGAGGGTGTGCCGCAGGTCGTCAGGCTAGCGTGCGCGCCAGCTCTGGTTGTTGATGATGTGGGTGCGGGCGTCGACGGGTTGTCCGTTGGCGGCGAAGAAGTTGGTTGCCGGCCTAGGGTCGTTGGTGGAGAGTGCCGCGTTCGCGGGTAGGTGTTGCAGCTGTAGGGGTTCGGGTGGCGGGCAGTTGAGAGTGTTCGCCGCCATGGGGCGGCCGCTTGAAGACGCTCTACTGCCCGGTGAACGCGAGTACATCCGACCCTGTGAGTCGACGCCTGCGTTTTGTTGCTCGACCGCTTTGGCAAGTAGAGCCCTAGCGTATTGGATCTGCAGGGCGCCTTCCCATTGGCTTCAATGTTGTCGACTGCTGCTCGGCCCGCGACAAGGTTGTCCATTGGGGTGGAGAACAACGGGAGGCCATTCGCGTCTCGCTCCGTGAGGAGACCACGATCCTTGGCTGGTCCCTGGGGGTGCGCGGTTGGGTGGTGGCGGGGCGCCATTGGCCGTTGCTCATGGTAGGGGCCGAGTACTTCCTCCTGGCGGCGCGTTCTCGCAGATCGCGCGCTCGGCCGCGCGGGCCGGGTCGTTCTCGTCGTCGAAATCCAGGGCGCGCCCCTGGACGGTGGGGTTCAGGCGCGACCTGATTCGGAGTTGGTGGTAGCGCGACAGCTCCTGCGCTGTCACCTGCTCGAGGCGAAATTTTTCGTGCTCGGCTTGTTCCTTGCGGACTGCCTCCGCCAGCTTCAGGCGGAGTTCCTCGACCTCCATCACCGTCGCGTTTGGAGGGATCGGCGTGGAGAATGGGTCTTCCGGTGGGTCGGCGCCAGTTGCCATGTAGGTCGCGGCGTGGCGGCCGGTTCCGTCGCGGAGGTCGGCGGAGTTCTCCGACCCGGAATCGAAGTCGAAGATCCCGAGGATGGAGGGATCCTCGAAGTCCCCGATGTTGGAGACCTGGGTGATGGAGCCCGCGGGTGACGCGGCGACAATGGATCCAGCGAGTGACGTCGGGGTCGCCGAATCGGCGTCGTCGTTGAGGGCCACGTCGTCCGCGGCCGCGGTGGTTTCAGCCACGTTGTTGTGGGCCGAGTCGTACTCGGAGGCGAGGCGGTGGATCGTGCGGACCTGGCTCTCAGAGAGTCGGTCGCACGGCGGCGACTCGCGGATGCGAGCCGAGTCCTCTGAGATGATGACGTCAGTGAGGCCTACGAAGAGGCTGATCGTGCCGACCGGCAGGATCATGCTATGCGTGACGGGTCGCGCCGCTGGGACGTAGCTGCTCGGCAAGATCTGGAGCATCTCGCTGATCGCGATCATGCGGCCGGTGGCGATCGACTCATTGATGGGCAGATTGGATCTCGCCGTAGAACACCGGCCTGACCGGCCAGGCCCCACGGTGGGCGCCACTGTCGTGGGAATGACCACGGCAGATGCTGCAATCGGCAGCGAGTAGTAGAACATGGGGCAAGGGCAGCCAGCCATCTGCGGTGCGAGATAAGGGCTGAGACACAAGGGTTTACCCAGGTTCGGCCCCCAGAGGATAAAGACCTACTCCTTCTAGATTGTATTATGGTGAGAGTACAATGGGGCGAGCTCGGCGGCTAGGCGGCGAGTCGCTAGGGTGTATGATGGAACGTGTCCTCTATGCGTCCTCTAGGGAGGTTTATATAGACTCACCTCACTAGGGTTTACAGATCACAACCGAATTAGTTAAGGATTCAGAGATTCTATGACCTAGTCCGACTGGGCCTAGCTACGCTTCTGGGTCTTCAGCTTCCAGTCGCTTGAGTCCACGCCAAGTCTTGATCCAGTCGTCGTCCTGCAGGTCCACTCGCTGACGCTTGGGCCAGTAGGAAACGTCCTGCTGGGTATACCCCGGTAGGCATATCCCCATCACACACCATACGTTTAATCCTTTGTTACATCAAACCGGTGAGCTTGACAACCTCACTGATTCGTTGGGGCAAAGTCTTGAGTTTGTGTTGTGCAGGTCTCCACGTTGTTTGCAACACCTGTGTGACGTTTCCTTCCTCCTTCTGGTTCGATAACCTCGGTCTCAACTGACGGAAGACTTGCTGCTTGTTGCTTCACACCTTGCTCTTGGGGTTTCCAACGAAGCGCTTCCACATCAAACACCAGGCGCCATCAAGATTTCTGGTGCCGTTACTAGGGAATCTACTTCAACCTCTTCCACCTCGTCAAGCGCTATCAATGCCTCCCTTGTTTGCTTCTAAATAGAGACTTGCTTGTTTTCGCTTGAACATTGTGTTTCTGTTGTTAAACCCTTCTGTTGATGTTCAGAACCTGAAACACACATTAAAACCAAGTTTTCTTTGCTGACAAAGTATTAGTGTTAGGTAAAGTTAGAAAACCATCAAATCCAGATAAAAACCATCAATAAAGACCATAAAAATGTGTTGAATCTCACAGCTATCACGTCCCGAACGTGACGGAGAGGCACACCTGCGATAGGTGTAGTGGTCCCGCTGATCAGTCCGGTGAATGGCATGGTCGACATCAACCTATTGTAGGGCACCTGTAGCTGGGCGAACATCTCGGTGGATATCACATTCATGCCTGCACCTCTATCAATGAGAGTCTTTGCAACCGCGATGTTGTTGATGGTAGGGGTGCAGATCATGAGGAGAGTGCCCACGGGCCTGGTGGAGACAGGGTGGTCATGGGCGTTGATGGTGATGGACACTGGGACCACTTGAGCTTGGGGATGGGACACCCGACCTGGCGGCGATGACCTCGCGAATGAGCAGGGGCGGGCCCTGCTTGTATCAAGGGTATTCAGTTGAATACCCAATTTTTTTGCCAAAACTTTTAAATTATATGATAGTGTCTTATAATTTAGTCTGCTTGTATAGAAACTGATGAAATTCTATCACAAGTAGGCATAGGAGTAGTTGGTTAGGTCAAATGCTTACAAGTCAATTGATCACAAGATCAAGTGCTACTTCCGCACCATTTTTTTCTTCAACTTTTTTACTATGAATACCCATTGTGAAATTCCTGAGCCCACCACTGTGAGTGAGCCTAGGAACCACCGAGGATGCAGGCGATGGCACCCTACGACACTTGGTATCCCCAGGGTCCTCAGTGCGTCCTTTCTCCGGCCGAGGAGGATGCTGTTGCACGGCATTGGCCTGGTGGCCCGCCTGCGGGGTGTCGCGGTCGTCAGAGTAGTTGTTCCAGCGCTCGCCCCCATGATTGCTGCCTCTCGTGTCGTCGTGCGTGCCGCATGATCTTCCCCTTCTCTGGTTGTTGCACATGTCGCAAAGTTTCTTGAGCTCGTAGCAGTCGTTAGTGGGGTGTCCATGCCTCTTGTGGAGGTGGAAGTACAAGTTGTCGCCTCGTTCCCCTTTGCCGGGCTCCTCGCGAGGACTCTTTCGGCCTGGCTCCGTGGCCAGGATGACGGCGGCCTTTTTCTTGGGGTCCTTGTCCTTTATCTTGGACGAGCTTGAGGCCTTGGGGGTGGTCTCTACTTCGGTGAGGCCGAACATCCACCCTGCCTCCGCCTTGGCACACTTTTCAGCCATGACGAGGAGCTCCCCAGCCATGGTGAGGCTCTCACCCCGGATGCCGATCTTATCCCTCATCTTGATGTCCTTGACACCCTCGGAGAAGGAGGCGATTGTCATGGTATTTCCGATGAGTACGCCATGGAGGGGTCCTCACAGTGCGTGTGTAGAGACGTGGGGTAAGGCAAAAGTTTGGCGGGTACCAGGTAACACAGCTTACCCAGGTTCAGACCCCATGATGGTGGTGGAATCCTACTCCTGCTATAAATCACTATAATGGCAATACGCCGAGTTACAGGGATCGGTTCGCTGTGCGCGATATGAGTTGAGTTATGCCCTAAAGGACCCTCTAGGTCCGGCTTATAAAGACACCAGATACTAGGATTACAGGGAAAGTCCTAGCGGGATAGGTTACAGAGTCCTACATGGTATACAACTAGTCTAATGTGTCTTGCACTCCAAGGATACGGGTACGTTGATGGCTCCATCGTAGCCTTCCTTCATCCGGCATGGGCCTCCCTTCTGGATCCATCTAACTGGGCCACCCAGCAGGCCATAGGATCTGCTACCAACTGTGGGCCATCCGGGTTATCCAGATTAGAGACATGCAATGGCGATACCCATTTAGCATATCCCCAACAGTAGCCCCTAGAGAACTCCGAGATCTTGTGTCGTCTTGCCTCTTCAAGTTTAAATGCTCCGTCTAGATGGATGTCGGCAAATAGTCAAGCAATATCTTGTAGTCCTACCAAGAATCTGGCGATGCTCTCCGTCTTCAACATGTAAGTCAGAGAACTGCTGAATCTTCCATCATACTCTTCTCATAGCCGGACGGGATCCGTCCATGCCGGAATCTTTAGATGGGACTGTTCACCTGCCTATGCCAGCAGAGTGACGTAGACCATAGGTCAGCGACGCCTCGTAACTCACACATGCAGAGTACGTGATCATAGTCATTTTTCATGCGCGAAGGATACAAAACATTGGCAGCGGCGGTGGGAACGTGGCGAAATTTCCGCGCACGTTCACACACGCGATGTCCATGCAGCAGTCACCCGATCAACTTGCACGAATCTTGATGCCAAGTAATATAAATTATAACCGTGGTGATTTTTATCTTTTCACCTCATTCTTCCTCGCATCGTCTGCTTCCTTCAGCCAACGTCTCCTCGAGCTCTCCGTGCGCACAGAGAAAAAACCCTAGCCTTCTCCAAATCTACAGTCATCCTCCACCGCTCCAATGGCTAGCAGCAGCACTCCGTCCATGGCGGCGGCGGGGGAGGCATCGGCCAAGCCAACGGGTTGAGTCCATGTCCCGTGGGAGAGTGTGGTGGTGCCGCGCTCTGTGGTGGTGGAATCCACCAGCGGCGACCATATTCCAGCGGGGCTGGAACCATTGGAGGAGGAGGCTAACTCCCATAAGGGGGAGTGGCGCTGCTAGGACATCACCGATAATGACATCAAGGAGATGCTCACCGAGGGATTTCTCCCTTCGACGGAGGGTTTGGTTTGGCAGGCGGCGCCGGTCAGCGAGGTCGTCCCTTCTCCCTTAGCCAGAGAAAAGGTATACCTCAAAGCCCAACTGGTGTGCGGCGTCTCCCTCCCAATCTCTGACTTCTTCGTAGAAGTCCTTAGCCACTTCCGGATTCAACCTCAGAACCTATCTCCGAATAGCATCCTCGCGCTTAGCAATTACGCGGCCCTTTGTGAGGGTTACCTAGGAATTAGGCCTAGGTTAGATCTGTTTATTTACTTCTTCATCGTGAAGAGGGAAGCCAGAGTGAGCAAGGAGGAGCTTAGGAACTGTGGAACCATTAGCTTCAGGATCCGGCCTGGCCGGCGGTTCCCCGACATCGTAGGCCATGAATCTTCCAAGAATTGGCAAATGATGTATTTCTATGGCCCAGATATCCCTCTCGTTGTCCGAGAAAAAATGTACCCGGACTTTGTCGATGGAGCTACACTGAAGCCCTAACATGGAGATCCCAAGCCCTCCTCCCCTCCGACGATGAAGCCTCTCGCGTCGTAAGGCGGATTGATTGGTTCGTAGAGAAGGGTCTGACTGGGTTGGACCTAGCCATGTGTTAGTTCATCAGGCGGATGCAGCCTCTGCAACACCGCGCGAAGCTCATGCACCAGTATACCAAGGACAGGAAGGATAGCCTCCGCATCTCTGAGGACAACTTTTCCAGTGACTCCATTAAGCTTCACCTCAAAGACATAGTCAAGGTGAAGGATAGGAAGCATGGCTTCACCATCACCTATGACATGTTCGAGGGAGGCACGTGCCTAGAGGTACTTATTTATTTTCCGTGTATGACATATACTCCAGTTCTTCCGTCTTGCCTTAACCTTTGCGTCTACCACTTTAGGACTCACTTAACAGCTGAAGAATCTAGATGAAGGTAGCATGGCTGCCCAAGTCTATGATCCCAATATGAAGGAAGTCACCGTCGTGTCCGACGACGATGTCCTATTGGCGTGAAAGCGGAAGAGCTCCACCTCTGACGCTGCCGACGGAGGCAAGAAGAAGAAGAAGAAGACGAAGGGTGGAGCCTCCAAGATATCCACCGCCTTCCTGGAGGCAGAGAAAGAAGAATAGCCGGCATCCCTTTAACAAAGGCACCAACCATTGTGTAAGCATATAATCATCCGACATTGTCTCCTGCTTGTCTTATTCCTATACTTATACTTTTGCATGTTTCAGGAAGAAGGCCACTATGAGTTTGAAGAAGACCTCCAAAACATCGGGGGCTTCTAAAAACAACAAAGAAATGTTTAACCAAGCATCTCCCGCCATCGCCCCTCCGACTCCGAGCGTTCAGCCTACTGCCGCACCGACAATTTCTCCGGCAAAGGTAACGTCTGAACCTTCCGCCATGGAAGTGGACCCAACTCCTTCTCAGGAGGTCCCAGATGTTTCCGCAGATCCCCACATTGTTGGCGAGCAGGAGATGCGGGAGAGCACGTCCTCTAAAATGGCTGAAGCTCCAGCTAAGGATGCCACATGTAGCGGTAAGGCAATGGTGGAAGGCGGAACTTCTGCCGTAGGCGGAGTCGTTGCACCCAAGATGCCAACAGAGCTTCCCAAGATCGTCTACCCGGTGCTTACACTGAGTATCTCAATTATGGCTCCTGGTGCAGCGCCGACTTATCCCATGTGTGGTCTTGAGGAGCTGCTCAAGCAAGCAGAGATCTTGCGCGTCAACAGTCTTGCTTTTAGCAAGATATTCTCCGAGAGCGCCAGCAACCTCAAGATCATTGAACTTGTAAGTTTTATATGCCATTTGCATTTCATATGTAGTAATCCACTATAGCCCCCAAGGATTTAGACGGAAAACCATAGGTCTTTGGGTCTGAATGCTCTAAGAGTGACTAAGCTAGAAACTTTGCACTGTAGCCCCCAAGTATGTAGTTTGAATGAATTATTTCGACTAGATACTTTCAGAGTAGCATACACAGTGTTTGTAATTTTCAATACTATAGCCCCCAAGCCTCTAGTTGAAACAAAATTAGTTCTGACTAGATGCTTAAAGAAAGACTAAGCATATTGCTGAGTTAAAAACTCGTACTGTAGCCCCCAAGCCTCTAGGCGGACACTTATCCGGCCAGATGCTCCAAGTAGACTAAGTAAATTTACTCTTTTGCTGTAGAATGAAAATGCTCAGTGGAACGCCGCCAATGACAAGTTCCACAAGATCCATGCAGATCTTGAAGCTAAAAAGGGTAAAACTGCCTTCTTGAAGGATCAAAACACCAAGAGCAAGAGTCTTCTTTTCTTTTTAATTTCACACTAAATCTTGGTCTTGCGCCACTAACTTACGTAATATTTTTCATTTTCCGACTCGTAGAAGCTATTGCCAAGGCCAAGGATATTGTTGAGAAATCCAAGCATATACAATTGCTCGATAGCAAAAACAAAATCCTTAAGCATGAGAGAGCCAAGTCGCTGAAAGTGCATGAAGATGCCATGGCCACCGTGCAATAATCCGCAAACACGGAGATCAACCGTCTAAAGGAGGAAATTGCAATCCTCAAGGAGGAGAACAAAGCTGCTGTCGAGCAGAATACTCGTAACCTTGAGGCTTATAAGGCCCTCCATCAAGAACGGGACTCCATGGCAGAGACTCTCCAGCAAGCTGAAGATAGCATTTTTGGTAAGCAATCTCCGTCTTGTACTTCTGTAAACCAGGTACTCTGAACTTTTGTTGTATTGAACTCATGTACTCAATCATTTGGCCAGAAATGCAGCTCCTATTGGTTTGACTAATAATCCTCCTCCACCAAAGTAATGCATGGTTCTTGCCGGCAACTTCATCAGCACCGCCATCACCCAAGCTAAGGAAATTGCCAAGCCCTTAGTCATTAATATCAAAGTAGTCGACTCCATCATGAAGTACTCGGAGATCCTGCACCAAGCCCCCGAGCGTATCATAAGCTGGAAAGCTTCAAGATGGCGCTGGCTATGGTCAAGGACCACTATGATGGTGCCGACATTGACACGGTGACCTCTGGCTTGCCCGACATAAACGATGACGGCCAAAAGATCGAACACGGAGCTATCTGGGTATCGCTCACTGGCTACGACACCAGGGTCGCCCAGTTGGTGGATGCAAACACGTTTGTGCCCCTTGAGGTAATTGATGCCGACCAAGCCAGCTCCTCTGAGTCCCTCAAGACTGCCGACTTCACTGATGGGCCAGATGGCTCTCCTACGGCCGATGATGTTACCTCGAAGTCTCCTACACTAGAGGAATGAAAACACTATGTAATATTTGTTTCCTCTGGATGCTTTGTATGTATATGAAAAACAATGGGTTAACCTTAAGGCGGAAAACAATAGCTATATGTTTCCTGCTACTTAAGTACTAATTCTAGCATGTATATATTTTTAAGCGAGTGTTGGCTTATCCATTACTCTGGTTTTTATGATTGACTTTTCGTGAGTCGGAAGACCTGATACGTCCATAATGTATCTATAGTTTTTGATGGTTTTATGCTATTATTATGCTTTTGACACTTCTTTTTATATAAAGTTCATGAGTTATTTGGACTAACCTACTAATAGTTGCAAAAGTGCACAATGTTGGGAATTATCAAGAACACAAGTGGAACCCTTGTTGGAGTCAAATTGGGATTTTCCAGAAATCTGTCTCAGAACTCTTTTTGAAGATGGTCACGTTTCGGGTCGAAGACGGTGTTAAACGGAAAACTCTTCGTCTACAAAGTTGTAAGAAATTTCGCGAAAATCATTCTGGACATAAAATTTAGCTGATTCTGAGTCTAGACGGGCCCTCTAGGCCCGATTTACTGCAGCCCAAGATGGGGTGATGGGAATCCGAGAAGCTATATAAAGGGAGGAAACCTAATTCGTGGGAGACACCTCCACCCACGAATTTGCAGCCACCAAATCCACGTTTTTGCTTCCCCCATGGATCCCATATCCATGGGGGAGGGCTCCCAAGAAGCCATGAAGGAAGGGGGCTAAGGGGCGGTGCTCCCCCCACGATACCGGTGGTGGGGAAGGAGTCCCCCACGCCGCCCTCTTCACCATCTTCACCGCCATATCCATCACCTAATCCTCCTAGTATGCAGTGGTTAATTCCCACACACCTCTGTACCATCCTATGTAAACATGGTGTTTGATGCTATAAGTTATAATCCTATGATCTATGTCATGTTTATGTAGTTTCTTTGTTCTTAGATTGAATGGTTGAAAGTATTTGGTTCATTAGAGTTGTATGTTGATATGTTACAGTCCTTTGGTGTCTATTATATTTGTGCGTGCATGGATTAAACATCATAGGGTTTGTGGTATGTGTAAGGGGAAGGGGGAAGTTCTGCCGGAGTGACAGAAACCTAAGGACACGAACCGGAACGTTGCACGTATGGGAGTAAGAGGACCATTAACTTAAGGCTATGGTTGGGGAAACCTTAATGCATTGTTAGTAGTTACGGATGTTTGCTAACAATCCAATCATATAGTACATGTAATTCCAAGTAGTGAAACACATGTATATTTAGCCTCTCCCACATAGAAAACTGCATCGAAGACAATGCATCCGATTTATTTGCCAATTAAACTTGGACAAAGGCACCACAATTACCACCACTATTCCACACGCATGGTTCTATTAGTTTAGTGTATTTTATTGCTGCAGCAACTAGCTTTACTTTATTGTTGTTTATTATCTTGCAAAGATTTCTCTAGTACTTGTGTTGTTGCCCTAGTTTTATTTCCTAGATAATACAAACATTTAATGTGCGTAGAGTTGTATCAGTGGTTGATAGAACTTGAAAGAATATTTATCCTACCTTTAGCTCCTCGTTGGGTTCGACACTCTTACTTATCGAAAAGGCTACACACGATCCCCTATACTTGTGGGATATCAAGACCCTCAGTCAGAACTATGCGCTCAGGCGATGATGCCCAATGGCACCGTCAAAAACCTAAGCACAAAATCGCCAAGTTCGAGTGCCAAAAGTCACTACTCTAGAATCCACATAAAAACAACAAAGAACGTGTAGACCAAAAAACTTAAGCTAACACCCGTAGGCGGAATTTTCACAAGTGCAAATGCAAAACTTGCGCATAAAGGTTTTATACGATCCAAAAATAAACACTAAAGGAGGTAGAAGACTCAAGTATATGAGTGAATCAAAGAGCTTTATTTCATTGATCATATAAGAGGTACCCAGTAGATAGTAAAAAATATGCTAAGTGTAAAAAGGACGTAGTTGTGCTATATTCCATGGCCGGTCAAGCTCCGGGTAGTCATCATATGGGTTACGTCGCTTACGCTTATGATCCTCGTTTGGTCTATCCTCTAGTTCATGATTGTCAACGAGGTAGTAAGAACCATTGAATAGCGCCTTACTTATGATGAAAGGTCCTTCCCATGGCGGGGATAATTTGTGTGACTTCTTCTGCTTAAGTAGGAGCACCAGATCACCCTCTTTAAACGAGCGATGCCGAACGCGGCGACTATGGTAGTTGCGTAGCTTCTGCTGGTAGATGGGATCTTTGGCATGCCAATACGCACTCTTCCTTGAGAAGGTCCACATCTAGGCGCCTAGATTTTTCAGCGTCATCCTCATCGTAGGCGGCAAATCTTGGTGAATCGTGAAGGATGTCAGAAGGCAGGATGGCTTCTGATCCATATACCAAGAAATAAGGGATGTAGCCGGTGGATCTATTGGGAGTAGTTCGTAAACTCCACAAAACAGATGGTAACTCCTCTGCCCAGGCTCCAGCTGCTCTATGTAGAGGTGCCTCTAGACGTGGCTTGATTCCCTGCAGAATTAATCCATTGGCTCGCTCAACTTGCCCATTGGACTATGAATGTGGCACAGAAGCCAAATCAAGTCGGATGCCCTTCTCCCAACAATAAGCTTCCACTTCTCTGAGTGACAAGTTGCTACATTGTCAGTGATAATGCTATGTGCGAGACCAAATCTCACCACTAGATCCCGGACAAACCTAAGGGCAGTTGCCCCATCAAGGTTTATAATGGGTTTAGCTTCTATCCATTTAGTGAATTTATCGACTGCTACTAGCATATGCGTAAACCCACAAGGTGCCGTCTATAATGGACCAACCATGTCTAGACCCCATATTGCAAACGACCAAGTTATTGGGATTGTTTGCAATTCCTGAGCTGGTACATGTGGTTATCGGGCATAGTAATGGCATCCCATGCATGTCTCAACCAGCTTTTCAGTGTCCGCCTTCGCTGTCAGCCAGTAGAGTCCTTGCCGGAAGCCTTTGGAGACCAACGATCGAGGAGCAGCGTGATGCCCGCAATCTCCGAGATGGATCTCACGAAGGATTTCAATACCTTCTTGCTGGGAGACACACTTCAGGTATACACCAGTGGTACTTCTTTATAGAGATGTCCATTGATTATGGTATAGCCCTTTGCTCGACGTACTATTTGCCAAATTTCGACTTTGTCGATGGGCAAATATCCGTGTACGAGATATTCCATGAACGATTTTGTCCAAGCCGGAGGGACATTTGTTACTGTAGGAACAAAAGACTCAACTCTATTCGGGTTCTCGGGGTCCGCTCCCTTCACGGATGGTGTCCGTAGATGCTCCAGAAACACGCCAGGCGGAATTTGTTTGTGCCCTGATCCAAGTTTTGACAGTAGATCAGCCGCCTCATTTTCCTCCCTTTTGACATACTTGACTTTGTATCCCTCGAAGCACTTGGCTATCTCGTCTACTTCATATTGATATGACGCCATCATAGGGTTCCGCGCGTTCCAGGTGCCAGCCACCTGCTGGGCAACCAAGTCGGAATCTGCACAGCAAACTATGCGCTTGATGCCAATATCCTTGGCTATGCGAAGTCCGTGAATGAGTGCTTCATATTCCGCCATGTTATCTATAGACTCAAAGTGGATCTGCAGAACGTAGTATAGCTTTTCCCCTGTTGGTGACTGTAGCAGTACACCAGCCCCCAAGCCGTTGAGTAGCTTTGATCCGTCAAAGTGCATCACCCAATATTCTGGCTCTGGTACAGGGGTAGCATCCGGCATCTCCGTCCAATCTGCAATGATATCTGCCAAGACCTATGATTTGATAGCATCGCGTATCTTGTAGGTGATCTCGAAGGCGGCAAGTTCAATGCCCCACTTCCTGACCCTTCCCATAGCATCGCTGTTATTGATGATGTCGGACAGTGGAGCCTTGCTCACAATTGTGATAGGGTGCTCTTGGAAGTAGTGCCTTAGCTTTCGAGAAGCAAGGAATACTCCATAAGCTAGCTTCTGGTAGTGCGGGTAATGCTGCTTGGACTCCGTCAAGACCTTGCTTACATAGTAAACTAGCCGTTGCACTCTGTACTCATGCGTTGGCTCTTTCCGCTCCACAATGACGATGCTGATTACCCGGTTGGTGGCCGCCATGTATATCAACATAGGCTCCATAGGCTCGGGGTGCTGCGAGTACAGGCGCCGAGGAGAGTATGCGCTTTAGCTCCTTAACCGTAGCATCTTCTTCATCCATCCATACAAATTTGTCCGCCTTATTTAGCAACTTGTAAAGTGGGAGAGCCTTCTCTGCAAGTCGGCTGACGAACCGGCTTACCGCTGCAACGTAGCCTGTGAGCCGTTAGATATCCTTCAGGCATGTCAGATGGTTTAAGTTTAGGATGGCCTTGATCTTATCCGGGTTGACCTCGATTCCACGCTGGGAAACGATGAAGCCTAACAATTTTCCGATTGGAACCCCGAAGACGCACTTCTTTGGGTTAAGCATCATGTTGTATTTCGAGAGATTATCAAAGGTTTCCTTTAAGTCGGAGATTAAGTCATTTGATTTTTTAGACATCACCGCAATATCATCCACATAGGCGTGAACGTTACGACTAATTTGGCCATGTAGGCAACACTGCATAGTCCTCTGGTATGTGGCACCTGCATTTTTCAGCCCAAAGGGCATCGTGACATAGCAAAATGTGTCGTAAGGTATGGTGAATGAAGTGGCCAATTGGTCCGACTTCCTCATCTTTATCTGGTGGTATCCCAAGTATGCATCTAGAAAACATAGAAGTTCCGAGTCAGCCGTCGAGTCAATGACTTGGTCAATGCGACGCAAAGCAAACGGATCCTTCGGACATGCTTTGTTCAAGCCGGTGTAATCAACGCACATTCTTAACTCTTTGGTTCCCTTTTTGGGGACAAGTACAGGATTGGCCACCCATTGGGTGTGAAGGACTTCTCGGATAAAACTAGCCTTAAGTAACCTAGCTATCTCTTTGCCTATGACGCGCCTCTTCTCGTCTCTGAAGCATCGTAGAGGTTGTTTCACCGGTTTGCATTTTGGATCAATATTCAAACTGTGCTCCGCAAGTTCCCTAGGTACACATTTCATGTCGGCAGGTTAGCGAGCAAAGATGTCCCTATTCTCATGGAGGAACTCGATGAGAGCGCTTCCCTATTTAGGGTCCAGGTTCGTCCCAATGGCAGTGACCTTGGAGGCATCGCCTACCACAAGTTCCACCGACTTGGTTTCGATGGCAGCCTTGAAGGCAGGATCGGAGTCAGAAATCTGCTTCTTCGATGCCGGCATCTCCGAGGCATCAACCTTTCTCTGGATCTCCTTGAATTCTTCGTTGTAGAGGATAGCTTATGCAAAGGCTGCTTCTCCAATCTTGCAGTCCCTTGCCTTTGAAAAGCTTCCGGATACGGTGATGACACCGTTTGGTCCAGGTATCTTGAGCTTGTTGTAGACGAAGCATGGCTTGGCCATGAAGGCGTGGAAGATGTTGCGTCCAAATATGACATGGTACATGCTCTTAAAGGGGACCACTTCAAAGGTCATGCGTTCTTGGCGATAATTGTTAACATCACCAAAAGCGACCGGAAGCGTGATGCACCCAAGGGACCGAGCCTCCCGGCCAGGAACTACGTCGTGGAACACGGTGCTGGTACACCTTAGGTTGGTCTCCATCAAGTTCATCTTGTGTAGTGTATCCAGGTACAATATATTGATGCTGCTTCCACTATCCACCATGTCATATTGGTTCTCTGTTGGAATGAGGTTTGGGTGATCCTTTGATGGCGTGTTGTCAATGCCTCGTTGGGAGACCCCAATAGCAAGGTGTGATGAGCACATCAGCAAGTTTTACCTCAGTAAGAAACCGAGGTTATCAAACCAGTAGGAGGAAGGAAACGACTCAAAGGTGTTGCTAGAAACTTGGAGACCTGCACAACACAAACTCAAGACTTTGCCCCAACGAACAACGAGGTTGTCAATCTCACTGGTTTGCTGTAACAAATGATTAATTGTATGGTGTGGAAGGTAATGGTGGTTTGCAACAAGTAACAGTGGAAGATGTATCAATGGTAAAGATTGGACCGGGGCCATAGTTCACTAGAGGTGTTCTCCTTAGATAAAAAAACATGGCATGCTGGGTAAACAAATTACAGCAGGGCAATTGACAGGACTGAGCAAGGCATAACAATGTAATACTAGCTGAAAGGATACGGATGTCGCCTAGAGGGGGGGTGAATAGGCGATTAAAACTTTTCCTAGAGAGGCTCAACAAAGGCGGAATAAAACTAGTGTTTACTTTGTTAAGCACAAACTAGAAACAACTAAGGTTCACCTATGTGCACCAACAACTTATGCTAAGCAATACAAGCAACAATGTGATATCAAGATATAGATTACTTCAAGCACGAAGGCTATCACAATGTAAAGTGCATAAGTAAAGAGCTCGGGTATAGAGATAATCGAGGCACGCGGGGACATCGATATTTTACCGAGTTCCTCCCAACATGGAGTACGTCTCGTTTGGAGAGGGAGTGGTATCAAACCACCAACGCCACAAAAGGCCTCCCTTATTCTCCGGTGAATCTCACCCCAATGGGATCGATCCACGCTTCCACTATAGGTGCACTTGTCGGTGGCAACCCGAACCTCTCACAAGGTTGGGGCACAACTCCACAACTTAATTGGAGGCTCCCAACAAACGCCACAAAAGGCCTCAACAAATGCCACCAAGACCACAAAACCGTCTAGGGTTCCAAGAACCCAAGAGGGACAAGCTCCAATGAGCAATTCAAACCAAATCCTCCGAGGAGAACTCAAACCGATGCAACAAACCAAATCCTCCGAGAAGAACTCAAACCGATGCAACAAATGCAAATGGCAAGAACACCACAAATATACTTAAATCCCTCACTCTCAAGTTCCAACAAAGCTACCAAAGCTATTGGGGGAACAAGAGAGGAGAAATCAAAGAGAGACACAAAATGCCCCAAAATCTAGATCCCCAAAGATGCACTCACAAAGAGATGAATCGGTTAGGTCAAAACGTGGGGCTAGATCTCCTCTCTCTTCCACTCAAATATGGGCAAGAATCATCGGAGAAAAAAGATTAGGCAAGCTTCAAGATCTAGAGCAAGTGTGGACAAGTTTAGCCTAATAGATGAGAGAGGAGCTTCCTAAACTAAAAACTGACAAAGAGGCTTAAATAATAGCCCAAAAAACCTAGCTGTTTGGGCATTTTTCAGAACGGACCGGTAGTACTGGTTTGACCGGTACTACCGCACGTGCCAGGAAAAAGAGAAGCAGCAGCGAATGAGCTGACGAAGCAGCAGCAGTGTACGTGACAGCAAGCAGGGGCAGGGGCCATGGACGCATGGGCGTACGGCCAGCTGGGGGAGTGCACTGCATCGCGCGCGCGCAGGAGGCAGTGGGTCCAGCGAGCATGGCCATGCGCGCGAGCCAGCAGCAGGCGCAGCGTGCGATGCGAGGCAGTGCGGCAGCACGGGCAGGAGAGTGGGGCCAGGTACGGGTGCGCGCGCGGGAATCAATGCGTGCCCAGCGAAGGGCCAGCGAGCAGCAACTGAAGCGAGTGGACGCGCGCGGGACGTACGGCGGCAGCGCGTGTGCTTGCTCAACGCGGCGCGAGGCGAGCTAGCGCGGCAGGCCGCACGCGCGAGGCAACGCGGCGGAACCGAGGCGGCGGGCGAACAGCGCCTGTGAGCGAGCTGGGCCGCGGGCGGATCTGGGCGAGCGAGATCTAGATCTGGGAAAAGAAATTGGCCAAATAAACTGGGCCGACCGGTAATACCGGCCACCCGGGCGGTACTACCGGGCCGGTCTGGTAGGACCGAAAATTTGTATCGGGCCTGACCGAAGTGGGCTGCGCGGGTCACGAGCGGTACTAGGCTGCGGTAGTACCGCTCGGCCCAGTTTTTCTTTTTCTTTTTCAATTAAAACGGCAAATATTCAAACGGTAGCTCCGATTGACCCGATTCCAATTGCGTTGGATAAAGGACGACAAGGGAGTGTATCAATTAATATAATGTGAGATACCTCACTTGGTGAGAAACCGAAAAGCCGCATAAATCAAAATCGCAACAAGATACATATGGGAGATCCGATTTTGATGAACAAGAGCTTGTTATGGATATTACCACAAGCTCTATATCCTCACATGGATAAGACCAAATAACAACCAAATGCGATGATGCAAGTATGCAAAAGTTTGACCTCTCTCCGAATGATGTGACAGAATTACTTATACGAGAGCCCCTCTTGATAGTACGGTTATCTATCCTAAACCCGGTCTCCTATACACAACAAGAGACCGGCAAAAGGGAAAACCTATCAAGATTATACCTTTGCCTTGAGCATTCCACTTGATCTCGATGTAGACAAACTTGACCTTCTCAAGATGGAACGCCTTTCTTGATACCTCATCATCGACCTCGCATATTAAGCTTTCATAACATATCTTCTTTGAATTTCATCGACCTTGAAGCCAACACATGCTCCAAGCGATGCCAATGGACAAATCCTACAAGTATAACTTAATACACACATTATTCCATAAAGATTGTCATTAATTACCAAAACCACACATGGGGGCCCAACATGTTCTTTCACTAGCCATTCATGATCCTATGATATTCGATTGGGCAATACAGCAAGATACATAGACCGCCATCCAACTGCATCTATGACTAGAAGTCCATCTTTGGGTTATCATCCGAACCCCCTTCAGTATTAAGTTGCAACCAACAGACAACTACTTTAATAAAAGTGTGTAAGGTAAACAATCCACTTGTTTCATGAATAAGAGACCGTTTTTTCTCCCTAGTGGCAACAGCACATCTACAACCTTATAGATTTTTGTCACTTCCCTTAGATTAAACAGAGGCATGAACCCACTATCGATCATAAATAACCCCTCTTGGAGTCACTAGCAAATACTTGGCCAAGATAGGTACTAACAACGGAGAGCATGCAAGATCACAAACAACACAAACATGATAGAATCAATAAGACAAAACCATTAATCAATCTGACATAGTAATCTCAATATCCATCGGATCCCCGCAAACAGAACATGCATGATTACAAATAGATGAGATCTTGATCATGAACGGAGCTCACAAGATCTAAACATGAAAGCACAAAGGATGAGATACAACCATATAGCTACTACATGGACCCGTAGTCCAAGGTGGAACTACTCACACTTCATACCAGAGGCTGGCATGATGAAGAAGAAGGCCTCCGGGATGATCTCCCCTCTTGTAGGGTGCCAGGAAGAGCTTCAGATCCCCCCGATCTAGGGACGATGGTGGCGGCGGCTACAAGACGGTTTCGTGGAATATTGATCGGGTACTTAGGGTTTTGGCATCGGGGGCTTCTTATAGGCAAAGAGGGAGGCCGAGGGGGTGCCTGAGGTGTCTGCACCCCCGCAGGCGCGAGCCAGGCCTGGTCGCGCGGCCAAGGGTGTGGCCCCCTTGAGGCCCTCCTCCGTCTCGTCTTCTGGCTCCGTGTTCCCCACGGTAAAATATTGACTTTGGCTTTTGTCCCGTCCAATTCCGAGAATATTGATTTTCTACCTTTCTGGAACCAAAAATAGAAGAAAACAGGCAACTGGCACTGTGACATCTTGTTAATAGGTTAGTACCAGAAAACATATAAAAACACCTCAAAGTGTAGACAAAGCAAACCAAAGTAGATACTAAACAAGCATGGAACATAAAAAATTATAGATACGTTTTCGACGTATCATCCTTCCTATCCCAAGTGATTGGAACTTCCGACCAGCGCAGGTATTGGGAAACTGGGGGGAGGGTGGCCATCAGCATCCTCAGCGAGGTTTTCTGTGCCTGGACAGTTGGGGTAACAAGGAAAGTGTGGTAGACGGGGGCCTTATTCTCGAAGGGGTTCTTGCCTTTGCCATCGCCCTTGTCGGCGTGCTTGGGGTCAACGTCCTCGTCCATGTCACCTGAATCCTTGGACTCCTCTTCCTTCTTCTTCCCTTTGCCCTTGCCTCGCGGTCGGTTCTTCCGGCTTCGTTTGTAGCAGGACTCCAGGTATTCCTTGAGGTCGTTGACGAACTTGCAATGGCGATTGGTGTGGGTGGATTTGCCGTTGGCGTAGAGGTGTACAAGGCATGGCATATCTCGGTACTCCTCGTACATTTGGGGAACGCGGGGCGCTGCCGGGGTAGTTTCACTACCTCGCTGCTGTCCACGGCCAGCACCCCATCCTCGGCCACACTGTCCACCATCACCTCCTCCTGCAAACGTCATCGCGACCATGTCGGAGGTTGGATTTTCTTCTGACGGACTCTTCTGCTTTGTGCTGTTGTTCCTCTTGGATTGGGTTGGGACGACAATTACCGGCAAGGATCCGCGAGCCTCATCGTGGGCAGTCGCAAATTCACTAGCTAGTGAGATCATCTGATTGAGATCTAGCCTGTGGTTGTCCTACAGGAGCTTCAACTTATGTCGGAGCAATGTGCCTTTTTCCAAGCCATCAACGTAGGCGGCCATAGCGGTCTTATCATGCACTCCTACGTAGGAATTTTTCATATCCAGCCAGTGGGAGAGGTAGGCTCAAGATGTCTCGTCTTTCTCTTGCACGCACTGCTGTAGATCGCCAACAGTGTAGGGACTTTTGTACGTTCCCTCAAAGTTTTTGGTGAATGCTTCTTGCATGTCCAAGCAGTTGCATATGGACTTTTCTGGCAAGTCATCAATCCATTGGCGGGCCGTGCTCGTCAACATGAGTGGGAGGTACTTGACGACAACGTTGGGGTTTCCCCCAACGATCTCCACCGCGTTGCCGTAATCCTGCAACCACGTAGTTGGTTTTGTGGTGTCGTCATAGTGCTTGATCGTCTTGTCTATCCGGAAACCCTTGGGGTAAGTTGCGGTTCGTATTGCAGGTCCAAAGAAACGTGGTCCCAGGTACTGTCCTCCCGGGCCTCATGAATCTTGTCCAGGCGTGAGCGTGCGTCGTATGGCTCTAGGCTTCCTTTATTTTTTTTTGCCATCAGGGGAGGGGCTGCGTGAGCAACACGGCCCTCCTTCTCCATGGTGGATGCTGGGTGGCGATGGAGGCGAAGGTGGCGATGGGTTAGCCTTCTTGCTATTACCCTCCTAGGACTCCTCGCGTCTGTCGTGATTGCTTGTCAGACGTGGAGGGTCATGGCGTGACCTACTCTTGTGTCCTTGGTTGCTAGTGCTCCCCACCATGGCGGGGCTGCTTCACGTTGTCGCGGATGATGATGACATCCTAAGAGTGTCTTGGCGGAGGCATGTGATGTGGCTCAGATCACTGTAGAGCTTCGTTGGGAAACCCCAAGAGGAAGGTATGATGAGTACAACAATAAGTTTTCCCTTAGTATGAAACCAAGGTTACCGAACCAGTAGGAGGAAGGAAACGACTCAAAGGTGTTGCTAGCAACTTGGAATCCTGCACATCACAAACTCAAGACTTTGCCCCAACGAACAGTGAGGTTGTCAATCTCACCGGTTTGCTGAAAACAAAGGATTAACGTATGGTGTGGAAGGTAATGGTTGCTTGTAGAAAGTAAACAGTAATAGTGGAAGATGTATCAATGGTAAAGAGTGGACCAGGGTCGATGGTTCACTAGAGGTGTTCTCCTTAAGATAAATAACATAACATGCTAGGTAAACAAATTACAGCGGGGCAATTGGCAGGACAAAGCAATACTAGACATTCACGATCCTATGAGATTTTATTGGGCATTACAACAATATACATAGACCACCATCCAACTGTATCTATGACTAGTAATCCACCTTTAGGTTATCATCTGAACCCCCTCCAGTATTAAGTTGCAAGCAACGGATAACTGCTTTAAGCAAAGTGTGTAAGGTAAAGAATCCACTTGTTCCATGAACAAGAGACCGTTGTTTTCCCCTAGTAGCAACAACACATCTATAACCTTAGAGATTTCTATCACTTACCTTAGATTAAATAGAGACATGAACCCACTATCGAGCATAAATACTCCCTCTTGGAGTCACTAGCATCTACTTGGCCAATATAGCTACTAGAAACGGAGAGCATGCAAGATCACAAACAACACATACATGATAGAATCAATAAGAAAAAACCATTAATCAATCTAACATAGTAATCTCAATATATCGGATCCCTGCAAACACAACATGCATGATTACAAATAGATTATCTTTATCATGAACGAAGCTCACAAGATCTAAACATGGTAGCACAAAGGAGGAGATACAACCATCTAGCTACTACATGGACCCCTAGTCCAAGGTGGAACTACTCACGCTTCATACCGGAGGCTGGCATGGTGAAGAACAAGACCTCCGGGAAGATCTCCCCTCCGGTAGGGTGCCGGGAAGAGCTTCAAATCCCTCGATCTAGGGACGATGGTGGTGGCGGATATGGACTATTTCGTGGAAGATTGATCGGGTACTTAGGGTTTTGGTATCAGGGGCTTCTTATAGGCGAAGAGGCGAGGCAAGGGCAACCAGGGAGGCCGCACCCCCCAGGCACAGGCTCGGGTTTGCCGCGCGGCCAGGGGTGTGGCCCCCTAGTGGGTCCCCTCCGCTCGTATTCTGGCTTCGTGTTCCCTACGGTAAAATATTGACTTTGGCTTTTGTCCCGTCCAATTCCAAGAATATTGATTTTCTTCCTTCTTTGGAACCAAAAACAGAAGAAAACAAACAACTGACACTGTGGTATCTTGTTAATAGGTTAGTACCAGAAAGCATATAAAAACACCTCAAAGTGTAGACAAAGCAAAGCAAAGTAGATACTAAACAAGCATGGAACATCAAAAATTATAGATACGTTTTCGATGTATCAAGGTGTTCTCCTTAAGATAAATAACATAACATGTTGGGTAAACAAATTACAGCAGGGCAATTGACAGGACAAAGCAAGGCAAAAAACTGACATTACAACAATATACATAGACCGCCATCCAACTGCATCTATGACTAGTAATCCACCTTTAGGTTATCATCCGAACCCCCTCCAGTATTAAGTTGCAAGAAACGGATAACTTCTTTAAGCAATGTGTGTAAAGTAAACAATACAATTGTTCCATGAACAAGAGATTGTTGCTTTCTCCCTAGTAGCAACATCACATCTACAACCTTAGAGATTTCTGTCACTTCCCCGGATTCAATAGAGGCATGAACCCACTATCGAGCATAAATACTCCCTCTTGGAGTCACTAGCATCTACTTGGCCAAGATTGCTACTAGAAACGGAGAGCATGCAAGATCTCGAACAACACAAACATGATAGAATCAATAAGATAGAATCATTAATCAATCTGACATAGTAATCTCAATATCCATCGAATGCCCGCAAACACAACATGCATGATTACAAATAGATGATCTTCATCATGAAAGAGCTCACAAGATCTAAACATGGTACCACAAAGGAGGAGAAACAACCATCTAGCTACTGTATGGACCCATAGTCCAAGGTGGAACTACTCACGCATCATACCGGAGGCTGGCATGGTGATGAAGAAGGCCTCCGAGATGATCACTACCCTCCGGCAGGGTGCCGGGAAGAGCTTCAGATCCCCCAATCTAGGGATGATGGTGGCGGCGGTACGGCTTGTTTTGTGGAGATATGATCAGATCCTTAGGTTTTGGCATCAGGGGGATTATATAGGCAAAGGGGGAGACCGAGGGGGTGACCGAGGTGGCCATGCACCCCTAGGCGCGGCCTGGCTTGGCCCGCGTAGCCAGGGGTGTGGGCCCCTCGTGGACGTCCTCCGTCTCGTCTTCTGGCTCCATGTTCTCCTCGGTGAAATATTGACTTTGGCTTTCGTCCCATCCAATTCCGAGTATTTATTTTCTGGCTTTTCCGGAACCAAAAACAGAAGAAAACAGGCAACTGGCACTGTGACATCTTGTTAATAGGTTAGTCCCAGAAAACGTATAAAAATACCTCAACGTGTAGACAAAGCAAAACAAAGTTGATACTAAACAAGCATGCAACATCAAAAATTATAGATACGTTTATGACGTATCAGCATGCTCGTACGGTGGTGAGATCTTGGGTATTCGTGATGTCGGGGGGACCGAGGCGGTGGAGATGGGCGACGAGGATGAGCCTTGCCTCCGTGGTCGTAGGATATGGAGATAGCGTCCTTCCTGTTGCGCGCATCCCTCCATATTCGTTCTGATGAACCCGTCTGGGACCCGACATCATAAGGAGATCTCTCCCTTGGGGGCTTAGGGTTGCTAGACTGGCAATATGTTGCGTCAGACTCAAGCCTCTGAGAGGTGGACTTTTCCTGCTATTTGACAACCTTTGACACAAGGTCATAGACCTGTTCCACAGCTGCGGGTGATCTATCCTGCCCCAGTAGGGTTTTGGCGAGGATAGGAGTGGGCATGACCTGTCTGCCTTCTCTATCAATGTATGGCTTGGCTTGTGGAGGCTTCGAGGTATCCCATCCTAGGTTGCGTCGTACACCAAGATCATTGATAACGCGAGTCGGAGCTTTCCTAGCCTTCTGCTACTTGAGCAAAGTCTTGTACTCAGCATCCATGGATTTAGTTGTCTCGATTGTTTTTTGCGCTTTGGCCAGATCTCGATCTCGCTTTGCGCCCTGCTCCGCGATGGACTGCGCTTCCTCCAATAGCTGCTGGTGCTTCTCATCAAGATGGATACGTTCCGTATATGAGTCACAGTCATGGGCTCAACGAGCAAATTTCCGTAAATCACTTTATCAGCTGGAGTGACTTGGGCGGCCGCAAATGTAGGTGCTGGAGGCGGTGGATTTGCGGTGTTGGGGTTACTCGGACTAATGTTGAGTTCCCGCGACTGTTGTGGATTCGGTGGAGGGGGCATGACCTTTGAATGATCATTGTCAGTAGCATCAGCTGGTCCCTTCCCCTTGTCCAACGGTTTAGGGGGATCTTGTTCGGTTTGGTCTTCTTCCATCACACTCCCAATGACGACGAACACCTCTCGGGATGTGATGGCCTTGTCGGCCTGCTCCTCGCGCTTGGTATCCTCCTCCATCTCCTGCATAGCAGAGTCGAGTTCCTCTAGGTTGATATCCATCCCCTCCGAGTCCATGCTGATGTCGGTGTAGAGTGGGTCCAAAACAGAGTCGGAGGGTGCGGGGGCTTCCTCGATGACAGAAGAAGATGTTGAGGCTGCAGGGAAGTTGACTACAGGCGGTGGTTGCAGAGGCTGTGGCAGCGGTGGCCCGGGTATGGCAGTGATCTTGGCCTGAGCAGCTGCATTAATGGCCGCGTAGTTGCTAATGGTTGTGATCATGCTCTCGAAGGTGAGGAGACCCGCGGCCTGTTGCCGCCTTAGCGTATGCCGGAGAAGTGTACCGCGATCCAGTCCTTCAACGAAGTGATAAATAGCATCATCACTGGGGTAGTGCTCCAGATTAGCCCGTATAGGGAGCCATCTAGCAAAAATGTAGTCGCGGGGGTTTTCACCCTCTCTCTGAACACAACGCATCAGATCGAAGATAGTCACGACGCCAATGAACTGTGATCTCTGCTTTCCAGACGCACGAGCGAAGCCGACGGATTTGCAACGATCTTCCACCATTATATCCTACACAGGTGTGGTTTGGGTGGGCCTTGAATTTTTCTGATCTAAGTCGGCAAACTCCAAAGAGAGATCCTACTTTGATCCTTTCGTGAACGTATCCTGCCCATAGGCGGTCCGTGCGGGCCTTGACGATCCTCTGACCTCTAGGGAACTAGTGCCCGAGTCAGTTTCACCGATGAAGAGGTGGATGTCCCCGATTGGGACGATCGAGCAGCGGGTGGGGTTCGTCTTCTCTAGGATCCAGAACTCTTTGGGAGGGACGATCGGAATGTTGCCGGAGAAGAGAACACGGCCAATGGCTACGGTTTCGCTGATTCCCGCGAAGAGCTTTGACCTCGCCCGTTGTAGAGCCTGAAGCGCCTCTTGCCCCACGGTGAGCGCCAACTGTCGTGGTATTGCCGGCGAGTACGCCATGGAGGGGTCCTCACAGTGCGTGTTTAGAGACGTGGGATAAGGCAGAAGTTTGGCGGGTATGAGATAACACAACTTACCCAGGTTCAGATCCCACGATGGTGGCGGAATCCTACTCCTGCTATAAATCACTATAATGGCAATACGCCGAGTTACAAGGATCGGTTCGCTGTGCGCAATATGAGTTGAGTTATGCCCTAAAGGATCCTTTAGGTCCGGATTATAAAGACACCAGATCCTAGGGTTACAGGGAAAGTCCTAGCCAAACAGGTTACAGAGTCCTACACGGTATACAACTAGTCTAATGTGTCTTGCACTCCAAGGCTCCGGGTACGTTGATGACTCCACCGTAGCCTTCCTTCATTCGGCATGGGCCTCCCTTCTGGATCCATCTAACTGTGCCGCCCAGCAGGTCATAGGCTCTGCTACCAACTGTGGGCCACCCGGATTATCCAGATTAGAGACATGCAATGGTGATACCCATTTAGCATATCCCCAACAGCGATGACGTTGTAGTCCGAGATCTTGGGGATCTTGTTGCAGACTCGGCTGAACCTCTGCAGGAACTTGAAGAGGGTCTCTCCAGGTTGCTGGCACACCTGACAGAGGTTGTAGTAGGTGAGTATCACTCGTAGTCCCCTTGAAGTTCACGATGAAGAGGGAGATGAGGCCAGCCTACGAGTCGATGGATTCCTCCGGAAGGTTCATCAACTAGGTGCTGGCCGTGTCCTTCAGGAACAGGGGAAGCCAATTTTCCATGATGTGGTCATCGCCTCCCGTGGCATCAATGCCCGTGGTGTAGAGCTGTAAGAACTTGCACGGGTTGGTCGTTCCGTCATAACGTGCAGGCATCTCCGCGTGGAACTTGTGTGGCCAGACAACATGGTGGAGCCCCTTGGCAAGGGCGAGACGGCCGGTGGCCTGCACCGCCTTGTCGTTGGGGAGGGCCGCGCAATTCTGCTGACCCGCAGCGGCGATTTCTTCGGCGAGACGGTCTTCGCGCCCGTGCGGCGGCGTCGCGGTCGTGGGGGGCGAGACGATCTGGCAGCTGTTGTTCGCCGGAGAGGTGACTTGGTCGGTCTTGGGGGCCCCGTCATGGCGCTGGGCCGAGAGCGAGCCACCAGCACCCAGTGCAAGGTCCTCGCCCTTAGCCCCAAGACCTTTCGGAGAAAGGGTGGCAATGTCAAGGAGCTCGGCGATCCCGTCACACCACCTCTCCTTTCCAGGGTCGGTCGGCGGGTGATCCATGAGCTCCTGCACCATGCGCTTGGCGGTTTTGAGTGTGAGGTACTCGGCGTGGCCGTGCGAGGATGCGGTGCGGGAGAGCGAGGTGGAATTGCGCGGGGATGACAAGGACTCTCGCAACGTGCGGTAGGTAGATCCCTCGTCGTCCTTTGTCCACGGGTCCTGCTCAGAGGGGGTGCGTCGCGGAGTCGGTTCGGTCTGGGCCTTGCTCGCCGCGTGATGGAGGGAGCGCTCGGCGCAAGTCTCAGTGCAAGCCGACATGTCGCCGAGGTTGATGAAGGTCTTGAAAGCACGCCTCAGCCCCCTACCTGGCGTGCCAAATGTCAGAGATTTGTCCTGCGAAGGAACTAAGGTCTAATGAACACACAGTTCCAAGGAGCCTCGACGACGGTGCGATGGCGGAGCAAAGCACACGACATAGAGGTGACACGAGGTTTTTTACCCAGGTTCGGTACCCTCGTGAGGAGGTAAAGCCCCTACTCCTGCTTTGTTGTATTGCTCGCTTGCTTTGTGAGGGTACAATGGTGGATGCAAGTCTAGGGTTTTAGATCGCCGAGGATCAACATGTTCTAAGGTAGGAGAAGGGTCCCTTATATAGGGCAGCGTCGGGCCTCTTCCCCAGTCTTTGGGCGGGAAGGGCATCCACAGTGCCGCTCCTCGAGATCCCAGTCTAGGAGACTACTTTTCGTGGACTAGGTCTAGCACGCCGCGCTCCTCTCTATCCTCTTGTAAAGTGGCCTTCTTTAGCATCGCTTGTCTTCATCCGGCGCTCTCTGCTTTTCCCTTACACCAAAACGACAATGGGAGGGAGTCTTCCAGCACGAGGTCATCCGTCCACTTCCTACCGAAAGTAGGGCGGACCAAGTCTTGCTTTACCGAGGCAGGGCGGAAGCGCAGGAGAGGGGCTCCCCTTGTCAGGTTCCGGCTCATACCTTGCTAGGCGGAGTTACCAAATGGCCCTAGGACGCGTACCAAAGCATCCGAGGCTTCAGGACGCAATGAGGCATGGCAGCAGGCATACCCTCTGGAGGTTCATGTCCTCGCGAAGCGGGGGCCTCGCGAGGTGCGCATGGCCGAGCCAGCTCCGGAGGCATGACCGCCTCATGAAGGGGGCGTTACTCCCAGCACTGGGCCCGTCAACCAAGGGGACATGGCATCCCGGTTGCCAGGACCCGGACAATAACATCCTTAGTTAGCAAGCATAACCTTGCAATGTAACTGGCATGGAAGCATACACCTATATCTATCATCACGACAAATCATCAAGCACATGTTTTTTAAATGCAATTTGGCATGTTCTATATAACCAATCATCAAGTGGCTTCTTACGGGTATCCGCCACGTGATGTGCAAACATATTTGTCAATTGGTTGCATGAATAGAATACATGTATATAATTGTCATTAACGTGAGAGTGATTCTTGTTTGTTTTGATGACATAGAAATAATATGATTTTCTATAATAACAATTTTTCTCCTTTGCAGGTCATTTACATGTGCACTCAGTTGCTCCGTTTGGTGGTTGTTTCTACAACGATTCTAAGAACACACGACTCGGACAATTATGAACTATTTCGTGCATAATAAAAATCGTGGTTGTCCATATTAATTGAGATCTAAGTTCATGGGTCCCATGTATGTACACCCCAAAAAAATCTAAGACATGATTTAACACATAACTGCATGGCGCAAGGTGTCCGAACTTAATAGGTCCAATACGATTTATCATAGAACTGTATGTCTAAGGTGTTTGGACTTTATAGATCCACACCATACACAACTAACAAAAGAACTTTATAGATCCATGCGATGAAAAAGTTCAAAATGAATTTGAATATATTGAATATTAGAATCGTTTTGAAGAGTTCGTCGTAAGGAAGTCAATAGACCATGTGTGCATACAAAAAATGTGTAGGAATTTTTTTGTAACAAACACAAGGACGCATGTCTAACCCCGAGATCATTTGGACCATTTTGCAGCACCAAGTTCATATACCACTCTGCCGCATTCTACAGCTAGGTGTATCATTGTGCACCCGCAGGACAACTATCATGGGGATTTCAACTCGCGGGGTCCGACTTCCGGTGCGAGTGCAACACGGGGTCCAAGTTCCGTATAATCGATGGGTTTCGCAAACTTGGGCTGTCAATCACTCAGACGGCTCATTTCGAGCCGAATTCGTCTCACCCCTGCCAAATACAAACTTTCTGTCAACTGCCCTGTGAAGGAGACGTTCGGGACCTCCATGTCACTACTCTGTCCGTGACGCGAGCGCCAAGTCGGCAACCACGTAGGCAAAACGAGGAACTAGACCCCACGCAGCGTTGACAAAATTCACAAATTCACTCACTCCTTCGCATGAACCTTAGCGCCACCGGCGGCGAAATCAACTCTCCACCCAGAACGATCCCTTGGGACATTTGCCTTCCGGCGCAAAGTTGTTGCGCCCTCTCGCTGATCCTGAACTCTAATGCCGCATGTTGTTCCTACCGTTCCTAAGATTTAGCCCGCCTCCGCCGCCGGATGAGCTGAGCAGCACGGAGAATGGCAGATCATCGTACCCTAAAAGAAGTGTTGGATATATGCGGGTGAGCTACTCTTCTCTTTACTTTTCACACTAACTATAACTACAATCTATCTATTGACATGAAAGAGATAGATCAAATATAGAATTATTTGTTGGCCGAACGTTGACAGACAAGTTCTTATTTTTTTCCCCAAATTTCCGTCAACTAGGGCCCCCCCAGAGGCCCCTTACGTGGTTTTGGTACGCGTCAATGGATACCAACCACAAATACCAAATTTGAAGGCCAAGTGGAATTATGGTACTTATGTCGCTACTAAAGAAGCACCGGCGCAGATTTGCACTATCCCTGGTATGGTTGCTGCTCTGCGTAAACATATTGAAATAGGGCCGATGCAGACTGCACAGTTCAGCTTCATGGATGAACAACGCAGAAAGGTTACTATAAAGCGTGACAGTCAGATGTCCGGGTTGCTGAAATGGTTTCCGAACATTGGAATGTTTCTCCTAAAATGTAGAATAGTGGTTGTGGAAGCTGCATCCACTACAAGTGGCCCTGTTATTCAAGCTCAGGGTGGTCTGACTCGAAGCCCCGCTGATGTTAACAAAAATGTGGTTCGTCGTCTGCGCCATGCTTCTGCAGCGCAACCTCCTCGAAGGAGTGTCGTTTTGCCGTGGTGCAAGACCCTGTTGTGGATGCATGTCGTGCTTCCGTTGCCATAACTGCTGTTGTTGTGCAAACTAAGGCTTCGGGAGGCCACCCTGCTGTTGTGGAATCTGATGGTGTTATTTCTCAGCTTGCTACTGAGCCAATCCATGCTTCTGTTGTGCAAACTAAGGCTTCGGGAGGCCGCCCCGCTATTGTGGAATCTAGTGTTGTTGTTGCTCAGCCTTCTACTAAACCAATCCCTGCTGCTGTTGTGAAAACTAAGGCTTCGGGAGGCCGCCCCGCTATTGCCAGAACTGCTGGTGTTGTTGCTCAGCCTGCTACTGACCTAATCCTTGCTGCTGTTGTGCAAACTAAGGCTTCGGGAGGCCCACACTGTTGTGAAATCTGCTGGTATTGTTGCTCAGCCTGCTACTGAACCAATCCCTGCTTCTGTTGTGCAAACTAAGGCTTCAGGAGGCCGCCCCGCTGTTGTCATAATTGCTGGTGTTGTTGCTCAGCCTACTACTGACCCAATCCCTTCTGTTGTTTCCAGAACTACTGCCTTGGCGCTGGTCCTCCTCGAACCCATGGTGAAGTTCAGCGTGCTACTGCCGCCGTCGAGGCTAATCGAAGACCAGTTGTTGAGGAACAAGCCCATGGTTTGTACACTGATACTGTCATCGAACCTATCGGTGGTCTCGGTCCTAAGGAAACTGGTGATGGCAAGGTACACTTCCGTATTGATGTCGAGAAGTTTAGTGCAAAATTAGATGATGACACAGAAAAAATCGTCGACGACATTGATGTATCCGTTGGCACATACGATCCTGAAGTGGTACATATATCTGAACTGATAGCATCGTTACATGAGAAGGTGGAGTGGGAGTCCTCCCAGGAAGCACATTTGGCATTTTTTGCTTACAACAGCAAAAAGGCTATAGAATTAAAAGTTGATAGTGATTTAGCCGTATGATAAGTAGGATGAGTCGAACTAGATGGGAAGTGTACATGTTCGCGCGCCTGCTAACGGTTGGACAGGAATTTGAGGTTGGCAATGATAAAGACGAACTTTTAGAAATCATGATTTACCTGATGGAGGACCTCGCTCGACATGTTTCGAGTGACAGTGGCTTCGAACAGAGGAGAGACTTACAAAGGAGAAACATAAAGAGGAGCAGGAAGAGCATCCCCAGAAAGAGCACCCCGAAGAAGGGCATCACCAAGCAGACCATGCCAGAGGAGAGGACACCCAAGAGTTGCATGAAAAAAGGCACCACACCGCAGAGTACACCCCTGAGATCCGGTCATAATGCAACGCCAAACAGTAGCAGCAAAAAAGATAAGAGGGCCAGACTGGTGGTGAACGAGGTGGTGAACACACCCAGGAGCAACAACAAAAATGCTAAGGTGGCTCGCACGAAGGATACCACACCCAATAGTAGCGGCAAAAATGCTACCTTGAAGAGGAACACACCGCATATGTCTAGCAATAATTTCGGCGCAAAGGAGAACACACCCATTAGTGGCGGCAAAAATGCTAGCTTGATGGGGAACACGCCGCAGAGATCTGTCGGCAGGACGGAGAAAACACCCAATAGTGGCAGGAAAAATGCTAATTCGAAGGGGAACACGCCGCAGAGGTCAGGAAATGATGCCGACACGCAGGAGCCAACATCCGTGAGGGGAAACAAGGAGATCACACCGAGGAGTATCAGCAAAAAGGTTAGTTCGGTGAGGAACGCAACGCAGAGGTCAAGACCTAATGGGGCTACCATCACGAATGATACCATCAGGAAGGAGGATGTACACAAGAAGAGCAAGAGGGTTCTATACAGTCGAGATGAAATAGAATCTGATTACTATTTGTCTACCGAAGAACATGTGATGCATGACAGTGTAAGACCACCCCTTGTGGTTGCAACAGCACCAACAGAGCGTCTAGGAGAAAACAGAGTTGCCGGGGAGGTAAATTGGGCCAATGTTCCGGTCGGAGCTAGGTGCCGGGTTTGGGCTCAATCCGCACAGTGGATCCACGTTCTAGGCAGTGAAGGGGAGGTATAGGGTTGAAAGCCATGTTAACTCCTACTCGATAGCCATACGGGGGGTGCGCCATGTGCCCAAAGTCCCGCTTTGTCTTGCTTATGATTTTATGTTGATAGTGGGTGACACGCAGGGGCTACTCGCGCGTTTATTATGTTGACAGTCCAGATCCGACCTGGAGCCGAATCCACGTCGGGGGGCTGCCATTGGCTCATCAGTGGGGTCATACAATTTGATAGAGAATGAGAGACGACCAAACGCAGCACTCTGGTTCGTTCCGATGATGCCACCAGCTCTAGAGGCCGGTTCACCGGAAGTTCCCGCGGTGTAAGACTACTTTGCTTATTTGTGTAAGAACAAGTTAAGACTATGTGTGTAAGACTAAGTTATGCCTAACTGCATAATATTCAATGAAGCCCATCTTTTCTTTCCCTGCTCACAACAGCAGAATTGCAGCATAGAACATACAAGGGTCATGTGTATACCAGACATTTTGCTCGGGATAACAACCACTTCAAGTTAATTGCAGTTTTAGGTTGGCAGAACCGCCGACAGTGTTATTGTTATAAATGTGTACGTATTTGAACGCATCACTAGAATGTGCCACCTATTGATGATTGATGACATGGATCTAGCTTCTCTTTGCGTATTTGCATTCAATCGCTCATGGATCAGAATTACTACATGTACATAGAAAAACAGTAAAACTGAAAGAGGTACAACACGTGATCTTTTTGAAACAAGTTCATCCGTTGTATTACAGGCACACCATACAACTTGCACTTGCATATAATTCATAGACAGAGAATACAACAGGACCAGACCCACAGGATCCATCAATCTAATCTGATGGGTAGCCGTCGTAGTAATCATAGTGGATGGTTCCATATTCGCCATAAGGTGGCACCATCTCCAGCTCAGAAAGATCGACGGTACTGCAATACACCGCCAACAATCAATCGAGTTCGAAAGGACGGTCATTGTGCCATAATCCTCCTCCTCCAATCCCATGGACAACCCTTGGCTCCTCTTACCACGCAAGAGCCTAAAAGTTGTAAGATCTAATCTGTTATAGGTCCGGATAGTAGATGCTGCCGGCCCTGGGTACCTTGGTGCTGTCGACGCAGATGCACCGATTATCAGGAACGAAGAGAGCACGGCTGCCAATGCCTCTGACCGGCTGAAGGACACGGTTCTGTGTATTAAGCCGGTAAACAACGGGCCTGCCGCCGTAGACCGGTCCACTCACAACAAACAACAACTCCTCGTCGGACTCGATGAGGTAAAAACGATTCTCTGGGTACCGGCAGCCCGGAACAGGGCCTTCGATGGTGGCATGCATCTTCAGGGTCCGTGCGGAGCGCTGCATCTAGACATCTCCATGAGCATCACCAGGCATAGTCGAGAGGACAAACTCGTATCTGTCTACGACGAAAACATCACCAACGTAAGAAGTCATGCTTCGGAGTTCCGCGAAGTCATTCGGCGTGTACCGCCCTTCACCAAAGACCAGGCAACTGCCTTCCTCCATGCCTCATCCGCCCACCGAATGATGGTGTTCTGAAGGTTTGATGTAAACACCATCAACGACGGGAACATCGTCACAACGACAGAAGCCAGCTGCTCGGTCGGTATCTCCACCCTCAGGCGCTTGATAAGGGTTTGTACAACCATGTCTTATACGGCTGCACCCTCTGTCCAAGCACAAGGAGGCCGTCGGTTGTGCTACCGACGTAAAAGTACCTTTCAGAGACATAGAGAGGAAGAGAGAGAGAGAGAGAGAGAGAGAGAGAGAGAGAGAGAGAGAGAGGAGAAGCAGAGATTCAGTCAAGGTAAACAGACAGAGATTTAATCAAGGTAAACAAGTAGATGGATAAAAAAAACTTGAAAAACATATCGTATAGGAGGTGAGCGCAAAAAAAAGCACCTGCGAATAATCCGACTAATCTTCTTATCAAGGTAGCGGCCGGTTCTCACGTTCAGTAACGTGATGGCGGCATCGTCTACCCGATACGACACCGACAACTGGTGCTCTAGAACAATCCAGTTGGCCGGTATAAAGCGCTCCTCCGTGAAGCCGCGCCAAGTGCCGCAGACTGCCCGGAAGGCGGCGTAGTAGTCGAAGTCGTCCGTCGATAGGAAGATGTCACCTATCTTCTGCACGACTCCCTTAGGGAGATCGGCCCACGGCGAATCCTGCTGCTTGTTTCCGGCCATGGATGATGGTGTTCGTGTGGTCTCAGTCCCGTCGAATGGCAGAGGAAGCGGTTCCAGAGACAGAAATTTATTAAAGAAGGCCTAGGAATAGGGATGGCAATGGGGCCCCGAAACCCGCAAACCCGATGGATACCCGCCTTAAATGGGGAGGGTTTGGTAAAAAGTTAGACCCGCCAAGTTTAATGGGGCAGGTATGAGGGTGGCAAACCCATACCTGCAGACCCGCAGACCCGCTCTAAGCCTTAATTCTATCCCTAATAATCATATGACTAACCACACGTCCACGCGGGCCATGCACGCAGACAACACACATCACATGCACACGCTGGAATATGGAGTCCTGAAGACAGGACACGCACGCACGCGTCCATTTCCACCAAACCCATCCTACTATCTCATTGTTTTCTTCCCGCATGCGTCAGCATCGCTCCCGTCTCATGCGCTGGTGGGTACGTGCCGGGGCCCCGAACCCGGCCGGGTCGCGGGTATGGTAAGAAATGAGACCCAACAACTTAAATGGGGCGGGTATGGGGGGACCGGACCTGGCCCCGAACCCGGAGGGTGCCATCCCTACCTAGGAATGACAAGGAAAGCGTGTGGAAACGAGAAGACCGCATACACACAGCAACCGCAAGCCCAACCGTCAACGACCCCGCATGCAATCTCTCTTGTCGGTTCGGTTCCTGTCAAGTAAATGCGGGGGGTTGCTAAACGGGCAATTTAATGCGGGGGGGGGGGGGGAGGGGGAGGGGGGGTTGCAGTTTCAAGTTTACTAGTATCCAGGAAAGTAAGGTGCCACGATCATATAAAATGAATAGCTCATACAAACAGCTAGCAACACTGTCGACAGTGTTATTGTTATGAATGTGTACATATTTGAACGCATCACTATAATGTGCCACCTATTGATGATTGATGACATGGATCTAGCTTCTCTTCGCATATTTGCATTCAATTGCTCATGGATTTTTCCCATATTTTTTGGTAATGGCTGATGAACTCCACTCTCTTGGTAACATGCTTCGTCAACTGAGTCCTTGTTGATGCAATGCAAAGTATAGACTATGGTCTTCATTGTTATCCTATTTAGGTTCTATGTTTTTCTTCATCGTGAAGCTACTAAATTCAAATGAAAGTCTAGTAAACAACATATCACTACATGTTTTCTACTACCACAATCACAAGAAGAAAACTGGATGGAATTTCACCTTGTTGGCATTGTGCCGAACAGATTGGATGTGGCCTTGGCGTTCGGAGAGTAAGGCGCCCTGGATGGTGCGGGTGCGACCACGGCGACGACGAGCTCGGATTTTGAAGAAGGACAACGGGACCGAAATCTCGTCCCGGTGTCGTGCCATGGGTCGAGCTCCGGTTTGGGATGAGGAGGGCGAGACCGATCAGGTTCAGCCGGGTGCCGGATCTCGCCGCTAAAGAAATTCCCTCCCAGCTCCGCGCCATGGCGGTGACCACAGATCGCCCATTTGGGAAAGAAGAAGGCCGGGTCAAAAAGACCGTTCGAACACGAGGGCGCCAGCGCTGCAAGTCTACATGGTAGCCAGGGTGGCAGTGACTTAACGGTCAAAAGTGACAGGCGGGGCCCAATTTGCGGGCGTTAGCGAGTTTTCCCATGTTCAAACGGTTTGTTGAATTTGTGCCGAAAAAGACCCTTTGAACAGGCATGCCAACTCGGGGTATCACGACCGACGAAGTCGGACCCCGCGTTGCCTTGACGCTTCAACTTTCAAGCCGCAAGTTAAAAATCTCAACTATCGGTGCCACCCGTGCTATTGTTTCTTAATCAAAATGATTTTTTTATTTTCTCTGGTTCATATTAATAGCATCCATTTATGTAGATTCATATGTATCTAGTTATGTATATTTAGACTAAAGATGTATTTGTATCTAAACAAAATTAAGGCCATTAATATAAATAAAAAAAGCTTTAAAAACTGCGACGGCACTAACTGGATTCGCGAGCAGACTCCACACACCCTACTAATTGAAAAAGAGTGACATGCCACGCTGTACCCATTAAAGCAATGTGTAGTACTACCACCGTACCACGTCTCGAGTTGAACAGTAAACTCACCGACCACGAATCGAAGTCGGACAAGTTGCCCAAAGGCGGTTCATCAGGAGAGGTGCGTAGCAGGAAACAAACCTTGTCGGATTCGTACTGCACGCGCGAAGATATAAGTCCGTGGACCCTGCTCGCTGAGATGCAATATTCCTCAACTCCTCGCCTCGCCTCTCTACAACCATCTTTTCCGGCGTGCTGAGTGCCCGACGCGACTCACCGTTCATCTCCGTCGTCGTACGTGACCAGTCAATCTCAAGAGAAGGACATGGCGGTGTACTACCCGTACAGGAGCGGCGTGGACTCCTTTTCCCTGCCCGTGGCGGCGCCTTCCATTTCCGTCGGCGAGCTGAAGCGCCTAATCATGGGGACAAGCCGCCACGGCCACGGCCGGACACGCGGCCGCGGTCCTAGGGAGGACATCGCGATCTCCGACGCGCAGACCGGTGAGGAGTACACGGAAGACAGCGCGCTTGTCCTGCGCAACTCGACGGTGGTGGTGCGCCGAGTCGCCGGGCCCCCGGCCGATACCATCGTGCCGTCGCCATCCACTCAACGCCCCAAGGCGAACCAAGTCTCATCGTCGGATTCTGCTGCCTCGAGGTCGAGCGTGTCGGTGGGAACCGAGGAGGACGAAGAGGCCAAGGCTATCAGCGCGGTGATCGACGGCGCGGAACTCAAGTGGGAGGGGCCGTCATGCTACGATCATCGCGGAAGGGCGCCGCCGGCCGGGTACGTGTGCCACAGGTGCCGCGTCCCGGGCCACTTCATCCAGCACTGCCCCACCAATGGTGACACAAGATTCGACTTGGCAAATAAGGCGGCGGCGCTCTCCCCAAAGCCGGAGGCACCAGTCGACGACGCCATCCCGGCTGATCTCCACTGCAAGATTTGCAAGAAGGTAATGGCCGACGCGGTGATGACGAGCAAGTGCTGCTTCAGCAGCTTCTGCGACCGGTGCATCAGAGCACACATCGTCACCAATTCCAAGTGCGCGTGCGGGGCGCAGGCTTGCGCGGACGATCTGATCCCCAACCGGGCGCTGCGCACCACCATCTCCAACATTCGCGCCTCCTCGAGGGCCAGCAGCGCTTCCGGTGGACGAACAGAGAAGCAGAGGAGCTCCGTCGGCAGCAACGTGGTCGCGACGTCCACGCCTCAGACGCAGAATCCGGCCGCCTCGCAACGCAGTCAGCTCTCTTCCAAGAATGGCGCCGACTCGGAGCACGGCGACGGAAGCGAATCGACGTCGGCTCCAGCGGCGGCGCATGAGCCAGGAAAAAAGGTGCAGGACACAGCGGAAGCGCGTGCCGGCGCCGTCGACCATGCCGGGCATCACTACGGCCGCTACGACGTTTCTCCGTTTTCCCCGGCATGCTACGATCCTGCTTTCTTTGGTGGGATGCCGTGGTCAGCTGATCCTTCCATGTACTGCGGCTACGGCGGCATGCCTTACGCTTACGGTGGCGGCGGTTACCCAATGGGCCCGCACCATGTCGACTCCATGGGCAACATGATGGCTTCGTATGGCTACCACGGTGAGCGCCACGACGGCAGGAAGAGGACTCGATTCGACGATCAGAGGCAGCAGGGCCCTGGTTTCAAGAGAAGGTGCGGTGGAATCAGACCACAGGTCGCGTTAGTTCTGACGTGAAGACCCTGAAGCTGGACAGTCTGAGAGGCCTTGATTACTTCTGTAGTTATTCAGAATGCCTTGCACTGTAAGTGGTGGATTATGATTCAAAGAGCTGGATGCGTAACTGTAAGTGTACGTGGTCATTTGCAGCTCCCGTCTTCCACTCTTTCATGTAACTGTACCATCCCAACTACTCCCTCCGTTTAAAATATAAGATGTTTTAGGTCTGTGAAGAAGATGAATCTAGACTTGTTTCAGTATATAGGTTCACTTAACTTTGGAATGAATCTATACACTAAAAGAAGTCTAGATTCATTTTCTTTACAAACCTAAAACATCTTATATTTTGAAACGGAGAGAGTATATAGCAAGAAAAAGAAACTGTGCCTCTTGAATTTCATCCTGTCAATAAGGGATACATTTGTTATGTATAATTGCAAGGGATGAAGCTGAAAATGGTGTATGCCCTTCTTGTATTTGTGCTAATTGCCGTTTCTAATTGAAAAGAATGCGGAGTAATTGTTAGTTTTTGTGCTTGTTCTCTATAATATCGGGGAACATCTAAATTATTGGCTTCCTCTCTATGAATTGCTGCTTCCAGTGCTGTAATATTTTTTTTGACAGTTTTTTTTTTAGAGATCCAGTGCTGTAATAGGAAGCGTACGTATCATCGTGATATGTTTATGCTCACGTCAGATTTACTTTTCGGCTGAAACATGGCATCGCATCTTGTGCCGAGCAAGTGTTTTCATAAATGCATACTCTTCAGAAAATAAGAATCATATTTTTAGAAAGTGAGGTGGTCCTAAGGCGACATTGGCGCTTCCATCTTGAAAGAGTGCTTGCCGCCCAATCTTTCATGCCTTCTCCAATATGGCCACGGTGTGTCATTTTTCGATAAACAGCGTTTCAATGTTTCAAAATGGCGCGTCAAAGCAATGCAGTCGCAAACATATCATACACACGCCCCTGCATAACGAGATGCACATAAAGTAGGGATGTGTGGCTACTGAGTGTTGGTGGTCCATTTTGTTTCAAAAAATAAAAAAATCATAATTTTTTTTACGAATTGCATAAAAGAATCTTGAATCTACTCAATGATGTATGCTACAAACTTGCAAAATCTCAACTTGAAATAATCTATATTCTGAAATACACAAAAATGAAGTATAGAGAACAATGTGTATTTCATAACACGAAAAATTATTAGATTTTATCATTTTTGTGTAGCCCAGAGTTCAAAGAAATTTGCGTTCGATTTTCCATGTTGTTGGATACATCATTGACAACATTCAGACTTTTTCAGATGTTTTTGGAACTTGTAAATATGATTTCCGAATTTCTTAAAGTCACTCTGGAGCCAGAAAGAGTCAGATGCACGCAACACTTACAACAAACACACACTAGAAAGTCACTCAAAAGTTAAAGCATAACACGACATGGATTGACATAAAATGAAGACAACACATATATGATGCATGAGGACAGATCTGAAGATTACACCGTCATTCATAATGGTAAATGGTGACCTGCTCTATCATAAGTACTGTAGCTCCGTGTGTGTTCACTACGCCGCAGGCAAGACCATATGCGTGCATGCAACAGAACCTATTTATACTTATGTCTAAATCGCTGACATCATTCTAATATTTGTGATAATTCTCAGTTACAATCTAGTTGCAACTCATAAAATTTGTACTAATTCTCAGTTACAATCTAGTTGTAACTCATTAAATTCTCAGTTACACGCGAGTTGCAACTCATGTATAACTTCTATTTTACACGTATCACAAGATAAATCGACCGGTGAAAGAGACGACTGGGACTTAAGAAGTTCTCAAGCGCCTGAAAATTATCAAATCCGTTATGGAATAATACCTCCTTCACGGTTTGCAGGGCGCCTAATCAAATTTGGGTTTTTCCAAAACTATAACGTTCCTAGGCGCATAAGAATTAATTATTAATTAATATGGCACCTTTCCTTTCAACTTCCTATGCATGCAACAGTATTATTAATTAATGTGGCACCTTTTCTCTCAACTTCCTATGCATGCAAGAGTCTTCCACCAATGCATGCACCTTAACCGCTCACTAATCTATACTATTAAAAAGATTGAAACCGTTCGTCACGCTAAAGATTTTCCGTCTACCAGTAAAAGACGGTTTTGCCCCTGCCGTTTGGACTAAATCACCCACGTTGCCACCGTGAAAACTGAACCGAACAGTTCCAAATAATGCAAGGTTTCTGTCCACCGTCCGTCATATAGAATTGCCCCTGTAGTTCGGTGGTATTTACAGCCACTGCCACCGTAAACAAAACTGTTCGTATGTTCGGTTATTGTTTCCATCCCGACCTAACGAACCATGTACAGAGAGCGAGAGGAATTTTTCCCCACTGGCCGCCATGGATCTCCGGCGCGCGGCGCCGAGTCCCTCATCGCCCTGCTGCGTACGGCGACGCGGCTGAGGTGGAAGGAAGAGCTCCTCCCCCTGTCCCCCATCCTCGCCAGCCCCGTATCCTCGCCCATGGACGACCGCATCCCGTGGCGACCAATAAACGTGTGTAGCACGATGGCGAGCCTCCGCTGACGGCCCATCCTTGCCATCCCAGCATCCTCGCCGGAGGACGGCCGCATCCTGTAGCGACCAACGAGCAGTAGCAGAGGTTGAGATCTATCTCACTCACCCAGCGTCTCTCTCTCTCTCTTCCCCCTTTATCACTCGACCATCGATGGTTTTCTTTCGCTGCTGCTCCACGCCGTGACAAACGCCATGTTGCAAATCCACGCCGTGAGCTAGGAGCCGGGAGAAAGATGAAGCCTCCCAACTTTATCCACTCGAATCAATTCCCCTGAAGGACAGAGAAATAAACCAGGGGAGGGGCGACGGCGACCGGCTGCTGAATGAGGTGCAGGAGGCTGGCGCTGGTCTACTTCACGGAAGAGGAGAGCCGCCGCTGGGTCACTTTCCCTTCATCTCGCGCCGCTTCTCTGCCCGGTTGAAATTGTGAGTTCAGAGTGTCACCCCTTCTTTCTTCATTGCATGGCATTCAGTATTGACAAGTTAGCATTCATCTGCAGTGGCAGAAGCTCATCAGGTGTATAACCTGCAACTTTCTCAATTTCGGTGGCCCCCATGGTACTTCCAGCACAGTATTTTCTAGGAGAAATGCTAACTGAGTACATGGTCAGAGATGAAGAGTACAAAGAGATGTGTAGGCTAATGAGCACCATTTGTCGTCTCCTGAACGACACTCAACGCTTGAGGTATTTAGCAATCTGTCTATAGCAATTAGCTTCAAATTGGGAAGCTTCTGACAAATGATGTATCGTTTCAGAGGGAGTCTGGAGAAGGTAAACTGAACGGTGTTTCACTACTAATTCATCTCAATGGTGGTTCTATGTCCATATAAGAGGCTAAAAATGCAATGCGGAAATCAGTACTCGCATGTCCGAGAGACTTGCTAAGGTTGGTTCTTAGAGAAGATAGTGTTGTTCCAAGGAAATGCAAGGAACTGTTCTGGAGGCCAAAGAGAAAAGTACATACCTTGTGCATCAAGACGGTTCTTTGAAGATTTTGCAGCTCAACATATATTAAAGTACCAAATGTTTCGGTGTTGGTTTTACCTCTGATATAAGCTTCCTTAGATTTTGCAGTGTGTTGGTCACTGTTTGGACGTGTTCTAGACAGAAATCGGGGCTACGAGTTTATATAGTTCATTTAGTTCAAAGTATGCAACCTGAAAACTAGCTCCCGTTTTGGTCATGGGCTCCTGTTGATTCATTTCGTTTACTGTCGTCATTACAGGATGCAAGGGTGCACAAGAAATACGTCCAGTCATTTGATACAGATTCAAAGCTTTGCCGCAAAGATTCAGTTGAGTGCCGAAATAAAAAAATTCAGCTATCCATACAAATGCAACTCTGACTACACTTTCCCCTTTTTAGTTACCAGCAGACAACACAGAGTTTTCGTGTTTACATAGCAGTAGGTAGGTAACTTCATCATTTTGTTTGTACATCAGAAGATCAGTGTTGAATTTGTTGTTACTTGTAATTTCTATGCCTACAAAATTCAGTCCAGAGGTCCAGGATGATATCCGATGTGGACAGGGCTAGGCGATACCGAAGTGGGTATGGTTGAGTTACATATTTAAAACGCACCTTGGTTGACCAATGCCAGCAACCCAAACATGCACACCCTGCCAAGTGCCAAAAAGTCTGGATATCTTCATCCCGTGATGAAACGCTGCACGTTGGAGGACACCGACGAGCAACAACCGGGATGCAGCTGAAGTGCTAGAGGGTTATGTCTCTCCTTTAGGACGAGAGTGCAAAAGTTGGTATTTCCATGAGCAGAGTGAGGTCTGCGATAGGAGCGGCACCCGCAACGCGAGGACTCACTCAAAGAAGAAGTCCATGGTCATACCGTGGGTGATGTCTTTGTTGTCGACCACATAGTTAAGGGCCATCGCTTGTCGCTGATGGACTTCGCCGCGCGTAGCCCAGTGCTGGTTTGCCCCGACGCGTTTGAGAGCCATGTGGCAACATCAATTTTCAGTTTGGAGTTGTCTTCGCCGATGCCTCGTTTTGCTTCTTCATGGAAAGGGATCGTAGATATCATATTTTCGAGAATTGTCCTATCTATCCTGTTCTTCTGTTCTAAATAATTGACTGACAAACCACTTCTATTGTCCCGTAATTTTCATATCGCACTTCTAAAATTCTAAAGTTGATGTGTTGTGATTTCCAATATACGGTGCAAAAGAGAAGCCAACGAAGGACTCCCTCAATTTGGATACGATATACGTATGGATATGTATCAGATTCAATATGACGCTGTAGCAACGCACGGACTTTATGCTAGTATGACTAATTTTTAGCCAATACGTTCACGTCTAGGTCCGTATAATTTTTGTAGAGCGCCTTGCAAACCGTGAAGGAGGAAGTATCCGCGTCAACCCTGGGCTTGGTATACGAGGCCAACCATCTGAAGACGAGGTCCCACGGCCGGATGCACACAGAAGACAGATGAACCAAAATGGGACCCGTGAAATTGACATATTCTATATTTAGAATTCGAGGTATACAAGGCATATCGAAAAGTCACATGTAAGTCAAACCCGAAGCTCATGGACCCGTGACCCATATATTCGAAGCACAACATGGCATCGAATCTTGTTTGGTCAATTTCCTGGAATTGATGGAATGTGACGGTCATGGGTCAGGAGGTGAACGGTCGTAACTAACTTACTAGCAATCGTGGGGCTGGGAACGTGAGATTCGACCTAACTAGAATCAATATGTGATTAGAGGAAAATTAAGTATGTTATTACTAAGGTCCCACTTGTTAAATACTGGACGGTGCATGGGTGATCACATACTCATACTCGCTCTATCAAATAGGTATGATATTTTCCCATTTATACCTATATAAGGGTACATTTTTGTCCCATACTTGTACTAATACTAGTAAGATTTTACCCACCGGGTAAACGGGTAATGGGTGTCAAGCTTCATGCACTAGCCAACGCAATCAAAAGTCCGAACTGATGGAAAGGGCTAGTGCAATCCACTTATACACTTCAACACCCTCTCTCACGTGTGACGGGAAGAAGTCAGCACGTGCAACCGGAAGAGAGCGACGGCACGCGAAACTCACGTATGACTCAAGAGGCCGATACGTGGACATAGAGGGGTCAACAGCAATTTTAGGATAAATTGCGAAAGCCAGGACTCGAACTCGAAACCTTGCTCTGATACCATGTCAAGCTTCATGCACTGGCCAACGCAACCAAAAGTCCAAACTCATGAAAAGGGCTAGTGCAATCCACTTATACACTTCAACAATGGGTACCCGTCGTTACCCCTATCCTAGCTAGCTCTAGCTCGCCCTATTGGATTCATTTTAAATTCCTCGAACGACACCGGTTCCACACTCCCACTACTCGTCTCAAGAGCAACATGTCCATGCGTAAATGTGAGTTTCGTGCTCCGAACGTGCAACAAATTTCCTCACATCCCACTGTTCACTTGTAGGTCAACGAAGAAAGTTGGAGACGACGTATAAGTGGGACAAATGGGATAAGTGGAATCCCACTTCCACATCTCTCTATTCTAAGGATGTGTTTAAGAGAGCTCCACTCTAGTATATGTGAACTAAATAGGACAAGTGAGATCTCACTTATTTTCTTAATAAACCCACTTATTTTAAAATTAGAATAGACTTCAAAGCCGATGGGCCGGCCCTCGACATATAACTCCAACTACGCCGATGGCCAGGATCATGACATAGATCCGCACCTAGGAGCCCCAGATTGCACCATATGGAGCGCTTTGCTGCCTAGGCAGTCGGCATACCTCCCGATGCTATCAAATGGCCAGCATCGGTACATGTTTTGTCGGTGGTTAATGTTTGCCGACAGCTATGAAGTAGTCTCTGATGGCCACGTGTATGACAACGACCGTGTGTTGTCTGCCTGACTAGCATTTTGCCAAGGGAAACCATTGGCATATCTACATGCAGAGGGTATTTTGGTTGTTGCCGCTGGCTTTAGGCCCTCAGCATAAAACTCGAATCTTTTAGTGAAACAATAATTGTCTCATGCTTACGTTGGAGGAAAGAGACATGTCCACCCCATGCAATTCTTGGGCAATCCCTCCGATCCTCCCAAGTAACTGAAAATTGGTCTACGTGGCCTTTCCGCTGGAAATGGTGGCGGGAAAGGAAAAATATTTGCATACGGCAAAGTTTAAGCGGTAATTTTTTGACCCTACCGGGAATGTAGGCAGGAAAATCTTTACCGGGTGTCCGTCAGAGGGCACTCGGCAAAGATTGATTCCGGCACGATGCCGTTAGCCGCGCGGGAAGGCATGTGGCATTAATTTTGTGCCGTGTAATATTCTTTGTCGTGTTTTCTTTTGAAATTTTGCCATGTGCATTTGCTGCACCTTGTTTAAAACCTTTGCCGCGTGTCTTGTTAAACTGTGTCATGTGCGCAAACTTTGTCGAGTGCTATACACGGCAAAAAGTCTTTGCCATGTTCCGGGAAATTAAAGCACCCGGTAAAGACTGATATACTCAACAAAAATGAATTTTCCCGTAGTGTGGGGTGCGTCGCAATGTGTGGTTAATATGTTCTCACAGCGTGGAAAACTTTCACGTCTACTCAGCAGATAGAGAAAGGTTATACGAGTAGTTTCTAAATCATTTCATGTCCCCCAATTCTCAACAAGAGATATGACCTATACTAAGAACAGCGATGATTGATTGGTGCAGCAGTAGCACCCTGACAAAGTAGCAGTCAGCAACTGGCACCGAAAGCACAGAATCTAATTGGAGATTGCAGGTGCTAAGCAAAGAATCAACGGCGCCTAACATGCAATGCTGACTGGATCGTTCTCAGCGAGGCCCTGGGATGAGTCGAAGGAAGTTTCCTAGGCATTGCCAGTGACCATTCAGTCAAAGGCCATGCACGCACGCGTGACCTCACGCTGCCTGTGTCATGGCGATGACGACTTGCGTATATATCTGCAGTAGTACTAGTAGCCATGTCTCCCTTTGTTGCTCCCTCTCATTCGAGTATCTACCATGGCCACCAGGTCGTCGGGAGTCGGGACCCACCCCCATGTTTCTTCCATGGAGCTTCCTCCTAGCTAGTCCTGCCGTCCTCACTGCTTTTACGGTTTTCCTACTACTTTTCCACCCGAGCGATAAGAATGGGAGTACCCACCACAAGCAAACACCACAACTTACTAATTAATTACCGAACCCTAGGCCTACGCTAAGCTTATAGCAGTGGACGCTGCACACTAGCTGGGTCTTGGTGTTGTAGTTGCATGTCATCTTCAGGCGGCGGCGGCGGCGGGAGAGACGTGCCGTCGGAGAGGGCGGCCGCGGCGGTGAATGACCTGATGGAGGTTCGCGAGGGCGCGACAAGGCTCAAAGGCTGGCTGGAGAAGCAGTCGTCGGAGTGGACGGAGCTTATGGACGGGATGCTCATCAAGCTGTCCAGCGCTCTGTCGGCGTTGGACACGGGCTGCGCAGCAGGAACATCGGCGGCCGGGTCGTTCGACGGAGTACTCAAACCGACGGCGGAGAGCGCGGCCAGGAAGACAAGGAAACGCAGCTTCAGCAGGAGGTGAAGTGAAACCCTAACTCCGTACTATCACACATATAGGCAGAATAATTTGCCCATTTGTGTGCTTAACTTCCGTGTGATCGATGCTAATTTTGATTATTTTCCATTAATTTTGCTATGTGAGCGTATGGCAGGTCGCTACGCTCCTCTGGCACACGAGTAACTCACACGCTGATTGATGGTCACATCTGGCGGAAATATGGGCAGAAGGAAATCCAAAACTCACCTCATGCAAGGTATGTACGTAGGAGTGTTTTCAGGGACGAAGCACGATAATAGAACAATTCCTCTTTTGCGCAGGCGCGCACCTCTGATTTGTTCATGGTTCGATTTTCCAGGAGCTATTACAGATGCACGCACAAATCAGACAGAGGCTGCGACGCCAAGAGGCAAGTCCAGACCTGCGACACCGATCCGTCCAAGTACGCCATCACGTACTACGGCGAGCACACCTGCACCACGGCGCCGATGGTCATCATGGCCGCGAACGACGACCGCGGAAGAAACAACCTCGTCAGTTTCGCGCGGACATTTCCTCAGCTGGCCGACAAGCAAGAAGAGGGAGCAGCCCCTACCCAGCAGATGTCGTCCTCTTGGTGCACGAGCGACGGCGTGTTCAGCACCTCCGGCGCCGATCCGTTCGCGCAGACGGACGAGCTCGCCGTCGTGGTGGGATCTGCCGGGAGGACGTCCTCGACCGTAGGGTCGGTGCTGGACTACGGCGGGCTTGGTGACATGGCCGTGGGAGGCGGCCAGGGCGGCGGCACGAGCAGCTTTCCGTCGTCGCCGAGCAGCCTCGAGTTCATGGTGAACTCGCTGGGAGATGAAGACTTTTTCGGCCGGTGCGATCCATGACACAAGGGATTGAACCGGAGGCGGTGGTTTCATCGATCAGTTCACTTGCACTGCTGGCATGCGGGTATGCAATTATGCATGCACTGCATAGCAGTGTGCATGATGTTTGTATGCGCATAGTATGCTTGCGCATGAATGTAATTAACTAGTGTACAACTTCTTTAATATGTAAGTAATAACCAGTGTACAGCTGATTTTGGATAGATTACCTTCCGGAAGTTTAGTACAGGTCAGTTTGTGCAAGAATCTTTGAGTAATCGTTTGCAAAATCTAAGACGTCTTAAATTTTGTTACGCCTCAGTCGACGCTCTGAGTTATTTGATTTGTCTACATTGAAATTCATACTAGAGCGGAAGTTAATATTACTAGATCAAACAGCTAGCATCGTCTGACATAGAGATAACAAATCTAGGACGACTTAGATGTAGACACTAGTAGAAAACAGGCCATCCGTTTGCGTCCCCTCAGAGTATTAGTCCCGATTGCGCCACCAATCAGGACTAATGCTGCCACGCGTCCCGGTTCGAGCGGGCACTGGGCCGGAGGCATGCGTCCCGGTTGGTAACGGGGCATACGTCCCGGTTGGAGCCAGCAACCGGGACTAAAGGTTTGGCCACAGCCACGTGGCGTGACACACACCTTTAGTCCCGGTTGGTGGCTTCAACCGAAACGTATGCTCCCGCCCGCTATAAATACAACGCCTCAGCCCCCTCTGCCTCCACTCTATTTTTTCTCTTGGTGGAAGGTGTGAGGGGTGTGCTAGTTTTTTCTCCCCTATGCATGCATTCAAGGTGTTTGATGAAATGTTTGAGTGAATAATCCCTTTCAATTTCTCATAGAACAAAAATATAGAAGGTGTCCGAGACGCACTTGAGCTTTCTCCTCTTTATTCCCTCGATCGAGGTTAGCAATCTTATCTTTTCTCTGTCATTGATACAATGCATGTGTCGATGTGAATTGGTCATTTCACTATTTATGATGTCCTGTTTTTTGATAAACTTACTTATATGATGCAGATGAATGGTCGGGAATGGATGTACGGTGACCGACGCGTAGCCGGGTATATGAAAGGCGTGGATAAATTTATCGATGTGGCTACGGCAAACAAAGAGAATGGTTTTATACATTGTCCATGTGTTCAATGTCGGAACAACAAGGAGTACTCTTCCTCAAAAATCATTCGCGGCCACCTGATTATGAAAGGTTTCATGCCCAACTATAATTGCTGGACCAATCACGGGAAAAGAGGGGTTATGATGGAAGATGGTGAAGAAGAAGATGATGATAACAACTATCATCATATGTTTCCTGAATACAGTGATACTGCAATGGAAGACAATGGAGAGGAAAGAGGTGAAGACGAGCATCAGATGAGCCGACTGATGAACTTGGTAGGGTCATTTCTGATGCAAAGCGAGACTGTGAAACAAAAAATGAGAAGTTGAAGTTAGAGGGCATGTTAGAAGATCACAAGAAATTGTTGTACCCAAATTGTGAAGATGGCAACACAAAGCTGTTGGAGATATGCCCTAGAGGCAATAATAAATGTAGTTATTATTATATCTTTGTGTTTATGATAAATGTTTACATTCATGCTATAATAGTATTAACAAGGAAACATTGATACTTGTGTGATTTGTAAACTTAAATTGAAGTCCCTAGTATAGCCTCTATACATCACTAGCTTGTTGGTTGATAAATGATTGTGGTTTCCCTATCATGAACATTGAGATGTTATCAACAACAAGATCATATCGTTAGGAGAATGATATGATGGACATACTCCTATAGATAAGCGTAGCATGAAGATCAAGTCATTTCAATAGTTCAATTGCTATATGCTTTCTGATACATAGTAACCTAATTCCTTCGACCATGAGATCATGCATATCACCTTTACCGGATGGATGCTTTGATGACATCAAACACCACACCGTAACTGGGTGGCTATAAAGGTGGCATTGAGCGTTCGGAAAGTATTGGTTGAAACACATGGATCAAGATTGGGATTTGTCCATCCATATGACGGATAGATATACTCTGGGCCCTCTCGGTGGAATGTCATCCAATTAGCTTGCAAGCATGTGACTGGCTCACAAGGGATCACATATCACGGGAACGAGAAAAGAGTACTTATCGGTCACGAGGTTGAACTAGGTATGCAGAGATACCGACGATCATAACCTCGGATAAGTAAACTATCGTGAGACAAAGGGAAATTGGTATCGTATGTAAGTGGTTCATTCGATCGCAAAGTAATCGTAGAAATATGTGGGAGCCATATGAATTTCCAGATTCCTCTATTGGTTATTGTTCGGAGAAGTGTCTCGATCATGTCCGCATAATTCACGAACCGTAGGGAGACACACTTAAGGATTCGACGTTGTTTGAGTAGTTATGGTATTGTGAGAAAGAGACCGAATGTTGTTCGGAGTCTCGGATGGGATCCGGGATATCATGAGGAGATCCGGAATGGTCCGGAGAATAAGATTCATATAAGGAAAGTCCCGTTTCGGAGTTGGGGAATGTTTCCGGTGTTTTCGTCGGGAATGTTCTAGAAGGTTCCGGAATGTCCGGCACTCCGGAGGGGAAGGGGTACATGAGTGTGTCATTGTAAGTTGGAATGATTGCATCATGTACTGAGTGTATTCGCTGTCCAAAATAAAGGGTTTATTCAAATCCTAAATTGAAAAGTCAAACGGCTAGTTTGAAAGTCAAACGGCAAGTTTTGGAAAGAGGAAAAGAGGAGGAAGGTGAAACCGAGTTGGGGAGGGAGTCCTCCTCCCCAAGCCGGCGCACCACCCAAGCCGAGTTGGGGAGGGACTCCCCTCCCTCCCCTTGGCCGCCGGCCCCTCCACCTATATAAGGAGGGGCAGGGCTCCCTCCTAGTACACACAAGTCCCTCTCCTCAAACCCTAGCTTGGCGCCACCACCATAGCCGCCGCCGCCCCCTAGGGTTTTGCCCTAGCCGCCGACTTGGGGTCCCCGGAACCCTAGCCGCCGGCTCTAGCATCCCCTCCTTGGTGTATCTAAACCCTAGAACACCGAGGACTCTCTCATACACCACCATACTCGCTCCGGCTTAAGGCGAAGCCCTGCGAGATCTCCCCTCTACTTCCGGTACCACGCCGTTGTGCTGCCGGAATCGCGAGGAGAGTGCTACAACCTCCGCTGCCTGCTGGAACAAGGGAGAGGAAGGTCTTCGTCGAGTACCGAACGTGTGACCAACTGCGGGAGCGCTGCCGGAACGCAGCGCCAGAAGGATCGTCTACGCGATCTTGAGATCGGGAAGAGTACGACTACATCATCCACGAGAATCCGCTCTCGTTAAACACTTTGGAATCTTCGAGGGTAAGTTATTCCATCGACTCGTTGCTACAATCTAGTAGATAGATCTTGGCTTGTTTGTTTGTATGCGATAGAAATTTTTTGTTTTCCATGCTACGAAACCCTACAGTGGTATCAGAGCCGTGTCTATATGTAGATCTGTTGCACGAGTAGAACACAATGGTCATTGTGGGCGTTGATGCTTTTATTGTCGATTGCTTCTTGTGTACTTTGCATCTTGCGGTATGTTGGGATGAAGCGTCCCGGGCTAACCTTACATGACATCGTTCATGAGACTTGCTCCACGCTTGACATGCAACTTGTATTGCATAAGTGGCTTTGCGGGTGCGTGTTTCTCCTAGCATAGTTAAGATCCAATTTACAACGGGTGATCAACAATACTAGTATCAATGTTGTGGTTCTTGTTCGTAAGTTAGAACGACACTTATTGAAAGCCCCAAACCACGTAAAATATGCAAAGAAAGTAGAGGCGTCTAACTTTGTTTTGCAGGGGTGTGCAGTGATGTGATATGGCCATGATTGTGATTATATTTGATGTATGCAATGTTCCTTATTGTAAGTTGGCAACCGGCAGGAGCCATATGGTTGTCTTTAATTTATGTTAAGACCCGCGTGTCTATTCAAATTAGTTGTAATAGTTGAAGCCGGTGGACGACAACCATGGAGAAGCGTCATTGACCTTGATGCAATGCCGGTGATGATGGAGATCATGTTCGTTCTTGAAGATGGAGATCGGAAGCACAAAGAAGAAAGGCCATATCATATCACATATTTTGAATTGCATGTGATGTTAATCCTTTATGCATCTTGTATTGCTTAGTAGACGACGGTAGCATTATAAGATGATCCCTCATGCACATTAATTTCAAGTCATAAAGTGTTCACCCTTAGTTAGCACCGTTGCTAAAGCTTGTTGTTTCGAAGCACCACGTGATGATCGGGTGTGTTAGATTCTGCAAGTGTATACAACGTGAGCAAGCCAGATTTGCTCATGCGGAAACTAAGGTTTTATCTTGACGAGCCTATCATGTACAGACATGGTCTCGGAACACGGATCACCGAAAGGTAAAGCATGAATCATACAGTAGATATGATGAACATGACGATTGTTCGCCATTGAAACAATATCAACTCTCGTGATGATCGGTGTTGATGTAGTGGATTTGGTTCGTGTGATCACTAAAACAATGTGAGGGATATTGTTTTGAGTGGGAGTTCACCTAGGTTAATTTTATTATTAATTTGAACTCAATTTGTCATAAACTTAGTCTAAACTATTGCAAATATGTTGTAGATCAATGGCAGCCCCTACCATCAATTTTAATGCGTTCCTAGAGAAAGAAAAGTTGAAAAACAATGGAAGCAACTTCGCGGATTGGTTCCGCAATTTGAGGATTGTCCTCACAGCTGGTAATTTGACCTATGTGTTGGATGCACCGCTGGGTGACCCACCTGCAACTGATGCTGCCGATGAAGTAAAGAATGTTTACCTCGCTCGGAAGAATCAGTACTCCATAGTTCAGTGTGCTATCTTGTATGGTTTAGAATCGGAGCTTCAGAAAAGGTTTGAGAATTCAGACCCATATGATATTGTCGAGGATCTCAAATTAATTTTTGAGACTCATGCGGCAATTGAAAGCTATGAGGCTTCTGAAAAGTTCTTTAACTGCAAGATGGAAGAGGGCAGCTCCGTCAGGGAGCATGTGCTTAAGATGTCTGGGCACGCAAACAAACTTCAAAGCTTGGGTATAGTGATTCCTAATGCTTTGGGGATTTACCGTGTCCTCCAATCACTACCACCAAGTTACAAGAACTTTGTGATGAACTACAACATGCAGAACATGAATAAGCAGTTGCCAGAACTGTTTGCTATGTTAAAGTCTGCAGAAGTGGAGATCAAGAAAGAGAACCAAGTGTTGTTGGTCAATAAGACCACCAAATTCAAGAAAGGCAAGTCTAAGCAGAAGGGACACTTCAAGAAGGGTGGTAAGAAAGTTACCATGCCGGCAAACAAGACCAAGGCTGGACCTAAGCCTGATACTGAGTGCTTTTACTGCAAGGGAGAAGGTCACTGGAAGCGGAATTGCCCAAAGTACTTGGCGGATCTGAAGAAAGGCAACATCAAGAAGAAAGGTATATCTGATATACATGTTATTGATGTGTATCTCACTAGTACTCGTAGTAGTGCCTGGGTATTTGATACTGGTTCGGTTGCTCATATTTGTAATTGTAAACAGGTGCTGCAGAATAAACGGAAGCTAGCGAAGAACGAGGCGACGATGCGCGTGGGAAACGGATCAAAGGTTGATGTGATCGCGGTCGGCACGCTACCCCTTCATCTACCATCGGGATTAGTTTTATACTTAAATAATTGTTATTTGGTGCCTGCGTTGAGCATGAAAATTATATCGGGATCTTGTTTATTGCGAGACGGTTACTTGTTTAAGTCCGAGAATAATGGTTGTTCGATTTATATGAGTAATATGTTTTATGCACATGCACCTTTGATAGATGGTCTATTATTATTGAATCTCGATAGTGGAAATACACATATCAACAACATTGAGGCTAAACGTTTGAAATCAAGCGATAATTTGACCTATATGTGGCACCGTCGTCTTGGTCACATTGGAGTGAAGCGTATGAAGAAACTCCATTCCGATGGACTTCTTGAATCACTTGATAGATGCGAAGCATGACTGATGGGTAAAATGACTAAGACTCCATTTTCTGGTATGATGGAGCGAGCTACGGACCTATTGGAAATCATACATACCGATGTGTGTGGTCCAGTGAGTGTAGCATCGCGCGGTGGTTATCGTTATGTTCTTACCTTCACGGATGATTTGAGTAGATATGGGTATATCTATTTCATGAAACATAAGTCCGAAACTTTCGAGAAGTTTAAGGAGTTTCAAAGTGAGGTAGAGAATCAACGTAACAAGAAGATTAAATTTCTACGTTCTGATCGTGGAGGTGAATATCTAAGTTACGAGTTTGGCGAGCATTTGAAGAAATGCGGAATACTTTCATAGTTGATACCGCCGGGAACACCACAGCGCAATGGTGTGTCCGAACGTCGTAATCGAACTCTCTTAGATATGGTTCGTTCTATGATGTCACTTACAGATTTACCGCTATCATTTTGGGGTTATGCATTAGAAACAGCCGCATTCACTTTAAATAGGGCACCGTCTAAATCCGTTGAAACGACACCGTATGAATTATGGTTTGGGAAGAAACCTAGATTCTCGTTCCTTAAAGTTTGGGGATGCGAAGCCTATGTAAAGAAGTTACAGCCGGACAAGCTTGAACCCAAAGCGGAAAAATGCGTCTTCATAGGATACCCAAAGGAAACTATTGGGTATACCTTCTATCACAGATCCGAAGGCAAAATCTTCGTTGCTAAGAATGGATCTTTTCTAGAGAAGGAATTTCTCTCGAAAGAAGTGACAGGAAGGAAAGTAGAACTCGACGAGGTTGTCGAACCTTCTCTCAAAATTGCGAGTAGCGCAGCACCGGAAGAAGTTCCTGTGGTGCCTGCACCAATTAGAGAGGAAGCTAATGATGATGATCATGAAACTTCGGTTGAAGTTGCTACAGAGCCTCGGAGGTCAACGAGAACTCGTACCACTCCAGATTGGTATGATCCCGTTATGAGTGTCATGTTGGTGGATAACACCGATGACCCCGAGACATATGAGGAAGCAATGATGAGCCCAGATTCCAATAAATGGCAAGAAGCCATGAAATCCGAGATTGGATCCATGTACGAAAACCAAGTATGGACTTTGGTGGACTTACCGGATGGCCGGAAGGCTGTCGAGAACAAATGGATTTTCAAGAAGAAAACAAATGCTGATGGTAATGTTACTGTCTATAAAGCTCGACTTGTCGCAAAAGGGTTTCGACAAATTCAAGGAGTTGACTACGATGAGACTTTCTCACCGGTAGCGAAGCTAAAGTCTGTGAGGATTATGTTAGCAATCGCTGCATATTATGATTATGAGATATGGAAGATGGATGTCAAAATAGCATTCCTCAATGGAGATATTGATGAAGAGTTGTATATGATGCAACCCAAAGGTTTTGTCGATCCTAAAGATGCTGACAAGGTATGCAAACTTCAACGGTCCATCTATGGATTGAAGCAAGCATCCCAAAGTTGGAATCAACGTTTTGATAAGGTGATCAAAAGTTTTGGTTTTATACAAACTTATGGAGAAGCTTGTATTTACAAGAAAGTGAGTGGGAGCTCTGTAGCATTCTTAATACTATATGTGGATGACATATTGTTGATTGGGAATGATGTAGACCTTCTTAATAGTGTTAAGGAATATTTGAATAATAGTTTTTCAATGAAGGATCTTGGCGAAGCAGCTTACATATTAGGCATAAAGATTTATAGAGATAGATCGAAACGCCAAATATCATTGTCACAGAGTACATATTTGGACAAAGTTCTAAAGAGGTTTGGAATGGAAGATAGCAAGAAAGGGTTCTTGCCCATGTTGCCCAATACGACCTTGAGTAAAACTCAAAGTCCGACATCGGCAGAAGATAGAGAAAGGATGAGTAAGACTCCCTATGCCTCCGCCATAGGATCTCTAATGTATGCCATGCTATGTACTAGACCCGACATTGCATATGCTGTTAGTTTAACTAGCAGATATCAAAGTGATCCAGGAGTGGATCATTGGACAGCGGTCAAAAACATCCTTAAGTACTTGAGAAGAACTAAGGATATGGTTCTTTCTTATGGAGGTGATGAACAACTCGTTGTTAATGGTTACACCGATGCTAGTTGGAACACCGATCCGGATGATTCTAAATCACAATCTGGATACGTATTTATTCTGAATGGTGCAGCAGTTAGCTGGAGGAGTGCAAAGCAAAGCGTTGTGGCGAGATCTTCAACTGAATCGGAATACATGGCTACTTCGGAGGCTTCACAAGAAGCGATATGGATGAAAGAGTTCATTACAGAGCTGGGTGTGGTTCCTAGTGCGCTGGACCCAATGTCTATCTACTGTGATAACATGGGCGCCATAGCCAATGCGCAAGAACCAAGGTCACACAAGAAGCTGAAGCACATCAAGCTACGTTTTCACGCTATTCGAGAACATATCCAAGATGGGGATATGAAGATTTGCAAAGTACACACAGATCTGAATGTGGCGGATCCGTTGACTAAACCTCTCCCGAGGGCAAAACATGACCAGCACCAAACTGCCATGGGTGTTCGGTATATTACCATGTAATCTAGATTAGATGACTCTAGTGCAAGTGGGAGACTGTTGGATATATGCCCTAGAGGCAATAATAAATGTAGTTATTATTATATCTTTGTGTTTATGATAATTGTTTACATTCATGCTATAATAGTATTAACAAGGAAACATTAATACTTGTGTGATTTGTAAACTTAAATTGAAGTCCCTAGTATAGCCTCTATACATCACTAGCTTGTTGGTTGATAAATGATTGTGGTTTCCCTATCATGAACATTGAGATGTTATCAACAACAAGATCATATCGTTAGGAGAATGATATGATGGACATACTCCTATAGATAAGCGTTGCATAAAGATCAAGTCATTTCAATAGTTTAATTGCTATATGCTTTCTGATACATAGTAACCTAATTCCTTCGACCATGAGATCATGCATATCACCTTTACCGGATGGATGCTTTGATGACATCAAACACCACACCGTAACTGGGTGGCTATAAAGGTGGCATTGAGTGTTCAGAAAGTGTTGGTTGAGACACATGGATCAAGAATGGGATTTGTCCATCCATATGACGGATAGATATACTCTGGGCCCTCTCGGTGAAATGTCATCCAATTAGCTTGCAAGCATGTGACTGTCTCACAAGGGATCACATATCACGGGAACGAGAAAAGAGTACTTATCGGTAACGAGGTTGAACTAGGTATGCAGAGATACCGACGATCATAACCTCGGATAAGTAAACTATCGTGAGACAAAGGGAAATTCGTATCGTATGTAAGTGGTTCATTCGATTGCAAAGTAATCGTAGAAATATGTGGGAGCCATATGAATTTCCAGATTCCTCTATTGGTTATTGTTCGGAGAAGTGTCTCGATCATGTCCGCATAATTCACGAACCGTAGGGAGACACACTTAAGGATTCGACGTTGTTTGAGTAGTTATGGTATAATGAGAAAGATACCGAATGTTGTTCGGAGTCTCGGATGGGATCCGGGATATCACGAGGAGATCCGGAATGGTCCGGAGAATAAAATTCATATAAGGAAAGTTCCGTTTCGGAGTTGGGGAATGTTTCCGGTGCTTTCATCGGGAATGTTCTAGAAGGTTCTGGAATGTCCGGCACTCCGGAGGGGAAGGGGTACATGAGTGTGTCATTGTAAGTTGGAATGATTGCATCATGTACTGAGTGTATTCGCTGTCCAAAATAAAGGGTTTATTCAAATCCTAAATTGAAAAGTCAAACGGCTAGTTTGAAAGTCAAACGGCAAGTTTTGGAAAGAGGAAAAGAGGAGGAAGGTGAAACCGAGTTGGGGAGGGAGTCCTCCTCCCCAAGCCGGCGCACCACCCAAGCCGAGTTGGGGAGGGACTCCCCTCCCTCCCCTTGGCCGCCGGCCCCTCCATCTATATAAGGAGGGGCAGGGCTCCCTCCTAGAACACACAAGTCCCTCTCCTCAAACCCTAGCTTGGCGCCACCACCATAGCCGCCGCCGCCCCCCCTAGGGTTTTGCCCTAGCCGCCGACTTGGGGTCCCCGGAACACTAGCCGCCGGCTCTAGCATCCCCTCCTTGGTGTGTCTAAACCCTAGAACACCGAGGACTCTCTCATACACCACCATACTCGCTCCGGCTTAAGGCGAAGCCCTGCGAGATCTCCCCTCTACTTCCGGTACCACGCCGTTGTGCTGCCGGAATCGCGAGGAGAGTGCTACAACCTCCGCTGCCTGCTGGAACAAGGGAGAGGAAGGTCTTCGTCGAGTACCGAACGTGTGACCGACTGCGGGAGCGCTGCCGGAACGCAGCGCCGGAAGGATCGTCTACGCGATCTTGAGATCGGGAAGAGTACGACTACATCACCCACGAGAATCTGCTCTCGTTAAACACTTTGGAATCTTCGAGGGTAAGTTATTCCATCGACTCGTTGCTACAATCTAGTAGATAGATCTTGGCTTGTTTGTTTGTATGCGGTAGAAATTTTTTGTTTTCTATGCTACGAAACCCTACAGTGGTATCAGAGCCGTGTCTATATGTAGATCTGTTGCACGAGTAGAACACAATGGTCATTGTGGGCGTTGATGCTTTTATTGTCGATTGCTTCTTGTGTACTTTGCATCTTGCGGTATGTTGGGATGAAGCGGCCCGGGCTAACCTTACATGACATCGTTCATGAGACTTGCTCCACGCTTGACATGCAACTTGTATTGCATAAGTGGCTTTGCGGGTGCCTGTTTCTCCTAGCATAGTTAAGATCCAATTTACAACGGGTGATCAATAATACTAGTATCAATGTTGTGGTTCTTGTTCGTAAGTTAGAACGACACTTATTGAAAGCCCCAAACCACGTAAAATATGCAAAGAAAGTAGAGGCGTCTAACTTTGTTTTGCAGGGGTGTGCAGTGATGTGATATGGCCATGATTGTGATTATATTTGATGTATGCAATGTTCCTTATTGTAAGTTGGCAACCGGCAGGAGCCATATGGTTGTCTTTAATTTATGTTTAGACCGGCGTGTCTATTCAAAGTAGTTGTAATAGTTGAAGCCGGTGGACGACAACCATGGAGAAGCGTCATTGACCTTGATGCAATGCCGGTGATGATGGAGATCATGTTCGTGCTTGAAGATGGAGATCGGAAGCACAAAGAAGAAAGGCCATATCATATCACATATTTTGAATTGCATGTGATGTTAATCCTTTATGCATCTTGTATTGCTTAGTAGACGACGGTAGCATTATAAGCTGATCCCTCATGCACATCAATTTCAAGTCATAGAGTGTTCACCCTTAGTTAGCACCGTTGCTAAAGCTTGTTGTTTCGAAGCACCACGTGATGATCGGGTGTGTTAGATTCTGCAAGTGTATACAACGTGAGCAATCCAGATTTGCTCATGCGGAAACTAAGGTTTAATCTTGACGAGCCTAGCATGTACAGACATGGTCTCGGAACACGGATCACCGAAAGGTAAAGCATGAATCATATAGTAGATATGATGAACATGTCGATTGTTCGCCATTGAAACTATGTCAACTCTCGTGATGATCGGTGTTGATGTAGTGGATTTGGTTCGTGTGATCACTAAAACAATGTGAGGGATGTTGTTTTGAGTGGGAGTTCACCTAGGTTAGTTTTATTATTAATTTGAACTCAATTTGTCATAAACTTAGTCTAAACTATTGCAAATATGTTGTAGATCAATGGCAGCCCCTACCATCAATTTTAATGCGTTCCTAGAGAAAGAAAAGTTGAAAAACAATGGAAGCAACTTCGCGGATTGGTTCCGCAATTTGAGGATTGTCCTCACAGCTGGTAATTTGACCTATGTGCTGGATGCACCGCTGGGTGACCCACCTGCAACTGATGCTGCCGATGAAGTAAAGAATGTTTACCTCGCTCGGAAGAATCAGTACTCCATAGTTCAGTGTGCTATCTTGTATGGTTTAGAATCGGAGCTTCAGAAAAGGTTTGAGAATTCAGACCCATATGATATTGTCGAGGATCTCAAATTAATTTTTGAGACTCATGCGGCAATTGAAAGCTATGAGGCTTCTGAAAAGTTCTTTAACTGCAAGATGGAAGAGGGCAGCTTCGTCAGTGAGCATGTGCTTAAGATGTCTGGGCACGCAAACAAACTTCAAAGCTTGGGTATAGTGATTCCTAATGCTTTGGGGATTTACCGTGTCCTCCAATCACTACCACCAAGTTACAAGAACTTTGTGATGAACTACAACATGCAGAACATGAACAAGCAGTTGCCAGAACTGTTTGCTATGTTAAAGTCTGCAGAAGTGGAGATCAAGAAAGAGCACCAAGTGTTGTTGGTCAATAAGACCACCAAATTCAACAAAAAGGCAAGTCTAAGCAGAAGGGACACTTCAAGAAGGGTGGTAAGAAAGTTACCACGCCGGCAAACAAGACCAAGGCTGGACCTAAGCCTGATACTGAGTGCTTTTACTGCAAGGGAGAAGGTCACTGGAAGCGGAATTGCCCAAAGTACTTGGCGGATCTGAAGAAAGGCAACATCAAGAAGAAAGGTATATCTGATATACATGTTATTGATGTGTATCTCACTAGTACTCGTAGTAGTGCCTGGGTATTTGATACTGGTTCGGTTGCTCATATTTGTAACTCTAAACAGGTGCTGCAGAATAAACGGAAGCTAGCGAAGAACGAGGTGACGATACGCGTGGGAAACGGATCAAAGGTTGATGTGATCGCGGTCGGCACGCTACCCCTTCATCTACCATCGGGATTAGTTTTATACTTAAATAATTGTTATTTGGTGCCTGCGTTGAGCATGAACATTATATCGGGATCTTGTTTATTGCGAGACGGTTACTTGTTTAAGTCCGAGAATAATGGTTGTTCGATTTATATGAGTAATATGTTTTATACACATGCACCTTTGATAGATGGTCTATTCTTATTGAATCTCGATAGTGGAAATACACATATTAATAACATTGAGGCTAAACGTTTGAAATCAAGCGATAATTTGACCTATATGTGGCACTGTCGTCTTGGTCACATTGGAGTGAAGCGTATGAAGAAACTCCATTCCGATGGACTTCTTGAATCACTTGATTTCGAATCACTTGATAGATGCGAAGCATGTCTGATGGGTAAAATGACTAAGACTCCATTTTCTGGTATGATGGAGCGAGCTACGGACCTATTGGAAATCATACATACCGATGTGTGTGGTCCAGTGAGTGTAGCATCGCGCGGTGGTTATCGTTATGTTCTTACCTTCACGGATGATTTGAGTAGATATGGGTATATCTATTTCATGAAACATAAGTCCGAAACTTTCGAGAAGTTTAAGGAGTTTCAAAGTGAGGTAGAGAATCAACGTAACAAGAAGATTAAATTTCTACGTTCTGATCGTGGAGGTGAATATCTAAGTTACGAGTTTGGCGAGCATTTGAAGAAATGCGGAATACTTTCATAGTTGATACCGCCGGGAACACCACAGCGCAATGGTGTGTCCGAACGTCGTAATCGAACTCTCTTAGATATGGTTCGTTCTATGATGTCACTTACAGATTTACCGCTATCATTTTGGGGTTATGCATTAGAAACAGCCGCATTCACTTTAAATAGGGCACCGTCTAAATCCGTTGAAACGACACCGTATGAATTATGGTTTGGGAAGAAACCTAGATTCTCGTTCCTTAAAGTTTGGGGATGCGAAGCCTATGTAAAGAAGTTACAGCCGGACAAGCTTGAACCCAAAGCGGAAAAATGCGTCTTCATAGGATACCCAAAGGAAACTATTGGGTATACCTTCTATCACAGATCCGAAGGCAAAATCTTCGTTGCTAAGAATGGATCTTTTCTAGAGAAGGAATTTCTCTCGAAAGAAGTGACAGGAAGGAAAGTAGAACTCGACGAGGTTGTCGAACCTTCTCTCAAAATTGCGAGTAGCGCAGCACCGGAAGAAGTTCCTGTGGTGCCTGCACCAATTAGAGAGGAAGCTAATGATGATGATCATGAAACTTCGGTTGAAGTTGCTACAGAGCCTCGGAGGTCAACGAGAACTCGTACCGCTCCAGATTGGTATGATCCCGTTATGAGTGTCATGTTGGTGGATAACACCGATGACCCCGAGACATATGAGGAAGCGATGATGAGCCCAGATTCCAATAAATGGCAAGAAGCCATGAAATCCGAGATTGGATCCATGTACGAAAACCAAGTATGGACTTTGGTGGACTTACCGGATGGCCGGAAGGCTGTCGAGAACAAATGGATTTTCAAGAAGAAAACAGATGCTGATGGTAATGTTACTGTCTATAAAGCTCGACTTGTCGCAAAAGGGTTTCGACAAATTCAAGGAGTTGACTACGATGAGACTTTCTCACCGGTAGCGAAGCTAAAGTCTGTGAGGATTATGTTAGCAATCGCTGCATATTATGATTATGAGATATGGAAGATGGATGTGAAAACAGCATTCCTCAATGGAGATATTGATGAAGAGTTGTATATGATGCAACCCAAAGGTTTTGTCGATCCTAAAGATGCTGACAAGGTATGCAAACTTCAACGGTCCATCTATGGATTGAAGCAAGCATCCCGAAGTTGGAATCAACGTTTTGATAAGGTGATCAAAAGTTTTGGTTTTATACAGACTTATGGAGAAGCTTGTATTTACAAGAAAGTGAGTGGGAGCTCTGTAGCATTCTTAATACTATATGTGGATGACATATTGTTGATTGGGAATGATGTAGACCTTCTTAATAGTGTTAAGGAATATTTGAATAATAGTTTTTCAATGAAGGATCTTGGCGAAGCAACTTACATATTAGGCATAAAGATTTATAGAGATAGATCGAAACGCCAAATATCATTGTCACAGAGTACATATTTGGACAAAGTTCTAAAGAGGTTTGGAATGGAAGATAGCAAGAAAGGGTTCTTGCCCATGTTGCCCAATACGACCTTGAGTAAAACTCAAAGTCCGACATCGGCAGAAGATAGAGAAAGGATGAGTAAGACTCCCTATGCCTCGGCCATAGGATCTCTAATGTATGCCATGCTATGTACTAGACCCGACATTGCATATGCTGTTAGTTTAACTAGCAGATATCAAAGTGATCCAGGAGTGGATCATTGGACAGCGGTCAAAAACATCCTTAAGTACTTGAGAAGAACTAAGGATATGGTTCTTTCTTATGGAGGTGATGAACAGCTCGTTGTTAATGGTTACACCGATGCTAGTTGGAACACCGATCCGGATGATTCTAAATCACAATCTGGATACGTATTTATTCTGAATGGTGCAGCAGTTAGCTGGAGGAGTGCAAAGCAAAGCGTTGTGGCGAGATCTTCAACTGAATCGGAATACATGGCTACTTCGGAGGCTTCACAAGAAGCGATATGGATGAAAGAGTTCATTACAGAGCTGGGTGTGGTTCCTAGTGCGCTGGACCCAATGTCTATCTACTGTGATAACATGGGCGCCATAGCCAATGCGCAAGAACCAAGGTCACACAAGAAGCTGAAGCACATCAAGCTACGTTTTCACGCTATTCGAGAACATATCCAAGATGGGGATATGAAGATTTGCAAAGTACACACAGATCTGAATGTGGCGGATCCGTTGACTAAACCTCTCCCGAGGGCAAAACATGACCAGCACCAAACTGCCATGGGTGTTCGGTATATTACCATGTAATCTAGATTAGATGACTCTAGTGCAAGTGGGAGACTGTTGGATATATGCCCTAGAGGCAATAATAAATGTAGTTATTATTATATCTTTGTGTTTATGATAATTGTTTACATTCATGCTATAATAGTATTAACAAGGAAACATTAATACTTGTGTGATTTGTAAACTTAAATTGAAGTCCCTAGTATAGCCTCTATACATCACTAGCTTGTTGGTTGATAAATGATTGTGGTTTCCCTATCATGAACATTGAGATGTTATCAACAACAAGATCATATCGTTAGGAGAATGATATGATGGACATACTCCTATAGATAAGCGTTGCATAAAGATCAAGTCATTTCAATAGTTTAATTGCTATATGCTTTCTGATACATAGTAACCTAATTCCTTCGACCATGAGATCATGCATATCACCTTTACCGGATGGATGCTTTGATGACATCAAACACCACACCGTAACTGGGTGGCTATAAAGGTGGCATTGAGTGTTCAGAAAGTGTTGGTTGAGACACATGGATCAAGAATGGGATTTGTCCATCCATATGACGGATAGATATACTCTGGGCCCTCTCGGTGAAATGTCATCCAATTAGCTTGCAAGCATGTGACTGTCTCACAAGGGATCACATATCACGGGAACGAGAAAAGAGTACTTATCGGTAACGAGGTTGAACTAGGTATGCAGAGATACCGACGATCATAACCTCGGATAAGTAAACTATCGTGAGACAAAGGGAAATTGGTATCGTATGTAAGTGGTTCATTCGATTGCAAAGTAATCGTAGAAATATGTGGGAGCCATATGAATTTCCAGATTCCTCTATTGGTTATTGTTCGGAGAAGTGTCTCGATCATGTCCGCATAATTCACGAACCGTAGGGAGACACACTTAAGGATTCGACGTTGTTTGAGTAGTTATGGTATAATGAGAAAGATACCGAATGTTGTTCGGAGTCTCGGATGGGATCCGGGATATCACGAGGAGATCCGGAATGGTCCGGAGAATAAAATTCATATAAGGAAAGTTCCGTTTCGGAGTTGGGGAATGTTTCCGGTGCTTTCATCGGGAATGTTCTAGAAGGTTCTGGAATGTCCGGCACTCCGGAGGGGAAGGGGTACATGAGTGTGTCATTGTAAGTTGGAATGATTGCATCATGTACTGAGTGTATTCGCTGTCCAAAATAAAGGGTTTATTCAAATCCTAAATTGAAAAGTCAAACGGCTAGTTTGAAAGTCAAACGGCAAGTTTTGGAAAGAGGAAAAGAGGAGGAAGGTGAAACCGAGTTGGGGAGGGAGTCCTCCTCCCCAAGCCGGCGCACCACCCAAGCCGAGTTGGGGAGGGACTCCCCTCCCTCCCCTTGGCCGCCGGCCCCTCCATCTATATAAGGAGGGGCAGGGCTCCCTCCTAGAACACACAAGTCCCTCTCCTCAAACCCTAGCTTGGCGCCACCACCATAGCCGCCGCCGCCCCCCCTAGGGTTTTGCCCTAGCCGCCGACTTGGGGTCCCCGGAACACTAGCCGCCGGCTCTAGCATCCCCTCCTTGGTGTGTCTAAACCCTAGAACACCGAGGACTCTCTCATACACCACCATACTCGCTCCGGCTTAAGGCGAAGCCCTGCGAGATCTCCCCTCTACTTCCGGTACCACGCCGTTGTGCTGCCGGAATCGCGAGGAGAGTGCTACAACCTCCGCTGCCTGCTGGAACAAGGGAGAGGAAGGTCTTCGTCGAGTACCGAACGTGTGACCGACTGCGGGAGCGCTGCCGGAACGCAGCGCCGGAAGGATCGTCTACGCGATCTTGAGATCGGGAAGAGTACGACTACATCACCCACGAGAATCTGCTCTCGTTAAACACTTTGGAATCTTCGAGGGTAAGTTATTCCATCGACTCGTTGCTACAATCTAGTAGATAGATCTTGGCTTGTTTGTTTGTATGCGGTAGAAATTTTTTGTTTTCTATGCTACGAAACCCTACAGTGGTATCAGAGCCGTGTCTATATGTAGATCTGTTGCACGAGTAGAACACAATGGTCATTGTGGGCGTTGATGCTTTTATTGTCGATTGCTTCTTGTGTACTTTGCATCTTGCGGTATGTTGGGATGAAGCGGCCCGGGCTAACCTTACATGACATCGTTCATGAGACTTGCTCCACGCTTGACATGCAACTTGTATTGCATAAGTGGCTTTGCGGGTGCCTGTTTCTCCTAGCATAGTTAAGATCCAATTTACAACGGGTGATCAATAATACTAGTATCAATGTTGTGGTTCTTGTTCGTAAGTTAGAACGACACTTATTGAAAGCCCCAAACCACGTAAAATATGCAAAGAAAGTAGAGGCGTCTAACTTTGTTTTGCAGGGGTGTGCAGTGATGTGATATGGCCATGATTGTGATTATATTTGATGTATGCAATGTTCCTTATTGTAAGTTGGCAACCGGCAGGAGCCATATGGTTGTCTTTAATTTATGTTTAGACCGGCGTGTCTATTCAAAGTAGTTGTAATAGTTGAAGCCGGTGGACGACAACCATGGAGAAGCGTCATTGACCTTGATGCAATGCCGGTGATGATGGAGATCATGTTCGTGCTTGAAGATGGAGATCGGAAGCACAAAGAAGAAAGGCCATATCATATCACATATTTTGAATTGCATGTGATGTTAATCCTTTATGCATCTTGTATTGCTTAGTAGACGACGGTAGCATTATAAGCTGATCCCTCATGCACATCAATTTCAAGTCATAGAGTGTTCACCCTTAGTTAGCACCGTTGCTAAAGCTTGTTGTTTCGAAGCACCACGTGATGATCGGGTGTGTTAGATTCTGCAAGTGTATACAACGTGAGCAATCCAGATTTGCTCATGCGGAAACTAAGGTTTAATCTTGACGAGCCTAGCATGTACAGACATGGTCTCGGAACACGGATCACCGAAAGGTAAAGCATGAATCATATAGTAGATATGATGAACATGTCGATTGTTCGCCATTGAAACTATGTCAACTCTCGTGATGATCGGTGTTGATGTAGTGGATTTGGTTCGTGTGATCACTAAAACAATGTGAGGGATGTTGTTTTGAGTGGGAGTTCACCTAGGTTAGTTTTATTATTAATTTGAACTCAATTTGTCATAAACTTAGTCTAAACTATTGCAAATATGTTGTAGATCAATGGCAGCCCCTACCATCAATTTTAATGCGTTCCTAGAGAAAGAAAAGTTGAAAAACAATGGAAGCAACTTCGCGGATTGGTTCCGCAATTTGAGGATTGTCCTCACAGCTGGTAATTTGACCTATGTGCTGGATGCACCGCTGGGTGACCCACCTGCAACTGATGCTGCCGATGAAGTAAAGAATGTTTACCTCGCTCGGAAGAATCAGTACTCCATAGTTCAGTGTGCTATCTTGTATGGTTTAGAATCGGAGCTTCAGAAAAGGTTTGAGAATTCAGACCCATATGATATTGTCGAGGATCTCAAATTAATTTTTGAGACTCATGCGGCAATTGAAAGCTATGAGGCTTCTGAAAAGTTCTTTAACTGCAAGATGGAAGAGGGCAGCTTCGTCAGTGAGCATGTGCTTAAGATGTCTGGGCACGCAAACAAACTTCAAAGCTTGGGTATAGTGATTCCTAATGCTTTGGGGATTTACCGTGTCCTCCAATCACTACCACCAAGTTACAAGAACTTTGTGATGAACTACAACATGCAGAACATGAACAAGCAGTTGCCAGAACTGTTTGCTATGTTAAAGTCTGCAGAAGTGGAGATCAAGAAAGAGCACCAAGTGTTGTTGGTCAATAAGACCACCAAATTCAACAAAAAGGCAAGTCTAAGCAGAAGGGACACTTCAAGAAGGGTGGTAAGAAAGTTACCACGCCGGCAAACAAGACCAAGGCTGGACCTAAGCCTGATACTGAGTGCTTTTACTGCAAGGGAGAAGGTCACTGGAAGCGGAATTGCCCAAAGTACTTGGCGGATCTGAAGAAAGGCAACATCAAGAAGAAAGGTATATCTGATATACATGTTATTGATGTGTATCTCACTAGTACTCGTAGTAGTGCCTGGGTATTTGATACTGGTTCGGTTGCTCATATTTGTAACTCTAAACAGGTGCTGCAGAATAAACGGAAGCTAGCGAAGAACGAGGTGACGATACGCGTGGGAAACGGATCAAAGGTTGATGTGATCGCGGTCGGCACGCTACCCCTTCATCTACCATCGGGATTAGTTTTATACTTAAATAATTGTTATTTGGTGCCTGCGTTGAGCATGAACATTATATCGGGATCTTGTTTATTGCGAGACGGTTACTTGTTTAAGTCCGAGAATAATGGTTGTTCGATTTATATGAGTAATATGTTTTATACACATGCACCTTTGATAGATGGTCTATTCTTATTGAATCTCGATAGTGGAAATACACATATTAATAACATTGAGGCTAAACGTTTGAAATCAAGCGATAATTTGACCTATATGTGGCACTGTCGTCTTGGTCACATTGGAGTGAAGCGTATGAAGAAACTCCATTCCGATGGACTTCTTGAATCACTTGATTTCGAATCACTTGATAGATGCGAAGCATGTCTGATGGGTAAAATGACTAAGACTCCATTTTCTGGTATGATGGAGCGAGCTACGGACCTATTGGAAATCATACATACCGATGTGTGTGGTCCAATGAGTGTAGCATCGCGCGGTGGTTATCGTTATGTTCTTACCTTCACGGATGATTTGAGTAGATATGGGTATATCTATTTCATGAAACATAAGTCCGAAACTTTCGAGAAGTTTAAGGAATTTCAAAGTGAGGTAGAGAATCAACGTAACAAGAAGATTAAATTTCTACGTTCTGATCGTGGAGGTGAATATCTAAGTTACGAGTTTGGCGAGCATTTGAAGAAATGCGGAATACTTTCACAGTTGACACCGCCGGGAACACCACAGCGTAATGGTGTGTCCGAACGTCGTAATCGAACTCTCTTAGATATGGTTCGTTCTATGATGTCACTTACAGATTTACCGCTATAATTTTGGGGTTATGCATTAGAAAAAGCCGCATTCACTTTAAATAGGGCACCATCTAAATCCGTTGAAACGACACCGTATGAATTATGGTTTGGGAAGAAACCTAGATTGTCGTTCCTTAAAGTTTGGGGATGCGAAGCCTATGTAAAGAAGTTACAGCCGGACAAGCTTGAACCCAAAGCGGAAAAATGCGTCTTCATAGGATACCCAAAGGAAACTATTGGGTATACCTTCTATCACAGATCCGAAGGCAAAATCTTCGTTGCTAAGAATGGATCCTTTCTAGAGAAGGAATTTCTCTCGAAAGAAGTGACTGGAAGGAAAGTAGAACTCGACGAGGTTGTCGAACCTTCTCTCGAAATTACAAGTAGCGCAGCACCAGAAGAAGTTCCTGTGGTGCCTGCACCAATTAGAGAGGAAGCTAATGATGATGATCATGAAACTTCGGTTGAAGTTGCTACAGAGCCTCGGAGGTCAACGAGAACTCGTACCGCTCCAGATTGGTATGATACCATTATGAGTGTCATGTTGGTGGACAACACCGATGACCCCGAGACATATGAGGAAGCGATGATGAGCTCAGATTCCAATAAATGGCAAGAAGCCATGAAATCCGAGATTGGATCCATGTACGAAAACCAAGTATGGACTTTGGTGGACTTACCGGATGGCCGGAAGGCTGTCGAGAACAAATGGATTTTCAAGAAGAAAACAGATGCTGATGGTAATGTTACTGTCTATAAAGCTCGACTTGTCGCAAAAGGGTTTCGACAAATTCAAGGAGTTGACTACGATGAGACTTTCTCACCGGTAGCGAAGCTAAAGTCTGTGAGGATTATGTTAGCAATCGCTGCATATTATGATTATGAGATATGGAAGATGGATGTGAAAACAGCATTCCTCAATGGAGATATTGATGAAGAGTTGTATATGATGCAACCCAAAGGTTTTGTCGATCCTAAAGATGCTGACAAGGTATGCAAACTTCAACGGTCCATCTATGGATTGAAGCAAGCATCCCGAAGTTGGAATCAACGTTTTGATAAGGTGATCAAAAGTTTTGGTTTTATACAGACTTATGGAGAAGCTTGTATTTACAAGAAAGTGAGTGGGAGCTCTGTAGCATTCTTAATACTATATGTGGATGACATATTGTTGATTGGGAATGATGTAGACCTTCTTAATAGTGTCAAGGAATATTTGAATAATAGTTTTTCAATGAAGGATCTTGGCGAAGCAACTTACATATTAGGCATAAAGATTTATAGAGATAGATCGAAACGCCAAATATCATTGTCACAGAGTACATATTTGGACAAAGTTCTAAAGAGGTTTGGAATGGAAGATAGCAAGAAAGGGTTCTTGCCCATGTTGCCCAATACGACCTTGAGTAAAACTCAAAGTCCGACATCGGCAGAAGATAGAGAAAGGATGAGTAAGACTCCCTATGCCTCGGCCATAGGATCTCTAATGTATGCCATGCTATGTACTAGACCCGACATTGCATATGCTGTTAGTTTAACTAGCAGATATCAAAGTGATCCAGGAGTGGATCATTGGACAGCGGTCAAAAACATCCTTAAGTACTTGAGAAGAACTAAGGATATGGTTCTTTCTTATGGAGGTGATGAACAGCTCGTTGTTAATGGTTACACCGATGCTAGTTGGAACACCGATCCGGATGATTCTAAATCACAATCTGGATACGTATTTATTCTGAATGGTGCAGCAGTTAGCTGGAGGAGTGCAAAGCAAAGCGTTGTGGCGAGATCTTCAACTAAATCGGAATACATGGCTGCTTCGGAGGCTTCACAAGAAGCGATATGGATGAAAGAGTTCATTACAGAGCTGGGTGTGGTTCCTAGTGCGCTGGACCCAATGTCTATCTACTGTGATAACATGGGCGCCATAGCCAATGCGCAAGAACCAAGGTCACACAAGAAGATGAAGCACATCAAGCTACGTTTTCACGCTATTCGAGAACATATCCAAGATGGGGATATAAAGATTTGCAAAGTACACACAGATCTAAATGTGGCGGATCCGTTGACTAAACCTCTCCCGAGGGCAAAACATGACCAGCACCAAACTGCCATGGGTGTTCGGTATATTACCATGTAATCTAGATTAGATGACTCTAGTGCAAGTGGGAGACTGTTGGAGATATGCCCTAGAGGCAATAATAAATGTAGTTATTATTATATCTTTGTGTTTATGATAATTGTTTACATTCATGCTATAATAGTATTAACAAGGAAACATTAATACTTGTGTGATTTGTAAACTTAAATTGAAGTCCCTAGTATAGCCTCTATACATCACTAGCTTGTTGGTTGATAAATGATTGTGGTTTCCCTATCATGAACATTGAGATGTTATCAACAACAAGATCATATCGTTAGGAGAATGATATGATGGATATACTCCTATAGATAAGCGTAGCATAAAGATCAAGTCATTTCAATAGTTCAATTACTATATGCTTTCTGATACATAGTAACCTAATTCCTTCGACCATGAGATCATGCATATCACCTTTACCGGATGGATGCTTTGATGACATCAAACACCACACCGTAACTGGGTGGCTATAAAGGTGGCATTGAGTGTTCGGAAAGTGTTGGTTGAGACACATGGATCAAGAGTGGGATTTGTCCATCCATATGACGGATAGATATACTCTGGGCCCTCTCGGTGAAATGTCATCCAATTAGCTTGCAAGCATGTGACTGGCTCACAAGGGATCACATATCACGGGAACGAGAAAAGAGTACTTATCGGTAACGAGGTTGAACTAGGTATGCAGAGATACCGACGATCATAACCTCGGATAAGTAAACTATCGTGAGACAAAGGGAAATTGGTATCGTATGTAAGTGGTTCATTCGATCGCAAAGTAATCGTAGAAATATGTGGGAGCCATATGAATTTCCAGATTCCTCTATTGGTTATTGTTCGGAGAAGTGTCTCGATCATGTCCGCATAATTCACGAACCGTAGGGAGACACACTTAAGGATTCGACGTTGTTTGAGTAGTTATGGTATAATGAGAAAGAGACCGAATGTTGTTCGGAGTCTCGGATGGGATCCGGGATATCACGAGGAGATCCGGAATGGTCCGGAGAATAGAATTCATATAAGGAAAGTCCCGTTTCGGAGTTGGGGAATGTTTCCGGTGCTTTCATCGGGAATGTTCTAGAAGGTTCCGAAATGTCCGGCACTCCGGAGGGGAAGGGGTACATGAGTGTGTCATTGTAAGTTGGAATGATTGCATCATGTACTGAGTGTATTCGCTGTCCAAAATAAAGGGTTTATTCAAATCCTAAATTGAAAAGTCAAACGGCTAGTTTGAAAGTCAAACGGCAAGTTTTGGAAAGAGGAAAAGAGGAGGAAGGTGAAACCGAGTTGGGGAGGGAGTCCTCCTCCCCAAGCCGGCGCACCACCCAAGCCGAGTTGGGGAGGGACTCCCCTCCCTCCCCTTGGCCGCCGGCCCCTCCACCTATATAAGGAGGGGCAGGGCTCCCTCCTAGAACACACAAGTCCCTCTCCTCAAACCCTAGCTTGGCGCCACCACCATAGCCGCCGCCGCCCCCCCTAGGGTTTTGCCCTAGCCGCCGACTTGGGGTCCCCGGAACACTAGCCTCCGGCTCTAGCATCCCCTCCTTGGTGTGTCTAAACCCTAGAACACCGAGGACTCTCTCATACACCACCATACTCGCTCCGGCTTAAGGCGAAGCCCTGCGAGATCTCCCCTCTACTTCCGGTACCACGCCGTTGTGCTGCCGGAATCGCGAGGAGAGTGCTACAACCTCCGCTGCCTTCTGGAACAAGGGAGAGGAAGGTCTTCGTCGAGTACCGAACGTGTGACCGACTGCGGGAGCGCTGCCGGAATGCAGCGCCGGAAGGATCGTCTACGCGATCTTGAGATCGGGAAGAGTACGACTACATCATCCACGAGAATCCGCACTCGTTAAACACTTTGGAATCTTCGAGGGTAAGTTATTCCATCGACTCGTTGCTACAATCTAGTAGATAGATCTTGGCTTGTTTGTTTGTATGCGATAGAAATTTTTTGTTTTCCATGCTACGAAACCCTACAAAAGCTCGGTACCACACTGGAATTGTTGCGATGGAAGGAAGAGTGTGGTCTAACTGACTCCTCATTTGAAAAGATGCTGAAAATAATGAAGCCAAAGTTTCCAAAACATAACAAACTTCCCGAGAGTACCTACAAAGAAAAGAAGACTCTCTGTCCTCTAGGATTAGATGTGCAAAAGATACATGCATGCATTAATGACTTCATCCTCTACCGCGGTAAGGAGTATGCGAATTTAGATAAATGCCCGATATGCAATGCGTTGCGGTATAAGATCAGACGAGATGACCCTGGTGATGTTGAGGGAGAGCCCCTCTGGAAGAGGGTTCCTGCTAAGGTTATGTGGTATGCTCCTATAATACCAAGGTTGAAACGCATGTTCAGAAACAAAGAGCATGCCAGGTTGTTGCGATGGCACAAAGAAGACCGTAAGAAAGACGGGAAGTTGAGACACCCTGCTGATGGGTCACAGTGGAGAAAAATCGAGAGAGACTTCCTAGACTTTGCAGGTGACGCAAGGAGCTTATGGTTTGGTCTAAGTACGGATGGCATGAATCCTTTTGGGGAGAAGAGCTACAGTCACAGCACCTGGCCCGTGACTCTATGTATCTACAACCTGCCTCCTTGGTTGTGCATGAAGCGTAAGTTCATTATGATGCCAGTGCTCATCCAAGGCCCGAAGCAACCGGGCAACGACATTGATGTGTACCTTAGGCCATTAGTTGAAGAACTCTTACAGTTGTGGGGCAAACCAGGTGTACGTGCGTGGGATGAGAACAAACAGGAGCCATTTGATCTACGAGGGTTGTTATTCGTAACCATCAATGGTTGGCCTGCTCTTAGTAACCTTTCAGGACAGACAAACAAGGGATATAAGGCATGCACACACTGTTTAGATAAGACTGAAGGTACATATTTGCATAAATGCAAGAAGGTTGTGTACCTGGCGAATCGACGATTTCTTCCGACCAATCATCCCGTAAGAAAGAAAGGCAAGCATTTCAAAGGTGAGGCAGATCACTGGAAGAAGCCTGAACTCCCTGCTGGTGATGATGTATTTGGTATGGTCAAGGACATAGAAGTAATCTTTGGAAAGGGTCCCGGCGGTCAATCAGTTCCGAACGACGTCGCTACAAGACACGCACCCATGTGGAAGAAGAAATCTATATTTTGGGAGCTGCCATATTGGAAAGTCCTGCGTGTCCGCTCTTCAATCGACGTGATGCACGTGACGAAGAATCTTTGCGTGAACCTGCTAGGATTCCTAGGTGTGTATGGGAAGACAAAAGATACACCAGAAGCACGGGAGGACCAACAAATTATGAAAAACCCAAAGAACATGCATACACATAACAAGACGGATAAAGGGCGTCACTTTAGTCGTGCCAGCTATGCTCTTACCAAAGCAGAGAAGGAAATCTTTTTTGAAGTCCTTTACAGTATCAAGGTGCCGTCGGGCTTCTCATCTAATATAAAGGGGATAATAAATATGGCAGAGAAAAAGTTCCAAAACCTGAAGTCTCATGACTGTCACGTGATTATGATGTAGTTGCTTCCGATTGCATTGAGGGGGCTTCTACCGGAAAATGTTCGAGTACCCATTGTGAAGCTGTGTGCATTCCTCAATGCAATATCTCAGAAGGTAATCAATCCAGATATTCTTCCAAGGTTACAGAAGGATGTGGTACAATGTCTTGTTAGTTTTTGAATTGGTGTTCCCACCATCCTTCAATATTATGACGCATCTCCTGGTTCACCTAGTGGAAGAGATTGCCATTCTCGGTCCGGTATTTCTGCACAATATGTTCCCCTTTGAGAGGTTCATGGGAGTCTTAAAGAAATATGTTCATAACCGTGCTAGACCAGAAGGAAGCATCTCCAAGGGATATGGAACAGAGGAGGTCATTGAGTTTTGTGTTAACTTTATTCCTGACCTTAAGCCGATTGGTGTTTCTGACTCGCGGCATGAGGGAAGACTAAGTGGAAAAGGCACGCTAGGAAAGAAAGCAATGATATGTAGGGACGGGGATTCTTTCAATAAAGCACACTACACAGTTCTACATAATTCCACCTTGGCAGCTTCGTATATCGAGGAACACAAGAATATTGTACGCTCCAAAAACCCGGGGAAGCCTGAATCATGGATTACAGATGAACACATGAAGTCTTTCGGTGGTTGGATGCGGACACATCTCTTGAATGACACCACTGTTGGAGATCAACTATACTTGTTGGCCGCGTCACCATCTTTTACTGTATTGAATTTCCAAGGGTACGAAATAAATGGGAATACATTCTACACGATCGCCCAAGATAAAAAGAGCACCAACCAAAATAGTGGTGTCCGCTTTGATGCAATAGACGAGAATGGACAAAAGGACACATATTATGGTTACATAGAGGAGATATGTGAACTAGACTATGGAGTCTCTTTTAAGGTCCCTTTGTTTCGCTGCAAATGGGTCAACCTGAATGGGGAAGGGGTAAAGATAGACCAGTTGTACGGAATGACAACAGTGGATCTCAACAATCTTGGTTATAGAGATGAACCATTCATCCTAGCAATTATGTGTCTCAGGTTTTCTATGTGAAGGACATGTCCTCCAGACCAAAAAAAGAAAAAATATGCAAACGAATACATCATATGATGAGCCAAAGCGTCACATAGTTCTTTCAGGGAAAAGAAACATCGTGAGAATCGAGGACAAGACAGACATGTCAGAAGATTATAATAAGTTTGATGAAATTCTGCCCTTCACAGTGAAAACTGACCCAAGCATTCCGTTAAGTAAAGAAGATGCTCCATGGTTACGTCTGAAGCGATCATAAGGAAGGACATATGCCAAGAAGTTTATGCTCATATTATGTAACTCTAGTTCATGTCTTTCGCGGTTTGTGGCTTGACCGAAGGATATATTTCGCGATTTGTGGCTTGACCGGGACTATATATAGGGGGCCTTAGTCCCGGTTTTGTAGTCTCAGTTTTTAATATTAATAAATGTCTTGAGTGTTAGTCCCGTTTTGTGGCTGGACCGGGACTATGAAGAAGTTGTCCCGATTCGTACTTACCATTAAGATATGATCTCCAAACACGCGCGGTCACATATTAGGGAGTGCCTATATGACCAGTTTCTTGGAGATGCCGGAGGACTGGGATCCGACGGCATCTCCCTGAAACTGGTCGTAGTGGTGTCCCTGCTCTCGAAAACCATATTGCATCTTGTAACTTCTCTAACTAGATCAATACACCTAGGAGCTAACTAATTTCACATATTAGGGAGTGCCTCTATGACCAGTTTCTCGGAGATGCCGGAGGACTGGGCTCCGTCGGCATCTCCCTGAAACTGGCCGTAGTGGTGTCCCTGCTCTCGAAAACCATCTTGCAGCTTGTAACTTCTCTAACTAGATCAATACACCTGGGAGCTAACTAATTTCACATATTAGGGAGTGCCTCTATGACCAGTTTCTCGGAGATGCCGGAGGACTGGGCTCCGTCGGCATCTCCCTGAAACTGGACGTAGTGGTGTCCCTGCTCTCGAAAACCATCTTGGAGATGCTTCAAACTGGCTGGAGGACTGGACTCGCAAGGATGCCTATTTATAGTACAAGCAGCTCGGCATAGTGTCGACACTTACGAAATAATGTCGACACTCACCCCTATTATTAGTGCTGACTCGTGTTTTGTCCCGGTTGGTGTCTCCAACCGGGACTACAGGTTCATCTTTAGTCCCAGTTGGTGACACCATCCGGGACAAGGTACACGCCGCACGACATATTGTCGACACTCACCCCTATCATTAGTGCTGCCTGGCCCAGCATGCCGAAATCCCTCCGCGTGGTGTCGACAATGAAAATCCTGTTTCAGAATGCTACCGTCCCATTTTTAGAACAATCCAAACAATGCAAGTTCTAACGATGCTCGTCCCCTATCTTCATGCACACCGGTTCGACCATAGTTAGAAATTCAGATAATTCAAAACGGGCATAATAAATTCAAAAAAAATCCGAACAATGAAAATCCTTCGCGTGGTGTCAGATTATGTTACATAGTTGAAAGGAAAAATACCAGACTTGGTATATTGATTATGTTTCGAAAAAACCTTCAGAAAATGACCTATCATGTTCGAGGTTTCATGGCTTTCGGTCCAAATGACCGATGTTATGTGCTGAATCACGGCAAGTTTGTGATGTTGTGCCCATATTATGCATGTGTGTGGACATTGGTATGGAGAACAATGTTGCAGGAGGAAGTTTTCCTTTTTGTCGCACGGAAAAGCCCTTTTCCATTTTCCGAGCGCAAAAAACGGGTCGTTTTGTGAAGTAACCACCAAAATGCCGTTTTAGAATGCTACCGTCCCATTTTCCTAAAATACTAGACCACCTTAAATGGACTATCTCCTAGCCGGGACATCTCAAACCTTTTCGTCCATCCCGGGTAAAAAGGACAAATGTCTGCCGAATCGATAGGAAGTGGGTCCGGTTTGTACTATAGGTACATGATCTATCGCCTGTGATTTTTTGAAAAAATCATTTTTAGACTCGCAATATGTGATGTCTTCAGAGATCCAATGCAAGTTCTAACGATGCTCGTTCCCTATCTTCATGCACACCGGTTCGACCATAGTTAGAAATTCAGATAATTCAAAACGGGCATAATAAATTCAAAAAAAATCCGAACAATGAAAATCCTTCACGTGGTGTCATATTATGTTACATAGTTGAAAGGAAAAATACCAGACTTGGTATATTGATTATGTTTCGAAAAAACCTTCACAAAATGACCTATCATGTTCAAGGTTTCATGGCTTTCGGTCCAAATGACCGATGTTATGTGCTGAATCATGGCATAGTTTGTGATGTTGTGCCCATATTATGCATGTGTGTGGACATTGGTATGGAGAACAATGTTGCAGGAGGAAGTTTTCCTTTTTGTCGCATGGAAAAGCCCTTTTCCATTTTCCGAGCGCAAAAAATGGGTCGTTTTGTGAAGTAACCACCAAAATGCCGTTTCAGAATGCTACTGTCCCATTTTCCTAAAATACTAGACCACCTTACATGGACTATCTCCCAGCCAGGACATCTCAAACCTTTTCGTCCATCCCGGGTAAAAAGGACAAATGTCTACGAATCGGCAGGAAGTGGGTCCGGTTTGTACTACAGGTACATGATCTATCGCCCGTGATTTTTTGAAAAAATCATTTTTAGACTCGCAATATGCGGTTTCTTCAGAGATCCAATGCAAGTTCTAACGATGCTCGTCCCCTATCTTCATGCACACCGGTTCGACCATAGTTAGAAATTCAGATAATTCAAAACGGGCATAATAAATTCAAAAAAAATCCGAACAATGAAAATCCTTCGCGTGGTGTCATATTATGTTACATAGTTGAAAGGAAAAATACCAGACTTGGTATATTGATTATGTTTCGAAAAACCCTTCACAAAATGACCTATCATGTTCGAGGTTTCATGGCTTTCGGTCCAAATGACTGATGTTATGTGCTGAATCACGGCATAGTTTGTGATGTTGTGCCCATATTATGCATGTGTGTGGACATTGGTATGGAGAACAATGTTGCAGGAGGAAGTTTTCCTTTTTGTCGCACGGAAAAGCCCTTTTCCATTTTCCGAGCGCAAAAACGGGTCGTTTTGTGAAGTAACCACCAAAATGCCGTTTCAGAATGCTACCGTCCCATTTTCCTAAAATACTAGACCACCTTACATGGACTATCTCCCAACCGGGACATCTCAAACCTTTTCTTCCATCCCGGATAAAAAGGACAAATGTCTGCCGAATCAGCAGGAAGTGGGTCCGGTTTTTCCTGCCATTTTTTCCCGCCAGTTCTTCCCGCCATTTCTTCCCGCCAGTTTTTCCCGCCGGTTCTTCCCGCCAGTTCTTCCCTCCAGTTATCTTCCTGCCATTTCTCACTATATATATATGTAGGGTTGGCCTCCATTGTCATTGCACATCTCTAGAGTCATATCTTCAACCTCATCACTCTTTCCCATGACTTCCACCGTAGCACTAACTCCCAGGGAGGCGGAGGCGCTTTGCGCCTCGAACTACCCCTGCCCGCCGGGCTACTGTGTCCCCGTCGGATGGATGCTGAGCGCCGGAGGCGTGCCGGTTCCTCCTGTCCCTCTAGGTGTGGCGCGTCGGATGGCCATCACGAACCACTACTACTTCGAGCTCACGTCGGAGCAGCGGAGGAATCCCAGATGGCATCCCGACTATTTCCCGACTTGGGAAGCCTTCTTCGTGGATCGGCGTGAGAGGGTGCTCGCCAGGCACGAGGAGGACAGACCACCTCCTCCGAACTTCAACGAGGCCAGCCGTCGGCTGTGGTGGCGTGACCGGACTCTCTAGAGCGTCATGGCCTACGACACGGCCGCCGACTCTAGCCCCCGCCCGCGCTACCCTCAAGTCCAGCCCACTCGTACTCAGCCTTCAAGGTTCAACTACGGCGACCCCGATGACGATAGCGACGACGGCCGCGGCGAGTACGACGACTACAGTAGCGAGTATTACAGATGTAGGCAGGAGCATGACTGAATCATTCCAACATTGCAAAAAAAGTTCGGCTGATTGTGGCTTAATCTGGCCATGTATCTTAATTTTTAGTTCTTCTAAGTAACTTTGTGTTAGGTGCGTTATGTACTTTAATTCCAGTTCTATCCTAATCAAATTTTCTTTCCGCCCATTATTTTCCGTCCTTTTTTTCCATCCATTAATATATAAAAAATATAAGTTAATTCAAATCCAAATTAAAAACAGAAAATGGTTTTGAATTACTTATTCAAATCCAAATAATTTTATGTTTAAAGTTTTTCTAAATTCCAAATTAATATTTAAAAAATATAAGTTAACTCATTTTTAATTGTAAATGGTTTATATTTTAAATGGTTACATTAATTATTTTTAAAACAGAAAATGGTTTTGAATTATTTATTCAAATCCAAACACTTTTTATGTTTAAAGTTTTTCTAAATTCCAAATTAATATTCAAAAAATATAACTTAATTCATTTTTAATTGTAAATGGTTCATATTTTAAATGGTTACATTAATTATTTTTTAAAACAGAAAATGGTTTTGAATTATTTATTCAAATCCAAACACTTTTTATGTTGAAAGTTTTTCTAAATTCCAAATTAATATTCAAAAAATATAAGTTAATTCATTTTTAATTGTAAATGGTTCATATTTTAAATGGTTACATTAATTATTTTTTAAAACAGAAAATGGTTTGGAATTATTTATTCAAATCCAAACACTTTTTATGTTTAAAGTTTTTCTAAATTCCAAATTAATATTCAAAAAATATAAGTTAATTCATTTTTAATTGTAAATGGTTCATATTTTAAATGGTTACATTAATTATTTTTTAAAACAAAAAATGGTTTTGAATTATTTATTCAAATCCAAACACTTTTTATGTTTAAAGTTTTTCTAAATTCCAAATTAATATTCAAAAAATATAAGTTAATTCATTTTTAATTGAAATGGTTCATAGTTTAAATGGTTACATTAATTATTTTTTAAAACAGAAATGGTTTTGAATTATTTATTCAAATCCAAACACTTTTTATGTTTAAAGTTTTTCTAAATTACAAATTAATATTCAAAAAATATAAGTTAATTCATTTTTAATTTTAAATGGTTAATAGTTTAAATGGTTACATTAATTATTTTTAAAAACAGAAAATGGTTTCGAATTAGCTATTCAAATTCAAGCACTTTTTATGTTTAAAGTTTTTCTAAATTCCAAAGTAATTATCATTTAAAAAACATTACAAATTTAAACCCCAAAATAAAAAATAAGGCGGGAACAGAGAGAAAATTTCTGAATTTTTTTGAAAACAGGGTCATATGTCCCGGTTGGAGCCACCAACCGGAACTAAAGACCCCTGCGCGCGTCAACCCTTGGTCTGCTGAAAAAACTGGAGTATACGTCCCGGTTGGTGGCTCCAACCAGGACGTATGATCCCACCAACCGGGACTAAAGGTCCTTTGGTTATAACTACGCGCGCCTCCTCTTCTTCTTCCCCATCTCACTTCTCTGCTTCTTCCTCTGCTTTGATCGACGCCGCCGCCTCCGCCTTCGTCTTCGTCGGCTCTTTGGTCGTCGCGCGCTCCTCCCCGTGCGAATCGCCAACACCTCCGTCGGCTCTTCGTCATCCCTCCAGCCACGCGCGCCAACACCTCCAACCGCCGCCGCGCGTCATCGCCGCCAGCAGGTATGCCCCCTCTCCGATACGCGGGCTACGGGGTTCAGGGCGGCTATGGGGCCACGTTGTCGTCGCCATTGGCGCGCGGGCTACGGGGCGGATACGGGGGCCGGGGCGGCGAGCTGGCGAGCCGCGGGCGGCGCTGGCGAGTAGGTGTGGGTACGACCTGAAGCTGAGCTCGCTGGCACGGGACACGGCGGGCATGGTCGGCGCCGGCGCGAGGATTGGGTGCGGGCGCCACGGGGCGGCGGCGGTGGTGGTGGTGTTCGACGCGTTGATTGGATGCGGGCGCCACGGGGCATGGTCGGCGCCGGCGCGAGTCGCTGCCAGCTGTTGTTGTTTTCGCTACTGAAAGTCGCTCGCTTGAAATCTCAAGAAAATACACAGACCGATTGATTGGAATCATTTTTCTTTTAGAGTGTTTATTATAGTTAGTTAATCAAACGAAATTATTGAGAATCCGGGCGCTCCACCCGACCTCTGCCCCCATCGCCGGACTGTGTGGGCGGCAACACCCGCCCCACTTCTAGGAGAGTTGACTCGTCCCTACCATTGAATTTGTGTTTGGATAATGATGATCTCTATCTCCACGGATGACAATGTGCGAAGCGATAAAAAACCCGCTTATGCACTTTATTCAACGCAGTTATCCCTGTCATTTTTTTCGCGTTAGGGCGAGCACACACTAGTGCAAAACGCCCAGGGGCGGCGATGTCGCGCTGATGTCATGTTGACGTCACCCGCACACGGTCTGACCCGGTCAAACCCAGCCCGGGTCCCACCTGCCCGCGTGGACGCTGAGGTGGCTCTAGGGCCACTTTGTCATCCACTGCGGCTAGGTGATGCCTGTGTATAAAAAGTAATTCCCATTTGGTTAATATTTTTAGAAAATGAATAAATCTTATAAAATCAATAACTTATTAATTATAAGTCAGAAAAATATGAATAATATATCAAAATGTTTAAAAAATTGAGACCTACCTATCTAAGTTATCATCATACATTGTCAAGCAACTTAAAAACCCTAGATTAGATAAGGAAGCATCAATACCCCTTAGGTGCATCTGGGTTCGACGATGTGCCTTCGCCAGGGCATTTCGAACCCTCTTAAATCGATTCCAATATGGTATTTTGTCAGTATCTAGTGTTACCTATCTGTTGGATAGTTTCCATTTTGTAGCCTTATACTCATGTTCCCCTCTCATATGCATCCGGGGTTTCTCCGAACTAGGTTTTACACCCCTCGGAACTCCGGAATATTGATTTTAGTTGATTTTAGCTAGAGTTACCTATCTACTACACAGTTTCCTTTTTGTAGCTAGGTTTAGGGTTTCTCTTCATTTTTATTATTGTGTATGTATATATTAGGGTTTCTCTTAATTAGGGTTTATATCTCTCAACACCGTACCTAACTTTCTACATTAGCCGCTTTGACTTATTCGTTTTTCCACCTATGCAGAAAATATGGACCCACACGTCAGATACGAAGAAAAGGAAGAGTTGATCCAAGGTGTGATCCGCGGGGAAGAAAATTTAGATGTATCAACGTTTCTGAACAACTCCGGTGAGGGTGATCCTCTTTTTACTGGAATAGACGACTTGTTTGAGGTTGAAGGTGTTGCCTTCCGCGAGAGAGAAGGCGATGCCTTGTGTAATCGAGAAGATGACCGCTCCGGCGAGGTGCATGTAATATAATTAATTCATTAATTAATCATCTGCTATGTATATAGAAATAGTAACAACGATCTTTCTTCTTTTAGCCCTCAAAATCGAACAAATTTACTGAAAAGAGCAGACGAGGCCCAACCAAAAATTTGCAAGACCATGAGAGGTTCAGGATCGAAGATGTCGCTGAATACGGCAAACCGACGGCTCCCGAAATTGTCGCAAACAAATTTGTGGCACAATGCGGAGTAATCGTTAGGGACTTAATCCCGATCACCATTAGAAATTGGAATAGGCCTGCTAATGAAGATGAAGAGGGAACATGTTTATTTGTCCCTAACCACGCCAAAGATTTACTGTGGAAGAGGCTCATGGTTAATTTCAAACTACCGAAGATAGAGCTGGATCCAAATGCGGAGGATCCAGTTGAGGATGCCTTAGAACATGGGAGAGCCATGGAGGCTAAGGTCAGGGAGTGGGCTTTGAAGAAGGTGGCCCAGTGTTTCACCAACTGGAAGAAAATATTGCACCTTGACTATGTCGTGAAAGAGAAGACTCCCGATTTCAAGAGTATTCAGTTTGAGAAGATAAAACCATTCCGGGCTGAGTTTGTGGAATACAAGACATCAGAAAAAGCTAAGAAAATGTCTGAAACGAATAAGCTGAATGCTGCTAACAAGAAGTATCACCATACTATGGGGCAAGGTGGCTACAGGGCTGGCATTCCTAAGTGGGAGAAACTTGAGAATGAACTGCGTGTTAAAAAGATCACCCCAGAGACAGACGATTGGGTAGAACGTGCAAGGAATTGGTTTACGGGCATGGGGGCACGTTGGACTCGGAAGGGATGTGTATATATAACATACGACATAAAGAAGACCCCTTGCCAATCGAGAGGATGAGAAAAGAAGTAAAGGCTGTTAAAGATGGGGACTTCATTCCCGATAGAGAGAATGATGAGATCACACTCGCCCTTGGAAATAAGGAACATGATGGACGAACACGAGGCACAAGAGGCTCCCAACCATGGAGGACTGGGTTTCCCCGAAGAGAGGAAGAAATATCCTGATAGAAGCCGTCAGAGGAGAAAGGACAGGGCGGAAGTTGAAGCAGATAGTCAGAAAGAGCGAATGCGTATAATTGAAGAATGAATAAAGCAACAACAAGATGAAATTAACGCACTTAAAGAGCAAAGTACTACCGGCCCATCTCAGCAGCACACTGCATTCGATGCTACCGGCCTATCGAATAATCGAAAAAGCAGTGTGGCTTCCACCGAGGTCCCGGGTGATGACAATGTCGATGACGATGGTGCACCGACGATGGCTCCTGTTGGCTACCCAGTGGATGATATCACAGAGATGACACACTGCGAGCTACATGTCAAAGTTGTGAACATATCAATGAAGGTGGCGGTCGGCTATGCCTTACCAATTGGACCCACACCAACTTACCACTGTCGTCCGGTTCCAGAGGGCTACGCTGTTGTCGGGGTGGATGAAATCATGCCCACCTTTGAAGTTTTGGATCTTGACTACCCTGCAGGTGAAGGGGATGTGACTGTACTGGGAGACGCAACAAACATCACCATTCTATGGCCGAAGAAATGTATCGTTCTTCGAAATCACACGCCAAGGCCATCTTCGCCGCCGCCTCACCCGTCTCCAGCGAGGTCGTCGCCGCCGCGGCAGCCGTCTTCGTCGCCTCACCCGGCTCCGTCGCCTCACCAATCTCCGGCGCAGCCATCGCCGGCGCCTCAGGATAAAAAGCGTAAGCGTACCGCTACTCTGCGTCGTGGTAAGCGATCGCCGAAACGTAAACAAGAGCCTCTTCCAAAAGTACCAAAGGTTCCTCCCAAGAGAGCTTATGACTGTACTGAAGAGGAGACTGCGGCGATCGTTGATGCGGAAACGATAGCGTTTTTTGCTAAGCTGAGACGGCCGAAAGAGCCAGAGTTCCCTAGCACCAAAGAAGAAAAAGCCAAAGTGTTGAAAATGCTAAAGACTCTTCATCAACCCGAGCCAAAGCTGTCATCAGACTATGAGCGTTCTATTCTCAAGTCACATGCGGCACAAAAAGCCTTGAAGAGCAGTACTGATGCAAGCGAGAAATCTGTTGCCCAGCTCGGAGAACAAGCAAAACAGTCTTGCACCCCTCTCAAGGTGATTTCACAAACCAATGTGGGGTCGAGCAAATATGGGGCCGAAGAGCAGTATGATCCAGAGGTAGTTGCACAATATGGAGAAGCTTCCGCTGCTCAAGGTATGAGTATTGCCCAGTACTTATCCCAGTTAGAGTACTTCCCCGTGAGTGAAGTAGCATACAAATACCAGTACGGCAAACCTCTCGTCAAACCTGAGGAGGTAAACAATCTTCCAACAAAAATGCGAAGATTGCATAACTGGTACATGCATGCCACAAAGGTCGGGGCTAACTGGATAGTGTTGAGGGTTACAAAAAAGCATCATGGGAAAGAAAAGGATGACATGATATCCATTGAATTTGATGAACTATTTCAATTATTCAATCATGACGCCTTGGACAAATCGATCATCAGTGCCTATTGTCTGTAAGTACTAATTCTGTAATTAATTTAGTCTCCAGCTATCTCACCTTGTTTATTGCATGTATATAATCATACTGTAATATGTAGAATGAAGATTCTCGAATGCAGCAGAGGACAAATCAATGACATTGGCTTCATTGACCCATATTGGGTTCATGAAGCTAATCTCAAAACAAGCCCCCAGGATACAGAGGATAATATAGTACACGCGTTAAGGTTTCAAGAAACCAGAAGGGAAATACTTTTTCCTTACAACTTCGAATGAGTGTTATTGTCTTTTATACACTTTCTATTTCGCTTACTCGATGTTAAGTATATAATTGATTAGTTATGCATTCGCAGCTTCCACTATATTTTGTTAATCATTCAACTTGACAAAGGGCGTGTACTAGTCATGGACTCGAAACATAAACCCCTTGAGACGTGGAAGGACATGCAAATGCTTTTCCAGTGGTAATTCTAATCATTACGACACTATATCGGCAACGTTCGTGAATTTTATGATATCAAGTAATTAATAACTTCTTTTATTCGTTTTCTTCGCCGGGCAGCGCTTGGAAACGGTTCACCAACAAGGCTATGGGTGTTTGGAAAGATGAGCTTACATTTCAACCACTAGATGTAAGCACCACTAGCTATATCCGCGCATCTCTTTGATTCTAGTTTTGATACAGTTATTATCATACTTGATTATTATTTTGATTGAACTCTATTCTCGTAAAGTGCCTGACGCAGGGACCAGGTAACAATCTATGTGGATACTATGTTTGCGAGTTCATCCGGCAGACGTGCGATGCGAAGGGCAGAAATTTAGAGCAACTCCACGTACGTAAACAATTTCTATAGTTTTTAATTATAATCAAATTGTGTTTAGTTTCATTCATATAGGCTGACTCCTTTTTAAAATCAGATCGAACGTCTACGGGACGGTCTTCTGCCAAAGGATCGCGTACGAGCAATTCAGGAGGAATTGGCGGGATTCTTGGATGCAGAAGTCCTAAACCCAGAAGGGGAATACTATTCGGCTGTGTATAGACAATAGGGATTGTAAAAATAGCAACTTTTGTATGTAGTGCATGAACTCGATCCGTGTATTGAATGTAATATTGTCATGATGATCTTGTATAATATAACGTTTCCTTCATTGATAAGTGTAAAACACTAAATAAACAATAAAACAACCTAAATGAATTCTCTGCCGCGGCACAAAAAGTGGCGAAAATGCTGCCGCGGCAAAAGAATGTGCTAAAATGAATTCTCTGCCGCAGCAGAGAAATGGACCAATTCTCTGCCGCGGCAGAAGGTCATTTGTCCCGGTTCGTGTTACGAACCGGAACTAATGCTCCACTCCCCTCGCCCTCTGCCGCTGCCACGTGTACACCCATTTGTCCCGGTTGGTTGGGCAACCGGGACTAAAGGTTACGGCTTTAGTCCCGATTGCCCCGTTCCGGTTGGGCAACCGGGACTAATGCCCCTTACCAACCGGGACGCATGGCACGTTTTTTACTAGTGAGATGGACTCTCATTTTCTGGTCTACCACGAATATACTCCCTCCGTTTAAAATTAACAGATTCAACTTTGTCTGGATAAATGTGAATCTATTTTAGTGTGTAGGGAGTACTAATATACACTGGAGAGAGCTAGCTTGGAAAAGATTAATATTGAATGGCTTGCATACGCCAGACTGTGATGATATCATTCATAATCTCCTCGTCGGTCATGTGGCATGGCGCTTACACATGTGTGATGTGTGAGGCACGAGTCTTTGTTTCCGTGTTTGATTTTGGAAATATGAGTGGAATCAGTGAATTTCGTTAGGTGTTCAGTTCAGGAAGATAAGATAGATTGTCACTTGAATTTGATTGAAATTCAACCAAAGTTGGGGGAAATTGACAAGAGTTTTAACTATGTTCGATCATTGGCTCACATTCATCTCTCCCCGAAAAGTTTGAACATAATGCAATTTTTTTTGCTTTTACTGACTAAATTTCCGAAATTTTGGTTAAAAAAATAGTGATTTTTTAACAATGGTTGAAAATTAGTGATAATAGGGACCATGCACAGTGATGCAAACGGTGCAACACTATTTTGCAAAGTTTCTACTACTTACATTAGCGAGCGAGACTAGGCCAGGTGCTATCGGCCCAACAAAAAGGTCTAGTGTAGTCAATAGCAGCCTCGGCTTTGTCTCATGGGCCATGTCTAGGTCCAACGGATAAGCAAGATAAGCCTGCACTTTTACATGTGCTCACTGCTCAGTAGCCACTCTTACCGCCGAAAAAAAAGGCATCCATCCCAGTAAGACATGTCTTTTGCTTCTGCCTCGTGAATAATTTTCGTTATTCATGCGGCTATCTATAATACATAGCTATGTGTAATGAGTAAAATACATGGTAGGTTCATATTATTATTTACAAATATCATTTTACTAACCAAATACGAAAAAATACGAATTGTGTGTTCATAGACGGCCGACGGTGCCTAGAGCGAGTTTTGCTTGTCAATGTGGTAGTCGCGATACCCACACAGACACATAACGGATAATTTAAAGAGGACCTACATTCAATAGGGGTATGTGCAAAAGTGACATCAACTACATTAGTGCGGGCCATGCTAAAATACCTCTCTCTAATCCCTAACTAGAAAAATCCTCTTCAATCTGGAAGACGGTGAATCTCTTCCCCCACTGCCGATGGAGTCCGTGAGATTTCACGAAGCTTCATCGCCATGACAAGCGCAAGCTCCAGTTGTGTGCTTTGTCACCGCATCCCTCCATTCCTTTCTTTTCATGCCCCAACTATGGTAGGATGATGAAGTTGTAAGTTGTACATATCAGGGACACCGTAGCAATACGAATGGAGATTCTGGAAGTTCCAAAGCATGGGTTAAGTCTCTAAACTCAAGTGTTGTTGTATTTTTGGGGACATTTTGTGATTTTTTTGTTGAATATAACCACTTGTATGTGTAAAGATCCCATTTTTTACTTTGATGGGTTTTAATTTGATAGCACGGTTGTCATTTCTGATATAGGGAACTTGAGTATATATGTTGTTATATGATTGACCACAACTACCCGCGAGGAGATATTGTTGTTGACGCACTAGGACGGCCTAGGACAGAAGGGAGGAGGTGAAGATTAATTAGAAAGGTCGAATGTGCAACAATAGAAGGAGCAACAATATCTAAGGATTCATAGGATGAGATTTTCATGGAGAAAATGAGTTCATTGTTAGATGAAATGAGAGAAATAGTGTTGATGGGTTCGTTGCATGAAAAACAAAAAAATCCTACAAAAGAGCGAAAGAAACCCAACAAGATTCGATCTGCAAGATGGTTATAACAAGAGATAGAACTTATGTACTGATACGTCGTAAACGTATCTATAATTTTTGATGTTCCATGCTTGTTTACTATCAACTTTGTTATGCTTTGTCTACACTTTGAGGTATTTTTATACATTTTCTGGGACTAACCTATTAACAAGATGCCACAGTGCCAGTTGCCTATTTTCTGCTGTTTTTGGTTTCAGAAAAGCTAGTAAGAAAATATTCTCGGAATTGGACGGGACAAAAGCCAAAGTCAATATTTTACCGGAGAGAACATAGAGACCGAAGGGCAGTCGAAGGGGGGTCCATGAGGTGGACACACCCTAGGGCCGCGCTGTCCAGGGGCGCCGCCCTATGGTGTGGGCCCATTGGGCGCCCCCTGCCTTGCCCCTTCGCCTATAAATTCACCACGATGAGAAACCCTAAGCACCCGATCAGATCTCGACGAAACAGTCTGTAGCCGCCGCCACCATCGTCCCTAGATCGGGGGGATCTGAAGCTCTTCCCGACATCCTGCCGGAGGGGAGAGATCATCCCGGAGGCCTTCTTCATCACCATGCCAGCCTCCGGTATGATGTGTGAGTAGTTCACCCTTGGACTATGGGTCCATACAGTAGCTAGATGGTTGTTTCTCCTCCTTTGTGTTATCATGTTTAGATCTTGTGAGCTCCGTTCATGATCAAGATCATCTATTTGTAATCATACATATTGTGTTTGCGGGGATCCGATAGATATTGAGATACTATGTCAGATTGATTATTAATTCTATCATGTCAGATTGATTATTGATTCTATCATGTTTGTCTTATTTGTGATCTTGCATGATCTCCGTTGCTAGTAGCTATCTTGGCCAAGTAGATGCTTGTGACTCCAAGAGGGAGTATTTATGCTCGATGGTAGGTTCATGCCTCTAGTAATCTAGGGAAGTGACAAACATCTCTAAGGTTGTAGATCTTCTATTGCTACTAGGGAGAAAGCAACAATATTTTGTTCATGGAACAATTGTATTGTTTACTTTACACACATTGCTTAATGCAATTATCCGTTGCTTGCAACTTAATACTGGAGGGGGTTCAGATGATAACTTGTATATGGATTATTAGTCATAGATGCAGTTGGATTACGGTCTATGTATATTGTTGTAATGCCCAATCAAATCTCATAGGAGTCATGATGTCTAGTATTTTCATTGTTATGCTTGCTCAATCTGTCAATTGTCCCGCTGTAATTTGTTCACCCAACATATTATCTATCTTAAGGAGAACACCTCTAGTGAACTGTGGACCCCGGTCCAATCTTTACCATCGATACATCATCTACTGTTACCCTTTACTATCTACAAGCAACTATTATCTTCCATACTATACGTTTAATCCTTTGTTTTCAGCAAACCAGTGAGATTGATAACCTCACTGTAAGTTGGGGAAAAGTCTTGAGTTTGTGTTGTGCAGGATTCCAAGTTGTTAGCAACACCTTGGAGTTGTTTCCTTGCTCATACTGGTTCGATAACATTGGTTTCATATCTGAGGGAAGACTTGTTGTTGTGCTCATCACACCTTTCTCTTGGGGTCTCCCAACGAGGCTCTACAGTCGACCGAGCCGCATCAAGATTTTCTGGCGCCGTTACTGGGGACTTAAGGACAGCTTTACAAGGGGATTCTCTCACAACCACTCCCTTTACTTTGTTTTTGTTTTGCTTAGTTACTTTTGCTTTGTTTTGCTTTGTTTCTTTCTTTCAAAAAAAAAGTTTCGTTTGGTTTTTTTTATCAAAAACACACAAAAATTAGTTCCTACTTTAGTTGCTACTGATGTTGGCTTGCCTCACTTTTGCAAAAATGAACACTACTGAGAACACCAAGTTGTGTGACTTCACTAGCATAAATAACGATGATTTCCTTTGCACACCTACTGCTCCACCTGCTCCTAATGCTACCTTTTATGAAATTAAACCTGCTTTGTTGAATCTTGTTATGAAAGAGCAATTTTTTGGTGCTAGTTCTGATGATGATGCTGCTCACCTTAATAACTTTGTTTAACTTTGTGAGATGCAAAAATATAAGGATGTAGATGGAGATATTATTAAGCTCAAATTGTTTCCTTTATCTTTGAGAGGAAAAGCTAAAGAATGGTTGCTAACCTAGCCTAGAAATAGTATTGATTCTTGGATTAAATGCAAAGATGATTTTATTGGAAAATACTATCCTCCTGCTAAGATTATATCTATGAGAAGTGAAATAATGAAATTTAAACAACTTGATAATGAACATGTTGCTCAAGCTTGGGAAAGAACGAAATCTTTGGTAAAGAATTGTCCCACTCATGCACTGACTTCTTGGATGATCATCCAACTTTTTATGCAGGACTAAAATTTTCTTCAAGAAATCTATTGGATTCTGCTGCTGGAGGTACCTTTATGACCATTACTTTGGGTGCTGCAACAAAGCTCCTTGATAATATGATGGTTAATTATTATGAATGGCACACTGAGAGAGCTCCACAAGGTAAGAAGGTAATTCTATTGAAGAAACCTCCTCCTTGAGTGATAAAATTGATGTCATTATGTCTATGCTTGTTAATGGAAAAGCTCATATTGAACCAAATAATGTCCCTTTAGCCTCTTTGGTTTCCCAACAAGATAAAGTTGATGTGAACTTCATTAGGAATAATAATTTTGGCAACAATGCTTATGGTAATAATAACTATAGGCCTTATCCTCCTAATAATAGCAATACTTATTATGGTAAATCTGTAATGCCTAGTGAAGATAGGATTCTGGAAGTTGATAGATCCACTAAAAACTTCATGCAAATGCAATATGAGCAGAATAAAATATTCACTAAACCTATGGAAGAACAATCTGCTATTTTGAAAAATATCAGTCATCAACTTGAGAATTTGAATAGGGAAATTCCTGGTTTACAGTCCAAAATTTTGAATACTGAGAAAAATATTTCATCTTTGTCTGAAGGACAATCCTCTTTTATTAATAAAATGGGTGCTGAACCTAAAACCATGGAAAATACCTTTGCTGCTGCTCATGCTATACAAGTTTCAATTGATGAAAATGTTAGACTGTTAGATAAATTGCATTCTAGGTGGGAAAGAGAAGATAAAATTGCTAGAAATAATAGTATTGGTACTATCACTACCACCAATGTTGATGCTAGCAAACGATAAGAAGTCCCCGTTCCTTCTACAACAATGCCTAAACCCGATAAGAATGCTGAAATTTTCCGAAATATGGGAAACAATAAGTCTACTACCTATGATGCTAAGTTTGATTTTGATCTTGATGGTTGCAATATTTCAGAAGTGATTATGTTCCTACAAAAGCTTACTAGAAGTCCTAATGCTAGTTCTATGAATATGGCTTTCACAAAACACATTACAGATGCTCTCATTAAAATTAAGGAAGAAAAATTGAAACATAAAGATTCTATCCCTAGGAGTTAGAAGATGGTTGGGAACCCATCATTAATATGCAAGTGAATTATTTTGATCTCAAAGCTTTATGTGACCTTGGTTCTAGTGTCTCTATTATGCCTAGAAATATTTATGAAATGCTTGATTTGCCACCTTTGGAAAATTGCTATTTAGATGTTCCACTTGATGATAATGCTAAAAATAAACTTATGGGGAGTATTAATGATGTTCTTATTATGGTTAACAATTCCTATGTCCCTGTTGATTTCTATGTTTTGGATGTTGAATGCAATGCTTCTTGTCCTATTACTTTGGGAAGACCTTTTCTTAGAACTGTTGGTGCCATTATTGATATGAAAGAAGGCGCTATTAAATATCAATTCCCATTCAAGAAAGGTATTGAACACTTTCCTATAAGGAGAGAGAAGTTAACTTTTGCTCCTCCTATTAAAGCAAAATTTGATGTTAATGCTTCTTCATTTGAAAATACTTGATTCTTGCTTCATGTGCCTAACTTAAAGGCGTTAAAAGAAAAGTACTTTTTGGGAGATAAACCAATAGTTTTATTGAGTCTTGGAAGTTATTACTTATGTAATAACCTCTCCTTATCCTTTTTTTGTGATTTTTGTGCCAATAATAACCTCTAATGAGAGAGAAGTAAGATTTGGGGAAGTTGTTGTCCCGAAACAGATATTTGTGCTTCACTGTAAAAATTCGTAAAAAATCTCTGTATGTCGGATTGAGCTGTAATTTTGTGGGTAAATGACCCAGGTTGTTATCTAACTTTAGTTAGTTCAACACTTGTTGATTGGAGGAACATAAGGTCTTTGAGAAAATCGGTTTTTACTTGCTGGTCTGTTTTGACAGATTTCTTCCATTATTTGCATTTGCCTCTTATCGGTTTCTTTTTGAGTTCTCTTTGATCATTAGAACTTTTAAAGGAATTGCTATAGTAGCTTGTGTTTTAATGGAAGGTTTACTTGTTTTGAAACTAAACCCCAAGGTTTATTATTTTGAATGCACTAATGTTGCTAATGAAGATTGTGTGAAGTTTTGTATGAAGGAAAATTTTCAAGTGTAGGGGAAGTGTGAGAGATGAAGAATGGACAAAAGCTCAAGCTTGGGGATGCCACCCCATGACACCCCAAGAAGTATTCAAGAGGTACAAGCGTCAAAGCTTGGGGATGCCCAAGGCATCCCCTTCTTCATCAATAAAAATCTCAGGTCTCTTTCTAGACACATCGATTTTATTGTTTCATGCACTATTGGGTTGTTCTTGGAGCGTCTTAGTTTTCATTCTTGGTTTTAGTTTGTTTAGTTTGCTTGAATAAAATAGTTGTACCCCCGCATTTGCTCTTTTGGTTTCAAATAAGTTGATTGGTGTTGGAAAAGAGTAGAAAGTTTCATGCTTATAGTGGTACAAAAGGGAGCTTGTTTTGAATGTGTCTTAGACTTTGTCATGTAATTGTAGATGTTGATTTGACCCTATGCTTAGTGATTATTGTTGTAGAATGACTTGTTCCAAACAATTGAGATTGCTTAATGCGGCTTGAAAGAATCATGCGTTGTTTTAGCATACAAAAGCATAATATTGTGGTATTCTCCTGTCAACACCCAGATTTTTCAATCCTAGATGCCTGTTATGCCATACATCGCAATCCCAGGATTACCATTTTTGTGAGACATAACAGAATTGGATACCATAGTACATCATCCATTACAAATGATACATAAGTTCTTACACGAATAGGGATCTCATGATCCAGTTCTTAATACAACTTCAAGCAGCGGAATACGTAATAATAACGGTAGCGTACGCGAAGCTCCATTCTTCTGGGTCACAGGCAATGCTGACGATGGGAGATGATCCTAGTTGTCGTAACCTTCCTGGGGTCCATCTTCCAGGTACTCCTCTTCAAGTCTGGCCATGGGAATAGCCAGGGACAAAGCCATGAGTACTCTATAAGTACTCGCAAACTAATACTAACAGGTAAAGGGGTTTTTGGATAATAGGACACTAGGCTCTAGGGTTGTTTTGCAAAAGCCAGATTTATCTCTACTAGGTTCCAAAGCTAGTCACAATTTTATAACTCCTAAGTGGGAACTTGTATTTCATATCACAACTCTGTTGTGGTCAAGTCAAAGTCTCAATTCAGTTCACAGGTCATTTTGAAAAGTCTGATGGGGGAACAGTATGGCCACTCCAACTGTCCATAACCGCGGACGTGGCTATTCAAATAGTTTGACACTCTGCAGAGATTGTACACTTTCACCACAACATTCGATACATCCGTCAGGAACAAATCCTGAATTCACCATACTCAGTATGCGGATAATCAATCCTAACCTTTCAATTACACGCCCTAGTATAAGCATCTCTCCTGTGAGATTGGCCTCCCAACCATGACCAACTGTCATCTTGGGTACTGCATAGGTGGACAATCTTCACAAGGTAGCCTCAGCTCAGACCTTGGCCATGAGGGAACTAATACTAAGGGATATAAGTTTCCAGTCAAGCCCTACCCAATCTTCGGGTATTGTGGTTGTACGATAAAATTGGAATGGTATCGCATCCAGAAAACCATCAGTTTTATAAAGGGCTAAGGCTCATGCCTCAACATTTTCATCACCAAGATCATCAGGTGTTCGGAAACACATGTCCAAAACATTTCAATAGAATGATCCATCATTCCAAGGTTTTCATAACCATTTTTCCACCAAGTATTCCCATCTAAAGTTGATCAAGTTTTATGCTTAGCACTAGCATCTACAGGTGGGGGTAAGCAATAATGAGGGATGGTAAACTAGTGGGGTTTCAACTAAGTACAACCTTATATCTTAGGATGATATCAAGGTTTCTAACTTAGGCCAAATTTTATGCTCTTTATGCAACCTTCAAATATCTTTCTAGTATCTATAAGTCACTTAAGTAAACTCTAAGAAAGCTTTGATAAAGAAATAAAGTAAGAAGCTTGCAAATAAAACTAGGATTGGTTTATCAAGTGGGTGTGATCACATATGCTTAAGGCATATAGTAAGCATAGTAACAAGTAGGGGTTTGTTGCATCAGTAGGGTATCTTGCAAGTGTTAGCTTGCACTTTCACTAGTAGTATTAGGCTTGCCTTGTGCAGAGCAGTGGTTGAAGTTCTCCTCGGCTTCTTCTTCGTAGTATCCTCCTTCCTCCTCGTATTCTTGGTCGGTACTAGCATCTATGAATAAATACGAGGTACACAATCACCAAACAATACTTAATTACTTGCAATCATCACACACAAGGGTCCTATAGATGATCTAGCATCATCTCTAACATTACAAGGTTAAGGCTTGATTTAATTCCTTTTATTTTTAGAAAAGTAATTTCTACTCATTGAAAAACTACTTAAGATTTAATATTCTCCAAACCAAACATGGGGTCATGTTGACACATGTCATCACCACATATTGTAGTCCATGGGAATGTGATTTAAAGTGGTGTCACAATTTAATAAGGTTTTACCCTTTTATTTTAATTAAATAAAGTGACTAGAAATGCCTATGTAGCATTCTTTTATTACTTGAATATTATTTCTGTAAGTATACCTATATATTTTTATATATTCTGAAAGGTATGGTTAAATGTGATTTTTGAGAGTTGGAATCAACTCAAAAGCTATTATGGTTTAAATTTGAAAAATGTTTGAATGCAGAAAAGCTTCTGCCTTGTTATTTTTACCATGGATGATCTATAGATCCAAATGACCTGAATCCAACGGGCTTAGATTCAGCATTCACAGACCTTTCCAAAAAAATTGGTTTCACTCAAATTGGTGCACTGAATTCATCCGGGTTGATTTTTGAAGTTGGGTACAGAAGTGTGTTTGAATTGAAATGGAAAAAATTTAATTCAAATAACTGGGCTGCGCGGGAAAAGTTAACGGGCCGGCCTGCTAAGCGCAGTGCTCCCGCGGGCTGTTTAAGTGGGTGTCCCCACTCGTCAGTGACACGGGGCTAGGCGAAGCGGTATGGGGCAACGTGGATCATTCGATCTAGTTCTAATCCAACGGCTGGGAGTCATCGTCGACGTGAGACAACGCCGGCGAGAACGAAACCTAGCGCGGCCAGTGAGGGGTGCTGGGGGCTCACCGGGGTATGGGCGAGGGTCGGCGAGGCGGGCGAATGACAAAGTCAACGACGGCGAACTCAGGGGTGGTCGCGGCAGCTCCTAGGGTGGACGAAATCGATGTCTCCCTTTTTCTCCAGAGGCGGCGGGCTCCGGTGAAATTCTGGCGGGGTGGTGCTCTGGCGCACGCTCGGCATGGTCTCTGGCTGTCTGGGCGCGGTTCTTGCGCGTGGTCCAGGGCTTGGCAACGCTCGCGGCTGGGACAGTGAGTGGCGGTGGACGATGGGCTGCCTCCCAGACATGCTGGCTAGGCTTGCTGCTGCTCCTAGCTTGCTGTCGACTATGGGGTGTCAAGGGTGTGCTCGACTGTTCACCATTGATGGCAATGGCAAGCTCACAGTGGTGCTAGTGCTTGGTTAATCTTCCTAGATGATCTACTGAGCTGGTTGTGAGCTAACTAGGGAACAAGTTAGGCAAGAATCACTGCTCACAATAGTGTTTGATGTTTGTTTGATTTGTGTCTGCAACCTGTTTGATGAAATGGCCGCATGAAATCAAGTTTTGAATTTTGAAAAGATTTTTGGTGGGTTTGCTAGATTGGTGCTGGTGAGTCTGCAGATGCTTGGGTTTTGAAAGTTGATCTTGTTTGAGTGGTTTTTGAAAAAGTGGGATCTTCCCATATGATAAAGATTCAATTTTGAATTGTCATTTAAACTATGCATTTGAAAGTTTCTGGATGATCACAAAGTGGGCCTTGATACTTTGTTATGAGTACATTCAAGGGGTGCAAAGATCCAGAAAAGTTTCTGTTAGGTTCTGAAAGTTTGAGACAGCCAAAGTAGGCATGGGAGTTAAATTGGTCAAAATGACCATTCATTTAATATATGTGTTTTGATTTACTTGTCTTTAGGAAAAGTGTGGGGAATGTTTTAGATGATGTTTATTTCACCTAAGAAACATTTTACAAGCAATGAAACAAACAAACAAGGTGGTTTTAAAAGAATTCAAAATCAATGCCTACACATATGCATGCATTCATAAATTTATTTAGAAAAGTTTTTGTTAACCCTAAGTTCGATGATTAGAGTTGGATGATCCAAGCTTAGTATTTTTGGGATGTTACATCTCCTTTGATGCTTTGTTTGGGTTGACTTGGCACATGCTCACACCATGTTATGACTATGAACCAGTCACCCTAGCCTCTATGATCATTTAGTTTTTGACTTGTGATACCACTTTATGCTTTATTTGATAATGTTTTGTCGCTATGCATGATGATGACCATTATTGCTCTCTTAGTTGGTCGCTCCCAGTCTTTTGATAGCCTCCACTTGTATTGAGTAAGCTCTACTCTTGCATACAACTCCAAGAAACCAAGTTATTCCAAAGAGTCCACTATAAATTCCTATGCATGGTGTGTTACACCATTCCAAGTATATTCTTGTTTTATCTATCTTCCAAATTAAACTTGTTATGTGAAAATTAGTGATTAAAGCTCTCACAAACTTGATGGCACACTTTATTTTTCTTGCCCCTAATAAACTTGAACCATTGTGTCATCTATGTTGTATATGCTTGCACTTATAAGTTGGGAATTAGCAGAACCATGCTGTCATGGAGACCGCTTTCAACACCTGTACATATTACCCAGTTGATATCGTGATCTTTTGTTTGCGGATGTCGGCGGTGTAAAATAAAAGGGGAGCTTGTAAGTCCATGGAGTTATGTATATGTGTTAGAGAAACGCCTAGGCAGCTAGCCTAAGCCATGCCTAATCATGGTGTAAACTTGCAGCATAACCATAGTGAGCAATCTGTGAAGCATCCTCAATAAAAATCTATGCAAATAGCAAATAAAAAGATCGTTGAGATGCTCATTGTCTGTTGCCTTGTCATTTTGATATGGGATAGCTCCTGTGTCATGGGGAAAGGGGTATCCCATTGTCGGTTCTCTATGATAACCATATACTTACAATGACAAGAACTTGCTTGTGACTAAAGTTGAGTAGAATGAGGAATGGCCCTCGTACTCAAGGGACATGAGATTGCCAACTTATGATTTGTCAAGCATATACTCCATATTTGTTTCACTTTACCTTAATCACTTCAAGATTCTTATGATAGGGGCAATGAGAGCTAAAAGCTAATAAGTACCATAATTTTTGGAAGCTCTTTATGAAACTTGAAATCCCTGCTTCCCTCTGTGAAGGGCCTTTCTTTTTACTTTTTGTTGAGTCTCCACTTTCTACCTCTATGCACTAATTAAGTGAGCATAGTTGTCATTCTTAGTTTAATGTGCATTGTCCCAAAACTTATTGATTGATTCATAATGTTGATATTGCTTGTCCTTAAACTATTTGTATCTAGTCACCCTTATAAACTTTGAAGGTGTCCTATGCATTTATGTTTTGCTACTCCATGAGGGACAAGCTGAATACCACTATGCTATGTTTCTATATGTGAAACAAACAAACGTCTCTCAATGCATTGTTATTCATGATCTTTGTTTGTATCTTTTCATGTTACAACATAGTTATTATGTCTTATTGTTAGAGCTACATCTTTCATGCTCATGTTTAGAGTACTTTGATCCCAGCTATCAATTCTTTATAGATATTTTGATCAAGATTGTGATGGTGCATCTCACCTCAAAAATTATTCTTTTTATCACTTACCTACTCGAGGACAAGCAGGAGTTAAGCTTGGGGATGCTTGATACATCATAAATGTATCTATATTTTTTGATATTCCATGCTTGTTTAGTATGGAATATCCTATTAACAAGCTTCGAGGACAACTTTGCTATGCTTTATCTACAATTTGAGGTATTTTTATACATTTTCTGGGACTAACCTATTAACAAAATGCCACAGTGCCAGTTGCTTGTTTTCTGCTGCTTTTGGTTTCAGAAAAGCTAGTAAGGAAATATTCTCGAAATTGGAAGGGACAAAATACAAAGTCAATATTTTACCGGAGAGAACATAGAGACCGAAGGGCAGCCGAAGGGGGTCCATGAGGTGTCCACACCCTAGGGACGCACGACCCAGGGGGCGCGCTGCCCTATGGTGTGGGCCCCTCGGGCGGCCCCCTGCCGTGCCCCTTCGCCTATAAATTCACCTCGATGCAGAAACCCTAAGCACTCGGTCAGATCTCCATGAAACAGTCTGTAGCCGTCGCCACCATCGTCCCTAGATCGGGGGATCTGAAGCTCTTCCTCGCACCCTGCCGGAGGGGAGAGATCATCCTAGAGGACTTTTTCATCACCATGCCAGCCTCCGGTATGATGCGTGAGTAGTTCACCCTTGGACTATGGGTCCATACAGTAGCTAGATGGTTGTTTCTCCTCCTTTGTGCTATCATGTTTAGATCTTGTGAGCTCCATTCATGATCAAGATCATCTATTTGTAATCATACATGTTGTGTTTGCGGGGATCCAATGGATATTGAGATACTATGTCAGATTGATTATTGATTCTATCATATCAGATTGATTATTGATTCTATCATGTCTGTGTTATTTGTGATCTTGCATGCTCTCCGTTGCTAGTAGCTATCTTCGCCAAGTAGATGCTTGTGACTCCAAGAGGGAGTATTTATGCTCGATAGTAGGTTCATGCCTCTAGTAATCTGCGGAAGTGACAGAAATCTCTAAGGTTGTAGATGTGTTATTGCTACTAGGGATAAAACAACAATCTTTTGTTCATGGAACAATATTATTGTTTACTTTACACACATTGCTTAATGCAATTATCCGTTTCTTGCAACTTAATACTGGAGGGGGTTCGGATGATAACCTGAAGGTGGATTATTAGTCATTGATGCAGTTGGATTATGGTTTATGTATATTGTTGTAATGCCCAATCAAATCTCATAGGAGTCATGGTGTCTAGTATTTGCATTGTTATGCCTGCTCAATCTGTCAATTGCCCTGTTGTCATTTGTCCACCCAGCATGTTATCTATCTTAAGTAGAACACCTCTAGTGAACTGTGGACCCCGGTCCAATCTTTACTATTTATACATCATCTACTATTACCGTTTACTTTCTACAAGCAACTATTATCTTCCACACTATATGTGTAATCCTTTGTTTTTAGCAAACCAGTGAGATTGACAACCTCACTGTAAGTTGGGGCAAAGTCTTGAGTTTGTGTTGTGCAGGATTCTATGTCACATCCCAAGATTTTCCAAATCTTGTAATGTGAAAAATAAATAAACAAAATAAATTATTGTTGAAAATCAGGGTGAAAAGAAACTTTTGTTTTAAATGGAAATTAAAATCCCATCTTGAACAAACTTTAATTAAAGTTTGAATTCAACAAAAATACAAATCAAGAGAAAGGCATTCCTCAATGAATGTATCTGGAAATTTAAGCACTTGGAAAATAAATCCAAAACCCCAAACCCTAATAGAATAAAAATCATTTCCAAGTTATCTCCAAGCCTATGGATTTGATCCATATAAAAATTTGTCAACAAACATTTAAAAATGATCAAGAAAGACAAATAGAAATATTATAAGACCATATAAATTGGTTTCACTTAATTTGGAGCCATGGATAAAATCTTATGAATTTAAATAAGATAAGGAAAAGTAATTTCCAAAGCTAATAAAGCACTTATCTAAAATCCATACAAAATGGTAAGCAAATAATCCTAAAGATATTTAAAAGGATAAATAAATATCAAATAAGATTTTACAAATTGGAATCACTAAGTTTGGATCTCTAAATAAAAAGATATGGATTTTATAAGATGAAGAAATAAATATTAAATAGAGAATATTTAAAGCCCAAATTAAATCTTGGCCAAATCCATAAGAAAATGGAATGAATAGAATCCAAATCCAAATAAAATAAAAGGATAAAGAATTTCCAAAATAAAATAAAATGGCATTAACCATTCTATCCCTACTTTAAGAAAGACAAATCTCTAATAAGAATAATTATATAATTCATGAGAAAATAGTATTTTGGAATTTACCCAAGTGAAATAAAAGTTGTTTAATTCAACCTAATTAATATTAAAGAAAACTTGCAAATAAAAATTAGGGAATTAAAACTATATTAAATTCCATTGGAATTAAAACAAATACCCAATTCAAATGAATTATGAATCATATTAAATACTTTCCAAATAATTCAAGATGAATTATTTGAACCCAAATAAACAAATAAAAACCTACTGAAAATATATGGAAAGTTTAAGGAATTTAAATGGTGTTTGAAATTATTATTAAATCCTATTTGATTTAAAACAAGGGCTTATTTGAATAATGAAAAGACCTAAAAAAGAATAAAACTTTATACCAAAATTGACTTCAGAATATATTACAAATCAATATTTAAACCTACAAAAATTTTGGCAAAGTTTTGAATTCAAATGAATGTTTGAATTGGTTATTCAAAATCAAAACAGAAAAATCAAATGAGAAAAAGAAAAGCAAACAGAACAAAAAAAATTGAAAAGGTGCAGCCTAGCCTAGCTAGCCCACTAAGCCCATCAGCAAGCCCACCCCCACTCTCTCGCGAAACGTTTTCTCACCGCGAAAGAAACCCACGCAGTCGCTGAACGCCCGGACCCACTTTCTTTTCCTCTCTCTCGCTGACAACGCAGCCCCACTGCCCCGTCATCATCGTCAACCCCGCGACTTGTTCGTCCCCAAACTTCGCTGCTGTTTCTGCCGTGAATGCGCGCTTTCAATTCGCGTTAATGGCTGATTAAATCCCGCGCTGCAACGACGCCTCTTAACCGCCCTGGTCTCCTCTCCCTTCTTCCCCAGACCACACCCCACAGGAGCCACCAGGCTGCACAAATTTCTCCTCCGAACCCCACTGTCTCCGACGGCTTTCCCGGCCGATTCCGGCCAGTCTCCTCCGCCCCTCGCCTCCTTGAACACCCGAACAAACTCCCCAGACCCTGGCGAACCTCCCCGTAGCATCAGCTCACTCGCGCGTGCCCTGTGTCATCGACTCCGTCTTCGACTGAATGTCGCCGCCGTCCGCTCCAACTCCGACGAGCTCCACAGTTAGTCTCTGGACGCTCCGCCCTCTCTCTTTGATGCTCCCGTGCCCCCTACTTTCCCACGCGTCTAATAGCATCATCTTTTCCCTCTCCCGTGCTCTACAGCGACGTCCCCGACGACGACCGCGCGCACCCGAGGCACAGCACAACTCCGGTGAGCGATTAAGGCCATCCTCGTGCGCCCCCTTGCCGGCCAGTACCACCTTGAGCATTCCCACACTTCGACGAACCTGGTGAGCCACTCCCTTTCCTCCCTTCCTTCCTGTAACCGCCGCGACGCCGTAGCTAGACACGCCAGCGCCACCAGCCGCCGCCAGCGCCGCCCATCTATGGCAAGCATGCTGTTAGCCGTTTGATATGGATCCGACGTGTGCGATAGAAACTTAACTGAAAGGGTACGCTAGAATCTGAGCCGTGTGATCCCACTTAAATCCAACGGCTGCCATCGCTTGATCCAACCGAAGCGGTACGGGCGAATAAGAACTAGACACGTGTCCCTGTTGGTTTGTTTTAAAACAAAATTGTTCTATTAGATCTTCCATTTTGTAAAATCTATAACTTTTAATCTACATGTCCAAATTTTGCAAATTTTATATCAATGGAATCAACAAGACAAGCCCTAGCTAACCATGCACTTTGTTTAGAAAATTGCTTCTGTTAAATTGTTTGTTTTTACAGAAACTTATGTATGCATGTTTAGAATATAGAAAATGTTCTAAAATGATTTTGAGGATGAAACCTTTGGAAAATGGTTTGTTTTGAACCTACTGACCTTAGGAATCAATTTGTGGTTTCAAAAATGTATTTGGTGAAGCAAAAGAATAAACTCTTGATTCAAACCATTTCTAGTCAAATAAAAATAATGTTTATTTATTAAAAATGCTTTTGGGAGAAAAATCTTTGGGAAATGTTTTGGAATAAACTCTCTGACCCAAACACCAAGTTTTATGATTTGGAAATGTATTTGGTGAACCCTATAAAATTATTGCTTTGCTAAAGGAATTTTTCAACCACATAAAATAATGACTTGATTTAAAAATGGTTTATGAAGTGAAAAATTTAGCAAATGATTTTTCCACCTTATAAAATGACCATTAGTGTAGAGGGAGTTTCCCAACCTTTAAACAATATAAGGTGGAGTCCCCTGTGTTTACAATGCTAGTCCCTGGATCAATAGCTAGCATCCACAGTTAAGATGTAATATCAAGAAACAAAGGTCATAATATAACTTTATAACCAGGAATAACATAATTTTATTACATCCTTCATAGCTCATTTGGCTATTATATTACATTGCAGCGGAATAACTATAGTCGTGGGGTCCTTCATCTTCAAAGTGCCACAGGCAGATGTTGGTTGTAGACTTTGTAATCCTAATCAATCAATCTTCACTAAAATCAATCAAACCTGCAACATTACAAGTTACAGCCACAAGGGTCAATACATTTGAATTGTATTGGCAAGTTTCACTACTATGTAGAATATAAGTGGATCCTATCATTACATGCATATTTGGTTAAGTAGAGTTTTGGGCTCATTTGCATAAAGCAAAATTTATCCTATTTTTTCAAAATGGTTTTGTCCTTTGTCAAATCTCCTTTTCTAAAAAATCCCTTGAACTCCTTGGTAGAAACTCAAGTGTTCAAGTCTTTGTCAAAATCCCTTGAGCTCCTTGGTAACCCCAAGTGCATCAAGTTTTATCAAAATCTCATGAGTTCCTTGGTAACCCCAAGTACATCAAGTTTTATCAAAGTCCCTTGAGCTCCTTGGTAACCCCAAGTGCATCAAGTCTTTAAAAGTTTTTCTTTTAGAAATTAGAATGTCGAGATCTCCCATAGCTTCAAACTTTAGTTGCTCAGTATTGTCCATAACCGGGGACACGGCTAAGTACTTAGATTTTATTATCTTTTGCAGAAGTTGCACACTTTACCCACATGTCACAATCCCATCTTGTTGCCACCAGTGGCCACTGGATTAGTGCTCACCAAGATGGAGTACTGGCAGATTTAGAATGTGACGAAGTCTTTCCAAAGGGTCCTCCCATACACCATTGCTAGCTTGCCTTCAGCACCCATGTAGGATTCCAGGTCCCCATGTCCAGTTAACTGAAGACAGTGCATGGGTCTTCCCAATGTAGTTGACTAAGCCAGAGCCATAATAGCATGTGGTTGCACACGAAAGCCACAATTGGAGAAACATGTTCAATCTCTAAGTTTCTTGGGTGGTTTCCTTTGGAGCACAACACAAAGAGATTGCCATAGACATGGTTCCTTTTGTTGCCACCTTCTCCAATACTCAAAGTATCCTTGGCCACCCAGGTGGTTCATTGAGTCCTTGTTTTATTATATAAAAACACAAGTCCTTTTCTCCACTTCACAAATCTCAACATGTATCTCTTTTCAAAATATAGCATGGATAAGCATGTAACAACTACATTGTTTTCACTAAGGAATGTATAGGGAATCCTATTAGGATTTAGCATAGCATATGTATAAAAATATCTTTTCATGCATGTTTCAAAATCCACTAAGTATAATGAAAATAATAGGACTTTAGATGATAGTGTAACTTGCCTTTTTGGTAGGGAATGGTGGTTCACTCCTTGATCTTGTTAGTCTCACACTTTTCTAACTTCACTACAATCAATCAAGCAAACACAATATCAACAAGCATTCCAAACCAATAATCAAACAAACAATTCACACACACAAAACAATGGGATCTAAGTTATGCATGTAAGCATGCAAGAGATGGTTCTATTTGCAAAGATGGTCTCCACTAGGCTTCTAAACTTTGTAAGGTTCAAGGTGGTCATTTTCCAAAGTGGCAAAGTCATTTGCAAAAGGGTTTAGTCCAAAAACCATTTTTAAATCCAATCATTATTTTATGTGGTGGCAAACATTTTTATCAAAGTAACAAATTTAGGTTGTTCACCAAATAAGTTGTTGTTTCCCAAAACTTGGTGTTTAGTGGTCAGTAGATTTGCTTCCAAAACATTTTCCCAAAGTTTTTACTCCAAAAACATTTTCATAACAAAACCAATAATTTTATTTGGCTAGAAATGGGCTAAACCAAGTTTTTATTCCCATACTTCACCAAATCCATTTTGAATCCATGGGTTGGTTCCTAGGGTCAGTAAGTTCACCACAAACTAATTTGCAAAGGTTTTAACCCTAAAAACATTTTTGAACAATTTTTCTAACCTAAACAAGCATTCAAATGTTTCTGCAAAAACAACCAATCTAACAGATACTATTTGCTAAAAAATTCCAGGGTTGTCTAGGGCTTGCTCCACTGATTCCAACGATATCAAATTTGAAAATTTTGGACGTGTGGATCAAAAGTTATAGGGTTTTCAAAATCATACCTAAATCAGATTTCAAACTTCTGTTTTAAATAAGAACAGGCCACGCGTCACAACGCTACTGGCTGGTACCGGTTCGGCCAGATCGGCTCTGCGGCGCGTTGGATCTAAATAGACCGCACGGTTCAGAAAGCGTACCCCTTCGCTGCTTAAGTGATCTATCGCAAGCGTTGGATCAAGATCCTACGGTGCTAGCGTGCTTGCTAAAAATCGGCGGCGCTGGCGGTGGCTAGCGGCGGCGCACGGCCAGGCGGTGGCGCTACGGTGGTTACAGGAAGCGAAGGAGGAGGGGAGTATGCTCACCGAGATCGTAAGGATGTGGTGGTGCTCGACGTGTGGTCGACGTGGCAGGGGGCGCACGGGAACGATGGCGATTGCTCGTCGGAGACATCGTCGGCGTCGGGCTTGCTCAGGCGTCGTCGAGGACGGTGCTGTGGATTACTCGGAGACAAACGACACGCACAGTTAGACGCGCAAAGACACGGCGAAGGTGTGTGCATGAACGAGAGGGGTCGGGGCGGACGGAAACTACCTGGGGACATCGCCGGAGTAGAAGACAGACGCGCTGGCGTTCGGAGGCTTGTCGTAGTCGACGCTCAGGGGCGCCCGCGGTTGAACGGAGGGCACAGGCAGATGCGCCTGGGAGTGGGGAGTCTTATAGTGTGCTTGGGGAGGCACGGGGTGGAGAGACTTGGCCGGAATCGAGGAGAGACGGTGGTCGGAGCTGTGGCGTTGCAAGCTCAAATTGAGGCAGCCTCGGGGCAGAGAGGGAGTGGCGTGTGAGGGGAAAGGAGGAGGAGACGCTGGCGTTTAATAGCGTGCAGTCACGGCGAGGTTAAGGCGCGGCATCAATGCGTATTCAACGCCGGCGTAATTGGCAGCAATGGCAGGGCATCGTCAGCGCGAGGAGGAAGAAGATGTGCTGGCTGCGTGGGTCCCTGCTGTCAGCGAGGAATGAGAGGGAGGAGAGGGCCACCAGTCATTGGCTCATCGGGCGCGGTTCTGAGTGAAAAACGTTTCGCCGAGGGAGAGGGGAACTGGGCTATTTTGCTGGGCTTGTGGGCTTGGCTGGCTGGGCTGGGTCTGGTTCCATTTTTTCTTTCCTGAAACCTTTTTCTTTTTCCAAATCTAATTTCTGTTTGGAATTCAAACAAACAAACAATAATTAAATCAATTCAAACAATCACCAAACTTTGTAACTTTGAATTTGGTTCTGTTCAGTAACATAAACCAAATTCCAAAACCAAAATAATAATTTTAGGGTCCATTATTAATTAAATAAATAGACCTTGTTTAATAAATAAAATAGGATTTGTTTTATTAAAATACTCCTTTTGAAATCTAATTATTTTCAAAACCAAATCAGTAGGTTTTATTTGGGAATATAAAATACTTGGAAAACTTATTTTAAATAAATAAATAAGTTTTGATGTTTTGGAAATAGTAAAACCTTTATTAATAAAACTTGGATATTAAATCCTTATTAATTTATTTTGAATAAACCTTTACTATTTTTATCAAATAGAAATATTCTATTTCCAAGGCTTTGGCCAAGGTTTAATTTGGCTCTATAAAATAATCTTTATTTATAAAACTTCTATTTCATTTGAAAACCAAATCCTTTTATTTAAAAGATTCATAATAGTAATTCCAAAATATTTTATTTTCCTTTATCAAATGTTTTCCTTTTTAAATCTCTTTAGGATTTTACTTTTGATCCAAATTGGTTTGAAGATTTCCAATTGGTTTCAAAAGTTTCTTTTCACTCTGAAAATCAAACAAAGTTTTATTTTATTCATTTATTTTTCACATTACAAGATTTGGAAAATCTTGGGATGTGACAGGCTACCACCCTTAAAATAAATCTCGTCCCGAGATTTGGGAAGGCTAGGGTTACAAGTAGGCTCAGAACAACTAGGGTACTACCACCCTTAAAAATTTTCAAACAAAAATTACATATGGTCCTTCTTGGGATCCTGGGGAAACTTCTCTAAGCAAACATTTGCATTGTGTCCTTTGTTTCCATACTTGACTCATGGGCCAAGGTTGAGTTTCTCCATAGGCTTGTTCAACTTGTTCTTCATCTTTTCTGGACAGTTGCTTGCATAATGTCCTGGGTTCTTGCAATTGAAACAGTTGATGTCTTTGAGTTCCTTACGTAGCTCTTGTGGATAAGTTGCTACATAATGGCCTAGCTCTTTGCAGTTGTTGCACACCACTTGGCCAATCTCTTTATTCTTCGGGTTCTCTGGGCATTCACCGGAATAGTGTCCCATTTCTTTACACTTATGACATTGCACATGGCTTTTGTCCTTCTTTTGTTTCTTGGGCTTCTTTGATCCTTTGAATTGGGTTGTTTTGTTTGGAGGTATAAGTGGTCCTTTTCCTTTGTCATCTACCTTCTTGGTAGACTTGGATCCTTCTTGTTTCCTTTGTTCCACAATGGAGTAGATGGGGCATTGGATAGGAACATGATTGTTTCCTTCACATAGGTAAGAAGTAGCTTGAGAAGTGGGACATTGTCCAACAGGATGTTTCTCTTCACAGTTGGGGCATTGATCTCCATGCTCCTTGGAAGTATGGTCCTTGTCTCCACAAATAATGCAAGCTGGGGCTCCATCTAGAATAATATTTCTGTCATCCTTGTTGTCAAAGACTCTTTTGGGATAGCTTTCTTCCATTTTGATCATTTGATCAGTCACTTTAAGCATCAATTGGCCTTGAGTTTCCAAAAATCCTTGCAGGGTTGGATCTTCTCCACTAGTGTTGGCTATGAACTGAGCTGTCACTTTGTTCAACTGGTTCTGAGTTGCTATGAGCTCTTTCATGCTGTCCTGTTGGTTGGTGTTGGTGTCATCAACCTTGGAGTTGGAGTCTCTTGGAGTAGTCATCTGTTTGGTTTGAAGGGAGATTAGAATAGGCAAGATATTTCTAAGGAAATATTTCTAATCACACACATCACAATTCACACAAACAATGTGCATGCAATCATAAGTCAAACATTTCACTCAAACAACAAAGTTCAAGCACATACTTAGGCAACAAAAATATTTTTGTTACACCACATAAGTTGGTGGGTTTGTCTTAACTAAAATATGGTGGTCCATCTATATGGTTCACTTGTGATCTTTCCATCCTTCTTGGTTGATTCTTCTAGCACGAGATCATGGTTTCCTTGAGAAAAACTCTTGGTTGCAATACTTCAAAGTTGTTGATGGCTCCTTCTTATTTTGCATTCCCTTAGTCTCCAAATCTTGAGTAAGATTTCCTTGTCTCACTTGTAGTCCTTAGTGATATCCAAGGTGGAGGTCCTTGGGGAATATGCTGAAGATGTGGAAGTCATTAGAGTTGAAGAAGTTGAAGTCATTAGAGTTGAAGATGTTGAAGTCATTAGAGTTGAAGATGTTGAAGAAGTCCTTTGCACATGGTGTAGTTTTTGACCATGGGTAGGTTTTTCCATCAAGTTGAAGTAGAAGAGATGTAGAGTTGAAACCCCAAAATGGTTGAGGAAAGAGTTTACAAGTGTTTTTGTAAATAAGTTTTTGGAACAAGTACAACTCCTATTTTTCTAAGGGTTTTTTGTCCAATCCTAGGTTTACAAATCCTACAGGCAACACAATGCTCTGATACCATCTGTAGAGGGAGTGTCCCAACCTTTAAACAATATAAGGTGGAGTCCCCTGTGTTTACAATGCTAGTCCCTGGATCAATAGCTAGCATCCACAGTTAAGATGTAATATCAAGAAACAAAGGTCATAATATAACTTTATAACCAGGAATAACATAATTTTATTACATCCTTCATAGCTCATTTGGCTATTATATTACATTGCAGCGGAATAACTATAGTCGTGGGGTCCTTCATCTTCAAAGTGCCACAGGCAGATGTTGGTTGTAGACTTTGTAATCCTAATCAATCAATCTTCACTAAAATCAATCAAACCTGCAACATTACAAGTTACAGCCACAAGGGTCAATACATTTGAATTGTATTGGCAAGTTTCACTACTATGTAGAATATAAGTGGATCCTATCATTACATGCATATTTGGCTAAGTAGAGTTTTGGGCTCATTTGCATAAAGCAAAATTTATCCTATCTTTTCAAAATGGTTTTGGTCCTTTGTCAAATCTCCTTTTCCAAAAAATCCCTTGAACTCCTTGGTAGAAACTCAAGTGTTCAAGTCTTTGTCAAAATCCCTTGAGCTCCTTGGTAACCCCAAGTGCATCAAGTTTTATCAAAATCTCATGAGTTCCTTGGTAACCCCAAGTACATCAAGTTTTATCAAAGTCCCTTGAGCTCCTTGGTAACCCCAAGTGCATCAAGTCTTTAAAAGTTTTTCTTTTAGAAATTAGAATGTCGAGATCTCCCATAGCTTCAAACTTTAGTTGCTCAGTATTGTCCATAACCGGGGACACGGCTAAGTACTTAGATTTTATTATCTTCTGCAGAAGTTGCACACTTTACCCACATGTCACAATCCCATCTTGTTGCCACCAGTGGCCACTGGATTAGTGCTCACCAAGATGGAGTACTGGCAGATTGAGAATGTGACGAAGTCTTTCCAAAGGGTCCTCCCATACACCATTGCTAGCTTGCCTTCAGCACCCATGTAGGATTCCAGGTCCCCATGTCCAGTTAACTGAAGACAGTGCATGGGTCTTCCCAATGTAGTTGACTAAGCCAGAGCCATAATAGCATGTGGTTTCACACGAAAGCCACAATTGGAGAAACATGTTCAATCTCTAAGTTTCCTGGGTGGTTTCCTTTGGAGCACAACACAAAGAGATTGCCATAGACATGGTTCCTTTTGTTGCCACCTTCTCCAATACTCAAAGTATCCTTGGCCACCCAGGTGGTTCATTGAGTCCTTGTTTTATTATATAAAAACAAAAGTCCTTTTCTCCACTTCACAAATCTCAACATGTATCTCTTTTCAAAATATAGCATGGCTAAGCATGTAACAACTACATTGTTTTCACTAAGGAATGTATAGGGAATCCTATTAGGATTTAGCATAGCATATGTATAAAAATATCTTTTCATGCATGTTTCAAAATCCACTAAGTATAATGAAAATAATAGGACTTTAGATGATAGTGTAACTTGCCTTTTTGGTAGGGAATGGTGGTTCACTCCTTGATCTTGTTAGTCTCACACTTTTCTAACTTCACTACAATCAATCAAGCAAACACAATATCAACAAGCATTCCAAACCAATAATCAAACAAACAATTCACACACACAAAACAATGGGATCTAAGTTATGCATGTAAGCATGCAAGAGATGGTTCTATTTGCAAAGATGGTCTCCACTAGGCTTCTAAACTTTGTAAGGTTCAAGGTGGTCATTTTCCAAAGTGGCAAAGTCATTTGCAAAAGGGTTTAGTCCAAAAACCATTTTTAAATCCAATCATTATTTTATGTGGTGGCAAACATTTTTATCAAAGTAACAACTTTAGGTTGTTCACCAAATAAGTTGTTGTTTCCCAAAACTTGGTGTTTAGTGGTCAGTAGATTTGCTTCCAAAACATTTTCCCAAAGTTTTTACTCCAAAAACATTTTCATAACAAAACCAATAATTTTATTTGGCTAGAAATGGGCTAAACCAAGTTTTTATTCCCATACTTCACCAAATCCATTTTGAATCCATGGGTTGGTTCCTAGGGTCAGTAAGTTCACCACAAACTAATTTGCAAAGGTTTTAACCCTAAAAACATTTTTGAACAATTTTTCTAACCTAAACAAGCATTCAAATGTTTCTGCAAAAACAACCAATCTAACAGATACTATTTGCTAAAAAATTCCAGGGTTGTCTAGGGCTTGCTCCACTGATTCCAACGATATCAAATTTGGAAATTTTGGACGTGTGGATCAAAAGTTATAGGGTTTTCAAATCATACCTAAATCAGATTTCAAACTTCTGTTTTAAATAAGAACAGGCCACGTGTCACAACGCTACTGGCTGGTACCGGTTCGGCCAGATCGGCTCTGCGGCGCGTTGGATCTAAATAGACCGCACGGTTCAGAAAGCGTACCCCTTCGCTGCTTAAGTGATCTATCGCAAGCGTTGGATCAAGATCCTACGGTGCTAGCGTGCTTGCTAAAAATCGGCGGCGCTGGCGGCGGCTAGCGGCGGCGCACGGCCAGGCGGTGGCGCTACGGTGGTTACAGGAAGCGAAGGAGGAGGGGAGTATGCTCACCGAGATCGTAAGGATGTGGTGGTGCTCGACGTGTGGTCGACGTGGCAGGGGGCGCACGGGAACGATGGCGATTGCTCGTCGGAGACGTCGTCGGCGTCGGGCTTGCTCAGGCGTCGTCGAGGACGGTGCTGTGGATTACTCGGAGACAAACGACACGCACAGTCAGACGCGCAAAGACACGGCGAAGGTGTGTGCGTGAACGAGAGGGGTCGGGGCGGACGGAAACTACTTGGGGACTTCGCCGGAGTAGAAGACAGACGCGGCGGCGTTCGAAGGCTTGTCGTAGTCGACGCTCAGGGGCGCCCGCGGTTGAACGGAGGGCACAGGCAGATGCGCCTGGGAGTGGGGAGTCTTCTAGTGTGCTTGGGGAGGCACGGGGTGGAGAGACTTGGCCGAAATCGAGGAGAGACGGTGGTCGGAGCTGTGGTGTTGCGAGCTCAAATTGAGGCAGCCTCGGGGCAGAGAGGGAGTGGCGTGTGAGGGGAAAGGAGGAGGAGACGCTGGCGTTTAATAGCGTGCAGTCACGGCGAGGTTAAGGCGCGGCATCAATGCGTATTCAACGCCGGCGTAATTGGCAGCAATGGCAGGGCGTCGTCAGCGCGAGGAGGAAGAAGATGTGCTGGCTGCGTGGGTCCCTGCTGTCAGCGAGGAATGAGAGGGAGGAGAGGGCCACCAGTCATTGGCTCAGCGGGCGTGGTTCTGAGTGAAAAACGTTTCGCCGAGGGAGAGGGGAACTGGGCTGTTTTGCTGGGCTTGTGGGCTTGGCTGGCTAGGCTGGGTCTGGTTCTATTTTTTTCTTTCCTGAAACCTTTTTCTTTTTCCAAATCTAATTTCTGTTTGGAATTCAAACAAACAAAAAATAATTAAATCAATTCAAACAATCACCAAACTTTGTAACTTTGAATTTGGTTCTGTTCAGTAACATAAACCAAATTCCAAAACCAAAATAATAATTTTAGGGTCCATTATTAATTAAATAAATAGACCTTGTTTAATAAATAAAATAGGATTTGTTTTATTAAAATACTCCTTTTGAAATCTAATTATTTTCAAAACCAAATCAGTAGGTTTTATTTGGGAATATAAAATACTTGGAAAACTTATTTTAAATAAATAAATAAGTTTTGATGTTTTGGAAATAGTAAAACCTTTATTAATAAAACTTGGATATTAAATCCTTATTAATTTATTTTGAATAAACCTTTACTATTTTTATCAAATAGAAATATTCTATTTCCAAGGCTTTGGCCAAGGTTTAATTTGGCTCTATAAAATAATCTTTATTTATAAAACTTCTATTTCATTTGAAAACCAAATCCTTTTATTTAAAAGATTCATAATAGTAATTCCAAAATATTTTATTTTCCTTTATCAAATGTTTTCCTTTTTAAATCTCTTTAGGATTTTACTTTTGATCCAAATTGGTTTGAAGATTTCCAATTGGTTTCAAAAGTTTCTTTTCACTCTGAAAATCAAACAAAGTTTTATTTTATTCATTTATTTTTCACATTACAAGATTTGGAAAATCTTGGGATGTGACAGGCTACCACCCTTAAAATAAATCTCGTCCTGAAATTTGGGAAGGCTAGGGTTACAAGTAGGCTCAGAACAACTAGGGTACTACCACCCTTAAAAATTTTCAAACAAAAATTACATATGGTCCTTCTTGGGATCCTGGGGAAACTTCTCTAAGCAAACATTTGCATTGTGTCCTTTGTTTCCATACTTGACTCATGGGCCAAGGTTGAGTTTCTCCATAGGCTTGTTCAACTTGTTCTTCATCTTTTCTGGACAGTTGCTTGCATAATGTCCTGGGTTCTTGCAATTGAAACAGTTGATGTCTTTGAGTTCCTTACGTAGCTCTTGTGGACAAGTTGCTACATAATGGCCTAGCTCTTTGCAGTTGTTGCACACCACTTGGCCAATCTCTTTATTCTTCGGGTTCTCTGGGCATTCACCGGAATAGTGTCCCATTTCTTTACACTTATGACATTGCACATGGCTTTTGTCCTTCTTTTGTTTCTTGGGCTTCTTTGATCCTTTGAATTGGGTTGTTTTGTTTGGAGGTATAAGTGGTCCTTTTCCTTTGTCATCTACCTTCTTGGTAGACTTGGATCCTTCTTGTTTCCTTTGTTCCACAATGGAATAGATGGGGCATTGGATAGGAACATGATTGTTTCCTTCACATAGGTAACAAGTAGCTTGAGAAGTGGGACATTGTCCAACAGGATGTTTCTCTTCACAGTTGGGGCATTGATCTCCATGCTCCTTGGAAGTATGGTCCTTGTCTCCACAAATAATGCAAGCTGGGGCTCCATCTAGAATAATATTTCTGTCATCCTTGTTGTCAAAGACTCTTTTGGGATAGCTTTCTTCCATTTTGATCATTTGATCAGTCACTTTAAGCATCAATTGGCCTTGAGTTTCCAAAAATCCTTGCAGGGTTGGATCTTCTCCACTAGTGTTGGCTATGAACTGAGCTGTCACTTTGTTCAACTGGTTCTGAGTTGCTATGAGCTCTTTCATGCTGTCCTGTTGGTTGGTGTTGGTGTCATCAACCTTGGAGTTGGAGTCTCTTGGAGTAGTCATCTGTTTGGTTTGAAGGGAGATTAGAATAGGCAAGATATTTCTAAGGAAATATTTCTAATCACACACATCACAATTCACACAAACAATGTGCATGCAATCATAAGTCAAACATTTCACTCAAACAACAAAGTTCAAGCACATACTTAGGCAACAAAAATATTTTTGTTACACCACATAAGTTGGTGGGTTTGTCTTAACTAAAATATGGTGGTCCATCTATATGGTTCACTTGTGATCTTTCCATCCTTCTTGGTTGATTCTTCTAGCACGAGATCATGGTTTCCTTGAGAAAAACTCTTGGTTGCAATACTTCAAAGTTGTTGATGGCTCCTTCTTATTTTGCATTCCCTTAGTCTCCAAATATTGAGTAAGATTTCCTTGTCTCACTTGTAGTCCTTAGTGATATCCAAGGTGGAGGTCCTTGGGGAATATGCTGAAGATGTGGAAGTCATTAGAGTTGAAGAAGTTGAAGTCATTAGAGTTGAAGATGTTGAAGTCATTAGAGTTGAAGATGTTGAATAAGTCCTTTGCACATGGTGTAGTTTTTGACCATGGGTAGGTTTTTCCATCAAGTTGAAGTAGAAGAGATGTAGAGTTGAAACCCCAAAATGGTTGAGGAAAGAGTTTACAAGTGTTTTTGTAAATAAGTTTTTGGAACAAGTACAACTCCTATTTTTCTAAGGGTTTTTTGTCCAATCCTAGGTTTACAAATCCTACAGGCAACACAATGCTCTGATACCATCTGTAGAGGGAGTGTCCCAACCTTTAAACAATATAAGGTGGAGTCCCCTGTGTTTACAATGCTAGTCCCTGGATCAATAGCTAGCATCCACAGTTAAGATGTAATATCAAGAAACAAAGGTCATAATATAACTTTATAACCAGGAATAACATAATTTTATTACATCCTTCATAGCTCATTTGGCTATTATATTACATTGCAGCGGAATAACTATAGTCGTGGGGTCCTTCATCTTCAAAGTGCCACAGGCAGATGTTGGTTGTAGACTTTATGACCCATTAGAAACCACTTCTCCAAATAAAACAATCTTTAGCATGCTTGCATGCATTGTTTTGTTATTATTATTTTATGTGATGAATTACTTGAATGGTAGATTGAAATGTTGTTTGCTTGATTTAATTGTAGTGATTGAAGTGAGTGAACATTGCAAAGATCAAGGAGTGAACTTATATCCTCTACAAACAAGGCAAGTGATGCTTCATACTTTTGTCCCATTATTTTCACTATGCATTAGTGATATTTCTAAGTAGGACTTGCATGAAATTTTTGCTAAGTGTAAACCATGCCATGGGAAATCCTAGTAGATGAAACCTTAGTAGAATTTCCTAAGTTAAGATTCCTACTACTATCATGCTTAGCTTAGCTAGTAGAAAACAAGGGTGGAATATATATTCATGCTATGGAAAATTTCTAAGTCTGTGGACTTATGTTTTGTTTAATAAAACAACTAAGTGAATGAATCACCTGGGTGGAATGGAAGGAATGGTTTGTGTTGAGTGGTTCACAAGGCCCATTTCTATGGTTTACCTTGTGTATCTCACTTGTGGATGGCCACCCAGGAACAAAGAGATTTGAGATGTCAAATGTTGAGAAGCTTCAAGTGAAGCCACTTGGCATTATGGGCTCTGCCTGGATCATATAGGTTGCAATAACTTAGGCAAATGGACAGTTGGTGGTAGGGGAATGATAGGTTGGAACGCGTCCATTCTGGTCTAAGGGAAGGCTTCTGAAAGATCTTGTCTTGGTGAAACCAAGTCTTGTGGGGAAAGTGCACCACCTCTGCAGAGTGAAAAATCTAAGTACTTAGCCATGTCCCTAGAAAAGGACAATTTGAGCATCAAGACATGAAAGCTATCAAGAATCTCATCATCCAAATTTCTGAGTTAAAAACTTGTGGTTGAACAAGGGTTGAAAGGATAACCAATTTCTTTTGGGAGATCACCAATTTCTATTGGTTGTAACCCCTAGCCTCCCCAAATCTCGGGACGAGATTTATTTTAAGGGTGGTAGCCTGTCACATCCCAAGATTTTCCAAATCTTGTAATGTGAAAAATAAATAAACAAAATAAATTATTGTTGAAAATCAGGGTGAAAAGAAACTTTTGTTTTAAATGGAAATTAAAATCCCATCTTGAACAAACTTTAATTAAAGTTTGAATCCAAAAAAAATCCAAATCAAGAGAAAGGCATTCCTCAATGAATGTATCTGGAAATTTAAGCACTTGGAAAATAAATCCAAAACCCAAAACCCTAATAGAATAAAAATAATTTCCAAGTTATCTCCAAGCCTATGGATTTGATCCATATAAAAATTTGTCAACAAACATTTACAAATGATCAAGAAAGACAAATAGAAATATTATAAGACCATATAAATTGGTTTCACTTATTGGAGCCATGGATAAAATCTTATGAATTTAAATAAGATAAGGAAAAGTATTTCCAAAGCTAATAAAGCACTTATCTAAAATCCATACAAAATGGTAAGCAAATAATCCTAAATATATTTAAAAGGATAAATAAATATCAAATAAGATTTTACAAATTGGAATCACCAAGTTTGGATCTCTAAATAAAAATATATGGATTTTATAAGATGAAGAAATAAATATTAAATAGAGAATATTTAAAGCCCAAATTAAATCTTGGCCAAATCCATAAGCAAATGGAATGAATAGAATCCAAATCCAAATAAAATAAAAGGATAAAGAATTTCCAAAATAAAATAAAATGGCATTAACCATTCTATCCCTATTTTAAGAAAGACAAATCTCTAATAAGAATAATTATATAATTCATGAGAAAATAGTATTTTGGAATTTACCCAAGTGAAATAAAAGTTGTTTAATTTAACCTAATTAAGATTAAAGAAAACTTCCAAATAAAAATTAGGGAATTAAAACTATATTAAATTCCATTGGAATTAAAACAAATACCCAATTCAAATGAATTATGAATCATATTAAATACTTTCCAAATAATTCAAGATGAATTATTTAAAAAAAATAAAAACCTACCGAAAAGATTTGGAAAGTTTAAGGAATTTAAATGGTGTTTGAAATTATTATTAAATCCTATTTGATTTAAAACAAGGGCTTATTTGAATTATTAAAAGACCTCAAAAAGAATAAAACTTTGTACCAAAATTGACTTCAGAATATATTACAAATCAATATTTAAACCTACACAAATTTTGGAAAAGTTTTGAATTCAAATGAATGTTTGAATTGCTTATTCAAAATCAAAACAGAAAAATCAAATGAGAAAAAGAAAAACAAACAGAACAAAAAAATTTGAAAAGGTGCAGCCCAGCCTAGCTAGCCCACTAAGCCCATCAGCAAGCCCACCCCCACTCTCTCGCGAAACGTTTTCTCACCACGAAAGAAACCCACGCAGTCGCTGAACGCTCGGACCTACTTTCTTTTCCTCTCTCTCGATGACAACGCAGCCCCACTGCCCCGTCATCATCGTCAACCCCTCGACTTGTTCGTCCCCAAACTTCGCTGCTGTTTCTGCCATGAATGTGCGCTTTCAATTCGCGTTAATGGCTGATTAAATCCTGCGCTGCAATGATGCCTCTTAACCGCCCTGGTCTCCTCTCCCTTCTCCCCCAGACCACACCCCACAGGAGCCACCAGGCTGCACAAATTTCTCCTCCGAACCCCACTGTTTCTGACGGCTTTCCCGGCCGATTCCGGCCAGTCTCCTCCGCCCCTCGCCTCCTTGACCACCTGAACAAACTCCCCAGACCCTGGCGAACCTCCTCGTAGCATCAGCTCACTCGCGCGTGCCCTGTGTCATCGACTCCGTCTTCGACTGAACGTCGCCGCCGTCCGCTCCAACTCCGACGAGCTCCACAGGTAGTCTCTGGCCGCGCCGCCCTCTCTCTTTGATGCTCCCGTGCCCCCTAATTTCCCACGCGTCTAATAGCATCATCTTTTCCCTCTCCCGTGCTCTACAGCGATGTCCCCGATGACGACCGCGCGCACCCGAGGCACAGCACAACTCCGGTGAGTGATTAAGGCCATCCTCGTGCGCCCCCTTGCCGGCTAGTACCACCTTGAGCATTCCCACACTTCGGAGAACCTGGTGAGCCACTCCCTTTCCTCCCTTCCTTCCTTTAACCGCCGCGTCGCCGTAGCCAGACACACCGCCGCCACCAGCCGCCGCCAGCGCCGCCCATCTCTGGCAAGCATGCTGTTAGCCGTTCGATCTGGATCCGACGTGTGCGATAGAAACTTAACTGAAAGGGTACGCTAGCATCTGAGCCGTGTGGTCCCACTTAAATCCAATGACTGCCATTGCTCAATCCAACCGAAGCGGTACGGGCGAATAAGAACTAGACACGTGTCCCTGTTGGTTTGTTTTAAAACAGAATTGTTCTATTAGATCTTCCATTTTGTAAAATCTATAACTTTTAATCTACATGTCCAAATTTTGCAAAATGTATATCAATCGAATCAGCAAGACAAGCCCTAGCCAACCATGCACTTTGTTTAGAAAATTGCTTCTGTTAAATTGTTTGTTTTTACAGAAACTTATGTATGCATGTTTAGAATATAGAAAATGTTCTAAAATGATTTTGAGGATGAAACCTTTGGAAGATGGTTTGTTTTGAACCTACTGACCTTAGGAATAAATTTGTGGTTTCAAAAATGTTTTTGGTGAAGCAAAAGAATAAACTCTTGATTTAAACCATTTCTAGTCAAATAAAAATAATGTTTATTTATTAAAAATGCTTTTGGGAGAAAAATCTTTGGGAAATGTTTTGGAATAAACTCTCTGACCCAAACACCAAGTTTTATGATTTGGAAATGTATTTGGTGAACCCTATAAAATTATTGCTTTGCTAAAGGCATTTTTCAACCACATAAAATAATGACTTGATTTAAAAATGGTTTATGAAGTGAAAACTTTAGCAAATGATTTTGCCACCTTATAAAATGACCATTAGGTGTTTTCAAATGTTTATGACCCATTAGAAACCACTTCTCCAAATAAAACAATCTTTAGCATGCTTGCATGCATTGTTTTGTTATTATTATTTTATGTGATGAATTACTTGAATGGTAGATTGAAATGTTGTTTGCTTGATTTAATTGTAGTGATTGAAGTGAGTGAACATTGCAAAGATCAAGGAGTGAACTTATATCCTCTACAAACAAGGCAAGTGATGCTTCATACTTTTGTCCCATTATTTTCACTATGCATTAGTGATATTTCTAAGTAGGACTTGCATGAAATTTTTGCTAAGTGTAAACCATGCCATGGGAAATCCTAGTAGATGAAACCTTAGTAGAATTTCCTAAGTTAAGATTCCTACTACTATCATGCTTAGCTTAGCTAGTAGAAAACAAGGGTGGAATATATATTCATGCTATGGAAAATTTCTAAGTCTGTGGACTTATGTTTTGTTTAATAAAACAACTAAGTGAATGAATCACCTGGGTGGAATGGAAGGAATGGTTTGTGTTGAGTGGTTCACAAGGCCCATTTCTATGGTTTACCTTGTGTATCTCACTTGTGGATGGCCACCCAGGAACAAAGAGATTTGAGATGTCAAATGTTGAGAAGCTTCAAGTGAAGCCACTTGGCATTATGGGCTCTGCCTGGATCATATAGGTTGCAATAACTTAGGCAAATGGACAGTTGGTGGTAGGGGAATGATAGGTTGGAACGCGTCCATTCTGGTCTAAGGGAAGGCTTCTGAAAGATCTTGTCTTGGTGAAAACAAGTCTTGTGGGGAAAGTGCACCACCTCTGCAGAGTGAAAAATCTAAGTACTTAGCCATGTCCCTAGAAAAGGACAATTTGAGCATCAAGACATGAAAGCTATCAAGAATCTCATCATCCAAATTTCTAAGTTAAAAACTTGTGGTTGAACAAGGGTTGAAAGGATAACCAATTTCTATTGGGAGATGCCTTGGGAAAGATTTTGTCAAACAAAAACTTAGTGTTTTAAAATGATAAGGAAAATCTATTTTGAGCAATGCAAGCCTAAACTCCACTTAGCCAAATGCATATAGATGATAGACTCCACTGTACTACCATAGTATCACTTGCCAATACAATTCAAATGTATTGACCCTTGTGGCTGTAACTTGTCATGTTGCAGGTTTGTTTGATATTAGTGAAGTAGGATTACAAGTCTACAACCAACATGTCTGCCTGTGGCACTTTGAAGATGAAGGACCCCATGCTATTGTCATATTCTGCTGCAATGTAATGAGATAGCCAAATAAGCTATGTAAGATGTAATAAATTATTTTATTCCTGGTTATAAAGTTGTATTATGATCTTTGTTTCTTGATATTACATCTTAAATGTGGATGCTAGCTATTGATCCAGGGACTAGCATTGTAAACACATGGATCCTCTAGCTTATTAAAGGTTGGGAACCTTACATTCTAAGTTGTTAGCAATACCTTGGAGTTGTTTCCTTGCTCCTACTGGTTCGATAACCTTGGTTTCATAACTGAGGGAAGACTTGCTGCTGTGCTCATCAAACCTTACTCTTGGGGTATCCCAACAAGGCTCTTTAGTCGACCGAGCCGCATCATGTACTTACCCTTGAAGTTACATGGGAGTTTACCAATCAAGGGAACATGGGTGATGTAGGTGTGCACGTGCATTGACTCAATCCGATGAAGTCATGCTTTCTAGTAGCACATATGCGGTATCCACATGTTCCGTCTTCTTGGCGTTGTCTTATCCTTCTAGATTCTGCAAGCAAGGGAGAAGAGATCCGTGAGATTCCAGCACCACAACGACAATACTTGTCTATGGTGGAGAGAAAATAACAGGGATCCACCGAGCATCTGAGAAGAGGAGGGAGAATTATATAGAAGAGAGGGTAGGATGCGCCCAACACCTCCCCCTCTCTTATATAAGTGTAGGACATGTGGCTTGACTCCTCCTCCAAGTAGGTCAAGGTGTGGCGGCCAAAGAGGGAGGGGAAACTCCTCTCTTTCCCTACACCCCCTTAGGGTTTTTCCCAAACCCTAGCCACATGAGGCTGGGGTGGCCCCCATTTAGGCCCATGTGGTTCCACCTCACGTGTGGGCCCCACAGGTGGACCCCTAGGAACATTCTAGAACTTTTCAGACATGTTTTGATATATTCTGAACACTTCTCGGAACCCAAATAGGACTTGCCACATATTTTTATTTACCTACCGTACCATTCTAAAGCTCCTCGTGATATCAAGGATCTCATCTGAGACTCTGAATCAACACTTGTTCATACCATCTATAATGTCAACAAAACCTAGCGACACCAAAGCATTAAGTGTGTGACCCTATGGGTTCGATAACATGCAGACATGATCGAGACACCTCTTCGATAAATAACCAGTAGCGGGATCGAGGATGTCCATAGTGGTTCCTACATATTCAACGAAGTTATTTTATTGGTTGAACCATGATGTCGACGATTCAGTTAATCCGGTATTCGATTTCCTTTGTCTTGCAATATATTACTTGCCCGAAATTCGATCGTCAATATCGGTATACCTAGTTCAATATCGTTACCGACAAGTTCTATTTACTCTTTCTATGGTATAGGATCCCCGTTACTAAATAAATTAGTCACACGCTTGCAAGCTTTAGTGTGCTACAATACCAAGAGGGCCCAGAGATATCTCTCCATTAGTTGGAGAACAAATCCTAGTCTTGATTCACGCAACTCAACAAGAACCATTGGAGATACCTGAAATCCATCTTTATAATCACCCACTTATGAAGGGATGTTTGATGTCCACAAAGCAATCCTCCGATACCAGGGAGCAACACAATCTCATCGTCTAAGGAATCGATAATTTACATATATGAAAGCGATAACAATCAAACTAAGTGACATGATCAACAACTATACTTATTATTGGGTTTTTCCATCACATCATTCTCTTAATGATGTGACCCCATTATCAAGTGACATTACATGTCCATGGTTTGGAAACCTGAACCGACACTTGACTAACGAACTAGTAGAAGAGGCTCACTAGGGACATTATGTTGTTTACTTATCCATACATGTATTTAGTTTCCGGTACATGAAATTATAACATGGAGAATAAACACTTATCATGAACATTAAATATAATAATAATAACTTTATTATTGCTTCTTGGACATATTTCTAACAAGTGTTTCTTATAAATATTGACTTGGTTTATTTTGTTTAGTGTGTGGGGTTGTCACTCTAAAGAAATGATGGACCATATCCGACAATGTTAGTCTGTGTGGTGTGTGTGGTGGTAATTAAGAAGAAATGATGCACATTTATGATCTATGTTAGTCGTTTTAGTGTGTAATGAACTTTTCTAGTCTCTTTTATGATATATGCTAGTGTGTGTTACATAATGAACAATGGTACTTGTGAACTTGTTGTAATATTTTGCTATCAATGTTTTGAAGATGTGCAATGTTTGTTGCCTTGAAATTCAAGGTGAAGTGATCCTGATATATGCATTGCTTTTGGTATATGCAATTTTTCATGTAATGTGAATAACTTAAAATTGAGCATCAAATTGTTATTTTTTCGAGACAAAAGCATTTAGGAACATAAGTATGCACAACTAGAGTAATTGAAACAAGTTTATTTAATCTAGCTCAAAGAGACGAGCATTAACATGTCATTTCAAATCTGTTTGTCACGTGTTATGAAACATGCCAAAATGAAGTAAACTTGGGAACTATGACACTAACCAAAGGGACATAAACTTGGAAATTTTGACAGTGGTCATCAGGTTCTAAACCTTGCATTTCACATGTATTTGCCAACGAATAAGGACGATAACTAGTGTCATTTTTTACTCCGACAATGTATTTGTAGGTCGGTATGAGCCAAGTACTAATGGGTAGCACAGAAGAATACGAATCACAAGATCAATGGTATGGACAATTTTAGGCCCCGGATGTCACCGGTAAGGACCCTACATCACGTGTTCTTCCTTATAGTATGAGGAGTGCTAAAAGCAACGGTGGAGATTAATTAGTCAGGTGCTACCCAAAGAGTTTCGTATAGGTATGTGTGAGAATGAGAGTGAATATGTCCCTATTCACATGAGTAGAGGGATTTATAGTGTTGGGGTTCGAGGGCAGAAAACAAAAAATTCCTACGATCAAAACCCTGATGCCAGGATCTATCTACTACTAATGCAGTAACAGGAGGGGATACAATATTCATACCTTTAAAGACCGAGCGCGGATAATGTACCGCGAGGAACATGGTTGAAGAAGATGCCCTGACGCTGACCTTGAGGTCACAAAGTCATGTGGCTCCGAAAACTCCTAGCACCGTAAGCACGGTGCCGCCACCCGCCAGAGGGAGTCACACATGTACGGTGCTTGATGATGACCCCCGCTTCTCTCTGATCCAGCCAAGTTTACGGAAGTAGATCTCTTGGCTCCAAATACTGTAGCGCGACGGTTCTCCGCGGTGAAGAACCCTCACTCACACAGCCCTGACAAGGGGGATATGGTCGCAAGAGAGAGAGAGAGAGAGAGAGAGAGAGAGAGAGAGGGAGAGAGAGAGAGAAGAGAGAAGAGAGAAGAGATAGGCAACATAGGCCTTTTATTTATTTCTAGGTGGAAATTGGTGTATTTTAATCCTCCCATGGACACTTATTTATATAGGTGGAGGGAGGGGTTCCCTCCCCCTTAGGTGACCCATGTGGGACTAAAATAAATAAGGAAAAGTGGCAAAACAGCCAGCCTGGTGGGCCGCCTACCCACCCGTGCGTGGCCCGACAGCCAAAGGTGGCGGCCAGCAGCGGGAGGAGGCTGATAGCTGTGATATTCAGCACATTCTTGATGGTTTTTATTGATGGTTTTCGTCTAGAGTTGATGGTTTTATAGCTTTACCTAACGCTAATACTTTGGTAGCAAAGAAAAAAATTTGTTTTTAATGTGTGTTTCAGGTTCTGAACATCAACAGAGGGTTTTAACAACAGAAATATAATATTTAGGCAAAAACAAGCAAGTCTCTTTTTGGAAGCAATCGAGGAAGGCAACCAGTAGATTTAACGACCAACTGTACGGCGAATATATTTTCTCCGGCTGTATAGTTCCTGCTGTATAGTTGCCACCGCCTTCGTCTTGTCAAAAGGAACAACTTCCGTGATGAGTCCATACGCAAAAACACAACACATCAGCCGACGTTCCATCCATAAGGGAGAGAGAAGGTAATTGGAGAAGAAGGGGAAGACGTTCTTCATCTCGCTCCACGATCTTTGATCTCCTAGCCACCACACCCCCATAGCCATTACTTGTACTTGAGAGAGAGAGATCTTCACCTTGCAAGATTAGGGTTTGAGATTATTTGTTCCTATCTTGAATTGTGTTGGATTACTTTTCTATTCTTATTGTGGATCTCCACGGTAATATCGAGAAGAACTCCCTTTATATAATTATATTGATGATGCTTCCTTCTCTCATGTGCGAGTAAGTTCCTTTGGGCGTGGAAGATGTAAGGGATATGTGTGATGTGATGTGCCTATATATTTTCCATTAGTTTGTGATTTGCTTGACTATTTGTGGGATGCCTAATGCTTGTTGTCCAATTAAGGGCCCAGACAACATGATACTTTGTTCTACATAGATAATATCTTGTTTGCTAGCATACCAGCGACCCCGAGTGACACGGGGATATCAATGGAAAACTAGTTGAACTAGAGGAGCACGAGGAGCCACTATGCCTATTGCATTAGTCCGGTCCAAGGAGCTTAATTGCTAAGCAACCTGAAGGATCTTAATCTCCTAGTGACTGACCATGGTTTTGGTAATATACTAGTAGGATTATTGAAGTTGGGATGAAATCTACCAAGAGGAGTTCCGTATAATTATGGATTGCTCGCCTACACACATACTTATAAGATTATAATTGTTACACTTATCACTCATCCACCTGGCATAGTCACTATCACCATGAACTGTATCTCCCCGCGCCTACTTTGTTATCTGCAGAAAACAACAAACAATCAAATTGTTCTATACTTTTATGCTTTTTATTTCTAAAGTTTACATTTTAGCTTTATTTGAATACATTTAGTTTAATCCATATTTTATTCTTATTTCAACACTTGCAGTCAATTCACTCGAAGACTTGTGACAAGTTTGAGTGTGATAGAGACTTCATTCATAAACATTTACCTTTGGGCTCTCTGTGGGATCGATATCTTAACTTCGAAACTAGCTACAAACGATATGTGAACTTGCAGACATCAAGCTATTTTCTGGCATCATTGTCGGGGAGCTAAGCGCTAAGTGTTTGTCTCTTGACATTTCAGGTGCTACTATTACAAAATTGTCTCCCTAGGAGACAAAGGGTCTACACGCTCTGGTAGGACCTATCTACCCGATTATTTTGAGCGCGTGCATGTTTATAGGCGTGATGAAATTATTGAAAAACTTTTGAGATCGAATAAGGTTGAAGTTGAAAACCTGAGTGATTTCATGGAAATCATGTCCATCCACAGGACAACTCCCAAAAAACCTGAGAAAACTCTCTGAGAATACAGTGCTCCAAATTATGCTTTTCTTAAATAACCAATAGAATTCCCTAATCCAGGAGTTAGAGAATATCGATTTGATGGTGACATTATTAAAATTTTCTAGGAAAAAGATTTCAATGGAAGGAAATATGAAGACCCAGGAAGACATCTTAGAGAGTTTGATGATGTGATAACATCAATTGGACCAAAAGGTTTTCCTAGAGATTTCTCCCTTCTAAAATTATTTCTTTGGTCTCTTAAAGGTAAGGCTCTAGACTGGTTATATTCTCTCCCTCATTATTACATTAAATACTAGGAAAAATGTATTGTTAAATTCATAACATGTTTAATCCTTTTAAAAAGGTAACTGAAATTGGAAAAAATATAGGCAACTTCAGTCAGAACGTGGGAGAAAATTACCCACAAGCTTGGGATAGATATTTTTGGAATGATCAATAGTATTCCTAATCATGGCTACTCCGAATCCACTGTTTGCCACTTATTTTACCATGGTCTTAATACTCAATGCAGAGAGTTGCTTGATTTATCAGTAGGAGGATTGATAAATACTTTAACTACTAAAGCTTATCTGGAATTGATGTTCACTAGGGCTAAGAATGATTCTACTTATAATCCCGATTTTGGTACTAAGCTGGAAAAAGGGATACTACATATAACTCCTGACCTTATGCCTGAAGTACGCAAAACAATGAAAGAGAAAGTTATACCTCTTGAACTTGTTAAGAAAAACAATGTAGATCTGTTACAGATTTTTGCTGAAGAAGATGAAACTAGAAAAGTTTTTCAATAATTAAAACATCGAGAGGCCAAATCTCATAATAACCTGCATAAGAAATTTCAAAGACATAAGAAGATTTTGGCATAACTCATGGAAAATTATGATGACATTGGCCAAGAAATAAAATTATTTCACAAGTACCTTAGTATGATTGAAACTCAATGTGAACAAATAGCATCTAGTTATCAATTTTTTCTTCAAGACGATATAAATATTCCTGTTTCTACTAATGTTGTTACAATGAGAGGTGCAGTTGTTATAGGACCATTAGGACCACCAGAATATGAAGCTGGAAAAGTTCGAAGGAAAAAAGCCTTGCTGAAAACAAGCCAAGAAGACGACACACTAGTGGATCCTCAAGATGAAACTGCTCAAGAAACACAAGACCGAACCTTGGAGGAGCAAAATGATGCACAGGAGGAATGCTAGGACTCTGATGCAGAAATCGTTGATCTAAGAGAAGAAAAAGAGATAAGCAATGAAGATGAAGTTATTGTAGTAGAAAATAAGAAAAGCGATAAGCAGCAACAAAAGAAAACAACTAAAGAGCCCGATCTCCCACAAAAGGTACAAGATAAGAATAAGAAAGGTAAGCATAAACTTCCATATCCATATTGCAAAAAGAAAGCACCGAATCAGGTAATCTATGATTCTTTCAAAAAGGCACTTGGTGATCTCCGTTTAGAAATTCCATTTGCGGATACAATAAAAGTTCCTACCTATTCTAAGTTTCTCCGTGATATTCTTAATAGAAAGAAAGAAATAACTGAAACCGTTGCCATGGTGACTAGTTATCCTGCTAATGGGAAGTTATTGTCTAAATCGGGAGATCCCAGAATACCAACTATTTCATGCTCAATTGGCAAAACTGATATTCATAATGCCTTGTGTGATTTAGGTGCAGGAGTTAGTGTAATTCCATATTCCCTCTATAAAAGGTTAGGATTAGGGGAGTATTCCCCTACTTCTATCCCTTTATATATGGCTGGCAAATCCACTAAACAACCAATTGGTATGATTGAGGATGTTCTACTTAGAATAGATGATCATGTTATTCACACTGATTTTATTATGCTTGAAATGCCAGAGGATGAAAAATTATCTATAATACTTGGAAGACCTTTCCTTAGTACTAAAGGAGCGTCAGTTGATTTTGCTAAGGGAAAAATAATCTTCAGTGTTTATGATGCTGAAATCATCCAGTATTTTCCAAAGAAGCTAGAAGTAGGAGAAAGGTATATTCCACCAGCAAAACGATTTCAAGTGGTAAGTGCCTTTGATAAGGGGCAACCCAAGGTATTCTAGAGAAGGGGTTGAAATATTCAACCATTCTTAATAAAATGCTTAATGGGAGTCATTCTTGCGGAAGCGCACCCGTAAAGATGCAGCTGTCAAAAAGTAGTAGAAATATCGACTGAATAAGCATAGATTAAGTGTAATAAATAAAGTTTGAGTTTTATCTGCAAGAACTAGTCTAAACACACTGTTCTAATTAAAGAAAATATCTCTGAAAAATCTGGGCAAAAAGCATGACCTGGAGAGTCTATCGACCAACTATACAATGACTATATTATTCTAGTCGTATAGTTTTGGTCGTATAGTTATCAACCCACTTTCTCACAAATTGTGTCTCAGACACAGAAGGTTTAACGGTCAACTATACAGCGGGACTGTTTTGGTCCGACCATATAGTTGTGTCCGTATAGTTGAGATCCGGCATAAAGAAACCCTAAGTATCAACGCCACCTCAACTATATGGCCGGAACTACATATCCCGCCTGTATAGTTCCCGCCGTATAGTTCGAGCGACCTCTTAAACGAGCCGGCAGGGCTAGGGATCTTCCTCCTCCTTATTTTTTCTCCCATATTCTCTCTCCAAACCCCTCAAAGGCCACCTAGAATTCCTGATTCTTCGCGGATTTCATTTGTTTGAGTTGGGGAATCAACAGATCGGTATGTTTCTCTCCCTATCCATGCTTTATTTTCAGAATTAGATGGTTGAAAGTCTCACATTGATCTAGTGGATGAAATCAAGCTTGTTTGATTTTTCCTTTTGATTTCTCACATTAGGATTAAATTTCTCCACATAGAATCATTCGTATATCATGTAGAAACCATATGTCTAAGGTTTTATGTTGAAAATTTTCAGTGCATCAAGATGAACAAGCTTGGTTGTAGGGTTCACAGCATAGAAAACAAAAAATTCCTACGATGGGAACAACTATGTATCAAGATCTATCTACTAGATACAAGCAACGGACGGATGTATATCCGTAGAGAACATACCCTTGAAGATTGACAAAGCTTAATGAGGTTGAACTCATGGTTGATGTAGACGATCTCTTGCCGATCTCAAGATTGAGAGGATGTCCTAGCGCCGCAAATCAGCAGCGCATCCGTGCTCACACACACGTCCGAGGCACCGAGCAACCTTCGCCTCCTCGCTCTAGTGATGCAGCGGAAGCACAACTCTTTCTTGCCGAATAGCCACCGGGAACATGTATCTCGCTAGTCTGAGACCACGGGGGATAAATACTAGAGGGGGAGAGAGATCCTTCACGAGGAGGTGTGAATGAGAAGTGAGGAGGGGGCTCCTTTTATAGGAGGAGGGGGCACCCAAGGGGGTGGCCGCCGGCCATGGGGGCTGCCCCCTCCCCTCCTTCATTCATGTGGGTGGACACTCCACTCACACAAATGTCTTTCAATTCCCTCCACTCAAAAACCCACTCAAATTACCATTAAATTTCCACCAACTTTAATGCAAACTCTCATTAAATAAAACTCCTTTTATTATTCAGAATTTTGTAAATTACTTTAATGACAAACATTCACATATAACCCCTTGCTAGTATTTCATTTCACATACAAAAACACTTTCTGCAATTTCACCCGAAAACCTATTTCGGTATCTAGGGAAATAAATTCCTGCGCTTGTTATTCTTTCCGGCATGAAACCTTTGCTCCAAATGGTGTCGGTGTCTCTTAAGTGTGTCACCCTATGGTTCATGAATAATACGGACATGATCGAGACCCCTCTCGGATCAATAATCATAAGCGGGGCCTGGAGATCCATATCGACTCCCACACATTCAGCGATGACTTTCTTGTGATCGCGAGAACCTTTTACGCTAGTATCTCAATCCTTTTGTTTCGCGATATATTACATGTCCGAGATTCGATCATCGGTATCTCCATACCTAGTTTGATCTCGTTATTGACATGTACTCTTGTCTCCTTCCCATTATATAACATTATAGTGATCAAATCACTTGCTTGCAAGCTAATCAATGTGATATCACCGAGAGGGCCCAGAGCATATCTATCCGTCATCGGGATGAACAAATTCCACTCTCGATCCATGGGCCTCAACATAACACTTTATTAGTTCTGAACCCATCTTTATAATCACCCTGTTACGATGTGACGTTTGATGTTATCAAGAAACTCTTACGGTGTTAGTGATTGACATGATCTCATGGTCTAAGGATTAGGATCATTTCGTATGATGTTATAGCAATATAAACTCAATGACTTTGATCGTAATGCTATACTTCGGATGAATGTTCATCACACCATTACACTAATGTTGTGACCTCGTTATTAACAACATCCAATGTCCATGATTAGGAAACCTTGATCATCTTGTTAATCAACGAGCTAGTTTATGAGAGAGGCATAACTAGGAACTTTCTGTTTGTTTATTAAACACACATGCTCCAAGAAAATGCCAGGCGGAATTTGTTTGCGCCCTGATCCAAGCTTAGACAATAGATCAGCCGCCTCGTTTTGCTCCCTAGGTACATACTTGACCTCGTAGCCTAAGAAGCTCTTGGCTATCTCGTCCACTTCGTCACGATATGCCGCCATCATAGGGTTCCGCGTGTTCCAGGTGCCAGCCACCAGCTGGGCAACCAAGTCAGAATCTCCACAGCAAACTATGCGCTTGATGCCAATATCCTTGGCTACGCGTAGTCCGTGAATGAGTGATTCATACTCCGCCATGTTGTTCGTAGCCTCGAAGTGGATCTGCAGAACGTAGTGTAGCTTGTCCCCGGTTGGTGACTGTAGCAGTACACCAGCCCTCGAGCCGTTGAGTAGCTTTGATCTGTCAAAGTGCATCATTCAGTATTCTGGCCCCGGTATTGGGGTAGCATCTGGCATCTCCGTCCAATCTGCGATAAAATATGCCAAGGCTTGTGACTTAATAGCGTCACATCTCTTGTAGGTGATCTCGAAGGCGGAAAGTTCAATGCCCCACTTCACGACCCTTCCTGTAGCGTCGCTGTTGTTAATGATGTCATACAGTGGAGCTTTGCTCACAACTGTGATAGGGTGCTCTTGGAAGTAGTGCCTCAGCTTCCGAGAAGCAAGAAATACTCCATAAGCTATCTTTTGGTAGTGCGGGTAACACTACTTGGACTCCATCAAGACCTCGCTTACATAGTAAACTGGTCGTTGAACTCCGTACTCATAGCCTGGTTCTTTCTGCCCTACCATGACAACGATGCTGATTACCCGGTTGGTGGACGCCATGTAGATTAACATGGGTTCGCCAGGCTCGGGTGCTGCAAGGATAGGCACTGAGGAAAGTATCTCCTTGAGCTGCTTCAATGTTGCATCTGCCTCGTCTGTCCACGTGAATTTGTCCGCAACATGTATAGCGGCAGAGCCTTCTCTCCAAGTCGGCTGACGAACTGACTAACTGCTGCAACGCAACCTATTAGCTGTTGTATGTCCTTTAGGCATGTTGGATGGTTTATGTTTAAGATAGCCTTGATTTTCTCCGGGTTGATTTCGATTCCACGCTGGGAAACGATAAATCCCAACAATTTGCCGACTGTAACCCCGAAGACGCACTTCTTAGGGTTAAGCATCATGTTTTATTTCCGGAGGTTATCGAAGGTTTCTTTTAAGTCGGAGATTAAGTTGTTTGACTTTTTAGACATCACCGCTATATCGTCCACATAGGTGTGAACGTTCTGACCAATTTGATCATGTAGGCAACGCTGCATTGTCCGCTGGTACGTAGCACCTGCGTTTTTCAGCCCAAAGGGCATCGTGACATAACAAAACGTGTCGTAGGGTGTACTGAACGAAGTGGCCAATAGGTCCGACTTCCTCATTTTAATCTGGTGGTATCCCGAGTATGCATCAAGAAAACACAAAAGCTCCGAGCCAGTCGTCGAGTTAATGACTTGGTCAATGTGAGGCAAAGCAACAGATCTTTGGGACATGCTTTGTTCAAGCCGGTGTATTCAACGCACATTCTTAATTCCTTGGTTCCCTTTTTGGGGACAAGTACAGGATTGGCCACCCATTGGGTGTGAAGGACTTCTCGAATAAAACTAGCCTTAAGTAACCTAGCTATCTCTTTGCCTATGGCGCGTCTCTTCTCGTCTCCGAAGCGTCGTAGAGGTTGTTTCACTAGTTTACATTTTGGATCAATATTCAGGCTGTGCTCGGCAAGTTCCCTAGGTACACCTTTCATGTCGGCAGGTTGCCAGGCAAAGATGTCCCTGTTCTCACAAAGGAACTCGACGAGTGCGCTTTTGTAGGGGTCCCAACCTTTAATAAGATAGAGCCCCCTGTGTTTACAATGCTAGTCCCTGGATCAATAGCTAGCATCCACAGTTAAGATGTAATATCAAGAAACAAAGGTCATAATATAGCTTTATAACCAGGAATAACATATGTTTATTACATCAAACATAGCTCATTTGGCTATTACATTACATTGCAGCAGAATATCTATAGTCATGGGTCCTTCATCTTCAAAAGTGCCACAGGCAGATGTTGGTTGTAGACTTTGTAATCCTAATCAATCAATCTTCACTAAAAACAATCAAACCTGCAACATTACAAGTTACAGCCACAAGGGTCAATACATTTGAATTGTATTGGCAAGTGATACTATGATAATATAGTGGAGTCTATCATCTATATGCATTTGGCTAAGTGGAGTTTGAGGCTTGCATTGCTCAAAATAGATTTTTCCTTAACATTTGAAAATACTAAGTTTTTGCTTTGATAAAATCATTTTTCTCAATCAAAGATTGAAGATCCTTTACAAGGCATCTCTCAATCAAAGATTGAAGATTTCAAACAACCCTTGTTCAAACCACAAGTTTTTATCTTAGAAATTTGAATGATGAGATTCTTGATTGCTTCCATGTCTTGATGCTCAAATTGTCCTTTACCAGGGACATGGCTAAGTACTTAGATTTTACACTCTGCAGAGGTGGTGCACTTTCCCTACAAGACTTGGTTTCCCAAGACAAGATCTTTCAGAAGCCTTCCCTTAGACCAAAATGGACGCGCTCCAACCTATCAAACACTACCACCCTCTGTCCATATGGCTAAGTTCTTGCAACCTATATGATCATGGCAGAGCCCATAATGCCAAGTGGCTGCACTTGAAGCTTCTCAACATTTGACATCTCAAATCTCTTTGTGCCTGGGTGGCATACCACAAGTGAGATACACAAGCCAAGTCCATGGCCTTGTGGACCACTCAACCAAAAACCACCAAGCAATCCCATTCCACCCAGGTGATTCATTAACTTAGTTGTTTTATTAGACAAAATCACAAGTCCTCAGACTTAGAATATTTTTCCATAGTGTGAATATATATTCCACCCATGTTTTCTATTAGCTAGGCTAGGCTTGATAGTAATAGGAATCTTAACTTAGGAAGATTTCCACTAAGGTTTCATCTACTAGGTTTTCTTATAGCAAGGTCTATACTTAGCAAAATTCCATGCAAGTTTTACTTAGAGAAAATCACTAATGCATAGTGAAAGTAATGGGATAGAAAGTATGAAGCATCACTTGCCTTTTTGGTAGAGAATGGTGGTTCACTCCTTGGTCTTGCTAGTCTCACACTTCACTACAAGTCAATCAAGCAAACACAAATTCAATTCACATTCCAAACCAAAGTCAAACAAACAATTTTTCACACACAAAGTAATGGAATCTAAGTCATGCATACGCATGCAAAGGTTGGTTCTATTGTAAGGATGGTCTCCACTAGGCTTCTAAACTTTGTAAGTTCCAAATTGGTCATTTACCAAAATGGCAAAGTCATTTGCAAATGGGTTTTATCCATAAACCATTTTCAAATCCTTTCATCATTTTATGTGGTGAAAAACATTTTTCTCAATACCACAACCTTAAGTGGTTTCACCAATTAAGTTGTGGTTTTCTCAAAACTTGGTGTTTATGGTCAGTAGGTTTGGTCAAAACATTTTCTCCAAAGTTTTTACTCAAAACCATTTTCATAAACAAAACAATAGTTTTATTTAGCTAGAAATGGACTAAACCAATTAATCCATTCTAAACTTTTCCAAATTCATTTTCCAAACCAAGGGTTGGTTCCTAGGGTCAGTGAGTTGGCAACAAACCATTTCGAAAAGGTTTTAACCCTAAAATCATTTTTAAACAATTTTTTTAATCTAAACAAGCACACAAAAGAATCTGCAGAAACAAGCAATCTAACATATACTATTTGCTAAACCAAGGCATGGTTGGCTAGGTCTTGCTCTCCTGAATCCAACGACATAAAATTTGTAATTTTTGGACGTGTGGATCCAAAGATACAAGGGTTTGAAAATGGCATTTAAATCTGGTTTCTAAATCTGTTTCAATCAAACACTGGCCACGCGTCGCGCCGTGATTGGCCAGTACCGGTTCGTCTGGATCGAGTGACATAGACCACAGGATTAAAAGGGGCATGTGCGGCTCAGATCAAACGTACCCCTTCGTTTTAATGAATCTATCCTAGCCAACGGATCTGCATCTAACGGTTGCTACGTGTTTGACCTAAAATGAGCGGCGCTGACGGCGGCTGTGCGGCGACGGCACTCTGGCGGCGAGGTTGCCGATGATGCAGGATGCGAGAAAGAGGGAGGGGAAGCTCACCAAGTTCGCAGCACACTGCTGATGCTCAACGTGGTCTTTGTTGGCCAAGGGGCGCACGGGGTCGATGAGAATTGCTCGTCGGAGTTGAGCCGTGCCTCGGGTGCGGTCAGTCGTCGACGGGGGCGAGGTTGCAGGCCACGCGCAAGTGATTGGCGAGCACCTGGAGATGCAGAAGACGCAGACTAATCAAATGGCATGATTCACTGATCAAGGCGCGCACGGAGTCGAGTGCTAGAGCTCACCGGAGTTGCGGGGGTCGTCGGTGGCGTACAGGTGGAGACGTTGCGGTCGTTCTGGGGCGCTCGGGGGCGAGCTGGCGCTACGGGGATGATCGCCAGGAGGTGGGGATCACGTGAGTATGGTCGAGGAGGCAAGGGGCGGCGAGGGGCTGCCAGAATCGGCCGGGGAAGTTGTCGGAGACAGAGCTGCTCGGGAAGAAATTGGAGCGGCCTGGGGGCGTGCTTGGGGGAGGAGACAGAGGGGAAATGGAGGAGGGTCACTGGCGTTTAAAGGGCATGATCACTGCGAGTAAAGATGGCCGCGTTAAGGCGAATTCAAGCCGCGAAATCAAAGCCTGCAACGGTGACGAGGGAGGAAGAAGGGGTCGTGCGGGTGAGGAGGAAGAACAGAGGAAAGTGGGCCTACCGGTCAGTGGGAAAAGAAAGGAGGGGAGGGTCCACTGGTCATACTCTGTACGGGTCAGAAACGAGGTGCGAATCGTTTTCTTTCGGGGAGAGGGGGAGCTGGGCTGTTTCTGGGCCTGTTGGGCTGCTGGGTTGGGTCGACCTGTTCTTATTTTTTTTTCTATTTCTGAATCCTTTTCTTTTTCTGAACTTATTTCTGATTTGAATTTCAAACATATAATTCAACAATCAAACCAAGACAAACAATCACCAGACTTTGAAAGTTTGAACTTGGTTCTGTTCAGTAGCATAATCCAAAATTCCAGAATAAAATAATATTTTTATTCATTTTAGGATCCATTCATTAATTAAATAAAATGGTCCTTTAGTTATTTAATCAAATAGGGTTTGATTTATTTAATAAAAACTTCATTTGAAATCCAAATACTTTCAAAACCAAATCAGTAGGTTTTATTTGAAAGTAAAGAATACTTGGAAAGCTTGTTTAAAATAAAATAAAATAACATTTTAATTTTAGGTTCCATTAATAATTAAATAGAATGAACCTTAGTTAATAAATCAAGTAAGATTTGTTTTATTTAAAATCTTTATTTTGAACTCTAAAATAAAACCAAAACACTTCTGTAGGTTTTATTTGAGAATATTAAATACTTGGAAAACTTATTTTAAATAAATCAATAAGTTTTAGTGTTTATTTAAAAATAGGAAAAGCCTTGAGTAAAATTTGGATATTAAATCCCTATTATTTTATTTAAATAAACCTTTGCTATTTTTATTCAAAACAAAATGTTTTAATTCAAAAGCTTGGCCAAGGTTTTAATTTGGCTTTATAAAATAATCTTTATTTTTATTTAAATATTTCTTTTCCCTTTGAAAACCAAAGCCTTTATAAAAAGATTTTAAAGTAGTAGTAAAATATTTTTATTCTTTTCCTTTACTAAATATTTATCTTTTTAATCCCTTTAGGATTTTTTTTTCAAATTGGTTTGAGGTTCCATTTGAATTCAAAAAGTTTCTTCTGGCCTTGAAAATTAAACAAACTTTTATTTTATTCATTTATTTTCACATTACAAGATTTGGAAAATTACAAGTAGGCTCAAAACAACTAGGGTACTACCACCCTTAAAATTTTTCAAACAAAAAATACATATTGTCCTTCTTGGGATCCTGGGGAAACTTCTCTAAGCAAACATTTGCATTGAGTCCTTTGTTTCCATGCTTGACTCATGGGCCAAGGTTGAGATCCTTCATAGACTTGTTTAACTTGTTCTTCATCTTTTCTGGACAATTGTTTGCATAGTGGCCTAGTTCCTTGCATTTGAAACATGTTATAAGTTTGAGGTCTTGAGGTGGCTTCTCTGGACAGTATGATGCATAATGTCCTAACTCCTTGCAGTGTTTGCACATCACTTGGCTAATATCCTTCCTCATCTTGGGTTTCACTAGCCTTTGTTTGTCTTCTTGGATCTTCTCCTTTTCTAGGCATTCATTGGCATAGTGTCCCATCTCTTTGTAATTGTAACACTGCAACTGGCTTATGTCCTTCTTCTTCTTTTTGGGTCTCTCCAAAGCTAGGAGTTCTTCTAGTTCATGTTCTTCATAGGTGGGAGATCTTTCTCTCTTCTTGGGGCATTGATCTTCATGTTCCTTGGATGTATGATCTTTGTCTCCACAAGTATTGCTAGCTTGGGTTCCTTCTAGGATAGCATCTTTGTCATCCTTGTTGTCATTAGCTCTTTGGGAAAAGTTTTCTCCTATGTTGATCATTTGAGTAACCAATCCTTGCATCAATTGGGATTGAAGTTTCAAAATCCTTTGTATGGCTGGGTCTAGTCCATTGTTGTTGGCCAAAAGCTGAGTTGTCTCTTGGCTCAACTGGTTTTGGGTTGCTATAAGTTCTCTCATGCTGTCAACTTGGTTGGTGTTGGTGTCATCAACCTTGATGTTGGAGTTTCTTGGAGTAGTCATCTGCTTGGGTTGGATTGAGATCATAATAGGCAAAAATATTTCTAAGGAGTCAATTCTAATCACACACATCACAATTCACTCAAGCAATGTGCAAGCAATCACAAACAAACATTTCATTCAATCAACAAGTTCAAGCACATTTTTAGGCAACAAAATATTTTTGTTACACCACATAAGTTGGTGGTTTGGGCTTAGCCAAAATATGGTGGTCCATCTATTTGGTTCACTTGTGATCTTTCCTTCCTTCTTGATTCTTCTTATTTGGGATCATGGTTTCTTTGAGAAAACTCTTGGTTACAATACTTCAAAGTTGTTGATGGCTCCTTCTTATTTTGCATTCCCTTAGTCTCTAATTCTTGACTAAGATTTCCTTGTTTCACTGGTAGTCCTTGGTGTCATCCAAGTTGGAAGTCCTTGGTGAATATGCTGAAGATGTTGAAGTCATTAGAGTTGAAAGTGTTGAAGAAGTCCTTTGCACATGGTGTAGTCTTTGTCCATGGGGTTGGTTTTTCCATCAAGTTGAAGTAGAAAAGATGTAGAGTTGAAACCAAAATGGTTGAGGAAAGAGTTTACAAGTGTTTTTGTAAATAAGTTTTTGGAACAATTACACTCCTATTTTTCTAGGGGTTTTTGTCCAATCCTAGGGTTACAAATCCTACAGGCAACACAATGCTCTGATACCATCTGTAGGGGTCCCAACCTTTAATAAGATAGAGCCCCCTGTGTTTACAATGCTAGTCCCTGGATCAATAGCTAGCATCCACAGTTAAGATGTAATATCAAGAAACAAAGGTCATAATATAGCTTTATAACCAGGAATAACATATGTTTATTACATCAAACATAGCTCATTTGGCTATTACATTACATTGCAGCGGAATATCTATAGTCATGGGTCCTTCATCTTCAAAAGTGCCACAGGCAGATGTTGGTTGTAGACTTTGTAATCCTAATCAATCAATCTTCACTAAAAACAATCAAACCTGCAACATTACAAGTTACAGCCACAAGGGTCAATACATTTGAATTGTATTGGCAAGTGATACTATGATAATATAGTGGAGTCTATCATCTATATGCATTTGGCTAAGTGGAGTTTGAGGCTTGCATTGCTCAAAATAGATTTTTCCTTAACATTTGAAAATACTAAGTTTTTGCTTTGATAAAATCATTTTTCTCAATCAAAGATTGAAGATCCTTTACAAGGCATCTCTCAATCAAAGATTGAAGATTTCAAACAACCCTTGTTCAAACCACAAGTTTTTATCTTAGAAATTTGAATGATGAGATTCTTGATTGCTTCCATGTCTTGATGCTCAAATTGTCCTTTACCAGGGACATGGCTAAGTACTTAGATTTTACACTCTGCAGAGGTGGTGCACTTTCCCTACAAGACTTGGTTTCCCAAGACAAGATCTTTCAGAAGCCTTCCCTTAGACCAAAATGGACGCGCTCCAACCTATCAAACACTACCACCCTCTGTCCATATGGCTAAGTTCTTGCAACCTATATGATCATGGCAGAGCCCATAATGCCAAGTGGCTGCACTTGAAGCTTCTCAACATTTGACATCTCAAATCTCTTTGTGCCTGGGTGGCATACCACAAGTGAGATACACAAGCCAAGTCCATGGCCTTGTGGACCACTCAACCAAAAACCACCAAGCAATCCCATTCCACCCAGGTGATTCATTAACTTAGTTGTTTTATTAGACAAAATCACAAGTCCTCAGACTTAGAATATTTTTCCATAGTGTGAATATATATTACACCCATGTTTTCTATTAGCTAGGCTAGGCTTGATAGTAATAGGAATCTTAACTTAGGAAGATTTCCACTAAGGTTTCATCTACTAGGTTTTCTTATAGCAAGGTCTATACTTAGCAAAATTCCATGCAAGTTTTACTTAGAGAAAATCACTAATGCATAGTGAAAGTAATGGGATAGAAAGTATGAAGCATCACTTGCCTTTTTGGTAGAGAATGGTGGTTCACTTCTTGGTCTTGCTAGTCTCACACTTCACTACAAGTCAATCAAGCAAACACAAATTCAATTCACATTCCAAACCAAAGTCAAACAAACAATTTTTCACACACAAAGTAATGGAATCTAAGTCATGCATAAGCATGCAAAGGTTGGTTCTATTGTAAGGATGGTCTCCACTAGGCTTCTAAACTTTGTAAGTTCCAAATTGGTCATTTACCAAAATGGCAAAGTCATTTGCAAATGGGTTTTATCCATAAACCATTTTCAAATCCTTTCATCATTTTATGTGGTGAAAAACATTTTTCTCAATACCACAACCTTAAGTGGTTTCACCAATTAAGTTGTGGTTTTCTCAAAACTTGGTGTTTATGGTCAGTAGGTTTGGTCAAAACATTTTCTCCAAAGTTTTTACTCAAAACCATTTTCATAAACAAAACAACAGTTTTATTTAGCTAGAAATGGACTAAACCAATTAATCCATTCTAAACTTTTCCAAATTCATTTTCCAAACCAAGGGTTGGTTCCTAGGGTTAGTGAGTTGGCAACAAACCATTTTGCAAAGGTTTTAACCCTAAAATCATTTTTAAACAATTTTTTTAATCTAAACAAGCACACAAAAGAATCTGCAAAAACAAGCAATCTAACAGATACTATTTGCTAAACCAAGGGCATGGTTGGCTAGGTCTTGCTCTCTTGAATCCAACGACATAAAATTTGTAATTTTTGGACGTGTGGATCCAAAGATACAAGGGTTTGAAAATGGCATTTAAATCTGGTTTCTAAATCTGTTTCAATCAAACACTGGCCACGCGTCACGCCGTGATTGGCCAGTACCGGTTCGTCTGGATGGAGTGACACAGACCACAGGATTAAAAGGGGCATGTGCGGCTCAGATCAAACGTACCCCTTCGTTTTAATGAATCTATCCTAGCCAACGGATCTGCATCTAACGGTTGCTACGTGTTTGACCTAAAATGAGCGGCGCTGACGGCGGCTGTGCGGCGGCGGCACTCTGGCGGCGAGGTTGCCGACGATGCAGGATGCGAGAAAGAGGGAGGGGAAGCTCACCGAGTTCGCAGCACACTGCTGATGCTCAACGTGGTCTTTGTTGGCCAAGGGGCGCACGGGGTCGATGAGAATTGCTCGTCGGAGTTGAGCCGTGCCTCGGGTGCGGTCAGTCGTCGACGGGGGCGAGGTTGCAGGCCACGCGCAAGTGATTGGCGAGCACCTGGAGATGCAGAAGACGCAGACTAATCAAATGGCATGATTCACTGATCAAGGCGCGCACGGAGTCGAGTGCTAGAGCTCACCGGAGTTGCGGGGGTCGTCGGTGGCGTACAGGTGGAGACGTTGCCGTCGTTCTGGGGTACTCGGGGGCGAGCTGGCTCTACGGGGATGATCGCCAGGAGGTGGGGATCACGTGAGTATGGTCGAGGAGGAAAGGGGCGGCGAGGGGCTACCAGAATCGGCCGGGGAAGTTGTCGGAGACAGAGCTGCTCGGGAAGAAATTGGAGCGGCCTGGGGGCGTGCTTGGGGGAGGAGACAGAGGGGAAATGGAGGAGGGTCACTGGCGTTTAAAGGGCATGATCACTGCGAGTAAAGATGGCCGTGTTAAGGCGAATTCAAGCCGCGAAATCAAAGCCTGCAACGGTGACGAGGGAGGAAGAAGGGGTCGTGCGGGTGAGGAGGAAGAACAGAGGAAAGTGGGCCTACCGGTCAGTGGGAAAAGAAAGGAGGGGAGGGTCCACTGGTCATACTCTGTACGGGTCAGAAACGAGGTGCGAATCGTTTTCTTTCGGGGAGAGGGGGAGCTGGGCTGTTTCTGGGCCTGTTGGGCTGCTGGGTTGGGTCGACCTGTTCTTATTTTTTTTCTGTTTCTGAATCCTTTTATTTTTCTGAACTTATTTCTGATTTGAATTTCAAACATATAATTCAACAGTCAAACCAAGACAAACAATCACCAGACTTTGAAAGTTTGAACTTGGTTCTGTTCAGTAGCATAATCCAAAATTCCAGAATAAAATAATATTTTTATTCATTTTAGGATCCATTCATTAATTAAATAAAATGGTCCTTTAGTTATTTAATCAAATAGGGTTTGATTTATTTAATAAAAACTTCATTTGAAATCCAAATACTTTCAAAACCAAATCAGTAGGTTTTATTTGAAAGTAAAGAATACTTGTAAAGCTTGTTTAAAATAAAATAAAATAACATTTTAATTTTAGGTTCCATTAATAATTAAATAGAATGAACCTTAGTTATTAAATCAAGTAAGATTTGTTTTATTTAAAATCTTTATTTTGAACTCTAAAATAAAACCAAAACACTTCAGTAGGTTTTATTTGAGAATATTAAATACTTGGAAAACTTATTTTAAATAAATAAATAAGTTTTAGTGTTTATTTAAAAATAGGAAAAGCCTTGAGTAAAATTTGGATATTAAATCCCTATTATTTTATTTAAATAAACCTTTGCTATTTTTATTCAAAACAAAATGTTTTAATTCAAAAGCTTGGCCAAGGTTTTAATTTGGCTTTATAAAATAATCTTTATTTTTATTTAAATATTTCTTTTCCCTTTGAAAACCAAAGCCTTTATAAAAAGATTTTAAAGTAGTAGTAAAATATTTTTATTCTTTTCCTTTACTAAATATTTATCTTTTTAATCCCTTTAGGATTTTTTTTCAAATTGGTTTGGGGTTCCATTTGAATTCAAAAAGTTTCTTCTAGCCTTGAAAATTAAACAAAGTTTTATGTTATTCATTTATTTTCACATTACAAGATTTGGACTCCTCCACCTTCTTGTTCATGTCACTTGAATCCTTGCCCTTGCCTCGCGGTCTATTCTTCCGACTTTGCTTGTAGCCGGACTTGGGTCCTCCTTGAGGTCGTTGACGAACTTGCAATGGCGATTGGTGTGTGTGGCCTTGCCGTTGGCGTCGAGGTGTACGAGGCACGACATATAGCGGTACTCCTCGTAGGTCTGGGGAACACGGAGAGCTGCCGAGGTTGTTTCAGTACCTCGCTGCTGACCACGACTAGCCCCCAGCCTCGGCCATGCTGTCCACTATCACCTCGTCCTGCAAAAGTCATGGCAACCATGTCGGAGGTTTGCTTTTCTTCTGGCAGGCTCTTCCGCTTGGTGCTGCTGTTCCTCCGAGCTTGAGTTGGAACATTCGTTGCTGATAAGGATCCGCGAGCATCGTCGTCAGCAGCCACGAACTCACTAGCCATCTGAATCATCTGGTTGAGATCTAGCTGGTGGTTGTCCTACAAGCGCTTCAACGTATGTCAGAGCAACGTACCCCTTTCCAACCCATCAATGAAGGCGAACATGGCGGTCTGTGAGTGCACTCATGCGCAGGAATTCTTCATATCTAGCTAGCGGGAGAGGTAGGCGCGATATGACTCGTCTTTGTCCTGCACGCACTGCTGTAGGTCTCCAACAGTATAGGGAAGTTTGTACGTACCCTCGAAGTTCTTGGTGAACGCTTCTTGCATGTCCAGCCAGTTGCAGATAGATTTCTCCATCAAGTCATCGATCCATTATCGGGCCGTGCCCGCCAGCATCGGTGGGAGTTACTTGACGACAACGTTGGGGTTTCCCCCGGCGATCTCCACCATGTTGCCATAATCCTGCAACCATGTAGCTGGCTTGGCGGTGCCGTCATAGGGCTTGACGGTCTTGTCAATCTGGAAACTCTTGGGGTAAGCTGCAGTCCGTATTACAGGTCCAAAGCAACGTGGTCCCAGGTATGCTCCTTCCCGGGCCTCATGGATCTTGTCCAGACGTGATCGTGCGTCGTATGGCTCTGGGCTTCTTTTCTTCTTTTTGCCATCAGGGGATGGGCTGCGTGAACGACGTGGGCCTCCTCCCCCATGGTGGCTGCTAGGTGGTGATGGAGGTGGAGGTGGCGGTGGGTTAGCCTTCTTGCTGTTACCCTCCTGCGACGCCTCACGCTTGTCACGGTTGTTTGTCGGACGCGGAGGGTCATGGCGTGACCTGCTCTTGTGTCCTTGGCTGCATTCCCCATCATGACGGGTCTGCTCCGTGTTATCGCGGATGACGATGTCGTGTTGCCTAGGCAGAGGCATATCCGTACGATGGTGAGACTTGGGGTGTTCGCGATGTTGGGGAGAGCGGGGCGATGGAGATGGCCGACGCGGTTGAGCCTTGCCTCCATGGTCGGAGGATATGGGGATAGCATCTTTCCGGTTGCGCATCCCTCCGTCTTCATTTTGACAAACCCGACTGGGACCCGACATCAAGAGGAGATCTTTCCCTTTGCGGCTTATGTTAGCTAGACTGGAAAAACGCTGGGTCAGACTCAAGCATCTGAGAGGTGGCCTTTTCCTGCTGTTTCACCACCTTGGCCACTAGGTCATAGACCTGGTTCACCGCTTCGGGTGATCTATCCTACTACAGAAGGGTCTTGGTGATGGCAATGTTGAGAAGAGGAGTGGGCATCACCTGCCTGCCTTCACTGTCAATGTATGGCTTGGCCTGTGCCGGCTTCAGGGGAGCCCATCCTATGTTTCGCCGTACACCAGGATCGTTGATGACGCGAGCCGGAACTTTCTTAGCCTTCTGCTGCTATATCAGAGTCTTGTACTCGGCCTCCATCGCTCTAGCTTTCTCTATTGATTTCTGCGTGTTGGCCAGATCTCGATCTAGCTTTGTGCCTTTCTCCGTGATGGCCTGCGCTTCCTCCAGCAGCTGCTGGCGCTTCTCGTCGAGCTGGACGACATTGCGGATATGAGCCATGGTCATAGCCTCAACGAGGAGATCGGCGTACATCACTCTATCAGCTGGAGTGACTTGGGCCACAACAGACGTAGATGCCGGAGGCGACGGGTTTGCGGTGTTGTTGTTGTTGTTGTTGTTCAGACCGGTGCCGAGTTCCTGCGGCTACTGCACCGGGTTAGGCGGAGGGGGCATGACCTTTGCACGATCATTGTCGGCAGCAACAGGTGGTCCCTTCCCTTTGTACAGCGCTATAGGCGGAGCTCGTCGGGGCTGATCTTCATCCATCGCCGTCCCAATGGCGACAAACACCTCTCGGGATGTGACGGCGTTGTTGGCCTGTTCGTCGCGTTTGTAATCCTCCTCCATCTCGAGCATGGCAGAGTCTAGCTCCTCCGGGCTGAAGTCTATCTCCTCCGAATCTACGCTGATGTCGGTGTAGAGCGCGTCAAGCATGGAGTCGGAGGGTGCCGGGGCTTCCTCGATGACGAGGGGTGGAGGTGCAACAGCAACAATGATGACTGGAGGCGGTGGCGCAACTGCGGCGATGGCTGAGGCAGAGGGGCTCTGCTAACGATCGCAATTTCTATCTGAGCTTCCTCATCAGCCTCCGCATAGCTGTTGACAGTGTTCACCATGCTTTCGAAGGTGAGGCGTCCTGAATCCTTCTACCGCATTAGCGTATGCCGGAGAAGCGTACCTTGGTCCAGTCCTTTCACAAAGTGATACATAGCATCATCATTGGGGTAATGTGACAGATCGGCCTGTATACGGAGCCATCTGGCAAGGTAATCGCGGGGGTTTGCACCCTCTCTCTGAATGCAGTGCGCCATATCAAAGATGGTAACCACTCCAATGAACTTGGATCTCTGCTGTCCAGATGCACAGGCGAAGCCGGCGGACTTGCAGCGATCTTCCACCATTATATCCAACACAGGGGCGGTTTGGGTGGGCCTTGAATTTTTCTGATCTTTGCCGGCAAACTCCGAGGAGAGACCCGACATCGATCCTTCCGCAAATGTATCCTGCCCGTAGGCGGTCCGTGAGGGTCTTGATGCTCCTTCGACTCCCAGGGAACTAGTGCCCGAGTCGGTTTCGCCGATGAAGAGGTGGATATCTCCGATGGGGACGATTGAGCACCGCGTAGGGTTCGTCTTCGCCGGGATCCAGAACTCGTCGGGAGGGATGATCAGAATGTTGCCGGAGAAGAGAACGCGACTGATGGCTACGGTTTCGCCGATTCCCGTGAAGATCTTGGTCCTCGCCCACTGAAGAGCCTGAAGCGCCTCTTGCCCCACAGTGGGCGCCAACTGTCGTGGTATTGACGACGAGTACGCCATGGAGGGGTCCTCACAGTGCGTATTTAGAGACGTGGGGGAAGGCGGACGGTTGACGGGTACGAGGTAACACAGCTTACCCAGGTTCAGATCCCACAACGGTGGCGGAATCCTACTCCTTCTATAAATCACTATAAGTGCAATACGCCGAGTTACAGGGATTGGTTCACTGTGCGAGGTGACTAGAGAGTCTAAGTTATCGTGCCCTAAAGGCTCCCATAGGCTCGACTTATATAGTCGCCAGGTCCTAGGGTTACAGGGAAAAGTATTAGCCGGATAGGTTACAGAGTCCTACACTACTTACAACTAGTCTAGCGTGTCTTGCACTCCAAGGCTCCGGGTACATCGGTGACTCCTCCGAAGCCTTCCTTTATCCGGCATGGGCCTCCCTTCTGGATCTATCTAACTAGGCCGCCCAGCAGGCCATGGGCCATGCTACCAACTGTGGGCCACCCGGGTTATCCGGATAGGAGACATGCTATGAGGATACCCATGTAGCATATCCCCAACAGTCAGGATTTGGGACACAATTTGAGGCAAGTCACCATGATTACAAGCTGTCAGTGACTAAGGCATGCCGAAAATGACTCGGAATTGGCCAAAATGACTCAGCACGAGGCAAAAATGGGCCAAAAATTCAAAGATGAGACTCGAAAAGAGCAGAGTAGACTCGGCTAAGATCAAGATTGCGCCAAACAGTGCGCCCTAAGCAGTAAATATAGACAGAAAAAGAAGTTCCAATCACATAAAAGGAACCTGGAGACGCCTAACAGCTAGAACTGCTAGGCCTCACCAGCTTCGGGGACTAATGTCGGGGAGATAACCCCCGGTAGGGTCATAAAGGGTAAAACATTGCACAGCCTGGCTTACGCCAAGTAAAGGATAAACCTGACCGAGTAATAACGGCCGAGTAAGAAGGTCATGTGCGGCCGACATAATAATCATGTCAGCCCATATAAGACAAGTTTATTAATCTTGTAGGAACCAACAAGCCGAGTCTCACGAGGGAAGGCCGAATCTGATAGGACGCATGACACCTTTCCGAGTGAGGTTCAGGAGGGACCATGGTAAAGCACGGTCAAAAGAGAAGGACGACGCTAGGTGACACGAAAGGAGCCGGGTGACGCCTAAAGCAAGGTCTCACATACAAAGTTACTACATGAACCCAAAGGAATTGGAGGTTACGTACGTGAAGACCGTTAGCTGTCAAACTTTATGGACTCGGCCACTGGGCTTAGGGCTATCCCATGACCCGGTCTGCACAGTAAGGACCAAGATACAAATAGTAACCCTAGGACCCAAAGGGGTGTAACCTAGTTCACCTTGTCCTATATAAGGAGGGGCATATCTAGGGTTGAAGGGGGTTGGACCAAGTAGGAAATTAGTGAAGTGAGGCTCTGCTCAAACAGCTCAAGGAGCACTTGTAAGCATCTAGGATCAATAAAATCCTTAAGTGTGGAGAGTTCATCTTGTTCTTCGTGCATGGCTAGACCGTGCACACCCTCCCCGGTGACCACAAGCATCCATTCGGCCCCCAACTTAAGCCTACCCATGGCATCTGCCGTGACACCACCACGACACGCCGTCGGCGCCGCCGCCGTCCTCTTCACCATCTTCACCGCCATCTCCAGCACCTAATCCTCCTAGTATGCAGTGGTTCATCCTCCCACACACCTCTGTAGCGTCCTATGTAAACATGGTGTTTGATGCTATAAGTTATAATCTTATGATCTATGTCATGTTTGTGTAGTTTCTTTGTTCTTAGATTGAATGGTTGAAAGTCTTTGGTTCATTAGAGTTGTATGTTGATATGGTACAGTCCTTTGGTTTCCATTATATTTGTGCGTGCATGGACTAAACATTATAGTGTTTGTAGTATGTGTAAGAGGAAGGGGGAAGTTCTGCCGGAGTGACAGAAACCTAAGGACGTGAACCGGAACATTGCACGTATGGGAGTAAGACGACCATTAACTTAAGGCTATGGTTGGGGAAATCTTAATGCTTTGTTAGTAGTTACAGATGTTTACTAACAATCCAATCATATAGTACATGTAATTCCAAGTAGTGAAGCGCATGTATATTTAGCCTCTCCCACATGGAAAACTGCATCGAAGACAATGAACCCGATTTATTCGCCAATTAAACTTGGACAAAGCCACCACATTTACCACCACTATTCCACACTCATGGTTCTGTTAGTTTAGTGTATTTCATTGCTGCAGCAACTAGCTTTACTTTCTTGTTATTTATTATCTTGCAAAGCTTTCTATAGTACTCGTTTTGTTGCTCTAGTTTTATTTCCTAGATAATGCAAATGTTTAGTGTGCGTAGAGTTGTATCAGTGGTTGATAGAACTTGAGAGAATATTTATCCTACCTTTAGCTCCTCGTTGGGTTCGACACTCTTGCTTATTGAAAAGGATACACACGATCCCCTATACTTATGGGATATCAAGACCTTTTTTGGCGCTGTTGCCAGGGAGCAATAGCAAGTGGGTGAATATTGTTGTGTGCACTTGTTTGCTTTGTCTCTAAGTAGTTTTTACTTTAAGTTTTAAGTTGGAATCTATCTTAGTATGGATAGAGATTATGAATTACAAAAAAAACAGTTTTACTTGTTACCTAAAAACGTTTTCAAAAAGGAAAGTTATTGGAAATATGAGTAATGGCTAAGTGGGGGTCGACCTTGAACACTTGTGTTCATGCCTATGAAACCAAAACAAATTTTCCCATGGAAGCTTTTCAACTGAAGGAAGGAACCATTAAATATTAATTCCCATTCAAGAAAGGTATAGAATACCTTTTGCCTCTCCTATTAAAACAAAAGTTGCTCTTAATGCTTCTTTATTTGAAAATACTTAAATCTTGTTTCTTGTGCCTAACTTAAAGGCGTTTAAAAAAAGTACTTCTTGAGAGATAATCCAATAGTTTTCTTGAGTCTTGGAAGTTATTACTTCTGTAATAACCTCTCATTATACCTTTTATTTGATTTTTGTGCCAAGAATAACCTCTAATGAGAGGGAAGTAAGATTTGGGGAGTTGCTATCCCGAAACAGATTTTTGTGCTCCACTGTAAAAAATATTGAAAAATCTCTGTAAGTCAGATTGAGCTTTAATTTTCTGAATAAATCCCCAGGTTGTTAGATAACTTTCGTTAGTTAAACATTTTTTGATAGGTTTCTACCATTTTTTGATAACAATCCTCCAGGTCTTCGAAAAAATCAGTTTCTTCCTACTCGTCTATATTGATAGATTTCTACCATTTTTTGCATTTGCTTCTTATTGATTCCTTTTTGGGTTCTTTTGGTAAATTGAGATTTTTGAGGGAATAGCTACAGTATCTTGTGTCTTTAGTGAAAGTTTTGTTGTTTTGAAACTAAACCCAAAGGTCTATTATCTTTTGAATGCACTAATGTTGCTAATGAAGATTATGTGAAGTTTTGTATGAAGGAAAATATTCAGGTGTAAGGAAAGAATGATGTAATGAAATGAAGAATGGACAAAAGCTCAAGCTTGGGGATGACACCCTGTGTCACCCCAAGAAATATTCAAGAGGTACAAGCGTCAAAGCTTGGGGATGCCCAAGGCATTCCCTTCTTCATCAATAAAAATCTCAGGTCTCTCTAGACACTTTGTTTTTATTGTTTCATGCACTGTTGTGTTGTTCTTGGAGCGTCTTAGTTTTCCTTTTTGGTTTTTATTTGCTTAGTTTGCATGAATAAAGTGGTTGAACCCCTGTTTTCGCTGTGTTATTTCAAATAAGGTGATTGGGTTGGAAAAGAGTAGGAAGCTTCATGCTTATAAGTGGTACAAAAGGAGTTTGTTTTGACTGTGGCCTAGACCTTATCATGTCATGTTTGATGTTGTTTTGACCCTATTCTTAGTGGTTATTGCTGTAGCATGACTTGTTCCAAACAATTGGGATTTCTTAATGTGCCTTGAAAGAATCATGCGTTGTTTTAGCATACAAAAGCATAATATTATGGTATTCTCCTTTGATGCTTTGTTTGGGTTGACTTGGCACATGCTCACACCATGTTATGACTATGAACCAGTCACCATATGTAACATCCCTAAAATCATGTTTTCAAAGCTTTGAATATCATCCATGCATTCATGATCATTTAGGGTTCAATTTCAAAGTCACTTCAAAAACAGAAGCACTGAGTGCTTATTATTTTATGTAAGCAAGCTTTGATCCAATGCCACTCTCAAGTGAGAGAATAATTGTTTTAAACCAAGTTTTGTTTGCTCTTATGTTGGATTGGTTGAGTGTTAAAGCTTGGACAAAATTTCCAAAAACAAATGTGGTTTTAAAACCATTTTTAAATCTTTATCAAATCATGTGCTAAGGCACTGTTATTTTAAAATTTTCAAAGGAACCATGCAAGTCCAGCAAGACAACATGGTTTTATACTCAAAATTATACAGGAATCATTTTATAAAAGGCCAGAAAGATTTGGAATTCAAATGTTTTTGAATTTGTTTGAAAAGGATTCCTGAAAATCGATTTAGAACAAGAAAAGAGAATAGAAAATAGAACCGGGTCTGGTGCCACGTTTTCGGCCCAGCAGACAAAACAGCCCATCCGGGCCACTCCTCTCTCTGTCTTCCCCTCCCGCGCAGAGCCTACCCCCAGCCACTGACCGATGGGCCCCGTCCATGTCACCGTCGTCTTCCCCAAATCCCGCGAAGAACACGTCGCCGCTGTCGTTGCTTGCATTGATCGCGCGGTGTAATTGCCATTGATTTTACAGGAGTTTCCTGCCGATCCCCTGCCTACTTAAACCCCTCCGCACCGCGAGTCTTTCCCCTCACTCAGCACCCCCACTCCGTCACCAGGCTGCCAGCAATTCGAGCTGTAACACCGCTGCCCGACGCACTCCGGCGACCTATTCCGGTGAACCCCGTGCTCCCCTTCACCTCTCATTCTTGCGAACTTGCTTGCCATGCCCGTGCGCATCTTCTCACACCTTTGGTTTTCTCTATAACACCCAAGGTCATCGTCTACGTCGATCCCCGTGAACGACCGAAGCGCTGCCCGACTCCGATGAACAATTACGGTAAAACCAGACCGCCCCTTGGCCCCTAGTTCACACGACTGTGTTCGCCTCGCCTCTGTGCATCTCCTAATGCCTTTCGTTCATCTTATTGCGCCGTAGAATGTCGCCTCCGTCTCCGGTAGTGAACACCCGACACAAAAGCAAACTCCGACGATGATTTCCGGCCGTGCCAGTGCGCCCCTGTCCAAGCAAAGACCACGTTGAGCTTCCTCATGACCTTGCGAGTCTGGTAAGACACGCCACACACCCCAGCCCATCCTGTATTCGCCGAAGCATCGCTGACAGAGCGCCGCCGCCGCGCCACCGTCGCCAGCGCCGCCAGACTTTGGTCGCTTGATCGCGAGCCGTTAGATCTAGATCTAACGCATCTGATAGAATCACATAACGAAGGGGTACGAGATAGATCTGGCCGTGCGATTTCATTTAGATCGTGCCGTCCACGATGGTCGATCCGTGCGAAGCGGTACCGATGAATCAGAGAGCGCCGCGTGGCCTGTGTTTAAATTTAAAACAGAAATTTGATCTATTAGTTAACCAAACTTGTAAAATTCATAACTTTTCATCCACACGTTCAAATTTTACAAATTTTATATCATTGGAATCAGGAGAGAAAATCCTATCTGTTTATGCAATGTGTTTAATGTTTTACCTCTGTAAAATTGGTTGTTTATGCAGAAACTTCTGTAGGCTTATTTTGATTATATAAATGATTTGAAAAATGTTTTAAAGAGCAAATAAAGTATATTTTGAGTATCTTGAACTTGTTTATGTCTTAGTACTGTTTACTTGTCTTGTTTGGTGTAGAAAATCATCACATGGCATTTGCATGCATTCATATATTTTTGTTTGTATATTTTGGATATGTGATTTGGTGCCATTATTTTATGTGTAGATTTTGGTGCAAATAGTGATTGTGGTTGTGAAGATTGTTGCTACTCCCCAAACTACCAAGGCAAGTGGTGCTTCATGTTTTTATCCCTATATTTTCACCTATGCATTAGATCTATTTTGTATAGGACTTGCATGAATATTTTGATCTATATGCTATGCTTGGGAAATCCTAGTAGTTGTAGAATTATTAGAAATTTCTCTAAGTTAAGATGCTTACCATTGCCATGCTTAGCCTAGCTAGTAGCAACCAAGGGTGGTTATATATTCATGCTATGTGAAAATATTTCTAAGTCTATGACTTGTGTTTTTGCTTAATAAAACAACTAAGTGAATGAACCACCTGGGTGGAATGGAAATAATGGTTTGTGTTGAGTGGTTACACAAGGCCCATTTCTATGGTTTACCTTGTGTATCTCACTTGTGGAAAGCCACCCAGGAACAAAGGGATTTGAGATGCCAAATGTTAAGAAGCTTCTGGTGCAGCCACATGGCATTATGGGCTCTGCCTGGATCATATAGGTTGCAATAACTTAGCCATTTGGACAGTTGGTGGTAGTGGGATGATAGGTCTGGAGCGCGTCCATTTGGTCTAAGGGAAGGCTTCTGAAAGGTCCTTTCTTGGTGAAAATCAAGTCTTGTGGGGAAAGTGCACAACCTCTGCAGATGGAAGAATCTAAGTACTTAGCCATGTCCCTGGTATTGGACAACTTGAGCATCAAGACATGGAAGCTATCAAGAATCTCCTCATCCCAATTTCTAAGTTAAAACTTGTGGTTGAACAAGGGTGAAGGTTCACCAATTTCTATTGGTGGTTCCTTGGGAAAGTTTTGTCAAAGAAAAACTTAGTGTTTTCAACTGATAGGTAAAACCTATTTTGAGCAAAGCAAGCCTAAGCTACACTAAGCCAAAAATGCATATAGTATCTATATTGTTAATACTCTACTAAGGTATCACTTGCCAATACTATTCCAATGTATTGACCCACTATGGCTGTAACTTGTGATGTTGCAGGTTATTCTGATGATGATTAGGGGTTATGAGTCTACACTCAACATGCTTTCCTGTGGCACATGAAGATGAAGACTTATTATCTTATTATATATTTGAACTCTTGTATTAGGCCTGTGGCCATGGAGTTGTAAAAGACTATGTTTGTCTCTGGAATGATATGTAATAATGACCTTTGTTTCTCTGTACTTCATCTTAAACTATGGATGCTAGCATTGATCCAGGGACTAGCATTGCAATCACAGGGATCCTTACCTTTATAAAGGGAGGGATCTTACAGATGGTATCAGAGCACTGTGTTGCCTGTAGTATTATGACCCTAGGAATGGATTAGAAACTACTAAGGAAATTGTTTTCCAACAACTTCCACACTTGTATTATTCTTCTCGTAAACTTTTCTAATCTTCTTTCTCATCTCTATTGATAGAAGGATGCTTTGTTAGCCTTTAGACTAGAGAGTGAATGATGTACTGTGCCTTGTTAGTTGGACCACCACACTTATCATTATATTTCCAAAAAATTTGACTAAGTTATATTGAATTTAGTATGCTTGTAATATGTATGCCATGACTTGTGTGTTTGTTTGCCAATGAAATGCTTGTGCCACCTTGTCTTGTGTATTTCTAGTGATGTTGTTTCTAACTTTTCTCTATCTTATAAAAATAGATGCCTAATGTTACTATCAGCACGGCTGAAGAGTTCAAGGGAACTCGTTTTGGCACTCGTCTTATTGAGATTACAAGTGTGCTCAATCTTCCGCCTTCTAGTATCATGATGCTTCCCCTCACCAAGTTCGAGAGGAAGGACCTTTGGGGCTTCAAGGTTACTCAGCCAGGACGCCAGACTGAGCCAGCCACGAAGGCTGTCACCTTCAAGCTCATGCATGATGACAAGGGGAGAGGCCTAGAGGTAGTCATGCATGATTTACTTGGGAGTTTGCTAGGGAGACACTCTCGGGAGATTAGAGGTACTCACTTCCACGCCTTCGGAATACGGGACGAGGATGGTGAGGCCATTGAATTCGAGGATGCTTCTAGAGAGACGGCAGAGCCGATTCTTCTATACCTCTGGGACTTAGAGGTTCTTCTTAGGCACCTAGATACTGATAGGACCAATGTCATGCTTAGCAATGACGAAATCCAGGTGCAGCTTCGTGAGAAGGACAAGCTCTTCGCGGAGCAAGATGAGATAGTAAAGGAAATGGAGGCCAAGTTTGAGAGTCAGGATAGAAAGTTCAAGAGTCAATAGAAAAGAGTCCAAGATAGGAACAAGAGGATTCGAGAGATGACTGCAGAACTAGAGGCCAAGGACTTCGAGCTCGAGCATCAGAAGGTGGTGATTGAGAGACTTTGTTCACAGAAGAGGGCTCTCAAAGCCAAGGTAGAGGCCTTGACTACCAATGTCGAGGAGTACAAGACCGCCATGGAGAATGCAGGTCTTACACTTGTCGATGAGGAGGTTGATGCAGAGGAGTAGTGATGACTACTCGTTTACTTATTATTTACCATGCTTTTGATTATTGAGTCGCAATGACCATCCAACATGTGGATGGCTTGCTATTGGTGTGTTTGCTTTTCAAAACTTGTTGTCTATGTTGTTGAACTTTTGTTATTTTGATGCATGTTTGGTGATTGTCTATGTGATGTATTGTGCATGTTACGCATCTATGGGTATCTCATTCTTATCCTTATGAAAACCACAGATGCCTCCTCGACGTGCCAACCCCAACCCGAACAAAAACAATGTCACCCCAGAGATGCAGCAGCTGATGACAGCTCAGACACAACTGATGCAGATGATGACCACCTTTATGTAGAATCAGAACAACAACAATAACAACAACAGCAATAACAACAACAATCAGAACAATCCACCAGGTTTTGACATGCTCACCAGATTTCTAAGACCGAGGCCAGCAAAGTTCTCAGGAACTACTGATCCCATGGTGGCCAATGATTGGCTATGCTCAGTGAACAAGGATTTGGTAACTATTGGCTGTACTGATGAGGAGAAAGTCAGGTTTGCAGCACACTTGTTGGAAGGACCAGCAACTACTTGGTGGGATAACTTGCAGATCACCACTCCCATTGAGGATGTGACATGGGCTATCTTTGAAGATGGTTTCCGTACTGCTCACATCTCATCCGGAGTGATGAGTTTGAAGAAGAAGGAATTTCATAACTTGAAGCAGCGCCACCGCAGCGTGGCTGAATATATTGAGGAGTTCAACAATCTGGCGCGTTATGCACCGGATGAAGTTGACACTGATGCCAAGAGGAAGGAGAAGTTCCTTGAAGGATTGAACGATGAATTGAACATGCAGTTAGCTGTGGCCTATGTCCCCACATATCAGTCTCTTTGTGACAAGGCTGCCATCTTGGAGAGCAAGATGAAACAGGTTGAAAGCAGGAAGAGGAAACACTCTGACAAGCACAGCTCGGGATCGTCTCACAAGCGTTCCCATTATAATGATAGTGGGAATTCTGGATCCCACAAGCATGGAAAGTACAACAACCACAACCACAACCGTCATCATGACAACAAGCATCACCGTAGTCATGACAATGACAAGTACAAAAATCACAAGAGTGGATACAAGAACCACCACAATGGAAGTGGAAGTGGTAGTGGAAGCCAGCCTGTTAAGAAGGATCATAGTCAGGTTGAATGTTTCAAGTGTAAGAAGATGGGGCATTATGCAAATGAATGCCCAGAAAAGAAAGTTGAAGGACCCAACAAACCCAACCCTTTCCAAAAGGGACAAGTGAAGCACATCAATGTGGAGGAAATCTATGAGGAACCTGATGCTGTTGCTGGTAAGTTCAAACTCAATTCTATTCCAGCACTTGTTCTTTTTGATACTGGTGCATCACATTCATTCATATCAAAAGCATTTGTTGATAGAAATGGGTTTCCAACTGAAAACATTGGGCGTGCAATAAAAGTAAGTTCTCCAGGTGGAGATATGATAGTGAGTCCTAGATTCCCAAGGACTGGATGTAATTTTGGGAATGGATTGGATGACCAAGTCTGAAGGAGTACTAGATTGTGGTAACCGAACTATTGCACACACAACCCCGGAAAAGAAACGGATAAGATTCAAGTCTAACTTTGAATCAAAAGGGATTAAGCTAAATTCTCTTAAGGGGGTTAGCAAAAACAGTGTGCCAATTGTGAGTGAATATCCGGATGTGTTTCCGGAATAATTACCAGGAATGCCACCAGATAGAGATGTGGAGTTTCTTATTGACTTGCTACCAGGATCTGGACCAATAGAAAAGATACCGTACAAGATGTCAGTTGATGAGTTGAAAGAACTCAAGAAACAACTTGGAGAATAGTTGCAGAAAGGATTTATTCAACCAAGTTCTTCGTCTTGGGGAGCACCAGTGTTGTTTGTGGAAAAGAAGGATAGAAGTCAAAGGTTATGCATAGATTACCGTTCACTCAATGAGGTGACTATCAAGAACAAATATCCTTTGCCTAGAACCAATGACTTGTTTGATCAGTTAGAGGGAGCCTGTGTGTTCTCAAAGATCTCCGGTCAGGTTATTTTCAGCTTAAGATAAGAGAACAAGACATACCTAAAACATCTTTCACCACTAGGTATGGATTATATGAGTACACCGTGATGCCTTTTGGTTTGACCAATGCACTAGCTTATTTCATGAATATGATGAACAAGGTGTTCATGGAGTTCCTTGACAAGTTTGTTGTCGTATTCATCGATGACATTTTGATCTACTCCAAGAGCAAAGAAGAGCATGAAGGACATTTGCGTTTGATACTTGAGAAGCTTAGAGAGCATAAGCTATATGCCAAATTCAGCAAGTGTGAATTTTGGTTGAATGAAGTTGGATTTCTTGTACACGTTGTGTCAGGAGATGGTGTAGCAGTGGATCCTGCTAAAGTTTCAGCTGTAACTAAATGGGAATCTCCTAAGTTAGTAAAAGAGGTTCGTAGTTTCCTTGGCTTGGCAGGATACTACAGAAGATTTATTGAGAATTTCTCCAAGGTAGCTAAACCAATGACAAAGTTGCTAAAGAAATACAAGAAATTTTCTTGGTCTGAAGGATGTGAACTCAGTTTCCAAGAACTGTAGAAGCGACTAGTGACAGCACCAGTCTTATGTCTGCCAGATTTGGAGAAGGACTTCCAAGTATATTGTGATGCATCTCATCATGGTTTAGGTGTAGTGCTAATGCAAGAAGGGAAAGATGTAGCTTATGCCTCGAGACAACTCAGAACTCATGAAGTAAATTATCCTACTCATGATTTAGAGTTAGCCTCTGTTGTCCATGCACTCAAAACATGGAGACATTATCTGTTGGGAAAGCGATGTGAAGTGTTCACATATCACAAAAGTTTGAAGTATATCTTCACCCAGAAAGAAATCAACATGAGACAAAGAAGATGGCTAGAACTCATCAAGGATTATGACTTGAGTTTGCAATACCACCCCGGTAAAGCAAATGTTGTAGCGGATGCTCTAAGCCGTAAAGTTTTTGTGAATGGCCTTACTAAGGGAGAGTTGCCAGATGATCTGTTTGCCCAATTTAGAGATCTCAGATTGGAGATTGTGCCTGAAGGACATCTCATGTCATTGGATGTTCAACCCACTTTTTTGGACAAAATCAAAGAAGCCCAAAAGACAGATAACGAAATTGAGGAGATTAAGGAAAAGATTGGTAAAGGAAAGGCCAAAAGATTCCATGAAGATGAACAGGGTACTTTATGGTATGGAAAACGTATCTGCGTTCCGCAAGATCCGGAGCTTCAGAAAATGATTTTACAAGAAGCACATAACTCACCATATTCCATTCATCCGGGTAACACCAAAATGTACATGGATATGAAGGAAAGATTTTGGTGGAATAATCTCAAGAAGGACATCGCCGAACATATTGCTTTGTGTGATGTATGTAGTAGAGTAAAAGCGAAACATCAGAAACCAGCAGGATTGTTACAACCACTACCTATTCATGATTGGAAGTGGGACAAGATTGACATGGATTTCATCACTGGATTGCCAAGGACCAGGTCAGGATATGATTCTATTTGGGTAGTAGTGGATCGCGTAACTAAGGTGGCTCATTTCATACCCGTGAAGACAACCTATACAAGTGCTAAGTTAGCCAAGATCAGTATGAGTAGGATTGTATGTCTGCATGGAGTACCCAAGAGTATTGTGTCTGATAGGGGAACTCAATTCACTTCTCATTTTTGGAGGCAACTACATGAGTCGTTGGGAACAAGCTTGGAATTCAGCACCGCTTTTCATCCTCAGACTGATGGACAAACAGAAAGGACCAACCAAATTCTTGAAGACATGTGGAGAGCATGTGCTCTAGATTATGGAGCCAGTTGGGATGAAAGTATGCCTTACGCAGAATTCTCTTACAATAACAGCTATCAAGCCAGTATTGAGATGGCACCATTTGAGTTTCTCTATGGGAGAAAGTGTACCACCCCATTACTATGGAATGGTGTGGGAGAAAGGAGTTTGTTCGGACCAGAACTAATCAAAGAGGCTGAAGAGAAAGTCAAACTAGTTAAGGACAGATTGAAGATAGCACAGTCCCGACAGAAGAGCTACGCAGATCCTAAGCGTAGAGAAGTCACCTATGAAGTGGGTGATAGAGCTTATCTTAGAGTGTCACCACTTCGTGGAGTGAAGAGATTTGGAGCCAAAGGAAAATTGGCACCGAGATATGTTGGACCATTCAAGATTCTGAGTCATAAAGGAGAAGTAGCTTATGAGATTGAATTGCCAGAATATTTGTCTTCCGTTGACAATGTGTTTCATGTGAGTCAACTTAAGAAATGCCATCCAGAGATGGAAGAGACTTCTTTGAAGGATACCATACCTTTGGAGGAGGTTCAGTTGGAAAGTGATCTCACTAATGAGGAAAAACCTATCAAGATTCTTGAGACTGCAGAAAGAGTTACTCGGAATAAGACTATCAAATTCTGCAAAGTTCAATGGAACCATCATTCCGAAGAAGAAGCAAAATGGGAAAGAGAAGATGATCTTCAGAAAGACCACCCTCACCTATTTGCTAGCCAATTCGATTCTCGAGGGCGATATTCACCTTAAGGGGGTTAGATTTGTAACATCCCTAAAATCATGTTTTCAAAGCTTTGCATATCATCCATGCATTCATGATCATTTAGGGTTCAATTTCAAAGTCACTTCAAAAACAGAAGCACTGAGTGCTTATTATTTTATGTAAGCAAGCTTTGATCCAATGCCACTCTCAAGTGAGAGAATAATTGTTTTAAACCATGTTTTTTTTGCTCTCTTGTTGGATTGGTTGAGTGTTAAAGCTTGGACAAAATTTCCAAAAACAAATGTGGTTTTAAAACCATTTTTAAATCTTTATCAAATCATGTGCTAAGGCACTGTTATTTTAAAATTTTCAAAGGAACCATGCAAGTCCAGCAAGACGGCATGGTTTTATACTCAAAATTATATAGGAATCATTTTATAAAAGGCCAGAAATATTTGGAATTCAAATGATTTTGAATTTGTTTGAAAAGGATTCCTGAAAATCGATTTAGAAAAAGAAAAGAGAATAGAAAATAGAACTGGGCCTGGCGCCACGTTTTCGTCCCAGCAGACAAAACAGCCCACCCAGGCCACTCCTCTCTCTGTCTTTCCCCACCCGCGCAGAGCCTACCCCCAGCCACTGACCGATGGGCCCCGTCCACGTCACTGTCATCTTCCCCAGATCCCGCGAAGAACATGTCGCCGCTGCCGTTGCTGTCGTTGATCGCGCGGCGTAATTGCCATTGGTTCTGCAGGCGTTTCCTGCCGAGCCCCTGCCTACTTAAACACCTCCGCACCGCGAGTCTTTCCCCTCACTCAGCACCCCCACTCTGCCACCAGGCTGCCGGCAATTCGAGCTGCAACACCGCTGCCCGACGCACTCCCGCGACCTATTCTGGTGAACCCCGTGCTCCCCTTCACCTCTCATTCTTGCGAACTTGCTTGCCATGCCCGTGCGCATCTTCTCACACCTTTGGTTTGCTCTATAACGCCCTAGGTCGTCGTCTCCATCGAGCCCCGCGAAAGACCGAAGCGCCGCCCGACTCCGATGAACAATTACGGTAAAACCAGACCGCCCCTTGGCCCCTAGTTCACACGACTGTGTTCGCCTCGCCTCTGTGCATCTCCTAATGCCTTTCGTTCATCTTATTGCGCCGTAGAACGTCGCCTCCGTCTCCGGCAGTGAACACCCGACACAAAAGCAAACTCCGACGAGGATTTCCGGCCGTGCCAGTGCGCCCCTGTCCAAGCAAAGACCACGCTGAGCTTCCTCGTGACCTTGCGAGTCTGGTAAGCCACGCCACACACCCCAGCCCCTCCTGTATTTGCCAGAGGGTCACTGACAGAGCGCCTCCGCCGCGCCACCGTCGCCAGTGCCGCCAGACTTTGGTTGCTTGATCGCGAGCCGTTAGATCTAGATCTAACGCATCTGATAGAATCACTTAACGAAGGGGTACGAGATAGATCTGGCCATGCGATTTCATTTAGATCGTGCATTCCACGCTGGTCGATCCGTGCGAAGCGGTACCGACGAATCAGAGAGCGCCGCGTGGCCTGTGTTTAAATTTAAAACAAAAATTTGATCTATTAGTTAACCAAACTTGTAAAATTCATAATTTTTGATCCACACGTTCAAATTTTACAAATTTTATATCATTGGAATCAGGAGAGAAAATCCTATCTTTTTATGCAATGTGTTTAATGTTTTGCCTCTGAAAAAATGGTTGTTTATGCAGAAACTTGTGTAGGATTATTTTGATTATATAAATGATTTGAAAAATGTTTTAAAGAGTAAATAAAGTCTATTTTGAGTACTTGGACTTGTTTATGTTTTAGTACTATTTACTTGTCTTGTTTGGTGTAGAAAATCATCACATGGCATTTGCATGCATTCATATATTTTTGTTTGTATATTTTGGATATTTGATTTGGTGCCATTATTTTATGTGTAGATTTTGGTGCAAATAGTGATTGTGGTTGTGAAGATTGTTGCTACTCCCCAAACTACCAAGGCAAGTGGTGCTTCATGTTTTTATCCCTATATTTTCAGCTATGCATTACATCTATTTTGTATAGGACTTGCATGAATATTTTGATCTATATGCTATGCTTGGGAAATCCTAGTAGTTGTAGAATTGTTAGAAATTTCTCTAAGTTAAGATGCTTACCATTGACATGCTTAGCCTAGCTAGTAGCAACTAAGGGTGGTTATATATTCATGCTATGTGAAAATATTTCTAAGTCTATGACTTGTGTTTTTGCATAATAAAACAACTAAGTGAATGAACCACCTGGGTGGAATGGAAAGAATGGTTTGTGTTGAGTGGTTACACAAGGCCCATTTCTATGGTTTACCTTGTGTATCTCACTTGTGGAAAGCCACCTAGGAACAAAGGTATTTGAGATGCCAAATGTTAAGAAGCTTCTGGTGCAGCCACATGGCATTATGGGCTCTGCCTGGATCATATAGGTTGCAATAACTTAGCCATTTGGACAGTTGGTGGTAGTGGGATGATAGGTCTGGAGCGCGTCCATTTGGTCTAAGGGAAGGCTTTTGAAAGGTCCTGTCTTGGTGAAAATCAAGTCTTGTGGGGAAAGTGCACAACCTCTGCAGATGGAAGAATCTAAGTACTTAGCCATGTCCCTGGTATTGGACAACTTGAGCATCAAGACATGGAAGCTATCAAGAATCTCCTCATCCCAATTTCTAAGTTAAAACTTGTGGTTGAACAAGGGTGAAGGTTCACCAATTTCTATTGGTGGTTCCTTGGGAAAGTTTTGTCAAAGAAAACTTAGTGTTTTCAACCGATAGGTAAAACCTATTTTGAGAAAAGCAAGCCTAAGCTACACTTAGCCAAAAATGCATATAGTATCTAGATTGTTAATATTCTACTAATGTATCACTTGCCAATACTATTCCAATGTATTGACCCACTGTGGCTGTAACTTGTGATGTTGCAGGTTATTCTGATGATGATTAGGGGTTATGAGTCTACACTCAACAAGCTTGCCCGTGGCACATGAAGATGAAGACTTATTATCTTATTATATATTTGAACTCTTGTATTAGGCCTGTGGCCATGGAGTTGTAAAAGACTATGTTTTTCTCTAGAATGATATGTAAAAATGACCTTTGTTTCTGTGTACTTCATCTTAAACTGTGGATGCTAGCATTGATCCAGTGACTAGCATTGCAATCACAGGGATCCTTACCTTTATAAAGGGGGGATCTTACACCACAGCCTCTATGATCATTTAGTTTTTACTTGTGGTACCACTTTATGCTTTGATTAGTAATATTTGGCGCTCTGCATGAGTATGGCCATTATTGCTCTCTTAGTTGGTCGCTCCCAGTCTTTTGGTAGCCTCCACTTGTATTGAGTAAGCTCTACTCATGCATCCAACTCCCAAGAAAACAAGTTATTCCAAAGAGTCCAATATAAATTCCTATGCATGGTGTGTTACACCATTCCAAGTATATTCTTGTTTTATCTATCTTCCAAATTAAACTTGTTATGTGAAAGTTAGTGATTAAAGCTCTCACAAACATGATGGCACGCTTTATTTTTATTGCCCCTTATAAAATTGAACCATTGTGTAAGATCCCTCCTTTATAAAGGAAAAGGATCCATGTGATTGCAATGCTAGTCCCTGGATCAATGCTAGCATCCATAGTTTAAGATGAAGTACACAAATACAAAGGTCATTATTACAGGCATTCCAGAGACAACATAGTCATTACAACTCCAAGGCCACAGGCCTAATACAAGAGTTTGAATAAGTAAATAAATAAAAGTCTTCATCTTCATGTGCCACAGGCAAACATGTCGAGTGTAGACTCATGACTCCTAATCCTCATCAGAGTAACCTGCAACATCACAAGTTACAGCCACAGTGGGTCAATACATTGGAATAGTATTGGCAAGTGATACCTTAGTGTAATTTAGGTGGACTAAATGCTACTCCCTCCGTTTCTTGATATAAGGTGTATAGTTTTTTTGCACGAATATTAACGCATAGGCTAACAGGAAAAAATTTGATACTTTTAGATGTTAATACATGTAGGTGACCGATGTGAGAATAGAGGAAAATAGGGAAATCCCACAATCCCAAATTATGTAAAAAAATCAGTTTGACTCCTAAATTATGTAAAAAAATCCCACAATCCCACCATGTACCTTATATTCTGGATTTTTTTACAGAAAACTATACACCTTATATCAAGGAACGGAGGGAGTATATGCAATTTGGCTAAGTGTAGCTTGGCTTGCTTTGCTCAAAATAGATTTTGCCTATTAGTTGAAATAACTAAGTTTTTCTTTGTAAAATCTTTTCCCAAGGAACCACCAATAGACATTGAGGTCCTTCACCCTTGTTCACCCACAAATTTTTACTTAGAAATTGGGATGAGGAGATTCTTGATAGCTTCCATGTCTTGATGCTCAAGTTGTCCACTACCATGGACTTGGCTAAGTACTTAGATTTTTTCCATCTGCATAGGTTGTGCACTTTCCCCACCAGACTTGATTTTCACCAAGACAGGACCTTTCAGAAGCCTTCCCTTAGACCAAATGGACGCGCTCCAACCTATCATTCCCACTACCACCAACTGTCCAAATGGCTAAGTTCTAGAAACCTATGTGATCCAGGCAGAGCCCATAATGCCAAGTGGCTGCACTAGAAGCTTCTCAACACTTGGCCTCTAAAATCTCTTTGTTCCTGGGTGGCTTTCCACAAGTGCGATACACAAGGTTCACCAGTCCCCTGGCCTTGTGTAACCACTCAACACAAACCATTCCTTCCATTCCACCCAGGTGTTTCATTTACTTAGTTGTTTTATTAGGCAAAACACAAATCCAAAGACTTAGAAATATTTTCATCATAGCATGTATATACTTCACCAACCCTTGGTCGCTACTAGCTAGGCTAAGCATGGCATAGATAGTAACTTAACTTAGAGATTCCCTAGCAATTCTACAACTACTAGGATTTCCCAACATGGCATATAAGCAAAATAATAACATGCAAGACTTAGCAAAATATTTCTAATGCTTAGTATAAAACATGGGGATAAAAATATTCATGAAGTACCACTTGCCTTGGTAGTTTGGAGAGTAGCTACACTCCTCACAATCACAATCACTAGCACCAAAATCTACACAAAGATTTATAGCAACAAATTACATACAAAACATATACAACCAAAAATATATGCATGCATGCAAAATGGTATGTGATGATTTTTAAAACTCAACCAAGCAAGTATACAGTACTGGTTCATAAACAAGTTAAAAACTTGCCAAACAACATTTATTTAAACCCTAATTCATTTTCTAAATATTTCATATACTCAAATTAGCCCTACACAAGTTTCTTCAAATAAAACCATTTTAACAGAAGCAAAACATTAAACACATTTCATATTTAGAAAGAGCTTGCTCTCCTAATTCCAACGGTATAAAATTTGTCAAATTCTAACGTGGGGATCAAAAGTTATAGCCAAAACAAATTTGAACATCTAATAGATTCAAATTCTGTCTTTTAAATCTAACTGCTGCCACGTGTCTTGTTCTAATTGGCCCCTATCGGTTCGGGCGGATCGATCAACGAGAGCCACACGATTTAAATGAAGATGCACGGCCAGATCTAACGCGTACCTCTTCGACACAGATCTAATCTTACTCGTTAGATCTAAATCCTACGGCCCTAATCTAATTGATCATAGACGGGCGGCGCTAGCGGCGGCGACTGGCGGCGGCGCGCTCTGACTGTGGCGGTGCCGGCGAACTAGGGCGCCCGGAGAGGTGGGAAGATGCTCACCAGAATCGCAGTAACGAGGAGAAGCTCGACGTGTCCTTGGTTGGCGAAGGGGCGCTCGGAGTCGTCGCGGATTGCTCGTCGGAGTAGTCCCTGGCGGCTGTGGCTTCGGCTCGTCGACGTTGGCGATGTTCTGAGCCGCGTTAAGACAAGGGGAGGGTACCGTTAGATGCACAGGACGCTGGGGATCTTACGCGTATCAAACAGCGGGCAAAGGGAGGCTGGAACTTACGGGGAAAGGTCGCCGGAGTTCGAGCAGAGAGCGGCGACGCTCAGTTGTTGACGTTCCCGAGGCTACAGGCCATGCGCGAGCAAATGTAAAGTGTTAGTGGATGCGCACGGAGATGAAGAGCAAGCCAGCGTGAACCACAGGCAGAGGGGAGTGCGGTACTCACCGGAATTCGTCGGTGAGGTCGTCGGAGCAGCGGGGTTGCGGCGAGGAATTCTCGCAGCCTGGAGGCGTTCTGTGCTCAGGGTCTGGGGGAAAAAGGAGAGGGCAGAGGGGGTTTAAGTAGGCGAGGTGGGGGCGTGAATCACTCCAGCATTGATCGGGAATTGACGACGCGAATCAAACAGGAAACGCCCGCGTGATTTGGGGATGAACCAGTCGCTGGGTGGAGACAACGATGGTCGTGTGGGTCGTGGCTGTCAGCGAGAGGAAGGGAGAGGGAGTGGGTCCAGACTGTCAGCAAGCTAGTGGGTGCGGGGGTGAGTGAAGGAAAACGGTTCGCGGGGTGGGGTGTTGGGCTTAGCTGGGCTAGTTGGGCCAGATTCGGCCGAGGCTTATTTTTTTCCCTTTTAAGCTTTTTCTTTTTCTGTTTGCTTTTCTAAAATGGTTTTCAAACCTCAAATCAAATCTATTTGAATCCAAAACTTTTCAGGATTTTTGTACAATAAATCTTATACTCAAATAAGTGTCAAACACATCTGTTCACTCAAACACACTTGGGTCTTTTGAAAATTTAAATAAAACCATGCCTTTATGAGGTGTGATAATAGGCATAGAATTTGTTTTATTTCATATTTTGCTTTGAGACTTTGCTCAAGTTTTTGAAAGCACCTGAGGTTGGATTCTAAGCAATACTGAATGATTAATGTTACCTTTCTCAAAACAAGTAACACAAGGGCTTGAGTAAACTTACATAAAATAATAAGCATGGAAGTTTCTGTTTTGAAATGATTTGTTTGAAATGAAATTCATATGATCATGGATGCATGGATGATATGCATAAGTTTGAATCATGATTTTAGGGATGTTACTAATCTAACCCCCTTAAGGTGAATCTCGCCCTCGAGATTCGTATTGGCTAGAAAATAGGTGAGGGTGGTCTTTCCGAAGATCATCTTCTCTTTCCCATGTAGCTTCCTCTTCGGAATGATGGTTCCACTGAACCTTGCAAAACTTGATAGTTTTAGTCCTTGTGACTCTTTTTGCAGTCTCAAGAATCTTGATAGGATTCTCCTCATAAGTGAGGTCACTTTCCAATTGAACCTCCTCCAAAGGTATAGTATCCTTCAAAGAAGTTTCTTCCATTTCTGGATGACATTTCTTAAGCTGACACATGAAATACATTATGAACAGCTGACAAAGACTCCGGCAATTCAATTTCATAGGCAACTTCTCCTTTGCGACTCAGAATCTTGAATGGTCCAACATATCTTGGGCCCAACTTTCCTTTGACTCCGAACCTCTTCACTCCACGAAGTGTGACACTCTAAGATAAGCTCTATCACCAACTTCGTAGGTGACTTCTCTGCGCTTAGGATCCGCGTAGCTTTTCTGTCGGGACTGTGCTATCTTCAATCTATCTTTAACCAACTTGACTTTCTCTTCGGCTTCTTTGATAAGTCCTGGACCGAACAAACTTCTTTCCCCCACACCATTCCATAACAATGGGGTGGTACACTTTCTTCCGTAGAGAAACTCAAATGGGGCCATCTCAATGCTGGCTTGATAGCTGTTGTTATAAGAAAATTCTGCGTAGGGCGCACTTTCGTCCCAACTGGCTCCGTAGTCTAGGGCACATGCCCTCAACATGTCTTCAAGAATCTGATTAGTTCTTTCTGTCTGTCCATCAGTTTGAGGATGAAAAGCAGTGCTGAATTCCAACCTCGTTCCCAATGACTCATGTAACTGTCTCCAAAAATGGGAAGTGAATTGAGTTCCCCTATCAGACACAATACTCTTGGGCACTCCATGTAGACATACAATTCTACTCATGTAGATTTTGGCCAACTTAGCACTTATATAGGTTGTCTTCACGGGTATGAAATGAGCCACTTTAGTTAGGCGATCCACTACTACCCAAATAGAATTATATCCTGATCTGGTCCTTGGTAATCCGGTAATGAGGTCCATACCAATCTTGTCCCACTTCCAATCAGGAATAGGTAGTGGTTGAAGTAAACCTGCTGGTTTCTGGTGTTCCGCTTTCACTCTACTACACACATCACACAAAGCAATATGTTCGGCGATGTCCTTCTTGAGGTTATTCCACCAAAATCTTTCCTTCATGTCCATGTACATTTTGGTGTTACCTGGATGAATGGAATACGATGAGTTGTGTGCTTCTTGTAAAATCAGTTTCCGAAGCTCTGGATCTTGTGGAACACAGATACGTTTCCCATGCCATAAAGCACCTTGTTCATCTTCACGGAACCCTTTGGCTTTTCCTTTGCCAATCTTTTCTTTAATCTCTTCGATTTCTTTATCAATCTTCTGGGCTTCTTTGATCTTGTCCAACAAAGTGGGTTGAACATCCAAAGACATGAGATGTCCTTCAGGCACAATCTCCAATCTGAGATCTCTAAATTGGGCACACAAATCATCTGGCAATTCTCCTTTTGTAAGGCCATTCACAAAAACCTTACGACTTAAGGCATCCGCTACAACATTTGCTTTACCGGGATGGTATTGCAAACTTAAGTCATAGTCCTTGATGAGTTCTAGCCATCTTCTTTGTCTCATATTAATTTCCTTCTGGGTGAAGATATACTTCAAACTCTTGTGATCTGTGAACACTTCACAACGTTTTCCCAAAAGATAGTGCCTCCATGTTTTGAGTGCATGGACAATAGAGGCTAACTCTAAATCATGAGTAGGATAGTTCACTTCATGAGTTTTGAGTTGTCTTGAGGCATAAGCCACAACTTTTCCTTCTTGCATGAGCACTGCACCCAAACCATGATGAGATGCATCACAATATACTTGGAAATCTTTTTCCAAGTCTGGCAAACACAATACTGGTGCTGTCACAAGTCTCTTCTTCAATTCCTGAAAGCTGAGTTCACAGCCTTCAGACCAAGCAAATTTCTTGTCTTTCTTTAGCAATTCCGTCATAGGCTTAGCAACTTTGGAGAAATTTTCAATGAACCTTCTGTAGTAACCTGCTAAGCCAAGGAAACTACGAACTTCTTTCACTGACTTGGGAGATTCCCATTCAGTTACAGCTGAAACTTTAGCAGGATCAACTGCTACACCTTCTTTTTTCATAACATGTCCAAGAAATCCAACTTCATTCAACCAGAATTCACACTTGCTGAATTTGGCATACAGTTTGTGTTCCCAAAGTTTCTCGAGTATCAAGCGCAAATGTCCTTCATGCTCTTCTTTGTTCTTGGAGTAGATTAAAATGTCGTCGATGAAAACGACAACAAACTTATCAAGAAATTCCATGAACACCTTGTTCATCATATTCATAAAGTATGCTGGAGCATTGGTCAATCCAAATGGCATCACGGTATACTCATACAATCCATACCTTGTAGTGAAAGCTGTTTTAGGTATGTCTTGTTCTCTTATCTTGAGTTGGAAATAGCCTGACCGTAGATCAATCTTCGAGAATACACAAGCTCCTTCTAGCTGATCAAACAAGTCATTGATTCTAGGCAAAGGGTATTTATTCTTGATAGTCACCTCATTGAGTGAACGGTAATCAATGCATAACCTTTGACTTCTATCTTTCTTCTCCACAGACAAAACTGGGGCTCCCCAAGATGAAGAACTTGGTTGAATAAATCCTTTCTGTAGCTGTTATCCAAGTTGTTTCTTGATTTCTTTCAGTTCGTCAATTGACATCTTGTACGGTCTCTTTGCTATTGGTCCAGATCCTGGTAGCAAATCAATAAGGAACTCCACATCTCTATCTGGTGGCATTCCCAGCAATTCTTCCGGAAACACATTCGGATATTCACTCACAATTGGCACACTATCAATGCTAACCCCCTTAAGAGAATTTAGCTTACTTCCTTTTGATTCAAAGTTAGACTTGAATTTAATCCGTTTTCTTTCTGGGGTTGTGAGTGCGACAGTACGATTAGTACAATCTAGTACTCCTTCATACTTAGCCATCCAATCCATTCCCAATATTACGTCCAGTCCTTGGGAATCTAGGATTATCAGACTCACTGGAAATTTATGCTTTCCAAACTCTATTACTAGATCCCGACATCCAAGACTTACTATCATATCTCCACCTGGAGAACTAACTTTTATTGGACACCCAATATTTTCAGTTGGAAACTCATTTCTATCAACAAATGCTCTTGATATGAATGAATGAGATGCACCAGTATCAAAGAGAACAAATGCTGGAACAGAATTGAGTTTGAACTTACCAGCAACAACATCAGGCTCCTCATAGATTTCCTCCACATTATTGTGGTTAACCTGTCCCTTCTGAAAAGGGTTGGGCTTGTTGGGTCCTTCAACTTTCTTTTCTGGGCATTCATTTGCATAATGCCCCATCTTCTTGCACTTGAAGCATTCAACCTGACTGATGTCCTTCTTGACAGGCTGGCTTCCACTGCCACTTCCATTTCCACTGTGGTGGCTCTTATATCCACCCTTGTGGTTCTTGTACTTGTCATTGTCATGACTACGGTGATGCTTGTTGTCATGACGGTTGTGGTTGTGGTGCTTGTTGAATTTCCCATGCTTGTGGGATCCTGAGCTTCCACTGTCATCATAATGGGAACGTTTGTGAGACGATGCCGAGCTCTGCTTGTCTGAATGCTTTCTCTTCCTGCTCTCAACTTGCTTCATTTTGTTCTCCAAAATAGCAGCCTTATCACATAGAGACTGGTATGTGGGAACATATGCCACAGCCAACTGCAGGTTCAGCTCATCATTCAAGCCTTCAAGAAAATTTTCCTTTCTCTTAGCATCGGTGTCAACTTCATCCGGTGCATAAAGCGCCAGATTGTTGAACTCCTCAATATATTCAGCCACGCTGCGGTGGCGCTGCTTCAGATTATGGAACTCTTTCTTTTTCAGACTCATCACTCCAGATGAGATATGAGCAGTACGAAAGCCATCCTCAAAGATAGCCCATGTCACATCTTCTATGGGAGTGGTGATCTGGAAGTTATCCCACCAAGTGGCGGCTGGTCCTTCCAGCAAATGTGCTGCAAACCTGACCTTTTCTGCATCAGTACAGCCCACAGTTACCAAGTCCTTGTTCACAGAGCGTAGCCAATCATTGGCCACCATGGGATCAGTTGTTCCTGAGAACTTTGCTGGCCTCAATCTCAAGAATCTGGTAAGCATGTCAAAACCCGGTGGGTTGTTGTTGTTGTTGTTATTGTTATTGTTGTTGTTGTTGTTTTGGTTCTGGATGAACGTCATCATCATTTGCATCAGCTGAGTTTGAGCGGTCATCATTTGCTGCATTTCTGGGGTGATGTTGTTGTTATTGGGGTTGGGGTTTGCACGACGGGGAGGCATCTGTGGTGTTCAATAGAGGTAAGAATGAGATACCCATAGATGCTTTCATGCACAATACATCACATAAACAATCACAAAGCATGCAACATAACGATAAAGATTCAACATACCAGATAGTAAGTTCGCAAAGTAAACACACACAAATAACAAGCCATCCACATGTCGGATGGTCAAATAACAAGTTCCAACAACAAGTACGATAATAGATGATAAATGAGTAGTCAAATCTACTCCTCGGCATCAACCTCCTCCTCGACAAAGGTAAGACCTGCGTTCTCCATCGCGGTCTTGTATTCCTCGACACTGGTGGTCAAGGTCTCTATCTTGGCTTTGAGAGACCTCTTCTGGGAACGAAGCCTCTCAATCACCGTCTGCTGATGCTCGAGCTCGAAGTCCTTCGCCTGCAGTTTTTCAGTCATGTCCCAGATCTTCTTGTTCCTATCCTGGACTCGCTTCTCCTGACTCTTGAGCTTTCTGTCCTGGCTCTCGAACTTCGCCTCCATCTCCTTAACTATCTCGTCTTGCTCCGCGAAGAGCTTGTCCTTCTCGCGAAGTTGCACCTAGAGTTCGTCATTGCTGAGCATGACGTTGGTCCTATCGGAGTCCACATGCCTAATGAGAGCCTCTAAGTCCTGGAGGTATAGACGAATTAGCTCTGCTGTGTCCCTCGAATCGTCCTCGAAGTCAATGGACTCTCCATCCTCATCACGTCTACCGAAGACGTGGAAATGAGTACCTCTAACCTGTCGGGAGTGTCTCCCTAGTAGACGTCCTATCCGATCCTGCATGACTACCTCAATGCCTCTCTCCTTGTCATCATGCATGAGCTTGAAGATGATGGCCTCCGTGGTAGGCTCTGTCTGGCGTCCGGGCTGGTTGACCTTGAAACCCCAAAGGTCTTTCCTCTCAAACTTGGTGAGGGGAAGCACCATGATGGTAGGAAGAGGGAGATTGAGCAAAGTAGTAAGCTCAACAATACGAGGACCAAAGCGAGTAACCTGGAACTCCTCAACAGTGCTGATGGTAACAGTAGGCATCTATTTATAAGATAGAAAAGTTAGAACAACACAATTCAAGATAAAACACAAGGCAAAACATCACATACAAATCCTTGGAAATCAAAACACACAAGTCATGGTACACATGGATCCATTACAACAACCAAAGTTCAACTTATTTTAAAGCAACATTTGGAAAATAAAGTGATAAGTGGTGGTCCAACTAACGAAGTACGTTTACAATCCTATCTCATTGGACCTGTTGGCTAACACAATGTTTCTAGAAGCAATCAGTCTATCTTGCTCACATGACTCCATCACTAAGTCTATAATGTCTCCTCTTAAGGTTTGGTTGGTAGCTTCCAACTCTTGGGTATGTTTCTTCTCTTCCTTTATGTCATTTTGGAGGTTGAGCATTCTGCACTTGACTCTATCTCCAAGTTCTTTGATGGTCTTCCAAGCTGCATCCCTTGATGATTCAAAGAATGTAGTGTGCACCACTGAATTGGTGAACATGCAGAATCCTTTTTCCTGGTGGTTGTCTTCCTTGTTTTTATACAAGTGAAGTTGCACCCACCAGTATTCAACTCCTTCATCCATCACAGGAAAACCTTTGTACACAGCTGCACCTTGTATCTCTAATGCAACCATGAGGTCCTTGAGAGCCTTGGGGAATTCTATCTCACACTCCAAGGTCATTGTCATGAGTGGTCCTTTCCTTACGGCTTCGTTGATGGAGTTCATCTACAAATAGAGATGAGAAGGAAGATTAGAAAAGTTTACGAGAAGAATAGACAAGTGTAGAAGTTGCTGAAAATTTTTCCTTAGTGGTTTCCAATCCTAGGGTCATAATCCTACAGGCAACATAGTGCTCTGATACCATCTGTAAGATCCCTCCTTTATAAAGGAAAAGGATCCCTGTGATTGCAATGCTAGTCCCTAGATCAATGCTAGCATCCACAGTTTAAGATGAAGTACACAGATACAAAGGTCATTATTACAGGCATTCCAGAGACAACATAGTCATTACAACTCCAAGGCCACAGGCCTAATACAAGAGTTTGAATAAGTAAATAAATAAAAGTCTTCATCTTCATGTTCCACAGGCAAACATGTTGAGTGTAGACTCATGACTCCTAATCCTCATCAGAGTAACCTGCAACATCACAAGTTACAGCCATAGTGGGTCAATACATTGGAATAGTATTGGCAAGTGATACCTTAGTGTAATTTAGGTGGACTAAATGCTATATGCAATTTGGCTAAGTGTAGCTTGGCTTGCTTTGATCAAAATAGATTTTGCCTATTAGTTGAAATCACTAAGTTTTTCTTTGTCAAATCTTTTCCCAAGGAACCACCAATAGACATTGAGGTCCTTCACCCTTGTTCACCCAAAAAATTTTACTTAGAAATTGGGATGAGGAGATTCTTGATATCTTCCATGTCTTGATGCTCAAGTTGTCCACTACCATGGACTTGGCTAAGTACTTAGATTTTTTCCATCTGCAGAGGTTGTGCACTTTCCCCACCAGACTTGATTTTCACGAAGACAGGACCTTTAAGAAGCCTTCCCTTAGACCAAATGGACGCGCTCCAACCTATCATTCCCACTACCACCAACTGTCCAAATGGCTAAGTTCTAGCAACCTATGTGATCCAGGCAGAGCCCATATTGCCAAGTGGCTGCACTAGAAGCTTCTCAACACTTGGCCTCTAAAATCTCTTTGTTCCTGGGTGGCTTTCCACAAGTGAGATACACAAGGTTCACCAGTCCCCTGGCCTTGTGTAACCACTCAACACAAACCATTCCTTCCATTCCACCCAGGTGTTTCATTTACTTAGTTGTTTTATTAGGCAAAACACAAGTCCAAAGACTTAGAAATATTTTCATCATAGCATGTATATACTTCACCAACCCTTGGTTGGTACTAGCTAGGCTAAGCATGGCATATATAGTAACTTAACTTAGAGATTCCCTAGCAATTCTACAACTACTAGGATTTCCCAACATGGCATATATGCAAAATAATAACATGCAAGACTTAGCAAAATATTTCTAATGCTTAGTATAAAACATGGGGATAAAAATATTCATGAAGTACCACTTGCCTTGGTAGTTTGGAGAGTAGCTACACTCCTCACAATCACAATCACTAGCACCAAAATCTACACAAAGATTTATAGCAACAAATTACATACAAAACATATACAACCAAAAATATATGCATGCATGCAAAATGGTATGTGATGATTTTTAAAACTCAACCAAGCAACTATACAGTACTGGTTCATAAACAAGTTAAAAACTTGCCAAACAACATTTATTTAAACCCTAATTCATTTTCTAAATATTTCATATACTCAAATTAGCCCTACACAAGTTTCTGCAAATAAAACCATTTTAACAGAAGCAAAACATTAAACACATTGCATATTTAGAAATAGTTTGCTCTCCTGATTCCAACGGTATAAAATTTGTCAAATTCTAATGTTTGGATCAAAAGTTATAGCCAAAACAAATTTGAACATCTAATAGATTCAAATTCTGTCTTTTAAATCTAACTGCTGCCACGCGTCTTGTTCTAATTGGCCCGTACCGGTTCGGGCGGATCGATCAACGAGAGCCACACGATTTAAATGAAGATGCACGGCCAGATCTAACATGTACCTCTTCGACACAGATCTAATCTTACTCGTTAGATCTAAATCCTACGGCCCTAATCTAATTGACCACAGACGGGCGGCGCTAGCGGCGGCGACTGGCGGCGGCGCGCTCTGACAGTGGTGGTGCCGGCGAACTAGGGCGCCCGCAGAGGTGGGAAGATACTCACCAGAACCGCAGTGACGAGGAGAAGCTCGATGTGTCCTTGGTTCACTACAAGAAATGTGTTAACTTGTGACGTTTTGGTAGTGACCATCTACAAAACCGTCTTAAAATTCCACACCGGATGGTCTCAAGATGCTTGGGAGGGCCAAAACCTCAATAAACTATGACGATTTTGCTCAAAACATCGTAATTTCTTTCGGTGAAATCGTCATAATAGCTAGAAAGGTCTAAATGCGGAGGATAGCAAGATGGGCCATTGGATGTGTATAGGATGGACGGACAGGATGTTGATCCGTGGGAACTTGACACGGATAGATGACGTGGCAAGGTACCCATCCTATTCACGCGCGTAGACACCAGATATTTCACCATCGCGCGCGTGCCAGCCAAAACCGCCACGTCCCCCTCCCAGTGAACGCATCTCCCCTCCGCCAACCCTAATCCTACCGCCCGCCGCCACCGCCCTCTCCCTTCCTTCTCCAGCGAACACCTCTCCCTTCTCCAGCAAGATCCGCGTGCGCCGCCGCCGCCCTCTGTTCGGGATCCTCTTCCCCGCTCGCTCTAGCTGCTTCCCTCATTCTCCAGCGAGATCCACACCCCCTCCAGTGAGATCCACCGACGACGAGTCGAATGATGGACGAGGCGGAAGACGACGGACTCATCTCGCGGCCTCCCGGAAACCTTCCCGATCCCCGACACCACAGTGTCGTCTCCATGACACCGCCGCACAGGCCACTCCCTCCTATCTCCGCCGCCACCCCCACCCCCATCACTCCCGATCCCATCTGGCTGATCTCCGCTCGCCCCCCTCACTCCCCCAGCACCACAACCTCTCTTCAAGTATGGCGGTGGTCGGCGACGCGGTCTGGCGGCGGTCAAGCTCTTTCCCCACCTCTGTGTCCTAATGGCTTACGCATCTGGCCCGTGTTTGCAGGTTTCTAGGATCCGCTCGTGTGTGGCGCTGGGATGGAGGCGGTCGGCGCGCACCAGTGGCCTGGATCTCGCTGTCGGGGCGACTGCGTGAGGTGAGGACATGCCGTCGGGGAGTCTGCATGAGTCCATCCAGGAGTGCGTCTCCGAGTTCATCAGCTTCATCACCAGCGAGTAAGTGCCTCCTCCCCTCTCTCTGATCCCTCCACTTTCCCAGATTCAAAATAGTCGATCAGTAGCATGCATTGAACTACTGGATATACATTTACTTGTATTAGTTGACTAATTAGTAGCAAAGCAGTATTAGAAATTTCCTAGTTAGTTGGACATGTAATTGTTCTGCTAGTGAGCTCCTAATTAGTTTTGATTGGGCATGTAATTTCTAGGCATCATAATTGATTATGTAGTTATGAAGAAAGGCACCAGTCACCAGGGATGTATGCACAAGTTTAGCCTTATGGTCCTAAATAAACAAAAATAACTCCACATATATGCAGGAAAGGCACTAGTACACTCTCATATATGTCTCTATTGGTTGGGTCTGTAATGCTTTTGGTCTATGTGTAACATCCCTAAAATCATAATTTCAAAGTTTGCATATCATTCATGCATGCGATTAGATTTGAGATCAAATTTCAAACTCATTTCAGAAAAACAGAAGCACTTGGTGCTATGATTTTATGTGAACAGATTTAAATCAAATGGCTATTCCCATTTGAAAATTTGATTGTTTATGAACCAAGTTGTTGCCTTCTATGAATATAGGTTTGAGTGTAGAATTCAAACCAAGTTTTTCAAACTGGAAATGGTTTCAAAAACCATTTTTCAAATTTTGCAAACCAAGTACCTAGTCTCTGTTATTTTTGATCTCCAAGCTTGACCAAGCCTTTACTTAGAAAACCACCTGAATTTGTGCCTAATTGGAGATTACTGTACCCTGCAAAAATCCCAGAAGGATTTGAATTCAAAAAGAGTTTGAATTCAATTCAAAACCATTCCTGAAAATCGAAATAGAAAAAGAAAAGAAGCAAACAAAAGAAAAGGGCCAAGCGCCAGGATTTTAGCCCAGCAGTGGAACAGGCCCAACTAGCCCACCCGGGGCATTTATTTTCCTCCCGCATGCACGAGCACACCCACTCAGCCGTTGACAGCCAGACCCCACACTCCCTCTGCTTATTTCGCTGCCAAGCGGGCCCCGTCCACGTCAGCGTCGTCTTCCCCTGATTCCGCGCACGACCTCCGTCGCTGCCTGTTGCTGCACTGATTTCGCGCGCTTAATTGGCATTGATGCAGCGAGCGTTTCTTGTCGAGCCTCTGGCTATAAGATCCCCTATCCTCGCGACCATTTCCCCCCAAACAATTCTGCTTTCACGCCACCAGGCTGCCCACAACTCACACGACGCCGCCGCTGTTCCGACGACTGTGCCGGCGAATTCCGGTGAGTTCCGTGCTCCCCTCTGTCTCTCGTTCATGCTGTCAAGATCAGCGAGTCCTTGCGCACCTACTGACACTTTCCTTTTGACCTCGCATGACCCGTAGCTCCAGCAACGTTGACGACCGGCCGCCACCTTTCTTTGCACGAACTCCGGCGACTTCCCTCCGTAAGTAGCCACCGCCCCTTGCCCTCTGACTTGTACGCCTAGAATCTACGTCGATGTGCGCATCTAACGGTACCCTTATCTTGGCTTAGCGCGACGAGGAACCTCGCCAACGTCGACGACTGACTGTGCCGACGTCTGCCTCTACTCCGACGAGAAATCCTCGCCGTATCAGCGCGCACCTTCGCAAACCAACGCTACCTTGAGCATCAGCAGCCTCCTGCGGTTCAGGTATGACCCTTCTCCCTCTCGCGCATGACCTAAAACGCTAGCGCTGCCGTAGACAGAGTGCTCCGCCGCTCGCTGACGCTGCGCGCCGCCAGGACATGGTCGCGTGCTCGAGCACCGTTAGATCTAGATCCAAGCGACATGATAGAATCACTTATCAGCGAAGAGGTACGCGTTCAGGACCGTGCGATTTATTTAGATCCTGCGGCGCGGAAGGGTGATCCAGTGCGAACCGGTAAGCGCCAGTAATATCGCGACGCGTGGCTAGGGTTGATTCAAAAACATAATTCAAAAACAGATTTAGATCCAGATTTCAAATGGCTGTAACTTGAGATTCCCACGTTAGATTTTTGCAAATTTCATACCGTTGGAATCAGTGAATCAAGGCCTTTCTGAATCTGCAATGTGTTTAACAAATAGTATCTGTTAAAATGACTATGTATGCAGAAACATGTTTAGGTCCATTTTGGGCATAGTTTTGTTTAGCAAATTATTTTAGAGCTAAATAAGTTTAGTTAGCAAACTTTGTGTCTTGTTTTGTTTCTGTATCATGCACTTGCTTGGTAGAGTTTTCAAAATCATCACTTAGTAATTTCTTGCATGCATGCATCCATATTTTTGTTTGTATATAAATTGTGTGTAATTGTATGCTACAAATTTTGTGTAGATTTTGCTAGTGACTGTGATTGTGAAGAGTGCTACTCTCCCCATTACCAAGGCAAGTGATACTTCATGATATTTCCACCCCTTTATTTTGAATAAGCATTAGAATTATTTTGTTAAGTCTTGCATGTTACTTTTGCCAAATGCTATGTTGGGAAATCCTATGTAGTTGTAGAATTGTAGAATTGCTAGGGATTTTCCTAAGTTAAGTTACTATGCCATGCTTAGCCTAGCTAGTTGAAAACAAGGGTTGGTGAAGAATGTACATGCTATGATGAAATAATTCTAAGTCCTTTTGGACTCATGCTTTTCTTAATAAAACAACTAAGTCAATGAACTTCCTGGGTGGAATGGGACTTGAATGGTGGTTTTTGGTTGAGTGGTTACACAAGGCCATGGATTTGGCTTGTGTATCTCACTTGTGGTATGCCACCCAGGCACAAAGGGATTTGGAGGCCAAGTGTTGAGAAAGCTTACAGTGCAACCACTTGGCAATATGGGCTCTGCCTTGATCATATAGGTTGCTAGAACTTAGTCATTTGGACAGTTGGTGGTAGTGGGATGATAGGTTGGAACGCGTCCATTTGACTAAGGAAAGGCTTCTGAAAGGTCCTGTCTTGGGAAACCAAGTCTGGTGGGGAAAGTGCACAACCTCTGCAGATGGAAAAATCTAAGTACTTAGCCAAGTCCATGGCAATGGACAACTTGAGCATCAAGACATGGAAGCTACAAGAATCTCATCACTCCAACTTCTAAGTAAAACTTGTGGGTGAACAAGGGTGAAGGACCCCAATGTCTATTGGTGGTTTCTTGGGAAGTTTTTGATAAAGAAAAACATAGTGATTTTAACTAATAGGGAAAACCTATTTTCAAGCAAAGCAAGCCAAGCTACACTTAGCCAAAATGCATATAGTAATATAGTCCACTTAAAATTTACTAAGGTATCACTTGCCAATACTATTCCAAAGTATTGACCCTCTGTGGCTGTAACTTGTAATGTTGCAGGTTACTCCGATGATGATTAGGAGTCATGAGTCTACACTCAACATGCTTGCCTGTGGCACATGAAGATGAAGACTTATGTTTATTTACTTATTCCATAAACTCTTGTATTAGGCCTTTGGCCCTGAGTTGTAAAAGACTATGTTTTATCTCTGGAATGAATGTAATAAACAACCTTTGTATCTGTGTACTTCATCTTAAACTGTGGATGCTAGCATTGATCCAGGGACTAGCATTGCAATCACAGGGATCCTTTCCTTTACAAAGGAGGGATCTTACAGATGGTATCAGAGCACTGTGTTGCCTGTAGGATTATGACCCTAGGATTGGAAACCACTAAGGAAAAATTTTCAACTACTTCTACACTTGTCTATTCTCCTCGTAAACTTTTCTAATCTTCTCATTCTCATCTCTATTTGTAGATGAACTCCATCAACGAAGCCGTGAAGAAAGGACCACTCATGACCATGACCTTGGAGTGTGAAACTGAGTTTCCCAAAATCCTCAAGGACCTCATGGTGGCAATGGAAGCACATGGTGCAGCTGTTTACAAAGGCTTTCCAGTGATGGATGAAGGAGTGGAGTATTGGTGGGTGCAACTTCACTTGTACAAAAACAAGGAGGACAACCACAAAGAAAGAGGATTCTGCATGTACACCAACACTGTGATGCACACTACATTCTTTGAGTCAGCAAGAGAAGCAGCTTGGAGGACTATCAAAGAACTAAGTGCTAGAGTCAAGTGTAGAATGCTCAACCTCCAAAAGGACTTAGAGAAAGAGAAGGAACTTACTCAAGAGTTGGAAGCCACCAACCAAACCTTAAGGGGAGATATTATAGACTTAGTGATGGAATCATGTGAACAAGATAGGTGGATTGCATCTAGGAACATTGTGTTAGCCAACAGATCCAGTGAGATAGGATTATAAACGCACTTCGTTAGTTGGACCACCACCTATCACCTTATTTTCCAAATGATACCCTAAATAAGTTTGGACCTTGATTGATGTAATAGAATCATGTATGCATGACCTGTGTGATTTTGTGTTCCATGGATATGTATGAAATGTTTTTCTTGTTTTGTCTTAAATTGTGTTGTCCTAACTTTTCTATCTTATAAATAGATGCCTATTACCATCAACACTGTTGAGGAGTTCCAGGGTACCCGTTTTGGTCCTCGTATCGTTGAGCTTACCACTTTGCTCAATCTCCCTCTTCCCACCATTATGGTGCACCCACTCACCAAGTTCGAGAGGAAGGACCTCTGGGGCTTCAAGGTGAACCAGCCCGGACGCCAGGAAGAGCCTACTACAGAGGCCATCGTCTTCAAGCTTATGCATGATGACAAGGAGAGAGGCATGGAGGTCGTCATGCAGGACCTGATAGGACGTCTGTTAGGCCGTCACTCCCGACAGGTTAGGGGCACCCACTTCCACGTCTTCGGAAGACGTGATGATGATGGAGAGTCCATCGACTTTGAGGACGACTCGAGGTACGCAGCAGAGCCGATACGTCTCTATCTCCAGGACTTAGAGTCTCTCATCAGGCACGTGGATACGGACATGACCAATGTCATGCTCAGCAAATGACGAGCTCCAGGTGCAGCTTCGCGAGAAGGACAAGCTTTTCGCACAGCAGGATGAGATAGTCAAGGAAATGGAGACGAAGTTCGAGGCCCAGGACCGTAAGTTCAAGAGTCAGGAGAAACGCGTCCAGGATAGGAACAAGAAGATCCGGGACATGACCGAAGAACTGCAGTCCAAGGATTTCGAGCTAGAGCAGCAGCAGATGGTGATCGAGAGGCTTCGCTCCCAGAAGAGGGCTCTCAAGGCCAAGATCGATTCCTTGACCACTACGATTGAGGAGAACAAGACCGCGATGGAGAACGCAGGTCTTACCTTTGTCGAGGAGGAGATTGATGCTAATGAGTAGACTTGACTACTCGTTTATCTTTTATTATCGCACTTGTTATTTGTGAACTTGTTATTGGACCATCCGACATGTGGATGGCTTGCCACTTGTGTGTTTTATTTCGAGAACTTTGTTATTCTGTTGTTGAGCTTTTATCCTTGAGATGCTTGCTATGTGTTTGCTTGTGTTGTATTGTGCATAAAACATCTATGGGTATCTCATTCTTATCTCTATTTGAACAAACCACAGATGCCTCCCCGTCGCGCAAACCCCAACCCCAACAACATACTCCAGAAATGCAACAGATGATGAATGCTCAGACACAGCTTATGCAGATGATGACAACATTCATCCAAAACCAGAATAACAACAACAACAACCCCAATAACAACAACAACAATAACAACAACAACAACAACCCTCCGGGTTTTGATATGCTCACCAGATTTCTGCGTTTGAGGCCAGATAAGTTTTCGGGGACAACTGATCCCATGGTGGCCAATGATTGGCTACGTTCTGTGAACAAGGACTTAGTGACCGTGGGCTGCACGGATGCTGAAAAGGTCAGGTTCGCAGCGCATCTGTTGGAAGGGCCAGCCGCCACATGGTGGGACAACTTCCAAATCACCACTCCTTTAGATGAGGTGACTTGGGCTATCTTTGAAGATGGCTTTCGCACTGCTCATATCTCATCAGGAATGATGAGTCTGAAAAAGGAGTTTCACAACCTGAAGTAGCGCCACCGCAGCGTGGCTGAATATATAGAAGAGTTCAACAATCTGGCGCGCTATGCACCGGATGAGGTTGACACAGATGCCAAAAGAAAGGAAAAGTTTCTGGAAGGCTTGAATGATGAGCTAAACTTGCAGTTGTCTGTGGCATATGTTCCAACTTATCAGTCTCTGTGTGATAAGGCTGCTATTTTGGAGAATAAGATGAAGCAAGTCGAGAGTAGGAAGAGGAAACACTCCGACAAGCACAGCTCGGGATCGTCTCACAAACGATCTCATATTGATGACAGTGGAAGCTCAGGGTCCCATAAGAATGGGAAATTCAACAAGCACCATAACCACAACCGTCATGACAACAAGCATCACCGCAATCATGACAATGACAAGTACAAGAACCACAAGAGTGGACATAAGAGCCACCATAGTGGAAATGGTAGTGGAAGTGGAAGTCAGCCTGCAAAAAGGGACATCAGTCAGATTGAGTGCTTCAAATGCAAGAAGATGGGACACTATGCAAACGAGTGCCCCGAAAAGAAAGTTGAAGGACCTGTCAAGCCCAATCCTTTCCAGAAGGGTCAAGTGAACCACATTAATGTGGAGGAGGTCTATGAGGAACCTGACGCTGTTGCTGGTAAGTTCAGACTCAATTCCATTCCAGCATTTGTACTCTTTGATACTGGTGCATCTCATTCATTCATATCAAGAGCATTTGTTGAAAGAAATGAACTACCGGTAGAAACTATTGGGTGTCCTATAAAAGTAAGTTCTCCTGGAGGGGAAATGATAGTGAATTCAGGATGCCATGACCTAGTCATAGAATTCGGGAAGTATAAGTTTCCCGTTAACTTGATAATATTAAACTCCCAAGGTTTGGATGTCATTCTGGGAATGGACTAGATGACAAAGTACAAAGGAGTGATAGATTGTGCCAGCCATACTGTCTCACTCACAACTCTGGATAATAAAAGGATCAGATTCAAGACCAGCTTGGGAGCAAAGAAGAGTATGCTAAATTCTCTTAAGGGGGTTAGCATGGACAGTGTGCCAATCGTGTGTGAGTATCCAAATGTATTTCCGGAAGAGTTGCCAGGAATGCCACCAGATAGATATGTGGAATTTCTGATAGATTTGGTACCAGGTTCTGGACCAATATCTAAGAGACCATACAAAATGTAAGTTGATGAACTGAAAGAGCTCAAGAAGTAACTAGGGGAACAGTTGCAGAAAGGATTTATCCAACCAAGTTCTTCATCTTGGGGAGCCCCAGTATTGTTCGTGGAGAAGAAAGATAGAAGCCAAAGGTTATGCATAGATTACCGTTCACTCAACGAAGTAACTATCAAGAACAAATATCCTTTGCCTAGAATCAATGACTTGTTTGATCAGCTAGAAGGAGCATGTGCGTTCTCGAAGATTGATCTCCGGTCAGGCTATTTTCAACTTAAGATAAGAGAGCAAGACATACCTAAAACAGTATTCACCACAAGGTATGGATTGTATGAGTATACCGTGATGCCTTTTGGCTTGACCAATGCTCCAGCATACTTCACGAATATGATGAACAAGGTGTTCATGGAATTTCTTGACAAGTTCGTGGTCGTTTTCATCGATGACATCTTAGTCTACTCCAAGAGCAAGGAAGAGCATGAAGGACACTTGCGCTTGATACTTGAGAAGTTCAGAGAGCATAAACTTTATGCTAAATTCAGCAAGTGTGATTTCTGGTTAGAAGAAGTTGGTTTTCTTGGTCATGTTATGACAAAGGATGGTGTGGCAGTTGATCCTGCTAAAGTTTCAGCTGTGACAGAATGGGAATCTCCCAAGAACGTGAAAGAAGTACGCAGTTTCCTTGGCTTAGCAGGTTACTACAGAAGGTTCATTGAAAATTTCTTAAAGGTTGCTAAGCCAATGACTGAATTGTTAAAGAAGGACAAGAAATTTGCTTGGTCTGAAGGTTGTGAAGTCAGCTTCCAATAATTGAAGAAGAGACTTGTAACAGCACCAGTTCTATGTCTGCCAGATTTGGAAAAGGATTTCCAAGTATATTGTGATGCGTCTCATCAAGGTTTGGGTGCCGTACTTATGCAAGACGGTAAAGTTGTGGCCTATGCCTCGAGACAACTCAAAACTCATGAAGTAAACTACCCTACTCATGATTTAGAGTTAGCCTCTGTCATCCATGCACTCAAAACATGGAGACATTACCTTTTGGGAAAGCGTTGTGAAGTGTTCACCGATCACAAGAGTTTGAAGTATATCTTCACCCAGAAGGAAATCAATATGAGGCAAAGAAGATGGTTAGAGCTTATCAAGGATTATGACTTGAGTTTGCAATACCACCCCGGTAAAGCAAATGTTGTAGCAGATGCTCTAAGTCGTAAGGTATTTGTGAATGGCCTTACCAAAGGAGAATTGCCAGAGGATTTGTGTGCTCAATTCAAAGAACTCAGATTGGAGATTGTGCCTGAAGGACATCTCATGTCTTTGGATGTTCAACCCACTTTATTGGACAAGATCCGAGAAGCTCAGAAGGCCGACAAGGAAATTGAAAGGATCAAGGAAAATATTGGCCAAGGGAGAGCTAAAAATTTCCATGAAGATGAACAGGGTACTTTATGGCATGGGAAACGTATCTGTGTTCCACAAGATCCGGAGTTACGGAAACTGATTTTGCAGGAAGCGCACAACTCTCTGTATTCCATTCACCCGGGTAACACCAAAATGTACATGGACATGAAAGAAAGATTTTGGTGGAACAATCTCAAGAGGGACATCGTCGAGCATATTGCTTTGTGTGATGTGTGTAGTAGAGTAAAAGCGGAGCATCAGAAACCAGCAGGTTTGCTTCAACCACTACCTATTCCTGATTGGAAATGGGACAAAATTGGTATGGATTTCATCACCGGATTGCCAAGGACCAGATCAGGATATGATTCCATATGGGTAGTAGTGGATCGCCTAACTAAAGTGGCTCATTTCATACCCGTGAAGACAACCTATACAAGTGCCAAGTTAGCTAAAATCTACATGAGTAGAATTGTATGCCTTCACGGTGTGCCTAAGAGTATTGTGTCCGATAGGGGAACCCAATTCACTTCCCATTTTTGGAGACAGCTACATGAGTCATTAGGAACGAGGTTGGAATTCAGTACTGCTTTTCATCCTCAAACCGATGGACAAACAGAAAGGACTAACCAAATCCTTGAAGACATGTTGAGGGCATGTGCCCTAGACTATGGAGCAAGTTGGGATGAAAGTCTGCCATACGCAGAATTTTCTTATAATAACAGCTATCAAGCCAGCATTGAGATGGCACCGTTTGAGTTTCTCTATGGAAGAAAGTGTACCACTCCATTGTTATGGAATGGTGTGGGAGAGAGAAGTCTATTTGGACCAGATCTTATAAAAGAAGCCGAAGAGAAAGTCAAATTGGTTAAGGACAGGTTGAAGATAGCACAGTCCCGACAGAAAAGCTACGCGGATCCTAAGCGTAGAGAAGTCACCTACGAAGTTGGTGATAGAGCCTATCTTAGAGTATCACCACTCCGTGGAGTGAAAAGATTCAGAGTCAAAGTAAAGTTGGCACCAAGATATGTTGGGCCATTCAAGATTCTGAGTCGCAAAGGAGAAGTTGCTTATGAAATTGAACTGCCAGCATCTCTATCAGCAGTCCATAATGTATTTCATGTGAGTCAGCTTAAGAAATGTCACCCATAAATGGAATAGTCTTCTTTGAAGGATACCATACCTTTGGAAGAAGTTCAACTAGAAAGTGATCTCACTTATGAGGAAAAGCCTATCAAGATTCTTGAGACTGCAGAAAGAGTCACGAGAACAAAGACTATCAAGTTTTGCAAAGTGTAATGGAACCATCATTCCGAGGAAGAAGCAACATGGGAAAGAGAAGATGATCTTCGGAAAGACCACCCTCACCTATTTGCTAGCCAATCCGAATCTCGAGGGCGAGATTCACCTTAAGGGGGTTAGATTTGTAACATCCCTAAAATCATAATTTCAAAGTTTGCATATCATTCATGCATGCATTTAGATTTGAGATCAAATTTCAAACTCATTTCAGAAAAACAGAAGCACTTGGTGCTATGATTTTATGTGAACAGATTTAAATCAAATGGCTATTCCCATTTGAAAATTTGATTGTTTATGAACCAAGTTGTTGCCTTCTATGAAGATAGGTTTGAGTGTAGAATTCAAACCAAGTTTTTCAAACTGGAAATGGTTTCAAAAACCATTTTTCAAATTTTGCAAACCATGTACCTAGTCTCTGTTATTTTTGATCTCCAAGCTTGACCAAGCCTTTACTTAGAAAACCACCTGACTTTGTGCCTAATTGGAGACTACTGTACCCTGCAAAAATCCCAGAAGGATTTGAATTCAAAAAGAGTTTGAATTCAATTCAAAACCATTCCTGAAAATCGAAATAGAAAAAGAAAAGAAGCAAACAAAAGAAAAGGGTCGGGCGCCAGGATTTTAGCCCAGCAGTGGAACAGGCCCAACTAGCCCACCCGGGGCATTTATTTTCCTCCCGCACGCACGAGCACACCCACTCAGCCGCTGACAGCCAGACCCCACACTCCCTCTGCTTATTTCGCTGCCAAGCGGGCCCCGTCCACGTCAGCGTCGTCTTCCCCTGATTCCGCGCACGACCTTCTCCGCTGCCCGTTGCTGCACTGATTTCGCGAGCTTAATTGGCATTGATGCAGCGAGCGTTTCTTTTCGAGCCTCTGGCTATAAGATCCCCCCATCCTCGCGACCATTTCCCCCCAAACAAATCTGCTTTCACGCCACCAGGCTGCCCACAACTCGCACGACGCCGCCGCTGTTCCGACGACTGCGCCGGCGAATTCCGGTGAGTTCCGTGCTCCCCTCTGTCTCTCGTTCATGCTGTCAAGATCAGCGAGTCCTTGCGCACCTACTGACACTTTCCTTTTGACCTCGCATGACCCGTAGCTCCAGCAACGTCGACGACCGGCCGCCACCATTCTCTGCACGAACTCCGGCGACTTCCCTCCGTAAGTAGCCACCGCCCCTTGCCCTCTGACTTGTACGCCTAGAATCTATGTCGATGTGCGCATCTAACGGTACCCTTATCTTGGATTAGCGTGACGAGGAACCTCGCCAACATCGATGACTGACCGTGCCGACGTCTGCCTCTACTCCGACGAGAAATCCTCGCCGTATCAGCGTGCCCCTTCGCAAACCAACGCTACCTTGAGCATCAGCAGCCTCCTGCGGTTCAGGTATGACCCTTCTTCCTCTCGCGCACGACCTGAAACGCTAGCGCCGACGTAGACAGAGCGCTCCGCCGCTCGCTGACGCCGCGCGCCGCCAGGACATGGTCGCGTGCTCGAGCACCGTTAGATCTAGATCCAAGCGACAGGATAGAATCACTTATCAGCGAAGAGGTACGCGTTCAGGACCGTGCGATTTATTCAGATCCTGCGGCGCGGAAGGGTGATCCGGTGCGAACCGGTACGCGCCAGTAATATCGCGACGCGTGGCTAGGGTTGATTCAAAAACAGAATTCAAAAACAGATTTAGATCCAGATTTCAAATGGCTGTAACTTGAGATTCCCACGTTAGATTTTTGCAAATTTCATACCGTTGGAATCAGTGAATCAAGGCCTTTCTGAATCTGCAATGTGTTTAACAAATAGTATCTGTTAAAATGACTATGTATGCAGAAACATGTTTAGGTCCATTTTGGGCATAGTTTTGTTTAGCAAATTATTTTAGAGCTAAATAAGTTTAGTTAGCAAACTTTGTGTCTTGTTTTGTTTCTGTATCATGCACTTGCTTGGTAGAGTTTTCAAAATCATCACTTAGTAATTTCTTGCATGCATGCATCCATATTTTTGTTTGTATATAAATTGTGTGTAATTGTATGCTACAAATTTTGTGTAGATTTTGCTAGTGACTGTGATTGTGAAGAGTGCTACTCTCCCTATTACCAAGGCAAGTGATGCTTCATGATATTTCCACCCCTTTATTTTGAATAAGCATTAGAATTATTTTGTTAAGTCTTGCATGTTACTTTTGCCAAATGCTATGTTGGGAAATCCTATGTAGTTGTAGAATTGTAGAATTGCTAGGGATTTTCCTAAGTTAAGTTACTATGCCATGCTTAGCCTAGCTAGTAGAAAACAAGGGTTGGTGAAGAATGTACATGTTATGATGAAATAATTCTAAGTCCTTTTGGACTCATGCTTTTCTTAATAAAACAACTAAGTCAATGAACTTCCTGGGTGGAATGGAACTTGAATGGTGGTTTTTGGTTGAGTGGTTACACAAGGCCATGGATTTGGCTTGTGTATCTCACTTGTAGTATGCCACCCAGGCACAAAGGGATTTGGAGGCCAAGTGTTGAGAAAGCTTACAGTGCAACCACTTGGCAATATGGGCTCTGCCTTGATCATATAGGTTGCTAGAACTTAGTCATTTGGACAGTTGGTGGTAGTGGGATGATAGGTTGGAACGCGTCCATTTGACTAAGGAAAGGCTTCTGAAAGGTCCTGTCTTGGGAAACCAAGTCTGGTGGGGAAAGTGCACAACCTCTGCAGATGGAAAAATCTAAGTACTTAGCCAAGTCCATGGCAATGGACAACTTGAGCATCAAGACATGGAAGCTACAAGAATCTCATCACTCCAACTTCTAAGTAAAACTTGTGGGTGAACAAGGGTGAAGGACCCCAATGTCTATTGGTGGTTTCTTGGGAAGTTTTTGATAAAGAAAAACATAGTGATTTTAACTAATAGGGAAAACCTATTTTCAAGCAAAGCAAGCCAAGCTACACTTAGCCAAAAATGCATATAGTAATATAGTCCACTTAAAATTTACTAAGGTATCACTTGCCAATACTATTCCAAAGTATTGACCCTCTGTGGCTGTAACTTGTAATGTTGCAGGTTACTCCGATGATGATTAGGAGTCATGAGTCTACACTCAACATGTTTGCCTGTGGCACATGAAGATGAAGACTTATGTTTATTTACTTATTCCATAAACTCTTGTATTAGGCCTTTGGCCCTGAGTTGTAAAAGACTATGTTTTATCTCTGGAATTAATGTAATAAACAACCTTTGTATCTGTGTACTTCATCTTAAACTGTGGATGCTAGAATTGATCCAGGGACTAGCATTGCAATCACATGGATCCTTTCCTTTACAAAGGAGGGATATTACACTATGTGAGTTTGTGTAGGGTTATTCTGCAAGTTCTGATATCTAGTTCTTGCCTATTTGGTAGTAATGAATTTAGTAATAACAGTAAGTATCAAAATGATGTACTACTTGTGAAATTATTACAATCAGAGTTGCTGCGTTACTGATCAAGATGTTGTCTGTTTTTAGTTTCAGAATTGTATACTTGCAGTGTTGTTTCAATATTTTTGAGACTATTGTTTCCATATCAAAACTGCCCTGGTACATGATACATGCTGCTGAATGCATGCCCAGCTGTACCAATACTGACTATTGTTTCTCACCTAATGGATGATGTGTACACTTAGGCATGCCTGAATCAAGTACAAGTCTATACTAAATTTGGTTCTACTATTATTGATTTTCATCTGTTGCCTGCTCCTTTTTTGGCTACAAATTTAATAATGGCACTGCAATATTGCATGAGGTTAATTTTTTCACATGTTTCTACGGTTAGCTATCGATCTTATACGCATTCTTGATACATACAAGAAAAATCCCTATAAGGTAGTGCACCATCAGATTTGTTGAGCAATCAGTTTTGACATAGGTTTGAAGTTGTTTATACATTTGTCAGCAAGAGTGCAGACATATTATTTATTCTTTTTAGTTTGATAGTCACATGTTTTTTTGGTTATGCTTAAGTACAGGTCATCTGGTCTTAAGTGAGTAGAATATAGCACATCAGGCTAGTACACTTGAGCTCTTAAGTACATTTACTAGATCTGGGCACATCAGGCTAGTACACTTGAGTTCTTAAGTACATTTACTAGATCTGGGATAAGCATTTATTCGGCTTAATAGGAGAGTAGTGGAATTGATGATTCATCATCACTTTAGAAGTTACTGCTGTTTTGACTTGAATTAGATTTTTCTGTTACTAAATAGTAGTAGTATAAATGCCTCATTAACAATATATATATTTTCATGGCCAGCTTCTTATCTCTAATGGTAGTTTCCTCACCTATCTTATTAGTGTGACTCATGTACTGCTTGTTATGTTATCCTGCACTATTGGCAAGTACAGGTTGCAGGACTCGTGGAGCACCATCCACCCCATCCACACTTTCTCCACTATCGAGGACTTCTCGAGGTAGCCATTTCCCCCTCTTTTCCTACCTACTGATGATACCGCCTGATTCCTTTCTTGAATCTTATTGGAGAGTGGCTTTGTTGTGATGTCTATGGTTTTATTTCCGTCGATGCCTAATGGTCTTATTGGACTGTGGCTTTGCTGTGATGTCTCGAATCTTACGAATAACTTTTTTTCCTGTGATGCCACATACTGTGGCCTTATGAGTTGTCTAAAAAGCGAAGGTTCTTGCCCCGTTGCTTGAAAGATAAACATCACTTATGACTACTGATGTACCCCAAGCCTTTGCACACTTCCACTATATAGGAATGATTACATGTGTTCTATTGACATGTGCCTTCTTTTCCCTAGTCATGATGCGTGTATCATTTTCCCCCTTGGTCGTCTTGTGTCGTTCAAATCATGATAGACATTTATTTGATTACTGAAGTAGCTCAGGTTTATAACAAATGTTCTGCTTGCACTGATGCAACTTTTCACATGGCATTCGATTTTCTATTTTGTTTATTCACTTGATGCATGGTTGGTAGTATTAAGATACTAAGACAGATCTGGTTCTTGATTGCTGTGTTAGCATTTCCCATATTTTCATGTGCATGAATTTTTTAATAATTAGTGAGAAACAACATGATGCCGTGGAGTTCCCATATTTTTAGTTCATATCTGGTTCTGAACTGAGAAAAGTTCTCTAGTGAATCTTTATTACTGAAATCACCATCCTGGAGTTTAATACTCAAGTAATGCTTTATATATGACCACAAGTTCCATCAGGTACCTGAATTTGACAAAGGAAAACGAAGTTGCTGTGGATGCCTCGCCGGTCACAATGAGTGCAGGAGGAAGCCCCCACCTAGACCTGCTTCACGCTACGGCCGTCTTTCTGCGTCCTTCTAAGGTACTGGGAAACTATCTCATGTTATCACGGAATTCACAAATATATTTGTTTCTTGTCTTTGCAAACCAAACTTGAAGCGTATTAGTTTTTATCTACTCCATATTATTTTCATACCCTTAGCTCTATACCAGTTATATATTTTTTTTGTACCCTCATACTTTATACTACTCTTGATGTATGGCAAACCCTGGAGGCAAATCATATTTGTGATGCAGTTTCTGTAACTTGGCATTTCTTTATTCCTTTTTATCTTGTGGAATCATTCATTATGATGTAACATACATTTGTTGCTGTTTGTGCAAGTTGTGATGAGCTTTCCCTTATTTGTAGGCTATAGGATCATTGTAGGCTATAGTATCATCTAGCTGCTGGTTTTTTCAACCAATTTAATACTTTCTATTATGGCTATTTTTGTTACCCTACCCTCATTCTTCAGGATCTACTTCTAGCTGCTTCATGATTTGTTAATTCTTCTGTTGCTAGCTATTGTGGTATTTTTTATACAAAAATACTGAAATATACTTGTTTGCAATTGGTTGCCAGATTGTTTTGATGTATTTAAATTATCTCTTTCATTGACACTGAAAGTGTAGCTGTTTCTCATTTACAGGAGCTCTAGCCCTAAGAAACCTGAAGTCAGTGAAGTTGTGAAGAGAATCCATCAAAGAGTAGCCTAATTTCAGCAGTTGTACGACAGATCAAAGAGTAGCCTAATCTTTTGTAATAGTTAGGCATATCTGGGTTGTACTAGACTGTAAAATTGTAATAGCTTAATTTCAGCAGTTGTTTTAAATAGTTACATGTGTTCTCTTTGATTTGTCTCAGATACTGATTTTGTATGCGATATCTAACTTGTGAATAGAAACCTATGATGAAACTAATATGTCATTTTGGACCCTTCTTACGTGTGGGGCCAATTTTTGAGCTGAGCATGACAAGTGGCACCTATTTGAAAAGTGGAACTAGGTCTTAAAAAGGCTGAATTTGAATTAAAATGGATTTTAAGTAGGCTACGGCCCATAAATAAAACGGCTGGAATGTTTGGTATGGCCTGTGTAGCTAATAGAACTATCAAAAAAAAACAAAACATAAACGGGTTGAATTGTTGGGCTTTGGCCCATATAAATGGCTGAAATGGACCGGGCTGATTGTGTGCCACGTCGGACTGGACACGTATGATCTGACGTGGCTAGGTCTCATTGCCTGTGACGATATTGAATCGTCATAGAGGTTATGACGATCCAATATCGTCATAGAAGGTTATGACGATTTCGCTAAAATCGTCGTTATAGTTCATTAGCGACGCCCAGCTTTCGACGGACTCAAAATCGTCATAGAATCGTCATAAACGGATTATTGTGACGATTCTGTGACGAAAATTAAGGGTCATATATAGCCATATTCCTTGTAGTGGTTGGCGAAGGGGCGCTCGGAGTCATCGCGGATTGCTCGTCGGAGTAGTCCCTGGCGGCTGTGGCTTCGGCTCGTCGACGTTGGCGATGTTCTGAGCCGCGCTAAGACAAGGGGAGGGTACCGTTAGATGCGCATGACGCTGGGGATCTTACGCGTATCAAACAGAGGGCAAAGGGAGGCTGGAACTTACGGGGAAAGGTCGCCGGAGTTCGAGCAGAGAGCGGCGGCGCTCAGTTGTTGACGTTGCCGAGGCTACAGGCCATGCGCGAGCAAATGGGAAGTGTCAGTAGATGCGCACGGAGATGCAGAGCAAGCCAGCGTGAACCACAGGCAGAGAGGAGTGCGATACTCACCGGAATTCGTCGGCGAGGTCGTCGGAGCAGCGGGGTTGCGGCGAGGAATTCTCGCGGCCTGGAGGCATTCTGTGCTTGGGGTCTGGGGGAAAAAGGAGAGGGGCAGAGGGGGTTTAAGTAGGCGAGGTGGGGGCGTGAATCACTCCAGCATTGATCGGGAATTGACGACGCGAATCAAACAGGAAGCGCCCGCGTGATTTGGGGATGAACCAGTCGCTGGGTGGAGACGACGATGGTCGTGTGGGCCGTGGCTGTCAGCGAGAGGAAGGGAGAGGGAGTGGGTCCAGACTGTCAGCGAGCTAGTGGGTGCAGGGGTGAGTGAAGGAAAACGGTTCGCGGGGTGGGGTGTTGGGATTAGCTGGGCTAGTTGGTCCAGATTCGGCTGAGGCTTATTTTTTTCCCTTTTAAGATTTTTATTTTTCTGTTTGCTTTTTTAAAATGGTTTTCAAACCTCAAATCAAATCTGTTTGAATCCAAAACTTTTCAGGATTTTTGTACAATAAATCTTGTACTCAAATAAGTGTCAAACACATCTGTTCACTCAAACACACTTGGGTCTTCTGAAAATTTAAATAAAACCATGCCTTTATGAGGTGTGATAATAGGCATAGAATTTGTTTTATTTCATACTTTGCTTTGAGACTTTGCTCAAGTTTTTGAAAGCACCTGAGTTTGGATTCTAAGCAATACTGAATGATTAACATTACTTTTCTCAAAACAAGTAACACAAGGGCTTGAGTAAACTTACATAAAATAATAAGCATGGAAGTTTCTGTTTTGAAATGATTTGTTTGAAATGAAATTCATATGATCATGGATGCATGGATGATATGCATAAGTTTGAATCATGATTTTAGGGATGTTACACATTGTGTCATCTATGTTGTATATGCTTGCACTTATAAGTTCGGATTAGCAGAACCGTGCTATCACGGGGAACACTTTCAACACTTGTAAATATCTACCCAGTTGATATCATGCGCTTTTGTTTATGGATGTCGTCGGTGTGAAATGAAAGGGGAGCTTGTAAGTACATGGAGTTATGTATGTGTGTTAGAGAAACGCCTGGGCCGCTAGCCTAAGTCATGCCTAATCATGGTGGAAACTTGCAACATCACCATTGTGAGAAATCTATGAAGCATTCTTCTTATAAAAAAGAGATTGAGATTGAGAAAAAGAAAAAAAATATGAGAAAAGAGGAAACATAGAAAAAACACCATTTTCCCATTCTAAATAAGAAGATTGCTGAGATGCTCATTGTCTGCTTGCCTTTTCATTTTGATATGGGATAGATCATGTATCATTGGGCAAGGGGTACCACGTTGGTGGTTCTCTATGATACACATGTACTTACTATGACAAGAACTTACCGATGACTAAAGTTGAGTAGCATGAGGAGCGGCCCTCGTACTCAAGGGACATGAGATTGCCAACTTATACTTTATCAAGCATATACTCTATCTTTGTTCACTTTAACCTTAATCACTTCAAGATGCTTATGATAGGGGCAATGAGAGATGAAAGATAACAAGTACCATAATTTTTGGAAGCTCTTTATGAAACTTGAAATCCCTGCTTCCCTTTGAAGGGCCTTTCTTCCACTTTTATATTAAGTATCCAACTTCTATCCTTAGGCACCAATTAATAGAGCATAGTTGCCATTCTTAGTTCTATGTGCATTGTCCAAAAACGTGTTGATTGATTCATAAGGTTGATATTGCCTGTTCTTGAACTATTTGTATGTAGTCACCCTTATGAACTTTGAAGGTGTCCTATGCGTTTATGATTATCTATACCATGAGGGACAAGCTAAATACCAGTCTTATTATATTTTATTTATATGAAACAAACAAAGTTTTTCAATGCATTATTATTCATGATCTTTGTTTGTAACCTTTTCATGTTGCAACTTGGTTGCTATGTCTTATTGTTAGAACTACATCTTTCATGCTCATGTTTAGAGTAATTTGATCCCAGCTATCCATGCTTTGCAAATGGTATGATCAAGATTATGATGGTGCTTGTCACCTCAAAAATTATATTGTTTTTATCGTTTACATACTCGACGACGAGTAGGAACTAAGCTTGGGGATGTTGATACGTCCATAACGTATCTATAATTTTTGATGGTTTTATGTTATTATTATGCTTTTGACACTTTTTTATATAAAGTTCATGAGTTATTTGGACTAACCTACTAATAGTTGCAAAAGTGCACAATGTTCTTGTTGTACACTTTGATGTGTAGGAATTATCAAGAATACAAGTGAAACCCTTGTTGGAGTCAAATTGGGATTTTCCAGAAATCTGTCTCAGAACTCTTTTTGAAGATGGTTACATTTCGGGTCGAAGACGGCGTCAAACGGAAAAATCTTTGACTACAAAGTTGTAGGAAATTTCGCGACAAACATTCTTGACATAAAATTTACATGATTCCGAGTCTGAACGGGCCTGCTAGGCCCGATTTACTGCATCCCAAGATGGGGTGACGGAAATCCGAGAAGGTATATAAAGTGAGGAAACCTAATTCGTGGAGGACACCTCCACCCACGAATTTGCAGCCACCAAAGCCACGTTTTTGCCTCCCCCATGGATCCCATCTCCATGGGGGAGGGCTCCCAAGAATCCATGAAGGAAGGGGGCTAAGGGGCGGTGCTCCCCCACGATACCGGCGACGGGAAAGGAGTCCCCCGCGCCGCCGCTGGACTCTTCAGCATCTTCACCACCATCTCCATCACCTAATCCTCCTAGTATGAAGTGGTTCATCCTCCCACATACCTCTGTAGCGTCCTATGTAAACATGGTGTTTGATGCTATAAGTTATAATCCTATGATCTATGTCATGTTTGTGTAGCTTCTTTATTCTTAGATTGAATTGTTGAACATCTTTGGTTCATTAGAGTTGTATGTTGATATGTTACAGTCCTTTGGTGTCAATTATATTTGTGCGCACATGGATTAAACATCATAGGTTTGTAGTATGTGTACGAGGAAGGGGAAGTTCTGCCGGAGTGACACAAACCTAAGGACGTGAACCGGATAATTGCACGTATGGGAGTAAGAGGACCATTAACTTAAGGCTATGGTTGGGGAAACCTTATGCTTTGTTAGTAGTTATGGATGTTTGCTAACAATCCAATCATATAGTACATGTAATTACAAGTAGTGAAGCGCATGTATATTTAGCCTCTCCCACATAGAAAATTGCATCGAAGACAATGAACCCAATTTATTTGCCGATTAAACTTGGACAAAGCCACCACATTTACCACCACTATTCCACACTCATGGTTCTGTTAGTTTAGTGTATTTCATTGCTGCATCAACTAGATTTACTTTCTTGTTATTTATTATATTGCAAAGCTTTGTCTAGTACTCGTTTTGTTGCTCTAGTTTTATTTCCTAGATAATGCAAATGTTTAGTGTGCGTAGAGTTGTATTAGTGGTTGATAGAACTTGAGATAATATTTATCCTACCTTTAGCTCCTCATTGGGTTTGACACTCTTACATATCGAAAAGGCTACACACGATCCCCTATACTTGTGGGATATCAAGACCTTTTCTGGCGCCGTTGCCATGGAGCAATATCGTGTGGGTGAATATTCTTGTGTGCACTTGTTTGCTTTGTCTCTAAGTAGTTTTTACTTTAAGTTTTAAGTTGGTCTCTATCTTAGTATGGATAGGGATTGTGAATTATAAAAATATTAGTTGTAATTGTTACCTAAAAACAGTTTCAAAAAGGAAAGTTATTAGAAAGATGAGTAATGTCTAAGTGGGGGTCGACCTTGAACACTTGTGTTCATGCCTATAAAACCAAAACAAATATTCCCATGGAAGCTTTTCAACTGAAGGAAGGCACCATTAAATATCAATTTCCATTCAAGAAAGGTTTATAATACCCTTTGCCTCTCCTATTAAAACAAAAGTTGCTCTTAATGCTTCTTTATTTGAAAATACTTAAATCTTGCTTCTTGTGCCTAACATAAAGGCGTTAAAGAAAAGTACTTCCTGAGAGATAACCAAATAGTTTTATTGAGTCTTGGAAGTTATTACTTCTGTAATAACCTCTCCTTATTCTTTTTAATTGATTTTTGTGCCAAGAATAACCTCTAATGAGAGGGAAGTAAGATTTGGGGAGTTGCTGTCCCGAAACAGATTTTTGTGCTCCACTATAAAAATTCTTGAAAATCTCCGTCAGTCAGATTGAGCTTTATTTTTCTTCATAAATCCCCCAGGTCGTTAGATAACTTTCGTTAGTTCAACACTTCTTGATTTAAGCAACAGAAGGTCTTCAAAAAGATCAGTTTCTACCTGCTGGTCTGTTTTGACAGATTTCTGCCATGATTTGCATTTGCTTCTTATTGATTCCTTTTTGGGTTCTTTTTGGTAAATTGAGATTTTTGAGGGAATTGCTACAATATATTGTGTCTTTAGTGAAAGTTTTGATGTTTTGAAATTAAACCCAAAGGTCTATTATCTTTTGAATGCACTAATGTTGCTAATGAAGATTGTGTGAAGTTTTGTATGAAGGAAAATTTTCAGGTATAAGGAAAGAATGATGTAATGAGATGAAGAATGGACAAAAGCTCAAGCTTGGGGATGCCACCCCATGTCACCCCAAGAAATATTTAAGAGGTACAAGCGTCAAGGCTTGGGGATGCCCAAGGCATTCCCTTCTTCATCAATAAAAATCTCAGGTCTCTCTAGACACTTCGTTTTTATTGTTTCATGCACTGTTGTGTTGATCTTGGAGCGTCTTAGTTTTCGTTTTTGGTTTTTGTTTGCTTAGTTTTTTTGAATAAAGTGGTTGAACCCCCATTTTTGTTGTGTTGTTTCAAATAAGGTGATTGGGTTGGAAAAGAGTAGGAAGCTTCATGCTTATAAGTTGTACAAAAGGAGTTTGTTTTAACTGTGGCCTAGACCTTATCATGTCATGTTCGATGTTGTTTTGACCCTACGCTTAGTGGTAATTGCTGTAGAATGACTTGTTCCAAACAACTGGGATTGCTTAATGTGCCTTGAAAGAATCATGCGTTGTTTTAGCATACAAAAGCATAATATTGTGGTATTCTCCTTTGATGCTTTGTTTGGGTTGACTTGGCACATGCTCACACCATGTTATGACTATGAACCAGTCACCATAGCCTCTATGATCATTTATTTTTTTGACTTGTGGTACCACTTTATGCTTTGATTAGTAATGTTTTGTCGCTCTGCATGATTATGGTCATTATTGCTCTCTTAGTTGGTCGCTCCCAGTCTTTTGGTAGCCTCCACTTGTATTGAGTAATCTCTACTCATGCATCCAACTCCCAAGAAACCAAGTTATTCCAAAGAGTCCAATATAAATTCCTATGCATGGTGTGTTACACCATTCCAAGTATATTCTTGTTTTATCTATCTTCCAAATTAAACTTGTTATGTGAAAGTTAGTGATTAAATCTCTCAAAAACTTGATGGCATGCCTTAGTTTTCTTGCCCCTTATAAACTTGAACCATTGTGTCATCTATGTTGTATATGCTTGCACTTATAAGTTGGGATTAGCAGAACTGTGCTGTCACGGGGAACGCTTTCAACACTTGTAAATATCTACCCAGTTGATATCATGCTCTTTTGTTTATGGATGTCATCGGTGTGAAATGAAAGGGAAGCTTGTAAGTCCATAGAGTTATGTATGTGTGTTAGAGAAACGCCTGGGCCGCTAGCCTAAGCAATGCCTAATCATGGTGGAAAATTGTAGCATCACCATTGTGAGCAATCTATGAAGCATTATTCTTATAAAAAAGAGATAGAGATTGAGAAAAAGAAAAAAACGATGAGAAAAGAGGAAAGAGAGAAAAAAGCACCATTTTCCCATGGTAAATAAGAAGATTCCTGACATGCTCATTGTCTGCTTGCCATGTCATTATTTTATGGGATAGCTCCTATATCATTGTGGGAGGGGTACCCCGTTGGCGGTTCTCTATGATACACATGTACTTACTATGGCAAGAACTTACCAGTGACTAAAGTTGAGAAGCATGAGGAGCGGCCCTCATACTCAAGGGACATGAGATTGCCAACTTATACTTTGTCAAGCATATACTCCATCTTTGATCACTTTAACCTTAATCACTTCAAGATGCTTATGACAGGGGAAATGAGAGCTGAAAGCTAACAAGTACCATAATTTTTGGAAGCTCTTTATGAAACTTGAAATCCCTGCTTCCCTTTAAAGGGCCTTTCTTCCACTTTTATATTAAGTCTCCACCTTCTATCCTTAGGCACCAATTAACAGAGCATAGTTGCCATTCTTAGTTCTATGTGCATTGTCCCAAAACTTGTTGATTGATTCATCAGTTTGATATTGCTTGTTCTTCAACTATTTGTATCTAGTCACCCTTATGAACTTTGAAGGTGTCCTATTCATTTATGATTTGATATACCATGAGGGACAAGATGAATACCAGTCTTATTATGTTTTCTTTATGTGAATGTAGAGATCCCAACCTTTAATAAGGTAGAGATCCCTGTGTTTACAATGCTAGTCCCTGGATCAATAGCTAGCATCCACAGTTAAGATGTAATATCAAGAAACAAAGGTCATAATACAACTTTATAACAAGGAATAAAATAATTCATTACATCTTACATAGCTCATTTGGCTATCTCATTATAATAAAGCAAAAATAACTATAGCATGGAGTCCTTCATCTTCAAAGTGCCACAGGCAATCATGTTGGTTGTAGACTTGTAATCCTAATCAACACACTTCACTAACCTCAAACAAACCTGTAACATAATAAGTTACAGCCACAAGGTTCAATACATTTTAATTGTATTGGCAAGTGATACTATGGTAGTATAGTGGTAACTATCATCTATATGCATTTGGCTAAGTGGAGCTTAGGCTTGCTTTGCTCAAAATATGTCTTCCTTATCATTTGAAAACACTAAGTTTTTGTTTGTCAAAATCACCCAAGGCATCTACCAATCAAAGATTGAAGATCCTTTAACCCTTGTTCAACCACAAGTTTTTAACTTAGAAATTGGGATGAGGAGATTCTTGATAGCTTCCATGTCTTGATGCTCAAATTGTCCATTTCCGGGGACACGACTAAGTACTTAGATTTTACTCTCTCGAGAGGTGGTGCACTTTCCCCACAAGACTCGACATGCATCGAGACAAGATCTTTCAGAAGCCTTCCCTTAGACCAGAATGGACGCGTTCCCAAACCTATCATCCCCTACCACCAACTGTCCATTTGGATAAGTTATTGCAACCTATATGATCCAGACAGAGCCCATAATGCCAAGTGGCTACACTTGAAGCTTCTCAACATTTGACATCTCAAATCTCTTTGTTCTTGGGTGGCATTCCACAAGTGAGATACACAAGGTTCACCAGTCCCCTGGCCTTGTGTAACCACTCAACAAAAATCCATCCAAACAATACCATTCCACCCAGGTGATTCATTCACATAGTTGTTTTATTAAACAACACACAAGTCTTTGACTTAGAAATGTTCCATAGCATGAATATAATCCACCCTTGTTTTCTACTAGCTAGGCTAAGCATGATAGTAGTAGGAATCTTAACTTAGGGAAAATTCTACTAAGGTTTATTCTACTAGGATTTCCCATGGCATAGTTAACACTTAGAAAACTCCATGCAAGTCCTACTTAGAAATATCACTAATGCATAGTGAAACTAATGGGACAAAAGTATGAAGCACCACTTGCCTTATTGGTAGAGAATATAGGTTCACTCCTTGATCTCGCAATAGTCACACACTCTTCAAATTCCACTACAATGCAATCAAGGCACAAAATTCAATCTACCATTCAAGCAATTCATCACATAGAATAATAAAAACAAAGCAATGCATGCAAGCATGCCAAAGATTGTTTTATTTGGAAAAGTTGTTTCTAATAGGTTATAAACATTATAATACATCTATTGGTCATTTATAAAAGTGGCAAAACCATTTGATATTAAGTTGGTGAAAATGTCCATTTAAATCATTCTTGTTTTGCTAGAAATGATTTAAATCAAAGTATTATTTTCTAGTGTTTGACAAATATATTTTTAAACACAAATGTTAGTGTTTTAAGGTCCAGTGTTTAATATTAAAACCATTTGCAAAAGGTTTTACATATAAACCATTTTTAGCCATATTTTATTTTGTTGGAAATGCCTTTAAACAAGGTAAATTTTTTATAGGGTTCACCAAATATATTTTTAAATCCTAAAACTTGGTGTTTAGGGTCAGAGAGTTTAATTCAAACCATTTCAAAAGGTTTTACTCAAAAAGAATTTTTAAAACATAAACACTATTTTTATTTAACTAGAAGTGCTTTTATTCAAAGATTTATTCTTTAGCTTCTCAAAATACACTTTTAAATCTACAAGTTGGTTTATATGGTTAGTAGGTTCAAAATAATCCATTTACAAAATATTTTATCACAAAAATAATTTTAGAATAAATTTTATATTCAAAATAGGCCTACACATGTTTCTGCAAAACCAACTAAGCTTACAGAAGCAAATTACTAAACAAAGTACATGGTTGGATAGAATTCGTTTTGCTGATTCCATTGATATAAAGTTTGCAAAATTTGGACGTGTGGATCAAAAGTTATGAATTTTGCAAGTTTAAACATCTAATAGAAATGATTCTGTTTTTAAATCAAACTACAGGCCACGTGGTGTTCTGATTGGTCCATACCAATTCGCACGGATCAAGCGATACTGGCCGTAGGATCTAAAGGGCAACGCATGGATCAGATCGCGCATACCCCTTCGTTTAAGTCATCTATTTCTATGCGTCAGATTTAGATGGAATGGTCCTAATCTAATCGTCCACAAAGTGGCGGTGCTGCGACGGCAGCTGGCGGCGGCGCGCTCAGACAAGGACGATGCAAGCGATACAAGAAGCAAGGGAGAGGATGGGGAGCATTAGCAGATGCTCAAGGTGTGCTTGGTTGGAGAAGGGGCGCACGGAGTCGACGGGTATTGCTCGCCGGAGAAGCTCCTCGCGATGGTATGCTCGGACTGGTGATGTTGGCGACGCTACACGGCTCGGAAAGGCAAGACAAGCAGTTTGTTAGATGCGCAAGATGATGCTGGTTACGCGTGTGCCAACGAGGGGGAGAGGGGCGGTTGGGATTTACCACGGGAGGTCGTCGGAGAGGAGGCAGATGACGACACTGCTCTGTTGAAGACGTAGTCAAGGTTTCAGAGCGTGCGCGAGTGAGTTGGTGGTACTGGAGTGTGCGCCTGGCGATGGGGAGTAGTATCGTGGAGGCTAGGGAGCAAGGGGAGCCGGTGTCTGGCCGAAATCGGAGAAAAAGGTTCGTCGGAGCAGTGGCGTTGCTGAGAGGAATTGAGGCAGCCTGGTGGCGGTTGTGTGCGGGCGAATGAGGGAAAACAGAGAGGGGGAGCAGGCGATTAAGAGTGCAAGGTCACGGGGAGGATTGATGGCGGCAGTAAAGCGATTTGATGCAGTCTTCAACGGCTAGTAACGGCGAGGAGAGATTTGGGGGCGGGTTCAGTGGGTTGAAGACGACGATGAGCTGGTGTGTGGGTCCGTTTGTCAGCGAGAAAGAGAGAGTGCACGTGGGGCCCGTTGTCCAGTGACTGCGCGAGTTTACTTTCTGGTACGAATCATTTTTCTGCGGGGAGTGAGTGATGGGCTAGCTGGGCCAGTTGGGCTTGTGCTGGGCTGGGCTACTTTGTTTCCTATTTTTTCTTCTCTGTTTAGTTTTCTTTTTCTGTTTCTTTTATTCTGTTTTGAATTTGTTCAAACAATTTAAACAACCATTTGAATTCAAATCTCTACCAAACTTTCAGTAAGTTTTAATGTTGATTAAACATGTATTTTAAATACCATTTTAGGAATAATTCTTTTATTCTTTTATGGTTTATATTTTATTTAAAATGGACTTTTGTCTTTATTTAAATAGGATTTTAAATATGTTTTCCAACTCCTATTTAAATTCCAAATTTTACCAAATCCTTTTCAGTAGGTTTCATTTATTTATTAGGGTGCCAAATAATTCACTTTGAATTATTTGAAATATTTTTAATATGATTTATTAATCATTTAAATTGAGCAGTTGTCTTTATTCAAATAAAATCAAATATGGTTTTAGTTCCATATAATTTTATTTAAATGTTTCTTTTATTTCATTTAAGTTAATTAAATAACTTTTATTCCACTTGGTAAAATTCCATTTATTATTTTCCCATGATTTAATTAATCATTTCTATTAGGGATTTTGTCTTTATTAAATTTAATTAGAATAGGGTTTAATCCCATATACTTTTATTTGTTTATTCTTTATCCCTTTATTTCATTTGGATTTGGATTAAGTTTATCTCATTTGCTTCTGGATTTGGCCAAGATTTAAATTGTCTTCCAAATAATTCCTTGGAATTTATTATTTGGTTTAGGCATATTATCCTTATTTAAATAAAATTGGATATTGTTCAATCCTTATGATTTTATTTAAATAATCTTTTATTCCTTTTATTATTCCATAATCTTTCATTTCATTTGTTTGGTCAAGATTTAATTTGGCTTTTAAATACTCCTTATTTATTATTTCTTTCTTTATCTTATAAAATCCATATCTTTTTATTTTAAAGATCCAAACTTGGTGATTCCAATTTGTAAAATCTTATTTAATATTTGTTTATTCTTTTATATATCTTTAGGATTACTCACAATTTGGTATGGATTTTAGATAGGATCTTTACTATCTTTGAAAATAAATTCCTTTTATCTTAATAGCTTCATAAGATTTTATCTATGGTTCTAAATTGAATGAAATCAATTTCTATGGTTTTATAATATTTTTGTTTGTCATTTTGATCACTTATAAATGTTTGTTGACAAATTTTATATGGAACAAATCCATAGTTTTAGAGTAATCTTGGAATGATTTTCTTCCATTAGGGTTTTAGGGTTTTGGTTTATTTTCCAAGTGTTTAAGTTTCAAGATGCATTTATTGATGAATGTATTTCACTTTATTGAAATTTGTTGGATTCAAATTTGTTCAAAGTTTGTTCAAGATGAGTTTTGACGTTTACCTTTTTGAAACAAAAAGTTTCTTTTCACCCTAAATTTCAACAATTATTTATTTTTCACATTTCAAAATTTGGAAAATTTTGGGATGTGACAGGCTACCACCCTTAAAAGATATCTCGTCCTGAGATTTGGGAAGGCTAGAGGTTACAAGTTGGCTTCAAGGCAACTAGGGCACTACCACCCTTAAAAAGTTTTCCACTAGATTACATCTTGGCTTACTTGGGATCTTGATGAAACTTTTCTGGACAGACATCTGCATAGTGTCCTTTGTTTCCACACTTGAAACATGTGACAAGGCTGAGATCCTTCATAGGCTTGCTTGTCTTGTACTTCATCTTTTCTGGACAATTTCTTGCATAATGTCCTTGGTCACCACACTTATAACATGTGACAAGGTTGAGTTCTTCACGTATCTTCTCTGGACAAGTTGATATATAATGGCCTAGCTCTTTGCAGTTGTTGCACCACACTTGGCTAATTTCCTTCTTCTTCTTGGGTTTCTCCAAAGCTAGGAGTTCTTCTAGTTCATGCTCTTCATATCTCACCTCAAAGGTGGGAAAGTCTCCTCGGTTCCTTGAACGATTCCTTGGATAATACCTATGTTTCTTCTTTTGTCCATCAAGGTGATTCCAAATGTATGGAGGTGCAATCTGAGGTTTTCCCTTGTCTTCATCCTTCTTGATAGAAGTTGTTTCCTCATGGGGTTTTCCATACTCTTGATGCATTCCAGCTTGTTTCACTTGTTGAACAATAGGATGGATGGGGCATTGGATAGGCACATGATTATTTCCTTCACATAGGAAACAAGTCACTTGAGATGTGGGGCATTGTTTAGTTGGATGTTTCTCTTCAAAATTAGGGCATTGATCTTCATGCTCTTTGGAAGTGTGATCCATGTCTCCACAAATATTGCAAGCTTGAGTTCCTTCTATAATATCATCCTTGACATCATTGTTGTCACAAACTCCTTGGGAATGGTTGTCTTTCATGTTGATCATTTGAGTGGTCATCCCTTGCAACAATTTGGATTGGATTTCCAAAAACTTTTGCAAGGTTGGGTCTAACTCATTGTTGTTGGCTAAAAACTGAGTTGTCATCTGATTCAACTGGGCTTGGGTTGCTAGAAATTGTTCTCTCATGTGAATCTCTTAGTTGTTGTTGTCACCATTCTTGATGTTGGAGTCTCTTGGGGAAGTCATCTGTTTGGGTTGGATTGGGATTAGAATAGGCAAAATATTCCTATAGGAAAAATTCTAATCACACAAGCAATGTGTAAACAATCACAAACAAACATTTCACTCAGACAACAAAGTTCAAGCACATTTTTAGGCAACAAAATATTTTTTCTACACCACATAAGTTGGTGTGTTTGATCTAAACTTTAGTTTGGTGGTCCAACTATATGTTTTCTTGAGATCATTCCATTCTTCTTAGTTGATTCTTCATGAATGAGTTCATGGTTTCCTTGGAAAAATTCTTGCATCTTGGTCACAAACTTCAAAGGTGATGATGGTTCCTTCTAAGTTGTGTTTCCTTAGTCTACAAGTCTTGATTAATATATCTTGTCTCACTTGTAGTCCTTAGTGATGTCCAAGTTGAAGTCCTTGATGAAACTAAAGTTGAAGTCATTGGTGATGTTGAAGTTGAAGTCATTTGAGTTGGTGAAGTCTTTTGCTCATGTTGAAGTCTTTGCTCATGTTGAGGTTTTGTCCATCAAGTTGAAATAGAAGAGATGTAGAATCAAAACCAAAAAGGTTGAGGAAAGAGTTTACAAGATTGTTTGTAAATATGTTTTAGAACAAATACAACTCCTATTTTTCTAAGGGGTTTTATCCAATCCTAGGGTTACAATCCTACATGCAACACAGTGCTCTGATACCATCTGTAGAGATCCCAACCTTTAATAAGGTAGAGATACCTGTGTTTACAATGCTAGTCCCTGGATCAATAGCTAGCACCCACAATTAAGATGTAATATCAAGAAACAAAGGTCATAATACAGCTTTATAACCAGAAATAAAATAATTCATTACATCTTACATAGCTCATTTGGCTATCTCATTACAATGTAGCATAAATAACTATAGCATGGAGTCCTTCATCTTCAAAGTGCCACAGGCAATCATGTTGGTTCTAGACTTGTAATCCTAATCAACACACTTCACTAACCTCAAACAAACCTGCAACATAATAAGTTACAGCCACAAGGGTCAATACATTTTAATTGTATTGGCAAGTGATACTATGGTAGTATAGTGGTAACTATCATCTATATGCATTTGGCTAAGTGGAGCTTAGGCTTGCTTTGCTCAAAATATGTCTTCCTTATCATTTGAAAACACTAAATTTTTGTTTGTAAAAATCACCCAAGGCATCTACCAATCAAAGATTGAAGATCCTTTAACCCTTGTTCAACCACAAGTTTTTAACTTAGAAATTGGGATGAGGAGATTCTTGATAGCTTCCATGTCTTGATGCTCAAATTGTCCATTGCCGAGGACACGGCTAAGTACTTAGATTTTACTCTCTCGAGAGGTGGTGCACTTTCCCCACAAGACTCGACATGCATCGAGACAAGATCTTTCAGAAGCCTTCCCTTAGACCAGAATGGACGCGTTCCCAAACCTATCATCCCCTACCACCAACTATCCATTTGGATAAGTTATTGCAACCTATATGATCCAGACAGAGCCCATAATGCCAAGTGGTTACACTTGAAGCTTCTCAACATTTGACATCTCAAATCTCTTTGTTCCTGGGTGGCATTCCACAAGTGAGATACACAAGGTTCACCAGTCCCCTGGCCTTGTGTAACCACTCAACAAAAATCCATCCAAACAATACCATTCCGCCCAGGTGATTCATTCACATAGTTGTTTTATTAAACAAAACACAAGTCTTTGACTTAGAAATGTTCCATAGCATGAATATAATCCACCCTTGTTTTCTACTAGCTAGGCTAAGCATGATAGTAGTAGGAATCTTAACTTAGGGAAAATTCTACTAAGGTTTATTCTACTAGGATTTCCCATGGCATAGTTAACACTTAGAAAATTCCATGCAAGTCCTACTTAGAAATATCACTAATGCATAGTGAAACTAATGGGACAAAAGTATGAAGCACCACTTGCCTTATTGGTAGAGAATATAGGTTCACTCCTTGATCTTGCAATAGTCACACACTCTTCAAATTCCACTACAATGCAATCAAGGCACACTATTCAATTTACCATTCAAGCAATTCATCACATAGAATAATAAAAACAAAGTAATGCATGCAAGCATGCCAAAGATTGTTTTATTTGGAAAAGTGGTTTCTAATAGGTTATAAACATTATAATACATCTATTGGTCATTTATAAAAGTGGCAAAACCATTTGATATTAAGTTAGTGAAAATGGCCATTTAAATCATTCTTATTTTGCTAGAAATGATTTAAATCAAAGTATTATTTTCTAGTGTTTGACAAATGTATTTTTAAACACAAATGTTAGTGTTTTAAGGTCAAGTGTTTAATATTAAAACCATTTGCAAAAAGGTTTTACCTATAAACCATTTTTAGCAATATTTTATTTTGTTGGAAATGCCTTTAAACAAGGCAAAAATTTTATATGATTCACCAAATATATTTTCAAATCCTAAAACTTGGTGTTTAGGGTCAGAGAGTTTAATTCAAACCATTTTCAAAAGGTTTTACTCAAAAAGCATTTTTAAAACATAAACAATATTTTTATTTAACTAGAAGTGCTTTTATTCAAAGATTTATTCTTTAGCTTCTTAAAATACACTTTTAAATCTACAAGTTGGTTTATATGGTCAGTAGGTTCAAAATAATACATTGACAAAAGATTTTATCACAAATTTTTTTTAGAATAAATTTTATATTCAAAATATGCCTACACATGTTTCTGCAAAAACAACTAAGTTTACAGAAGCAAATTACTAAACAAAGTACATGGTTGGATGGAATTCTTTTTGCTGATTCCATTGATATAAAGTTTGCAAAATTTGGACATGTGGATCAAAAGTTATGAATTTTGCAAGTTTAAACATCTAATAGAAATGATTCTGTTTTTAAATCAAACTATAGGCCACGTGGTGTGTTCTGATTGGTCCATACTGATTCGCACGGATCAAGCGATACTGGCCGTAGGATCTAAAGGGAAACGCACGGATCAGATCGTGCATACCCCTTCGTTTAAGTCATCTGTTTCTATGCGTCAGATCTAGATCGAATGGTCCTAATCTAATCGTCCACAAAGTGGCGGCGCTGCGACGGCAGCTGGCGGCGGCGCACTCAGACGAGGACGGTGCCGGCGATACAAGAAGCAAGGGAGAGGATGGGGAGCGTTACCAGATTCGTAGTGTCGCGCTGATGCTCAAGGTGTGCTTGGTTGGCGAAGGGGCACACAGAGTCGACGGGTATTGCTCGCCGAAGAAGCTCCTGTCGACGGTGTGCTCGGGCTGGCGACGTTGGCGACACTACACGGCTCGGAAAGGCAAGAGAAGCAGCTTGTTAGTTGCGCAAGATGATGGTGGTTATGCGTGTGCCAACGAGAGGGAGAGGGGCGGTCGGGATTTACCACGGGAGGTCGTCGGAGAGGAGGCAGACGACGGCGCTGCTCTGTTGAAGACGTAGTCGAGGTTTCAGAGTGTGCGCGAGTGAGTTGGTGGTGCTTGAGTGTGCGCCTGGCGATGGGAAGTAGTATCGTGGAGGCTAGGGAGCAAGGGGAGGCGGTGTCTGGCCGGAATCAGAGAAAAAGGTTCGCCGGAGCAGTGGCGTTGCTGAGAGGAATTGAGGCAGCCTGGTGGCGGTTGTGTGCGGGCGAATGGGAGAAAACGGAGAGGGGGAGCATGGGATTAAGAGTGCAAGGTCACGGGGAGGATGGATGGCGGCAGTAAAGTGAATTGATGTAGTCTTCAATGGACAGTAACGGCGAGGAGAGATTTGGGGGCTGGTTCAGTGGGTTGAAGACGACGATGAGCTGGTGTGTGGGTCCATTTGTCAGCGAGAGAGAGAGTGCACGTGGGGTCCATTGTTCAGTGACTGCGCGGGTTTACTTTCTGGTGCGAATCATTTTTCTGCGGGGTGTGAGTGATGGGCTAGCTGGGCCAGTTGGGCTTGTGCTGGACTGGGCTGCTTTCTTTCCTATTTTTTCTTCTCTGTTTTTTTTCTGTTTCTTTTATTTTGTTTTTAATTTGTTCAAACAATTCAAACAACCATTTGAATTCAAATCTCTACCAAACTTTCAGTAAGTTTTAATGTTGATTAAACATGTATTTTAAATACCATTTTAGGAATAATTCTTTTGTTCTTTTATAGTTTATATTTTATTTAAAATGGACTTTTGTCTTTATTTAAATAAGATTTTAAATATGTTTTCCAACTAATATTTAAATTCCAAATTTTACCAAATCCTTTTCAGTAGGTTTCATTTATTTATTAGGGTGCCAAATAATTCACTTCGAATTATTTGAAATATTTTTAATATGATTTATTAATCATTTAAATTGAGCAATATTCTTTATTCAAATAAAATTAAATATGGTTTTAATTCCATATAATTTTATTTAAATGTTTCTTTTATTTCATTTAAGTTAATTAAATAACTTTTATTCCACTTGGGAAAATTCCATTTATTATTTCCCATGGTTTAATTAATCATTTCTATTAGGGATTTTGTCTTTATTAAATTTAATTAGAATAGGGTTTAATCCCATATACTTTTATTTGTTTATTCTTTATCCCTTTATTTCATTTGGATTTGGATTAAGTTTATCTCATTTGCTTATGGATTTGGCCAAGATTTAAATTGTCTTCCAAATAATTCCTTGGAATTTATTATTTGGTTTAGGCATATTATCCTGATTTAAATAAAATTGGATATTGTTAAATCCTTATGATTTTATTTAAATAATCTTTTATTCATTTTATTATTCCATAATCTTTCATTTCATTTATTTGGTCAATATTTAATTTGGCTTTTAAATACTCCTTATCTATTATTTCTTTCTTTATCTTATAAAATCCATATCTTTTTATTTTAAAGATCCAAACTTGGTGATTCCAATTTGTAAAATCTTATTTAATATGTGTTTATCCTTTTATATATATTTAGGATTAATTGCTCACAATTTGGTATGGATTTTAGATAGGATCTTTATTAGCTTTGAAAATAAATTCCTTTTATCTTTATAGCTTAATAAGATTTTATCTATGGTTCTAAATTGAATGAAATCAATTTCTATGGTTTTATAATATTTTTGTTTGTCATTTTGATCACTTATAAATGTTTGTTGACAAATTTTATATGGAAAAAATCCATAGTCTTTGAGTAATCTTGGAATGATTTTCTTCCATTAGGGTTTTGGTTTATTTTCCAAGTGTTTAAATTTCAAGATGAATTTATTGATGAATGTATTTCACTTGATTGAAATTTGTTGGATTCAAAATTGTTCAAAGTTTGTTCAAGATGAGTTTTGGTGTTTACCTTTTTGAAACAAATAGTTTCTTTTCACCCTAATTTTTAGCAATTATTTATTTTTCACATTTCAAAATTTGGAAAATTTTGGGATGTGAAAGTGAAACAAACAAAGTTTTCCAATGCATTATTATTCATGATCTTTGTTTGTAAAAATTTTATGTTGCAACTTGGTTGCTATGTCTTATTGTTAGAACTACATCTTTCATGCTCATGTTTAGAGTAATTTGATCCCAGCTATCCATGCTTTGCAAATGGTATGATCAAGATTATGATGGTGCATGTCACATCAAAAATATATTGTTTTTATCATTTACCTACTCGAGGACGAGCAGCAACTAAACTTGGGGGTGTTGATATGTCCATAACGTATCTATAATTTTTGATGGTTTTATGCCATTATTACGCTTTTGACACTTCTTTTTATATAAAGTTTATAAGTTATTTGGACCAACCTACTAATAGTTGCAAAAGTGCACAATGTTCTTGTTTTACACTTTGATGTGTAGGAAATATCAAGAATAGAAGTGAAACCCTAGTTGGAGTCAAATTGGGATTTTCCAGAAATCTGTCTCAGAACTCTTTTTGAATATGGTCATGTTTCGGGTCGAAGACGGCATCAAACAGAAAACTCTTCAACTACAAAGTTGTAGGAAGTTTCGGGACAAACGTTCTTGACATAAAATTTAGCTGATTCCGAGTCCGGAGAGGCCCGCTAGGCCCGATTTACTGAAGCCCAAGATGGGGTGATGAGAATCCGAGAAGCTATATAAAGGGAGGAAACCTAATTCATAGAGGGCACCTCCACCCATGAATTTGCAGCCACCAAAGCCATGTTTTGCATCCCCAATGGATCATGAGATTGCCAACTTATAATTTGTCAAGCATATACTCCATCTTTGTTCACTTTAACCTTAATCACTTCAAGATGCTTATGATAGGGGCAATGAGAGCTGAAAGCTAACAAGTACCATAATTTTTGGAAGCTCTTTATGAAACTTAAAACCCATGCTTCCCTTTGAAGGGTCTTTCTTCCACTTTTATATTAAGTCTCCACCTTCTATCCTTAGGCACCAATTAAGAGAGCATAGTTTCCATTCTTAGTTCTATGTGCATTGTCCCAAAACTTGTTGATTAATTCATAAGGTTGATATTTCTTGTTCTTGAACTATTTGTATCTAGTCACCCTTATGAACTTTGAAGGTGTCCTATGCATTTATGATTTGCTATACCATGAGGGACAAGCTGAATACCACTCTTATTATGTCTTTTATTTATGTGAAACAAACAAAGTTTTTCAGTGCATTTTTATTCATGATCTTTGTTTGTAACCTTTTTATGTTGCAACTTGGTTGCTATGTCTTATTGTTAGAACTACATCTTTTATGCTCATGTTTAGAGTACTTTGATCCCAGCTATCCATGCTTTGTACATGGTTTAATCAAGATTATGATGGTGCATGTCACCTCAAAATTTATATTTTTTTTATCGTTTACCTACTCGAGGATGAGCGGGAACTAAGCTTGGGGGTGTTGATACGTCCATAACGTATCTATAAATTTTGATGATTTTATGCTATTATTATGCTTTCGACAATTCTTTTTATATAAAGTTCATGAGTTATTTGGACCAACCTACTAATAGTTGCAAAAGTGTACAATGTTCCTGTTTTACACTTTGATGTGTAGGAATTATCAAGAATACAAGTGAAACCCTTGTTGGACTCAAATTGGGATTTTCCTGAAATCTGTCTCAGAACTCTTTTTGAATATGGTCACATTTCGGGTCGAGTACGGCGTGTAACATCCCAAAAATATTAAACTAGAATCATCAAACTCTAATCATCAAAATTTAGGATTACCAAAAACTTTTCTAAATAAAAATATGAAAGCATGCATGTGTGTATGCATCCCATTTTGAATTCTTTTGAATTACCTTGCTTGTGTGTTTCTTTGCTTGTAAAAGGATTCTTAGGTGAAATAAACATCATCTAAACAATCCCCACACTTTTCCCAAAGACAAATAAATCAAAACAAACAAAATAAGGGAATGGTCATTTTGGCCAATTTAACTCCCATGCCTACTTTGGCTGTCTCTAACTTTCAGAACTTAACAGAAACTTGTTTGGATCTTTGCACCCCTTGATAGTACTCATAACAAAGTATCAAGGCCCACTTTGTGATCATCCAAAAACATTTGGATGCATAGTTTAAAGGACAGTTCAAAATTGAATCTTTATCATATGAGAAGATCCCACTTTTTCAAAAACCACTCAAACAAGCTCAACTTTCAAAACCCAAGCATCTACAGACTCACCAACACATGCCTAGCACACCCACCAAAAATCTTTTCAAAATTCAAAACTTGAATTCATGCGGCCATTTCATCGAGCACCTTGCAGATGTAAATCAAATAAAATCCAAACACTATTTGGAGCAGTGATTTGAGCCTAACTTGTTCCCTCTCTGGTTACACTAGCCTCAGTAGATCATCTAGCAAACTTAACTAAGCCCTATCCCAGTGTAAGCTTGGCAATGTCATCAATGGTGAACAGCCGAAGCCACCCATGTCACCCCAGTGTGGACAGCAAGCTAGGAGAAGATGTTGGAATTATGCCCTAGAGGCAATAATAAAGATGTTATTATTATAATTCTTGTCCATGATAAAGTTTATATTCCATGCTAGAATTGTATTAAGCGGAAACTTAAATACTTGTGTGGTTTGTGAACAACACCGTGTCCCTAGTATGCCTCTATGGACTAGCTCATTGATTAATGATGGTTAAAGTTTCCTAACCATAGACATGAGTTGTCGATTAATAATGAGATCATATCATTGGGAGAATGATATGATGGACAGACCCAAACTAAGCGAAGAAATTAGATCGTGTCATCGTGTTCATCTTTGCGAAGCTTTTCTTATGTCAAATATTGTATTCCTTAGACCATGAGATAATACAACTCCCTGGTATCGGAAGAAAGCTTTGAGGTCATCAAACGTCATCCTATGAGAGGGTGATCATAAAGGTGTCTTTCAGGTGATCGGAAAGTACCTGTTGGGTTGTATGTATCGAGATGGGATTTGTCCCTCCCAAGTCGGAGAGATATACTTCGGGCCCACTCGGTAATCTATATCAACACCGCTTGCAAGCATGTGGTTAAAGAGTTAATCACAAAGTGATATCGGATTACGGAAGGAGTAAAGTACTTGCTGTGAACGAGATTGAACTAGGTATGACGGTACCGACGATCAAATCTCGGGCAAGTAAAATATCGCGAGACAAAGGGAATATATATATGGGATTGATTGAATCCTGGCATCGTGGTTCATCTGATATGATCATCGATGAATGTGTGGGAGTCAATATGGGTTTCCAGACCCCGCTGTTGATTATTGATATAAGATCATGTCTGCATATTCTCGAACCCGAAGGGTCACACACTTAACGTGTCTCGACGCTAGGATAGATTGGATAATTGGTTTATGAGTTTTTGTTCGGAGTCTCAGATGGTATCCGGGACATCACGAGAGGTTCTGGAATGGTCCGGAGAATAAGATTCATATAAGGCAATGCAGTTTTGGAGTTCAGAATTGTTTCAGGTCAATCGGTATTGTACCGGAAGCTTCTAGAACCTTCCGGGGGGGACCAACGTGGCCCCACCTGCCAGGAGGGGGCATGGGCCTATGAGGGAGTGCCCTGGCCGCATTGGTCCAGGGGCACAAGGCCCCATAGGGCCCAGCCGGCCAAACCTATGGCAAACCCTAGGGGAGCTTCTAGAAGGGGGGGAACTTGCCCCCCACTCCTTCCTCCTTGGCCGCCGGCCCTAGGGCTTGGGGGAGGGGCAAGGGCTGGCCTCCCACCCCTCTATATAAAGAGGGCTGGGGGCGCACCCCTCCCACACCTCATCCTCAAGCCCTAGCCGCCCTGCTGCCCTCCTCTCTCTCTCCCTCCCGACTGCGTGTAGGCGAAGCCCTGCTGCAGAAACTCTCCACCACTTGCACCGCGCCGTCGCGTTGTAGATCCAATCCGTCTCTCCACCATACTTTCTGGACCGAGGAAGGAGGAGACTTCGAGGTGCCGTACGTGTGCATCTCTCAGAGGCATCGCGACTTGCGGTGTTAGATCGGATTGGATCGCGAGGAGGAGAAGCGAGTACGACTACATCACCCATGTTCCGACGAACGTTCCGCTGGGCGAATCTTCAAGGGTATGAAGATCTCATCTATTCCCCCTCGTTGTTGGCATCTCCTAGATTATATCTTTGCTTTCCCGTTCGCATCCGTAGAATTTTTTTGATTTACTATGCTGCAAAACCCTTCAGTGGTATCAGAGCTAGATCTATGCGTAGATGTGATTCACGAGTAGAACGCAACATGGTTATTGCGGGCGTTGGTGTTTTCTGTTGCAAGTCTCTTGTTTGTGTACTTCTTATGACGCGGGATAGTGAGATCGAAGCAGTCCAGGCCAACCTTACGCGACCTCGTTCGCGAGACCGGCTCCACACTTGAAGTGTGGCTTGATCCACACATGCGGCTAGTGGATGCCAGTTTCTCTCACTATAGTTGTCATGGGATTTACACCGGAGTTTGGCAACCATAATATCACCGTTGTGGCTTTTCGTAGGTAAGAATCGTGCTTAGCTTGCTACTCCCATAAGCCACGTAAAACATGCAACAACAAAGTAGAGGCGTCTAACTTGTTTTTGCAGGGAGTGTCTTCTGTGATATTGTATGGCCCAAGATGTGATGTTTATGTTGTATGCAATGATAATGTTTTGTGAAGTTTCACGACTTGCATGTCGATGAGTACACAACCGGCAGGAGCCATATGGTTGTCTTTATAATTGTGTATGAACTGTGTGTCAACTTCTTATATGCCATGTAATAGCTTTGCTTTATCGCTAAGTAGTTAGCAATAGTTGTAGTGGCTATTCGTGGTGGAGGCAATCATGGTGGAGTGATGGAGATCATGCCGGCACGCACAAGATGGAGATCATTGCGCGAAGATTGGCTATACCATGTCACATAAAGTTATATGCATGTGATGTTTATCCTTTTATGTATCTTATTATGCTTAGATCGCGACGGTAGCATTATAAGATGATTCCTCACTTAAAGATCAAGATAAAACTGTGTTCTCCCCATGTATGCACCATTGCGAAAGTTCGTCGTGTCCAAGCATCACGTGATGATCGGGTGCTATAGACTCTACGTTCACATACAACGGGTGCAAGCCAGTTTTGCACACGCGGAAATACTTGGGTTTGACTTAACGAGCCTAGCATGTACAGACATGGCCTCGGAACACAAGAACCGAAAGGTTAAGCATGAGTCATATGAATGATATGATCGACACTTTGTTGTCCACCATTGAAACCACATCTCTTCTCGTGAAGATCGGATTAGGTGTGGTGAATTTGGATCATGTTCACTAAGCAACTTGAGGGATGTTGAATTTAGTGGGAGTTCATCTTGTAATTTGATTAAGTTGAACTAGTTATCATGAACATAATCTAATTTGTACTTGCAAATATTGTAGATCAAATGGCTAAGTCCAACTTCAACTTCAACGTTTTTGCTGAGAAAGAAAAGCTTAGAAACAGTGGGTCTAACTTCACCAACTGGTTCCGCAATCTGAGAATCATTCTCTCTGGCGGACAAAAGGACTATGTACTTGAGAATGCGCTAGGTGACGCCCCTGCTGTAGATGCGCCGGCTGATGAGAAAGCTGTCTATCAGTCGCGCAAAGATGATTATGGTGTGATTAAGAGCACCATGTTGTTTTCTATGGAATCGGACCTTCAAAATCGTTTTGAAGATTATCCCGGGCCCTTTGAGATTCTTGAGGAGCTAAAAACTATGTTTCAGACTCAGGCCCGTTCTGAGAGATATGAGATTTCTGAGAAATTCTTTAACTGCAAGATGGAGGAAGGGAGTTCCGTTAGTGATCACGCCATAAAGATGTCGGGCTACACTCAACGCCTTGGGAAACTGGACTGCAAGATTCCAGAGGAGCTCAAGATTGACAGGGTTCTGCAATCACTCCCTCCCATCTACAAAAGTTTTGTAGTGACTCATAATCAGATTGGTTCCACTGATACGATCACCGAGCTCTTCGCAAAGATGAAGGCTGCGGAGGTGGACATCAAAAAGGATAATCATGTGTTGATGGTCAACAATCCCCCCACCTTTAAGAAAGGTAAGGGTGCAAAGAAGCCCTTCAAGAAAGGCGGCGGCAAGCGCGTTGCCCCTGCTGAGAAGAAGCTCAAGTCTGTACCTAAGCCGGACACTGAGTGCTTCTATTGCAAGGACAAGGGTCACTGGAAGCGCAACTGTCCGAAGTACTTAGCGGACAAGAAGGCTGGCACCATCAAAGGTATATTTGATATACATGTTATTGATGTTTTCCTTACTAGCCCTTGTTGTAGTGCCTGGGTATTTGATACTGGTTCAGTTGCTAATATTTGTAACTCGAAACAGGAGCTACGGAATAGACGGCGGCTTGCGAGGGATGAGGTGACGATGCACGTTGGCAACGGATCAAGAGTTGATGTGATGGCCGTCGGCACGCTCTCCTTAGTTTTACCTTCGGGATTAGTTTTAAACCTCAATAAGTGTTATTATGTGCCTGCGTTGAGCATGAACATCATATCTGGATCGTGTTTATTGCAAGACGGTTATTCATTTAAATCTGAGAATAATGGTTGTTCCATTTATATGAGTAACATCTTTTATGGTCATGCACCTGCTGTGAATGGTTTATTTCTTCTGAATCTCGAAAGGGATGAAACACACATCCATAACATTGAGGCTAAGAGATGCAAAGTAGATAGTGATAATACTACTTATTTGTGGCACTGTCGTCTAGGTCATATTGGTGTAAAACGCATGAAGAAACTCCATTCTAATGGACTTTTGGAGTCTCTTGATTTTGAATCATTTGACACATGCGAACCATGCCTTATGGGCAAGATGATCAAAACCCCGTTCTCTAGAATAATGGAGCGAGCAACGGACTTGTTGGAAATCATACATACCAATGTATGCGGACCGATGAGTGTTTCGACGCGTGGTGGGTATCTCTATTTTCTCACTTTTACCAATGACTTAAGTAGATATGGGTATATCTATTTAATGAAACGTAAATCTGAAACATTTGAAAAGTTCAAGGAATTTCAGAATGAAGTGGAGAACCATCATAACAGAAAGATTAAGTTTCTACGATCTGATCGTGGACGTGAATATTTGAGTTATGATTTTCTCACGCATCTTAAAGCAAGCGGAATCGTTTCGCAACTCAGGCCACCCGGAACACCACAGCGCAATGGTGTGTCTGAACGCCAGAATCGAACCCTATTAGATATGGTCCGATCGATGATGTCTCTTACTGATTTGCCGTTATCATTTTGGGGTTATTCATTAGAAACCGTTGCATTCAATTTAAATAGGGCACCATCTAAATCCGTTGAGACGACACCGTATGAACTGTGGTTTGGTGCTAAACCTAAGTTGTCGTTTCTTAAAGTTTGGGGATGCGAAGCTTACGTCAAGAAGTTGATGCCGGACAAGCTCGAACCCAAAGCAGAGAAATGCGTCTTCATAGGATACCCTAAGGAAACTATTGGGTATACCTTCTATCACAGAACCGAAGGCAAAGTGTTTGTCGCAAAGAACGGTTCCTTTCTTGAGAAGGAGTTTCTCCCGAAAGAAGTGAGTGGGAGGAGAGTAGAGATAGACGAGGTTATTTAACCTTCTCTTGAATTGGAGAGTAGCGTAGCACCTAAAATTGTTCCAGTGCCGCCTGCACCAACGATAGAGGAAGCTAATGACAAGGATCATGAAGCTTCGGACAATGCTGCTACTGAACGTCGCAGGTCGACAAGGTCGCGTGCCCCTCCTGAGTGGTACGGCAACCCTGTCTTGACTGTCTTGTTAGTAGAAGACAGTGAACCTACGAACTATGAGGAAGCAATGATGAGCCCAGACTCTGATAAATGGCTAGAAGCCATGAAATCCGAATTGGGATCCATGAGCGAAAACCAAGTATGGACTTTGGTGGACCCTCCTAGCGACCGAAAGGCCGTTGAGTGCAAATGGATTTTCAAGAAGAAAACAGACGCGGATGGTAATGTTACCGTCTATAAAGCACGGCTTGTCACGAAAGGTTTTCGACAAGTTCAAGGTGTTGACTACGATGAGACTTTCTCTCCCGTGGAGATGTTTAAGTCCATTCGGATTTTATTAGCAATTGCTGCGTTTCATGATTATGAAATATGACAGATGGATGTCAAGACTACTTTCCTCAATGGCAACATTGATGAAGAGTTGTATATGATGCAGCCCGAAGGTTTTGTCGATCCTAAGGATGCTGATAAAGTATGCAAACTTCAGCGTTCCATTTATGGACTGAAGCAAGCATCTCGGAGTTGGAACCTTCGTTTTGATCAAGTGATCAAGAGCTTTGGATTTGTTCCAAATTGCTACGAAGCTTGCATCTACAAGAAAGTGAGTGGGAGCTCGGTGACGTTTCTGGTACTATATGTGGATGACATATTGATTATCGGAAATGACATCAACATGCTTAACGATGTGAAGAGTTATTTGAACAAGTGTTTTTCAATGAAAGACCTAGGTGAAGCTGCTTATATATTGGGCATCAAAATCTATAGAGATAGACAAAGACGCCTGATAGCTTTAAGCCAGAGTACATACCTAGACAAAGTTCTGAAAAGGTTCAAAATGGATAAGGCAAAGAAAGGTTCAGTGCCTATGTTGTCAGGTAAGATATTGAGCAAGGCTCAGTGTCCAGCTACGGTAAATGATAGGGAAGCTATGAGCAAAGTGCCTTATGCCTCGGCCATAGGTTCTATCATGTATGCCATGCTGTGAACTAGACCGGATGTGTCCAATGCTCTTAGTTTGACGAGCAGATACCAAAGTGATCCAGGAGTGGAACACTGGACAGCCGTGAAGAACATCCTAAAGTACCTAAATAGGACTAAAGAAATGTTCTTAGTCTATGGAGGTGATGAACAGCTCGTCGTAAAGGGTTATGTCGACGCTAGTTTCGACACCGATAAGGATGATTCTAAATCTCAGACAGGATACGTTTATATTTTGAATGGAGGAGCTGTGAGCTGGAGAAGCTGCAAGCAAAGCGTGATCGCGGGATCTACAGTAGAAGCGGAATACATGGCTGCTGCAGAAGCGTCAAGTGAAGGAGTTTGGATCGGGAACTTCATCACTGAGCTTGGTGTGGTTCCAAGTGCCTTGGACCCACTAGAGATATTGTGTGACAACACTGGCACCATAGCACTCGCTAAGGAACCAAGATATCATCCAAAGACCAAGCATATCAACCGCAAGTTTCATATAATCAGGGATTATATAGCAGATGGAGATCTGAAGATTAGCAAAGTACATACAGATCTGAATGTCGCAGATCCATTGACTAAACCTCTTCCACGTGCAAAACATGATCAGCACCTTAGTGCCATGGGTGTTAGATTGTTGCCAGATGTAAACTAGATTATTGACTCTAGTGCAAGTGGGAGACTGTTGGAATTATGCCCTAGAGGCAATAATAAAGATGTTATTATTATAATTCTTGTTCATGATAAAGTTTATATTCCATGCTAGAATTGTATTAAGCGGAAACTTTAATACTTGTGTGGTTTGTGAACAACACCGTGTCCCTAGTATGCCTCTATGGACTAGCTCATTGGTTAATGATGGTTAAGGTTTCCTAACCATAGACATGAGTTGTCGATTAATAATGAGATCATATCATTGGGAGAATGATATGATGGACATACCCAAACTAAGCGAAGCAATTAGATCGTGTCATCGTGTTCATCTTTGCGAAGCTTTTCTTATGTCAAATATTGTACTCCTTAGACCATGAGATAATACAACTCCCTGGTATCAGAAGAAAGCTTTGAGGTCATCAAAAGTCATCCTATGAGAGGGTGATCATAAAGGTGTCTGTCAGGTGATCGGAAAGTACCTGTTGGGTTGTATGTATCGAGATGGGATTTGTCCCTCCCAAGTCGGAGAGATATACTTCGGGCCCACTCGGTAATCGATATCAACACCGCTTGCAAGCATGTGGATAAGGAGTTAATCACAAAGTGATATCGGATTATGAAACGGGTAAAGTACTTTCTGTGAACGAGATTGAACTAGGTATGACGGTACCGACGATCAAATCTCGGGCAAGTAAAATATCGCGAGACGAAGGGAATATATATGGGATTGATTGAATCCTGACATTGTGGTTCATCTGATATGATCATCGATGAATGTGTGGGAGTCAATATGGGTTTCCAGACCCCGCTGTTGATTATTGATATAAGATCATGTCTGCATATTCTCGAACCCGAAGGGTCATACACTTAACGTGTCTCAACGCTAGGATAGATAGGATAATTGTTTTATGAGTTTTTGTTCGGAGTCTCGGATGGGATCCAGGACATCACGAGAGGTTCCGGAATGGTCCGAAGAATAAGATTCATATAAGGCAATGCAGTTTTTAGAGTTCGGAATTATTTCGGGTTAATCGATATTGTACCGGAAGCTTCTAGAACCTTCCGGGGGGACCAACATGGACCCACCTGCCGGGAGGGGGCATGGGCCTATGAAGGAGTGCCCTGGACGCATTGGGCCAGGGGCACAAGGCCCCATAGGGCCCAGCCGGCCAAACCTAGGGCAAGCCCTAGGGGAGCTTCTAGAAGGGGGGGAAACTTGCCCCCCACTCCTCCCTCCTTGGCCGCCGGCCCTAGGGCTTGGGGGAGGGGCAAGGGCTGGCCGCCCACCCCTCTATATAAAGAGGGCTGGGGGAGCACCCCTCCCACACCTCCTCCTCAAGCCCTAGCCGCTCTGCTGCCCTCCTCTCTCTCTCCCTCCCGACTGCGTGTAGGCGAAGCCCTGCTGCAGAAACTCTCCACCACTTGCACCGCGCCGTCGCGTTGTAGATCCAATCCGTCTCTCCACCATACTTGCTGGACCAAGGAAGGAGGAGACGTCGAGGTGCCGCACGTGTGGATCTCTCGGAGGCATCGCCACTTGCGGTGTTAGATCGGATCGGATCGGATCGCGAGGAGGAGAAGCGAGTACGACTACATCACCCACGTTCCGACGAACGTTCCGCTATGCGAATCTTCAAGGGTATGAAGATCTCATCTATTCCCCCTCGTTGTTTGCATCTCCTAGATTAGATCTTGGCTTTCCCGTTCGCATTCGTAGAATTTTTTTGATTTACTATGCTGTGGAACCCTTCAGAAGAACTAGCCGTGCCAACCTTGTCTGGGAGGTAGCCCATGCCTCACCGCCCCCTCTCGACCAGCCCAGCCTCGCAGACAGTGACCAAAACCTCCAGGAACGCCGCGCCCGTGCCCCTGTAAACCTTGCCGAGCATGCGCTAGAGCGCCACCCTCGACACACGCCCATAGACCGCGCGCCGCCCTCGCCGCGTGCATACGCCAGACATCCCCGTTCGCCGCCCCATGCCTCACAGCCACCGCTCGCTGTCGAAGACGCCGCCTCTGCCGCACAGAGCATCGCATGTTCCAGACCGTTTGCCACCGCCCCTACATGCGCATTAAAGCCATAGAGCATCACCAGGAGACCACCGATCGATCGCCACCGTCGGCCATGCCTCTAGCAGCCCGTAGCCATGTCGCCACCGTCCCCTGCCCATCCCGTTCCGTCTCGTCGTCGAGACTATAAATAGAGGCCTCCCCCACTCAAACTCTTCACACCATCTCACTCCCCTCTCCTCACTGATTGTTCCACCCCGTTCCCGGAGCAGGGTGAGCAGCGCATCGCCGGAATTGCGCCGGAGTAGGCCGCCTCTAGAGAAGAAGGGCGGCGTCGATTTCGTCCACCCCAGGAGAAGCTGCCGGTACCAGGAGGTTCGCTGTCATCGACTTTGTCGTTCGCCTGCATCGCCGACCCTCGACTGATCCCCATTGAGCCTCCCACGACCCACATTGCGCCCCTAGGGTTCGAGCTCGTCGGTGACTAGTTCATCGTCGACGACGACCCTTAGCCGTTGATCTTACTTCTAATCCAACACACCACGTTGCCCCGTACCGCTTCGCACCCCCCTGTCTCACTGACGCGTGGGGACAACAACTTAACCAGCCCACGTAAGTGTTGTGCGTAGCAGGCTGGCCCATTATCGTTTCACGCGCAGCCCAGTCATTTGAATTTAATTTTTTCCATTTTAATTCAAACACAGTTCTGTACCTAGTTTCAAAAATCAACCCAACTTGATTCAGTGAACCAAATTGAATGAAACCAATTTTGTTAGAAAGATATTGAAATGCTTAATCTAAGCCCGTTGGATTCAAATCATTTGAATCTATAGATCAACCTTGGTAAAAATAACAAGGAAGAACCTTTTCTACATTCAAACATTTTTCAAATTTAAACCATAATATATTTTGAGTTGATTCCAACTCTCAAAAATCACATTTGATCATACCTTTCAGAATATATAAAAACATTTGGGTTTACTTACAGAAATAATGTTCAAGTAATAAGAGAGTGCCATGATCCCATGTAATTAAAATAAAAGGTTAAATCTTATTAAATTGTGACACCACTTTAAATCACATTCCCATGTACTGAAATGTGTGGTGATGACATGTTTCAACATGATCCCATGTTTGGTTTGGAGAATATTAAATCTTAATTAGTTTTTCAATGAGTAGAAATTACTTTTCTAAAAATAAAAGAAAGAAAACCAAGCTTTAATCTTGTAATGTTAGTGATGATGCTAGATCATCTATAGGACCCTTTTGTGTGATGATTGAAAATAGTTAAGTATTGTTTGGTGATTGTGTACCTCGTATTTATTCATAGACGCTAGTACCGACCAAGGATACGAGGAGGAAGGAGGATACTACGAAGAAGAAGCCGAGGAGAACTTCAACCACTGCTCTGCACAAGGCAAGCTAACACTTGCAAGATACTCTACTTTAGCAAGCCTTACTAATCAAGTTGACCTATGCAAGCAAATACTTGCTTGTTACCATGCCAACTATATGCCCTAAGCATATGTGATCATACCCACTTGATAACCCCATTCCTAGTTTTACTTACAAGCTTTATACTTTATTTTCTTTATCAAAGCTAGTACTTAGAGCTTACTTAAGTCAATTGTAGATACTAGAAAGATAATTGAAGGTTGCATAAAGAGCATAAAACTTGGCCTAAGCTACATAATCTTTATGTCATCTTAAGGCATGAGACTGAACTTAGTTAAACTCCACTAGTTTACCACCCCTTATTAGTACTTACCCCCACTTGTAGATGCTAGTGCTAAACATAAAACTTGATCAAATTTAGATGGGAATACTTGGTGGAAAAATGGTTATGAAAAACCTTGGAATGATGGATCATTCTATTGAAATGTTTTGGACATGTGTTTCCGAACACCAGATGATTTATGGAGATGAAAATGTTGAGGCAGGAGCCTTAGCCCTTTATAAAACTGATGGTTGTATGGATGCGATACCATTCCAATTTTACCGTATAACCACAATACCCGAGAATTGGTTCCCTCATGGCCAAGGTCTGAGCTGTGGCTACCTTGTGAAGATTGTCCACCTGTGCAGTACCCAAGATGACAGTTGGTCATGGTTGGGAGGCCAAACTCACAGGAGAGGTGCTTATACTAGGGCGTGTAATTGAAAGGTCAGGATTGATTATCCGCATACTGAGTATGGTGAATTCAGGATTTGTTCCTGACGGATGTATCGAATGTTGTGGTGAAAGTGTACAATCTCTGCAGAGTGTCAAACTATTCGAATAGCCGCGTCTACGGTTATGGACAGTTGGAGTGGCCATACTGTTCACCCGTCAGATGTTTTCAAAATGACATGTGAAATGGATTGAGATTTTGACTTGACCACAACAGAGTTGTGATATGAAATTCAAGTTCCCACTTAGGTGTTATAAAACTTCAACTAGCTTTCTTCATTTATGAACTTAGTAGAGGTAAATATGGCTTTTGCAAAACAACCCTAGAGCTTAGTGTCCTATTACAAAACCCCCCTTCACTTGTTAGTAGTAGTTTGCGAGTACTTAAAGAGTACTCATGGCTTTGTCCCTGGCTATTCCCGTGGCCAGACTATGAAGAGGAGTACCTGGAGGATGGACCCCAGGAAGGTTACGACAACTAGGATCATCTCCCATCGTCAGCATTTCCTGTGACCCCGAAGATGGAGCTTCGCCTACGCTAGCTTTATTATTACGTATTTCCGCTGCTTGAGTTGTATTAAGAACTGGATCATGAGATCCTTATTTGTGTAAGACCTTATGTATGATTTTTAATGGATGATGTACTATGGTATCCAATTCTGTTATGTCTCACAAAAATGGTAATCCTGGGATTGCGATGTATGGCATAACAGGCATCTGGGATTAAAAATCCGGGCGTTGACAAGTTGGTATCAGAGCCATCCTGACCATAGGAGACCCTAGTTAGACTGGACGTTTGAATCAAAAACTTAGTTTCAAAACCAAAGAAAGCAAATATTTACAAAAACTTATTCCCATTCTTATCACTTTGATTCTTTCATGAAAATTCATGTTCCTCAAAAACTCTTGCAAAATACATAAAACTTACTCATCCTATATTCTTATAGATGGACATAAAGTACAGCAAGTTTTATCAGTTGGGGAATGGAGGAGACCTTATCTTTGAGAGAGATTTGGACCAGCTTTCGGAACTTCTGGAGCGTCCGCACCCTGAGTTCTTTGGAGCTTGGCTCAATGATCAAGGAGGAGAAGATCTGCAGTGGCTAATTGTTGCAAGTATCTGAGGAAAGATTGAACCTCCCACCGCTGAGGCAATTCAGTTTACCTTAAGAGAGAACAACTGGCTTGATGGACTTGCCAGGGCCATGCAGGAAGCTCTTGCCCGTCTGTGTGGGCAGGGTATCAAATAGATCAAGGGTACCCGCTTTGAGTTTTTCCCAAGGCGTGATGCTAATGGACAGCCACTGGAAGCCCCATACCACCACGAGCTGAAGGCTCAGTTGGACCACCTTAGATTCATGATGTACGATCGTTAGTAGGAGTTGGATAATTGCCGTGACTACTCCAACCACAAGTCCGCCATCATCAAGACGAAGGATCAGACCATCGCCATGCTAGCGAAGGATCGCAAGTCTCGCCGCAGTCAGCTCGACAAGAAGGAGAGCATCATTGCCCGTCTTTGCCACCGTATCTCGTCTTTGGAGGAGACCATCCATGAGAGAGACATGCAGTTAGAGGAAAGGGAGAATGCCGGAGAAGATCTTCATGGAGACCCCTACTCCTATCTGAGCGATGATGATGATTTTCTGGAGGATCAGGCTATGGATTTCTTCACCGATGAGGATGATTTCGCCTTCATCAATGACGATGAGGATGATGAGGATGACGACTATACCGACTCCGAGGAGTAGTAGCACTTGAGCACTAGCGTAGTGAGTAGTATTTGGTCCCACTGTATCGTAGTTTCCAGAATGGTTCCTAAAACCATCTGTTTACCTTTGTTGTGGTGTGTGTTGTATCGTATGAATGAATGAATGAAAATCAAGTTGCTAGAAAATCTGAGTCAAACTTTAATTTTTTTCAAAGTCCCGAAACCTTAGAAATTTTCCTCTTTTCTCATGATCTATCTCAATCTTCAGATGCCACGCGGAGGAAGTGGTTCATCCCCGGACCCGATGTTGCAGATCCTGCAAATGTTGGTTTCTGACTGCGAAGCTGAAAGATCAGAACATCAAGCCAACCTAGCGACCCTGCAATAGATAGCCCAGCTAGCCCACAACAATCAAGGCCACGGAAATCAGGACAACCATGGATCTAAGCTTAAGAATTTCCAGAACACCAACCCACCTGTTTTCACTAAGTCGGAAGAGCCCCTAGATGCCGACGATTGGCTGTAGACCATGGAAAACAACCTAGAAGTCGCCGGAGTGGAAGCTAACGAGAAAGTTCTGTTCGCCACCCACTATCTAGCTGGAGATGCCAGAGCATGGTGGAATAGCGTTCGTGCAATGACCGGAGGACAGATGATGACCTGGGAGGAATTCAATGTCAAGTTCAGCAGAACCCATGTGCCACCGGGTTTGATCAAGAGGATGAGAGATGAGTTCAGAGAACTAAAGCAAGGGCGGATGACTGTAGTGGAATACCATGACAAATTCTTGTCATTAGCTAGTGTAACATCCCTAAAATCATGATTTCAAAGATTGCATATCATTCATGCATGCATATAGTTTTGAGATCAATTTCAAACCAATTTCAAGAAAAACAGAAGCACATAGTGCTATCATTTTATGTGAGCAAACTTAAATCAAATGACCATCCTCATTTGAGAGCTTAATGTATTAAAACCAAGTTTGTTTGCTTCCTTGTAGATTGGATTGAGTGTGGAATTTGAACAAAATTTTACAAAATAGAAATGGTTTCAAAAACCATTTTCAAACATTTGCAAACCAAGTGCAATGTCCTTGTTATTTTGTTTTTCCAAAAATGACCAAGCCAACTCAAAGTGACCACATGGTTTTATGCCAAGATTTGTGACTATTGCACACTGCAAAAATCCAGAAAAGTTTTGAATTCAATCAGAGTTTGAATTCATTTGAAAACCAATCCAGAAAATCAAAACAGAAAAAGAAAAGGAATAAAAAAAAGGAAAAGGGCCGGCGCCAGGCTTTGGGCCCAACAGTGAAACCAGCCCAGCCAGCCCACCCGGGCCACCTCTCTCTCTCTCTCTCGCACGCGCAGACGCACCCACGCAGTCACTGACGCCCAGACCCCACTTCCTCTCTGCTTATTTCGCTGACAAGCGGGCCCTCTCCACGTCACTCCTTCTTCCCCAAATCTCGCGTGCAGACGCCGTCGCCGCTGGCCGTTGCTACGTTGATTTCTCGGCGTAATTGCCATTGATTCGCTGAGCGTTTCTTGTCGAGCCTCCGCCTACTTAAGCACCTCCCCACTCCGCTCCATTCCCCTCACTCAATTTCATCTCCACGCCACCAGGCTGCTCGCAACTCGCTCGACGCCGCCGCTGTCCCGACAAACTCCGGCAGCAATTCCGGTGAGTCCCGACCGCCCCTATGCCTATGATTCAAACGATTGTGCCCAGCGTGATCTCGTGCATCTTCTGATACTCTTCGCTTGCCTGCTCGTGACCCAGGACGCCGTCCCCGTTCGTGCCCGCAACCGACCGAGCCGCCGCTCAACTCCGGCGACCAATTACGGTAAGCAGAGCGCGCCCCTTGCCCCCTCTTGCATACAAGGTTGTTCGCCACTGTCTTGCGCGTCTCCTAATCCATCTGGTTCGTGCTAGGGCGACACGAAACCTCGGCAACGACTGCGACAGTAACTACCCGACGCCGTGCACAACACCGACGAGCTCCAGCAACCCCTGTCGTGCGCCCCTTGCCAAGCCACCGCCACGTTGAGCTTCGCCTCGTCACTGCGATTCTGGTGAGCACACTCTCCCCTCCCCGAGCGACCTAGAACGCTGGCACTGCCACTGGCAGAGCGCTCCGACGCTCGCCGTCGCCGCGCGCCGCCAGAACTTGGTCATTTGATCAAGAGCCGTTGGATCTAGATCCAACGCACGTAATAGAATCACTTAAGCGAAGCGGTACGTTAGATCTGAGCCGTGCATGTTCACTTAGATCCAACGATCTGCGTCGATCGATCCGCCCGAACCGGTACGGGCCAATAGGAAACAGACGCGTGGCTAGGGTTTAGTTTAAAAACAGAATTTGAATCAGATTTATATCCAAATTTGATTTGCTTGTAACTTTTGATTCCCACGTTAGATTTTAGCAAATTTTATACCGTTGGAATCAGGAAGACAAGCCCTTTCTGTTTATGCAATGTGTTTAGTGTTTAGTTTCTGTTAAAATGACTTTATTTGCATAAACTTGTTTAGGACTATTTTGAGTATAGAAATTGTTTTAGTGTCTAATAAACTTGGTTTAGCAAGTTTTTGACTTGTTTATGATTCAGTACTATGCACTTTCTTGGTTGAGTTTTAAAAATCATCACTTAGCATCTTGCATGCATGCATATATGTATTTTTTTCTTGTATATGACTTGTATGTGATTGTGGCTATATTCTTTGTGTAGACTTTGGTGCTAGTGATTGTGATTGTGAAGAGTGCTACTCTCCCAACTACCAAGGCAAGTGGTACTTCATGAATATGTCTATCCCTATATTTTTATACAAGCATTAGAAATATTTTGCTAAGTTTTGCATGTTACTATTTTGCCAAATGCCATGTTGGGAAATCCTAAGTAGTTGTAGAATTTCTAGGAAATTTCTAAGTTAAGTTACTATCTATGCCATGCTTAGCCTAGCTAGTAGCAAACAAGGGTTGGTAAAATATACATACTATGGTGAAAATATTTCTAAGTCTTTGGACTTATGTTTTTCTTAATAAAACAACTAAGTCAATGAATCACCTGGGTGGAATGTAATTGCTTGGTGGTTTTTGGTTGAGTGGTTACACAAGGCCCATGGCTATGGTTTACCTTGTGTATCACACTTGTGGATTGCCACCCAGGAACAAAGGGATTTTAGTAGCCAAGTGTTGAGAAGCTTCTAGTGCAGCCACTTGGCAATATGGGCTCTGCCTGGATCGCATAGGTTGCTAGAACTTAGCCATTTGGACAGTTGGTGGTAGTGGGAATGATAGGTTGGAGCGCGTCCATTTGGTCTAAGGAAAGGCTTCTGAAAGTTCCTGTCTTGGGAAACCAAGTCTGGTGGGGAAAGTGCACAACCTCTACAGATGGAAAAAAATCTAAGTACTTAGCCAAGTCCATGGCAATGGACAACTTGAGCATCAAGACATGGAAGCCATCAAGAATCTCATCACTCTAACTTCTAAGTAAAAACTTGTGGGTGAACAAGGGTGAAGGACCTCAATGTCTATTGATGGTTTCTTGGGAAAAGTTTTTGACAAAGAAAAACTTAGTGATTTCAACTAATAGGAAAAACCTATTTTGAGCAAAGCAAGCCAAGCTACACTTAGCCAAAATGCATATAGTAATGTAGTCCACCTAAATTTTACTAAGGTATCACTTGCCAATACTATTCCAAAGTATTGACCCACTGTGGCTGTAACTTGTGATGTTGCAGGTTACTCTGATGAGGATTAGGTGTCATGAGTCTACACTCAACATGTTTGCCTGTGGCACATGAAGATGAAGACTTATATTTATTTACTTATTCAAACTCTTGTATTAGGCCTGTGGCCTTGAGTTGTAAAGACTATGTTTATCTCTGGAATGGATCTAATAAATGACCTTTGTATCTGTGTACTTCATCTTAAACTGTGGATGCTAGCAATGATCCAGGGACTAGCATTGCAATCACAGGGATCCTTTTCCTTTACAAAGGAGGGATCTTACAGATGGTATCAGAGCACTGTGTTGCCTGTAGGATTACGACCCTAGGATTGGAAACCACTAAGGAAAAGTTTTCAACTACTTCTACACTTGTCTATTCTTCTCGTAAACTTTTCTAATCTTCTCTCTCATCTCTAATTGTAGATGAACTCCATCAACGATGCCGGAACGAAAGGACCACTCATGACAATGACTTTGGAGTGTGAGACAGAATTCCCCAAGGCTCTCAAGGACCTCATGGTTGCATTAGAGATACAAGGTGCAGCTGTGTACAAAGGTTTTCCAGTGATGGATGAAGGAGTGGAATACTAGTGGGTGCAACTTCACTTGTATAAAAACAAGGAAGACAACCATCAGGAAAAAGGACTCTGCATGTTCACCAATTCAGTGGTGCACCCTACATTCTTTGAATCAGCAAGGGATGCAGCTTGGAAGACCATCAAAGGACTTGGTGATAGAGTCAAGTGCAAAATGCTCAACCTCCAAAATGAACTAAGGAAAGAGAAGGAAAATACCAAAGAGTTGGAAGCTACCAACCAAACCTTAAGAGGAGATATTATAGACTTAGTGATGGAGTCATGTGAGCAAGATAGGCTGATTGCCTCTAGAAACATTGTGTTAGCCAACAGATCCAGTGAGATAGGATTGTAAACGTACTTCGTTAGTTGGACCACCACCTATCACCTTATTTTCCAAAATGTTGCTGAACCTTGGTTGTTGTAATGGTTTCATGTATGCATGACTTGTGTGTTTTGCTTCCCAAGGATATGTATGTGATGTTTTGACTTTTGTTTTATCTTGAATTGTGTTGTTCTAACTTTTCTATCTTATAAATAGATGCCTATTACCATCAGCACTGTTGAGGAGTTCCAGGTTACCCGCTTTGGTCCTCGTATCGTTGAGCTTACCACCTTGCTCAATCTCCCTCTTCCCACCATCATGGTGCATCCCCTCACCAAGTTTGAGAGGAAGGACCTCTGGGGCTTCAAGGTGAACCAGCCCGGACGCCAGACAGAGCCTACTACGGAGGCCATCGTCTTCAAGCTTATGCACGATGACAGGAAGAGAGGCCTTGAGGTAGTGATGCAGGATCTGATAGGACGTCTGCTAGGGCGACACTCCCGACAGGTTAGAGGCACCCACTTTCACGTCTTCGGAAGACGTGATGAGGATGGAGAGTCCATCGACTTCGAGGACGATTCGAGCGGCGCAGCAGAGCCGATATGCCTGTACCTCCAGGACTTAGAGTCTCTCATTAGGCACGTGGACACGGACAGGACCAATGTCATGCTCAGCAACGATGAGCTCCAGGTGCAGCTTCGCGAGAAGGACAAGCTCTTCGCACAGCAGGACGAGATAGTCAAGGAAATGGAGGCGAAGTTCGAGAGCCAGGACAGGAAGTTCAAGAGTCAGGAGAAGCGTGTCCAGGATAACAAGAAGATCCGTTACATGACTAAAGAACTGCAGTCCAAGGACTTCGAGCTAGAGCAGCAGCAGATGGTGATCGAGAGGCTTCATTTCCAGAAGAGGGCTCTCAAGGCCAAGATAGAGTCCTTGACCACTAGCATTGAGGAGAACAAGACCGCGATGGAGAACGCAGGTCTTACCTTTCTCGAGGAGGAGATTGATGCCGATGAGTAGATTTGACTACTCGTTTATCTTTTATTATCATACTTGTTATTTGAGAACTTGTTATTGGACCATCCAACATGTGGATGGCTTGCTACTTGTGTGTTTTACTTTGTGAACTTGTTATCTTGTTGTTGAACTTTTATCTTGTGTTGCATGCTATGTGTTTGCTTATGTGATGTAATGTGCATGAAAACATCTATGGGTATCTCATTCTTATCTCTATTTGAACAAACCACAGATGCCTCCCCGTCGTGTAAACCCCAACCCCAACAACAACATCATCACTCCAGAAATGCAACAAATGATGACTGCTCAAACACAGCTGATGCAGATGATGACAACATTCATCCAGAACCAAAACAATAACAACAACAACAATAACAACAACAATAACAACAACAACAACCCTCCGGGCTTTGATATGCTCACCAGGTTCTTGAGATTGAGGCCAGCTAAGTTCTCAGCGACAACTGATCCCATGGTGGCCAAAGATTGGCTACGCTCAGTAAACAAGGACTTGGTAACCGTGGGCTGCGCGGATGCGGAAAAGGTCAGATTTGCAGCACTTCTGCTGGAAGGGCCAGCCGCCACTTGGTGGGACAACTTCTAGATCACCACTCCCATAGATGAAGTGACATGGGCTATCTTTGAGGATGGCTTTCGCACTGCTCATATCTCATCAGGAGTGATGAGTCTGAAAAAGAAAGAGTTCCACAATCTGAAGCAGCTCCACCGCAGCGTGGCTGAATACATTGAAGAGTTCAACAATCTAGCGCGTTATGCACCAGATGAAGTTGACACTGATGCCAAGAGAAAGGAAAAATTTCTTGAAGGCTTGAATGATGAGCTGAATCTGCAATTGGCTGTAGCATATGTTCCCACTTATCAGTCGCTCTGTGACAAGGCTGCTATTTTGGAGAACAAAATAAAGCAAGTTGAGAGTAGAAAGAGGAAGCACTCCGACAAGCATAGCTCGGGATCGTCTCACAAACGATCTCACTATGATGACAACGGAAGCTTAGGATCCCACGAGCATGGGAAATTCAACAAGCACCACAACCACAACCGTCATGAAAACAAGCATCACCGTAGTCATGACAATGACAAGTACAAGAACCACAAGAGTGGACATAAGAGCCACCATAGTGGTAATGGAAGTGGAAGTGGAAGTCAGCCTGTTAAGAGAGACATCAGTCAGGTTGAATGCTTCAAATGCAAGAAGATGGGGCATTATGCAAATGAGTGCCCTGAAAAGAAAGTTCAAGGACCTATCAAGCCCAATCCTTTCCAGAAAGGACAGGTGAACCACATCAGTGTGGAGGAGGTCTATGAGGAGCCTGATGCTGTTGCTGGTAAGTTCAGACTCAATTCTATTCCAGCATTTGTTCTTTTTGATACTGGAGCATCGCATTCATTCATATCAAAAGCATTTGTTGATAGAAATGGGTTTCCAACTGAAAACATTGGGTGTCCAATAAAAGTTAGTTCTCCGGGTGGAGATATGATAGTAAGTCTTGGATGCCGGGATCTAGTAATAGAGTTTGGAAACCATAAATTTCCAGTGAGTCTGATAATCCTAGATTCCCAAGGACTGGACGTAATATTGGGAATGGATTGGATGGCTAAGTATGAAGGAGTACTGGATTGTGCTAATCGTACTGTTGCACTCACTACCCCGGAAAGAAAGCGGATTAAATTCAAGTCCAACTTTGAATCTAAAGGAAGTAAGCTAAGTTCTCTTAAGGGGGTTAGCATGGACAGTGTGCCAATTGTGAGTGAGTATCCGGATGTGTTTCCGGAAGAATTGCCGGGAATGCCACCTGATAGAGATGTGGAGTTTCTGATAGATTTGGTACCAGGGTATGGACCAATAGCAAAAAGACCTTATAAAATGTCAGTTGATGAACTGAAAGAACTCAAGAAACAACTAGGAGAACAGTTGCAGAAAGGATTTATTCAACCAAGTTCTTCATCTTGGGGAGCCCCAGTTTTGTTTGTGGAGAAGAAAGATAGAAGTCAAAGGTTATGCATAGATTACCGCTCACTCAACGAGGTAACTATCAAGAACAAATATCCTTTGCCTAGAATCAATGACTTATTTGATCAGCTAGAAGGAGCATGTGTGTTCTCAAAGATTGATCTTCGGTCAGCCTATTTTCAACTCAAGATAAGAGAACAAGACATACCTAAAACAACGTTCACCACAAGGTATGGATTGTATGAGTATACCGTAATGCCTTTTGGCTTGACAAATGCTCCAGCATACTTCATGAATATGATGAACAAAGTGTTCATGGAATTCCTTGACAAGTTTGTTGTCGTATTCATCGATGACATCTTAGTCTACTCCAAGAGCAAAGAAGAACATGAAGGACACTTACGATTGATACTTGAGAAATTGAGAGAGCATAAACTTTATGCCAAATTCAGCAAGTGTGAGTTCTGGTTAGAGGAAGTTGGTTTTCTTGGTCACGTTATGACAAAGGATGGTGTAGCAGTTGATCCTGCTAAGGTTTCAGCTGTGACTGAATGGGAATCTCCCAAATCTGTGAAAGAAGTTCGTAGTTTCCTTGGCTTAGCAGGTTACTACATAAGGTTCATTGAGAATTTCTCTAAGGTAGCTAAGCCCATGACTGAATTGTTAAAGAAAGACAAGAAGTTTGCTTGGTCTGAAGGTTGTGAACTCAGCTTTCAGGAATTGAAGAAGAGACTTGTGACAGCACCAGTCTTGTGTCTGCCAGACTTGGAAAAGGATTTCCAAGTATATTGTGATGCATCTCATCAAGGTTTGGGTGCAGTACTTATAAAAGACGGTAAAGTTGTGGCTTATGCCTCGAGACAACTCAAAACTCATGAAGTAAACTATCCTACTCATGATTTAGAGTTAGCCTCTGTCGTCCATGCACTCAAAACATGGAGACACTATCTTTTGGGAAAGCGATGTGAAGTGTTCACATATCACAAAAGTTTGAAGTATATCTCCACTCAGAAGGAAATTAATATGAGACAAAGGAGATGGCTAGAACTTATCAAGGACTATGACTTAAGTTTGCAATACCACCCCGGTAAAGCGAATGTTGTAGAAGATGCTCTAAGTCGTAAGGTATTTGTGAATGGCCTTACCAAAGGAGAATTGCTAGATGATCTGTGCACTCAATTTAGAAAACTCAGATTGGAGATTGTGCCTGAAGGACATCTCATGTCTTTGGATGTTCAACCCACTTTGTTGGACAAGATCAAAGAAGCCCAGAAGATTGATAAAGAAATCGAAGAGATTAAAGAAAAGATTGGCAAAGGAAAAGCCAAAGGGTTCCATGAAGACGAACAAGGTACTTTATGGCATGGGAAACGTATTTGTGTTCCACAAGACCCGGAGTTGCGGAAACTGATTTTGCAGGAAGCACACAACTCACCATATTCTATTCATCCGGGTAACACCAAAATGTACATGGACATGAAAGAAAGATTTTGGTGGAATAATCTCAAGAAGGACATCGCCAAACATATTGCTTTGTGTGATGTGTGTAGTAGAGTGAAAGCGGAGCATCAGAAACCAGCAGGTTTGCTTCAACCATTACCTATTCCTGATTGGAAGTGGGACAAGATTGGTATGGATTTCATTACCGGATTACCAAGGACCAGTTCAGGATATGATTCCATATGGGTAGTAGTGGATCGCCTAACTAAAGTGGCTCATTTCATACCCGTGAAAACAACCTATACGAGTGCTAAGTTAGCCAAAATCTACATGAGTAGAATTGTATGTCTACATGGAGTGCCCAAGAGTATTGTGTCTGATAGGGGAACTCAATTCACTTCCCATTTTTGGAGATAGTTACATGAGTCATTGGGAACGAGGTTGGAATTTAGTACTGCTTTTCATCCTCAAACCGATGGACAAACAGAAAGGACTAATTAGATTCTCAAAGACATGTTGAGGGCATGTGCCCTAGACTATGGAGCCAGTTGGGATGAAAGTCTGCCTTACGCAGAATTTTCTTATAATAACAGCTATCAAGCCAGCATTGATATGGCACCGTTTGAGTTTCTCTATGGAAGAAAATGTACCACCCCATTGTTATGGAATGGTGTGGGAGAAAGAAGTTTATTCGGGCCAGATCTTATCAAATAAGCCGAAGAGAAGGTCAAATTGGTTAAGGACAGGTTGAAGATAGCACAGTCCCGATAGAAAAGGTACGCATATCCTAAGCGTAGAGAAGTCACCTACGAAGTTGGTGATAGAGCCTATCTTAGAGTGTCACCACTTCGTGGAGTGAAAAGGTTCGGAGTCAAAGGAAAATTGGCACCAAGATATGTTGGGCCATTCAGGATTTTGAGTCGCAAAGGAGAAGTTGCCTATGAAATTGAATTGCCTGAATCTCTGTCAGCTGTCCATAATGTGTTTCATGTGAGTCAGCTTAAGAAATGTCACCCAGAAATGGAAGAAACTTCTTTGAAGGATACTATACCTTTGGAAGAAGTTCAACTAGAAAGTGATCTCACTTATGAAGAGAAACCTATCAAGATTCTGGAGACTGCAGAAAGAGTCACAAGGACTAAGACTATCAAGTTCTGCAAAGTGTAGTGGAATCATCATTCCGAAGAGGAAGCAACGTGGGAAAGAGAAGATGATCTTCGGAAAGACCACCCTCACCTATTTGCTAGCCAATACGAATCTCGAGGGCGAGATTCACCTTAAGGGGGTTAGATTTGTAACATCCCTAAAATCATGATTTCAAAGATTGCATATCATTCATGCATGCATATAGTTTTGAGATCAATTTCAAACCAATTTCAAGAAAAACAGAAGCACATAGTGCTATCATTTTATGTGAGCAAACTTAAATCAAATGACCATCCTCATTTGAGAGCTTAATGTATTAAAACCAAGTTTGTTTGCTTCCTTGTAGATTGGATTGAGTGTGGAATTTGAACAAAATTTTACAAAATAGAAATGGTTTCAAAAACCATTTTCAAACATTTGCAAACCAAGTGCAATGTCCTTGTTATTTTGTTTTTCCAAAAATGACCAAGCCAACTCAAAGTGACCACATGGTTTTATGCCAAGATTTGTGACTATTGCACACTGCAAAAATCCAGAAAAGTTTTGAATTCAATTGAAAACCAATCTAGAAAATCAAAACAGAAAAAGAAAAGGAATAAAGAAAAGGAAAAGGGCCGGCGCCAGGCTTTGGGCCCAACAGTGAAACCAGCCCAGCCAGCCCACCCGGGCCACCTCTCTCTCTCTCTCTCTCGCACGCGCAGACGCACCCACGCAGTCACTGACGCCCAGACCCCACTTCCTCTCTGCTTATTTCACTGACAAGCGGGCCCTCTCCACGTCACTCCTTCTTCCCCAAATCTCGCGCACAGACGCCGTCGCCGCTGGCCGTTGCTGCGTTGATTTCTCGGTGTAATTGCCATTGATTCGCTGAGCGTTTCTTGTCGAGCCTCCGACTACTTAAGCACCTCCCCACTCCGCTCCATTCCCCTCACTCAATTTCATCTCCACGCCACCAGGCTGCTCGCAACTCGCTCGACGCCGCCGCTGTCCCGACGAACTCCGGCAGCAATTCTGGTGAGTCCCGACCGCCCCTATGCCTATGATTCAAACGATTGTTCCCAGCGTGATCTCGTGCATCTTCTGATACTCTTCGCTTGCCTGCTCGTGACCCAGGACGCCGTCCCTGTTCGTGCCCGCAACCGACCGAGCCGCCGCTCAACTCCGGCGACCAATTATGGTAAGCAGAGCGCGCCCCTTGCCCCCTCTTGCATACGAGGTTGTTCGCCACTGTCTTGCGCGTCTCCTAATCCATCTGGTTCGTGCTAGGGCGACGCGAAACCTCGGCAATGACTGTGACAGTAACTACCCGACGCCGTGCACAACACCGACGAGCTCCAGCAGCCCCTGTCGTGCGCCCCTTGCCAAGCCACCGCCACGTTGAGCTTCGCCTCGTCACTGCGATTCTGGTGAGCACACTCTCCCCTCCCCGAGCGACCTAGAACGCCGACACCGCCACTGGCAGAGCGCTCCGACGCTCGCCGTCGCCGCGCGCCGCCAGAACTTGGTCGTTTGATCAAGAGCCGTTGGATCTAGATCCAACGCGCGTAATAGAATCACTTAAGCGAAGCGGTACGTTAGATCTGAGCCGTGCATGTTCACTTAGATCCAACGATCTGCGTCGATCGATCCGCTCGAACCGGTACAGGCCAATAGGAAACAGACGCGTGGCTAGGGTTTAGTTTAAAAACAGAATTTGAATCAGATTTATATCCAAATTTGATTTGCTTGTAACTTTTGATTCCCACGTTAGATTTTAGCAAATTTTATACCGTTGGAATCAGGAAGACAAGCCCTTTATGTTTATGCAATGTTTTTAGTGTTTAGTTTCTATTAAAATGACTTTATTTTCATAAACTTGTTTAGGACTATTTTGAGTATAGAAATTGTTTAGGAAATTGTTTTAGTGTCTAATAAACTTGGTTTAGCAAGTTTTTGACTTGTTTATGATTCAGTACTATGCACTTGCTTGGTTGAGTTTTAAAAATCATCACTTAGCATCTTGCATGCATGCATATATGTATTTTTTCTTGTATATGACTTGTATGTGATTGTGGCTATATTCTTTGTGTAGACTTTGGTGCTAGTGATTGTGATTGTGAAGAGTGCTACTCTCCCAACTACCAAGGCAAGTGGTACTTCATGAATATGTCTATCCCTATATTTTTATACAAGCATTAGAAATATTTTGCTAAGTCTTGCATGTTACTATTTTGCCAAATGCCATGTTGGGAAATCCTAAGTAGTTGTAGAATTTCTAGGAAATTTCTAAGTTAAGTTACTATCTATGCCATGCTTAGCCTAGCTAGTAGCAAACAAGGGTTGGTAAAATATACATACTATGGTGAAAATATATCTAAGTCTTTGGACTTATGTTTTTCTTAATAAAACAACTAAGTCAATGAATCACCTGGGTGGAATGGTAATTGCTTGGTGGTTTTTGGTTGAGTGGTTACACAAGGCCCATGGCTAGTTGGATAGTTGGTGGTAGTGGGAATGATAGGTTGGAGTGCGTCCATTTGGTCTAAGGAAAGGCTTCTGAAAGGTCCTGTCTTGGGAAACCAAGTCTGGTGGGGAAAATGCACAACCTCTACAGATGGAAAAAAATCTAAGTACATAGCCAAGTCCATGACAATGGACAACTTGAGCATCAAGACATGGAAGCCATCAAGAATCTCATCACTCCAACTTCTAAGTAAAAACTTGTGGGTGAACAAGGGTGAAGGACCTCAATGTCTATTGATGGTTTCTTGGGAAAAGATTTTGACAAAGAAAAACTTAGTGATTTCAACTAATAGGAAAAACCTATTTTGAGCAAAGCAAGCCAAGCTACACTTAGCCAAAATGCATATAGTAATGTAGTCCACCTAAATTTTACTAAGGTATCACTTGCCAATACTATTCCAAAGTATTGACCCACTGTGGCTGTAACTTGTGATGTTGCAGGTTACTCTGATGAGGATTAGGTGTCATGAGTCTACACTCAACATGTTTGCCTGTGGCACATGAAGATGAAGACTTATATTTATTTACTTATTCAAACTCTTGTATTAGGCCTGTGGCCTTGAGTTGTAAAGACTATGTTTATCTCTGGAATGGATGTAATAAATGACCTTTGTATCTGTGTACTTCATCTTAAACTGTGGATGCTAGCAATGATCCAGGGACTAGCATTGCAATCACAGGGATCCTTTTCCTTTACAAAGGAGGGATCTTACAGCTAGGTATGCCTCGGATGAGATCGACACCGAAGCCAAGAAGAAAGAGAGATTCCTGAATGGTTTGCACGATGAGATGCAGACAGTGTTAGTCAATATCCCCTTTGCTGATATTGAAGCCCTTGTCAACTATGCCATCCAGATGGAAGGAAAGATCAACCAAGCCAACGAGAACCGCAAGTGTCGCATGATGCATCAGCCAGGAACCCATCAGATCCCAAAGTATCGCCCTAACCCATCTCCAGGATTTGCCCCGAGAACCAACAGACCCCCGATGAACCGTCCGACCTATCCCAACCGTGGAAACCCTAGGCCCGGAGGAAATCACAATAACCCCGGCAACTCTAGCAATTTCAACCGTGCCCCACCCAAGTTCAACAACAACGATGCTACCGCCAAAACAAACACTGCCCCGAGGACTGGAAGCAATGATGTGCCTGTTACAGCAAAGGACAAGTCGCAGGTAACTTGTTATGACTGTGGAAATAAGGGTCACTAGTCCAACGTCTGCCCCAACAAGAAGAATGCCACAGCCCCCAATACCAATGCCCTAGCTCAGCAGCAGCGTCATGTTCAGCTAGGAAGAAGGTTTGCCCCAGGGAATTCTCTCAACCGCAACGGCCGTCTTTTTCTCATGCATGCTGAAGAATCTCAGGAAGCACCAGACATCGTACTGGGTATATTTTCTGTTAATTCAGTACTTGCTCGAGTGTTGTTTGATTCTGGTGCATCGCATTCATTTTTCACCGAAGAATTTGCCTGCACTAGTAAGATTCAACCAACCAATCTGAAGCATGTTATGATTGTTCAAATCCCCGGTTCAACCACCAAGGCTAGGGAAATTTGCAAAGTCGTCCCTATCCGAATCCATGGCATAGATTTTTATGCTAACCTGATAGTACTCGGAACTAAAGGTTTGGAAGTAGTACTAGGAATGGATTGGATGTCCAAACATAAAGGATTGATTGACTGTGCCAAGAAAGCCATCATCATGACCAGTACAGCTGGAATATCAGACGAGCATATATCTGAAACCTTACCTCGTTAATTCAAGTGCAACAAGAGTATAGCCCAACCTACCATTGACCAAGTCCGGATAGTCTACGAATACCCCGATGTATTTCTAGATGTTTTGCCCGGTATGCCCCCAGATCGGGATATCGAGTTTATCATCGAACTAATCCCCGGAACAGGACCCATAGCCAAGAGACCCTATAGTATGAACCCGTCTGAACTAGCAGAACTAAAGAAGCAACTGGATTCCATGTTGGAAATTGGATTAATTCAACCAAGTGCGTCACCATGGAGATCACATGTTTTGTTTGTGGACAAGAAAGATGGAGGTAACCGTTTGTGTACGGATTATCAGAAGTTGAATGAGGTCACCATCAAAAACAAGTACCCGTTGCCCAAGATAGAAAATTTGTTTGATCAGTTGACCGGTGCCAAAGTGTTTTCTAAGATTGATCTTAGGACTGGCTATCATCAACTAAAGATTCGTGCAGAGGATATCCCAAAGACTGCCTTTACCACCAGATATGGATTATACGAGTATACCGTTATGTCTTTTGGATTAACCAATGCCCCCGCTTATTTCATGAATCTCATGAATAAGATTTTTATGGACTTCTTGGATAAGTTTGTCGTTGTACTTATCGATGACATTGTGATTTATTCCAAATCAGAAGAAGAACATGAGCTACACCTAAGGACCATTCTTGGAACCCTTAGAGAGCATCAGTTGTATGCCAAGTTTAGAAAATGTGAATTCTGGTTACAGGAGGTAGGATTCCTCGGTCACATTGTATCAGCCGGAGGAATTGCCGTTGACCCTGCAAAAGTGAAAGATGTCAAAGATTGGCAAGCCCCAACCACCCAAACCCAAGTTCATGCATTTCTCGGATTGGCGGGATACTACCGCAAGTTCGTAGAAGGATTCTCGAGTATCGCCAGACCCATGACCCAATTGCTGAAGAAGGATAAGAAGTTTGAATGGACCGACAAATGTGAAGCGAGTTTTCAAGAACTCAAGAGGAGATTGATTTCAGCCCCAATCTTAATCATGCCGGATATCACGAAGCCCTTCGACGTGTATTGTGATGCATCCAAGATCGGTCTCGGATGTGTGCTAATGCAAGAAGGCAAAGTTATATCTTATCTATATCGACAACTAAAATAACATGAGCAAAATTACCCAACCCATGACCTCGAACTCGCAGCCGTAGTTCTAACCCTAAAGACATGGAGGCATTACCTCATGGGAAACCGTTGTGATATTTATTCGAATCACAAGAGCCTGAAGTATATATTCACTCAGAAGGAGCTGAATATGAGACAGAGAAGATGGATTGATCTAATCAAGGATTATGATCTGGACATTCACTATCACCCCGGTAAAGCCAATGTGGTAGCAGATGCCCTTAGCATATTGCCGTGCCGCTTGAACTCCATGATCTTGAAGGAGCAACCAAGCTTGCACAAAGAGATGGAAGATTTTCGAATAGAATTAGTAAGTGAAGGATTTTTGTCTAGCATAGAACTTCAACCCACTTGGATCAGCCAGATCAAAGAGGCGCAGAAAGGAAATGCTAGTATTGACGGAATCAAGCGTCGTATCGGTACATGCAAAGTACCCGGATTCACCAAAGACGAAGAAGGAGTTCTGTGGTACAAAGGACGCCTTTGTGTACCAGCAGATTCTGAGTTGAAAGAAGTGATTATCAAGGAAGCTCATGATACTATTTATTCTATCCACCCCGGAGGAACTAAGATGTATCAAGATTTGAAAGAGCAATTTTGGTGGCATAAGATGAAGAGAGAAATCGGAAGCTATATCGCCAAGTGTGATATATGTCAGCGAGTCAAGGCAGGACATCAAAGACCCGCTGGATTGTTGCAACCCTTACAGATTCCGGAATGGAAATGGGATTCCGTTGGAATGGACTTTATCATCGGATTGCTTACTTCTAGTAGGGGAAATGACTCTACCTGGGTCATAGTGGATAGATTGTCCAAAGTCGCCCATTTCTTACCCGTCAAGACCACATATTAGAGTTCGAAGCTAGCGGAGTTATACATCGCTAGAATCGTTAGTTTGCATGGAGTCCCCAAGAACATCGTATCAGATCGAGGAACTCAGTTTACCTCGAGATTCTGGAAGAAAGTTCAAGAAGGTTTAGGAACCCGCCTAGATTTTAGCACCGCATATCACCCTCAGACCGATGGAAAACGGAGCGAGTAAATCAAATACTCGAAGATATGCTGAGAGCATGTGTGTTAGAATATGGATCTAAGTGGGAAGACTGTCTGCCGTTTGCAGAATTTTCGTACAACAACAGTTATCAAGCTAGTTTGCAAATGGCCCCATTTGAATTCATGTACGGAAGGAAGTGTCGCACCCCTTTGAACTGGTCGGAAGTAGGAGAGAGTCAGATTTTTGGACCCGATATCCTACGAGAAGCAGAAGAGAAGGTTCACAAGATTCGTGAGCACCTCAAGACAGCCCAGTCCAGACAAAAGAGTTACGCCGACAAGAGACGTGGAGACCTCGCTTTCAACATAGGAGATTTTGTGTATCTGAAAGTGTCACCATTGAAAGGAATGCAGCGTTTCCAGCTGAAAGGAAAGTTAGCCCCTAGATATATCGGACCTTTCAAAATTCTGAACCGTCGAGGAGAAGTGTCGTATCAATTGGAACTACCCGAAGAGATGTCAGCGGTGCACAATGTGTTCCATATCTCATTACTTCGCAAGTGCCTCGATGTTCCGGAGAAGACGGAAGTGTTCAAGAATATCGATCACCAGACCATAGAGATCAACGATGACCTGACCTATCCCGAAGTACCCATCCGTATGTTGGAAGAAGCCTTCAGAACTACCCGAACCCGAAGCATCAAGTTTCTCAAGATTCAGTGTAGCAATCACACAGAAGAGGAAGCTACCTGGGAGCGCGAAGATCACATCAGGACGGATTTTCCTCATCTCTTCAAATCCTAGGTAATCTTTTCGTCCTTTTTCAAATCTCGGGACGAGATTTTGTTTAAGGGGGGAAGGTTTGTAACATCCCAAAAATATTAAACTAGAATCATCAAACTCTAATCATCAAAAATTAGGATTAACAAAAACTTTTCTAAATAAAAATATGAAAGCATGCATGTGTGTATGCATCCCATTTTGAATTCTTTTGAATTACCTTGCTTGTGTGTTTCTTTGCTTGTAAAAGGATTCTTAGGTAAAATAAACATCATCTAAATAATCCCCACACTTTTCCCAAAGACAAATAAATCAAAACAAACAAAACAAGGGAATGGTCATTTTGGCCAATTTAACTCCCATGCCTACTTTGGCCGTCTCTAACTTTCAGAACTTAACAGAAACTTGTTTGGATCTTTGACCCCTTGATAGTACTCATAACAAAGTATCAAGGCCCAGTTTGTGATCATCCAAAAACATTTGAATGCATATTTTAAAGGACAGTTCAAAATTGAATCTTTAACATATGAGAAGATCCCACTTTTTCAAAAACCACTCAAACAAGATCAACTTTCAAAACCCAAGCATCTACAGAATCACCAGCACATGCCTAGCACACCCACCAAAAATCTTTTCAAAATTCAAAACTTGAATTCATGCGGCCATTTCATCAAACACCTTGCAGATGCAAATCAAATAAAATCCAAACACTATTTGGAGCAGTGGTTTGAGCCTAACTTATTCCCTCTCTGGTTACACTAGCCTCAGTAGATCATCTAGCAAACTTAACTAAGCCTTAGCCCCACTGTAAGCTTGGAAATGTCATCAATGGTGAACAGCCGAAGCCACCCATGTCACCCCAGTGTGGACAGCAAGCTAGGAGAAGAACTAGCCATGCCAACCTTGTCTGAGAGGTATCCCATGCCTCACCGCCCCCTCTCGACCTGTCAACACCCGGATTTTTAATCCTAGATGCCTGTTATGCCATACATCGCAATCCCAGGATTACCATTTTTGCGAGACATAACAGAACTGGATACCACAGTACATCATCCATTACAAACCATACATAAGGTCTTACACAAATAAGGATCTCATGATCCAGTTCTTAATACAATTCAAGCAGCAGAATACGTAATAATAATGGTAGCGTAGGCGAAGCTCCATCTTCAGGGTCACAGGCAATGCTAATGATGGGAGATGATCCTAGTTGTCGTAACCTAACTGGGGTCCATCCTCCAGGTACTCCTCTTCATGGTCTGGCCACGGGAATAGCCAGGGACAAAGCCATGCGTACTCTTTAAGTACTCGCAAACTAATACTAACAAGTGAGGGGGGTTTTTGTAGTAGGACACTAGGCTCTAGGGTTGTTTTGCAAAAAGCCAGATTTACATCTACTAAGTTTAGAAACAAAGAATGCTAGTTGAAATTTTATAACACCTCAGTGGGAACTTATAATTCATATCACAACTCTGTGTAGTCAAGTCAAAATCTCAATCCATTTCATAAGTCATTTTGAAAACATCTAATGGGGGAACAGTATGGCCACTCCAACTGTCCATAACCGCGGACGTGGCTATTCGAATAGTTTGACACTCTAGAGAGATGGTACACTTTCACCACAACATTCGATACATCCGGTAGGAACAAATCCTGAAGTCACCATACTCAGTATGCGGATAATCAATCCTAACCTTTCAATTACACGTCCTAGTATAAGCACCTCTCCTGTGAGTTTGGCCTCCCAACCATGACCAACTTTCATCTTGGGTACTGCACAGGTGGACAATCTTCACAAGGTATCCTCAGCTCAGACCTTGGCCGTGAGGGAACTAATACTAAGGTATATAAGTTTCCAGTCAAGCCCTACCCAATTCTCGGGTATTGTGGTTGTACGGTAAAATTGGAATGGTATCGCATCCAGACAACCATCAGTTTTATAAAGGGCTAAGGCTCATGCCTCAACAGTTTCATCATCAAAATCATCTGGTGTTCGGAAACACATGTCAAAACATCTCAATAGAATGATCCATCATTCCAAGGTTTTCATAACCATTTTTCCACCAAGTATTCCCATCTAAAGTTGATCAAGTTTTATGCTTAGCACTAGCATCTACAAGTGGGGGTAAGTACTAATGAGGGGTGGTAAACTAGTGGAGTTTAGCTAAGCGCAATCTCATGCCTTAGGATGACATAAAGATTATCTAGCTTAGGCCAAATTTTATGCTCTTTATGCAACCTTCAATTATCTTTCTAGAATCTACCAATTACTCAAGTAAGAGCTTCGATAAAGAAATAAAGTATAAAGCTTGTAAGTAAAACTAGGATGGGGTTATCAAATGGATATGATCATATATGCTTAAGGCATATAGTTGGCATGGTTGCAAGCAAGTATTTGCTTGCATAGGTCAACTTGATTAGTAAGGCTTGCATAAGTATAGTATCTTGCAAGTGTTAGCTTGCACTTTAACTAGTAGTATTAGGCTTGCCTTGTGCAGAGCAGTGGTTGAAGTTCTCCTCGGCTTCTTCGTAGTATCCTCCTTCCTCCTCGTATCCTTGGTCGGTACTAGCGTCTATGAATAAATACGAGGTACACAATCACCAAACAATACTTAACTACTTACAATCATCACACAAAAGGGTCCTATAGATGATCTAGCATCATCACTAATATTTACAAGGTTAAAGCTTGGTTCAATTCCTTTTATTTTAGAAAAGTAATTTCTACTCATTGAAAAACTACTTAAGGTTTAATATTCTCCAAACCAAACATGGGATCATGTTGACACATGTCATCACCACATATTTTAGTCCATGGGAATGTGATTTAAAATGGTGTCACAATTTAATAAGATTTAACCTTTTATTTCAATTAAATAAAGTGACTAGAAATGCCTATGTGGCATTCTTTTATTACTTGAACAATATTTTCTGTAAGTAAACCTATATGTTTTATATATATTCTGAAAGGTATGATCAAATGTAATTTTTGAGAGTTGGAATCAACTCAAAAGCTATTATAGTTTAAATTTGAAAAATGTTTGAATGCAGAAAAGCTTATGCCTTGTTATTTTTACCAAGGGTGATCTAAAGATCCAATGATTTGAATCCAAACAGTTTGGATTAAGAATTTCAAAGCCTTTATAAGAAAATTTGTTTCATTCAATTTGGTTCACTAAATCGAGCTGGGTTGATTTTTGAAACTAGGTACAGAACTATGTTTAAAATAAAATGGAAAAAGTTAAATTCAAACGACTGGACTGCGCGGGAAATGATACTGGGCCGGCCTGCTAAGCACAGCGCTTACGCGGGCTGGTTAAGTTGCTGTCCCCACGCGTCAGTGAGACGAGGGGGTGCGAAGCGGTACGGGGCAATGTGAGTCGTAGGATCTTGTTCTAATCTAACGACCCTGGTTCATAGTCCACGTCGGGCGGCGCCGACGAGACAGAAACCTAACGCGGCAGGTAGGGGTTGTCGGGGGCTCACCGGGGCTAAGGCGAGGGTCGGCGATGCGGGCGAACGATGAAGTCGACGACGGCGAACCTCCTGGTACCGGCAGCTTCTCTTGGGGCGGCTCCAGTCGCTGGCTCCCTTCTTCTCCAGCAGCGGCGGCTCCAGCCAAATTCCGGCGATGTGCTGCTCGCCTTGCTCCGGGAACGGGGTGGAACGATTAGTGAGGAGTGGGGAGTGAGATGGTGTGCTCAATTCGCCTGGGGGTGGCCTCTATTTATAGTGGCGAGATGGTACCGACGGGGCGCAAGCTGAGATCGTCATGGTCGACAGCACAAAGGGCTATCGGCGTGGGCAACGGTAGGGGGCGGTGCGGTGCTCCCTGGCGAAGCTCAACGACGTGGTGGCGAGGCGTGGGGCGGTGCGGATCGGTCGGAACGCGGCAGTGCTCTACGCGTGCCTGACGGAAGTTTTTATAGCGCACAGCGTGCGTGGTCTGCGCGACAGCGAACGAGCGTGTCTGCGGGGTTGCTGGGACGGTGGTGATCATGTATGCACGCGGCGAGGGCGGCGCGTGGTCTGTGGGCGTCTGTCGAGCGTGGCGCACGGGGCACGCTCTCGGCATGGTTGCTGGCGAGCTTGGCATGGTCTGTGCGTGTGGTCCAGGGGCTGGCAAGGTTCAAGCGCTGGACAGGGAGTGGCGGTGGGGTGTTAGCTTGCTCCCAGACATGTTGGCTAGGCTTGGTGCTTCTCCTATCTCGCTGTCGACATGTGGGTGGCAAGGGTGCACTCGGCCTGCTCACCATTGATGACAAGGGCTAGCTTACAGTAGTGCTAGAGATTAGTTTAGGTTGTTAGATGATCTACTAAGGCTAGTGGTGTCCAGAGAGGGAACAATTTAGGCAAGGATCACTGCTCACAATAGTGTTTGGATTTTGTTTGATTTGAATCAGTAAGGTGTTTGATGAAATGGCCGCAAGAATTCAATTTTTGAATTTTTAAAATATTTTTGGTGGGTGTGCTAGGTTGGTGCTGGTGAGTCTGCAGATGCTTGGGTTTTGAAAGTTGAGCTTGTTTGAGTGGTTTTTGAAAAACTGGGATCTTCCCATATGATATAGATTCAATTTTAAACTATCCTTTAAACTATGCATTTGAATGTTTCTGGATGATCACAAAGTGGGACTTGATACTTTGTTATGAGTACTATCAAGGGGTGCAAAGATCCAAACAAGTTTATGTTAAGTTCTGAAAGTTTGAGACAGCCAAAGTAGGCATGGGAGTTAAATTGGTCAAAATGACCATTTACTCATTTTGTTTGTTTTGATTTATTTGTCTTTGGGAAAAGTTTGGGAATTATTTAGATGATGTTTATTTCACCTAAGAAACATTTTACAAGCAAAGAAATACATAGACAAGGCAATTCAAAAGAATTCAAAATGGGATGCATACACACATGAATGCTTTCTCATTTTATTTTAGAGAAGTTTTTATTAACCCTAAATTTGATGATTAGAGTTTGATGATCCAAGTTTAGTATTTTTGGGATGTTACAAACCTTCCCCCTTAAACAAAATCTCGTCCCAAGATTTTAAAAAGGACGAAAAGATTACCTAGGATTTGAAGAGATCGGGAAACTCCGTCCTGATGTGATCTTCGCGCTCCCAGGTAGCTTCCTCTTCGGTGTGGTTGCTCCACTGAATCTTGAGAAACTTGATGCTTCGGGTTCTGGTGGTTCGGAAAGCTTCTTCCAAAATACGGATGGGTACTTCGGGATAGGTCAGGTCATCGTTGATCTCTATGGTACGGTGATCGATATTCTTGAACACTTCGGTCTTCTCTAGAACTTCGAGGCACTTGCGAAGTAATGAGATATGGAACACATTGTGCACGACTGACATCTCTTCGGGAAGTTCCAATTGATATGACACTTCTCCTGGACGGTTCAGAATGTTGAAAGGTCCGATATATCTGGGGGCTAACTTTCCTTTGAGTTGGAAACGCTGCATTCCCTTTAATGGCGACACTTTTAGATATACAAAATCTCCTATGTTGAAGGCGAGGTCTCGACGTCTCTTGTCAGCGTAACTCTTCTGTCTGGACTGGGCTGTCTTGAGGTGCTCACGAATCTTGTGAACCTTCTCTTCCGCTTCTCGTAGGATGCCAGGTCCGAAAATCTGACTCTCTCCTACTTCCGACCAGTTCAAAGGGGTGCGGCACTTCCTTCCGTACATGAATTCAAATAGGGCCATTTGCAAACTAGCCTGATAACTAATGTTGTACGAAAATTCTGCAAACGGCAGGCAGTCTTCCCACTTAGATCCATATTCTAACACACATGCTCTCATCATATATTCGAGTATTTGATTTACTCGCTCCGTTTGTCCATCAGTCTGAGGGTGATACACGGTGTTGAAATCTAGGAGGGTTCCTAAACCTTCTTGAACTTTCTTCCAGAATCTCGAGGTAAACTGAGTTCCTCGATCCGATACGATATTCTTGGGGACTCCATGCAAACTAACGATTCTAGCTATGTATAACTCCGCTAGCTTCGAGCTCTGATATGTGGTCTTGACGGGTAAGAAATGGGCGACTTTGGACAATCTGTCCACTACGACCCAGATAGAGTCATTTCCCCTACTAGAAGTAGGCAGTCCAGTGATAAAGTCCATTCCAACGGAATCCCATTTCCATTTCGGAATCTGCAATGGTTGCAACAATCCAGCGGGTCTTTGATGTCCGGCCTTGACTCGCTAACATATATCACACTTGGCGATATAGCTTCCGATTTCTCTCTTCATCTTATGCCACCAAAACTGCTCTTTCAAATCTTGATACATCTTAGTTCCTCCGGGGTGGACTCCGGGGTGGATAGAATAAAGAGTATCATGAGCTTCCTTGAGAATAACTTGTTTCAACTCAGAATCTGCTGGTACACAAAGGCGTCCTTTGTACCACAGAACTCCTTCTTTGTCTTCGGTGAATTCGGGTACTTTGCCTGTACCGATACGACACTTGATTCCGTCGATACTAGCATTTCCTTTATGCGCCTCTTTGATCTGGCTGATCAAAGTGGGTTGAAGTTCTATGCTAGCCAAAAATCCTTCACTCACTAATTCCATTCGAAAATCTTCCATCTCTTTGTGCAAACTTGGTTGCTCCTTCAAAATCATGGAGTTCAAGCGGCATGGCAATCTGCTAAGGGCATCTGCTACCACGTTGGATTTACCAGGGTGATAATGAATGTCCAGGTCGTAATCCTTGATTAGCTCAATCCATCTTCTCTGCCTCATATTCAACTCCTTCTGAGTGAATATATACTTCAGGCTCTTGTGATCCGAATAAATCTCACAATGATTTCCCATCAGGTAATGCCTCCATGTCTTCAGGGCTAGAACTACGGCTGCGAGTTCGAGGTCATGGTTTGGGTAATTTTGCTCATGTTGTTTCAATTGTCGAGATAGATAAGATATAACTTTGCCTTCTTGCATTAGCACACATCCGAGACCGATCTTGGATGCGTCACAATACACATCGAAGGGCTTCGTGATATCCGGCATGATTAAGATTGGGGATGAGATCAATCTCCTTTTGAGTTCTTGAAAACTTGCTTCACATTTGTCGGTCCATTCAAACTTCTTATCTTTCTTTAGCAATTGGGTCATGGGTCTGGCGATACTCGAGAATCCTTCTACGAACTTGCGGTAGTATCCCGCCAATCCGAGAAATGCACGAACTTGGGTTTGAGTGGTTGGGGCTTGCCATTCTTCGACATCTTTCACTTTTGCAGGGTCAACGGCAATTCCTCCGGCTAATACAATGTGACCGAGGAATCCTACCTCCTGTAACTAGAATTCACACTTGCTAAACTTGGCATACAACTGATGCTCTCTAAGGGTTCCAAGAATGGTCCTTAGGTGTAGCTCATTTTCTTCTTCCGATTTGGAATAAATCAGAATGTCATCGATGAAAACAACGACAAACTTATCTAGGAAGTCCATAAAAACCTTATTCATGAGATTCATGAAATACGCGGGGGCATTGGTTAATCCAAAGGACATAACGGTATACTCGTATAATCCATATCTGGCGGTAAAGGCAGTCTTTGGAATATCCTCTGCGCGAATTTTGAGTTGATGATAACCAGTTCTAAGATCAATCTTAGAAAACACCTTGGCACCGGTCAACCGATCAAACAAATCTTCTATCTTGGGCAAAGGGTACTTGTTCTTGATAGTGACATCATTCAACTTCCGATAATCCGTACACAAATGGTTACCTCCATCCTTCGTGTCCACAAACAAGACAGGTGATCTCCATGGCGACGCACTTGGTTGAATCAATCCAATTTCCAGTATGGCATCCAGTTGCTTCTTCAGTTCTGCTAGTTCCGACGGGTTCATACTATAGGTTCTCTGGGATATGGGTCCTGTTCCAGGGATTAGTTCGATGATAAACTCGATATCCCGATCTGGGGCACCCCTGGCAAAACATCTGGAAATACATCGGGGTATTCACAGACTATCCGGACTTGGTCAATGGTAGGTTGGGCTATACTCTTGTTGCACTTGAATTGACGAGGTAAGGTTTCAGATAAATGTTCGACTGGTATTCCGGCCGTACTGGTCATGGTTATGGCTTTCTTGGCACAGTCAATCAATCCTTTTTGTTTGGACATCCAATCCATTCCTATTACTACTTCCAAACCTTTAGTTCCGAGTACTATCAGATTATCATAAAAATCTATGACATGGATTCGGATAGGGACGGCTTTGCAAATTTGGCTAGCCTTGGTGGTTGAACCGGGAATTTGAACGATCATAACATGCTTCAGTTTTGTTGGTTGAATCTTACTAGTGCAGGCAAATTCTTCGGTGACATATGAATGCGATGCACCAAAATCAAACAACACTCTTGCAAGTACTGAATTACCAGAAAACATACCCGGCACGACATCTGGCACTTCCTGAGCTTCTTCAGCATGCATGAGAAAAATACGGCCGTTGCGGTTGAGCGAATTCCCTGGGGCAAACCTTCTTCCTGGCTGAACACGACGCTGCTGCTGAGCTGGGGCATTGGCATTGGGGGCTATGGCATTCTTCTTGTTGGGGCACTCGTTGGAATAGTGGCCTTTATTTTCACAGTCATAACAAGTCACTTGCGACTTGTCCTTTGCTACAACAGGCACAACATTACTTCCAGTCCTCAGGGCAGTGTTGGTGTTGGCAGTAGCATTGTTGTTGTTGAACGTAGGTGGGGCACGGTTGAAATTGCTAGAGTTGTTGGGGTTGTTGTGATTTCCTCCGGGCCTTGGGTTTCCACGGTTGGGATAGGTCGGACGGTTCATCTATGGGTTCTCGGGGCAAATCCTGGAGATAGGTTGGGGCGATACTTTGGGGTCTGATGGGTTACTGGTTGATGCATCATGCGATGCTTGCGGTTCTCATTGGCTTGGTTGATATTTCCTTCCATCTGGATGGCAGAGTCGACAAGAGCTTCAATATCTACAAAGGGGATATTGACTAACACAGTCTGCATCTCATCGTGCAGACAATTCAGGAATCTTTCTTTCTTCTTGGCTTCGATGTCGATCTCATCCGGGGCATACCTAGCTAATGACAAGAATTTGTCACGGTATTCCACTATAGTCATCCTTCCTTGCTTCAGTTCTCTGAACTCATCTCTCATCCTCTTGATCAAACCCGGTGGCACATGGGTTCTGCTGAACTTGACCTTGAATTCCTCCCAGGTCATCATTTGTCCTCCGGTCATGGCACGAACACTGTTCCACCATGCTCTGGCATCTCCGACTAGATAATGGGTGGCGAACAGAACTTTCTCGTTAGCTTCCACTCCGGCGACTTCTAGGTTATTTTCCATGGTTTGCAGCCAATCATCAGCGTCTAAGGGCTCTTCCGACTTAGTGAAAACAGGTGGGTTGGTGTTCTGGAAATTCTTGAGCTTAGATCCATGGTTGTCCTGATTTCCGTGGCCTTGATTATTGTGGGCTAGCTAGGATATCTGCTGAAGGGTAGCTAAGTTGTCTTGACGTTCGGTCCTTTCAGCTTCGCGGTCATAAACCAACATTTGCAGGATCTGCAACATCGGGTCCGGGGATGAACCACTTCCTCCGCGTGGCATCTGAAGATTGAGATAGATCATGAGAAAAGAAGGAAACTTCTAAGGTTTTGGGATTTTGAAAAGTTTTTAAAGTTTGACTTAGATTTTCTAGCAACTTGCTTTTCATTCATTCATTCATTCATAGCACACGGTACAACACACACCACAAAACAAGAAAAACAGATGGTTTTAAGAACCATTCTGGACACTACGATACAGTGGGACCGAATACTACTCACTACGCTAGTGCTCAAGTGCTACCACTCCTCGGAGTCGGTGTAGTCGTCATCCTCATCATCCTCATCGTCATCGATGAATGCGTAATCATCCTCATCGGTGAAGAAATCCATAGCCTGATCCTCCAGAAAATCATCATCGCTGAGATAGGATTAGGGGTCTCCACGAAGATCCTCTCTGGCATTCTCCCTTTCTTCCAACTACATGTCTCTCTCGTGGATGGTCTCCTCCAAAGACGAGATACGGTGCGAAGACAGACAATGATGCGCTCCTTCTTGTCGAGCTGACGGCGGCGAGACTTGCGATCCTTCGCTAACATGGCGATGGTCTGATCCTTCGCCTTGATAATGGCGGACTTGTGGTTGGAGTAGTCACGGCAATTATCCAACTCCTGCTGACGATCGTACATCATGAAGCTGAGGTGGTCCAACTGAGTCTTCAGCTCGTGGTGGTATGGGGCTTCCAGTGGTTGTCCGTTAGCATCATGCCTCGGACAAAACTCAAAGCGGGTACCCTTGATCTGGTTGATACTCTGCCCACACATACGGGCAAGAGCTTCCTGCATGGCCCTGGAAAGTCCATCGAGCCAGTTGTTCTCTCTTAAGGTAAACTGAATTCCCTCAGCAGTGGGAGGTTCAATCTTTCCTCGGAGACTTGCAATAATTAGCCACTACAGATCTTCTCCTCCTTGATCATTGAGCCGAGCTCCGAAGAACTCGGGGTGCGGACGCTCCAGAAGTTCTGAAAGCTGGTCCAAATCCCTTTCAAAGATAAGGTCTCCTCCATTTCCCAACTGGTAAAACTTGGTGTACTTCACGTCCATCTATTAAGAATATAGGATGAGTAAGTTAGTAGAGTGGTCAAGTGTGTCAAATTTTATGTATTTGCAAGAGTTTTTGAGGAACATGAATTTTCATGAAAGAATCAAGGTGATAAGAATGGGAATAAGTTTTTGTAAATATTTGTTTCCTTTGGTTTTGAAACTAAGTTTTTGATTCAAACGTCCGGTCTAACTAGGGTCTCCTATGGTCAGGATGGCTCTGATACCAACTTGTCAACAACCGGATTTTTAATCCTAGATGCCTATTATGCCATCCATCGCAATCCCAGGATTACCATTTTTGCGAGACATAACAGAACTGGATACCACAGTACATCATCCATTACAAACCATACATAAGGTCTTACACAAATAAGGATCTCATGATCCAGTTCTTAATACAATTCAAGCAGCGGAATACGTAATAATAATGGTAGCGTAGGCGAAGCTCCATCTTCGGGGTCACAGGCAATGCTGATGATGGGAGATGATCCTAGTTGTCGTAACCTTCCTGGGGTCCATCCTCCAGGTACTCCTCTTCATAGTCTGGCCACGGGAATAGCCAGGGACAAAGCCATGAGTACTCTTTAAGTACTCGCAAACTAATACTAACAAGTGAGGGGGGGTTGTAGTAGGACACTAGGCTCTAGGGTTGTTTTGCAAAAAGCCAGATTTACATCTACTAAGTTTAGAAACAACGAATGCTAGTTGAAATTTTGTAACACCTCAGTGGGAACTTGTAATTCATGTCACAACTCTGTTGTAGTCAAGTCAAAATCTTAATCCATTTCATAAGTCATTTTGAAAACATCTGACGGGGGAACAGTATGGCCACTCCAACTGTCCATAACCGCGGACATGGCTATTCGAATAGTTTGACACTCTGCAGAGATTGTACACTTTCACCACAACATTCGATACATCCGTCAGGAACAAATCCTGAAGTCATCATACTCAGTATGCGGATAATCAATCCTAACCTTTCAATTACACGCCCTAGTATAAGCACCTCTCCTGTGACTCTGGCCTCCCAACCATGACCAACTTTCATCTTGGGTACTTCACAGGTGGACAATCTTCACAAGGTAGCCTCAGCTCAGACCTTGGCCGTGAGGGAACTAATACTAAAGTATATAAGTTTCCAGTCAAGCCCTACCCAATTCTCGGGTATTGTGGTTGTACGGTAAAATTGGAATGGTATCGCATCCAGACAACCATCAGTTTTATAAAGGGCTAAGGCTCATGCCTCAACAGTTTCATCATCAAAATCATCTGGTGTTCGGAAACACGTGTCAAAACATCTCAATAGAATGATCCATCATTCCAAGGTTTTCATAACCATTTTTCCACCAAGTATTCCCATCTAAAGTTGATCAAGTTTTATGCTTAGCACTAGCATCAACAAGTGGGGGTAAGTACTAATGAGGGGTGGTAAACTAGTGGAGTTTAGCTAAGCGCAATCTCATGCCTTAGGATGACATAAAGATTATCTAGCTTAAGCCAAATTTTATGCTCTTTATGCAACCTTCAATTATCTTTCTAGAATCTACCAATTACTCAAGTAAGAGCTTCGATAAAGAAATAAAGTATAAAGCTTGTAAGTAAAACTAGGATGGGGTTATCAAATGGATATGATCATATATGCTTAAGGCATATAGTTGGCATGGTAGCAAGCAAGTATTTGCTTGCATAGGTCAACTTGATTAGTAAGGCTTGCATAAGTATAGTATCTTGCAAGTGTTAGCTTGCACTTCAACTAGTAGTATTAGGCTTGCCTTGTGCAGAGCAGTGGTTGAAGTTCTCCTCGGCTTCTTCGTAGTATCCTCCTTCCTCCTCGTATCCTTGGTCGGTACTAGCGTCTATGAATAAATACGAGGTACACAATCACCAAACAATACTTAACTACTTGCAATCATCACACAAAAGGGTCCTATAGATGATCTAGCATCATCACTAATATTTACAAGGTTAAAGCTTGGTTCAATTCCTTTTATTTTAGAAAAGTAATTTCTACTCATTGAAAAACTACTGAAGGTTTAATATTCTCCAAACCAAACATGGGATCATGTTGACACATGTCATCACCACATATTTTAGTCCATGGGAATGTGATTTAAAATGGTGTCACAATTTAATAAGGTTTAGCCTTTTATTTTAATTAAATAAAGTGACTAGAAATGCCTATGTGGCATTCTTTTATTACTTGAACAATATTTCTGTAAGTAAACCTATATGTTTTTTATATATTCTGAAAGGTATGATCAAATGTAATTTTTGAGAGTTGGAATCAACTCAAAAGCTATTATAGTTTAAATTTGAAAAATGTTTGAATGCAGAAAAGCTTCTGCCTTGTTATTTTTACCAAGGGTGATCTAAAGATCCAAATGATTTGAATCCAACGGGTTTGGATTAAGCATTTCAAGGCCTTTCTAACAAAATTGGTTTCATTCAATTTGGTTCACTAAATCGAGCTGGGTTGATTTTTGAAACTAGATACAGAACTATGTTTGAAATAAAATGGAAAAAGTTAAATTCAAACGACTGGGCTGCGCGGGAAACGATACTGGGCCGGCCTGCTAAGCACAGCGCTTACGCGGGCTGGTTAAGTTGTTGTCCCCACGCGTCAGTGAGACGAGGGGGTGCGAAGCGGTACGGGGCAATGTGAGCCGTGGGATCTTGTTCTAATCTAACGGCCCTGGCCCTGGTTCATCGTCCACGTCGGGCGGCGCCGGCGAGACAGAAACCTAACACGGCAGGTGGGGGTCGTCGGGGGCTCACCGGGGCTCAGGCGAGGGTCGGCGATGCGGGCGAATGATGAAGTCGACGACGGCAAACCTCCTGGTACCGGCAGCTTCTCCTGGGGCGGCTCCAATCGCTGGCTCCCTTCTTCTTCAGCAGCGGAGGGCTCCGGCCAAATTCCATCGATGTGCTGCTCGCCTTGCTGTGGGAACGGGGTGGAACGATCAGTGAGGAGAGGGGAGTGAGATGGTGTGCTAAATTCGGCTGGGGGTAGACTCTATTTATAGTGGCGAGAGGGGACCGACGAGGCGCAAGCTGAGCTCGTCGTGGTCGACGGCATAGAGGGCTATCGGTGTGGGCGACGGTAGGGGGCGGTGCGGTGCTCCCTTGCGAAGCTCAATGACGTGGTGGCGAGGCGTGGGGCGGTGCGGATCGGTCGAAACATGGCGGTGCTCTGCGCGTGCCCGAAGGAAGTTTTTATGGCGCACAGCGTGCGTGGTCCGCGCAGCGGCGAACGAGCATGTCTGCGAGGTTGCTGGGACGGTGGTGATCACGTATGCACGCGGCGAGGGCGGCGCGCGGTCTGTGGGTGTCTGTCGAGCGTGGCGCACAGGGCGCGCTCTCGGCATGGTTGCTGGCGAGCTTGGCATGGTCTGTGCGTGTGGTCCAGGGGCTGGCAAGGATCGAGCGCTGGATAGGGAGTGGCGGTGGGGTGTTAGCTTGCTCCCAGACATGTTGGCTAGGCTTGGTGCTTCTCCTAGATCGCTGTTGACATGTGGGTGGCAAGGGTGCACTCGGCGTGCTCACCATTGATGACAATGTCTAGCTTACAGTAGTGCTAGAGATTAGTTTAGGTTGTTAGATGATCTACTAAGGCTAGTGGTGTCCAGAGAGGGAACAAGTTAGGCAAGAATCACTGCTCACAATAGTGTTTGGATTTTTTTTGATTTTAATCAGCAAGGTGTTTGATGAAAAGGCCGCAAGAATTCAATTTTTGAATTTTTAAAATATTTTTGGTGGGTGTACTAGGTTGGTGCTGGTGAGTCTGCAGATGCTTGGGTTTTGAAAGTTGAGCTTGTTTGAGTGGTTTTTGAAAAAGTGGGATCTTCCCATATGATATAGATTCAATTTTAAACTGTCCTTTAAACTATGCATTTGAATGTTTCTGGATGATCACAAAGTGAGCCTTGATACTTTGTTATGAGTACTATCAAGGGGTGCAAAGATCCAAACAAGTTTCTGTTAAGTTCTAAAAGTTTGAGACAGCCAAAGTAGGCATGGGAGTTAATTGGTCAAAATGACCATTCACTCATTTTGTTTGTTTTGATTTATTTGTCTCTGGGAAAAGTTTGGGAATTTTTTATATGATGTTTATTTCACCTAAGTAACATTTTACAAGCAAAGAAACACATAGACAAGGCAATTCAAAAGAATTCAAAATGGGATGCATACACACATGAATGCTTTCTCATTTTATTTTAGGAAAGTTTTTGTTAACCCTAAATTTGATGATTAGAGTTTGATGATCCAAGTTTAGTATTTTTGGGATGTTACACGACCAGCCCTGCCTCGCAGACAGCGACCAAAACCGCCAGGAACGCCGCGCCCGTGCCCCTGTCAACCATGCCGAGCATGCGCCAGAGCGCCACCCTCGACACACGCCCACAGACCACGCGTCGCCCTCGCCGCGTGCATACGCGATCACCACCGTCCCAGGAGACCGCCAGACATCCCCGTTCGCCGCCCCATGCCTCACAGCCACCGCTCGCCGTCGAAGATGCCGCCTCTGTCGCGCAGAGCATCGCCCGGAGCATTAAAGCCATAGAGCATTAAAGCCATAGAGCATCGCCCGGAGACCACCGATCGATCGCCACCGCCAGCCATGCCTCTAGCAGCCCGTAGCCATGTCGCCACCGTCGCATGCCCATCCCGTTCGGTCTCGTCGTCGAGACTTTAAATAGAGGCCTCCCCCGCTCAAACTCTTCACACCATCTCACTCCCCTCTCCTCACTGATCGTTCCACCCCGTTCCCAGAGCAAGGCGAGCAGCGCATCGCCGGAATTGCGCCGGAGCAGGCCGCCTCTGGAGAAGAAGCGCGCCGTCGATTTCGTCCACCCTAGGAGAAGTTGCCGGTACTAGGAGGTTCGCCGTTGTTGACTTCGTCGTTCGCCCGCATCGCCGACCCTCGCCTAAGCCCCGGTGATCCTCCCACGACCCCACTGCGCCGCTAGGGTTCGAGCTCGCTGGTGACTAGTTCATGGTCGACGACGACCCTCAGCCGTTGATCTTACATCTAATCCAACGCACCACGTTTCCCCGTACCGCTTTGCACCCCCTGTCTCACTGACGCGTGGGGACAGCAACTTAACCAACCCGCGTTAGCGCTGTGCGTAGCAGGCCGGGCCATTATCGTTTCCCGCGCAGCCCAGTCATTTGAATTTAACTTTTTTCCATTTTAATTCAAACACAGTTCTATACCTAGTTTCAAAAATCAACCCAGCTCGATTCAGTGAACCAAATTGAATGAAACCAATTTTTTTAAAAAGATATTGAAATTCTTAATCCAAGCCCGTTGAATTCAAATCATTTGAATCTATAGATCAACTTTGGTAAAAATAACAAGGCAGAACCTTTTCTGCATTCAAACATTTTTCATATTTAAACCATAATAGCTTTTGAGTTGATTCCAACTCTCAAAAATCACATTTGATCATACCTTTCAGAATATATAAAAACATTTGGGTTTACTTATAGAAATAATTTTCAAGTAATAAAAGAGTGCCACATAGGCCTTTCTAGTCACTTTATTTAATTAAAATAAAAGGTTAAATCTTATTAAATTGTGACACCACTTTAAATCACATTCCCATGTACTGAAATGTGTGGTGATGACATGTGTTAACATGATCCCATGTTTGGTTTGGAGAATATTAAATCTTAAGTAGTTTTTCAATGAGTAGAAATTACTTTTCTAAAAATAAAAGAAAGTAAACCAAGCTTTAATCTTGTAATGTTAGTGATGATGCTAGATCATCTATAGGACCCTTTTGTGTGATGATTGAAAATAGTTAAGTATTGTTTGGTGATTGTGTACCTCGTATTTATTCATAGACGCTAGTACCAACCAAGGATACGAGGAGGAAGGAGGATACTACGAAGAAGAAGCCGAGGAGAATTTCAACCACTGCTCTGCACAAGGAAAGCTAACACTTGCAAGATACTATACTTTAGCAAGCCTTACTAATCAAGTTGACCTATGCAAGCAAATACTTGCTTGTTACCATGCCAACTATATGCCCTAAGCATATGTGATCATACCCACTTGATAACCCCATTCCTAGTTTTACTTACAAGCTTTATACTTTATTTTCTTTATCAAAGCTAGTACGTAGAGCTTACTTAAGTCAATTGTAGATACTAGAAAGATAACTGAAGGTTGCATAAAGAGCATAAAACTTGGCCTAAGCTAGATAATCTTTATGTCATCTTAAGGCATGAGATTGAGCTTAGTTAAACTCCACTAGTTTACCACCCCTTATTAGTACTTACCCCCACTTGTAGATGCTAGTGCTAAACATAAAACTTGATCAACTTTAGATGGGAATACTTGGTGGAAAAATGGTTATGAAAAACCTTGGAATGATGGATCATTCTATTGAAATGTTTTGTACATGTGTTTCCGAACACCAGATGATTTATGGTGATGAAAATGTTGAGGCAGGAGCCTTATCCCTTTATAAAAATGATGGTTGTATGGATGCGATACCATTCCAATTTTAACGTACAACCACAATACCCGAGAATTTGGTAAGGGCTTGATTGGAAACTTATATACCTTAGTATTGGTTCCCTCACGGCCAAGGTCTGAGCTGAGGCTACCTTGTGAAGATTGTCCACCTGTGTAGTACCCAAGATGACAGTTGGTCATGGTTGGGAGGCCAAACTCACAGGAGAGGTGCATATACTAGGGCGTGTAATTGAAAGGTTAGGATTGATTATCCGCATACTGAGTATGGTGAATTCAGGATTTGTTCCTGACGGATGTATCGAATGTTGTGGTGAAAGTGTACAATCTCTGCAGAGTGTCAAACTATTCAAATAACCACGTCCGTGGTTATGGATAGTTGGAGTGGCCATACTGTTCCCCCGTCAGATGTTTTCAAAATGACTTGTGAAATGGATTGAGATTTTGATTTGACCACAACAGAGTTGTGATATAAATTCAAGTTCCCAATTAGGTGTTATAAAACTTCAACTAGATTTCTTCATTTCTGAACTTAGTAGAGGTAAATCTGGCTTTTGCAAAACAACCCTAGAGCTTAGTGTTCTATTACAAAAACCCCCTTCACTTGTTAGTAGTAGTTTGCGAGTACTTAAAGAGTACTCATGGCTTTTTCCCTGGCTATTCCCGTGGCTAGACTATGAAGAGGAGTAGTTGGAGGATGGACCCCAGGAAGGTTACGACAACTAGGATCATCTCCCATCGTCAACATGGCCTGTGACCCCGAAGATGGAGCTTCGCCTACGCTACCTTTATTATTACGTATTTCCACTGCTTGAGTTGTATTAAGAACTGGATCATGAGATCCTTATTTGTGTAAGACCTTATGTATGGTTTGTAATGGATGATGTACTGTGGTATCCAATTCTATTATATCTCGCAAAAATGGTAATCCTGGGATTGCGATGTGTGGCATAACAGGCATCTGGGATTAAAAATCCGGGTGTTGACACGGCGTCACACGGAAACCTCTTCAACTACAAAGTTGTAGGAAATTTCACGACAAACGTTTTGGATATAAAATTTATCTGATTCCGAGTCCAGATGTGCCCGCTAGGACCGATTTACTGCATCCCAAGATGGGGTGACGGGGATCCGAGAAGCTATATAAAGGGAGGAAACCTAATTCGTGGAGGACACCTCCACCCACGAATTTGCAGCCACCAGAGCCACGTTTTTTCCTCCCCATGGATCCCATCTCCATGGGAGAGGGCTCCCAAGAAGCCATGAAGGAAGGGGGCTAAGCGGCGGTACTTCCCCACGATACTAGCAGCGGGGAAGGAGTCCCCTGTGTCGCCGCTGGCGCCGCCGCCGTCCTGTTCACCATATTTACCGCCATCTCCATCACCTAATCCTCCTAGTATGCAGTGGTTCATCCTCCCACACACCTTTGTAGCATCCTATGTAAACATGGTGTTTGATGCTATAAGTTATAATCCTATGATCTATGTCATATTTGTGTAGTTTCTTTGTTCTTAGATTGAATGGTTGAACGTCTTTGGTTCATTAGAGTTGTATGTTGATATGGTATAGTCCTTTGGTGTCCATTATATTTGTGCGCGCTTGGTTTAAACATCATATGGTTTGTAGTATCTGTAAGAGGATGGGGGAAGTTCTGTCGGAGTGACAGAAACCTAAGGACGCGAACCGGAACGTTGCACGTATGGGAGTAAGAGGACCATTAACTTAAGGCTATGGTTGAGGAAACCTTAATGCTTTCTTAGTAGTTACAGATGTTTTCTAACAATCCAATCATATAGTACATGTAATTCCAAGTAGTTAATCGCATGTATATTTAGCCTCTCCAACATAGAAAACTACATCGAAAACAATGAACCCGATTTATTCGCCAATTAAACTTGGACAAAGCCACCACATTTACCACCACTATTCCACATTCATGGTTCTGTTAGTTTAGTGTATTTCATTGCTGCAGCAATTAGCTTTACTTTCTTGTTATTTATTATCTTGCAAAGCTTTCTATAGTACTCGTTTTATTGCTCTACTTTATTTCCTAGATAATGCAAATGTTTAGTGTGCATAGAGTTGTATGAGTGGTTGATAGAACTTGAGAGAGTATTTATCCTACCTTTATCTCCTCGTTGGTTCGACACTCTTACTTATCAAAACGTCTACACATGATCCCCTAAACTTGTGGGATATCAAAACGCAACCTACAACTTACCCGTAGTTCAAATTTGACCTAATTTCGATAAATCGACATAAAACCATTCAAGCGGACATAGTTAGCTAGGTCGGAGTTTAAAAATTCATAAAACATGCGAATCATAAGTACAACATGCCGGTCCACTATATATATATGAGAAAGTTTGGCTGTGGCATTCAAATCCATATTCTCTGGAGTTTCTTTTTGGAAAGGAACAATCCTCGTCATCACTCAGAAAATTGAGATGTTCTCTCCTGATAGTAGGAAACTCATACCGAGGGCATCGTTTACAAAAAGAAGATGCACACATCTACCTACGAAAATACATAATTAATTCAAGAGCAATCTATCGATCGCTTACTTGTTGCTCAAGTTTGACCTAATTTTGTTAAGTTGTCAAGATGAATAATCTTAGCAAGAAGTTGAACCTGTTGTCGAAATTCTTGGCTGTGGTTTGTGATATATTAAATGATCCCCCGATGGTTAGCTCCAAAAAAATCACAAAACTTTCAAAGCAACCTATAATTTTCTTTTAGTTCAAATTTGACGTAATTTCGATAAATTGGCATAATGTCATTCAAGTGGGTAGAGTATGCTAGGACGAAGTTTTAAAACTAATAACATGAAACATGGGAATCATAAGTAAAACATGTTGGTCCACTTAGTATGTCAGGAAGCTTGTCTTGTGGCATTCAAATCCATATTCTTCAGACCTTCTTTACGAAAAAGAATAATCTTCTCATCACTCGGGAAATTGAGAATGTTTCAGATAATTGGAACTCCCACCGATGGCATTGTTTACTACAAGAAGATGCACCCATCTACATGAAAAAAAAGACATTTAATTAAAGAGCAATCTAGTGGTCTTACTTTCAGCTCAAGTTTGACCTAATTTCATTAAATCGACAAGAAGTCAGTGAAGTGTGTGAAGTTAGCTAGGAAGCTTGAAAAATGGAACTATAAGAAACCATGGTCCACTTATTTATGTGATAATCGGGGCAGTTGCATTTTCTTCTAACTGTGGTAGGTCTCGTAGGTGCGAGGTGGTTCAGTTAACACGGTCGGTTAAAGTACAAGTTATATCAAGGACCTCATAAAAATGCAAATTACATCCATGTCCATGCAATTAGCACAAGGTCCCTGAAACTATGAAATGAAGTGTGTTTTGAGGTTTGTGCATACTAGCGTTCATTGTACATGGTAAAGACTATCAACAGAATCTTCTAGATGCTAATAATGGAAAAGAAGATCCAACGATTAGCAATGTTTTGATTTGCTAGTCTTGATCCAGCGGTCAAAGTTCAAAGTTATCCGCACACTATATAGTGGTATGGTTAGGGATGGGCGTTCGGTTATGACTGAAAATTCGGTCTTTACATATCGGTCTATTTTGAAATCGGTCGTCAAACAAATAAAGACCGAAATTTACTTGTTATTTTTACTAACCCAAAAATTCGGTTACCCGATAATTCGGGTTTGGTTTCGGTCATGACCGAATTGTGTAATAGATATTATCAAATACAAAAGTTTGATAATATTTGGTAAACCATTTGGTACTATGTAGGTTGTAATTTGAATATAAAATACACTTCATATAGTCATATTAATTTGCGAAAACTAACATTCAATAATACTAAATTTGGCTTAGTCGAGAAAGATAAATCTATAGTTATCAGTAACTAGGGGTTTAGAACTACGCCACTCTCACCTAAAATTCGGTCAGTTCGGTCTCTTCGGTTACCAAGAACTAATGACCGAATTAACCGAACAAAATTCGGTCTACAAAATTTGCTACCCAATTTTTTGATTGGTCCTTTCGGTCTCGGTCTATTCGGTTTCGGTCTCGGTCTTTTCGGGTTCGGTTTTCGGTTATCGGTTTTTCTGCCCACCCCTAGGTATGGTATTGTAAGAGATAAGAAAATATCAAGTTAAGATAAGAAGTACTACTTCAAATGGCCGATCTTTTGAATAACCTTCCCTCCCGATGTTTGGGAAGCAAGTGAAAATTTTGAAACCGGAAAAGTTTTAATTTTTTTGCCGCCAAAGACCAAAGTGGAAACTCAGATCGACAACGTTGTTTGTTAATAGAAGATGCACCCATCTACCTCTGAAAATACATTCAAGATCAATCTACCGCGCTTACTTGTAGCTCACGTTTGACCTAGTTTTGTTAAATCGCTAAGAAGTACTACTGTGAAGTATGCGAAGTTAAATAGGACCTTAAAAATGGAATTATATTATAAATCATGGTCCACTTTGTGTGGTAATTGGGGAGGTTGCATTTTCTTCTAACTATGGCAGGTCCCCAAGGAGCGAGGTGCTTGAGTTAACACGGTCGATGGAAGTACAAGTTAAATCAAGGACCTCGTAAAAATGAAAATTACATCCTAGTCCATGCATTTAGAAAAAGGTCTCTGAAACTAAGAAATGGAGTGTGTTTTGAGGTTCGCGCATACTAGCGTTCGTTGTGCCAAAGACTATCAATATAATCTTCTAAATGCTAAGAATGGAAAAGAAGATCCAACTGCTAGAAATGTTTGGAGTTGCCAATCTTGATCCAACACTCAATGTTTAAAGTTATTCGTACACTATACTATGGTGGTATGGTATTGTAAGATATAAGACAAGATAAAGATAAGATAAGAAGTACTACTGTGAATGGACGGTCTTTTGAATAGCCGATGTTTGGGAAGAGTGAAATTTCAAAACCGGAATAGTTTGAATTTTTTGGCCGCCAAGGACTAAAGAGGCTTCCTTCCTATGTACTACTCCACTACTCCTCCTACTCCACACTAACACGGCTGCCGAACACACCATAGAAACAGAGCCGCCCCCTCAAAAAACAAGAAACAAAGACGCCGTACCGAGGCACACGTGTGTAGTGCCACGCTGTGGACGAGGGAGAGATCAGCCAAGCCGGTGCACGAGGGGAGAGGGGTGGAGAGATGAGAGGAAGCAAAGGAGAGAGAAAACACATATTTTTTGGGTGCATAGGTCCTAAAATTTAATACTACTAGGAATAATAGAATGTGCACTGTAAGGCGACAGGAGTACCTCGTGTCAGGAGTCTATCGTAACTATGCTCTGACACTGAACCTCCTTCAACTCCTCTTCGCTGCTCTCACGTTGCCACTCTTTTTTTAAATGCTCGCACTGCCTCCCTTTTGTTCTCTTTACTTGTCTAGCTCAAGTTTGACTAAATTTTGTTAAATTATCAAGATGCAAAATCTTAGCAAAAGGTAAGCCCTTTGTCTAAACTCTCGGTGGCGCACGTGCGTCGTCTAGCCTTGTCGTTCCATTTCACAACCTGCAACCAGCAGCACGCTAGTTCGAATGTGAGGATCTTTGTTTGTGTGTGAAGCAAGTACAATAGTACAAAGGGCATGTTTCACCTGCTCATTCGAAAAGGACCCGACCGCTTTTCCTTGCTTAACTTTAGGGCCCTTTGTGCTAAATTTAGGGACCTATATGTAATTTTTTCTTTTTTGAGGTCTTCGATGTAAACCGTAATCCCACCAACCATATCGAGTTTTAACTACAAGTATGCTCTTAAAATTTTCAAAAAAACTTTTGAAGCTAACTAGGAATTTAATATATCGAAAACCACCAAAAAGCTTTTTCGTAAAACTATCAAAGCAACATACAATTTACTTGTAGTTCAAATTTGACCTAATTTCGATAAATTGGCACAAACTCTCATTCAAGTCAACAAAGTTAGCTAGGAATTTTAAAAATTCACAAAACATGGGGAAATTGAGAATGTTCTTTCCTGATAGTTGGAAACTCAAACCGACGTCATCGTTTACTAATAGATGATGCACCCATCTAACTTCCAAAAGACAATTAACTCAAGAGAAGTCTATTGCGCTTACTTGTAGCTCAAGTTTGACCTAATTTAGTTAAGTTATCAAGATGCAAAATCTTAGCAAGAAGTTGAACCTATTGTCAAAACTCTTGATGGTGGTTTGTGATATATTAAATGAACTCTCGATGGTAAACTCCAAAAAAATCGCAAAACTTTCAACGCAGCCTACAACTTACTCATGGTTAAAATTTAATTTGACCTAATTTCGATAAATCGACATAAAGCCATTCAAGTGGACAAAGTTAGCTTGGTCGAAGTTTCAAATCTCGAGAAACATGGGAATCATATGACTAGTACACAACATGTCGGTCCACTATATATGTGTGAAAAGTTTGGCTCGTGGCATTCAGATCCATATTCTTTAGGCTTTTTTTTTGGAAGGGAGCAATCTCGTCACCACTTGGACAATTGATAATGTTCTTTCATGGTATTTGGAAACTCGCACCGATAGCATTGTTTACAAAAAGAAGATGCACCCATCTTCCTCCGAAAAGATAATTAATTTCAAGGGAAATATATCTCGCTTACTGGTACCCTAGTCTGACCTAATTTCATTAAGTTGTCAAGATGCGAATTCTTAGAAAGAAGTTGAAGCTGTTGTCAAAATGCTCGGTGGTGGTTTGTGATATATTAAATGACCCCCTGATGGTTACCTCCAAAAAAATCTGCAAAGCTGACAACGCAACCTACAACTTACTTGTAGTTCAAATTTGACCATTATATAAATCGACATAAAACCATTCAAGCGGACAGAGTTAGCTAGGTCAGAGTTTAAAAACTCATAAAACATGCGAATCGTAAGTACAACATGCTGGTCCACTATATATATGTGAGAAATCTTGGTTGTGGCATTCAGATCCATATTCTCTAGACTTTCTTTTTGGAACGGAACAATCATCATCATCACTCAAGAAATTGAGAATGTTCTTTCCTGATAGTTGTAAACTCACACTGAGGGAATCGTTTACATAAAGAAGATGCAGGTATCTAACTACGAAAAGGTAATTCAAGAGCAATCTATCGTCCTTACTTGTTGCTCAAGTTTGACCTAATTTCGTTAAGTTGTCAATATGAATAATCTTAGCATGAAGTTGAACCTGCTGTCAAAATTCTTGGCTACGGTTTGCGATATATTGAATGAACCCCGATGGTTAGCTCCAAAAAAATCACAAAACTTTCAAAGCAACCTACAATTTTCTATTAGTTCAAATTTGACCTAATTTCAATAAACCGGCATAATGTCATTCAAGTGGGTAAAGTTTGCTAGGACGAAGTTTTAAAACTAATAACATTAAACATGGGAATCCTAAGTAAAACATGGTTGTCCAATTAGTATGCCAGGAAGCTTGTCTTGTGGCATTCAAATCCATATTCTTCGGACCTTCTTTACAGAAAAGAACAATATCGTCATCACTTGGGAAATTGAGAATGTTCTTTTTAGATAATTGGAACTCACACCGAATGTCGTGGTATTGCCGACGAGTACGCCATGGAGGGGTCCTCACAGTGCGTGTTTAGAGACGTGGGGTAAGGCGGAAGGTTGGAGGGTATGAGGTGACACAGCTTACCCAGGTTTAGATCCCACAATGGTGGCGGAATCCTACTCCTTCTATAAATAACTATAATGGCTATATGCCCAGTTATAGGGATCGGTTCGCTGTGTGGAATATGAGTTGAGTTATGGCCTAAAGGATCCTCTAGGTATGGCTTATATAGACACCATACCTTAGGGTTACAGGGAAAGTCCTAGCCGGACAAGTTACAGATTCCTACATTGTATACAACTAGTCTAACGTGTCTTGCACTCCAAGGCCCCAGGTACACTGATGACTCCACTGTAGCCTTCCATCATCCGGCATGGGCCTCCGTTCTGGATCCATCTAACTGGGCCGCCCAGCAGGCCATAGGCCTTGCTACCAACTATGGGCCACCCGGATTATCCGGATTAGAGATATGCAATGGTGATACCCATTTAGCATATCCCCAACAGTAGCCCCCGGAGAACTCCGAGATCTTGTGCCGTCTTTCCTCTTTAGGTTGAATGCTCCGTCTATATGAATGTCGGAAAATCGTCAAGCAATATCTTGTAGTCCTCCCAAGAACCCTGGGATGTTCTCCGTCTTCGATATGTAAGTTGGAGAATCACTAAGCTTTCCATCATACTCTTCTCGTAGCCGGACGGGATCTATCCATGCCGAAATCTTTAGATGGGACTGTTCACCTGCCTATGCCAGTAGAGTGATGTAGAACATAGGTCAGTGATGCCTCGTAATCATTGGCAGCGGCGGTGGGAACATGGCGAAATTTCCACGCACACTCGCACACACGCTGTCCACACATCAATTGTCCGATCAACTTGCACGAATCTTGACGCCGAGTACTATATATTATAACCACGGTGACTTTTATCTTTTCACCTCATTCTTCCTCGTGTCATTTTCTTCCTCTAGCCAAGCCTCTCCTCGACCTCTTCGCACACACAGAGAAAACCTTAGCTTTTCTCTAATCCACAGGCACCTTCCATCTACTCCAATGGCCAGCAGTAGCAGCACCCCATCGATGGAAGCATCTTGCGAGGCCACGGGCAAGCCATCACACCCTGTCCACGTTCTGCCGGAGGGCGTGGTGGTGTCGCGTTCCATGGTGGTTGAATCCACTGGCGGCGACCATATTCCAGTGGGGCTGGAGCCACTGGAGGAGGAGGCTGATTCCCACAAAGGGGAGTGGCGCGACTCGAACAACTCCGAGAGCGACATCATGGAAATGCTCGCCAAAGGGTACCTCCTCGCGATGGTGGGACTGATCTGGCAGGGCAGCTCCAGCCGGCGAGGTCGTCCCTTCTCCCCTAGTCAAAGAAAAGGTATACCTCAAGGATCTTTTTGTGCGCGACGTCTCCCTCCCAATCTCTGAATTCTTCATCCAAGTCCTCCAGCACTTCCGGGTTCAACCTTAGAACCTTTCTCCTAATAGCATCCTCGCACTTAGAAACTACACGGTGCTATGCGAGGGTTACCTAGGAATTAGGACTAGGTTAGATCTATTCATTTACTTCTTCACCATGAAGAGGGAAGCCGGAGTGAGCAAGGAGGAGTTCAGGAACTACGGAACCATTAGTTTCAAGATCTGGCCTGGACGGCAGTTCCCTGACATTGTAGGTCATGATTCCTGTAAGAATTGGCAGAGGACGTATTTCTACGGCCCAGATATCCCTCTGGCTGGCCGAGAAAGAAGGTACCCGGACTTTGTCAATGGAGCCGCCGCTGAAGCCCCGACATGGAGATCCCAAGCCCTCCCCCCTCCGACGATGAAGCCTCTCGCGCTGTAAGGTGGATTTACTGGTTCGTAGAGACAGGTTTAACCGGGTTGGACCTAGCCATGTGCCAGTTCATCAAGAGGATCCAGCCTCTGCAACACCGCGCAAAGCTTATGCACCAGTACACCAAGGATAGAAAAGATAGCCTCCAGATCTCCGAGGATAACTTCTCCAATGACTCCGTCAAGCTTTGCCTCAAAGACATAGTCAAGGTGAAGGATCGGAAGCATGGCTTCACCATCACCTATGACATGTTCGAGGGCGGCACGTGCCCAGAGGTGTCTTGCATATAACTTTGCATGTATGACATATACTCTAGTTCTTTTGTCTTGCATATACCTTTGCATCTAACACTTTAAGATTCACTTAACAGATGAAGAATCTAGACAAATGTAGCATGACTGCCCAAGTCTACGATCCCAAGATGAAGGAAGTCACCGCCGTGTCCGACGACGAGGTCCCGTTGGCGCAAAAGCGGAAGAGCTCCACCTCTAACGCTGCCGACAAAGTCAAGAAGAAGAAGGAGGGTGGAGCCTCCAAGAGATCCACCGCCTCCCTGGAGGCAGAGAAAATAAGAATTACTGGTATCCAGTTAACCAAGGCACCAACCGTTGTGTAAGCTTCTCATCATCTGACATTGTCTCTTGCTCATCTTATTCCTGTACTTATACTTTTGTACATTTTAGGAAGAAGGCTAGTGTGAGTTTGAAGAAAACCTCCAAAACATCAGGGGCTTCTAAAAAAATCAAATAAATGTTTTTCCAAGCGTCTCCCGCCATCGCCCCTCCGACTCCGAGCGTCCAACCTTCTGACGCACCAACAGGTTTTTCGGAAAAGGTAGCATCTGAACCTTCCGCCATGGAAGTGGACCCAACTCCTTCTTAGGAGGTCCTAGACGCTGCAGCGCGAAGCCCCACGTTGTCGTCGAACATGCGACGCAGGAGAGCACATCCTCTAAAGTGGCTGAAGCTCCAGCTAAGGATGCCACTAGTAGCGGTAAGGCAGTGGTGGAAGGCGGAACTTCTGCCATAGGCGGAGCCATTGCACCCAAGACACCAACAGAGCTTTCCAAAATTGTCTACCTGATGCTCACACCGAGTAGATCAACTCTGGCTCCTGGTGCAGCGCCGACTTCTACCACGTGCGGCCTTGAGGAGCTGCTTAAACAAGTGGAGATCGTCTGTGTAAACACGCTTGCTTTTAGCAAGATATTCTCCGAGAGCACCAGCAACCTCAAGATCATCGCACTTATAAGTTTTATATGCCATTTGCACTTCATATATAGTATCCCACTGTAGCCCCCGAGGATTTAGAAGGAAAACCATAGGTATTTAGGTCTCAATACTCTAAGAGTGACTAAGCTAGAAACTTTGCACTGTAGCCCCAAGTATTTAGTTTGAATGAACTATTCCGACTAGATACTTTTAGAGTAGCATACGCATTATTTGGAAATTTCAATACTGTAGCCCCAAAGCTTAGTTCTGGCTAGATTCTTACAGAAAGGCTAAGCATAGCGCTGAGTTAACTATAGCCCCCAAGCCTCTAGGCGGATACTTATGCGGATAGATTCTATAAATAGACTAAGTAGCTTTGTTATTTTTGCAGAATGAGAATATTCGGAGGAATGCCGCAACAACAAGTTGCACAAGATGTGTGCGGATCTCAAAGATAAATTCTCTACTGGTATCCACATGTACAAGAAGGAGCACCAGTGGCGAACTGCTAGGTTGTATACAACGACTGGACTGTTGTGGAGCTAGGGTTTCCAACGCATGGAATGACCTAACCGTTAACCCCTCTGGGTTTCTGCGCCTCACTATATATAGGGAGTGAACGTGGGATCCACTCTCGTGGCCCATTCACTAAAGCCCATATAATATTAGTCACTATGAGTCTGACTCACTGACTTAGTCCAAAATCCGGCTCGGGTCCAACCCAACCATATTTCCGGTTTAGATCCAATCCGAACTTGCTCCTGCTCTTAAGTGTGTGACCCTGCGGACTCATGGCTACTTGGACACGATTGGAGTACAACTCTCAATCGATCAATCAGTAGCGGCTCCTAGCAAAACGTGCTGACTCCCAAGTACCAAAGAGTCATGACGACTTGCCTTCCCAATGCGACTTGCGTCCGAGTCCCTTTTTCCTCAGGATATACCTTGTCAGACTATAGGCGAATAACTGTCATCCCTTAAATAGTCTGACTCTCTTTTTGATCTGAGGTAAGTGATTCATCCGACTAACTCTTATTCGACCATATTAGTTAACACTTAACCAAGTAATGCATGGCCATGCTTTCCGAATCATATCATCCGAGAGGGCCCAGAGAATATCTCTCCAACTAGAGGGGCAAAATCCCATCTTGGTTATTCACATCACGCAGCTTGATTCTCAGTCATCTCGAACTCTGCCTTTATAACTACCTAGCTACGGATTAGCATTTGACAGAACCTAAGTTGGTGATCCTCAACTTGGACTGTGCAATAACCTCAGGTCTAAGGATTACATTGATTGAGATATACAAATGACAACTTGTTCGTTGTACCTCAATATGGGTCAATCCGACTCGCTAAACTCTTTAGCGAATCTATGTAAGTCATAATAGCATCTCCATGCCCATGACAAGTGGAACCGAGTCATCAGCCGACTTTCACATTGGTCTAATTTGTGTGTGCATCACAACCTCAATGACCAAGGACATTTAGTACAAACAACATAAATGTATAGTTCCACAACTAAATCACATATTCAATGATACAAATCAGATGTTAATACAAGGACAACTTAATATCTTTATGAATACAATGGGAAATATCATCATACATTATTGCCTCTAGGGCATATTCCCAACAAAGGTTTGCCAAGAGAAATCTCTTGTCTAAAAATATTTCGTTGGTCTCTCAAAGGTCAAGCTCTTTTCTCCCTCGCCATTATATTAAATGTTGGGAAAACTGCATTGTTAAATTCATAAACAGTTTTAATCCTTTTACAAAGGTAACAGAACTTAGAAAGAATATAGGCAACTTTATTTGGAACGTGGGAGAAAATTACACACAAGCCTGGGAAAGATTCGCTGGAATGATCAATAGTATTCCTAATCATGGCTATTCTGAGTCAACTATTTGCCACTTATTTTACCGCAGTCTTAATACCCAATGCAGAGAGTTGCTAGATTCATCAGCAGAAGGATGGATAAATACTTTAACTATTAAAGAATGTTTGGAATTAATGGATACTAGGGCTAAGAATGATTCTTTATATAATCCTGATTTTGGCACTAAGCCAGAAAAGGGAATACTTTGTTTAAATCCTGATCTTATGCCTAAATTACGCAAAACCATGAAAGAAAAAGGTATACCTTCTGAACTTGTCAAGGAAAACAAAGTAGATTTGTTACAAGTTTTTACTGAAGAGGATGAAACTAGAAAAGTTTTTCAAGAATTGAAACATCGACAGACAAAGTCTTATAATAACTTGCATAAGCAATTTCAAAGACATAAAAATATTTTGGCTGAACTTATAGAAAATTATGAGGAAATGGCCAAGAAATAAAATTATTTAATAAGTACCTTAATATGATTGAAACACAGTGTGAACAAATAGCATATGGTTATCAATTTTTTCTTCGCGATGATATAAATATTCCTGTTTCTACTAATGTTGTTACAAGAATAGGTGCAGTTGTTAAAGGGCCATTAGGACCACCGGAATATGAATCCATGTGCCACAGGCAAACATGTTGAGTGTAGACTCATGACACCTAATCCTCATCAGAGTAACCTGCAACATCACAAGTTACAGCCACAGTGGGTCAATACATTGGAATAGTATTGGAAAGTGATACCTTAGTGTAATTTAGGTGGACTAAATGCTATATGCAATTTGGCTAAGTGTAACTTGGCTTGCTTTGCTCAAAATAGATTTTGCCTATTAGTTGAACTCACTAAGTTTTTCTTTGTCAAATCTTTTCCCAAGGAACCACCAATAGACATTGAGGTCCTTCACCCTTGTTCACCCACAAATTTTTACTTAGAAATTGGGATGAGGAGATTCTTGATAGCTTCCATGTCTTGATGCTCAAGTTGTCCACTACATGGACTTGGCTAAGTACTTAGATTTTTTCCATCTGCAGAGGTTGTGCACTTTCCCCACCAGACTTGATTTTCACCAAGAAAGGACCTTTCAGAAGCCTTCCCTTAGACCAAATGGATGCGCTCCAACCTATCATTCCCAATACCACCAACTGTCCAAATGGCTAAGTTCTAGCAACCTATGTGATCCAGGCAGAGCCCATATTGCCAAGTGGCTGCACTAGAAGCTTCTCAACACTTGGCCTCTAAAATCTCTTTGTTCCTGGGTGGCTTTCCACAAGTGAGATACACAAGGTTCACCAGTCCCCTGGCCTTGTGTAACCACTCAACACAAACCATTCCTTCCATTCCACCCAGGTGTTTCATTTACTTAGTTGTTTTATTAGGCAAAACAAAAGTCCAAAGACTTAGAAATATTTTCATCATAGCATGTATATACTTCACCAACCCTTGGTTGCTAGCTAGGCTAAGCATGGCATAGATAGTAACTTAACTTAGAGATTCCCTAGCAATTCTACAACTACTAGGATTTCCCAACATGGCATATAAGCAAAATAATAACATGCAAGACTTAGCAAAATATTTCTAATGCTTAGTATAAAACATGGGGATAAAAATATTCATGAAGTACCACTTGCCTTGGTAGTTTGGAGAGTAGCTACACTCCTCACAATCACAATCACTAGCACCAAAATCTACACAAAGATTTATAGCAACAAATTACATACAAAACATATACAACCAAAAATATATGCAAGCATGCAAAATGGTATGTGATGATTTTTAAAACTCAACCAATCAAGTATACAGTACTGGTTCATAAACATGTTAAAAACTTGCCAAACAACATTTATTTAAACCCTAATTCATTTTCTAAATATTTCATATACTCAAATTAGCCCTACACAAGTTTCTGCAAATAAAACCATTTTAACAGAAGCAAAACATTAAACACATTGCATATTTAGAAAGATCTTGCTCTCTTGATTCCAATGGTATAAAATTTGTCAAATTCTAACGTGGGGATCAAAAGTTATAGCCAAAACAAATTTGAACATCTAATAGATTCAAATTCTGTCTTTTAAATCTAACTGCTGCCACGCGTCTTGTTCTAATTTGCCCGTACCGGTTCGGGCGGATCGATCAACGAGAGCCACACAATTTAAATGAGGATGCACGGCCAGATCTAACGCGTACCTCTTCGACATAGATCTAATCTTACTCGTTAGATCTTAATCCTACGGCCCTAATCTAATTGACCACAGACGGGGGGCGCTAGCGGCGGCGACTGGCAGAGGCGCGCTCTGACAGTGGCGGTGCCGGCGAACTAGGGCGCCCGGAGAGGTGGGAAGATGCTCACCAGAACCGTAGTGACGAGGAGAAGCTCGACGTGTCCTTGGTTGGCGAAGGGGCGCTTGGAGTCGTCGCGGATTGCTCGTCGGAGTAGTCCCTGGCGGCTGTGGCTTCGGCTCGTCGACGTTGGCGATGTTCTGAGCCGCGCTAAGACAAGGGGATGGTACCGTTAGATGCGCAAGACGCTGGGGATCTTACTCGTATCAAACAGAGGGCAAAGGGAGGCTGGAACTTACGGGGAAAGGTCGCCGGAGTTCGAGCAGAGAGCGGCGACGCTCAGTTGTTGACGTTGCCGAGGCTACAGGACATGCGCGAGCAAATGGAAAGTGTCAGTAGATGCGCACGGAGATGCAGAGCAAGCCAGCGTGAACCACAGGCAGAGGGGAGTGCGGTACTCACCGGAATTCGTCGGCGAGGTCGTCGGAGCAGCGGGGTTGCGGCGAGGAATTCTCGCAGCCTGGAGGCGTTCTATGCTCGGGGTCTGGGGGAAAAAGGAGAGGGGCAGAGGGGGTTTAAGTAGGCGAGGTGGGGGCGTGAATCACTCCAGCATTGATCGGGAATTGACGACGCGAATCAAACAGGAAACGCCCGCGTGATTTGGGGATGAACCAGTCGCTGGGTGGAGAAGACGATGGTCGTGTGGGCCGTGGCTGTCAGCGAGAGGAAGGGAGAGGGAGTGGGTCCAGACTGTCAGCGAGCTAGTGGGTGCGGGGGTGAGTGAAGGAAAACGGTTCGCGGGGTGGGATGTTGGGCTTAGCTGGGCTAGTTGGGACAGATTCGGCTGAGGCTTATTTTTTTCCCTTTTAAGCTTTTTGTTTTTCTGTTTGCTTTTCTAAAATGGTTTTCAAACCTCAAATCAAATCTGTTTGAATCCAAAACTTTTCAGGATTTTTGTACAATAAATCTTGTACTCAAATAAGTGTCAAACACATCTGTTCACTCAAACACACTTGGGTCTTTTGAAAATTTAAATAAAACCATTCCTTTATGAGGTGTGATAATAGGCATAGAATTTGTTTTATTTCATATTTTGCTTTGAGACTTTGCTCAAGTTTTTGAAAGCACCTGAGTTTGGATTCTAAGCAATACTGAATGATTAACATTACCTTTCTCAAAACAAGTAACACAAGGGCTTGAGTAAACTTACATAAAATAATAAGCATGGAAGTTTCTGTTTTGAAATGATTTGTTTGAAATGAAATTCATATGATCATGGATGCATGGATGATATGCATAAGTTTGAATCATGATTTTAGGGATGTTACAGATCGAAGGTAAAAAAGCCTTGCTCAAAGAAATCCAAGAAGAAGATACATTGGTGTATCCTCAAGATGAGACTATTCAAGACACACAAGATCAAACCTTGGAGGAGAAGAATGATGCACATGATGATAGTTGTAATTCTGATGCAAAAACTGTTGACCCAAGAGAAGAAAAAGACACAAGCAAAGAAGTTGAAGTTGTTACAATAGAAAAGAAGAAAACTGATAAGCAACAACAAAAGAAAGCAACGAAAGAGCCTAATCCTCCACAAAAGGTAAAAGATAAAGGTAAGAAACTTCCATATCCATACCGTAAAAAGAAAGCACCAAATGAGGCAATCTATAACTCTTTTACAAAGGCGTTAAATGATCTTTGTCTAGAAATTCCATTTGCGGATGCAATAATTGTGCCTGCCTATTCTAAATTTCTCCGTGACATTCTTAGTAGAAAGAAAGATATAACTGAAACCGTTGCCATGGTAACTAGTTACCCTGCTAATGGGAGGCTATTGTCTAAGTTAGAAGATCCCGGGATACCAACTATTTCTTGTTCAATAGGCAAAAATGATATTCATAATGCTTTATGTGATTTAGGTGCAGGAGTTAGTGTAATGCCATACTCCCTCTATAAAATGTTAGGATTAGAGGAATATTCCCCCACTTTTATCACTTTATAGATGGCTGACAAATCCACTAAACAACCTGTTGGTATGATTGAGGATGTTCTACTTAGAATAGATGAGCATGTCATTCCCACTGACTTTATTATTCTTGAAATGCCGGAGGATGAAAAATTATACATAATAATTGGAAGACCTTTTCTTAGCACTATAGGAGCATTAGTTGACTGTGATGAAGGGAAAATAATCTTCAACGTTTATGATGCTGAAATAATCCGATATTTTCCAAAGAAACTAGAAGCAGGAGAAAGGTATGTTCCACATGCAAAACGAGTTCATGTGGTAAGTGCCTTTGATAAAGGGCAACCAAATGTAAGAATTCGAGAATAGAGAAGGGGCTGAAATATTCAAGCATTCTTAATAAAATGCTTAATGGGAGTCAACCCATCATATCAATAAAATAAGTTAAAGTTAGATAATAAGATGTTCATCGCATTCCTACAATTTTTTCATAGACATTTTTGTGGAAGCGCCCCCGTAAAGATGCAGCTGTCAAAAGGTAGTAGAAATACCGACTGAATAACCATAGATTTAGAGTAGAAAATAAAGTTTGAGTTTTATCTATAGAAACTAGCTTAATGCATCTCTGAAAATTTGGGTGAAAAAGCATGTTCCCCGAGTTGTAACGACCAACTATACGGCGGGAATATTTATTCCAGCCGTATAGTTGCGGCCATATACTTATTGACAAAATTCTCAAAACTTGGGGTTCAGATACAGAAGGTTTGATGACCAACTATATGGCAGGACCATTTGGTCCGGCCTATAGTTGTGGCCGTATAGTTGTCATCTGGCATTGGAAAACCTAACTCTCGCCGCCACCACAATTATATATCGGCAACTATCTAACCCGGCCGTATATATCCCGCCGTATGGTTTGGCCCGACCACTTAAATAGGTCAGGGCAGGTTAATTTTATTCCTCCTCTCATTATTTCTCTCAACCTATCTCTCAGAAACTCTCAATTCTTCACAGATTTCGTTCGTTTGAGTGAGGGAATCAATAGATCGGTATGTTTCTCTCCCTATCCATGCTTTATTTTAAGAATTCCATGGTTGAAATCTTCTCAATGAATTAGTGGATGAAATCAAGCTTGATTGATTTTATCTTTTGTTTTCTCATGTTAGGATTGAATTCCTCCACGTATAATCATTCATATATCATGTAGAAACTATATGCCTAAGGTTTTATGTTGAAATTTCTCAGTGCATTAAGATGAACAAGCTCGGTAGTATTTTTCACAAGATCAAGCACCAACGTGGTGAAGGCTCGGGGCTCCGGGCTGAGATCGACAACAAGTATGCCATGGTTTTGGCAAGGAAGGTCTTGCCCACATGATGGGCTGATAACGGCTTTCTCAACTCAACAGAGTTGAAGGTGGACTTTGACTACATGTGTGCAAATGCAGGGATCGCCAACCTCGCCAATGCCAACCACTGCACCTATGAACGACTCACCCATGAGTTCCTCGCCTCCTTCTACGACGACTATAGGGAGAAAGGTAATGTATGCATGATAAATTTTACCATTAACCAATGGCCATATCAAATTACCTATCAACAATTCTAGGATGCTTATGGATTCCCTCAATAAGGGGAACCAACTGTTACAAACTTGTATAGCATCTCGAGTACAAATACTTGGGAGGTTGTTTCTGTTAATGGTGGTAGGGACTTCTATCAGAAGAATATGTCCACAATTCAGAACCCAACCATCCATTACTTTGCTATGTTTCTTGCTAACACTTTGTTATGTAGAGGAGATACCGGCTCGATGCCCAATCCAGACATGCCCCCATGATCACCAAGGCACTCTTCCCTAATGCGCCGTAGAGTCCCACTCCTGTAGCCCTATTTCTCTAGCACCTCCGCCACCAGAGCAACAAAACGAAATGTGATATTCGCATCGGTGGAATGGTAAACCACCTAATCCAAGCCCTTAAAATTTCAATTCCTATTATGCAACCTGTTGATGGCTCCATACTCATGGATGTCAAGTATATAACTGCTTGTGGCTTCCTCGGTGCTTACCGAGCTAACAGGAGGCTCCGAGCCTATCAATTTGGTTATCTTGATGTTGTGCAAGATGATAAAGTGCCACTGTCTTGCCCGCAAGCCTTAGAGGTGCAGGGAAGGGACCACTGGATCCTCACCAAGGATCAAGTGACTGAGATCATGGCGGAGCTCTATCCTGACTCCGAGGAAGAGGAAGAAGGAGGGCAGCAGGATGAGTAGGAGTAGCAGTAGGAGAAGGAGCACAACCCTGCTTGGGAGGGACATCAGCAGAAGTAGCAGGAGGAGGAGCAACCTTGGGACCAATGGCCCCATCAGCAGCAACAACAGCAGGGGTTCAACAATGTCCCCTATCAGGATTTTCTGCAGCTCAACCAGCGCATTGGGAAGATCGACCAGACTCTGCATGGAGTGAGTGAAGATGTGAGTGCCTTAACTCACAACTTTAGTCACTTCATGACCAACTTCCCAAGCTACTGTCAGCAGCACCCGTACCAGCCGCCGAACAACGGATATAACTCAGCGTGGCAACAACCTAAGCTTGGGGGAGGTTTTAAAACCTCCAAACTTGCATTCATATTTTTATTTCTTCTTTTGATTTATTTCCTTTTTCAAGAATAACATGTTTACTTTCACTTTGCATTCTTAAAACCAAAAACACAAAAACATTAGTTGTAACTTTTATTGCAATTTGTTTCTTTGCTTTTCTCAGCGATTGCTCAATTTCAGGTGACTTGGCAATAGGGAAATATAGAGAGGATTCGACTCAAGTACGAGAATGAAGCAAGAAAGAGGAGGTATCACATTCCTTTCGTCACCTCTCCTGCAAATTTAAATTGACCCTACAATTATTTACTCGCTTGCACTTGAGTCACTCCCCACCTAGCTTGTTATCCTATAAATTATACTCCCTTGCTAAGGTCCTATTTTAGCTTTGAAAAAATGAGAAATGAACTTGGTTAAAATATTTATGACATTTTTACAACAAGAAAAAGCATCCAAGAGATGAATTGAGTCCATGTTTAGCACAAAGGATTTGATTTTAGAAACTACTCACCCCAATTGAGCTTAATGTAAATAAACTCGATAGCACCCTTGAATGAAATTGTCTAATAAAATGGATACTTTGAAGTAGTAGAGATTATGCGACTATTTTTTCTAATAATGATAGTAGTATATTGCTTTACGCGTGTCACTACAACACTGTCGTACTCCATGAGGAACTATTAACTCTGCTGGCCAACGAATAATCTAAATGTGGGAAACCACTTGATTTCGGCTATTGAGTTATACAAACGTTTGTAGCTGCAATGCTATGACGTGCAAATTTTAGTCTCCTCGTGGTTTTACATTCCAAGTGAAGTTGTAGTACTCCTCTGACCCACTATTGCTCAACAACTATCTATTGGCATGGTCACCAGTGCATAACACAACCCCAATTAACATGTTAAAAACAGTGGCATGCTTTCTATATGAAAGAGTTAAAGTTTTTGAAAAACAAGGAAAGGAAAAAGGTTCTTTGAGAGTCTTGAAATTTTGACGTGGGAGTATATGAGTTGTTCTTAAATTAATTGTTCTTGGTGCAAACTTGAGTACCCTTAATTGATTAAAGGAACAAGAGCAAAATTTTTTCATCTCTCAATAAGAGAGAAGCCAAAAAGATTTGTTTCACTTTCCTAGCTAAACTTTTGATACTCGGTCGAGCATATGATTTATTTGCTAGCAAGATATACGTGGTTAGGAAGTGAACTCAGTTCAATCTTTTGAATATTTGTATGATCATGTTTGAGATTGTAGGAAATGTGAAGAAAATAATTTGACACCAATTCAAGCTTGTAAGTTCTTTTATTTCAGTTTTGAATCTCCGCTATCCTTTCTTATTTTCTTGTTACTCGAGGGCGAGCAACATCTAAGCTTGGGGGAGTTGATAGCTATGAGATTCTACACAGTTTTTATGTGTTTATCGATGGTTTTCGTTTGGATTTGATGGGTTTCTAGCTTTACCTAATCATAATACTTCGGTAGCGAAGAAAACTTGGTTTTTAATGTGTGTTTTAGGTTCTAAACATCCACAGAGGGATTTAACAGCAAAACATACAATATTGAGACGAAAACAAGCAGGTCTCTTTTTGGAAGCAATCGAGGGGAATTTACTAAAGCTTTAACGAGCAACTATAGGGCGGGAATATTTTCCGGCTGTATAGTTCCCGCCGTATAGCTGCCATCTCCTTCGTCTTATTAAAAGGGACAACTTTCGTGAAGAGGCCGAGGATGAAAACAGAACACACGAGCCGCCATACTATCCAGAAGGGAGAGAGAAGAGATCCAGAGAAGAAGAAGACGTTCTTCATCTCGCTCCACGATCTTCGATCTCCTAGCCACCACACCTCCATAGCCATTACTTGTACTTGAGAGAGAGAGAAATTTCCACCTTGCAAGACTAGGGTTTGAGATGGTTCTTCCCATCTTGAATTGTGTTGGATTTATTTCTATTTCTTATTGTGGATATCCTTGGTACTATCAAGAATAACTCCCTTTATTTAATTATATCGATGATGCTTTCTTCTCTCATGTGTGAGTAAGTTCCCTTGGGCGTGGGAGATGTAGGGGATAGTTGAGATGTGATGTGCCTATATAATTTCCATTAAGTTTGTGGTTGACTTTAATTACTATATTATATGTGCTTGACTATCTGTGAGATGCTTAATGCCTGTTGTCCAATTGAGGGCCCAAACAACATGATGCTTTGTTCTACATAGATAGAATCTTGTTTGGTAGTAGACCGGCGACCCCCGAGTGACACGGGATATCAATGGGAAACTAGTTTGACTCGAGGATAACGATGAACCACCGATCTTATTGCATTAGTCCGATCCAAGGAGCTTAATTGCTAAGCAACCTAAAGGATCTTAATCGTCTAGTGACTGACCATGGTTGTGGTAAACAGGCTAGTAGGATTATTGAAGTTGGGATGAAATCTACCAAGAGGAGTTCTAGCTAATTACGGGTTGCTCGCCTAGACACATACTTATAAGATTATAAATGTTACAATTATCACTCATCCACCCGGCATATTCACTATCACCATGAACTGAAACTCCCCGCGCCTACTTCATCATCTTCAGAAAAACAATAAACAAACCATTCTTTACTTTTATGCTTTTTATTTCTAAAGTTTACATTTTAGTTTTATTTAAATACAATCCTTTAATCCAAATTCTATTCTCACTTTCAATAGTTGCAGTCAATCATGTTGGGGATATGCTAAATGGGTATCACCATTGCATGTCTCTAATCCGGATAACCCGGGTGGCCCATAGTTGGTAGCAAGGCCTATGGCCTGCTGGGCGGCCTAGTTAGATGGATCCAGAAGGGAGGCTCATGCCGGATGAAGGAAGGCTACGGTGGAGTCACCAGCGTACCCGGAGCCTTGGAGTGCAAGACATGTTAGACTAGTTGTGTACCGTGTAGGACTCTGTAACCTGTCCAGCTAGGACTTTCCTTGTAACCCTAGGATCTGGTGACTATATAAGCCGAACCTGCGGGAGCCTTTAGGGCATAACCTTACGATACAACTCATACCTTGCACAGCGAACAGATCCCTGTAACTCGGCGTATTTCCATTATAGTGATTTGTAGCAGGAGTAGGATTCCGCCACCGTCGTGGGATCTGAACCTGGGTAAGTTGTGTTACCTCGTACCCACAAACCTTCTGCCTTACCCAACGTCTCTAAACACGCACTATGAGGACCCCTCCATGGCGTACTCGTCGTAAATACAACGACAGTTGGTGCCCACCATGGGGCAAGAGGCGTTTCAGGCTATACACAAGGTCAAAGATCTTCGCGGGAATCGGTGAAACAGTAGCCATTGGCTGTGTTCTCTTCTCTGGAACCGTTCCGGTCGTTCCTCCCAACGAGTTTTGGATCCCAGCAAAGACGAACCCCACCCGCTGCTCCATCGTTCCAATTGGGGACATCCACCTCTTCATCGGCGGAAGCGACTCGGGCACTAGTTCCCTGGAAGTCGGAGGATAGTCAAGGCCCTCATGGACCGCCTATGGGCAGGATATGTTCACGGAAGGATCAAAGTCAGATCTCTCTTTGGAGTTTGCCAGCTTAGATTGGAAAAATTCAAGGCCCACCCAAACCGCCCCTGTGCAGGATATAATGGTGCAAGATCGCTGTAAATCCGCTGGCTTCGCCCATGTGTCTAGAAAGCAGAGGTCGTAGTTCGTCGGCATGGTGACTATCTTCGATCTGGCGCGTTGTTTTCAGAGAGAGGGTGAAACCCCCGTGATTACCTCGCCAGGTGGCTCTGTATACGGGCCGATCTGGAACACTACCCTAGTGATGATGCTATTTATCACTTTGTGGAAGGACTGGATCGCCGTACACTTCTCCGGCATACGCTAAGGTGGAAACAGGACGCGGGTATCCGCACCTTTGAGAGCATGATCAACACCGTCAATAACTACGCGGGTGCTAAAACAGCTGCTCAGGCCGCGATCGTTGCCATACCTAGGCCACCGCCGCCACAGCCTCTGCCACCACCGCCTCCAGTCAATGTCCCTGCAGCCTCAGCATCTTCTTCCATCGTAGAAGAAACCCTCGCACCCTCCGACTCCGTTTTGGACACGCTCTAGGCCGACATCAGCATGGACTCAGAGGAGATGGATATCAACCCGGAGGAACTCGACTCTGCTATGCAGGAGATGGAGGAGGAATCAAGCGCGAGGAGCAGGCCGAAAAGGCCATCACACCCCGAGAGGTGTTCGTCGCTGTTGGGAGCGTGATGGAAGAAGACCAACCCGGACAAGCTCCGCCTAATGCGCTGGACAAGGGGAAGGGACCAGCTGATGCTGCCGACAATGGTCGCGCAAAGGCCATGCCCCTCCGCCTAACCCAGCGCAACAGCCACAGGAACTCAACATCGGTCCGAGTAAACCCAACACCATAAATCCGCCGCCTCCAGTATCCACGTCTATGGCCCCCCAAGTCACTCCAGCTGATAGAGTGATGTATGGAAATTTGCTCGTTGATCCCATGACTGTGGACCATATACATAATGTAGTCCATCTTGATGAGAAGCGGCAACAGCTACTGGAGGAGGCACAGGCCATTGCGGAGCAGGGCACAAAGCTAGATCGAGATCTGGCCAAGGCGCAAAATCAATCGAGACAGCTAGAGCCATGGAGGCCGAGTACAAGAGTTTGCTCAAGCAGGAGAAGGCTAAGAAAGCTCCGGCTCGCGTTATCAACGATCCTGGTGTATGACGCAACCTAGGATGGGCTCCCCCGAAGCCGCCACAAGCCAAGCATACATTGACAGTGAGGGCAGGCAGATCATGCCCACTCCTATCCTCAACTTTGACATCGCCAAGACCCTACTGGAGAAGGATAGATCACCCGCAACTATGGAACATGTCGATGACATTGTAGCAAAGGCGGTCAAATAGCAGGAAAAGGCCACCTCTCAAAAGCTTGAGTCTGCCCTAACATATTGCCAGTCTAGCAATCCTAAGCCGCAAAGGGAGAGATCTCCTCATGATGTCGGGTCCCAGCCGGGTTCATAAGAGCGAAGACGGAGGGATGCGCGCAACAGGAAGGATGCTATCCCCATATCCTCCGACCATGGAGGCAAAGCTCATCCTCGTCGCCCATCTCCTCCGCCCCAATCTCCCTGACATCACGAAGACCCAAAGGCTCACCATCGTACAAGCATGCCTCCGCCAAGTCACCCTTAGGGTGGCATCGTCATTCGCGACAACACGGAGCAGTCCCGTCACGGTGGGGATCACAACGACAACCAAGGACACAAGAGTAGGTCACGCTATGACCCTCCGCATCTGACAAGCAATCGCGATAGACACGAGGAGTCACAGGAGGGTAACAATAAGAAGGCTAACCCATCGCCACCTCCGCCTCCGTCGCCACCTAGCAACCACCATGGCGGAGGAGGCCCGTGTCGTTCATGCAGCCCATCCAATGGTGGCAAGAAGAAAAAAATCAAGCTCGGAGCCATACGACGCACGCTCACGCCTGGACAAGATTCACGAGGCCCGGGAAGGATAGTACCTGGGACCACGTTGCTTTGGACCTATAATACGGAACGCAACTTACCCCTAGGGCTTCCAGATAAACAAGATGATCAATCCCTATGACGGCACTGCCAAACCATCTACGTGGTTGCAGGATTACGGAAACATGGTGGAGATCGCCGGGGAAACCCCAACGTTGCCGTCAAGTACCTCCCACTGATGTTGATGGGCACAAACCACGAATGGATTGATGACTTGCCGGAAAAGTCCATCTGCAACGGTACGTATACACATCCTTACACTGTTGACCATCTACAGTTGTGCGTGCAAGAGAAAGACGAGACATCTCGAGCCTACCTGTCCTACTGGCTGGATATGAAAAATTCTTGCGCAAGAGTGCACGATCAGACCGCTATGGCCGCCTACATTGATGGCTTGGAAAAGAGTACATTGCTCCGACAGAAGTTGAAGCACCTGTAGGACAATCATAGGCTAGATCTCAATCAGATGATCTCGCTCGCTAGTGAGTTCACGGTTGCTGACGATGATGCTCGCGGCTCCTTGACAACAATTTCCATCCCAACCCAAGCCAAGAGGAATAACAACACCAAGAGGAAGAGTCCACCAGAAGAAAAGCCAACCTCCGACATTATCACGATGACGTTTGCAGGACGAGGTGATGGCGGACAGCGTGGCCGAGGACGGGGGGCTGGTCAAGGGCAGCAGCGAGGTAGTGAAACTACCCCGGCAGCGCCCCGCATTCCCCAAACGTACGAGGAGTACCGTGATATGCCATGCCTTGTACACCTTGACGCCGATGGAAAAGACACTCACACCAATCGCCATTGCAAGTTCGTCAACGACCTCATGGAAGACCCGGAGTCTGTCTACAAATGAAGCCGAAAGAACAGACCGCGAGGCAAGGGGAAAGGGAAAAAGAAGGAAGAGGAGTCCAAGGATTCAAGTGACATGGATGGGGACGTTGACCCCAAGCACGCTGACAAGGGCGATGGCAAAGTCAAGAACCCCTTCGAGAAGAAGGCTCCCGTTTACCACACTTTCCTTGGCACCCCAACTGTCCGGGCACAGAAAACCTCGCTGAGGATACTAATGGCCTACCCCTAGTCCCCCAATACATGCGTTGGTCAAAAGTTTCAATTACTTGGGACAGGAAGGATCACCCAGACCTCATCCCAATTGAGAACCAATACGCCATGGTCATCAACCCTTTGATTTACGGCAATGAGTTCACCAAATGCATGGTGGACAGTGGAAGCAACATCAATATATTGTACCTGGATACACTGCACAAGATGAACTTGACGGAGACCAACCTAAGGCGGACCAGCACCATGTTCCATGGCATAGTTCCTGGCCGGGAGGCTCGATCCCTTGGGTGCATTACGCTTCCGGTCGCTTTTGGTAATGTTAACAATTACCACCAAGAACGCATGACCTTTGAAGTGGTCCCCTTCAAGAGCGTGTACCACATAATATTCGGATGTGACATCTTCCACGCCTTCATGGCCAAGCCATGTTTCGTCTAAAACAAGCTCAAGATACCCGGACGAAATAGTGTCATCACCGTATCCGGAAGCTTTTCAAAAGCAAGGGACTGCGAGATTGGAGAAGTAGCCTTTGCAGAAGCTGTCCTCTACAGCGAAAAATTCAAGGAGATCCAGAGCAAGGTCGATGCCTCGGAGATGCAGGCATAAAAGAAGAAGATTTCTAACTCTGATCCCGCCTTCACGGCCGCCATCGAGACGAAGTCGGTGTAACTTGGGGTAGGCGATGCCTCCAAGGTCACCGCCATTGGGACGAACCTGGACGCTAAATAGGAAAGCACGCACGTCGAGTTCCTTTGTTAGAATAGGGACATCTTTGCCCGACAACCTGCTGACATGAAAGGTGTACCTAGGGAAAATGCCGAGCACAGCTTGAATATTGATCCAAAATGCAAACCGGTGAAACAACCTCTACGACGCTTCGGAGACACTCCATAGGAAAAGAGATATCTAGGTTACTTAAGGATAGTTTTATCCGAGAAGTCCTTCACACCCGATGGGTGGCCAATCCTGTACTTGTCCCTAAAAAGGGAACCAAAGAATTAAGAATTCTCGGACATTGACCAAGTCATTGACTCGACGGTTGGCTCAGAACTTCCTTGTTTTATAGATGCATACTCAGGATACCACTAGATAAAAATGCGGAAGTTGGACCAATTGGCCACTTCGTTCACCACACCTTACGACATGTTCTACTATGTCACGATGCCCTTTGGGCTAAAAATGCAGGTGCAACGTACCAGCGGAAAATGCAGCATTGCCTCCACGACCAAATTGGTCGGAACGTTCACGCCTACGTGGAAGATATCGTGTTGATGTCTAAAAATTTAAATGACTTAATCTCTGACTTAAAATAAACCTTTGATAATCTCAAGAAATACAACATGGTGCTTAACCCAAAGAAGTGCGTCTTCAGGGTTCTAGCCGGCAAATTGTTGGGCTCCATCGTTTCCCAGCATGGAATCGAGGTCAACCCGGAGAAGATCAAAGCAATCCTAAACATAAATCGTCCGACATCCCTGAAGGACATCCAACGGCTCACAAGATGCATTGCAGCGGTAAGACGGTTCATCAGCCTACTTGGAGAGAAGGCTCTGCTGCTGTACAAGTTGCTGAAGAAGGCGGACAAATTTACATGGACGGACGATGCAGATGCGGCGCTTAAGAAGCTAAAGGAGATACTGTCCTCGGCACCTATACTTGCAGTTCCCGAGCCTATGGATCCTATGTTGATTTACATAGCGGCCACCAACCGGGTAATCAACATCGTCATCGTGGTGGAGCGGAAAGAACCAACACATGAGTACAGAGTGCAACGACCAGTTTACTATGTAAGCGAAGTCTTGACAGAGTCCAAGCAGCGTTACCCGCACTACCAGAAGCTAGCTTATGGAGTGTTCCTTGCTTCTCGTAAGCTAAGGCACTATTTCCAGGAGCACCCTATCACAGTTGTGAGCAAGGCTCCACTGTCCAACATCATCAATAACAGCGACGGTACAGGAAGGATTGCAAAGTGGGGCACTGAGCTTGTTGCCTTCGAGATCACCTACAAGAGACGTGACGCTATCAAATCACAGGTCTTGGCTGATTTCATTGCAGATTGAATGGATATGCCAGATGCTACTCCTGTACTAGAGCCAGAATACTGGGTGATGCACTTTGATGGATCAAAGCTACACTACATTCTACAGATCCACTTTGAGGCTACAAATAACATGGAGGAATATGAAGCACTCATTCACGGACTTCACGTAGCCAAGGATATTGGCATCAAGCGCATAGTTTGCTGTGGGGATTCCAACTTGGTTGCCCAGCAGGTGGCTGGCACCTGGAACGCGCGGAACCTATGATAGAGGCATATCGAGACGAAGTAGACAAGATAGCCAAGTGCTTCGAGGGCTACGAAGTCAAGTATGTCAAGAGGGAAGAAAATGAGGCGGCTGATCTACTGTCAAAGCTTGGATTAGGGCGCAAACCAATTCCACCTGGCATTTTTCTGGAGCATCTACGGACACCATCTGTGAAGGGAGCGGACCCCGAGATCCCGGATAGAGTTGACTCTTTTGTTCATACAGTATCAAAGGTCCCTCTGGCTTGGACAAAACCGTTCATGGAATATATCGTACACGAAACTTTTCCCATCGACGAGGTCGAAAGTCGGCAAATAGTACGTCGAGCAAAGGGCTATACCATAATCAATTGATATCTCTATAAAAGAAGAACCACTGGTGTATACCTAAAGTGTTTCCCATAAATAAGGTATTGAAATCCTTCGTGAGATCCATCTTGGAGATTGTGAGCATCACGCCGCTCCTCGATCGTTGGTCTCCAAAGCCTTCCGGCAAGGATTCTACTGGCTGACCGCGAAGGCGGACGCCGACAAGCTGGTTGAGACATGCATGAGATGCCAGTACTATGCCCGACAACCACATGTACCAGCTCAAGAATTGCGAACAATACCAATAACTTGGCCGTTTGCTGTCTAGGGGCTAGACATGGTTGGTCCATTACAGACGGCACCTTTTCAGTTTACGCATCTGCTAGTAGCAGTTGATAAATTCACCAAATGGGTAGAATCTAAACCCATTAGAAAGTGTGATGGAGAAACTACCCTTAGGTTTGTGATGCACCTCAGATCACTGTAGAGCTTCGTTGGGAAACCCCAATAGGAAGGTATGATGAGCACAGCAGCAAGTTTTCCCTCAGAAAGAAACCAAGGTTATCGAACCAGTAGGAGGAAGGAAACGAATCAAAGGTGTTGCTAGCAACTTGGAAACCTGCACAACACAAACTCAAGACTTTGCCCCAACGAATAGTGAGGTTGTCAATCTCACCGGTTTGCTGAAAACAAAGGATTAACTGTATGGTGTGGAAGGTAATGGTGGCTTGCAGAAAGTAAACAGGAACAATGGAAGATGTTTCAATGGTAAAGATTGCACTAGTGTCGATAGTTCACTAGAGGTGTTCTCCTTAAGATAAACAACATAACATGTTGGGTAAACAAATTACATTGTGGCAATTGACAGGATATAGCAAGGCATAACAATGGAATACTAGACATTCATGATACTATGAGATTTGATTGGGCAATACACCAATATACATAGACCGCCATCCAACTGCATCTATGACTAGTAATCCACCTTCAAGTTATCATCCGAACCCCCTCCAGTAATAAGTTGCAAGCAATGGATAACTGCTTTAAGAAAAGTGTGTAAGGTAAACAATCCACTTGTTCCATGAACAAGAGATCATTGTTTTCTCCCTAGTAGCAATAGCACATCTACAGCCTTAGAGATTTCTGTCACTTCCCCATATTAAGTAGAGGTACGAACGCACTATCGAGCATAAATACTCCCTCTTGGAGTCACTAGCATCTACTTGGCCAAGATAGCTACTAGAAACGGAGAGCATGCAAGATCTCAAACAACACATACATGATAGAATCATGAACCAATCTGACATAGTAATCTCAATATCCATCGGACCCCAGCAAACACAACATGCATGATTACAAATAGATGATCTTGATCATGAACGGAGCTCGCAAGATCTAAACATGGTAGCACAAAGGAGGAGAAACAACCATCTAGCTACTACATGGACCTGTAGTCCAAGGTAGAACTACTCACACATCATACCGGAGGCTGGCATGGTGATGAAGAAGGCCTCTGGGATGATCTCTCCCCTCCGACAGGGTGCCGAGAAGAGCTTCAGATCCCCCGATCTAGGGACGATGGTGGCGGCGGCTACGGAATGTTTCGTGGAAGATTGAAGAGGTACTTATTAGGTATCGGGAGCTTATTATAGGCGAAGAGGGAGGCCGAGGGGGTGCCCGAGGTGGCAGCACCCCCCCAGGCGCAGGCCAAGCCAGGCCGCGCAGCTAGGGGATGTGCCTCCCTCGAGTCCCACCTCCATCTCGTATTCTGGCTCCGTGTTCCCCACGGTAAAATATTGACTTTGGCTTTTGTCCCGTCCAATTCCGAGAATATTCATTTTCTGACTTTTCTGGAACCAAAAACAACAGAAAACAGACAACTGGCATTGTGGCATCTTGTTAATAGGTGATTCCCAGAAAACATATAAAAATACCTAAAAGAGAAGACAAAGCAAAGAAAAGTAGATACTAAACAAGCATGGAACATCAAAAATTATAGATACGTTTATGACGTATCAGTTTGTCCGGGATCTAATGGTGAGATTTGGTCTCCCATATAGCATTATCATCGACAATGGCAGCATCTTGTCACTCGGAAAAGTGGAAGCCTATTGTTGGGAGAAGGACATCCGACTTGACTTGGCATCTGTGGCACATCCACAGTCCAATGGGCAAGTTGAGCGAGCCAATGGATTAATTCTGCAAGGAATCAAGCCACGTCTAGAGGCACCGCTACATAGAGCAGCTGGAGCCTGGGCGAATGAATTACCATCTATTCTGTGGAGTTTACGAACTACACCCAACAGATGCACTGGCTACACCCCTTATTTCATGGTACATGGAGTAGAAGCCATCATGCCTTCCGACATCCTTCACGATTCACCAATGTAAGACCCCACCTTTATAAAGGTAAAGGTCCCTGTGATTGCAATGCTAGTCCCTGGATCAATTGCTAGCATCCACTGTTTAAGATGAAGTACACAGAAACAAAGGTCACTATTACATCGTCATTCCAGAGATAACATAGTCTTTTACAACTCCATAGCCATAGGCTATCATAACAATATAAAATAAAAGTCTTCATCTTCATGTGCCACAGGCAAGCATGTTGAGTGTAGACTCATAACCCTAATCCTCATCAGAGTAACCTGCAACATCACAAGTTACAGCCATAGTGGGTCAATACATTGGAATAGTATTGGCAAGTGATACCTTAGTAGAATAATAGTATCTAACTTCTACATGAATTTGGCTAAGTGTAGCTTAGGCTTGCTTTGCTCAAAATAGGTTTTTCTATCAGTTGAAAACACTAAATTTTTGTTTTGCAAAAACTGCCAAGGAACCACCAATAGAAATTGGTGAACCTTCACCCTTGTTCAACCACAAGTTTTAACTTAGAAAATTGGGATGAGGAGATTCTTGATAGCTTCCATGTCTTGATGCTCAAATTGTCCATTACCGGGGACACGGCTAAGTACTTAGTTTCTTCCTTCTACAGAGGTGGTGCACTTTCCCCACAAGACTTGATTTTCAACAAGACAGGACCTTTCAGAAGCCTTCCCTTAGACCAAAATGGATGCGCTCCAAACCTGTCATCCCCTACCACCAACTGTCCATTTGGCTAAGTTATTGCAACCTATATGATCCAGGCAGATCCCATAATGCCATGTGGCTGCACTAGGACCTTCTTAACATTTGGCATCTCAAATCCCTTTGTTCCTGGGTGTCATTCCACAAGTGTGATACACAAGGTAAACCATAGAAATGGGCCTTGTGTAACCACTCAACACAAACCAATCCACCATTCCACCCAGGTGTTTCATTCACTTAGTTGTTTAATTAAGCAAAACATAAGTCGAAGACTTAGAAATATTTTCCATAGCATGTGTATATAATCCACCCTTGGTTTCTACTAGCTAGGCTAAGCATGGCAATAACAAGTATCTTAACTTACAGAAAAATTCTAACAATTCTACAACTACTAGGATTTCGCAAGCATAGTATATAGATAATTAGTAAAAATTATCATCCAAGCCCTATACAAAATATTTCTAATGCATAGTCAAAATATTGGGACAAAAGTATGAAGCACCACTTGCCTTGGTAGTTGGGGGAGTAACAACAATCCTCACAGTCACAATCACCACTAGCACCAAAATCTACACATAAAATGATAGCACCAAATTCACATATCAAAATAAACAAGCAAAAATATATGAATGCATGTAAATGACATGTGATGATTTTTATAAACCCAACAAGATAAGTAAACAGTACTGATCACTAAACTAAACATTTATATATCAAATAAACTTTATATAGTCTTTAAAACATTTTTCAATTAATTTTTAAACACAAAATAAGCCTACAAATGTCTCTGCAAAAACAACTAAGTTTATAGAATCAAATCATTAAACAATGTACATGGTTGGATAGAATTATTTTTCCTGATTCCATTGATATAAAATTTTCAAAATTTGGACGTGTGGATCAAAAGTTATGAATTATGCAAGTTTGAACATCTAATAGATCTAAATTAAGATTTTAAATCTAAACTCTAGCCACGCGGCAGCTTCTGATTGGACGGTACCGGTTCGGCCGGATCATGCTTGCGAGCCATAGGATCTAACTAACGTTGCACGGCCCATATCTAATCATACCTCTTCGCTAACAGATCTAATCGAGGCCTTTGGATTTAGATCCAATGGATCAGATCCATCTGACCAAGAACCAGCGGCGCAAATGGCGCTTGCGGCGGCGACGCCTCTGGCGGTGACACGCTGGTGAGGCCAGATGGGCAGGGGGGGTGTGGTAGCGCTTACTGAGATCGTGAGGTCATGGAGATGCTCAACGTGAAGACGGACAGGGTCAGGGCGCACGGACACAGCAGCAGGACATCGTCAGAGTTCTTTCGTGCGTTGGGTGCTCACTGTCGAAGTCGAAGACGGCGACCTAGGGCGCAAGGATTCAAACGGAAAGCGTTAGCAGATGCATAAGGTGCTGGCGAACACAGCTGCGTGAACCAAAGACAGAGAGGGACACGGGGCTCACCGGAATGGCTCGTCGGAGTCAAGGTTAGCTTCGGGCGCTTGCAGAGTTTGACGAAGGCGACGACCTGGCGCGATTTAGGAAAAATTTGAGTGTGAAACACTACTGTTCTCTCAAGATTATATTGGCCCATTGAATTTTTAAAAATAAAACATGCCTTAATTAATTATTTTAATAGGCATATGAATGGTTTGAATTCATATTTTTGTTTTGAAAACTTTGACCAAGCTTTATAAAATTCAAACAAACCCATGTTCAAACCTTTACTGATTAAAGCAAGTATTTTCTTATTAGAAGGTAGCAATAAGGCCATTGCCTTGCTTACATAAAATAATAGACCACAAATGCTTTTGTTTTTGAAAAATGATCCTAAAATAATTATGAATGCATGAATGATATACAAACTTTGAAATCATGAGTTTTGGGATGTTACAAATCTAACCCCCTTAAGGTGAATCTCGCCCTCGAGATTCGGATTGGCTAGCAAATAGGTGAGGGTGGTCTTTTCGAAGATAATATTCTCTTTCCCATGTTGCTTCTTCTTTGGAATGATGGTTCCACTGAACTTTGCAGAATTTGATAGTCTTTGTCCGAGTAACTCTTTCTGCAATCTCAAGAATCTTGATAGGTTTTTCCTCGTAAGTGAGATCACTCTCCAACTGGACCTCCTCCAAAGGTATAGTATCCTTCAAAGAAGTCTCCTCCATCTCCGGATGGCATTTCTTTAGCTGACTCACATGAAACACATTGTGCACGGCAGACAATGATTCAGGCAATTCAATCTCATATGCCACTTCTCCTTTACGGCTCAGAATCCTGAATGGTCCAACATATCTTGGGGCCAAATTTCCTTTGACTCCAAATCTCTTCACTCCACGAAGTGGTGATACTCTAAGATATGCTCTATCACCCACCTCATAGGTGACTTCCCTACGCTTTGGATCTGCGTAGCTCTTTTGTCGGGACTGTGCTATCTTCAATCTGTCCTTCACTAACTTGACTTTCTCTTCAGCTTCCTTGATTAATTCTGGCCCGAACAAGCTTCTTTCTCCAACACCATTCCATAACAATGGTGTAGTACACTTTCTCCCATAGAGAAATTCAAACAGTGCCATCTCAATACTGGCTTGATAGCTATTGTTGTAAGAGAATTCTATGTAAGGTAGAATTTCATCCCAACTAGCTCCATGGTCTAGGGCACATGACCTCAACATATCCTCTAAGATCTGGTTGGTCCTTTCTGTCTGTCCATCAGTCTGGGGATGAAAAGCAGTACTGAATTCCAATCTCGTTCCCAATGACTCATGCAGTTGCCTCCAAAAATGAGAAGTGAATTGAGTTCCCCTATCGGACACAATACTCTTAGGTACTCCATGCAGACACACAATCCTATTCATATAAATCTTGGCTAACTTAGCACCTGTAAAGGTTGTCTTCGCGAGTATGAAATGAGCCACTTTAGTTAGGTGATCCACTACAACCCAAATAGAATCATATCCCGATCTAGTCCTTGGTAGTCCAGTGATGAAATCCATGCCAATCTTTTCCCACTCCCAATCAGGAATAGGTAATGGTTGTAACAATCCTCCTGGTTTCTGATGTTCCGCTTTCACTCTACTACATACATCACACAAAGCAATATGTTCGGCGATGTCCTTCTTGAGATTATTCCACCAAAATCTTTCACATCCATGTACATTTTGGTGTTACCCGGATGAATGGAATATGGTGACTTGTGTGCTTCCTATAAAATCAGTTTCCGAAGCTCCGGATCTTGCGGAATACAGATACGTTTCCCATACCATAAAGTACCCTGTTTTTCTTCATGGAATCCGTTGGCTTTTCCTTTACCAATCTTTTCCTTAATCTCTTCAATTTCCTTGTTCGTCTTTTGGCCTTCCTTGATTTTGTCCAAAAAGGTGGGTTGAACATCCAATGACATGAGATGTCCTTCAGGCACAATCTCCAATCTGAGATCTTTGAATTGGGCACACAGATCATCTGGCAACAATCCCTTAGTAAGACCACTCACATAAACCTTACGGCTTAGTGCATCCGCTACAACATTTTCTTTACCGGGATGGTATTGCAAACTCAAGTCATAGTCCTTGATGAGTTCTAGCCATCTTCTTTGTCTCATGTTGATTTCTTTCTGAGTGAAGATATACTTCAAACTTTTGTGATCTGTGAACACTTCACATCGTTTTCCCAAAAGATAATGTCTCCATGTTTTGAGTGCATGGACAACAGAGGCTAACTCTAAATCATGAGTAGGATAATTCACTTCATGAGTTTTGAGTTGTCTTGAGGCGTGGGACAAGGAGGTGGATGATGCGCTTCACGACCTCAAGAAGGTGCTACTCGCAGCACCGCTGCTCGCCGCCCCCGTCGACAAGGAACCCATGCTGGTCTACGTCGCGGCTTCCGAGCGCGTCGTCAGCACCGTCATGGTCGTCGAGCGACCAGAGGAGGGAAAGGAGCGCCCAGTGCAGCGACCAGTGTACTATATCAGTGAGGTCCTCACCGAGTCGCGCCAGCGCTACCCGCAATACCAGAAACTGGTATACGTGGTCTCCAGAGCACAGCGGCGACTGCCACATTACTTCCAGGAGCACCCGATAAAAGTCGTCTCCTCAGCACCGTTGCAGGACATCATCCGCAATCGTGAGGCGACCGGGCGAGTCGCCAAGTGGGCCGTCGAGATCGGAGTCCACAACATCAAGTACGAGCCGTGCAAAGCGATCAAGTCGCAGGCTCTCATGGACTTCATCGCCGACTGGGAGGAGGCCCAGCAGCCAGAAAAGCTGCCATACCTCCACTATTGGAGTTTGCACTTCGATGGCTCCAAGAAGGCAGACGGTGAAGGAGCAGGGATCGTGCTGACCTCTCCGAAGGGCGACAAGATCCGCTACGTCCTCTGCCTCGACTTCACCCCCTGCACCAACAACATGGCCGAGTACGAGGCACTACTCCACGGCATGCGAGCTGCCAAGGAGATGAACATCAACTGCCTACGCTGCTACGGCGACTCCGACCTCGTCGCTGGCACCTGCGACGCTGTCTCCCCCACCATGGCGGCATACCGCCAAGCAGTGGACAAACTGGGCGGACACTTCGCAGGCTACTCCGTCGAGTGGATTGATAGGCGGAAGAACGAGGAGGCCGACGCACTCTCTCGCATCGGCTCGGCTCAACTCGCACCACCCACTGGAATCTTCCTCGACACCATCACCAAGCCTTCCGTCTCTCCCCCAAGGGAGATCGACATCGGAATCCCGCTGCAACCAGAGGCAGCCCTGGTCGCACTCATCGCCGAGCCAGCCGACTGGACCACGCCGTACATCGCCTACCTGGAGGCTGGCACCTTGCCAGCAGACAAAACGGACGCCCGGATGACAGTACGACACTGTAAATCCTTCGTCATCATCAACGGCGAGCTCCACAAGCGCAGCGTGACCGGTGTGTTCCAACGCTGCGTTCAACCCGCTGAAGGACGCAAAATCCTACAAGACATCCATTCCGGCGACTGCGGCCACCACGCCGGCGCCCGTTCTCTGGTCGCCAAGGCCATGCGGCGCGGTTTCTATTGGCCCACCGCACACGCAGACGCCGTCGATATTGTCCAGCGGTGCGTCGGGTGCCATAAATACGCCAACCAGACCCACGTGCCAAGCTCGGCGCTCAAAACAATCCCCATCACCTGGTCGTTCGCCGTGTGGGGCATGGACATGGTAGGCCCTTTCAAGAAGGCCCCCTCCGGCTTCACCCACCTCCTGGTCGCAGTCGACAAATTCACAAAATGGGTGGAGGCCAAGCCAGTCAGGAAATGCGATGGGAAGACCGCCACCAAGTTCCTACGCGAGCTCATCTATCGCTACGGGTTCCCAAACAGCATCATCACGGACAACGACACCAACTTCGCCAAGGGAGCCATGGCCGAGTTCTGCGAGGAACATCACATCCGACTCAACCTCGCCTCAGTCGCCCACCCGGAGTCCAACGGCCAGGCGGAACGAGCCAACCAGAGCATCCTTCATGTCCTGAAGACATGGCTCCAAGTACCGCTCGAGCTCACCGTCGAGCGCTGGGTCGAGGAGCTACCCTCCGTCATCTGGGGCATCCGCACCTCCGTCAATAGGTCGACAGGGTTCACCCCCTTCTTCATGGTGTATGGCGCAGAGGTAGTCATGCCCACCGACCTAGATCATGACTCGCCAAGGGTGGTCAACTACACGGAGGCTGCAAACGAACTAGCACGCCAAGACGGAGTCGATCAACTCGACGAGGCACGCGACCTAGCTCGCTCCCGCACCGCCATCTACCAGCAAGGACTCCGCCGCTACCATAGCCGGCGAGTGAGGACTCGCACCTTCCAGGAAGGCGACCTGGTGCTATGCCTCATCCAGGACAAGAAGGGCATGCACAAGCTCTCCCCCCCATGGGAGGGACCATTCGCCATCGGGCGAGTACTCGGCAACGACGCCTACTACCTCACCAATGTCCGAGGAGACGGGAAACTCGACGTCAAGCGACCCTGGAATGTAAACCTCCTACGGAAGTTCTACTCCTAGAACTCCATACATGTACCCTCCACCTACTATGAAATAAAACATTTCGGTTACCGCAAATTGCGTCTACTCTCTGTGTCTTGTGCCACTCGCAGTCGTAATAACAGCGTCAAGCTAACCGCAGAAGTCAACCTCTGGTACAGCGACCGGCAAGGCCAAGTAGTGCGTTACGAGGGCACTGGGTTACCCCAGGACTCGTAACGTCCATGAAAAATGCCTACCCGGAGACCCATTGGAGTCACCTAGCTCGACTGGCTTAACGAGCCAAGACAACTGCCCTCGCTCATCACAGCGACCATGATCCTCCGCATCCTCGGCACAGCGACTCGAACGGCCAAGTACCACGCTTGGGGACTGACGACCAGTCAAGCACGAGCGACTAGGGGAAAACGCCAAGTATGAGAGCGGGCCCAGGACTCGCCGTGCGACCGACCCTTCGGGTCAGGCAGGAGTGACGCGCCTACTCTAACGCGCTTAGTCCTCACCCACCTTGGAGCTGCAACTAGAACCACCAAGTACCACGCTCGGGGACTCGGCCACCCGACCCCGTTCGCGCAAGGGAAAATGGTTAAGTAAAGAGAACCCATGGGAGTCGCCCTGCGACTGGCTCTCCGAGCTCTGGCGAGTCGACCTCAATAGCAAAACAACTAAAAGACCATTCAAAGACACAAACACAAAACAAACGAGGTAAACCCCACACAAAGGGCGGACGCGCTCGGGGATTCGTCCAATCAACATTCAAAATCACAAAACAATTCACGCAATAACACACAGTTTCATTACAGCAGAGCAAAGTTGTCACAAACTACAAGATAAGCCCACTGGCTATTTGCTACTAAAGCCCTAGGGCACAATGTTTCTACTCTGCAGGTTCTGACGCCGACTCGCCGCCACCCCTCCGGTTGCGAATGAAGGGCACGTACGGGTTCGACGGGTACGTCGTCAACTCACCCGCCATCGCCGCACGGAACGGCTGCTCGACCTTGAAGTCCCGATGCTTCGGCTCAGGATCGTTGGGGGCGACAGTCGTCTCCTGGTAGGGGAGGAGGTCGCCCATCGCCCAAACGCGATCGGAGTACACCAAGGCCCGGTCCGTCAGCTTCAGCACCTCGGCAATCTCCACAGAGCCAGTCGACGAGGGATATCCACTCGTCACATCATCAAGGTCGAAGTCTTCTGGGAAATGGGCAAGCCCAAGGCTGAGTGCCGTGGCCGCCCCACGCCGGAAGGCCGACCGCGTCATGAACTCGACGACTGACGGAGCCTTCTCCAAATAACGCCATACCTCGACGAGGTCACTAGGAATCACTTCCGTAGGCAATATCTCCTGAAGGTACGCCCGAATGCAAGTCGCGGACAACGTGGCCGAGTCGACCAGAGTGGTCACACACTGCCGCGCGTCGAACGGCTGCGCCTCCTCCGAGCTGTCAATAATCCGGCCTGCGGACAAGAGGTGGGCAGTGAGTACATCAATGACTACACAACGCGGCTGTTACAGGCAGAGGAGGAAAAGTTTACCAATTAGAGGACGACAGAGGCCCGTGATGAAGCCCTGAAGCAAGGATAAGTCGTTCTGCAACCCAACGACGAGTGCGTCAGACACCTTTCGCTCTTCAGTGTCAGCTGTAATAGCAGCTTTCGCTCACCCATCCGCCGAGCTCGCCTCCGTCTTCGCTTCCTTGAGCTCGTGCTCCAGATCAGCGATCCGCTTTTCGGCTGTACTCAAAGCAGATTGAGCCGCTGTCAGGTCACTCGCCGGGACAAGGCCCTGGCGGACCTCCTCCGCCTTCTTCGCCTCCTGGCTGGCAACAAGTTCCTTCTCCATGCGACATTTTGCTGCCAGCCTATCAGCCGATTCGCGTTGCAAGCCCTGCGAGCACACTACAACTTCAACAACATTGAAAAATCCTAAGTGCCCACTCGCTGAAATTCAGCGACTAGGCACTCAGGGACTGTATATTGAAAAATCCAAGTGCCCACTCGCTGAAATTCAGCGACTAGGCACTCGGGGACTGGACATTGAAAAATCCTAAGTGCCCACTCGCTAAAATTCAGCGACTAGGCACTCGGGGACTGGACGCTGCAAAAACACTAAAAGAACGGAACCACTGAAATTCAGTGGCCCGATCCTCGGGGACTGGACGTACCTGGATGGCTGCGCCCAGCATGCCGTGGAGTTGTAGCGCGTCCACAGATGCAAGCAGGGCTGGAGTGTGTCCGCGACGCTGCTCGACCTCCGTCTCGGCGACCCCAGGCGTTTGGCTCGTTGGCGCTGTGCCACCCACTGTGGCCGCTTTCGCCATGAAGCGAGGGAAGGTCGTAGCGGATGCCCCAGCACCACTGAGAACTGGCTCGGCCACTCCGGGTGAGGAAACAGCCTCCTTGGTCTTCGAGTCCACTTCCACCGTAGTCGGAGGTTCGCTCGGGGCAATCACCGTATCGTTGGAGACCGTGACAACATCGTCGACCCTTGGCCTCTTGGCGCTGTTGGTGGGATCGGCGACTTCGTCGGTTTCCTTTTCCGTGAGGGGTCCTCCTCGGTGATGACTGGCGGAACCTTGGCCACGGAAGGGTGGCCGATCTTTTTAACTCCAGTCCTGTGAACAACAATATGAGTAAAACTGTCCGATTGCAACGGAAGACAAACATATGTACAAGACTTACTTGGCAACTGGAATGAACCGCAGACCGGTGCGGATGCTGGCCGGTTTTTCCAGCTCAGGCCCCAATTTCCGACTGAGGCCTGTCTGGAACACACCATGTGCCCAAGACACAGAGGGCTTCTTCGAAGACGAGGCCGCGGCAGGAGCCTCCGTGATGACGGCTGCAGGAGCTCTCCTGGGAGGCGAAGCTGCTGAGGCTGGAGCAGCCCCCAACCCAAAGACCGGGGCGAATGGGGGCGGAAGCGATGCCAGAGGCACCTCGTCCAGGGGAGCGGATGCCTCTGGTGCTACGGTCGTGTGCGCCACCTCGCCCTTAGCCGAGCTGGTGACGTCAGAACTAGTCGCAGATCGGGGCAGAGACGTCTGCTTCGCCGACTTTGTCTTCCTCCTCGGTGGAGCCTTCACCTCCTTCTTCTTCTTCCTCTTTGACGGCGTGGCTTCACGACGTGAGGTCTGCTCGGGGAGCTCGTCTCCATCATCATCATGAGGTTCGAGGCTTCTACTCGCCTCGAGTTTGCGCTGATGTTGCCCGCGAGTCTTGCGAACCGTCGGTGCAGCTTCTCCCACGGGCTCATCCTCGTCGTCGTCGTCGTCATCACTCTCGTCGCTCCCGACGTCTCCTTTGGCAGGAGGCGACTCGCTCCCGTCCTGGACGGACGAGTTCGAGTTCTCGTCGTCTGCGGGTGGGAGCCACCCTTCCACCACTTGGAACAACTACAGCAGGCATAAGACAACGTCAGCATAACCGCGAAATCATTAATTGCGACTGCGAATGGTGGCGAAAACAGCGACTTACCGTCGGAGCTGGACGCCTCGCGGTGTAGGGGGCAACCCCAGCCTTCGCGTCCAGATACGCTGCCTGGGTGATCTTCTAGCGCCAGGACTTAATCTTCGAGTTTCCACTCGGCGAGGCAGGATTTCGTCGGGTCTTCCCTGCCCGTATACTCGTACATATAATGGTCGCAGCGGGCCAGGGGCACGAGCCGCCGCCCGAACCAGCAGTTGTATAAGTTAATGGTTTGGAGGCCCTTCTTCTTCAGGCCGCGGATGGTTTGAAGCATTTCGTTGACAACCATCCGCTGGTCTAGCGGGAGCTTGCCGACCTGGAGCCGACGTGGTTCGGGTCGGTCGGCGGAGTACCTTGGAAGCGCCACCTCGCCGTCTGGAGTCGCCTCGGTGACGTAGAACCAGGATTTCTTCCACTCGTTTGCCGCCTTGGCGGGCAGCATCAGGTCGAAGAAGGATGCCTTCGACTTCAGTTGAAATGTCAGGCCACCCGCTGCCAGCATCGGGCCGCCTGATTCTTCGCGACTAATCCTCCCATGGAATAGATCTTGCCACAAGGGGAAGTAGGGCCTGCAGCCCAGGTAGCACTCGCACAATTCCACGAAAATGGCGAGCTGCTCGATGCTGTGCGGGCCCAGGTACGACGGCTGGATCCCATAGAAGGCGCAGAAGCGCCGGAAGAAGAGAGAAGTGGGAAACCCCAGCCCCCGCTCCAGGTGGCTGGTGAAGCAAATGAATTCTCCCTCGCGAGGGTCCGGAGTCACATCTCCGGCCGCGGGGATGCGCCATATGTCGGCGCGCAGGATCCCGGCCTCCTCGAAGGATGCTAGTAGCGCCCTGGTGCACTTCGACCTGCCCCATGGTTCGGTAGAGGGGGCCATTGGTTGGAAGATTCGCGGAGGTCGGGGCTCTCTGGATCGATTGGATCGCGATGCGGGGGGAAACGGAGATGGGCGAAATCGTAGGAAGGACGAAGGAGTGTTTCCCTGATCGCCAGTCATTCTCCTTATATAGCGGTTGCTACCTGCCAAATTCGGGAGCCGTTACTACGCGGTAATTACGCCAAAGTTACTGTTGGATTACCCCAACGGCTAGTTTTGACCCCATCTAACGGTCCAACTTCGTCCATTCGACTCGTCGCTCCGAGCGACTCGATCACTCGCCGACCCGATCACTACGACAGTGACTGAATATTCGCCGACCTGTTTGCCGAGCTGCGACCGGCTGACCGCTATCATGCGACTAGAATAACTAGTTTTTCCTTTATTCAGGAGTCCGCCGCCGATCCGACTGGGTGTACGCATTGGACCCGTATACACCGACTACCAACGAACACCTGCGACCAATCAACGACGGCCTCGGGGACTACTGATAGGGATATGCCTACCGGGGTATACCCAGCAAGACGTTCCCGACTGGCCCAGGAACCAGCGAGTGGGCCTGCAGGACGGCGACTGGATCGAGAGCCGGTATGGACTCATGCGACTGGAAGCTGAAGGCCCAGAAGCGTAGACAGGCCCAGTTGGATTAGGTCATAGGATCGCCGAGTTGGTAACTGATTCGGTTAAGATCTGTAAACCCTAGGGAGGTGAGTCTATATAAACCTCCCTAGAGGACGCATAGAGGATACGTTCCATCATCCACCCAAGTGACTCGCTGCCTAGCCGCCGAGCTCGCCCCATTGTACTCTCACCATAATACAATCTAGCAGGAGTAGGTCTTTACCCTCTGGGGTACCGAACCTGGGTAAATCCCTGTGTCTCCGCCCTCATCTCGCACCGCAGATGCCTGGACGCCCTTGCCCCATGTTCTACTACTCGCTGCCGATTGCAGCATCTGCCGTGGTCATTCCCACGACAGTCTTTAAAACATTTTCCAATTAATTTTTATACACAAAATGAGCCTACAAATGTTTCTACAAAAACAACTAACTTTATAGAAGCAAATCATTAAACAAAGTACATGGTTGGATATAATTCTTTTTCCTGATTCCATTCATATAAAATTTGCAAAATTTGGACGTGTGGATAAAAAGTTATGAATTATGCAAATTTGAACATCTAATAGATCTAAATTCAGATTTTAAATCTAAACTCTAGCCACGCGGCAGCTTCTGATTGGACGGTACCGGTTCGGCCGGATCACGCTTGCGATCCGTAGGATCTAACTAATGTTGCATGGCCCAGATCTAATCGTACCTCTTCGCTAACATATCTAATCGAGGCCTTTGGATTTAGATCCAATGGATCAGATCCATCTGACTAAGAACCATCGGCGCAAATGGAGCTTGCAGCGGCGACGCCTCTAGAGGTGACACGCCGGCGAGGCCAGAGGGGCAGGGGGTGTGCTAGCGCTTACTGAGATCATGAGGTCGTGGAGATGCTCAACGTGCAGACGGACAGGGTCGGGGTGCACGGACATAGCAGCAGGACCTCGTCGGAGTTCTTACACGCGTTGGGTGCTCACTATCGAAGTCGAAGACGACGAACTAGGGCGCAAGGATACAAACGAAAAGCGTTAGCAGATGCGTAAGGTGCTGGCAAACACAGCTGCATGAACCAGAGACAGAGGGGGACACAAGGCTCACCGGAATGGCTCGTCGGAGTCGAGCTTAGCTTCGGGCGCTTGCAGAGTTTGACGAAGGAGATGACCTGGGGCGATTCAGGACAAAAGGAAAACATGAGGAGATGCACAAGGCGATGGTGAAGTGGCTCGTGTGAACCAGAGGGCAAGGCACGCTCGATACTCACCACTATAGGTCGCCGGAGTTCTTCGGTGCTGCGGCGGTGTAGAGTGAAATTCGTGGAGCCTGGAAGCACTGTGGTTGTGCTGTGTGAGGGGAAAGGAGCAGGGTGGGGAGGTGGTTAAGTAGCTAGAGCATGGGCGGAATTCACTCAGCGAATCAATGGGAATTCAGTAGCTTAAATTGCGGCAGTGAAGGAGGAGGAAACGGGCGGCGACGACGTCTACGCGCGAGGTTTGAGGGAGACGATGCTGACGTGGTGCAGGGACCAGCGTCAGTGGATGTAGGGTAAGGTTTGCGCGGGTGAGAGAGGGGGCAGAGGGGGAAATGGCCCGGGTGGGCTTTTGGGCCGCTTCTGGTGCTGGGCTCAAAGTGCAGCGCTTGTTTTTATTTTTTTCTTATCCCTTTTCCTTTTCTAATTTGATTTTCAGGAATGTTTTTCAAATGATTTCAAATGAGTTTGTATCCAAACTTTATTCTGGATTTTTGTAAAGTAAAACTTGTAGAAATTTGAGTGTGAAACACTTCTGTTCTCTCAAGATTATATTGGCCCATTGAATTTTTAAAAATAAAACATGCCTTAATTAATTATTTTAATAGGCATATGAATGGTTTGAATTCATATTTTTGTTTTGAAAACTTTGACCAAGCTTTAGAAAATTCAAACAAACCCATGTTCAAACCTTTACTGATTAAAGCAAGTATTTTCTTATTAGAAGGTAGCAATAAGGCTATTGCCTTGCTTACATAAAATAATAGACCACAAATGCTTTTGTTTTTGAAAATGATCCTAAAATGATTATGAATGCATGAATAATATGCAAACTTTGAAATCATGATTTTTTGGATGTTACAACCAAGAGTTGCTGCCTACGACAAATATGACGCTGAAGAATCCAGGTGCCTAGATGTGGATCTTCTCGAGGAAGAGCGCGTATTGGCATTCCAAAGATCCGCCATCTACCAGCAGAAGCTATACAACTACCATAGTCGCCGCATTCGGGATCTCTCATTTAAAGAGGGGGATTTGGTGCTCCGACTTAAGCAGAAGAAGTCGCACAAATTATCCCTGCCATGGGAAGGACCGTTCATCATTAGCAAGGCGCTACTCAATGGATCTTACTACCTCATTGAGAATCGTGAACTAGAGGATAGACCAAACGAGGATCATAAGCGTAAGCGACGTTACCCGGATGACGACTACCCAAAGCTTGATCGGCCATGGAACATAGCACAGCTACATCCTTTTTACACTTAGCATATTTTTTATCTACTATGTACCTCTTATATGATCAATGAAATAAAGCTCTTTGGATCACTCATATGCATGAGTCTTTTGCCTCCTTTAGTGTTCATTTTTGGATCGTATAAAACTTTTATGCGCAAGATTTGCATTTGCACTTGTGAAAATTCCGCCTACGGGCATTACTTAAGTTTTCTGGTCTACACATTCTTTGTTGTTTTTGTGTGGATTCTGGAGTAGTGACTTTCGACACTCAAAGTCGGCGATTTTGTGGTTAGGTTTTTGATGGTGCCATTGGGCATCATCGCCTGAGCGTATAGTTCCGACTACGGGTCTTTTGACTCACGAAAAGTCAAGCATAAAAACCAGAGTAATGGATAAGCCAACACTTGCTTAAAAATATATATACATGCTGGAATTAGTACTTAAGTAGTAGGAAACATATAGCTTTTGTTTTTCACCTTAAGGTTAACCCATAGTTTTCCGCATACATACAAAAAACCTAGAGGAAACAAATATTACATAGTGTTTTCATTCCTCTGGTGCAGGAGACTTCGAGGTAACGTCATTAGCTGCAGGAGAGCCATCAGGCCCATCGGTGAAGTCGGCAGTCTTGAGGGACTCGGAGGAGCTGGACTGGTCGGTGTCAATAACCTCAAGGGGTACAAACGTGTTTGCATCCACCAACTTGGCGACCCTGGTGTCATAGCCGGCGAGCGATGACCAGATACCTCTGTGATCGATCTTCTGGCCTTCATTGTCTATGTCGGGAAGGCCAGAGGTCACCGTGTCGATGTCGGCATTTTCATAATGAGCCTTGACCATAGCCAGCGACATCCTTGCGCCAGCCCGGGTACATGAAGCTTTCTAGCTTATGATACGCTCGGGGGCTTGGCGCAGGATCTCCGAATACTTCATGATGGTGTCAAGTGCTTTGATGTTAATCACTAAGGGCTTGGCGATTTATTTTTCTTGGATGATGGCGGTGCTGATGAAGTTGCCGGCAAGAACCATGCATTCCTTTGGCTGAGGAGTATTATTGGTTAAACCAATATGAGCTGTATTTCTGGCCAAGTGATTAAGTACATGAGTTCAACACAACAAAAGTTCAGAGTACCTCGCTTACAGAAGTAGAAACGAAGTATGCTTACCAAAGATGCTATCCTCAGCTTGCTAGAGAATCTCTGCCATGGAGTCCCGTTCTTGTCGGAGAACCTTGTAAGCATCAAGGTTGCGAGTATTCTGCTCGGCGACAGCTTAGTTCTATTCCTTGAGGATTGCAATTTCCTCCTTCAGACGGTTGATATCCGTGTTAGCAAACTTTCTACACGGCTTTTAGAGCATCCACGTGCATCTTCAGAGATTTAGCTCTCTCCTGTTTAAGGATTTTTTTCTCGCTATCCAGCAGCTGTATGCGCTTGGATTGCTCGACAATGTCCTTCGCCTTTGCAATAGCTTCTGCATGTCAGAGAAATTACAAGGCAAAATGAGTAGTCGGAAGTTAATGGTGCAAGACCAAGATTGAGTGCGAAATTGAAAAGAAAAACAGACTCTTGCTCTTGGTGATTTGATCCTTCAAGAAGGCAGTTTTACCCTTTTCAGCTTCGAGATCAGCACGCATCTTATGGAACTTGTCATTGGCGACGTTCCTCCGAGCATTCTCATTCTGCGAAAAAGATTAAGGTTACTTAGTCTACTTGGAGCATCTAGCCGGATAAGTACCCGCCTAGAGGCTTGGGGGCTATAGTACAAATTTTTAACTCAACAATGTGCTTAGTCTATCTTTAAGCATCTAGTCAGAACTAATTCTGATTCAACTAGACGCTTGGGGGCTACAGTATTGAAAATTAAAAAACACTGCGTATGCTACTCTAAAAGTATCTAGTAGGAATAATTCATTCAAACTACATACTTGGGGGCTATAGTGCGAGGTTTCTAGCTTAGTCACTCTTTGAGCATTCAGACCCAAAGACCTATGATTTTCTGTCCAAATCCTCGGGGGCTACAGTGGGATACTACATATGAAATGCAAAAGGCATATATAACTTACAGGTGCAATGATCTTGAGGTTGCTGGCGCTCTCAGCGAATATCTTGCTAAAAGCAAGACTGTTGACGCGCAAGATCTCCGCCTGCTTGAGCAGCTCCTCAAGGCCACACGTGGGAGAAGTCGGCGCTGCACCAGAAGCCAGAGCTGAGCTACTCGGTGTAAGCAACGGGTATATGATCTTTTGGGAGCTCAGTTGGCATCTTGGGTGCAACGGCTCCGCCTACGGCAGAAGTTCCGCCTTCCACCATCGCCTTACTGCTATCAGTGGCATCCTTAGCTGGGGCTTCAGCCACTTTAGAGATCGTGCTCTCCTGTGTCGCCTTCTCGCCGACAACATGGGGATCCGCGGCAACATCTAGGACCTGCTGAGAAGGAGTTGGGTCCACTTCCATGGCGGAAGGTTCAGACGTTACCTTTGCAGGAGAACTTATCGGTGCGGTAGTAGGTTGGACCCTCGGATTCGGAGGGACGATGGAGGGAGATGACAGACTAAACATTTCCTTAAGGTTTTTAGAATCCCCAAATGTTTTGGAGGCCTTCTTCAAACTCATACTGGTTTCTTCCTTCATCTTGGGATCATAGACTTGGGTAGCCATGCTACCTTTGTCTAGATTCTTCAGCTGATAAGTGAATCCCTAAGTGTTAGACGCAATGGTTAAGGCAAGATGGAAGAACTGGAGTATATGCCATACACGGAAAAATAAACAAGTACCTCTGGGCATGTGCCGCCCTCGAACATGTCATAGGTGATGGTGAAGCCACGCTTCCTGTCCTTCACCTTGACTATGTCTTTGAGGCAAAGCTTGACGGAGTCACTCAAAAATTTGTCCTCGGAGATGCGGAGGCTATCCTTCCTATCCTTGGAATATTTGTGCATAAGCTTCACGCGGTGCTGCAGAGGCTGAATCCTCCTGATGAACCAACACATTGCTAGGACCAACTCGGTCAGACCCATCTCTATGAGCCAGTCTATTGTAACACCCCAGTTTTAGTTAATATATATTTAGGGTTGATTGTGCATCCATGAGCATCATATCAAAATTTGCATGCATTAAGAAATAAAATGCAAACCCTAAACTCTAATATTCTCCCTCTGTTTGAAAAGAATTCAAATGGTTTTGAATTTGAAAAGCTACCAAAATATTTGGAGCCCAAGTTGAATAAAAGGGCCCCACACTACTCTACTATGTTTTATAAAAGCCTTGGTATTTTTCAAATACTCAAAAAACTGAAAAGGATTTGTAAATAAAAAGAGGAAACCTAAATCAGAAAAGGAAAAAGGTTATTCTAAAAAAATAGCAGCCAGAGCACTCCCTGGGCCTCATCCCAGCAGCCCAGCTACCCTCTCCCCTCTGCCTGCCGCACACCCGCAGCATCCTGAGGCCCAGCAGAAGCCCACTCCGGCCCGTACCCCTTCGCTGCTTTTTCTCCTTTCTTCTTCCTCCCGACGACGCAAGCAGCTGCGTGTCTGCGCCGCCGCCGTCGATCGCAACCAGCCGTTGCGATGCATTGCGCCGCCCCCGGACGCCTACAAGTGTTGTGGCCTCGACGAAGACGAACCCTAGACGCCACTTCCTCCCTTTCCCTTTCTCTCTGGATCCCTTGCGCCATGGCCAAAACCCTAGGTGCAAACCCCGCCGACGCCTCGCCACTCCCGGCCACCCCTCGCTCAGCCAAGCATGCAGGAAGCTCCGCCTCGTCGCCCCGAGGATTCTCCCTGAAGGAATCGGCCTCGCTCTCTCCCAATCGTCGCCAACGACTATGTCTCCCTCGAGCCTGACGACCTCCGCCGCCGATTCGCCGGCTCCCGACCCCGCCTCGCCTCCCTGACACCACCACCGCACACCTGGTGAGCTGCTGGTCCTCGTGGACCCTCTCTCTCGCCCCCTCTCGCTCTGGTTCCTCCTCCCCGTCGACCACCTGCCACCACCGCCGCTCACCGTCGTCGTGCTCCCCTCTTTGGTGACTTTTCGAGGCGGCGCCGCTACTCTTTGGCTCGCCTCAACCTCCTCTCTCTAACACGCGCACGCACGCGCCCTAGATCACCCCCTAACGCCGTCCCGCTCCGCCGTCTGGCCCGTCGGCCGGCGAGCCCGCGTGGCTTGCCAACGTGGCACCGGGCCTAGTAGTCAGCCGCAGCGGCTAGCTACTGCCTTGGTGAAAAACACCCAACGGCCCCCTCTGTCCCACTTTGCCTGCGTGGCTTGCCTATGTGGCCTCTGGCCCACATGTAGCCATAGTGGCTAGCCCATCCTGCGGTGTAAAAAGTAATTCTAGACTTATTTAAATTAAGAAAAAGTTAAAAATTTCAGAAATTGTTTTAATATTGTAAATTCAATAACTTTTAATTTATAAGTCAGAAAAATGTGTATAATATATCAGAATGTTCAGAAAAATGAAACCTAGCTACCTAAGCTATAATCATTCATTGTTCAATAACTTAAATGACAAGTTTAATTAGAACAACCTAGTAACCCTAATAGATGATTCCGGAGTTTCCCCGAGTTAGGGTTTGCGCCCTTCGGAACCCCGTTTAAATGGTCGAGCATGCTTTAGTTTTTCAATTCAATGCAAATTAACTTGTCATATCATCAACCTTGCTTAAGAATTGCATCAATGCCATGTGTTGATTGTTTCCCTTTCTTTCCGGTGATTTGGTTCTTTCCGATAGAATACGATGTCGAGATCGACGAACAATACTTGACCAACTATAATCAAGTCAAGTACAAGGCTTCCGAAGATCTATTTATCTGCTATCAACAGGCAAAGGCAAGCATAGCCCCACCATGATATAATCCTATGTTTTCGAAAGCATTTCAATTCCTGCCATGATGCATACGATACTACTGTGGTATTTTATCGATAGATAGAGTATCCTATATATTGCATTACTCCCTTGAGCTTACATTACCTAATCCACTTCTCCTAGCATAACTAGGTTTAGCTTGTGTGCACTTCTAGAGCTCTTATTAGCGTCTGCTTAGCCATGCATAGCTGTTTAGTCTGGTCCATCCAGATGATGTATCAGATGCAGAGAATCTAGTACGATAGGAGAACGTGATGAGATGATATATCAGAGGTGATATGAGTTAAACATGCCAAGGCTTGTATGGGAGGCCACAGTGGGATGTGGTTTTTGTAGTCCCATGCTCGCCACCACTAGGACCTGATGTTCTTGCCTCTTGAACCAAGACGAGCGTACAACCACACGGGGCAAGGAAAACCCCATGATTGACTAACTTGCCTAGTAGATTCCATGAGTCACATAGTTCGGGCGTTCCATTCTACATATGCATAGAAAATCTTTTGAAAGATTTGCCGGTTGAAGTTGGTGCATTCATAACAGGTAGGTAAGCGTGGACCGGGTTGCTTGGGGTCGATGGATCCCTTGTTAACCAACCTCTCCTCACATCTTTAAGTATCGGCTTCGGGATTTGACCCGTTACGGCGGAACCATACTTATTGCGTGACTCATGGTCTCGGCGAAAGCAAGGTAAAGGTCGTGTCTAACCACCCTCTGCCGGCCTTCCAAGGAAGAGGGCTTATCTAGTGGCATCAATAGAAGGTTAGTACGTGTGGGTAAAGTTGTACACCCCTGCAGGGTAATAATATTTCGAAAAGCCGTGTCCACGGTTATGGACGACTTGGGAACGGACGTGATGATCATAGAGAACTTGAACATAATCGTCAAACTTGGCAGATCAACGTGTGCTTAAGGATGCTTCCTCATGGGTACGAGGGGGTGATCCTAGTTGGTAGATGATGATGATTCAGTGGATATCAAAAGATGATGATCAATATTTTCGGAGATGTTGATCTCTTATCCCCTTTTAAAATACTCTGACTAGAAGAGCTTCTTCTCCCTCTTGTTTCATAAGCAAAAGATGGCTTTATGCAAAACAACTCCTCCAACCATAAGTCTTGCGGAGTACACCCTGTACTCACCCTTGCTTTGTTGATAATTTTGGCAGAGTAAGTGTTCCCTGAAGATCAGTTTGGTACTACATCGACATCGACGAGTTTCTTGGGGTTCCCGGCCGGCAGCCTGGAATCTATGGGCTGGGATGTCATCGTTATGCTTCAGGCCTCTTAGGCCATTCGTTAAGTTTGCTATACTTAATAGCATAAATTTCCTTCCCTTGTTTGATATTTGTGGTCAGTGACCTCTGCTTGTAATAATTTGGTTCTCTGATCATTTATGAGCTTGCTGTAATAAATTTTGTGTCGTACGATCACTGCTGTGTTATCAATTCTTCACTGGATATTCTCAAGCTCAAGGTTAAGCTTATGTCAGACGGAGGTCTGGGATTTGTTTATCCCTGATCCCGGGGGTGTCACATCTATCCTCCTTATGGTGCGAGAGGCTTCATCATCGGAGGGGAGGAGGGCTTGGGATCTCCATGTCGGGGATTCAACGGCGGCTCCATCGACAAAGTACAGGTACATTTTTTTTGGCCAGCCAGAGGGATGTCTGGGCCGTAAAAGTACTTCCTATGCCAGTTCTTGCAACATTCATGGCCAACGATGTTGGGGAACTGCCGGCCAGGCCAGAACTTGAAGCTAATGGTTCCACAATTCCTAAGATCCTCCTTGCTCACTCCGACTTCCCTCTTGCTGGTGAAGAAGTAGATAAACAAATCTAACCTAGGCCGGATCCCTAGGTAACCCTCATAGAGCGCCGCATAATTGCTAAGCGCGAGGATGCTATTCAGGGACAGGTTCTGAGGTTGAACCCGATAGTGGCTAAGGAATTCTATGAAAAAGTCGGAGATTGGGAGGGAGACGCCGCGCACTAGTTGGGCTTTGAGGTATAACTTTTCTATGGCTAGGGGAGAAGGGACAACTTCGCCGGCCGGCGCCGCCCGCCATACCAGACCCTCCGTTGCAGGAAGGCACCCCTTAGCGAGCATCTCTTTGAGATCGTTCTCGGTGATGTCCGAGCCGAGCCATTCCCTCTTATGGGAATCAGCCTCTTCTTCTAGCAGTTCCAGCCCCGCTAGAACATGGTCTCCGCCGGTGGATTCCACCACCGCGGTGCGCGGCACCACCACGCCATCCGGTGGAACATGGAAGGAGCTCGTTGGATTAGCTATGGCCTCGCCTGACGCTGCCATGGATGGAGTAGTGCTACTGCTAGCCATTGGTGCAGAGGAAGAGTGGTTGTTAGATTGGAAGGAAAAAGTTAGGGTTTTTCCTCTGTGCGCACAAAGAGCTCGAGGCGATGTTGGTTGGAGGAAGAAGACGATGCAAGGAAGAATGGGGTGAAAAGAAAAAAATCACCACATTTACAATATATAGTACTATGCATCAAGATTCGTGCAAGTTGATCGAACGGTTGCTGCATGGACAGCGCGTGCGCGGAAATTTCGCCACGTTCCCATCTCCGCTGCCAATGTTTCGTATCCTTCATGCGGGAAAAATGGCTACGATTACGTTCTCTGCATGTATGAGTTACGAGGCTTCGCTCACCTATGGTCTACGTCACTCTATTGGCATAGGCAGGTGAACCATCCCATCTGAAGATTCCGGCATGGACGGATCCATTCTGGCTACGAGAAGAGTACGATGGAAGATTCAGCAGTTCTCCAACTTACGTGTTGAAGACGGGGAACATCGCAGGGTTCTTGGGAGGACTACAAGATATTTCTTGACAATTTGCCGACATCCATCTATATGGAACATTCAATATGAAGAGGCAAGACGGCGCAAGATCTTGGAGTTCTCCGAGGGCTACTGTTGGGGATATGCTAAATGGGTATCACCATTGCATGTCTCTTATATGGATAACCCGGGTGGCCCACAGTTGGTAGAAAGGCCTATGGCCTGCTGGACGGCCCAGTTAGATGGATCCAGAAGGGAGGCCCATGCAGAATGAAGGAAGGCTACGGTGGAGTCACCAGCGTACCCGGAGCCTGGGAGTGCATGACACGTTAGACTGGTTGTGTACCGTGTAGGACTCTATAACCTGTCCAGCTAGGACTTTCCCTGTAACCCTCGGATATGGCGACTATATAGTCCGGACTTGCGGGAGCCTTTAGGTCATAACCTTACGATACAACTCATACCTCGCACAGAGAACTGATCCTTATAACTCGGCGTATTGCTATTATAGTGATTTATAGCAGGAGTAGGATTCCGCCACCGTCGTGGCATCTGAACCTGGGTAAGATGTGTTACCTCGTACCCGCCAACCATCCGCCTTACCTCACGTCTCTAAACACACACTATGAGGACCCCTCCATGGGGTACTCATCGGCAACACCATGAAAATTCACTCGAAGACCTGTGACAACATCGGGTGTGATAGAGACTTCACCAATAAACACTTACGTTTGGGCTTCCAGTGGGATCGACATTTTAACTTAGAAACTAGCTACAAACGATATGTGCACTTGCAGCCATCAGTGGGTGGACACGGCGCGACTATACGGTGGTACACACAACGAGTACTTGGCCTCTCTCACTTTGGTGCAATCATATGTTGGGTCTCTCTCGGGTGTTCTGTGTCATCTAGTCTGCTGACGGTGCTGCTCGAATCGCATGCGGAGGTGATTTGTCTATCGATGACAGTGTGGACGTCAGGTAAGTATTCCGTTTTGCCGTTATTTTCGACTTTTTGGGGTCTTCTTTTTTGTTTTTGTGAATTCTTCTATATGTCTTTATTTTCTTTTTCTTTCTCTTTCTTTCTTATACGCTAAAGAGAAAACATGTTGACTACGAACACAATGATTTCAAACACGTTTGCTACATGATTTTGGAGTGTGAAAACATTGGCTATGAGATTTTGACTGTGAAACCGTTGGATGCAACCGTGCCCAAACGCGGAAGAATTGAAAATGGAAATACGTTGAGGATCGAAAAGCGTTGACTATAGAGTTTTTGAAAAATATTCGATTAATAGAAGCGTAAGAAATCTTGGATAAGAATTTTCATACGATAAAGGTGTGTAAATCAATATGCGTTCAATAAGAATATACATGGCACCCTTTTAAATGCTTTGGAGATTTACAAGTCTGGTTCTGAACATGGAAAGAGGCTTGGATTAAATAATTGTAACCGTCCTCTCTCACACCATTTTGTACCCTCCCTAGTGGCCACACGTACATAAACAGTTCGCATTTATCACTTCTGACCGAGTTCTCTCTCTGTCTCTGCTTTTCTCTGTACTCTCTTTGCATGTGTCGCCATGATCGACCCCTTCTTCCTGCTGTCTCGGTCATCGTTGCCTAGGTCTCCATCAGTGACATTCCCAAGCTCTCCCTCCGAGGACGATGATTAGAACAATATGGAGGCATGGTATAGGGGCGAATCTATGTTGGAAGACGACAACCGCATCGACACCGACGAGGACACGGATCCTGACTGTGGTGGCAGAAGCACCAATGAGGACTATGTCGCCCATGACACCCCCGGATCAGGGTTAAACAAATCACAGACCTTTGCCTTACATAATCTTAATCTTGAGCTCGAGGACATACAGTGAACAATCGGTAACACAACAGTGCTCCTACGACACAAAATTATTATAGCAAGCTCTTAACTGAGCAAAGAACCAAATTATTACAAGCATAGGTCACATACTACAAACATCAAACAATAGAATGATAATTATGCTATTAAGTATAGCAAACCTAAAAAATGGCCTAAGAGGCCTGAAGCATAACGATGATGTCCCAACCCAAGTAGGGTTTTGGACTTTAGTACTTATTCTTAAAGGATTTAATGTTTATAAAGATTATTTCTTATTAGGACATAATTTTAAAGAATTAACAAAATAGTTATCTCATTTTAATAAAATAAGTACATGAATTTTTATTACCTAGGAACCTTAAAATGTTTTACAGTAATATAATTAGTATTTTTTATAGTAAAATATACTTATTTAAGATCTTAAAAATGAATTTTATTTATTTTTAGGTACTATATTTTTTATAAAATTCCTTAAAAAATTAAATGTACTTAAATATTTGTTTCAACTTTTATTTGTAGAATTTTTAAGTTACTATTTTTTATAAAGTAGTAGGTTTATTTTGATATACAAAAAATGATTTTTATTTATCTTTAGGACTTTTCCTTATTTTATTAAAAATTTACTTAGGATTTAATGGTGTTTAATATTTATTTTCATTTTATTTAACTTAAATAAGTAACGTTATATTTTTATTAGATAGAGATTATTTTTGTGATATATATTTTAAGTATTTTTATGATTTTTATAGGAATATATATATTTCTAGATGTTTAATATTTATAAAGACTTGTTTGTATTTCCCTAAATTTAAGCATTTTCATTCTATTTATTTTATAACTAGGCCTGGCCTGTCATCAGCCCAATCCAACTCAAAGGCCCACGAGACCCAATTACACGGCCTATTAGGCTCGGGGTCAACGCTGACCCCGGCCCACTCTTCTCTCTCTCTTTCTCTCTCTCTCTCGCACAAACACACACACGCATTATCCTTACCCCTCTCGTTCCCCTCTTGGTCGCGGTGATGTCGCTGCCGCCAGCTCCACTCCGGCCGGTTGCCGGCCAACTTCGTACCGCCACCTGTCGATGAGGCCCCAGATCGATATCCTCCGTCGATCCTGCCGCCTTGTTGCCGCTCTGTTCCCCGATGTGCACCACATGAAACCCTTGCCGTGCAGTTCGGTTTGGTTGCCGGCGCGACGTCCCTGGCCCCCATGCCCCCGGCTACTGCTCGATGAAGACCAGGATCTCCCCAAACTCGACCCCAACTTGTTGCTCCTACACTTTTCACGGTGGTGTGGTACTGCAGAAGCTTCTACATTCTACTCCAATTCCCGATGCCGGAGGGACGGCGCCGTGGCACAACCCTGGCATTGGCTGCGAGAACTATGACTACGCCACGCCTCCGCTCTAGGTGCTCGACACTCCTAGTGAGTCCTATCTCTTCTGTGACCCTCTTTTGGGTTGATGATAGAACCTAGTGGTAACTGATCAAGGTTCAGGGAGTCGTGGAATTGAATTGCTACTAGGTCATCTTACTGTGGTTAGAGTTGATTTGATAATTGGAATGCAGGTTTTATATTGGTTTGCAACGGAAATTGTCTGAATTTCAGTTCAGAATCACTTAGGTTGTCAAGTACTTGATATGTAAGTGGGTTGCAGATGTTGATTTGAATCCAAACAAACTATTCGTTTGAATGGATTTACAGTATTGTTCTTTATTGAGCAATAGTTTTCTACAGGATAACAATTGACTTGGAAAAAATTATTTATATTCCTATTGGAAGTATTTGTAGCTATTATTTTGGCTAGTGGCTTTTATTGGCCCTAGGTATCCACTATTGTGGTATTTTTACTTGGAAGTGTATACTCCATTTCAGCAAGATTTGCTAGTGTTGGTGGCTAACTTTACTCATTTGATGTATACAAAAGATTTGGTAAACTGGACTTATTGTTCAGTAATGATCATTATCCCTTCTGAGCAATGTTTACATTTTATAAAATGATTTCTAGCAAATGGCAACTAGGAAAATGATTTAAAGTATGGTTGTATGGTTTTAGAAAGTGGCTATATGTTTCTTGTTCAGATGTTGTGTACTATCAGTGGTGACAGTGAGTTTGGATTGCAAAACATGGTTGCTTTACCTGGGATTGTGTTTCCTCTACAAATATGCTTTGCAATGATCTGTTTCTTTGCAGTGAGCTTGGACTTATGGCAATAATGATATCCAGATGATTCCTAGCCATCTAAACTATGAAAATGATTTAGGTTTCTTATACCCTAATCTATTTGGTCATCAAGTGACTTCTGCTGCCCTGAGATGCTACTGTGGTCCCTCCAATCTTGGAGTGTGCACAATAGTAACCTTGGTAGCATACTATTATGCTTGATTCTGGGCCTGGCCTATGATACTAAGGATGAGGCACTAATCTGGATAAGAATGGATAGTTTTTATTATTTTTGGTGGTTTGTTATTCTCTAGGATGAGCTTTGCATAGCATATCTATGAAATACTGAGAGAACTCTATATTCTAATTCTCCCAGACAGATTTAGTGTAAAGATAGCTGGATGATTAAATTTATATGATACTAATCTCTAAGTGTTTAAGATATACACTTCTCTGCTAGTGATAATAGTAGTACCCTAGATGATTTATAGCTCATTAGCTAGGAAGATGATTTGAAGAATCTTCTGAAGCTTTTAAATACCACAATGTTGTGCTAACCTATTTCACATCTAGCCTATTGTACTAGGTTTATAAAACCTCTACTCGCACCATTTATAGAGGTTGCTGTTATTCCTATTGTTACCATTGTGGTGCCTCACCAGAGTGTGCACAGTGATAACACTAGTTTAACATGATCTGCTACTGTATGCTCTTGCATGTGATGTGTCGTGGTATTGCCGACGAGTATGCCATGGAGGGGTCCTCATAGTGGGTGTTTAGAGATGTGGGGGAAGGCGGACGGTTGATGGGTACGAGGTTACACAGCTTACCCAGGTTCAGATCCCATGATGGTGGCGGAATCCTACTCCTGCTATAAATCACTATAATGGCAATACGCTGAGTTATAGGGATCGGTTCTCTGTGCGAGGTATGAGTTGTGTCTTGCCCTAAAGGATCCCATAGGCCCGACTTATATAGTCGCCAGGTCCTAGGATTACAGGGAAAAGTCCTAGCCAGATAGGTTACAGAGCCCTACACGGTATACAGCTGGTCTACCGTGTCTTGCACTCCAAGGCTCCGGATACGTCGGTGACTCCTCCGTAGGCTTCCTTTATCTGGCATGGGCCTCCCTTCTTTATCCATCTAACTGGGCCGCCCAGCAGGCCATGGGTCATGCTACCAACTATGGGCCACCCGGGTTATCCGGATAGGAGACATGCTATGAGGATACCCATATAGCATATTCCCAATAGTAGCCCCCGGAGAACTCCGAGATCTTGCGCTATCTTGCCTCTTCAGGTTGAATGCTCCGTCTAGATGGATGTCAGCAAATCGTCAAGCAATATCTTGTAGTCCTCCCAAGAACCCTGCAATGTTCTTCGTCTTCAACTTGTAAGTCGGAGAAATGCTGAATCTTCCATCGTACTCTTCTCGTAGCCGGACTTGATCCGTCCATGCCGGAATATTCCGATGTGATGGTTCACCTGCCCGTGTCAGCTAGAACGACGTAGACATAGGTCAGCGGCGCCTCGTGACTCACACATGCAGAGAACACAATCATGTCCATTTTCCCGCGCGAAGGATACGAACCATTGGCGGCGGCGGTTGGGAACGTGGTGAAATTTCCGCGCACGCGCCAGCACACGTTGTCCACGCGCCGACCACTCGATCTCTTTGCATGAATCTTGGCGCTGGGGTTATAAATTTTAACCATGGCAGATTTTCATCTCTTCACCTCATTCTTCCCCTGCACCTTCGTATTTCTCCTGCGAGCACTCCTCGATCCCTCCGCGCGAATGCAAAAACCCTAATCTCCTAGTCACATCTCCTCTCACCCCAATGGCCAGCTCCAGTTCTAGTTCTTTTATGGCGGCAGCGAGCGATGCCACAGCCAAGCCGGCGAACACTGTCCTCGTGCCTCCAGAAGGTTTGGTGCTGCCAAGGTCCGCAGTGGTGGAATCCACTGGCGATGACCATATCCCAGCAGCGCTGGAGCCGCTGGAGGAGGAGGGTGACTCCCACAAAGGGGAGTGGCGTGACTCGGATATCACGGACAATGACATCAAGGAGCTGCTCGTCGAAGGTTACCTCCCTGCGACAGAGGGGCTCGTATGGCGGAGGGCGCCGGCCGGCGACATCACCCCTTCTCCCCAAGCGGGAGAGAAGGTGTACCTCAAATCCCAATTGGTATGCGGCGTTTCCCTGCCCATCTCCAACTTATTCCTTGCTGTCCTCAACCATTACCAGCTTCAACCTCAGAACCTTCCCCCCAATAGCATCCTCGTGCTTAGCAACTATGCGACGCTTTGTGAGGGTTACCTAGGGATTAGGCCTAGGTTAGACTTGTTTATACACTTCTTTACCGTCAAGAGGGAAGCCTAAGCGAGCAAGGACAAGCTAAGAAATTGTGGGACAATTAGTTTTAAGATCCGGCCTGGCCGGTGGTTCCCGGACATTTTCGGCCATGAATCTTGCAAGAACTGGCAAAGGACGTACTTCTACGGCCAAAATATCCCTCTGGCTGGCCGAGAAGAAACGCATCCGGACTTTGTCGATGGAGCCGCCGCTGAAGTCCCGACATGGATATCCCAGGCCACCGTTCCCCCGACAACGACTCCTCCTGCACTATAAGGCGGATAGAGTGGTTCGTGGAGACGGGTCTAACCGAACTGGACCTAGCCATGTGCTAGTTCGTCGGGCGGATCTAGCCTCTGTAGCACCGCTCAAAGCTGATGCACGAGTACACGAAGGAGAGGAAGGATAGCCTCCGCATCTCCGAGGACAATTTCGCGAGTGACTCCGTAAAGCTCCGCCTCAAGGACATCGTCAAGGTGAAGGACATGAACGTGGTTCACCATCACCTACGAAATGTTCGAAGAGAGCAAGTGCCTAGAGGTACCTGTTTATTTTCCATGTATGACATATACTCCAGTTCTTCCGTCTAGCCATTACAATCTCATCTAACACTTTGGGATTTCACTTAACAGCTCAGCAGTCTAGAGGAGGATAGCATGGCTGTCCAAATCTATGACCCCAAGATGAAGGAAGTCACCGTCGTGTCCGACGATGATGTCCCGCTGGAGTGAAAGCGGAAGAGCTCCACCTCTGACGCTGCAGACGGATGAAAGAAGAAGAATATGGAGAGTGGAGCCTCCAAGAAGATTACCGCCTCCCTGGAGGCAGAGAAAAGAAAGATTAACGAGATCCCTTTCACCAAAGCACCCACTGTTGTGTAAGCCTTTGTTCCTCCGACATTGTCCATTGCTCACCTTGTTCCTGTACTTATACTTTTGCACGTTTCAGGAAGAAAGCTGGTTTAAGTTTGAAGAAGACCTCCAAAACATCTGGGGCTTCTAAAAACATTAAAGACATGTTGCGCTGAGATGTGTCGCACCAAGCATCTCCCGCCATCGCCCCTACCACTCCCAGCATCCAGCCTTCTACCACTCCATCAAGCTCCTCCGCCAAGGATGCCTCTGGCCCTTCTGCCATGGAAGTGGATCTAGCTGTCTCCGTAGAGCTCGTCGTTGTCGGCGAGCAGGCGACACAAGAAAGCACCGCTACCAAAATGGTTGAAGCTCCGGCTAAGGATGCCATCGATAGTGGTCAGGCGACAGTGGTAGGTGGAGCGTCTCTTGAAGGCAGCGCCTCTGCACCTAGGACTTCCACAGAGCTTCCAAAGATAGTCTACCCGGCGCTTACGCCGAGTAGCTCAACTCTGGCTCCTGGTGCAGCGCCAACCTCTCCGACTTGTGGTCTTGAGGAGCTCCTCCGGCAAGCTGATATTCTACGAGGAAATAGCCTTTCCTTCAGCAAGATATTTGTCGAGAGCGCCACCAATCTCAAGATCATCGCACTTGTAAGTTTATTTGCCTTTTGCATTTCATACGAGTATCCCACTGTAGCCCCCGAGCTTTTAGACAGAAAACCATAGGTCTTTGCATCTAAATGCTCCAAGAGCGACTAAGGTAGAAAACTTCTCACTGTAGCCCCCAAGTATGTAGTTTGAATGAATTATTCCGACTAGATACTTTCAGAGTAGCATATGCAGTGTTTTAAATTTCAATACTGTAGCCCCCAAGCCACTAGTTGAAAACTGAATTAGTTTCGACTAGATGCTTAAAGAAACACTAAGCATATTGCTAAGTTAAAAAACTTTATACTATAGCTCCCAAGCTTCTAGTTGAAAGCTGAATCAGTTCCGACTAGATGCTTAAAGAAAGACTAAGCATATTTGCCGAGTTAAAAACTCTCACTGTAGCCCCCAAGCCTCTAGGTGGATATTTATCCGGCTAGATGCTCTAAGTAGACTGAACAACTTTAATTTTTCTTTCCACAGAATGAGAATGCTCGGAGACGTGTCGCCAACGATAAGTTCCACAAGATGCACGCAGAGCTGGAAGCCGAAAAGGGTAAAACTACCTTCTTGAAGGAACAAATCACCAAGAGCAAGAGTCTGTTTTTCCTTTCATTTTCGTACTCAAGCATGGTCTTGTGTCATCATTCTCCGACTACTAACTGTGTACTATTCTTTCTGACTTGCAAAAGCCATCGCCAAGGCCAAGGACATTGTTGAGCAATCCAAGCACGTTGAGTTGCTGGATAGCAAAAACAAGATCCTTAAGCAGGAGAGGACTGATACCTTGAAGATGCATGAGGAGTCCATGGCGGCATTGTAGGAGTCTGCCAATACTGAGATCAACCGCTTGAAGGAGGAGATTGCAATGCTCAAAGAGCAGAAGAAAGCCGCCGAAGAGCTGAATCAACGAAATCTTGATGCATACAAGATCCTCCGACAAGAGCGGGATTCCTTGGCGGAGACACTTCAGCAAGCCAAGGCGAGCATCTTTGCTAAGTGATTATCCGTCTTGTACTTCTGTAAGCTAGATTCTTTGAATTTTTTGTGTTACTGAACTCATGAGCTCCTTTGTCGAAATTGCAGATCCTATTGGTTTAACCAAGTTGCCTCCTCTGCCAAAGGAATGCATGGTTCTCGCCGGCAACTTCATCAGCACCACCGTCAAGTAGGCCAAGGAGATAGCCAAGCCCCTCCAGATCAACATTAAAGCGGTGGACTGCATGATGAAGTACTCGGAGATCTTGCTCCAAGCCCCCGAGTGTATCGTAAGCTGGAAAGCTTCATGTACAGGGGATGGTGCAAGGATGTCTCTAGCGATGGTCAAGGCGCACTACGAAGATGTCGACATCAACGTGGTAACCTCAGGTCTTCCCGACGTAGATGATGAAGGCCAGAAGATTGACCATAAGGCTATCTGGGCATCACTTGCGTGGTATGACACAAGAGTTGCCGAGTTGGTCGACCCCAACATCTTCGTACCGCTCGAAATCATTGACGGCGACCACCAGAGCTCCTCCGAGTCCCTCAGGACCACCGACTTCGATGAGGATGGCTCTCCTGCCACCAATGACGCTTCTTCCAAGTCTCCTGCGCCAGAGGAATGAAAAACAATATGTAATATTTGTTTCCTCTAGAATGTTGTATGCGGAAAAAACTACTTGTTAACTTAAGGCGGAAAAACAATGGTTGTTATTTCCTGCTACTCAAGAACTGGTTCCAACATGTAAATATTTTTTAAGAAAGTGATGGCTTATCCATTACTTTGGTTTTTATGCTGGACCTTTCGTAAGTCGGAAGACTCGTTGTCGGAACCATGGCTCAGGTGATGATGCCCAATGGCACCATCTCAAGACTTTGTCCCAACAAATCAGTGAGGTTGTCAAGCTCAAAGTTTGCTATAACAAAGGATTAAACATATGGTGTGCAAGGTAATGGTTTGTAGCAAGTAAACAAGTAACATTGGAAGATGTATCAATGGTAAATATTGGACCGGGGTCCATAATTCACTAGAGGTGCTCTCCTTAGATAAACAACATGGCATGAAGGGTAAACAAATTACAGCGGGGCAATTGACAGGAACTGAGCAAGGCATAACAATGCAATTACTAGCCAGAAAGATCCTATAAGGTTGATTGGGCAATACAACAATATACATAGACTTTCATCCAACTACATCTATGAGTAGAAGTCCACCTTCAGTTTATCATCCGAACCCCCTCCAGTATTAACTTGCAAGCAACAGACAACTGCTTTAAGCAAAGTATGTAATGTAAACAATCCACTTGTTCCATGAACAAGAGACCGTTGTTTTCTCCCTAGTAGCAACAACACATCTACAACCGAAGAGATTTCTGTCACTTCCCTTGGAAACTAGAGGCATGAACCCACTATCGAGCATAAATAGTCCCTCTTGGAGTCACTAGCAACTACTTGGCCAAGATAACCACTAGCAACAGAGAGCATGCAAGATCACAAACAACACAGACATGATAGAATCATAAAGATAAAACCATTAATCAAACCAACATAATAATCTCAATATCCATCGGATCCCCGCAAACACAACATGCATGATTACAAATATATTAGATCTTGATCATGAACGGAGCTCACAAGATCTATACATGAAAGCACAAAGGAGGAGATACAACCATCTAGCTACTACATGGACCCATAGTCCAAGGTGGAACTTATCATGAATCATACCGGAGAGAAGGCCTCCGGGATGATCTCCCCTCTGGCAGGGTGCCGGGAAGAACTTCAGACCCCCCGATCTAGGGACGATGGTGGCGGCGGCTACAGACGGTTTCATGGATTTCTGATCGGGTACATAGGGTTTCTGTATCAGGGGATTCTTATAGGTGAAGGGGCGAGACCGGGAGGCGGCCAGGGTGCCCAAACCCTATCCACGAAAGGGCTGGGCCCACCCGCGCCTAGGGTGGGTCTGGCCCCCCTGGCTGGCCTTCCGGGCTCCCCTCTGGACTTCTTGTTCCGCACGAAAAGTTATTGACTTTGTCCTTCGTTCCGTACAATTCTGAGAATATTTCTTTACTAACTTTTCTGAAACCAAAAACAGCAGAAAACAGGCATCTGATACTGTTGCAACTTGTTAATAGGTTAGTACCAGAAAACATGTAAAAAGCACCTCAAAGTGTGGACAAGTAAATCAAAGTAGATACTAAACAAGAATGGAGCATCAAAAATTATAGATACGTTTCCAACGTATCAACATCCCCAAGCTTAACTCCTGCTCGTCTCGAGTAGGTAAGTGATAAAAGAATAATTTTTGAGGTGACATGCACCCTCACAATAAAGATCCAACCATTTGCAAGCATTGAAAGCTGGGATAAAAGAACTCTAAATATGTGCATGAAAGATGGAGTACTAACAATAGGACATAGTAATTATGCGTGCAACATGGCAAGCTACAAACAAAGATCATGAATAATATGCATTGAAAAACGTTTGTTTGTTTCACATGCAGAAAACATAGCATAGTGGAAATCATCTTGTCCCTCGTAGAGTAGCAATATAATGCATAGGACACCTTCAAAGTTAACAAGGGTGACTAGAAACAAATAGCACAAGAGCAAGTAATAACACAATATGCATTAATTAATAAGCTTTGGAACATTGCACATAGAATGTCAACTATGCTCTCTTAATGGTGCCTAAAGGTAGAAGGTGGAGACTCAATAATGGTGGAAGAAAGGCCTTTTTGTAAAGGAAGCAGGGATTACAAGTTTCAAAAAGAGCTTCCAAAAATTATGGTACTAGTCAGCTTTTAGCCCTCATTGCCCCTACATAAGCATCTTGAAGTGGTTAAGGTTAAAGTGGCAAAGCTGGAGTATATGCTTGATGAAGTGTAAGTTGGCAATCTCATGCCCCTTGAATACGAGGGCCACACCTCATGCATACTCAACTTTGGGTCCATGTAAGTTCTTGTCACTGTAAGTATTTGCATATCATTGAGAACCTCCAACGGGGTACCCCTTGCACATGGCATAGGAGCTTTCCCATAACCAAAATGACAAGGCAAGAATACAATGATCATCTCATCAATTCTTCTTATGTACCATGGGAATATGGTGTTTTTTCTCTCTTTCCTCTTTTCTCAATGTGTCTCTTTTTTTATAATAAGAATGCTTCATAGATGTCACTATGGTGATGCTGCAAGTTTCCACCATGATTAGGCATGGCTTAGGCTAGTGGCCCAGGCGTTTCTCTAACACAGGATACAAACTCCATGGACTTACAAGTTCCCTCTTTATTTCACACCGGTGACATCCATAGACAAAAGAACATTATATCAACTGAGTACAACAAGGTACAAGTGCAATGTTGAAAGTGTTCCCCGTGACAACACAGTTCTGCTAATTCCAACTTATAAGTGAAAGCATATACAACAAAGTTGTCACAATGGTTCAAGTTTATTAGGGGCAAGTTCGTGAGGGCTTTAATCACTAAGTTTTCACATAACAAAATAGTTTTTAATTGGAAGATAGTTGAAAACAAGAATATACTTGGAATGGTGTAACACACCATGTATAGGAGTTTATAGTGGACACTTTGGAATAACTTGGTTTCTTGGGAGTTTGAGGGATGAGTAGAACTTACTCATACAAGTGGACGCTAGCAAAAGACTGGGAGCAACCAACTAAGAGAGCAATAATGGCCAAAATTATGCAATGCAACAAAGCAAACTAATCAAAGCAAAGAGTGGTACTAAAAGTCAAGGACTAAATGATCATAGAGGATAATGGTGACTTGTCATAGTCATAACATGGTGTGAGCATGTGCCAAGTCAACCCAAGCAAAACATCAAAGGAGAATATCATAATATTATGCTTTTGCATGCTAAAACAACGCATAATTTCTTCAAGGCACACAAAGAAATACCAATTGTTTGGAACAAGACATGCTATAGCAATAATCACTAAGCATAATGCTAAAACAACACCTAGCATGTCATGCTAAAGTCTAAGTCGTAGTCAATGCAAGCTCCTCTTGCACTTCAAGCAAGAACTTACTACTCTTTTCCAAACACCAAGCAAACTTATTTGCAAAACAACACAGAGAGAACGGGGGTCCAAACTACTAAAGAAAACTAAACAAACTAAGCAAAGCAAACGAAAACTAAGACGCTCCAAGAACAACACAACTGTGCATGAAACAATAAAAACGAAGTATTTAGACAGACCTGAGCTTTTTATTGATGAAGAAGGGGATGCCTTGGGCATCCCCAAGCTTTGACACTTGTAACTCTTGGATATTTCTTGGGGTGACACCATGGTGGCATCCCCAAGCTTGAGCTTTTGTCCATTCTTCATCTCATTGCATCATTCTCTCTCTACACCTGAAATTTTTCCTTCATACAAAACTTCACACAATCTTCATTAGCAACATTAGCTTATTCAAAAGATATTAGACCACTGGCAAAGCTTTGGAACAACAAGGATTTTCACAGAAAACACAAGCTACTGTAGTAAATCCTTCAAAAACTCAATTTACCCGAAGAGAGCTCAAAAAGGAGTCAATGAGAAGCAAATGCAAATAATGGCAGAAATCTGTCAAAACAGACCAGCAGGTAGAAACGAATTTTTTCGAACATATTATGTTGCTCAAATCAAAAAGTGTTGAACTAACGAAAGTTATCTAACATACTGGGGGATTTATTAGTAACTTTTGATCTCAATCCGAGTTACAGAGCCTCCTCACGAATTTTTTTGGTGGAGGACAGAAATCTGTTTCTGGACAGCAACTCCCCAAATCTTACTTCCCTCTCATTAGAGGTCATTCTTGGCACAAAAAGCAAACAAAAAGGATAAGGAGAGGTCATTATAGAAGCAATAACTTCCAAGACTCAAGGAAACTCTTGGGTTATCTCCCAACATGTACTTTCCTTTAACACCTTTAAGTTAGGCACAAGAAGCAAGAAGAATCAAGTATTTTCAAATGAGGAAGCATTAACATCAAACCTTGCTTTCAAAGGAGGAGCAAAAAGCAACTTCTCTATCCTCATAGGGAAGTGTTCAATACCTTTCTTGAATGGAAAATGGTATTTGATGGTGTCTTCTTTCATATCAATGATGGCATCAACTGTTCTAAGAAAAGATCTTCCCAAAGTAATAGGACAAGAAGCATTGTATTCAACATCCAAAACATAGAAATCAACAGGGACATAAGCATTGTTAACCATGATGAGAACATCATTAATACTCCCCATGAGTTTGTTCTTAGCATTATCATTGAGTGGGACATCCAAATAACAATCTTCTAATGGTGGCAAATCAAGCATTTCATAAATCTTCCTAGGCATAATAGAGACACTAGAACCAAGATCGCATGAATCTTTGAGATCAAAGTCATTCACTTGCATATTAATAATGGGTTCCCAACTATCTTCTACTTTCCTATTAATAGAAGATTTGTGTTTTAGCTTCTCTTCCTTAATCTTAACAAGAGCATCTGTAATGTGTTTGGTAAAGGCAACATGCATATCACTAGCATCAGGGCTTTTAGCAAGCTTTTGCAGGAACATAATCACTTCAGAAATATTGCAACCATCAATATCAAAGTCAAACTTAGCATCACTAGTAGTAGGCTCACTAGGCTTAGGGATAGTAGGAGGAGGAATATGGGATACTTGCGGTTTAGTGGTGATAGTGCACACACTATTGTTTCTATCAATTTCAGCTTGTTGAGCTAACAGCCTAACATTTTCATCAATAGTAACCTGTATGGCATGAGCAGTAGCAAAGGTATTTTCCATAGTTTCAGGTTTAGCAGCCATTTTATTAACCAAGGAAGTTTGAGCTTTAGACAACGAGGATATATTTTTCTCAATAATTAAAAGCCTTTCCTCTATAGTTTTATTGAAAGTGGTTTATTTACTAATAAAGTCCTTGAGTATTACTTCAAGTTCAGAGGGGGTACTTCTAGCATTATTGTAAGAGCTTCCATAGGAATTGCAATTATTAGGAGGATAAGGCCTATAATTGTTGTTGCTACCAAAATTATTCCTGTAGGCATTGTTGTTGAAATTATTGTTACTAATGAAGTTCACATCAACTTGATCTTCTTGAGCAACCAAAGAGGCTAAGGGAACACTATTAGGATCTAGAGGAGCTTTCCCATTAACAAGCATAGCCATAATAACATCAATCTTTTCACTCAAAGAGGAAGTTTCCTCAACAGAATTTACCTTCTTACCATGTGGAGCTCTCTCAACATGCCATTCAGAGTAGTTAACCATCATATTATCAAGGAGCCTTGTTGCAGCACCCAAAGGTGAGTCCCATAAAAGTACCTCTAGTAGAAGAATCCAACAGGTTTCTTGAGGAGAAGTTCAAACCTGCATAAAAAGTTTGGATAATCATCCAAGCATTGAGTCCATGAGTAGGGCAATTTTTAACCAAAGGTTTCATTCTTTCCCAAGCAGGAGCAACATGTTCACTATCAAGTTGTTTAAATTTCATTATGTCACTTCTCATAGCAATAATCTTAGCAGGAGGATAGTACTTTCCAATAAAAGCATCTTTGCACTTAGTCCAAGAATCAATACTATTTTTAGGCAAAGATAGCAACCATCTTTTATCTTTTCCCCTCAAGGAGAAAGGAAAAAAGCCTGAGCTTAATAATATCTCCATCTACATCCTTAGACTTTTGCATCTCACAAAGTTCAACAAAGCTATTAAGATGGGCAGCAGGATCATAAGAACCAGCACCAGAAAATTGCTCTCATCACAAGATTCAACAAAGCAGGCTTAATTTCATAAAAGATAGCATCAGGAGCAGGTGGAGCAATAGGTGTGCTTAGGAAATCATTGTTGTTGGTGCTAGTGAAGTCACACAACTTGGTGTTCTCAGCAGAGTTCATTTTGGCAAAGGTGGGCAAGCAAAAAACAGCAGCAACAACTAGAGCAGGAACTATTTTTTTTTGGGTTTTTTGAAAAGAGGCAAACAAAACCAAGCAAAATAAATAAAGAAAACTAAAAACAAAGTAAAGAGAAAGGAAGTGAAGGACTCCCCTAGTGAAGACGTCCTTAGCCTCCCCGGCAACGGCGCCATAAAACTTGATGGCTGGCTGTTGCCGTGGGATCTTATTCTTATTTAAGTCCCTGGCAACGGCGCCAGAAAACTTGTTGATGGCGCCTAAGTTGATGTAGGAGCGCTTCGTTGGAAACCCCAAGAGCAAGGTGTGAAGCAGCACAACAGTAAGTCTTCACTCAGTAGAGACCGAGGCTATCGAACCAGAAGGAGGAAGGAAACGTCACACAGGTGTTGCTGGCAACGTGGAGACCTACACAACACAAACTCAAGACTTTGTCCCAACGAATCAGTGAGGTTGTCAAGCTTACCGGTTTGCTGTAACAAAGGATTAAACGTATGGTGTGGAAGGTAATGGTTTGCAGCAAGTAAACAACTAATAGTGGAAGATGTATCAATGGTAAAGATTGGACCGGGGTCCATAGTTCTCTCCTTAGATAAACAACATGGCATGAAGGGTAAAAAAATTACAGCGGGGCAATTTACAGGAACTAAGCAATGCATAACAATGCAATTACTAGCCATAAAGATCCTATGAGGTTGATTGGTAAATACAACAATATACATATACCGTCATCCAACTGCATCTATGACTAGAAGTCCACCTTCAGGTTATCATCCAAACCCCCTCCAGTATTAAGTTGCAAGCAATAGACAACTGCTTTAAGCAAAGTGTGTAATGTAAACAGTCGACATGTTCCATGAACAAGAGACCGTTGTTTTCTCCCTAGTAGCAACATCACATCTACAACCGAAGAGATTTCTGTCACTTCCCTTGGAAACTAGAGGCATGAACCCACTATCGAGCATAAATACTCCCTCTTGGAGTCACTAGCAACTAATTGGCCAAGATAACCACTAGCAACAGAGAGCATGCAAGATCACAAACAACACAGATATGATAGAATCATAAAGATAAAACCATTAATCAAACCAACATAATAATCTCAATATCCATCAGATCCCCGCAAACACAACATGCATGATTACAAATAGATTAGATCTTGATCATGAACGGAGCTCACAAGATCAATACATGAAAGCACAAAGGAGGAGATACAACCATCTAGCTACTACATGGACCCATAGTCCAAGGTTGAACTACTCACAAATCATACCAGAGAGAAGGCCTCTAGGATGATCTCCCCTCTGGCAGGGTTCCGGGAAGAACTTCAGATCCCCTCGATCTAGGGACGATGGTGGCGGCAACTACAGACAATTTCGTGGATTTATGATCGGGTACACATGGTTTCTGTATCAGGGGCTTCTTATAGGCGAAGGGGAGAGACCGAGAGGCGGCCAGGGTGCCCAAACCCTATCCAGGCGCGGCGCTGGGCCCACCCGCGCCTAGGGTGGGTCTGGCCCCCCTGGCTGGCCTTCCGGGCTCCCCTCTGGACTTCTTGTTCCCCATGGAAAGTTATTGACTTTGTCCTTCGTCTCGTCCAATTCCGAGAATATTTCTTTACTAACTTTTCTGAAACCAAAAACAGCAGAAAACAGGCATCTGGCACTATTGCAACTTGTTAATAGGTTAGTACCAGAAAACATGTAAAAAAGCACCTCAAAGTGTGGACAAGTAAAGCAAAGTAGATACTAAACAAGCATGGAGCATCAAAAATTATAGATACGTTTCCAACGTATCAAGCCCCTAGACTGCAAACGGCCAAGTTATTGGTATTGTTCGCAATTCTTCAGCTGGAACATGTGGTTGTCGGGCATAATACTGACATCCCATGCATGTCTCAACCAGCTTGTCGGCGTCCGCCTTCGTGTTCAGCCAGTAGAATCCTTGCCGGAAGGCTTTGGCGACCAATGATCGAGGAGCGGCATGATTTACGCAATCTCCAAGATGGATCTCACGAAGGATTTCAATACCTTCTTGCTGGGAAACACACTTGAGGTATACACCAGTGGTGTTTCTTTTATAGAGATGTCCATTGATTATGGTATAGCCCTTTGCTTGACGTACTATTTGTCGTCTTTCGACTTCGTCGTCTGGCAAAGTTCCGTGTACGAGATAATCCATGAATGGTTTTGTCCAAGCCGGAGGGACCTTTGTCACTGTGTGAACGAAAGAGTCAACTCTATCCGGGTTATCGATGTCCGCTCCCTTAACGGATGGTGTCCGTAGATGCTCTAGGAAAACGCCAAGCGGATTTTGTTTACGCCCTGATCCAAGCTTTGACAGTAGATCAGCCGCCTCATTTTGCTCCCTTGGGACATACTTGACTTCGTAGCCTAAGAAGCTCTTGGCTATCTCATACACTTCGTCGCGATATGCCGCCATCATAGGGTTCCGTGCGTTACAGGTGCCAGCCACCTGCTGGGAAACCAAGTCAGAATATCCACAGCAAACTATGCGCTTGATGCCAATATCCTTGGCTACATGTAGTCCGTGAATGAGTGCTTCATACTCCGCCATGTTCTTCGTAGCCTCGAAGTGGATCTACAGAACGTAGTGTAGCTTTTCCCCGGTTGGTGACTATAATAGTACACCAGCCCCCGAGCCATTGAGTAGCTTTGATCCGTCAAAGTGCATCACCCAGTATTCTGGCTCTGGTATAGGGGTAGCATCTGGCATCTCCGTCCAATCTGCGATAAAATACGCCAAGGCCTATGACTTAATAGCGTTCCGTCTCTTGTAGGTGATCTCAAAGGCGGCAAGTTCAATGCCCCACTTCGCTAACCTTCCTATAGCGTCGCTGTTGTTGATGATGTCAGACAGTGCAGCCTTGCTCACAACTGTGATAGGGTGCTCCTAGAAGTAGTGCCTTAGCTTACGAGAAGCAAGGAACACTCCATAAGCTAGCTTCTGGTAGTGCGAGTAACTCTGCTTGGACTCCGTCAATACGTCGCTTACATAGTAAACTGGTCGTTGAACTCTGTACTCATGCCCTGGTTCTTTCCGCTCTACCACGACGACGATGCTGATTACCCGGTTGGTAGCCCCATGTAAATTATCATAGGCTCCATAGGCTCGGGTGCTGCAAGGATAGGCGCTGAGGGAAGTATCTTCTTGAGCTCCTTCAATGCTGCATCTGCTTCGTCCGTCCACGTAAATTTGTCCACCTTCTTCAGCAACTTGTACAGTGGCAGAGCCTTCTCTCCAAGTTGGCTGACGAACCGACTAACTGCTGCAACGCAACCTGTTAGCCGTTGTATGTCCTTCAGGCATGTAGGATGGTTTATGTTTAGGATGGCCTTGATTTTCTCCGGGTTGACCTCGATTCCACGCTGGGAAACGATGAAGCCCAACAATTAGCTGGCTGGAACCCCGAAGACGCACTTATTTGGGTTAAGCATCATGTTGTATTTCCGGAGATTATCAAAGGTTTCTTTTAAGTTGGAGATTAAGTCATTTGACTTTTTAGACATCACCGCTATATCGTCCACATAGGCGTGAATGTTCTGACCAATTTGATTGTGCAAGCAACGTTGCATTGTCCACTGGTACATAGCACCTGCGTTTTTTTATCCCAAAGGGCATCGTGACATAGCAAAACGTGCCATAAGGTGTAGTGAACGAAGTGGCCAATTGGTCCAATTTCCTCATCTTGATCTGGTGGTATCCTGAGTATGCATCCATAAAACACAAAAGCTCTGAGCCAGCCATCGAGTCAATGAATTGGTCAATGCGAGGCAAAGCAAACAGATCTTTGGGACATGCTTTGTTCAAGCCGGTGTAATCAACGCACATTCTTAATTCTTTGGTTCCCTTTTTGGGGACAAGTACATGATTGGCCACCTGTAACATCCCAAAAATATTAAACATGGATCATCAAATGCTAATCATCAAAATTAGGGTTAACAAAAACTTTCCTATCTAAAAATATGAGAGCATTCATATGTATGTGTATTTAAAATTAGGATTCTTTTGAATTGCCATGGTTCTGTGTTTCTTTGCTGGTAAAATGATTCTTAGGTGAAATAAAAATCATCTAAATCATTCCCAAACTTTTCGCAAAGACAAACAACTCAAAATGATCAAATGAAGTGAATGGTTGTGGTGACCCAGCATACCACTACATGATGTAGTACACTATAGTCGTTGACATAACACCAATGAAACACCGTTCACTAGTATTACATCCCTCAGAGTGGTACAACAGAAACACAGCAGGTCCAAGACATGACTATAGGTTACAACGCCACTCTTTACACAAGATCCAGAGAACACTCTAGGTTAAAGAGAGAGAAAGAAACTTCTTACAAAGAAGAATCAGAAATAAATAACTCCAAGACTATCATACTATTAAGACTAGTATCTTAACTAATGGTCTGGCATTGCTGCTATTGCAATACACTATAGAAATAGGTTCTATGGTTAGAGATTATAGTCCTATCTACTCAGTAACTTCGTCTTCACTTGAGTTGGTGTATATGTTGACTTTCTTGACTTCATTGAAGAGCTTGGGCTTTGGATGATGATTTCTGGAGCATACTTTATGTAGACGTCGTCTTAATGGCTTCAGAACCTAGCAAGGGTTAAGACGATACTTTGAGTACGAGCGTACTCAGCAAGTTCACTAGAAAAGGAATGTTTGATGCACTATATCTACAGCCACAGACCATAGGTCGTAGGCAATGCAAGTTTTCATAAACATTTCTTCAAAGGTTGCTTTTATTCTGAAAAGCTATGTCCGTCAGCCTTCACGGGTTTACCAGAACTTTCATGGAGTTCCTTTCCCACCGCGTTCGCAGCTCCTTCTCGGAACAGGGAGTAAAAAGTTACAGTTCTTACACTCTGCAGAGGTGCGTCACTTTACCCATGAGAGACCTTAGGTTTTGTTGCATGTATGAGAGTATGTCCCCGTTCAAACTTCCTTGGTTTGAGGCCCAACCTAAGATCCAAGCTAATCACTGCCTTCTTCGCGACCCCGCATGTCTCCTTGGTGTACACCATGCCCACCTTTTGAATTACGACAATGGTTTGTACAGACCGTCAGATGCCGGAACTATCGTGGGACGTTGAGGGCTCCCACCCATATGCTGCATATCCTCTATGAATTACCATATAATATGCATGCTACGTGTGATAACATCCACGACCCGCACATCCAGCTCCATGCGAGAGGGAAAAGATACAGCTGACTTATTCGTCCCATTCCAAATCTCATGGTCAACGCGTAATATACGGCGCAAGAATCACTGGCGACATGGGTTGTTAAGTCCTAGATAATATGTTCCTTTACCACCGAAACTCTTATAGTAGGTTATTACCTCATGGTAAATAACCTATAATCACATTATTATGAAAATAGTGTTTTCTAACCTTTTTCAAATGCAGGTGATGACAATACTAGATTTGGAAAAAAATACTTTACAGAAAATAATAAAAGGACATGAGCAAGTGTGAACTTGCCTTTTGTGATTGCAAGATTATGCAATCACGGTCTTCAGGACAATATAAGATTCAATATCTGAAATCAGCATCATTGGTCCGGTAAGGACTACTGTTTAAAGAAGCAAGATGCTTTTACGCATAAGTAATGTAATGCAATTTCGTAAACTCGAATCCCGAGGTAACGTTGTTCTAGGGTTTGGATACTGGAAAGGTTTTTCTTGGAATGTGTTGCCTTTTTAGATTAAGTTTCACACATATGCTTCTTATTAAGGCTTGTGAATGTGTGTGAAACAACATGTAAACATAATGTCATACAACAATAAGATATACGAATGAGATGTGCTACTCAAGGACTGCTTATATGTGAATTATCTTATCTTCAAGTTTTACCTTGCAAGTAATGACATTTATAAGGAACTGAAGTGTTAACAATCCTAGGTATATAAGTAAATCTTAATGTAAAGTGATTATTATTAATTGTCATTTGATGTTTGAAGTGGCAAAAAGAATAACATTTGAAGAAAATCTTACTCAACTAAGCAGAAGCAAAGCTTTTAAGTTAACCTTATGAGGTGCTCTTTCTAGTTATAGTTTTCAAGTAAGAATAGGAATTACTCCATTTGAATAATTACAGCATTTGTATTTGAGACTTATCTATCTTGGTTTTTAACTTGGTTGGTTTGGTATTAAGATACTTTATAACTTGATTATAGCAGACCAAAGTTAACTATAAAGTATATAGTAAAGTTTTTCGCATTATACTTAAAGTATGGTAGACTAAAGTTAACTTTAAAACATAGATGGACTTTAGGTGTCATGCTTTTTATACTTATATCTTGTTCACCTTATAATGTTTCCTTTAACTTACTTTAAGAATGGCATTATTTTTAGTTGGTAATGGTTCTTTACATTATAAATGTATAAAGGGATTTATTTCCTTATAAGGGTGTGGTTAAGGTTTATGAATAGGTAAACAATATTATTCATTATTTATGATCTCACTATAGTGTTTTGATTTGTTTATAAATTTGTCATTAAAGTAAAGGAATGGGTTTTATCTCATTACAATTATTCTTGGGGATTTTAGATTGGATAAGGATCCTTTTATAAAATAATATGCACTTATGGTTGAAGGATAATTCAATAAAATTGCATTTAAAATGTGTTGAACAATTTTGACTTCATATTATCAATATTGAAGACCAATACTATTTATTAGACTCAATTGGCTAATTTTAGAATATTAGAAATTTTTATTTACTCTTATATGAATTATTAACTAAAGAAATAGGTTTAAATTCAAGTTATTAAAGTGTTTAACTTTTTATTTAACTCAAAAGTGGAATATTATATTTTGGTATATTACACTTATTTTTGTAATTTAAAAATAATAAGATATGATTTTTATAATACTTATCATTTTATAAGGACTTAATAAATCACAAATATTTAATTAAGTGAAATAATAATGCATGATTATAGTTTTAAATTATAATTCTTATTTTTCTAAGATTTTTGGTATTTTATTTATATTTTTAATATTTACTAATATTAAAATATGATTTATCAAAGTTTTATTACTTATACATTTTAATTAAATTATATTTATTTCAATAATCATCATAATAATATTTGATAATAGTTTTAAGTTGTAGATTTTATATTTTTTGAAAATTTTCATATATTAAATGTATTTTTCTGATTTATAAAATAAAAGATATCAATTTTACAAGCTTTAATCAATTTATTACAATATTTGTATTTGAATTACTATTGTTTTTTCTATTTATTAAACAGAGAAAACCCTTTCATACCAATATCTAACCTACCCTAGACACTGAACCGTGGTATCAGGTCCACGTCAGATGCCACGCGGGCAGTGGACCAGTCAAAAGTGGACTTGGTCAAAAGATGACGCAGGCGTGCTGCCACGATGACATCAGCACGAATCTGTAATCCTTTTACACTCCTAACTACCCTAGCCAGAGAGACCGACAGATGGGCCCATGGCCACGTCGACTGCCACACGGGCTCACCGGAGTCTCGGCGGAGACGCATTCGGAACGGCGACAGAGAGGATTCTGGGAAGCGTGGCTTGAGGTTTCGATGGAGGGAAGTATGTTGAGCATGGTTGTGGAAGCGTCCCTCCTATTTGGTTATCGCAGATAGCTCAACGGCGAGCAACTGCGGCGGCGGCATGCAGCACATGTCGGCAGAGCCAACCAGGAAGCAATCAACGGTTTAGAAGGGTACTAGAGTCTCAGAAACTCACCACGAAGCTCGTTGGAGAGTCGGTGACGCGATTCGTGACCGGAATTGAGGTAGACGACTACGGCAGGACCTCAGGAAGGACGTATTGATTCATGGTACTATGACCGTTTTAGGTTGCGTGGTTTGGCAGGAAGTATCAAGGAGACGAGGTGGAAGAAGGAGTGTGCTCGGTGGTGCCTGGGGTGATGCAGAACGGCATCGATTCGTCGGCTTCTGAAGCTAGGGTTCAGGACAGAGGAAAAACTCGGGAGGAAGAAGAAAGAAATGGGGATAAGGATGTGCGAGGCAGCGCCGTGTCCTTCTTATCCCCTTTTGCTGAAGACAGCCTCGGCACAAATCGTGGCGACCACGGCGGAAGCCGGAGCTCGAGCCAGGCAGCTGCTTCGCTAGTGAGTCCTTCTATCGAGAGGAAGAAGAAAAGAATTAAATCGAAAGGGTATGCGGGCTGCTGTTGGGCCTCCGTGGACTTCTGCGGAGCGAGCAGAAGAGAAAGGTTGATGCTGCTCGGCAGTGGATAGGTAGTAGAGAAAATGAGCTGAGGCCTGGTTTCGTTTTTCTTTTTAATTTCACATTTTTATTTCTGTTTTCTTTCCTAGCTTTGTATTTATTCATTTGTTTTAACTTTCTAGGAATTCTTATTTAGAAAATTGTAAGTTTATGGAAATATACTTAAGATTCTGGTATTAATAATATTTTTTTGTAATAATATATTTTATTGATTTACCTTTTTATATTCTTTCATATTCATAATCATATGAAGGTTATTATAGCAAAGAGAATAAGTAGAAATTAGGGTCTTAGGTTTTAGGATTCGTTTAGGATCTTATAAAATTGATGTTTTGATTCTTATTGATTTATAATATTAAAGAAACTTTTATATATCTTGATCCTTCATTATTATTTGATACATAAAGTGTTGAGGACTTAATATGGTTAATATTATTCTCATAATTTAGAAAATAGCAATGTAAATATTTTATTATTTCTAACATAAGGGTTAGAGTTAAAATTATAGTTGCTTAACCTAAGGTTTAGGGTTCTTATTATACTTTTAACTTTTATTAATATGAATAAGGATCAATGGGTAAAACATATTGTCTTTATGTTTGTAATCATTGTTATTATCACCTTTTTGAAATAATGAGGTTATTTTCTAGAATGGTTTATGAGGAAGAACTAATTAAGATAGTTCCTAAGCACATGTGATCATGATAGTTAGAAATGACAAATATGTGCTTAAGTGATTTGCTAGGAAAATATTCCTATGAACCATTGTGAATTTAAGATGATAAATCAATCAGATGAAATGGATGCTATGTTTGGTTCTAGAATTAGGGTTTATTGTTTACCAAGAATTCCTATATTCTACAATTCACAGTCCTGGACTTCTAATTAAGGAATTCCTTTCCTAGATATACTACTCCTTCATATCCATCATCATGTGTTAACATGATGAGCTTTACTTCACAAGAATGTTCTTATCCATAATTTCTCCTCCTAAATTCATTTGTAATTCTAATGAGCTTGACACTAAAGCTATATATGATCTTCTCATAACAATAACTCTCATCACTAGAGTACTTCTTTTGATTCTAATTCCACTTGAATAATCACCTTCTTACTTCTCAGATTACTTTGTAATCTCTCTTAAAAATCTCAGAAGCTTGTCACTGAAGCCTTTCCTAATCTTCTCATAGCTATAATTGGTTATATCAACTACTCTACTGCTGATAACCTCCAATCCAACAAGTGGTTACTTCTAACTACATTCATACTCTTCCTTAATCATCCATCACTACATTACTCTAGTAGTTGTATATATATACCTTACTTCACCTCAATAGTGAGTATTTCCCAAGAGGAAACTACTACTTTTATAATCCAATGTTACTCTATTATCCTTTTAATCATACTTTCTTCTCCCTACTTAACTCTAGTAACTCATACTCCAATCTCTCATTGTATTAATGTGACTTGTCATGGCTAACCTAGAATAACATATCTATACTAGGGTTCAATCATGTTCTATCCACCAATGTCACTTATACATGATATAAGCATTCAATTTTTGTGACTTAAACATAATCATTATAATCCTTTGATCATTTATGGCTTAGGTTTCTAGTTAGCTAATCAAGGCTTCCATCCATACAACATTACCGTTGTATTCTAATTATCTTCTGTTTATCTCTATTGGATTAAGAGATATAATTCATTGACTATACCTACTTGATCCAATAGGACTACCACTAGTAACTATCTTCAGGATTCATCCTTGTAATCTTCTTTGTTACCATATTGATTTGATTTTCTCCAATCACTCCCATCCTATAGATGATATCTAAATCTATCATTACCACCTATCTCTTCTTACTTGTTTCTCTAAAAGTTTTAGATTTGATAGATTAAGAATTGGGGATCAATAGTTGATTACTCAACATTGATGATCAACAGATATTGGAATATGATTCCAATAGGAATGGTAAAGATTGATGTGGATAAAAAGATACATGGTGAATGATATTTGAATTTGTTTCCCTCCTACTCCAAATAACTAAAGAGTTAGGGTTAGGTATTACCATGATACTCATGGTATAAGTAAATGAGATTAAGATTTAGTGGTTCCATTCCTATTACTTAAGTTATGTTTATAACTTGGTATTCATGAGTGTGTAATGAATACTAGGATATGATCACCTTAGGATCAAATATAATCCATTAAGTAATGAATTAGGGTTTAACTTTTATTACATTTGATCTACCATTAGATCAAATCTCCCTTACCCAAAATAAGGTTTTAGCAAAGATCATATTGAAACTTATCGCAGTCAACTTGATGATCTACTTCAGTTCCATCAAGTTAAGAGAAGCTTCAATCACTTTGACAAGTTTTTATTTAAAAGCGCGAAAATTATTCAGATTTTCTATGCATGAATGCAATGCACACATCTGTGTTCAGCTTATTTCTAAGCTCTAATGCTGGGATGTTACAGACTCTCCCCCTTAAAAATAAACTTCGTCCTTGAAGTTCGTATACTCTCACGTTTCAGAGTAAGGAATTGTCTTGCAATGATTACGATATGTCTCAACTCCATGGTAACCTCAATGGTAATAATTGTAATATCCCACATCCAAATCTTTTCCTTTAATCCTTATCATACTCAACAATCTTTAACTTGCTGTCTCCAATATTCCAAATTCTTTTTACTTTAGTCCCTTAGGGATATATCCTTATGTAAGGTTCCCAACCTTTAATAAGGTAGAGATCCCTGTGTTCACAATGCTAGTCCCTCGATCAATAGCTAGCATCCACAGTTAAGATGTAATATCAAGAAACAAAAGGTCATAATACAACTTTATAACCAGGAATAAAATAATTTATTAATCTTACATAGCTCATTTGGCTATCTCATTACAATGCAACAGAATATAACATTACCATGGGGTCCTTCATCTTCAAAGTGCCACAGGCAGTCATGTTGGTTGTAGACTTGTAATCCTAATCAATAAACTTCTCTAATTTCAAACAAACCTGCAACATAATAAGTTACAGCCACAACGGTCAATACATTTGAATTGTATTGGCAAGTGATACTATGGTAGTATAGTGGTAACTATCATCTATATGCATTTGGCTAAGTGGAGCTTAGGCTTGCTTTGCTCAAAATAGATTTTCCTTATCATTTGAAAACACTAAGTTTTTCTTTGTCAAAATCTTTCCCAAGGAACCACCAATAGACATTGGGGTCCTGCACCCTTGTTCAACCACAAGTTTTTACTTAGAAATTGGGATGAGGAGATTCTTGATAGCTTCCATGTCTTGATGCTCAAATTTTCCTTTACCAGGGACATGGCTAAGTACTTAGAGTTTACACTCTGCAGAGGTGGTGCACTTTCCCCACAAGACTTGGTTTCACCAAGACAAGATCTTTCAAAAGCCTTCCCTTAGACCAGAATGGAAGCGTTCCAACCTATCATCCCCTACCACCAACTGTCCATTTGGCTAAGTTATTGCAACCTATATGATCCAGGCAGAGCCCATAATGCCAAGTTGCTGCACTTGAAGCTTCTCAACATTTGACATCTCAAATCTCTTTGTTCCTGGGTGGCCATCCACAAGTGAGATACACAAGGTAAACCATAGAAATGGGCCTTGTGAACCACCCAACACAAACCATTCCTTACATTCCACCCAGGTGATTCATTCACTTAGTTGTTTTATTAAACAAAACACAAGTCCTTGACCTAGAAATATTCCATAGTATGAATATATATTCCACCCTTGTTTTCTACTAGCTAAGCTAAGCATGATAGTAGTAGGAATCTTAACTTAGGAATATTCTACTAAGGTTTCATCTACTAGGATTTCCCATGGCATAGCTTACACTTAGCAAAAATTCCATGCAAGTCCTACTTAGAAATATCATTAATGCATAGTGAAAATAATGGGACAAAAGTATGAAGCATCACTTGCCTTGTTGGTAGAGAATATAAGTCCACTCCTTGATCTTGCAATATTCACACTCTTCAAATCACTACAATTCAATCAAGCAAGCAATATTTCAGTCTACCATTCAAGCAACATTACATAAAATAATAGAAACAAAACAATGCATGCAAGCATGCCAAACTTTGTTTTATTTACAAAAGTGGTTTATAATAGGTTATAAACATTCCAAAACACTTATTGGTCATTTTATAAAGTGGCAAAAAGATTTGCAAAAGATTTTACTCATAAACCATTTTCAAACCAAATCATTATTTTATGTGGTTGAAAATGCCTTTATCAAAGTAGCAATCTTTATAGGGTTTACCAAATACATTTTTAAATCATAAAACATGGTGCTTAGGGTCAGAGAGTTTAAATCAAAACATTTCCCAAAGGTTTTCCTCCAAAATCATTTTTAATAAATAAGCATTATTTTATTTGACTAGAAATGCCTTAAATCAAATATTTATTATTTTTCTTCACCAAGTAGATTTTTGAAACCACAAATTGATTTTCTATGGTCAGTAGGTTCAAAACAAACCATTTTCCCAAGATTTTATCTCCCAAAATAATTTTAGAATGAATTTTATATGCTAAACATGCCAACACAAGTTTCTGCAAAACAATCATTTTATCAGAAGCAATTCACTAAACAAAGGGCATGGTCAGAAAATACTTGTCTTTCTGATTCCACTGATATAAAATTTGCAAAATTTGGACGTGTGGTTTGAAAGTTATGAATTTTACAAAATTGAACATCAAATAGATCATTTCTGATTTTATTCAAACGGACAGGGCCACGTGGAGCAATATCATTGGGCGGTACCGCTTCGGTTGGATCGAGCCTTCTGGGCCGTCATATCTAAATGACTACGCACGGTACAGATCAAAAGATACCCCTTCGATTAAGTTTCTATCGCGTGCGTTAGATTTTAATCCTACGGCTGACGTTCGAGCAACCATTGAGTGGCGGCGCTGGCGGCGGCTGTGCAGCGGCGGTGCTCTGGCTACGGCGTCGCGGCGACTACAGGAAGCAAGGGATGAAGGGAAATGGCTCACCAGGTTCGCGTGGTCGTGGTGATGCTCAAGGTGGTCCTTGCTGGCGAAGGGGCGCTCGGGGTGGTCGACAATTGCTCGCCAGAGTCGTGGTCAGCGTCGGTTGCGCTCAGACGTCGACGGGGGCGAGGCTACAGGCCACGGGAAGGAAAAATAACGGTAGCGTTAGATGCGTACGGGGTCTGCGATCATGTATGCATCAACGAGAGGTATGGGGGTGGTCAGTTACTACCTGGAGGCTTCGTCGGAGAAAAGGCAGACGACGGCGCTGCTGGTCGTCGTTGCCGACGATGGGGGGCACGCACGAGCAAGACGAGGGTGTAGAGAGAAGCGCCAGGGACTGGGGGTCACGCTCGTGTGATCGAGGAGGCGAGGGGCGACGTCGACTGGCCGGAATTGTCGCCGGAGGGTATCGGAGGCAGTGGAGCTTCGAAGATGATTCCGAGCAGCCTGGTGGCGGGGAGGGTGTGGCGACGGAGGGGAAAGAGAGAGGGCGTCGAGGCGCTTAAGATGGCATGGTCGCGGGGTGGTTTTACTGCGACGTTAACGCGAATTTACTCGGGCCTTAATCGTCTACAACGGCCGGCAAGGTGAGGGGCGGGGTCAGCGGGGCGAGGAAGATGATGACGCGGCCGAGTGGGGTCCGTTTGGCAGCGAGTGAGAGAGAGAGGAGGAGTGGGGCCTGGTCGTCAGCGACTGCGCGGTTAAGTTTTCTGGTGTGAAACATTTTCCACGGGGAAGGAGGGGGTGGGCTGATGCTGGGCCAGTTGGGCCTGCTGGCTCGGCTGAGTCTTATTCCATTTTTTTTGATCTGGTTGTTTTTCTTTTTTTTTCCATTTCTATTAATCTGTTTTGGTTTTGTTTAATTAATTCAAACATCAATTTGATTTCAAACCTCAACCAAAATTTGTGTAGATTCATATACTGTTTAATAGCACATTCCAAAGTCAAATTTAGAATAAAATATTTATCGTTTTTAGTGCCTTTTAATTATTTAAAATAGGCTCTAGTATTAATTAAATAAGATTTAATAATATTTTTCAATCCCCATTTGAATTCAAATCACCACCAAAATTTGGTGAATTTTTAATTCTGTTTATCAACATATTTCAAAGTTCAAAATAAAATAATTCTTTTAGAATCTAGTAATAATTAAATAAATAGACCATAGTCTTTAATTCAAATAGGTTTTAATTTATTTTAAAAACTCTTTTTGAAAACTAAATAATACCAAAATCTTTTCAGTAGGTTTCATTTGAAAAACTAAAACACTTGGAATTCTTATTTTAAAAACTTTAATAAATTTTAATGTTTATTTGAAAGGGAAAAGCCTTTACTTAAACAAAATTGGATATTAATAAACTCTTATTATTTTATTTAAATAAACCATTATTCTTTTTAACAACTAGAAATAATTTATTTCATTTGCTTGGCCAAGATTTAATTTGGCTTTTTAAAATAATCCTTATTTATAGCTCTACCTTTTCTTTTGCAAAACTAAATCTTTTTATTTAAAAGATCCAAAAATAGTGATTCCAACTTTTATAACTTTATTTATTATTTGTTTATCTCTTAGATTCCTTAGGATTATTTGCTCACCATTTGGTATGGATTTCTAGATGGTTGCTTTATTAGCTTTGGAAATTCAATTTCCTTATCTTATTAAATTCATAAGATTTATCTATGGCTCCAAATTAAGTGAATCCTATTCATATGGTTTTATAATATTTCTAATAGTCATTCTTAATCAATTTGAAATGTTTGCTTGACCAATTTTTATATGGATCAAATCCATAGGCTTAGAGATAACTTTGAAAATGATTTTCTTCCATTAGGGTTTTAGATTTTTGGTTTATTCCTCAAGTTTTTAAATTTCAAGATGCATTTTATGAAGAATGCATTCCACTTTGATTTGAATTTAGTTGGATTCAAACATTAACCAAAGTTTGTTCCAGATGGGATTTTAAGTTTCCATTTAGAAACAAAAGTTTCTTTTCACTCTAAATTTCAACAATTATTTATTTTGTTTATTTATTTTTCACATAACAAGATTTGGAAAATCTTGGGATGTGACAGGCTACCACCCTTAAAATAAATCTCATCCCGAGATTTGGGAAGAATAGGGGTTACAAGTTGGCTCAAAGCAACTAGGGTACTACCACCCTTAAAATTTTTCCAAATAGATTACATCTTGGCTTGCTTGGGATCTTGTTGAAATCTCTCTAGGCAAACATCTGCATAGTGTCCTTTGTTTCCACACTTGAAACATGTGACAAGGCTGAGATCCTTCATAGGCTTTATCTTGTGCTTCATCTTTTCTGGACAATTGCTTGCATAATGTCCTTGGTTACCACAATTGTAACATGTGATAAGATTGAGTTCTTCACGCATCTTCTGTGGACAAGTTGACACATAATGGCCTAACTCTTTGCAGTTTTTGCACCATACTTGGCTAATCTCCTTATACTTTTTCTTCTTCTCTGGACATTCATTGGCATAGTGTCCCATCTCTTTACAATGACAACATTGCACTTGGCTATTGTCTTTCTTCTTCTTGGGTTTCTCCAAAGCTACGAGTGCTTCTAGTTCATGCTCTTCATATCTTATCTCAAAGGTGGGAAAGTTTCCTGGTCTCCTTGACATTTTCCTTGGATAATACATATGTCTCCTCTTTGGTCCTTAAAATTGAGTCATATTGCATGGGGGTGCAAGCTGAGATTTTCCTTTGTCTTCATCCTTCTTGGTAGAAGTTGTTCCCTTATGGTAATCTGCAATTAGTTGTTGCACTCCACCTTGTTTCCTTTGTTGAACTATGGAATAGATGGGGCATTGGATAGGGACATGATGATTTCCTTCACACAAGAAACAAGTAGCTTGAGATGTGGGGCATTGGTCAATTGGATGTTTCTCTTCACAATTGGGGCATTGATCTTCATGCTCTTTGGAAGTGTGATCCTTGTCTCCACAAATATTGCAAGCTTGGGTTCCTTCTAGAATATCATCCTTGACAACCTTGTTGTCACAAACTCCTTGGGAAGAGTTGTCTCCCATGTTGATCATTTGATCTGTCACCTTATGCAACAATTGGGTTTGGGTTTCCAAAAACCTTTGCATGGTTGGATCTACCTCACTGGTGTTGGCTAAAAATTGAGCTGTCACTTGGTTCAACTGGGTTTGGGTTACTATGAGTTCTCTCATGTTGACCTCTTGGTTGTTGTTGTCACCATCCTTGATGTTGGAGTTCCTTGGGGTAGTCATCTGTTTGGGTTGGATTGGGATTAGAATAGGCAAAATATTTCTAAGGAAACAATTCTAATCATACACATCACAATTCACTCAAGCAATGTGCAAGCAATCACAAACAAACACTCCATTCAAACAACAAGTTTCAAGCACATTTTTAGGCAAAAAAAATATTTTTGTTACACCACATAAGTTGGTGCGTTTGATTTAATCTGAATATGGTGGTCCAACTATATGGTTCACTTGAGATCTTTCCCTCCTTCTTGGTTGATTCTTCTTGCATGAGATCATGGTTTCTTTGGAAAAATTCTTGTGTCTTGGCCACAAAACTCCAAAGGTGATGATGATTCCTTCTAAGTTGTGTTTCCTTAGTCTTTAGGTCTTGAGCAATATTTATTGTCTCACTTGTAGTCCTTAGTGGTATCCAAGTTGAAGTCCTTGGTGAAAATAAAGTTGAAATCACTTGAAGATGTTGAAGTCATTTGAGTTGATGAAGTCCTTTGCACATGGTGAAGTCTTTGGCCATGGGGTAGGCTTTGTCCATCAAGTTTGAAATAGAAGAGATGTAGAATCAAAACCAAAAATGGTTGAGGAAAGAGTTTACAAGATTGTTTGTAAATAAGTTTTGGAACAAATACAACTCCTATTTTTCTAAGGGGTTTTGTCCAACCCTAGGGTTACAAATCCTACAGGCAACACAATGCTCTGATACCATCTGAAAGGTTCCCAACCTTTAATAAGGTAGAGATCCCTGTGTTTACAATGCTAGTCCCTGGATCAATAGCTAGCATCCACAGTTAAGATGTAATATCAAGAAACAAAAGGTCATAATACAACTTTATAACCAGGAATAAAATAATTTATTACATCTTACATAGCTCATTTGGCTATCTCATTCCAATGCAGCAGAATATAACATTAGCATGGGGTCCTTCATCTTCAAAGTGCCACAGCCAGTCATGTTGGTTGTAGACTTGTAATCCTAATCAATAAACTTCTCTAATTTCAAACAAACCTGCAACATAATAAGTTATAGCCACAAGGGTCAATACATTTGAATTGTATTGGCAAGTGATACTATGGTAGTATAGTGGTAACTATCATCTATATGCATTTGGCTAAGTGGAGCTTAGGCTTGCTTTGCTAAAAATAGATTTTCCTTATCATTTGAAAACACTAAGTTTTTCTTTGTCAAAATCTTTCCCAAGGAACCACCAATAGACATTGGGGTCCTGCACCCTTGTTCAACCACAAGTTTTTACTTAGAAATTGGGATGAGGACATTCTTGATAGCTTCCATGGCTTGATGCTCAAAGTGTCCTTTACCAGGGACATGGCTAAGTACTTAGATTTTACACTCTCCAGAGGTGGTGGACTTTCCCCACAAGACTTGGTTTCACCAAGACAAGATCTTTCAAAAGCCTTCCCTTAGACCAGAATGGACGTGTTCCAACCTATCATCCCCTACCACCAACTGTCCATTTGGCTAGCAGAGCCCATAATGCCAAGTGGCTGCACTTGAAGCTTCTCAACATTTGACATCTCAAATCTCTTTGTTCCTGGGTGGCCATCCACAAGTGAGATACACAAGGTAAACCATAGAAATGGGCCTTGTGAACCACTCAACACAAACCATTCCTTCCATTTCACCCAGGTGATTCATTCACTTAGTTGTTTTATTAAACAAAACACAAGTCCTTGACTTAGAAATATTCCATAGTATGAATATATATTCCACCCTTGTTTTCTACTAGCTAAGCTAAGCATGATAGTAGTACGAATCTTAACTTAGGAAAATTGTACTAAGGTTTCATCTACTAGGATTTCCCATGGCATAGTTTACACTTAGCAAAAATTCCATGCAAGTCCTACTTAGAAATATCATTAATTCATAGTGAAAATAATGGTACAAAAGTATGAAGCATCACTTGCCTTGTTGGTAGAGAATATAAGTTCACTCCTTGATCTTGCAATATTCACACTCTTCAAATCACTACAATTCAATCAAGCAAGCAATATTTCAATCTACCATTCATGCAACATCACATAAAATAATAGAAAAAAAACAATGCATGCAAGCATGCCAAACTTTGTTTTATTTACAAAAGTGGTTTATAATAGGTTATAAACATTCCAAAACACTTATTGGTCATTTTATAAAGTGGCAAAAATATTTGCAAAATATTTTACTCATAAACCATTTTCAAACCAAATCATTATTTTATGTGGTTGAAAATGCCTTTATCAAAGTAGCAATCTTTATAGGGTTTACCAAATACATTTTTAAATCATAAAACTTGGTGCTTAGGGTCAGAGAGTTTAAATCAAAACGTTTCCCAAAGGTTTTCCTCCAAAATCATTTTTAATAAATAAGCATTATTTTATTTGACTAGAAATGCCTTAAATCAAAGATTTATTCTTTTGCTTCACCAAGTATATTTTTGAAACAAAAAATTGATTTTTCTATGGTCAGTAGGTTCAAAACAAACCATTTGCCCAAGATTTTATCCCCAAAATAATTTTAGAATGAATTTTATATGCTAAACATGCCTACACAAGTTTCTGCAAAAATAATCATTTTATCAGAAGCAATTCACTAAACAAAGGGCATGGTCAGAAAGTACTTGTCTTTCTGATTCCACTGATATAAAATTTGCAAAATTTGGACGTGTGGTTTGAAAGTTATGAATTTTACAAAATTGAACATCAAATAGATCATTTCTGATTTTATTCAAACGGACAGGGCCACGTGGAGCAATATCATTGGGCGGTACCGCTTCGGTTGGATCGAGCCTTCTGGGCCGTCATATCTAAATGACTACGCACGGTACAGATCAAAAGATACCCCTTCGATTAAGTTTCTATCGCGTGCGTTAGATTTTAATCCTACGGAGCAACCATTGAGTGGCGGCGCTGGCGGCGGCTGTGCGGCGACGGTGCTCTGGCTACGGCGTCGCGGCGACTACAGGAAGCAAGGGAGGAAGGTAAATGGCTCACCAGGTTCGCATGGTCGTGGTGATTCTCAAGGTGGTCCTTGCTGGCGAAGGGGCACTCGGGGTGGTCGACAATTGCTCACCGGAGTCATGGTCACCGTCGGTTGCGCTCAGACGTCGACGGGGGCGAGGCTACAGGCCACGGGAAGGAAAAATAACGGTAGCGTTAGATGCGTACGGGGTCTGCGATCATGTATGCATCAACGAGAGGTATGGGGGTGGTCAGTTACTACCTGGAGGCTTCGTCGGAGAAAAGGCAGACGGCGGCGCGGCTGGTCGTCGTTGCCGACGATGGGGGGCACGCGCGAGCAAGACAAGGGTGCAGAGAGAAGCTCCAGGGACTGGGGGTCATGCTCGTGTGATCGAGGAGGCGAGGGGCGACGTCGACTGGCTGGAATTGTCGCCGGAGGGTATCGGAGGCAGTGGAGCTTCGGAGATGATTCCGAGCAGCCTGGTGGCGGGGAGGGTGTGGCGACGGAGGGGAAAGAGAGAGGGCGTCGAGGCGCTTAAGATGGCATGGTCGCGGGGTGGTTTTACTGCGGCGTTAACGCGAATTTACTCGGGCCTTAATCGTCTGCAACGGCCGGCGAGGTGAGGGGCGGGGTCAGCGGGGCGAGGAAGATGATGACGCGGCCGAGTGGGGTCCGTTTGGCAGCGAGTGAGAGAGAGGAGGAGTGGGGCCTGGTCGTTAGCGACTGTGCGGTTAAGTTTCCTGGTGTGAAACGTTGGGCCAGTTGGGCCTGCTGGCTCGGCTGAGTCTTATTCCATTATTTTGATCTGGTTGTTTTTCTTTTTTTCCATTTCTATTAATCTGTTTTGGTTTTTTTTAATTAATTCAAACATCAATTTGATTTCAAACATCAACCAAAATTTGTGTAGATTCATATACTGTTTAATAGCACATTCCAAAGTCAAATTTAGAATAATATATTTATCGTTTTTAGTGCCTTTTAATTATTTAAAATAGGCTCTAGTATTAATTAAATAAGATTTAATAATATTTTTCAATCCCCATTTGAATTCAAATCACCACCAAACTTTGGTGAATTTTTAATTCTGTTTATCAACATATTTCAAAGTTCAAAATAAAATAATTCTTTTAGGATCTATTAATAATTAAATAAATAGACCATAGTCTTTAATTCAAATAGGTTTTAATTTATTTTAAAAACTCTTTTTGAAAACTAAATAATACCAAAAATTTTTCAGTAGGTTTCATTGGAAAAACTAAAACACTTGGAATTCTTATTTTAAAAACTTTAATAAATTTTAATGTTTATTTGAAAGGTAAAAGCCTTTACTTAAACAAAATTGGATATTAATAAACCCTTATTATTTTAATTAAATAAACCATTATTCTTTTTAACAAATAGAAATGATTTATTTCATTTGCTTGGCCAAGATTTAATTTGGCTTTTTAAAATAATCCTTATTTATAACTCTACCTTTTCTTTTGGAAAACCAAATCTTTTTATTTAAAAGATCCAAAAATAGTGATTCCAACTTTTATAACTTTATTTATTATTTGTTTATCTCTTAGATTTCTTTAGGATTATTTGCTCACCATTTGGTATGGAATTCTAGATGGTTGCTTTATTAGCTTTGGAAATTCAATTTCCTTATCTTATTAAATTCATAAGATTTATCTATGGCTCCAAATTAAGTGAATCCTATTCATATGGTTTTATAATATTTATAATAGTCATTCTTAATCAATTTGAAATGTTTGCTTGACCAATTTTTATATGGATCAAATCCACAGGCTTAGAGATAACTTTGAAAATGATTTTCTTCCATTAGGGTTTTAGATTTTTGGTTTATTCCTCAAGTTTTTAAATTTCAAGATGCATTTTATGAAGAATGCATTCCACTTTGATTTGAATTTAGTTGGATTCAAACATTAACTAAAGTTTGTTCCAGATGGGATTTTAAGTTTCCATTTAGAAACAAAAGTTTCTTTTCACTCTAAATTTCAACAATTATTTATTTTGTTTATTTATTTTTCACATAACAAGATTTGGAAAATCTTGGGATGTGACACCTTATTACTAAATTATCAATCTGGGGTCTCTTCTTTAGTTCCTTATCCTAATGAGGTATCCTAATCTAATTCCCTTACTTGATCATTTAACTTCCTTACCATATTATGTAAGGTCTAGGAAGTCTCACTAAAACAGGTTTTAAAGTTTATTAGTCAATAGTGTGGTCACAAGACTAATCTTTGATTTGTCATTGTATGATTTATACTGGTGGTCCTTCCGAAGATTGGATTTGAACTTATTTAGTCCATCCCCATTGAAATTTCTTATTTCTCTATTCATGACTAATTAGATGTGTTTTATTCCCTCTTAAGGATTACTTAAGAGTTGTTTCTTCTAGAATTAGTCTGTTAGGCTTAATCTTTTATCACCTTCAAGCTTTTACCTTATTAAGCTTTAGATAATCTTTCATTCTCACCTATAGTACTTCTTCAACTTTCATTTATAATGTTTACTCTCTCCCTTAGGGTTTACTAATAGTCTTCAAACTGTCTATTTAGTATTTATTGGCTTTATAATTAGAATATTGGTCTCTATCCATTTTATACTCTACCTAGTTAGGGTTTGATGAAAGATTGTACGGTGTATCCACACAATTGTGGATCTCCGAAGTGAATCTTTCAGCATTATTTGTCGTACTAAATGTTGGGACACTTTCACTTTGATAGGTCAATTTTCGCGAAGAGTCTCAAAAGACGACCGCATAAAAATTTATACTCCTTTAGATCTTACTTAGCTTAGGCCAAGTTTTATGATCTTTATGCAACTTTTAAGATGATTTGGTTAACTATGTCAACCAACACTAGCTACGGACAAAATACCAACTACGGATCATCCTAGGGTGTATGAATTACCCTACGGTTTCCGCACACTATTGGCATTCTCTCTGAATTATCAGAGCTTGAATACCATTTTGGTTCCCAAGCTACTTATTTTGTACCTATTCATGATACTTCCATGATATTGGTACAACTACTTCATTAACTTCTTAACAACATTTCCTATTTTGGGTGAGATTAATTTCATCACTTCTTGTTGCTCCATACATCTTCTACACTAATCTTCCTCCTCATAGCTGGCTAAGAATGATCTGAGCTTGATCCATCCTCCAAATTGGATTGATACTCCTCATATTTGGATTTAACCTTCACGTAGATCTTCATCTTGGTCATTGGAACTCGTCACTCCCTTACACGAATTCCCATTTTTATCTAGGTCTATAACATCAAGTAGTAACTGGATGTTGCAACATGCATTTGCAAACCAAGTCAAACTTTAGGTACAGATCTATTCAATCAAGAAGATCCAAGAAAAACAAATAAATCCAAATGTGGTACATATAACACACAATATTCTAAGCCCAGAATATAGTAGTTGAGTATAATATCTCTAGAATTTAGGCTTAGTTGTGTAGTATATGACACCTCCTCATATAGGTTTATGTTGTGATACTTATCACATAGGTTCAAACTATTCTTTATCTCAATATTTACCCAAATTGCTCAAGTGCAACAGGATAATCTTAAGCAAAGTGGTCTCAACTTGGTTTTGACTAACCTTGGAATGATTAACTATAACCAACCTTCCTTTATTGGTAAACTATCCTCACATGATTACTCCAAATGACTAATCAGATTCTATTTGCTAACTTAAACCATAGATTATTAGAAATTTTTAGCACCTATGATTTATATCATAGCTCTACCACGGTATTATCGTACTTATACTTCATGATAATTTACTAATTTCTTGTCATATTTACACTCTCATCGTGGTTTCAGAGCTAATCTCACCATGATCTCGTTATGTCTACCTATAGATCATGATTTAGGAGTTAATCTCACCATGATGACTTTATTTCTTGTTGTACTATCATTCAGTCTTGACCTAATTTCACTCCATCACGTAGAATTATCAAGTGAATCCCACATGATTACTACTCATTACATCAACATTTATCCTAATGATATTCATCATGTTGTCTTTGGTTATCAACTGTCCCTAAGATTTTACTGTTCTTACTTAAATTCTAGGATTAGGCTACACCATTTAGACTACTTCAATTGATGTCTTACACTTTTCTACAGTATCTTGGTGGTTTATGTCTCCCTCGGAGGACACTAAAGAGCACTATACTTGAGAAAAGATAAATATTTACTTCCTAAGAAAGAATGACTTAAACATCTGACTTATGTGTGACAAGGTTATCCTCAAGTGGATTTCATCACAAGTCATAAGAACATTTGGTTTAGATAAGATGGCTCCTATAGTCACTATCCAACCTACAGATCTTCCTAAAAGGGTTTCAATCCTAAGGTCAAAGCATATGCTCTGATACCAACTGTGGTGACCCAGCATACCACTGCATGATGTAGTACACTATAGTCATTGACATAACACCAATGAAACACCGTTCACTAGTATTACATCCCTCAGCGTGGTACAACAGAAACACAGCAGGTCCAAGACATGACTATAGGTTACAACTCCACTCTTTACACAAGATCCCACTACTAGGAAAACGCCTGTTCGTGGCGCACCTGAAAAAGCAGTGCGCCACGGGCCTCGCGCTATGGCTATCTCCTAGCCATGGTGCACTGCCTGGTGCACCACGGTTGTGTCGAGATAGGCGTGGCGCACATGCCAGTGTGCCACGGAAAGTAGTCTAGGTGCGCCACGCGTATGAAACGATAACCGTGGCGCACTACGTCCTGTGCGCCACGGATATAAATTTCAAAATTCAAAAAAAAGCGGTAGATCTGGATCTCTTCGTCAGTGCCGTCGCTCGTCGGTGCAGGTCATCATTGTCTCCTCGTCGTCGTTGTCAGAACTGCAAGGAGGAGGAGGAGGAGAAGAGGAGGAGGAGGAGGAGGAGAAGAAGAAGAAGAGGAGGAAGAGGAGGAGAAGAAGAGGAGGAGGAGAAGAAGAAGAAGAAGAAGAAGAAGAAGAAGAAGAAGAAGAAGAAGAAGAAGAAGAAGAAGAAGAAGAAGAAGAGGAGGAAGAGGAGGAGAAGAAGAGGAGGAGGAGAAGAAGAAGAAGAAGAAGAAGAAGAGGAGGAGGAGAAGAGGAGGAGGAGGAGAAGAAGAGGAGGCCTCGTCGTCATCGGAACTACAAGGAGGAGGAGGAAGAGGAGGAGAAGAAGGAGCCTGCCGCCTCGTCGTCGGAACTGCAAGGAGGAGGCCGCCGTCAACATCTTCAGTGCAAGGAGGAGGAAGAGGAGGAGAAGGAGAAGGAGAAGGAGGAGAAGGAGAAGGAAAATGAGAAGGAGGAGAAGAAGGAAAGGAGAAGGGAGGAAAAGGAAAAGGAGAGAAGGGGAGGGAAAAGAAAAGGGGTAGGGGGGCGGGGTGGGGATTCAAATTTTGAATCCCTCCCAACTTACTCGTAGCGCAATAGGTAGTGGTGCGCTACGGGTAAGTTGCCATCTTTTTTTTTCTGCAAGAAAAAACAGTCTTTTGACCATAATTTTTTACTCTTTTCGAATTTTGAAAATCTAAATAATCGCTAAACGACCGTAGGTGGTTACGCTCAGATGCGGAATCTCGCTCTCGTCATTTTGGTTTATTATACGATTTTTTTCGATATCGTATGCAAAAGTTACGGCCTTTTTACCGTGGCATGACTTTTTTTTGCAAATAAAGTCAAAATTATTGTTTGTTAATTTTCCTACAAATTAGACCACATTACCTACCTAAATATGAAATTATTTTATGTTTGGAAGTGTTTATCATTTTCTTTTATTTTTTGCAAAACCTGAAAAGGCGATCCACGGGGGGGGGGGGGGGGATGTGGAGTTGGTGCAGGCCACTTAGCCGTAGGGCACTAGGGAAGAGTGCCCTACGTCTAAGTTGACCCAGCTGCTATAGCACACATGCCCATAGCGCACTAGGTCAAGGTGCGCTACGGCTAAGTGACACATCCGTAGCGCACCTTGACCTAGTGCGCTACGGGTATGTGTGTTACGGCCACCTGTGTCCTGGCCCACACATAGCCATGGCGCACCACCCCCATGTGCGCCACGCTTATGGCAGTTAGCCGTAGGGCACCTGTGGGCAGTGCGCCACGCTTATTTTACCCGTGGGGCACTACTAGCAAGTGCGCCACAGAAGTGCGGATTACCTATAGCCGTTTTCCTAGTAGTGTCCAGAGAACACTCTAGGTTAAAGAGAGAGAAAGAAACTTCTTACAAAGAAGAATGAGAAATAAATAACTCCAAGACTATCGTACTATTAAGACTAGTATCTTTACTAATGGTCTGGCATTGCTGCTATTGCAATACATTATAGAAATAGGTTCTATGGCTAGAGATTATAGTCCTATCTACTCAGTAACTTCGTCTTCACTTGAGTTGGTGTATATGTTGACTTTCTTGACTTCATTGAAGAGCTTGGGCTTTGGATGATGATTTCTGGAGCATACTTGATGTATACGTCTTCTTAATGGCTCCAGAATCTAGCAAGGGTTAAGAGGATACTTTGAGTACGAGCATACTCAGCAAGTTCACTAGAAAAGGAATGTTTGATGCACTATATCTACAGCCACAGACCATAGGTCGTAGGCAATGCAAGTTTTCGTAAACATTTCTTCAAAGGTTGCTTTTATTCTGAAAAGCTATGTCCGTCAGCCTTCACGGGTTTACCAGAACTTTCATGGAGTTCCTTTCCCACCGCATTCGCAGCTCCTTCTCAGAACAGGGAGTAAAAAGTTACAGTTCTTACACTCTGCAGAGGTGCGTCACTTTACCCATGAGAGACCTTAGGTTTTGTTGGATGTCCGAGAGTATGTCCCCGTTCAAACTTCCTTGGTTTGAGGCCCAACCTAAGATCCAAGCCAATCACTGTCTTATTCGCGACCCCGCATGTCTCCTTGGTGTACACCATGCCCACATTTTGAATTACGGCAATGGTTTATACAGACCGTCAGATGCCGGAACTATCGTGGGATGTTGAGGGCTCCCACCCATATGTTGCATATCCTCTACGAATTACCATATAATATGCACGCTACGAGTGATAACATCCATGACCCACACATCCAGCTCCATGCGAGAGGGAAAAGATACAACTGACTTCTTCGTCCCATTCCAAATCTCATGGTCAACGCGTAATATACGGCGCAAGAATCACTGGCGACATGGGTTGTTAAGTCCTAGATAATATGTTCCTTTACCACCGGGACTCTTATAGTAGGTTATTACCTCATGGTAAATAACCTATAATCACATTATTACGAAAATAGTGTTTTCTGACCTTTTTCAAATGCAGGTGATGACAATACTGGATTTGGAAAAAAATACTTTACAGAAAATAATCAAAGGACATGAGTAAGTGTGAACTTGCCTTTTGTGATTGCAATATTATGCACTCACGGTCTTCAGGACAATATAAGATTCAATATCTGAAATCAGCATCATTGGTCCGGTAAGGACTAATGTTTAAACAAGCAAGATGCTTTTATGCATAAGTAATGTAATACAATTTCGTAAAATCGAATCCCGAGGTAACGTTGTTCAAGGGTTTGGATACTGGAAATGTTTTTCTTGGAATGTGTTGCCTTTTTAGATTAAGTTTCACACATGTGCTTCTTATTAAGGCTTGTGAATGTGTTTGAAACAACATGTAAACATAATGGCATACAACAATAAGATATACGAATGATATGTGCTACTCAAGGACTGCTTATATGTGAATTATCTTATCTTCAAGTTTTACCTTGCAAGTAATGACATTTATAAGGAACCGAAGTGTTAACAATCCTAGGTATATAAGTAAAGCTTAATGTAATGTGATTATTATTATTGTCATTTGATGTTTGAAGTGGCAAAAAGAATACATTTGAAGAAAATCTTACTCAACTAAGCAGAAGCATTTAAGATTTTAAGTTAACCTTATGAGGTGCTCTTTCTAGTTATAGTTTTTAAGTAAGAATGAATTACTACATTTGAATAATGACAGCATTTGTATTTGAGACTTATCTATCTTGGTTTTTAACTTGGTTGGTTTGGTATTAAGATACTTTATAACTTGATTATGGCAGACCAAAGTTAACTATAAAGTATATAGTAAAGTTTTTAGCATTATACTTAAAGTCTGGTAGACTAAAGTTAACTTTAAAACATAGATGGACTTTAGGTGTAATGCTTGTTATACTTATATATTGTTCACCTTATAATGTTTCCTTGAAGTTACTTTAAGAATGGCATTATTTTTAGTTGGTAATAGTTTCTTTACATTATAAATGTATAAAGGGATTTATTTCCTTATAAGGGTGTGGTTAAGGTTTATGAATAGGTAAACAATATTTTAATTATTTATGATCTCACTATAGTGTTTTGATTTGTTTATAAACTTGTCATTAAAGTAAAGGAATGGGTTTTATCTCATTACAATTATTCTTGGGGATTTTAGATTGGATAAGGATCCTTTTATAAAATAATCTACACTTATGGTTGAAGGATAATTCAATAAAATTGCATTTAAAATGTGTTGAACCATTTTGACTTCATATTATCAATATTGAAGATCAATACTATTTATTAGACTCAATTGGCTAATTTTAGAATATTAGAAATTTTTATTTACTCTTATATGAATTATTAACTAAAGAAATAGGTTTAAATTCAAGTTATTAAACTGTTTAACTTTTTATTTAACTCAAAAGTGGAATATTATATTTTTAACATATAGGTATTATCTTTGTGATCATTTTGGTATATTACACTTATTTTTGTGATTTAAAAATAATAAGATATGATTTTTATAATACTTATCATTTTATAAGGACTTAATAAATAACAAATATTTAATTAAGTGAAATAATAATGCATGATTATAGTTTTATATTATAATTCTTATTTTTCTAAGATTTTTGGTATTTTATTTATATTTTTAATATTTACTAATATTAAAATATGATTTATCAATGTTTTATTACTTATAAACTTTTATGAAATTATATTTATTTAAATAATCATCATAATAATATTTGATAATAGTTTTAAGTTGTAGATTTTATTTTTTTGAAAATTTTCATATATTAAATGTATTTTTCTGATTTATAAAATAAAAGATATCAATTTTACAAGCTTTAATCAATTTATTACAATATTTGTATTTGAATTGCTATTGTTTTTTCTATTTATTAAACAGAGAAAACCCTTTCATACCAATATCTAACCTACCCTAGACACTGAACCGTGGTGTCAGGTCCACGTCAGATGCCACGTGGGCAGTGGACCAGTCAAAAGTGGACTTGGTCAAAAGATGACGCAGGCGTGCTGCCACGATGACATCAGCACGAATCTGTAATCTTTTTACACTCCTAACTATCCTAGCCAGAGAGACCGACAGATGGGCCCGTGGCCACGTCGACTGCCACACGGGCTCATCGGAGTCTCGCTGGAGACGCATTCGGAACGGCGACAAAGAGGATTCTAGGAAGCGTGGCTTGAGGTTTTCGATGGAGGGAAGTATGCTGAGCATGGTTGTGGCAGCGCCGCTCCTATTTGGTCATCGCAGATAGCTCAACGGCGAGCAACTACGGCGGCGGCATGCAACACATGTCGGCAGAGCCAACCAGGAAGCAATCAACGGTTTAGAAGGGTACTAGAGTCTCAGAAACTCACCACGAAGCTCGTTGGAGAGTCGGCGACGCGATTCGTGACTGGAATTGAGGTAGACGACTGCGGCCGGACCTCGGGAAGGACGTCTCGATTCATGGTACTGTGACCCTTTTAGGTTGCGTGGTTTGGTAGGAAGGATCAGGGAGATGAGGTGGAAGCAGGAGGTGTGCTCGGTGGTGCCTGGGGTGATGCAGAACAACGTCGATTCGTCGGCTTCTGAATCTAGGGTTCAGGACAGAGGAAAAACTCGGGAGGAAGAATAAAGAAATGGGGATAAGGATGTGCGAGGCAGCGCCGTGTCCTGCTTATCCCCTTTTGCTGACGACAGCCTCGGCACGAATCGTGGTGACCACGGCGGACGGCGGAGCTCGAGCCAGGCAGCTGCTTCGCCAGCGAGTCCTTCTGTCGAGAGGAAGAAGAAAAGAATTAAATCGAAAGGGTACGCGGGCTGCTGTTGGGCCTCCGTGGGCTGCTGCGGAGCGAGCGGAAGAGAAAGGTTGCTGCTGCTGGGTGGATAGGTAGTAGATAAAATGGGCTGAGGCCTGGTTTCGTTTTTCTTTTTAATTTCACATTTTTATTTCTTTTTTCTTTCCTAGCTTTGTATTTATTCATTTTTTTTAACTTTCTAGGAATTCCGATTTAGAAAATTGTAAGTTTATGGAAATATACTTAAGATTCTGGTATTAATAATATTTTTTTATAATAATATTTTTTATTGATTTACCTTTTTATATTCTTTCATATTCATAATCATATGAAGGTTATTATAGCAAAGAGAATAAGTAGAATTAGGGTCTTAGGTTTTAGGATTTGTTTAGGATCTTATAAAATTGATGTTTTGATTCTTATTGATTTATAATATTAAAGAAACTTTTATATATCTTGATCCTTCATTATTATTTGATACATAAAGTGTTGAGAACTTAATATGGTTCATATTATTCTCATAATTTAGGAAATAGCAATGTAAATATTTTATTATTACTAACATAAGGGTTAGAGTGAAAATTATAGTTGCTTACCCTAAGGTTTAGGGTTCTTATTATAATTTTAACTTTTATTAATATGAATAAGGATCAATGGGTAAAACATATTGTCTTTATGTTTGTAATCATTATTATTATCACCTTTTTGAAATAATGAGGTTATTTTCTTGAATGGTTTATGAGGAAGAACTAATTAAGATAGTTCCTAAGCACATGGGATCATGATAGTTAGAAATGACAAAGATGTGCTTAAGTGATTTGATATAGGAAAATATTCCTATGAACCATTGTGAATTTAAGATGATAAATCAATCAGATGAAATGGATACTATGTTTGGTTCTAGAATTAGGGTTTAGTGTTTACCAAGAATTCCTATATTCTACAATTCACAATCCTGGACTTCTAATTAAGGAATTCCTTTCCTAGATATACTACTCCTTCATATCCATCATCATGTGTTAACATGATGAGCTGTACTTCACAAGAAAGTTCTTATACATAATTTCTCCTCCTAAATTCATTTGTAATTCTAATGAGCTTGACACTAAAGCTATATATGATCTTCTCATAACAATAACTCTCATCACTAGAGTACTTCTTTTGATTCTAATTCCACTTGAATAATCACCTTCTTACTTCTCAGATTACTTTGTAATCTCTCTTAAAAATCTCAGAAGCTTGTCACTGAAGCCTTTCCTAATCTTCTCATAGCTATAATTGGTTAAGAGAAGCTTCAATCACTTTGACAAGTTTTTATTTAAAGGCGCGAAAATTATTCAGATTTTCTATGCATGAATGCAATGAACAGATCTGTGTTCAGCTTATTTCTAAGCTCTAATGCTGGGCTGTTACAGACTCTCCCCCTTAAAAATAAACTTCGTCCTCGAAGTTCGTATACTCTCATGATTCGGAGTAAGGAATTGTCTTGCAATGATTACGATATGTCTCAACTCCATGGTAACCTCAATGGGAATAATTGTAATATCCCACATCCAAATCTTTTCCTTTAATCCTTATCATACTCAACAATCTTTAACTTGCTATCTCCAATATTCCAAATTCTTTTTACTTTAGTCCCTTAGGGATATATCCTTATTACTAAATTCTCAATCTGGGGTATCTTCTTTAGTTCCTTATCCTAATTAGGTATCCTAATCTAATTCCCTTACTTGATCATTTAACTTCCTTACCATATTATGTAAGGTCTAGGAAGTCTCACTAAAACAGGTTTTAAAGTTTATTAGTCAATAGTGTGGTCAAAAGACTAATCTTTGCTTTGTCATTGTATGATTTATACTGGTGGTCCTTCCGAAGATTGGATTTGAACTTATTTAGTCCATCCCCATTGAAATTTCTTATTTCTCTGTTCATGACCAATTAGATGTGTTTTATTCCCTCTTAAGGATTACTTAAGAGTTGTTTCTTCTAGAATTAGTCTGTTAGGCTTAATCTTTTATCACCTTCAAGCTTTTACCTTATTAAGCTTTAGATAATCTTTCATTATCACCTATAGTACTTCTTCAACTTTCATTTATAATGTTTACTCTCTCCCTAAGGGTTTACTAATAGTATTCATACTGTCTATTTAGTATTTATTGGCTTTATAATTAGAATATTGGTATCCTCACCTCACCTCACTAATCGTTCCACTCCCCTCACCTCACTGATCGTTCCACCCTCTAGCCAGAGCACAAGGAGCAGCAGCTCGCAGGAATTGCACCGGAGCAGGCCGTCTCTGGAGGAGAAGGGGGCCGTTGATTGCGACCACCCTCGGAGCTGCCTCGACCGTCCCTGAGCTCACCGTCGACCACTCGTTTGTTTGCCCGCCTCGCCATCGTCACTGGAGCCCTGGTGATAGGGCAAAGGTGTCCGATCTTTCGATGAGATGGTGATAGTCGATTTGGTGGAGTTCGGGCTTGACGATCCGACTACACGTGCGGGCACGAGCGCCAATGCAATCGCTAGGCCAATCTCCTGGAGGTTACCGATCCTGCGGGAACACGATCAACCTGACCAGCGAGGGTCTTAATTCCTACCTGAAATCGAGAAAAAGTAAGAACTAATATTGCAATCAAGATATTGCTAATTAAGATGAAAGCTTTATTGAAAAGGTGGGATCCTATATAGGTGCGAAGTACAAGAGGCGTTTGCAATGCTCGAGCCTTGGCGAAGTTGCTATGATGGCTAACTTAATGTCTAAACAAAATCCGAGTCTATGGTGACGGCTATGGGGAGTATTTAAGGAGGAAAAGGTGGGGTTTCGGCCAGCCATAGATGTGGTGGCCGAATCCAACCCTAGAAGTCCTTTTCTCCTCAAATACGGACTCTAAAAAGTGGCTAATTAAAATTCTGCGAAAATTACATGGGCCTGGCCAAAATAAGGGTGTCGCAGCACCATATTAAGCTATGGACGAATTTGTGAAGTATTAATCTTGAATATTTCGTCCAAGCCTTCTTTCTTCATTATGGTGGCCTCAAAGTTCTGAAATCTTCATTTGTGGCCTTCTCTTGAATCATCACATGCTTGCTGCCATCTCCATGCATGGTCATGCTCCAATGTTTGTCCCTCTCATCCATGCTAGGTCCATCATTCCTAAGAGTAATAATTACATATGATTTAGGCAGCATCATATTCTCATGTATGTGAGGAATAGTTCCAAGAAACGAAAGTACCAGATAGTTAAGTTGTTTGGCACGAGATCTTGTGATAGGTCCTTGTATGTGTGTAGCTGTAGGTACAACGATTGTATCAATAGATGGGATGTCCACATAATGCTCCCCTTCTTGAATTGAAGTCGTTCTCGACTCAATCTCATCTTCCTCACCAAAGTAAGGCTTCAAATCTGCAATGTTAAATGTAGGACTAACCGTACCAAAGTCTGCAGGCAACTCAAGTTTATATGCATTATCGTTTATTTTCTCTAACACCTTAAAGGGACCAGCAGCACGCGACATTAACTTAGACTGGCGTAAATCAGGAAAACGATCTTTACGCAAATGTAACCAAACAAGATCTCCAACATCAAACACAACATGCTTTCTTCCTTTATCCCCAACAAGTTTATACTTAGCATTTATGTGTTCTATGTTATCTTTAGTAGTCTTATGCAAGTTCAATATCATTTTAGCGCGTTGTGTAGCATCCAAATTATTTTGCACCGAAGAAGGTAAAGGCAATAAATCAATAGGTGCACGAGGAACAAAACCATACACGATCTCAAACGGACACATCTTTGTGGTAGAATGTAGCGAACGATTATAAGCAAATTCTATATGAGGTAAGCACTCTTCCCACAATTTTAAGTTCTTTTTTAAAACAGCCCGCAACATATTAGACAAAGTTCTATTTACTACCTCAGTTTGTCCATTAGTTTGGGGATGACATGTAGTACTAAACAACAATTTAGTCCCCAACTTTGCCCATAAACATCTCCAAAAGTGGCTAAGAAATTTAGTATCACGATTAGAAACAATAGTATTTGGCATACCATGTAAACGAACAATTTCACGAAAGAACAAATCAACAATATGCACACATCATCCGATTTATGACAAGGAATAAAGTGTGTCATCTTAGAAAACCGATCCACAACAACAAAAATACTATCCCTCCCCTTCTGTGTACATGGCAATCCCAAAACAAAGTCCATAGAAATATCCTCCCAAGGAACACTAGGAACAGGAAGAGGCATATATAAACCATGTGGATTAAGGCGAGACTTAGCTTTTTGACAAGTAGTGCAGCATGCCACGAATCTCTCAACATCTCGATGCATACGTGGCCAAAAGAAGTGTGTAGCAAGAACATCCTCCATTTTCTTGACACCAAAGTGTCCCATCAATCCTCCTCCATGCGCCTCCTGTAACAACAAAAGACGAACAGAACTATCTGGAATGCATAGTTTGTTAGCACGGAACACAAATCCATCATTGAAGACGAACTTGTTCCATGTTCTACCATCTCTACAATTCTGCAACACATCTTTAAATTCGGCATCATGCACATATTGTTCCTTAATAGTTTCCCATCCAAATATTTTGAAGTCAAGTTGAGATAACAAAGTATAACGGCGCGACAAAGCATCAGCAATAATATTATCTTTACCCTTTTGTGTTTGATAACATAAGGAAAAGACTCAATAAATTCAACCCACTTTGCATGACGATGATTCAACTTAGCTTGACTACGAATATGCTTCAAAGATTCATGATCAGAATGTATAACAAATTCTTTAGGCCATAGATAATGTTGCCAAGTTTCTAATGTCCGAACCAACGCATATAATTCTTTATCATAAGTAGAATAGTTCAGACTAGCCCCACTCAATTTTTCACTAAAATATGGAACAGGTTTTCCCTCTTGTAATAACACACCTCCCAAACCAATTCCACTAGCATCACATTCAAGCTCAAAAGTCTTAGTAAAATCAGGAATTTGGAGTAAGGGAGCATGTGTTAGCTTATCTTTCAATATGACGAAGGCCTGTTGTTGTGCATCGCCCCAAACAAAGGGCACCATCCTTCTTGGTAAGTTCATTCAGTGGCGAGGCAATTGATCCAAAGTCTTTGACAAAGCGCCTATAAAAACCAGCGAGGCCAAGAAAACTCCTCACTTGTGTGACCCTCTTGGGCTCCGGCCAATTCTCAATAGCTTCAATCTTGGCTGGATCCACTTCAATACCCTGTGATGTAACAACATAGCCAAGAAACGCAACTCGATTGGTGCAAAAGGTGCACTTCTCAAGATTACCAAACAAACGTGCATCACGTAAAGCATTGAAAACAGCACGTAAATGGTCCAAATGATCCTCTAAAGATTTGCTATAAATCATAATATCATCAAAGCAGACTACCACAAAACGTCCAATAAAAGCACGTAAAACTTCGTTCATTAATCTCATGAAAGTGCTGGGTGCATTAGATAAACCAAACGGCATCACTAACCACTCATACAAACCGAACTTAGTTTTAAATGATGTTTTCCATTCATCTCCCAATTTCATACGAATCTGGTGGTAACCACTGCGCAAATCAACTTTAGAAAACATGGTAGAGCTACTCAATTCATCAAGCATGTCATCCAAACGTGGAATAGGATGATGATATCGAATAGTAATATTATTAATAGTTATACAATCAGTACACATGCGCGAAGAACCATCTTTCTTAGGTACCAAAATAATAGGAACAGCACATGGGCTAAGGGACTCACGAATATGATCTCTGTCGAGTAGTTCCTGAATTTGGCATTGTATCTCCTTTGTCTCCTCTGGATTGGTTCTATATGGTGCGCGGTTGGGCAACGTAGCACCAGGAATTAGATCAATTTGGTTCTCAATTCCTCTAATAGGAGGTAGTCCTGGTGGCAGCTTAGCATGGAAGACGTCCTCATATTCCTGCAAAAGGTTAGCAATAGCGGGTGGCAAAGAAGGAGGCATATCCTCAAATGAAAACAAAACCTCTTTGCAGACAATTGCATAACATTGAGTATTGTTTACATCTAGTTCAACAATATCAATTTTATTTGCAAGCATACATGGACTCTTCAAACGAATTTCAGTACCATGTTTAGAATCAGATTTAGTGTTCTTTGGTGGTACAAAATCTGCAGCAACAATCTGATTCTCACTTTTATTTTTCTCCTCAGTTTTAGCTCTACTAGCTCTAGCAAGATCATCTTTTAAAATCTGTTCGGGAGTCATAGGTTTTAATCCAATTTTCTTTCCATCATGCATAAGACAATAGTGATTAGTTTTGCCATTATGAACAGATTCTCTATCAAATTGCCGTGGTCTACCAAGTAACAAAGAACAAGCTTGCATAGGTACAACATCACAATCAACAAAATCAGAATATGTACCAATAGTAAAATGCACGCGTACCGTTCTTGTTACCTTGATCTTGCGAGAACTCTCAAACCATTGGATGTAATATGAATGTGTGTGTTGTCTTGTTGGAAGTGCAAGCTTCTCCACCATGTCAATACTAGCCAGATTATTACAACTCCCTCCATCAATGATGATCTATATAGCTCTTTCTTTGACAACACCACGTGTTTGGAACAGGTTGTGGCGTTGATCTTGCTCAGATTTGCTCAATTGCACACTCAACACACGTTGTGTAATTAAGCTCTTATATTGATCAGCAGTTTCAGCTCCCATTACCTCTATCTCTTCATCAGAATCACAATTGTCTCCATCTCGAGCAGAAATAAGGGCTAATGTATCTTCATCAAAGTCACACGCTGAATCATATTGACCATCATCACGCACCATCATAACACGTTGTGTTGTGCACTTTCTCTCAATATGACCAAACCCCTAGCACTTGCGGCATTGTATATCCTTTGTTTTGCCCGTGGAAGCCATAGAAGATGCACTACGAGCAGGAGCATTGGATGATGGTGGAGGAGCAGCTGGCGGAAATCTTGTGGTGGCCTTGGATGTGGTAGTAGCTGGTGGAGAATCACGAGAAGGAGGCGCTGATTGTCGGGATGTCCAAGTGGATGTGCGACCTGCATAATTGTAATATCCCTCCTTTATAAAGGAAAAGATCCCTGTGATTGCAATGCTAGTCCTTGGATCAATGCTAGCATCCACAGTTTAAGATGAAGTACACAAAAACAAAGGTCATTACTACATATCATTCCAAAGACAAACATAGTATTTTACAAACTCTATGGCCACAGGCCTAATACAAGAGTTCAAAAATATAATAAGATAAATACGTCTTCATATTCATGTTCCACAGGCAAGCATGTTGAGTGTAGACTCATAACCCCTAATCACCATCAGAATAACCTGCAACATCACAAGTTACATCCACACTGGGTCAATCCATTGGAATAGTATTGGCAAGTGATACCTTAGTAGAATATTAGTAGTCTAGATACTATATGCATTTTGGCTAAGTGTAGCTTAGGCTTGCTTTTCTCAAAATAGGTTTTACCTATTAGTTGAAAACACTAAGTTTTTCTTTGACAAAAACTTTTCCAAGGAACCACCAATAGAAATTGGGGAACCTTCACCCTTGTTCAACCACAAGTTTTTACTTAGAAATTGGGATGAGGAGATTCTTGATAGCTTCCATGTCTTGATGCTCAAATTGTCCAATACCAGGGACATGGCTAAGTACTTAGATTCTTCCATACATAGAGGTTGTGCACTTTCCCCACAAGACTTGATTTTCACCAAGACAGGACCTTTCAGAAGCCTTCCCTTAGACCAAAATGGACGCCCTCCAGACCTATCAATCCCCTACCACCAACTGTCCATTTGGCTAAGTTATTGCAACCTATATGATCCAGGCAGAGCCCATAATGCCATGTGGCTGCACTAGAAGCTTCTTAACATTTGGCATCTCAAATCCCTTTGTTCCTGGGTGGCATTCCACAAGTGATATACACAAGGTAAACCATAGAAATGGGCCTTGTGTAACCACTCAACATAACCCATTCACAACCATTCCACCCAGGTGATTCATTCACTTAGTTGTTTTATTAAGCAAAAACATAAGTCCAAAGACTTAGAAATATTTTCTCATAGCATGAATATATAACCACCCTTGGTTGCTACTAGCTAGGCTAAGCATGGCATTGATAAGAATCTTAACTTAGAAATTTCTAGCAATTCTACAACTACTAGGATTTCCCAAGCATAGCATATATAGATCAAAAATATTCATGCAAGACTTAGCAAAATATTTCTAATGGATAGTTGAAAAACTTAGGAATAAAATCATGAAGCACCACTTGCCTTGGTAGTTTGGGGAGTAGCACTACTAGAGAAAAGCCTATGCGAGGCGCACCTAAAAGCTTATGCGAGGCGCATATCATATGCGCCTCTAGCTTCAAGCCTCGGGTATTTTTTATGCGAGGCGCATATCATATGCGCCTCCTATACTCTCGTATATTTATAGTATATGCGCCTCCTATAGTATCCTATATGCGCCTTCGGTAATATTTTCGAAATTCAAGTTTTACAGACCACTATAAATAATAATATACAGATATTCAAATATACAATATAGTCCAGAATACAGTATAAAGAGCACATAATTTTTCAGAAACTTGCAATTTGCCAAAGCATAATAGAACCAACATGAATACAATACATTACACATCAATCATGACATACAAGTTCATACATCAAGTAGAATCAACAAGTGCCAAGTTTTCACACAACACCAAGTGTTTGTGCCACAAGATCACACCTCCGATTACAAGTTCACAACCACATTACAACTCCGACGATGGAGCTCTAGCTAGATGAAGTAGAGCACATAACCTACCATGAAGAGCAACAAGGTGGTGATCACGAGGAAGTTCCTCCACTCCTTCCTTCTGTGCCTCCTCCACTTCTCTTCCGCCACCTCTCTAATCTCGTAGCCTAGGTAGTTGTTGCCCGAGAAATTGTGTCAGTGGAAAGCAATAGCAGTTTTACAAGATAGAATCATGCATATATATATGGGTGCAACAAGATGTAAGAAATCAGGTTATAATCATCGGCATTTCGAAGAAAGACCAAAAAAAGCAAACCAAGAATGACTTGGATTAGTGCCTCATACTTAGATTAGGCACGGAAATAACAATGCTCACTGTTCGATCTCATGCGGCAAGTAGAGTATATGCCCAAATTACTAGTCTACTTGGCACACCAGATCGAACAGCGGCATAGTCATACACATGACATCACAACACGTTCTAATCATCGGCATTTCGAAGAAAGACAAAGAAAGCAGACCACAAGAAGTAGGGCATAGACAAATAGTTACAGGAAAAACTACAAAAGTCCAAATCTGAAATGTAACAAAAGCGGAAGTGGGAAATAAAGAACTGATAACGAATGGGCCAGATGGATTTCTACTATTAACCAATCTTGCACTAATAAATATTTTACTTTAGTTCATTGTACATCAATGCTAAAACTGAATCCAAGTGTCAACAGTAATATGTGCGATGTATTTACTTTAGTCAATAGATGGTTGGCATCATACTGACAGGTAAATTTTAAGAGCTTGATTATAGGCCAATATCTTTTTTTAGTTCACAAAGTGGTAGTTGAATTGGCATGGGATAAAACTGGAAAGCAACTAACGATTTAAGATCATCACCCATGAACTAGTACAGTATCAGGAGTACTTTACTTCTTTAAGATGAAATTTACATTGCAGTCTCTGATGTATTGATCAATCAGGTCCAGGTTTTTACAACATAGGAAAATACACCAATAATTTATAGTGATCAAATTCCATTTATCCCATAGATTATTCAAACAGAACACAAAGTGTAGATTTTAAAGAACAAAACAAAACACCAATAAGGACTGGCATTTTAAGCAACCAAGACTAATAAAGATCATGAAAACAACCAAACTGATTACCCAAAATATCTCCAGAGGCACCGGAGTCCTAAACTTCTGTTATGTCACAACAGAGGGGGTCGAGAAAGCAAAGCAACTCATGGATGGTTCCTTCTTAATATAAAACGTCGTGTTACATAACCACTATCTTCTATGCTATAAATCTGACAGCATACAAGATAGTGAAACAATGATGCATTTCAAAGCTTCAATTTGGGATGCTCATTCATAAAATCCTTCTAAACTGAGAACTATCAAATTCGAAAGCCCAGGTTTGGAAGATTCCTTGTGAAAGATAACTGTACAGGAAATCACTGAATACAAATGACTGTAAGTGTCCCTAATCATCAACCAAACATTCAGCACAGCTAACCTTTCTTAGTTTGTGAAACCAAATGCTGCCAACCATGTTGAAGAACAGAGTTTACTCTTGCGGCATAATCATATCAAACAGTAGGTTGTATGCCTAGTTTTCCCATATCAAACAGTTCAACAGAAGCATTCTCCCACAAAACAAGCATTGGGTACCTGAAAAAACAGCAGCTAGAACAGCGAGTCAGTGACCAACCTACCTGACGTGGATGGGCGGCTCGCCCAAGGCGGAGCAGATGGCGGCAAGCTCGGCCTCGGCGTCGGCGATGGTCTGCCGCAGCTGCGCCCGGCAGCGGTTGGCCTGGTCCACCTTCCTCCAGCAGGCATCCAGGCACTCCTGCCTGAGCTCGAGCAGCGCCCTGTCTCTCGCGGCGCCCTACTCCCCGACCTTGTCCCAGATGACCTGAGCATAAATCGACCACGAGCGGTCAGACCCGAGAAACGCGCGTGGAATCGGCGGCGAGCGGAGGTTGGGGAGCGACGCGCGCGCGTACCTGGAGCTCGTCCTGAGGGCTCCGCAGGCCGTGTCCACCTGAAGGAGCTGGTGGCCGCTCATCCCGGCGAGGGCGCCGCGGCCTGCAAAGGGGAGGGCAAATCCGTGGGGGGTTAGGGCGCGGCTTAGGGTATGCGCGACGCGAGCGAGCTCACTCACCAGTGTGTAGCGACCTGGCGTGCCGGTATGCTGGACGGTGGCGGGCGGGGGAATCGCCGAAGACGGCGGCGCGATTGGAGGGCGGACGGATGGTTTGAAATGGTTTGAAGTGGGGGACTGGGAGGGAGACGATCCCGGAACACGGGGTTGGCGTTTCTACGGAGAAGCTCGGGGCGGGGGAGCTTTGCTACGGGTGCGGCCATGAGGATGCGGCGAGGGTGGACAGCGAGCGAGGGAAGACGAGGGAGCCTGGCAGCGGCGGGGATTAGCGAGCGAGGGAGGGGTCGCGAACATGGTTGGTGAGGGACGAGGTGGACACGCGGGGTGGGGTCATGTGGCTGTGGTAGGAGATGGGGTGGGTCCGGCAGAGTATAGGAGGCGCATGTTACAATACGTGCCTCGCATATTGTCAACTATAGGAGGCGCATATGACTATATGCGCCTCGTATATTCGACCACCGATTTTTATCTGGGTCCACGCAACTTATGCGAGGCGTATTTTGCCCATATGCGCCTCGCATATCTGATATATAGGAGGCGCATATGACTAGAATGCGCCTCGCATAATATGGGGCTGCTAGATTCCGTCCGTACAGGGATTATAGGAGGCGCATTCTTATCATATGAGCCTCGCCTATTTTTATACTAGAGGCGCATGGAGAAGGAGTGCGCCTCGCCTATTTTATAGGAGGCGCATATGGTCTAAATGTGTCTCGCATAAGCATGTCTCCTATAGCCTTTTCTCTAGTAGTGTAGCAACAATCCTCACAATCACAATCACTATTTGCACCAAAATCTACACATAAAATAATGGCACAAAATCACATATATAATTTATACAAGCAAAAATACATGAATGTATGCAATATGCCATGTGATGATTTTCTACCCCAAACAAGACAAGTTCATAGTACTGAATCATAAACAAGTACAAAACAAGCCAAATAAACTTTATTTGAATAGCAAAGCATTTTCCAAATAATTACTATACTCAAATTATGCCTACAAATGTTTCTGCAAAAACAACCTTTTTAAAAGAGACAAAACATTAAACACAATGTATAAATGGAAAGGATTTTCTCTCCTGATTCCATTGATATAAAATTTGTCAAATTTGGACATGGAAATCAAAAGTTATGAATTAAACAAGTTTAACCATCTAATTGATCTAATTCAATTTTTTAAAACGAAACTCATGCCACGCGGCAGCTTCTAGTTGGTTGGTACCGCTTCGCGCTGGATCGTGCTCGTGCACCGTCATATCTACTTAACATCTGCGGCTCAGATCTACCCATACCTCTTCGACTATGTTCTATCGCGTTCGTCCGATCTACATCACACGGCTCACAGCGATTGACCATCGAGTGGCGGCGCTGGCGGCGGCGACAGGCGGCAGCGCGCTCTGGCTGCAAGCTTGCCGGCGAACTAGGTCGCGCGGGGAGGTGTGAGGATGCTCACCAGAATCTCCGTGGCGAGGGGATGCTCGACGTGTGCTCGGTTGGCGAAGGGGCGTACGGAGTCGATGTCGGTAGCTCGTCGGAGATCGAGACGGCGTCGGTTGCTCTCGGTTGGTGACGGAGACGACGTTCTGGGCCACGCTAAGACGAGAAATGGGTGCCGTTAGGTGCGTAGGATGCTGGGGATCACACGCGTATCAAACAGAGGGAGAGGGGAAGCTGGGGCTTACGGGGAACGGTCGCCGGAGTTCAAGCAGACGGTGGCGGAGCTCAGTCGATGACGTTGCCGAGGCTACAGAGCATGCGCGAGCAAGCGGAGGATGTCAGTAGGTGCGTACGAGGATGCAGAAACAGCTAGACTAAACCATAGGCAGAGGGGAATGCGGTGCTTACCGGAATTCGACGACGAGCTCGTCGGAGCAGAGGGGCGTCTCGAGACGATTTTGAGCAGCCTGGGGCTCTCTGCGGTTGTGGCTTTGGGGAAAAGGGGAAGGGGAGCATGGCACTTAAGTAGGCGTGGTCGTGGGCGTGAATTACTCGATCATTCAACGGGAATTGAATCCGCGAATCAAACAGGAAATGGCCGGAGTGATTTGGGGGAGGAACTCGTCGCTGGGTGGAGAAGATGACGATCTCGTGGGCCATTGTTGTCAGCGAGAGAAAAAGAGAGGAGGTGGGTCCAGGCAGTCAGTGACTGAGGGGTAGGTTTCTGAGTGCGAATTGTTTTCTTCGCGGGAGAGAGTTGCTGGGATAGATGGGCTAAGTGGTTGGGCTGGGCCGAAAGGCTGGTGCCAGGTTTATTTTTTTCCTTTTTGCTTTTCTTTTTCTGTTTGATTTTTAGAAATGATTTTCAAACCCCAATTCAAATAAGTTTGAATCCAAATCTTCTCTAGATTTTTATATAGTGAACTTTGTACTCAAATGTGTGTCAAATACTTCTGTTTACTCAAAAACACTTTGATCATTTGAAAAAAATAAAATAAAATCATGCCTTTATGAGATATAAATAATAGGCATAAAATTGGTTTTATATTCATACTTTGTTTTGAAAACTTTGCCCAAGCTTTGGAAAACTCTTAAGTTTGAACTCAAAACATTACTGAATAAAATAAGTATCTTTCTCATTAGAAAGTAGCACTAAGGCTAGAGCATACTTACATAAAATAATGAGCAACATATGCTCCTGTTTTTGAAATGGTTTTGAAAAAGAACCCTAAATTATCATGGATGCATGGATGATATGCATGAGTTTTGAAACATGATTTTAGGGATGTTACAAATCTAACCCCTTAAGGTGAATCTCGCCCTCGAGATTCGGGTTGGCTAGCGAATAGGTGAGGGTGGTCTTTCTGAAGATCATCTTCTCTTTCCCATGTTGCTTCTTCTTCGGAATGATGGTTCCATTGAACTTTGTAGAATTTGATAATCTTAGTCCGAGTAACTCTTTTTGTAGTCTCAAGAATCTTGATAGGCTTCTCCTCATAAGTGAGGTCACTCTCCAATTGAACCTCTTCCAAAGGTATAGTATCCTTCAAAGAAGTCTCTTCCATTTCTGGGTGGCATTTCTTAAGCTGACTCACATGAAACACATTGTGAACGGCAGACAATGATTCTGGTAATTCAATCTCATAAGCTAGTTCTCCTTTACGACTCAGAATCTTGAATGGTCCAACATATCTTGGGGCCAATTTACCTTTGACACCAAACCTCTTCACTCCACGAAGTGGTGACACTCTAAGATAAGCTCTATCACCTACTTCATAGGTGACTTCTCTACGCTTAGGATCTACGTAGCTATTTTGTCGGGACTGTGCTATCTTCAGTCTGTCCTTAACTAGCTTGACTTTCTCTTCAGCCTCTTTGATTAGTTCTGGTCCGAACAAACTTCTTTCTCCCACACCATTCCATAGTAATGGGGTGGTACACTTTCTCCCATAGAGAAACTAAAATGGTGCCATCTCAATACTAGCTTGATAGCTGTTATTGTAAGAGAATTCTGCGTTAGGCAGACTTTCATCCCAACTGGCTCCATAGTCTAGAGCACATGCTCTCAACATATCTTCAAGAATCTAATTGGTCCTTTCTGTATGTCCATCAGTTTGAGGGTGAAAAGCAGTGCTGAATTCTAACCTCGTTCCCAATGACTCATGTAGTTGTCTCCAAAAATGAGAAGTGAATTGGGTTCCCCTATCAAACACAATACTCTTGGGTACTCCATGTAGACATACAATTCTACTCATATAGATCTTGGCTAACTTAGCACTTGTATAGGTTGTCTTCACGGGTATAAAATGAGCCACTTTAGTTAGTCGATCCACTACTACCCAAATAGAATCATATCCTGACCTAGTCCTTGGCAATCCGGTAATGAAATCCATACCAATCTTGTCCCACTTCCAATCAGGAATAGGTAGTGGTTGTAGCAATCCTGCTGGTTTCTGATGTTCCGCTTTCACTCTACTACATACATCACACAAAGCAATATGTTCGGCGATGTCCTTCTTGAGATTATTCCACCAAAATCTTTCCTTCATATCCATGTACATTTTGGTGTTACTCGGATGAATGGAATATGGTGAGTTATGTGCTTCCTGTAATATCAGTTTCTGAAGCTCCGGATCTTGTGGAACACAGATACGTTTTCCATACCATAAAGTACCCTGTTCATCTTCATGGAATCCTTTGGCTTTTCCCTTGCCAATATTTTACTTAATCTCTTCAATTTCCTTATCTGTCTTTTGGGCTTCTTTGATCTTGTCCAACAAAGTGGGTTGAACATCCAAGGACATGAGATGTCCCTCAGGCACAATCTCCAATATGAGATCTCTGAATTGGGCACACAGATCATCTGGCAATTCTCCCTTAGTAAGGCCATTCACAAAAACTTTACGGCTTAGAGCATCCGCTACAACATTTGCTTTACCGGGGTGGTATTGCAAACTCAAGTCATAGTCCTTGATGAGTTCTAGTCATCTTCTTTGTCTCATGTTAATTTCTTTCTAGGTGAAGATATACTTCAAACTCTTGTGATCTGTGAACACTTCACATCGTTTTCCCAAAACATAGTGTCTCCATGTTTTGAGTGCATGGACTACAGAGGGTAACTCTAAATCATGAGTAGGGTAATTAACCTCATGAGTTTTGAGTTGTCTCGAGGCATAAGCCACAACTTTCCCGTCTTGCATAAGTACTGCACCTAATCCATGATGAGATGCATCACAATATACTTGGAAATCTTTCTCCAAATCTGGAAAACATAAGACTGGTGATGTCACTAGTCTCTTCTTCAATTCTTGAAAGCTGAGTTCACAACCTTCAGACCAAGCAAATTTCTTGTCTTTCTTTAGCAATTCTGTCATAGGCTTAGCTACCTTGGAGAAATTCTCAATGAATCTTCTGTAGTATCCTGCCAAGCCAAGGAAACTACGAACCTCTTTCACTGACTTGGGAGATTCCCATTCAGTTATAGCTGAAACTTTAGCAGGATCAACTGCTACACCATCTCCTGACACAACGTGTCCAAGAAAACCAACTTCATTTAACCAAAATTCACACTTGCTGAATTTGTCATACAGCTTATGCTCTCTAAGCTTCTCAAGTATCAAACGTAAATGTCCTTCATGCTCTTCTTTGCTCTTGGAGTAGACCAAAATGTCATCGATGAAAATGACAACAAACTTATCAAGGAATTCCATGAACACCTTATTCATCATATTCATGAAGTATGCTGGTGCATTGGTCAAACCAAATGGCATCACGGTATACTCATACAATCCATACCTTGTGGTGAAAGTTGTCTTAGGTATGTCTTGTTCCCTTATCTTGAGCTGGAAATAACCTGACCGGAGATCAATTTTTGAGAACACACAAGCTCCTTCTAGCTGATCAAACAAGTCATTGATTCTAGGCAAAGGGTATTTGTTCTTGATAGTCACCTCTTTGAGTGAACGGTAATCTATGCATAACCTTTGACTTCTATCTTTATTTTCCACAAACAAAACTGTTGCTCCCCAAGATGAAGAACTTGGTTGAATAAATACTTTCTGTAATTGTTCTCCAAGTTGCTTCTTGAGTTATTTCAACTCATCAACAGACATCTTGTATGGTCTCTTTGCTATTGGTCTAGATCCTGGTAGCAAATCAATAAGAAATTCCACATCTCTATCTGGTGGCATTCCTGGCAATTCTTCCGGAAACACATCTGGATATTCACTCACAATTGGCACACTGTCTATGCTAACCCCCTTAAGAGAATTTAGCTTAATCCTTTTTGCTTCAAAGTTGGTCTTGAATCTGATCCTTTTGTTTTTTGGAGTTGTGAGTGAGACAGTATGGTTGGCACAATCTATCACTTCCTTGTGCTTAGTCATCCTGTCCATTCCCAAAATAACATCCAATCCTTGGGAGTTTAGGATTATCAGGTTAACGGGAAACTTATACTTCCCAAACTCTATGACTAGATCATGACATCCTGAATTCACTATCATTTCTCCGCCAGGAGAACTTACTTTTATAGGACACCCAATAGTTTCTACCGGTAGTTCATTTCTTTCAACAAATGCTCTTGATATGAATGAATGAGATGCACTAGTATCAAAGAGAACAAATGCTGGAACAGAATTGAGTTTGAACTTACAAGCAACAACATCAGGTTCCTCATAGATTTCCTCCACATTGATGTGGTTCACTTGTCCCTTTTGAAAAGGGTTGGGCTTGTTGGGTCCTTCAACTTTCTTTTCTGGGCATTCATTTGCATAATGCCCCATTTTCTTGCACTTGAAACATTCAACCTGACTAAGATCCTTCTTGACAGGCTGGCTTCCACTACCACTTCCACTTCCATGGTGGTGGCTCTTATATCCACCCTTGTGATTCTTGTACTTGTCATTGTCATGACTACGGTGGTGCTTGTTGTCATGATAACGATTGTGGTTGTGGTGCTTGTTGAACTTCCCATGCTTGTGGGATCCAGAACTTCCACTATCATCATAATGGGAATGCTTGTGAGACGATCCCGAGCTGTGCTTGTCAGAGTGCTTTCTCTTCCTGCTTTCCACTTATTTCATCTTGCTCTCCAAAATAGCAGCCTTGTCACAAAGAGACTGATAAGTGGGAACATAAGCCACAGATAGCTGCAGGTTCAATTCATCGTTCAATCCTTCAAGGAACTTTTCTTTCCTCTTAGCATCAGTGTCAACTTCATCCGGTGCATAACGTGCCAGATTGTTGAACTCCTCAATATACTCTGCCACGCTGCGGTGGCGCTGCTTCAAGTTATGAAATTCCTTTTTCTTCAGACTCATCACTCCAGATGAGATGTGAGCGGTACGGAAACCATCTTCGAAGATAGCCCATGTCACATCCGCAATGGGAGTGGTGATCTGGAAGTTATCCCACCAAGTGGCTGCTGGTCCTTCCAACAAGTGTGCTGCAAATCTGACCTTCTCTTCATCAGTACAGCCAACCGTTACCAAGTCCTTGTTCACAGAGCGTAGCCAATCATTGGCCACCATAGGATCAGTAGTTCCTGAGAACTTTGCTGGCCTTAGTCTTAAGAACCTGGTAAGCATATCAAAACCCGGTGGGTTATTCTAGTTGTTGTTATTGTTGTTGTTGTTGTTGTTGTTGTTGTTCTGATTCTAGATGAACATGGTCATCATTTGCATCAACTGAGTCTGAGTTGTCATCATTTGGTGCATCTCAGGGGTGAGGTTGTTGTTGTTGGGGTTGGGATTGGCACATCGGGGAGGCATCTGTGGTTTTCAATAAGGATAAGGATGAGATACCCATAGATGCTAACATGCACAATACATCACATAACAATCATCAACAAACATGCATCATAGTAGTAAAAGTTCAACAACACAGACAACAAGTTTTTGAAAGGTAAACACACAAATAGCAAGCCATCCACATGTTGGCTGGTCATTGCGACTCAATAATCAAAAGCATGGTAAATAAATGGTAAATGAGTAGTCATCACTACTCCTCTGCATCAACCTCCTCATCAACAAGTGTAAGACCTGCATTCTCCATCGCGGTCTTGTATTCCTCGACATTGGTGGTCAAGGTCTCTACTTTGTCTTTGAGAGCCCTCTTCTGTGAATGAAGCCTCTCAATCACACCTTGTTGATGCTCGAGCTCGAAGTCCTTGGCCTCTAGTTCTGCAGTCATGTCTCGAATCCTCTTGTTCCTATCTTGGACTCGCTTCTCTTGACTCTTGAACTTTCTATCCTGACTCTCAAACTTGTCCTCCATCTCTTTCACTATCTCATCTTGCTCCGCGAAGAGCTTTTCCTTCTCACGAAGCTGCACCTGGAGTTCGTCATTGATAAGCATGACATTGGTCCTACCAGTATCTAGGTGCCTAATAAGAACCTCTAAGTCCTGGAGGTATAGACGAATCGGCTCTGCCGTCTCTCTCGAAGTATCCTCAAAGTCAATGGCCTCACCATCCTCATCACGTCTACCGAAGGTGTGGAAGTGAGTACCTCTAACCTCTCGAGAGTGTCTTCCTAGCAAACGTCCAAGCAAATCCTGCATGACTACCTCTAGGCCTCTCTCCTTGTCATCATGCATGATCTTGAAGATGATGGCCTCCGTGGCTGGCCCAGTCTGGCATCCTGGCTGATTAACCTTGAAGCCCCAAAGGTCCTTCCTATCGAACTTGGTGAGGGGAAGCATCATGATGGAAGGAAGTGGGAGATTGAGCAGACTAGTGAGCTCAATAATACGATTGCCAAAACGAGTTCCCTTGAACTCTTCAGCCGTACTGATGGTAACATTAGGCATCTATTTTATAAGATAGAAAAAGTTAGAATCAACTTACATAGAGATGAATCACAAGACAAAGCATCACATGCATATCTTTGGAAATCAAAACACAAGTCATGGCATACATAAAACCATTACAATCATCCAAGGTTCAACTTATTTTAAACAACATTTGGAAAATAAAATGATAAGTGTGGTGGTCCAACTAACGAAGTACGTTACAATCCCATCTCACTTGCCAAGTTAGCTAACAGGGCATCCCTAGAGGCAATCTGTCTATCTAGGTCACATGACTCCATTGCTAAGTCTATGATGTCCCTTCTTAAACTTTGGTTGCTGAAGTTCATCTACAAATAGAGATGAGAAAGAAGATTAGAAAAGTTTACGAGAAGAAAAGACAAGTGTGGAAGTTGTTGAATTTTTTTTCCTTAGTGGTTTCCAATCCTAGGGTCATAATCCTATAGGCAACACAGTTCTCTGATACCATCTTGAAGATCCCTCCTTTATAAAGGAAAAGATCCCTGTGATTGCAATGCTAGTCCCTGGATCAATGCTAGCATCCACAGTTTAATATTAAGTACACAGAAACAAAGGTCATTATTACATATCATTCCAGAGACAAACATAGTCTTTTACAAACTCTATGGCCACATGCCTAATACAAGAGTTCAAAAATATAATAAGATAAATAAGTCTTCATCTTCATGTGCCACAGGCAAGCATGTTGAGTGTAGACTCATAACCCCTAATCACCATTAGAATAACCTGCAACATCACAAGTTACAGCCACAGTGGGTCAATACATTGGAATAGTATTGGCAAGTGATACCTTAGTAGAATATTAGTAGTCTATATACTATATGTATTTTGGCTAAGTGTAGCTTAGGCTTGCTTTTCTCAAAATAGGTTTTACCTATTAGTTGAAAACACTAAGTTTTTCTTTGACAAAAACTTTCCCAAGGAACCACCAATATAAATTGGGGAACCTTCACCCTTGTTCAACCACAAGTTTTTACTTAGAAATTGGGATGAGGAGATTCTTGATAGCTTCCATGTCTTGATGCTCAAATTGTCCAATACCAGGGACATGGCTAAGTACTTAGATTCTTCCATCTGCAGAGGTTGTGCACTTTCCCCACAAGACTTGATTTTCACCAAGACAGGACCTTTCAGAAGCCTTCCCTTAGACCAAATGGACGCGTTCCAACCTATCATCCCACTACCACCAACTGTCCAAATGGCTAAGTTATTGCAACCTATGTGATCCAGGCAGAGCCCATATTGCCAAGTGGTTGCACTAGAAGCTTCTTAACATATGGCATCTCAAATCCCTTTGTTCCTAGGTGGCTTTCCACAAGTGAGATACACAAGGTAAACCATAGAAATGGGCCTCGTGTAACCACTCAACATAACCCATTCACAACCATTCCACCCAGGTGATTCATTCACTTAGTTATTTTATTAAGCAAAAACATAAGTCCAAAAACATAGAAATATTTTCTCATAGCATGAATATATAACCACCCTTGGTTGCTACTAGCTAGGCTAAGCATGGCATTGATAAGAATCTTAACTTATAAATTTCTAGCAATTTTACAACTACTAGGATTTCCCAAGCATAGCATATACAGATCAAAAATATTCATGCAAGACTTAGCAAAATATTTCTAACGCATAGTTGAAAAACTTAGGAATAAAATCATGAAGCACCACTTGTCTTGGTAGTTTGGGGAGTAGCGACAATCCTCACAATCACAATCACTATTTGCACCAAAATCTACACATAAAATAATGGCACACAATCACATATACAATTTATACAAGCAAAAATACATGAATGTATGCAATATGCCATGTGATGATTTTCTACCCCAAACAAGACAAGTGCATAGTACTGAATCATAAACAAGTACAAAACAAGCCAAATAAACTTTATTTTAATAGCAAAGCATTTTCCAAATAATTACTATACTCAAATTATGCCTACAAATGTTTCTGCAAAAACAACCTTTTTAACAGAGACAAAACATTAAACACAATGCATAAATGGAAAGGAGTTTCTCTCCTGATTCCATTGATATAAAATTTGTCAAATTTGGACGTGGAAATCAAAAGTTATGAATTAAACAAGTTTAACCATCTAATTGATCTAATTCAAATTTTTAAAACGAAACTCATGCCATGCGGCAGCTTCTGGTTGGTTGCTAACGCTTCGCGCTGGATCATGCTCGCGCACCGTCAGATCTACTTAACATCTGCGGCTCAGATCTACCCATACCTCTTCGACTATGTTCTATCGAGTTCGTCTGATCTACATCGCACGGCTCACAGCGATTGACCATCGAGTGGCGGCGACAGGCGGCGGCGCGCTCTGGCTGCAAGCTTGCCGGTGAACTAGGTCGCGCGGGGAGGTGTGAGGATGCTCACCATAATCTCCGTGGCGAGGGGATGCTCGACGTGTGCTCGGTTGGAGAAGGGGCGTACGGAGTCGATGTTGATTACTCATCGGAGATCGAGACGACGTCGGTTGCTCTCGGTTGGCGACGGAGACGATGTTCTGGGCCACGCTAAGACGAGAAAAGGGTGCCGTTAGGTGTGTAGGATGCTGGGGATCACATGCGTATCAAACAGAGGGAGAGGGGAAGCTTGGGCTTACGGGGAACGGTCGCCGGAGTTCGAGCAGACGGTGGCGGAGCTCAGTCGATGACGTTGCCGAGGCTACAGAGCATGCGCGAGCAAGCGGAAGATGTCAGTAGGTGCGTACGAGGATGCAGAAACAGCTAGACTAAACCATAGGCAGAGGGGAATGCGGTGCTTACCTGAATTCGACGACGAGCTTGTCGGAGCAGAGGGGCGTCTCGAGACGATTCCGAGCAGCCTGGGGGCTCTCTGCGGGTGTGGATTGGGGGAAAAGGGGAAGGGGAGCATGGCGCTTAAGTAGGCGTGGTCATGGGCGTGAATTACTCGAGCATTCAACGGGAATTGAATCCACGAATCAAACAGGAAACGGCCGGAGTGATTTAGGGGAGGAACTCGTCGTTGGGTGGAGACGATGACGATCTCGTGGGCCATTGTTGTCAGCGAGAGAAAAGAGAGGAGGTGGGTCCAGGCAGTCAGTGATGGGGTTGGTTTCTGAGTGCGAATGGTTTTCTTCGTGGGAGAGAGTTGCTGGGCTAGATGGGCTGAGTGGTTGGGTTGGGCCGAAAGGCTGGTGCCAGGTTTATTTTTTTTCCTTTTTCCTTTTCTTTTTTTGTTTGATTTTTAGAAATTATTTTCAAACCCTAATTCAAATAAGTTTGAATCCAAATCTTCTCTAGATTTTTATACAGTGAACTTTGTACTCAAATGTGTGTCAAACACTTCTGTTTACTCAAAAACACTTTGATCATTTGAAAAAAATAAAATAAAATCATGCCTTTATGAGATATAAATAATAGGCATAAAATTGGTTTTATATTCATACTTTGTTTTGAAAACTTTGCCCAAGCTTTGGAAAACTCTTAAGTTTGAACTCAAAACATTACTGAATAAAATAAGTATCTTTCTCATTAGAAAGTAGCACTAAGGCTAGAGCATACTTACATAAAATAATGAGCAACATATGCTCCTGTTTTTGAAATGGTTTTGAAAAAGAACCCTAAATGATCATGGATGCATGGATGATATGCATGAGTTTTGAAACATGATTTTAGGGATGTTACAAATCTACCCCCCTTAAGGTGAATCCCGCCCTCGATATTCGGGTTGGCTAGTGAATAGGTGAGGGTGGTCTTTCCGAAGATCATCTTCTCTTTCCCATGTTGATTCTTCTTCGGAATGATGGTTCCATTGAACTTTTCAGAATTTGATAGTCTTAGTCCGAGTAACTCTTTCTGCAGTCTCAAGAATCTTGATAGGCTTCTCCTCATAAGTGAGGTCACTCTCCAATTGAACCTCTTCCAAAGGTATAGTATCCTTCAAAGAAGTCTCTTCCATTTCTGGGTGGCATTTCTTAAGATGACTCACATGAAACACATTGTGAATGGCAGATAATGATTCTCTCATAAGCTACTTCTCCTTTTCGACTCAGAATCTTGAATGGTCCAACATATCTTGGGGCCAATTTACCTTTGACACCAAACCTCTTCACTTCACGAAGTGGTGACACTCTAAGATAAGCTCTATCACCTACTTCATAGGTGACTTCTCTACGCTTAGGATCTGCGTAGTGTCGTGGTATTGCCGACGAGTACGCCATGGAGGGGTCCTCACAGTGCGTGTTTAGAGACGTGGGGTAAGGCGGACGGTTGACGGGTATGAGATAACACAGCTTACCCAGGTTCAGATCCCACAATGGTGGCGGAATCCTACTCCTGCTATAAATCACTATAATGGCAATACGCCGAGTTACACAGATAGGTTCGCTGTGCGAGGTGTGTGTAAAAACGATGCCCTAAAGGCTCCCATAGGCCCGACTTATATAGTCGCCAGGTCCTAGGGTTACAGGGAAAAGTCCTAGTCGGACAGGTTACAGAGTCCTACACCGTATATCACTAGTCTTGTGTATCTTGTACTCCAAGGCTCCGGGTACGCTGGTGACTCCACCGTAGCCTTCCTTTATCCGGCATGGGCCTTCCTTCTGGATCCACCTAACTGGGCCGCCCAGCAGGCCACAGGCCATGCTACCGACTATGGGACACCCGGGTTAGTCGGATAAGAGACATGCTATGAGGATACCCATATAGCATATCCCCAACAGTAGCCCCCGGAGAACTTCGAGATTTTGCGCCGTCTTGCCTCTTCTCGTGGAATGCTCCGTCTAGGTGGATGTCGGCAAATCGTCAAGCAACATCTTGTAGTCCTCCCAAAGAACCCTGCAAAGGTTTCTCCGTCTAGCTTTGAGCGTAAGTATCACATCATCTTCAATTTGTAGGCGTGCTTCATGAAGAATCTTGGAGAGCTCCCATATCATATTCTCATCCGACTAAGCCTAGCCAGAGAGTTCCTTGTCTTCTTTGAACGTATCCAAGGCGAAGAAATCTCTAAGGAATAGTTAGTGATTCTTCCAAGCTCTAGGAACATATTCAATATCATCATCCATGCCGGACGACATGTAAGCCGAAAAAAATCACGGCTACTGGGCCACAGTCGTAAAGGCTGCCAAACTGCCGACTTAGAGCCAGCAAAGTCACAGACATAAGAGCTTGCCGAATTAAGGTCTTAGGGCCTCTCATATCACGGACGTTTAGGCCATCGAGCCGTGTAACCCACTGAAAATTCCGTGAAGGAAAAGTTGATGTTGAGCCCCCGGGTTTCGCTAGCCGGATTTTTCACCATCTTAAAAGTTTCTTGACTTAACCATATGTAGCCCCCGAACATTGAGTCGGCTTCCATGATGAAGGCGGCTTGATGCTCAAAAGAACATGCATAGTTGTACATCAAACAATTGTAGCCCCCGAGCGCCAAGTCGGAGTTTCAAAAGAAAATCGTCTTGGTGCTCTCAGAGTAGCTTTAGCAAAAATCTGAACAGTGTAGCCCCCGAGCGCCAAGTCGGAAATTATTTCGGCTTGGTGCTCTAGAGAGAACTTCACAAAAATTCAGCATCAGTGTAGCTCATGAGCGACAAGGTGGAATTCACATGAATTTTTCGGCTTGATGCTCAAAGAGAACTAAACCATGTCTTGGAGATCATCGTACTGTAGCCCCCGAGAATTGTTCCGACTTGATGCTCAAAGAGGGACAAAGCTCCTAAGTTAGAGATGTCAAGCCCCCGAGCGTCGGGTCGACTTCCTCAAAGGTGGCTGAAGTCTTGGTCAACACTACGATTCCAGCCCCCGAGGTGTCAAGCCTAGTGAAAATCCGGCTTAAAACACCTTAATCCAAGGAACACGGCAATATCCAAGCGTTACGTACCTGAAATATAAACATAAAAATACAAATGTGTTAAATTATTCCTTTAATCGTGTTCAACAAACAAATGTAAGGGAACAAACATGGCCTTTAAACAAATGCTTTAAAGCTGAAACAGTGTAGCAGTTCAACACATAAAACTATTTAGGAGGAAAAACTCAACTAATTTAAGCAGTTTATGTAAAATTTTGTTTAAGCAAGTGCTGGCTTATCCGTTATTCTGGTTTTTATGCTTGACCTTTTATGAGACGGAAGACTCGCGGCACAGAACCATGTCCTTAGGTGATGATGCCTAATGACACCGTCCAGAACCCAAGGCCAAAACGCCGGCTTTGAGTGCCGAAAATTCACTACTCCGAAATCCACATAAAAATAACAGAAAACGTGTATCCAGAAAACTTAAGCTAACGCCCGAAGGCGGGTTTTTTGCATGGTACTGGGGCCTTAAATGGCAAGCCAGTAAAAAGTTTATACTCACGAGCGTGAAGCAAATCGTGGAAAAGATATGATAAAAAACGAAAGCGGTAAAAGACTCAGAATATGAGTGAACCAATCTTAATCTCACGATCATAAATAATTAAAATAATAAATAAATAAATAAGGACTTGGCTGTTTGAACGAAGTCTCGCGGCGAAACTGATGAAGACGGGCGAAGTAGTCCACAATGATGACGAAATCGGATCCGTGAATTCCGCTGCGTCGAAACTGGGACCGGCTGCGGTAAAAACCAAAGCATAGACGGTCACGGAAAAAATTTCGAGTAGCCACAACTCCACACGTATGCTTCTCCGACTAGCAAGTATAACAAATATTAGTCAATTTTGTTCCTTGTGTGCTCGTGGAGCCACACGATCAGACCAAAATTTCCGACTCCTTCACGTGAAATAGTAGTTTTAAAAAGCACACTCCACGATGCTTGATTTGTCTTTACGATCGCTTGATGGATCTACTGATGTGCCCCTGACAAAAGTTGTCCTCGTCTGCACATAGTGATTTGGTCTTCACGTGTTGACAAAAACAAGTCAGGCTAGGCACTCGTGCCCTTTAGCGTTTGCTTCTCGACCATGACAGCCTTGACAGCCTGCTTGCCGTATGGGAGCAACACGATCCGAACCAATTTGACACGGAAACAAATCAAACGCGGCAACTTGGAAGACATCGCGATGATCGAAACTGCCGCTGGCTCTAAAGATGCGATACTCTATGGCACAGAAAAGCACCACGCTTCTAGTTGATTTTTTTACACGGAAGAAACACCACCGAGGCAAATAGCGATCAGAATCAGAAGTAGCCAGTTGCGATAACCAAGATCCACGCGCTTCCTTGGCCGACCGACACTTCCGATCCAATCTACTGCACTCGTGACGTTAATTCGTACGACATAAACCTGCCGGTTCCGTCAACCTTTCGGCGAGAAAAAACCAAGCACGACCGTCACCGTTTTACCGTTCAAGATTCTGATACCTCCAATGATGATGTATATGTAGATTTTCAGGATGCCGCCGACTCGACCACACGCTAGAAAAAGTGATGACAAAGTCGGCGCGTCACTGGAGATGCGATTTGTCCGCCGTCAAAGACGGCGAGGGATCCCGCCCGGATCCGTGCTGTAAGCGCCTCTTGCCCCATGGTGGGCGCCAACTGTCGTGGTATTGCCGACGAGTACGCCATGGAGGGGTCCTCAGAGTGCGTGTTTAGAGACGTGGGGTAAGGCGGACGGTTGACGGGTACGAGGTAACACAGCTTACCTAGGTTCAGATCCCACAACGGTGGCGGAATCCTACTCCTGCTATAAATCACTATAATGGCAATACGCCGAGTTACAGAGATAGGTTCGCTGTGCCAGGTGTGTGTAAAAACGATGCCCTAAAGTCTCCCATAGGCCCGACTTATATAGTCGTCAGGTCCTAGGGTTACAGGGAAAGTCCTAGCCGGACAGGTTACAGAGTCCTACACCGTCTATCACTAGTCTTGTGTATCTTGTACTCCAAGGCTCCGCGTACGCTGGTGACTCCACCGTAGCCTTTCTTTATCCGGCATGGGCCTTCCTTCTGGATCCACCTAACTAGGCTGCCCAGCAGGCCACAGGCCATGCTACCGACTATGGACCACCCGGGTTAGTCGGATAAGATACATGCTATGAGGATACCCATATAGCATATCCCCAACACGTAGCTCTTTTGTCGGCACTGTGCTATCTTCAGTCTGTCCTTAACTAGCTTGACTTTTTCTTCAGCCTCTTTGATTAGTTCTGGTCCGAACAAACTTCTTTCTCCCAAACTTCAGCCTCAGGATATTTTAAACATGCAAAACGTTGTTCTACTTCCATCTTCCATGTAAGATATGCATCAGGATTATATTTACCCTCAAAAGATGGAATATTTAATTTAAGCTTTGCAACATGATCATCATCACGTACTGGTGGTCGAGCGTTGCGGTGGTAATGTCGGGGACGGCCAGCAGGGTGTGGAGGTTGTTCAACCTCCTCGTCAAACAGATCGTCGTCATCGGTGTCGTAGTAGTACCCGTCGTCTGTCCCCAATGTCGCAGCAGCAGCCGCGGTGGAAGCCTGAGGTGTCTCAGCTGCAGCGGTAGCCGCCTGAGGTGCCTCAGCTACAGCGGTATCCGCCTGAGGTGCGGCGGCAGCCGAACCAGCGGTACGACCCGTGATCAGAATGCGTCGTGTGCCATGCCGAGGTGCCAATGGGGCGGGTGCGGGTGCCGGCAATCTGTCCAAAACCTCCTTGAACCGAGCATCAAGCTTGTCGTTGAAGGATTTCTCGAGTCCATCGATCTTGTCCATGGCGTTGGTGAGCTTGGTGTCAAACTCCCCTAGTCGTGCATCCACATATAGTTATAAAACTTTCAACTAGTTTTCTTTCCTTCTAAACTTAGTAGAGGTAAATCTGGTTTTTTCAAAACAACCCTAGAGCTTAGTGTCCTACTACAAAAACCCCCCTTAACTTGTTAATATTAGTTTGCGAGTACTTAAAGAGTACTCATGGCTTTGTCCCTGGCTATTCTCGTGGCCAGACTATGAAGAGGAGTATCAGGATGATGGACCGCAGGAAGGTTACGACAACTAGGATCATCTCCCATCTTCAGCATTGCATGTGACCCTGAAGATGGAGCTTCTCCTACGCTATCTTTATTATTACGTTATTCCGCTGCTTTAGTTGTATTAAGAACTTGATCATGAGATCCTTATTTGTGTAAGACCTTATGTATGGTTTGTAATGGATGATGTACTGTGATATCCAAATCTGTTATGTCTCGCAAAATGGTAATCCTGGGATTGCGATGTATGGCATAACAGGCATCTGGGATTAAAAATCCGGGTGTTGACAAGTTGGTATCAGAGCCATCCTGACCATAGGAGACCCTAGTTAGACTGGACGTTGAATCAAAAACTTAGTTTCAAAACCCAAGGAAGAGAGTATTTACAAAAACTTATTCCCATTCTTATCACTTTGATTCTTTCATGAAAATTCATGTTCCTCAAAAACTCTTGCAAAATACATAAAATTTGACACACTTGATCACTCTACTAACTTACTCATCCTATATTCTTATAGATGGACGTGAAGTACGGCAAGTTTTATCAGCTGGGAAATGGAGGAGACCTCATGTTTGAGCGTGACTTGGACCAGCTTTCGGAACTTCTGGAGCGTCCGCACCCCGAGTTCTTCGGAGCTCAGCTCAATGATCAAGGAGGACAAGATCTGCAGTGGCTAGTTGTTGCAAGTCTCAGAGGAAAGATTGAACCTCCCACTGCAGAGGGAATTCAGTTCACCTTAAGAGAGAACAACTGGCTAGATGGACTTGCCAGGGCCATGCAGGAAGATCTTGCCCGTCTATGTGGGAAGAGTATCAATCAGATCAAGGGTACCCGCTTTGAGTTTTATCCAAGGCGTGATGCTATGGGACAGCCACTGGAAGCCCCATACCACCACGAGCTGAAGACTCAGTTGGACCACCTTAGCTTCATTATGTATGATCGTCAGCAGGAACTGGACAATGCCCGTGACTACTCCAACCACAAGTCCGCCATCATCAAGACGAAGGATCAGACCATCGCCATGCTAGTTAAGGATTGCAAGACTCGTCGCCGTCAGCTCGACAAGAAGGAGCGTATCATTGCCCGTCTTCGCCACCGTATCACTGATTTGGAGGAGACCATCCACGAGAGAGACATGCAGTTGGAGGAAAGGGAGAATGCCGGAGAAGATCTTCGTGGAGATCCCTATTCCTATCTCAGCGATGATGATGACTTTCTGGAGGATCAGGCCATGGACTTCTTCATAGATGAGGAGGATTTCGCCTTCATCGATAACGATGAGGATGATGATTACATCGACTCCGAGGAGTAGTACCACTTGAGCACTAGTGTTAGTGAGCTTTATTCAGTCCCACTGTATCGTAGTTTCTAGAATGGTTCTTAAAACCATATGTTTTCCTTTGTTGTGGTGTGTGTTGTATCATGTGCTATGAATGAATGAATGAATGAAAAGCAAGTTGCTAGAAAATCCGAGTCAAACTTTAAAAACTTTTCAAAGTCCATGAACCTTAGAAATTTTCCTATTTTATCATGATCTATCTCAATCTTCAGATGCCTCGTGGAGGAAGTGGTTCATCCCCGGACCCAATGTTGCAGATCCTGCAAATGTTGGTTTCTGACGGCGAAGCTGAAAGAGTAGAACGTCAAGCCAACTTAGCCACCCTTCAGCAGATAGCTCAGCTGGCGCACAACAATCAAGGCCAAGGAAATCAGGACAACCATGGATCTACGCTCAAGAATTTCCAGAACACCAACCCACCTGTTTTCACTAAGTCGGAAGAGCCCCTAGATGCAGATGATTGGCTGCAAACCATGGAAAACAACCTGGAAGTTGCCGGAGTGGAAGCTAACGAGAAAGTTCTGTTCTCCACCCACTATCTAGACGGAGATGCAAGAGCATGGTGGAACAGCGTTCGTGCAATGACAGGAGGGCAGATGATGACCTGGGATGAATTCAAGGTCAATTTCAGCAGAACCCATGTGCCACCGGGTTTGATCAAAAGGATGAGAGATGAATTCAGAGAACTGAAGCAAGGAAGGATGACCGTGGTGGAATACCATGACAAATTCTTGTCATTAGCTAGGTATGCCCGGATAATATCAACACTGAAGCCAAGAAGATAGAAAGGTTATTGAATGGTCTGCACGATGAGATGCAGATGGTGTTGGTCAATATCCCCTTTGATGATATTAAAGCCCTCGTCGACTCTGCCATTCAGATGGAAGGAAAGGTCAACCAGGCCAATGAGAACCGCAAGCGCTGCATGATGCATCAGCCAGGAACCCATCATACACCAAAGTATCGCCTTAACCCATCTCCAGGATCTGCCCCAAGAACCAACAGACCCCTGATGAACCGTCCGACCTATCCAAACCGTGGAAACCCAAGGCCCGGAGGAAATCACAACAACCCCAGCAACTCTGGCAATTTCAACCATGCACCACCCAAGTTCAACAAAAACAATGCTACCACCAACACCAACACTGCCCCAAGGACTGGAAGCAATGCCGTGCATGTGGCAGCAAAGGACAAGTCGCAAGTGACCTGTTATGACTGTGGAAATAAGGGTCACTACTCCAATGAGTGCCCCAAGAAGAATGCCGCAGCCCCCAATGCAAATGCCCCAGCTCAGCAGCAGCGTCGTGTTCAGCCCAGAAGAAGGTTTGCCCCAGGGAACTCGCTCAACCGGAACGGCCGTCTTTTTCTCATGCATGCTGAAGAAGCCCAGGAAGCGCCAGATGTCGTGCTGGGTATGTTTTCTGTTAATTCGGTACTTGCTAGAGTGTTGTTTGATTCTGGTGCATCGCACTCATTTGTCACCGAAGAATTTGCATGCACTAGTAAGATTCAACCAACCAAACTGAAGCATGCTATGATTGTTCAAATACCCGGTTCAACCACCAAAGCTAGGCAAATTTGCAAAGCCGTCCCTATCCGAATCCATGGCATAGATTTTTATGCTAATCTGATAGTACTTGGAACCAAAGCTTTGGAAGTAGTACTAGGAATGGATTGGATGTCCAAACATAAAGGATTAATTGACTGTGCTAAGAAATCTATAACCATGACCAGTACAGCCGAAATTTCAGTCGAGCATGTATCTGAAACCTTACCTCGTCAATTCAAGTGCAACAAGAGTATATCCCAACCTACCATTGACCAAGTCAGGATAGTCTGTGAATACCCCGATGTATTTCCAGATGTTTTGCCTGGTATGCCCCCAGATCGTGATATCGAGTTTATCATTGAACTAATCCCTGGAACAGGACCCATAGCCTAGAGACCATATAGTATGAACCCGTCTGAACTAGCAGAACTGAAGAAGCACCTGGATGCCATGCTGGAAATTGGATTGATTCAACCAAGTGCGTCACCATGGAGATCACATGTCTTGTTCGTGGACAAGAAAGATGGAGGTAACCGTTTGTGTACGGATTATCAGAAGTTGAATGATGTCACTATCAAGAACAAATACCCGTTTCCCAAGATAGAAGATCTGTTTGACCAGTTGACTGGTGCCAAGGTGTTTTCTAAGATTGATCTTAGAACTGGCTATCATCAACTCAAGATTCGCGTAGAGGATATTCCAAAGACTGACTTTACCACCAGATATGGATTATACGAGTATACTGTCATGTCTTTTGGATTAACCAATGCCCCCACTTATTTCATGAATCTCATGAATAAGATTTTTATGGACTTCCTAGATAAGTTTGTCATTGTTTTCATCGATGACATTATGATTTATTCCAAATCAGAAGAATAACATGAGCTACACCTAAGGACCATTCTTGGAACCCTTAGAGAGCATCAGTTGTATGCCAAGTTTAGCAAATGTGAATTCTGGTTACAGGAGGTAGGATTCCTCGGACACATTGTATCAGCCGGAGGAATTGCCGTTGACCCTGCAAAGGTGAAAGATGTCGAAGATTGGCAAGCCCCAACCACTCAAACCCAAGTTATATCCTATCTATCCCGACACCTGAAACAACATGAGTAGAACTACCCAACCCATGACCTCGAGCTCGCAGTCGTAGTTCTAGCCCTGAAGACATGGAGGCATTACCTGATGGGAAACCGTTGTGAGATTTATTCGGATCACAAGAGCCTGAAGTATATATTCACTCAGAAGGAGCTGAATATGAGACAGAGAAGATGGATTGAGCTAATCAAGGATTACGACATGTACATTCACTATCACCCCGGTTAAGCCAACGTGGTAGCATATGCCCTTAGCAGATTGCCGTGCCGCTTGAACTCCATGATTTTGAAGGAGCAACCAAGCCTGCATAAAGAGATGGAGGATTTCCGAATGGAATTAATGAGTGAAGGATTTTTGGCTAGCATAGAACTTCAACCCACTTTGATCAGCCAGATCAAAGAGGCGTAGAAAGGGAATGCTAGTATCGACGAAATCAAGCGTCGTATCAGTACAGGCAAAGTACCCGGATTTACCGAAGACGAAGAAGGGGTTTTATGGTACAAAGGATGTCTTTGTGTACCAGCAGATTCAGAGTTAAAAGAAGTTATTCTGAAGGAAGCTCATGATACTCTTTATGTATGAGGATTTGAAGGAACAATTCTGGTGGCATAAGATGAAGAGAGAAATCGGAAGCTATATCGCCAAGTGTGATATATGTCAGAGAGTCAAGGCGGGACATCAAAGACCCACTGGATTGTTGCAACCTCTACAAATTCCGGAATGGAAATGGGATTCCGTTGGAATGGACTTTATCACCGGATTGCCTACTTCTAGTAGGGGAAATGACTCTATATGGGTCATAGTGGACAGATTGTCCAAAGTCGCCCATTTCTTACCAGTCAAGACAACATACCAGAGTTCAAAACTAGCGGAGTTATACATCGCTAGAATCGTCAGTTTGCACGGAGTCCCCAAGAACATCATATCGGATCGAGGAACTCAGTTTACCTCGAGATTCTAGAAGAAAGTCCAAGAAGGTTTAGGAACCCGACTAGATTTCAGCACAGCTTATCACCCTCAGACCGACGGAAAAACGGAGCGAGTAAATCAAATACTCGAAGATATGTTGAGAGCATGTGTGTTAGAGTATGGATCTAAATGGGAAGACTGTCTACCGTTTACAGAATTTTCATACAACAACAGTTATCAAGCTAGTTTGCAAATGGTCCCATTTGAATTCATGTATGGAAGGAAGTGCTGCACTCCTTTGAACTGGTCGGAAGTAGGAGAGAGTCAGATTTTCGGACCTGGCATCCTACGAGAAGCAGAAGAGAAAGTTCACAAGATTCGTGAGCACCTCAAGACCGCCCAGTTAAGATAGAAGAGTTACGCCGACAAGAGACGTCGAGACCTCGCCTTCAACATCGGAGAGTTTGTGTATCTAAAAGTGTCGCCATTGAAAGGAATGCAGCGTTTCCAACTGAAGGGAAAGTTAGCCCCCAGATATATCAGCCCCTTCAAGATTCTGAACCATCGAGGAGAAGTGTTGTATCAATTGGAACTGCCAGAAGAAATGTCAGCCGTGCATGGTGTGTTCCATATCTCATTACTTTGCAAGTGCCTCGAAGTTCCGGAGAAGATTGAAGTGTTCAAGAACATTGATCACCGGATCATAGAGATCAACGATGACCTGACCTATCCCAAAGTACCCATCCGTATTTTGGAAGAATCTTTCAGAACTACTAGAACCCGAAGCATCAAGTTTCTCAAGATTCAGTGGAGCAACCACACGGAAGAAGAAGCTACCTGGGAGCGCGAAGATCACATCAGGACGGAGTTTCCCGATCTCTTCAAATCCTAGGTAATCTTTTTTGTCCTTTTTAAATCTCGGGACGAAATTTTGTTTAAGGGGGGAAGGTTTGTAACATCCCGAAAATATTAAACATGGATCATCAAATGCTAATCATCAAAATTAGGGTGAACAAAAACTTTCCTATCTAAAAATATGAGAACATTCATATGTATGTGTATTTAAAATTAGGATTATTTTGAATTGCCATGGTTCTATGTTTATTTGCTGGTAAAATGATTCTTAGGTGAAATAAACATCATCTAAATCATTCCCAAACTTTTCCCAAAGACAAACAACTCAAAATGATCAATTGAAGTGAATGATCACTTTGGCAAAATTAACTCTTATGCCTACTATGGCTATTCCAAGCACTCAAAACTTAACAGAAACATTTGGGGATCTTTGCACCCCTTGTTAGTACTCATAATGAGGTACCAAGGCCCACTTTGTGATCTTCCAAAAACATTAAAATGCTAAGTTCAAATGATAGTTTAAAATTGAATCTATCTCATATGGGAAGATCCCACTATTTCAAAAACCACTCAAACAAGCTCAAATTTCAAAACCCAAGCACCCACAAAATCTCCAGCACATGCCTAGCATACCCACAAAAAATCTTTTCAAAATTGAAAAAGAAGTTTCTTGCGGCCATTTCATCAAACACTTGGCAGGCAAATTTAAACCAAATCAAATTCACTGTTTTTAATAGTGTTTTGGCCTAACTTGTCCCCTCTCTAGCTCACAGCAACCATTTAATAGATCATCTAGCCTAATTGGCAACCCCTAGCGTCACTGTAAGCTGGCCATTGTCATCAATGGTGAGCAAGCCGAGCACACCTCGCCGGCCAACTTGGTCGTCGACGCAGTACACCACCTCCCCCTGTCTTGCCATGTCTGGGAGCTAGCCAGCACTTCACCGCCACCCACTGTCCCCTCCCCGAGCCAATGAAAGTTGTGGACCACCGAGCATGCCCTGCGCCCAGTGCCACTGCGACATGCCGAGCACGCGCCAGAGCGCCGCACCCGGCACACGCGCACACGCCGCCCCTCGACCGCAACCCGTGCCCACCGCTTTGCCATGACCCAAGGAACACGCCAGACATCGCCGTTCGCCGCCCAATGCCTCACAGCCAACGCTCGCCATCGACGATGCCGCCTCTGCCGCTCAGAGCGCCAGCCTCGCCCGACCGTTTACCACCGCCCCTAAGCCCGCATTTAAGTTCTAGAGCATCGCCAGGAGACCGCGTGTCGATCGCCACCCTCAGCCATGCCGCTAGCAGCCCGTAGCCATGTCGCCACCGTCGCCTGCCCATCCCTCTCGGTCTCGCCATCAAGCCTATAAAAGGAAGCCACCTCTAGCCGTTTGAAGCACACCATTCCACTCCCCTCACCTCACTGATCGTTCCACCCACTAGCCGGAGCACGAGGAGCAGCAGCTCGCCGGAATTGCGTCGGAGCAGGCCGGCTCTGGAGGAGAAGGGGGGCGCTGATTGCGACCACCCTCGGAGCTGCCTCGACCGTCCCTGAGCTCGTCGTCGACCACTTGTTTGTTTTCCTGCCTCGCCGTCGTCGCTGGAGCCCTGGTATGCCCCCTATGCACCCCCACTGAGCCGCGAGGGTTCGAGCTTGCCGGTGACAGGTTCGTCGACGACGATGATCCCCAGCCGTTGATCTCCACTCTAATCCAATGACCCACACAGCCCCGTACCGCTTCGCGCGTTATGAGTCGCTGACTGGTAGACCCCCCTGTCAGCTGAGCCCCGCGCTGCCCAACCGTTTGAATTTATATTTTTTCCATTTATTTCAAACACAGTTCTATACAAAGATTCAAAAATCAACCCAGCTCGATTCAGTGAACCAAAATGCATGAAACTAATTTTGTTAGAAAGGTACTGAAATGCTTAATCCAAGCCCGTTGAATTGAAATCATTTGGATTTGTAGATCGCCCTTGGTAAAAATAACAAGGCAGAAGCTTTTACGCATTCAAACATTTTTCAAAATTTAACCATAATAGATTTGAGTTGTTTCCAACTCTCAAAAATGACATTTGATCATACCTTTCATAATATATAAAAACATTTGGGTTTACTTACAAAAATAATGTTCAAATAACAAAAGAATGCCACATAGGCATTTCTAGTCCCTTTATTTATTTAAAATAAAAAGGTTAAAACTTATTAAATTGTGACACCACTTTAAATCACATTCCCATGTACTGAAATATGTGGTGATGACATGTGTCAACATGATCCCATGTTTGAGTTGGAGAATATTAAATCTTAAGTAGTTTTTCAATGAGTAGAAATTACTTTTCTCAAATTAAAATAAATAAGACAAAAGCTTTAATCTGGTAATGTTAAGTGATGATGCTAGATCATCTATAGTGCACCTTTGTGTGATGATTGAAAATAGTTAAGTATTGTTTGGTGATTGTGTACCTCGTATTTATTTATAGATGCTAGTACCGACCAAAAATACAAGGAGGAAGGAGGATACTACGAGGAGGAAGCCGAGGAGAACTTCAACTACTTCTCTGCTCAAGGCAAGCCAATACTTAAAACCTTGCAAGCTAACACTTGCAACTATGAAACTTTAATAACCTATGCAATGCATTAAGCATACTTGGTTAGACACATTTGATGATACCCAATCCTAGTTTTACTTGCAAGATTTATACTTTATTTCTTTATCAAAGCTTTCTCTTAGAGTTTACATGGTGAATTTTAGAGACTAGAAAGATAATGGAAGGTTGCATAAAGAGCATTAAATTTGGCCTAAGTTAGATAATCTTGATGTCATCCTAAGTCATGCGATTGAACTTAACTAATCTCCAATTGTTTACCACCCCTCATTAGTACTTACACCCACTTGTAGATGCTAGTGCTACGCATAAAACTTGATCAACTTTAGATGGGAATACTTGGTGAAACTGGTTATGAAAACCTTAGAATGATGAGTCATTCTACTGAAATGTTTTGACATGTGTCCTCGAACACCATATGATTTGGATGATGAAAATGTTGAGCCATGAGCCTTAGCCCTTTATAAAACTGATGGTTGTCTGGATGCGATACTATTCCAATTTTACCGTACAACCACAATACCCGAAAATTGGGTAGGGTTTGACTGGAAATTTATATACCTTAGTATGGGTTCCCTCACGGCCAAGGTCTGAGCTGAGGCTACCTTGTGAAGATTGTCCACCTGTGCAGTACCCAAGATGACAGTTGGTCATGGTTGGGAGGCCAAACTCACAGGAGAGGTGCCTATACTAGGGCATGTAATGGAAAGGTTAGGATTGATTATCCGCATACTGAGTATGGTGAATTCGGGATTTATTCCTGACGTATGTATCGAATGTTGTGGTGAAAGTGTACAATCTCTGCAGAGTGTCAAACTATTCGAATACCCGCGTCCGCGGTTATGGACAGTTGGAGTGGCCATACTGTTCCCCCGTCAGATGTTTTCAAAATGACTTAAATGAATTGAGACTTTGACTTGACCATAACAGTGTTGTGATATGAAATTCAAGTTCCCACTTAGGTGTTATAAAATTTCAACTAGCTTTCTTTGCTTCTAAACTTAGTAGAGCTAAATCTGGCTTTTTGCAAAACAACCCTAGAGCTTAGTGTCCAACTACAAAAAACCCCTTAACTTGTTAGTATTAGTTTGTGAGTACTTAAAGAGTACTCATGGCTTTGTCCCTGGCTATTCCCGTGGCCAGACTATGAAGAGGAGTATCAAGATGATGGACCGCAGGAAGGTTACGACAACTAGGATCATCTCCCATCGTCAGCATTGCCTATGACCCTGAAGATGGAGCTTCGCCTACGCTATCTTTATTATTACGTTATTCCGCTGCTTGAGTTGTATTAATAACTGGATCATGAGATCCTTATTTGTATAAGACCTTATGTATGGTTTGTAATGGATGATGTATTGTGATATCCAAATCTGTTATGTCTCGCAAAAATGGTAATCCCGGGATTGCGATGTATGGCATAACAGGCATCTTGGATTAAAAATCTGGGTGTTGACACCACCCATCGTGTGTGAAGGACTTATCAGATAAAACTAGCCTTAAGTTACCTAGCTATCTCTTTTCCAATGGCGCGTCTCTTCTCTTCTCATCTCCGAAGCGTCGTAGAGGTTGTTTCACTGGTTTACATTTTGGATCGACATTCAAGCAGTGCTCGGCAAGTTCTCTAGGTACACCTTTCATGTCGGCAGGTTGCCAGGCAAAGATGTCCCAATTCTCACGGAGGAACTCGACGAGCGCGCATTCCTATTTAGGGTCCAGGTTTGTCCCAATGGCAGTGGTCTTGGAGGCATGGCCTACCACAAGTTCCACTGGCTTGGTTTCAATGGTGGCCTTGAATGCTGGTGTAGAGTCAGAAATCTACTTCTTAGACGCCGGCATCTCTGAGGCATCAACCTTTCTCTAGATCTCCTTGAATTATTCGCTGTAGAGGACAGCTTCCGCAAAGGCTGCTTCTCCAATCTCACAGTCCCTTGCCTTGGTAAAGCTTCCGGATATAGTGATGACACTGTTTGGTCCGGGTATCTTAAGCTTGTTGTAGACGAAGCATGGTTTGGCCATGAAGGTGTGGAAGATGTCGTGTCCGAATATGACATGGTACACGCTCTTGAAGGGGACTACCTCGAAGGTCATGCGTTATTGGTGGTAATTATTGACATCGCCAAAAGCGACCTGAAGTGTTATGCGCCCAAGGGACTGAGCCTCTAGACCAGGAACTAAGCCGTGGAAGATGGTGCTGGTCCGCCTTAGGTTTGCCTCCGTCAAGTTCATCTTGTGCAGTGTATCCAGGTACATGATGTTGATGCTGCTTCCACTATCCACCATACATTTGGTGAAATCATTTCCGTAAATCAGAGGGTTGCTGACCATGGCGTACTGGTTCTCCGTAGGGATGAGGTCTGGGTGATCCTTCCTGTCCCAAGTAATTGGAATCTCCGACCAGCACAGGAACTGGGGAACTAGGGGTAGAGTATCCATCAGTATCCTCATGGAGGTCTTCTGTTGCCGGACAGTGGGGGTGCCAAGGAAAGTGTGGAATACGGCCGCCTTATTCTCGAAGGGGTTCTTGCCCTTGCCATCGCTCTTGGCAGTGTGCTCGGGGTTAAAATCCTCATCCATATCACTTGAATCCTTGGAATCCTCTTCCTTCTTATTCCCCTTGCCCTTTCCTCACGGTCTGTTCTTTCGACTTTGTTGTAGCCGGACTCTGGGTCCTCCTTGAGATCGTTGACGAACTTGCAATGGCGATTGGTGTGAGTGGCTTTGCCGTTGGCATCAAGCTGTACGAGGCACAACATATCAAAGTACTCCTCGTAGGTTTTGGGAATGCGGAGCACTGCCGAGGTAGTTTCACTACCTCGCTGCTGCCCATGACCAGCTGTAAGATCCCACCTTTATAAAGGTAAAGATCCCTGTGATTGCAATGCTAGTACCTGGATCAAATGCTAGCATCCACAGTTTAAGATGAAGTACACAGAAACAAAGGTCATTATTACATCGTCATTCCAGAGATAACATAGTCTTTTACAACTCCATAGCCATAGGCTAGTACAAGAGTTTAACTTAACAATATAAAAATAGAAGTCTTCATCTTAATGTGCCATAGGCAAGCATGTTGAGTGTAGACTCAAACCCCTAATCATCATTAGAGTAACCTGCAACATCACAAGTTACAACCACAGCGAGTCAATACATTAGAATAGTATTGGCAAGTGATACCTTAGTAGAATATTAGCATCTAGTTACTACATGAATTTGGCTAAGTGTAGCTTAGGCTTGCTTTGCTCAAAATAGGTTTTACCTATCAGTTGAAAACACTAAGTTTTTGTTTGGCAAAAACCTTCCCAAGGAACCACCAATAGAAATTGGTGAACCTTCACCCTTGTTCAACCACAAGTTTTAACTTTAGAAAATTGGGATGAGGAGATTCTTGATAGCTTCCATGTCTTGATGCTCAAGTTGTCCATTACCGGGGACACGGCTAAGTACTTAGTTTCTTCCTTCTGCAGAGGTGGTGCACTTCCCCACAAGACTTGGTTTCACCAAGACAGGACCTTTCAGAAGCCTTCCCTTAGACCAAAATGGACGCCCTCCAGACCTATCAATCCCCTACCACCAACTGTCCATTTGGCTAAGTTATTGCAACCTATATGATCCAGGCAGAGCCCATAATGCCATGTGGCTTCACTAGAAGCTTCTTAACATTTGGCATCTCAAATCCCTTTGTTCCTGAGTGGCATTCCACAAGTGATATACACAAGGTAAACCATAGAAATGGGCCTTGTGTAACCACTCAACACAAACCATTCTTTCCATTCCACCCAGGTGTTTCATTTACTTAGTTGTTTTATTAAGTAAAACTTAAGTCAAATACTCAGAAGTATTTCCATAGCATGTATATATACCACCCTTGGTTGCTACTATCTAGGCTAAGCATGGCAATAGCAAGTATCTTAACTTAGAGAAACTTCTAACATTTCTACAACTACTAGGATTTCCCAAGCATAACATACAGATACATAGCAAAAATATTCATGCAAGCCCTATACAAAATATTTCTAATGCATGGTCAAAATATTGGGACAAAAATATGAAGCACCACTTGCCTTGGTAGTTGGGGGAGTAGAAACAATCTTCACAACCACAATCACTATTAGCACCAAAATCTACACATAAAATGATAGCACCAAATTCACACATCAAAATAAACAAGAAAAAATATATGAATGCATGCAAATGCCATGTGATGATTTTTCTAAATAAAACAAGACAAGCGAAACAGTACTGAATCATAAAAAAACAATTATACTAAATAAAATTAATTTGGCCCTTAGAACATTTTCCATACAATTTTTATATACAAAATAAGCTTATAAATGTCTCTGCAAAACAATCCATTTTACAGATGCAATTTATTAAACAAAGTGCATAATTGGATAGAATTCTTTCTCCTGATTCCAATGATATAAAATTTAAAAAAATTGAACGTGTGGATCAAAAGTTATGAATTTTGCAAGTTTGAACAACTAATAGATCAAATTTCAGATTTTAAATCAAAACACAGGCCACGCGACGCTGTCTGATTGGTCGATACCGTTTCACACAGATCACGCTTGCGGGCCGTTGGATCTAACTAGTTACGCACGGCTCAGATCTACCCGTACCGCTTCAAATAAAATCTAGCTGTGGCCTTTGGATCTGGATCCAATGGATCAGATCTATCTGACCAGAAACTAGCGGCGCAAATGGTTCCCGCGGCGACGACGGTTCTGGCGGTGACACGCCGGCGAGGTCAGAGGGGCAGGGGGTCGGGCTAGTGCTCACCGAGATCGTGAGAGCATGGAGATGCTCAACGTGCAGACGGACAGGGTCGGGGCGCTCGGACACAGTAGCAGGAGCTTGTCGGAGTTCGTCTGAGCGTCGGGTGCTCACTGTCGGAGTCGAAGACGACGTCCTGGGGTGCAAGGATTCAAACGAAAAACGTTAACGGATGCGCGAGGCACTGGCGGACACGATTGCGTGAACCAGAGGCAGAGGGGAACACGGGGCTCACCGGAATGGCTTGTCGGAGTTGAGTCAAGCTTCGGTCTTTTCCAGTTGTTGACGAGGGCGACAACCTAGGGCGATTCAGGATGAAATGAAAGCGTGAGAAGGTGCGCACGATGAATCCGAAGCAGCTCCCATGAACCAGAAGGCAAGGCACGCTCGGAACTCACTGTGATGGCTCACCGGAGTTCCTCGGTACTGCGGCGATGTTGTGTGAAATTTGGGGAGCCTGGCGGCGCTCTGGTGGTGCTGTGTGAGGGGAAAGGAGCGGGGTGGGGAGGGGGTTTTGTAGCCGGAGCTGGGGCGAGGATCACGCACGGAAACGCCGGTAATTACTCGGGTTTAAGGCGTGGCAGTGATGGCAGAGGAAACAGTCGGCGACGTGGTCGTGGGCGTGATTTGGCGAGGGTCCACCAGTCAGCGACTGTTTGGGTAGCGCGGGCGCAGTGAGAAAAACAGGGAGAGAGGGAAAACCCGGGTGGGCTGGCTAGTGGGTTGCTTCTGCTATTGGGCTCAAATGCTGGCGCCAGCCTTTTTCCATTTCTTTTATCTTTTTCTTTTTCTATTTGATTTTCTAGGAATCCTTTTCAAATGAATTTAAAGTGGTTTGAATTCAAACAACTCCTGGATTTTTGTAAGGTGAAATAAATACATATTTGGCTATAGAACAATGTTGTACACTTGGAAATACATTGGCACATTGGAATTTAAAAATAAACAATGCCTTTATCAATTGTTTAATAAAGACCTGTGAGTGGTTTTAAATTCATACTTTGTTTTGAAAAATTTTGTCCAAGCTTTAGAAAATATCAATCAACTCCAAGTTCAAATCTTTCTGGTTTAAAATAAATAATCTCATCCTAGAGAGTAGCAGTGGGCCATTTGCTTGCTTACATAAAATAATAAACATTCAAATGCTTCTGTATTTGAAATCTCATTTGAAAATGATCCTAAAATGATCATGAATGCATGAATGATATGCAAGATTTGAAATCATGATTTTTGGGATGTTACACCAGCCCCCCATCCTCGGCCATGCTGTCCGCCATCACCTCGTTTTGCAAAAGTAATAGCGACCATGTCGGAGGTTTGCTTTTCTGCAGTAATTCTTCATATCCATACAGCGGGAGAGGTAGGCGCGAGATGTCTCGTCTTTGTCCTACGCAGTAATTCTTCATATAGTACAGGGACGTTTGTATGTACCCTCGAAGTTCTTGGTGAATGCTTCTTGCATGTTGTGACACCCCCGGGATCAGGGCTAAACAAATCCCAGACCTCCATCTGACATAAGCTTAACCTTGAGCTCCAGAATATCTAGTGAAGAATCGGTAACACAGTAGTGACCCTATGACACAAAAATTATTACAGCAAGCTCATAACTGAGCAAAGAACCAAATTATTACAAGCAGAGGTCACTGACCACAAACATCAAACAACGGAAGGCAACTTATGCTATTAAGTATAGCAAACTTAACAAATGGCCTAAGAGGCCTGAAGCATAACGATGACGTCCCAGCCCATAGATTCCAGGCTGCCGGCCGAGAACCCCAAGCTACTCGTCGGTGTAGATTTAGTACGGAACTCATCTTCAAGGGAACACTTACTCTGCCAAAAGTATCAACAAAGCAAGGGTGAGTACAGGGTGTACTCTGTAAGACTTATGGCTGGTGGAGTTGTTTTGCATAAAGCCACTTTTGTTTATAAAACAAGAGGGAGAAGAAGCTCGTCTAATCAGAGTATTTTAAAAGGGAATAAGAGAGCGACATCTCTGAAATATTGTCATCATATTTTGATATCCACCAAATCATCATCAACTTCTGAACTAGGATCACCCCCTCGTACCCATGAGGAAGCATCCTTAAGCACACGTTGATCTACCAAGTTTTATGATTAGGTTATAGTTCTCTATGATCTTAGAATCTGGTCACCAAGCGTTCATAACCGTGAACACGGATTTTTTAAAAGATTTAACCCTGCAGGGGTGTACAACTTTACCCACACACACCAACGGACTCTTAATGCCAACGTTTTAGCCCTCTTCCTTGGAAGGCCGGCAGAGGGTGGTTGGCCACGACCTTTACCTTGCTTTCGCCGAGACCATGAGTCATGCAATAAGGATGGTTCCGCCGTAACGGGTCAAATCCCGAAGCCGGTCCTTAAAGATGTGAGGCGAGGTTGGTTTACCAGGGGTGCTATCAACCCCAAGCAACCCGGTCCACGCTTCCCTACCTGTTATGAATGCACCTTCACCCGGCAAATCTTTCAAAAGGTTTTCTATGCATATGTCGAATGGAACGCCGAACTATGTGACTCATGGAATCTACTAGGAAAGTTAATCAGGCAAGGGGTTCCCATGCCCTGTGTAGCTGTACGCTCATCTTGGTTCCAAAGGCAAGAACTCGGGTCCTAGTGGTGGCAAGCATGGGACTAGAAAAACCACATCCCACCGTGGCCTCCCATACAAGCCTTAGCATGTTTAATCTCATATCACTGATCTCATCTCATCACATTCTCCTGTCATACTAGATTCTCTGCATCTAATACATCATCTGGATGGACCAACACTGACAGCTATGCATGGCTAAGCAGGACACAAATATAAGCTCTAGCAGTGCACACAAGCCAAACCTAGTTATGCTAGGAGCATTGGACCAGGTAATATAAGCTCAAAGGGAATAATGCAACAGATAGGACACTCTATCTATCAATAAAAGAGCACAGTAGAATCTTATGCATCATGGTAAGAATTGAAATGCTTTCGAAATCATAGGATTATATCATGGTAGGGCTATGCTTGCCTTTGCCCGTTGATAACCGATAAGAAGATCTTCGGAGGCCTTGTACTTGACTTGGTTATAGTTGTCCAAGTATTGTTCTTTGATCTTCGACGATGTTGATCTCATTCTTTTATCTCGATCTCGGTATCGTATTCTACTGAAGAAGAACCAAACACCAGAAAAAGAGAGAAATAATCAACACATGGCATCGATGCAATGCTCAAGCAAGTATGATGATATGACAAGTTGAATTGTATTTAAAAGTAACCCTAAGACATGCTTGACAATTTAATCGGGGTTCCGAGGGGTGAAAACCCTAACTCAGGGAAACTCCAGATGTATATGAGAGGGGTTGTTTATTCTTATAATTAAACTTGTCATTTAAATTGCTTAACAATGCATGATTATAGCTCTATTAGATAGTTCTCATTTTTCTGAATGTTTTGATATATTATTTGTATTTTTCTGATAAACATATAATTAGTTATTGATTTTATAAGATTAAATCAATTTCTGAAATTATTTGACCCATTTTCTGGATTTATTAAATCAACACTGAAACTTTTTACACCAGGGCTTCTGCTAGCCAGTGAGGCTGATGTGTGGGGCAAAAGCCACATCGGCAGCCACGCACACGAAGTGGGGTTAGGGGCTAGTTTGACCTGGCTGACCCCATGCGGCTGACGTCAGCGCGACGTCACACCGGCGCTGAGCCATGGATCAGCGACGGGGAGGGCGATTGGCGGTGAACTGGGAAGCGCCGATAGGCGGGCTGGACACAGCACGATGCGACAAACCTTATAGAGGTGGCGCCACCTAGAGATGGTCGCCGGAGAAGCGGCTACGATGGTGCCTGATGGTGGCGAGCGGAAGAACACGATGGTAGCTCATTACAGGAAGAAAACGAGAGATGGGAGGGTACTGGCGGGTTCCTAGACTCACCGTGATGCTCTTGGAGGGCTTGGGGAACTCAGAGGAGGCCAGAATAACCCGTGGCGATGGCGGCCGGAGACAGGGAAGGAGGTGCCGGTTGGAGCGAAGGAGACAACTTCCGCTAGAGCTGGATGGGTCAATCGAACAAGTCGACCATGGCGGCATGCCTGTGAGCTCGTAACGACGAGGGGAGGCGAGAAACGACGGCGAGCCGGAGCTCCCGTGAGCTAGGGTTCGGCCGGAGATAGAAATTGGGGATAGGGAGAGGATAAGGCTCGTCTAGCGGCGGCGGGTGGTCTTATAGGCGTCGACAATGTCGGTAGCGAGCATCTTGGCGGGGCAGGCATCTCGGCGAGGTGGGGACAGCGTCGGCATTGCAACGCAGCAGCTTCCATCGCTGGCATCCTTCTGGCAAGAGGAGGAAGAAGAAAGAAAAGAAACGAAGGGGTACGGGACGGCTATGGGTTGCGGTTGGGCCAAGGTGGGCCGCAGGAAAGGGAGAGAGGAGAGAGAGGCTGCTGGGCTGCTCGGCCTGAGGCAGCTGGCTCCATTTTTCTTAGCAAAACTCTTTTTCCTTTCCTAATATATGTTTCTCTTTTGTATTTCCAATTTGAAATATGTTTTGGAATAATTCAAAAATACCAGGGACTTTTATAAAATGTATAAAATACTGCAGGGAGCCCTTTAGTCAATTTGGGCTCTATTACTTTTGTAGTTTTTCAAAATATTCAAAACCCATTTGAATGGATTTTCAAATAGGGCGGGGGAAGATTAGGGTTTGCATTTTATTTTCTTGGTTGCATTTTTAGAGGATGATTCTCATGATGCACAAACAAACCCTAATACAAGATTAACTAAAACTGGGGTGTTACACATGTCCAACCAGTTGCAGATGGATTTCTCCGGCAAGTCATCGATCCATTATCGGGTCGTGCCCGCCAGCATCAAAGGGAGGTACTTGACGGCAATGTTGGGGTTACCCCCGGCAATTTCCACCATGTTGCCGTAATCCTGCAACCATGTAGCTGGCTTGGCGGTACCGTCATAGGGCTTGATGGTCTTATCAATCCGTAAACCTTTGGGATAAGTTGCGAACTGTATCACAGGTCCAAAGCAACGCGGTCCGAGGTATGGTCCTTCCCGGGCCTCATGGATCTTGTTCGGACGTGAACGTGCGTCGTATGGCTCTGGGCTTCTTTTCTTCTTCTTGCCATCAGGGGATGGGCTGCGTGAACGACGTGGGCCTCCTCCGCCATGGTGTCTGCTAGGGGGTGACAGAGGCGGAGGTGGCGTTGGGTTAGCCTTCTTGTTGTTACCCTCCTGTGACGCCTCATGCTTGTCGCAATTGTTTGTTGAATGCGGAGGGTCATGGCGCGACCTGCTCTTGTGTTCTTGGTTGCTCTCCCCATCATGACGGGTCTACTCTGTGTTGTCGCGGATGACGATGCCTCGTTGCCTTGGCGGAGGCATATCCGTGCGTGAGCCTTGGGGTCTTCTCGATATCGGGGGGATCAGGGCGGTGGAGATGGGCGACGAGGGTGAGCCTTGCCTCCATGGTAGGAGGATATGGGTATAGCATCCTTCCTGTTGCACGCATCCCTCCGTCTCTGTTATGATGAACCCTGCTGGGATCCGACATCCTGACGAGATCGATCACTCGGCGGCTTATGCTGACTAGACTGGCAAAACGCTGGGTCAGACTCAAGCCTTTGAGAGTTGGCCTTTTCCTGCTGTTTCACTGCCTTGGCCACCAGGTCAAAGGCCTGCTCCACAGCCGCGGGTGATCTATCCTGCTCCAGAAGAGTCTTGGAGATGGCGAGGTTGAGAAGAGGAGTGGGGATCACCTGCCTGCCTTCGCTGTCAATGTGTGGCTTTGCTTGTGGCAGCTTCGAGGGGGCCCATCCTAGGTTTCTTCTTACACCAGGATCATTGATGATTCGAGCTGGAGCTTTCTTAGCCTTCTGCTGCTGGAGCAGAGTTTTGTACTCGGCCTCCATGGCTCTAGCTTTCTCTATTGACGTCTGCGCGTTGGCAAGATCTCGATCCAGCTTGGCGCCTTGCTCCGCGATGGCCTGCGCTTCCTCCAGCAGTTGCTGGCGCTTCTTGTCAAGCTGGACTACAATCTGAATATGGGCTACAGTCATGGGCTCGACGAGTAGGTTGCCGTACATTACTCTATCAGCTGGAGTAATTTGGGCAGCAGAAGACGTAGATGCCGAGGGCGGTGGGTTTGTGGTGTTGTCGTTACTCGGACCGATGTTGAGTTCCTGTGGCTGCTGCACTGGGTTAGGCGGAGGAGGCATGAACTTTGCACAATCCTTGTCGGCAGTAACAGGTGGTCCCTTCCCCTTGTCCAACACATTGGGCGGAGCTTGTCTGGGTTGGTCGTCTTCCATCATGGTCCCAATGGCGACGAACACCTCTCGGGATGTGACGGCCTTGTAGGCGTGCTCGTCGCTTTGGAAATCCTCCTCCATCTCCTACATAGAAGAGTCTAGCTCCTCTGGGCTGAAGTCTATCTCCTCCAAGTCAGCGCTGATGTCGTTGTAGAGCGTGTCAAGCACAGAGTCGGAGGGTGCTGGGGCTTCCTAGACGATGGGATATGGCGGTGCGACGGCAACAATGATGACTAGGGGTGATGGTGCCACTGCAGTGACGGCGATCGGGGGCGGTGGCGGTGGCGCAGCGATGATGACCGGAGGCGGTGGTGGCAGCGGCTAAGGAGAAAGTGCACCTTCTATGAGCGCAAGCGCTGTCTGGGCTGCCTCCTCAGCCTCCATGTAGTTGTTGATAGTTCTCACCATGCCTTCGAAAGTGAGGCATCCTAAAGCCTGCTGCCGCTTTAGCGAATGTCGGAGAAGTGTTCCATGGTCCAGTCCTTCCACAAAGTGATACATGGCATCATCATTGGGGTAGTGCATCAGGTCGGCCCGTATATGGAGCCACCTGGCCAGGTAATCGCGGGGGTTTTCTCCCTCCCTCTAAATTCAATGCGCTAGATCAAAGATAGTAACCACGTCGATGAACTTGGATCTCTGCTGTCTAGACGCACGAGCGAAGCCAGCGAATTTGCAGCGATCTTCCACCATTATATCCTGCACATGGGCGGTTTGGGTCAGCCTTGAATTTTTCCGATCTTTGCGGACAAACTCTGAAGAGAGATCTGACATCGATCCTTCCATGAACGTATCCTGCCCATAGGCGGTTTGTGCGGGTCTTGACGCTCCTCCGACTTCCAGGGAACTAGTGCCTAAGTCGGTTTCGGTGATGAAGAGGTGGATGTATCCGATGGGGACGATCGAGCATCACGTCGGGTTCTTCTTCACCGTGTCAACAACCGGATTTTTCAATCCTAGATGCCTGTTATGCCATAAATCGCAATCCCAGGATTACCATTTTTGCGAGACATAACAGAATTGGATACCATAGTACATCATCCATCACAAACGATACATAAGTTCTTACACAAATAGGGATCTCATGATCCAGTTCTTAATACAACATCAAGCAGCGGAATACGTAATAATAGTGATAGCATAGGCGAAGCTCCATCTTCGGGGTCACAGGCAATGCTGACGATGGGAGATGATCCTAGTTGTCGTAACCTTCCTGGAGTCCATCCTCCAGGTACTCCTCTTCATAGTATGGCCATGGGAATAGCCAGGGACAAAGCCATGAGTACTCTTTAAGTACTCGCAAACTAATACTAACAGGTAAAAGGGGTTTTTGGATAATAGGACACTAGGCTCTAGGGTTGTTTTGCAAAAGCCAGATTTATCTCTACTAAGTTTACTAGTTGGAAGTTGATGGCAGACTAAGTGGGAACTTGTAATTCAGATCACAACACTGTTGTGGTCCAGTCAAAGTCTCAATTCATTTCACAAGTCATTTTGAAAAGTCTGACGGGGGAATAGTATGGCCACTCCAACTGTCCATAACCACGGACGCGGCTATTCGAATAGTTTGACACTCTGCAGAGATTGTACACTTTCACCACAACATTCGATACATCCGTCAGGAACAAATCCTGAATTCACCATACTTAGTATGCAGATAATCAATCCTAACCTTTCAATTACATGCCCTAGTATAAGTACCTCTCCTGTGAGTTTGGCCTCCCAACCATGACCAACTGTCATCTTGGGTACTACACAGGTGGACAATCTTCACAAGGTAGCCTCAGCTCATACCTTGGCCGTGAGGGAGCTAATACTAAGGTATATAAGTTTCCAGTCAAGCCCTACCCAATATTCGGGTATTGTGGTTGTACGATAAAATTGGAATGGTATCGCATCCAGACAACCATCAGTTTTAAAAAGGGCTAAGGCTCATGCCTCAACATTTTCATCACCAAAATCATCAGGTGTTCGGAAACACATGTCCAAAACATTTCAATAGAATGATCCATCATTCCAAGGTTTTCATAACCATTTTTCCACCAAGTACTCCCATCTAAAGTTGATCAAGTTTTATGCTTAGCACTAGCATCTACAGGTGTGGGTAAGCACTAATGAGGGGTGGTAAACTAGTGGAGTTTCAACTAAGTTTAATCTCATGCCTTAAGATGACATCAAGATTATCTAGCTTAGGCCAAATTTTATGCTCTTTATGCAACCTTCATATATCCTTCTAGTATCTACCATTTATTCCAGTAAACTCTAATTAAGAGCTTTGATAAAGAAATAAAGTATAAAGCTTGCAAGTAAAAACTAGGATTGGTCTGTCAAGTGGGTATGATCACATATGCTTAAGGCATATAGTATTCATAGTAACAAGTAGGGGTTTGTTGCATCAGTAGGGTATCTTGCAAGTGTTAGCTTTCATTGGTATAGTATCAGCTTGCATCAATATCAGTATAAGCTTGCCTTGTGCAGAGCAGTGGTTGAAGTTCTCCTCGGCTTCTTCTTCGTAGAATCCTCCTTCCTCCTCGTATCCTTGGTCGGTACTAGCGTCTATAAATAAATATGAGGTACACAATCACCAAGCAATACTTAACTACTTGCAATCATCACACACAAGGGTCCTATAGATGATCTAGCATCATCTTCTAACATTACAAGATTAAAGCTTGGTTTAATTCCTTTTTATTTCTAGAAAAGTAATTTCTACTCATTGAAAAACTACTTAAGATTTAATATTCTCCAAACCAAACATGGGATCATGTTGACACATGTCATCACCACATATTGTAGTCCAAGGGAATGTGATTTAAAGTGGTGTCACAATTTAATAAGGTTTTAACCTTTTATTTTAATTAATTAATGTGTCTAGAAATGCTTATGTAGCATTCTTTTATTACTTGAACATTATTTCTGCAATTAAACCTATATATTTTTATATATTCTGAAAGGTATGGTAGATGTGATTTTTGAGAGTTGGAATCAACTCAAAAGCTATTATGGTTTAAATTTGAAAAATGTTTGAATGCCGAAAAGCTTCTGCCTTGTTATTTTTACCATGGGTGTTCTATAGATCCAAATGACTTGAATCCAACGGGCTTGGATTCAGCATTCCCAGACCTTTCTAACAAAATTGGTTTCATTCAATTTGATGCACTGAATCGATCTGGGTTGATTTTTGAAGTTGAGTACAGAAGTGAGTTTGAAATAAAATAGAAAAGGTTTAATTTGAATAACTGGGCTGCGCGGGAAAAGTTAACGGGCTGGCCTGCTAAGCGCAGTGCTCCCGCAGGCTGCTTAAGTGGGTGTCCCCACTCATCAGTGAGACATGGAGGGGAAAAGCGGTACGGGGCAACGTGGGTCGTTCGATCTGATTCTAATCCAAGGGCTGGGAGTCATCGTCGACGCGAGGCAACGCCGGCGAGAAAGAAACCTAGCGAGGCCAGTGAGGGGTGCTGGGGGCTCACCGGGGTGCAGGCGAGGGCCGGCGAGGCAGGCGAACGACAAAGTCGACGACGGCGAACTCAGGGGACGGTGCGGTGTTCCCTGGCGATGCTCAACGATATGGTTTTGAGGCGTGGGGCGGTGTGGCTTGGTCTGGAACATGCGACGCTCTGCGCGACAGAGGTGGCGTCTTGGACGGCGAGCGGTGACTGTGCGTCACGGGGCGGCGAACGAGGATGTCTGGTGGTCTCCTGGGTCGGTGGGGATTGTATATGCACGCGGCGAGGGCGGCGCGTGGTCTGTGGGCTTTGGTCGAGGGTGGCGCTCTGGCGCACGCTCGGCATGGTCACTGGCGAGGTTGGCATAGTTCGTGCGTGTGGTCCAGGGCTTGGCAACACTCGCGGCTGGGACAGGGGGTGGCGGTGGACAGTGGGCTGCCTCCCAGACATGCTGGCTAGGCTTGCTTCTCATCCTAGCTTGCTGTCGACATGGGGGTGACAAGGTTGGCTTCGGCTGTTCACCATTGATGGTAATGCCAAGCTCACAATGGTGCTAGTGTTTAGTTAATCTTGCTAGATGATCTACTGAGCTGGTTGTGAGCTAGAGAGGGAACAAGTTAGGCTTCAATCACTGCTCACTATAGTGTTTAGGATTTTGTATGATTTGTGTCTGCAACCTGTTTGATGAAATGGCCGCATGAAATCAAGTTTTGAATTTTGAAAAGATTTTTGCTGGGTTTGCTAGATTGGTGCCGGTGAGTCTGCAGAGGCTTGGTTTTTGAAAGTTGAGCTTGTTTGAGTGGTTTTTGAAAAAGTGGGATCTTCCCATATGATAAAGATTCAATTTTGAATTGTCATTTAAACTATGCATTTGAAAGTTTCTGGATGATCACAAAGTGGGCCTTGATACCTTGTTATGAGTACATTCAAGGGGTGCAAAGATCCAGAAAAGTTTCCATTAGGTTCTGAAAGTTTGAGACAACCAAAGTAGGCATGGGAGTTAAATTGGTCAAAATGACCATTCCTTTATTTTATTGGTTTTGATTTATTTGTCCTTAGGAAAAGTTTGGGAAATGTTTAGATGATGTTTATTTCACCTAAGAAACATTTTACAAGCAAGGAAACATACAAACAAGGTGGTTCAAAAGAATTTCAAATTAAATGCATACACATATGCATGCTTTCATAATTTTAATTAGAAAAGTTTTTGTTAACCCTAATTTTGATGATTAGAGTTTGATAATTTAAGTTTAGTATTTTTGGGATGTTACAAACCTTCCCCCCTTAAACAAAATCTCGTCCCGAGATTTGAAAAAGGACGAAAAGATTACCTAGGATTTGAAGAGATCAGGAAACTCCGTCCTGATGTGATCTTCGCATTCCTAGGTGGCTTCCTCTTCTGTGTGGTTGCTCCACTGAATCTTGAGAAACCTGATGCTTCGGGTTCGGGTATTTCGAAAAGCTTCTTCCAAAATACGGATGGGTACTTTGGGATAGGTCAGGTCATCATTGATCTCTATGGTCCGATGATCGATATTCATGAATACTTCGGTCTTCTCGGGGACTTCGAGACACTTGCGAAGTAACTAGATATGGAACACATTGTGAACGGCTGACATCTCTTCAGGTAGTTCCAATTGATACGATACTTCTCCTCGACGATTCAGAATCTTGAAAGGTCTTATATATCTGGGGTCTAACTTTCCTTTGAGTTGGAAACGCTGCATTCCCTTCAATGGCCACACTTTCAGATAAACAAAATCTCCTATATTGAAGGCGAGGTCTCTACGTCTCTTGTCGGCGTAACTCTTTTGTTGGGATTGAGCGGTCTTGAGGTGCTCACAAATCTTGTGAACCTTCTCTTCTGCTTCCCGTAGGATATCGGGTCCAAAAATCTGACTCTCTCCTACTTCCGACCAGTTCAAAGGGGTGCGACACTTCCTTCCGTACATGAATTCAAATGGGGCCATTTGCAAACTGGCTTGATAACTATTGTTGTATGAAAATTCTGCAAACGGCAGACAGTCTTCCCACTTGGATCCATATTATAACACGCATGCTCTCAGCATATCTTCGAGTATTTGATTTACTCGCTCTGTTTGTCCATCGGTCTGAGGGTGATATGCGGTGCTGAAATATAGACGGGTTCCTAAACCTTCTTGGACTTTCTTCCAGAATCTCGAGGTAAACTGAGTTCCTCGATCGGATACTATATTCTTGGGGACTCCATGCAAACTAACGATTCTAGCGATGTACAACTCTGCTAGCTTCGAACTCTGATATGTGGTCTTGACGGGCAAGAAATGGGCGACTTTGGACAATCTGTCCACTATGACCCAGACAGAGTCATTTCCCCTACTAGAAGTAGGTAGTCTAGTGATAAAGTCCATTCCTACAGAATCCCATTTCCATTCCGGAATCTGCAAGGGTTGCAACAATCCAGCAGGTCTTTGATGTCCGGCCTTGACTCGCTAACAAATATCACACTTGGCGCTATAGCTTCCGATTTCTCTCTTCATGTTATGCCACCAAAATTGCTCTTTCAAGTCTTGATACATCTTAGTTCCTCCGGGATGGATAGAATAAAGAGTATCATGAGCCTCCTTCAAGATAACTTCTTTCAACTCAAAATCTGATGGTACACAAAGGCGTCCTTTGTACCACAAAACTCCTTCTTCGTCCTCGGTGAATCCAGGTACTTTGCCTGTACCGATACGACGCTTGATTCCGTCAATACTGGCATTTCCCTTCTGCGCCTCTTTAATCTGACTGATCAAAGTGGGCTGGATTTCTATGCTAGCCAAAAATCCTTCACTTACTACTTCCATTCGAAAAGCTTCCATCTCTTTGTGCAAGCTTGGTTGCTCCTTCAAGATCATGGAGTTCAAGCGTCACGACAATCTGCTAAGGGCATCGGCTACTACGTTGGCTTTACCTGGGTGATAGTGAATGTCCAGATCGTAATCCTTGATTAGCTCAATCCATCTTCTCTGCCTCATATGCAGCTCCTTCTGAGTGAATATTTACTTTAGGCTCTTGTGATCCGAATAAATTTCACAACGGTTTCCCATCAGGTAATGTCTCCAGGTTTTCAGGGCTAGAACTACGGCTGCGAGTTCGAGGTCATGGGTGGGGTAGTTTTGCTCATGTTGCTTCAGTTGTCGAGATAGATAAGATATAACTTTGCCTTCTTGCATTAGCACACATCCGAGACCAATCTTGGATGCATCACAATACACATCGAAGGGCTTCGTGATATCTGGCATGATCAAGATTGGGGCTGAAATCAATCTCCTCTTGAGTTCTTGAAAACTCGCTTCACATTTGTCGGTCCATTCAAACTTCTTGTCCTTATTCAGCAATTGGGTCATGGGTCTGGCGATACTAGAGAATGCTTCAACGAATTTGCGGTAATATCCCGCTAATCCGAGAAATGCACGAACTTGGGTTTGAGTGGTTGGGGCTTGCCAATCTTCTACATCTTTCACTTTGGCAGGGTCAACGGCAATTCCTCCGGCTGATACAATGTGACCGAGGAATCCTACCTCCTGTAACCAGAATTCACATTTGCTAAACTTTGCATACAACTGATGCTCTCTAAGGGTCCCAAGAATGGTCCTTAGGTGTAGCTCATGTTCTTCTTCTGATTTGGAATAAATCAGAATGCCGTCGATGAAAACAACGAAAAACTTATCCAGGAGTCCATAAAAATCTTATTCATGAGGTTCATGAAATAAGAGGGGGCATTGGTTAATCCAAAAGACATGACTGTATACTCATACAATCCATATATAGTGGTAAAGGCAGTCTTTGGAATATCCTCTGCACGAATTTTGAGTTGATGATAGCCATTTCTAAGATCAATCTTAGAAAATACTTTGGCACCGGTCAACTGATCAAACAAATCTTCTATCTTGGGCAAGGGGTACTTGTTCTTGATGGTGACATCATTCAACTTCCGATAATCTGTACAAAAATGGTTACCTCCATCCTTCTTGTCCACAAATAAGACAGGTGATCTCCATGGTGACGCACTTGGTTGAATCAATCCAATTTCTAGCATGGAATCCAGTTGCTTCTTCAATTCTGCTAGCTCTGACGGGTTCATACTATAGGGTCTCTGGGCTATGGGTCCGGTTCCGAGGATTAGTTCGATGATAAACTCGATATCCCGATCTAGGGGCATACCGGGCAAAACATCTGGAAATACATTGGGGTATTCACAGACTATCCGGACTTGGTCAATGGTAGGTTGGGCTATACTCTTGTTACACTTGAATTGGCGAGGTAAGGTTTCAGATATATGCTCGATTGATATTCCGGCGGTACTGGTCATAGTTATGGCTTTCTTGGCACAGTCAATTAATCCTTTATGTTTGGACATCCAATCCATTCCTAGTACTACTTCCAATCCTTTAGTTCCAAGTACTATCAGATTTGCATAAAAATCTATGCCATGGATTCGGATAGGGACGGCTTTGCAAATTTGCCTAGCCTTGGTGGTTGATCCGGGAATTTGAAGAATCATGACATGCTTCAGTTTGGTTGGTTGAATTTTACTAGTGCATGCAAATTCTTCGGTGACAAATGAATGCGATGCACCAGAATCAAACAACACTCTTGCAAGTACTGAATTAACAGAAAACATACCCAGCACGACGTCTGGGGCTTCCTGAGCTTCTTCAGCATGCATGAGAAAAAAATGGCCATTGCGGTTGAGCGAATTCCCTGGGGAAAATCTTCTTCCTGGCTGAACACGATGCTGCTGCTGAGCTGGGACATTGGCATTGGGGGCTGTAGCATTCTTCTTGTTGGGGCACTCGTTGGAATAGTGGCCTTTATTTCCACAGTCATAACAGGTCACTTGCGACTTGTCCTTGGCTGCTACAGGCACAACATTGCTTCCAGTCCTCGAGGCAGTGTTGGTGTTGGCGGTAACATTGTTGTTGTTGAACTTGGGTGGGGCATGATTGAAATTGCTAGAGTTGCCGGGGTTGTTGTGGTTTCCTCCGGGTATAGGGTTTCCACTGTTGGGATAGGTGGGACGGGTCATCGGGGGTCTGTTGGTCCTTGGGGCAAATCCTGGAGATGGGTTAGGGTGATACTTTGGGGTCTGATGGGTTCCTGGCTGATGCATCATGCGACGCTTGCGGTTTTCATTGGCCTGGTTGATCTTTCCTTCCATCTGGATAGCTGAGTCCACAAGGGCTTCAATATCCGCAAAGGGGATATTGACTAACACAGTCTGCATCTCGTCATGTAGACCATTCAGGAATCTTTCTTTCTTCTTGGCTTCGGTGTCGATCTCATCCGGGGCATACCTAGCTAATGACAAGAATTTGTCACGGTATTCCACTACAGTCATCCTTCCTTGCTTCAGCTCTCTGAACTTGTCTCTCATTCTCTTGATCAAACCTGGTGGCACATGGGTTCTGCTAAACTTGACCTTGAATTCCTCCAAGGTCATCATCTGGCCTCCGGTCATTGCGCTAACACTGTTCCACCACGCCCTGGCATCTCCGGCTAGATAGTGGGTGGCGAACAGGACTTTCTTGTTGGCTTCCACTCCTGCTACTTCTAAGTTATTTTCCATGGTTTGCAGCCAATCATCGGCGTCTAGGGGTTCTTCTGACTTAGTGAAAACAGGTGGGTTGGTATTCTGGAAATTCTTGAGCTTAGATCCATGGTGGTCCTGATTTCCATGGCCTTGGTTGTTATGGGCTAGCTGGGCTATCTGCTGAAGGGTGGCTAGGTTGGCTTGACGTTCCGCTCTTTCAGCGTCACGGTCAGAAGTCAACATTTGCAGAATCTGCAACATCGGGTCCGGGGATTAACCACTTCCTCCACGTGGCATCTGAAGATTGAGGTAGATCATGAGAAAAGAGGGAAATTTCTAAAGTTTTGGGTTTTTGAAAAGTTTTTAAAGTTTGACTCAGATTTTCTAGCAACTTGCTTTTTCATTCATTCATTCATTCATTCATTCATAGCACCCGATACAACACACACCACAACAAAGAAAACAGATGGTTTTAAGAACCATTCTGAGAACTACGATACAGTGGGACCGAATACTACTCACTACGTTGGTGCTCAAGTGCTACTATTCCTCGGAATCTGTGGCTTCGTCATCTTCATCATCATCGATGAAGGCGAAGTCGTCCTCATCGGTGAAGAAATCCATAGCCTGATCCTCCAGAAAATCGTCGTCATCGCTGAGATAGGAGTAGGGGTCTCCACGAAGATCCTCTCCAGCATTCTCCCTTTCCTCGAACTGCATGTCTCTCTCGTGGATTGTCTCCTCCAGAGATGAGATGCGGTGGCGAAGACGGGCAATGATGCGCTCCTTCTTGTCGAGCTGACGACGGCGAGACTTGCGATCCTTTGCTAGCATGGCGATGGTCTGGTCCTTTATCTTGATGATGGCAGACTTGTGGTTCCAGTAGTCACGGCAGTTGTCCAACTCCTGCTGACGATCGTACATCATGAAGCTAAGGTGGTCCAATTGGGTCTTCAGCTCGGGGTGGTATGGGGCTTCCAGTGGTTGTCCATTTGCATCACTCATTGGGCAAAACTCAAAGCGAGTACCCTTGATCTGATTGATGCTCTGCCCACATAGACGGGAAAGAGCTTCTTGCATGGCTCTGGCAAGTCCATCGAGCTAGTTGTTTTCTCTCAAGGTAAACTAAATTCCCTCCGCAATGGGAGGTTCAATCTTTCCTCGGAGACTTGCAACAATTAGCCACTGCAGGTCTTCTCCCCCTTGATCATTGAGCTGAGCTCCGAAGAACTCGGGGTGCGGACGCTCCAGAAGTTCCGAAAGCTGGTCCAAATCCCTCTCAAAGATCAGGTCTCCTCCATTCCCCAATTGGTAAAACTTGTTGTACTTCACGTCCATCTATAAGAATATAGGATGAGTAAGTTAGTAGAGTGATTAAGTGTGCCAAAATTTTATGTATTTTTGCAAGAGTTTTTGAGGAACATGAATTTTTAGAATCAAAGGGATAAGAATGAGAATAGTTTTTTTGTAAATATTTGTTTTTCTTTGGTTTTTGGGAAAATAAGTTTTTGGTTTAAACGTCCATTATAACTAAGGTCTCCTATGGTCAGGATGGCTCTGATACCAACTTGTCAACACCCGGATTTTTCAATCCTAGATGCCGGTTATGCCATACATCGCAATCCCAGGATTACCATTTTTGCGAGACATAACAGAATTGGATACCATAGTACATCATCCATCACAAACGATACATAAGTTCTTACACAAATAGGGATCTCATGATCCAGTTCTTAATACAACATCAAGCAGTGAAATACGTAATAATAGCGATAGCATAGGCGAAGCTCCATCTTCGGGGTCACAGGCAATGCTGACGATGGGAGATGATCCTAGTTGTCGTAACCTTCCTGGGGTCCATCCTCCAGGTACTCCTCTTCATAGTCTGGCCATGGGAATAGCCAGGGACAAAGCCATGAGTACTTTTTAAGTACTCGCAAACTAATACTAACAGGTAAAAGGGGTTTTTGGATAATAGGACACTAGGCTCTAGGGTTATTTTGCAAAAGCCAGATTTATCTCTACTAAGTTTAGAAGCAACGAATGCTAGTTGGAAGTTGATGGCAGACTAAGTGGGAACTTGTAATTCAGATCACAACCCTGTTGTGGTCTAGTCAAAGTCTCAATTCATTTCACAAGTCATTTTGAAAAGTCTGACAGGGGAACAGTATGGCCGCTCCAACTGTCCATAACCGCGGACGCGGCTATTCGAATAGTTTGACACTCTGCAGAGATTGTACACTTTCACCACAACATTCGATACATCCGTCAGGAACAAATCCTGAATTCACCATACTTAGTATGCAGATAATCAATCCTAACCTTTCAATTACATGCCCTAGTATAAGTACCTCTCCTGTGAGTTTGGCCTCCCAACCATGACCAACTGTCATCTTGGGTACTGCACAGGTGGACAATCTTCACAAGGTAGCCTCAGCTCATACCTTGGCCGTGAGGGAGCTAATACTAAGGTATATAAGTTTCCAGTCAAGCCCTACCCAATATTCGGGTATTGTGGTTGTACGATAAAATTGGAATGGTATCGCATCCAGACAACCATCAGTTTTAAAAAGGGCTAAGGCTCATGCCTCAACATTTTCATCACCAAAATCATCAGGTGTTCGGAATCACATGTCCAAAACATTTCAATAGAATGATCCATCATTCCAAGGTTTTCATAACCATTTTTCCACCAAGTACTCCCATCTAAAGTTGATCAAGTTTTATGCTTAGCACTAGCATCTACAGGTGTGGGTAAGCACTAATGAGGGGTGGTAAACTAGTGGAGTTTCAACTAACGCTTTGTTTGGATGCACAGAATTGAATCCAGGAAATGAATTAGGTGGGATTTCCAATTCCTGCCTAGAAAGGAAATGGCTTCTAATTTGAATTCTAGTGTTTGGATGGTTGGAATCTGTGGTTGGAATCAGAGGGTTGTACCCAATTCTAATTCCTGTTTGGATGGTTAAACCATGGAATTGATGTTTTTTTTTGCTAGCTGCAATAAAACGAGGTTGGACAAAATTAAACATCGCGTACAAAACAGACTGGAATTAGACGGGTTATAGTTTCTACGTTTCTTTAATTAGACGGACAAAATTAAACAGTGCATACAAAACAGTGCGTACAAAACAGGCTAGTTTATATGTTTCTTTAATTAGACGGGTGCCAACGAGTGTAACTGATTATGTTGGTTTATAAGATAAGAGGCAGCCGGGACGTTTGAGATAGCAATAGTAAACACAACTAGCTAGCTGAAAAACAGAACTAGCTAGCTGGAATTAGCAACGAAGCTGCTGGATCATATCTTATGTACAGAACTAGCTAGCTGAAAAGGCATGCTGACAGTGGCGTTGTGTATGTGCTTGGGAAAAAAGGCACGCTGATAGTGGCGTGGATCCCAGGCGATCGCGTGCGCGGGCGAACAGCATGAATCTCACGCATGAAATATTGATGTTTGCCATGTACTGTATTGTCACACAGGCTTGTATGAATCTCACGCATGATGATATCTGCCACAAACAAAAGGAATGGGATGTGTAGATGATGGAGAATGGATTCCCGCCGCCGCCACGCCTCAACCCACCGACGCCACGCCTCAACCCGCCGCCGACATACCTCAAACCGCCGCCAAAAACGAATCTGTCGGTCGACAGGAAGGGGAGAGGATGGGGAGGAAGGGAGGAGGGAGGGCAAAGGGCGACGATGGGAGGGAGGAAGGAGGGCGGGGATAGAGGATCGGGAGGAAGGGAGGTGGGCGATCCATACAAGCGAACGATGGGAAGGGGGCGGCGGTCGTCTCTTGTCGCGTGAGGAGGAAGAGGAGGATACGATCGAAGGGGTACGCATGCGTTTCCGGGGTGATTCGGAGGAGTAAGGCTTCGAATTGGAGACAGCCATATAACAGGCCTCGCGGGAGGATTGTGGAATTGGGTCATCATTTTCAAGGTTAAATTCCAGGACAAAACAAACGATAGAAATCGGTGTCCATTTCCAATTCCTCAATTCTGGGCCCAATTGAGTACATCCAAACAGGGTGTAAGTTTAATCTCATGCCTTAAGATGACATCAAGATTATCTAGCTTAGGCCAAATTTTATGCTCTTTATGCAACCTTCATATATCCTTCTAATATCTACCATTTATTCCAGTAAACTCTAATTAAGAGCTTTGATAAAGAAATAAAGTATAAAGATTGCAAGTAAAAACTAGGATTGGTCTGTCAAGTGGGTATGATCACATATGCTTAAGGCATATAGTAGTCATAGTAACAAGTAGGGGTTTGTTGCATCAGCAGGGTATCTTGCAAGTGTTAGCTTGCATTGGTATAGTATCAGCTTGCATCAATATTAGTATAAGCTTGCCTTGTGCAGAGCAGTGGTTGAAGTTCTCCTCGGCTTCTTCTTCGTAGAATCCTCCTTCCTCCTCGTATCCTTGGTCGGTACTAGCGTCTATAAATAAATACGAGGTACACAATCACCAAGAAATACTTAACTACTTGCAATCATCACACACAAGGGTACTATAGATGATCTAGCATCATCTCTAACATTACAAGATTAAAGCTTGGTTTAATTCCTTTTTATTTCTAGAAAAGTAATTTCTACTCATTGAAAAACTACTTAAGATTTAATATTCTCCAAACCAAACATGGGATCATGTTGACACATGTCATCACCACATATTATAGTCCAAGGGAAAGTTATTTAAAGTGGTGTCACAATTTAATAAGATTTTAACCTTTTATTTTAATTAATTAATGTGTCTAGAAATGCTTATGTAGCATTCTTTTATTACTTGAACATTATTTCTGCAAGTAAACCTATATATTTTTATATATTCTGAAAGGTATGGTTAGATGTGATTTTTGAGAGTTGGAATCAACTCAAAAGCTATTATGGTTTAAATTTGAAAAAATGTTTGAATGCAGAAAAGCTTCTGCCTTGTTATTTTTACCATGGGTGTTCTATAGATCCAAATGACTTGAATCCAACGGGCTTGGATTCAGCATTCCTAGACCTTTCTAACAAAATTGGTTTCATTCAATTTGATGCAATGAATCGATCTGGGTTGATTTTTGAAGTTGAGTACAGAAGTGAGTTTGAAATAAAATAGAAAAGGTTTAATTTGAATAACTGGGCTGCGCGGGAAAAGTTAACGGGCTGGCCTGCTAAGCGCAGTGCTCCCGCAGGCTGCTTAAGTGGGTGTCCCCACTCGTCAGTGAGATAGGGAGGGGCGAAGCGGTACGGGGCAACATGGGTCGTTCGATCTGATTCTAATCCAACGGCTGGGAGTCATCGTCGATGCGAGGCAACGCCGGCGAGAAAGAAACCTAGTGCGGCCAGTGAGGGGTGCTGGGGGCTCACCGGGGTGCAGGCGAGGGTCGGTGAGGCGGGCAAACGATGAGGTCGACGACAGTGAACTCAGGGGTGGTCGCGGCAGCTCCTGGGGTGGACGAAATCGATGGCGCCCTTCTTCTCCAGAGGCGGCGGGCTCCGGTGAAATTCCGGCGAGGTGGTGCTCGCCTTGCTCCGGGAACGGTGTGGCACGATCAGTGAGAAGAGGGGAGTGAGATGGTGTGAAGAAATCGACTAGGGGTGGCCTCTATTTATAGTCGAGCGAGGGGACCGACGGGGCGCACGGTGAGCTCGTCGGGGGCGATGTTACAGGCGGCTATTGGCATGGGCGACGGTAGGGGACGGTGCGGTGTTCCCTGGCGATGCTCAACGACATGGTTTTGAGACGTGGGGCGGTGTGGCTTGGTCTGGAACATGCAACGCTCTACGCGGTAGAGGCGGCGTCTTCGACGGCGAGCGGTGGCTGTGCGGCACGGGACGGCGAACGAGGATGTCTGGCGGTCTCCTAGGTCGGTGGGGATTGTGTATGCATGCGGCGAGGGCGGCGCGCGGTCTGTGGGCTTCGGTCGAGGGTGGCGCTCTGGCGCACGCTCGGCATGGTCGCTGGCGAGGTTGGCATGGTTCGTGCGGGTGGTCCAGGGCTTGGCAACGCTCGCGGCTGGGACAAGGGGTGGCGGTGGATGGTGGGCTGCCTCCCAGACATGCTGGCTAGGCTTGCTTCTCTTCCTAGCTTGCTGTCGACATGGGGGTGACAAGGTTGGCTTCGGCTGTTCACCATTGATGGTAATGCCAAGCTCACAGTGGTGCTAGTGTTTAGTTAATCTTGCTAGATGATCTACTGAGCTGGTAGTGAGCTAAAGAGGGAACAAGTTAGGCTTCAATCACTGCTCACTATAGTGTTTAGGATTTTGTATGATTTGTGTCTGCAACCTGTTTGATGAAATGGCCGCATGAAATCAAGTTTTGAATTTTGAAAAGATTTTTGCTGGGTTTGCTAGATTGGTGCCGGTGAGTCTGCAGAGGCTTGGTTTTTGAAAGTTGAGCTTGTTTGAGTGGTTTTTGAAAAAGTGGGATCTTCCCATATGATAAAGATTCAATTTTGAATTGTCATTTAAACTATGCATTTGAAAGTTTCTGGATGATCACAAAGTGGGCCTTGATACCTTGTTATGAGTAAATTCAAGGGGTGCAAAGATCCAGAAAAGTTTCCATTAGGTTCTGAAAGTTTGAGACAGCCAAAGTAGGCATGGGAGTTAAATTGGTCAAAATGACCATTCCTTTATTTTATTGGTTTTGATTTATTTTTCCTTAGGAAAAGTTTGGGAAATGTTTAGATGATGTTTATTTCACCTAAGAAACATTTTACAAGCAAGGAAACATACAAACAAGGTGGTTCAAAAGAATTTCAAATTAAATGCATACACATATGCATGCTTTCATAATTTTAATTAGAAAAGTTTTTGTTAACCCTAATTTTGATGATTAGAGTTTGATGATTTAAGTTTAGTATTTTCGGGATGTTACACACCGGGATCTAGAACTCGTCGGGAGGGATGATCGGAACGTTGCCGCAGAAGAGGACGCGACCGATGGCTACGATTTCGCTGATTCCTGCGAAGATCTTGGTCCTCGCCCGCTGAAGAGCCTGAAGCGCCTCTTGCCCCATGGTGGGCGCCAACTGCCGTGGTATTGCTGACAAGTACGCCGTTGAGGGGTCCTCACGGTTGACGGGTACGATGTAACACATCATACCTAGGTTCAGATCCAACGATAGTGGTGGAATCCTACTCCTGTTATAAATCACTATAATGGCAATACGCCGAGTTATAGGGATCGGTTCGCTGTGCAAGGTATGAGTTGTGTCTTTCCCTAAAGGCTCCCATAGGCCCGACTTATATAGTCGCCAAGTCCTAGGGTTATAGGGAAAAGTCCTAGCCAGACAGGTTAGAGAGCCCTACACGGTGTGCAACTGGTCTAACGTGTCTTGCACTCCAAGGATCCGGGTATGTCGGTGACTCCTCTGTAGCCTTCCTTTATACGGCATGGGCCTCCCTTCTGGATCCATCTAACTGGGACGCCTAGCAGGCCATGGGCCATGCTACCAACTGTGGGCCACCCGGGTTATCCGGATAGGAGACATGCTATGAGGATACCCATATAGAATATCCCCAACATGATGCTTGGTCTGAGGCTTAACTTAATTAAGAATGAATGCTGGTGTAGCATAATTACTCAAGGATGAGTCTTGCATACCATTTGTATGCAGGGCTGAGAGTAACCTTTCCACTTATCATCCAGATTATTTCTTGATGTGTTATGGAAAGAATAGTTACTATAATATGAGTTTGCTAGTTAAGCAATGGCTCATGTTTGCTGAAAAATCTTCCTGATGTGGTTGTTGATCTTGTTTTGCTTCTGATGTAAGCTTCTATGAATCCTGTCCTGGAAATCCTTCTCCTCCTTGCTCCTTGCTGGATCTGCTATTGACCTTCTTTTCATGGTGGCACTGTGCGGTGACCCAACATACCACTGCATGTGTAGTACACTATAGTCGTTGACATGACATTCACAGAACACTGTTCCATAAATATTACATCCCTCAGAGTGGTACAAAAGAAACATTGCGGGTCCATATTACAAACATACATACATTATTATTATTACAATACCAGAAGTTCAAGACTTCAAAAGATTAAACTTACAAACCAAACATAAAGTGTTTCAACGGAAATTTTGAAGTACAACTTCATCTTCGAATTGAGCTCAGCAACTTATTATTATATAAGGTCCATGTTGCTCGGCTCGATTGGTTACTAATACTAAGGTAATTATTCTAACTCATGGTGCTCTCGACGTCACATTCCACCCCTTCTACAACACCGTACAGATCAGGCTCTTCATAGAAGACCTCCTCTTGGCTTTCAACTGCATACATTGGGGTATCTTCTGGATCCTCAGAGTCTAAGAAGGGGATCAAAGGAAAAGGTGAGTAACAACATTACCCAGCAAGTTCAATATATGCAAGGTGGGAAGTTTGATGCTCTATCTACCACCTCGGACTATAAGTCCTTGACACTATGCAGGTTTTGTAAATCTTTCTTCAAAGATTGATTTTATTGTTAAAATGATGCCCATCAGCCTTCACGGGTTTACCAGAACCTTCATGGAGTTCCTTTCCTGCCGCGTTCGTAGCTCCTTCCCGGAATAGGGAGTAATAAGTTACAGTTCTTACACTCTGCAGAGGTACGTTACTTTACCCATGAGAGATCACTCCTTGTTGCACAACCGTGTGTACTTTCCCATCCACAATTCCATGATGTGGGGCCCAGTAGGTGATCCAAGCCAATCACTGCCCTTTCCGCGACCCCATATGTCTGCACAATCCTTCGGGGCTGGCTCACCTCCGTTAAGCCCCCTTTCGGGCAGGCTAAAACCCCGATGAGTTCCCAAAGACTCTATGAGCTAGTGATGCCCCTGGAAAGTACCATATAGGTCTAGCTATACCTCCGACAGCCACTCATAGATAATCTAGACACCAAAAACGTGGGGCCTAAGGGTGACCAACTATATGTTGGATCCGCACAAGGAAACACAATGTCACATTAAGGTCATCTTTCTTCCATACGAAAGGAAAAGGATACAACTGACTTCTCCGTCCCAGTCCAAATCTCATAGTTAACGCGTTATATACGTCACTAGAATCACTGATGTCATGGGTTGTTAAATTCCTAGGTGATTATCATTGTTGCAAATAGAAACCTAAGTTCTATTGCTCCACTATATCATCACTTAGGACGATATCAATAATTTATTTATTTGAGAAAATAATATTTTCTTTCCTTGAAACAATGATGATAACACACAATTTATAAATACTTTGGTAAATACTCTTCAAAGGACATGATCAAGCGATGAACTTGCCTTGTGATTGCAAGGTAGTGAAGTAGGATGCTTGCACTGGACCTTGAGCTTCTATGTCTACAAAACATCATTATTGCGCGGTAAGGACAATATTTAAAGAAGCAAAAATGAACATGCATAGTAATGTAATGCATTATTTGTTATTTATTTTATTTATGTGTTTTACCCAATATTTTAGTTCTCCGTAATATTCTTAGGAACTTAAGAATTTCCTTCTTAAGGAACAACCTTAATATTTATAAATATTATTTTCACTATTTTATAATGTAATGTATTATTTATAGAGTTAAAGGCTAATTTTTATTTAATATAAACTCTTATATTTATTTATTTAACAATTATTTTTAAGAATTAGCATTTAAATAAAAGAGAATTCATTTTGGTAAACCTAAATATTTATTTAGTATTTTTTCTAAAATACTATAATAACAAAATATCATAAAAGTTATTTTTATTGATTTTTATCTATTTTCTTGATTTTATAAAAATTCCATAAGGAATATATATATTATAAAATCTTTAACCAAAAATTCATTTATTAAAAATGGTTTCTTAATTTAATTAAATAGGTTGGTTTATTATGAGTCTAAAAATATATTATTTGTATTTTTCAGACTTCTATTTTATTTTCTAGAATTTATTGAGTTCTATGGGTATTTTGGTCTTTTACTTAATTATTAAAGTTCCATTTAGGGTTTTGGGCCAACCCATTGGGATTTTGGGGCCCATCTTGGCCCAATTGGGCTGGTCAAAGGACCTCCTCGAAGGGGTACTAGCCCTATCGGCCCAGTCCTCTACCTCACCTTCTCTCGACCTCACCCCTTCTCTTCCTCGACCCCATGGTCACTATCACCGCCACCGTGCGATTCCCGCCGCCATGGTTTGGTCCAATTTTATTTGGATTTGGAGCTCTCCTGCGGCCAGTCTAGCCCGGTCCCGAACCCTAGGTTTTGGGGTGGTGCTGGTGACGCCTTCGCCGCTTCCCCAGTGGTGCTTTGGTTGCGGTGGTGGTGCTGCTCGTCTTCAGACGTTGTTGTGGCCGCCGCCTCGGCTTGGTGCGGGTTGCAGCGCCCCTTGGGTCCTCCCTGTGTTGTCGCGTGCTTGTCGGCCTTACTGCTTCCTCTTCTAATCTACAACGAGGACCTACGATGAGTTGATTCAGTTTCCCCCTTGTAATTGTTTGTCCTCTGCCCCTCTTGTGCTAGGATGTGTGACTCTTCCTTGTATCTCTAATTAGGGTTCATACCTATTCTAGGGTCCCTCCCTGGTTCTAGGGTTCATCCCTCTGTTTAATTTTAAATGATGATTTGGACAGGTATTGGTGCCTAGTGAGGATTGTGATTGGTTGCACTTCAGTGCTTACTGTTTTGATTTGATTATCTGATGCTAGTGGTTCTATAGTGTTGCCTCCAATTGGTAGTTGATCTTGGTTAAGATGATGGTATTACTGTGAAATCTGACTGGTTGTGTTGATGATTGGTTTGTTCATCTAGTGCCAGTACATTAGTACTGATAGTAGCACTATTAGTGATTACTCACTGTATCAGTGTATGTTGGCTTGTATGGTCATAAACAGACTAAGTTTAATCATATGATTTTGATGATACTCTATGAATGCATAGATAAGTTTGATGATGATTCCAGAGGTGTAGTCTCAGGAAAATAATATCCAATGGTTTGCCACTTTCTTTGCGGTATCTAAATAATGGTTTTACTTGGCTTATAGAACCTGTTCTTGTGACACCATTTAACTATGGCACACAAGTTGTTGGTTTCTACAATTGGCTTTTCTGTTGAGCTTATGATTGGATTAAATCAAGTTAAATGGAAATCTTCTTCTTAAACTATTTTTCCTATGATGTTGGTCTGAGGCATAGGAACTAGTTTCCTATCTTGTTGTCCCTAATAGAAATTTTTAAGTATCATTGTTGGTTATTGGATCTTGGATCCTAATTGGCTAAAATGGTTGGTTTGCTCATAGCTTTATATTGATTCATAGGTTTATGAAATATGAGGTGCTACTCCATTATTAGATGTGCCCATAATTTATAGACTATGCTATGTACATGTTGGGAGATGTAAATTGTTTGTTAAGTCCAGGATCCTTGATGCTGGTCTGAGATCCTGGTTGAGTTAGTCGAGTTTAAATGTACTTTTTATTTAGAAGATCCTCTATGATGGATTCACCCCACTTGGGTGTTTTCTGAGAGCTCTAAATATAAAACAACACATGAATTTCTGTTTAGATAAGATAAACAGATCATGTGAGAGTTTTATAATACTCACCACAACAGTTGATGATTGTTGTGGTTGCTGGTTGATCTGATGGTTCACCTCCTGGTGCTTCTCCTGCTACTTTTGGCTCTTGGAAGCTTGGACTTGATCTTTCCCTTCACCTCCTAGCTCCTGCAACTTGGCCTTGCTATCCACCTAATCCACCCCTCCTTATGTCACCATCTGGTGATACTAGGATGATCTTGTGTGTGTGGTTTGGCTGGTGATTTGGCTAGGCTTTGACAGGCTTGGTGTGCTCCTGGTGTGCTGTTTGAGATGAAGAGGATGAGCTGCAGGAAGTTATTCCACGACTGTGATACTCCTTTTGCTTGTGTGGATGCTACTGCTGTGTTGACAGCTCTCACCATGCATTTAGGTGAGTGTGATGCCTGTGTGCTTGGTACACCATTTGGATTAGATCAATGAGGTGTCTTTACCTTTTGATCTTTTAACCTTTTACTCTCCTGGTGAAACTAGTCCCTTTTACTTGCTGCTGAGAGCTGTGTTGTGGCTTATTGGTTTATGAAAGAATTGATTCTTTCATGTTGGTGAAACTTGCCCCTTTTTATAACAATACTCAATGATGTATCATGAGCAGTGCACCTCACTGCTCTCTACTAAGAGTATCTTAACCACTAATCTTTATTTTCCTTTTTGTTTGATTTTGTATTTTGTTGCAGGTACAAGATTTGGATATTCACGATTCTAGTATAGGGTCAGATAGATAGATTGTAATTTTTTATTAATTCATTTGTAAAGATTTTGTAATATCTTATTTATTCTTTTTGTAACATTCTTGTAATAATTTATTATGGAAATTTCATTTGTTGTAATTCCTCTATTGTGTTGAACCCTTCATGATTCATTATTGTAAAAGAAGAATGTATATGGAATGAAGTTAAAAAATAAAGTTTCATTTCTTATTTGAATTTCTTTATATTAAATTTCATTTTATTTATTATCTATTAACATTATAACAAATGAGATTACTAAATTAGTTTATAATTCATTTCTTATTAATGATTCTTAATCTTTAAATATAAATTCCAATTTCAAATTTGAATTCAAATTCTCCCCTCCAAAACACACTTATTCAAAAAGATCATGTCAGAATTTATAACAATCACTCCCATTAGCTATCCCTACATACAGAGAGTGAAAGAAACTCTGATCACATTAGGTTTTTTAGTTTGGCGAAAATTTTACCCGCATTTTACAGATGGATGCATGCATGTGCACAAATTCCTAAATCTACCCTTTGTTGGTTCCTAAATGCTAGGATGTTACAGACTTCCCCCCTTAAATTAAACTTCGACTTGAAGTTTGCTGAAGTATACATGAATAGTTCTTGAGTCATCCTCTTTCTCCCAGGTGGCTTCCCTCTCGGGGTGATGCTCCCACTGTACTTTGCAGTACTTGATTGCCCTATTTCTCAACCTTCTCCAGTTCTCTTCCAGAATTTTACAGGCTTTCTCAACATATGTTAGATCTTCTTGTAATTCCACCTCTGGATGTGTAATTGCATCATCAGGAACCTTAAGACATTTCCGGAGTTGTGACACATGGAAAACATTGTGAACTTGAGCCAATCTTGGTGGTAACTCTAAAGCATAAGATATAGTCCTATTCTGACTCAGTACTTTGAATGGTCCAATATATCTGGGACTCAATTTTCCTTTAAATCCCAACCTCTTAACTCCTTTCATTGGGCTTACTTTGAGATATACCATATCTCCTACTTCAGGATGCCATGATCTTCGACTTTGATCAGCATAACTTTTCTGTCTACTTTGAGCTATTTTCAATCTATACTTGATTATATTGATGATATCTTGCCTTTCTTTGATATAGTCTGGTGCAAATTCTTTGCTACTACCAGGCTCATACCAACATATTGGTGATCTACATTTCCTTCCATAGAGTACTTGATATGGAGCTACCTTCAGACTACTTTGATAGCTATTGTTGTACAAAAATGCTGCCAATGGTAGATGATCTTCCCATGAACCTCCAAAATCTAATGCACAAGCCCTGAGCATATCTTCCAATATTTGATTGGTTCTTTCAGTCTGACCCCCAGTTTCTGGATGATAGGCTATGCTGAAATCTAACTTTGAACCAAGTGCTTCATGTAATTGTTTCCAAAATGCTGAAGTAAACACAGATCCTTTCAATTATGATCTTCTTGGGCACACCATGCTTACTTACTATCTCCTTGACATAAATTTCTACTAACTTCTCGGCATTATCTTTCTAATTCACCGGAATAAAATGTGCACTCTTAGTGAGTCTATCAACAATCACCCATATCATATCTTTTCATTTTTGTGTCATGGGTAATCCTGTGATGAAATCCATACCGATTTACTCCCATTTCCACTCGGGAATTTCCAAGGGTTGTAATGGTCCTGCTAGACTTTGATGATCAGCTTTTACCCTTTGGCAAGTATGGCATTCCGAAACATATTTTGCAATGTCTCTTTTCATGTTATTCCACCAAAATAATTCTTTCAAATCCATGTACATCTTGGTACTTCCTGGATGAATGGAATATGGTGTCTCATGTGCCTCTTGGAGTATCACTTCACGAATTTCTGACACATCTGGAACACAAAGACGATCTTGGAACCATAAAGATCCATAATCTCCTAAGCGAAAAACTAATGCTTGTCCTTGAGATATCCTCCGAATATCTTTAGCAATAAAAAGATCTTCAGCTTGATGTCTAAAAATTTCATGCCTGAGATCACTATTATGTTCTACAACTACCTGCATGGTAGCTAGTCCTCCAAGAGTCTCTGTTCTTATGAATTGAAGTTCCAACCTCTCCAAATCCATCTGTATCTCTTTTGGTAGTTCTCGATTTGTAGGCTGAATAGTTGTGCTCTTTCGACTTAAAGCATCTTCTACAACATTTGCTTTTCCAGGGGTATAATTGATTGTCAGATCATAATCTTTGATTAGCTCTAACCAACACTTCTGTCTCATATTCAATTCCTTTTGAGTGAAGAAGTATTTGAGACTTTTGTGGTCAGTGTATAACTCACACCTTGCTCCATAAAGAAAATGCCTCCATCCTTTTAAGGCAAAGACTACCGCTTCTAGATCCAAATCATGGGTTGGATAATTGACTTCATGTGGTTTCAGTTGTCTTGATCCGTAAGAAATTAATTTATGATCTTGCATTAACACACAACCCAAACCTTCTTTAGATGCATCACAATATACTGTATAGTCCTTTCCTATTTCAGTAAGTACTAATATCGGAGCAGTAGTTAATCTAGTCTTCAACTCTTGAAAGCTTGCTTCACACTTCTCATCCCAGATGAATGGTGTGTTCTTTCTTACAATTTGATCATTGGTCCAGCTATCTTGGAGAAACCTTCAATGAACCTCCGCTAATAACCAGCCATACCCAAGAAACCTCGACTTTGCTTCACATTGGTTGGTGCAGTCCACTCTAATACTGATTGAACTTTGGATGGATTTACAGCAATCCCATCCTTACTGGTCACATGATCAAGGAATTCTACCTCATCTAGCCAAAATTCACACTTGCTGAACTTAGCATAAAGCTTATGTTCTCTTAAGATCTGCAATGCTATTCTCAAATGATCAGCATGCTCTTCCTTATACTTTGAATATACAAAAATATCATCAATAAACACTATGGCAAACTTGTCCAAGTACGGCATGAAGATCTTGTTCATCAGATTCATGAATATTGCTGGTGCATTGGTCAAACTGAACGGTGTGACAAGATACTCATGGTGTCCATACCTTGAGACAAATGTTGTCTTTGGAACATCTTCTGGTATGATTTTTATCTAGTGGTGATCTTAGATCAATCTTGGAAAATACTCCAGCTCCCTTAACTTGATCAAATAGATCTTGAATTCTTGGCAATGGGTACTTATTCTTGATGGTAACATTGTTGAGATTTCTATAGTCCCCACACATCCTTTGTCCTCCACCTCTTTTATCTACAAAGATCACCGGAGTACCCCATGGAGATACACTTTCTTGAATGAATCCCTTCCTGGATAACTCATCAATTTGCTCTTTAAGTTCTTTTAATTCCTTCGGACCCATCTTGTATGGTGCTTGAGCTATTGGTGTTGTACCCGAAATTAGATCAATAGTGAACTCTATTTTCCGATCTGGTGGCATTCCTGGTAATTCTGCTGGGAAAACATCCTGAAACTCATTTACTATAGGAATATCCTCCAACTTGACCTCCTTCATTGAGTTCAACCGAAGATCTACCATAATATGACTATGCTTATCTACTTGATATACTATCCTTACTCCACTTGGAGTCTTGATTGAGACCATTTTATCCTCCCAATTAATCTGAGCCCCATGTTCGATCATCCAGTCCATACCTAACACTACTGCAATTCCCTTCAAAGGAATCACATAAAGGTCCACAAAGTATGTATAACCACAGATCGAGATAACCTAATCTTGTTTAATGTGGCGTACAACTACATTTCCCCCTGTCGTCGCCACGGTCATAGGGTTTTCTAACACTACCCTTCTAATCCCGAATTTATCACAGAATTCTTCAGAAATGAATGAAGTAGTTGCACCGGTAACAAATAGAACTTTTCCGGGATTGGTAAGGATATTTAGCATACCTATCACTGCATGCTCGATGTTATCCACCTCCTCCAAGGTTGCACAATTCAGCTTCCCGGTAGGATTGCTCCTCTTGCCATTATTGTTTTTGACAAAGCTTCCTCCTCTATTGGGTTGTCCTGTCACATCCCAAGATTTTCCAAAGCTTGTAATGTGAAAAAAATATTGAATAAAATAAAATTTTGTTTGATTTTTAGGGCGAGAAGAAACTTTTTGAATTCAATTGGTACTTCAAACCTATTTGGATTAAATAAAATCCTAAAGGGATTTAACAAGATAAACATTTTAAAATAAGGAAAATAAAATATTTTGGAAATACTATTTTGAATCTTTTAATAAAAGAATTGGTTCTCAAAAGAAAAGATAGATTTATAAATAAAGATTATTTTATAGAACCAAATTAAAACCTTGGCCAAGTTTTTGAAATAAAACATTTTGTTTTGATAAAAATAGTAAAGGTTTATTTAAAATAAATTAATAAGGATTGAATATCCAAGTTTTAATAAATAAAGGTTTTACTATTTTAATTAACCATCAAAACTTATTTATTTATTTAAAATAAGTTTTCCAAGTATTTTATATTCTCAAATAAAACCTACTGATTTAGTTTTAAAAAATATTTAGATTTCAAAAGAGGTTTTTGAAAAAAACAAAACCATTTGATTTAATAACAAAGGTCTGTTTATTTAATTAATAATGGACCTAAAATAAAATTATTATTTTTGGGTTGGAATTTTGGTTTATGTTACTGAACAGAACCAAATTCAAAGTTTCAAAGTTTGGTGATTGTTTGAAACAATTTGAATGCTTGAGTGTTGTTTGAATTTCAAAACAGAAATTAGAATTAGAAAAGGAAAAGGTTTCAGGAAAGGAAAAAAATAGGATCTAGACCAGCCCAGTTGCCAAGCCCAAGAAGCCCAGAAACAGCCCAGCTTCCCCCTCCCCGAAGAAAAACGCTTCGCACTCGTTTCCTGACCCGTGCGGTGAATGACTGGTGGACCCTTCCCTCACTCTCTTTCTCGCTGACCAGCCGACCCCACTCCTCCTATTCATCGTCCTCACCGCAGCGACCTATTCTTCCTCCCCCGACGCCATTTCCTGCAGTGATTCCGCGGCCTTAATTCGACTGAACGCGGCCACCGTTACTCGTTGTGATCACGCAGACTTAAACGCTCATGCCTCCTCTACATTTCCCCTCTGTCACCCCGCATTTGCACGCCCACAGGCTGCTGAATTGCGCTCAACACCACCCTCTGCTCCGACGAAATCCTTTGCCAATTCCGGCAACTCAACACCGCCCGTGCCTCCCTGAGAACACTAGGAGATTCCCCACCTCCTGACGCATCTATCCGTGCCCCTCGTTTGACCACGGGCGTCCCTGAGCGTCGACTCCGACCAAGCTCTGAGCGCTGCCGTCTGTCTTCAACTGCGACGACGACTCCCAGGTAAACCAGACCGCCCCGCGCCTCCTCGTTCACGCTCCCTCACTCGCCTCGACCATGCGCATCTAACCCTACTCTCGGTTTGCCCCCTTGTGACCTGCAGCGTCGCCCTCGACAGCAACCAGAGCCACCTGACGTCTTTCTCCACTCCGGCGAGCAATTGCTACAGTCCCCGAGCGCCCCTTGTCAAGCCAACCACACGTCGAGCATCACCACTCCCTTGCGACCTCGGTGAGCACTTCCCCTCACCTCTTTGCTTCCTGAAACCGCCGTAGCGCCACCGCCTGGCCGTGCGCCGCCGCTAGCCACCGTCGGCGCCGCTCACATTTGGTCAAGAAGACCAGCGCCGTAGGATCTAGATCGGGCGAGCAAGATTAGATCACTTAACCGCGAAGGGGTACGCGTCCTGTGCCGCACGATCTGATTAGATCCAATGGCTGCAATTACGCGATCAGGCCGAACCGGTACCAGCGAATGACGACACGACGCGTGGCCAGACTTTGGTTAGAACTGATTTTTGAAATCAGATTAGATTGTGATTTTCAAACCATTGTAACTTTTGATCCACGCGTCCAAAAATTGCAAATTTGGTATCATTGGAATCAGTGGAACAAGCCCTAGCCAACCATTCCATTGGTTTAGTAAATAGTAACTGTTAGATGGTTTGTTTTTGCAGAAACATTTGAATGCTTGTTTAGAATAGAAAAATGATTCAAAAATGTTTTTGAGGTTGAAACCTTGGCAAATTAGTTTGTGGTGAACTCACTGACCCTAGGAACCAACCCATGGTTTTGAAAATGAATTTGGTGAAGTTTAGAATGGATTAATTGGTTTAGCCCATTTCTAGCCAAATAAAAAATAATGGTTTTGTTATGAAAATGTTTTTGGAGTAAAAAAACTTTGGGAAAATGTTTTGGATCAACCCTAAACACCAAGTTTTGGAGAAACAACAACTTATTTTGTGAACAACTTAAAGTTGTTGCTTTGATAAAAATATTTTCCACCACATAAAATAATGAAAGGATTTAAAAATGGTTTTTGGACAAAATCCTTTTGCAAATGACTTTGCCACTTTGGAAAATGACCACTTTGGACCTTACCAAGTTTAGAAACCTAGTGGAGACCATCTTTGCAAATAGAACCACCTCTTGCATGCTTACATGCATGACTTAGATCCCATTGTTTTATGTGTGTGAAATTGTTTGATTGATTATTGGTTTGGAATGCTAGTTGATTTTGTGTTTGCTTGATTGATTATAGTGAAGATAGAAAAGTGTGAGACTAGCAAGATCAAGGAGTGAACCAACATTCCCTACCAACAAGGCAAGTTACACTATCATCTAAAGTCCTACTATTTTCATTATACTTAGTGGATTTTGAAAACATGCATGAAAAGATATTTCTATACTTATGCTATGCTAAATCCTAATAGGATTCCCTATACACTCCTTAGTGAAAATATTGTAGTTGTTACATGCTTAGCCATGCTATATTTTTAAAAGAGATACATGTTGAGATTTTATGAAGTTGAGAAAAGGACTTGTGATTTTATATAATAAAACAAGGACTCAATGAACCACCTGGGTGACCAAGGATACTTTGAGTATTGGAGAAGGTGGCAACAAAAGGAACCATGTCTATGGCAATCTCTTTGTGTTGTGCTCCAAAGGAAACCACCCAGGAAACTTAGAGATTGAACATGTTTCTCCAATTGTGGCTTTCGTGTGCAACCACATGCTATTATGGCTCTGGCTTAGTCAACTACATTGGGAAGACCCATGCACTGTCTTCAGTTAACTGGACATGGGGACCTGGAATCCTACATGGGTGCTGAAGGCAAGCTAGCAATGGTGTATGGGAGGACCTTTTGGAAAGACTTCGTCACATTCTCAATCTGCCAGTACTCCATCTTGGTGAGCACTAATCCAGTAGGCCACTGGTGGCAAAAGGATGGGATTGTGACATGTGGGTAAAGTGTACTCCTTCTGCAGAAGATAATAAAATCTAAGTACTTAGCCGTGTCCCCGGTTATGGACAATACTGAGCAACTAAAGTTTGAAGCTATGGGAGATCTCGACATTCTAATTTCTAAAAGAAAACTTTTAAGGACTTGATGCACTTGGGGTTACCAAGGAGCTCAAGAGACTTTGACAAGACTTGATGTACTTGGGGTTACCAAGGAACTCAAGAGATTTTGTTGAAAACATGAACACTTGGGGTTACCAAGGAACTCATGTGATTTTGATAAAACTTGTTGCACTTGGGGATACCAAGTAGCTCAAGGGAATTTTGATAAGAACTTGAACACTTGAGTTTCTACCAAGGAGTTCAAGGGATTTTTGGAAAGGAGATTTGACAAAGGACCAAAACCATTTTGAAAAGATAGGATAAAATATTGCTTTATGCAAATGAGCCTAAAACTCTACTTAGCCAAATTTGCATGTAATGGTAGGATCCACTTATATTCCACATAGTAGTGAAACTTGCCAATACAATTCAAATGTATTGACCCTTGTGGCTGTAACTTGTAATGTTGCAGGTTTGATTGATTTTAGTGAAGATTGATTGATTAGGATTACAAAGTCTACAACCAACATCTGCCTGTGGCACTTTGAAGATGAAGGACCCATACTTATAGTTATTCCGCTGCAATGTAATGTAATAGCCAAATGAGCTATGTATGATGTAATAAAATTATGTTATTCCTGGTTATAAAGTTATATTATGACCTTTGTTTCTTGATATTACATCTTAACTGTGGATGCTAGCTATTGATCCAGGGACTAGCATTGTAAACACAGGGGACTCCACCTTATATTGTTGTAAGGTTGGGACACTCCCTCTACAGATGGTATCAGAGCATTGTGTTGCCTGTAGGATTTGTAAACCCTAGGATTGGACAAAAACCCTTAGAAAAATAGGAGTTGTACTTGTTCCAAAAACTTATTTACAAACATACTTGTAAACTCTTTCCTCAACCATTTTGGTTTCAACTCTACATCTCTTCTATTGTTCAACTTGATGGAAAACCTACCCCATGACCAAAGACTACACCATGTGCAAAGGACTTCATCAACACTTTCAACTCTAATGACTTCAACATCTTCACTCTAATGACTTCAACTTCATCAACTCTAATGACTTCAACATCTTCAACTCTAATGACTTCAACATCTTCAACTCTAATGACTTCAACATCTTCAGCATATTCACCAAGGACTTCCAACTTGGATGACACTAAGGACTACAAGAGAGACAAGGAAATCTTGCTCAAGATTTAGAGACTGAGGGAATGCAAAAGTTAGAAGGAACCTACATCATTTGAAGTCTTGTGACCAAGGAGTTTTTCCTAAGGAAACCATGATCTCCTACAAGAAGAGTCAACCAAGAAGAATGGAAAGATCACAAATGAACCCTATAGATGGACCACCATATTTTAGTTAAGACAAAACCACCAACTTATGTGGTGTAACAAAAATATTTTTTGTTGCCTAAGTATGTGCTTGAACTTTGTTGCTTGAGTGAAATGTTTGACTTGTGATTGCATGCACATTGTTTGTGTGAATTGCGATGTGTGTGATTAGAAATATTTCCTTAGAAGTATCTTGCCTATTCTAATCCTCATTCAACCCAAACAGATGACTACTCCAAGAGACTCCAACATCAAGGTTGATGACATCAACACCAACCAAGAGGACAGCATGAAAGAGCTCATAGCAACTCAGAACTAGTTGAACCAAGTGACAGCTCAGTTCATAGCCAACACTAGTGGAGAAGATCCAAAGCTACAAGGATTTTTGGAAACTCAAGGCCAACTGATGCTTAAGGTGACTGATCAAATGATCAAAATGGAAGAAAGATATCCCAAAAGAGTTTTTGACAACAAGGATGACAGAAATATTATTCTAGATGGAGCACCAGCTTGCATTATTGTGGAGACAAGGATCATACTTCCAAGGAGCATGGGGATCAATGCCCTAACTGTGAAGAGAAACATCCTGTTGGACAATGCCCCACTTCTCAAGCTACTTGCTACCTATGTGAAGGAAACAACCATGTTCCTATCCAATGCCCCAACTATGCCATTGTTGAACAAAGGAAACAAGGTGGAGTGCAAGGATCCAAGTCTACCTTACCTCCAAACAAGACAACCCAATTCAAAGGATCAAAGAAACCCAAGAAGCAAAAGATAGACAAAAGCCATGTGCAATGTTATAAATGTAAGGAAATGGGACACTATTCTGGTGAATGCCCAGAGAACCCGAAGAATAAAGAAATTGGCCAAGTGGTGTGCAACAACTGCAAAGAGCTAGGCCACTATGTAGCAACTTGTCCACAATAGCCACGTAAAGAACTCAAGGACATCCACTGTTTCAATTGCAAGAACCCAGGACACTATGCCAGCAACTGTCCAGAAAAGATGAAGAACAAGTTGAACAAGCCTATGGAGAAACTCAACCTTGGCCCATGAGTCAAGTGTGGAAACCAAGGACACCATGCAAATGGTTGCCCATGAGAAGTTTTCCCCAGGATCCCAAGAAGGACAATATGTAATTTTTGTTTGAAAATTTTTAAGGGTGGTAGTACCCTAGTTGTTTTGAGCCTACTTGTAACCCTAGCCTTCCCAAATCTCGGGACGAGATTTATTTTAAGGGTGGTAGCCTATCACATCCCAAGATTTTCCAAATCTTGTAATGTGAAAAAAATATTGAATAAAATAAAATTTTGTTTGATTTTCAGGGCCAGAAGAAACTTTTTGAATTCAATTGGAACTTCAAACCTATTTGGATTAAATAAAATCCTAAAGGGATTTAACAAGATAAACATTTTAAAATAAGGAAAATAAAATATTTTGGAAATACTATTTTGAATCTTTTAATAAAAGGATTGGTTCTCAAAAGAAAAGATAGATTTATAAATAAAGATTATTTTATAGAACCAAATTAAAACCTTGGCCAAGTTTTTGAAATAAAACATTTTGTTTTGATAAAAATAGTAAAGGTTTATTTAAAATAAATTAATAAGGATTGAATATCCAAGTTTTAATAAATAAAGGTTTTACTATATTAATTAACCATCAAAACTTATTTATTTATTTAAAATAAGTTTTCCAAGTATTTTATATTCTCAAATAAAACCTACTAATTTAGTTTTAAAAAATATTTAGATTTCAAAAGAGGTTTTTAAATAAAAAAAACCCATTTGATTTAATAACAAAGGTCTGTTTATTAATTAATAATGGACCTAAAATAAAATTATTATTTTTGGGTTGGAATTTTGGTTTATGTTACTAAACAGAACCAAATTCAAAGTTTCAAAGTTTGGTGATTGTTTGAAACAATTTGAATGCTTGAGTGTTGTTTGAATTTCAAAACAGAAATTAGAATTAGAAAAGGAAAAGGTTTCAGGAAAGGAAAAAAATAGGATCTGGACCAGCCCAGTTGCCAAGCCCAAGAAGCCCAAAAACAGCCCAGCTTCCCCTCCCCGAAGAAAAACGCTTCGCACTCGTTTCCTGACCCGTGCGGTGAATGACTGGTGGACCCTTCCCTCACTCTCTTTCTCGCTGACCAGCCGACCCCACTCCTCCTATTCATCGTCCTCACCGCAGCGACCTGTTCTTCCTCCCCCGACGCCGTTTCCTGCAGTGATTCCGCGGCATTAATTCGACTTAACGCGGCCACCGTTACTCGCTGTGATCACGCAGACTTAAACGCTCATGCCTCCTCTACATTTCCCCTCTGTCACCCCGCATTTGCACGCCCCCAGGCTGCTGAATTGCGCTCAACACCACCCTCTGCTCCGACGAAGTCTGGTGCCAATTTCGGCGACTCAACACCACCCCGTGCCTCCCTGAGCACACTAGGAGATTCCCCACCTCTTGACGCATCTGTCCATGCCCCTCGTTTGACCACGGGCGTCCCTGAGCGTCGACTCCGACCAAGCTCTGAGCGCCGCCGTCTGTCTTGAACTGCGACGACGACTCCCAGGTAAACCAGACCGCCCCGCGCCTCCTCGTTCACGCTCCCTCACTCGCCTCGACCATGCGCATCTAACCCTACTCTTGGTTTGCCCCCTTGTGGCCTGCAGCGTCTCCCTCGATAGAACCAGAGCCACCTGACGTCTTTCTCCACTCCGGCGAGCAATTGCTGCAGTCCCCGAGCGCCCCTTGTCAAGCCAACCACACGTCGAGCATCACCACTCCCTTGCGACCTCGGTGAGCACTTCCCCTCACCTATTTGCTTCCTGAAACCGCCGTAGCGCTACCGCCTGGCCGTGCGCCGCCGCTAGCCACCGTCGGCGCCGCTCACATTTGGTCAAGCAGACCAGCGCCGTAGGATCTAGATCGGGCGAGCAAGATTAGATCACTTAACCGCGAAGGGGTACGCGTCCTGTGCCGCACAATCTGATTAGATCCAATGGATGCAACTACGTGATCCGGCCGAACCGGTACCAGCGAATGACGACGCGACGCGTGGCCAGACTTTGGTTAGAACTGATTTTTGAAATCAGATTAGATTGTGATTTTCAAACCATTGTAACTTTTGATCCACACGTCCAAAAATTGCAAATTTGGTATCATTAGAATCAGTGGAACAAGCCCTAGCCAACCATGCCATTGGTTTAGTAAATAGTAACTGTTAGATTGTTTGTTTTTGTAGAAACATTTGAATGCTTGTTTAGAATAGAAAAATGATTCAAAAATGTTTTTGAGGTTGAAACCTTGGCAAATTAGTTTGTGGTGAACTCACTGACCCTAGGAACCAACCCATGGTTTTGTAAATGAATTTGGTGAAGTTTAGAATGGATTAATTGGTTTAGCCCATTTCTAGCCAAATAAAAAATAATGGTTTTGTTATGAAAATGTTTTTGGAGTAAAAAAACTTTGGGAAAATGTTTTGGATCAACCCTAAACACCAAGTTTTGGAGAAACAACAACTTATTTTGTGAACAACTTAAAGTTGTTGCTTTGATAAAAATATTTTCCACCACATAAAATAATGAAAGGATTTAAAAATGGTTTTTGGACAAAATCCTTTTGCAAATGACTTTGCCACTTTGGAAAATGACCACTTTGGACCTTACCAAGTTTAGAAACCTAGTGGAGACCATCTTTGCAAATAGAACCACCTCTTGCATGCTTACATGCATGACTTAGATCCCATTGTTTTATGTGTGTGAAATTGTTTGATTGATTATTGGTTTGGAATGCTAGTTGATTTTGTGTTTGCTTGATTGATTATAGTGAAGATAGAAAAGTGTGAGACTAGCAAGATCAAGGAGTGAACCAACATTCCCTACCAACAAGGCAAGTTACACTATCATCTAAAGTCCTACTATTTTCATTATACTTAGTGGATTTTGAAAACATGCATGAAAAGATATTTCTATACTTATGCTATGCTAAATCCTAATAGGATTCCCTATACACTCCTTAGTGAAAATATTGTAGTTGTTACATGCTTAGCCATGCTATATTTTTAAAAGAGATACATGTTGAGATTTTATGAAGTTGAGAAAAGGACTTGTGATTTTATATAATAAAACAAGGACTCAATGAACCACCTGGGTGACCAAGGATACTTTGAGTATTGGAGAAGGTGGCAACAAAAGGAACCATGTCTATGGCAATCTCTTTGTGTTGTGCTCCAAAGGAAACCACCCAGGAAACTTAGAGATTGAACATGTTTCTCCAATTGTGGCTTTCGTGTGCAACCACATGCTATTATGGCTCTGGCTTAGTCAACTACATTGGGAAGACCCATGCACTGTCTTCAGTTAACTGGACATGGGGACCTGGAATCCTACATGGGTGCTGAAGGCAAGCTAGCAATGGTGTATGGGAGGACCTTTTGGAAAGACTTCGTCACATTCTCAATCTGCCAGTACTCCATCTTGGTGAGCACTAATCCAGTAGGCCACTGGTGGCAAAAGGATGGGATTGTGACATGTGGGTAAAGTGTACTCCTTCTGCAGAAGATAATAAAATCTAAGTACTTAGCCGTGTCCCCGGTTATGGACAATACTGAGCAACTAAAGTTTGAAGCTATGGGAGATCTCGACATTCTAATTTCTAAAAGAAAACTTTTAAGGACTTGATGCACTTGGGGTTACCAAGGAGCTCAAGAGACTTTGACAAGACTTGATGTACTTGGGGTTACCAAGGAACTCAAGAGATTTTGTTGAAAACATGAACACTTGGGGTTACCAAGGAACTCATGTGATTTTGATAAAACTTGTTGCACTTGGGGATACCAAGTAGCTCAAGGGAATTTTGATAAGAACTTGAACACTTGAGTTTCTACCAAGGAGTTCAAGGGATTTTTGGAAAGGAGATTTGACAAAGGACCAAAACCATTTTGAAAAGATAGGATAAAATATTGCTTTATGCAAATGAGCCTAAAACTCTACTTAGCCAAATTTGCATGTAATGGTAGGATCCACTTATATTCCACATAGTAGTGAAACTTGCCAATACAATTCAAATGTATTGACCCTTGTGGCTGTAACTTGTAATGTTGCAGGTTTGATTGATTTTAGTGAAGATTGATTGATTAGGATTACAAAGTCTACAACCAACATCTGCCTGTGGCACTTTGAAGATGAAGGACCCATACTTATAGTTATTCCGCTGCAATGTAATGTAATAGCCAAATGAGCTATGTATGATGTAATAAAATTATGTTATTCCTGGTTATAAAGTTATATTATGACCTTTGTTTCTTGATATTACATCTTAACTGTGGATGCTAGCTATTGATCCAGGGACTAGCATTGTAAACACAGGGGACTCCACCTTATATTGTTGTAAGGTTGGGACACTCCCTCTACAGATGGTATCAGAGCATTGTGTTGCCTGTAGGATTTGTAAACCCTAGGATTGGACAAAAACCCTTAGAAAAATAGGAGTTGTACTTGTTCCAAAAACTTATTTACAAACATACTTGTAAACTCTTTCCTCAACCATTTTGGTTTCAACTCTACATCTCTTCTATTGTTCAACTTGATGGAAAACCTACCCCATGACCAAAGACTACACCATGTGCAAAGGACTTCATCAACACTTTCAACTCTAATGACTTCAACATCTTCACTCTAATGACTTCAACTTCATCAACTCTAATGACTTCAACATCTTCAACTCTAATGACTTCAACATCTTCAACTCTAATGACTTCAACATCTTCAGCATATTCACCAAGGACTTCCAACTTGGATGACACTAAGGACTACAAGAGAGACAAGGAAATCTTGCTCAAGATTTAGAGACTGAGGGAATGCAAAAGTTAGAAGGAACCTACATCATTTGAAGTCTTGTGACCAAGGAGTTTTTCCTAAGGAAACCATGATCTCCTACAAGAAGAGTCAACCAAGAAGAATGGAAAGATCACAAATGAACCCTATAGATGGACCACCATATTTTAGTTAAGACAAAACCACCAACTTATGTGGTGTAACAAAAATATTTTTTGTTGCCTAAGTATGTGCTTGAACTTTGTTGCTTGAGTGAAATGTTTGACTTGTGATTGCATGCACATTGTTTGTGTGAATTGTGATGTGTGTGATTAGAAATATTTCCTTAGAAGTATCTTGCCTATTCTAATCCTCATTCAACCCAAACAGATGACTACTCCAAGAGACTCCAACATCAAGTTTGATGACATCAACACCAACCAAGAGGACAGCATGAAAGAGCTCATAGCAACTCAGAACTAGTTGAACCAAGCGACAGCTCAGTTCATAGCCAACACTAGTGGAGAAGATCCAAAGCTACATTACAAACCATTAGTAAATACAACGTCATTACAAACCTGTACCATAAAGGTACCATAACAAATTAAAAACACCACCTCACTTATTTAGCTACATCATTCTCTCGGATTACAATACGCAATACCAGCTACTTCCTAATATGTAACCTATGCTTCTAGTATCCGCGACGCTCATTATACATGCCTGAAGTCCAATGGTGATGACGTAACGTTCGTTGCACAGTTTGTGGAACAAGTGGCCTTTTAGACGGAACATACTTAGTATTTGAAGTATCATGACTTGAGTCATTACTTAGCCTGAGTGCATTGACTCCATCCAACTCAGCTGAAAATTCTTCAGAAACATGTTCAACATTATCACCCACTTGCATCTCTTGAGCGTCATTCCTAGAGTTTTCAACAGAATACGCAGATTCTGCTGCTCCCCAGGTGCTCTGTTGGGCAAGATAATTAAACACTGGATAGTGTACATTCCCTGGGTTTTGAGAAGGTGTTGATGATTCAAACACTCTCTCCTCGGGATCTTCTTCCTCATCCTGGCTTTCTAATAATATGGTATTTCTACTATTGTTATTAGGGTTGGTTCTCGCACCCATCCAGCTGGATTGTCTAACATCTCTGTCAGACCCATCTACTGACATCTGATTCCCTTGTGATCCCTCAAATGACCCTATTATCCATCCATCAGAATTCTCGATAGGAAGTTCTGAATTAGATCCTTCCTTAGAAGCCTGTGATACAGAATACCTCATATCCAAATAAGGATCATGGGTAGGTTCTGGTCTGGATGAACAAGGATATGGTGTAAATGAGTTAGTGAACTCTATTTCTCGATCTGGTGGCATTCCTGGTAATTCTGCTGGGAAAACATCCTGGAACTCATTTACTACAGGAATATCCTCCAACTTGACCTCCTTCATTGAATTCAACTGAAGATCTACCATAATATTACTATGCCTATCTGCCTGATATACTATCCTTGCTCCACTTGGAGTCTTGATTGAGACCATTTTATCCTCACGATTAATCTGAGCCCCATGTTCGGTCATCCAGTCCATACCCAACACTACTGCAATTCCCTTCAAAGGAATCACATAAAGGTCCACAAAGTATGTACAACCACAGATCGAGATAACCTGATCTTGTTTAATGTGGCATACAACTACATTTCCCCCTGTCGTCGCCACGGTCATAGGGTTTTCAAAAAATGCCCTTCTAATCCAGAATTTATCACAGAATTCTTCAGAAATGAATGAAGTAGTTGAACCGGTAACAAATAGAACTTTTCCGGGATTTGTAAGGATATTTAGCGTACCTATCACTGCATTCTCGGAGTTATCCACCCCCTCCAAGGTTGCACAATTCAGCTTCCCGGTAGGCCTGCTACTCTTGCCATTATTGTTTTTGACAAAGCTTCCTCCTCTATTGGGTTGTCCATTGCTTCCACTGGTTTGTCCTCCACCTTTAACGGGCCAACCACACCTTGTGGTTTACTCAGACAATTTTTCTTTATATGAACCCTCTGGCCACAAGCATGGCAAATTATCACTGGTTTCTTGCAATCCCTGATTATATGCCCTAGAAGTTTGCAATTATGGCATATAATACTCCTTCCGGTTGGATTTGCACTCCAGTTGGAATTGTTGTTGTTGTAGGGTCTATTCTTTGGCTTGAACTCCAAATTGGGCTTGGGTTTACTCGCTTGAATCCTCTTTGTCTCTTTCTTGGCTCTCTTCCTTCGGTCCTCTTGGACATTCTTATAGTCATCTTCAAAAGTGATGGCTACATCTAGTAACTGTTGAAAAGTTTGTTTATTGGCCAGCCTCAACTGCATTTTCATGAATGGGTTCAATCCTCACAGAAAACGCTTCTTCCTTTTCTCCTCAATTCTCACTTCATCCTCGGCATAATGAGACAGTTGGCTAAACTCCTGGATGTACTTCATGACACTAGTATAACCTTGCTGAAGCTCCTCAAACTCCCTATGCTTCAACTCCATCACACTTTCAGGAACAGGATACTCACGTAACCTCTGTTTGAACTCTTCCCAGGTATACTCTCTCCCTGGCGGTTGCATTGCTAACTAATTTTGCCACCATGATGCTGCAGGTCCAGTCAAAAGATGAGTTGTACACCTCATCTTTTCTTCATCATTGCAACCTACAGTTTCAAATTCCTCTCAGTATCTGCTAGACAATCCTCTGCATCCATTGGTTCGTGGGCTGATGCAAAAGGTAACGGCCTTGCATTCTGGAAGTCGGAAAGACTCACTCCTCCGCCTTCAGGTGCTCTCTGGTTTCCAGCTCGTCCCAACAACTCTTCCATGAATTTGTTTTGGTGTTCTTGCATCATTTGCATGTATTACATAAAGTTATGCTCCATTAGCGGCCTCATTGGTGGTGGTGGTAATGCTCCTTGATTTCCAGCATCTGCATCTGCCTTCTCCTTAGCCTCGCGTTCCACGTGCTGCTATTCAGATTTGGTTTCTACACCCGATTCCATGACCCCTAGTCCTGCAACATAAAGCGAATACTCATAATTACATCATGCACATGTGTTCTGAGCTCAACTTTACACATGGAACTAGTCACACAATGGAAATCAAAACTCAAATAAAATGCAAATATGCATTTCACATATTATACATTACAAACCATTAGTAAATACAACGTCATTACAAACATGTACCATATAGGTACCATAAAAAATTAAAAACACCACCTCACTTATTTAGCTACATCATTCTCTCGCATTACAATACGCAATACCAGCTACTTCCTAATAAGTAACCTATGCTTCTAGTATCCATGGATTTCATCATACATGCCTGAAGTCCAACCGTGATGATGTAACGTCTGTCGCATAGTTTGTGGAACAAATGGCCTTCGAGACGGAACATACTCAGTATCCGAAGTATCATGACTTGAGTCATTACTCAGCCTGAGTGCATTGACTCCATCCAGCTCAGCTGAAAATTCTTCAGAAACATGTTCAACATTATCACCCACTTGCATCTCCTGAGCGTCATTCCTGGAGTTGTCAACAGAATACGCAGATTCTGCTGCTCCCCAGGTGCTCTGTTGGGCAAGATAATTACACAGTGGATAGTGTACATTCCCTGGGTTTTGAGAAGGTGTTGATGATTCAAACACTCTCTCCTCGGGATCTTCTTCCTCATCCCGACTTTCTACGAATATGGTATTTCTACTATTGTTATTAGGGTTGGTTCTCGCACCCATCCAGCTGGATTGTCTAACATCTCTGTCAGACCCATCTACTGACATCTGATTCCCTTGGGATCCCTCAAATGACCCTATTCTCCATCCATCAGAATTTCTCGATAGGAAGTTCTGAATTAGATACTTCCTCAGAAGCCTGTGATACAGAATACCTCATATCTAAATTAGGATCATAGGTAGGTTCTGGTCTAGATGAACAAGGATATGGTGAAAATGAGTTGGGATCTATAGGTATATCCTTAAAGATTGGTTTTGCACTACTCCTTGCTTCTTTCTCCAACTGGAATGCTAGCTGTTTCCTTCTTTCTGGATCAGTTAGATCCTCTAACATGTCATTTTTATCTTCTACTATAACTTGATGTGTCTTATATAAATATGCAACAAGTGTTCGATATCGATCCATAAACTTGGAAGCTAACTTAGGATGATTCTTTACCAAGGTAAGATGATCCGGTACTGGCTCCTAGTCTATAGAATCACGAGGAATCACAAAAAATGTGATCCCTTCTAACTCCTAGGCTTTATGGTCCCGGATATTGGTTATCGCCTCCACAACAGCAACATGATATGTTGCTAAATGACTCCTACCTTCACCTATAGGTAGATCGTGATATAATCCAAGATCCTCTGGAAGTTGGATACTCACACGATACTTGGATAACATATGACCATCATAATAGGTTATGGTATTCACTGGGATTTTAGTTGGATAACTAAAAATCCTTAAGAGTTGGCGAAGCTGATCAGTGAATGATCCTTGGTAATCATCGAGAGTCTCCGCTTTCCTTACCAAAGTTTGTTTTGGAAACTTTGGTGCCATTACTCTGTATAAAAATATTTTTATTAGTAATCAATAATATATTGCATCATAACAAAGAATTATCGCACTAAAATATATAACGGAATATTTTCATTTGAATACCCATTATACCCTTTTTAGATAATTCTTTATCGTTGCTATACACTCCAACAGGTAACCCATTACTAGGTTTCCAACCTAAGGTCAAATCAATTTGCTCTGATACCAACTATGGTGACCTAGCATACCACTTCATGTGTAGAACACTATAGTCGTTGACATGACATTCACAGAACACTGTTCCATAAATATCACATCCCTCAGAGTGGTACAACATAAATATTGCGGGTCCATATTACAAACATACATACATTATTATTACAATACCAAAAGTTCAAGACATCAAAAGATTCAACTTACAAACTAAATATAAAGTGTTTCAGCGGAAGTTTTAAAGTACAACTTCATCTCTGAATTGAGCTCAGCAACTTATTATTATATAAGGTCCTTGTTGCTCGGCTCGATTGGTTACTCATAATTAGGTAATTATTCTGACTCATGGTTCTCTCCTCCATAGACGACGTCGTAGTTCACCCCTTCTACAGCACCGTACAGATCGGGCTCTTCATAGAAGACCTCGTCTTGGCTTTTAGCTGCATACATTGGGGTATCTTCTGGATCCTTAGAGTCTAAGCAGGGGATCAAAGGAAAAGGTGAGTAACAACGTTACCCAGCAAGTTCATTATATTCAAGGTGGGAAGTTTGATGCTCTATTTACCACCTCGGACTATAAGTCCTTGGCATTATGCAGTTTTTGTAAATGTTTCTTCAAAGATTGATTTTATTGTTAAAACTATGTCCATTAGCCTTCATAGGTTTACCAGAAACTTTCATGGAGTTCCTTTCCTGCCGCGTTCTTAGCTCCTTCCCGGAACATGGAGTAACAAGTTACAATTCTTACACTCTACAAAAGTGCGTTACTTTACCCATGAGAGATCAAATCCTTGTTGCACAACCGGGCGTACTTTCCCGTCCACAATTCCATGATGTGGGGCCCAGTAGGTGATCCAAGCCAATCACTACCCTTTCCGCGACCCCATATGTCTGCATGATCTTTCAGGGCTGGCTCACCTCCGTTAAGCCCCCTTTCGGGCAGGCTAAAACCATTGTGTCATCTATGTTGTATATGCTTGCACTTATAAGTTGGGAATTAGCAGAACCGTGTTATCATGGGGAACGCTTTCAACATTGCACTAGTACATTGTACCCAGTTGATATCATGATCTTTTGTTTGCGGATGTCGTTGGTGTGAAATAAAAGGGGAGCTTTTAAGTCCATGGAGTTATGTCTATGTGTTTGAGAAATGCCTGGGCCGCTAGCCTAAGCCATGCCTAATCATGGTCGAAACTTGCAGCACCACCATAGTGAGCAATCTATGAAGCATTCTTCTTATAAAAAAGAGAGATAGAAAAAGAGATTGAGAAAAAGAAAAAAAAATGAGAAAAGAGGAACGAGAGAAAAAATCACCATTTTCCCATGGTAAATAAGAAGATTGCTGAGATGCTCATTGTCTACTTGCCTCGCCATTTTGATATGGGATATCTCATGTATCATGGGGCAAGGGGTACCCCATTGGCGGTTCTCTATGATACACATGTACTTACTATGACAAGAACTTACCGGTGACTAAAGTTGAGTTGCATGAGGAGCGGCCCTCGTACTCAAGGGACATGAGATTGCCAACTTATACTTTGTCAAGCATATACTCCATAGTTTGTTCACTTTAACCTTAATCAATTCAAGACTCTTATGATAGGGGCAATGAGAGCTGAAAGCTAACAAGTACCATAATTTTTGGAAAGCTCTTTATGAGATTTGAAATGCCTTCTTCCCTTTAAAGGGCCTTTCTTCCACTTTTATATTGAGTCTCGACCTTCTATCCTTAGGCACCAATTAAGAGAGCATAGTTGCCATTCTTAGTTCTATATGCATTGTCCCAAACCTTATTGATTGATTCATATTGTTGATATTGCTTTCTCTTGAACTATTTGTATCTAGTCACCCTTATGAACTTTGAAGGTGTCCTATGCATTTATATTTTTCTACTCCATGAGGGACAAGATGAATGCCACTATGCTATGTTTTCTGTATGTGAAACAAACAAACGTCTTTCAATGCATTGTTATTCATGAATATTTGTTTGTATCCTTTCATGTTGTAGCATAGTTGCTATGTCTTACTGTTAGAACTTCATCTTTCATGATCATGTTTAGAGTACTTTGATCCCAGCATTCAATGCTTGCAAATGGTTTGATCTTGATTGTGATGGTTCATGTCACCTCAAAAATTATTCTTTTTATCACTTACCTACTCAAGGACGAGCATGAGTTAAGCTTGGGGATGCTTGATATGTCTTAAACGTATCTATAATTTTTGATGTTCCATCTTGTTTACTATCCACTTTGCTTTGCTTTGTCTACACTTTGAGGTATTTTTTATACACTTTCTGGGACTAACCTATTAACAAGTTGCCACAACGTCAGTTGCCTATTTTCTGTGGTTTTTGGTTTTAGAATAGCTAGTAAAGAAATATTATTGGAATTGGATGGGACAAAAGCCAAAGTCAATATTTCACCGAGGAGAACACAGAGACCAAAGGCGACCGGAGGGGATCCACGGGGTGGCTGCACCCCCCATGCGCACGCCCACCCTGGGCCACGCCTAGGCAGGGTGTGGCCCCCCTGGCCGTCTCCTGCCTCGCCCCTTCGCCTATAAGAATCCCCCGATGCCAAAACCCTAAGCACCCGATCAGATCTCCATAAAACAGTCTGTAGCTGCCACCACCATCGTCCCTAGATCGGGGGGATCTGAAGCTCTTCTCGGCACCCTGTCGGAGAGGAGAGATCATCCCGGAGGCCTTCTTCATCACCATTCCAGCATCCGGTATGATGCGTGATGTCACATCCCAAATTTTAGATTTGGTTCTGCATGTCATTCATATCATTGCATCATACTTTTCCTCGCAAAACCATCGAGAGAAAAGATCCGGCAAAACGCTATTTTCAAAACCCTATTTTTATTTTACTACGAGGCTCCTGCGGGAGGCATTAGTAGGACTTGTGTTGTCCACCCTTGTAGCCTAGTGGTTTCACTCAACCCTTGACCCTAGGTTGTTCCCCTCAATTTTACAAAAACTTAGGAGCAAGAATAACCCGATTCGGAGCTCGTACGGAAAAGTTACGGAGGTTCTACAGAAGGCAAAAAGGGAAAAGAAACGGACCAAAAAAATCTGCCCGGCCCCGTGTCCGCGTAGGACCCCGCGAGGGGGGCCCCACATAAGAGGCCGCACCCGCGCCTCGGTTCCCGTGCCCGACCCTGCCTTCCTCCCGCGCGCCGCCGCCTCCCTAGAACCGCGCCGCCGCCTCGGGATCGCCGCCTGCCGCCGCCTTGAGGTAAGCGCCGCCGCCCCGCCGCCTCACGCCGCACCCCGCCGCCGCGCCGCCCGCCTGCAGTGCCCGCGCGCGCACCGCCGTCCGCGCCGCCTCGCCCGCGCCGCGCGCCTCCGCTCGCCGCTGCCCGCCGCGCCGCCCTCCAGCCCGCGCTGCCACGCCGCCTCCGCAGCGGCGCGCCGCCCGCCGCTCGCCGCCCGCTCGCAGCCACCCCGCACGCGCGCCGCCGCCTGCGTCGCACGCGCGCCTCGCCGCCGCCCCACGCAGCCCGCTCCGCCTCGCGCCGCCGCCCGTGTCTCCGCCGCCGCGTGACCGCCACCGTTCCGCGCTGACCGTTTCCCCTCCGCGCAGGAACCGCCGTCGCCGGAGCCGATCGCCGCCACCGTCCCGAGCTCACCGCCGTTCGTCTCCGGTGAGTCCGCATCCACCATCCCTTGGGACCGTTGGATCTCAGATCAGCGGTCCAGATCGGCCGTTGACCGGTCAGCCCCCAGGCGTTGACTAGTCAGACGCCCAGTCAGCAGCCACGTTGACCAGTCTACAGACACAGTTGACTGGGTATTTCTTTAATCGTTTTAGTTGACAGATTTCGGTAGAAACTTGTAAATTGCGTAGAAATAAAACCGCTGGGCCAAAAATTGCAAATAAAATATGTGTAGATTCAGTAAGTCGTGTAGAATCTTTTTGTACCATTGTTTCACACTTTTGAAGCAAGATTTAGTACAGTTAAATCAAATGAGTTAATGGCCTTTTTGGAGTAATTAATTCGTAGGAAAATATCTGTAACTCTAAAAATTGCGTATGATATGTCCCTGGATTCAGTGGAATGAGGGGAATCTCATCGTGTATTAAAAAGATAGGCTTACAGTAAAAACTTCTGCAGAAACTGTCTAGTGGCTTTCTGCAGTGTTTTAATTACTCGGGGAGTTTTATAATTCCTTTTTGAGTAATTCCAGTTGGTACTGTTCCTAAATAGCTATGCCTATACAGTAGAATTTTCCCAAGATTTTACAAACAGTATACTACCGGTAGTGAATTATTTGAGTTCTAGCTCTAGTTTTTGAGCACTATATTTTTGCATAATAGTTTTCCTTGCGCTAAAACTATTTTCCATGCATGCAATCAGTAGTACCATTCATTAGGATTATGTGGTGCAGCTGTAGCACCAATTCACTTGCCTTGCATACCTTCATGCATCATCTTTCTTGCATATGCTTGTGGATTGTTTGTTTATGATTGAAATTGTATCGTGTAGATTGTGACGAGTGCAACGCTTGCTCGTGTGTGGATTGTTCTTCCGACCGCTACAACCAAGGCAAGTAGATGCTACTTTGTCCATGATATCGTCCTACTATTTTCAATGCATTGTCGTGTATTTTGTAGATGCAGGTGTAGGATGATACTATCGCTATGCTATGTCCTATTATGTGGTAGGGCTTTCCTTGTAGATGAACCACCGTTGGTAGATGTGCTTAGCCATGCTATGATGTACGAGGGCTGGGTTACATTATTGAGGCTTGTTCTAAAAGTATTGGTTTGTGAAAACTAAAACAACTTAATCAATGAATCTCCTGGGTGTGATGGTATTGATAATTTTTGGTGGTTTCATTGCGGAAAGGCACCCAGGTATCAAGAGAGAATGACTGGCTTCTTTATTTGGTAGCTTACGTGTACAACCATGTGCCAATAATGAAATGGGCGGTTGGTTGGACTTAGTAGGTTGTGGTAACTCGAACCCGCGTATCCAGAGATGTAGAATTTTGGTAGGTTGGACCGGTGCGCGTCGAGATTGAGGAGCTACTTCCCGAACAGTCTCTTCTTGGACTTCTCCCTATCATCACCCAAAATGAGAGTGATGGTACGAGCTGGGCTGGCCAAGTCACATGGGTAAAGTGTACTAACCCCTGCAGGGTGTATAATCTAATCGATTAGCCGTGTTCCCGGTTATGGACAACTGAGTTGCTTGATATTGACTCCATGACATGTTTCTCGCTCATTCTAATTTCATAATTGCTTTAATATTGTTGGGTTAACTTAATTGGGATCTTTTCAAAGAAAATCAAAAACTGTTTATGAAAGTAGGACAAATGTATTTGCAAATGCAAGCCAGACACAGCTCCAAATGCCAAATATGCATGTAGATGTTAGTACTATTGTCTCCTTTACTAGCTCTACTTGCCATACATTCCATGTATTGACCCTTCGGGGCTGCTACGTTTCATGTTGCAGGATATTCTGATTCTGAGTAATCGATATAAGCCACGGTACTCCACTCGGCACTTGTTCACTTGTGGGCAATTTGAAGAATGGAGAATTTATTTTGTTTATGTTGCTACCTGAATAATTTGAGCTAGCTTTGGGCTAAGCTTTTATTGTAATAATGGTACTCTGGATCTTCGTTATTTATGATACATGGATATTTTGCTATGTTATTCATCTTATTCTATTGTGGGCCAATGAACCGATCCAGGGATTGGCATGTCACATAGAAGCCTCGGTCTTTTCAGAACCGTGGTGTTACAGGATGGTATCAGAGCCCGTGTGTCGACTGTAGGATCGTGACCTAGGATTGGATTAGGAAGCCATAGATTTATTAAAGCCTATATTAACTCTGTCTTTCATCTTATTCCTTTCACCCTCGTAAATTCTTACCATATGATATTCTCACACTTTCCTCTTTACTTGATAGATGGGAGAAGTCAGGACTGAATATGTCACCATGGAGTCACCAAGGCCCTTTCCAAGGCAGTTAGCACAGCTCTCGCAGTCATTGGGATTGCCACTTCCCATGTTCAAGGGAAGAAGGTTGTACACCTATGGATATGGAGAGGATTCATGGGAGATCACTACCTTCATATTCAGGGATGCCGCCTTGCCAAACCCTGTGCACCAGATCTACACCAAGACATACTGCAACTGGGGACTTGGAATTAACTTGGCCATACATGAAGCCCTGTCTCGCCAGTGCCATCATGTCCGATACCTACTGCCAGCAGATTCACCCTTCCGTGACTATGGGAGGCGTGATGAAGATGGGCACATTCTGGTTACCCCGGGCGACAGGAACAACATGCCGCCCCGTTGGAGGCACATAGAGGACATGGAAAGGGAGAATGGAGCTCTAGCTGAGAAGGTGATGATGATAAAGGAGATTGCAGATTTTGCTAGCAATGGTATGGTGGTCCAAGGACAGGATATTGACACCCTGCATGAAGCTGTGGGAGTTCTGGAGAATGCCCTGATAGCCAGAGATGCAACCATAGCTCATCTTCATGGTACGGTGCAGGAGAACACCCAGAACATACAACAGTTTCAGGGGACCGTCCAGGAAAGGGATCAAACTATTGAAGCTATGACAGCCCAGATTGCCGCTCTCCAAGCACAGCTGAATCCACCCTCTGATGATGACAATGGAGATGATGGCAACAATGGGGATGATGATGACAGTGGGAATGATGATGATGATGAGGACGAGGATGATGATGATGGAGACGATGATGGTGGAGGGGATGAAGCTGTTGCAGTTGCAGCTGAGAGTGAAGAAGAAGAGGAGGATCTAGAAGAGGTGGAGTTTGAGATCTCAAGTGATGATTCAGGAGAAGTGTACACTCCGCCGCCATGGTTGAACCGTGGACCGAAGCGCCAACGCATGAGTGCAAGGACCTACCGCAACCTCTTCAAGAAGTAGATAGAAGTCCACCAATTAGTCCTCATTAGGTGAAATCGTTAGGATTAGTCTCGATCGATGTGAAACTTAGTTGCTATTAGTTTAAGAGTTTTTAGTTGCTTATTTGTGTACTCCAATATCCCAGGAATTATTTGTGCGAATTTTATGAAAGAGTTATGGCAATTTTGGTTAACATCTGTGTTATTTTCGCTGCAGTTTTTCTGCTGATACAGCAGTACTGTACGAATTTTCATATTTTTCTGGTAACTGGGAAAAATCTGAAACAAATTGGGCTGATGCAAAACTCTCTGTACTGTATGTGCAAAAATCAGCTAAATTTTCTGACGAGTTTAAGTCAGGCGGAAAAATTCGTGAACGCTGCTGGACTGTTCTGGCAGACTGCTATTTTTGCTGTTTAGTTGATCAACTGTTTAGTTAACCATTGCCAACTCTTGTAAAACTATTTCAGTAGGTATATACTGCTAGGATAACCCCTGGGATGTTGGATCACTTGTTTGTTGATGTGTTTCTTGCTTGTGATTGTCTGCTATTGCTTGTTGTTGTTTGATCATATGCATGGGTAGAATCCTATTACCGTAGTTGATTCTTTCTAAGCTTACCTGTGCTGAACCGCAGATGCCTCCCCGCCGGCAACCCACTGAGTTGGAGCAGCTCATGGCAGCTCAGGCACAGCTGACCCATGTTATGACTCAGTTCATGGAAGCTTAGAACAACAACAACAACAATGGAAACAACCAACCTCAGGGAGATGCTCTCACTAGATTTCTGAGGTTAAGGCCAGCTAAGTTCTCTACTGCAACGGAGCCAATGGTTGCTCTCGACTGGTTGCGTTCAGTCAACAAGGATCTGGTAACTGTTGGATGCACTGATGCTGAGAAGGTGAGGTTTGCCGCTCACCTACTGGAGGGACCAGCCGCTTCTTGGTGGGACACATTTCAGATCACCCACCCGCTGGACACCGTGACTTGGGCAATGTTTGAGGAAGGTTTCAGGACCAACCACGTGTCTTCAGGAGTTCTGAGCCTGAAGAGGAAGGAGTTCCGCAACTTGCGCCAAACCAACCGCACCGTGGCTGAGTACATTGGGGAGTTCAACAACCTGTCCCGTTATGCACCTGAGGATGTTGACACTGATGCAAAAAGGAGGGAGAGATTCCTGGATGGCCTCAGTGATGGGCTTTCAGTACAGCTACTGGTGGTTTATTGCCCCACTTTCCAGGAGCTTATGGACAAGGCCAGGATCTTGGAAGGGAAGCACAAGCAGGTGGAGAACCGCAAGAGAAAGAGTAACAATCACCACTCCGGTTCGCATCACAAGTCTCGCACTTCATATGATGGACACTCCAAGCATGGAGGGAGTGACCATGGGAGCCATGACCGCCACCACCATGGAGGCGATGGGCATCGTCATGACAACCATAGGAGCAGCCACCACAGCCACAAGGGAGGACACTCTCACCACTCTGGAGGACACGGTGGACATGACCGCAACCGTGATCGCAGCTTTGTGAAGAAGGATCTGAGTGAGGTGACATGCTTCAAGTGTAAACAGAAGGGACACTATGCTGACAACTGTCCGGAGAGGAAAGGACTGAAGCCAACCAACAACGAGAAGGCCACAGTGAACCACATGAATGTGGAGGAGATCCCAGATGAGCCTGACCTTGTGATTGGTAAGTTTCCAATCAACACTTACCCTGCACTTATACTTTTCGATACTGGTGCATCGCATTCATTCATATCAAGGGCTTTTGTGGATAAGTATAAGCTACCTACTGAGTCTATGAAAGGGTCTATTAGAGTGAGTTCACCTGGAGGAGATATGATAGCTAGCGCGGGATGCCGCAATTTAACTGTGAGGATTGGAACACACAACTTCATTGCACATCTAGTAGTGTTGGAATCACAGGGGTTAGACGTTATTCTGGGTATGGATTGGATGTCTATGTATGAGGGACACATAGATTGTGCACAGCGAGCTGTTTCACTCAAAACCCCGGATGGTAAGAGGATTAGATTCAAGTCGGCTGTACGACCAGGAAGGTGTAAGTTGAATTCTCTTAAGGGGGTTAGCATGGATACTGTGCCAGTGATTAAGGATTATCCTGACGTGTTTCCGGAAGAACTGCCAGGGATGCCACCTGACAGGGAAGTAGAGTTTCTTATCGACCTGATGCCGGGAACAGGACCTATAGCAAACAAACCATATAAGATGGATGTGGATGAGCTGAAGGAATTGAAGAAGCAGTTGAAGGAGCAGCTGGAAAAGGGATTCATTCAGCCTAGTTCGTCATCATGGGGTGCACCTGTTCTGTTTGTGGAGAAGAAAGACAGCAGTAAGAGATTAGTGGTGGACTATCGCTCGCTGAACGAGGTGACCATCAAGAACAAGTACCCCCTGCCAAACATAAATGATTTGTTTGATCAACTGGAAGGAGCGAAGGTGTTCAGCAAGATTGATCTGCGATCAGGCTACTTCCAATTGAAGATCTGGGAGGAGGACGTACCAAAAACCGCCTTCACCACTAGGTATGGTTTATATGAGTATACGGTTATGTCTTTTGGACTAACGAATGCCCCGGCATATTTCATGACCATGATGAACAAGGTATTTATGGAGTACTTGGACAAGTTCGTGGTGGTGTTTATTGATGACATACTGATATATTCCAAGGATGATACTGAGCATGAGAAGCATCTACGACTGATTATGGAGAAGCTGAGGGAACACAAGCTGTATGCCAAATTCAGCAAGTGTGAATTCTGGCTTAACACTGTTGGATTTCTTGGACACGTAGTGTCAGGAGAAGGAGTCGCTGTTGACCCAAGCAAAGTGACTGCAGTAACTGAGTGGGAAGCACCCAAGAATGCGGGAGAGATTCGAAGATTTTTGGGACTTGCTGGATATTACAGGAGGTTCATTGAAAACTTCTCCAAGATTGCTAAGCCGATGACTGAACTTCTGAAGAAAGAGAGTAAGTTTGAATGGTCAGACGTATGTCAAGCCAGCTTTCAGGAACTGAAGCGTCGACTAGTGACCGCACCTGTTCTGTGCTTACCAGACCTTCAGAAGGATTTCCATGTGTACTGTGATGCTTCTCGACAGGGACTTGGGAGTGTGCTGATGCAAGATGGGAGAGTGGTGTCTTATGCCTCGCGACAACTCAAGCACCATGAGCGGAATTACCTCACACACGACTTGGAGTTAGCGTAAGTGGTTCATGCGCTCAAGGTATGGAGGCATTACTTAATGGGAAAACACTGTCATGTATACACCGACCACAAGAGCCTGAAGTACATATTTACACAGAAGGAACTGAACATGAGGCAAAGGAGATGGTTGGAACTTATCAAAGATTATGATATGAATCTGCAATACCACCCAGGAAAGGCCAATGTAGTAGCAGATGCTCTGAGCCGGAAGGTTTATGCAAATGGATTGACAATTGGTGAATTTCCTGAGGATTTGTGCAAGCAATTCAAGGACCTTAGACTGGAGGTAGTATCCGAAGGATACTTGGCAACAATGGAAGTCCAACCAACGCTACTGGACAGAATCAGGAAAGCTCAAGTGGGAGACAAAGAGATAGATGAAATAAAGGAAAAGATGAAGGAGGGTCGAGCAAGGGAATTCCGCGAGGATGAGCAAGGTACCCTGTGGTATGGAGATCGTTTGTGCGTTCCCAACGATCCGGACATAAGGAAGTTGATTCTGCAGGAAGATCATGACTCGCCGTATTCCATACATTATCCGGGCAATACGAAGATGTATATGGACCTAAAGGATAGATTCTGGTGGAACAACATGAAGGGAGACATCGCGGAGCATATTGCCCTATGTGATGTAGGTAGCCGAGTGAAGGCGGAACACCAGAAGCCAGCAGGATTGCTACAGCCATTGCCCGTGCCGGATTGGAAGTGGGATAGAGTGGGAATGGATTTTATCACAGGATTGCCCAGGACCAGGTCAGGATATGACTCTATTTGGGTAGTGGTCGACCATTTGACCAAGGTAGGCCACTTTATACCGGTGAAGATGACCTATACGAGTGCAAAGTTGGCCAAGATTTATATGGACAGAATTGTGTGCCTACATGGAGTTCCCAAGAGTATCGTATCTGATAGAGGCACCCAATTTACCTCACACTTCTGGCGCCAGCTGCACGAGTCACTTGGTACTAGATTGGAGTTTAGCACAGCGTTTCACCCGCAGACTGACGGACAGACCGAGAGGGTGAATCAGATTTTGGAGGACATGCTGAGAGCTTGCGCTTTGGCTCATGGTTCTAGTTGGGATGAGAATTTGCCATATGCTGAGTTTTCCTACAACAACAGCTATCAAACCAGCATCAAGACGTCGCCGTTTGATGTACTGTATGGGAAACGGTGCCGAACACCATTGCTATGGGTTGGAGTAGGAGAACGTCAGTTGTTTGGGCCTGATTTGATCAAGGATGCTGAGGAGAAGGTCGCCTTGATTAGGGACAGGCTGAAGGTAGCACAATCAAGGCAGAAGAGCTACGCTGATGCCAAGCGCAAGGAAGTGGTGTATGAGATAGGTGATAGAGCATACCTCAGAGTGTCGCCACTTCGTGGAATCAAGAGATTTGGAATTAAGGGTAAGCTGGCACCTCGGTTTATTGGACCGTATCAGGTCTTAGCACGCAAAGGAGAAGTTGCTTATCAGTTGGAGTTGCCAGAGGCTCTGTCCGCTGTTCACAATGTGTTCCACGTATCCCAGCTGAAGAAGTGCCATCCAGAAATGGTGGATACACCATTGAGAGACACTGTGCCACTAGAGGAGGTTCAGCTTGAGAACGACTTGACCTATGAGGAGAAACCGGTCAAGATTCTGGTGACAGCGGGGAGGATTACCCATACCGAGACGATCAGGTTTTGCAAGGTGCAGTGGAGCCACCACACTGAAGAGGAAGCCACTTGGGAGCGTGAGGATGACATCCGAGAGGACTACCCACACCTATTTGCTAGCCGCGCCGAATCTCGGGGACGAGATTCATCTTAAGGGGGTTAGTCTTGTCACATCCCAAATTTTAGATTTGGTTCTGCATGTCATTCATATCATTGCATCATACTTTTCCTCGCAAAACCATCGAGTGAAAAGATCCGGCAAAACGCTATTTTCAAAACCCTATTTTTATTTTACTACGAGGCTCCTACAGGAGGCATTAGTAGGACTTGTGTTGTCCACCCTTGTAGCCTAGTGGTTTCACTCAACCCTTGACCCTAGGTTGTTCCCCTCGATTTTACAAAAACTTAGGAGCAAGAATCACCCGATTCGGAGCTCGTACGGAAAAGTTACGGAGGTTCTACAAAAGACAAAAAGGGAAAAGAAACGGACCAAAAAAATCTGCCCGGCCCCGTGTCCGCGTGGGACCCCGCGAGGGGGGCCCCACATAAGAGGCCGCACCCGCGACTCGGTTCCCGTGCCCGACCCCGCCTTCCTCCCGCGCGCTGCCGCCTCCCTGGAACCGCGCCGCCGCCTCGGGATCACCGCCCGCCGCCGCCTCGAGGTAAGCGCCGCCGCCCCGCCGCCTCACGCCGCACCCCGCCGCCGCGCCGCCCGCCTGCAGCGCCCGCGCGCGCACCGCCCTTCGCGCCGCCTCGCTCGCTCCGCGCGCCTCCGCTCGCCGCTGCCCGCCGCGCTGCCCTCTAGCCCGCGCTGCCGTGCCGCCTCCGCAGCGCCGCGCCGCCCGCACGCGCGCCGCCGCCTGCGCCGCACGCGCACGCAGCCGCCGCCTCGCCGCCGCCCCACGCAGCCCGCGCCGCCTCACGCCGCCGCCGCGTGGCCGCCACCATTCCGCGCTGACTGTTTCCCCTCCGCGCAGGAACCGCCGTCGTCGGAGCCGATCGCGCCACCGTCCCGAGCTCGCCGCCGTTCGTCTCCGGTAGTCTGCAGCCGCCATCCCTTGGGACCGTTGGATCTCAGATCAGCGGTCCAGATCGGCCGTTGACCGGTCAGCCCCCAGGCGTTGACTAGTCAGACACCCAGTCAGCAGCCACGTTGACCAGTCAACAGACACTGTTGACTGGGTATTTCTTTAATCGTTTTAGTTGACAGATTTCGGTAGAAACTTATAAATTGCGTAGAAATTAAACCGCTGGGCCAAAAATTGCAAATAAAATATGAGTAGATTCAGTAAGTCGTGCAGAATCTTGCTGTACCATTGTTTCACACTTTTGAAGCAAGATTTAGTACAGTTAAATCAAATGAGTTAATGGCCTTTTTGGAGTAATTAATTCGTAGAAAAATATCTGTAACTCCAAAAATTGCGTATGATATGTCCCTGGATTCAGTGGAACGAGGGGAATCTCATCGTGTATTAAAAAGATAGGCTTACAGTAAAAACTTCTGCAGAAACTGTCTAGTGGCTTTCTACAGTGTTTTAATTACTCGAGGAGTTTTATAATTCCTTTTTGAGTAATTCCAGTTGGTAATGTTCCTAAATAGCTATGCCTATACAGTAGAATTTTCCCAAGATTTTACAAACATTATACTACCGGTAGTGAATTATTTGAATTCTAGCTCTAGTTTTTGAGCACTATATTTTTGCATAATAGTTTTCCTTGCGCTAAAACTATTTTCCATGCATGCAATCAGTAGTACCATTGATTAGGATTATGTGGTGCAGCTGTAGCACCAATTCACTTGCCTTGCATACCTTCATGCATCATCTTTGTTGCATATGCTTGTGGATGGTTTGTTTATGATTGAAATTGTATCGTGTAGATTGTGACGAGTGCAACGCTTGCTCATGTGTGGATTGTTCTTCCGACCTCTACAACCAAGGCAAGTAGATGCTACTTTGTCCATGATATCGTCCTACTATTTTTAATGCATTGTCGTGTATTTTGTAGATGCAGGTGTAGGTATGCTATGTCCTATTATGTGGTAGGGCTTTCCTTGTAGATGAACCACCGTTGGTTGATGTGCTTAGTCATGCTATGATGTACGAGGGCTGGGTTACATCATTGAGGCTTGTTCTAAATGTATTGGTTTGTGAAAACTAAAACAACTTAATCAATAAATCTCCTGGGTGTGATGGTATTGATAATTTTTGGTGGTTTCATTGCGGAAAGGCACCCAGGTATCAAGAGAGAACGACTGGCTTCTTTATTTGGTAGCTTACGTGTACAACCATGTGCCAATAATGAAATGGGCGGTTGGTTGGACTTAGTAGGTTGTGGTAACTCGAACCCGCGTATACAGAGATGTAGAATTTTGGTAGGTTGGACCGGTGCGCGTCGGGATTGAGGAGCTACTTACCGAACAGTCTCTTCTTGGACTTCTCCCTATCATCACCTAAAATGAGAGTGATGGTACGAGCTGGGCTGGCCAAGTCACATGGGTAAAGTGTACTAACCCCTGCAGGGTGTATAATCTAATCGATTAGCCATCTTCCCGGTTATGGACAACTGAGTTGCTTGATATTGACTCCATGACATGTTTCTCGCTCATTCTAATTTCATAATTGCTTTAATATTGTTGGGTTAACTTAATTGGGATCTTTTCAAAGAAAATCAAAAACTGTTTATGAAAGTAGGACAAATGTATTTGCAAATGCAAGCCAGACACAGCTCCAAATGCCAAATATGCATGTAGATGTTAGTACTATTGTCTCCTTTACTAGCTCTACTTGCCATACATTCCATGTATTGACCCTTCGGGGCTGCTACGTTTCATGTTGCATGATATTCTGATTCTGAGTAATCGATATAGGCCACGGTACTCCACTCGGCACTTGTTCACTTGTGGGCAATTTGAAGAATGGAGAATTTATTTTGTTTATGTTGCTACCTGAATAATTTGAGCTAGCTTTGGGCTAAGCTTTTATTGTAATAATGGTACTCTGGATCTTCGTTATTTATGATACACGGATATTTTTCTATGTTATTCATCTTATTCTATTGTGGGCCAATGAACCGATCCAGGGATTGGCATGTCACATAGAAGCCTCGGTCTTTTCAGAACCGCGGTGTTACACGTGATTAGTTTCACCTTGGACTACGGGTCCATACAGTAGCTAGATGGTTGTTTCTCCTCCTTTCTGCTATTATGTTTATGTAAGATCCCTCCTTTGTAAAGGAAAAGGATCCCTGTGATTGGAATGCTAGTCCCTGGATCATTGCTAGCATCCACAGTTTAAGATGAAGTACACAGATACAAAGGTCATTTATTACATCCATTCCAGAGATAAACATAGTCTTTACAACTCAAGGCCACAGGCCTATTACAAGAGTTTGAATAAGTAAATAAATATAAGTCTTCATTTTCATGTGCCACAGGCAAACATGTTGAGTGTAGACTCATGACACCTAATCCTCATCAGAGTAACCTGCAACATCACAAGTTACAGCCACAGTGGGTCAATACTTTGGAATAGTATTGGCAAGTGATACCTTAGTAAATTTTAGGTGGACTATATTACTATATGCAATTTGGCTAAGTGTAGCTTGGCTTGCTTTGCTCAAAATAGGTTTTTCCTATTAGTTGAAATCACTAAGTTTTTCTTTGTCAAAACTTTTCCCAAGGAACCACCAATAGACATTGAGGTCCTTCACCCTTGTTCACCCACAAGTTTTTACTTAGAAGTTGGAATGATGAGATTCTTGATAGCTTCCATGCCTTGATGCTCAAGTTGTCCATTGCCATGGACTTGGCTAAGTACTTAGATTTTTCCATCTGCAGAGGTTGTGCACTTTCCCCACCAGACTTGGTTTCCCAAGACAGGACCTTTCAGAAGCCTTTCCTTAGACCAAATGGACGTGCTCCAACCTATCATTCCCACTACCACCAACTGTCCAAATGGCTAAGTTCTAGCAACTTATGTGGTCCAGGCAGAGCCCATATTGCCAAGTGGCTGCACTAGAAGCTTCTCAACACTTGGCCTCTAAAATCCCTTTGTTCCTAGGTGGCTTTCGACAAGTGACATACACAAGGTAAACCATAGCCATGGGCCTTGTGTAACCACTCAACCAAAAACCACCAATCAAGTCCCTTTCCACCCAGGTGATTCATTGACTTAGTTGTTTTATTAAGAAAAACATAAGTCCAAAGACTTAGAAATATTTTCTTCATAGCATGTATATTTTACCAACCCTTGTTTGCTACTAGCTAGGCTAAGCATGGCATAGATTGTACTTGACTTAGAAATTTCCTAGCAATTCTACAACTACATAGGATTTCCCAACAAGGCATTTGGCAAAATAGTAACATGCAAGACTTAGCAAAAAAAAATTCTAATGCTTGTATAAAAATATAGGGATAGAAATATTCATGAAGTACCACTTGCCTTGGTAGTTGGGAGAGTAGCACTCTTCACAATCACAATCACTAGCACCAAAGTCTACACAAAGAATGGTAGCAACAAATTACACACAACATATACAAACAAACAAAAATACATATGCATGCAAAAATGCTAAGTGATGATTTTTAAAACCCAACCAAGCAAGTGCATAGTACTGAATCATAACCAAGTCAAAACTTGCTAAACCAAGTTTATTTGACACTAAAACAATTTCCTAAACAATTCATAGGCTCAAAATAGTCCTAAACAAGTTTCTGCAAATAAAATCATTTTAACATTAGCTAAACATTAAACACATTGCATAAACAGAAAGGGCTTGTTCTCCTGATTCCAACGGTATAAATTTTTCCAAAATCTAACGTGGGAAACAAAAGTTATAGTTAAATCAAATTTGGATATTAATCTGATTCTAATTCTGTTTTTAAACAAAACCCTAGCCACGCGGCGCTATCCTATTGGCTGGTACCGATTCGCTCAGGATCAAGCTTCCACGCCGTCGGATCAAGTCAGATCCAATGCGCCAGATTCACAGAAAACGTTTCGCTCAGATCTAATCTATCCCTTTCGATACAGATCTAACGGCTACCGTTGCTCTGACCATAGCCTAACGGCGCTAGCGGCGGCGACTGGAGGCGGCGCGTCTGTCAGTGGCTGCGCTGGCGTTCTAGGTCGCCCGAGGAGGGGAGAGGGTGCTTACCAGAACCGCAGGGACGAGGAGAAGCTCAACGTGGAGGTGGCTTGGCAAGGGGCGCTCGGAGTCGTCGGGGATTCCTCGCCAGAGTTCGTGGACGCATCGGGTACGGCTGCTGGTCGACATTGGTGAGGTTCTGCGTCGCGCTAAGTCAAAAGGAGGGCACCGTTAGATGCGCAAGACGATGGGGATCCTAGGCGTATCAGCCAGAGGGCAAGGGGCAGCTGGTACTTACGGGGAGAGGTCGCCGGAGTTCGTGCAGAGAGCGGCGGCGCTCGGTTGAAGTCGCTGCCGAGGCTACAGACCATGCGAGAACAAACGGGGTGTGTCAGTAGATGCGCAAGGAGTTGTTGAGCTTGATAGCATAAATCATGGACAGAGGGGGACACGGTGCTCACCGGAATTTGCTGCCGGAGGTCGTCGGAACAGCGACAGCATCGAGCGAGTTGCGAGCAGCCTAGTGGCATGGAGAGGAAATTGGGTGAGGGGAAATGGCCGCGAGAGGGAGGGGCTTAAGTAGGCAGAGGCTCGACAAGAAACGCTCAGTGATTCAATCCCAATTACACCGCGGAATCAACGCAGCAACGGCCAGCGGCGGTGTTCGTGCGCAGAAATTTGGGGAAGACGATGACGACGTGGACGGGGCCTGTTTGTCAGCGAATGGAGCAGAGAGGGAGTGGGGTCCGGGTGTCAGCGGCTCGCTGGGTGCATCTGCGCGTGAGCGAGGGAGAGAAGGGTCCCGGGTGGGCTAGATGGGCTGCTTCTGTTGATGGGCTCAAATCCTAGCGCCGGCCCTTTTCCAATTCATTTCTCTTTTCTTTTTCTAAATTGATTTTCTGGATTGAGTTTCAAATGAATTCAAACTCTATTTGAATTCAAATCTTTTTGGGATTTTTGCAGTGTGCAACAATCACATTTCTGGACATAAAATCAAGTGGTCTCTCTGTTCAAGCTTGGTTCTTTTGAAATAACAAAATAAACAGTGCCATAGCACTAGATTTGCAAATGTTTTGAAAATGGTTTTGCAACCATTTTTATTTTGTAAAATTTTGTTCAAACTCTACACTCAAACCAATCAACAAGGAAGAAAACAAACTTGATTTTAAAACACTAAGCTCTCAAATGAGGATGGGCATTTGATTTAAGTTTTCTCACATAAAATGATAGCACCATGGGCTTCTGTTTTCTTGAAATTGGTTTGAAATTGATCTCAAAACTATATGCATGCATGAATGATATGCAATCTTTGAAATCATGAATTTAGGGATGCTACAAATCTAACCCCCTTAAGGTGAATCTCGCCCTCGAGATTCGGATTGGCTAGCAAATAGGTGAGGGTGGTCTTTCCGAAGATCATCTTCTCTTTCCCATGTTGCTTCCTCTTCGGAATGATGATTCCACTACACTTTGCAAAACTTGATAGTCTTTGTCCTTGTGACTCTTTCTGCAGTCTCAAGAATCTTGATAGGTTTCTCTTCATAAGTGAGATCACTTTCTAGTTGAACTTCCTCCAAAGGTATAGTATCCTTCAAAGAAGTTTCTTCCATTTCTGGATGACATTTCTTAAGCTGACTCACATGAAACACATTATGGACAGCTGACAGAGATTCTGGCAGTTCAATTTCATTGGCAACTTCTCCTTTGCGACTCAATATCTTGAATGGCCCAACATATCTTGGTGCCAATTTTCCTTCGACTCCGAATCTTTTCACTCCACGAAGTGGTGACACTCTAAGATAGGCTCTATCAACAACTTCGTAGATGACTTCTCTACGCTTAGGATCTACGTAGCTTTTCTGTCGGGACTGTGCTATCTTCAACCTGTCCTTAACCAACTTGACCTTCTCTTTGGCTTCTTTGATAAGGTCTGGCCCGAATAAACTTCTTTCTCCCACACCATTCCATAACAATGGGGTGGTACACTTTCTTCCGTAGAGAAACTCAAACGGTGCCATCTCAATGCTGGCTTGATAGCTGTTGTTATAAGAAAATTCTGCGTAAGGCAGACTTTCATCCCAACTGGCTCCATAGTCTAGGGCACATGCCCTCAACATGTCTTCAAGAATCTGATTAGTTCTTTCTGTTTGTCCATCGGTTTGAGGATGAAAAGCAGTACTGAATTCCAACCTCGTTCCCAATGATTCATGTAGCTGTCTCAAAAAATGGGAGGTGAATTGGGTTCCCCTATCAGACACAATACTCTTGGGCACTCCATGTAGACATACAATTCTACTCATGTAAATTTTTGCTAACTTAGCACTCGTATAGGTTGTCTTCACGGGTATGAAATGAGCCACTTTAGTTAGGCGATCCACTACTACCCATATGGAATCATACCCTGACCTGGTCCTTGGTAATCCGGTAATGAAATCCATACCAATCTTGTCCCACTTCCAATCAGGAATAGGTAGTGGTTGAAGCAAACCTGCTGGTTTCTGATGCTCCGCTTTCACTCTACTACACACATCACACAAAGCAATATGTTCGGCGATGTCCTTCTTGAGATTATTCCACCAAAATCTTTCTTTCATGTCCATGTACATTTTCGTGTTACCCGGGTGAATAGAATACGGAGAGTTGTGTGCTTCTTGCAAAATCAGTTTCCGCAACTCCGGGTCTTGTGGAACACAGATACGTTTTCCATGCCATAAAGTACCCTGTTCGTCTTCATGGAAATCTTTGGCTTTTCCTTTGCCAATCTTTTCCTTAATCTCTTCAATTTCCTTATCAGTCTTCTAGGCTTCTTTGATCTTGTCCAACAAAGTGGGTTGAACATCCAAAGACATGAGATGTCCTTCAGGCACAATCTCCAATCTGAGTTTTCTAAATTGGGTACACAGATCATCTGGCAATTCTCCTTTGGTAAGGCCATTCACAAAAACCTTATGGCTTAGAGCATCTGCTACAACATTTTCTTTACCGGGGTGGTATTGCAAACTTAAGTCATAGTCTTTGATAAGTTCTAACCATCTTATTTGTCTCATATTAATTTCCTTCTGGGTGAAGATATACTTCAAACTTTTGTGATCTGTGAACACTTCATAACGCTTTCCCAAAAGATAGTGTCTCCATGTCTTGAGTGCATGGACAACATAGGCTAACTCCAAATCATGAGTAGGATAGTTTACTTCATGAGTTTTGAGTTGTCTTGAGGCATATGCTACAACTTTACCGTCTTGCATAAGTACTGCACCCAAACCTTGATGGGATGCATCACAATATACTTGGAAATCTTTTTCCAAATCTGGCAGACACAAGACTGGTGCTGTCACAAGTCTCTTCTTCAACTCCTGAAAGCTGAGTTCACAACCTTCAGACCAAGCAAACTTCTTGTTTTTCTTTAATAATTCAGTCATGGGCTTAGCTACTTTAGAGAAATTATCAATAAACCTTCTGTAGTAACCTGCTAAGCCAAGGAAACTACGAACTTCTTTCACGGACTTGGGAGATTCCCATTCAGTCACAGCTGAAACCTTAGCAGGATCAACTGCTACTCCATCCTTTGTCATAACATGACCAAGAAAACCAACTTCTTCTAACCAGAACTCACACTTGCTGAATTTGGCATAAAGTTTATGCTCTCTTAACTTCTCAAGTATCAAACGCAAATGTCCTTCATGCTCTTCTTTGCTCTTGGAGTAGACTAAGATGTTATCGATGAAAACGACAACAAACTTGTCAAGGAATTCCATGAACACCTTATTCATCATATTCATGAAGAATGCTGGAGCATTGGTCAACCCAAAAGGCATTACGGTGTACTCATACAATCCATACCTTGTAGTGAATGCTGTCTTAGGTATGAATTGTTCCCTTATCTTGAGTTGAAAATATCCTGACCTTAGATCAATATTTGAGAACACACATGCTCCTTCTAGCTGATCAAACAAGCCATTGATTCTAGGCAAAGGATATTTGTTCTTGATATTTACCTCGTTGAGTGAACGGTAATCTATGAAAACCTTTGACTTCTATCTTTATTCTCCACGAACAAAACTGGGGCTCCCCAAGATGAAGAACTTGGTTGAATAAATCCTTTCTGCAACTGTTCTCCAAGTTGCTTCTTGAGCTCTTTCAGTTCATCAACTGACATTTTATACGGTCTCTTTGCTATTGGTCCAGACCCTGGTACCAAATCTATCAGAAACTCCACATCTCTATCTGGTGGCATTCCCGGTAATTCTTCTGGAAACACATCCGGATACTCACTCACAATTGGCACACTGTCCATGCTAACCCCCTTAAGAGAATTTAGCTTACTTCCTTTAGATTCAAAGTTGGACTTGAATTTAATCCGCTTTCTTTCCGGGGTTGTGAGTGCAACAGTACGATTAGCACAATCCAGTACTCCTTCATACTTAGCCATCCAATCCATTCCCAATATTACATCCATTCCTTGGGAATCTAGGATTATCAGACTCACTGGAAATTTATGTCTTCCAAACTCTATTACTAGATCCCGGCATCCAAGACTTACTATCATATCTCCACCCGGAGAACTAACTTTTATTGGACACCCAATGTTTTCAGTTGGAAACGCATTTCTATCAACAAATGCTTTTGATATGAATGAATGCGATGCTCCAGTATCAAAAAGAACAAATGCTGGAATAGAATTGAGTCTGAACTTACCAGCAACAGCATCAGGCTCCTCATAGACCTCCTCCACACTGATTTGGTTCACCTGTCCTTTCTGGAAAGGATTGGGCTTGATAGGTCCTTCAACTTTCTTTTCTGGCATTCATTTGCCTAATGCCCCATCTTCTTGCATTTGAAGCATTCAACCTGACTGATGTCTCTCTTAACAAGATGACTTCCACTTCCACTTCCATTACCACTATGGTGGTTCTTATGTCCACTCTTGTGGTTCTTGTACTTGTCATTGTCATGACTACGGTGATGCTTGTTGTCATGACGGTTGTGGTTGTGGTGCTTGTTGAATTTCCCATGCTTGTGGGATCCTGAGCTTCCGTTGTCATCATAGTGAGATCGTTTGTGAGACGATCCCGAGCTGTGCTTGTCGGAGTGCTTTCTCTTTCTACTCTCGACTTGCTTCATTTTGTTCTCCAATATTGCAGCTTTGTCACAGAGCGACTGATAAGTGGGAACATAGTCCACAGCCAATTGCAGATTCAGCTCATCATTCAAGCCTTCAAGAAATTTTTCCTTTCTCTTGGCATCGGTGTCAACTTCGTCCGGTGCATAACGCGCCAGATTGTTGAACTCCTCAATGCATTCAGCCACGCTGCGGTGGCGCTGCTTCAGATTGTGGAACTCTTTCTTTTTCAGACTCATCACTCCTGATGAGATATGAGCAGTGCGAAAGCCATCCTCAAAGATAGCCCATGTCACTTCATCAATGGGAGTGGTGATCTGGAAGTTGTCCCACCAAGTGGCGGCTGGCCCTTCCAGCAGATGTGCTGCAAATCTGACTTTTTCAGCATCCGTACAGCCCACGGTTACCAAGTCCTTGTTTACTGAGCGTAGCCAATCATTGGCCACCATGGGATCAGTCGTCCCTGAGAACTTTGCTGGCCTTAATCTCAAGAATCTGGTAAGCATATCAAAGCCCGGAGGGTTGTTGTTGTTGTTGTTGTTGTTATTGTTGTTATTGTTGTTGTTGTTGTTATTGTTTTGGTTCTGGATGAATGTTGTCATCATCTGCATCAGCTGTGTTTGAGCAGTCATCATTTGTTGCATTTCCGGAGTGATGTTGTTGTTGTGGTTGGGGTTGGGGTTTGCACGACGGGGAGGCATCTGTGGTTTGTTCAAATAGAGATAAGAATGAGATACCCATAGATGCTTTCATGCACATTACATCACATAAGCAATCACAAGCATGCAACCAAAAAGATGAAAGTTCAACAACAATATAATAAGTTCACAAAGTAAAACACACAAGTAGCAAGCCATCCACATGTCGGATGGTCCAATAACAAGTTCTCAAATAACAAGTATGATAACGAAAGATAAACGAGTAGTCAAGTCTACTCATCAGCATCAATCTCCTCCTCGACAAAGGTAAGACCTGCGTTCTCCATCACGGTCTTGTTCTCCTCGATGCTAGTGGTTAAGGTCTCTATCTTGGCCTTGAGAGCCCTCTTCTGGGAACGAAGCCTCTCAATCACCGTCTGCTGCTGCTCTAGCTCGAAGTCCTTGGACTGCAGTTCTTCAGTCATGTCCCGGATCTTCTTGTTCCTATCCTAGACACGCTTCTCCTAACTCTTGAACTTCCTGTCCTGGGTCTCGAACTTCGCCTCCATTTCCTTGACTATCTCGTCCTGCTGCGCGAAGAGCTTATCCTTCTCGCGAAGCTGCACCTGGAGCTCGTCATTGCTGAGCATGACATTGGTCCTGTCCGTGTCCACGTGCCTAATGAGAGACTCTAAGTCCTGGAGGTACAGGCGTACCGGCTCTGCTGCGTCCCTCGAATCGTCCTCGAAGTCGATGGACTCTCCGTCCTCATCACGTCTTCCGAAGACGTGGAAGTGGGTGCCTCTAACCTGTCAGGAGTGTCGCCCTAGCAGACGTCCTATCAGATCCTTCATAACTACCTCCATGCCTCTCTCCCTGTCATCGTGCATGAGCTTGAAGACGATGGCCTCCGTAGTAGGCTCTGTCTGGCGTCCGGGCTGGTTCACCTTGAAGCCCCAGAGATCCTTCCTCTCAAACTTGGTGAGGGGATGCACCATGATGGTGGGAAGAGGGACATTGAGCAAAGTAGTAAGCTCAACGATACGAGGACCAAAGCGGGTAACCTGGAACTCCTCAACAGTGCTGATGGTAATAGGCATCTATTTATAAGATAGAAAAGTTAGAACAACACAATTTAAGTTGCAACATAAGGCAAAACATCACATACATATCCTTGGAAAGAAAAACACACATGTCATGCATACATGAAACCATTACATCAACCAAGGTTCAATCTTATTTCAAAGCAACATTTTGGAAAATAAGGTGATAGGTGGTGGTCCAACTAACGAAGTACGTTTACAATCCTATCTCATTGGATCTGTTGGCTAACACAATGTTCCTAGAAGCAATCAGCCTATCTTGCTCACATGATTCCATCACTAAGTCTATAATGTCTCCTCTTAAGGTTTGGTTGGTAGCTTCCAACTCTTTGGTATGTTCCTTCTCTTTCCTTAGATCATTTTGGAGGTTGAGCATTCTGCACTTAACTCTATCACCAAGTTCTTTGATGGTCTTCCAAGCTGCATCCCTTGCTGATTCAAAGAATGTAGGGTGCACCACTGAATTGGTGAACATGCAGAATCCTTTTTCCTGATGGTTGTCTTCCTTGTTTTTATACAAGTGAAGTTGCACCCACCAGTATTCCACTCCTTCATCCATCACTGGAAAACCCTTGTACACAGCTGCACCTTGTATTTCTAATGCAACCATGAGGTCCTTGAGAGCCTTGGGGAATTCTGTCTCACACTCCAAAGTCATTGTCATGAGTGGTCCTTTCCTCACGGCTTCATTGATGGAGTTCATCTACAAATAGAGATGAGAGAGAAGATTAGAAAAGTTTACGAGAGGAATAGACAAGTGTAGAAGTTGAAAATTTTTCCTTAGTGGTTTCCAATCCTAGGGTCATAATCCTACAGGCAACACAGTGATCTGATACCATCTGTAAGATCCCTCCTTTGTAAAGGAAAAGGATCCCTGTGATTGCAATGCTAGTCCCTGGATCATTTCTAGCATCCACAGTTTAAGATGAAGTACACAGATACAAAGGTCATTTATTACATCCATTCCAGAGATAAACATAGTCTTTACAACTCAACGCCACAGGCCTATTACAAGAGTTTGAATAAGTAAATAAATATAAGTCTTCATCTTCATGTGCCACAGGCAAACATGTTGAGTGTAGACTCATGACACCTAATCCTCATCAGAGTAACCTGCAACATCACAAGTTACAGCCACAGTGGGTCAATACTTTGGAATAGTATTGGCAAGTGATACCTTAGTAAATTTTAGGTGGACTATATTACTATATGCAATTTGGCTAAGTGTAGCTTGGCTTGCTTTGCTCAAAATAGGTTTTTCCTATTAGTTGAAATCACTAAGTTTTTCTTTGTCAAAACTTTTCCCAAGGAACCACCAATAGACATTGAGGTCCTTCACCCTTGTTCACCCACAAGTTTTTACTTAGAAGTTGGAATGATGAGATTCTTGATAGCTTCCATGCCTTGATGCTCAAGTTGTCCATTGCCATGGACTTGGCTAAGTACTTAGATTTTTCCATCTGCAGAGGTTGTGCACTTTCCCCACCAGACTTGGTTTCCCAAGACAGGACCTTTCAGAAGCCTTTCCTTAGACCAAATGGACGCGCTCCAACCTATCATTCCCACTACCACCAATTGTCCAAATGGCTAAGTTCTAGCAACTTATGTGGTCCAGGCAGAGCCCATATTGCCAAGTGGCTGCACTAGAAGCTTCTCAACACTTGGCCTCTAAAATCCCTTTGTTCCTGGATGGCTTTCCACAAGTGAGATACACAAGGTAAACCATAGCCATGGGCCTTGTGTAACCACTCAATCAAAAACCACCAATCAAGTCCCTTTCCACCCAGGTGATTCATTGACTTAGTTGTTTTATTAATAAAAACATAAGTCCAAAGACTTATAAATATTTTCTTCATAGCATGTATATTTCACCAACCCTTGTTTGCTACTAGCTAGGCTAAGCATGGCATAGATAGTACTTGACTTAGAAATTTCCTAGCAATTCTACAACTACATAGGATTTCCCAACAAGGCATTTGGCAAAATAGTAACATGCAAGACATGGCAAAAAAATTTCTAATGCTTTTATAAAAATATAGGGATAGAAATATTCATGAAGTACCACTTGCCTTGGTAGTTGGGAGAGTAGCACTCTTCACAATCACAATCACTAGCACCAAAGTCTACACAAAGAATGGTAGCAACAAATTACACACAACAATACAAACAAACAAAAATACATATGCATGCAAAAATGCTAAGTGATGATTTTTAAAACCCAACCAAGCAAGTGCATAGTACTGAATCATAACCAAGTCAAAACTTGCTAAACCAAGTTTATTTGACACTAAAACAATTTCCTAAACAATTCATATGCTCAAAATAGTCCTAAACAAGTTTCTGCAAATAAAATCATTTTAACATAAGCTAAACATTAAACACATTGTATAAACAGAAAGGGCTTGTTCTCCTGATTCCAACGGAATAAAATTTGCCAAAATCTAACGTGGGAAACAAAAGTTATAGTTAAATCAAATTTGGATATAAATCTGATTCAAATTCTGTTTTTAAACAAAACCCTAGCCACGCGGCGCTATCCTATTAGCTGGTACCGATTCGCTCAGGATCAATCTTCCGTGCCGTCGGAACAAGTCAGATCCAACGCGCCAGATTCACAGAAAACGTTTCCCTCAGATCTAATCTAGCCCTTTCGATACAGATCTAACGGCTACCGTTGCTCTGACCATAGCCTAGCGGCGCTAGCGGCGGCGACTGGCGGAGGCGCGTCTGTCAGTGGCGGCGCTGGCGTTCTAGGTCGCCCGGGGAGGGGAGAGGGTGCTTACCAGAACCGCAGGGACGAGGCGAAGCTCAACGTGGAGGTGGCTTGGCAAGGGGCGCTCGGAGTCATCGGGGATTCCTCGCCGGAGTTCGTGGACGCGTTGGGTACGGCTGATGGTCGACGTTGGCGAGGTTCTGCGTCGCACTAAGTCAAAAGGAGGGCACCGTTAGATGCACAAGACGATGGTGATCCTAGGCGTATTAGCCAGAGGGCAAGGGGCTGCTGGTACTTACGGGGAGAGGTCGCTGGAGTTCGTGTAGAGAGCGGCGGCGCTCGGTTGAAGTCGCTTCCGAGGCTACAGACCATGCAAGAACAAAAGGGGTGTGTCAGTAGATGCGCAAGGAGTTGCTAAGCTTGATAGCATGAATCATGGACAGAGGGGGACACGGTGCTCACCGGAATTTGCTGCCGGAGGTCGTCGGAACAGCGGCAACGTCGAGTGAGTTGCGAGCAGCCTGGTGGCGTGGAGAGGAAATTGGGTGAGGGGAAATGGCCGCGAGAGGGAGGGGCTTAAGTAGGCAGAGGCTCGACAAGAAACGCTTAGTGATTCAATGCCAATTACACCGCGGAATCAACGCAACAACGGCCAGCGGCGGTGTTCGTGCGCGTAAATTTGGGGAAGACGATGACGACGTGGACGGGGCCCGCTTGTCAGCGAATAGAGTAGAGAGGGAGTGGGGTCCGGGTGTCAGTGGCTCGCTGGGTGCATCTGCACGTGAGCGAGGGAGAGAAGGGTCCCGGGTGGGCTAGATGGGCTGCTTCTATTGATGGGCTCAAATCCTAGCGCCGGCCCTTTTCCAATTCCTTTCTCTTTTCTTTTTCTAAATTGATTTTCTGGATTGAGTTTCAAATGAATTCAAACTCTATTTGAATTCAAATCTTTTTGGGATTTTTGTAGTGTGCAACAATCACATTTCCGGACATAAAATCAAGTGGTCTCTCTGTTCAAGCTTGGTTCTTTTGAAATAACAAAATAAACAGTGCCATAGCACTAGATTTGCAAATGTTTTGAAAATGGTTTTGAAACCATTTTTATTTTGTAAAATTTTGTTCAAACTCTACACTCAAACCAATCAACAAGGAAGCAAACAAACTTGATTTTAAAACACTAAGCTCTCAAATGAGGATGGGCATTTGATTTAAGTTTGCTCACATAAAATGATAGCACCATGGGCTTCTGTTTTCTTGAAATTGGTTTGAAATTGATCTCAAAACTATATGCATGCATGAATGATATGCAATCTTTGAAATCATGAATTTAGGGATGTTACAGTTTAGATCTTGTGAGCTCTTTTCATGATCAAGATCATCTATTTCTAATCATGCATGTTGTGTTTGCAGGGATCCGATGGATATTGAGATTACTATGTCAGATTGATTAATGGTTTTATCTTATTGATTCTATCATGTCTGTGTTGTTTGAGATATTGCATGCTCTCCGTTTCTAGTAGCTATCTTGGGAAAGTAGATGCTAGTGACTCCAAGAGGGAGTATTTATGCTCGTGGATTCATGCCTCTATTGAATGTGGGGAAGTGACAGAAATTTCTAAGGTTGTATATGTGCTATTGCTACTAGGAAGAAAACAACAATCTCTTGTTCATGAAACAATTGTATTGTTTACTTTACACACATTGCTTTTAAAGTAGTTATCCGTTGCTTGCAACTTAATACTGGAGGGGGTTTGGATGATAACCTGAAGATGGATTACTAGTCATAGATGCAGTTGGATGGCGGTCTATGTATATTGTTATAATGCCCAATCAAATCTCATAGGATCATGAATGTCTAGTATTGCATTGTTATGCCTTGCTCTATCCTGTCAATTGCCCCGCTGTAATTTGTCTACTCGACATGTTAGGTTGTTTATCTTAAGGAGAACACCTCTAGTGAAATGTGGACCCCGGTCCAATATTTACCATTGATACAACTTCCTTTGTCACTGTTTACTTTTTGCAAGCCACCATTACCTTCCACACCATATGTTTAATCCTTTGTTTTCATTAAACCGGTGAGATTGACAACCTCACTGTTTGTTGGGGCAAAGTCTTGAATTTGTGTTGTGCAGGTTTCCAAGTTGTTAGAAACACCTTGGAGTCATTTCCTTCCTTCTACTGGTTCGATAACCTTTGGTTTCTTACTGAGGGAAAACTTACTGTTGTGCTCATCATACCTTCCTATTGGGGTTTCCCAATGAAGCTCTACAGTGATCTGAGCCACATCACGGGGCGACGTCTGACAGCGGGGACGAGCGGAGACCGCGAGCTAGGGTTTCAGCCAAGGCGCAGGGAAGCGAGGGAGAGGGCCATAGAGGGAGAGAGTATGAGGGCAAGGCGTTGCAACGGGGGTCGTATCCCTCTCTAGCGTGGCGACAAGGATCTTGGCGCAGTGTCGGTGGTGGACGACGGACAGCACGACACGTATCTGCTCTTCATCGTTGTTGATGAAGGCGAAGGGAAAAAGAAGGCCAAAGCGGTACTAGGCCGGCTTCTGCTGCACATGGGCCAAGGTCAGGCCGCGGGAGAGGTTCACTAGATGTGGGCTGCTGTGATGGCTGCTGCGGCGGGCAGAAGATAGGGAGGGGAGGCAGACGGGCTTGGCCTAGTTATGTTAGGAAATGTTTTTATTTCTTTGAAAACGCTTTTCCTTTTGTTTTATTCATTTCTATCTTATAAAATCCATCCTCTAATATGTTTGGTATATTTAAAAAATACTATAGGTTTCCAAAATAAGCTGAAGATATTTTGGGGCCCTTATAACCACTTGGTCTCCAAACATTTTGGATTTTATAAATTCAAAATCATTTTGAATTCACTTGCAAGAGAGAGGGAAAAACTAGGGTTTAGGTTTTTATTTTTTATTTCTTTTTTGCATTTTGTCTTAGCAAAATAATGATGCTTATGAATGCACAATCAACCCTAATTACTATTTAGTAAAACTAGGGGTGTTACAGCTCTATCCCCCTTACGAGAATGTCGACCCGAGATTACTAAGGTAGGAAGGGAGAGGAAATAGGGTCACTCTAAGAATAAGAGGGAACACACTAAGAACACACCGAGTATCTCATGGTCAACTCATGAAAGGAGTGTTCAGAAACAACTCTGAGATAACGACATGAAACACATCAAGGTAACGGAGGAAACAAGAGTTGAAGGTTTCAAGTTGTTAAATAGATGGTCTTCATAAGGATTGTGTGGTGACCCAACATACTACTTCATGTTGTAGTATACTATAGTCGTGGACAAAACACTCACGGAGTACCATTCCACAAATATTACATCCTCAGAGTGGTACAATAGAATCAAAGCGGGTCCACAACATACATTATTATTATTAAAACCATGACGACTTTGAGATCCTCCTAGGTCCATAGAGGTATCCCAATGACTCGGGGCTAAACTATACTAACTCTGAGAACAAGATAAAGAAGCAAACTAAACTTTAAGGTTTATACGTTAATGTAGATAGAGGATAGATATCTATTCTACTGGACTAGATCACTATATATGATACATCTACACTTCATATACGTCGGTCTCCATTCCATAGATGTTTTCGTAATTGTTTCCTTTGACTCTTCCGGATACTTCTGGTTCTTCATAGCGGAATTTTCCTTGGTCTTCAATTGGATATAGTATTTCCTCTTCCTGACTATTAATGTATTTAGAATCTAGCAAGGGTTAAGAAGATACATTGAGTACGAGCGTACTCAGCAAGTTCACTAAAAAGGAGTATTTGATGCACTATATCTACACCCACAGACCATAGGTCCTAGGCAATGCAGGTTTTCATAAACATTTCTTCAAAGGTTGCTTTTATTCTTAAAAGCTATGTCCGTCAGCCTTCACGGGTTTACCAGAACTTTCATGGAGTTCCTTTCCCGTCGCGTTCGTAGCTCCTTCCCAGAACAGGGAGTAACAAGTTACAATTCTTACACTCTGCAGAGGTGTGTTGCTTTACCCATGAGAGATCAAATCCATGATGCACAATCGGGCAAATCTTTCCCGTCAACACTTCCTATGGTGTGGGGCCTAGTAGATGATCTAAGCCAATCACTGTCCTTCTCCGCGACCCCGCATACATCGCAATTGTTGTATGTCCAAACTCAAGGAAGACCTTTCCCCATGTAAAACGGCTATACCCTAGTTGGATACACACAACAACCATTAACACTAGAAATATGTCTTTTGTAAGCCCAGATCCCCGATAGATGTTTCCCCATATAAAACGGCTATACCCACGATCTGCAACTTACAAATGCCCAGAACAGTGTCTGATGCATGTGAAAGGGAGCCGATCCAGCTGACTTCTCTGTCCCATTCCAAATCTCATGGTTAACGCGTAATATACGGCGTAAGAATCACTAGCAACATTGGTTGTTAAGTCCTATATAATATGTTTCTTTACTACTGGAACTTTCATATTAGGTTATTACCTCATGGTAAATAAGCTATAATCAATTTATTATGAAAATAGTATTTTCTGACCTTTTTGAAATGCAAGTGATGACAACACTGGATTTGCAAAATACTTTATAGAAAATAATCAAAGGACATGAGCAAGTCTAAACTTGCCTTGATATAGTGAAGTATTGTAGTCGAATGTCTCGACATGACCCTGGACCTCAGGTTCTACAAAATATTATCATTGCCCAGTAAGGACAATGTTTAAAGAAGCAATATGCTGTTATGCATAAGTAATGAGATGCATGATGTAGAATCCAAAGTAGTTCCCCAACATTACAAGTGGTTATATTTGGATGATTTGTTTAAGATTTGCTTTATTTTAAATTTACTTCATAAAAAGATAAACACATAATATATGAAAAGTAAAGTACAGTCATAATACAATTCTAAGGTTCAATGGTATTATGTAATTATTATAAAGTTCATGTTTTAAGTTGTTATGGTTTAAAAGAAATGGTATAGTGTTTCTTTTGAAATGGTATTTCAAGAAAATATTATTTATGCTAAGTTATTCAACTCTAAAGATTAATAGGATTGAAGCTATGGTTTTGTAATAAGATTTAAATGATCTTGAGTCATTGTATCCCTAGCTTAAAGTATATTAGACCAAAGTAAACTATAAAATTTTAATTGGGCTTAAAATATAACATTTGCAACATTATCAACTATTAGGGTTTTTCCTAAGCATAATCAAAGATGGAACCTTAGAGTTATGAAACTTTGTTTTAAAGATTTAATTCTAACATGTGTAATATTTATAGATTGTACTATAAGATTTTTCTATATAAAGAAAAATAGGTGAAGTTGTTTTATAATTTATTTAGTGAGTACCAAGTTTGCTAATTATGATTATATATGAATTGAGATTATTTACTTATAAGTTAATGATTTGAAAAATAACTTTTTAAACCTTTGACTTATAATTAGTTAAAGATTTAAAAAGAATATTATAAGTTAATTGTTTACACCTGGATTGTATCCTAAATTATAATTATGTGTTTAGACTATTTAGAGTTAAAAGATTGTGTTTTGAATATGATTATTTCTTACTTAGGAAATAATTTTAAATAATTAACAAAACAACTATCTCATTTTAATAATTTAAATAATTGAAGATATATGATTTAAGAATTTACAAATGTTATTGGAATAAGAAATTTAGTATTATCCTAGTAAGTATTCTTACTTAAAATCTTAAAAATTGAATTTTATTTATTTGTAGGTATTATCTTTATTTTATTTTTTTAATAAAATTTGTCAATTATTTAATGTTTTTAAATATTTGTTTTAAGTTTTATTTGTAGAATTTTTAAGTTAGTATTTTTATGAGGTAAGATATTTCTTTTTATGCATAAAAGTGATTTTTATTTATTTTAAGTAATTTTTCCAAATGTACTAAATTTCATTTATATATTTAAGGGTGTTAATATTTAATTGCATTTTATTTCACTCAAATAAGTAGTATTATATTTTTCTTAGATATATATTATTTTAATAAACATTTTGATTTATTATACATATAGTTTTTAGGATTTTTCTATATTTTTTATAGAGCTTAAAATGTTTAGAGGGTATTTTGGTTATTTAATATTTTAGCTTAATTTTATTTTTCTTCTTTAATTCCCTGGGCTTGGTTCTTGGGATAGCCCAGGATAATACTCAGCCCAGCTCAGCCCAATACCCATTTGGACTAAACCCACCAGAACCGGTCAATTGGGTCGGTTGACCCCGACCCGATCCACTCCTACTCCTCTTGAGGCTCTCTCTCTCTCTCTGGCGATGCTGATGCAATAGCGCTGCCTCCGTCGCTCCCTGCTCTAGCTGGCCCGATTCCGGCGATGTTGGCCGTGCTGGCCCTTGCTACCGCAGTTAAAATCTCCGCCACACTCTGCTTTAATATCTTCTTCAATTCGATTTGTTTTCTTTGCCCTTTAGGTCTCCTCCTCGACTCCCGGAACCCTAGGTTTCTTTCCCAGCTCCGCCGGCTGCGGATTCGCCTCGAAGCCACTTCTGTCCGGCGTGACTCCGCCCTTTTCTCCTTCTCCACCGAATCCTTCTAATACTCCTTTTCCTATTCGGTGGGATGGCGGTGCTCAACCACAACCCCGATGCCCTCTGGTTCATGGTAGCTTTGATATGGTGTAGATGATGGTGTCAATTGTGTTGGTGTGTAGGTTCCATCGGTGTGGATCGGCGCAGTGCAGAGCAGGGGCGATCTCTGTGACGCCTTGCCGCAGGTGAACGTGGTGATGGTGTCTTTGCACGGTGAAGCTTCCCCGTGTGTGCGCCGCCGCGGTCACGTGAGCCCTGCCTTGCCACAATGCTGTGGTTGTGCCTCGGGCGCCAGGTACACGCCCAGATACCTATCTTCCTCACCCCCTTTCTTTGTCTCAAACCTCTCTATCACTATACCTTGTTCTAGTAGTTGTTGTTGAGTATATGTAGTTGATGTGCTGCAACTTTGGTTTGGATCTCCTTTAAGGATACTAAGAGGATGTTCACCATGTTTTGATGGTGGTTAGTTTAGTTGGAAATACAATGCTCCTGCTGAAATTGATACTGTGGCACTGTTTGGATTCAAACCCATGGTTTGGATCCAATTCATTGGATTCTAAATGTACACTGCAACCTTAATGTCCTGATTCTTAACTTTCTAAAGCTTTGCTTCAGGAAGTAATTTTTCTGTAACATTATACCTATTATATATGGCAGTAAAATGGGGTATATGTTTCAGGTTAAAATGATGATCAGGATTGATCTTATTGCCTATCCAGATTGACAAAGACACTGGTGGAAAAAGGGCCTACAGTCTCGGGATGCAACTGGCTTTAGTCCCCGTTTTGGGACCGGGACTGCGAAAACGGGACTAGAGGCCCCCCTCTAGTCCCGGCTCGCTACGGCCCGTGACTCATAACAACCACGTGGCTGTTTCAGCGCCGCGGGTGGCGGAAACCCTCTTGTCCCGGGCCGTAACATCACCCGGGACTAAAAGCTTTCCTGCAGCGGTAGAGAATTGTGTGTTTATCTGCCGCGGCAGAGATTGTGTATTTCCTTTTTTTTGCCATTTCGTTTCTTTTTCGTTTTGTGTTTCACTATAATTCAAACATATATTTCAGTATACATATTATACGCTACTACATACACACTACACGTCGATGCATTTATATAATTAATCGATCCCTTGCAAGCATACATATAATCAATCATATCAAAAGGAAGAAATGTTTTGAAATTACATGGTCATTGATGAATATATATATCATATCGCTACATGGAGATGACTAAGGCAAATCGAGTTCCACGTCATCCGCATAATGCTCTCCATGTACATCAAGGACTTCCTTCATCATAAATCCCACCAGCTCCTGTTGAATTGCTCTTATGCGCTGGTCTGGCTCTAGTTTCTCCCGCAAATCATAAATATAATGTGAGTCAACTTTCCGCTCACTGGTCAACTCGCGGATGTACTCGCAGACGTAGTATCCACATAAATGAGTTCCCGGTGGCTGTTGTAAACTCTTCACCATTTTATAAGTTAACTCCTCTTTGAATGGACCTGGTATTTTCTGTCTGAACCGTGTCCAACACCTGCTCGACAAAGAAAATGAACAAAGGAGTTATTAGTTACTTGATATCAGGAAATGAATGAAGGAGGACGATATAATGCGATAATGATTGAAATTACTTATGGAGCATTGCTTTCATGTCGCTCCACTACTCTTGGTCCCAACTTAATGAGTCGTGGACTTCAACTAGGGAGTTTTCAACTTGAATGTTTAGCAAGATCCAGTGGAATCTGTGGACGTTTACATAAGCATACATGCATAACTCATCCAGTAAGCAAAAATAAAATGTGTACAAGATATAAACACTCACTTGAAGTTGTAAGGAAATAGTATTTCCTTAACAAAACTATTCTCGGTTAAGAACCTACACAGGTCTTCCTCCACGTCCTTGAGGTGATTCTTTCACGTATATTCATTAACGATATATGGGTCAATGAACCCAACATCGTATCTTCTAGCTCTTTTGCATTCAAGCATCTTCATTCTGCAGAATATAATATCATCATACAAAAGGATATATAGTTAGGATAATATATTAAATGCACTGAATGAGCTGAGCTACAAACTTAATTATAGAAATAAATCACTTACAGACAGTAGCAACCAATGATAGATTTGTCGAGGGCACGCTGGTTGTATAACTGAAACAGTTCGGTCATTTGAACCTGTATCGAGTATGGTTTAAAGTGATGCTCCTTTCTAGCGTCAACCCTAAACCAATCTTTCTGATGCTTTTTTCTGCTTGCGACATGTACCATTCGTGCAGATTTAGCATATGTGTGGATAGACGCGCGAGCTCCTCATTACTGACTAGAGGCTCCCCTTGGACATACTGCCGTACTATCTGACTCACTAGCGTATCTTCATAGCCTAAATATTGACCAAGAGACATATTTGCTTCATTAGGAAGTGATTTGGCCTGCGATACAGTGATTCCCATTAAGTGCAGCATTATTACAGGCTCTGGGGTCCATTATTTGCATGTCCATATCCATTTCAGCTCTGAAGGCCTTGTCAAGGTCTGAAATGACTTTGAGCGGGGCGACCGATTGATTCTTCTGTGCTTGCTTAATAATCTCCCGGTCATAGTCTGATTCCAGATTCATCGATATCTGGGATGGTTGCTCAAGAAAGGACTTAGCCCACTTTTTGGTTTTTTCATTATATACCGGCTTTGGCTCAGGATTTTTGGGTGCAAAATGCGCCTTAACTTGGGCAACCACATCCGCGTTAGTTTCCTCATCGGTCTTGTCATAAGGTCTCTTTGGAAGAGCCAGCGGGATGTCGACTATCTTCGTTGTTTGCCTTTCTTCGATGTGGGGCGCGGGGGACCGTCGGACTTCCGTTTCTTTGACGAGGTAGTAGTATTTCACGGAGGCGGAGTCGGAGATCGAGTATTGCACGGAGGTGGAGATCGAGTTGATGTACTCCTGCTGCGGCGATCGTCAGCGGGGCGGGGTGGACTTGGAGGTTGGCAATAATCGGGTTGGGGTGGAATTGCAGGTTGACGATATTCGATGCAGGGTGGACATGGATTCCTCGGAGTCGGTGGCCTTGGCGCCGACCCTAGAAACTTGATGTACTTCTTATTCCATAGAATGATGTTGCGCTTGACATCTCCTCGTTTTGTAAGGCCTTCAGGCGTAGCGATTTCAATCTCTAGGTCCGCAAAATCCTCCACTATGTCATCCACCATGACACGAGCATAGCCTGGTGGAATCGGAAGTGAATGGTGGAGTGCTCTAGGTAGACAAGGTAAAGCAGTGCCGATCGCCACCTTGAAGGACAGGTTGTTCATTGGCTGATGTAGCTCACATTGTGCCATCTCTCTGACACCTTCCACGGGGTAGTGAGGAGCCGGTGCATCATCCAGCAGTGCTTGATCATCAGCCCGGACCTCCGTGGAAGCCACACTGCTTCTCCGCTGGCTAAGATCCAATGTAGGATCATCAGACCGTGGGTGAGTTGATGACGGCGGCCTTTGGCTAATTTCATGCATGAGGTTCTTCAGATCAGCTAGGTCCTGCTCTACCCTGGAGATCCGGTCTGCCTGCCGGTCCTTCTTTCTCTGACGGCTTCTGTAACTAGCATCGTACTGAGGAAACCCTTTCTTCCACAAGACACCGGTGTCTTTGCCTCGTGTTCGTCCTCCCTTTTCAGGATTCCCTAGGGCGCGTGTCAGCTCGTCGTTCTCTCTGTCGGGACGGAACAATCCCAATTGAGCATCATTCATTGCTTGAATAAGGTCTTGGGAGGGTTTTAGAATTTTATCATGAAATGATGTCTTCCCTGTTTCTGGGTCCAAGGATCCCCCGTGCCCGTACCACTAGTGCTTTGACCTCTCAGGCCATCCATCTGTACTAGGAGTGACGCCTCTAGCCCTCATGTTCTTCTCCATAGTTTCCCACTTAGGGACGGCACTCTTGTAGCCACATGTCCCCATTTTATGATGATATTTCTTGTTGGCAGCATTTAACACGTTCTTTTCCGACTTTGCCTTTGCTTTATCATATTTCTTGTACTATACAAAATCGGGCCACTGTTCTCTCAACTTCTCGTTTACTCCTGTGAAGTCTGGATTTTTCCTTTTCGCGACATATTTCGCGTATAAACTTTTCTTGTGGTTCCGGTATAGTTCATCCATCTTGCTTAGAGCCCACTCCTTCACTTTCGCTCTATTTTCAAGCCTACCCGGCCTTGGGGTAATACCATCTACCTCAAATTCTTCATACTCTGTGAAGGGTTTCGCGGCATAGTAAATCAAAATTTTCTACGGATGCAAACAGAGGGAAAGCCAAGATCTAATCTAGGAGATGCAAACAACGAGAGAGATTGGATTAGATCTTCATACCCTTGAAGATTCGCACAGCGGAACGTTCGTCGGAACGTGGGTGATGTAGTCGTACTCGCTTCTCCTCCTCGTGATCCAATCCGATCTAGCTCCACAAGTGGCGGTGCCTCCGTGAGATGCACACGTGTAGCACCTCGACGTCTCCTCCTTCCTCGGTCCAGCAAGTATGGTGGAGAGACGGATTGGATCTACAACACGACGGCGTGGTGTATATGGTGGAGAGTTTCTGCAGCAGGGCTTCGCCTACACGCAGTCGGGAGGGAGGGAGAGAGCAGGGCGGCTAGCTTTGGAGGGGAAGGTGTGTGGGGGGGGGGGTGGTGCGCCCCAGCCCTCTTTATATGGAGGGGTGGGCGGCTGCCCTAGCCCCTCCCCCAAGTCCAAACCGGCGGCCCCAAAGGAGGAGGAGTGGGGGGCAAGGAAACCCCCCCTTCTAGAAGGTCTAGATTAGGGTTTTATCCCTCTTGGCCGGCTGGGCCCTATGGGGCCTTGTGCCCCTAGCCCAATGCGGCCAGGGCACTCCCTCATAGGCCCATGCCCCCTCCCGGAAGGGGGGGCCACGTTGGTCCCCTTCCGGAAGGTTCTAGAAGCTTCCGGTACAATACCGATTAACCCGGAACAATTCCAAACTCCAAAAACTGCACTGCCTTATATGAATCTTATTCTCCGGACCACTCCGGAACCTCTCGTGATGTTCCGGATCCCATCCGAGACTCCGAACAAAAAAACTCATAAACCAATTATCCAATCTATCCTAGCGTCGAGACACGTTAAGTGTGTGACCCTGCGGGTTCGAGAATATGCAGACATGATATTCTATCAATAATCAACAGCGGGGTCTGGAAACCCATATTGACTCCCACACATTCATCGATGATCATATCGGATGAACCACGATGCCAGGATTCAATCAATCCCATATATATATTCCCTTCGTCTCGCGATATTTTACTTGCCCGAGATTCGATCGTCGGTACCGTCATACCTAGTTCAATCTCGTTCACAGCAAGTACTTTACTCGTTCCGTAATCCGATATCACTTTGTGATTAACTCCTTAACCACATGCTTGCAAGCGGTGTTGATATCGATTACCGAGTGGGCCCGAAGTATATCTCTCCGACTTGGGAGGGACAAATCCCATCTCGATACATACAACCCAACAGATACTTTCCGATCACCTGAGAGACACCTTTATGATCACCCTCTCATAGGATGACGTTTGATGACCTCAAAGCTTTCTTCCGATACCAGGGAGTTGTATTATCTCATGGTCTAAGGAATACAATATTTGACATAAGAAAAGCTTCGCAAAGATGAACACGATGATACGATCTAATTGCTTCGCTTAGTTTGGGTCTGTCCATCATATCATTCTCCCAATGACATGATCTCATTATTAATCGACAACTCATGTCCATGGTTAGGAAACCTTAACCATCATTAATCAATGAGCTAGTCCATAGAGGCGTATTAGGGACACGGTATTGTTCACAAACCACACAAGTATTAAAGTTTCCGCTTAATACAATTCTAGCATGGAATATAAACATTATCATGAACAAGAATTATAATAATAACATTTTATTATTGCCTCTAGGGCATAATTCCAACAGTCTCCCACTTGCACTAGAGTCAATAATCTAGTTTACATTTGGCAACAATCTCACACCCATGGCACTGAGGTGCTGATCATGTTTTACACGTGGAAGAGGTTTAGTCAATGGATCTGCAACATTCAGATCTATATGTACTTTGCTAATCTTCAGATCTCCATCTGCTATATAATCTCGGATTATATGAAACTTGCGGTTGATATGCTTGGTCTTTGGATGATATCTTGGTTAGCGAGTGCTATGGCGCCAGTGTTGTCACACAATATCTCCAGTGGGTCCAATGCACTTGGAACCACGCCAAGCTCAGTGATGAAGTTCCTGATCCAAACTCCTTCACTTGACGCTTCTGCAGCAGCCATGTATTCCGCTTCTGTTGTAGATCCCGCGATCATGCTTTGCTTGCAGCTTCTCCAGCTCACAGCTCCTCCATTCAAAATATACACGTATCCTGTCTGAGATTTAGAATCATCCTTGTCGGTGTCAAAACTAGCATCGACGTAACCTTTTACGACGAGCTGTTCATCACCCACATAGACTAAGAACATTTCTTTAGTCCTATTTAGGTACTTTAGGATGTTCTTCACGGCTGTCCAGTGTTCCACTCCTGGATCACTTTGATATCTGCTCGTCAAACTAAGAGCATTGGACACATCCGGTCTAGTACACAGCATGGCATACATGATAGAACCTATGGCCGAGGCATAAGGCACTTTGCTCATAGCTTCCCTATCATTTACCGTAGCTGGACACTGAGCCTTGCTCAATATCTTACCTGACAACATAGGCACTAAACCTTTCTTTGCCTTATCCATTCTGAACCTTTTCAGAACTTTGTCTAGGTATGTACTCTGGCTTAAAGCTATCAGGCGTCTTTATCTATCTCTATAGATTTTGATGCCCAATATATAAGCAGCTTCACCTAGGTCTTTCATTGAAAAACACTTGTTCAAATAACTCTTCACATCGTTAAGCATGTTAATGTCATTTCCGATAATCAATATGTCATCCACATATAGTACCAGAAATGTCACCGAGCTCCCACTCACTTTCTTGTAGATAGAAGCTTCATAGCAATTTGGAACAAATCCAAAGCTTTTGATAACTTGATCAAAACGAAGGTTCCAACTCCGAGATGCTTGCTTCAGTCCATAAATGGAACGCTGAAGTTTGCACACTTTATCAGCATCCTTAGGATCGACAAAACCTTCGGGTTGCATCATATACAACTCTTCATCAATGTTGCCATTGAGGAACACAGTCTTGACATCCATCTGCCATATTTCATAATCATGAAACGCAGCAATTGCTAATAGAATCCGAATGGACTTGAACATCGCTACGGGAGAGAAAGTCTCATCGTAGTCAACACCTTGAACTTGTCGAAAACCTTTCGCGACAAGCCGTGCTTTATAGACGGTAACATTACCATCCGCGTCTGATTCTTCTTGAAGATCCATTTGCACTCAACGGCCTTTCGGTCACTAGGAGGGTCCACCAAAGTCCATACTTGGTTTTTGCTCATGGATCCCAATTCGGATTTCATGGCTTCTAGCCATTTCTCAGAGTCTGGGCTCATCATCGCTTCCTCATAGTTCGTAGGTTCACTGTCTTCTACTAACAAGACAGTCAAGACAGGGTTGCCGTACCACTCAGGAGGGGCACGCGACCTTGTCGACCTGCGACGTTCAGTAGCAGCATCGTCCGAAGCTTCATGATCCTTGTCATTAGCTTCCTCTATTGTTGGTGCAGGCGGCACTGGAACAATTTCAGGTGCTGCGCTACTCTCCAATTCAAGAGAAGGTTCAATAACCTCGTCTAGCTCTACTTTCCTCCCACTCACTTCTTTTGAGAGAAACTCCTTCTCAAGAAAGGAACCGTTCTTTGCGACAAACACTTTGCCTTCGGTTCTGTGATAGAAGGTATACCCAATAGTTTCTTTAGGGTATCCTATGAAGACGCATTTCTCCGCTTTGGGTTCGAGCTTGTCCGGCATCAACTTCTTGACGTAAGCTTCGCATCCCCAAACTTTAAGAAACGACAACTTAGGTTTAGCACCAAACCACAGTTCATACGGTGGCGTCTCAACGGATTTAGATGGTGCCCTATTTAAAGTGAATGCAGCGGTTTCTAATGCATAACCCCAAAATGATAACGGCAAATCAGTAAGAGACATCATCGATCGGACCATATCTAATAAGGTTCGATTCCGGCGTTCAGACACACCATTGCGCTGTGGTGTTCCGGGTGGCGTGAGTTGCGAAACGATTCCGCTCGCTTTAAGATGCGTGAGAAAATCATAACTCAAATATTCACCTCCACCATCGGATCGCAGAAACTTAATCTTTCTGTTTTGATGGTTCTCCACTTCATTCTGAAATTCTTTGAACTTTTCAAATGTTTCATATTTATGTTTCATTAAATAGATATACCCATATCTACTTAAGTCATCGGTAAAAGTGAGAAAATAGCGATATCCACCGCACGTCGAAACACTCATCGGTCCGCATACATCGGTATGTATGATTCCCAACAAGTCCGTTGCTCGCTCCATCATACCGGAGAACGGGGTTTTGATCATCTTGCCCATGAGGCATGGTTCGCATGTGTCAAATGATTCAAAATCAAGAGACTCCAAAAGTCCATCAGAATGGAGTTTCTTCATGCGCTTTACACCAATATGACCTAGACGACAGTGCCACAAATAAGTAGTATTATCACTATCTACTTTGCATCTCTTAGCCTTAATGTTATGGATGTTTGTTTCATCCCTTTCGAGATTTAGAAGAAATAAACCATTCACAATAGGTGCATGACCATAAAAGATGTTACTCATATAAATAGAACAACCATTATTCTCCGATTTAAATGAATAACCGTCTTGCAATAAACAAGATCCAGAAATAATGTTCATGCTCAACGCAGGCACATAATAACATTTATTGAGGTTTAAAACTAATCCCAAAGGTAAAACTAAGGAGAGCGTGCCGACGGCCATCACATCAACTCTTGATCCGTTGCCAACGCGCATCGTCACCTCATCCCTCGCAAGCCGCCGTCTATTCCATAGCTCCTGTTTCGAGTTACAAATATTAGCAACTGAACCAGTATCAAATACCCAGGCACTACAACGAGGGCTAGTAAGGAAAACATCAATAACATGTATATCAAATATACCTTTGATGGTGCCAGCCTTCTTGTCCGCTAAGGACTTTGGACAGTTGCGCTTCCAGTGACCCTTGTCCTTGCAATAGAAGCACTCAATGTCCGGCTTAGGACCAGACTTGAGCTTCTTCTCAGCAGGGGCAGTGCGCTTGCCGCCGCCCTTCTTGAAGGGATTCTTTGCACCCTTACCTTTCTTGAAGGTGGGCTTGTTGACCATCAACACATGATTATCCTTTTTGATGTCCACTTCCGCGGCCTTCATCTTTGCGAAGAGCTCGGTGATCGTATCAGTGGAACCAATCTGATTATGAGTCAATACAAAACTTTTGTAGCTGGGAGGGAGTGATTGTAGAACCCTATCAATCTTGAGCTCCTCTGGAATCGTGCATTCCAGTTGCTCAAGGCGTTGAGTGTAGCCCGTCATCTTAATGGCGTGCTCACTAATGGAACTCCCTTCCTCCATCTTGCAGTTAAAGAACTTCTCAGAGATCTCATATCTCTCAGAGCGGGCCTGAGTCTGAAACATGGTTTTCAGCTCTTCGAGAATCTCAAAGTGCCCGGGATAGTCTTCAAAATGATTTTGAAGTTCCGGTTCCATAGCAAACAACATGGTGCTCTTAATCACACCATAATCATCTTTACGCGACTGATAGACAGTTTTCTCATCAGCCGGCGCAGTTGCAGCAGGGGGGTCACCTAACGCTTTCCCAAGGACATAGTCCTTTTGACTGCCAGAGAGAATGATTCTTAGATTGCGGAACCAATTGGTGAAGTTAGACCCATTGTTTCTAATCTTTTCCTTCTCAGCGAAAACGTTGAAGTTGAAGTTGGATTTAGCCATTTGATCTACAATATTTGCAAGTACAAATTAGACTATGTTCATGATAACTAGTTCAACTCTTAATCAAATTACTAGATGAACTCCCACTAAATTCAACATCCCTCAAGTTGTTTAGTGAACATGATCCAAATTCACCACACCTAATCCGATCTTCACGAGAAGAGATGTGGTTTCAATGGTGGACAACGAAGTGTCGATCATATCATTCATATGACTCATGCTTAACCTTTCGGTTCATGTGTTTCGAGGCCATGTCTGTACATGCTAGGCTCGTCAAGTTAGACCCAAGTATTTCCGCGTGTGCAAAACTGGCTTGCACCCGTTGTATGTGAGCGTAGAGTCTATAGCACCCGATCATCACGTGATGCTTGGACACGACGAACTTTTGCAACGGTGCATACTTGGGGAGAACACTGTTTTTATCTTGATCTTTAAGTGAGGAATCATCTTATAATGCTACCGTCGCGATCTAAGCATAATAAGATACATAAAAGGATAAACATCACATGCATATAACTTTATGTGACATGGTATAGCCAATCTTCGCGCAATGATCTCCATCTTGTGCGTTCCGGCATGATCTCCATCACTCCACCATGATTGCCTCCACCACGAATATCAACTACAACTATTGCTAACTACTTAGCGATAAAGTGAAACTATTACATGGCGCATAAGAAGTTGACACACAGGTCATACACAATTATAAAGACAACCATATGGCTCCTACCGGTTGTGTACTCATCGACATGCAAGTCGTGAAACATTACAAAACATGATCATCGCATACATTATACACATCACATCTTGGGCCATACCATATCACAGAAAACATTCCCTGCAAAAACAAGTTAGACGCCTCTACTTTGTTGTTGCATGTTTTACGTGGCTTATGGGAGTAGATGCTAAGAACGGTTCTTACCTACGGAAAGCCACAACGGTGATATTATGGTTGCCAAACTCCGGTGTTAATCCCATGACAACTATAGTAAGAGAAACTGGCATCCACCAGCTGCATGTGTGGAACAAGCCACACGTCAAGTGTGGAGCCGGTCTCGCGAACGACGTCGCGTAAGGTTGGCCTGGACCGCTTCAATCTCACTATCCCACGTCATAAGAAGAACACAAACAAGAGGCTTGCAACAGAAAAAATCAACGCCCGCAACAACCATGTTGCGTTCTACTCGTGAAACACATCTATGCATAGATCTAGCTCTGATACCACTGAAGGGTTTCGTGGCATAGTAAATCAAAATTTTCTACGGATGCGAACAGAGGGAAAGCCAAGATCTAATCTAGGAGATGCAAACAACGAGAGAGATTGTATTAGATCTTCATACCCTTGAAGATTCGCACAGCGGAACGTTCGTCAGAACGTGGGTGATGTAGTCGTACTCGCTTCTCCTCCTCGCGATCTGATCCGATCTAGCACCACAAGTGGCGGTGCCTCCGTGAGATGCACACGTGCAGCACCTCGACGTCTCCTCCTTCCTCGGTCCAGCAAGTATGGTGGAGAGACGGATTGGATCTACAACACGACGGCGTGGTGTATATGGTGGAGAGTTTCTGCAGCAGGGCTTCGCCTACACGCAGTCGGGAGGGAGAGAGAGAGGAGGGCAGCAGGGCGGCTAGCTTTGGAGGGAAAGATGTGGGGGGGTGGGGGTGGTGCGCCCCCATCCCTCTTTATATAGAGGGGTGGGCGGCTGCCCTAGCCCCTCCCCGAAGTCCAAACCGGCGGCCCCAAAGGAGGAGGAGTAGGGGGCAAGGAAACCCCCCTTCTAGAAGGTCTAGATTAGGGTTTTATCCCTCTTGGCAGGCTGGGCCCTATGGGGCCTTGTGCCCCTGGCCCAATGCGTCTAGGGCACTCCCTCATAGTCCCATGCCACCTCCAGGAAGGTGGGGCCACGTTGGTCCCCTTCCGGAAGGTTCTAGAAGCTTCCGGTACAATACCGATTAACCCGGAACAATTCCGAACTCCAAAAACTGCACTGCCTTATATGAATCTTATTCTCCGGACCACTCCGGAACCTCTCGTGATGTCCCGGATCCCATCCGAGACTCCGAACAAAAAAACTCATAAACCAATTATCCAATCTATATTAGCGTCGAGACCCGTTAAGTGTGTGACCTTGCGGGTTCGAGAATATGCAGACATGATCTTCTATCAATAATCAACAGCGGGGTCTGGAAACCCATATTGACTCCCACACATTCATCGATGATCATATCGGATGAACCATGATGCCAGGATTCAATCAATCCCATATATATTCCCTTCGTCTCGCGATATTTTACTTGCCCGAGATTCGATCGTCGGTACCGTCATACCTAGTTCAATCTCATTCACAGCAAGTACTTTACTCGTTCCGTAATCCGATATCACTTTGTGATTAACTCCTTAACCACATGCTTGCAAGCGATGTTGATATCGATTACCGAGTGGGCCCGAAGTATATCTCTCCGACTTAGGAGGGACAAATCCCATCTCGATACATACAACCCAACAGATACTTTCCGATCACCTGAGAGACACCTTTATGATCACTCTCTCATAGGATGACGTTTGATGACCTCAAAGCTTTCTTCCGATACCAGGGAGTTGTATTATCTCATGGTCTAAGGAATACAATATTTGACATAAGAAAAGCTTCGCAAAGATGAACACGATGATACGATCTAATTGCTTCGCTTAGTTTGGATCTGTCCATCATATCATTCTCCCAATGACATGATCTCATTATTAATCGACAACTCATGTCCATGGTTAGGAAGCCTTAACCATCATTAATCAATGAGCTAGTCCATAGAGGCGTACTAGGGACACGGTGTAGTTCACAAACCACACAAGTATTAAAGTTTCCGCTTAATACAATTCTAGCATGGAATATAAACATTATCATGAACAAGAATTATAATAATAACATCTTTATTATTGCCTCTAGGGCATAATTCCAACACTCTGGATATAGTATGAAATGCGCTATGAGCTTCTGCCAAAGGTCATCTTTGGCATCATCGGTGACATAGCTAGATTCTTCACCGGATTTCTTTGACTGATTCCATTCTTGGATGGTGATCGGCAGGTTGTCCCTAACAAGCACCCCGCATTGATTTATAAACATCCTCCGGTGCTTCTCTGGAGCAATCGGTTCACCATCATCATCTATTTCTTCGATGGTGAACCTCTGATTACCATCCAACTTTTTGTTCGGCCCTCGTTTCGTTCGAGCTGTCGATTGCTTCGATCCGGTGGGTTAAAAGAAGAAGAGAGTGATTAATATATATCTAGATCAGTTAATGAATAGAGGTAACACGAGACTTTATATATATATGTACCTCGCCAGATCTTGTCGCGAGGGGCCATCATTATTGTTGTTATTTGTTTGCCCTTCGTCCATCTGGTCTTCCCCTTGGTACATTAGGTTTTCCTCTAGTCCATCACCAGATGGATTTAGATATGAGGATATCTCTTCCTCGAGCAAAATATCTTTGCCGGTAGTAATATTAAGAGGAATTTCACCTCTTATCATGCCCTGAAGAAAACCTTCACCAATGCGACCAGGATCTTCAGATGGATCCATGACTTAATTATCTATAACAAAAAGAGAGTTAAACAGGTTAGAAAAAACAATAATCCTAATAACTAAAACAATATAATCCTAATTATAATAATCCTAATATTATTTGTGCTAAAACAATAATCATAATAACTAAAACAAAAAATAACCCTAATAAAATAATAATCCTAATATTATTTGTGGTAAAACAAAAAAATAACTAAAAAATATAATCCTAATAAATAAAACAAAAAAATAACTAAAACAATAATCCTAATCCTAATTCTAATATTTTAATTAAAACAATAATCCTAATACTAATCCTAATAACTAAAACAATAATTCTAATCCTAATAACTAAAACAATATAATCCTAATACTAATCCTAATAACAAAAACAATAATTATAATCCTAATAATCCTAATAACAAAAAAAATAACTAAAACAATATAATCCTAATAAATAAAACAAAAAATAACTAAAATAATAGTCCTAATCCTAATTCTAATATTTTAATTAAAACAATAATAACTAAAACAATAATCCTAATAATTAACTAAAACAATAATAATCCTAATCCTAACTAAAATAAAAGAACTACCCCCGGCCTCGATCGAGCGCTCACCGACGCCGACGCGCGATAGCACGTGACGGCGGCACGGCGAGGCGGCAAAACAGTGGCGCGCGGCAGCATGTATACGAACGGCACGGAGCGCGGCACGGCGGAGCGGCGGAGCACGACACGGGGTGGTCGCGCGCAGAATATATAGGGACACACCCTTTAGTCGCGGGCTAAGCCACGGGACGGGACTAAAGGTTCTTTAGTCCCGGTCCATGGCATAACCCGCGACTAAAGACCCCCCCCCCCCTTTAGTCGCGGGTTAAGCCACGACCCAGGACTAAAGGGTTTTTTCGGCCACTTCGTTTTCGCACGCGCAAGCACCCTTTAGTCCCGGGTCCAGCCACGACCCGCGACTAATTATTTTTTTGTAAATTTTCTTTTTGTAATTCAAATCAAATATAAAACTTTGGAAAATCATATCTTTTATTCTAAAAATCTAAATAAAACAAATAATATGTCTATTATTATCAGGAAAATATAAAGAATCTTAATATAATATCCATTTATCTGTTTGCATCATTTATAAATTATTTCATTTGTAAATTTCTTTTTTAATTCAAATCAAATATAAAACTTTGGAAAATCATATCATTTATTGTAAAAATCCAAATAAAACAAATAATATGTCTATTATTATCAGAAATATATAAAGAATCTTAATATAATATCCATTTATCTGTTTGCATCATTTATAAATTATTTCATTTGTAAATTTCTTTTTTTAATTCAAATCAAATATAAAACTTTGGAAAATCATATCTTTTATTGTAAAAATCCAAATCAAACAAATAATATGTATATTAATATAATATCCATTTAGTCCCGGTTGTAGTCACAAACCGGGACTAAGATATTTCCCGCCATTTCCCACCGCTTCCCGCCAAGTTTTCCCGCCCTTTCCTTTCTACGAGAGCTTTTAGTCCCGGTTGTAGTCACTAACCGGGACTAAAGATATTTCCGGCCATTTCCCAAAGCTTCACGCCAAGTTTTACCGCCCTTTCCCTCTATATCTAGGGCGATCGTGCCATGTCTATCCACACATCCACACCTTCCTCTCTTAGAACAATGGACAACGCCTACTGGGCCATTCTGACCCTCGAGGAGACCGAGGCGCTGTGCGCCTCAAACTATCCTTGTGCACCGGGCTACCGGCTGCCCGCCGGCTGGATGCTGAGCGCTGGAGGGGTTCCTGTCCCTCTTGTCCCTCAAGGTTCCGCACGCCAGGTGCCCATCACGAACCACTTCTACCACGAGCTCACGCTGGAGCAGCGGATGGATCCCTAGTGGGATCCCGACAACTACGACACCTGGAATGCCTTCTTCGCTAATAGGCGGGAAAGGGAGCTCACCAGGTACGAGGGTGATGGCCCGCCCCCGGTGAACCACAACGAAGCCGGCCATCGTCTGTGGTGGGTTAACCGTACTATCATCAGAATGATGCGCTACATCACCGGGGGAGACCATCCTCGCCTGCGGTGCCCATGAGTCCACCCGCCATAGAGCCACAAAAAGGCCCCACACCGTCCTGGCGGTAGCGGCATCGTCTTCCAGGAGACCCTTCCCCCGCCCGCCGTGAATCCGAGGTCGGAATGGCCCCTGGTATATGCCATGGCTGGGCTGAGGATCCCTGGAGTGGCAGGTGATGATGACGATGACGAAGAAGACCCTGAAGCTGCGTACTATAGGACTAGGCATGATTATGACTAAAGGGGGCGGCTTTAGTCCTGAGTGTTAGCTAGTCCCGGTTTGTCCCGGTTTTTAATATTAATAAATGTCTTGAGTGTTACCCAAATATGAAGATGTTGTATTTAGAGGAAAAGGCCTATAAATAGAGTAGGCTGGACGAGCAGCCTATAAATAGAGGGAAATACCTATAAAGAGAGGGTTCATCTTTAGTCCCGGTTGGAGAAACCAACCGCGACTGAAGGGATTGTGGCAGACTGGGCCAGGCAACACTAATAATAGGGGTGAGTGTCAACATTATGTCGTGCGGCTTGTACCTTGTCCCGGATGGTGTCACCAACCAGGACTAAAGATGAACCTTTAGTCCCGGTTGGAGACACCAACCGGGACAAAACATGAGTCGGCACTAATAATAGGGGTGAGTGTCGACATTATGTCGTGAGTGTCGAAATTATGCCGAGATGCTTGTAATATAAATAGGATTCCTTGTGAGTCCAGTCCTCCAGCCAGTTTGAGGCATCTCCAAGATGGTTTTCGAGAGCACGGACACCACTACGGCCAGTTTCAGGGAGATGCCGCCAGAGCCCAGTCCTCCGGCATCTCCAAGAAACCGGTCATAGAGGCACTCCCTAATATGTGAAATTAGTTAGCTCCCAGGTGTATTTATCTAGTTAGAGAAGTTACAAGCTGCAAGATGGTATTCGAGAGCAGGGACACCACTACGGCCAGTTTCAGGGAGATGCTGCCAGAGCCCAGTCCTCCGGCATCTCCAAGAAACTGGTCATAGAGGCACTCCCTAATATGTGACCTCGCGCGTTTCGAGATCAGATCTTAATGGTAAGTATGAATCAGGATTAAAGGCCCTCCTTTAGTCCCGGTCCAGCCACAAAACGGGACTAACACACTCAAGATTGTTTGCAGACAACACTATAAAAATGGACACATGGAGCATATTCACTCATAAAATGTTACAATTATTACATAGCATTTCTTCGCATGTGTTCCTTTCTGATCCCGTCGTATCCATGGAGCATCTTCATTCATTAACATGATGCTTGGGTCATCCTTCACCGCGAAGGGCGGAATTTCATGAAACTTATCACAATCTTCTGACATGTCTGTCTTGTCCTCCACTCCCACGATGTTTCTTTTTCCTAAAAGAACTATGTGGCGCTTTGGCTCATCGTCTGATGTATTATTTTTCTTATGTTTTCTTTTTCTAGGTTTGGTAGACATGTCCTTCAAATAGAAAAACTGAGCCACATCATTGGATAGGACAAATGGTTCGTCTAAGTACCCAAGACTGTTGAGATCCAACGATGTCATTCCGTATTTCTTGTCTACCTCAACCCCTCCTCCTGTCAGCTTGACCCATTTGCACTGAAATAAGGGGACCTTAAAAGTAGGTCCATAGTCAAGTTCCCATATCTCCTCTATGTAACCATAATATGTGGTCTTTGACCCATTGTTGTCTGTTGCATCAAAGTAGACACCACTGTTTTGGTTGGTGCTCTTTTTATCTTGGGCTATCGTGTAAAATGTATACCCATTTATCTCGTACCCTTGGAAAGTCGATATAGTCGAAGATGGTGGCCTAGACAACAAGTATAGATGATCTCCAAGAGTGTTGTTTTTTATGAGATGTTGCAACCAACCGCCAAAACTCTTCATGTGTTCATCTCTAATCCAAGAGTCATGCTTTCCAGGGTTGTTGGAGCGTAAGATTTTCTTGTGTTCCTCAATATATGGGGCTGCCAAGATAGAATTATGTAGAATGGTGTAATGTTCTTTGGTGTAAGAATGTCTGTCCCTACATATTATTGATTTCCTTCCTAGAGTACCCTTTCCATTCAGTCTCCCCTCATACCACGATTGAGGAAGACCAATCGGCCTAAGGTCAGGAACGAAGTCAACACAAAATTCAATGACCTCCTCTATTCCATAGCCCTTAGAGATGCTTCCTTCTGGCCTAGCACGGTTATGAACATATTTCTTTAAGATTCCCATGAACCTCTCAAAGGGAAACATATTGTGTAGAAATATAGAACCGAGAATGGAAATCTCTTTGACTAGGTGAACCAGCAGGTGAGTCATAATATTGAAGAAGGATGGTGGGAACACCAACTCAAAACTGACAAGACATTGGACCAAATCATTCTGTAACCGTGGTAGATCTTTAGGATTGATTATCTTCTGAGAGATTGCATTGAGAAATGCACATAGCTTCACAATGGGTACAGGAACATTATCTGGTAGAAGCCCCTCAATGCAATCGGAAGCATTTGCATCATAATCACGTGGCAGTCATGAAACTTTAGGTTTTGGAAAATTTTTTCTGCCATATTTATTATTCCCTTTATATTCGACGAGAAGCCAGACGGGACCTTAATACTGCTTAGGCATTCAAAAAATATTTCCTTCTCTTGTTTGGTAAGAGCGTAGCTGGCATGACCTTGAAACCATTCTGGATGCAGGCCATCTGGGTCTTTCATACGTTGATGGTCCTTTCGTGCTTCCGGTGTATCTTTTGTCTTCCCATACACGCCCAAGAAGCCTAGCAGGTTCACGCAAAGATTCTTCGTCACATGCATCACATCGATTGCAGAGCGGACCTCTAAGAATTTCCAATATGGTAGCTCTCCCAAAATATAGATTTCTTCTTCCACATGGGTGCGTCCTTCAGCGTCCTTCGGAACAGATTTTTCTCCAGGACCCTTTCCAAAGGTTACCATTTGATCCAAATCTTTGACCATATCAAATATATCAGCACCAGTACGCTCCTTAGTCTTCATCTGTTGACATGCCAGACCGTTGAAATGCTTGCCTTTCTTTCTTAAGGGATGCTTGGCCATAAGAAATCGACGATGCTCATTGTATACATTCTTCTTACAATTTTATAAATATATACTTCTAGTCTCATCTAAACAGTGTGTGCATGCATTGTATCCCTTGTTTGACTGTCCTGAAAGGTTACTAAGAGCAGACCAATCATTGATTGTTACGAAAAGTAATGCTCGGAGGTTAAATTCTTCCTGCTTGTGCTCATCCCACACGCGTATCCCGGGTTCGTGCCACAACTGTAAAAGTTCTTCCACTAATGGCCTTAGGTACACATCAATGTCGTTGTCGGGTTGCTTCGGACCTTGGATCAACACTGGCATCATAATGAACTTCCGCTTCATGCACAACCAAGGAGGAAGGTTATAGATGCATAGAGTCACGGGCCAGGTGCTGTGACTGGAGCTCTGCTCCCCAAAGGGATTCATCCCATCTGTACTTAGACCAAACCTTAAACTCCTTGCGTCATCTGCAAAGTCCGGGTACTTTCTATCGATTTTTCTCCATTGCGACCCATCAGCGAGGTGTCTCAACATCTCGTCTGACTTACGTTCCTCTTTATGCCATCGCAACAACTTGGCGTGCTCTTTGTTTCTGAATAAGCGTTTCAACCGTGGTATTATAGGAGCATACCACATCACCTTGGCAGGAACCCTCTTCCGGGGGCCTTGCCCTCAACGTCACCAGGGTCATCTCGTCTAATCTTATACCAAAGTGAAGTGCATACCGGGCATGCATCCAAATTCTCATACTCCTCACCGTGGTAGAGGATGCAATCATTATGGCATGCATGTATCTTCTGAACCTCTAAACCTAGAGGGCAGACAACCTTCTTTGCTTCATACGTACTGGCGGGCAATACGTTATCTTTTGGAAGCATATTCTTCATCATTTTCAACAACTTTTCAAATGAGGAGTCAGGTATAGCACACTCAGCCTTCCATCGCAGCAATTCCAGTGTGCTGCCCAGCTTTTTCAGACCATTTTCGCAATTTGGGTACAACAACTTTTTGTGATCCTCTAACATGTGATTGAACTTCTCCCTATCCTTTTCAGTTTCACAATCTCTTCGTGCATCGGCAATGGTCCGACCAAGATCATCAGCGGGTTCATCATGTGTCTCTTCTTCATCCTCCCCTTCAGCATCCCCCATGGAAGTATCTCCGTACTCAGGGAAACCATGATAGTTGTCATCCTCCTCCTCTTCTATATTGTCTTCCATTATAACCCCTCTCTCTCCGTGCTTTGTCCAACAATTATAACTGGGCATGAAGCCGGACTTCAACAGGTGGCTGTGAAGGGTTTTTGAGTCAGAGTAATCCTTTTGATTCCTACATCCATTACATAGACAGAATACAAAACCATTGCGCTTGTTTGCATCAGCAACACAGATGAATTCAAGCACACCATTAATGCACTGGCCAGAGCGTCGGTCAGTACCGTACATCCATTCCCGGACCATCTGCATTACAGTAAAAGTATATCAAAAACCATTACACAACATGATAAAATTATTACAAGTTATATTGAGAGCTTCTAGAGGATTAATTTTGAATTTTGAAAAATTTACATGCACCAATTTGTGAATTGGAGAAAACAATCAACATGATAAATGTGGAGTTTTTTATTATTGTTCTATCAGTGAAAACCTTATTCCATTCTAAGCTCTGAAACTCTAAAATTACAAATTTCAATTTTCAGTAACTATGTGCCTAATCAAAATTTGTTACACATATATCAAAATCCTTCTAGCTACTTCTAGAGCATGCATGCATTGATCCATATCTCTATACTTCTAGAGCATTATAGAGCTAAAGTAGCAATAAGAGATGAAAGAATGAAGTTCTAACCTTTTAAAGCTTTGGATTTAGGTGATGCAAACTAAATCTTGACAAATCTTGAGAAAAAAATGGCATGAACTCTCTTGCTTCTTTGAGAAAAATGGCCACCATATGCTTTAGGGAAGCAGGACAGGAAGCAGAATATATAGTGGTGGACAACTAGTCTCGGGCCGTGATACGACCCGGTACTAATAGTCCACGAAAGGACCAGCTGGCCCGCTCTAGGTTATTAGTCCCGGGCCGTATTACGGACCGGGACTAATGACCTGGTCCGGCCCGGGACTAGTGACTACGGCTGTTTCTAGCCGTTAGAGGCCTCACGGCCCGGGACTAGTGCTCCCACTAGTCGCTGGTTGTGCCAGGCCGGGACTGCTGGTCTTGTTCACGTCGAACCGAAGATGGTTTTTCCAGTAGTGAGAGGTCAGAATTTTAAAAAATGATTCCTAGAACTTTTTGTCTAGGAAGGTGATTAATCTTGTATGGATGTGTCTTGTAAGCAATATTTGTGGCCTTTGTAGATGATCTAGCTATTGTGGTACCTCTTTGGAGGATGCACAGTTTTCTAGATCAACTATATGATCTGCTAAAAATTTACTTGACTATGATTTAGTCCACCCTTGCCTATGATGCAAAAGGCTAAGGCTCTAGTTTTAAGAATAAGAACAAATTCTATTGTTATTGTTGGTATCTGCTTCCCTTGCTCCTGCTGTGATGCCTCCATACCTGGAGTGTGCACATCAGTGGCTAGGTAGCATGATTGGTTTCTTTAAGATTTTTCCCAAGCCAAGGATGCAACAAGCTGGCATTGATTTGTGTAGGATAAGAACATATACTGATTTTTGGTGACTTATAATATTCTGTGATGATCTTGCAAAGGAATTATTTGCAAGACTGAGAGTAATATCCTCACAATCCCAAGGTTTTGGATTACATATAGACTTATTGTCTGGATTCTAGACATGGTTGATTTTATGGTCTTGTCTAAGAGCTTAAGATCTGATGGTTGCTTAGTTTTATTTGCATTTGTGCCCATGTGCTTCTGCTAGACTGGATTTACACCTGTGGTGCCTCACATGAGTGTGCATAGTGTAAATATTTTTTTTTAGCATGAATTGGTACTGTTGGTGCTTATTCTTATAAAGAAACAGATCTTGTGATTCCAATCTGATATGAGTGTGATGTCACATTGCTACATATAATTAAACCTATTCCCATACACTACCTGCTGGCTTGGTGATGAATAGTTGCCGGGTATGGAAGCTTGATGTTGTTGTTCCTAAGATTAGCTAACTGATCCTCCTTGATCTGTTGTTTCCTACTCTTTCTAATGATGGACTTGACCGTGACCTTGTTCTTGACAACTTCTCCTCCTGACTTCAGATTCCTACTTATCCTACTCCTACTAGCTTCTGCTGCATATCTTGATGTAAGTATCAATGTGATACTTGTGATCTTTTGGCAGTTTACTTCAGTGGATCTGATTTGTGTGGATGAATGAAGAACTAAGGAAGAGATGGTAGTGTTTTTGACTTGTGAGGGTGTATGGAAAGGAAATAGTAGCAGCCTTGCCACGGCTGGTGCTTTTTTCTTATGTACTTCATGAGCTAGCTGTGGTGTTGACAACACAGCAGCTACATGTGGTGTGTGTGCTGCCTGCTTGCTTACTCACTCTAGTGGATCAAATCAAGTAAAAGGCTTGATATTTTCTTGGATTTTACCTCTTTGCCTTTTACCTGCTCTTGGTGAAATTTACCTAAGTTTACTATCAATGATGTGGGACTGAGACAAATTTGATAAGAACATATTTACACTTGACAAGTTTTCTTCTCTAAAACTCGATGATGTGACAAGAAATGCATCACATTGCATTACTGAGAGTAATATTAACCCCCAAACTCCATTTTACTATATTTTGTTTACGTTATGCTTTTACAGGAACAAGATCAGGAAATGAGAAGATGTGAAGATGAAGATTAGTTTTAGGATTTTCCTTTTATCCAATTTTGTAATCTTCTTTTTTGTCTATCAATAATGCAAAGACATTGTAATACATTAGTTTATCTAATGATTATTATTGTAACCATTTATTGTTACTCCTTTGTTATAAAAAGGATAATGTAATATACATATTTGTTTTAATAAAGAATTCTTCTATTTGTTTCATTATTGCAATTCATTTTCCACTTTCTTTATTCATTTAATTATTTTATTATAATTTTTTCACTATTCTTTTATTATAAAAGAACAATGTAATGTTGGTCTTGTCGTGGTATTGCACGGCAGATGCTACTGGGGGTAGCTTACGTAGAGGGAGCAAGGCGACGTAGGAGAATCCGGGAGCGAGATTGGCACACGATGTACCCAGGTTCACGTCCCCTCGATGGGGGATCGCTACGTCCTGCTATCAATCCAGTATATGATCATAGATTGGTTTACAATGGAGCCACCGTAGGCGGAGGAGATTAGATCTAATGGGATATATGGGAGAAGATACCCCGTGGGGGTGCCCCTGGTGGCTTTATATATGCAGCCAGTTAGGGTTTACAAGTGCTAGTGGGATTTTTATACAAGTCGCCGTCTTGGGCCTCCAGTCGGCGCCAGTCGCCTGGGTGCAGCATGCGCCAGTCGCCGTATTGGGCGAGTCGACCTGCCCAGGGCTAGGTTCCAGTCGGCTCGATCCAGCTGGCGAATCCGCTTCGTGGGTATACCCCGATTGGTATTCCCCCATCAGGTCTTAAATATTCTTTATACTTTTATTGATAGAACTTGTATTTGTCTTATTGTGAATAATTATTTATAATTCGAATTTATTCCCTCATAATTCAATAAAACAATAGAGGTCATGTCAAAATTCAGGCCACTCCCCTTTGGATGACACTAAACCTATTTCATCAGAGTGAGAATTCTGATCACTCTAGTCTTTTAATTTGGCAAAAAAATTACCCGGATTCTTAGATGCATGCATGCAGATGCACAAAATCCTAAATCTACCATTCATTTAGTCCTAAATGCTAGGATGATACAGACTGAGACCATGGATCTTCAGAAGAATTTAAACTTCCTAGAGGGAAAGCTTCCAACAGAAAGAACATGACCACAAACTTTGAGAGGTGAAACTCTACTAGATGGTTTAAGTAGAGATTTCACAAATACAGAGATGTGGACCAGAAAAATCAAGACATTGAACTGCTTTTGACTCAGAAAGGTCACTTTTTCATCCAACAAAAGGCTAAGACAGAAGGTTGTTTTCTGGAAAGGACTCGTAAGAGTCACTTCGAACATGTAACAAAATAAACTTCTAACTACCAAAATCATAGTCACTCTTAAAACATGGTCAGATAACGAGGGAAACTCTTTATTCATCCAGGTCTATCAAAATATTTGCCAAAGATCATGATATCACTTACACCAGCAGATAAATAGGTAACAAGATTCTTGATGACACGAGAAAAATAAAATTCATTCTCAGACTTCAATTACTTGGCACAACGAAAGGGGAGGAATCATGCTCTCCACCTTAAGCTCTTGTGGATCAACACATACACATGTCCAAGTCAACAATAGAATACACAAACAATCTAAAATGCACCACGTGCAAGCACAAGACTTACCTGAGGAACTTCCTTCCTGGAAGTGAAGGGGGCAGTCAAAGGCTTCCCCGACAGCTCCTCGTCAGCCCTGTACTTCAGCAGGGGTCAAAGCGCTTGGTCGAGGTTGGCTGATGACATCTCCTCATCTGACACTCTCATCGGGTCAGTGGTGCCGGAATACAAAAACATTGAGTATGCCCTCGCTTGGAGGGGCTGCACCCGATGCTTGAGGAACGTCCGGATGATGTCGACGATGAAAACCTCCTTTCCCTACATCAGCTAGAGTTCCTCCACTCGTTGGTACAGTTTCTCCACCACCTTGGTCTCACCCTCCATAACATTGTTAGACCAAAAGCGCTTTCGGGTGACTACCTTGCTGGCGTCGAAGGGAGCTAATCCATAGTGGTGACCGCCGAGCTTGGAGTCGCGAATGTAAAACCACTTCTTCCTCCATCCTTGGACGGATTCATAGAGGTGGAAGGTGAAATACTGAACATTACATCACACATCGAAAGCAAATTATGTTGTTCTACACAACAACTTAGCAAAAGGCCTAAGAGGCTATTAACAAAAGCGATGTCCATCCCATAGTCCTCAGGCTGCTACCTAGGACACCCAACTACTCGTCGATGTCAACGTAGAAGCCACCTTCAGTTACAACCAGATCCTCTGTAGAAAAACAACAATGGCGCAAGGCTGAGTACGAGAATGTACTCCGCAAGACTTAGATAACCTAGTATCTACATGCTCTGGCTAGAAAGGCTTTCTCTAGATTTTCTTTTGCGGAAATCAATCTTTATTTGTAAACAAGAGAGAGAAGAGGCTCGACTACTCAGAATCTTTTAAAAGAGATAAGATAGGGACTTCTTCATCTTGTCCATCACATTCTTAGTAGCCACCAGCTTCATCAGAACCTCCTATCTAGGATCACCCCCTCAACCCGGAGGAAGCATCCTTAATCACACATGGATCAGCAAGTTTTATAGTGGTTAATGTTATCTATGATCTTAAGTCCGGTCGCCAAGTAGCTCATAACCGTGAACACGGATTTTCGAAAATATTTAACCCTGCAGGGGTGTACAACTTTAACCACACGTACAAACTGACTATTAATGCCAAATTATTAGCCCTCTTCCTAGGAAGGCCGGCAGAGGGTGGTTGACCACGACCTTTAACTTTCTTTCGCCGAGACCATGAGTCACGTAATAAGTATGAATCCGTCGTAACGGGTAAAATCCCGAAGCCGGTACTTAAAGATGTGAGGCGAGGTTGGTTCACCAGGGGCTCCATCGACCCCAAGCAACCCAGTCCATGCTTCCCTACCTGTTATGATGCACCTCCATCACCTCCACTTCCGAAAACATTTTCAATGCGTATGCCAGATGGAAAGCCCGAACTATGTGACTCATGGAATCTACTAGGAAAGTTAGTTGGTCGAGGGGTTGTCCAGGCCCCGTGTGGCTATACGCTGGTCTTGGTTCCAAAGGTAAGAACTTAGTTCCTAGTGGTGGCGAGCATGGGACTACAAAAACCACACCCAACGTGGCCTCCCATACAAGCCTTAGCATATTTAGTTACTCCTTGAATGATGTCACCAACTCCTACCTCACTACCTTCCTTATCACCTCTGATTCATCGTTTGGATATATTAGACGTTGTTACTATGCATGGCTAAGCTGTCGGTAACACAAGGTTTAACAACGCTCACATGCCAAACATAGGTATGCTAGGAGCAGTGGATCAGGAGTATAAGGCTACAAAAGGGAAACGGTGCAGCAGATAGGTAACCCTAGCTACTGATAAAAGACCACATTGGAATTGTGTGCATCATAGCGAGAAAGTAATATACTTTGTAAAACATAGGTTCAGAATGAGAGGCTACGCTTTCCTTGTCCGTCAGTAGACAGGTATGGATCTTCGGTGTTTTTGACTTCAGCTTCGGGTTCGGTTCCTATTCGCGAAGAACCAAATACCGGAAAGAAAGGAAACCATCAAGACATGGCATCGATGCAATGCTCAAACAAGGATGATGATATGACAAGTTAAATTGCATTGAAATGAAACCCTAAGGCATGCTTGACAGCATAAATGGGGTTCTGAGGGGTGGAAACCCTAACTCGGGGAAACTCCAGAATCACCTATGAGGGGTTACTATGTTATTCTAATTAAACTTGTCATGTAAGTTGCTTAACAATGCATGATTATAGCTCTATTAGATAGTTCTCATTTTTCTGAACATTTTGATATATTATTTGTATTTTTCTGATTTAAAATGAATTAGTTATGAATTTCTCAACTTTTAATTCATTTTAAAATATTTTTGAAATATTTAAATTATTTTCTAACTTGGGCCCACATGTCAGACTTTTATTAATTACAGAAATGATTTACAAAAATGTTAAAACCCTGATAGACAGGGCCCACCTGTCAGCATTTCACTTATTACAGAAATAATTTACAGGAAATAAAAGAAACAAAAAGAAAAGGGGTTATGTCGCCAACATGACGCCCTGCTGACGTCATCAATGGGGAAGCCCCAGGTAGAGCACGGATCTCTCGATCCCATGCGTGCCTGGATGCGTGCTTTGCTGCGTTGGAGAGAGCGGGTCGCAACCGACTTGGTAGTGGGGGCGCCGCTGCTAAAAGGTCACTAGAGCAACGACGGCGGCGTCGGGTGCTCGTCGGGCCAGCGGCATAGCGCGAGAGGGGAGGAACGACGAGGTCCAGGAGAACCGCTAGCTCACCAAGGTCACGATGGTGAGGTCGATGAAGCGAGGGGAGGCCAGAGGGGGAAGAATCGATGACTTGTCTGCGGCGGCCGGAGTTGAGGTCGAGCTCGATTCCATCCAAACGACGTCCTTCCGGCTTGCGTGGCTTGACAGAGACGACGATGGCGACGCGACTCTTCTCCCATACCACTCCACAGTGCACGGGGCGACCGGGGAAGGCGGGGCTCGCCGGAGCCCGAACGGCTAGGGTTTGGCCTAGGAGGAAAAAGAAGCGTGCGAGGGGGAGAGAGAAAGTTAGGGTTCTCCACGGTGGCATGGGGGTTCTTGTAGGCATCGGTATCGTCGGTGGCGCGAATCTTGGCACGGCACGGAGGCGGACGGCGAACGCAGCGACAGTGAGCAGCTTCTTCGTCGGGGACGAAGACGACGATGTGTTCTCGGGGCCAAAGCGGTACGATGCCGCTAGCGGGCTGGTGTGGGCCGGTTACTTGGGCTACGCTGGTTGCTGGCCGTGCGGCTGAGCGGCAGGGAATGAAGAGAGGAGAGTTGGGCCACGGCCCAGCTGCGGCTGCTGCTGATTTATTTTCCAAAAACTGTTTTCTTTTTCTGTTTTGTATTTCCTCTTTGAAATTTTAATTTTCAAACTGTTTTGAATCTTTTTAGAGTACCAGGAGCTTTCATAAAACATACAAACTATCGTGGGGCCCTCATAACCAATTGGGCTTCACATTTTGATACTTTCCAAAAAATAAAACCTTTTTGAATGCATATCAAAAAGAGGGGAAGTTTAGGGTTTTTTGGTAATTATGTTTTAGCTCACACACTTGATCACATGCAAACATTGTATTGAGTTAACAGATGCATGCAATGCTTAAGTACTAAGTACATATCTTACAAGCTTGGGCTGATACAGCTCTACCCCCCTTACAAGAATCTCGACCCGAAATTCCTAAGTTTTAGAAAAGAAGGCAGGGTACTCAGATCAAAGACTATCTGCTCGTTCCCAGGTTGCTTCGTCCTCAGAGTGATGAGACCACTGAACTTTCAGGATCTTGATGTTTTGACGATGAGTTTGGAGATCAATGATACAGATAGGATACTCACGATAAGTCAGATCCTTCTGGAGATCAAGAGTTTGGTGATCAACACCATGGACAAGATCGTTGAAGAAACGCTTGAGTTGAGACACATGAAAGACGTCATGCACCTCAGGGAAGTTTGCAGGAAACTCCAACTTGTATGCGAGGTTACCTTGCCTGGATAGAACACGGAAAGGACCAACATAGCGAGGAGCTAGTTTGACTTTGATACTGAAACGATGGACACCCTTCAGAGGAGTGACCCGGAGATAAGCTTGATCACTGACTTCATATTCAATATGTTGATGGTGACGATCATGATAGCTTTTCTGGCGAGACTGAGCAGTTTTCAAACGATCTTGAATGATACGAACTTGATCTTCTTCCTGGATCATATCCGGACCAAAGAACTTTCTTTCGCCAGTTTCTGACCAGTTCAAAGGAGTACGACAGGTTCTTCCATGTAAGAACTGGAAAGGTGCCATACCAATACTGGATTGAAAACTATTGTTGCAGGAGAATTCAGAAAAAGGAAGGCATTTCTCCCAGTTCTTGCCAAATTATATAACACACACTCTTAGCATGTCTTCAAGGATTTGATTCATTCTTTCGGTTTGGCCACCGGTACTAGGTTGATAAGTTGTACTCAAAGACAAACGAGTTCCCATAGCATCTTGGAAGGTTGTCCAGAACCTTGAGGTGAACAAACTCCCTAGGTCAGAGACAATTTTCTTCGGAATCCCATGAAGAACAACTATTCGAGAGATATATAGATCTGCTAACTAACTAGCATTGATACTCTCGCGAACAGGTAGAAAGTGAGCAACCTTGGACAGATAGTCCACGATTACCCAGATGGCATCATTTCCATTCTGGGTCTTAGGGAGACCAGTGATGAAATCCATACCAACTTCATCCCATTTCCACTCAGGTATTTTATGTGGTTGCAGGAGACCAGCGGGTCTTTGGTGCTTAGCTTTGACGCGATGGCAAACGTGACATTCAACAACAAAACGAGCGATATCCTTCTTCATACCAGACCACCAGAATCTTCGACGAAGATCCCGATACATCTTGGTACCTCCAGGGTGGATAGAAATAGGTGATTCATGATCCTCTTGGAGAATTAAATCCCTCAATTTTGTTCTCTTCGGCACTACCAGACAGTCTCCAAAGTAAACAGTACCCTGAGTATCAACAGAGAAACACTTAGAAACTCCGCTAGCAATGTTCCCTTTGATCTCAGCAATTTCAGAATCATGTTTCTGAGCAAGCTTGATATCATCCTCTATAGAAGACTTCACTTCAAGGGTAGAAAGGAATCCACGAGGAACTAATTCAAGATTCAATCGAGCAAATTCCTCATGAAGGGAAGGTTGTGCGTGTTTGATCACCAGATTGTTGCAATAAGACTTACGACTTAGCGCATCAGCAACGACGTTGGATTTGCCAGGTTGATAGTTGAGACCCAAGTCATAGTCCTTCATGATTTCCAACCATCTTCTTTTCCTGAGATTCAAATCAGGTTGTGTGAAAAGGTATTCAGACTCTGATGATCCGAGTATAACTCGGAACGACTACCGAGAAGGTAATGTCGCCATTGCTTAAGAGCATGAACAACAACTGCAAGCTCAAGATCATGAGTTGGGTAGTTGTTCTAATGTGGTTTTAGCTGACGGGAGGCATAAGCCGCCACATGCCCATCTTGCATTAGCACACATCCGAGACCATGGTGAGAAGCATCGCAGAAGACTACAAAGTCTTTGTTAGTGTCTGGAAGAACCAACACTGGTGCAGTGGTTAACTTGGTTTCCAACATCTGGAATCTCTCTTCAGCCTTATCAGACCATTCAAACTTCTTATCCTTCTTAAGAAGATCAGTCATTGGCTTGGCAATTCTGGAGAAGTTCTTGATGTAACCAGCCATCCCGAGAAAACTTCGGACATCCTTGACGGATTTAGGAGACTCCCAGTCGAGGATAGTTTGGACCTTATCGGGGATAACAACAACCCCTTGAGCAGAAACAACGTGACCAAGGAATACGAGCTCTTGTAACCAGAACTCACATTTGGAAAACTTGGCATATAGACGATGTTCTCAGAGTTTTATCAACACCAGACGAAGATGTTCGGCGTGCTCTTCTTCAGTCTTGGAATAGACCAGAATATCATCGATATAGACCATGACGAACTTGTCAAGATACTCCATGAAGATAGAGTTCATAAGCCGCATAAAAGTGGCTGGAGCATTGGTAAGACCAAAGGACATGACTGTATACTCGTAAAGACCATAACGAGTGGTGAAAGCAGTCTTTGGAATATCTTCCTTACGGATCTTTATCTGGTGATACCCTGACCTCAAATCCATTTTGGAAAAGACAGTGGCACCACTTAACTGACCAAATAGATCGTTGATCCTAGGGAGAGGATACTTGTTCTTGATAGTCACAGCATTGAGTGGGCGATAATCCACAACTAGACGTGGTATATTGGTATCCCGCTTCTTGATAAAGATGGTAGGACATCCCCAAGAAGATGTGCTGGGCTGAATGTATTCTTTTCCTTCTAACTCCTCTAATTGCTTCTTCAACTCCACAAGCTCATGAGGAGGCATACGATAGGGTCTTTTAGAAACAGGAGCAGTTCCAGGAACTAACTCTATGACAAACTCCACACTTTGATCAGGTGGCATGCCAGGCAACTCCTCAGGAAAGACATCCGGAAACTCACAGACCACGGAAACATCTTGGATCTCTAACAGAGGTAGAACTTCAAGAGCATACAACTCTGCTTCAGGGATAGAAACAGCTGAAGGAGACAGTGACCCTACGGTCCAGTACTTGACTGTTATGCTAGCATGACTAGTCAGAGTCACAGACTTGGTTGTACAATCGAGAATGGCTTAATAACGGGTCAACCAGTCCATGCCCAAAATGATGTCAATATCAGTTGACTTGAGGGCGATCAAAGAAGTGGGAAAGAGTTGAAATGCAACTTCAATTAAATTCCCATGACTAACCATGGTGGAACACCACCTAGAACCAGGAGACTGAACTAGCAGAGGAACGGATAACCCCTCAAAACTTATCCCATGCATTTGAGCAAAAGCTTGTGATAGGAATCAATGCAATGCTCCAGAATCAAACAAAACTTTAGCTAGAATTTGATTGATATGAAGAGTACCCATGATGATGCTTGGATCTTCCTGAGCCTCCTCAGCAGAGATATGGTTCAGGCGTCCTTTTCCAGCACCTAGATACTTATCGTTCTTATTTGGTGGTTATGCCTTCTCAGCGGCATTCTTTTGAGGACACTCCTTTGCATAGTGGCCAGGATGGCGACAGTTGAAACAAATAAAACCTGGTGCATTGCCAGCAGGAGGGTAGTTTGATCCACCAGCATTGCTTGAAGTAGCATTCGGACGAGGAGCATATCCAGAAGACCTTGGAGTATAAGGAGCACGTGGCACAGCACTATAATGCACGAAGACACGACACTTCTTATTACCTGAACCAGCCTTGTTGTACCCATCCTGAGGACGCTTATGAGTTTCTTCATACTCCACCCTTCCACTCTCGGCTTTCATAGCCTTATTAACAAGACCTTGGAAGTTAACAAAGTCCATGAGATGGAGATCACGAGAAACCTCAGGATCCAGTCCCTTGCGGAACAGAGCTTGCTTCTTAACATCAGTGGAGACCTCTTCAGTAGCATAGCAGGCAAGAAGATTGAAGTTGCGCTGGTAATCACACACGGAACCAGTGCCCTACTTAAGCTTGAGGAACTCCTCCCTCTTTTGATCCATCAGGCCCTCTGGAATATGATAAGCTCGGAAGGCTTCAGTGAACTCTTGCCATGTAACAACATGCCGAGCTTCTTGCATAGCCAAGAAATTTTCCCACCAGGAATTAGTTGCTCCCTCCAGATGGTAGGCATCAAAAGTCACCCAATCAGCTTGAGCAACATGACCAACCTGAAGTTTTGCACTCCATAGTGCGAAGCCAGTAGTCCCCATCAAGTGGCTCAGTGGAATAGCTGAAAACTGGCGGAGTGAGACGTGTGAAATCCTTGATACCAACTTGATTGTTCTGGCATTGAGTAGTGTTGCGCTCAATCCTTTCAAGGAGCCTCATGTTGTCAGCACGGTTGGTTTCGGACATAGCCATGAGTTGAACCATGGACGGCGGTGGAAGAAGGTTGGAAGCTTCACCCTGATTTGCATCACCACGTGCATGAGCACGAGTACGGGCACGAGAGGTGTCACCCATCCTGAAAGAACAAAAAGAAGATTAGACAAGGGATTCAAAGGAACAAGATGGAAAGATGAACAAAGAGTACTTGATATAAACGTATCATCTTATCAAGCATGGTAGTATCAAAGCATACTAATGTATACACTAACCAGCTGACTTACAAACCATAACAATGGAATGCTAAGATGTTACACACCAAGAAAAACTGAGATATCTTGGAACTCTGAGAATTAGCAACCAAGTACGGAGTACTTTAGAAAAACAACCCCAAAACCACGATCCTAAAAGTTTTGAGATATGAGGTAAGGAATGAAAACCTTTTCAAACCAAATAAGGTAAGAAGAACTCCAGCATCAGAAACACATTAGAGAAGGAATAAAAAGAATCCTAGTCAGAGTTTCTGCAAATAGTTTTTAACTTTCAAATAGTTTTGTCAACTTCTAGACTCAACATCGACCAATAAAAGGGTTTCCTACAGGCAGTCCTGCTCTGATACCAAATCCTGTAGCACCCCCCGGGGTTAGGTTAAACTAATCTCAGATCACCATCTAAGATAAGTTCAACTCCCAAACACGGAAGATCACAGTATGATTCGGTAACATTACAGAACACAGGGATTCAACAACATAAGTTTAAACTCTTAGCAGAGTGAGATATTAGAGTTATTACAAACCAGAGGTCATAGACCAAACATTACATCACACAGCGAAACCAAATTATGTTGTTCTACACAACAACTTAGCAAAAGGCCTAAGAGGCCATTAACAAAAGCGACTTCCATCCCATAGTCCTCAGGTTGCTACCTGGGACCCCCAACTACTCGTTGATGTCAATGTAGAAGCCACCTTCAGTTGCAACCAGATCTTCTGTAGAAAAACAACAATGGCGCAAGGCTGAGTACGAGAATGTACTCAGCAAGACTTAGATAACCTAGTATCTACATGCTCTGGCTAGAAAGGCTTTCTCTGGATTTTATTTTGCGGAAAGCAATCTTTATTTGTAAACAAGAGAGAGAAGAGGCTCGACTACTCAGAATATTTTAAAAGAGATAAGATAGCGACTTCTTCATCTTGTCCATCACATTCTTAGTAGCCACCAGCTTCACCCGGAGGAAGCATCCTTAAGCACACATGGATCAGCAAGTTTTATAGTGGTTAATGTTATCTATGATCATAAGTCCGGTCGCCAAGTCGTTCATAACTGTGAACACAGCTTTTCAAAAAGATTTAACCCTGCAGGGGTGTACAACATTACCCACACGTACCAACCGACTCTTAATGCCAAATTATTAGCCCTCTTCTTGGGAAGGCTGTCACATCCCAAGATTTTCCAAATCTTGTAATGTGAAAAATAAATAAACAAAATAAACACTTGTTGAAATTTAGGGTGAGAAGAAACTTTTTGATTCCAAATGGAAACATCAAAACCTATTTTGATCAAATAAAAATCCTAAAGAGATTTAAAAAGATAAACAAATAATAAATAAAGTTATAATAGTTGGAATCACTATTTTTGGATCTTTAAATAAAAAGATATGGTTTTCAAAAGCAAAGGTAGAAATATAAATAAGGATTATTTTAAAGAGCCAAATTAAATCTTGGCCAAGCTTTTGAAATAAAATATTTGTCAACACCCAGATTTTTCAATCATAGATGCTTGTTATGCCATACATCGCAATCCCAGGATTACCATTTTTGCGAGACATAACAGAATTGGATACCATAGTACTTCATCCATTACAAACGATACATAAGTTCTTACACAAATAGGGATCTCATGATCCAGTTCTTAATACAACATCAAGCAGCGGAATACGTAATAATAACGGTAGCGTAGGCGAAGCTCCATCTTCGGGGTCACATGCAATGCTGACGATGGGAGATGATCCTAGTTGTCGTAACCTTCCTGGGGTCCATCTTCCAGGTACTCCTCTTCATAGTCTGGCCATGGGAATAGCCAGGGACAAAGCCATGAGTACTCTTTATGTACTCGCAAACCAATACTAACAAGTAAAGGGGTTTTTTGGATAATAGGACACTAGGCTCTAGGGTTGTTTTGCAAAAAGCCAGGTTTATCTCTACTAAGTTCCAAAGCTAGTCACAATTTTATAACTCCTAAGTGGGATCTTGTAATTCAGGTCACAACTCTGTTGTGGTCAAGTCAAAGTCTCAATTCATTTCACAAGTCATTTTGAAAAGTCTGACGGGGGAACAGTATGGCCACTCCAACTGTCCATAACCGCGGACCCGGCTATTCGAATAGTTTGACACTCTGCAGAGATTGTACACTTTCACCACAACATTCGATACATCCGTCAGGAACAAATCCTGAAGTCACCATACTCAGTATGCGGATAATCAATCCTAACCTTTCAATTACACGCCCTATTATAAGCACCTCTCCTGTGAGTTTGGCCTCCCAACCATGACCACTGTCATCTTGGGTACTGCACAGGTGGACAATCTTCACAAGGTATCCTCAGCTCAGACCTTGGCCGGGAGGGAACTAATACTAAGGTATATAAGTTTCCAGTCAAGCCCTACCCAATACTCGGGTATTGTGGTTATACGCTAAAATTGGAATGGTATCGCATCCAGACAACCATCAGTTTTATAAAGGGCTAAGGCTCATGCCTCAACATTTTCATCACCGAAATCATCAAGTGTTTGGAAACACATGTCCAAAACATTTCAATAGAATGATCCATCATTCCAAGGTTTTCATAACCATTTTTCCACCAAGTATTCCCATCTAAAAGTTGATCAAGTTTTATGCTTAGCACCAGCATCTACAGGTGGGGGTAGTACTAATGAGGGGTGGTAACTAGTGGAGTTTCACTAAGTCCAACCTTATATCTTAGGCTGATATCAAGGTTTCTAGCTTAGGCCAAATTTTATGCTCTTTATGCAACCTTCAGCACAACTGTCTAGTATCTACCAAACTCTTAGGTAGACTCTAAGTAAGCGTTGATAAAGAAATAAAGTAAGAAGCTTGCACCTAAAACTAGGATTTGGTTTATCAAGTGGGTATGATCACATATGCTTAAGTCATATAGTAGTCATATCACAAGGATGGGTTTGTGGCATCAGTAGGGTATCTGGCAAGGGTTAGCTTGCATCAATGTCAATATAAGCCTACATAGGTATAGTATCTTGCAAGTGTTAGCTTGCACATTCACTATTAGTATTTGGCTTGCTAAAGTAGAGTGCCTTGCAAGTTTTAGCTTGCCTTGTGCAGGGCAGTGGTTGAAGTTCTCCTCGGCTTCTTCTTCGTAGTCTCCTCCTTCCTCCTCGTATCCTTGGTAGATACTAACGTCTATGAATAAATACGAGGTACACAATCACCAAACAATACTTAACTACTTGCAATCATCACACACAAGGGTCCTATAGATGATCTAGCATCACCTCTAACATTACAAGGTTAAGGCTTGGTTTAAATCTTTTTTTATTTTTTTAGAAAACTAATTTCTACTCATTGAAAAACTACTTAAGATTTAATATCCTCCAAACTAAACATGGGATCATGTTGACACATGTCATCACCACATATTATAGTCCATGGGAATGTGATTCAAAGTGGTGTCACAATTTAATAAGGTTTTACCCTTTTATTTTAATTAATTAAAATGGCTAGAAATGCTTATGAAGCATTCTTTTATTACTTGAACATTATTTCTGCAAGTAAACCTATATATTTTTATGTATTCTGAAAGGTATGGTTAAATGTGATTTTTGAGAGTTGGAATCAACTCAAAAGCTTTTATGGTTTAAATTTGAAAAATGTTTGAATGCAGAAAAGCTTCTGCCTGGTTATTTTTACTATGGGTGATCTATGGATCCAAATGACTTGAATCCAACGGGCTTGGATTAAGCATTCACAAACCTTTCCAATAAAATTGGTTTCATTCAAAATGGTGCACTGAATCGATCTGGGTTGATTTTTGAAGTTGGGTGCTGAAGTGTGTTTGAATTAAAATAGAAAAAGATTTAATTTGAATTGCTGGGCTGCGCGGGAAAAGTTACTGGGCCGGCCTGCTAAGCGCAGTGCTCCCGCGGGCTGCTTAAGTGGGTGTCCCCACTCGTCAGTGACACGGGGCTGGGCGAAGCGGTATGGGGCAACGTGGATCGTTCGATCTAGTTCTAATCCAACGGCTGGGGGTCATCGTCGACGCGAGACAACTCCGGTGAGAAAGAAACCTAGCGCGGCCAGTGAGGGGTGCTGGGGGCTCACCGGGGTACGGGCGATGGTCGGCGAGGCGGGCGAACGATGAAGTCGACGACGGCGAACCTCCTGGTACTAGTGGCTTCTTCTGGGGCGGCTCCAATCGCTGGCTCCCTTCTTCTCCAAAGGCGGCGGGCTCCGGTGAAATTCCGGCGAGGTGGTGCTCGCGTTGCTCTGAGGACGGTGTGGCACAGTCAGTGAGGAGAGGGGAGTGAGATGGTGTGAGGAAATCGTGCGGGGGTGGCCTCTATTTATAGTCGAGCGAGGGGACCGTCGGGGCGCACGGTGAGCTCGTCGGGGGCGACGTTACAGGCGGCTAAATGCATGAGCAAGGGTAGGGGACGGTGCTGTGTCTCCTGGCGATGCTCAATGACATGGTCGCGAGGCATGGGGCGGTGTGGTTTGGTCTGGAACGGCCTGTGCTCTGTGCAGAGGCGGCGTCTTCAACGGCGGGCGGTGGCTGTATGGCATGGGGCGGCAAACGGGGATGTCTGGTGGTCTCCTGGGTCGGTGGTGATCGTGTGTGCACGCGGTGAGGGCAGCACGCGGTCTGTGGACGCTGGTCGAGGGTGGCGCTCTGGCGCACGCTCAGCATGGTCTGGGCGTGGCTTGCGCGCGTGGTCCAGGGCTTGGCAACGCTTGCGGCTGGGACAGGGAGTGGCGGTGGACGGTGGGCTGCCTCCCAGACAAGGTTGGCACTGCTAGTTCCTCCTCAAGCCTGCTGTCCACAATGGGGTGACATGGTGGTGCTCGGCTGTTCACCATTAATGACAATGGCAAGCTCACAGGGGTGCTAGTGTTGGGCTAATCTTTCTAGATGATCTACTGAGTTGTGTGTGAGCTAACTAGGGAACAAGTTAGGCAAGAATCACTGCACACTATAGTGTTTGATGTTTTGTTTGATTTGTGTCTGCAACCTGTTTGATGAAATGGCCGCATGAAATCAAGTTTTGAATTTTTAAATGAATTTTGGTGGGTTTGCTAGATTGGTGCTGGTGAGTCTGCAGATGCTTGGGTTTTGAAAGTTGAGCTTGTTTGAGTGGGTTTTGGAAAAGTGGGATCTTCCCATATGAAGAAGATTCAATTTTGAATTGTCATTTAAACTATGCATTTGAAATTTTCTGGATGATCACAAAGTGGGCCTTGATACTTTGTTATGAGTACATTCAAGGGGTGCAAAGATCCAGAAAAGTTTCTGTTAGGTTTTGAAAGTTTTAGACAGCCAAAGTAGGCATGTGAGTTAAATTGGCCAAAATGACCATTCACTTAATATATTTGTTTTGATTTACTTGTTTTTAGGAAAAGTGTGGAAAATGTTTTAGATGAGGTTCATTTCACCTAAGAAACATTTTACAAGCAATGGATCACACAAACAAGGTGGTTTTTAAAGAAATTCAAAATCCATGCATACACATATACATGCATTCATGAGTTTATTTAGAAAAGTTTTTGTTAACCCTAATCTTGATGATTAGTGTTTGAGGATATAAGTTTGGTATTTTTGGGATGTTACAAACCTTCCCCCCTTAAACAAAATCTCGTCCCGAGATTTGAAAAAGGACGAAAAGATTACCTAGGATTTGAAGAGATCTGGAAACTCCGTCCTGATGTGATCTTCGCGTTCCCAGGTAGCTTCCTCTTCTGTGTGGTTGCTCCACTGAATCTTGAGAAAATTGATGCTTCGGGTTCTGGTAGTTCGAAAGGCTTCTTCCAATATACGGATGGGTACTTCGGGATAGGTTAGGTCATCGTTGATCTCTATGGTCCGGTGATTGATATTCTTGAACACTTCGGTCTTCTCGGGGACTTCGAGACATTTGCGAAGTAACGAGATATGGAACACATTGTGCACAGCTAACATCTCTTCAGGTAGTTCCAGTTGATAAGATACTTCTCCTCGACGGTTCAAAATTTTGAAAGGTTCGATATATCTGGGGGCTAACTTTCCTTTGAGTTGGAAACGCTGCATTCCCTTCAATGGCGACACTTTCAGATAAACAAAATCTCCGATGTTGAAGGCGAGGTCTCGACGTCTCTTGTCGGTGTAACTCTTCTGTCGGGATTGGGCTGTCTTGAGGTGCTCACGAATCTTGTGAACCTTCTCTTCTGCTTCTCGTAGGATGTCGGGTCCGAAGATCTGACTCTCTCCTACTTCCGACCAGCTCAAAGGGGTGCGGCACTTTCTTCCGTACATGAATTCAAATGGGGCCATTTGCAAACTGGCTTGGTAACTGTTGTTGTATGAAAATTCTGCAAACGGCAGACAGTCTTCCCATTTGGATCCATATTCTAGCACACATGCTCTAAGCATATCCTCGAGTATTTGGTTTACTCGCTCCATTTGTCCATCGGTCTGAGGGTGATACGCTGTACTGAAATCTAGGCGGGTTCCTAAACCTTCTTGGAATTTCTTCCAGAATCTCGAGGTAAACTGAGTTCCTCGATCCGATACTATGTTCTTGGGGACTCCATGCAAACTAATGATCCTAGCGATGTACAACTCTGCTAGCTTCGAACTCTGATAGGTGGTTTTGACGGGCAGGAAATGGGCGACTTTGGACAATCTGTCCACTATGACCCAAATAGAGTCATTCCCCTACTAGAAGTAGGTAGTCCAGTGATAAAGTCCATTCCTACAGAATCCCATTTCCATTCCGGAATTTGCAAAGGTTGCAACAATCCAGCGTGTCTTTGATGTCCTGCCTTGACTCGCTGACATATATCACACTTGGCAATATAGCTTCCAATTTCTCTCTTCATCTTATGCCACCAAAATTGCTCTTTCAAATCTTGATACATCTTAGTTCCTCCGGGATGGATAGAATAAAGAGTATCATGAGCCTCCTTCAAGATAACTTCTTTCAACTCCGAATCTGCTGGTACACAAAGGCGTCCTTTGTACCACAAAACTCCTTCTTCGTCCTCGGTGAATCCGGGTACTTTGCCTGTACCGATACGACGCTTGATTCCGTCGATACTGGCATTTCCCTTCTGCGCTTCTTTAATCTGACTGATCAAAGTGGGCTGAAGTTCTATGCTAGCCAAAAATCCTTCACTTACTAATTCCATTCGAAAATCTTCCATCTCTTTGTGCAAGCTTGGTTGCTCCTTCAAAATCATGGAGTTCAAGCGGCACGGCAATCTGCTAAGGGCATCGGCTACCACATTGGCTTTACCAGGGTGATAGTGAATGTCCAGGTCGTAATCCTTGATTAGCTCAATCCATCTTCTATGCCTCACATTCAACTCCTTCTGAGTGAATATATACTTTAGGCTCTTGTGATCCGAATAAATCTCACAACGGTTTCCCATCAGGTAATGTCTCCATGTCTTCAGGGCTAGAACTACGGCTGCGAGTTCGAGGTCATGGGTTGGGTAATTTTGTTCATGTTGCTTCAATTGTCGCGATAGATAAGATATAACTTTGCCTTCTTGCATTAGCACACATCCGAGACCAATCTTGGATGTGTCACAATACACATCGAAGGGCTTCGTGATATCCGGCATGATCAAGATTGGGACTGAAATCAATCTCCTTTTGAGTTCTTGAAAACTCGCTTCACATTTGTCGGTCCATTCAAACTTCTTGTCCTTCTTCAGCAATTGGGTCATGGGTCTGGCGATACTAGAGAATCCTTCTACAAATTTGCGGTAATATCCCGCCAATCCGAGAAAAGCACGAACTTGGGTTTGATAGGTTGGGGCTTGCCAATCTTCTACATCTTTCACTTTGGCAGGGTCAACGGCAATTCCTCCGACTGATACAATGTGACCGAGGAATCCTACTTCCTGTAACCAGAATTCACATTTGCTAAACTTTGCATACAGCCGATGCTCTCTAAGGGTTCCAAGAATGGTCCTTAGGTGTAGCTCATGTTCTTCTTCTGATTTGGAATAAATCAGAATGTCATCGATGAAAACAACGACAAACTTATCCAGGAAGTCCATAAAAATCTTATTCATGAGGTTCATGAAATAAGCGGGGGCATTGGTTAATCCAAAAGACATGACTATATACTCGTACAATCCATATCTGGTGGTAAAGGCAGTCTTTGGAATATCCTCTGCATGAATCTTGAGTTGATGATAGCCAGTTCTAAGATCAATCTTAGAAAACACCTGGGCACCGGTCAACTGATCAAACAAATCTTCTATCTTAGGCAAGGGGTACTTGTTCTTGATGGTGGCATCATTCAACTTCCGATAATCCGTACACAAACGGTTACCTCCATCCTTCTTGTCCACAAACAAGACAGGTGATCTCCATGGTGACGCACATGGTTGAATCAATCCGATTTCTAACATGGAATCCAGTTGCTTCTTCAGTTCTTCTAGTTCTGACGGGTTCATACTATAGGGTCTCTGGGCTATGGGTCCTGTTCCGGGGATTAGTTCGATGATAAACTCGATATCCCGATCTGGGGGCATACCGGGCAAAACATCTGGGAATACATCGGGTTATTCACAGACTATCCGAACTTGGTCAATGGTAGGTTGGGCTAGACTCTTGTTACACTTGAATTGGCGAGGTAAGGTTTCAGATATATGCTTGACTGATATTCCGGCGGTACTGGTCATGGTGATGGCTTTCTTGGCACAGTCAATCAATCCTTTATGTTTGGACATCCAATCCATTCCTAGTACTACTTCCAAACCTTTAGTTCCGAGTACTATTAGGTTAGCATAAAAATCTATGCCATGGATTCGGATAGGGACGGCCTTGCAAATTTGCCTAGCCTTGGTGGTTGATCTGGGAATTTGTACAATCATCACATGCTTCAATTTGGTTGGTTGAATTTTACTAGTGCAGGCAAATTCTTCGGTGACAAATGAATGCGATGCACCAGAATCAAACAACACTCTTGCAAGTACTGAATTAACAGAAAACATACCCAGCACGACGTCTGGCGCTTCCTGAGCTTCTTCAGCACGCATGAGAAAAAGACGGCCATTGCGGTTGAGGGAATTCCCTGGGGCAAATCTTCTCCCTGGCTGGACACGACGCTGCTGCAGAGCTAGGACATTGGCGTTGGGGGCTGTAGCATTTTTCTTGTTGGGGCACTCGTTGGAATAGTGGCCTTTATTTCCACAGTCATAACCAGGTCACTTGTGACTTGTCCTTGGCTGCGACAGGCACAACATTGCTTCCAGTCCTCGGGGCAGTGTTGGGGTTGGCGGTAGCATTGTTGGTGTTGAACTTGGGTGGGGAACGGGTGAAATTGCTAGAGTTGCCGGGGTTGTTGTGATTTCCTCCGGGTCTAGGGTTTCCACGGTTGGGATAGGTCGGACGGGTCATAGGGGGTCTGTTGGTTCTTGGGGCAAATCCTGAAGATGGGTTGGGGCGATACTTTGGGGTCTGATGGGTTCCGGGTTGATGCATCATGCGACGCTTCAGGTTCTCATTGGCCTGGTTGATCTTTCCTTCCATCTGGATAGCAGAGTCGACAAGGGCTTCAATATCCACAAAGGGGATATTGACTAACACTGTCTGCATCTCGTCATGCAGACCATTCAGGAATCTTTCTTTCTTCTTGGCTTCGGTGTCTATCTCGTCCGGGGCATACCTAGCTAATGACAAAAATTTGTCACGGTATTCCACTACAGTCATCCTTCCTTGCTTCAACTCTCTGAACTCGTCTCTCATTCTCTTGATCAAACCTGGTGGCACATGGGTTCTGCTAAACTTGACCTTGAATTCCTCCCAGGTCATCATCTGGCCTCCGGTCATTGCACGAACACTGTTCCACCATGCCCTGGCATCTCCGGCTAGATAATGGGTGGCGAACAGGACTTTCTCGTTGGCTTCCACTCCTGCTACTTCTAAGTTATTTTCCATGGTTTGCAGCCAATCATCGGCGTCTAGGGGTTCTTCTGACTTGGTGAAAACGAGTGGGTTGGTATTCTGGAAATTCTTGAGCTTAGATCCGTGGTTGTCCTGATTTCCATGGCCTTGGTTGTTGTGGGATAGCTGGGCTATCTGTTGCAGAGTGGCTAGGTTGGCTTGACGTTCCGCTCTTTCAGCTCCGCGATCAGAAGTCAACATTTGCAGGATCTGCAACATCGGGTCCAGGGCTGAACCACTTCCTCCACGTGGCATCTGAAGATTGATATAGATCATGAGGAAAAAGGGAAATTTCTAAGGTTTTGGGTCTTTGAAAAGTTTTTAGAGTTTGACTCAGGTTTTTCTAGCAACTTGCTTTTTCATTCATTCACTCATAGCCCACAGTACAACACACACCACAACAAGGAAAAACAGATGGTTTTAAGAACCATTCTGGAAACTACGATACAGTGGGACCGACTACTACTCACTACGCTAGTGCTCAGTGCTACTACTCCTCGGAGTCTGTGGCTTCATCATCTTCAGCATCATCGATGAAGGCGAAATCATCCTCATCGGTGAAGAAGTCCATGGCCTGATCCTCCAGAAAATCATCGTCATCGCTGAGATAGGAGTAAGGGTCTCCATGAAGATCCTCTCCGGCATTCTCCCTTTCCTCTAACTGCATGTCTCTCTCGTGGATGGTCTCTTCCAGAGATGAGATGCGATGGCGAAGACGGGCAATAATGCGCTCCTTCTTGTCGAGCTGACGGCGGCGAGACTTGCGATCCTTTGCTAGCATGGCGATGGTCTGGTCCTTCGTCTTGATGATGGCAAACTTGTGGTTGCAATAGTCACGGCAGTTGTCCAACTCCTGCTGACGATCATACATCATGAAGCTAAGGTGGTCCAATTGAGTCTTCATCTCGGGGTGGTATGGGGCTTCCAGTGGTTGGCCATTTGCATCACGCCTTGGGCAAAACTCAAAGCGAGTACCCTTGATCTGATTGATGCTCTGCCCACACAGACGGGAAAGAGCTTCCTGCATTGCTCTGGCAAGTCCATCGAGCCAGTTGTTTTCCCTCAAGGTAAACTGAATTCCCTCCGTAGTGGGAGGTTCAATATTTCCTCGAAGACTTGCAACAATTAGCCACTACATATCTTCTCCTCCTTGATCATTGAGATGAGCTCTGAAGAACTCGGGATGCGGACGATCCAGAAGTTCCGAAAGCTGATCCAGATCCCTCTCAAAGATAAGGTCTCCTCCATTCCCAAGTTGGTAAAACTTGCTATACTTCACGTCCATCTATAAAAATAGAGGATGAGTAGATTAGCAGAGTGATCAAGTGTGTCAAAATTTTATCTATTTTGCAAGAGCTCTTGAGGAACATGAAGTTTTATTAAAGAATTAAAGAGGTAAGAATGAGAATAAGTTTTCGTAAATATTTGTGTTCTTTGGTTTTGAAACTAAGTTTTTGGTTCAACGTCCAATCTAACTAGGGTCTCCTATGGTCAGGATGGCTCTGATACCAACTTGTCAACACCAGGATTTTTCAATCCTAGATGCATGTTATGCCATACATCGCAATCCCAGGATTACCATTTTTGCGAGACATAATAGAATTGGATACCATAGTACTTCATCCATTACAAACGATACATAAGTTCTTACACAAATAGGGATCTCATGATCCAGTTCTTAATACAACATCAAGCAGCGGAATATGCAATAATAACGGTAGCGTAGGCGAAGCTCCATTTTCGGGGTCACAGGCAATGCTGACGATGGGAGATGATCCTAGTTGTCGTAACCTTCCTAGGGTCCATCTTCCAGGTACTCCTCTTCATAGTCTGGCCATGGGAATAGCCAGGGACAAAGCCATGAGTACTCTTTAAGTACTCGCAAACCAATACTAACAAGTAAAGGGGGTTTTGGGATAATAGGACACTAGGCTCTAGGGTTGTTTTGTAAAAAGCCAGGTTTATCTCTACTAAGTTCCAAAGCTAGTCACAATTTTATAACTCCTAAGTGGGATCTTGTAATTCAGGTCACAACTCTGTTGTGGTCAAGTCAAAGTCTCAATTCATTTCACAAGTCATTTTGAAAAGTCTGACGGGGGAACGGTATGGCCACTCCAACTGTCCATAACTGCGGACGCGGCTATTCGAATAGTTTGACACTCTGCAGAGATTGTACACTTTCACCACAACATTCGATACATCCGTCAGGAACAAATCCTGAATTCACCATACTCAGTATGCGGATAATCAATCATAACCTTTCAATTACACGCCCTATTATAAGCACCTCTCCTGTGAGTTTGGCCTCCCAACCATGACCACTGTCATCTTGGGTACTGCACAGGTGGACAATCTTCACAAGGTAGCCTCAGCTCAGACCTTGGCCAGGAGGGAACTAATACTAAGGTATATAAGTTTCCAGTCAAGCCCTACCCAATACTCGGGTATTGTGGTTGTACGCTAAAATTGGAATGGTATCGCATCCAGACAACCATCAGTTTTATAAAGGGCTAAGGCTCATGCCTCAACATTTTCATCACTGAAATCATCAAGTGTTTGGAAACACATGTCCAAAACATTTCAATAGAATGATCCATCATTCCAAGGTTTTCATAACCATTTTTCCACCAAGTATTCCCATCTAAAAGTTGATCAAGTTTTATGCTTAGCACTAGCATCTACAGGTGGGGGTAGTACTAATGAGGGGTGGTAACTAGTGGAGTTTCACTAAGTCCAACCTTATATCTTAGGCTGATATCAAGGTTTCTAGCTTAGGCCAAATTTTATGCTCTTTATGCAACCTTCAGCACAACTGTCTAGTATCTACCAAACTCTTAGGTAGACTCTAAGTAAGCTTTGATAAAGAAATAAAGTAAGAAGCTTGCACCTAAAACTAGGATTTGGTTTATCAAGTGGGTATGATCACATATGCTTAAGTCATATAGTAGTCATATCACAAGGATGGGTTTGTGGCATCAGTAGGGTATCTAGCAAGGGTTAGCTTGCATCAATGTCAATATAAGCTTGCATAGGTATAGTATCTTGCAAGTGTTAGCTTGCACATTCACTAGTAGTATTTGGCTTGCTAAAGTAGAGTGTCTTGCAAGTTTTAGCTTGCCTTGTGCAGGGCAGTGGTTGAAGTTCTCCTCGGCTTCTTCTTCGTAGTCTCCTCCTTCCTCCTCGTATCCTTGGTCGGTACTAGCGTCTATGAATAAATACGAGGTACACAATCACCAAACAATACTTAACTACTTGCAATCATCACACACAAGGGTCCTATAGATGATCTAGCATCATCTCTAACATTACAAGGTTAAGGCTTGGTTTAAATCTTTTTTTATTTTTTTAGAAAAGTAATTTCTACTCATTGAAAAACTACTTAAGATTTAATATTCTCCAAACTAAACATGGGATCATGTTGACACATGTCATCACCACATATTATAGTCCATGGGAATGTGATTTAAAGTGGTGTCACAATTTAATAAGGTTTTACCCTTTTATTTTAATTAATTAAAATGGCTAGAAATGCTTATGAAGCATTCTTTTATTACTTGAACATTATTTCTGCAAGTAAACCTATATATTTTTATATATTCTGAAAGGTATGGTTAAATGTGATTTTTGAGAGTTGGAATCAACTCAAAAGCTTTTATGGTTTAAATTTGAAAAATGTTTGAATGCAGAAAAACTTCTGCCTGGTTATTTTTACTATGGGTGATCTACAGATCCAAATGACTTGAATCCAACGGGCTTGGATTAAGCATTCACGGACCTTTCCAATAAAATTGGTTTCATTCAAAATGGTGCACTGAATCGATCTGGGTTGATTTTTGAAGTTGGGCGCTGAAGTGTGTTTGAATTGAAATAGAAAAAGATTTAATTTGAATTGCTGGGCTGCGCGGGAAAAGTTACTGGGCCGGCCTGCTAAGCGCAGTGCTCCCGCGGGCTGCTTAAGTGGGTGTCCCCACTCGTCAGTGACACGGGGCTGGGCGAAGCGGTATGGGGCAACGTGGATCGTTCGATCTAGTTCTAATCCAACGGCTGGGGGTCATCGTCGACGCGAGACAACTCCGGTGAGAACGAAACCTAGCGCGGCCAGTGAGGGGTGCTGGGGGCTCACCGGGGTACGGGCGAGGGTCGGCGAGGCAGGCGAACGACGAAGTCAACGACGGCGAACCTCCTGGTACTGGTGGCTTCTCCTAGGGCGGCTCCAATCGCTGGCACCCTTCTTCTCCAGAGGCGGCAGGCTCCAGTGAAATTCCGGCGAGGTGGTGATCGCCTTGCTCTGAGGACGGTGTGGCATGGTCAGTGAGGATAGGGGAGTGAGATGGTGTGAGGAAATCGTGCGGGGGTGGCCTCTATTTATAGTCGAGCGAGGGGACCATCGGGGCGCACGGTGAGCTCGTCAGGGGCGACGTTACAGGCGGCTAAATGCATGGGCAAGGGTAGGGGACGGTGCTGTGTCTCCTGGCGATGCTCAACGACATGGTCGTGAGGCATGGGGCGGTGTGGTTTGGTCTGGAATGGCCGGTGCTCTGCGCGGCAGAGGCGGCGTCTTCGACGGCGGGCGGTGGCTATATGGCACGGGGCGGCAAACGGGGATGTGTGGTGGTCTCCTGGGTCGGTGGTGATCGTGTGTGCACGCGGTGAGGGCGGCGCGCGGTCTGTGGACGCTGGTCGAGGGTGGCGCTCTGGCGCACGCTCAGCATGGTCTGGGCGTGGCTTGCGCGCGTGGTCCAGGGCTTGGCAACGCTTGCGGCTGGGACAGGGAGTGGCGGTGGACGGTGGGCTGCCTCCCAGACAAGGTTGGCACTGCTAGTTCCACCTCTAGCCTGCTGTCCACAATGGGGTGACATGGGGGTGCTCGGCTGTTCACCATTAATGACAATGGCAAGCTCACAGGGGTGCTAGTGTTGGGCTAATCTTTCTAGATGATCTACTGAGTTGTGTGTGAGCTAACTAGGGAACAAGTTAGGCAAGAATCACTGCACACTATAGTGTTTGATGTTTTGTTTGATTTGTGTCTGCAACCTGTTTGATGAAATGGCCGCATGAAATCAAGTTTTGAATTTTGAAATGAATTTTGGTGGGTTTGCTAGATTGGTGCTGGTGAGTCTGCAGATGCTTGGGTTTTGAAAGTTGAGCTTGTTTGAGTGGGTTTTGGAAAAGTGGGATCTGCCCATATGAAGAAGATTCAATTTTGAATTGTCATTTAAACTATGCATTTGAAAGTTTCTGGATGATCACAAAGTGGGCCTTGATTCTTTGTTATGAGTACATTCAAGGGGTGCAAAGATCCAGAAAAGTTTCTGTTAGGTTTTGAAAGTTTGAGACATCCAAAGTAGGCATGTGAGTTAAATTGGCCAAAATGACCATTCACTTAATATATTTGTTTTGATTTACTTGTCTTTAGGAAAATTGTGGAAAATGTTTTAGATGAGGTTCATTTCACCTAAGAAACATTTTACAAGCAATGGATCACACAAACAAGGTGGTTTTTAAAGAAATTCAAAATCCATGCATACACATATACATGCATTCATGAGTTTATTTAGAAAAGTTTTTGTTAACCCTAATCTTGATGATTAGTGTTTGAGGATCTAAGTTTGGTATTTTTGGGATGTTACAATATTACTATCTGATAAAAGATTAAAGGTTTATTTAAATAAAATAATGAGGATTTATTAATATCCATTTTATTAAAGTAAAGGCTTTTCCATTTTTAAATAAACACCAAAACTTGTTAATTTATTTTAAATAAGATTTCCAAGTGTTTTAGTTTTTCAAATGAAACCTACTGAAAAGATTTTGATATTATTTAGATTTCAAAAAGAGTTTAAAATAAATTAAAACCTATATGAATTAAAAACTATGGTCTATTTATTTAATTATTAATAGATCCTAAAAGAATAAAAGAATTATTTTATTTTTGACTTTGAAATATGTTGTTAAACAGAATAAAATTGCACCAAGAGTTTGGTGGTGATTTTAATTCAAATGGATATTTAAAAATATTATTAAATCTTATCTAAATTAATACTAGAGCCTATTTTAAATAATTAAAAGACCCTAAATAGAATAAAAGATTTATTCTAAATTTGACTTCAGAATAAGGCAATAAACAGTGTTTGATTATTCACAAAATTTGGCAAAGGTTTGAATTCAAATGAGTGTTTGAATTGTTTAATCAAAATCAAAACAGAATTAAAGAAATGGAAAAGGAAAACATTCAGAACCAAAAAAAAGGAAACAGAGCGACCCAGCCCAGCAAGACCCACTAAGGCCCAGCAAGCCCATCTTTCCACCCCATCCGCAGCGAATCGTTTTCACTCACAAATCGACCCTAAAGGTCACTAAACAATGGACCCCACCCCCACACACTCTCTCTCGCTGCCAAGCGACCCCACCGCCACGCAAGCTTCTTCCTCACCCTCCTGCTGACCTCGCCGGCCGTTGCTGCCAAATGAATGCCGGCGTAATACGCAGTAACACGCGATTAAACAGCCCCATGATCACACATACTAATTCGCCTGCGCCCCCTCTCTCATTCCCCTCACTCGCCAGAACCTCTACGCCCCCAGGCCGTCTTAATCTCTCTTCGAAATTCCACTGCCCCGACGAGTTCCGACGTCGATTCCGGCGAGCCCCGACCCTCTCTTACCTCCTAGCTCACACCATCTTGATCCCCATCATCTCGCGCACCTTCCCATGGTCTCCGTTCGGCCACGCATGCCCCATAACCTCGCCTCCGTCTTCGTCTGAGCGCCACCGACGACCCCCGTAACTCCGGTGAGCCCTAGAACTCTACTCCGTCTGCGGCTCGACCAGTGGATCATGCAGTTTTGTTCGCCTGTGCCTTGTGCATCTCCAGGTGCTCTCCAAACAACCACATGTGACCTACAACCTCGTCCCCGACATCGGCCGAGCAAACCCGACGCCAGGCAGACCTCCGGCGAGTGATTGCCGTCACCACCATGCGCCCCTTCGCCAGCAAGGACCACCTTGAGCATCACCATGACCCCGCGATTCTGGTGAGCATCTCTTTTCACCCTCTCGCTTCCTGCATCGCTAGAAACACCACCGCCAGGCCGCTCCGCCGCCAGACGCCGCCGCCTGCACCGCTGGTAAATGGCTAGTGGATGTGCGTCGTTCGATTAGGATCCAACGGGTGCGATAGAATGACTAACCAAAGGGGTATCGAGTGATATGAGCCGCACGATTAAACTTTGATCCAACGCACTAGATAGGTCGATCCGCACGAAACGGTACCGACCAATAGCAACGTGACGCATGGCCAGTGTGTTGATTTAAAAACAGAATTTGATCTGTTGAATCAGTAAACTTGCAAAATTCATAACTTTCAAACCACACGTCCAAATTTTGCAAATTTTATATCAATGGATTCATCAAAACAAGTACTTTCTGACCATGCACTTTATTTAGTAAAATGTTTCTGATAAATTGATTGTTTTGCAGAAACTTATGTAGGCATATTTAGAATATAAAATTTGTTCTAAAATGATTTTTGAGATAAAACCTTTGGAAAATGGATTGTTTTGAACCTACTAACCATATAAATCAATTGGTGAATTCAAAAATGTATTTGGGAAGCAAAAGAATAAACTTTTGATTTAAACCATTTCTAGTCAAATGAAAATAATGTTTATTTATTAAAAAATGCTTTTGGGAGAAAATCTTTTGAAATTTTTTTGGAATAAACTCTATGACCCCAAACACCAAGTTTTATGATTTGAAAATGTATTTTGTGAACCCTATAAAACTATTACTTTGCTAAAGACATTTTCAACCACATAAAATAATGACTTGGTTTTAAAATGGTTTATGAAGTGAAATCTTTTGCAAATGATTTTGCCACTTTATAAAATGATCATTAGGTGTTTTCAAATGTTTATAACCTATTAGAAACCACTTCTCCAAATAAAACAGTCTTTAGCATGTTTGCATCCATTGTTTTGTTGCTATTATTTCATGTGAGGTTGCTTGAATGGTAGATTGAAATTGTGCCCTTGCTTGATTGAAATGTAGTGACTTGAAGAGTGTGATTGTTGCAAGATCAAGGAGTGAACTTATATTCTCTACCAAAAAGGCAAGTGATGCTTCATACTTTTGTCCCATTATTTTCACTATGCATTAGTCATATTTCTAAGTAGGACTTGCATGAAATTTTGCTAAGTGTAAACTATGCCATGGGAAATCCTAGTAGATGAAACCTTAGTAGAAATTTCCTAAGTTAAGACTCCTACTACTATCATGCTTAGCTTAGCTAGTAGAAAACAAGGGTGGAATATATATTCATACCACACCCAACGTGGCCTCCCATACAAGCGTTAGCATATTTAGTTACTCCTTGAATGATGTCACCAACTCCTACCTCACTACCTTCCTTAGCACCTCTGATTCATTGTTTGGATATATCAGATGTTGTTACTATGCATGGCTAAGCTGTCGGTAACACAGGATTTAACAATGCTCACATGCCAAACCTAGGTATGCTAGGAGCCGTGGATCAGAATGAGAGGCTACGCTTGCCTTGTCTATCAGTAGACAGGTATGGATCTTCAGTGTTTTTGACTTCAGCTTCGGGTTCGGTTCCTATTCGCGAAGAACAAAAATACCGGAAAGAAAGGCAACAATCAAGACATGGCATCGATGCAATGCTCAAACAAGGATGATGATATGACAAGTTAAATTGCATTGAAATGAAACCCTAAGGCATGCTTGACAGCTTAAATGGGGTTCTGAGGGGTGGAAACCCTAACTCGGGGAAACTCCAGAATCACCTATGAGGGGTTACTATGTTATTCTAATGAAACTTGTCATGTAAGTTTCTTAACAATGCATGATTATAGCTCTATTAGATAGTTCTCATTTTTCTGAACATTTTGATATATTATTTGTATTTTTCTGATTTAAAATGAATTATTTATGAATTTCTCAACTTTTAATTCATTTTAAATTATTTTTGAAATATTTAAATTATTTTCTAACTTGGGCCCACATGTCAGACTTTTATTAATTTTAGAAATGATTTACAAAAATGTTAAAACCCTGACAGACAGGGCCCACATGTCAGCATTTTAATTATTATAGAAATAATTTACAGGAAATAAAAGAAACAAAAAGAAAAGGGGTTATGACGCCAGCATGACGCCCTGCTGACGTCATCAATGGGGAATCCCCAGGTCGAGCACGGATCTCTCGATCCCATGCGCGCCTGGATGCGTGCTTGGCCGCGTTGGAGAGAGCTGGTCACAACCGACCTGGTAGTGGCGGCGCCGCTGCTAAAAGGTCACTAGAGCGACGGCGGCGACAACAAACAACGGCGACGGTGTCGAGTGCTCGTCGGGCCAGCGGCACAACGCGAGAGGGGAGGAAGGGAGAGGTCCAGGAGGACTGCAAGCTCACCACGGTCACGACGGTGAGGTCGATGAAGCGAGGGGAGGCCGGAGGGGGAAGAATCGACGACTTGACTGCGGCGGACGGAGTTGAGGTCGAGCATGATTCCGGCCAGACGACGTCCTTGCGGCTTGCGTGGCTTGATAGAGACGACGACGGTGACGCGGCGCTTCTCCCAGACCACTTCACAGTCCACGGGGCGGCCGAGGACGGCGGGGCTCGCCGGAGCCTGAACGGATAGGGTTTGGCCTAGGAGGAAAAAGAAGTGCGCGAGAGGGAGAGAGAAGGTTAGGGTTCTCCACGGCGGCAGGGGGGTTCTTGTAGGCGCCAGCATCATCGGTGGCGCGAATCTTGGCACGACACGGCGGTGGACGGAGAATGCAGCGACATCGAGCAGCTTCTTCATCGAGGACGAAGACGACGGCGTGTTCTTGGGGACGAAGCGGTACGAGGCCGCTAGCGGGCTGGTGTGGGCTGGTTACTTGGGCTACGCGGGTTGCTGGCTGTGCGTCTGAGCGGCAGGGAAGGAAGAGAGGAGAGTTGGGCCACGGCCTAGCTATGGCTGCTGCTGATTTATTTTCCAAAAACTGTTTTCTTTTTCTGTTTTGTATTTCCTCTTTGAAATTTTAATTTTCAAACTGTTTTGAATCTTTTCAGAGTACCAGGATCTTTCATAAAACATACAAACTATTGTGGGGCCCTCATAACCAATTGGGCTTCACATTTTGATACTTTCCAAAAATAAAACCTTTTTGAATGCATATCAAAAAGAGGGGAAGTTTAGGGTTTTAGGGTTTTTTGGTAATTGTGTTTTAGCTCACACACTTGATCACATGCAAACATTGTATTGAGTTAACAGATGCATGCAATTCTTAAGTACAAAGTACATATGTTACAAGCTTGGGTTGTTACAGAGTCCTCCCCTCATTTTCGACCCGTCGAAGTGTAGCTTCCAGTAAGTTGAGTCCGGCACTGGGGGCATGTATTGTGTCTCCGCACAATCGACGATGAAATCAGACCTTGCTTGCGACTTGATTGATGTGCGTGGCTCGTACTGGATGTTTTGCGCAGCGAGCTCGATGGCCCATTTCGCCACGCGGCCAGTGGCGTCTTTGTTGCCGATGATCTCCGTGAGTGGGGCCAATGCTACCACCTGGATGGAATGCTCCTGAAAGTAGTGCTTGAGTTTCTTGGCGGCCATGTACACGCCGTACACCAGCTTCTGGTAGTAAGGGTAGTTCTGCTTGGATAGCGAGAGCACCTCACTCAGGTAGTATACGGGGCGCTAGACCATCTGAGCCTTTCCTTCCTCTGGTCGCTCCACGAGCAATACCCGCTGACCACTATGTTTGTGGCAGCGATGTACATCAGCATGGGCTCCTTTGCGGCTGGTGCCACCAGGACGGGTGGCGAGGTGAGCATGCGCTTGAGGTCTCGGAAAGCTTCGTCAGCCTAAGCTGTCCAGACAAATTTGTCTGTCTTCTTCATCAGCTGGTACAGGGGGATAGCCTTTTCTCCCAGCCGGCTAACAAACCGGATGAGTGAAGCGAGGCACCCGGTGAACTTCTATACGTCGCGCGGGTTCTGTGCCAGCTTCATGCGCTCGATGTATCCGATATTCTCCGGGTTCGCCTCGATTCCACGCTCGGAGACGACAAAGCCTAGGAGCTTGCCGGCTGGGACGCCGAACATGCACTTTTCTGGGTTCAGCTTGATCTGGAAACGACGGAGGTTGTCGAACATTTCCTTCATATCCTCAAGGAACGTGCGCCGTTCCTTGGTCTTGATGACGACGTCGTCGACGTAAGCGTGTACGTTCTTTCCAATCTGCGTCAGCAGGCATTTCTGCATGCAGCGCTGATAGGTTGCACCCGCGTTCTTCAATCCGAAGGGCATGGTGGTGTAGCAGTATGCTCCATACGGGGTTATGAACTATGTCTTTATTTGATCGGTTACTTTGAGCTTGATCTGGTGGTAGCCCGAGTAAGCATCCAAAAAATACAACAAATCGCACCCGGCAGTGGAGTCGATGACCTAATCAATTCGCGGCAGGGAGAAAGGATCCTTGGCGCAAGCCTTGTTGAAACTGGTATAGTCGACGCACATGCGCCATGTCTTGTTCTTCTTTAGCACCAGCACCGGGTTGACGAGCCATTCCGGGTGGAAAACTTCCATGATGAAGCCGGCCGTGAGCATCCGTGTGGTCTCCTCACCAATGGTTCTCCTTTTTTCTTCTATGAAGCGGCGTAAAGATTGTTTGACCGGCTTTGCGTCCGGTCGAACATGAAGGGAGTGCTCGGCGACTTCCCTCGGGACACCTGGCATGTCTTTGGAGCACTATGCGAAAATGTCCCAATTCTCACGGAGGAAATCGATGAGCGCGCTTTCCTATTTGATGTCCAAGCCGTCTCTGACCAGGACGAACTTGCTTGGGTCCTCCTCGTTAAGCAGGATCTTCCTTGTCCCCTGCGAGGGCTTGAACTGCGATTCTACGGCCGGTTTGGGCTCTCTAGCCGACATGTCCCTCTGCAGAGCCACCACATTCTGCATTATGACGCGCTTCTCTTTAGTGATGATCATTGCTTCGGTCAGCTTAGCGCCGTTTGAGGCGCACTCGATCGAACGCTTGTAGAATCCATCGATGGTGATCACTCCATTTGGGCCCGGCAGCTTCATCTTGAGGTATGCGTAGTGCGGTACTCCCATGAACTTGGTTAGAGCTGGGCGCCCTAGTATGGCGTGGTAGGCGCTGGAGAGATTCACGACCTCGAACCAAATTGGCTCGCGGCGGAAGTTATTCTCGCTGCCAAAGATGACGTCCAGCCGGATCTTGCCGATTGGGGAGTGCGATGGCCCTGGTACTGCTCCATGGAATGAAGTGCGTGAGGGTTCCAGCTGGGATTCACTAAGGCCCAGCCTCTCGAGGCTGCTCCGGTAAAGGAGGTTGATGCTGCTCCCTCCATCGATCAGTACCTGAGAGAAGCGGCATGAATGCTTCTTGGAGATGATGATGGGGTCCAAGACCAACGCGTAGCTACCAGGGCTTGGTAACACGGCCGGCTGATCCTCCTTGATCCATGTGATCGCCTGATCGGACCAGTGCAGGTACTGGGGGACGGGTGGGACGATTGTGTTCACCTCCGCCTCACATCTTCGCTTGGCGTGCTTCGTTTCCGGCTCCGCCAGGAATATGTGGTAATTACCCACCTGCCGCGGGTAACCATCCTCGTCATCCTCGCGGCGGTTGTGGTGTTCCCTGTTATCCGGTGGGCCTCCGGCTGGCGGTGGAGGTGGTGGTGGGAGTCCATCGGCTTCGGCCATTTTCTTTGTCCAACTGCATTGGTGCGTCATGGGGTTCGTGGGCTTGTTGCCGCCGCTGTGAAACTTGCACGGCCCGTCGAGCATGGAGTCCATGGTGTACTTAGGCCGAGGCGGCCTGTCGTCCGGCCTCTGCCTCCGACTGCCCCTGCAGCCGGATCCTCATGCACCGCGGCTACCTGTTTGGTACCGTACCGGCTAACCGGGTGGTCATCTTTTCTCTTGTCGTGGCGATTGTCGTGCCCGGTGCCGCCTGGGATGATGGTCGCCATGCTGGCATCCCTCCGCCTGCTCATCCGTCACAATTTGGCCCTGGTCGTCCACCACGATGGGCTTCTTCATTGCTACGTCCGCGCTGGCGTGCTTGTCTGCGATGGCCATGACCTGATCCATGGTTTGCGGGTCTGCCCGGCTGAGTTTATGCTTCAGCATGGTGCCGTCTCGGCAGCCATTGGTGAAGAAGTCTATTGCCTGGTGCTCACGCACCCCTTCACACGAATTGTGCATGCTGGTCCACCGGGTGAGGTAGGCGCGATCCGACTTGTCCTTGCCTTGTACGCAGAGGGCGAGCTCGCGAGGTCGACCTGGCCGCTTGTATGTTCCGGTGAAGTTGCGGATGAACGCCTCTTCGAAGTCCAGCCACGCGTTGATGCTGTTGTCGGGGAGGCTATTGAGCCACGTCCTCGCCGAGTCAACGAGCATGAGGGGGATGTAGCGGACGGCCAAGCGGAGGTTGCCATTGGCGATTCCCACCGCGGTGGTGTAATCGACCAACCAATCCTCAGGCTTGACGGTCCCGTTGTACTTAGGCGTGTCTCTTGGGAGCGAAAATCCTTTCGGAAATGGCTCGTTCCGGATGCGTGAGCCAAAACACTTTGGGCCAGCCGGACTTTCCTCCTCCAAGGTGCATGACTACACTAGGAGGTCGATGCGCTCCCATGCATCCGCTGGTTCTCGGGGACCGAGCCGGCCCTTCAAACGTGACGCGGGCGGGTCCTTGTTCGCGTCTGCTTCCTCCTCCGGTGCTCGCGTCTTTTTCCCCTGGGAGGCTCTGCCTGTGCGACTAACGCTAGAGATAGCGGCGTCACGGTTGTGGCGACCGCGGTTGCTAGATTCGCCACGCGGGCGACTGTTTTGCCCGACCCCTCCTAGAGAAGAGGCATGTTGATGTTTGCTTCCAACATGCGCCATCTAGTCTGCGCCTTTGCGGACGACGATGTCACGGGACTGGCCCACCTGGCTGGGGACGCCCTCGGCCTGCTGCTTGTTAGCAGTGGCCACGAGGAGCTGCACACGCTCCTTCTATCAACGAAGTTCCTCGCCCTCTAGGTGCTTTAGCTCCGCGATCGCTGCCTCGGCTTCCCTCATGTTCTTGGCTGGAGAGCTGTAGACGGGCCGCACCACACCTGCATGTGAGTCAGCGGCGCGACCCAGTTCCGATGCTAGGTCGCGCCCTCGGTGCTGGATCTTCCTGACGAAGCCATGATCCGCGTTGTACTCGTGCACGGTGGCGTTTAGCCGACGCTGGTTAGCCGCGACCTTGGTGGCTTCCTCCAGGAGTTTCTGGCGTGTAGCTTCGAGCGTTGTCGCCGCAGCCGCTGGATCTGTCTCGACGACGAACGGAGCGCGTAGGTGCTGGATGGAGGCGGTGAGCAGGTCTTGCTCTTGCTCGAGCGCGAAGTTTTCTCCTCCTGTCCGACGTTCTTGAGGCTGCCGATGGTTTTCGCGAGCGTTTACCATCATGACTTCGACACGACCCCTCCCTGCGGCTAGGACGCGGGCGAGGGGAACGTCGAAGACGGGGGTGACCGCGCTGGGAAAACCCTTAGCGACAGTGGAGACGTAGACGCGGACGTCTCCAAAATGCATGATGGAGCCGCCAGCAGGGAAGGTGTTCCCAGCAAAACATGTTGCGTTGTCGATGACGCAGTCGAAGGCATCGAGCGTGAGAACGAGGCCGGAGGCCACGCATTCGCCGGTGACGAGCGGAAGTCTCGTGCGAAAGATGATCCCAGCTGAAGCGCTGTACCCCACGGTGGGCGCGAACTATCATGGTGTGGAACACGGCAGAGCCATTGGGGATGGCAAAGAAGGGGCACACGGATGCATTCGGTGGCTCACGCAATGGGTTGGGCACGGTGCACTGCAAACACAGGGACATACCCAGGTTCGGGGCCCTCTTGCCGAGGTAACACCCCTACTCCTGCAAGATGAACTATGTATGGGAGCCTGATGCTCAGTACAGATGCTCCTTGAGCTGTTTCCTTAGCTAATATCGGTGGGTAGAGGAAGATGGGAACCAGATGCTAACACTTCTCTCCTTCTATCGTTTCCTACCTAGAACCCTGGCTCTGCCCTCCCTTATATACTGGTCTGGGGGAAGATTACAGATTGGGTCCTAGGGTTTACTGTTTGGATATGGGTTTATAGGGCAGGGCCGGCTGCAGGGCCCAGCCGGTGGACCAGGACCTAGTCCGCCCTTCTTTTAGCATCATCCTTCTCTTTAGTGGTCACCCGGGCTTCCTTTGGGGCGTCACCCCTGCTTTAACGGTCACCCAGACTGCTTTCGCCAGGCCAGTCGACCGTCTTGCTTTATCTTCGTCGGGTAGCGCTGGGCATGATGGCATGCCAGCTTCCTTGATGACGAGGGAGAGCCAGAAGGGTACCACGCACGGAGCGTCAGTCCTTTCGTGCTCTCCATCGAATCTGAGGTGAGCCGGGTGGGAACGGCCACCTGGCCGGTTCTTCTGGCCACCGGCTAGACGGGCCAGCCGGGAAGGTTATAAGCCCAGCCGGGCTTGCTTTCCAGATGGCTAGAGTTGTATTTCCTGGAGGCCAAGCGGTCTGCGTCTTCTGGATCCGGCCTACTTATGCCTGGCTTTCCCTACCCGGGGGTCATCCCCCTGACATGCAGAATCGGCGGAAGAAGATCGAGGTGGGGAAGTCGAGCCCCCTCTCGAGGTGGCTAGTGAAACGGATGAACTCGCTGGTGCGCGGATTTGGCTCCACCTCCCCGGCCACGGGGATTCGACATCTCCCAGCGCGGAGGATCCCTGCGTCTTTGAAGGACTTCAGCAGCACCTTGGTACACTTGGATCTCCCCCACAATTCCTTCGGGGGCACCATCGATTCGAGGGTCTGGGATCGCAAGATTGCTCTGGGATCGCTAGATCGCTCTGGGTCGCTTTGGAGGGAATGGAAGATTGAGAGACGCGCGGAGTCGGAAGAAATGTGGGGAATGCTCGCTCTTCACCCGTCACTCTCCTGATATAGCGGTTGGTACCTGCCAATTTGGGGGAGCCGTTACCGCGCCGACATTACCGTTGGATTACCCAACGACTAGTTTGACCAGGCTGACGGTCCAACTTCATTTACTCTACTCGCCGACCCATTCGCCATAGTCGCGACTCGATTACTCACCGATCCATTCGCCATAGCTGCGATTCGACTACTCGCCGAATTGGCGATTCGACTAGTCGCCGTTATTGAAAACTAATGATGCATGCTGAAGATTCTTCTTTCATTAAAGGAGTCCATCACCGATTCGAATGGGCGTCCAAATTGGACAAGAATACTCTGACTACCAAAGAACACCTGTGACGAATCAACGATAGCCTTGGGGACTACTGATGGGATATGCCAAGTGGGGTATACCCAGCAGGACATTCCCTACTGGATCATACTCCCAGCGAGTGGGCTTGCAGGACGACGACTAGACCGTGACCCAAGAGGAAACCAAGCGAATGTATGCTGAAGGCCCAGAAGCGTAGCTAGGCCCAGTCGGATTAGGTCAAAACCCTCCGAGTCCTTATCCAAATCGGTTGTAGATCTATAAACCCTAGCGAGGTGAATCTATATAACTTACGTTCCATCATACACACCTTCGACTCACCGCCTAGCCGCCGAGCTCGCCCAGTGTACTCTCTCATCAATACAATCTAGCAGGATTAGGTCTTTACCCTCCGGGGGCGAACCTGGGTAAAACCTTGTGTCTTTTCCCTCATCTCGCACCGCAGATGGCTGGCCGCCCTTGCCCCTTGTTCTACTACTCGCTGCCAATCGCAGCATCTGTCGTGGCCATTCCCACGAAAACCATAGGGAGCTTGTTCACCTGAATAATTTTCGGGTCATTATTCTGCATAAGTGATAACTTAAAGTTTCTGCTCAAGTTTGTGACTCGAACAAACACTTGGGGGCTACTCCCATAGGGATCGCTGGTCACGCACCCTATGAATTATTCTAACGAGATCCTTTAGATCCTCCATAGCAAAAATAAAATCACATTGGCAACTTTGCCCAAATTTGTGACTAAGAGAGATGATGTATCCTTGGTCACCCGAAGAGCCTCCACGGCGGTAAACTTTTGGATGCTGCATCTGCGACGCAAAGGTAAGACCTACAGATACTTCGGATGGCCTGGCAATGCACCCGACTGCACTCCTCTAGAAATATTCTTTGTTAGCAGGCATGATGAAAAATCATGACAAACACATTGGGTACATAACTTAAAACACCGGAATTCGAAACCTGTAAGACCTCCGCGGCCTAAGTCAAATTATGCTAGCAATTTTCCGGATTCAATTCCGAGGACTTGAGTCTGAAGTAGATCGTGTTGTTTTGTGCAAAGACAGTTAACTGACCTGGATGCGTCAGGAGAATCATGCACACGTATCAATAATCCCTATGAATCAACATATCCACCCGAAACATGTTCGGATGAGAAGCACTCGAAAGACTATAGAGTCTCCAGTCGAATATGCGATTCGACTGAACACTCGGGGGCTACTGACATGGATATGCCCTATGGGTACCTAATGTTAGCCTACTTGGTCCAGCCCAACGGAGGCCCACAGGAAGGACCTGCTGCAATTGTGAAGCCCAATGAGACTTCGGATGGCCCAAACCCGGAGAGAATTCGACTTCTTGGAAGACACGGCTAATGTAGATAGAAATTCAAAGGGGTTATACCAAATCTGTAACCCACTCGACATACCCCGAGACCTGGCCTCCCCATATAAAGGCCAGGAGGGCATGGCGAGGAGGCTCTCTCTCACCTCATACCCTAGAACGCATCTCACACCAGATTGCATATGTGCTCCCTTGTAATCATCGGTATCACCATCAACCAAGAACAGACAAGCAAGAGTAGGGTTTTACCTTCGGGGGCCTGAACCTATGTAAACCTCGTGTCCCCTTGTTGCGAATCTGTTAGCCGTTCCGCGATCTCCAGCATCTCCTCCTTCTCCAAAACCCAAGTCCATAACAATGGCCATTGACAAGTTGAACCCTCGTCAAGCTGAGTTCACAAGAAAATATCTAAAGAATCACCTTGATGAACTAATTGATGTCCATGTTTGGCAAATGAAGAGCAAGAATCCAAAGATGGTTATGATGAATATGGGAGCTGGTGGTTCAAATGCAATCTTGACAACTAGATGGGAGAAGGTTGTGAGAAGCTTCAACTTAAAGAAGGATAACATTGTCTTGTTTAGCTTTGATGAAATAGATAATGGTGAGGTATATATTCTAGTTCAAAAACTTCCACTGGGTGGCCCATTACTACTCGAGTCCTAATTATGCTTCTTCGATGTATATATGGACTCCACATTGTATGCACTGCCATAATGTAATGGCTAAATATGTATGGATTTCACCAACTATTGGGTTGATTTTAATTGTTAATATAATGGTCTTGTTTTGACTGACTGCTATAAGTTCTTGAGTTAATCTGTCTATCTGGCCGCTCAATCATTATTATGTGTCATGTCAGCTATGATCGAGTTCGAATTTGCATGCTACTTTATAAAATGGTCGTCACACACTAGAGACGGTCACTTTAAAAAGCATCTTTGAGGGACACTAGTTCTAGAGACGGTCTTTATTAGAATCCGACTCAGGTCGCCTTAGTATTCGAGATGGTCCATAATATAAGTCATTTGAGGTTGAAGAGTTCTTGCAAGCGGTCAAAAATATTGCCCGTCTCTAGCTCGTAGATGTTAGAGGCGTTTGCCTTTTTGCACCATCTGAGGTCACGTATCTTAGAGCTGCAAAGAAAACCGGCTCAGGTGGTGTGCTCTTAGAAGATATGCGCCTGAGCCGGAACGAGAAACCGCCTGAGGCCTATGGGAAATTGACGTATCTATTTAGCGAGTTTGTACGAGTGAAGTAAAGGTCAAACTTAGGATACAAATGAGACCAGGAGAACAACGCCTATAATAAATTATAGAAGAAGCCTCATGAAGAGTGGTTGTTATTGCTGAATCAAGGGAATATGACAATAGGATTTCTAGATAATTGTGTCAACCAATACATCAATCTTTCCAGATTTACAAAGAAACCTATGTCAAAACCTTGAAGAACACCAACCATCATATCAGCTTGAGATTCATATTTGGTTAAGTGAGACGATACTTCATAATCAGCATGTCCGAATAGAAAGTGTGTAACATTTACCACAAAGTTAAAGTTACTAGTTTCTCAAGACATGGACTATAGTGTCAAGCTCCAAAAGACTGAGCTAGATTGCTAAACTCATTTATTAGCAACTTTTCAAAAGACAGCTGCATCTACACGAATTACTTGTACTCCCTCCGACCCATATTAATTGACTTCAATTTGTCAAAATTTGGATGAACCTATATACTAAATAGTGTCTAGATTCATCCAAATCTAGACAAATGTGAGTCAATTAATATGGGTCGGAGGCAGTAATGAAATACACATGTGTCCTTAAGGAAACAAAGATAACTCTACTCGAATCCACAATGACATCTTTTTGAAAATGCACGTGAATCGGGGAGGGTCACTTCTAACATCCATAACACATACTTCGAGATGACCCAAAGAAGGTTCTCAAAAGTTTCCAACATTAATACCAATTGTTCTATATGAATTGAATCTAGCATGGAGAATATAAGGATGTCATCGATCGGTTCAATAACAAACTTACCAATAAATCCATGATATGGACTCATATGTTTTATGAACAAGGAAAAAGTATTGGTCATACCAAAGGACAAGGAGATGTACTCAAGTGAAACATCACGAGTTGAAACAACATCAATATAGTCTTTGGAACTGAGTTTAGTTTGATAATAATCCAAATCAAATAAAATATGGCGGAGATAACATATACACAAAGGAAATACTATCTTTCTTATGTGCAGACAAATCTAAACATCCCTTTAAGAAAGAACTAAGTCAGGTAGAAATTTTGTCTTACAACTACCCAAGTTGTTGTTTAAGCTCAACCAACTAGTTTAGGGGTATCCAGTATCGATCCTTGGAGAAGAAGCGGTTCAAATAACTGGCTTGCTCAAGAACTTGACAACACGGTCATGTGGAAAATGGCGATACTTATAGAAAGATGTCTAGAATATCATTAACCACCGATATGTCACTTAGTTCGAGAAGAAACTTGCTTTACAAGGAAAGAAGACATAATCGCCGAGTTTTGGGATGAGCCTAACTATTTTACCGAAGAGAATGCACCAGAATAACAGACTTGGTAGCACAATCAAACTTCGCTTAGTGATAAGGTTAACCATCAAGGTAAGAATGACACAAATGTCCTTAAGGTTCGAAGCAATAAGAATTGCTAAGAATCTAGGATGTCCACATTATTACGCACATATATCATTCATGAGCGCATCAACTTAGAGGAGGGGTGGGTAAAGATGTGTGTGAGTATCAGTTCATTAAGAAGGTCATGAAACTCGGCACGACCTCTTTGTATACAGGAGTGTGATACTTTAAAGTAGAACATATCATAAGCTAATCTAGCCTTTTAATCTGCAAATTACAACACTCTGACCTAGTCTTAGAAATGATGAGATGCTAGAGTTTGTTTCTCCTAGACATTCCAAAATGGTTTGTCTTGATGGATGTAACAGCCCATGCTTGTAATATATGTAATTAGTACCTAAGCATTGCATGCATGTGTTAAACTCAATAAAATATTGCATGTGACCAAGTGTGTGAACCAACGTACAAGTGCAAAACCCTAAACCCTAATTTCCTTCCCTCTCCTTGAAACCACACTCAAATGGTTTGAATTTTGAAAACCCCCAAAATTTGTGGAGCCCAAATTGTTTTCAAGGGCCCTTAGTGTTTTTAGATGTTTTATAAAGTCTCTATATTTTGAAATTGTTCAAAACAGATCACAAAATGAAATTCAAAAGAGAAGATGCAAAACAGAAAAAGGAAAAAGTTTTGGTTAGAAAAAATGAGCAGCAGCCGAACCAGCCCATGGCCCAGTTCCTCTCTCTCCCTCTTCAAACTTTCCTGCAGCCCAGCTGTGGCCCATATCAGCCCACCCGGGGCCCAGGAGAAGGCTTGTACCCCTTCGCGATGCCTGTCGTCGTCTTCCTCCAGACAAGTAGGGAGCTGCCTGCGCCGTCGGCGCCGTCGATCCTCACCGCCTCCTCTCGGCCGTCCGTCGAGTCCCGAGCTAGGATAAGAACGCCGCGGCCACGTCCCGTCGCCCTCATCCATTTCCCCCTCTCCAACGACCTCCCTCTTATCTCCCGCGCAAAGCCCCGAAACCCTAGCCTCGGGCTCCGCCCCTTGCCGTCGCTCTGCACCGCCCCAAGGCCAGCCGAGCACGCCGAGAGCTCCGCCTCGCTTCCCTCTTCCTTCCCACCAGAGGAATTAAGGAGGGGAGCCCCCAATCGTCGCCTTCGACTCGATCTTCTTCGTCACCGACGACCACCGCCGCCGTGGATTCTCTCGCCTCTGGCCTCCCCGTGCCACCGCGACCACTCCATCATGCTCAGGGTGAGCATGCGGTGCTCCAGCACCACTCCGCGTTATCCCTCTCCCTCTAGATCGCTCTACCGCCGAGCACCTGCAAGCTCCGTCGTTGCTGCCGCTCGCCGCTGCGTCTTCGGCGACCATTCCGTAGTGGCGCCGCCTATTACTAGCTCAACAGGATGCCCTGATTCGAACCCGCCCAACCGCGCCTCCCAGAACGCCCCTTAGCGCCGCCAGTCGCCGCCGTCTGGCCGCTCCCCGGCGAGGTCTGCTTGGCTTGCCTGCGTGGCCCAGCCCCACCGGTCAGCCCCTCTGGCTAGATCCATCCCCGGTGAAAATTGCCCTGACCCTGTTTTGCGCGTGTGGGTGCTGATGTGGCTTCGGCCCCACCAGTCAGTCACTGTGGGTAGGTTCAGATTTGGTAACAAAAGACCTAGGTTGTTTTATGACGTCAGCCTGATGCAATAAAGGTTTAAATATTTCAGAAAATGATTTAAATATTGAAAATTCAATAACTTATTATTTACAAGTCAGAAAAATATAAATAATATATCAAAATGTTCAAAAAATGAGTTCTACCTTTTTAAGCTATAATCATACATTGATCAACAACTTTAACGACAAGTTTAATTAGGGAACTAAATCAACCCCTCTCATGTGTTTCCGGTGTTTTCTGAATTAGGGTTTTCAACCCTCGGAACCCGTTTAAATTGCCGAGCATGACTTAGAGTTTCATTTCAATGCAATTTAACTTGTCATATCATCATCCTTGTTTGAGCATTGCATCGATGCCATGTCTTGATTGTTGCCTTTCTTTTCCGGTATTGGTTCTTCTCGATAGGATCCGAGCCCGAAGCTGAGGTCAACAACACCGACGATCCATACCTGTCTACTGACGGACAAGGCAAGCATAGCCTCTCATTCTGAACCTATGTTTCATAAAGTATATTACTTTCTCGCTATGATGCACATGATTCCAATGTGGTCTTTTGTCAGTAGCTAGTGTTACCTATCTGCTGCACTGTTTCCCTTTTGTAGCCTTATACCCCTGATCCACTGCTCCTAGCATACCTAGGTTTGGCATGTGAGCGTTGTAGAGCTTTTGATACCGACAGCTTAGCCAAGCATAGAAACAATGTTAGGTCTATTCAGTGACGAATCAGAGGTGCCAAGGAAGGTAGTGAGGTAGGAGATGGTGACATCATAGAAGGAGTTAATTAATTATGCTAAGGCTTGTATGGGAGGCCACGTTGGGTGTGGTTTTTGTAGTCCCATGCTCGCCACCACTAGGAACTGAGTTCTTTCCTTTGGAACCGACACGAGCGTACATCCATATGGGGCCTGGACAACCCCTCGACTGACTAACTTGCTTAGTAGATTCCATGAGTCACATAGTTCGGGCTTTCCATTTGGCATACACAATGAAAATGTTTTCGAAAGAGGAGGTGATTGAGTTGCACATAACAGGTAGGGAAGCAGGGACCGGGTTGCTTGGGGTCGATGGAGCCCCTATTGAACCAACCTCGCCTCACATCTTTAAGTACCGGCTTCGGGATTTGACCCGTTACGGCGGGATCATACTTATTGCGTGACTCATGGTATCGGCGAAAGCAAGGTAAAGGTCGTGGTCAACCACCCTCTGCCGGCCTTCCAAGGAAGAGGGCTAATAATATTTGGCATTAAGAGTCGGTTGGTACGTGTGGGTAAAGTTGTACACCCCTGCAGGGTATTAATCTTTTCAAAAAGCCGTGTTCACGGTTATGAACGCTTGGTGACCAGATTCTAAGATCATAGATAACTTTAACCATTATAAAACTTGTTGATCCACGTGTGCTTAAGGATGCTTCCTCTGGGCCGAGGGGGTGATCCTAGATAGGAGGTTCTGATGAAGCTGGTGGTTACCAAGATGTGATGAACAAGATGAAGAAGTCGCTATCTTGTCCCCTTTAAAAGATTCTGAGTAGACGAGCCTCTTCTCTCTCTTGATTACAAATAAAGATTGCTTTTCACAAAAGTAAATCCAGAGAAAGCCTTTCTAGCCAGAGCATGTAGATACTAGGTTATCTAAGTCTTGCGGAGTACATTCTTATACTCAGCCTTGCGCCATTGTTGTTTTTCCATAGAGGATCTGGTTGCAACTGAAGGTGGCTTCTATGTTGAAATCGACGAGTAGTTGGGGGTCCCAGGTAGCAGCCTGCGGACTATGGGATGGACGTCGCTTTTGTTTATGGCCTCTTACTAAGTTGTTGTGTAGAACAACATAATTTTCTTTCGCTGTGTGATGTAATGTTGGGTCTACGACCTCTGGTTTGTAATAACTTTAATATCTTACTTTGTTAAGAGTTTAAACTTATGTTGTTGAATCCCCGTGTTTTGTAATGTTACCGAATCATACTGTGATCTTCCGTGTTTGGGATTTGAACTTATCTTAGATGGTAATCTGAGGTTAGTTTAACCCTATCCCCGGGGGGTGCTACAGGTTTTGGTATCAGAGCAGGACTGCCTGTAGGAAACACTTTTATTGGTCGATGTTGAGTCTAGAAGTTGACAAAACTATTTGAAAGTTAAAAACTATTTGCAGAAACTCTGACTAGGATTCTTTTTACTCCTTCTCTGGGTTTTTTCTGATGCTGGAGTTTCTCTTACCTTATTTGGTTTGAAAAGGTTTTCATTCCTCGCCTGATATCTCAAAACTTTTAGGATCGTGGTTTTGGGGTTGCTTTTCTAAAGTACTCCGTACTTGGTTGCTATTCTCAGAGTTCTAAGATATCTCAGTTTTGCTTGGTGTGTAACATCTTAGCATTCCATTGTTATGGTTTGTAAGTCAGCTCGTTAGTGTATACATTAGTATGCTTTGATACTACCATGCTTGATAAGATGGTACCTTTATATCAAGTACTCTTTGTTCATCTTTCCGTCTTGTTCCTTTGGATTCCTTGTCTAACCTTCCTCTTGTTCTTTTAGGATGGGTGATACCTCTCGTGCCCGTACCCATGCTCATGCTCGGGGTGCCGCAAATGAGGGTGAATCTTCCAACCTTCCTCCACCCCCGTCCATGATTCAACTCATGGCCATGTATGAAACCAACCGTGCTGACAACATGAGGCTCCTTGAAAGGATTGAGCGCAACACTACTCAACGCCAGAACAATCAATTTGGAATCAAGGACTTCACACGTCTCACTCCGCCAGTTTTCAGCTATTCCACTGAGCCACTTGATGCGGACTCCTGGCTTCGCACCAAGGAGCGCAAACTTCAGGTTGGTCATGTTGCTCAAGCTGATTGGGTGACTTTTGCTGCCTATCATCTGGAGGGAGCAGCTAATTCCTGGTGGGAAAATTTCTTGGCTATGCAAGAAGCTCAACATGTTGTTACATGGCAAGAGTTCACTGAAGCCTTCCGATATTATCATATTCCAGAGGGTCTGATGGATCAGAAGAGGGAGGAGTTCCTCAAGCTTAAGCAGGGAACTGGTTCCGTGTGTGATTACTAGCGCAACTTCAATCGTCTCGCCTGCTATGCTACTGAAGAGGTCTCCACTGATGTTAAGAAGCAAGCTCTGTTCCGCAAGGGACTGGATCCTGAGGTTCGCCGTGACATCCATCTCATGGACTTTGGTAACTTCCAAGGTCTTGTCAACAAGGCTATGAAAGCCGAGAGTGGAAAGGTGGAGTATGAAGAAACTCGTAAGCGTCCTCAGGAGGGGTACAACAAGGCAGGTTCTGGCAAGCCACGTGCTCCTTATAATCCAAGGTCTTCTGGATATGCTCCTCGTCCGAATGCTAACTCAAGCAGTGCTGGTGGATCAAACTACTCTCCTGCTGGCAATGCATCAGGTTTTATATGCTTCAACTGTCTCCAGCCTGGCCACTATGCAAAGGAGTGTCCTCAAAAGAGTGCTACTATGAATGCACCACCACCAAAGAAGAATGATAAGTATCCAGGTGCTGGAAAAGGTCGCCTGAACCATATCTCTACTGACGAGGCTCAGGAAGATCCAAGCGTCGTCATGGGTACGCTTCGTATCAATCAAATTCCAGCTAATGTTTTGTTTGATTCTGGAGCATCGCATTCATTCCTGTCACAAGCTTTTGCTCAAATGCATGGGATAAGTTTTGAGGGGTTATCTGTTCCTTTGCTAGTTCAGTCTCCTGGTTCTAGGTGGTGTTCCACCATGGTTAGTCATGGGAATATAATTGAAGTTGCATGTCAACTTTTCCCCACTTCTTTGATCACCCTCAAGTCAACTGATATTAACATCATTTTGGGCATGGAATGGTTGACCCGTTATCAAGCTATTCTCGATTGTACAACCAAGTTTGTGACTCTGACTAGTCCTGCTGGCATAACAGTCAAGTATTGGACCATAGGGTCACTATCTCCTTCAGCTGTTTATATTCCTGAAGCAGAGTTCTATGCTCTTGAAGTTTTACCTCCATTAGAGATCCAAGATGTTTCTGTGGTCTGTGAGTTTCCGGATGTCTTTCTTGAGGAGTTGCCTGGCATGCCACCTGATCGAAGTGTGGTGTTTGTCATAGAGTTAGTTCCTGGAACTGCTCCTATTTCTAAAAGACCCTATCGTATGCCTCCTCGTGAGCTTGTGGATTTGAAGAAGCAATTAGAGGAGTTAGAAGGAAAAGGATACATTCAGCCCAGCACATCTTCTTGGGGATGTCCTACCATCTTTGTCAAGAAGCGGGATACCAACATACCGCGTCTGGTTGTGGATTATCGCCCACTCAATGCTGTGACTATCAAGAACAAGTATCCTCTCCCTAGGATAAACAATCTATTTGATTAGTTAAGTGGTGCCACTATCTTTTCCAAAATGGATTTAAGGTCAGGGTATCACCAGATAAAGATCTGTAAGGAAGATATTCCAAAGACTGCTTTCACCACTCGCTATGGTCTTTACGAGTACACCGTCATGTCCTTTGGTCTTACCAATTCTCCAGCCACTTTTATGCGGCTTATGAACTCCGTCTTCATGGAGTATCTTGACAAGTTTGTTGTGGTCTACATCGATGATATTCTGGTCTATTCCAAGACTGAAGAAGAGCACGCTGAACATCTTCGGTTGGTGCTGACAAAACTCCGAGAACATCGTCTCTATGCCAAGTTTTCCAAATGTGAGTTCTGGTTACAAGAGCTCGTATTCCTTGGTCATGTTATTTCTGCTCAAGGGGTTGCTGTTATCCCTGATAAGGTTCAAACTATCCTCGACTGGGAGTCTCCTAAATCCGTGAAGGATGTCCAAAGTTTTCTTGGGATGGCTGGTTATTACCGTCGATTCATTGAGAACTTCTCCATGATTGCAAAGCCGATGACTGATCTTCTTAAGAAGGATAAAAAGTTCGAATGGTCTGATAAGGCTCAGGAAAGCTTCTAGTTGTTGAAAACCAAGTTAACCACTGCACCCGTGTTGGTTCTCCCCGACACTAGCAAGCACTTTGTAGTCTTCTGCGATGCTTCTCACCAAGGTCTCAGATGTGTGTTGATGCAAGATGCACATGTGGTGTCTTATGCCTCCCATCAGCTGAAACCACATGAGAACAACTACCCAACTCATGATCTTGAGCTTGCAGCTGTTGTACATGCTCTCAAGCAATGGCGACATTACCTTCTCGGTAGTCGTTGCGAGTTATACTCGGATCATCAGAGTCTGAAGTATCTTTTCACACAACCTGATCTGAATCTCAGGCAAAGAAGATGGTTGGAACTCATCAAGGACTATGATTTGGGTCTCAACTATCAACCTGGAAAAGCCAATGTTGTTGTTGATGCGCTAAGTCGTAAGTCTTATTGCAACACCCTGCTGATCAAACAAGCACAACCTTCCCTTCATGAGGAATTCGCTCGATTGAATCTTGAAATAGTTCCTCGTGGATTCCTTTCTACCCTTGAAGTGAAGTCTTCTATAGAGGATGAAATCAAGCATGCTCAGAAATATGATTCCGAAATTGCTGAGATCAAAGGGAACATTGCTAGCGGAGTTGCTAAATGTTTCTCTATCGATAAGCAAGGTACTGTTTACTTTGGAGACCGTCTGATAGTGCCGAAGAGAACAAAATTGAGGGATCTAATTCTCCAAGAAGCTCATGAATCACTTCTTTCTATCCACCCTGGAGGTACCAAGATGTATCGGGATCTTCGTCAAAGATTTTGGTGGTCTGGTATGAAGAAGGATATCGCTCGTTTTGTTGTTGAATGTGACGTTTGCCGTCGCGTCAAGGCTGAGCACCAAAGACCCGCTGGTCTCCTGTAACCACATAAAATACCTGAGTGGAAATGGGATGAAGTTGGTATGGATTTCATTACTGGTCTTCCCAAGACTCGGAAAGGAAATGATGCCATCTGGGTAATCGTTGACTATCTGTCTAAGGTTGCCCACTTTCTACCTATTCGCGAGAGCATTACTGCTAATCAGTTGGTTGATCTGTATATCTCCCAAATAGTTGTTCTTCATGGGGTACCGAAGAAAATCGTCTCTGACCGTGGGAGTTTGTTCACCTCAAGGTTCTAGGCAAGTTTCCAACAAGCTATGGGAACTCGCATTTCCTTCAGCACAGCCTATCATCCTAGTACCGGTGGTCAAACCGAAAGAGTGAATCAAATACTTGAAGACATGCTAAGAGCGTGTGTCATATCTTTTGGCAAGAACTAGGAGAAATGCCTTCCTTTTGTTGAATTCTCCTACAACAACAGTTTTTAGTCCAGTATTGGTATGGCACCTTTCCAATTCTTATAAGGAAGAACCAGTCGCACTCCTTTGAACTGGTCAAAAACTAGCGAAAGAAAGTTCTTTCGTCCGGATATGATCCAGGAAGCGGAAGATCAAGTTCGTATCATTCGAGATCGTTTGAAAACTTCTCAGTGTCACCAGAAAAGCTATCATGATCGTCACCATCAACATGTTGAATATGAAGTTGGTGATCAGGCTTATCTCCGGGTCACTCCTTTGAAGGGTGTCCATCGTTTCGGTATCAAAGGCAAACTAGCTCCTCGCTATGTTGGTCCTTTTCGTGTTGTTTCCAAGCAAGGTAGCCTCGCATACAAATTGGAGTTGCCCGCAAACTTTCCTGAGGTGCATGACGTATTTCATGTGTCTCAACTCAAGCGTTGCTTCAAAGATCCTGTTCGTAGTGTTGATCACCAAACTCTTGATCTCTAGAAGGATCTGACTTATCGTGAGTATCCTGTTCGTATCCTCGATGAAACCGAGCGTAAAACTCGTCGTCAAAACATTAAGTTCCTGAAAGTTCAGTGGTCTCATCACTCTGAGGATGAAGCAACCTGGGAACAAGAAGATCGTCTCCGATCTGAGTACCCTACCTTCTTTTCTAAAACTTAGGAATCTCGGGTCGAGATTCTTGTAAGGGGGGTAGAGATGTAACAGCCCATGTTTGTAATATATGTAATTAGTACCTAAGAATTGCATGCCTGTGTTAAACTCAATAAAATATTGCATGTGACCAAGTGTGTGAACCAAAGTACAAGTGCAAAACCCTAAACCCTAATTTCCTTCCCTCTCCTTGAAACCACACTCAAATGGTTTGCATTTTGAAAAACCCCAAAATTTGTGGAGCCCAAATTGTTTTAAAGGGCCCTTAGTGTTTTTAGATATTTTATGAAGTCTCTATATTTTGAAATTGTTCAAAACAGATCACAAAATGAAATTCAAAAGAGAAGATGCAAAACAGAAAAAGGAAAAAGTTTTGGTTAAAAAAATGAGCAGCAGCCGAACCAGGCCACGGCCCAGTTCCTTTCTCTCCCTCTGCAGCCCAGCAGTGGCCCAGGTCAGCCCACTCGGGGCCCAGGAGAAGGCCCGTACCCCTTCGCGATGCCTGTCGTCGTCTTCCTCCAGACAAGCAGGGAGCTGCCTGTCGCCGCCGGCGCCGTCGATCCCCACCGCCTCCTCCCGGCCGTCCGTCGAGTCCCGAGCAATGATAATAACACCGCGGCCACGTCCCGTCACCCTCACCCATTTCCCCCTCTCCAGCGACCTCCCTCTTCTCTCCCGCGCGAAGCCTCGAAACCCTAGCCTTGGGCTCCGCCCCTCGCCGTCGCTCTGCACCGCCCCGAGGCCAGCCGAGCACGCCGAGAGCTCCGCCTCGATTCCCTCTTCCTCCCCACCAGAGGAATTGAGGAGGGGAGCCCCCAATCGTCGCCTTCGACTCGATCTTCTTCGTCACCAACGACCACTGCCGCCATGGATTCTCTCACCTCCGGCCTCCCCGTGCCACCGTGGCCACTCCATCACGCTCAGGGTGAGCATGCGGTGCTCCAGCACCACTCCGCGTTCTCCCTCTACCTCTAGATCTCTCTGCCGCCAAGCACCTGCAAGCTCCACCATCGCTGCCGCTCGCCGCTGTGTCTCCGGCGACCATTCTGTAGCGGCGCTGCCCGTTACTGGCTCAGCAGGATGCCCTGATTCGAACCCGCCCAACCGCGCCTCCCAGAACGCCCCCTAGCGCTGCCAGTTGCCGCCGTCTAGCTGCTCCTCGGCGAGGTCTGCGTGGCCCATCCCCACCGGTCAGCCCCTCTGGCTAGATCCATCCCCGGTGAAAATTGCCCTGACCCTGTTTTGCGCGTGTGGCTGCTGATGTGGCTTCGCCCCCACCAGTCAGTCACTGTGGGTAGGTTCAGATTTGGTAACAAAAGCCCTGGGTTGTTTTATGACGTCAGCCTGATGCAATAAAGGTTTAAATATTTTTGAGAATGATTTAAATATTGAAAATTCAATAACTTATTATTTATAAGTCAGAAAAATATAAATAATATATCAAAATGTTCAAAAAAATGAGTTCTACCTTTTTAAGCTATAATCATACATTGATCAACAACTTTAATGACAAGTTCAATTAGAGAACTAAATCAACCCCTATCATGTGTTTCCGGAGTTTTCCGAATTAGGGTTTTCAACCCTCGGAACCCCGTTTAAATTGCCGAGCATGACTTAGGGTTTCATTTCAATGCAATTTAACTTGTCATATCATCATCCTTGTCTGAGCATTGCATCGATGCCATGTCTTGATTGTTGCCTTTATTTTTGGTATTGGTTCTTCGCGATAGGATCCGAGCCCGAAGCTAAGGTCAACAACACCGACGATACATACCTATCTACTGACGGACAAGGCAAGCGTAGCCTCTCATTCTGAACCTATGTTTTATAAAGTATATTACTTTCTCGCTATGATGCACACGATTCCAATGTGGTCTTTTGTCAGTAGCTAGTGTTACCTATATGCTACAATGTTTCCCTTTTGTAGCCTTATACCCCTGATCCACTACTCCTAGCATACCTAGGTTTGGCATGTGAGCGTTGTAGGGATTTTGATACCGACAGCTTAGCCTAGCATAGAAACAACGTCATCTCTATTCAATGACGAATCAGAGGTGCCAAGGAAGCACTAGTAGGAAAATGCCCTTTTATACCTGTTCCAGAGGGGCTTTGGTACCGGTTTGGCAACCGTTACCAATGAGTCGGGACTAAATCATCCCCCCTTTGGTACCGGTTCCTTACAAACCGGTATTAAAAGTGCCTCCACGTGGGCACGCAGGAGCCAGCGGGGCTGGAGCCTTTGGTACCGGTTTGTAACACGAACCGATACCAAACGTGGGGACGTGGCAGAGATTTGGCAAAGAATTTAGTGTTTAGGGTTTAGGAGGGGTTTAGAGGTATCGGATCGTTTCATCGTACAAGGATCACGTCGATGTGCCAGAAACGCGTTTGGGTTTAGGTAGTACATGAAGATCAAGGTGATGCATATCAACTTGGTGCATATATATAAAATATGTAATTGCATAAGATCGCAAATTAAGTAGTACATGCATAGTGGTACTCTTCGGAGCATACTATATATTACATGTAGCATAGTGGTACTCTCCGAGCCAAACTATATATTACATGTAGTACATGCATGAAGGTACTCTCCGAAATTAGCTATGACGTCTCGAAGGAAAAATCCCGCCAATTCCTCGCCAATTGCTTTGAAGCGGTGCTCGATTGAGAGCGTGTCCTGCTTTCTTGCCAACTGTAAAAGAATGAGATACAAATAAATACATGAGCTATGTGTATATATATATCAAATCATAATCAAACAATTATGACTAAAACTCAGCACAACTGATGGTAACAAAATAAATTTGTGAATATTGTTTATGTACCTCTTTATTTCTTTTATTATTCATTCTCTCGCTGACAATCTTGTGAATGTACTCGCAAATGTAGTATCCACATAGATTAGTCCCCAATGGTTGTTTCGCGCAGTTCTATACAAGAATATAATTCAATCAAACAATAATCAAGTATGATAAAGGTGTGTGGACCTCGGTAGTACTACTTACTTTGTTCAAACGCCATATCAGCTTCGGTTTCCATCCACCGGCCGGATCTTCCTCGATGAACGTTTTCCATACGCTGCCCGACAAAGAAAATGCATAAAAGAGTTATCAATTTGTTGATATCAGGAAATTAACGAAAAAACCAATAAGAAATTAGAATTACTTTTTGAGCATATCAAAAGCCGTCTTGTATAGTATAGGCTCTTTGGTTAGTGAGTCAAAGACTTCAACTTCTCCATCGTACATTTTAATGACGATAAGAATAAAGTGGAACCTGCACACGTTTAAATATGCAGTGTCATAGATATAACTCATCAGTTAAAATTTTAACATCTGGTGAGAAAAAAGAATGTGTTAGAAGACAGTAACACTTACTTAAAGTTGTAAGGCCAAAGTATTATTTTTTTATCACGTTGTCGCTTCAAAAACCTTAGCAAAGTCTCCGGTGTATCCTTGTTATACATGGGATCTTCTATGGTTTTTACATGCATTGTATCCGGGTCAATGATCCCAATGTCCTTGATTTCATCCCTTTTGCATTCGAGCTTCTTCGATCTGTATAATATAGCGCACAAAAGATTAAATTGAGTATAATTGCAGACAATGAACGAGCTGAGCAAAAGACTTCTCAAATTACATAAATAAATCACTTACAGATAATAGCAACTGATGATAGATTTGTCGAGGGCCCGGAGATCGTATAACTGAAAAAGTTCGCAGAATTCAACGCTCACACTGTATTCTTGGAAGTAGTGCTCATCCTTCTCTCGCACCATGATAGCCTCGATCCCTCTCTTTGTGGCATTAGTGTACCATATATGCAAATTACGCATACTTGTTGGTAGCAACCTGACATTCTCGACCAAATCTTCCCCTTGAACAAATTTATATGCTACTTCAGCGATGGGGTACTCGGTTGTATTTTGTCGAGAACTTTGAACGGCCTTCTTGTCAAACACCTTGAGAGGGGGGCCGATTGAACGGGTTGTTCTCCGAGCTAGTGCACTTGTTTCCCTTTTTTTGCCTGGACCACCAACTAATCGGGTTTTTTAGCCAGGACCATCTCGTCATATGACCTTTCAATAGAACGCCTATAGTCAGATGGCGGCGATGGTACAGGGTCATATAGATTCTCAACGGTACGCACAACTTTCATCGGATCTAGTGTCTTCTCAAAAGGTATCTCTGGCACTTTCTTAGCAAAATGGGCTTCCACCTCGGACTTAGACATTACGGTGCATTCCTCGATAGTTCTTTCCCAAGGTAACTTCTGAATAGGCGACTGTGCTTTCTCCTTTCTAAGTCTCTTCCTAGTCGGCGAACCATTCCGCTTAACGGGCGCTTTCTTACGCGGAGGATATCGAGATGGTGGACTCGCGCTGGGGTCCCTCTCAAGTAGGTGTGGACTTTGCTGCTCATGTGGACTGCTACCAGGAGTAGTCGATGGCATTTGCTGCTCATGTGGACTTTGCTGCTCATGTGGACTTTGCTGCTCATGTGGACTGCTACGAGGAGGAGTTGGTGGCCTTGGCGAAATGACGATGTATTTCTTGTTCCATAGGGCGAAACTGCGCTTGACATCGCCCATTGTCTTCTCATCGTCACCTCCAGGAAAATCAAGATCCATTGTTTCATAACCCGTCACAACGTCGTCCACCCCGACACGAGCATAGCCAGCCGGAATGGGCATATGATGGTGCGTTGCTCCATCTTCATTTGGGTAAACATAGCCGACCGCCACCTTAATGGACATGTTCCTCATTGGCACATGTAGCTCGCAATCTGTCTTCTCCGTGACATAATCCACGGGGTAGCTTGCTCCACATCCTTCAAGATGCGAGGAACCCACGCTGCTTCTTGGCTGAGATGGGGCAACATCGGCTTGAGTATCTTGTAGAAACAGTTGCTGATCAGGTGCCCTCTTCCGACTAGTTGAGTCTTTTTGATTTTTCTCGGCTGCACCTTACGTTCCAATTCCGATAACCGGTCTAAGTCCTGCTTCTTCTTTCTTGCACGACTTCTATAACTCTCAGCGCACTCCGGCCATGCTTCCTTCATGGTGACACCTGGGAGGGCTCGTATTCGTCCAAAGTGTTCAGGATTCCCAGAGCGCGTGTCAACTCGTCATTCTCTCTATCGGGAATGTAATCTCCTTTTTTAACTTTTTCTATTGCATCTACAAGCAGCTTCGTGACTTTTTTAATTTTTTCTTTCCATTTTCCCATTGCAACGATCCGCCCTGTCTTTGGGTCCAACCCTGCCCCATGGGCGAACAACAAGAACTTGGACCAGTTGGGCCAGTCCCTTGTCTGTGGAACGATCTTTGCAGTCATCAGTTTATCTTCAAATGCTATCCACTTTGGAATGACAGTCTTGTAGCCACCTGACCACAATTTATGAAAATATTTCTTGTTTGCAGCATTTTTTGTACCCGTGACTGATCGGGACACGGCAGTAGACGATTGCTTATACGCCTTAAATGCGGGCCAGTGCGCTTCTATCTTCACTAGACTTCCGGTGAATATTGGATCTTCATCTTCATATTTGGCCCATAATTTTTTCTTCCAGGTCTGAAATTGTGTGGCCATCTTCTTAAGAGATCGTCTTCTGGCCTTCCGTCAAGTTTTCTGGTAGGTTGAAGTGTATCAGTAGACTGTCCCAAAGAATTTTTTTTAGAGTATCGTTGACATAACTAGCTTCATCCCCGCGTTCTTCGGCTTATGCCACTCTACAATGCTGATCGGTACATGGTCCCTAACAATAACTCCAGCTTGATTTATAAATTTACAGCAGTACTCTTTGGGTTCCACCGGTTCACCACTATCCTTAAATGCGGTGAGGGCTAACTTACCCTCGCCCGATAGACGATGCGTTGGGCCTCGTTTCCCTTTATCACATTTGCTCGATGATCCAGAAGGCTAAAATAAAAATGATTCGTTAATAAGTGCAATACAAATAAATCAATGCATCTACTGATGAACATAGCCTTAATATATAAATACACCTCGCCGGAGTTTGTTAAGGACACTTTGTTGTCTCTTCTTTCTTCAGACTCAAGTCCCTCACCAACATCGTTCAGAAATTGTGAGCCGAAATCATCGTCATCTCCATCGGGATCGTCATCTCCATCAGGTTCTTGTCCACGGGCACTCTCATATATCATTTTTTGCACCATGTCTTCTTGCTCCTCATCTCGGATGAAGGGGTCGTGCTCCATAGCTCAATGTCACTAGAAAATATATAAATTCAACTTAATTGCTAATGATCCAAAAAAGTACAAAAGAATAAACGAAAAGCATGAAGTCAATAGAAAAAATTGTACATACATATTTGGTACTTCTGATAAAAATACCAGGAACATGAAAAAAGATAAAGTAAAATGGACCATTCTACTTTAAAGCATGGCAAGAAATTTAGGAAGTTTCATTGATGCAGCCTCCACTAAATATCTACTGCCATAGTTGCATCAGCGGCAGCAACGAAGGAGGGTTTTAATCTTGCAAACAAACTTGGGTGCAACAGAATTTATACCACAATCTAATTTGGCATATACAATATAATCCAGGCATGTACGGTAGAGTGAGTGAATCATCAGCCAATCCCACCGCTTCCTTCAAATGAAAGAAAATAATGACCTGCTTTGATAAATCATTAGTATAATTTTTCATTCACATTCGATAACTGAACTGACAGCTACATTTTCCATCTTTATTTTTCACATCATAAGAGTTTAACTTGAAAAGACGCATCTAGCGAAAAATCAGAGGCCGCAAAGATATAACAAAAATTACGCTTCCTGATCAAGCCTGTCTAGCGAAAAATCAGACGCATCTAGCGAAAAATCAGAGGCTGCATCTAACACATCTCTCTAGAACCTTACTATGATCCACTCAATCGATCAAGCCTGTCTCTGTAAAAATTACGCTTCGTGCAAGGGGAGGACGGCGCAGTCCTGGGAGGGCGCCTGCTATGGTCTGCGAAGCATGGCTCTCCAACCGGGAGGAGGGGACAAGGGGAGGAGGCGCGAGAGGACTCACCTGCTTGCCGGCGAGCGGGGGGAGCGCCGGCGGCTTGGCACCGGGGAGCAGCGCCGGGGAGCAGCACCGGGGGCGTGGCTGCGGCGACGGAGGCGGCTTGGCGCCAGGGAGCTGCGCCGGGGAGCCCGGGGGCGTGGCTACGGCGACGGCGGCGGCTTGGCGCCGGGGAGCTACGCCGGGGAGCCTGGGGGCGTGGCTGCGACGGCGGCGGCGGACTGCGGGAGACGTACGTTTGCGATTTGGATAAGCTGTCGATTTGGGCCGGAGCGTGTGCAAGGAATAAAAGGGGATGAAGACCTTTGGTACCGGTTCTAGCTAACAACCGGTATCAATAATCGTTTTGTACCGGTTCTCTCTGACAACCGGTGCTAAAGGTTTTTTTTTCTGTTTTACTAGAGTTTTGCTATTTATGTTTGTTTTTGTTTTTTAATGTTCACATATACTATATATATGACATATTTGCACGTATTTTTAAATTGTGTTCATCCGGTAAAATACGAAGTCGAATGTAGTTTTGGTGAGCTTTGTACTGTGTTTCTTAATATTACTTGCCAGGATTGGCGCGGCGTCGATGGGCAGGCGATTTTTTTTAAATAATACACTTTTTTTAATATTTTTAGATCTATTACATGTTTTTTGAATTTTATAAAACTAGCACGTTGTTGGCTTGGACGAAGCCGATTAGACTAATCGGCGTGGAGCAAGCCGATTGCCCTAGTTTGTCGGCCTGGCCGAGGCTGACTGGACACTCGGGATGCTCCAGTCCGATTGGCCGACGTGGCCCCAGCTGCTCCACACGCCGACGCTTAATCGGTTTGCTCCAAGCCGACTAGCCCAATAGGCCTCGCCTAGGCCGACAAAATGCTACTTTTGTAAAATTTAAAAAACGTGTAATAGATCTGAAAAATATTTAAAAATTCGCATTTGAAAAAGGATACACACATTTTTTGGCGAAGTACAAACCACGGAGTTTCGTGAAAGATCAGGCCATCCCCGAGGTTGCCCCTCAACAGAAATAGCCTCTTGGAAGCACGGACAATGTTTACAGAGAAAGGTTTAATACATTATTACACATCACCAACAACATCCCTATCTAGTCTTCTGAGTTTTCTTCATGTGTTTCCCTTTCTTCTGATTGCGACGCAACCATGGACAATCTTCATTATTTAACACGATGCTTGGATCAGTTTTCACCTTGAAGGGTGGAATATCATCAAACTTATTATAATCTTTTGGCATGTCTGTCTTGTCCTCTACTCCCACGATGTTATTTTGTCCTGAAAGAACTATGTGGCGCTTTGGCTTATCGTATGATGTGTCCTCTTGCCTTTCTTTTTTTTTCGGTTTGATAGACATGTCCTTCACATAAAAAACCCGAGCCACTTCACTGGCTAGGACGAATGGTTCGGTGTCATACCCTAGATTCTTGAGATCCACTGTAGTCATTCTGTACCGCGGGTCTACCTGTACCCCGTCTTTCAGGTTGAACCATTTTCACCGGAACAAAGGGACCTTAAAATTAGATCCATAGTCAAGTTCCCATATCTCCTCTATGTACCCATAATATGTGACATTCTTCCCATTGTCCTCTGCTGCATCAAAGCGGACACCACTGTTTTGGTTGGTGCTCTTTTTATCTTGGGCGATCGTGTAAAATGTATTCTCATTTATCTCATACTTGAAAAGTCGATATAGTCGAAGATGGTTGTTTGGCCAACAAGTATAGCTGTTCTTCATCAGTTCCATTAATGAGACGTGTTTGCAACCAACCTCCGAAAGTCTTCATGTGTTCTCCATCAATCCAATATTCACGTTGCTCCGGCTATTCCGAGCATAAAATATTCTTGTGTTCCACTATATACGGAGCCACCAAGCTGGAATTATGTAAAACTGTATAGTGTGCTTGAGTGAAAGAATGTCCATCCATACACATTGTTGATTTTTTCTCCTAGCGTGCCTTTTCCACGCAGTCTCCCCTCATAGCGCGATTCAGGAACACCGATCGGCTTAAGGTCAAGAATAAATTCAACACAAAACTCAATGACCTCCTCTGTTCCATAGCCCTTGGAGATGCTTCCTTCTGGCCTAGCACGGTTATGAACGTATTTTTTTAAGACTCCCATGAATCTCTCAAAGGGCAACATGTTGTGTAGAAATACAGGACCGAGAACGCCAATCTCTTCGACCAGGTGAACAAGGAGATGCGTCATAATATTGAAGAAGGATGGTGGGAACACCAACCTGAAGCTGACAAGACATTGCACCACATCCTTCTGTAAATTTTTTAGAGTTAGTGGATTGATCACCTTCTGAGAAGTTGCATTGAGGAACACACATAGCTTCACAATGGGTACTCAAACATTTTCCGGCAGAAGCCCCCTCAATGCAACCGGAAGTAATTGTGTCATAATCACGTGGCAGTCATGAGACTTTAGGTTTTGAAACTTTTTCTCTCACATGTTTATTATTCCCTTAATATTCGACGAGAAATCGGACGGGACCTTGATGCTACTCAGGACTTCAAAAAAGAACTCCTTCTCTTCTTTGGTAAGAGCGTAGCTGGTAGTACCTTGATACTTCTCTGGATTCAGGTTGTTTCCTTCGTGGATACATTGCTGGTCCTGCCGTGCATCCGGTGTATCTTTTGTTTTCCCATACACGCCCAAGAAGTTTAGCAGGTTCACGCAAATATTTTTCGTCACGTGCATCACGTCGATTGCAGAGTGAACCTCTAGGATTTTCCAATAGGGTAGCTCCCAAAATATAGACATCTTCTTCCACATGGGTACGTGTCCGTCAACATCATTCGGAACAGATTTTCTGCCAAGACCCTTTCCAAAGATCACTTTTAAATCCTTGACCATATCATATATAACATCCCCAGTAGGGCGGGTAGGCTTTGTTCAGTTATCTGCCTCACCTCTGAAATTCTTTCCTCTCTTTCTTACGTGATGTTGTTTTGGAAGAAATCGACGATGCCCTGGGTACACATTCTTGTTTCCCAAATATATACTGTTAGTCTCACCTAAACAGTGTGTGCATGCATTGTATCCCTTGTTTGACTGTCCTGAAATGTTACTAAGAGCAAGACAATCATTGATGGTTACAAACAACAACGCTCGTAGGTTAAATTCCTTTTGTCCGTGCTCATCCCACACAGGTGCACCTTCTTCATGCCACAACTGTAAAAGTTCTTCAACCAATGGCCTCAGATACACATCAATGTCATTGTCGGGTTGCCTCGGGCCTTGGATGAGCACTGGCATCATAATGAACTTCCGCTTCATGCACAACCAAGGAGGAAGGTTATAGATACATAGAGTCATTGGCCAGGTGCTATGACTGGAGCTCTGCTCCTCGAAAGGATTAAAGCCATCTGTACTTAGACCAAATCTTAAGTTCCTTGAGTCCTCTGAAAATGACTTGAACTCTCTGTCGATTTTTCTCCACTATGACCCGTCAGCAGGGTGTCTCAGCATTACATCTTTTTTACGGTCCTCTTTGTGCCATCGCAACAACTTGGCATGCTCTTTGTTTTGGAACAAACGTTTCAACCGTGGTATTATAGGAGCATACCACATCACCTTGGGGCACGACTCGTCCTCAACATCACCAGGGTCATCTCGCCTGATCTTATACCGCAATGCACCACATACCGGGCATGCATTCAAATTCTCGTACTCCTCACCGCGGTAGAGGATGCAGTCATTGATGCATGCATGTATCTTCTGCACCTCTAATCCTAGAGGGCAGACAACCTTCTTTGCTTCGTATGTACTAGAGGGCAATACGTTCTTCCCTGGAAGCATCTTCTTTATTATTTTCAGCAACTTTTCAAATCCCTTGTCAGAAGTACCATTCTCTGCCTTCCATTGCAGCAATTCCAGTGTGGTACCCAGCTTTTTCTGGCCATCTTCGCAATTTGGGTACAATAGTTTGTTGTGATCCTCTAACATTTTCTCCAACTTCAACCTCTCCTTTTCACTTCCGCAGTTTATCTTCGCATCAAGAATGGCTCGACCCAAATCGTCATCGGGCTCATAAAAAATGGGCTCATAAAAAATGGGCTCTTCTTCAGATTCGTCTCCCCCATCCTACTAGCATCGTCTTCAGTGAACATAGGATAGTTGTCATTATACTCTTCTTCTTCTTTGTTGTCTTCCATTATAACCCCTCTTTCTCCGTGCTTGGTCCAACAATTATAGCCAGGCATGAAACCGTTCTCAAGCAGGTGGGCGTGAAGGGTTTTTGAAGTAGAGTAATCCTTCGTATTCTTACAGGAACTACATGGACAACAAATGAAACCATTTGACCGCCTGTTTGCCTCAGCCACGTTGAGAAAATAATGCATGCCAGTAATGAACTCGGGATGGCATCGGTCACCGTACATCCATTGTCGATTCATCTGCATTATATAAGTATATCAAAAATCATTAATTACACAACATCATGAATATATGAGTGACCAAATTAATTAATATTCAAGTTTATCATCACATAAAACTAAGTGTTTTTATAAAAAAGAGACTCACCGAGGTTGTGCCGGCTAGGGACGACGCTGGCGATCGTCGGCGATGAGCACGGGGACGATACTAAAACCAAAAAATCATACTTCAATTTGATCTCAAATTGCATATAAAAAGAATGAAATCCCTAACTTAGGCATTTCATCGAACACCTTGCTAGCACTAGAAAAATGATACGAGTTAGACTAGCAAAGAAATAAGCTAAATTAGGATGATATTGCTAACCCTTGGATAGACGGCCGATGCCGTCAATCTTGACAAAATGGTGGAGAAAAATGGAGATTTGTTGGAGTGTGAGAGGAGGAAAATATTTGGAAATGTGAGAGGAGAAGCAAAAATGGAGCTGGCTCGGGTGGCTCGCGTGAAGAAATAGATCTGGAGACCCTTTAGTACCGGTTCTTTATATGAACCGATACTAAAGGTGCAACGCTGGACCCACCTCTGCCTCAAAATTGGCGCGAAACCTTTTAGTACCGGTTCCTAACACGAACCGGTACTATACATCCGAAACGAACCGGTATTAAGGTTTGCCGGTGACCCGAGCAGTTAAACCGGTACTAATGCAACCTTTAGTACCGGTTCTTAAGAAACCGGTACTAAAGGTCAAATCCTTTGGCTAGTTTCCTACTAGTGAAGGTAGTGAGGTAGGAGATGGTGACATCATCGAAGGAGTTAATTAATTATGCTAAGGCTTGTATGGGAGGCCGCGTTGGGTGTGGTTTTTGTAGTCCCATGCTCGCCGCCACTAGGAACTGATTTCTTGCCTTTGGAACCGAGACGAGCGTACAGCCACACGGGGCCTAGATAACCCCTCGACTGACTAACTTGCTTAGTAGATTCCATGAGTCACATAGTTCAGGCTTTCCATTAGGCATATGCAATGAAAATGTTTTCGAAAGAGGAGGTGATGGAGGTGCATCATAACAGGTAGGGAAGCGTGGACCGGGTTGCTTGGGGTCGATGGAGCCCCTGGTGAACCAACCTCGCCTCACATCTTTAAGTACCGTCTTCGGGATTTGACCCGTTACGACGGGATCATACTTATTGCATGACTCATGGTCTCGGCGAAAGCAATGTAAAGGTCGTGGTCAACTACCCTCTGCCGGCCTTCCAAGGAAGAGGGCTAATAATATTTGGCATTAAGAGTCGGTTGGTACATGTGGGTAAAGTTGTACACCCCTACAGGGTATTAATCTTTTCGAAAAGCCGTGTTCACGGTTATGAACGCTTGGTGACCAGATTCTAAGATCATAGATAACTTTAACCATTATAAAACTTGTTGATCCACGTGTGCTTAAGGATGCTTCGTCTGGGTCGTGGGGGTGATCCTAGATAGGAGGTTCTGATGAAGCTGGTGGTTACCAAGATGTGATGAACAAGATGAAGAAGTCGCTATCTTATCCCCTTTAAAAGATTCTGAGTAGACGAGCCTCTTATCTCTCTTGTTTACAAATAAAGCTTGCTTTTCGCAAAAGTAAATCCAGAGAAAGCCTTTCTAGCCAGAGCATGTAGATACTAGGTTATCTAAATCTTGCGGAGTACATTCTCGTACTTAGCCTTGCGCCATTGTTGTTTTTCCACAGAGGATCTGGTTGCAACTAAAGGTGGCTTGTACATTGACATCGACGAGTAGTTGGGGGTCCCAGGTAGCAGCCTGAGGACTATGGGATGGACGTCGCTTTTGTTTATGGCCTCTTAGGCCTTTTGCTAAGTTGTTGTGTAGAACAACATAATTTGCTTTCGCTGTGTGATGTAATGTTGGGTCTACGACCTCTGGTTTGTAATAACTCTAATATCTTACTCTGTTAAGAGTTTAAACTTATGCTGTTGAATCCGCGTGTTCTGTAATGTTACCGAATCATACTGTGATCTTCCGTGTTTGGGAGTTGAACTTATCTTAGATGGTAATCTGAGGTTAGTTTAACCCAATCCCTGGGGGGTGCTACAATGGACCACAAGAGTATCTTGCATCAGAAAGCACCAATGCACATTACTACTTGGCTACCGACTGGCAAATAATGGTCAGAAAACAACAAAGGGAAGGAAAATTCTCAGGATAAAATCCCAAGATGTGGATGCATAGGTTATCAATCTTCTGAAAACCAACGCATAGAAGAGGGAGGTGTGGCGGAGTCACAAATATAGATGCGAGACTCAAGAGGAGTACTCTTGTTGGTATCTATTTGGTTCCATTAAAGAACATCTGCCATCGCTAGTGGTAAGGAAACTCCTTAGTTGTTGAATTTAAATCACGACAATAACCACAATCTTGAAAGCTATAATATAAAGTACTAGCCATCCCGAGGTAAGGTTTGAACATTAACAACATGGGTCAATGGAATGGACCTTGGGATAAAGATCAACTTCATGTACAAGATTCAGAACACCAGAATCCGAGAGCGACATATCCAAAGTATTGATAATTATCTTTCTATATTCACCAAATCATCATCATCTAAATCTCATCTAGGACCACCCCTTCATACCCATGAGGAAGCATCCTTAAGCACACATTGAACCTTCAAGTTTTACGATTAGGTTAAAGTTCTCTATGATCTTAGAATCTAGTCACTAAGCGTTCATACCATGAACATGTATTTTCTAAAAGATTTAACCCTATAGAGGTTTACAACTTTACCCACACGTACCAACCTTCTCTTATTGCTGCAATGAATAGCCCTCTTTCCTGGAAGGCCGGCAAAGGATGGTTGACCACGACATTTACCTTGCTTTTGTTGAGACCATGAGTCACACCCTAAGGAGGATTCTGCCATAACAGGTTAAATCCTGAAGCCGGTCCCTAGAGATGTGAGGCGAGGTTGGTTCACCAGGGGCTCTGTCGACCCCAAGCAACCCGGTCCACAGTTCTCTACCTGTTATGATGCACCTCCTTCACCGCCTTTGAGAACAACTAAGATGCATATGTCGAATGGAACGCCTAAACTATGTGACTCACGCAATCTACTAGGCAAGTTAGTTAGTCGAGGGGCTGTCCAAGCCCTGTGTGGTTGTACGCTCGCCTCAGTTTCAAAGGAAAGAAGTCTTTTCCTAGTGGTGGCAAGCATGGGACTGCGAAAACTACATCCCATTGTGGCCTCCCATACAAGTCTTAGCATGTTTAACCTCATATCACCTTCATACCTTGTTCTCATGTCATACTAGATTCTTTGCATTTGATACATCATCTGGATGAACCAGCACTAACAGCTAAGCATAGATAATCAGGAAATAGATATAAGCTCTAGCAGCGCACGCATTCCAAACCTAGTTATGCTATGAGTAATGGATTAGGTAATATAAGCTCAAAGGGAGTAATGCAAAATATAGGATACTCTATCTATTGATAAAGGACCACAGTAGAACCGTATGCATCATGGTAATAATTGAAATACTTTCGCAAACACAGGGTTGTATAATAGTGGGGCTAAGATTTCCTTTTCCCGTTGATAACGAATAAGAAGATCTTCGGACACCTTGTAATTGAATTGGTTACAGTTGGTCAAGTATTGATATTCAATATTCGATGGTGTCGATCTCTGACTTCAGTCTCAGACTCGATTTCATATTCTACCAGGAAGAAGCAAACACCAGAAAGAAAGAGAAACAATCAACACATGGCATCGATGCAATGCTTAGGCAAGGATGATGATATGCCAAGTTAGATGGTATTTAGATGTAACCCTAGAACATGCTTGACCATTTAAACGGGGTCCGAGGGACATAAACCCTATTTCCGAGAAATCCCAAATGCATATGACACTATAACAGGACAGAGCTTTGGTAACACAGTCTTGTGTCACTACAGGTCCAAAACAGTGTTACTAATCCACATAGTAACATATTTTGTGATGTGTTCCATTAGGCCATGTTACAAAGTGGTCTCCCCGGTCACACATCATAATTGTTACCATATGTTCAAAACCGTGTTACACTTTACATTGTAGTAACATGCATATTATGTGTTACTTTGTACGTTGGTAACACATTTTAGTAACTATAGTAACACCAGTAGTAACATACTTTCCTAGATCTAGAACATTGATGGTAACATATTTTTGCAACTATGGTAACATAACTAGTAGCAACTTTTTATCTTTAGGATACAACTTGTAACATAACACTACAATTTATAGTTGTCATGCTCAACTAAGTCCAAAGAGGACGACAGGAAATTGTGCGGCGCCAGGTGCTTCAGCAGATTCGTTTGGCAGTCAAGAATGCCGAAGAACTTCTAGCTCCCTATGGATAACCTGAAGTTCAGCGGTGCATAGGAGCTGAAAACCTGGCTCGACGATCATCTGTCGTTAGTCAAGCTCCACGGCAGGACAAAAAGCACAGCCATGCAGTACCTCCAGCTGTAGATGACAGGCGCAGCCAGGACCTGGCTCAGCAGCCTACCCTCCGGCTTCATCTGAAGCTGGGAGGAGTTGGCGTACAGCTTCATCCACAACTTCAAAGGCACCAGCAAGAGGCCATCCTCAATCGAAGAGTTGCGGGCCTGCTGACAGTCCATACGGTCGTACATACTATGCTGGTCTATCATTAGGAACTCCGTCGCAAACATCTCCGAGGAGAGGTCAATCGATGCCTTCAACTACTGGATAATACTCCCAGCGAGTGGGCCTGCAGGACGGCGAATGGACCGCGACCCAAGAGAAAGCCCGTCAACTGGAAGCTGAGGGCCCAGAAGCATAGCTAGGCCCAGTTGGATTAGGTCAAAACCCTCTGAGTCCTTATCTAACTCGGTTGTAGATCTGTAAACCCTAGTGAGGTAACTCTATATAAACCTCCCTAGGGCACGCATAGCACTTACATTCCATCATACACCCCCTTGACTCGCCTCCTAGCCGCCGAGCTCGCCCTTTGTACTCTCATCAATACAATCTAGCATGAGTAGGTCTTTACCCTCCGGGGGGCCAAACCTAGGTAAATCCCTGTGTCTTTGCCCTCATCTCTCACCGCATATGCCTGGCCACCCTTTTCCCTCATTCTACTACTCGCTGCCAATCGCAGCATCTATCGTGTCCATTCCCACGACAGTGGCACCCACTGTGAGGCTTGGCCGGTCAGGCCTGTGTTCTGCGGCGAGACACTATTTTCCCATCAACCGGACAATCGCCACCGGTCGCATGATCGCCATGGGTGAGATCCTCCAGATCTTGCCCAACAACTACATCCCGGCGTCACGCCCGGTCACCCACATCGTCATCATGCTGGTCGGCACGATCAGCCTCTTCGTCGGATTTACCGATGTCATCGTCTCGGAGGATTCGGCACGTATCCGCGAGTCGCCGCCGCGCGATCGGCTCTCTGATAGCCAGTTTCGCACCATCCACCGCCTCGCCTCCGAGTATGACTCGGCCACCAGCAACGTGGATGAGACCAACACGGCTGCGGACGACGCGGCCGTCAACAACGACGCTGTCTTGGTGACCCCAGCCTTAGTCGCCGGATCCATTGTCGCCGCGTCGCCAGCAGGCTCCATCACCCAAGTCTCCAATGTGGGGGATTTCGAGGATCCATCTATCCTTGGGATCTTCGACTCCGACTCCGGATCGGAGAACTCCGGCGACCTCCACGCCGGATTTGGTCCCTTCCTGGCGACCTACATGGCGAGCGGCACGAGCGCACCGCCGGACCCCTTGTCCACGCCGATCCCGCCAACCGTGACGGCAGGGGAGGTCAAGGAGGCGTGCATGCGCCTTGAGGAGGCAGTACGCAAGGAACAAGCCGAGAACGAGAAATTCCGCCTCGTGAAGTCCACGGCGCAGGAGCTATCGCTCTACCACCAGCGCTGCATCAGGACGCGCCTAGACCCCACGGTTCAGGACCGCACCCTAAACTTCAACGATGATAACGACCCGGCTAGCATGGCCGATAGCGCGATCTGTGAGAATGCGCCACCAGGAGGAAGTTCACGGCCACCACCAGGCGCACCAGCGAATGGAGCTCCCCCACCACCACCAGGCCGCGCGCCCCCTCTCAACCAGCCGAGAGTCCTTATCTCTCTGCAAGAGCGGGACACGAACGACCTCCCATTATACTCCACCCTGATGGACAATGTCATCGCGGGACGAGCAGCAGTCGCCAACCTCAACGTCACAGGGGAGGGAGCGCTGCAAATAGAGTACGCCAAGGCCCTACTCGCCAAGGCCGTCGAGCAGCAAGTCGCAGGAGCCGTCTCGCGGGGGCGCATGTACTACCGCTCCTCCGAAAGCAGGGCGGCCTCGAGCGGCCGCTCATCGATGGCAAATACACTGAACTGTCCACCGCCTGAGCCCCTGTAGCTCTAGCAAGGGTCGCGCATGCGGCGCTCTCCACCAACAACCCGCGATCGCTGAACAACATGGTCACTGCCAACGGGCAGCCAGTCGACGTGCGGACCCACATCATTAACAACCAGAGTTGGCGCGCACGTCAGCCCAACGACCCGAGGCACACCCTCATCAACCACCACGATGGCTCAGCCGAGTCCCCTAGTTCTTTGGACCGATGATCCGAGGCAAGAAATATCCGACAAACTTCAAAGTGCCAAAGGAGATCGACAAGTACGATTCCTCGTACGATCCGGTCGTGTTGATGGACACATACCTCATGGCGATGGGAATAGCCGGCCACACTGACCTACTCGCTGCTCGCTACCTCCCCCTGATGATGGAGAGAGCGACTCGGCAATGGATCAACACCTTCCCCGCTGACAGCATCGATTCCTGGGAGAACATGCGTGAGGCCTTCGTCAGGCACTTCGAGGGTTCTTACACCCGCACCACAAGCATCGAGGACCTGGAGCGATGCGTCCAGGGACCCCGCGAGTCGACTCGCAACTGACTCCAAAGGTGGCAAGTCCTATGGTTCAATACGGCCGGCATCCACCCAGAGATGGCGATTCACTTCTTCAAGACCTCGGGCCGCTACGAGCTCCTGGTTGCCAAGCACAAGCGGGTGTACAAGACACTTGACAACATCCTAGACCTCCTAGAGATTGCCAAGCGGTACGTGGAGGAGCACCCTAACCAAGAAACCTACGACGAGTCAGGTGGACATCACCGCCCAAGCGGCCATGACAAGGGCATACAGCGCGAGCTGCGCTACAGCAACACTCGCCTCACTGGCAAGCGCCGCGGTGACGGGCGAGTCGACTTCGTCGCCAACGCCGGATACGCACCACGTGACCCCGAAAGCTTCCGCCGTGACGGAGGCCAACACCGCGATAGAAGAAACTTCCGAGCGAGGCCGAAATTCGACCCCGTGGCTCTCCTCAATAAACCCTGTGTGTTCCACAGCAGGGAGGGGAAGCCCGCCACGCACACGACCGCCGACTGCCACTCCCTGAAGGAGATCGAGAAGGCATGGCACGCAAGGGAGGAACCCAAAAACAACCCGCCAAACGGCAGGGCATTCGGCAACGACGTCGGATCGCTCCACACCTTCACCGGGCTCGGCACCAAGCGCGAGAAGTAGGTCCTCGCCCGCGCCGTTGCTGTCAATGCGGTGTACCAAGTCGGCGTCCCCCGCTTCCTCAACTGGTCTGAGCATCGCATCACGTGGAGCCGCGAGGACCACTCGCCACGGATCAAATATCCGGGGCGAGTTGCCCTGGTGGTCAAGCCCAAAGTGGGCGACTACTGGCTCCCCAAGACATTGATGGACGGCGGGAGCTCCACCAACATACTCTACCTAGAAACGTTTAGGCGGCTGCGGCTCCCGTAGTCGATGATTGATACGACCCTCACCACCTTCGACGACATCGTCCCTGGTCAGAAAGAGTACCCGATCGGCAAGGTGATGCTGTGAGTCACCTTCAGCACACCAGCAAACTTCCGCACCGAGCGAATCGTATTTGAGCTGGTCAGTTTCAACAGCTCCTACCACTGCGTCTTGGGGTGACAAGCGTTCGCCAAGTTCATGGCGGCACCGCACTACGCGTACAATGCGATGAAGCTCCCAGGTCCGTGCGGCGTCATCACCGTTCACGGCGACCCTGACATGGCCATCAAGTGCGAGGAGAAAGGCGTTGAGCTCGCGGATGTCGTCATCGCCGCGGAGGCCAACCACGTGGAGGATCTTGCCAGATACACGCGGGGTCGACAAAGACGAACCTACCATACTCAAGAGGACCAACGCGAAGAACGGAGGGTCGACCGTGTTCGAGGCGACCATGCACACCCGCACCATTGAGCTGGTCCCAGGCGACTCCAGCCAGAGGGTGACGATCGGGACAGGCATGAGCACCTCATAGTAAAGCATGCTCATCGAGTTCCTACGATAGAATCGCGACATCTTCGCATGGAAGCTGTTGGGGGGTGACCCCGGATAGGGTCAAGATAGGGGAAACAAGAAAGGAGTCTCCCTTACCTTAAGCCAAATTATTGACTGTGTCGACCGAATCAGGTAAGATCTAGCCGAGATAAGTTGAGCCTTGGAAAATATAGAATGAGTAACACCTTACTCGGCCGACGTATGAGCTATGTCGTCTGAATGAGGCTGATCGACTTGTATGCAGGTGAAGGACGAGCCGAATGATGCGATGTGAGGCTGAATAACATGAAACTTGCAGGAGAAGGAGGTGCCTATAGTCAAACCCTAGTTGCTGGCTAGGAGGAATTTAGAAAGAGCCAAGCGCTAAGGACAAAGAGCAGAGCAGCAGAGGGGCAGACGAGCGTCACGGAGGTGAAAGTGAGGAAGCCCGAGGTGCGCATGTGATGGCCTCTAGAACTTTACTGTCGATAGAAGGGGGACACGGAAAGGAGTCCGCCGAGTTACCACTTTGGGACAAGCATATTCTTCGCCACGTCAGCCCTAGAAGGAGTCCAGGAACCCCTTTATAAGGAGGGGTACGGGCTCCTGAGAGAGGGATCGATTCATTCCACACCGAAAGGCTCGCATAGTGGTTTTCTTCTTCTCTAGGATACAGCTCTAGGAGCACTTGTAGTTCTTGAGAGGAGGATTAAAGATTTACTTGTTGGTCAATTGAGTGTAGACATCACTACATCTTCCCTCCCCGGATCCCTCTAGCATCCATTGGCCTCATACTTTAGCCTACCCATGGCATCTGCCATGCCACCACCACGACAGTTGGCGCCCACCGTGGGGCCAGCAGCGGTGCTAGCTGGAGTCAAGATCCGGATGGGAAACTTCATCCACACCGGAGGAAAGCACCTCCAAGCAACGGAATCTTCATCAACCTGCACGCTCCCAAGGTCTACGTCGGCATCGACACATCCTGCGTCTACCCGCATCGAGTCATTGAGGAAGGAGAGACTCCCCTCCATGCTGCTAGCGGTCCGGTTGGCAGCGTCGAGGTGATGATGACGGCCCTAACAGCAGCAACAAGAGCAGGCGCCGGACCAAGCAAGCACCCGACGACAGGAGGACAGGTAGCCACGAAGCAGGCAGCTCCACAGCCCACCGAGGTAGATCCACCAGTGACCAAGACAGCCGAGGTGCAGAAGGTGACTCCCAAGGCGGCAAGGGTAAGATGGCCACCTCTAGAGAGGCCAGAAAATATCCTTCAGGCAACTATAGATAATCTAACTACATCTGTGGCGCCGATACTTGACCCGACAAATGCACAGGCGAAGTTAGAAGAAACTAGACAAAAAGTGCTAGTAGAGGCAAAAAAAAAGGTTTCGGCCTTGCGGGAATCCTTAAACAGGACCTTGCGAGAATATGCTAGGGCAAACAAACTAGATGTGGCCCCTGACCGAGTAGATGAATTGAGATTAAGAGGAAAGAACCTCATGAATGATATCAACAAAGATCACGAGGCTCGTCCAGGTGATTCGGTCGATCCAGGCTTGCCGAGGTACAGTACCCCGTCAAATAAGCTCAGGGCGGCAAATGCCGCAGCCCTGGAGATGGAAGGATTAAGCGGGGAAGACCGGAAAAAACAGCAAGAAAGAGTAAATGAGCTGGTGCGCATCACGAACCAGCAGAATGAGGAAATGCTTAGGGCTGACCCGGCGAGGCCAGGAGCTTCGCACATGGTTCATTCGGCAGGAGCAGCCCCCGCACTATCTGCGGCAGCAACATCCTCACCCGGGAACAATGCGCGAAAAGAGAGAGCCATGACTTCAGGAAAAATAAATAAGCAAATTGTCCCATATGATACAGCGATGGCCGGGAAGGTCAATGAGAACAGAGGCAATGGAAGTCGAGGTAACAGTGGAGATAGAAACCCTGTCCATGCAAACAGAGAGCATGGAAACCTCGGATGGGGAAATCATGAGAACAATGACCCGACAGAAGGGAGGAGGAACCCTCCACAAGATCTTCAACCGAGGTATGAGCCTCGGTAAGAGCGAGAAGCTAGACCAGCTCAACATAATCAAGCAAATGATAGATACAATGATGGTTACACGGACATGGAGTATGCAGAGCATGGTGGGCACAACCACTATGGGGTACAGGAAAGAGTTGTTTATAAAAAACTTGTCGTCAACTGACGCAAGGTTAAAACTGGACAGGTTGTATCGGTCCGAGCTATTAGAAGAACAGGGTCCACCTGGTACGGCGTGTTTTGGACCTTGGAACATGGGCGAACCACCTATGTCGAACTTCCAGTTAGCAAGGGGTACGAAAACATACAATGGAAGTACGAAACCACAAGATTGGTTAATCGACTATGCCACGACAGTGAAGATAGCTAGCAGAAATTTAAGATGGGCGGTAAGATACGTCCCAGAAATGTTGGAAGGGCCGGCCAGAGTATGCTTGAATAATTTACCAGCAGGAAGTATCAACTGTTGGATAGATTTTGAAGAAATGTTTGTCAGTAATTTTACCAGTACCTATAAGAGACCAAACAGGCCGCAACAGCTCGCAATGTGCAAGCAGAAGCCGAATAAAACAGACAGAGAATTCTTGACTCGATGGTGCAATCTCAGGAACTCATGCGAAGGGGTCATAGAATCTCAAGCGATAGCTTGGTTTGCTCAGGGCTGCCAATATGCAAGTGTATTATGGCAAAGGTTGCAAAGAGATATGCCAACCACGTTGGCAGAAACCATCAGGATAGCAGATTCATATGCCTTAGGGAATCCGACTCAACCAGAGTTAATGTAGGCAGAGCATCGAGAGCACCAAGATCAGTATGCTAGGGATGCAGCCGGATCATCGCGGCACAATGAATACTGAGGTAGAAGAAGGGAAGAGAGGCCAGATTATAGATATGCTTCCAATCAAGTGGTAGCGGCTGTGCAGGATCAGCCGAGTCATGGGAACAATCAGCGACAAAAGAATGGTCCTCAATAGTGGATGCCGAGGAATGAAGGGAAAAGACAAGCAATGGCAGGAAAAGCCAAAGTACACATTTGAATCCATGCTGGGTCAACCGTGTAAGTTCCACACTCCAAACCCAGCCAAGCCGGCTAATCACACCACTCGCCAATGTGCTTGGATGAAAAATGCAATGGGAAACCCGGCAGGCATGCAAGCACCTTCTCATCAAGAACATCAGCAGCAGCAGCCACAGCTAACTGGGGAAAATGCGCAACAGCTAATGTTACCACCGCCCCCTCCGAGGTATGATAACTCGGACCAGAGGGATGCACTAGTGGAAAACGTGCCATCGGTCCCGGTTTGTAAAGGCCTTTAGTCCCGGTTTCCTAACCGGGACAAAGAAATCGGGACTACAGGCCTACCCCTTTAGTCCCGGTTTGGTCACAAACCGTGACTAAAGGCACTCACGGGTCCGCGTCGAGTGTGCGGGACCTTTAGTCCCGGTTTGTAATACGAAACGGGACTAAAGGTTTTTTTTTAATTTTTTCCAAAAAAAATTTGATTTTTTTTTTCAAATTTTTCTTAAACCTTTGAATTGTTTGACTCGTTAATCTCCTACATCTCTCATTTTTAACACTAATTATACTTAATCTTAGTTCAAATCGTACTTACCGTCAAACTTCCCATCCGGTCACCCATCCTAGCACTACTCCACCCCCAGCACGCTTAACTTCTTCATTCCATCTCTCCCACCTGCGAGAAGGACCCTTATATCTTATTGTCAAGACTAGTATATCAATCCTATTAACTCATATCGATATGTGACATGTTTTTATTTTTTGAAATTAAGAACAACTATTTTTAGTAAACAACAATAAACAATTAATAATAACATTTTATTCTAATGAAAGTAAAAACTAATTAAATTAATATTTTATTCATTTTTGCCATTTATTCATTTAATATGACATAAACAATATCTTCAAATCTGTAAATCGAAATTTAACAAATAATATATCCATTATTATCAGAAAAATGCGAGTAATTCAAATATGACATAAAAATACTAAAATAATTTAATTTCTGAAATATTTTTTTCTTTTCGAATTTTAAGAATCCAAAACGGCCTAAGTATGTTGAAATCAAAGAGCTATTTTTTTCTGCATGTTTTGATAGGTTGTACTTTTTTTACATGGTATACAAAAGTTATGGCCATTTGAATTTTTATAACACTTTTTTTGTAAATTATGTCGAAATTTATATTTGTTAATTTTTGTAACAACTAAATCACTTAATATAACTACAGTTCGAAGGATTTTATTTTTAGAAATTTTTATAACTTTTTGGCATGATTTTGAATCTAGAAAAGACGATTTCCAGAAGGATTTGTGCCCGTTTTACTGTCACGGTAGAACTTGAGAATTATTTTTGCCCACTTTCTTTAGTCCAGGTTGGTAATACGAACTGGGACTAAAGGTCACACCTTTAGTCCCGGTTGGTGATACGAACCGGGACTAAAGGGATTGGCACCGGGGCACCCCTTTTAGTCCCGGTTGGTGATACGAACCGGGACTAAAGGTCCCGTTTGACCCGGGACTAAAGATTGCTGGCATTCTAGCCATTAGAACCGGGACTAATGCTCACATTAGTCCTGGGTCCAACTATAACCGGGAGTAATGCTCCAAACTAGGATGGACTAATGACTCTTTTTCTACTAGTGATGTAGTACATCAAGTGGTAAATAAAAATCAAGATGGAAGGGCAAACCCCGAGAACAATGGGCATAATGATTACAGGGAGCATCATCAATCGTATTGTGTGTTCACAACAGAACAACAAGATAGACAGAGTGTAAAGCGCCGGCATATGGAGGTGAATGCAGTTATGCCGGAGGTACCAAGATATGTGCCATGGTCTGATCAAGAGATAACGTGGAGCATAAAGGATCACCCGAAGATAATGCTGAACCCAGGGTCGTACGCATTAGTACTGGATCCGACATTTGTCGGGCCTAACATCAATGTGAAATTCTTAAAGGTACTCATAGATAATGGAAGTAGTATCAACATCATGTACAAGGACACAATGCACAAACTCAGAATAGCATAGAATATGCTGCAGCCCACAAGGACCACATTCCATGGGATAGTGCCAGGGATCTCGTGCGAGCCCATTGGGAAAGTTCGAGTAGATGTGTTATTCGGCACAAGGGAGAATTGCAGAGCAGAGAATCTGGAGTTTGAGGTGGTGGACCTGGAATGTTGCTATCATGCTGTAACATCCCAGCATTAGAGCTTAGAAATAAGCTGAACACAGGTGTGTGCATTGCATTCATGCATCAGAAAATCCGGGGAATTTTCGCGCAAAACTAAAGAAGCTATAGAGGGATAATTTTTGCGCAAAACTAAAGAAGCTATGGAGGGATCGAGATCTCTCTTGTTCCAATGGAAACATCAGGAAAGGTGCGATGGATTTCGACATGACCTCTATTATACTTTTGTATTTTAGGGGAAGACAATTCAAGTCTGAATATTTAATTGATAGCTTTGGATATTAAAAGAATTTGAAATAGAATAAGAATTGGAAATTAAATTATAATAAAAGATAAGAGGTGAATTCTTATTTATGAATAAGATACAATATTCACAATTATTCGAATTGAAATTAAAAAAACACAAAGAGATAAGAGTTTCTCTTGCCTTGGAGAAATGGGGTTTAGTTCATCATAGATGGGTGTTAGGAATTTGGACATGACCTTGGTTGATTTTATTATTTTGGGGAAAAGAATTTGCATTCAAGACTTCAAATATGAGATAATACAATTCAAATATAACTTCGATTTAGATCTTAAACTTTTATAGGATATTTCATAAGCATAATACAAAATGGTATAAGTAAATATAATCTTTATTACATCAATAAGAATTTAAGAAATTACATTATTTGCAAATGAATTATAAAAGAAAAAAGAAAACAAGTAAACTTTATTAAATAAGATACAACCATACAATGTCTTTACATTATTCACACAGAAAAGAAATTACAATAATAATTCAAAGAAAGAAAAGAAAGAAAACCTAAACTAAAGCTGGTATCTTCTCATCCTCTTTTATACCTGCAAAATAAAACTAGTAGTAAATTAAAGAGGGGGTTAGTTTGGTTAAAGTAGTGCTCTTCGTTTAACAGTGTAATGCACTGTTCAGCACATCACTGAGCTAATCTTAAAGAGGGGCAAGTTTCACCAACTCGTAGTATCTGTCCTTAATCAGATAAATTGCCTCAGTACAACCTCATTGGCAGTAATTTATGGGGCAAGTTTCACCAGAAAAGTATAAGAGTGGTAGTAAGATATTTTTTTTGCCATGCACTGATCCAGAACAGTGCAAGCAGCTCACACATACATGCAGGTATGTGGTGCTGTCAACACAGGAAGCAATAAGGACAGGGGATAAGTATCAGTCGAAGCAGAGTGAGGACACTCTGCTAAACACTAGCTACAACACTCAAAACAGCAAGAAACCATCTTATCATTAGCTCTCATCAGATTCACATTAACTCATCCCCATCTCATCAACCAAGATATTAGCTAGATAACCACCACATCACTTACACCATGGTTGCTGCAAGAAGCCATCCAATGGCAAGGACAAGGTGGAGAATGCCATGCTATGGCTGCTGTAGTGGATGATGTAGTAAAAGGAGAGGTGATCAGGATATCAAGGTACAGTAGCAACTGATCAAGATCCATCACAAGGACAAGCCTCCAGCACCACCTCATCTATCAACACTATAAACAATAAGGTAGATGGGAATATAGATAGACTTTGTAGCATCTGTTCTTATTCAATTTTGAAAAGACATCTTTGAGGGTTAAGAAAAAGAGAAGTGTAACAACCAAATCCAATTACCATACAACTAGAACATGTCTAGGAAGATAAGAGGATTGTTTCTCTCAGTTTTGCATGGAAATGCCATGCAAAGTTCCTCATAGAGAATTTAAGCCACAAAGTAAGTATATGTTCTTATTTAAGCTTAGTGCCTCAGCCTTTGCATCACAGGCCAGGGGTATTCCCAAAGAATATTTAGCAACAAATCATCTAAAAAAATGATCTCTAGTAAGCAATCAAGTTTCAATAGAAGATCATGTGTTATGCATCACCATTATGCAAACTCAATAGAGGCACCACGATAGAGTTCTATAGCTAGCAGAAGCCACCGAAATGAATCATTAGGACTATCAAATTATTTCTTCCAACCAGAAATTAAAATCATGCAAATGCTTCACTGTCATGTTGCCCTTCGGAATCTAGTAAGAGTCAATAGAGGGAAATCATCCCAAATGGATTTGCATCATATTCCTAGTCAGAATTCCTAGGAATCAATATTCATATTTAGTAATCACTTCACTAAATCAAATATTCAGTCAAGCATAGAAGCATCACCCTAGGCCCAAGTGCATGCGTATGCATAACCAAATCATCATTGGTTCATTCAAAACCATCTGCAAGCAACCATAGAAGTGTTCAAATTATTTTCCTAGCTAGTTAGGAATCATTCCTCAACAAAAATATTATTATAAATACCATTTTGTTTTACATGTAAGAATGGCTCGAGATCACATTGAGCCAAAGAAGCACTAATCATAGAACTGAATCAAAGATTCAGCTAAGTATATATACAAATATTTCCTGACAAAATAAAAAGATATACCATCGGTAAATAATCAATGGCTATCCATGCACCACTTAATTATCTGGACTAGTACCATCTTATCACTACCATCAGTATATGTCCAAATAACAACCATATACATGCTCCTACTTATCATATTCACTTTTGCACAAAGAAAACAATATGCATTCTCTATCTTAAAAGAATAGGAGCTAGCACCAATATCTTTTAAACATACCTGATTGTTTAGTCAAAGAAAGGTAGACTCTTCTTATTATTTAAAAAGCATCATGTGTATAGACTAGTCTGGGATCATACCGTTTTCACAAGAAGCAATTAAGCAAATCAAATGTTCACCCTTATAGATTGTGACACTCTGTAACTACAAATACCAATGTAAACAGCAGCATAGTACTTAGTAATATCCCTTATATTCCAGGCAAATCCTAAGTATATTGATAACAGCATCACCAAACCCACATTAAAACGAGTATGCTCCGACCACTATCAATTGCTTCAAAAGAAAAACCACAAACCACCAAACTGGGTCATCAGCCCAATGGATGGTCACAACAAAGAACTCACCGTGTCCATACGAGGGAGTAGCAAAGTGCCGACGCCGGAATTGCGTCCATAGCATTATTCCACCAGGGTCGAAATCGAGAGAGAGGGCACCAGGGTTGCAGACATTACTACCGTCCCTCCGGCATCAGGAATTAGTATTAGCAGCAACCACAGCCGCAACACCGCACCACCAAGGGTAGGTTATAGCAGCTGAATAGGGTTGGCACGGAGGTGCCCGTGGCCTTCCTCGAGCAGCATCAGGAGACACGAGAACTAGGAAGCCGCGCCGGTAAGTCAAGTCGAGGCTAGGGTTTCACGGGCGCACTCGTCAGAGCCGAATCAGGCCGAGGAAGAGAGGGATTGAGAAAGGATAGGGAGGCAAAGCATCACTGGCAAGAAGCTCTATCAGATGCAGTCGACGGCGGCGCCGGGAGATGTCGGCGAGGGTCGGCAAGGCAGGCGGCGTCAATAGCGGCATCGCTAGCGGCCAGGAGGGGGCGATGCGTGCGTGCTTGCGTGGGTTGAATGTGGGCGTGGTTGTCGTGAGGGGAGAGAGGGGCCGGGGCCAAAGTGACCCCAAGCCGGATCTAACTAGGCCAGGTAGGCCCATGTTCCAAAACAAGTAAACCAAACTTAAAGAAAATAAAGAAATAAATTGTAAAATTATCACAATACCCTTAATAATATTCAAGCCCTAGAAAAATATAGAAAAATCCCAAAAATACATATGATATATCAAAATGACCACTAAAATAATATCTACCTAATAAAAATATAATTTTAAGTGTTTAAAATAAATTTAACGTAAAATAATTATTAACACCATTAAATCTAAAATGAAATTTTATAAAATAAAACAAAAACCCTAAAAATAAATAAATAAATCATTTTTGTGTATCAAAATAACTCTATTAATTTATAAAAATACCAACTTAGAGTTTTACAAATAAAACATAAAGCAAATATTTAAAGACACTTAATTCTTTGATGAATTTTATAAAAATAAAGATAATACTTAAAAATAAATAAAATTCATTTTAAGGTATTGAATAAATATATACACTAGAAAAATATTAAATATATTATTAGGAAAGTCTTTAATATTTTAAATAATAAATCCTTACCTAATACCTATTTTGTGAATTCTTTTAAAACAATTCTTAAGTAAGAAATAATCACAATTCTTATAAAACCTTGAGCAATTAGTGTCTTAGTACTAATTCCATACCCATAACTTAAATTCATAATCAAACTTAAGTATAACTTTTAACTTTAAAATATTATTTTAAAAATCTTATTAAAAATCCTTTTAAATAAACATTGGGTATCACCCATTTATATAATATGGTGAATAATCATTATATCTTAACCACTATTAACATATCTTTAAATTCTAACAAATTACTAAGACCATCTAATTATGATTCCATTAAATAAATACATATTCCTTTAATAATAGCAAAACAAATTTAATCTAATCATTCACTTTAATAGAAAGTGAATAATTCCACACCTTAGTTATACCTATCATAAATCTAAAACTTGGGAATAATGAAAACATATTACATCTTAAGTTTACTTACCCTTTTAAAGTTAATTTTAGTCTCAAAGCTTATAAACATCATGTCTAATACACTACTTATGTTTTTATAGTTAACTTTGGTCTATTTCAATTAAGACATAATGCATCTCAAGTCCAAACTAATCAATCAAATACCAGAAGGCATTGATCACATTTTATTAACAATGAAGATTGCTTAAACATTATAAAGGAAATCTTTTCTTCAAATGTTATTATTTTTGCCACCTCAAATATCAATCTTATAATAAGTTCTTCAACTCTTAACAACTCAAACCCAAGTATTTTTATCATAGTCACCACATGACAATTCACCATAATCACATCATCGTATACTTTACTTACATATTTTGGATTGTTAACACTTAGGTTCCTTATAAAGGTCATTACTTGTAAAGTAAAATTTGAAGATAAACCAACTCTGAAAAGAATCACTTGAATTCACTTCACTCAAAGTATTGGGGATTCAATTTGGGAGTTTTATAAAATGCATAGCATTACTTATGCAGAACATCATATTGCTTCTTTAAACATTAGTCCTTACCGGACCAATGATGCAAATTTCAAATATTGGATCTTATGTCGTCTCGAAGACCGTGAGTGCATAATCTTGCAATCACAAAAGGCAAGTTCACACTTTCTCATGTCCTTTGATTATTTTCTGTAAAGTATTTTACAAATCCAGTGTTGTCATCACCTGCATTTGAAAAAGGTCAGAAAACACTATTTTCATAATAATGTGATTATAGGTTATTTACCATGAGGTAATAACCTACTATAAGAGTTCCGGTGGTAAAGGAACATAGTATCTAGGACTTAGCAACCAATGTCGCCAGTGATTCTTGCGTCATATATTACGCGTTGACCATGAGATTTGGAAGGAGCACCTGGACTATATTACTCCCTGTTCTGGGAAGGAGCTGCGAACGCGGCGGGAAAGGAACTCCATGAAAGTTCTGGTAAACCTGTGAAGGCTGATGGACATAGTTTTTCAGAATAAAAGCAACCTTTGAAGAAATGTTTACGAAAACCTGCATTGCCTACGACCAATGGTCTGTAGCTGTAGATATAGTGCATCAAACACTCCTTTTCTAGTTAACTTGCTGAGTACGCTCGTAGTCAAAGTATCTTCTTAACCCTTGCTAGGTTCCAAAGCCAGTATAGACGACGTCTACATCAAGTTATGCTCCAGGAATCATCATTAAAAGCTCAAGCTCTTCAATGAAGTAAAGAAAGTCAGCATATACATCAACTTAAGTGAAGACGAAGTTGCTGATTAGATAAGAATATAATTTCTAACCATAGAACCTACTTCTGTAGAGTATTGCAATAGCCGCAATGCAAGCCTAGTAGTTCAGCTACTAGTTTTATAAGTATGGTAGCTATGAGTTATTTATTCCTGATTCTTCTTTGTAAGAAGTTTCTTTTTCTCTCTTTAACCTAGAGTGTTCTCTGGATCTTGTGGAAAGAGTTGAGTTGTAACATATAGTCATGTCTTGGACCTGCTGTGTTTCTGTTGTTCTATTCTGAGGGATGTAATACTAGTGAGCGGTGTTTCATTGGTGTTATGTCAACGACTATAGTGTACTACATCATGCAGTGGTATGCTGGGTCACCGCACATGCTTTAGTCGTACGGCCAGTACTGGCTAAATTCATGAGCAGTTGTCACATTACCTACTTGAAAATGAAGTTGCCAGGGCCTCAAGGGTTAATAAAAGTGGCTGGGGATTACAAAAAATCAATGGAATGTGCTTCAGTCGGGTTAAACCTGGCCGAATCATTGGTAATTGCAAGGGAGAAAAGAAGAATTCAGGAAGTAGCAACTCTGGCTCAGTCGACACAGCTTAATATGCCGGCTTTAGCCAACCCGCATGGGAGTGTATCTTTCCAGCCAACTAAAGAGACGAAAAAGATGCAGATTGATGATCAGTTCCCAGAGCGCACCATCACGATTGGTGCTGGCCTAGATGCCAAATAGGAAAGCGAGCTCACCAACTTCCTCCGCGAGAATCGGGATATCTTTGTGTGGTCAACTCAGGACCTGCAAGGTGTGCCGAGGGAGTTGGCTGAGCACTCTTTGCATGTAAGGCCAGGGGCAATACCGGTGAAACAACCTCTCCACCGCTTCGCCTAAGATAGGAGAAAAATCATAGGTGATGAGATAGCTCGGCTCCTTGCTGCCGGGTTTATTATGGAAGTGCTTCACCTGGATTGGCTATCAAATCCGGTGTTGGTAGAAAAGAAAAAGGATGACCCAAATGTAGCGGTCGTATGGCGAATGTGCATCGATTACACGAACCTCAATAAGGCTTGTCCCAAAGATCCTTTTCCTTTACCTAGGATAGACCAAGTCATTGATTCAACCGCTGGCTGTGAGCTGTTATCATTTGTAGACGCGTATTCTGGTTTCCACCAGATACCGTTAAACCCGGCTGATCAAATAAAGACTGCGTTTATCACCCCGTATAGGGCTTATTGCTATCACACCATGTCATTCGGCCTGCGCAATGCAGGAGCAACATACCAAAGATGCATGCAAAAATGCCTGCACGAACAAACAGGAAAAAATGTGCAAGTATATGTTGATGATGTGGTTATAAAAACCAAAGAGAGCAAAACACTCCTAGAAGATATTCGGCAGACATTTGCAAACCTGAGAAGGTTCCAAATGAAGCTTAATCCAAAAAAATTTAACTTTGGAGTACCAGCTAGATAATTACTCGGTTTCCTTGTGTCGAGCCGAGGTATAGACGCAAATCCAACTAAGATCCGAGCAGTTGAAAGAATGGAACTATCGAGGTGCCCGAACGATGTGCAAAAATTTATAGGATGTGTTGCTTCTCTGAGTCGATTCGTATGTCGGCTAGGGGGAAAAGCATTACCTTTATACCAACAGATGAAAAAATCAGACAAGTTTATCTAGACACCGCAAGCCGATAATGCATTTCATGAGTTAAAAAAGATGTTGGTCACAGCACCAATGTTGGCTTCTCCATTGTCAAAAGAGCCTATGCTACTCTATGTGGTAGCTACTAACAGAGTGGTAAGTTGCGGGGGGATAACCCCCGGGTGGGGAAAGCCAGGCATAAGTAGGATGGCTCCAGAAGATGCAGGCCGCCTGGCCTCCAGGAAATACAACTCTAACCGTCTGGAAAGCAAGCCCGGCTGGGCTTATAACCTTCCCGGCTGGCCCGTCTAGCCGGTGGCCAGAAGAACCGGTCAGGTGGCCATTCCCACCCGGCTCACCTCGGATTCGATGGAGAGCACGGAAGGACTGGCGCTTCATGCGGGGTATGCTTCTGTCTCTCCCTCGTCATCAAAGAAGCTGGCATGCCGTCATGCCCAGCGCTACCCGACGAAGATAAAGCAAGACAGTCGGTGGACTGGCGAAAGTAGTCCGGATGACCGTTAAAGCAGGGGTGACGCCCCAAAGGAAGCCCGGGTGACCACTAAAGAGAAGGATGATGCTAAATAAGGGTGGACTGGGTCCTGGCCCACTGGCTGGGCCCTTGCAGCCGGCCCTGCCCTGTAAACCCATATCCAAACAGTAAACCCTAGGACCCGAACTGTAATCTGCCCCCTAGACCAGTGTATAAGGGAGGGCAGAGCCAGGGTTCTAGGTAGAGGCAACAGCAGAAGGATAGCAGTGTTAGCATCTATCACCCATCTTCCTCTAGCCATCGATAGTAGCTAAGGAAACAGCTCAAGGAGCATCTGTACTGAGCATCAAGCTCCCATACATAGTTCATCTTGCAGGAGTAGGGGTGTTACCTCACCAAGAGGGCCCCGAACCTGGGTACGTCCCTGTGTTTGCAGTGCACCATGCCCAACCCGTTACGTGAGCCACTGAATGCATCCGTGTGTCCCTTCTTTGCCATCCCCGATGGCTCTGCCGTGTTCCACACCATGACAGTTGGCGCCCACCGTGGGGCACAGCGCTTCGGCTGGGATCATCTTCCACACGGGACTTCCGCTCGTCGTCGGCGAATGCGTGGCCTCTGGCCTTGTTCTCACGCTCGGTGCCTTTGACTGCGTCATCGACAATGCAACATGTTTTGATGGGAACACCTTCCCAGCCGGCGGCTCCATCATGCATTTTGGAGACGTTCGCGTCTATGTCACCACTGTCGCTGAGAGTTTTCCCAGCGTGGTCACCCCCGTCCTCGACGTGCCCCTCGCTCGCGTCCCAGCCGCAGGGGGGAGTTGCGTCGAAGTCATGATGGTGAACACTCGCGAAACCATCGGCAGCCTCAAGAACGTCGGGCAGGAGGAGAAAACTCCGCGCTCGAGCAAGAGCAAGACCCGCTCACCGCCTCCATCCAGCACCTGCGCGCTCCGGTCATCGTCAAGATAGATCCAGCGGCTGCAGCGGCAGCGCTCGAAGCCACACGCAAAAAGCTCCTGGAGGAAGCCACCATGGTCGCGGCTAACCAGCGTCGGCTAAACGCCAATGTTCATGAGTACAACACGACTCATAGTTTTGTCAGGAAGATCCAGCACCGAGGGCGTGACCTGGCGTCGGAACTGGATCGTGCCGCTGACTCCCATGCAAGTGTGGCGCGGCCCATCTACAGCACTCCCGCCAAGAACAAGAGGGCAGCCGAGGCGGCGGCCGTGGAGCTAAAACACCTAGAGGGCGAGCAACTTCGTCGCCAGCAGGAGCGTGTGCAGCTCCTTGTGGCCACTGCTAACAAGAAGCAGGCTGAGGGCATCCCCAGCTAGGTGGGCAACTCCCGCGACATCGTCGTCCGCAAAGGCGCAGACGAGACGACGCATGGAGGAAGAAAACATCAATAGGCCTCTTCTCCAGGAGGGGTCGGGAAAAACAGTCGCCCGCGTGGCGAATCTGACAATCGCGGTCACCACAACCATGACGCCGCAGCCTCTGGCGTTAGTCGCGCAGGCGAAGCCTCCTAGGGGAAAAAGACACGAGCACCAGAGGAGGAAGCGGACGCGAACAAGGACCCACCTATGTCACGTTTGAAGGGCCGGCTCGGTCCCCGAGAACCAGCTGATGCGCGGGAGCGCATCGACCTCCTGGTGCAGTCACGCACCTTGGAGGAGGAAAGTCCGGCTGGCCGAAAGTGTTTTGGCCCGCGCATCCGGAACGAGCCGTTTCCGAAAGGATTTTCGCTCCCAAGAGACACGCCAAAGTACAACGGGACTGTTAAGCCTGAGGATTGGTTGGTCGATTACACCACCGCGGTGGGAATCGCCAATGGCAACCTCCGCTTGGCCGTTGGCTACGTCCCCCTCATGCTCGTCGACTTGGAGAGGACTTGGCTCAACAGCCTCCCCGACAACAGCACCAACGCATGGCTGGACTTCGAAGAGGCGTTCATACGCAACTTCACCGGGACATACAAGCGGCCGGGTCGACCTCGCGAGCTTGCCCTCTGCGTACAAGCCAAGGATGAGTCGGATCATGCCTACCTCACTCGGTGGACCAGCATGTACAATTCATGTGAAGGGGTGCGTGAGCACCAGGTGATAGACTTCTTCACCAACGGTTGCCGAGACGGCACCATGCTGAAGCATAAACTCAGCCGGGCAGACCCGCAAACCATGGCTCAGGTCATGGCCATCGCAGACAAGTACGCCACCGCGGACGCGGCAATGAAGAAGCCCATCATGGTGGACGACCAGGGCCAAATCGTCACGGACGAGCAGGCGGAGCGACGCCAGCCGGGCGACCATCATCCCAGGTGGCACGGTCACGACGACCTCCACGGCAAGAGGAAAGACGACCAGCCGGATAGCCGGTATGGTACCAAACAGGTAGCCGCGGTGCATGAGGATCCGGCTGCAGGAGGCAGTCGGAGGCAGAGGCCGGATGACAGGCCGCCCCGGCCTAAGTACACCATGGAGTCCATGCTCGACGGGCCATGCAAGTTTCACAGCGGCAGCAACAAGTCCGCGAACCACATGACGCGCCAATGCAGCTGGACAAAGAAAATGGCCGAAGCCGGTGGACTCCCACCACCACCTCCACCGCCATCCAGAGGCCCACCGGATAACAGGGAACGACGCAACCGCTGCGAGGATGACGAGGATGGTTACCCGCGACAGGTGGGTAATTACCACATATTCCTGGCGGAGACGGAAACGAAGCACGCCAAGCGGAGACGTCAAGCGGAGGTGAACGCAATCATCCCACTCGTCCCCTAGTACCTGCACTGGTTCGATCAAGCGATCACCTGGAGCAAGGATGATCAGCCGGCCGTGTTACCAAGCCCTGGTTGCTACGCGTTGGTCCTGGACCCCATCATCATCTCCAAGAAGCATTCATGCCGCTTCTCTCGGGTACTGATCGATGGAGGGAGCAGCATCAACCTCCTTTACCAGAGCAGCCTCGAGCGGCTGGGCATCAGTGAATCCCAGCTGGAACCCTCAAGCACTTCATTCCATGGAGCAGTACCGGGGCCATCGCACTCCCCAATCGGCAAGATCCGGCTGGACGTCATCTTCGGCAGCGAGAACAACTTTCGCCGCGAGACAATTTTGTTCGACGTCGTGAACCTGTCCAGCAAGTTCATCCTGGTCGGAGACGGCCTGGACAGCAAATAGGAAAGCGTGCTCGTTGATTTCCTCTGTGAGAATCGGGACATTTTTGCATGGTGCCCCAAAGACATGCCAGGTGTCCCGAGGGAACTTGCCGAGCACTCCCTTCATGTTTGACCGGATGCGAAGCCAGTCAAAAAATCTTTATGCCGCTTCGCAGAAGAAAAAAGAAGAACCATTGGTGTGGCATCCCGCAAAACCACTACTAAAAAATCGCGTTGTTTTTGTGCGTTGCATCATCATGACCTCATGCTCATGTCATCATGCCACATTGCATTTGAGCATCGTCATCATCATGCATCTTTGGCTCTCAGAATATTTTAGCTAAAAACTATTTTTGTCTGATACAAAACCTCTTCTCTTATTTCAAAACAAGTCTTATAATTATCTGTTAAATTAATTGCCTAAAAACTATTTGCTAAAAGGATTTAAAACAAAACAAATAGTATATTTTATAAACAAATAGTAAACCTAAATCTAGACCTAAACCGGTCAGGCCAAAAAAAAGGCCCAACCGGTTGAACCCTAGCCCTAACACCCCGCCACCAAACCCTAGACCACCTAATCCCACCCACCCCATCTGCCGCCGCCACCCCCACACCACACGCCGCCAGCGCGCAGCGGCCCCACAGCCCCACCTGCCCCTCCTTCCCGTCCAGCAACCGCCCCTCCCCTGGCCCCACCACCGTCTCCGCGTCGCACCCGCTCCCCGCGACCCCGACCTCTCCCTCGATCCCCCCACTTAGAGCGCCGCCGCCCTGGGATCCTGCCTCCCCGACGCTGCCCCGGCCGACGCCCCGGAGCCATGCCAGTCCTCCCGCAGATCCCGCCGCCACCGGCTTCCCCTCCCTGGAGCGACCCCGCCTTGGTCTCCTCCGGCCTCGGTGCCCTGCCTTGAGCCGTCCCCTCCGGTCAACACCGCCACCGAGCTCGCCGCCCAGGTCCAACCCCGCCGCCAGGCCCGCCCCTCCCGTTCGCGCGTCCCCGCCTCCGACCGGCCCTGCCTGCAAGCCGCCGCCGCCGTCCGTCTTCCCCGCCCGGCTGCCACGAGGCCCGCGCCAACGACCGCGACCGCGCCCACCTCGTCCGCCGCTGTCCTCTACTTGCCTGCCTCCTCTGGTTCCGCGAGGCCGAGCCGCGGCCGTCCCGGCACCTCCTCGCCGACAGCGTCCCCCTCTGCTTGCGGGTCCCGCGCGTGCTGCCAGAGCGGCCCCTGCTGCCTCTGTCCCTGGCCGTGTGCACTGGCGGTGGTCCGTCCATCAAGGCCACGCGCCTGTTCCTGGTACCCTGTTGTGCTCTTGTGATGTTGTAGTTTCTACTACAGTGGATCCTTGCCCCGGTACAACTCGATGTAACAACTGATGGTGAGGTGTGTTGATGTTTTGGTGGCGTTTGGGGATGATGCGTAAAAGGATGCGGACAAGGTGATGTCTGTGAGAAAAATTGTGTGGCTCCGCTCAAAGATCCCGACACCCGAACCCAAGTCCGCCATCGACACCAAAGACCCTAGGACCCGAAGGCCTTCGAGGTGAAATCGACAAGATCTACCTCACGGTGCGGCGAACCCCCCCGGACCCGGAGCATCCCTGGACACCCAGATCTACCGGCGACCCGACCAAGACCCGAAGACCGATCCCGCCGAACGCCAAGATCTTCAATCGGAATTCGAGGACGCCGAGACCCCGGTACGACAAAACCGCCTTCCCGCACCGATGCCCGGGAGTCGGATGCCAAGTTCTACTTCCAACGAGTTGACCGATGATCGAGATGGCACCCCAAGGCCTTCATCCCGGTGCGACAAGCACTTCGCCGCGGAACGCCAAGATCTTCATCCCGAACGCCAAGACCGACCCGAGATGCGACCCGACAAGATCTTCGTGACGACAAGATCGGCACCGACCAGGACGAATCCGATGCGCCCCGACGCCGAACCAAGTTCTTCTTCTCGGATGCGACAAGATCGACTTCCGTTGTCCGAGACCGATCTCGGCGAGCCGTTTTCCCGTCGAACCCTGAGACCGACCCCGAACCCCTCGGAGCCCAAGTTCGCCGAACCCTAATGTGATTCCCTATCCGAGACCCCCCTATTTTTATAATATATGACATTTTACTTGTTGCATATCAACTTGTTGCATTAAATCATTCATGTCGCATACATGTGTGTGGTTTGGGGGCCTTATGCCGATTCACCTCATAATTAAATATGGAGACCATATGCGGACGAACTAGTCTTATATTGGTCCCATTTAAATTTGGTAGCGAATCGGTAATATCTTTTGCCTTGTTAAGACAACATTTAAATTGTGGGGTATCTGAACAACTTGAACCGTCTAATTAATTGTCGGGACCTCGGTTCCGCTTAATAATGCCTAATTGCATCGCAGTCTTGCCATGTCATACATCATACATGCATCATGCCGATCTTTTGCAGTGGTATTAAATAGTGCATCCGGTGTTTGTGCCAGTGTTTTGCTTCTTCACGGACTAGGCCGATGAGTGGATGCGAGTGTCGATCCGATCTTCGGATAAACCTTCGGCAATGTTTTTCAGGCGAGCATCTCCCCCTTTCTACCTATCTTACTTTTATAGTATTTATTCCCTCCTGTTGATCTATTGCTATCCGTGTTGCGATGCTCTAGTTTCCGTATCCGTGATATCCCTTGCACCCTTATATTGCCTTGGACACATCCTATTACCTATTGTTTGGTAGATAGTTGGACTTGCGCGTCGTAGTCGCTTGCTCTGTTGCTGTTGCGTGTCGTCAAGTACCACAGTTGTTGGAGTACTGCCGCATGTTTAAGGTTGGAGATGATCATGGCTTTCATTATCGTTTATTTCAATTATTGTTTAACAACTAAAATTGAAGTAGGTAAGCAGAGGCACAGGTGGGCAATAGATGTTATTTGGTTGTTAACCGCCCACTTGTGTCCCGTAGGACCCCGAGTTCTTGACACCTGTTCCGAGATCGAGCGCGCTAACCACAGGTGGGGAGATATGGGCCCCCCATTGATTAGTACCTGATTTCAAAGTATTGTACCGGGGGCCACAAACTAGTTCGAGGTTTTATTTACGATCCTGTACTTATGCCATGCTTTACTGCTTTATTTAAATTGTGCGATGGATAGCACACTGTACTGTTTAGGATCGGGACACGTTTTCGCGGTGTCGACAAGCCCAGTTTTGGGTCCCCAGTCGTTCACAGCCGTCTACCCAAACCCTAAGTCCGTCTCGGAGACCGGCCGACTTCGTTGCGGGTAGACTTAGTGGGGTGGCCCCCCCGTGCTTGCTTTGGGTCTGGAAACGTCATGACTTAGGCCCCGCCGACATACCGATGGGTGTATGTTAACTGATCTGGCAAAAAGGGTCGAAGTGCTTGTGGATACTTTGGTGCACCCCTGCAGGGTTTAATCTTTTCGAGAAGCCGTGTCCGCGGTTATGGACGACTTGGAGCACAGTGCTTGATCATAGACAACTATAACTAAAGATTACTGTTATAAATTGACTTGTATCTGATATGTCTAGTAATCAGCTTCACCACAACAGAATGGCTAAATAAAAGTACCAACAACTGCTGGGTTTTGGGGATATCTCATGCTAATTGTATTTGACTAGTAAGTGTCGCAACTACAACGGAATGGTTAAATAAAACTGCCCACTGCTTATTATATCAGGATGATTATCTATACCTGACTAGTAATCGCTGCAACGATAACTGAATAAATAAAACTGCCAACTGTGTGAGTTCCTCGGTTGACTTCCTCGTTTGGTCTCGAGGGGAAAACACCAGGACGGGTTTGTTTGGTGGTAGAATCAGGTTGGTTCCGAATAGGTCTTTCTTATCCCTCTCTGATAGCCGCCAGTTGTATCGAGTCTCTATAGGTTGTTTAGTGCATGCTGCGCTGCCGCTTCAGTCCACCATACCTATGTAGGCGAGGACCGCCGAATTCTAGCCTCGCCGTGTACTGGCCTCAGTACTGACCGCTCTCTCTTTTTCCTTTGCCCTTCGTCGGCACCCCTTTTGTTTAAGCAGGTTTTGAGATCAACGTCGTTAGCAGGGTTACCCTTCCGGCTTGGCCTGGGCAGGGTTATGGACGCCATTGGTTATTTTTCAGGGCTCTCAGCCCCATTTGCATCTTGTCCGTAGCTGGACGCTCTATCGTTTTCAAGGTGATTTGGATCTTTGTTCTGTATATCTGTATTCTTGACTCATGGAGTCGTGTTGTATATATATCTGTTCTGTGGGTCCCATCAAGGACTGTTGTGTAATGTTATTACTTCGTTTTCCACCCGCACGCAAGTGCCTGGTGGGCACCTTTGAATCGTTTCTATGCGGGTTTGGCGGGAAGCGCTGAAACTTGCATAGGGCCGATTCTGAGGGTGTTACAATTGGTGAGGAGATCACACGGCTGCTCGCGGCCGGCTTCATGATGGAAGTTCTCCACTCGGAATGGCTCGCCAACCCGGTGCTGGTGCTGAAGAAGAACAAGACATGGCGCATGTGCGTCGACTATACCAGTCTCAACAAGGCTTGTCCCAAAGATCCTTTCGCCCTGCCGCGAATTGATTAGGTCATCGACTCCACTGTCGGGTGCGATTTGTTGTCTTTTTTGGACGCTTACTCGGGCTACCACCAGATCAAACTCAATGTAACTGATCAAATAAAGACATCGTTCATAACCCCGTATGGAGCATACTGCTACACCACCATGCCCTTCAGATTGAAGAACGCGGGCGCAACCTATCAGCGTTGCATGCACAAATGCCTGCAGATGCAGATTGGAAAGAACGTACACGCTTACGTCGACGACGTCTTCATCAAGACCAAGGAACAGCGCACGCTCCTTGAGGATCTGAAGGAAACATTCGACAACCTCCGCCGTTTACAAATCAAGCTGAACCCGGAAAAGTGCGTGTTCGGTATCCCCGTCGGCAAGCTGCTGGGCTTCCTCGTATCCGAGCGTGGAATCGAGGCGAACCCGGAGAAGATCAGAGCCATTGAGCATATGGAGCTGCCACAGAACCTACGTGACGTACAGAAGTTCACCGGGTGCCTCGCTTCACTCAGCCGGTTCGTTAGCCGGCTGGGAGAAGGCTCTCCCCCTGTACCAGTTGATGAAGAAGACAGACAAATCTGTTTGGACAGCGCAGGTGGACGAAGCTTTTCGAGACCTCAAGCGCATGCTCACCTCGCCAGCCGTCCTGGTGGCGCCAGCCGCAAAGGAGCCCATACTGATGTACATCGCTGCCACAAACAGAGTGGTCAGCGTGGTACTGGTCGTCGAGCGGCCAGAGGAAGGAAAGGCTCAGATGGTCCAGCGCCCCGTATACTACCTGAGTGAGGTGCTCTCGCTGTCCAAGCAGAACTACTCTCACTACCAGAATCTGGTGTATAGCGTCTACATGGCCGCCAAGAAACTCAAGCATTACTTCCAGGAGCATTCCATCCGGGTGGTAGCATTGGCCCCACTCGCGGAGATCATTGGCAACAAAGACGCCACTGGCCGCGTGGCGAATGGGCCATCGAGCTCGCTGCGCATAACATCCAGTATGAGCCGTGCACAGCAATCAAGTCGCAAGCGTTGGCTGATTTCATCGTCGATTGGGCGGAGACACAATACATGCCCCTGGTGCCGGACTCAACTTACTGGAAGCTACATTTCGAATGGTGGAAAATGAGGGGAGGACTTGGAGCCGGAATCGTGATAACCTCACCCAAAGGCGACCGACTGGAATATGTTCTCCAGATTCACTTTAAAGCTTCCAACAACGTCGCTGAGTATGAAGCACTCATCCATGGGCTCAAAATGGCCAAGCAGATAGGCATTCAGAGGGTGCTGTGCTTCGGAGATTCGGACTTCGTGGTACAACAAGTATCTCGCGAATGGCACGCCAGAGACGCGAACATGGCCCTCTACTGCTTCTTCATCGAGCAGCTGTGCGCTTGCTTCGAAGGATGTGAGTTTCACCATGTACCCAGGGCCAACAATGAAGCCGCTGACGCTTTGGCCATGGTCGGGTCAACAAGACAAGCCATACCGCCTGGAGTCTCCCTCGAGCACCTGCGCAAGCCCTCCATCACGTCCTCACCAGAGTCCGACTCCATCGTGCTCGACGCGGATCCAGGAACAGCTGGTGTCGCGCCGAACCCGGGGACTGCCGTGCCGCACCCGGGGACTGCCGCGCGGCACCCGGGGACTGCTCCTCCGCACCCGGGGACTGCTCCACCGCACCCGGGGACTGCCTTGCCGCATCCAGAAACTACCTCGACGCAGCCCACGGTCGACATCAGCACCCTTTCACCCGGCAAGCCTCTGTAACATCCCTAAAATCATGTTTTCAAAGATTGCATATCATTTAGGGATCAAATATCAAACCCATTTCAAGAAAATAGAATCACTAAGTGCTATTATTTTATGTGAGCATGCATTAATCTAATGCCACTCTCAAATGAGAGTATAATTGTTTTTAAACCAAGCTTTGTTTGCTCTCATGTTGTTTTGGTTGACTGTTGGAGTTTGTACAAAAATTTACAAAACAAATATGGGTTTAAAACCATCTTCAAAACATAATCAAATCAAGTGCTATGGCCCTGTTTATTTTGATTTTCCCAATAAGACCTAGCAAGCCCAAGGAGACAGCAAGGTTTTATGTCAAATTTTATGAAGTTTATACTTTACAAAAATCTAGAAAAGGTTTGAATTTCAAATGCTTTTGAATTGTTTGAAAATGATTCCTGAAATTCATTCTAGAAAAAGAAAAATAAATTGAAAACCCAACTAGGCCTAGCGCCAGCATTCTAGCCCAGCAAGCAAAACAGCCCACCCGGGTTCCTCCTTTCCCTCTGTTTTCTCAGCCGCGCAGAACCCACCCACTCACTGACACCCCGGACCCACTGCCACGTCAAGTTCGTCGTCAATCTCGTGCCGAAGACCTGCTCGTCGTGGCCGTTTCTTCCCCGACGCAAATGCGCTTAATTGGCGTTGATTGCTCGTGAGATTCTCGCCCCTGCTCTGCCTACTTAACCCCCACCCCTCTGCGACCATTTCCCCTCACTCAGCGCCCCCACTCCGCCACCAGGCTGCCCACACTCTCGCTTGAACCGCCACAGTACCGAGCCACTCCGATAAGCGATTACGGTGAGCTCCGACCGCCCCTCTGCTTTTGGTTCATACGAGCGTGACCGCCACATACTTGTCCATCTGCTGAAACCCCTGGTTTGCCTGCTCGTGACCCAGGTCACCGTCTTCGTTCATGCCTGCAAACACCAGAGTCGCCGCTCAACGCCCACGAGCAATAGCATATATACATCATCGGCAACAACACCATCTGCAAGCACCCGACGCCGCGTGCAACTCCGATGAGGTCCTGTCGCCGCGTCCGTGCGCCTCTCGACAAACCACTGCCATGTTGAGATTCCTCGTGATCGTGCGAGTCTGGTAAGCCACGCCACACACCCCAGCCCCTCCTGTATTCGCCAGAGCATCGCTAACAGAGCATCGCTGCTGCGCCACCGTCGCCAGCGCCGCTAGGCTTTGGTCGCTTGATCACGTGCCGTTAGATCCAGATCCAATGTGTAGAAATAGATCACTTAACGAAGGGGTATGGAACAGATCTGGCCGTGTGATTTAAGTTAGATCTGACGGTCCACCTTAGTCGATCCGCGCGAATCAGTATCGACGAATCAGAACACGCCACGTGTCTGTAGGTTTGATTTAAAATCAGAATTTAGATCTATTAGATGTTTAAACTTGTAAAATTCATAACTTTTGATTCCCACGTCCAAATTTGACAAATTTTATATCATTGGAATCAGGAGAGAAAATCATTTCTGTTTATGCAAAGTGTTTAATGTTTTGCCTCCGTTAAAATGATTGTTTTTGCAGAAACATTTGTAGGCATAATTTGTGTATAGTAATTATTTGAAAAATGTTATGTTATTCAAATAAAGTTTATTTGGCTTGTTTTGAACTTTTTTATGATTCAGTATTGTGCACTTGTCTTGTTTGGTGTAGGAAATCATCACATGGCATTTTGCATGCATTCATATTTTTTTTTGCTTGTATATATATTTTGTATGTGATTTGGTGCCATTACTTTATGTGTAGATTTGGTGCAAATAGTGATTGTGATTGTGAGGATTGTTGCTACTCCCCAAACTACCAAGGCAAGTGGTGCTTCATGATTTTATTCCTATGTTTTTCAACTATGCACTAGAAATATTTTACTAGACTTGCATGAATATTTTTTTGATCTATATGCTATGCTTGGGAATACTAGTAGTTGTAGAATTGCTACAAATTTCTAAGTTAAGATGCTTATCAATGCCATGCTTAGCCTAGCTAGTAGCAACCAAGGGTGGTTATATATTCATGCTATGAGAAAATATTTTTAAGTCTTTGGACTTGTGATTTTTCTTAATAAAACAACTAAGTGAATGAAACACCTGGGTGGAATGGAAAGAATGGTTTGTGTTGAGTGGTTACACAAGTCCCATGTCTATGGTTTACCTTGTGTATCTCACTTGTGGAAAGCCACCCAGGAACAAAGGGATTTGAGATGCCTTATGTTAAGAAGCTTCTAGTGCAGCCACATGGCAATATGGGCTCTGCCTGGATCACATAGGTTGCAATAACTTAGCCATTTAGACAGTTGGTGGTAGTGGGATGATAGGTTGGAACGCGTCCATTTGGTCTAAGGGAAGGATTCTGAAAGGTCCTGTCTTGGTGAAAATCAAGTCTTGTGGGGAAAGTGCACAACCTCTGCAGATGGAAGAATCTAAGTACTTAGCCATGTCCCTGGTATTGGACAACTTGAGCATCAAGACATGGAAGCTATCAAGAATCTCCTCATCCCAATTTCTAAGTAAAAACTTGTGGTTGAACAAGGGTGAAGGTTCACCAATTTCTATTGGTGGTTCCTTGGGAAAGTTTTGTCAAAGAAAAACTTAGTGTTTTCAACTGATACGTAAAACCTATTTTGAGCAAAGCAAGCCAAAGCTACACTTAGCCAAAATGCATATAGTAACTAGACTACTAATATTCTACTAAGGTATCACTTGCCAATACTATTCCAATGTATTGACCCACTATGGTTGTAACTTGTGATGTTGCAGGTGACGAGGTTTAATCTCGTCAATGCCCATTGTTATGGACTTGGGTTTTGGAGAAGATGGGGATGCTGGAGATCGTGGCACGGTTAACAGACAAGCAACCAGGGGACACTAGATTTACCCAGGTTCAGGCCCCCGGAGGGAAAACCCTACTCCTGCTTGTCTGCTCTTTGATTACGGCGGAACCGAAAGTTACAGGGTGCGCGGATTCGATCTGGCGTGGATGCGTGTGCGAAAGTATGAGTCGAGGTTGGTTGAGTTACCCTAGGACGTGCCCTCCTGGCCTTTATATAGACTTTAGGCAGGTCTCGGGCATAGTCCTAGTCGGTTACAAGTTCTAGGGCGTTGCCCTTTTGAGTTTCCTATCTAAACTAGTCTTGTTCCCCAAGGATCCGAAGACGTCCTGGGCCTTGGTCACCCGAAAATCTTCATGGGCCGGCGTATATCCGCAGTGGGACTTCCTTGGGCTGGACTAGGTATGCTGAAGTTACGTACCCGTAGGGTATAACCATGTCAGTAGCCCCCGAGTGATCAGTCGAATCGTAGATTCGGCTGAGGACACTTCAATCCTTCGGGTGCAACTCTGTCTTTCAAGAGAATGTGTAGGGTTTGCTGATACGTGTGCCTGACTCACCCGACGGATCAGGGTCAGTTAACTGTCTTAGGACGAAACAACACGATCTTCTTCAGGTTCGGGTCCCTTAACCCGGGTCTGGAACATATGCTGGTGTAATTCAACTCAGGCCGCGGAGGACTTACAGGAGAGGAATTCCAGTGATTTTAATTGGTGTACCCAACGCGTCCGTCAGGATTTTTCATCGTACCTGTTGGTACGGATTCATACTAGCAGAGCGCAGTCAGGTGCGTTGACAGGCCATCAGATGATATCTGTAGGTCTTATATTTGCGTCGCAGACGCAGCATCCGAACATTTATCACCTCGGAGGTGTTTCGGGTGGCCAAGGAGATTGTCGCTTACTCAGCGTTTTGTTGGGGCAGAGTTGCCAAAAAGTTTTTGCGTGCTGATCCGAAAGATCGCAGTCGAAGATTTCATAGGGTGCGCGACCAGCGCTCCCTATGGGAGTAGCCCCCAAGTGTCTGTTCGAGTCGTAGATTCGAACGAGACTTTTAGTTCAAGCATTGTTTAAGTATTTAGGTCCGCAGGACTATGCTTAAGTCATCCTCCCTATGGGAGTAGCCCCCGAGTCCTTAATGGAGTCGTAGACTCGATGTAGGACTTAGAGAAGCAATTTTTCCCTCATTTTTCTGTCGGGTGCGCGGCCAGCGCTCCTGATAGGAGTAGTCTCCAAGTATTTAGTCGAATCGTAGATTCGAGTGAGTACTTTTAGCTGTGGAGCCGAAGTGGTGCTAGTATAGCTTTTGATGACGTCAGTGCTTATGATTGATGACCTCAAGCGTCTACTGCGCCAGAGATGACTTGACGGGACGAAGAGTGGGTCCCACTTGCTGACTTTGAATTGACCGGTCACGCGGGGCGTGGAGATGATTACGGCGCCTCCTCGATTTCCGCGCGTAGTGGACGGCGTGGTAACGACAGTTCGTTGTGGTGTTGACACGTGTACGGTCAGATCTACCGTTGGCGTTAGGTCTTCTTGATGGACGGCTGGCGTGCATCGTCTTCGCTGTTATAATCCTGGGTGAAATCGTGTTTTGTTTTTCACCGCACCAGTTCATCTGTTCGCTGCCCTCTTGTTCTTGAGCGATTCGTGCTGCGAGCTTAGCTTTTCTTCCACACTTCCTTTGTTCTTTGTCGTTGCCAACGCCACCACCGCTGCAGCGTCATGGGAAGACAAAGAAATCCTCGTCCGCAGTTGGGACCAGCGCCGCTGGAGGCAAGAAGGGCGCCGCCGCCGCTCGCGTCACTGATGGTGGCTGGCGGCGATCGGAGACGCGAGAAAGCGATCTCCGCAAGCTGCGCGAGCGGAGCCTGATCCCGCAAGATGTGACGGCCGTGCGTCTCCCTGGCAATGAGGTAATCCCCCGTCCCCCAGCTGGGTATCGGGTTATGTTTCTTGCCTTTGTCTTGCGTGGTTTCTCGTATCCAGTCCATGACTTCCTTCGTGGACTGCTCTTCTTCTATGGGGTTCAGTTGCATCATCTGTCTCCCAACTCCCTTCTCCACATTGCGTGTTTTATCACGCTTTGCGAGTGTTGGCTTGGCATTGAGCCGCACTTTGGCCTCTTCCGGAAGCTTTATTCCATGAAGAGGCAATCTAGGTCGGATGGTGTGTATCCCATTGGGGGTTTCATCATCTCTCTCAGTCCCAATGTCCAATTCTTCTCCTTTTCCATGTCTGAATCTGTCCAGTACTGGCGGAGGAAATGGTTTTACATTCGTGACTCCGTACTGCCTGGGCAAGATTTTGGTCTCGTTCCTTTTGACCCCTCCCAGTTGATTGAGAAGAAGAGATCCTGGAAAAACCAGATCTTAAACGGTGAGGTGGCGGAGATAGAGGCCCTGTACCGTCGGGTGGAGGATCTCCAACTGATTCCTGAGAAGGAGGTGAACGGTGTCGACGTCATCCGAACGTTTCTTGAGCGTCGGGTGCAGCCTCTCCAAGCGAGGGCGCATCCGATGTTTCTTTACTCTGGGCGCCGTGATCCGACGAGGGTTTCGAGTGAGAAAATCTCCGAGGCGGAACTTGACAAGACTCTTCGCGCGCTGTTGAAGTTCAAGGCAGACGAAGAAATTCCGGGGAAGTCGCAGACTCCTCCCTTTTCTTCGACGTTGGTCGTACCGAAGGTGTAGATTTGCGCACGTAGTGCTCCCCTTTTGTTTTGTCGGCTGTGTACTTTTTCCTTTGTTTGCTAACAAAGTTTCGTCTCCTGTTGTAGAGCTTCAAAGTTCCGGGCATGGCACCACCGTTGCCCGAAAGGTATCCGAATGCCCTGGATAATGAAGTGGTGGACTCCGTGTCCGAGCTGCCGTCAGCGCGATCTCCAGCGGAGGATGACGAGTCGAGTGAGGACCATTCGCGCAAGCGATCACGGAGCTCCAGCGAGTCTTCGGATGCCTCGACTCCTCCGACTCCCAGAAATCCGCTGGGCCTTGAGCGTCATGATGTTGTTCAGGGAGGCTCGTCCTCTCCCCTTCCTGCCATTCCTGTGCGGGCTGTTGCTCCGCAGCCGCCAGCAAAGCGGAAGAAGGAAGAAAAGAAGGAGGAGAAGAAGGAAGAAAAGAAGGAAGAGAAGAGGGCCCGAAGGGCTTCTCCTATCTTCGACCTGAGCGCGTTGGGCTCGTAAGTTTTCTTCGTGCCATTGTTTTCCTTTCTTTCCTTGCGATTTTGGCACCTGTGTTGATTTATTCGTGTGCAGGCAATCTTCAGACGGCTCTAGTGATGGAGTGCACGAGATGATGGGGGAGTCGAACATTGCGTTGCCTCCTCCTCAGATGGTGGCGACTTCTGGTGACGCTGCGCCAGTTCCTCCTGTGCAGGAGAGGCTGGTGGTTGCGCCTCAGAATTTCGAAGGCGGGCCTGCGGGTTCGCCTTCGGAGCACGTAAGTTGTTCTTCTTGATGTTATCGGGGAAAGCCCTCGAGTGTCTTCGAGTGCTGATGTTGTCTTTTCTTATAGCCTTTTGTCCAAGAGGCCAAGCGGCTGGTGGAGGAGCGCCTGACTTTGGAGGCGAAACTGCGGCAGCTGCAAGGTATTCGTCTGCCTTGTAGTATTTTTCTTGCGTATTCTGATCCTTTTCTTTGACACTTGCTTGTTGAAAATGCAGAGGAGCATAACGACTCTCTCCGCGAGGTTGATGCTCTGAAGAAGAGCCTTGGCCAAGCGGAGCAGAAGGCCGAAGCTGCTGCAGGTGCGCGAGAGCGTCTTGAGTTGGAGCTGACGAAGGCAGCCGAAGCAAAAGAGCTTCTGCAGCAGGAGGCCGCCGATCGTGAGGAGCAGCTGGCCACCGTTGCGGCTGCTCGTGAAAAAGGGGTGGCGGAGAAGCTCATGGCTGCTTCCAAGGCTATCTCGGGTGAGCTTTTAGCTTTTGCTTCTTTTCCTTTGGATCTTCTTCTATGTTGCCTTTCTTCATGCTTTCTTCGTTTTGTCGCAGATGCCGCAGGCATTGAGTTCGACCGCGGTGCTCTGGAGCACGGTAGTGCTCTGGATGATGCCACTGTAGCGATCGAAGACCGCTGCAGCACCGTCGTCAACTCCCTCGCCAAGGCGAAAGAAGTCCTTGGTCGCTTCTACCAGGAGCTCTTCCCGAAGGGTGCGTCTCTTGAAGATGTGGATGCCCTGGCGGAGGCTCTGTCGGGCGAAGCGCCTGCAGCGTACAAGCGCAAGCAGAAGGGCATCGGCGCTTCCGTTGGGATGGCAATGGCCATGGCGGCTGGGGCGGAGCTGGACCTGCCCCAGATTACCTCTCGGATGCCGACGGCCGCGGATGGATCCGAGGTAGCCTTCTCCGCCTACTCCGCTCGCTGTCGACGATACGGGTCCAAGCTTATCGACTTGTTGTCTGAGTACGCGCTGCGGCAGCAGGGCGAGGCTAAGGCTAGGCAGTCTGGATCTGAGGCGACTCAGTGCCCTGCACCTTAGGCATAGTAGGCGTAGAGTAGTTTGTAGTCTGCTTGTAAATATCTTTTGTAGTACCATCATTGTGCCACGTAGTGGCCTTATTTTAATGAATTTCTCCGTGTTGTGCTTTTATCCTTGGCTGAATGTCTGAGTACCTTTTTGCTGCTATAGGTTCCTTCGGGTGTTGACCCAGTTGGCACTTCATCCGAAAGGCCCTTGCGAGCATCATTGGATGATTCCTCACAGCTTGCTTTTCTTCGGGATCGCGTGCGTAGCTTGGAGAGGGATTTGCTTGGGTTACGCGGTCACGCTGATGTTTGGAAATCCAAAGCAGACCGTGGTGCGGCCAGAGAGGAGTATTTGATGGCGGAGTTGGGTCGACTGTCCGAGCAGCTGCAATGTAAGTTGATCCTTCTTTCGGGCTGTAGCCCAGTTCTTCGGGTGAGCCTGCTGGCCTTACTCTTTGTTTTGTGCATTTGTCTTAGGTGCCAATATTGCTCCGAGTGAAGAGAAGGAGCGTATTGCTGTTCGGGTCAATTGTTTGACTCAACAGGATATGGAGGCCGGCGGCTTCTTCTGGATGGACCGAGATCGCGCGATGGTTCTGGCAACGGTGCAGGATCGCGTCTACCAGGTTTCGCGGGTGCTCCGCCAGGTGCAAACATCATTGTCTTCGGTATTGCACGTCATGTTTCCGCTGGATGCCATGCCAACGAATCTTGCGGGTCTTCTGACGAAGTTTCGGAATGCCGGAAATGTCAAGGAGCTGGTGCGGCAGCAACTCGTCGCAGGGGTGAAGGCTGCCTTGTCTCTTGTGAGGGTGCACCGTCCTGACGTAGATTTGGCTGCTGTGGCGACCGGGCCACCTCCTCGACCAGATGGTGGCGAGTGAAACATGAGTCCGCATTACGCGGCTGTAAGGCAGTATGCCAAGCAAATTGTAGACTTGTTTGAGCAGCGTGCGCAGGTTATTCTTCAGAGTAGATAGGACCTGAAAATAAACAGATAGATGTAAAATTTGTATATTGCGGCTGGGCGTGTATGTGCCCTTTGTTGTAAAGGTTTGCATGTGTGTGAGCACGCAGTGCTTTGATTGAGTACGTGCCCTTTTCGTTTGCCTGATGTAGTCAGCTACTCGGGTGTACACGTTTGGTCCTCAGTCGATGAAATCGTGAGGTGGGGGGAGCCCCCGAGTGCGTTTGTAGCATGTAGTAAAGTTGCAGAAAAATAGTCAACCGAAGGTTGGGAGCAAGACACTTAGCTTTATTTATATCGTAATGGAGGAGGTACATGGTTCGGCTGAATAGCCTTGGCTGAAAGCCTTATTGAAAGTAAAAATAAGGGGTAGGTTGCTACGGGTAGAATCGTCGCAGGTGCAAGACGTTCCATGGGTTGGAGTATGCGACTCTAGACTCCACGTGCTTGAGGCGATAGGCGCCACCTGGGATGACCTCGGTGATGGCGTAGGGTCCTTCCCATGGTGAATCGAGTTTGTTCGGGCGCTTTTGCTTGAGTCGCAAGACGAGGTCTCCTTCGATGAAGGACCTTGGGCGCAGCCGTCGGCTGTGGTAGTTGCGGAGACTTTGCTGGTACACCGCTGATCTAGCTGCTGCTATGTCCCGCGCTTCGTCGAGTGTGTCGACGGCATCTTCGAGCGCGGTCGTGGACTCGGCTTCGCTGTACGCTACGACTCGTGGAGCCTGATGGCGTACTTCGGCTGGTAGCACTGCCTCGGCTCCGTGAACCATGAAGAACGGTGTGTAGCCAGTGGAGCTGTTTGGCGTAGTACGTAAGCTCCACAGGACAGACTGTAGCTCTTCCGTCCAGTTTCCAGCTTTGTGCTCGAGTGAGCTCATGAGGCGCTTCTTGATGCCAGCGCCGATTAGGCCGTTGGCTTTTTCCACCTGCCTGTTTGTTTGCGGGTGTGCCACTGAGGCATACGTGATATTGATCCCGAGGCCTTCGCAGAAGTCCTGGAATTCTTCGGAGATGAAGTTCGATCCGTTGTCGGTGATGATGCTGTGCGGTACGCCAAATCTGTAGACAATGGATTCGAAAAACTTGATGGCGGTTGTGCCCTTCTGGTTGGTGACTGGCATGGCTTCGATCCACTTGGTGAATTTGTCGACTGCTACCAGGAGGAAAACGTGTCCTCCCTTTGAGGATTTTGGCAGTTTGCCGATCATGTCGAGGCCCCATTGGGCAAAAGGCCAGGCTATGGGTATGGGTCGTAGTTCAGACCCAGGTGCGTGCGGTTTGTCGGCGAACCGCTGGCACCCGTTGCATCTTCGGACGATGTCCTTCGCATCGCTCATGGCCGTTGGCCAGTAGAATCCTGCTCGTAGAGCTTTGGCGACAAGGGAGCGGCTGCCTGCGTGGTGGCCGCATATGCCTTCATGTATATCTTGGAGTATGGCTTTGCCGTCGTCGATGGTGACGCACCGTTGTAGTACACCCGTAATGCTGCGTTTGTACAGCTCGCCGTCGATGATGGTGAAGGCTTTGGACCGACGAGATATGCGCCGAGCATCTGTCGGGCTGTCAGGCAATTCTCCGTTTGTCAGGAACTGGAGGTATGGACGTGTGCAAGTTTCTTCGACTGCCATGACCTGCATCAGGTTGACCATGGCAACTTCGGTATCCAACTTTTTAGGTCCTTCCTGACCTTCGGGTAGCGTAGCCCCCGAGTGTTCTGCTTCTTCGGGTGATCCTTTAGGGAATTTCCGCTTGATGGATGGCACGCAGATCTGTTCGAGGAACACACCTGGTGGTACCTTGGCACAAGTGGAGCCGATGTTGGTGAGTCTATCGGCCTCCTCGTTGCTCTCTCTTCCAACGTGCCGAAGTTCGTAGCCGTCGAATTCTCCTTCGAGTGCGTTGTATAGCGCCCGGTACGCGATCATGTTTTCGGCGTGTGCGTCGCACTCATTCATCGTTTGCTGTACGACAAGGTTGGAGTCACCGTAGATGACCAGGCGCGTTGCGCCGCATATTTTTGCCATCTTCATGCCATGGATCAGGGCTTCATATTCGGCTTCATTGTTGGAGGCTCTAAATTTCATCCGAAGGACGTACTTCATCTTGTCACCTTGCGGGGAGGTCAATATGACTCCTGCCCCTGCTCTGGCTTCGCGTTTGGAGCCGTCGAAATGCATTGTCCAGGACTGCGACATGTCTGGGGTGTCAGGCAGCTGCAGCTCCATCCAGTGCACCAGGAAGTCCGGAAGGACTTGGGATTTGATTGCGTGTCGCTTCTCGTAGACGATATCCAAGGGTGATAGTTCGATGCCCCACAGGGCCACGCGTCCTGTGGCCTCTGGGTTATTCAGTATGTTGTTCAGGGGCGCCTCGTTGACGACCATCACCTGGTGCTCCTGGAAGTAGTGGCTCAGTCGTCGAGCCGTCATGAACATGCCGTAGGCTAGCTTCTGGTAGTGCGGGTACCGCTGTTTTGTTGGAGTGAGAACCTCGCTGAGGTAGTAAATTGGGCGTTGTACCCCGTGGGTCTTGCCTTCTTCGGGTCGTTCGACCACGAGTACTGTGCTGACCACCTGGTGTGTGGCTGCTATGTACAGCAGCAGGGGCTCGCGCTCTTTTGGCGTGACCAAAACAGGCGAGGTAGAGAGGAGCCGCTTGAGGCTTTCGAATGCGTCGTTTGCTTCTGGTGTCCACTTGAATTTGTCTGCCTTGCGTAGCAGCTGGTAGAATGGTAGGGCTTTCTCGCCCATGCGGCTGATGAACCTGCTTAGTGCCGCTACTCACCCTGCGAGCTGCTAAACGCCCTTCAGGTTTTTTGGCTTCTCCATTGTCATGATAGCTTTGATTTTCTTCGGGTTCGCTTCAATCCCTCGTTGAGAGATGAAGTATCCGAGCAGCTGACCCGAGGGGACACCGAAGGCGCATTTTTCTGGATTGAGCTTGATCCTGTAGCGATCAAGGTTGTCGAACGTCTCGCGGAGATCGTCGATAAGTGTTCTTGCCTCCTTGGTTTTTATGACTATGTCGTCGACATAGACTTGGACGTTGCGACCGATCTGGTCCTTGAGGCAGGCCTGCATGCATCGCTGGTACGTGGCACCCGTGTTCTTTAGCCCGAAAGGCATTGTGTTGTAGCAGTATACTCCGAACGGTGTGATGAACGCCGTTTTCTCTTGATCTTCGATCTTGAGTCTAATCTAGTTATAGCCTGAGTAGGCGTCGAGGAAGGAGAGTTTCTCACAACCTGCAGTCGAATCGATGATCTGGTCGATCCGAGGAAGAGGGAAGTGGTCCTTAGGGCAGTGTTTATTGAGTGACGTGAAGTCTACGCACATCCGCAGGATGTCCATGTCCTTCTTCGGGACCATCACCGTATTTGCTAGCCACTCGCTTTCCTTGATTTCCCGTATGAAGTCTACTGCGAGTAATCTGTTGATCTCCTTGCCGATAGCTTCGGCTCGTGGCTCCGACAATCTTCGGATAGACTGCTTGACTGGCTTGGTGTCTGGGAAGACATTGAGTGCGTGCTCGGCGAATTCCCTGGGAACTCCTGGCATGTCCGCAGGACACCAGGCGAATATTTCCCAGCACTCACGGAGGAATTCGACGAGCGCGCCTTCCTATGCGGTGCCGAGGTCGTTGGCGATCAGCGCCGTCTTGGAGGCGTCTGTCGGATGGACCTTCACTTTCTTGGTGTTGACGGTGGAGTCGAAGGACATGTCGGGTGCGTTCTGCTTTGTGACTGGGGGTAGCCCATTGTCCGTCTCCTCACGGAGCCTTATGAGCTCGTCTTGCATGCCGAAAGACTGGGAGATTTTGTTGAAATCTCTGTCGCATTGGTCCGATCGGGTGAAGCTCCCGTGGATTGTGATGACGCCCCTTGGTCCTGGCATCTTGAGTAGCAAGTATGCGTAGTGTGGGACGGCCAAGAACCGTGCGAATGCTACATGTCCCAGGATGGCGTGGTATTGCGATGGCCAGTCTACCACTTCGAATTCTAGGCGCTCCTGCCGAAAGTTGTCCGGCTTCCCGAAGATGACGTCGAGCCCTATTTTGCCTAGGGGGAAGATGCCCTTACCTAGGACAATGCCATGGAACGTTGTGTCTGATTGTTCCAGGCTGCATTGCGGGATCCACATAGCTGCTAGAGTGCTTGCGAACATTAGGTTGATGCCGCTGCCGCCGTCCATGAAGACGCGACTCATCTCAAAGCCTCCGATCTGCGCCTCCAGCACCAGGGCAGCATGACCTGGGCGAGGGATCTGGCAAGGGTGATCCACGCGGGTGAATGTGATACAGGACTCCGATCCGCTGAGATACTCAGGGATTGCAGGCGGAGTTGCCACGGCCAAGTTGATTTGTCGGGTGATTTTCTTCTGCACCCTATTTGTGGGGCGTCCCTTCTGTATCATATTGAGTGCTCCTTTCGATGGGGGATATGGGACCCCGGTGTTGTTTTGCGCTGGTGCGACTGGTTGGTTTTGGCCTCCAATAGGCGGCGGTGGAGGAGCTCCGTGTGTTATTTCACCTGGCGCAGGTGCGTTTCCAAACGCAGGGATTGGACCTTGTTGCCTCATCTGCATCATGCCTTCGCTGAGTTTTTGGAACTCGCGACAATCCTTGAGCATGTGGCTGGCCTTCTTTTTGCCATCCTGTTTGTCGATGTAGAAGTGGATGGTGCATGGACCCGAAAGTTTGTCGAATGCTGAGGGTCCGTTGTCGCGGTCGTGGCATTGCCACGACTATGTTGATCGTCCGCTGTCGCGGAAGTTTCCGCTGCGATATCCTCCGCTGTTGCGGCTGTTTTCATTACAGCGGTCGGCGTAGCCGGCCGCGACCATGTCGGGTCCGTCGCGGTCCTCGTAGACGCACGATCTCCTCTTGCTGCGGCGTTCGCGTCTTCGGCTGTAGTCGTCCTCTTCATCTGATTGTGGTCGCTGGATGCAATCTTCGCCGTCTGCCCAGCTGTTGGCTATTTCCATGAGGTGGTCAAGTGTCTTGGGCTTTACACGCCCAAGTTCCTCCTTGAAGTCTGGGCGCTTAACGCCGTCCCTGAAGGCGTCGATGGCCCTCTCTTCGGAGATGTGTGCTGCGGAGTTCTTGGTAGTAGACCAGCGTAGTATGTATGTGCGAATAGATTCACCCGTTCTTTGAGTGCAGGCTCGCAGTTCTTCGATTGAGGCGGGCCTCTTGCTGGTGCCTTTGAAATTTCGGATGAAGCTGTAAGAAAGCTCCTCCCATCTTCGAATGGATCCTGATGATAGGCTGCTGAGCCAGACTCTCGCCGCGCCTGTCAGCTGCAGCTGAAGGCATTGCATGGCGGTTTCTTTGTTGCCTCCGTGAAGCTTGACGGATGACAGATGGTCACTGAGCCAGGACTTTGGGTCTTGTGTGCCGTTGAACTTCGGAGTATCCGAAGGAAGCTTGAAGTTGTGTGGCATCTGTGTTCGCCGGACGGATCTGCTGAAGCATCGAGCCCCGCAGAGTTCTCCTTCGTCTTCGTCCATCTCAGATTCAGACGAGCATGCGCGTTTGGCGCGTGCTTTGTCGATCTTGCGTTGTGTAAACTTGTCTCTGGCGTCGTAGTCGTGTTTGTGGCGGTTGGAGCTCTTCTTCCTTTGAGGAAGATCGTGCTCCTCTTCCTCTTCGGATGAGGGCGTGGGGCTCCGGTCGCGTCTGGCCGGAGCTTTCTTCTTCGGCTCCACAGGAGCGTCATCGTGGAGCGCAGCTCCGATTAGTCCTAGTTCGGTGAGTGCGGACTTATGCATGGCCCTTTTCGGGTCTCCCTCCGGAGGTGGGTGAGCTGCGAGATATGCAGTGGCTGCCATGATCGCTGCTTGTGGCGTCTTCGGGGTGATGTTGCCGTCAGCGTCCATATCCATGAATGATGTGTGGAGAGTTCGGGTCACGTCACGCCGCTCCTTGGGGTCCATGTTTTCCATCCGAGAATGGTGCTTGTTTCTTTGGTTTCTGTTTGTACTAGATCCAGGTTCCATGGCGGAGAGCGCAGCTCGTCGCGCGCTGGACTCAGAGGCTGCCTGCTTGCGCTTGTCGAGCGTCTTCTGCATCTCGACTTGTTTCTTGTGCTCCTCGATGAGAAGGTAGTGGTATGCCCTTAGCAGATCACGTGGGGAGTCCAGAGGTAGGACTATTTCACCTGCGACGGCGCGGCGTGCTTCGACCCATCCTTCTTTGCTAAGTTGGATGAGGTGGCCTCTGTTTTCCCCGTTTTCGCCGTTTCCGTCCTGCGGGTTGGGGTTGGGCGGCGGGTTAGGCGTTTCCTCGTCGGCCTGGATGACTGCGGCACACAGATAGCGTCTGCAGATTGGTTGGCTGCTGCCGCAGCTTTCGGATCCGGAACCGTAGGTTCCTTCATCCGAGGGTGGACTGCACAGATTAGAGTTGCAGCTACTGCTGCTGTGGAACTCATCTGTTGATGGCGACGTGCGTATCACGGGGTGCGGAGCCCACGAAGCGGGCCTGATTGACGGCACGGGCACCCGCTCAGGGAGGCGGAGGGTGCCAGTTTGTCCCACCTGGAAGCAGAAGCTCCCGAACAAAATCTCGAGTCCGTCGCCTACGGGCTTGAAATCCTTCATGGTGGCCGGCGAGTGGGCGGTGAAGTCGAAAGTGCCGAAGAGGAGGTGATTCTCCGTCGTTGCAGAGTTGTAGATCGATCGGGTCGGAACCGTCATGATCGCACAATCAGCAGCCCCAACTCCCACAGACGGCGCCAATTAACGAGGTTTAATCTCGCCAATGCCCATTGTTATGGACTTGGGTTTTGGAGAAGATGGGGATGCTGGAGATCGTGGCACGGTTAACAGACAAGCAACCAGGGGACACTAGATTTACCCAGGTTCAGGCCCCCGGAGGGAAAACCCTACTCCTGCTTGTCTGCTCTTTGATTACGGCGGAGCCAAAAGTTACAGGGTGCGCAGATTCGATCTGGCGTGGATGCGTGTGCGAAAGTATGAGTCGAGGTTGGTTGAGTTACCCTAGGACGTACCCTCCTGGCCTTTATATAGACTTTAGGCAGGTCTCGGGCATAGTCCTAGTCGGTTACAAGTTCTAGGGCGTTGCCCTTTTGAGTTTCCTATCTAAACTAGTCTTGTTCCCCAAGGATCCGAAGACGTCCTGGGCCTTGGTCACCCGAAAATCTTCATGGGCCGGCGTATATCCGCAGTGGGCCTTCCTTGGGCTGGACTAGGTATGCTGAAGTTACGTACCCGTAGGGTATAACCATGTCAGCAGGTTATTCTGATGATGATTAGGGGTTATGAGTCTACACTCAACATGCTTGCCTGTGGCACATGAAGATGAAGACTTATTTATCTTATTATATATTTGAACTCTTGTATTAGGCCTGTGGCCATGGAGTTTGCAAAAGACTATGTTTGTCTCTGGAATGATATGTAATAATGACCTTTGTTTCTGTGTACTTCATCTTAAACTTTGGATGCTAGCATTGATCCAGGGACTAGCATTGCAATCACAGGGATCCTTACCTTTATAAAGGGAGGGATCTTACAGATGGTGTCAGAGCACTGTGTTGCCTATAGGATTATGACCCTAGGATTGGAAACCACTAAGGAAAAATTTTCAACAACTTCCACACTTGTCTTTTCTTCTCGTAAACTTTTCTAATCTTCTTTCTCATCTCTATTTGTAGATGAACTCCATCATAGAAGCCGTGAGGAAGGGACCACTCATGACTATGACTTTGGAATGTGAGACAGAATTCCCCAAGGCTCTCAAGGACCTCATGGTTGCCATGGGAATACATGGTGCAGCTGTGTACAAAGGTTTTCCTGTGATGGATGAAGGTGTTGAATACTGGTGGGTGCAACTTCACTTGTATAAAAACAAGGAAGACAACCACAAGGAATCAGGATTCTGCATGGTCACCAACTCAGTGATGCACACCAGATTCTTTGATTCAGCAAGGGATGCAGCTTGGAAGGCCATCAAAGAGCTTGGTGATAGATCAAGTGCAAAATGCTCAACACTCAGAATGACCTTAGGGAAGAAAAGAAGCATACCCAAGAGTTAGAGGCTACCAACCAAAGTTTAAGGGAGGACATCATAGACTTAGCAATGGAGTCATGTGATCTAGATAGACAGATTGCCTCTAGAGATGCCCTGTTAGCCAACTTGGCAAGCGAGATGGGATTGTAACATACTTCGTTAGTTGGACCACCACACTTTCATTTTATTTCCCAAACGTTGTTTAAAATAAGTTGAACCTTGGATGTTTGTAATGGTTTTATGTATGCCATGACTTGTGTGTTTTGATTTCCAAAAATATGCATGTGAGGCCTTGTCTTGTGATTTATCTTTAATTGTGTTGATTCTAACTTTTTCTATCTTATAAAATAGATGCCTAATGTTACTATCAGCATGGCTGAAGAGTTCAAGGGAACTTGTTTTGGCACTCGTCTTATTGAGCTCACTAGTTTTCTCAATCTCCCACTTCCTACCATCATGATGCTTCCCCTCACCAAGTTCGAGAGGAAGGACCTTTGGGGATTCAAGGTTACTCAGCCAGGATGCCAGACTGAGCCAGCCACGGAGACCATCACCTTCAAGCTCATGCATGATGACAAGGAGAGAGGCCTAGAGGTAGTCATGCAGGATTTGCTTGGACGTTTGTTAGGGAGACACTCTCGGGATATTAGAGGTACTCATTTCCACGCCTTCGGTAGACGTGATGAGGATGGTGAGGCCATTGACTTCGAGGATACTACTAGAGAGACGGCAGAGCCGATTCGTCTATGCCTCTAGGACTTAGAGGTTCTTCTTAGGCACCTAGATACTGATAGGACCAACGTCATGCTTAGCAATGACGAACTCCAGGTGCAGATTCGTGAGAAGGACAAGATCTTCGCGGAGCAAGATGAGATAGTCAAGGAAATGGAGGCTAAGTTTGAGAGTCAGGATAGAAAGTTCAAGAGTCAAGAGAAGAGAGTCCAAGATAGGAACAAGAGGATTCGAGACATGACTGCAGAACTAGAAGCCAAGGACTTTGAGCTCGAACATTAGCAGGTGGTGATTGAGAGACTTCGTTCACAAAAGAGGGCTCTCAAAACCAAAATAGAGGCCTTGACTACCAATGTCGAGGAATACAAGACCGCTATGGAGAATGCAGGTCTTACACTTGTTGATGAGGAGGTTGATGCAGAGGAGTAGTGATGACTACTCGTTTACCTTTATTTACCATGCCTTTGATTATTGAGTCGCAATGACCATCCAACATGTGGATGGCTTGCTATTGGTGTGTTTACTTTTCAAAACTTGTTGTCTTTGTTGTTGAACCTTTACTACTATGATGCATGTTTGGTGATTGTTTATGTGATGTATTGTGCACGATAACATCTATGGGTATCTCATTCTATTCTCTATTGAAAACCACAGATGCCTCCCCGACATGCCAATCCCAACCCTAACAACAACAACAATATCACCCCCGAGATGCAGCAGATGATGACAGCTCAGACGCAGCTGATGCAAATGATGACCACGTTCATACAAAATCATAACAACAACAACAACAACAACAAAAACAACAACAATAATAACAACAACAACAATCAGAACAATCCACCGGGTTTTGATATGCTTACCAGGTTCTTAAGACTGAGGCCAGCAAAGTTCTCAGGAACTACTGATCCTATGGTGGCCAATGATTGGCTACGCTCTGTGAACAAGGACTTGGTAACTGTTGGCTGTACTGATGAAGAGAAGGTCAGATTTGCAGCACACTTGTTGGAAGGACCAGCAGCCACTTGGTGGGATAACTTCCAGATCACCACTCCCATTGCGGATGTGACATGGGCTATCTTTGAAGATGGTTTCCGTACTGCTCACATCTCATCTGGAGTGATGAGTTTGAAAAAGAAGGAATTCCATAACTTGAAGCAGCGCCACCGTAGCGCGACAGAGTATATTGAGGAGTTCAACAATCTGGCGCGTTATGCACCGGATGAGGTTGACACTGATGCTAAGAGGAAGGAGAAGTTCCTCGAAGGATTGAACGATGAACTGAACCTGCAGCTATCTGTGGCCTATGTTCCCACTTATCAGTCTCTTTGTGACAAGGCTGCTATTTTGGAGAACAAGATGAAACAGGTTGAAAGCAGGAAGAGGAAGCACTCGGACAAGCACAGCTCGGGATCGTCTCACAAGCATTCCCATTATGATGATAGTGGGAATTCTGGATACCACAAGCATGGGAAGTACAACAAGCACCACAACCACAACCGTCATCATGACAACAAGCACCACCGTAGTCATGACAATGACAAGTATAAGAATCACAAGAGTGGATATAAGAGCCACCACAATGGAAGTGGAAGTGGTAGTGGAAGCCAGCCTGTCAAGAAGGATCTTGGTCAGGTTGAATGTTTCAAGTGCAAGAAGATGGGGCATTATGCAAATGAATGCCCAGAAAAGAAAGTTGAAGGATCCAACAAGCCCAACCCTTTCCAAAAGGGACAAGTGAACCACATCAATGTGGAAGAGATCTATGAGGAACCTGATGCTGTTGCTGGTAAGTTCAAACTCAATTCTGTTCCAGCATTTGTTCTCTTTGATACTGGTGCATCTCATTCATTCATATCAAGAGCATTTGTTGAAAGAAATGAACTACCGGTAGAAACTATTGGGTGTCCTATAAAAGTAAGTTCTCCTGGCGGAGAAATGATAGTGAACTCAGGTTGTCATGATCTAGTCATAGAGTTTGGGAAGTATAAGTTTCCCGTTAATCTGATAATCCTAAACTCCCAAGGATTGGATGTCATTTTGGGAATGGACTGGATGACTAAGCACAAGGGAGTGCTAGATTGTGCCAACCATATTGTCTCACTCACAACTCCAAAAAACAAAAGGATCAGATTCAAAACCAACTTTGAATCGAAAGGGAGTAAGCTAAATTCTCTTAAGGGGGTTAGCATAGACAGTGTGCCTATTGTGAGTGAATATCCGGATGTGTTTTCAGAAGAATTGCCGGGAATGCCACCAGATAGAGATGTGGAATTTTTAATTGATTTGCTACCAGGATCTGGACCAATAGCAAAGAGACCGTACAAGATGTCAGTTGATGAATTGAAAGAACTCAAGAAACAACTTGGAGAACAGTTGTAGAAAGGTTTTATCCAACCAAGTTCTTCATCTTGGGGAGCACCAGTTTTGTTTGTGGAAAAGAAGGATAGGAGTCAAAGGTTATGCATAGATTACCGCTCACTCAATGAGGTGACTATCAAGAACAAATACCCTTTGCCTAGAATCAATGACTTGTTTGATCGGCTAGAAGGAGCCTGTGTGTTCTCAAAGATTGATCTCCGGTCAGGTTATTTCCAGTTCAAGATAAGAGAACAAGACATACCTAAGACAGTTTTCACCACTAGGTATGGATTGTATGAGTATACCGTGATGCCATTTGGTTTAACCAATGCACCAGCATACTTCATGAATATGATGAACAAGGTGTTCATGGAGTTCCTTGATAAGTTTGTTTTCATTTTCATCGATGACATTTTGATCTACTCCAAGAACAAATAAGAGCATGAAGGACATTTGCGTTTGATACTTGAGAATATTAGGGAGCATAAGCTGTATGCCAAATTCAGCAAGTGTGAGTTTTGGTTGAATGAAGTTGGATTTCTTGGACACGTTGTGTCAGGAGATGGTGTAGCAGTTGATCCCGCTAGAGTTTCAGCTGTAACTGAATTGGAATCTCCTAAGTCAGTGGAAGAGGTTCGTAGTTTCCTTGGCTTGGCAGGATACTATAGAAGATTTATCGAAAATTTCTCTAAGGTAGCTAAGCCTATGACAGAACTGCTAAAGAAAGACAAGAAATTTGCTTGGTCTGAAGGATGTGAACTTAGCTTCCAAGAATTGAAGAAGAGACTAGTGACAACACCAGTCTTATGTCTGTTAGATTTAGAGAAGGATTTCCAAGTGTATTGTGATGCATCTCATCATGGATTGGGTGCAGTACTAGCTAATGCAAGAAGGGAAAGTTGTAGCTTATGCCTCGAGACAACTCAAAAATCATGAGGTAAATTACCCTACTCATGATTTAGAGTTATCCTCTATTGTCCATGCACTCAAAACATGGAGACAGTATCTTTTGGGAAAGCGATGTGAACTGTTCACATATCACAAAAGTTTGAAGTATATCTTCACCCAGAAAGAAATTAACATGAGACAAAGAAGATGGCTAGAACTCATCAAGGACTATGACTTGAGTTTGCAATACCACCCCGGTAAAGCAAATGTTGTATCGGATTCTCTAAGCCGTAAAGTTTTTGTGAATGGCCTTACTAAGGGAGAATTGCCAAATGATCTGTGTGCCCAATTTAGAGATATCAGATTGGAGATTGTGCCTGAAGGACATCTCATGTCATTGGATGTTCAACCCACCTTGTTGGACAAAATCAAAGAAGCCCAAAAGACAGATAAAGAAATTGAAGAGATTAAGGAAAAGATTGGTAAGGGAAAAGCCAAAGGATTCCATGAAGATGAACAGGGTACTTTATGGCATGGAAAACGTATATGTGTTCCACAAGATCCGGAACTTCGGAAACTGATTTTACAAGAAGCACACAACTCACCGTATTCCATTCATCCAGGTAACACCAAAATGTACATGGATATGAAAGAAAGATTTTGGTGGAATAATCTCAAAAAGGACATCGCCGAACATATTGCTTTGTGTGATGTATGTAGTAGAGTGAAAGCGGAACATCAGAAACCAGCAGGATTGTTACAACCACTACCTATTCCTGATTGGAAGTGGGATAATATTGGCATGGATTTCATCACCGGATTGCCAAGGACCAGGTCAGGATATGACTCTATTTGGGTAGTAGTGGATCGCTTAACTAAAGTGGCTCATTTCATACCCGTGATGACAACCTATACAAGTGCTAAGTTAGCAAAGATTTACATGAGTAGGATTGTATGTCTGCATGGAGTACCCAAGAGTATTGTGTCTGATAGGGGAACTCAATTCACTTCTCATTTTTGGAGGCAACTACATGAGTCGTTAGGAACGAGGTTCGAATTCAGCACTGCTTTTCATCCTCATACTGATGGACAAATGGAAAGGACCAACCAGATTCTTGAAGATATGTTGAGGGCATGTGCCTTAGACTATGGAGCCAGTTGGGATGAAAGTCTGCCTTACGCAGAATTCTCTTACAATAACAGCTATCAAGCCAGTATTGAGATGGCACCATTTGAGTTTCTCTATGGGAGAAAGTGTACCACCCCATTGCTATGGAATGGTGTGGGAGAAAGAAGTTTGTTCGGACCAGAACTAATCAAAGAGGCTGAAGAGAAAGTCAAGCTAGTTAAGGACAGATTGAAGATAGCACAGTCTCGACAGAAGAGCTACGCAGATCGTAAGCGTAGAGAAGTCACCTATGAAGTGGGTGATAGAGCTTATCTTAGAGTGTCACCACTTCATGGAGTGAAGAGATTTGGAGTCAAAGGAAAATTGGCCCCAAGATATGTTGGACCATTCAAGATTCTGAGTCGTAAAGGAGAAGTAGCTTATGAGATTGAATTGCCCGAGTCATTGTCTGCTGTTCACAATGTGTTTCATGTGAGTCAGCTAAAGAAATGCCATCCAGAAATGGAAGAGACTTCTTTGAAGGATACTATACCATTGGAGGAAGTCCAATTGGAAAGTGATCTTACTTATGAGGAAAAACCTATCAAGATTCTTGAGACTGCAGAAAGAGTTACTCGGACTAAGACTATAAAATTCTGCAAAGTTCAATGGAACCATCATTCTGAAGAAGAAGCCACCTGGGAAAGAGAAGATGATTTTCGGAAAGACCACCCTCACCTATTTGCTAGCCAACCCGAATCTCGAGGGCGAGCTTCACCTTAAGGGAGTTAGATTTGTAACATCCCTAAAATCATGTTTTCAAAGATTGCATATCATTTAGGGATCAAATATCAAACCCATTTCAAGAAAACAGAAGCACTAAGTGCTATTATTTTATGTGAGCATGCATTAATCTAATGCCACTCTCAAATGAGAGTATAATTGTTTTTAAACCAAGCTTTGTTTGCTGTCATGTTGTTTTGGTTGATTGTTGGAGTTTGGACAAAAATTTACAAAACAAATATGGGTTTAAAACCATCTTCAAAACATATTCAAATCAAGTGCTATGGCTCTGTTTATTTTGATTTTCCCAATAAAACCTAGCAAGCCCAAGGAGACAGCAAGGTTTTATGTCAAATTTTATGAAGTTTATACTTTACAAAAATCCAGAAAAGGTTTGAATTTCAAATGCTTTTGAATTGTTTGAAAATGATTCCTGAAATTCATTCTGGAAAAAGAAAAAGAAATTGAAAACCCAACTGGGCCTGGCGCCAGCATTCCAGCCCAGCAAGCAAAACAGTCCACCCGGGGTCCTCCTTTCCCTCTGTTTTCTCACCCGCGCAGAATCCACCCACTCACTGACACCCCGGACCCACTGCCACGTCAAGTTCGTCGTCAATCTCGCCCTGAAGACCTGCTCGCCGTGGCCATTTCTTCCCCGATGCAAATGCGCTTGATTGGCGTTGATTGCTCGTGAGATTCTCTCCCCTGCTCCGCCTACTTAACCCCCACCCCTCTGCGACCATTTCCCCTCACTCAGCGCCCCCACTCCGCCACCAGGCTACCCACACTCACGCTTGCACCGCTGCAGTACCGAGCCACTCCGACAAGCGATTACGGTGAGCTCCGACCGCCCCTCTGCTTTCTGGTTCATACGAGCGTGACCACCACATCCTTGTGCATCTGCTGACACCCCTGGTTTGCCTGCTCGTGACCCAGGTCGCCGTCTTCGTTCACGCCTGCAAACACCAGAGCTGCCGCTCAACTCCGACGAGCAATAGCGGTATGAATCGAGCGCCCCTTGTCTCCTCTCTGACCTTGTCACGTTCTCCATGGCTTTGTGCATTCCCTAACCCCAATGGTTCGTGCTAGGGCGATCTACATCATCGGCAACAACACCATCTGCAAGCACCCGACGCCGCGCGTAACTTTGACAAGGTCCTGCCGCCGCGTCCGTGCGCCCCTCGACAAACCACTGCCACGTTGAGCTTCCTCGTGACCATGCGAGTCTGGTAAGCCACGCCACACACCCCATACCCTCCTGTATTTGCCGGAGCATCGCTGATAGAGCGTCACCGCCGCGCCACCGTCGCCAGCGCCGCCAGGCTTTGGTCGCTTGATCGCGACCCGTTAGATCCAGATCCAACGTGTAGAAATAGATCACTTAACGAAGGGGTATGAAACAGATCTGGCTGTGTGATTTAAGTTAGATCTGACGGTCCACGTTAGTCGATCCGCGCAAATCGGTATCGACAAATCAGAACACGCCGCGTGTCTGTAGGTTTGATTTAAAATCAGAATTTAGACCTATTAGATGTTTCAACTTGTAAAATTCATAACTTTTGATTCCCACGTCCAAATTTGACAAATTTTATATCATTGGAATCAGGAGAGAAAATACTTTCTGTTTATGCAATGTGTTTAATGTTTTGCCTCTGTTAAAATGATTGTTTTTGCAGAAACATTTGTAGGCATAATTTGTGTATAGTAATTATTTGAAAAATGTTATGTTATTCAAATAAAGTTTAATTGGCTTGTTTTGAACTTGTTTATGATTCAGTATTGTGCACTTGTCTTGTTTGGTGTAGGAAATCATCACATGGCATTTTGCATGCATTCATTTTTTTTTGCTTGTATATATATTTTGTATGTGATTTGGTGCCATTATTTTATGTGTAGATTTTGGTGCAAATAGTGATTGTGATTGTGAGGATTGTTGCTACTCCCCAAACTACCAAGGCAAGTGGTGCTTCATGATTTTATTCCTATGTTTTTCAACTATGCACTAGAAATATTTTACTAGACTTGCATGAATATTTTTTTTGATCTATATGCTATGCTTGGGAATCCTAGTAGTTGTAGAATTGCTAAAAAATTCTAAGTTAAGATGCTTATCAATGCCATGCTTAGCCTAGCTAGTAGAAACCAAGGGTGGTTATATATTCATGCTATGAGAAAATATTTTTAATTCTTTGGACTTGTGATTTTGCTTAATAAAACAACTAAGTGAATGAAACACCTGGGTGGAATGGAAAGAATGGTTTGTGTTGAGTGGTTATACAAGGCCCATGTCTATGGTTTACCTTGTGTATCTCACTTGTGGAAAGCCACCCAGGAACAAAGGGATTTGAGATGCCTTATGTTAAGAAGCTTCTAGTGCAGCCACATGGCAATATGGGCTCTGCCTGGATCACATAGGTTGCAATAACTTAGCCATTTGGACAGTTGGTGGTAGTGGGATGATAGGTTGGAACGCATCCATTTGGTCTAAGGGAAGGCTTCTGAAAGGTCCTGTCTTGGTGAAAATCAAGTCTTGTGGGGAAAGTGCACAACCTCTGCAGATGGAAGAACCTAAGTACTTAGCCATGTCCCTGGTATTGGACAACTTGAGCATCAAGGCATGGAAGCTATCAAGAATCTCCTCATCGCAATTTCTAAGTAAAAACTTGTGGTTGAACAAGGGTGAAGGTTCACCAATTTCTATTGGTGGTTCCTTGGGAAAGTTTTGTCAAAGAAAAACTTAGTGTTTTCAACTGATAGGTAAAACCTATTTTGAGCAAAGCAAGCCAAAGCTACACTTAGCCAAAATGCATATAGTAACTAGACTACTAATATTCTACTAAGGTATCACTTTCCAATACTATTCCAATGTATTGACCCACAGTGGTTGTAACTTCGATGTTGCAGGTTATTGTGATGATGATGAGGGGTTATGAGTCTACACTCAACATGCTTGCATGTGGCACATGAAGATGAAGACTTATTTATCTTATTATATATTTGAACTCTTGTATTAGGCCTGTGGCTATGGAGTTTGTAAAAGACTATGTTTGTCTCTGGAATGATATGTAATAATGACCTTTGTTTCTGTGTACTTCATCTTAAACTGTGGATGCTAGCATTGATCCAGGGACTAGCATTACAATCACAGGGATCCTTACGTTTATAAAGGGAGGGATCTTACAACCTCCCAACGGTCCGGAGTCGGCCGTCTGCGAGGAGATCAAGCTCATCATACAGACGACGCACACCATACGGGAGGCGCCCGACTGGGCAAAGCCGTTTATGGATTTCCTGGACAAAGGCGAACTCCCAACAGAGGAGGTGGTAGCACGACAAGTATGACGAAGGGCAAGCGCCTACACCATCATCAACAACGAGCTATACAAGCGCAGCGTCGGAGGCATCTACCAGCGATGCGTTAGTCGGAGGAAGGAGCCAAGCTTCTAACGGACATACACCAGGGCGAGTGTGGCCACCACGCCTCGTCAAGGGCGATAGCAGCCAAGGCCCTTCGGCATGGTTTCTATTGGCCGATAGGGCTAAAGGACACCGAAGAAATAGTCAAGACATGCAGCGGCTGCCAGCGATTCAGCCAGTTGAAGCACACACCGTCTGCGGCGCTCAAGACAATACCGATCACCTGGCCGTTCGTGGTCTGGGGCCTGGAAATGGTTGGGCCATTCAAGACAGCTCGATCCGGTATGACGCACCTACTCATCGCCGTGGACAAGTTCACCAAGTGGATCGAGGCAAAGCTAATCAAGAAGCTGGATGGAGCGATGGTGATCATGTTCTTCACAGACATCATCATCTGGTTCGGCTACCCTCACAGCATCATCACTGACAATGGAACCAAATTTGCGAAAGGAGTCTTCGCTTGTTTCTGTGGGGAAACAGGGATTCGCCTGGATCTGGCATCGGTGGCACACCCACAGTCTAACGGACAATGCGAGCGCGCTAATGGTATGGTGCTAGCCGGAATCAAGCCGAGGCTCATCGAACCGCTCGTCAGGTCACCTGGATGCTGGATAGAGGAGCTGCTAGCAGTGCTCTAGAGCCTGCGCACCACACCCAATCGCTCAACCGGCTTCACGACGTTCTTCCTTGTCTATGGGGCAGAGGCCATTCTCCCCACAGACATCCAGTTCGACGCACCTCGCAAGCAGCTCTACACGGAGCAGGAAGCCAAGGAGGCAAGGGAGGACAGCGTGGACTTGCTCGAAGATGCACACGAGTTGGCTCTGTCCAGATCAGCAATTTACCAACAAGACCTGCACCGATACCACGCTAGCCGGATCCGGCCCACCTCTTTCCGCGAGGGAGACCTGGTGCTGCGCCTGGTCCATAGCACCAAAGGAATGCACAAGCTGTCCCCGCCATGGGAGAGACCATTCATCGTCAGTCGAGCACTCCACAACAATTCATACTATCTGATCGACGCATAGCGGCTGATGAAGAACAAGGCAGATCGCTCGGACGAGGAGACAGATCGCCCATGGAATGTCACCCTACTCCGGCCATTTTACACTTAGAAAAGTGTATGTATCTTACCTTTTTATGTAACAAATGAACAAGAATGAGAGCCTTGGTGCAGCGCTGAGGACTTCGTCCCAATTGTGCGCACCATCTGCATTTTCGTACCGGCTGGCTTAGGCCCCACGATTTCTACAGACGGCATAATATTGCACGCGGCGCCTAGAGTAACCTCTTCGGTTCTGGCTTCAGTACGCACGTCGACTGTTGACCCGACAAGAGCAAAAACTCAAAGCACGCGTGGCAAGAAGATGCCGGCGTAGAAAGCAAGGGCGTCCAGGCAAACCGGTTGCACCCTACAAAAATTAAGCCAACAACAGCGAACTGAAGTATCGCGAGGCACGCCAACATAGCAAGTCCATCGGTTCCGGCTACAGACCGCAACCCGGCTGACGGCCGGCAAGGAAAAATGCTCGAAGGGCCAATACTCGCTGAGAAAAGGGGAGTTGCACGCGGCCTAACTCGAAGGGGCGCATGTCTATTTTCCTCCTACGATAATTACCAACTAACGCATGAGAATATGCACAAGAAAACTAACCCAAAGCAACGCTTTGTCTTGCACGACCCGAGTCACAAGTTTGGCAGGAAACAAGGTGGCAAGAGAGCTTCGCCCCGGCTGGCAACCCCAGACGGCCCGAACCTCGGGGACTACACCCGGTGGACGCGCTACCGCGCACCCACGGACTCAAGTCAAGGTAGCCAAATGAGCTTCGCCCCGGCTGGCTACCCCAGCCAGCCTGAACCTCGGGGACTACACCCAGTGGACGCGCTCCCGCGCACCCACAAACTCAAGTCAAGGTAGCCAAAAGAGCTTCGCCCCGGCTGGCTACCCCAGCCGGCCCGAACCTTGGGGACTACACCCGGTGGACGCGCTACAGCGCACCCACGAACTCAAGTCAAGGTAGCCAAATGATCTTCACCCCGGCTAGCTACCCCAGCCGGCCCGAACCTCGGGGACTACACCCAGTGGACGCGCTCCCGCGCACCCACAAACTCAAGTCAAGGTAGCCAAAATAGCTTCGCCCCGGCTGGCTACCCCAGCCGGCCCGAACCTCGGGGACTACACCCAGTGGACGCGCTCCCGCGCACCCACAAACTCAAGTCAAGGTAGCCAAAAAAGCTTCGCCCCGGCAGGCTACCCCAGCCGGCCTGAACCTCGGGGACTACACCCAGTGGACGCGCTCCTGCGCACCCACAAAACCAAGTCAGGACGGCAAAAGAGCTCGAACCCGGATGGCTACCCCACCCGGCGCGAGCATAAAAGACCGCAAATGACAAAGACACAAACAAAGATTAGCAAAAGGCACCAAGCCATAAAACGGAGCACGAAGGCTCCACACAGATTCAAAAGTCGGTGACAGAAGTTAGCCGAAGTGTAGCACATCAAAGTAGCAATTTTCACAAATACACCCGGCATCCCGGGGATCAAGAGTCAGGAGATTGCGAAGTAGAAGGAGCAGGAGCTGGATCAGCAGGGGCGGCACCGGCGTCAGTGGAAGGAGGCTGGCTGCTGGAGGCTACGTCAATGGGATTCCAAGGCGCCGGGTCCTAGTGGAACGGCTGTGGCTCTCCAGGGGCGCTGAAGTCACGCTCCAAGTCCACGTAGGTGCCAATCTTCACACTGCAGGCCTGGAGTGCAGGAAGGCTCTCGCGAAGACCCTCGTAAGTCGTCCCAAGGCGGAAGCCGCGGGCGACCACGCTCAGGTCGACACCAGGATACCACGACTTCACCATAGCAAGCGCCATCTCCGCCCCGCCTCGAGCAGCCCACTCCTTGTGCACGTCCAGCACGTCGATGCCCTTGGACAGCGCCACAGCCAGGCTGGCCATGTCCTGCACGTCACCCGCGTCTGGCCAGATGTAGTGGAAGAGATCATTGCCAATGGCGCGCAAGCCATTGCTCTCCTCCGCCACCACCTTGACCAAGTCGAGGTCAGTCAGGTCACGACCAACCTCTTCCATCAGAAGCTTCTCCATGGCCATCTCGGTCGCCTCAGGATAGTGAGATACAGCCAGACACAAAGCAGAATAAACCGACAAGATCGAGCAAGTCACGGCACAACGGAGGAGGGTAGCTAAAAAACTTACTGATGACCATCTCCGAGAAGTTCTGGAGGTGCTGATTGAGATCCTCCTCCCTACGGCGAAGAACCTGGATTGTCCCCTCCTGCTGGGTGCAGATCGTCTCAAAGTTCTTCAGCGCCTCTGCCCGGATATTAGCCGTCTTCTTGCCCCGCTCCATACTAACCTCAAGCTGGTGCTTGGCCACGGCAAGTTGATCAAACTGCGCCTGTCGCGCTTTGTTTGATTCCTCCAGCCGGGCAACCTCAGCTTTGAGGTGTTCCACCTCCCTCTCCTTGTCCTGGATCATGGCTGTAGGAGGATACCCGATGGTCAACAAAAAATGGGAAAAGGGAGCCAATCGCCAAGACATATCTGAAGAATCAATCTTACGGCCAAGGTCCCGGGTGTTCTTCACAGACTCCATAAATGCTTTCTGCAGCAAGAAAGCAAATGAGCAACAGAGAAGCAAACCGGATGAAAGAGCGGAAAACGTATGAAGGGCAACGACGTACCTCCATCAAAACAGACAATTTTTTGGCCTCGCCAAGGCCCTGTTCCATTCCCTCAACCAGGTGGCGAACCTGGCTAAGTGCGACGGGCGCCGAGCCAGAGAGCTAGGAAAGGATCGCAGCCGGCGTTAGCACAGCCGGAGCTGTCCTCGAGCCGGTGAAGATAACCTCGTCATCATCGGCAGCTACACCCGAAGGTGCAGCCACCGCCAACTCCCTCCTAGCCGGTTGACCACCATCTGGTTGGCCGCGATCCGCCGCAGCCGCCTGTGCGGCCCCCGCTCCCTCTGTCACCTCCGTAATGACGGGCATAGCAGAGCTGCTTGGAGTAGCGCTCCAAGTCGGGTTCACGCCAGCCCCGGGGCGAAGGAGGGGGGTCTCCGGGTCCTGCGCAGCCGCAAACAGCTGGCCCAACCGCGAGGACGCAGGCGCCTGGTGCAGCAGCCCCGTGGTCGGGGAGCCCTCAGGTACCCTGGGCGGAGATGGCACGGCTGGTGCAGCTGGGCTGGCCGTAGCCGGGCCAGCCACAGCCGGCGCGGGCGCAGCCGGCGACCTCCCCACCTCTTCAACCGGCGAAGGAGGCGGAGGAGGCATGACGGTGGCACCACCGTTGCCAAGCACCATGGATTCGCTGCGCGGAGCGAGGAGTCAGAGGAGAAACCATCGAAACCGTAGAGTGGCAAGCAAGGGCAAGAGAGCTACTAACCCAGCGACGGACGGTGGAGCAACAACCTGACGCCCTCGGCGCGTCTTTTTCGTCTCAACTAGAGCGGGAGCGGCAACAGGTGCCACCCTCTTTCCCCGGGCTCTCGCCGCGGGTTTTTCTCGGCCACCCTCCTCGTCGGTGACATCGACTGCGGCACAAGCAATGAGTAAAGACCTTAACCTCAAGAACAAAGGGGAAAGAAAAAACTACGGTCAGCAACCTACCATGAGGATCTGAGGGGTCGTCGTCCACCCGGACGGGAAACCCCTCGGGTTCCGTCTGGGGGTACTTCTTCGGCTTCCTGTCCTCCAAGAAGGACGAAAGCGGGAAGTCACCCATGCCATCCTTAGCCAGCTGCACCGTGAATAGCTAATCAAAAAGGGGGGCATAAGGCACCAAAGGAAGCAAATACAAGAAGCAGGACACAAAACAACAAGAGAAAAACTTACCGACGGCGGCATGCGGTCGCGATGGTACGGGGGGCAGGAGTATGCCCAGTTGGCCTCAATGCGGAACTTGGAGATCATGGAGATCCAGTTCCGCAGGTCCTGGTAAGGCACATCCTTCCGCGGCATCCTCGTCGGATCGTTGGCAGTCGAAAGGTGGCACATCTTGTGCGACCGTTTCTGCAGCGGAAGCACCCGACGCACCATCCACGACAAGGTGATGTCCCAGGCGGTGAGCCTCTCCGTCCCCACCATCGTCTCTAGCCGGGCGGCCATCCGATCGAGATCCGCCACCGCGCCCATGCCCTTCATCGTCCAGGCCTCATGCGATGAGGGCACGTCGGTAAAGGGCGAAAGGTAGATCCAGTCAATCTCCGTGGCATTGCTCACATAGAAATATGAGCGCTGCCATAGCTTGACGGTTTCGGGGAGCTCGAACCGCGGCATCATTGAGGAGGACCGCGGGTAGATGGCGCAGCAGCCCGTCCGCGTTAGCGGGCCACCCTTGGTGATGTTCTGGGCCTTGAAGTGGAAGAACTTGACAAAGTTCGCCACCTCGGGCCACACCCCAAGATATGACTCGCAGCAGGCCGCAAAGTGCGACAGCTGCTCCATGGCGTTGGCGCCCAGGTGATGAAGCTGAAGGTCGAAGAAGCCGAAGAGCTGGAGGAGGAACGGGCTGACGGGGAGGCCGAAGCCGCGCGCGAAGTGCGCGAGGATGACGACGCGCTCCCCCGACTGAGGGTTCAGCACCCGCTCCCCCTTTGGCGCAAGCCGGTGTTTCACAAGGATCGACAAGGGAAGAAACCTTCCTCGTCGGTACTTGTTTATGAGCTCGTCGGTCACGAAGGACCCGCACCAGCCGCCGCGTTGCTCCGGCAGCATTTCGAAAGAGGAGGAGGCCGTGGTGGACGGAAAGAAAGTAGCCAGCGGTGACAAGGACAGGGCGCGCAAGAGCAAGTAGCGCGGTAGCACAAGGAGTAAGATGAGCCGAAAGATGGACAAGTGTGGGAACCGATTCCCCTCAGAGCCCTATTTATCCCTGTAAGCGGCAGCGTCGCCCCTTCGGCTTCTGCGCGACGTGTGGCGTCACGATGCCACAGCCGCGCGACGTTTTGGATCCAGATCTTCTGCGCTGTCGTGACTGCCACAGAAGATCCCCGGGCTTCAGCAGGAGACAAGGCGTGTGCACTTGCCCCGAGGAAACGCTGCGGCAAGTTTGCGTGTGCAGTTGCCAAAAACTGATGTAGCGACACGGAAGTCAAACTGACGCGATGTGCGCCAGAGCCACAGTCGTGGGTGACGACATCAACGACGTCATCTAGCCAAACGTTTCGTCTTCAGCGCCACTAGCCGGTATCTGCCTTCGTTGTTTACACCCATTGGACGGCCATCGATTCCGCAGCAGGTTAACTCCAGCCGAAAAGCAAAAGCAAAAGCCGCAGCCATAGAAAATAAGGCAACCTCTCAAGACAGGAAGGAGCACGGAAGATCTTGCCCACCGGCCAAGCCCGTACGTGCTCGGGGACTAGTGTCAGGGGGATAACCCCCGGGTGGGGAAAGCCAGGCATAAGTAGGCCGGCTCCAGAAGATGCAGGTCGCCTGGCCTCCAAGAAATACAACTCTAACTGTCTGGCAAGCAAGCCCGGCTGGGCTTATAACCTTCCCGGGTGGCCCGTCTAGCCGGTGGCCAGAATAACCGACCGGGTGGCCATTCCCACCCGGCTCACCTTGGATTAGATGGAGATCACGGAAGGACTAGCGCTTCATGCGGGGTACGCTTATGGCTCTTCCTCGTCATCAAAGAAGTTGGCGTGCCATCATGCCCAGCGCTACCCGACAAAGATAAAGCAAGACGGTCGGCTGGACTGGCAAAAGTAGTCCGGATGACCGTTAAAGCAGGGGTGACGCCCCAAAGGAAGCCCGGTTGACCACTAAAGAGAAGGATGATGCTAAAGAAGGGCGGACTGGGTCCTGGCCCACCGGCTGGGCCCTGAAGCCGGCCCTGCCCTGTAAACCCATATCCAAACAGTAAACCCTAGGACCCGAACTGTAGTCTTCCCCCCAGACCAGTGTATAAGGGAGGGTAGAGCCAGGGTTATAGGTAGAGGCAACCGCAGAAGGATAAAAGTGTTATCTTCTAGCTCCCATCTTCCTCTAGCCATCAATAGTAGCTAAGGAAACAACTCAAGGAGCATCTGTACTAAGCATCAAGCTCCCATACATAGTTCATCTTGCAGGAGTAGGGGTGTTACCTCACCAAGAGGGCCCCGAACCTGGGTACGTCCCTATGTTTGCAGTGCACCGTTTCCAACCCGTTGCATGAGCCACCAAATGCATCTGTGTGTCCCTTCTTTTCCATCCCCAATGGCTCTGCCGTGTTCCACACCACGACAGTAAGTGTGGTAATTGTTGTGGAACGGAACGAAGGGGATAAATCAGTACAAAGGCCGGTATATTACCTAAGTGAGGTATTATCGGCCTCAAAGCAAAACTATCCGCACTACCAGAAGATGGCTTATGGAGTATACATGTCGGCGAAAAAACTGAAACACTACTTCGAAGAACATCCAATAAAAGTTATTTGTGAAGCTCCCATAGCCGAGATATTAAGCAACAAAGATGCAAGTGGCCAAATAGCAAAATGGGCAATTGAGTTATCGCCTTATGCTCCGCAGTTTGATAGGCGAGATGCAATTAAGTCTTAGGCAGTGTCCGACTTCTTTGTGGATTGGGTCGTACTACAGTATGAGCCCCCATTACCAGATCCAAACTATTGGACAATGCATTTTGACGGGTCCAAGTTAAGAAGTGGGCTAGGAGCAGGAATAGTACTGACTTCACCAAAAAAAGATCAGCTGAAATACGTGCTGTAGATACATTTCGCTGCATCAAACAATGTGGCCGAGTATAGTGCTCGTCCATGGATTAGAAATGGCAAAAGAGATTGACATACGTCGGATTCTATGCTACGGGGATTCAGACCTGGTAGTACAACAAGTATCAGGGAATTAGGACGCGCTAGATGCAAATATGGCACTGTATAGGTTTCATGTGCAAAAAATCAGTGGTTATTTTGATGGGTGTGAATTTCATCACATACCTCGGGAAGAAAATGATGATGCGGATACATTGTCGAAACTCGGATCAACTAGGCAGTCAATTCCCCTCGGCATAGCTCTGGAACACCTGAGAAAACCATTGATTACGCCTTTGCCAGAATCCGAGTCAATCCGTATCTCGGTAGAACAGACGGAAGGAAATGTCCCGATGGATATTGACAAAGAATATGATACGGATTATCTAAGGGTTAACTCGGCTGACCTACGAGTGAACGGGGAAAATCCCAAAGATGTCATGTCAACGGAAATTATGGAAACTGATAGCATAATTCTCCCGGAAAAAGTCACGCCGACATGGGCACAACAAATATTCTCATTCCTTAAAGAGGAAATCTTGCCGGATGATGAGGTCATGGCCAGGAAAACAGTGAGAAGAGCAAAAGCCTACACAATGATAAACAATGATCTCTATAAGAGAAGTGTCACAAACGTACTACAACGATGCGTTGACTCGGCAGAAGGGCAGAAAATTCTTCTGGATATACATCAAGGAGAATGTGGGCATCACGCCTCGTCCAGAGCCCTAGTGGCCAAAGCGTTTAGGCATGGATTTTATTGGCCAACTATGCTGAAAGAAGCAAAGGAATTGGTAGAGAGGTGTAATGGTTGCCAGAGATACGCTAGCATGATACATCTACCTTCATCCGAGTTAAAAAAAATACCCATCACTTGGCCATTTTCAGTGTGGTGTTTAAATATGGTAGGTCCATTTAGGCCGGCTCGCGGCGAAATGACTCATATTCTTGTCATGGTGGACAAGTTCACAAAGTGGATAGAAGTAAAGCCAATAAGAAAATGTGATGGGCCCACAGGAGTGGAGTTCCTCAAAGATATTATCCTGAGATATGGATACCCGCACAATATCATCACGGATAACGGCACGAACTTCGCTGAAGGAGCTTTCGCTAGATTCGCCAAGAGAAACACATAAGACTCGATGTTGCCTCGGTAGCTCACCCGGCATCAAATGGGCAAGTAGAAAGAGCAAATGGACTAGTATTGTCAGGAATAAAACCTCGGCTAATTGAACCGCTACAAAGGTCGGCAGGATGCTGGATTGAAGAACTTCCAGCAGTGTTGTGGAGCCTCAGGACCACCCCAAATAGATCGACGGGATATACCCTGTTCTTTCTCGTATACGGGGCGGAAGTTGTACTTCCAGCCGACATAATGCATGACTCGCCAAGAGTGGCCCAATACACAAGTGCCGAGGTAAACGAAATATCGCGGCAAGACGATGTGGATCTGCTGGAGGAAGCAAGGGAATCGGCATTATCAAGATCAACTATTTATCAACAAGAGCTCAGACGATATCATAGCAAAAAAGTCAGTCCAAGAGTTTTTAAAGAAGGAGATTTAGTTCTTCGGCTAGTGCAACGCACAGCCGGCATGCACAAGCTCTCACCCCCATGGGAAGGACCATTTATCGTGAGTAAAGCATTGCACAAGGATGCATACTACCTGATCGACGCTCAGTCACCAGAAAATAACAAGGCAAACAAGGCCAGAGATGAATCAAAAAGACCATGGAACATAGCCTTACTTTGCCCGTTCTACACTTATAAGCCCTATATTGCCTATTGTGACGTGATGCACCAAGTCAGAATATCAAGCGTGCATCAAACTTTGGCACCCCGAGCAGTGACTCGGGGACTGCCCCATATTATTTCTTGTTTTGAACTATGTATCAAACTTTGGCACCCTGAGCAGTGACTCGGGGACTTCCCCATATTGTTTCTTATTTTGAGCTTTGTATCAAACTTCGGCACCCCGAGCAGTGACTTGGGGACTGCCCCATATTATTTCTTGTTTTGAACTATGTATCAAACTTCGGCACCCCGAGCAGTGACTCTTGGACTTCCCCATATTGTTTCTTATTTTGAACTTTGTATCAAACTTCGGCACCTCGAGCAGTGACTCGGGGACTGCACCATGTTATTTCTTATTTTGAACTATGTATCAAACTTCGGCACCCCGAACAGTGACTCGGGGACTGCCCCACGGTAATTTCTTATTTTGTACTATGTATCAAACCTCGGCAACCCGAGCAGTAACTCGGGGACTGCCTCATCTTGTTTGTTATTTTTGAGCAAGTGTGAAACCTCGGCAACCCGAGCAATAACTCGGGGACTGCCTCATGATGTTTGTTATTTTTGAGCATGTATGAAACTTAGGCAACCCGAATAATAACTCGGGGACTGCCCCGACTAATCAGTCATCAATCAAAAAACGTGATGTAAACTTGCCTCGACAACCGGAGAAAGAAATATATGAGCTTATGATTTATGCTCCTCCAAGAAGAAATTGCAGAACCAACAGTTCTGCAACCAGGAATGAATAAGAAACACAAGATGGGTGCCAAACGAAAATCAGTCTCATGAAAAGAGTGATCCCGACTTTCCAAATTAAAGTTTGACAAAGCAAAGATATGATTCACATATTCAGTTAGACAGAGTAACAATAGTTATCATGGCATCAGAGGCCAAAGGCAAAACAATTCACATTGTACCAAAAGGCGACAACTGTTTCAAAGACAACATACACCCGACATACCAGGGCTTAAATAAAATAAGAGTTGCTGAGCCTAAACATCGGCAGAGGCCAAATCACCCGTGGGAGGAACAGTAGCAGGACCAGGAGTCTCGGACGCGGGAATCTCTGCAGAGGTTACCTCGGCATCAACATGGGCCGTAGTAACACCTGGGCCAAGCTCTGGCTGCTGGGAGACATCACCTTGGGCTCGAGAAGCTTCGGTTCCTTTGGAAGATGACCGAGCATCGCCATATCCACCTGAGCTATCATTGGAATCATCGGCATTATCCGAGTCATCCTCCGATTCATCTTGATCAGCCGAATCACCACCAGATGCATCTTTAGCTTCGGCATCATCGGCCGGGTTGGGAAGAAAAGTAGGCCCATCGATCCAATGATGCACATCAGCATACTCGATAAGTTGGTAGGCACGGGCCTGACGCCGAGTAACGAACTCCGGATTCTCAATCCAAGGAGAGCCAGTGCGCAAATTCATCAAGATATCGATGGAAATATCCTCATACCATGACAAAACAACTGTAAGTGCCATATCAGCACCAGCCCTTCCAGCAGATTCCCTCTAGAGATTAAGTTGAGTCTGAGATTCAGCCTCGCCACAAGCACTTCTACCTCGTCAATATCCGGCGTATTCAGCCAAAGGACATGGTAGGCCCGAATAGCTGCTTGCACCAGATCTCTTCCCATAATCTTCATGGGTCCAATAGCAGTGCCAACGGCAATCAGGAAGTCTTCCATCGAATATTCTTGATTCGGAGCAACGGGAACACCTCGGTGCTTGCAAGCAGAAATCACAACCTTGGAGCTCATAGGTTTAGCTTCTGGAAAATGATCTACAGGAAAGGAAGTCATATAAGTTAAGATAAGAAAGGGAAGAAAATAACTCGACGAGAGACGAAAACTTACGATGGATGTAACTCAGCATTTTCTGGAGATCCAGGGACCAATAGGTCCTACTCTTCTTGAAACGAGTGATTTCCTTGCTCATTGCTCGATTTTATAGTTCGGCGGCGTCAAGAAGTTTTTTGCCCTTTTGAAGCTGTAGGCTTAGTCGGTTCTTTTCCTCAGAAAACTCTTGGTCAACCTGCTCCAACTCAGACTTTTAGGAGAGCTTAAGAGATTCAACCTCGGCGCGTAACCGGGTTATCTCGTCATCCTTTTTCTTGAGAAGGGCCGAGTGAGTAGCAGCTTGTTCTAAAAAATGTAGCATCATATCAGGTGTAGATATGCATTCTTGATGCGACGCTGCAAGGGTTTGTAACTCGGCTATACCAAAGCCGGGGGTTCATAAGATACCCAAAATTTATCTCAAACAAAGAATCGACAAATTAAAAATCAAAAAGGAGTAACTAACCTTCAAGAGCACCAACTTTCTTGGTAAGACGAGTATTCAGATTATTGACACTAGCTGCATATCGGCAAGATACGAATCAACACAAAAACTAAATCTGTTACAAGGGTAAGATAAACCAAATGGACTAGATAACTTACCAGTTTTCTTCACAACAGGGACAATTTGCTCATATTTATCCTGGAGTTTCTTGTGCGCAAAGAGCAACCTTTGAAATTCTGCTGTCCGCCGATCATGGGCAACCTGAATACAAAAGCAAGTTACAAAGGTGGATATTCAAAGCTAAAACAGATCCGAATCAAGCAAAACTTGACTCGCATCTAGGTGGCTGGATATTCAAAGCTAAAACAGATCCGAATCAAGCAAAACTTGACTCGGATCAAGGTGGCTGGATATTCGAAGCTAAAACAGATCCGAATCAAGCAAAACTTGACTCGGATCAAGGTGGCTGGATATTCAAAGCTAAAACAGATCTGAATTAAGCAAAACTTGACTCGGATCTAGGTGGCTGGATATTCAAAGATAAAACATATCCGAATCAAGCAAAACTTGACTCAGATCTAGGTGGCTGGATATTCAAAGCTAAAACAGATCCAAATCAAGCAAAACTTGACTCGGATCTAGGTGGCTGGATATTCAAAGCTAAAACAAATCCGAATCAAACAAAACTTGACTCGGATCTAGGTGGCTGGATATTCAAAGCTAAAATAGATCCGAATCAAGCAAAACTTGACTCAGATCTAGGTGGCTGGATATTCAAAGCTAAAATGGATCCGAATCAAGCAAAACTTGACTCGGATCTAGGTGGATGGATATTTAAAGGTAAGACATAATTCGAATCAAGTAAAACTTGACTCAGAGCTGAAGGGTTTGATATTATAGACCACGGATAATCTGAGTCACGAAGAAAAATTGACTTAGCAATTAATGCATTTAAAACATGATGAAGCTTCCAAACGAACAACAAATTATCCGGTTGCAAGCTTCGGGGACTAGTGTGTGTATAATACCATCTGAATAATAGACAAAGGATTAGCAAAGGCGCTTACCTCGTTCATCTTATAACTATCAAGGACAATTTTAGCAGCCATATGCAAGCGACTGCTGATGTAGAAAAGCGGAAATGGTTGGCTACTCAGATTGCCTTCAAGTTGATCGGCGGCATTCCATTTATTGGCATACTCCACCAGTGAGACGAGGCTGCTCCCGCATTCAGTACGGGTCAGCACCTTTCCTCGGGCCTGTTGTGTAACTGCCGCCACTGCCGGACTCTTATGAAGAGTAAGCTGAGTGTCGGTAGCAAGGGCGACACCGGGTTTAGCGGAGGAAGCTCCCATTTGAAGTACATCAGCAAGGCTAGGCTGAGAAGAGCTTGTTGGCCCCTTCTGAGATGCCGAGGGTTTAGTAACAACAACTTTCTTGCTCTTAGTAGAGACTTCGGCAGGGGCAACAACTTCAGCACTGGGAATCACGCCCTTGGCAACAGGAGGTACTACAGTTTCCGAAGGGGCCAAGGTAGTGGTGCCCTCGGTAGGGATTGGAGTAGGAACTGGAGTTGCGGTAATCGAAGGATCATCAGTGGAAACCTCGGGGGTCTTAAGAGGGACAACAGGGTCGGCCGGGTGATACGGCGTGGGGGTTTCGTCGGCAACAACAATGGGAGCAATGGGCTCATCTGGTCGAGGCGATACATTGGTCGGCATAGGAGGAGAATAAACACGAGAGGGACTGGGAACCCGAGTATCCTCCGGAGGTGGGGGAGAAGACGGCCGAGTAGTATGGCTTGTCATACTCGGGCCGCTTGGCTTTGCAGATAGAGGAGCTCTGCAAGAGAGAAAAAAGCTGAGTCAGAAACAGAAAGAGAGAAACAAGAAATACAAACAAAAATAAACTCACCCAGTAACCCCAGGCATGGTCTTATGCCTCGGGATATGCTAAGCAGATTTCTTGACTCGCTTCTTGGGGGCAGCACCAGAAGGAACCGTCGAAGCGGTGCGCTTCTTCGAAGCAACAGGAGCCTCGGAAGCAAGAGGTTTGGCGTCGTGCACCTGGCCAGCTTGGTTAGCTGGGAAAGAAGGAGCCGGAAATGCGTAAGAGATAGGCATCGCGGCAACTACCTCAAGAATTTGGACGTCGTCCGAATCACCTTCATCCGCACGGGCCGAGGTCTTGCTCCGGGGACGAACAGGAGTAGCATCCTACTTAGGGACAAATTCCTTCGGGTCAGGCTCTCCATTGTCCGGTACATTGCGGTCAGCGGTCCAAGGAAGAGCCAAAACATCGGCATCTTCTGTCTTTTGCTCCGCAAACCTCTGGGAGAAAAGTGAATAAGAACTAGCATAAGAGCAATGGAAAAACAACTCGGAAGAAAACACATGTGTTCAACTTACCTGAGGGGGAGGATTCCCGTGAGAAAACGGCCTCAGTCCCCACGTTCATTCCTCAGGCATCTCAGTTTTAAAAATAGCCCGGACACGTTTATAGATCTGATAATTATCAAGCTCAACCGTAGAAACTCGGTTGGGATCCAGAGGACCGCTCATGTAACAGAGCTTGTGAGAGCGAAGCTGGAAGGGGCAGATTCGGCTGCTAACGAACGCAGTCATCAAATCTTCACATCGGAGCCTAGCGCGAGTCAGCTCCTTGAGTCGGAGCTCAAATGCCTCGGCAGGAGCATGGCTTTTCCTCGGATTGTAGATCCAGTTCTTCTTTGAGGGAGGACCGGTGGAGAAGGCAGGGAGCCGAATCTTGTCTTCCTTCCCAGTATTCTTGACATAGAAAAATGATTTATGCCACTTCTTACAAGATTCGAGGTCGGCGACTCGAGGGAACACGGAGTTTTTCCGAGGTGTAATGGATGCAGCCCCGCATTGGGTCAGATATTTTTCAGAAGGATGAAGAGATTTATCCGGCACTTGACATGGTTATACCCCACGGGTACATGATCTCAGCATACCTGGTCCAGCCCAAGGAAGGCCCACGGCAATTACACACCGGCCCATGAAGATTTTCGGGTGGCCAAGGCCCATGACGATTTCGGATCCTTGGAGAGCAAGACTAGAGTAGATAGGAAATTCAAAGGGGTAAAACCCTAGAACCTGTAACCGACTAGGTCTATGCCCGGGACCTGCCTGAGTCTATATAAAGGCTAGGAGGGCACGACCTAGATCCTCTCTCATACTTTCGCATACACACCTCCACGCCAGATTGCATCTGCGCACCCCTGTAACCTTCGGTTCCGCAATAATCAAGAGCAGACAAGCAGGAGTAGGGTTTTCCCTCCAGGGGCCTGAACCTGGGTAAACCTTGTGTCCCCGTGTTTCTTGTTTGCTAACCGTTCCACGATCTCCAGCATCCCCATCTTCTCCAAAACCCAAGTCCATAACAATGGGCATTGATGAGATTAAACCTCGTCAATTGGCGCCGTCTGTGGGAATTGGGGGCGCTGATTGTGCGATCGTGACGGTCCCAACCCGATCGATCTACAACTCTGCGGCGACGGAGAGTCACCTCCTCTTCGGCGCTTTCGACTTCACCGCCCACTCACCGGCCACCATGAAGGACTTCGAGCCCGTAGGAGACGGACTCGAGATCCTGTTCGGGAGTTTCTGCTTCCAGGTGGGGCAAACTGGCACCCTCCGCCTCCCTGAGCGGGTGCCCCTACCATCAATCAGGCCCGCTTCATGGACCCCACACCCCGTGCTATGCACAACATCATCACAGATGATTCCTACGACAGCAGCAGCTGCAACTCCGATCTGTGCGATCCGCCATCGGATGAAGGGACCTACGGTTCCGAATCCGAAAGCTGCGGCAGCAGCAGACCAATCTACGAATGCTACCAATGCACCGTAGTCATCCAGAGCGACGTGGACCAGCAGGCTCCCAACCCTCCGCCCAACCCGACACCTAACCCGCCAGATCGAAGCGGTGGGAACAGAAGAAGCCAGTCCCCCCCCCCCCCGCCCGAAGGGGACAACAACGGCCATGTCATCCGCCTTAGCAAAGAAGGATGGGCCCAGGCACGCAACGTCGTGGCGGGCAACATAGTCCTTCCTGCGGACTCCTCCCGGGATGTGCTGATGGCCTACCATCTGCTCCTGATCGAGGAGCACAAGAAGCAGGTCAAGATGCAGGAGGTGCCTGACAAACCCAAGCAAGCAGCCTCAGAGTCCAGCGCGCGACGAGCCGTGCTCTCCGCCATGGGCATCGGCTCCAGCTCGAACGGCAACCAAGGCAACAAGCACCGCTCTAGGATGGAGAACATGGATCCCAAGGAGCACCATGAGGTGACCCGAACCCTCCACACATCCTTCATGGAGATGGACGCCGACGGCAACGTCATCCCAAAAATGCCGCAGGCTGCGATCATGGCAGCCACAGCGTACCTTGCGGCCCACCCACCTCCCGAGGGGGACCCGAAAAGAGCCATGCACAAGTCCGCACTTACCAGACTCGGACTCGTCGGAGCCGCGCTCCACCAGGAAGCTCCTACGGAGCCGAAGAAGAAAGCTCCGGTCAGGTTCGACCGCAGCCCCACCCCTTCATCCGAAGAAGAGGACCATGACCTTCCTCGAAGGAACAAGAGTTCGCGTCACCGCAACCACGATTACGACGCCAGGGACGCGCTCACACAACGCAAAATCGACAAAGCGCGAGCCAAGCGCGCATGCTCGTCTGAATCCGAGATGGACGAAGACGAAGGAGAACTCTGCGGAGCCCGATGCTTCCGCAGATCTGTTCGACGAACAAAGATGCCGCACAATTTCAAGCTTCCTTCAGATACTCTGAAGTTCGACGGCACACAGGAACCAAAGGCATGGCTAAGCAACCACCTGTCATCCGTCAAATTGCACGGTGGAAACAAGGAGACCGCCATGCAATGCCTTCAGCTGCAGCTGACAAGCGCAGCACGGATCTGGCTTAGCAGCCTATCTTCAGGGTCCATCCGAAGTTGGGATGAACTAGCTTACAGCTTCATCAGAAACTTCAAGGGCACCAGCAAGAGGCCCGCCTCAATCGAAGAGTTGCGGGCCTGCACTCAACGAACGGGCGAATCCATTCGCTCGTACATACTACGCTGGTCCAACACCAAGAACTCCACAGCGCACATCTCTGAAGAGAGAGCCATCGACGCCTTCAGGGACGGGGTCAAGCGCCAAGACTTCAAGGAGGAACTCGGGCGCGTCAAGCCCAAAACACTCGACCACCTCATGGACATCGCCAACAGGTGGGCTGACGCCGAAGATTCCATCCACCGAGCACAATCGGAAGAAGAGGACGACTACGGCCGATGACGAGAGCGCCATAGCAAGAGAAGATCATGCGTCTACGACGATCGCGATGGACCCGACATGGTCGCGGCCGGCTATGCCGATCGCCGCAACAACGCCAACCGCAACAGTGGAGGATACCACGGAGGAAACTTCCGCGATGGAGGACGCCCAGCACAGTCGTGGCAGCGTCGCGACCGCGATAACGGACCCTCAGCATATGAAAAATTGTCGGGTCCATGCACCATCCACTTCTACATCGACAAGCAGGATGGCAAGAAGAAGGAAAGCCACATGCTCAAGGACTGCCGCGAGTTCTAGAAACTCAGCGAAAGCATGGTCCAGGTGAGGCAGCAAGCTCCACTTCCTGGATTCGGGAACGCACCCGCGCCAGGTGAGATAGTGCATGGAGCTCCTCCACCACCACCTGTAGGAGGCCCGAACCAACCAGTCGCACCAGCACAGAACAATGCTGGGAACGGGTATCCCCCGCCGAAAGGAGCACTGATGATCCAGAAAGGGCGCCCCATGAATAGGGTGCAGAAGAAAATCACCCGTCAGATCAACCTGGCCGTGGCAACTCCACCCGCCATCCCTGAGTACCTCAGCGGATCGGAGTCCTGCATCACGTTCAGTCGTTCGGATCACCCTTGCCAGATCCCTCGCCTAGGTCATGCTTCCCTGGTGCTGGAGGCGCATATTGGAGGTTTCGAGATGAGCCGCGTCTTCATGGACGGCGGCAGCGGCATCAACCTGATGTTCGCAAGTACTCTAGCAGCAATGTGGATCCCGCAGTGCAGCCTGGAACAATCAGACACAACGTTCCACGACATTGTCCCAGGAAAGGGCATATTCCCCCTGGGCAAAATATGGCTCGACGTCATCTTCGGCAAGCCGAACAATTTCCGACTCGAACGGCTCGAATTCGAAGTGGTGGACTGGCCATCACAATACCATGCCATCCTCGGGCGTGTAGCATTCGCAAGGTTCTTGGCTGTCCCGCACTACGCATACCTACTACTCAAGATGCCAGGACCGAAGGGCGTCATCACAATCCACGGGAGCTTCACCCGATTGGACCAATGCGATAGGGATTTCAACAGAATCTCCCAATCATTCGGCATACTGGAGGAGCTTGTAAGGCTCCGCGAGGTGACGGACAATGGGGCACCCCCAGTCGCACGACAAAACACACCTGACATGTCCTTCGACTCCACCGTCAACACAAAGAAGGTGCAGGTCCATCCGACGGATGCCTCCAAGACGGCGCTGATCGCCAACGACCTCAGCCCTGCATAGGAAAACGCGCTCGTCGAATTCCTCCGTGAGCGCTGGGAAATCTTCGCCTGGTGTCCTGCGGACATGCCAGGAGTTCCCAGGGAATTCGCCGAGCACGCACTCAACATCTTTCCAGACACTAAGCTCATCAAACAGTCCATCTGGAGACTGTCCGAGCCACGGGCCAAAGCCATCAGGAAGGAAATAAACAGGCTACTCGCCGCAGACTTCATCAGGGAAATCAAAGAAAGCGAGTGGCTCGAAAATACAGTGATGGTTCCCAAGAAAGACACGGATATCCTGCGGATGTGCGTGAACTTCACGTCGTTGAACAAGCACTGCCCAAAGGACCACTTCCCTCTTCCTCGGATCGACCAGATCATCGATTCGACCGCAGGATGTGAGAAACTCTCCTTCCTCGACGCCTACTCAGGCTACAACCAGATTCGACTCAAGGTCGAAGATCACGAGAAAACAGCGTTTATTACATCGTTCTGAGTGTTCTATTACAACACAATGCCCTTCGGGCTAAAGAACGCAGGTGCCACGTACCAGCGATGCATGCAAGCATGCCTCAAGGACCAGATCGGTCGCAACGTCCAAGTCTATGTCGACGACATAGTCATCAAAACCCGGGAGGCAAGAATGCTCATCGACGATCTCCGCGAGACGTTCGATAACCTTGATCACTACAGGATCATGCTCAACCCCTAAAAGTGCGCCTTCGGCGTCCCATCGGGCCAGCTACTTGGGTACTTCATCTCTCAGCGAGGGATCGAGGCGAACCCAATGAAAATCAGGGCCATCATGGCAATGGAGAAGCCGAAAAACCTCGAGGGTGTCAAGCAGCTCGCAGGACGAATAGCGGCGTTGAGCAGATTCATCAGCCGCATGGGCGAGAAGGCCCTGCCATTCTACCAGCTGCTACGCAAGGCAGATAAATTTGAGTGGATGCCCGAAGCCGACGATGCGTTCGAAAGCCTCAAACGGCTACTCTCCACCTCGCCCGTTTTGGTCATGCCAAAGGAGCGTGAGCCTCTGCTGCTATACATAGCAGCCACACACCAGGTGGTCAGCACCGTGCTAGTGGTCGAACGACCCGAAGAAGGCAAGACCCATGGGGACCAACGCCCAATCTACTACCTCAGCGAGGTACTGACGCCAACAAAACAGAGGTACCCTCACTACCAGAAACTCGCCTACGGCGTGTTCATGACGGCTCGACGGATGAGCCATTACTTCCAGGAGCACCAGGTGATGGTCGTCAACGAAGCACCCCTGAACAGCATCCTGAATAAACTAGAGGCCACAGGACGCCTGGCCCTGTGGGGCATCAAGCTGTCACCCCTAGACATCGTCTACGAGAAGCTACTCGCAATCAAGTCTCAAGTCCTCCTGGACTTCCTTGTACATTGGATGGAGCTGCAACTGCCAGACACCCCAGACATGTCACAGTCATGGACGATGCACTTCGACGGCTCCAAGCGTGAAGCTAGAGCAGGAGCCGGGGTCATACTGACCTCCCCGCAGGGCGACCAGATGAAGTACGTCCTTTGGATGAAATTCCGAGCTTCCAACAACGAGGCCGAATACGAAGCCCTCATCCACGGCATGAGGATGGCAAAGATCTGCGGCGCAACGCGCCTGGTCATCTACGGTGACTCCAACCTCGTCGTCCAGCAAACGATGAACGAGTGCGACGCACACGCCGAAAACATGATCGCGTACCGCACACTCTACAACGCACTCGAAGGAGAATTCGACGGCTGCGAGCTTCGGCACGTTGGAAGAGAAAGCAACGAGGAAGCCGTCAGAATCGTCAACATCGGCTCCACCTGCGCAAAGGTGCCACCGGGTGTGTTCCTCGAACAAATCTGTGTTCCATCCATCAAGCGGAAATTCCCCAAGGGATCACCCGAAGAAGCAGAACACTCGGGGGCTACGCTGCCCGAAGGACACGAAGGACCCGAGAAACTGGACACAGAGGTCGCTATGGTAAACCTGATGCAGGTCATGGCAGTCGAAGAAACCTGGACGCGACCTTACCTCTAGTTCTTGATAAACGGAGAACTGCCTGACAGCTCGACGGATGCCCGACGCATATCTCGTCGGTCAAAAGCTTTCACCATCATCAATGGCGAGCTGTACAAGCGCAGTATTATGGGTGTACTACAAAGGTGCGTCAGCATCGGTGATGGGAAAACCATCCTCCAAGACATCCACGAGGGCATCTGCGGCCATCACGCAGGCAGCCGCTCCCTTGTCCCCAAAGCTCTACGAGCTGGATTCTACTGGCCAACGGCCATGAGCGATGCAAAGGACATCGTCCGAAGATGCAACGGGTGCCAAAGGTTCGCCGACAAACCGCACGCACCCGGGTCAGAGCTCAGGCCCATACCTATAGCCTGGCCCTTTGATCAATGGGGCCTCGACATGATCGGCGAACTGCCAAAGTCCTCGAAAGGGGGGCACGTTTACCTCCTGGTCGTAGTCGATAAATTCACCAAGTGGGTCGAAGCCATGCCGGTTACCAACCAAAAGGGCAAGACCGCCGTCAAGTTCTTCGAATCCATTGTCTACAGGTTTGGCGTACCGCACAGCATCATCACCAACAATGGATCGAACTTCATCTCCAAAGAATTCCAAGACTTCTGCGAAGACCTAGGAATCAATATCACATATGCCTCAGTGGCTCACCCGCAAACGAATGGGCAGGTCGAAAAGGCCAACGGCCTAATCGGCGCTGGCATCAAGAAGCGCCTCATGAGCCCACTCGAACGAAAGGCCGGAGCCTGGACGGAAGAGCTACCATCCGTCCTATGGAGTTTGCGCACTACGCCAAACAGCTCCACCGGCTACACGCCGTTCTTCCTGGTGCATGGTGTAGGGGTTCGTAGCATGGAAAAACAAAATTTTCTATCGCATACAAACAAACAAGCCAAGATCTATCTACTAGATTGTAGCAACGAGTCGATAGAGGAACTCACCCTCGAAGATTCCAAAGCGGTTAACGAGAGCAGATTCTCGTGGGTGATGTAGTCGTACACTTGCCGATCTCAAGATCGCGTAGACGATCCTTCCGGCAGCGCTCCCGCAGTCGGTCACACGTTTGGTACTCGACGAAGACCTTCCTCTCCCTTGTTCCAGCAGGCAGCGGAGGTTGTAGCACTCTCCTCGCGATTTCGGCAGCACAACGACGTGGTACCGAAAGTAGAGGGGAGATCTCGCAGGGCTTCGCCTTAAGCCGGAGCGAGTATGGTGGACTATGAGAGAGCCCTCGACGATCTAGGGTTTAGACACGCCGAGGAAGAGGTGCTAGGGCGGCGGCTAGGGTTTGGGGCTTGCCCAAGTCGGCACCAAGAGGAGCCCTAGGAGGTGGCGGCAACTGCAGGAGGTGGCGGAACCAAATTAGGGTTTAGTAGAGAGGATCTTGTGTGTCCTAGGAGGGAGCCCTGCCTCTCCTTATATAGGTGGAGGGGCCGGCGGCCAAGGGGAGGGAGTGGAGTCCCTCCCCAACTCGGCTTGGGTGGTGCGCCGGCTTGGGGAGGAGGACTCCCTCCCCAACTCGGTTTCACCTCCTCCTCCTCTTTTCCACTTTCCAAATTTAGCCGTTTGACTTTTCAATTTAGCTATTTGACTTTTCAAACTAGGATTCGATTAATCCTTTATTTGGAACAGCGATGACACTTAGTACATGACGCAATCATTCCAACTTGCAATGACACATTCATGTACCCCTTCCCCTCCGGAGTGCCGGACATTCCGGAACCTTCTAGAACATTCCCGATGAAAACACCGGAAACATTTCCCAACTCCGAAACGGGACTTTCCTTATATGAATCTTATTCTCCGGACCATTCCAGATCTCCTCGTGATATCCCGGATCCCATCCGAGACTCCGAACAACATTCGGTCTCTTTCTCATTATACCATAACTACTCAAACAACGTCGAATCCTTAAGTGTGTCTCCCTACAGTTCGTGAATTATGCGGACATGATCGAGACACTTCTCCGATCAATAACCAATAGAGGAATCTGGAAATTCATATGGCTCCCACATATTTCTACGATTACTTTGCAATCGAATGAACCACTTACATACGATACCAATTTCCCTTTGTCTCACGATAGTTTACTTATCCGAGGTTTTGATCGTCGGTATCTCTGCATACCTAGTTCAACCTCGTTACCGATAAGTACTCTTTTCTCGTTCCCGTGATATGTGATCCCTTGTGAGCCAGTCACATGCTTGCAAGCTAATTTGGATGACATTCCACCGAGAGGGCCCAAAGTATATCTATCCGTCATATGGATGGACAAATCCCACTCTTGATCCATGTGCCTCAACACATACTTTCCGAACACTCAATGCCACCTTTATAGCCACCCAGTTACGGTGTGGTGTTTGATGTCATCAAAGCATCCTTCCGGTGATGGTGATTAGCATGATCTCATGGTCGAAGGAATTAGGTTACTATGTATCAGAAAGCTTATAGCAAATGAACTATATTAAATGACTTGATCTTTATGCTACGCTTAACTATAGGAGTATGTCCATCACATCATTCTCCTAATGATATGACCCTGTTGTTAATAACATCTCTATGTTCATGATCAGGAAACCATGATCATATATTAACCAACAAGCTAGTTTAACAAGAGGCTTTACTAGGGACTCTTTTATGTTTACAAATCACACAAGTATTAATGTTTCCGGTTAATACAATTATAGCATGGTATGTAAACATTTATCATAAGTATGAAGATATGATAATAACCACTTTATTATTGCCTCTTGGGCATATCTCCAACAGTCTCCCACTTGCACTAGAGTCAATAATCTAGTTTCAAACTTTTGTGTATTCAACACCTATGGCTTTCCGGTGTTGTATGTACACGATTGCTAGTGGTCAACTGATCTCCGGATCTGACACTTCCAGGTCCGTGTGTAATTGCATGTCTTTGCGTCTCTACGCATCACTCATTCTCTAATGAGATGGCTTCGTACAAATTTGGTCCTTTGGTGTGACCTTTAGTTCTTTGGGGTTAAAACATGTTGATAATATTGTCGTACAATATATCTTCATAGTATTATCCCGCTGTGAACTACACCTAGTTTGATAACAAACTACTTGACACAAATGCCCTCTTTTCCTGCTATTATAGCAGTCATATACTTAGCCTTTTGTTGTAGTATCTGTCACAATGTCTTAATTTTGGAACTCATCCAAATCCATTATGGAACTTACTTTCCATTATATTGTGCCACCCTTAGTTTAGATTGAGATAAACTCAATTTGTACTTTGTGACAAAACTAGTATCAATGTAGTACTTTTACAATGAACTAACCATCTATTTGTCACTACTACAAATAATATACTCTTAGTTCTTCCAAAAGATCATAAGAATATCCTTACTATTGTCCAATGATCATCTTATGAATCATTCTGGTATATGCTCATAACATTTAGAGCATAGGACATATCTGGATTTGTACATATCACAATATGATTGATATAAATACTCTTTGTGATCTCATACATCAAGTATCAATCTATACTTGAATCTTTGTTTCACTTACCAAGTGTCAATACACTTGAATATATCATCAATATTGAATCTTATTCAATCCTTTCTGTGCGACAAGAACCTTTCTTGTAGTCTCTATATTGAACTCATTCAATACATCATCTATGTACTTTCGGCACAACCATATTAGCGTCTATTGATGCCAAATATTTGGGTTTTGCCTAAGTCTTTCATCGGGATGAAATTCTTAATATGTGTTAATAAAAGATACATCATTTCCAATCAACAATATGTCTTCCACATAATGTATTAGAAATATGTCTTAGCGCTCCCACTTAATTTCTTGCAAACGCAAGCATCTTCATTGTCTCTGATGAATTTAAACTTTTTTAACAATTTCATCATTGTGAAGATTCCAACTCCGTGATGCTTACTTCAACCATTGAAGTTTGCATATGCATTTAGCATCCTTTGATTTAACAAAACCCTATGGACCGTGTCATGCACACGTCCTAGGTAACAATTCTATTAGAAGAACTTGTTTTGTTTATTCAACTACCATATAACAAAATTATATGTAGTGGTTGCTACATTAATCCGTCTAGACTAAATATCGCTATGAAAGATCAAATCTTGTCATATACAACCTTTGAACATTGTTGTGAATACTTTCCCAACATGTCGACTATTTCATAGATGTAAAACATCCATGTCTATTTCTTTATAGATCCAAACACGACTGTAAGGTCTTACACCTTTCTCGAGGGTCCTTCAAGTTCAAAACTTGATTTCTCATGTATGGAACTATCACGGATTTTATGGCTTCAAGCCATTTGACGGAGTCAGGGCTCATCATCGCTTCTTTGCATGTAGCCGGATCATTATTGTCAAATAATGATTTAACTCTCAAATCTTGGTATTCGATTGTTCATCCGACCTACTTGTTTCAATAGGAACTTGGATCTCCGTGACCACAACCTTTGAGGTACGTGAGCCATGAGCATTGTTGCTACCTCCGGAACACTTTTCGGCGCTGCGCAACTTTGCACATATAGCTAAGGTTCTTTTAACCTTATCAAAGTTCTATTGTCCTCCCACTTAACTTTTCACGAAAAAAATTCCTTCTCAAAGAAACTTGATGTTCTAAGCAACAAACACTTTTGTCTCCGGTGTTTATGGAGGAATACTTAACAGTTATACAAAGACAGGTTCATCCGACTTTGGTTGCACACATCTTTCTTATGCATAGCATACCAATGTTTTAAGAAAGGACTACTTTGGTTTTATCCCAAGCCACAACTTTATATGGTGTCATTTCAACGGATTATGATGAAGCTCTTTTCAGTGGAAAAACGGTAGTCTCTAAAGCTTTTAATCTTTAAAATATAATGGCAGTTTTATGAATTATACCTTTGATCTTACCATGTCAAACAAGGTTTAATTACATATCTCGAATGCTCCATACTCTTATGGTGTTTCGGGAAAATGCAAATCCACGGAACGATTCCTTAAATCTTAGGTATTATGCTAAACTTGTAACTCAAATATCTTCCTTTATGATCTTATCATAAACTATTTATATTCTTGTTACAATGATCTTGCACTTCATCTTGAAAATCTTTGAACTTTTCAAATATTTCACACTTCATCCTTATTAAGTAAATATTCATATATTCACTCAAATTTTCGGAGAAAGCATATGAAGTTGAAATCCATCGCTCTTGACTACACATAATGGATTTCGTACAACGATATGTACAAGTTCCAATAAGCTAGTTATTCGTTCCCTTTTGGCCTATGAACGAAGTTTTAATTATCTCTAGGAAAGTTTCACAAGCGTCATTTGATCAAAAATCAAAAGACTCCAAAATTCCATCCACATGGAGTTTCTTCATGTTTTCTTTCCAATATAATTTAAACGGCGATGTCACTTCCTAAGTGATCTTTCAATCAATTTGTCTTTCGACATATTTAGCACTAGTTTTATGGATGTGATTTCTCCAACGAGATTTGTGAATCATCCATCTTTTATGGATTACGGCAATTATTTTAACAACCCTTTTGTTCTCATAATACCTGATAAAACAAATCTCAAAGGCAAGCTTTGATGTTTAACGAGTAACACAATAACCCTTTATTTGTTCTCGATGAACATTATCACATATTCTTTTTCTAGTTACTTAGGCCATTGTAGTTCATAAATTGTGTTGTTTTGTATGACGATTCACACCAACAAATTCAGTATCAAATACTTAAGAACCGCTTTGTTTAATAAGCAAAGAATATAGCCATAACATGTATATCATCTATATACTTAAGCTGAACAATTCTAGTCTTTTCTTTTCTGCCATATACTTATGAGATTCTCTTTTAGTATTTCCTTTTCTGTTTGAAAGAATCTATCAACATCAATAGTGGAGTCATACATATGACACATAGTCCAAAGCGTGTATAGTTAAATACTAATGTCTTTGGACTTGCACTTTGAAGTAGATCACCATTATCAAATGTTTGGTGTTCTTTCAAATTCCATTCTTTAGTAATCTCTTGGTGTAGTAAACATTTTACCTACATCAAATTTTCACCCTCATCATGGATTTATCCATGATCAAGTTACTTTTAGCTTGTAACGGTGAATCGCGAGTATAATGTTGCTCTCCAAAACCTTTTGGAAGATTAGGACAACTAGTGTCTCCAACCTTTTGCAAATTCTCATCAAATATGAGAACATGACTTTTGCCATATTATACTCTATCATGTTGCAACCAAAACTTCGTTTCAGATATCACAATATCTTCCACACATCATGGTTTCTGAAACAACTCTTTCAGATCCTAGATAACCTTGATATTAAGACAATCCTTTGAATATCAAGAATCATGGAAACAAACATGATACTCATACACTAACTCTTGGAATTGTCACTCTTGTTTTAATACCAATTATTAAACTTCATGGAGTAACCGGAACTTACTGAAAGTTTGCAATAGGACTTTTAAACTCTAGATTAACACTTCAAAACAATACGATACCAGTTCGTAAAGTAACTAACCAGAATTATATAGTTCTATCATCTCAATTATAACTAAGCGTAAGGTGGTAAACGAATGCCAATGACTACAACAACTATGCAAATTCACTTTGATTTAATTTATGATAAATAGTGTTCAACTTTTAATCATATTGCCGTTGAACTCCCACTCAAAACAATATCCCTCACATTGTTTTAGTGATCACACGAACCAAATCCACCATATCAAAACCGATCATCACGAGAGTTGATATAGCTTCAATGGCGAACAATCAACATGTTCATCATATCTACTATATGACTCATGCTTTACCTTTCGGTGATCCGTGTTCCTGAGACCATGTCTGTACATGCTAGGCTCGTCAAGATCAAACCTTAGCTTCCGCATGAGCAAATCTGGCTTGCCCACGTTGTATACACTTGCGGAATCTAACACACCCGATCATCACGTGGTGCTTCGAAACAACAAGCTTTAGCAACGGTGCTAACTAAGGGTGAACACTTTATGACTAGAAATTCATGTGCATGAGGGATCATCTTATAATGCTACCGTCGTCTACTAAGCAATACAAGATGCATAAAGGATTAACATCACATGCAATTCATAATTTGTGATATGATATGGCCTTTCTTCTTTGTGCTTCCGATCTCCATCTTCTAGCACGAACATGATCTCCATCATCACCGACATTGCATCAAGGTCAATGATGCTTCTCCATGGTTGTCGTCCACCGGCTTCAACTATTACAACTACCTTGAATAGACACGCGGGTCTTCACAGAAATTAAAGACAACCATATGGCTCCTGCCGGTTGCCAACTTACAATAAGGAACATTGCATACATCATATATAATCACAATCATGGCCATATCACATCACAGCACACCCCTGCAAAACAAAGTTAGACGCCTCTAATTTTCTTTGCATATTTTACGTGGTTTGGGGCTTTCAATAAGTGTCGTTCTAACTTACGAACAAGAACCACAACATTGATACTAGTATTGTTAATCACCCGTTGTAAATTGGATCTTAACTATGCTAGGAGAAACAGGCACCCGCAAAGCCACTTATGCAATACAAGTTGCATGTCAAGCGTGGAGCAAGTCTCATGAACGATGTCATGTAAGGTTAGCCCGGGCCGCTTCATCCCAACATACCGCAAGATGCAAAGTACACAAGAAGCAATCGACAATAAAAGCATCAACGCCCACAATGACCATTGTGTTCTACTCGTGCAAACAGATCTACATATAGACACGGCTCTGATACCACTGTAGGGGTTCGTAGCATGGAAAAACAAAATTTTCTATCGCATACAAACAAACAAGCCAAGATCTATCTACTAGATTGTAGCAACGAGTCGATAGAGGAACTCACCCTCGAAGATTCCAAAGCGGTTAACGAGAGCAGATTCTCGTGGGTGATGTAGTCGTACACTTGCCGATCTCAAGATCGCGTAGACGATCCTTCCGGTGCTGCGTTCTGGCAGCGCTCCCGCAGTCGGTCACACGTTCGGTACTCGACGAAGACCTTCCTCTCCCTTGTTCCAGCAGGCAGCAGAGGTTGTAGCACTCTCCTCGTGATTTCGGCAGCACAACGGCGTGGTACCGGAAGTAGAGGGGAGATCTCGCAGGGCTTCGCCTTAAGCCGGAGCGAGTATGGTGGACTATGAGAGAGCCCTCGACGATCTAGGGTTTAGACACGCCGAGGAAGAGGTGCTAGGGCGGCGGCTAGGGTTTGGGGCTTGCCCAAGTCGGCGCCAAGAGGAGCCCTAGGAGGTGGCGGCAACTGTAGGAGGTGGCGGCACCAAATTAGGGTTTAGTAGAGAGGATCTTGTGTGTCCTAGGAGGGAGCCCTGCCCCTCCTTATATAGGTGGAGGGGCCGGCGGCCAAGGGGAGGGAGTGGAGTCCCTCCCCAACTCGGCTTGGGTGGTGCGCCGGCTTGGGGAGGAGGACTCCCTCCCCAACTCGGTTTCACCTCCTCCTCCTCTTTTCCACTTTCCAAATTTAGCCGTTTGACTTTTCAATTTAGCTATTTGACTTTTCAAACTAGGATTCGATTAATCCTTTATTTGGAACAGCGATGACACTTAGTACATGATGCAATCATTCCAACTTGCAATGACACATTCATGTACCCCTTCCCCTCCGGAGTGCCGGACATTCCGGAACCTTCTAGAACATTCCCGATGAAAACACCGGAAACATTTCCCAACTCCGAAACGGGACTTTCCTTATATGAATCTTATTCTCCGGACCATTCCGGATCTCCTCGTGATATCCCGGATCCCATCCGAGACTCCGAACAACATTCGGTCTCTTTCTCATTATACCATAACTACTCAAACAACGTCGAATCCTTAAGTGTGTCTCCCTACGGTTCGTGAATTATGCGGACATGATCGAGACACTTCTCCGATCAATAACCAATAGAGGAATCTGGAAATTCATATGGCTCCCACATATTTCTACGATTACTTTGCAATCGAATGAACCACTTACATACGATACCAATTTCCCTTTGTCTCACGATAGTTTACTTATCCGAGGTTTTGATCGTCGGTATCTCTGCATACCTAGTTCAACCTCGTTACCGATAAGTACTCTTTTCTCGTTCCCGTGATATGTGATCCCTTGTGAGCCAGTCACATGCTTGCAAGCTAATTTGGATGACATTCCACCGAGAGGGCCCAGAGTATATCTATCCGTCATATGGATGGACAAATCCCACTCTTGATCCATGTGCCTCAACACATACTTTCCGAACACTCAATGCCACATTTATAGCCACCCAGTTACGGTGTGGTGTTTGATGTCATCAAAGCATCCTTCCGGTGATGGTGATTAGCATGATCTCATGGTCGAAGGAATTAGGTTACTATGTATCAGAAAGCTTATAGCAAATGAACTATATTAAATGACTTGATCTTTATGCTACGCTTAACTATAGGAGTATGTCCATCACATCATTCTCCTAATGATATGACCCTGTTGTTAATAACATCTCTATGTTCATGATCAGGAAACCATGATCATATATTAACCAACAAGCTAGTTTAACAAGAGGCTTTACTAGGGACTCTTTTATGTTTACAAATCACACAAGTATTAATGTTTCCGGTTAATACAATTATAGCATGGTATGTAAACATTTATCATAAGTATGAAGATATGATAATAACCACTTTATTATTGCCTCTTGGGCATATCTCCAACACATGGAGCCGAAGCCGTGCTACCAGCCGAAGTACGCCACCAGGCCCCCTGGGTCGTCGCTTATAGCGAAGCCGAATCCACGGCTGCACTCGAAGACGCCGTCGACACACTCGACGAGGCAAGAGACGTAGCAGCAGCTCGATCAGCGGTGTACCAGCAGAGTCTCCGCAACTACCACAGCCGCCGGCTGCGCCCAAGGTCCTTTGTCGAAGGATACCTCGTCTTGCGACTCAAGCAAGAGAGACCGAAGAAATTCGAGTCACCATGGGAAGGGCCCTACATCATCACCGAAGTCATCCCAGGTGGCGCATATCGCCTCAAGCACGTGGAGTCTGGAGTCGCATACTCCAACCCATGGAACATCGCACACTTGCGACGATTCTACCCCTAGCTACCTACCCCTTTACTTTCAATAAGGCTTTTCAGCCAAGGCTATTCAGCCGAACAATGTACTTCCTCCATTACGATATAAATAAAGCTAAGTGTCTCGCCCCAAAATATCATTCGCTATTTGCAACTTTACTTCATGCTACAAACGCACTCGGGGGATCCCCCCACCTCACGATTTCATCGACTGAGGATAACACGTGTACACCTGAGTAGCTGACAACGTCAGGCTAACGAAAAGGACACGTACTCAAATAAAAGCACTGCGTGCTCAAACAAACCTTTATAACAAAGGGAACAACATGCCTAGTCGAAATATACAAATTTTACATCTATCTCTTTTACAGGTACTACCTATTCTGAAGAATAACTTGAGCACGCTGCTCAAACAAATCTACGACCTGCTCGGCATACTGCCTTACAGCCGCATAATGTGGACGCATATCCCACTCGCCACCATCCGGCCGAAGAGGTGGCCCCGCGGCTACAACAGACAGATCTACATCAGGACGATGCAGCCTAACAAGGGACAACGCAGCCTTCACCCCCTGCGACGAGCTGCTGTCTCACCAATTCCTGGACACGAGTCACGCTCCGAAATCTAGACAGAAGACCGGACAGGGCTGTTGGCACAGCATCCAGAGGAAATATCACATGCAGAACTGACGAGAGCGAAGTCTGGACTTGACGAAGCACCCGCGATACTTGGTGAACGCGATCCTGCACCGTTGCTAGAGCCATGGCATGGTCGCGATCCATCCAGAAGAACCCGCCAGCTTCCATGTCATGTTGAGTCAAACAATTGACCTGAACAGCAACACGCTCTTTATCCTCCCTTCACTACAAGAAATCTGGCTATATATGACCCTTCATTTTCGTCATAGAATCGTCATAGTAGTCCGTTTATGACGATTCTATGACGATATTGAGATCGTCAAAAGCTGGGCGTCGCAAATGAACTATAACGACGTTTTTGGTAAAATCGTCATAACTGTCTATGACGATATTGGATCGTCATAATGTCTATGACGATCCAATATCGTCACGGGCCATCTATCCAGGCCAGCTCAGATCCTACGTGGTCAATCCTACGTGGCAAAATTGTGACGAAATGAATTCGTCGTAATGTAAATTTAGCCCGGTCCATTTTGATCTTTTATATGGGCTGAGCCCAATAATTAGTCTGATTTATGTTTCTTGCTTCACCAATTCTAGTTGGCTACATGGGCCAACCCATGAAAATCAGCGTTTATATTATTGGGCTTTGGCCTTTTCAAATTATTTTATTTTCTATTTTTGTGGTTTTTATTTTATTCTGAAGCCAATCCCACTATGCAAATGGTTCCTAGATCTCACATGTTGTTTACACTCATCGATCAGGTATTTGCACAATAACCATTAATTCGGTTCAAAGAAGGCCAATATACTCAAAAGTATTTCGTATGACAGCCAAAAAATGTATATTACAATCATGTACAATTCAAATCTGGTATTCAGCTACCAAAATACAACTAGATAACCATTTCTATAGAGTAGAACACTTTGTTGGGTGAGGTTTCTCCAGGCTTCATCCTGGAGGTCTTGATACATGCATCAGTGGAGAGATGCCCATCCAAGTGTCGCCATCCTACGATGAGAAAAGGAGGTCATTGTTAAGTTAAATCACAAGATATTGTATAACAGACATAGATGTGCTATAGACTCCGTCTTTAAACTCGCATTTTGCTGTCACATGAACATTGGCCATCACATACATGAACATTGGACAGATGTACAACATTCCTCCAACAAGTACAGATCTACACACGCATAAAGCACACAGAGCATATAAATTTTTCCTGTAAACATGTCGTCTACAAACGCATGAGGCACTAGTAGATACTAAAAGAAAACAAACAGCATATCACCTATTCATGTGATTTATTGCAGAACTAGAACCACACACCATGAAACATACAAAAAGAGACTTAATAAATAAGATTTTTTCAGATCAAACGGGGAGAAGTCAGGTTGATGCAGACTGTTGCTGATATTTCTATTTATACTAGGAAAAGCAGGTTTAAAACAACACTGGGAAAGATATTAGGTAATAGGAGCTAGTGCTCCATCGCTGCCATATCAGACGAATCACAAAGACTGAGAAAAACTCCCACTATATTCCCAAGAGTATTCCATAGGTGATCACACACATATTACATGCACAATCCTACACAAAGAACGAAGCAAACCAAGTTGTTCAGGTACAGGTCGAGCATTTCACAGGCTAAACTGAAACTACAGAAAATGCAAAGCAAACCAGCTTCAGCCACCACTGAGCTATAAGCTCCATGAGCGTGTACCAGGAGACCAACCAGGTCATCAGCTGGAATAGGTGCGTCAAACCCGACCAAGCTGGCCACCGGGCGGAGACCAGCCAAGGAAGAGCGGTACCGGGGGGGTCTACTCAGCAAAGCGCCTATGGCTCGAAATAACAGGCTTAGAATCGGTGGAGCAAGACAAGGAAAATATTTTATGTTGCTAGCATACCTGTCAGACTATTCATCCAGCTTGCCACCAAGTTCTTTCGAAGTTGAAGGTTTTAGCGATCCGTCAAGGGACCGACAAAACTGTAGTAAGTACAGAAGGAGAAAAACATCTTCATCAAGGCGTAAAAACAGTGTCGAAAACATCATGTCAGCTACCGCTTCTCCAAGGCGATCCCCTGCATGAGAATTAGCATCATCAGATGTAGTAGCGCCAACTCCTTTACCTCCTAGCATTTCCTTGCTAGGTGTCTCCCCATCATAATAGAGAATGCAAGCCACAATAGCATTTGTTAAAATCTCAAACGCAAACTATAGCAGGAGGATGCGGAATATATGACCTAGATGGAACAACAGTATCCAAGGTGTCTATAGACGATCTCCCAACAATGCCTTGCGAAGTTAATCCAAACAAATCAAGAGAAGGCATAAAATGGATGAGGCTTAGTAACCAGGGAAGCTCAGCGTACCTCATCAGCACATGTGCATGTGTCTTTCCCAGTAGGCACATCTATGTAGAAGCCTCTTCGGGGTCAGTCTCAGTGAGATGTTGCTCCCTCAAAGCTAATGAAAATAGTGTAGCCTTTGAAGTAAAATTTAAGAACCCGGAAAGAGATGTTCTTTTGCCGAAATAAAAAAGCACGACATGGAGACATCAAAGATGAACTTCCATCCAACCAAGCAAGTAATTTCAGCGTGTATGGCACTAAAAAGGCCGTAGGATTCAGCCATCAAAGAAAGTGTCAGAAGCCTAAGACAATCAGCAGGACAACCTGAGTTTTAAGATCAACCATCTCCTGAACAGTTGCTATCTATATATCACTTGAGTAAAAAACCTGAACCCTCTCTCATTCAATAGGGTGTTTTGTGTCATGGAACCTTTCATTCAAAAATGAGCTCCGATTAGCGTTTGAATCGTGGACAGTCCGTAGCACACACCAGTAGGCCCAAGCACATACCTATCTCGCAGCGCCATAATATCCGCGTTATCTTAATTGATGCACACCGGCGATACCTAGCAGATAAGCATAGAACCACGGCGAGGAAAATGTATTGGCAAATAGGAAATCAGTAAGGGCATCATGCAGACATACGTTCCTGATTTTGAACTTACCACTGATAATGAAAGCGATGAGCATTTCTCTTTTGGCTTATATTTCTATAATCCTAGAGGTGTTAACAGCCCATACCAAGTGTATGCCAAGTTAGCTCCATCGCGTTGACAGAAGACAGTGCTATAAATGAATAGAAAAGGCAAAGGAGAAATCATGGAGACTTGAAGTTATGGACAAAGAACATAGGAAACACACCACCAACGTTTAAAGTTGGCGTTTGGAAGTGTTTTTTAATATTATTTGAATGACTGACTTACTTCAGCATAGCAACCAGTTTTTCTCTGCACATAACTACATAAATGATTACCTTGATGTAAAGTTCGTGAACTTCCTGGAAGAAACATTTTATCACATCCTCACTTCGTGAGTCATGAAGCAACATAAATCTAGTATGTGGCAAACTGGCTATTAGGAACACAATGATACTAATACAAGGAAAGAATGAACAGAATGTCACAAGGACAATCGTGAGCTATGACTCTCACCTGAAATAAACAAACATGAGAAACCAAATTTACCTGTTACACACTGACAGCCATTCTTAAATTGTTGACGAAGAACAATAATTTTGATCAAAAATGTGAGATAGAATTATCACTAACTTCTCGCATTTCCAGTTTCTTTCTCTCCTAAGACATCACACAAGGTTTTGGCTCTATTAAAGACAACACATCTAAGTATTCAAATGATATGACCAGCAGTTAGATAAACAGACACAACAAGATCGTTGAATCTATCTACTGACTCGGAAACCTGAAAGTGCATCAAAAAAGGAATGGTTATGTGAAGCCAGAAGCAACAAAATCTGCACATAATATAAGGGTTTGTTTTAGGGGAAAAGCACATAATATACTGGTACCCATGAATATTTAGATGCAGAACACTTCATTATTCTATATGATATAGAATATTTTTATGTGGAGGAAATTATCTCAACTAAAAAAAATAAACTAAGAAACCTACCTTTTCAAACAAAGGGAAAAAGCTGAATAGTGCAGCGAATGATAAAGGCTCTATTAGACTTTGACTAATTTCATTGATTCTCTCCATTGTCTGCACATCAAAGAAAACATTGTCTCTATTCCAAGTGCCATTAAATTCTGTATTATTTCCTTAATCACCTCCCTTACATGTTGGTGACGTACATCCTCTCATGTATCACTATGTGATGCAAGCTTGTTTACGAAAACAATAACGATTCAGCTTAACGAACAGTTTAGCCAATTCTATCCGCAAAGAGCACTATTCAGCTTAACGGCGAAGATCTTCTTGGTTTACAAATCTAGACCTACCACCATGATTTCAATCAGACGACAAACAAATCTAAGATCTATCGCAAATCTCCATACCACATTAGTTATCTAGATGCAGGCCACGGTCAATTTATCCAAATTACGTAAAAGAAATATACTTGATGCTAGAGAGTGAGATAGAGATGAGGTAGGGAGCATACCGTGTGGCTGCTGCTGCCATCTCCGGGTCGAGGAAGCAACAGCGGACGGGTCTGGCACTGCCGCTGCTCCTCCGTGTGGATACCGAGGTCGGAGACACCGGATCCGTGCGGGACTCCACTATGTAGGAACAGTTGTACTTGGCAGTGTTTACATGAAAGTGTAAAGTGGAGACAATTATTTTCAATATCAAGCTATATATATGCATGTTTTAAGAAATGTAAAAAATAGAATAGATATCTAGCAAGTGAGTGACAAATATGCATGGCAGCAGTGCATGAAAGGACTGCATCAGCACAATTAAAAGGTTCAATAAAAGCAGCACACACCAATGCAAAATCCATATTTGCACATCAGAAATACATAGTAACAGAGAACTGCATATCTGTTTCCTTAGACCGCCGGCGACAAACATCAATTGAATCTAATGAACTAAAATAACTAACATTACCACATGCCATACTCACCTCTGAATCTGATACTCCCTAAACTTGACAAAACTGTCATTAGAAGAAATCATGTGATGACAAACCTCAATTTGTGATGTTATTCACAGAAAAGTTTCAGTGAGTGGCTTACTTTTTTCTCAAGAATATTTCCGCAAAACTTTTTCATGAATACTACAACTGGTACAGCTAGGATATCCGTTTACTTAGACTGCCAGTGGCGAACACCAACTAAACTCGTGACAAACTAACATTATGATTCCCTGCATCTTAACACTCACAGAAGCTAGCCTAACAGTTATTAGAAAAAAGTATGTGCTGAAAAATCTAATTGTGCAATTATATTCACGGAAGAAAATCCAGTGGATGACTCGATTCTTCTCATGAATAATTCTAGAAAACAAATTCATGGATACTACAACTGGTACAGCTAGGACGCAGAAATGGGCGTGGAATTTTCACATCCGACAATCCACCTTCATCATTATAATTATTCTACTAGAGTACAGATAAGGCCAACTTTACATAGGGTTCAGCATTGGCGGAGGAGACGAAGTGCGCACGGCTATGGGGCCCTCCGGAGACGGATACGGAGACGACCGGGGACACGACGCGGAGGGAGAGGAGCGGCGAGGTGGACCTGGAGACCAGGAGCGCAGCCCTCTGCGCCACCGCCGGGCTCGCCATGGCCTGCAAGAAGATGGTCAGGAGGAGGGTTACAAATGTCAGGAGGCTACAACAAGATTGAATGGTGAGGAGGAGGAGGAGGGAGCTCACGAGTGTGGAGAAGGAGGTCGCGGCCACCATTGGATGGGAGGAGAGGTTCTAGGATGGATTTGGTACCCCGCCTCTCCGGGCACAGGGGAGAATTCCCGTGAGGGGAGATGGGTCGCGGGTGAGCCGGAGGTGGTCGCGGGCGCTGGAGGACTAGGGTGGCCGCCGGTGTGGCGCCGGGGAAGGAGGAGGATTGGATGTTGGCGGAGGGGAGAACGGCCATGGCTTGGGGAGAAGGGCGGCGCCGGAGGGGAGCTGTCGGCCAGGGGAGAAGCGGCGGCAGCATTCGATCTGGAAGGAGGAGGAGGAGGAGAAGCGGCGGCCAGGGGAGCTGTCGGCCAGGGGAGAAGGGGCGACCGGAGATGGGCGTGGTGTGGCGGCTGGGGAGATGGGAGTGGTGTGGCGGCTGGGGAGAGTTTAGGGTTAGAGGATGGAGGGGTCCTGGGGGCGGGGGATTTTGTGCGTGCTGTATGCCAGGTCACCGATCCACAACAAGTTTCCACACTTCAAATCCTATCCGTTTATTACGTTTATATCCTACGGTTGATATTGACCCTCTCTTATATCTCAACCCGTCTAGAAATTATGACGATTTTGTCCATAGAAATTACGACGTTTTTTACGAAATCGTCATAGTTTAATAAGGATTTGGCCCTTCCAAATAGCTTACGACCATCTAGTATAGAATCGTCATAAATTTATGACGATTTCATTCATGGTCACTACCAAAACGTCATAGTTTGACACATTCCTTGTAGTACTTGGAGCAAGGTTAGCACCTGCGATACTCGCACAAAAGTAAGATGCAAGGCCAGCATACGCATCCGAAGAAATGAGAAGCAGCTCGAAAAAACTTACACTGAAGCTGCTCAGACAGTCGAAGCAATTCCTCCATCAAGTACTCCTCTCTGGCCGAACCGCGATCTGCCTTGGACTTCCAAACGTCGACATGGCCAAGCACCCCAAGCAACTCCTTCTCGAGACTACGAACATGGTCTCAAAGGAAAGCAAGCTGCGACAAATCATCCAAGGATGGCCGCAGCCGCGCGGCAGGCGAGGCGTCAACGGGATCAGCACCCGAAGGACCCTAGAGTGGCAGAAAGGCAAAAGACATGAACACTCAGACAGAGGAGAACACATCTCAACAGAATTCATTAAGTGCATAAAAGGCCACTACGTGGCACAAGGATTTGATCATCAGCATAATTACAACAAAAGAAAACTAAAACTATCCTACATCTACAACACCTAAGATGCGACACCCTGAGTAGCCTCGGAGCCGGACTGCCTCGCCTTCGCTTCTCCCTGCTGCCGTAGTGCGTACTCGGCCAGCAGATCAATCAGCTTTGGCCCATATCGCTTACAGCGAGCAGAATAGGTAGCGAACGCTACCTCGGATCCATCCGCAGTCGTCGACATCCAGGAGGTGATCTGGGGAAGGTCCAGCTCCGCTCCAGCCGCCAAAGCCATCGCCAGCCCGACAGATGCGCCGATGCCCTTCTGCTTGCGCTTGTACGCCGCAGGCGCTTCGGCTGACAGTGCCTCCGTCAGGGCGTCAACATCATCAAGGGTCGCGCCCTTGGGGACAAGCTCCCTGTAGAAGCGGCCAAGGACCTCCTTAGCCTTGGCAAGTGAGCTTATGACGGTGCTGCAGCGATCTTCGACCGCTGCAGTAGCATCATCTAGAGCACTCCCGTGCTCCAGAGCACCGCGGTCAAACTCGATGCCCGCGGCATCTGAGACAATAAAGAGAAGCAATGAGAAAAAACTCCGCAGAAGAAAGACAAGAAAATGCAAGCGAAGATACTTACCCGAAACAGCCTTGGCAGCCGCCATGAGCTTGCCAGCCACCTCTCTTTTACGTGCAGCCGCAGCAGTAGCAAGCTACTCCTCGCGGTCCGTGGCCTCCTGCTGCAGGCGCTCCTTAGCCTCGGCCGCAGTAGCCAGCTCTAGCTCGAGGCGCTCCTTCGCACCAACGGTGACCTCGGCCTTCTTCTCCGCTTGACCAAGGCTCTTTTTGAGAGCATCAATCTCACGAAGGGAGGTGTTATGCTCCTCTGCATCCAAAAAATACAGGTGTTAGATAACAGGACAAGAATACACGAAGAAGCAAACATCAAAGGCATAACAGTACCTTGAAGTTGTTTGAGGTTGGCCTCTAGCACCAGGTGATCCTGCACCAGTCGCTTGGCATCCTGCACAAAAGGCTGCAGGAAGAAGACCTACCAGTCAAAAAAAGGACTCGGGGGCTACGCCCAACAGAAAAGAACAGAAGCAAAATACACACACGAAAACGCTCGGGGGCTCCCCCGAGACTCGAAGGAAGAACAAAACAAGAAAACTCTTTCACAAACGCTCGGGGGCTCCACCCGTGGCAGGAGACTTACATGATCCGATGGCGACGTCAAAGGTCCGCTAGCAAAATTGTGAGGCGCAACCACCTAAACCTCCTGCGGAGGAGGGTTCGGAGCGGCTCCCTCAGAAGTTGCCACCGTCTGAGGAGGAGGAGACACAACTTTCGACTCCCCCATCATCTCTCGAGCACCATCACTGGAGGAATCGTTGGAAGAGTGCCTGCGCAAGGACAAATTAGCACAAGCACAAAGTCAACAACACAGAAAAGGCAGTACAGAGGAAACTTACGAGTCCAGCGAGCTCAGGTTGAAGACAGGAGGGGTTCTTCAGACCCTCTTCTCCTCTTTCTTCTCTTCCTTCTTCTCTTCCTTCTTTTCTTCCTTCTTCCGCTTTGCTAGAGGGTGCGGCGCTACAGCCCGCACGGGAAGAGCAGGAATAGGAGAGGAAGAGCCTCCATGCCCGTCACTATGACGCTCAAGACACGAAGGGTTCCTAGGAGTCGGAGGAGTCGAAGCATCCGAAGACTCGCTGGAGCTCCGCGCTCGTTTGCGCGTGTGGTCCTCGCTCGACTCGTTGGCATCTTCAGCCGGAGATCACGCCGATGGTAGCTCGGACATGGAATCCACCACATCATTATCTGGAGCATCCAGATATACTTCGGGTAACGGAGGCGACATACCCGGAACTTTGAAGCTCTGCACGGAGAAGAACAATTTGTTAGCAAACAAACACAAAACACTGCAGTCGAAACATAGCACTACGCGCACGGATCTACACATGTGGAACAGGAAGCGAAGAAGAAAACGGAGGAGTCACAGCGACTTCCCCGGGATATCCTCTCCAGCCTTGAACTTCAGCAGCGAGCGAAGGGCCCTGTCGAGATCTCCCTGGGAGAATTTCTCAGCCGAAACCCTCGTCGGATCACGCCGGCCAGCATAAAGGAACATCGGGTGCGCCCTAGCCTGGAGTGGCTGCACCCGACGCTCGAGAAAGGTGCGGATGATATCCACACCGTTCACTTCCTTCTCCGGAATCAACTGGAGATCCTCCACCCGACGATAGAGAGCTTCTATCTCTGCCACCTCGCCATCCAAGATCTTGTTTTTCCAAGACCTTTTCGGCTCAATCTTTTGGGAGGGGTCGAAAGGAACAAGACCAAAATCTTGCCCAGGTACTACGGAGTCGCAGATATAAAACCATCGCCTCCGCCAGTACTGGACAGATTTGGACATGGAAAAAGAAAAGAAAAGCAGATTGGGCTTGAGGGAAATGATGCAACCCCCAATGGGATAAACACCATCCGAACCAGATTGCCTCTTCACGGAATAAAGTTTCCGGAAGAGGCCAAAGTGCGGCTCAATACCGAGCCAGCACTCGCAGAAAGTGATAAAACAAGCAATGTGAAGAAGAGAATTGGGGGAAAGATGGTGAAATTGGACACCGTACAGAAAAAGCAGTCCACGAAGGAAGTCGTGGACTGGGAAGGAAAATCCGCGAATGACAAAGGAAAGGAACATAACCCGATACCCAACGGGAGGACGGGGGATTACCTCATTGCCTGGGAGTTTAATGGCCTCCCTATCCTGTGGGATCAGGCCCCGCTCGCGAAGCCTGCGGAGATCACTCTCCCGCGTCTCCGATCGCCGCCAGCCACCGTCGGTGACACGGGTAGCGGCGGCACTTTTCTTCCCTCCAGCGGCGCTGGTACCAACCGCAGACGACGACTTCTTCGGCTTCCCCATCGCGGTACGGCGGCGCCGGCGGCGAGAGCGCAAAATGGAAGAAGGAAATGTGAAGGAATATTCTAGCGCGCAGCAAGAGCTCTCAGAACACAAGGAAGCAGTGAAAGCAAGAACAGATGCGGTGAAAACAAACTAAAGTTTCCCCCAAGGATTATAACGACGAGGACGATGCACGGCAGCCGTCCATCAAGAAGACCTAACGCCAACGGCAGGATCTGGCCATACACGTGTCAGCATCACAACGAACCGTCGCTAACACGCCGTCCACTACGCGCGGAAATCGAGGCGACGCCGTAATTATCTCCACACCGCGCATGACCGGTCAATTCAAGGTCAGACAGTGGGACCCACGTTCGTCCAGTCAAGTCATCTCTGGCGCAGCAGACGCTTGAGGTCATCGATCGTCAGCACTGACGTCATCAAAAGCTACACTAGCAACAACTACAATTTCTTCGGCTTCAAAGCTAGGAGTACTCACTCAAATCTACGATTCGACCAATTACTCGGGGGCTACTCCTATCAGGAGCGCTGGCCGCGCACCCGAAAGAAGAATAGAAATGAACTATTACTTCGAGTCCTCCGTCGAGTCTACGACTCCATTACGGACTCGGGGGCTACTCCCATAGGGAGGACGGATTTAATCATCCGAAATTTTTTGTGTCCTACGGACTTACAACTTAACAACGTCTGAATTAAAGTCTCCGCTCGAGTCTACGACTCGAACAGACACTCGGCGGCTACTCCCATAGGGAGCGCTGGTCGCGCACCCTATGAATTCTTCGACTGCGATCCTTCGGATCAGCATATAAAAACTTTTCGGCAACTCTGCCCCAACTAAACGGTAAGTGAGCAACATTCTCCTTGACCACCTGAAACACCTCCGCGGTGATAAACATTCGGATGCTGTGTCTGCGACACAAAGATAAGACCTACAGATATGATCTGATGCCCTGGCAATGCACACGACTGCGCTCTGCTAGTAAAAACCCGTGCTAACAGGTGCGATGAAAAATCCCGACGGACGCGTTGGGTACATCAATTAAATTCACTAGAATTCCACTCATGTAAGTCCTCCGCGGCCTGAGTCGAATTACGCCAGCATATGTTACGGGTTAGAGTTGAGGGACTCCAACCTGAAGAAGATCGTGTCGTTTCGTCCTAAGACAGTTAACTGACCCTGATCCGTCGGGTGAGTCAGGCACACGCATCAACAATCCCTGCACATAGTTGCACCCGAAAGATTGCAGAGTCCTTAGCCGAATCTACGATTCGACTGAACACTCGGGGGTTACTGACATGGTTATACCCCACGGGTACATGATCTCAGCATACCTGGTCCAGCCCAAGGAAGGCCCACGGCAATTACATGCCGGCCCATGAAGATTTTTGGGTGGTCAAGGCCCATGACGCTTTCGGATCCTTGGAGAGCAAGACTAGAGTAGATAGGAAATTCAAAGGGGTAAAACCCTAGAACCTATAACCGACTAGGTCTATGCCTGGGACCTGCCTGAGTCTATATAAAGGCTAGGAGGGCACGACCTAGATCCTCTCTCATACTTTTGCATACACACCTCCACGCCAGATTGCATTTGCGCACCCCTATAACCTTCGGTTCCGCCATAATCAAGAGCAGACAAGCAGGAGTAGGGTTTTCCCTCTGGGGGCCTGAACCTGGGTAAACCTTGTGTCCCCATGTTGATTGTTTGCTAACCGTTCCACGATCTCCAGCATCCCCATCTTCTCCAAAACCCAAGTCCATAAGAATGGGCACTGATGAGATTAAACCTCGTCAGCACTACGTTAGCTCGGATCTGAAAGAATTTGGAACAAACGTCTACGGAAGGCCAGAGGCCGAAATAACCCTCTGAAGCCGAGATGTAGGCCGATAGAGAGGCTACGGCGTTAGCCGGCTGGTGATGCGGCTGAAGGCCAAAGTAGTCTAAGAAGCTCCTAGCAAAGTCACTAAGAGGGAGGCCAAATCCACGAGCAAAGTGGGACATAAAAACTACGTACTCGCCCTCATTGAGTACAAGGGAGGATTCATTGACGGGTAAGCGACAACTTACCTCGGCAGGAATTCAGCGTGTTTTGATCAACCATTCCACATCCCGGCGAGTATCCATGGAACCCTACCAGGAACCACGCTCTGGACCGGCCGCAAGGTTATCTTCCCCGACGAGAGCACCTCTAGCGGAGCTATACATAGGCTCGTCAGAGAAATCGACCGAGGAAAAACTGGTGGCGGGGAGAGGCCTAGAGGTGCATGGCCCCATCGCGACGGTGACGAACACGGCGGCAGAACAGAGAAAGATCTGCCGCGGGGATTCTTGGAAAACTAGAAAAATTCCTAGCGCTAGGACCTAGCGGCGACGCTGTAGAAAAACTCACCGGCGAGAACGCCAAAGCGGAGGCACTTCGGCGAGGTCGTGGGAGCCGGAGAACCGCAGCGTGACCATCAAGGGGGACGGCGGTGGCCCGGCCACTGGAACACGAACAGAGGCGGTGGCGCGGGGAAGAATATGAAGGGAATAGAAAGGGGGAAAGTGAATCATCCAACCCCGCTCCCTTCTTTATAACCGCGTAGGGTAAACTGTAGTGGGATCGTGGTTGTGACACGATAACCGCATAATCGCGTGTATGGCTTAACCGCTCACAGGTAGTGTAGCCACACCGAAGACCACATGGCGCAGGAGGGGATCGGGCCTTCTGACTGCTGCGGTACTCGAGATGTCACTGCGCCGACGCGACGGACGCAGTAATCACGGTAGCATGTCAATGGACACTGTAGAGGAACAAAAAACTAGAGAACAATGATGATTGGGACACGTAGGACAAGGCTTACCTAGGAAGCCAAGAAAATATCTCGAACGAAAGGAGATAACTCGGAACGTAGCCCACAGCGGGAAAAGGATGAGATGAGGAAGAGGATAACGGAAAACGAACGTCAGCTAAGAAACACCTCGGAAAGAAAGAAAGAAGATAAATGTCAGGAAACTGATGTGGCCCGGCCGAGGTTTCCGGCAGGACCGCACCAGCTTCGGGGACTAATGTTGGGGGGTGACCCCGGATAGGGTCAAGATAGGGGAAAGAAGAAAGGAGTCTCCCTTACCTTAAGCCGAATTATTGACCGTGTCGGCCGAATCATGTAAGATCCGGCTGAGATAAGTTGAGCCTTGGAAAATATAGAATGAGTAACACCTTACTTGGCCGACGTATGAGCTATGTTGGCCGAATGAGGCTGATCGACTTGTATGCAGGTGAAGGCCGAGCCGAATGATGCGATGTGAGGCTGAATAACATGAAACTTGCAGGAGAAGGAGGTGCCTATAGTCAAACCCTAGTTGCTGGCTAGGAGGAATCTATAAAGAGCCAAGCGCTAAGGACAAAGAGCAGAGCAGAAGAGGGGCAGACGAGCGTCACGGAGGTGACAGTGTGGAAGCCCGAGGCGCGCATGTGATGGCCTCTGGAACTTTGCCGTCGATAGAAGGGGGACACGGAAAGGAGTCCGCCGAGTTACCACTTTGGGACAAGCATATTCCAAGAATATGCTCGCCACGTCAGCCTAGAAGGAGTCCAGGAACCCCTTAATAAGGAGGGGTACGGGCTCCTGAGAGAGGGATTGATTCATTCCACACCGAAAGGCTCGCGTAGTGGTTTTCTTCTTCTCTAGGATACAGCTCTAGGAGCACTTGTAGTTCTTCAGAGGAGGATTAAAGATTTACTTGTTGGTCAATTGAGTGTAGAAATCACTACATCTTCCCTCCCCGGATCCCTCTAGCATCCATTGGCCCCATACTTTAGCCTACCCATGGCATCGGCCGTGCCACCACCACGACAGAAGCCATCCGACATGCCAGGTGTCCCGAGGGAACTCGCTGAGCACAAACTCAATGCCGATCCAAAAGCAAGACCTGTCAAGTAGTCGATGTGGCCCTTCAATGAAGAGCGCCACCGAGAAATCGCCGAGGAGGTGCAGCGTCTACTCGCTGCAGGCTTCATCCGGCCCATCAAATACTCCAAGTGGCTGGCAAACCAAGTCCTGGTCGAAAAGAAGAACAGGACCTAGAGAATGTGTATCGACTACACAAACCTCAATAGCGCCTGCCCAAAGGAGCAGTTCGTCCTCCCGCGCATTGATCAGATCATCGACTCGACCGTGGGCTCGGAGTCGCTGTGTTTCCTCGACGCCTACTCTGGTTACAATTAGATCAAAATGGCAGTCGAGGACGAGGAGAAGACGTCGTTCATCACGCCATTCGGTGCCTTCTGGTACACCGCCATGACGTTTGTCCTTAAGAACGCTGGAGCGACGTATCAGCGGTGCATGCAGGAGTGCCTTGCGAGCCAAATTGGCTGCAACATCCACGTCTACATCGACGACGTGGTGGTAAGTCCAATCGCCAGAGCGATCTACTAGCCGACCTGGCCAAAACCTTTTCAAATCTGCGGAGGTACAAGATCAAACTCAACCTAGGGAAGTGCACCTTTGGTGTACCCACTGGCATCTACTAGGGTACGTAGTATCCAAGTGAGGCATCAAGCCAAACCCCAACAAGATCAATACGATCGCCCGGATTGGCAAACCCGAGTGCCTCTGCGTCATCCAGAAGTTTGCAGGGCGAGTCGTGGCTCACAGCCGCTTCATCCCCCGGCTAGGCGAGAAGGCAATGCCTCTCTAGCGCCTAACGCGCAAGAAAACCATGTTCCAATGGCACAAGGAGGCGGACGACGCGCTCCACGCACACAAATAAGTGCTACTCGCGGCCCCGCTGCTCGATGCCCCCATCGACAAGGAGCCAATGCTCGACTACGTCACGGCATCTGAGCGAGTCGTCAGCGCCGTCATGGTCGTCGAACGGCCAGAAGAGGGAAAGGAGCGCCCCATGCAGCGCCCCGTCTACTACATCAGCGAGGTACTCACCGAGTCGCGGCAGCACTACCTGCAATACCAGAAACTAGCATACGCAATCTTCCGAGCCCAGCGGCGGCTACCGCACTACTTCCAGGAGCACCCAATCACGATCGTCTCCTCCGCGGCGTTGCAGGACATCATCTGCAATCGCGAGGCGACTGGGCGAGTTGCCAAGTGGGTCTTTGAGATCGGCGTCCACAATATCAAGTACGAGCCGGGCAAGGCAATCAAGTCGCAGGCCCTGGAGGACTTCCTCGCCGATTGGGAGGAGGCGCAGCAGCTAGAGAAGCTGTCGTATCTCCATTACTGGTCGCTTCACTTCGACGGGTCCAAGAACGTAGACGACGCAGGGGCGGGAATCATACTCACCTCCCCTAAGGGCGACAAGCTGCACTACATGTTGTACCTCGACTTCACCCTTGCATCAACAACATGGCCGACTACGAGGCCCTCCTTCACGGCATGGGAGCCGCCAAGAAGATGAACATTAATCACCTACGGTGCTACGGCGACTCCGACCTCATCTCCGAGCAAGACGCCGGTACCTATGATGTCATCTCCCCCACCATGGCGGCAAACCGCCAAGCAGTGGACCAGCTGGGGGCACTTTTCTGGCTACTCCGTCGAGTGGATCGACCGACGCAAGAATGAAGAGGCCGACGCCCTCTCTCGCATCAGGTCGGTTTGCCGCGTGCCACCCGCCGTTGTCTTTCTCGACACCATCCACAAGCCCTCCGTCTCTCCCCCAAAGGAGATCGACCTCGCGATCCCGCTACAACCAGAACCAGCTATGGTCGCCATGATCGCGGAGCCAGGCGACTGGACCGCGCCATACATCGCCTACCTCGAGGGAGGGATCCTGCCAGCAGACGAGACAGAGGCATGCATGATCGTGTGCCGCTACAAATCCTTCGTCATCATCAAAGGCGAGCTCCACAAGCGCAGCGTGACCGGCATGTTCCAACGCTGCGTGTATCCTGCGAAAGGCCGCAAGATCCTCCAAGACATCCGCGCCGGCGACTGCGGCCACCACGCCGGTGCCCGGTCCCTGGTCGCCAAAGCCATGTGACATGCCTTATACTGGCCCACTACGCACGCCTACACGGTGGACATCGTCCAATGCTATGTCTGGTGCCAAAAGTACGCCAACCAAACGCACGTAACCAGCTCGGCGCTCAATACCATCCCCATCACCTGACCATTCGTCGTATGAGGCATGGACATGGTGGGACCCTTCAAGAAGGCCCCCTCTGGCTACACCCACCTCCTGGTCGCAGTCGACAAATTCACCAAGTGGGTGGAGGCCAAGACAGTCCACAAGTGCGACGGGAATACCGCCACCAAATTCCTACGCGAGCTCATCTACCGCTAAGGATTCCCACACAGCATCATCACGGACAACGGCACCAACTTCGCCAAGGGCGCCATGGCTGAGTACTGCGAGAACAACATACGACTCGACCTCGCCTTAGTCGCCCACCCGGAGTCCAACAGTCAGGCGGAACGCGCCAACCAGAGCATCCTCCACAGCCTCAGACCGCGACTGCAAGTTCCCCCCGAGCAAACTCCGGGGTGCTGGGTTGAGGAGATATCCTCCATCATCTGGGGCATTAGCACCTCCACCAACCAATCGACTGGGTTCACGCCCTTCTTCATGGTGTACGGCGTCGAAGCCGTCATGCCAATTGACCTCGAGCACGACTCGCCTCGTGTCGTAAACTACGCGGACGTTGACAACGAGCTCGCACGACAAGACGGGGTTGACCAGCTCGACGAAGAACGCGACCTAGATCGCTCCCGCACCGCCATATACCAGAAGGGACTCCGCCGCTACCACAGCCGCCGAGTCCGGACTCGCACCTTCCAGGAAGGCGACCTGGTCCTGCGACTGATCCAGGACAAGAAGGGCATGCAGAAGCTCTCTCCTCCATGGGAGGGACCATTCACCATAGGGCGAGTCCTGGGAAACGACGCCTACTACCTCATCGACGTCTGAGGCGACGGATAACTCGACGTCAAGAGGTCGTGGAAATGTAAACCTCCTAAGGAAGTTCTACACCTAGAACTCCGACCTGTACTCCCCCGCCATGCAATTAAGATGTTTGTTTCGCACAAATTGTGTCTACTCGCCAATCCTTGTGCCATTCGCATTCGTAAAAACAACATTATGCTAATCACAGAAGTCAACCCTTGGTCGCGCGACCGGCATGACTAAGTAGTGCGACACAAGAGCATCGACGAAATTCGGGCCTTGCATCGCCAACCCAGAGCCCCCATCAGAGTCGCCTCGCTCGACTGGCCTATCGGGCCAAGATAACCGCACTTGCTTCCCACAGCGACCCGGTCCTCCGCATCCTCGGCACAGTGACTCGAACGGTCAAGTACCATGCTCGGGGACTGACGCCAGTCCAGACCTACGCGGCTAGGGAAAACACAAAGTATGAGAGTGCGCCCTGGACTCACTATGTGACTGGCTCTTTTTGAGTAGAACGCGCTCTGTCCTCAGCTACCTTGGGCATCCGCCTAGAACGTCTAAGTACCACGCTCGGGGACTCGTCCAGCCGACCCCGCTCACGTCCGGGAAAAAAGCTAAGTATAGAGTACCCCTTGGGGTCGCCAAGCGACTGGCTCCCCGAGCCACGGTGAGTCGACCTCAATTAACTAACGGTATACAAACAAACATACACAGAGAAACACGAGGTAAACCCCATTAAAGGGCGGACGCGCTCGGGGACTCGCACAACAAAACAATCCAAACTCAAATCAAAGCTGACACAAGCATACTTGCATTTCTTACAACAACAAAAAATTGTTCGCTTACAAGGGCAGACATACACTTATTTAAATTAACGCCAGTCGGCAAGGCTATATACTCTGCAGGCTTCAAAGATGATGCGCCACCGCTACCACGAACGCGGATGAAGGGGACCCATGTGTTCGACGGGTGCGTGGTCAAGGCGCCTGCCATCACAGATCGGAACGGCTGCTCCGTCTTGAAGTCGCAGTGCACTGGCTCGGGGTCATTCGGAGCAACGATCGTTTCCTGGTACGGCAGGAGGTCACCGTCGCCAGAACCCGCTCAGAGTACACAGCCGTCCTATCGGTCAACTTCAACACCTCGAAGATTTCTACCGAGCCAGTCCCTGATGGGTACCCGCTGGTAACATCGTCAAGATCGAAGTCATCGGGGAAGTGCACAAGCCCAAGTCTCGGCACAGTTGTGGCCCCGCGGCAGAAGGCCAACGGTGACATGTACTCCACCACCGCTGGCTCCCTCTATAGGTAGCTCCACACCTCCGTGAGCTTGCTGGGAATCACTTCTGTCGGCAATATCTCCTGGAGGTACGCGCGAATGCAGGTCGTCGAAAGGGTGGCAGAATCCACCAGCATGGTGACGCACTGCCTTGCGTCATACGACTGCGCCTCGGGCTTGTCATCAAGAATTTTCCTTGCAGAAGAACAAACAACTTAACGTCAGAAGGACGCACGATTCGAGTCCACCCCCTCGGGGAATCAATGCTTAAGGTGACCCGCACGCTTGGGGACTCGCTGGTACAACAACCACAAGCCCAAAAAAACTCACCAATGAGGGGACGGCAGTGCCCCGTGATGAAATCTTGAAGACCCGAAAAATCATTCTGCAGCCCTGCGACAAGAGCATCAGAAACCTTCCGCTCTTCAGCTGCGGCAGCGACAGCCGCCTTGGCCCTCTCCTCCGCCAAGCTCGCTTCCGCCTTAGCGGCCTTGAGCTTCTTCTCCAGGTCGGCAACCCGCTTCTCTACGGTGGTCAACAACGACTGGGCGGCCGTCAACCCGCCTATTGGGACAAAGCCTTCGTCGGCCTTGGCAACCGCGGTCCAATGTCCCTCTGCACAAAACGGGGTGAGATCACAATCAAGCACAAGGAAGTAATGAAGACCACAATTCAAAACACCTACCCACGGTCACCTGCAGCTGCTGGTTCACCTCTCGCACAGATCGGAGGTCGTGCTCCAGACGCTCTTTGGCGGCCAGTCGCTCCACCGACTCACCCTGGAGGCCCTGCATAGACAAAAGTAATGTAAGCAAACATCAAAGAAACTCCTAAGTGTCTAGTCGTTGAATTCAGCGACTAGCCAGTCCTTGGCCACCGAAGGGTGACCAATCTTCTTCACGCCAGTCCTGCAAAGGAATTTATCAACAATTCAGACAACATCTACCAACTAGTAATTCAAGTCAACATGGCAAAACACTCACCTGGCGACTGGGATGTAGCGCAGGCCGGTGCGGATGTGGGCCGGATTCTCCAGTTCTACCCTATCTTGCGGATGATGCCCGTCTCGAATAGGGCCGAAGCCTACGTCATGGAGACCTTATTCGTTGACGAGGCCGCGGTGGTAGGAAGTTCCCCTCTGGTCGACGCGGGTGCCTCCCTCGATGGCGATTCCTACGCGACTGGAGTAGCCCTAAGGCTCGTGACTGCAAAGAATGGGGGTGGAAGCGATGTTAGTGGCACCTCGTCCTCCACCACGGCCATACTGGCCGCCTCTGGAGCCATCATCGACACTTTGTCCCTAGCATCGTCGGTCGTGATAGTCGCTTCAGAGCTAGTCGCTGACTGAGGCGGTGACACCGCTCTGGGCACCTCCTTCTTATTCTTCGGTGACTTCTTCTTCGACGGCGTGGCCACGCGCCGTGAACTATGTTCGTGGGCCTCGCCCTCGCCCTTGCTGTGACCCTCGAGACTCTTATTCGCCTCGATCTCGTGTTGCCACTACCCACGAGTTTTTGGAACCGCGGGTGTGGCGAACTCCATGGCCTCATCATCATCGTCGTCTCCATCATCGTCCTCGCTGGAGGAGGAATCCCTCTCGTTCCCCTCGGCCTCGACCGAGCTTTTGTCGGCGGAAGGAGGGAGCCATCCCTCCACAACTTGGAACAGCTGAACCAACAACACATGATTAGTGAACCGCGACTGCATTTCTTCGACTATGAAATAGACAAAGAAAAACAGAATTACCGATGGCGCCTTGCGCTTCGCGGTGTATGGGCCGATCCCAGCTTTCGGGTCGCGGTATTCCGCGTCAGTGATCTTCCTCAGCGCGGAGGTGTAATCATCGGCCTTCCACTCGGCGGTGCAGGCCTTGGTCCTGTCCTCCTTACCGGTGTATTCATACATCCAGTGGCCACGGCTGGCAGGGGCACCAATCGTTGCCCGAGCCAACAATTGTATAAATTGATGGTCTCGAGCCAATCTTTCTTCAGCTTGCGAATCGTTGTTAGCATCTCGTCTACAACCATCCGCTGGTCATGTGGAAGCTTGACGACTTGGAGCCGGCGTGGCTCGGTCCGCTCGGTGGAGTACGTCGGGAGTGACACCTCGCCGTCCGGTGTTGACTCGCTAACATAAAACCAGTTCTTCTTCCACTCGCTCACCGCCTTCTTCGGCAGCATGAGGTAAAGGAAGGAGGCCTTGGACTTCATCTGGAAAGTGAGGCTGCCCGCTGCCAGCATCAGGCCGCCTACTCCATCGCGACTAATCCGCTCGTTGAACAGCTCCTGCTAGAGGGGAAGGTACGGGTGGCAGCCGAGGTAGCATTCGCAGAACACCATGAAGATGGCGAGCTGCTCGATGCTACGCGGCCGCAGATCTGATGGCTGGATGTCGTAGTACACGCAGAACCGACGGAAGAAGAGCGAGGTGGGGAATCCAAGCCCCCTCTCGAGATGGCTGTTGAAGCAAATGAATTCGCCCACGCGCGGATCTGCTCCACCTCCCTGGCCACGGGAACTCGCCATCTCCTGATGCAGTGAATCCCTGTGTCCTCGAAGGACTTCACCATCGCCCTAGTACACTTGGAATTCCCCCACAACTCCTTCGGAGGCGCCATCTAATCAAGGGTCTGGGATCGCTGGATTGCTCTGAGGGAATGGAAGATTGAAGGGAACGCGGAGTCGGAGGAAATGTGAGGAATCCTTACAACTCACCCATCACTCTCCTTATATAGCGGTTGGTTCGAACAAATTTCGCGGAGCCGTTACCGTGCGGTGATTACGCCGATATTACTTGGATTACCCAATGGCTAGTTTGACCAAGCTGGAGGTCCAACTTCATCTACTCGACTTGCCGACCCATTCTCCATTGCTGCGATTCGACTACTCGCCAAATTGGCGATTCGACTGGTCGCTGTTACTGTGATTGACGATGCATGCTAAAGATTCTTTCTCTCATTGAAGGAGTCCACCGCCGATTCGACTGGGCGTCCAAATTGGACCCAAATACTCCGACTACCAAAGAACACCTGCGATGAATCAACGACGGCCTCGGGAACTACTGATGGGGATATGCCGAGTGGGGTATACCCATCAGGACGTTCCCTACTGGATCATACTCCGAGCGAGTGGGCCTGTAGGACGGCGACTCGACCACGACCCAAGAGGAATCCCGGCGAATGGAAGCTGAAGGCCCAGAAGCATAGCTAGGCCTAGTAGGATTAGGTCAAATCCCTCCGAGTGCTTATCTAACTCGGCTGTAGATCTGTAAACCCTAGCGAGGTGACTCTATATAAACCTCCCTAGGGCACGCATAGCACTTACGGTCCATCATACACCCCCTCGACTCGCCACCTAGATGCCGAGCTCGCCCTTTGTACTCTCTCATCAATAAAATCTAGCAGGATTAGGTCTTTACCCTCCGGGGGGTCGAACCTGGGTAAATCCCTATGTCTTTGCCCTCATCTCACACCATAGATAGCAGGCCGCCCTTGCCCCTTGTTCTACTACTTGCTGCCAATCGCAGCATCTGCTGTGGCCATTCCCACGACAACTACGGTGTCAGACGCCGTGAATACAAGGAGGAGCTCGGGCGTATCAAGCCCAAAACCATCGACCACCTGATGGACATCTCCAATCGCTGGGCCGATGGCGAGGATGTCGTCTACCGAGCATGTTCAGATGACGAAGATGACTTCGGCCGCAGGCGCGATTGCTGCGGAAAAAGGAGATCGCGCATCTACGACGACCGCGAGGAAGTCGACATGGTTGTGGCTGGCTACGCCGATCACCGCGATGATGGCAACCGCAACATGGGATACCGCAGCAGTAACTACCGCGATGGTGGGTGGCCCACCTAAACGTGGCCTTCGGCATATGACAAACTATCAGGTCCCTGCACCATCCACTCTACATTGAAAGGCAAGATGGTAACAAGAAGGCCAGCCACATGCTTAAAGACTGCCGGGAGTTCTAGAAACCCAGGATTCGCACCGGCTCTAGGAGTCGTAGCCCACGGGGCTCCACTACCACCACCCAGAGGACCCTCACAACCTGCGGCTACACTAGCGCAGAATAATAGTGCGGACGGATACCCGCCACCATTGGGGTCTATGATGATATATAAGGGGCACCCAACCAACAAGGTGCAAAAGAAGATCACCCGCCAAGTCATCTTGGCCGTGACCTCCCCACCAGCCATACCTGAATACCTTAGTGGCTTGGAATCATGCATCATGTTCAATTGTTTGGATCACCCCGCGCCAGATAACTCGCCCAGGTCACTCTGCCCTGCTGCTCGAGGCTTAGATCGGAGGTTTCGAGATGAGCCACATCTTTATGGACGGCGGCAGCGGCATCAACCTGATATTCTCCAGCACACTCGCAGCCATGTGGATCCCGCTATGCAGCCTAGAGCCATCGGACAAAATGTTCCATGGCATCGTCCCAAGGAAGGGCATATATCCCCTGGGCAAGCCCGAAAACTTCAAGCGTGAGCAGCTGGAGTTTGAAGTGGTGGACTGGCCCTCATAGTACCACGCCATCCTCGGGCGTGTGGCATTCGCAAGGTTCCTGGTAGTACCGCACTACCCGTACCTTTTATAGAAGATGCCAGGACCCAAGGGTGTCATCATCGTCCCAGGAAGCTTCACCAGGTCGGACAGTTGCGATAGTGACTTCAACAGAATCTCCCAGTCGTTCGGCATGCAGGAGGAGCTAACAAGGCTTAAGGAGGTCATAGACAACGGGGCACCCCCAGTGACCAGGAAAAAAGCACCTGATATGTCGTTCGACTCCACAGTCAACAATAAGAAGGTGTAGGTCCATCCGACGGATGCCTCCAAGACGGTGTTGATCGCCAACGACTTGTGCCCTGCATAGGAAAGTGTGCTCATCGAATTCCTCTATGAGCGCTGGGAAATTTTCGCCTGGTGTCATATGGACATGCCAGGAGTTCCCAGGGAATTCACCGTGCACGCACTCAACGTGTTTCCGGATGCAAAGCCAGTTAAGCAGTTGATGCGTCGACTGTCCGAGCCTAGAGTCGAAGCCGTTGGTATCAAAGTCAACAGACTCCTCGATGCCAACTTCATCAGGGAGATCAAGGAAAGCGAGTGGCTGGCCAACCCCGTGTTGGTCCCCAAGAAGGACACGGACATCCTGCGGATGTATGTGGACTTCACATCGCTTAACAAGCATTGTCCCAAGGACCACTTTCCTCTACCACAGATCGATCAAATTATCGACTCCACTACAGGATGCGAGAAATTCACCTTCCTTGACGCCTACTCAGGCTACAATCAAATTTGGCTGAAGGCTGAAGATCAGGAGAAAACAGCATTCATCACACTGTCCGGGGTGTTTTGATACAATACTATGCCCTTTGGGCTAAAGAACGCAGGTGTCACTGACCAGAGATGCATGCAGGCATGTCTGAAGAACCAGATTGGTTGCAACGTTTAGGTCTATGTCGATGACATAGTGATAAAGACCAAGGAGGCCAGGACGCTCATCGATGACCTCCGCGAGACATTCGACAACCTTGATCGTTACAAGATCAAGCTGAACCCAGACAAGTGCGCTTTCGGCATCCCGTCTGGCCAATTACTTGGGTACTTCATCTATCAACGCAGGATCGAGACAAACCCGAAGAAAATCAGTTCTATACTATCCATGGAGAAGCCAAATAACCTCAAGGGAGTCCAGCAACTGGCTGGGCAAATTTTGGCGCTTAGTAGGTTCATCAGCCGCATGGGCGAGAAGGCCCTTCCTTTCTATCAGCTGTTGCGCAAAGCTGACAAATTCGAGTGGACAGCCAAGACGGACGTGGCATTCGATTACCTCAAGCACCTGCTCTCCACATCACCCATGCTGGTAACACCAAGGGAGAGGGAGACTCTGCTGCTATACATCGCAGACACGCACCAGGTGGTCAGCACCATCCTCGTGGTCGAGCGACCCGAAGATGGCAAGACCCATGGGGTACAACGCCCAATCTACTCCCTCAGCGAGGTACTGACCCCGACAAAGCAAAGGTACCCCAACTACTAGAAGCTCGTCTATGGCGTATTCATGACGGCGCGACAATTGAGCCACTACTTCCAGGAGCACTAGATCATGGTCGTCAATGACGCCCCACTGTCAAACATCCTAAACAACCCCGAAGCTACGGGATGAGTAGCCTTGTGTGGCATCGGGCTGTCTCCTCGAGACGTCATCTATGAGCGGCGCACTGCCATCAAGTCTCAGGTGCTCCCTGACTTCCTCGTCCACTGGATGGAACTCCAGTTGCCGGACACTCCGGACATTTTGCACTCCTGGACAATGCACATTGACGGCTCCAAGCGCGTGGCTAGAGCAGGAGTCGGCGTAATACTGACGTCCCCTTAAGGGGACAAGATGAGATACGTCCTTCGGATGAAGTTCCACACATCCAACAATGAGGCCGAATATAACGCACTCATACACGGCATGAGGATGGCCATGGTGTGCGGCGCCACACGCCTCGTCATCTACGATGACTCCAAGCTCGTCGTCCAACAGACAATAAAAGAGTGCAACGCCCATAGTGCCAACATGATCACATATCGTGCGCTCAACAACTCACTGGAAGGAGACTTTGACGGCTGCAAGCTTCAGCACGTTAGCAGGGAAAGCAATGAAGAGGCTGACAAGCTCGCCAACATCGGCTCCACCTACGCTCCCATGCCACCAGGTGTGTTCCTCGAACAAATGTGTGTGCCCTCAATCAAGCAAAAATTCCCGAAGGACGCAGCCGAAGCCGCAGGACAATTGGGCGCTACGCCACCCAAAAAAGCCAATGATCCCAAAATGCTCTACATGGAGGTCGAACTGGTAAGCCTCATGCATGTCATGGCAATCGAGCAAACATGGACCCGATCGTACCTCCGCTAACCTATAAGCAAGCAACTGCCTGAGGACCCAACGGACGCCCGACGCATATCTCAGCGATCAAAAGCCTTCGCCATCATTAACGGTGAGTTGTACAAACGCAGCATCTCGGGTGTGCTTCAGCGATGCGTCACCAACAATGACAGAAGGAGCATCCTCCCTGACATCCATGGGGGCATCTGCGGCCACCACGCCGGCAACCGCGCCCTCGTCGCCAAAGGTCTACGAGCTGGCTTTTATTGGCCTAGGGAAATACGCGATGCCAAGGACATCGTGTAGAGATGCAACACCTACCAAAGGTATGCCAACAAGCCACACACACCAGGATCGGAGCTACGGCCCATCCCGGTGGCCTGGCCCTTCGCCTAGTGGGGACTCGACATGATCGGCAAACTGCCAAAATCCTCGCCAGGGGGCACGTCTTCCTCCTGGTAGCAGTCAACAAATTCTCCAAGTGGATCGAGGCCATGCCCGTCACCAAACAATCCGGCCCTGCCGCCGTCAAGTTCTTCGAGTCCATTGTCTATAGGTTCGAAGTAACCCACAGCATCATCACCGACAACGGATCGAACTTCACGTTGAAGGTGTTCCGAGGCTTCTGCGAAGGCCTCGAGATCAAACTCACCTACGCCTTCGTATAGCATCCGCAGACCAACGGTCAGGTCGAAAAGGCCAACGGCCTCATTAGCAACGGGAATCAAGAAGCGTCTTATACACCCACTCGAAAGGCTTGCGGGAGCCTGGCTAGACGAGCTACCCTCCATTCTCTGGAGCCTACACACAACGCCAAACAGCTCAACTGTCCCTTCTTCATGGTCCATGGAGCCGAAAACATGCTACCAGCCGAGGTACGCTACAAGGCCCCATGGGTGGTCACATACAGCAAAGCCGAATCATTGGCCGCACTCGAAGATGCCACCAACACGCTCGATGAAGCACGCAACATCGCAACGACCACAGTTGTTGGCTGCGTCCACGTTCCTTCGTCAAAGGAGACCTCATTCTGCAACTCAAGCAGGAAGGGAACCTAAAGCTCGAGTCACCTTGGGAAGGACCCTACATCGTCACTGAAACAATCCCAGGTGGCACCTATCACCTAAAGGAAGTTGAGTCAGGAGTCAAATAATCCAACCCCTGGAACGTTGCAAAACTGGGATGCTTCTACCCCTAGTTGTCTTTTACTTTAAATAAGGCTATTCAGTCGAAAACTGTACCTCCTACATTACGATGAATAAAATATAAGTTCCTTGACCCAAATCTTTCTCCCTTATATTATTTATCGCTAAAAATGCTCGGGGGCTACGCCTCACCATACGACTTCATCGATTGACAACAACGCACATAACATGAGTAGCTGACCACGTCTGGCTAACGAAAAGGACATGCATACTCTATAATCAAACAACACATTGCGTGCCAATATATACAACTTTACAAGGGCATTACAAGCCCACTCGAAAATATACAGACTTTACATCACCTTGTTTATTCATTTACAGGACTCAACCATGATGGAGCAACACGTTAGTCCGCTCCTCAAACACATCTACAATCTCTTCAGCGTATTGCGCCACCACCGTGTAGTGTGGACGCATATCCCACTCCATACAATTTGGAGGAGGAGGTGGCCCAGCTGCTATATCCGCAAGATTGACATCGCAGCAATGCAGTAGAACAAGCGATAGGGCTACCTTCACACCCACCACTAGTTGATGACGCACTAGCTCCTTCATGTGACCTGTATCTCGAAACTTTCCAAGAAATCCTAGAAAGCTGGAAGGTGCAGAGTCTAGGGGAACATTGTGGACCAGATTGCTGCGAGTGACGACCTCGCCCACTTCAGGACCTGAAGTACCTTATGGACGCGATCTTGCACCATCGCAAGGACAATCACTCGGTCGCGATCCATCCAGAAGAAGCCGGCGCCTCCAACTCTTGTTGCGTCAGGCAATTCATTCGAATTGCAACATGCTCTTTCTCTTCCTTCGGAAGAATATTTACAACTACAAAATGCAGCAAGTGAGGTGACATAAAAATAACCGGCAGAGTCATAGGGACAAAAGATTAAGATGGATTACATTGGAGATGCTCGCCAACCTGCCGAAATTCCTCAAGTAGGAACTCTTCCCTAGCACTGGCTCGCTCAGCCTTGGATTTCCAAACATCCGCATGAACACGGATGTTGGGGACGTCCTTCTCCAAGCTTCAGAGGCGTTCACGCAAAAACGGCAACTACGGTGACTCTCTCAATGATGGACGAGTGCCAGGCGCAGGAGAAGGTATAACCACTAGATCCGCACTCGAAGGACCCTAAGGGTGCACAAGCAAACATCAAAATCACAACATTAGACAACTGTATGCATTCATATTTACACAAATAAAGACACTACGTGGCAGAGTGACACTTGTTCAGCCCAAAGGCGTTAAATATGCAAAAGATAAAGAAACTAGATTAAGAAAGCTACAAGGCAGAAGAACCTAGGTGTCAACATCTGGAGCAGCTTCGGATCCAGACTGTCTAGCCTTGTCACTCGTTGCTGCTCCATCGAGTAGTTGGCCAGAAGATCGATGAGCTTAGCACCAAAATGCTTGCAGCGGGAGGTGAAGGAAGCAAACAATACCTCAGTGCCATCCGCCGTCGTTGGCATCCTGGATATGACCTGCTGCAGATCCAGCTGAGCATCAGATGCCATCGCCACCGCCAACCCCATCGCAGTGCCGACCCCCTTCTACGTCCGCTTGTACTTCTCTAGAGAATCATCCGTCAGAGCATCCGCAGAGGGAGTCGACGTCCTTAAGGGCAACGCGCTTCGGGTTAATCTCCTTGTAGAAGCGGGCAAGGACCTTCTTGGCTTGCTCAAGCGACTCCACGACAGAACTGCAACGATCTTCGATCGCCGCAACAGTGTACGCCATAGGATCCTCATGCTCCAAGGCATCACTATCAAACGTAACACCTGAAGCATCTGTAAGGAAAAATGGCAAACCCTTCAGATGAGGAACAAGGAATTGCACCTGAAGCATATAAAACTCAAAAGAAGAACAAGGTGGTATATAGCTTTGGCAGCAGCCATAAGCTTTTCATCCATGGCTTTCTCCCGCGTCGCTGCGACGTCCGCGAGCTGCTGCTCATGGTCTTTAGCCTCCTTCTGCTGACGCAAGAGGGCCTCTGTAGCATCTTTTGCCTTCTTCTCCACTTGGCCGAGACTCTTTTCGAGTGAGTTCAGATTGCGGAGGACATCGTTGTTCTCATCTACAGCAGTGAGAACAAAAAGATGAACATAAGAAAATATTCTACTAGCACTTGCCATTGAACAAGAGGAAACCTACGCACCTCGGAGCTTTTTGAGGTTGCCTTCCAATGACATATGCTGCTGGATCAGGTGATTGGCATCACGAATAAAGGGCTGCAAAGAAATCAACACACCTGATGAATAAAGTGCTTAGGGGCTCGCCCATGCAAAAGAAGAAAAAAACCTACGTGGTCAGCTGGGGAATCCGAGGGTTTTTCTTGTGTATCCCGAGCAACGATCGCACGACCCCCATGCCGCAGGGAGCTCGAATGATCATCATCGGAGTTGGCCACCATTTTGGGGAAAGACGAAGCAGGCTTCGACTCCTCGAACTTCTCTTCGGGCTCCTCAACGATGGACTCTTCCGAATGATTACTAGTAGCACTTATGAGGAGCCAAATCGACATCAATCTAATACTTATCATATCAACAAAATAACAATATGCAGTAAGTGTAACTTACGGTGGTATGTCTGATAGGTTGAAGACAGGAGCTTCCTTCTTCTTCTTCTTCTTCTTCTTCTTCTTCTTCTTCTTCTTGGCCAGCAGCTGAGGGGCTACAGCCCGAATAGGCACATCCGCAATGGGGGAGGAGGTCGCACTCTCATCCCCACCATGATGCTCGAGGAAGGAGGGCCCCTTTGGTTTTATAGGTGTCTCCCCATCTGAAGTTTTGCTCCGGGATCTCTTTTGAGTTCGCCCTTCACTAGGCTTGGGGCCTTCTAAGGAGGGCGACTACGCGGGGGGTAGTTCGGACTCCGAGTCCGCTTCTTCGTCGTCCTATGTAGCCGAGTACTTTTAAGGCAGAGGGGGCATCATTCCTGCTACCTTATAACCCTGCAAGTTGAAGAGAAAATATGAAACGAGTTAAGTAATAATAAAAAACAACAAGCACTCAAAAAGCATTACATGCAACTACAGGTTTCACCTGAGGGACTGCTTTCTTGGCATTGAAAGGAGGAGTCAGAGACTTCCCCGGAAGATCCTCTTTGTCCTTGTGATTCAGCAGGGGCCGAAGCGCCCTATCAAGGTCAGCCGAAGACATCTCCTTCGGCAAAACCCTTGTCAGGTCGCTGGCACCAGCATACAAAAACATTGTGTGCGCCTCGCTTGGATCGGCTACACCCGGCGCTTGAGGAAGGCGCGAATTATATCAACACTGTTGACCTCTTTGACTGGAACTAGATGAAGGGCCTCCACCCGATTATAGAGCTTCTCCACCTCTTCGGATTCACCCTCCAAAATTTCATTTGATCACGAACGCTTTCGGATGATCTTCTACGTGGAGTCAAAGGGAGCGAGCCCGTAATTCACGGATATAGAACCACTTCTTTGCAACTGCTGGACGAAATCGCAAAGATGAAAAGAGAAGAACTCGACAAAGGAGCGGATGGAAATCACGCACCCTCCCAGTGGATAAACACCACCGGTGCCAGATTGCCTCTTCACGGAGTAGTCTCTCCGGAAGAGGCCAAATTGAGGCTTGATACCGAGCCAACGCTCGCAAAGAGTAATGAAGAAGACGACGTGGAGAAGAGATTGGGCGACAGATGATGAAGATATATCCCATAGAGAAGGAGCCCACGAAGAAATTCATGGGCGGGCAACGAGAGATCGTGAATGACAAACGCAAAGAACATAACCCGAAATCCTTCGGGAGGGCGCGGAATTACCTCCTGATCTAGAAGAATGGCATCTACATTGTTCTTGGAGATCAAGCCCGACTCATGCAGCTTGCGCAAATCCTCCTCCCTCATCTCCGTATGCCTCCATCCACAATCGATGGTGCGGCTGGGAGCAGCGGCCTTCTTAGCAGCGCCGGTGGCGCTTGAGCCCGCTGCAGCGGACGAACTCTTATTCGACTTGCTTATCGAGGAGCGACGAGTGCGGCGGTGCGAACAAAGAAAGGAGGAAGGAAACACACGGAGGATATCTAGTGCATAGTGTAATCAAGAGCTTAGGAAATGGTAGCAATGGTGGAAGATGGAAGAAAATGACGAAGGGGTAAAATTCCTCTGTTTTTTTGCACGGTATAAAAATACGAAGATGATGAAGTGGAGTCGTTGATACAAAAGCCCTAACACGTTCCTTAGATCTCATCGTCCATGTGTCAACACCAACCTGAACCTTCACAAGCATGCCGCCCACTACACACAGGAATCGAGGAGATGCCATAATTTTCGATACGATTACGCGGGACTAGTCAAATTCAAGTCAGACGGTGGGACCCACGATCGTCTCGTCACATCATCTCCGCTGCCGCAGACAATTGAGCTCACCAATCATCAACAATGACATCATCAAAGTAAAGCCATCAATGGCTCGAAAATTTTGACTGAACATAAAGTACTTACTCGAGTCTACGACTCAACCAACTACTCAAGGGCTACTCCTATCAGGAGCGCTGGTCGTGCACCTGAGAAACTAAAATGGTAACAACACTTTGAAGAGATCTTCGAGTCCTACGTCGAGTCTGCGACTCCACTACGGACTCAGGGGCTACTCCCATAGGGAGCATTGGTCGCGCATTCAAAAAAATGCGTCCTTTGGACAAGCAATCAAAGCATCCGTAAAAGAATGAACTAAAGTCTCCACTCAAGTCTATGATTCGAACAGACACTCGGGGGATACTACCATAGGGAGCGTTGGTCGCGGACCCTATGAACTATTCGAATGAGATCTTCGGATCAAGTATGATAAAAATCTTTTTGGCAACTTTTCCCAAATTAATGCTAAGTGAGAAACAGTCTCCTTGGTCACCCGAAGCACCTCGGCGGTGATAAACCTTCGGATGCTGTGTCTATGACGCAAAGATAAGCCCTTCAGATATAATCTGATGGCCTAGAATCGCACCTGACTGCGCTCTGCCAGTAACATACCGTGTCAGCAGGCACGATGAAAAATCCTGATGGACAGTTGGGTACTTAACTTAAACACTGGGATTTGACTCTAGCGACCGGTGTATTACCTCAGTAAGGCTCATGGACTCGAATAAACGCTACCCCCAGTACCAAAAACTAGTCTACGAGGTCTTCCGAGCGTAGCGGTGGCTCCCTCACTACTTCTAGGAACACCCCATTACGGTCATTTCCTCCACCCCGCTACATGACATCATCCGCAATAGCGACGTGACTATGAGAGTGTCCAAGTGGGCCGTCGAAATAGCGTCCACAACATTAAGTACATGAAGGGATACGGGTAGGATACACTAGCGCAAATCAAAATTTTCTAGCACGTAAACCAGGATTACTATTGTCATAGATCACGGGATTACCACTAGACGCGTAGTTGAGGAACTTGATGAAGCGTGTTGAGGCAGTGTAGATGTTCTAGTCTCCTCCTCATCCTCGTCCCACGAGCAGCTCCCCTTTGAGCGACTCTTCCAAGTGCTACTGATGCAGCACCTCCGAGGTATCCACACGTACAGGGTGGAAGCGTTAGACGCCGGACTGCTAGGTCCGCGCGTGCAACACAGGCGTGAGGGGTGGTGGCTGGATGGAATGGTCTAACTCTGGTCAGCACGCCCCACCCTCTCTTATATATGCATCCCTAGTGGGCTTCTACATTAGCAGCCCATTAGTAGCCTAAGCCTGGTCTAATTCAGATCTAATCCTCATTAGGCTTCCAACCCCTTAAGTGGGTGACCCTATAGATTCATATATGTATAGACATGACACGAATACACTTATTCTGTCAATAGTTGGTAGCGGCCTCTAGCAAGACGTGCCAACTCCTAAACGCATACAAATATCATATCGGACGAACCATCACAAGGTTTAGTATATGTCTTTCTCTTTGCCTCATGATATTTGTTCTAGCTCCAAGCTGACCTCCCTTTCTTAATACTATGATTCAGAATCCCTTTACTAGGTTAACTCTTAACCTAATGTAGCACGACCATGCATTCTGGATCCGATCACTCGAGGGGCCCAGAGATATCTCCCTCAAGTCGAGAGGGGCAAATCCCATCTTGATTGACCATGCCTTGCAGCATGCTTCAGGACAGACCCGAAAGCTACCTTTATAACTACCAAGTTACGGAGCAGCGTTTGATAGCCCCAAAGTAGGTCAATCCACATCTCAAGTACATGCGACAATCTCAGGTCTAAGGACAAAACATACACTATATGTAGAGAGAGAGCTGCAACTAATTGCCAGTCTCAAGTTGGGTCAGTCCAACTCCGTGTTCATAACATGTGTCCACATCATTGGTTTGACATCTCCATGTCTATGACTTGTGAAACATAGTCATCAACCAATCGATGTGCTAGTCTAATATTCACGTGTGTCCTCACATGAACTCTGACTAGGGACAACTATTAGATAACCATACAAGTATAGAGTTTCACAAACAATTCACATAATTGCCAATCAATACAAGTTGCCTGATATGGGTATTCAAGGAACATTACAATAACTCATGGATACATAAGAAATATAATCATATTTATGATTGCCTCTAGGGAATATTTCCTTTAGTCTCCCACTTGCACTAGAGTCAATCTAGATTGTATCTAATACCTATTGCTCTTGTGTGTGCCTCATGCACAGGCTGCGGGAGTGGCTTTGTAAAAGGATCAGCAACATTTGAGTCTGTATGTATTTTCCATATCATGGCACTACCATCCTCAACGAACTCTCGAATCTGATGGTAACACATGCGAATATGTTTGTTCTTCTGGTGATGTCTAGGTTCCTTGGCTTGTGCAATAGCACCATTGTTGTCACAATAAACGTCCATGGGATTGGACGCACCCTGAACCACACCAAGAGACATCAGGAAATTCCTAATCCAAACAGCTTCCTTTGCAGCCTCTGAGGCGGCAATATATTCAGCTTCTGTTGAAGTGGAGGCCACTGGATCTTGCTTGAAACTTTTCCAACTCACAGCACCACCATTCATGACAAACACATAACCATATTGCGATCTAGAGTAACCTGAGTCGTTAAGGTAACTCACATCTGTGTAACCCCTTACACTGAGTTCATCCTCACCTCCATAAACTAGGAACATATCCTTAGTCCTTCTCAAGTACTTAAGGATATTCTTTACCGCTGTCCAGTGACCTTCACCTAGATCAGCCTGATATCTGCTTGTAACACTTAGAGCATAGGAAACATCTGGGCGAGTACATATCATTGCATACATGATGGATCCAATAGCCGAAGCATATGGAATCCTGCTCATGCGCTCACGCTCATCAGTAGTCGAAGGACACTGAGTCTTGCTGAGTTTTATGCCGTGAGACATGGGAAAGAACCCCTTCTTAGCCTCTTCCATGCTGAACCGTTTCAATACTTTGTCAATGTATGTACTCTGGCTTAATCCAATTAGCCTCCTTGCTCTATCTCTATAGATCTTGATGCCTAGAATATATGCCGCTTCTCCTAAGTCCTTCAACGAAAAACTATGTTTCAACGAGGTCTTAATAGATTCGAGCATAGGAATGTCATTTCCAATCAAGAATATGTCATCTACATATAAGATTAGAAATACAAGTGCTCTCGCACTTTCCTTCCTGTAAACACGAGGTTCTTATTCATTTTTTATGAAGCCAAACTCCTTTACAACTTCATCAAATCGAATGTTCCAACTCCGAGATGCTTGTTTCAGCCCATAAATGGACTTTAGAAGTTTGCATACCTTTCCAGCATTGTTTGGATCGACAAAACCTTCGGGGTGCATCATATACATGTCCTCAGTTAGGATTCCATTTAGGAAAGCTATCTTGACATCCATCTGTCATATTTCATAGTCGAAATGTGCAGCAATGGCTAGAATAATCCGTATAGATTTAAGCATCGCTACGGGCGAGAAAATCTCGTATTAGTCAACTCCTTTAACTTGTCGAAAACCTTTTGCAACAAGTCGAACTTTATGGATGTGAACATTTCCATCCATATCAATCTTCTTCTTATAGATCCATTTGCACTCGATGGCTTTAAAACCATCAGGCAGGTCAACTAAGTTCCAAACTTGATTGTCTCCCATGGACTATATCACGGATATCATGGCGATCAACCATTTCTCAGAGTCTGGGTCCACCATCGCTTCTGCATAGGTCACGGGCTCATCATTGTCTAACAATAATAATTCCCGTGTTGCGCGGAGCCTGGCCGACCTTCGTGGTTGTGGTGCTTCTATTGTCAAGGGTTCCTCAACTTGTTCTACTACAATAGCATCACTTGTAGAAGCATCCCCGATTGGCTCATCTTGAACTTCTTCAAGTCGCACCGACCTTCCACTCGTTCCTTTTGTAAGAAACTCTTTCTCTAGGAAAACACTGCTACGAGCGACAAACACCTTGCCACCTTCTCGGTTGTAGAAGTAATACCCTAAGGTTTCCCTCGGATATCCCACAAAAATGCACTTATCCGATTTGGGTGTTAGCTTGTCCGACTGAAGTCACTTGACAAATGCATCATAACCCCAAATCTTTAGAAAAGACAAACTGGGATTCTTTCCATTCCACATCTCATATGGTGTCTTAACTACGGATTTAGATGGTACCCTATTAAGTGTGAAAGCTTCCGTTTCGAGAGAGTAACCCCAAAATGATAATGGTCAATCCGACTGGCTCGTCATCGATCGAACCATGACCAACAAAGTTCGATTGCGCCGTTCGGAGACACCGTTTCTTTAAGGCTTTTCGTGCGGCGTGAGCTGTGGAACAATTCCGCAACTCTTAAGATGATTGCTAAATTTGTGACTCAAATATTCACCTCCACGATCAGATCACAAGGCCTTTATTTTCTTGCCACGTTGATTCTCTACCTCACTCTGAAACTCCTTGAACCTTTCAAAAGTTTCAAACTTATGCTTCATTAATTAGACATAACCATATCTATCGAAATCATCAGTGGAAGTACTGAAGTAATGATATCCTCCTCTAGCTATCGTTCTCATTGGTCCACATACATTGGTATGTATGAGTTCCAACAAGTCTGTCGCTCTCTCGGGTAAACCCGAAAAGGGAGATTTGGTCATCTTTCCAAGTAAACAAGCTTGACATGTCTCATATGATTCAAAATCAAACGAAGTTAGAAGACAATCACCATGGAGCTTCTTCATGCGCTTTTCACTTATATGCCCCAAACGACAATGCCATAAATAGGTAGGACTCAAATCATTAGGCCGAAGCCTTTTAGCACTAACATTGTAAACAGATGCATCATCAAGATTTAAAATAAATAACCCATTCACAATAGGAGCACCGGCCATAAACATATCATTCTTAGAGATTACACAACCATTATTCATACTCGCAAATGAATATCCATCCCTCATCAAACATGAAGGCGATAAATTTTTTTGACCCATACTTGGAATGTAATAACAATTTTTCAATTCCATAATAAATCTTGATAGAAGGTAAAGTTGCATGACACCGACGAACAATGCAGCAACCCTTGCTTTATTTCCGACGTGAAAATCCACTTCGCCTTTTTGCACTTCTCTAGTCCTTATTATCCCCTGCATCGAATTGCAAATATGAGCAACTAATCCGGTATCAAATACCCAAGAGTTAACATAGGAATCAGCAAGAAGAATGTCCACAGCATTTGCAACAAGCGTACCTGAGTGGGAAGTACTCTTACTTTCACTCTTCTTCAAAGAAGCCTGGTACTTGTTGTAGTTTCTTTTCTAGTGGCCATGTTCATGACAAAAGAAGCACTCAATGTCATCTACAGGTCCAGCCTTTTATTTGGGTGCAGGCTTAGGGATATTATGCTTAGCCTTGCCCTTCTTCTTCCAAGAAGTACCCTTTTTCTTGAAGCTAGGATTGTTCTGCACAACCATCACATGGCTATGCCCTGCACACTTCTTCATGTCACTTTCTACTGTTTTTAGCACTAATTCCCTTCTCCACCCCATGCATATGGTAGTTCAAAATGAACTACACATAGCTAGATGGAAGAGACGCCAAAATGAAATCAGTAGCCAACTCTTGACCTAGTGAAAAACCAAGCTTTTCCAAAGTCTGACTGTAACCAACCATTTTGATCACATGGGGGCCTACACCCGCTCCCTCTGCCAGCTTGCATTCCACAAAGGACTTGGCTACATTGTACCTCTCAGTCCTGGCCTGAGTCTGGAATATGTCCCTAAGCGCGATGATCATATCGTACGCTTCCTGATCCTCAAACTTCTTTTGGAGTTCAGGTTCCATGCATGCAAGCATAAGATAGCTAACCTCAAGAAAATCATCACATGCTCTCTTGTAGGCATTCTTGAGGGAAGCAGATGCATTATCAGCAGGTTCATCGGGGATTGGGGTATCCAGAACCGTTTCCTTTTTATTAGAACTGGGAACAATTCTCAGGTTACGGACCCAGTCCAAATAGTTTGTTCCATTTATTTTATCTTTGTCAAGAATTGAACACAAAGAAAAAGGTGATGCAGTGTTTGGTGCCATTGATCTTCAACAGAAAACATGCAAAATTCTAAGCCATGTAACCATGAAAGAGTAAAACATATTAAACAATTTAATAGCATATACTACCACTTAAATCAATATCCCTCTATTGGTACTAAGTGATTCAAGATCCATAATTAACAAGTCGACTAGTGAGATTTAGCATCACTTCTAGACGACATGGTAAATCGGTAAGCAACACATGCTAATCATATCACATATGACTCTTGTTGTTGGGTGACATCTCTATGTCAAAACTAGGCGCCCAACCTTTATGCCCCAAGGTCCTTAACTGTTAAGTTGACCTTGTGAAGCTCACCAACCCTTATGCATGTAGGTATCTGATACAAAGCCATCCAGCCAAGGAAAACTGTGGCACCCTAATTTCATAGGACCACCAACGATTGTACAGGGCATACGATTGTGCAAGGTTTGGTTGGGAGGGCATGGTTTAACTTAAACTTTGTGAGGGATCATTCTACTTCTATCATCTAAGCATGCATAGAGTAAAACGCATAAGAATAGCATTCACATAGTTGTGACACAGTATGGCCCATTTTCTCATGGTGATCTCTATCGCCATAGAACCTGTCCACAATGATGATCTCCATCTTCATGTTCCATGCGAGCCATCCTCCAAGTGATGAGTCCTCCAAGAACTAATACAAGCTATTACTCCTAACAGCTAGTAATCAAAATTACATAGTATTGGGATCATCACAAGTTGGCACGCAGGCCATTACAATAATTGACAACACATTTGGCTCCAGCCATGTTGCCCTACTCATGACACGCAGGTCATGATAAAATTCATACATGCATCACATACACATATGGGCCATACTGATCACATACATCCTGCAAAAACAAGTTATGCATAGAATCGCATTCTACCGATCATGTGAACTCGCAGCACCTAGTAACCTTAACGAGATATGAAAAGGGGCTACGACTAAGGGGGTCTAGGGGGTCTCCCCCTGCAGGGTTCGAAGGGGCAGCGCCCCTCGCGGTATCTATACAATTTTATTTAAGGATTTTGATCGCAAAATCAAATTTACCATAAACCGACTACTGATCTGATTTAATCAAACTCCTTTTATCACGGTACATCGATTTTAGATCTAGGTTCCGATTCGGTCAATCATATTGATCTTCGCATGATTCAACAGGATTTATGTGTCACTGTCTACCCCAATGGCAGAAACCGACCGGTAGGGGTAAGTCGTTCGATGACCTCAGAATCACGATCACGGAAAGCAAGATCATAGATCAATCCTGAACCACCGCAATACAAACGATCAAATCATTCATATCAATCTACATATCACCATATGCAAACATCCCGAACCAATAACTGAACAGCAACGGCTCTGACACGAATGAAGGGATACGGGTAGGCTAACTAGCATAAATCAAAATTTTCTACTGCGTAAACCAGGATTACTTTTGTCATAGATCACGGGATTACCACTAGATGCGCAGTTGCGGAACTTGATGAAGCGCGTCGAGGCAGTGTAGATGTTCTACGTCTCCTCCTCGTCCTCGTCCCACGAGCATCTCCCCTTTGCGCGGCTCGTCCAAGTGCTATAGATGTAGCACCTCCGAGGTATCCACATGTATAGGGTGGAAGTGTCAGACGCCAGACTGCTAGGTCCGCGCGTGCAACACATGCGTGAGGGGTGGCAGCTGGATGGAATGGTCTAACTCTGGTCAGCACGCCCCACCCTCTCTTATATAGGCATCCCTAGTGGGTTTCTACATTAGCAGCCCATTAGTAGCCTCAGCCTGGTCTAATTCGGATCTAATCCTCATTAAACTTTCAGCCCCTTAAGTGTGTGCCAACTCCTAAACGCATACAAAGATCATATCAGACGAACCATCACAAGGTTTAGTATATTTGTTTCCCTTTGCCTCGCGATATTTGGTCTAGATCTAAGCTGACCTCCCTTTCTCGATATTGTGATTCGGAATCCCTTTACTAGGTTAACTCTTAACCTAACGTAGCATGGCCATGCATTTCTGGATCTGATCACTCGAGGGGCCCAGATATATCTCCCTCAAGTAGAGGGCCAAATCCCATCTTTTTTGACCATGCCTTGCAGCATGCTTCAAGACAAACCCGAAAGCTATGTTTATAACTACCCAGTTATGGAGCAGCGTTTGAAAGCCCCAAAGTAGGTCGATCCACATCTCAAATACTTGCGACAATCTTAGGTCTAAGGACAAAACGTACACGATGTGTAGAGAGAGCTGCAACTAATTGCCAGTATCAAGTTGGGTCAGTCCTACCCCATGTTCATAACATGTGTCCACATCATTGGTTTGACATCTCCATGTCTATGACTTGCAAAACATAGTCATCAACCAATAATTGTGCTAGTCTAATATTCACGTGTGTCCTCACATGAACTCCAACTAGGGACAACTATTAGATAACCATACAAGTATAGAGTTTCACAAACAATTCACATAATTTCCAATCAATACAAGTTGCCTGATATGGATATTCAAGGAACATTATAATAACTCATGGATACATAAGAAATATAATCATATCTATGATTGCCTCTAGGGCATATTTCCTTCAGTACAGGCCCCATAGGGTAATCAAGTCACAAGCCCTAGTTGACTTCCTCATTGGCTAGGAAGAAGCATAGCAGCCCGAGGCACTTCCCTACAACCATTGTTGGTCCCTGTACTTCGACGGATCCAAGAACTCAAAAGGTTCGGGCGCGGGAATCGTCCTCACCTCCCCCAAAGGTGACAAGCTCTGCTACGTACTACAGATCAACTTCACCCCTTGCACCAACGACGTGGCCGAGTACACGACCCTCCTCCATGGCATGCGAGTCACAAAGGAAATGAGCGGCAATCGCCTCAAGTTCTACGGCGGCACCGTCGACCACGACATTATCGCGTACCGTCGAACATTATACCAACTCGGAGGCTACTTCGTCGAGTGGATCGATCAGGAGAAGAATGAAGAGGTTGACATGCTCTCGTGAATTGGATCGGCTCGGAAAGAACCTCCACGGGGCATATTTCTCAAAATCATCGATCTGCCCTTAGTCTCTCCACCCAAGGACATCGACATCGGGATCCTGCTAGAACCTGAATCTTCCCTAGTCACTATGGTCACATAATCAAGCGACTAGACTGAGCCCTACATCGCCTGCCTCAAGAATAAGATCTTGCCCAAGGACGAGACAGAAGCACAGATGATCATGCATCGGTGCATGTACTTTGTCATAATCAATGGCGAGCTCCACAAGCGAAGCATGACCGAGGTTTTCCAGCACTATGTTTTGCCAGAAGAGGGTCGCAACATCCTATAGGACATCCATGCCAGGGACTAAGGCAACCACGTCGGCGCCAAATCGTTGGTCACCAAAGTCATGTGACACAACTTTTACTAGCTCAAGGCCCACACCGATGCCATCGACATCGTCTAGCACTGCTTCGGGTGCCAGAAGTACGCCAACCAGATGCACATTCATGAGTCAGCTCTAAATACCATACCCATAACATAGCCACCCGCCGTATGGGGCACCTACATGGTGGGTCGATTCAAAAATGTAGTATCACGCTTCACTCACCTGCTAGTCGCATTCGACAAATTCACAAATGTTGGGAATATGCCCTAGAGGCAATCATGTATGATGTAATTCCCATTGTATTCATAAAGTTATTAAGTTGTCCTTGCATGAACATCTGATGTATATCATTGAATATGTGATTCAGTTGTGGAACTATACATTTATGTTGTTCATACTAAATATCCTTGGTCACTGAGGTTGTGCTGGACACACAACTTAGAACAATGTGAAAGTTGGCTGGATGACTCAGTTCCACTTGTCATGGGCATGGTGGTGCCATTCCGACTTACACGGATTAGACTAAAGAGTTTAGTGAATCGGATTGACCCATATTGAGGTTCAACGAACAAGTCGTCATTTGTATATCTCAATCAATGTAATCCTTAGACCTGAGGTTATTGCACAATCCGAGTTGTGGATCACCGACTTAGGTTCTTTCAAACGCTGATTCGGAGTAGGGTAGTTATAAAGGCAGAGTTTGGGTCGACTAAGAATCAAGTTGCGTGATGTGAATAACCAAGATGGGATTTTGCCCCTCTAGTCGAAGTGATATTCTCTGGGTCCTCTCGGAAGATATGATTCGAAAATCATGGCCATGCGCGACTCGGTTAAGTGTGAACCGAGGCAATCGACTAAGAGTTAGTTGGATGAATCACTTATCTTGGATCGAGAAGAGAGAAGGACTATTTAAGGGATGACGATTGTTAGCCTATAGTTTGGCAAGGTATATCATGAGGGAAAACGGACCCGAACACAGGTCGCATTGGAAAGGAAAGTCATCATCACTCTTTGGTACTTGGGAGTTGGCACGTTCTGCTAGGAGCCGCTACCGACTGATTGATTGAGATTCCGACTCCAATCGTGTCCAAGTTTCCATGAGCCTACGGGGTCACACAATTAAGAGCGGAGCAAGTTCAGATTTGATCTGCACTGGAATTCTGGTTGGGTTGGACCTGAGCCGAATTTGGACTGAGTCAGTGAGTCAGACTCATGGTGACTAATATGGGATTTAGTGAATGGGCCACGAGTAAGTGGAGTCCACTTTCACTCGCTATATATAGTGGGCGTAGAAACCCAAGAGGGTTGACGGTTAGATCATTCCATTGTTGGACACCCTAGCTCCACAGCAGTCATGCCGCCTGTAACATCCCTAAAATCATGTTTCAAAAACTCATGCATATCATCCATGCATCCATGATCATGTAGGATTTTATTTCACAATCATTTCAAAACAGGAGCATATGTGCTCAATATTTTATGTATGATTTGCTCTAGCCTTTGTGCTACTTGCTATTGAGAAAGGTACTAATCTTTACTCAGTATTGTTTAGGATCCTAACTTAAGTGATTTCAAAAGCTTAAACAAAGTTTCAAAACAAAATATGAAATAAAACCAAATCAATGCCTTTTATCACATCTCATAAAGGCTTGGTTTTATTTTTCTTTTTCAAATAACCCAAGGGTGTTTTTGTTTACAGTGGTGTTTGACTCATAGTTGAGTACAAGATTCACTGTATAAAAGTCTTGAGAAAGTTTGAATTCAAACTGATTTGAAATGGAGGTTGAAAATCATTTTTAGAAAATCAAACAGAAAAAGAAAAGGAATAAAGGAAAAAAATTAAGCAGCCAGCCATTCTGGCCCAACCCAGCCCAATTCGACCCAGCTAGCCCAGCAGCACCCCCCCCCACGCGAACTGTTTTTCTTACTCGCACCCGCACCCACTGAGTCGCTGACCGCCTGGACCGATCCCCACTTCATTTCTCTCGCTGGCAAGTGGACCCTGCGACCATGTCAGCGTCGTCCCCAATCAACGCGCGGCCGAGGCGCTCCACCGTTACCTCGCCGCAGTCACTGCCTGCGTTATTGCCATTGATACAGCGCGTAATCGCTGCCCCCTCCTGGCTATTTAACCCCCTCTGCACCGCGAGCATTTCCCCTCACCTAGCGCCACCACTCCACCACCAGGCTGCGCGTATTCGAGCTCACTCCGCCGCTGCACAGACGCACTCCGGCGGGCGATTCCGGTAAGCTCCCCGCGCCCCTTGACTCCTAGATTCTCCAGAACAACCACTGCATCTTTGCGCTTCGATTGACACCTCTGCTGTATGCTAGGACAACCCCGAGCGTCGGCAACGTCGACGACTGAGCAAACCCGATGAGGCACTCAACTCCGGCAAGCAAATCTGGTTAGTCAGAAGCGCGCCTTGCCCTCTCTCTGATACTCACATGACCAGTATCACTCCACGCATCTAACGCACCACTTGTTTGACTCTGGCATGATCTACAACGTCGGCAACGATGATGAACAGCCGTGCCCGACGATAGGCTCTGCTCCGACGAGAAATCCCCACCGTGTCCGTGCGCCCCTTGACAAGCCACTGCCACGTTGACCTCCAGCACACCTCTGCGAGTCTGGTAAGCATCTCCAATCACTTCCTCGCTTCCTATAGCCGCCGTGATGCCGTAGACCGAGCGCGCCGCCGCTCACCATCGCCGCGCGCCGCCAGTTAGTGGTCGCTTGACCAGCAACCGTAAGATCAGGATCCATCGGCTGCGATAGATTCATTTAGTGAAGGGGTACGCGTTAGATCTGGCCGTATATTTTCATTTAGATCGTGTGGCTCGCGTTGATCGATCCGCCCGAACCGGTACTAACCAATAGGAACACGCCGCGTGGCACAGGTTTCGTTTTAAAATTTTGAATTAGATCTATTAGATGTTTGATTTTGTTTTAATCATAACTTTTGATTCCCACGTCCAAATTTGATGAATTTTATATCAATGGAATTAGGAGAGAAAGCCCTTTCCATATATTGAAAGTGTTTAATGTTTTGCTTCTGTTAAAATGGTTATTTTTACAGAAACATGTGTAGGTCTATTTTGTGTATATAAATTATTTGAGAAATGTTTTAATGTTCAAATAAAGTTTGTTTGGCAAGTTTTGAACCTGTTTATGAATCAGTACTGTGCACTTGTCATGTTTGGTATAGAAAATCATCACATATCATATTGCATGCATCCATATATTTTTGCGTGTGTATATTTTGTTTGTGATTTGGTGTTATCATTTTATGTGTAGATTTTGGTGCAAATAGTGATTGTGATTGTGAGGATTGTATCTACTCTCCAAACTACCAAGGCAAGTGGTACTTCATGATTTTATTCCTATGTTTTTTCAAAAATGCATTAGAAATATTTTTGCTAGACTTGCATGGATAAATTTTGGTCCTTATATGCTATGCTTGGGAAATCCTAGTAGTTGTAGAATTTCTAGAAATTTCTAAGTTAAGATGTTTATCTATGCCATGCTTAGCCTAGCTAGTAGCAACCAAGGGTGGTAAAATATTCATGCTATGTTAAAATATTTCTAAGTCTTTGGACTTGTGTTTTGCTTAATAAAACAACTAAGTGAATGAAACACCTGGGTGGAATGGAAGGAATGGTTTATGTTGAGTGGTTACACACAGCCCATTTCTATGGTTTACCTTGTGTATCTCACTTGTGGAAAGCCACCCAGGAACAAAGGGATTTGAGATGCCAAATGTTAAGAAGCTTCTAGTGCAGCCACTTGGCAATATGGGCTCTGCCTGAATCACATAGGTTGCAATAACTTAGCCATTTGGACAGTTGGTGGTATTGGCATGAGTGATCACTTGCCAAACAGCATGTTGAGTGTACACTCATGACTCCTAATCATCATCAGAATATCCTGCAACATCACAAGTTACAGCCACAGTGGGTCAATACATTGGAATAGTATTGGCAAGTGATACCTTAGTAAAATATTGGTGGACTAAATACTATATGCATTTTGGCTAAGTGTACCTAAGGCTTTCTTTGCTCAAAATAGGTTTTGCCTATCAGTTGAAAACTCTAAGTTTTTCTTTGTCAAAAACTTATCCCAAGGAACCACCAATAGACATTAGGGTCCTTTACCCTTGTTCAACCACAAGTTTTACTTAGAAATTGGGATGAGGAGATTCTTGATAGCTTCCATGTGTTGATGCTCAAGTTGTCCAATACCAGGGACATGGCTAAGTACTTAGATTCTTCCATCTGCAGAGGTTGTGCACTTTCCCCACAAGACTTGATTTTCACCAAGACAGGACCTTTCAGAAGCCTTCCCTTAGACCAAATGGACGCGTTCCAACCTATCATCCCACTACCACCAACTGTCCAAATGGCTAAGTTAATGCAACCTATGTGATCCAGGCAGAGCCCATATTGCCAAGTGGCTGCACTTGAAGCTTCTTAACATTTGGCCTCTCAAATCCCTTTGTTCCTGGGTGGCTTTCCACAAGTGAGATACACAAGGTAAACCATAGAAATGGGCCTTGTGTAACCACTCAACATAAACCATTCCTTCCATTCCACCCAGGTGTTTCATTCACTTAGTTGTTTTATTAAGCAAAACACAAGTCCAAAGACTTAGAAATATTTTATCATAGCATGAATATTTTACCACCCTTGGTTGCTACTAGCTAGGCTAAGCATGGCATAGATAAACATCTTAACTTCAAAATTTCTAGCAATTCTACAACTACTAGGATTTCCCAAGCATAGCATATAAAGACCAAAATTTATCCATGCAAGTCTAGCAAAAATATTTCTAATGCATATTTGAAAAACATAGGAATAAAATCATGAAGCATCACTTGCCTTGGTAGTTTGGAGAGTACCTACAATACTCACAATCACAATCACTATTTGCACCAAAATCTACACATAAAATGATAACACCAAATCACATACAAAATAGATACAATCAAAAATATATGGATGCATGCAATATGATATGTGATCATTTTCTGCACTCAACAAGACAAGTGCACAGTACTGATTCATTAACAAGTTCAAAACTTGCCAAACAACATTTATTTGAACACTAAAACATTTATCAAATAATTAATATACACCAAATAGGCCTACACATGTTTCTGTAAAAAAACTATTTAATAGAAGCAAAACATTAAACACATTGCATAAATGAAAAGGGCTTTCTCTCCTGATTCCATTGATATAAAATTCATCAAATTTGGACGTGGGAATCAAAAGTTATGAATTAAATAAGTTTTAATATCTAATAGATCTAATCCAGTTTTTAAATTCAAATCCTAGCCACGCGGCGTGCTCCTATTGGTTGATACCGCTTCACTCAGGATCACACACATGAGCCGTTAGATCTAACTTAATCTGCACGGCCCAGATCTGTTTGTACCCCTTCGCGTAAGTGATCTATCTAGCCCATCAGATCTAGATCCAACGGTTCGTGACCAAGCGACCAGACTCTGGCGGCGCTAGCGGTGGCGAGTGGCGGCGGCGGCTCTGTCTACGGCGGTGCGGTGGCTACTGGGGGTTTTGGGGTCGTCGGAGATGCTTACCAGACTCGCGGTGGTGTGCTGAAGCTCAACGTGGCGGCGGCTGGTCAAGGGGCACACAGATGCAGCGGCAGGGTCTCGTCCGAGTTGTTGGAGGCGTCAGGTGCTTGTTGACGAAGATGTTGCCAAGGTTCTGCGTCGGCCTAGCACCAGCCAGATGGGTTAGGAGGTGCGCAAGGTCTCGGCGATCATGATAGCATCGAAGGGAAGGCAAGGGGCGGTCGGCTTTTACCTTAGTTGCTCGCCGGATTTGGAGACGGCGTCAGGAACTCGCGGAGCTCGTTGTAGTCGACGACCTGAGGCAGTACAGGACGAACCAAGGGTGTCAGTAGGAGCGCAACAAGGTTGCGAAGCAGTTCGCGTGAACCAGAGAGGAAGGCGCGCACGGAGCTCACCAGGATTGGTCGCCGGAGTGGGTTCTGTCTGCGGCGAGGTAAGGGCAAATACTGGCAGCCTGGAGGTGCTTCGGGCTGGCTTTGTTGGGGGAAATGGCCACGAGGGGGAGAGGTTTAAGTAGCCGGAGCTGGGCGTGGAGTTACTCGGCGAATCAACGCCATTTAATCGCGCAATCAACGGCAGTGACGCGGGGGAGGAAATGGCGGAGGCTCAGTCGTGGGCGAGGTTTGGGGACGAAGCTGACGGGGCAAGTGGGTCCGGGGCGTCAGTGGGAGGGGTGTGTTCGCGCGTGTGAGAAACAGAGGGAGAAAGGAATGGCCCGGGTGGGCTGGATTCTGTGTTGGGACGAATTAGCAGCGCCAGCCTTTTTCCTTTTCTTATTCATTTTCCATTTCTGTTTTTGATTTTCTGATATCATTTTCAAACAAATTCAAATTCCAATTGAATTCAAATTTGTTCTGAGTTTTTGCAGAGTGTAAAAATCATAATTCTGGGTGTATAAACATATGGACTCTCTGTACTAGCTTGGTCCTATTGATCAAACAAAATAAATAGTGATAAGGCACTAGATTTGATCAAGTTTTGAAAATTGTTTTAAATTCACATTTGTTTTGCAAATTTTTGATTTAAGCAATAGCAAGCAAGCAAAACATTCTGAGAGTAACAAGGTTTGATTCATGAACAACAATCTCTCATTGGAGAGTAGCATTTGATTTAATGCTGATCACATAAAATAATGAGCTCATATGCTCCTGTTTTTGAATTGATTTTTGAAATGAACTCTACATGATCATGGATGCATGGATGATATGTATGAGTTTTGAAACATGATTTTAGGGATGTTACAAATCTAACCCCCTTAAGGTGAATCTCGCCCTCAAGATTCGGATTGGCTAGCAAATAGGTGAGGGTGGTCTTTCCGAAGATCATCTTCTCTTTCCCATGTTGCTTCTTCTTCGGAATGATGATTCCATTGAACTTTTGCAGAACTTGATAGTCTTAGTCCTAGTAACTCTTTCTGCAGTCTCAAGAATCTTGATAGGTTTCTCTTCATAAGTGAGATCACTTTCCACATGAACCTCTTCCAAAGGTATAGTATCCTTCAAAGAAGTCTCTTCCATTTCTGGATGACATTTCTTAAGCTGACTCACATGAAACACATTATGAACTGCTGACAAAGACTCTGGCAATTCAATCTCATAAGCAACTTCTCCTTTTCGACTCAGAATCTTGAATGGCCCAACATATCTTGGGGCCAATTTACCTTTGACACCAAATCTTTTCACTCCATGGAGTGGTGACACTCTAAGATAAGCTCTATCACCTACTTCATAGGTGACTTCTCTACGCTTAGGATCTGCGTAGCTCTCCTGTCGGGACTGTGTTATCTTCAATCTGTCCTTAACCAGTTTGACTTTCTCTTCAGCCTCTTTGATGAGTTCTGGTCCGAACAAACTTCTTTCTCCCTGTCACATCCCAAGATTTTCCAAATCTTGTTATGTGAAAAATAAATGAATAAAATAAAACTTTGTTGATTTCAGGGTGAGAAGAAACTTTTTGATTCCAATTGGAAACCTTCAAACCTATTTGATCAAACAAATCCTAAAAGGGATTTGAAAAGATAAACAATTAATAAAGAAAATTTTAAATAAGTAGAATTACTATTTTTGGATCGTTTAATAAAAAGATTTGGTTTTCAAATCAAAAGGTAGAAATATAAATAAGGACTATTTTTATAGAGCCAAATTAAACCTTGTCCAAGTTTTTGAAGTAAAATATTTTGTTTTGATTAAAGGAGTAAAGGGTTATTTAAACAAAATAATGAGGATTTATTAATATCCAATTTTATTAAAAATAAAGGTTTTACCATTTTAATTAAACATTAAAACTTGTTAAATTGTTTTAAACAAGTTTTCCAAGTGTTTTATATTTTCAAATAAAACCTACTGATTTGGTTATGATAATATTTAGATTTCAAATGGAGATTTCAAATAAATCAAAACCTATTTGAATTAATAATTAAGGTCTATTTTATTTTTAATTATTAAAAAGAATAAAAATATTATTTTATTTTGGGACTTGAATTATGTTGTTAAACAGAACTTAAACCCACACAAAATTTGGCAAGGTTTTGAATTTAAATGGGTGTTTGAATCAATTAAACAAAATCAAAACAGAAAAATCAAAAGAGAAAAAGAAAAACAAACAGAGCAGAAAAAAATAAGAAAAGGACCCAGCCCAGTCAAGGCCCAGTTAGCCCACCTCCCCCTCTCTGCTAGCGAATCGTTTTTCACCACAGAAGGAACCCACACAATCGCTGACTAGCAGGTCCCACACCCCCTCTCTCTCCTTCGCTGACGACACAGGCCCACGCCACGCAAGCATCGTCCTCACCCGCCGCTGACCACGCCCTCCCTGGCCGTTTGCTGCCGATTGATTGCCGGCGTAAATTCGTAGTAAACGCCGCGATTAAACAGCCCCGCGACCTCGCCCTCATAAGCGCCTCTCTTCCCTCTACTTTTCCCCTCAAACGCCAACACCTCATCGCCACCAGGCTGCTCGAATCGCAAGCCCGAACCCCACTGTCTCCGGCGAGCTCACGTTCAAAATCCAGCCACCACCACCAGCCCCACTGCTTCCAGAGCACACGAGCTTGCTCACCATCATCTCCTGCATCTGCCATTGCCTTCCCCTCGCTCGCGCGTACCCCCTAGCGTCGACAACGTCAACACCAGAACACCACCGCCTCCTGCTCCAACTCCGGCGAGCCCTACAGGTAGTTTCTGGCCGCGCCGCCTTCTTTCGTTGATTCTCACATGCTCCCTGGTACCATGCGCGTCTAACACACCCTTTACTTTGCTTCAGCACGCCTTGTAGTCTCGCCCCCATCGACGTCTGATCGCACCCGAGGCCCAGCTCAACTCCGGTGAGCGATTCCGTCGACCACTGTGCGCCCCTTCACCAACCACGGGCACGTTGAGCTCCAGCACACCGCGGCGAACACGGTGAGCCTACCCTCCCTTCCCCTAGCTTCCTGGAGTAGCCAGAGCGCCGCCGCCCGAGCGTCGCTGCCGCGCGCTGCCGCTGAGCGCCGCCAGAGTTTGGTCAGGCCATTTCCAGCTGTTAGATGCAGATCGTAGGGGTACGATAGAATCACTTAACGCTGAAGGGGTACGCAACCAGAGCCGTGCGATGTGACTTGATCCAACGTCTCACGTTGCTGATCCACGCGAAACATTTTTGACGAATAGAATTAAGACACGTGGCTTAGCTCGTTTGAATTAAAACAGATTAGATCTATTAGATATGTGATATTGTAAATTCCATAACTTTAAATCTACACGTCCAAATTTTGCAAACTTTATATCAATGGATTCAGAAAAGCAAGCCCTAGCCAACCATGCCATTTGTTTAGTAAAAAGCTTCTGTTAAAATGTTTGTTTTTGCAGAAACTTAAGTATGCTTGTTTAGGTTATAAAAATTGTTCTAAAATGTTTTTGGGGATAAAATCTTTGGCAAATGGTGTGTTTTGAACCTACTGACTTTAGGAATCACTTTGTGGTTTCAAAAATGTATTTGGTGAAACAAAAGAATGAACTATGGATTTAAAACCATTTCTAGTCAAATAAAGATATGGGTTAATTATTAAAAATGGTTTTGGAAGAAAACCTTTGAGAAATGTTTTGGAAATAAACTCTCTGGCCCTAAACACAAAGTTTTATGGTTTGAAAACATATTTTGTGAATCCTATAGATTAATGCCTTAATAAAACATTTCTACACCACATAAAGTGATACCTTGTTTTAAAAATGGTTATTAAAGTGAAACCTTTTGCAAATGACTTTGCCACTTTATAAAATGACCAATAGGTGTTTCCAAATGTTTACAACCTACTAGAAACCCCTTTTACAAATAAAACAACCTATTGCATGCTTGCATGCATTGCTTTGTTTTTATCATTTTATGTGATGAATTGCTTGAATGGTAGATTGAAATGTTGTTTGCTTGATTGAATTTTAGTGATTTGAAGTGAGTGAACATTGCAAAGAACAAGGAAGTGAACTTATACTCTCTACCAAAAAGGCAAGTGATGCTTCATACTTTTGTCCCATTATTTTCACTATGCATTAGTGTTATTTCTAAGTAAGACCTGCATGGAATTTTTGCTAAGTATAAACCATGCTATGGGAAATCCTAGTAGATGAAACCTTAGTAGAAATTTTCCTAAATTAAGATTCCTACTACTATCAAGCTTAGCTTAGCTAATAGAAAACAAGGGTGGAATATATATTCACACTATGGAAAAATTTCTAAGTCTGAGGACTTGTGTTTTGTTAATAAAACAACTAAGTGAATGAATCACCTGGGTGGAATGGTTTGTGTTGAGTGGTTCACAAGGCCCATTTTATGGTTTACCTTGTGTATCTCACTTGTGGATGGCCACCCAGGAACAAAGAGATTTGAGATGTCAAATGTTGAGAAGCTTCAAGTGCAGCCACTTGGCAATATGGGCTCTGCCTGGATCATATAGGTTGCAATAACTTAGCCAAATGGACAGTTGGTGGTAGGGGAATGATAGGTTGGAGCGCGTCCATTTTGGTCTAAGGGAAGGCTTCTGAAAGATCTTGTCTTGGTGAAACCAAGTCTTGTGGGGAAAGTGCACCACCTCTGCAGAGTGTAAAATCTAAGTACTTAGCCATGTCCCTGGTAAAGGACAATTTGAGCATCAAGACATGGAAGCTATCAAGAATCTCATCATCCAAATTTCTAAGTTAAAAACTTGTGGATTGAACAAGGGTTAAAGGATCTTCAATCTTTGATTGGTAGATGCCTTGGGTGATTTATGTTTTGAAATGATAAGGAAAATCTATTTTGAGCAAAGCAAGCCTAAGCTCCACTTAGCCAAATGCATATAGATGATAGACTCCACTATACTACCATAGTATCACTTGCCAATACAATTCAAATGTATTGACCCTTGAGGCTGTAACTTGTTATGTTGCAGGTTTGTTTGATATTAGTGAAGTTAAATGATTAGGATTACAAAGTCTACAACCAACATGTCTGCATGTGGCACTTTGAAGATGAAGGACCCCATGCTTATAGATATTCTGCTGCAATGTAATGTAATAGCCAAATGAGCTATGTAAGATGTAATAAATTATGTTATTCCTGGTTATAAAGTTGTATTATGACCTTTGTTTCTTGATATTACATCTTAACTGTGGATGCTAGCTATTGATCCAGGGACTAGCATTGCAATCACAGGGATTCTTTTCCTTTATAAAGGAGGGATCTTACAGATGGTATCAGAGCATTGTGTTGCCTATAGGATTTGTAACCCTAGGATTGGACAAAAACCCCTTAGAAAAATAAGAGTTATATTTGTTCCAAAATTTATTTACAAATAATCTTGTAAACTCTTTCCTCAACCACTTTGGTTTTGATTCTACATCTCTTCTATTTCAAACTTGATGGACAAGCCTACCCCATGGCCAAAGACTTCACCATGTGCAAAGGACTTCATCAACTCTAATGACTTCAACATCTTCAACTCTAATGACTTCAACATCTTCAACTCTAATGACTTCAACATCTTCAACATTTTCACCAAGGACTTCAACCTTAGATATCACTAAGGACAAGTGAGACAAGAAATCTTGCTCAAGACTTGGAGACCAAGGAAACACAACTTAGAAGGAACCATGATCACCTTTGAGGTTTTTGCGACTAAGACACAAGAAATTTTCTCCAAGGATACAAAGATCTTGTTCATGAAGAATCAACTAAGAAGGATGGAAAGACCACAAATGAACCATATAGATGGACCACCATATTTAGTTTAAGTCAAACCCACCAACTTATGTGGTGTAACAAAAATATTTTTGGTTGCCTAAAAATATGCTTGAAACCTGTTGTTTGAGTGGAATGTTTGTTTGTGATTGCTTGCACATTGCTTGTGTGAATTGTGATGTGTGTTATTAGAATTATTCCCTTAGAAATATTTTGCCTATTCTAATCCCAATCCAACCCAAACAGATGACCTCTCCAAAACACTCCAACATCAAGGATGGTGACAACAAAAACAACCAAGAAATGCACATGAGAGAACAACTACTAGCAAACCAAACCCAGTTGAGCCAAGTGACAACTCAGCTTTTAGCCAACAACAATGGATTAGACCCAGCCATACAAAGGATTTTGAAAATTCAATCCCAATTGTTGCAAGGGATGGCCACTCAAATGATCAACATTGGAGAGAACTCTTCCAAAGGAGTTTATGACAACAAGGATGACAAAGATGATATTCTAGAAGGAACTCAAGCTTGCAATATTTGTGGAGACAAGGATCACACTTCCAAGGAGCATGGAAATCAATGCCCCAATTGTGAAGAGAAACACCCAGCTGACCAATGCCCCACATCTCAAGTTACTTGTTACCTATGTGAAGGAAACAATCATGTCCCTATCCAATGCCCCATCTATTCCATAATTCAACAAAGGAAACAAGGTGGAGTGCAACAACTGATTGTAGACTACCATGAGAGAGCCAAGTCTACCAAGAAAGATGAAGACAAAGGAAAATCTCCACTTGTACCTCCATGCAATATGACCCAATTTCAAGAACCAAAGAGGAGACATATGCATTATCCAAGGAGTAATAGAAGGTCAAAGAAACCAGTAGACATTCCTACCTATGAGATAACATATGAAGAACATGAACTAGAAACACTCCTAGCTTTGGAGAGACCCAAGAAGAAGAAGAAGAAATGCCCCAACCCAAACAAGAAGGATATTACCCAAGAGAAATGTTACACTTGCAAAGAGATGGGACACTATGCCAATGAATGCCCAGGAAAGAAGAAGAACCAAGGAAACAAACAAAAGGCAATGATACCAAAGGAAAAGAAAGATATCAGCCAAGTGATGTGTTTCAAATGCAAAGAGCTAGGCCATTATACAGACAAGTGTCCAGAGAAGTTTCCCCAAGATCCCAAGCAAGCCAAAATGTAATTTAGTTGGAAAATTATTAAGGGTGGTAGTACCCTAGGTGCTGTGGACCAACTTGTAACCCTAGCCTTCCCAAATCTCGGGACGAGATTTATTTTAAGGGTGGTAGCCTGTCACATCCCAAGATTTTCCAAATCTTGTTATGTGAAAAATAAATGAATAAAATAAAACTTTGTTGATTTCAGGGTGAGAAGAAACTTTTTGATTCCAATTGGAAACCTTCAAACCTATTTGATCAAACAAATCCTAAAAGGGATTTGAAAAGATAAACAATTAATAAAGAAAATTTTAAATAAGTAGAATTACTATTTTTGGATCTTTTAATAAAAAGATTTGGTTTTCAAATGAAAAGGTAGAAATATAAATAAGGACTATTTTTATAGAGCCAAATTAAACCTTGGCCAAGTTTTTGAAGTAAAATATTTTGTTTTGATTAAAGGAGTAAAGGGTTATTTAAACAAAATAATGATGATTTATTAATATCCAATTTTATTAAAAATAAAGGTTTTACCATTTTAATTAAACATTAAAACTTGTTAAATTATTTTAAACAAGTTTTCCAAGTGTTTTATATTTTCAAATAAAACCTACTGATTTGGTTATGATAATATTTATATTTCAAATGGAGAATTCAAATAAATCAAAACCTATTTGAATTAATAATTAAGGTCTATTTTATTTTTAATTATTAAAAAGAATAAAAATATTATTTTATTTTGGGACTTGAATTATGTTGTTAAACAGAACTTAAACCCACACAAAATTTGGCAAGGTTTTGAATTTAAATGGGTGTTTGAATCAATTAAACAAAATCAAAACAGAAAAATCAAAAGAGAAAAAGAAAAACAAACAGAGCAGGAAAAAAAATAAGAAAAGGACCCAGCCCAGTCAAGGCCCAGTTAGCCCACCTCCCCCTCTCTGCGCGCGAATCGTTTTTCACCACAGAAGGAACCCACACAATCGCTGACTAGCAGGTCCCACACCCCTCTCTCTCCTTCGCTGACGACACAGGCCCACGCCACGCAAGCATCGTCCTCACCCGCCGCTGACCACGCCCTCCCTGGCCGTTTGCTGCCGATTGATTGCCGGCGTAAATTCGCAGTAAACGCCGCGATTAAATAGCCCCACGACCTCGCCCTCATAAGCGCCTCTCTTCCCTCTACTTTTCCCCTCAAACGCCAACACCTCATCGCCACCAGGCTGCTCGAATCGCAAGCCCGAACCCCACTGTCTCCGGCGAGCTCACATTCAAAATCCAGCCACCACCACCAGCCCCACTGCTTCCAGAGCACACGAGCTTGCTCACCATCATCTCCTGCATCTGCCATTGCCTTCCCCTCGCTCGCGCGTGCCCCCTAGCGTCGACAACGTCAACACCAGAACACCACCGCCTCCTGCTCCAACTCCGGCGAGCCCTACAGGTAGTTTCTAGCCGCGCCGCCTTCTTTCGTTGATGCTCACATGCTCCCTGGTACCGTGCGCGTCTAACACACCCTTTACTTTGCTTCGGCATGCCTTGTAGTCTCGCCCCCGTCGACGTCTGATCGCACCCGAGGCCCAGCTCAACTCCAGTGAGCGATTCCGTCGACCACTGTGCGCCCCTTCACCAACCACGGGCACGTTGAGCTCCAGCACACCATGGCAAACACGGTGAGCCTATCCTCCCTTCCCCTAGCTTCCTGGAGTAGCCAGAGCACCGACGCCCGAGCGTCGCCGCCGCGCGCTGCCGCTGAGCGCCGCCAGAGTTTGGTCAGGCCATCTCCAGCTGTTATATGCAGATCGTAGGGGTACGATAGAATCACTTAACGCTGAAGGGGTACGCAACCAGAGCCGTGCGATGTGACTTGATCCAACGCCTCATGTTGCTGATCCACGCGAAACGTTTTCGACGAATAGAATTAAGACACGTGGCTTAGCCCGTTTGAATTAAAACAGATTAGATCTATTAGATATGTGATATTGTAAATTCCATAACTTTAAATCTACACGTCCAAATTTTGCAAACTTTATATCAATGGATTCAGAAAAGCAAGACCTAGCCAACAATGCCATTTGTTTAGTAAAAAGCTTCTGTTAAAATGTTTGTTTTTACAGAAACTTATGTATGCTTGTTTAGGTTATAAAAATTGTTCTAAAATGTTTTTGGGGATAAAATCTTTGGAAAATGGTGTGTTTTGAACCTACTGACTGTAGGAATCACTTTGTGGTTTCAAAAATGTATTTTGTGAAACAAAAGAATGAACTATGGATTTAAAACCATTTCTAGTCAAATAAAGATATGGGTTAATTATTAAAAATGGTTTTGGAAGAAAACCTTTGAGGAATGTTTTGGAAATAAACTCTCTGACCCTAAACACAAAGTTTTATGGTTTGAAAACATATTTTGTCAATCCTATAGATTAATGCCTTACTAAAACATTTCTACACCACATAAAATGATACCTTGTTTTAAAAATGGTTATTAAAGTGAAACCTTTTGCAAATGACTTTGCCACTTTATAAAATGACCAATAGGTGTTTCCAAATGTTTACAACCTACTAGAAACCCCTTTTACAAATAAAACAACCTATTGCATGCATTGCTTTGTTTTTATCATTTTATGTGATGAATTGCTTGAATGGTAGATTGAAATGTTGTTTGCTTGATTGAATTGTAGTGATTTGAAGTGAGTGAACATTGCAAAGAACAAGGAAGTGAACTTATACTCTCTACCAAAAAGTCAAGTGATGCTTCATACTTTTGTCCCATTATTTTCACTATGCATTACTGTTATTTCTAAGTAAGACCTGCATGGAATTTTTGCTAAGTATAAACCATGCTATGGGAAATCCTAGTATATGAAACCTTAGTAGAAATTTTCCTAAATTAATATTCCTACTACTATCAAGCTTAGCTTAGCTAATAGAAAACAAGGGTGGAATATATATTCACACTATGGAAAAATTTCTAAGTCTGAGGACTTGTGTTTTGTTAATAAAACAACTAAGTGAATGAATCACCTGGGTGGAATGGAAGGAATGGTTTGTGTTGAGTGGTTCACAAGGCCCATTTTTATGGTTTACCTTGTGTATCTCAATTGTGGATGGCCACCCAGGAACAAAGAGATTTGAGATGTCAAATGTTGAGAAGCTTCAAGTGCAGCCACTTGGCAATATGGGCTCTGCCTGGATCATATAGGTTGCAATAACTTAGCCAAATGGACAGTTGGTGGTACGGGAATGATAGGTTGGAGCGCGTCCATTTTGGTCTAAGGGAAGGCTTCTGAAAGATCTTGTCTTGGTGAAACCAAGTCTTGTGGGGAAAGTGCACCACCTCTGCAGAGTGTAAAATCTAAGTACTTAGCCATGTCCCTGGTAAAGGACAATTTGAGCATCAAGACATGGAAGCTATCAAGAATCTCATCATCCAAATTTCTAAGTTAAAAACTTGTGGATTGAACAAGGGTTAAAGGATCTTCAATCTTTGATTGGTAGATGCCTTGGGTGATTCATGCCAAACAAAAACTTAGTGTTTTCAAATGATAAGGAAAATCTATTTTGAGCAAAGCAAGCCTAAGCTCCACTTAGCCAAATGCATATAGATGATAGACTCCACTATACTACCATAGTATCACTTTCCAATACAATTCAAATGTATTGACCCTTATGGCTGTAACTTGTTATGTTGCAGGTTTGTTTGATATTAGTGAAGTTAAATGATTAGGATTACAAAGTCTACAACCAACATGTATGCCTGTGGCACTTTGAAGATGAAGGACCCCATGCTTATAGATATTCTGCTGCAATGTAATGTAATAGCCAAATGAGCTATGTAAGATGTAATAAATTATGTTATTCCTGGTTATAAAGTTGTATTATGACCTTTGTTTCTTGATATTACATCTTAACTGTGGATGCTAGCTATTGATCCAGGGACTAGCATTGCAATCACAGGGATTCTTTTCCTTTATAAAGGAGGGATCTTACACTCCCACACCATTCCATAGCAATGGGGTGGTACACTTTCTCCCATAGAGAAATTCAAATGGTGCCATCTCAATACTGGCTTGATACCTGTTGTTGTAAGAAAATTCTGCGTAAGGCAGACTTTCATCCCAACTGGCTCCATAGTCTAGAGCACATGCTCTCAACATGTCTTCAAGAATCAGATTAATCCTTTCTGTCTGTCCATCAGTTTGAGGATGAAATGCAGTGCTGAATTCCAACCTTGTTCCCAATGATTCATGTAATTGCCTCCAAAAATGAGAAGTGAATTGTGTTCCCCTATTAGACACAATACTCTTGGGTACACCATGTAGACACACAATTCTACTCATATAAATCTTGGCTAACTTAGCACTTGTATAGGTTGTCTTCACGGGTATGAAATGAGCCACTTTACTTAGGCGATCCACTACTACCCAAATAGAATCATATCCTGTCCGGGTCCTTGGCAATCTAGTAATGAAATCCATACCAATCTTGTCCCACTTCCAATCAGGAATAGGTAGTGGTTGTAACAATCCCGCTGGTTTCTGATGTTCCGCTTTCACTCTACTACATACATCCCACAAAGAAATATGTTCGGCGATGTCCTTCTTGAGATTATTCCACCAAAATCTTTCCTTCATATCCATGTACATTTTGGTGTTACCCGGATGAATAGAATATGGTGAGTTATGTGCTTCTTGTAAAATCAGTTTCCGAAGCTCCGGATCTTGTGGAACACAAATACGTTTTCCATGCCATAAAGTACCCTGTTCATCTTCATGGAATCCTTTGGCTTTTCCCTTGCCAATCTTTTCCTTAATCTCTTCAATTTCCTTATCTGCCTTTTGGGCTTCTTTAATCTTGTCCAACAAAGTGGGTTGAACATCCAAAGACATAAGATGTCCTTCAGGCACAATCTCCAATCTGAGGTCTCTAAATTGGGCACACAGATCATCTGGCAATTCTCCCTTAGTAAGGCCATTCACAAAAACCTTACGGCTTAGAGCATCTGCTACAACATTTGCTTTACCGGGGTGGTATTGCAAACTCAAGTCATAGTCCTTGATGAGTTCTAGCCATCTCCTTTGTCTCATGTTAATTTCTTACTGGGTGAAGATATACTTCAAGCTTTTGTGATCTGTGAACACTTCACATCGCTTTCCCAAAAGGTAATGTCTCCATGTTTTGAGTGCATGGACAACAGAGGCTAACTCTAAATCATGAGTAGGGTAGTTCACTTCATGAGTTTTGAGTTGTCTCGAGGCATAAGCCACAACTTTCCCTTCTTGCATAAGTACGGCACCTAATCCATGATGAGATGCATCACAATACACTTGGAAATCTTTTTCCAAATCTGGCAAACACAAGACTGGTGCTGTCACAAGTCTCTTCTTCAATTCTTGAAAGATGAGTTCACATCCTTCAGACCAAGCAAATTTCTTGTCTTTCTTTAGCAATTATGTCATAGGCTTAGATACCTTAGAGAAATTATCAATGAACCTTCTGTAGTAACCTGCTAAGCCAAGGAAACTACGAACCTCTTTCACTGACTTGGGAGATTCCCATTCAGTTACAGCTGAAACTTTAGCAGGATCAACTGCTACACCATCTCCTGACACAACGTGTCCTAGAAATCCAACTTCATTTAACCAAAATTCACACTTGCTGAATTTGGCATACAGCTTATGCTCTCTAAGCTTCTCAAGTATCAAACGCAAATGTCCTTCATGCTCCTCTTTGCTCTTGGAGTACATTAGAATGTCATCGATGAATACGACGACAAACTTGTCAAGAAACTCCATGAACACTTTGTTCATCATATTCATGAAGTATGCTGGTGCATTGGTCAAACAAAATGGCATCAGGGTATACTCATACAATCCATACCTTGTGGTAAAAGTTGTCTTAGGTATGTCTTGTTCCCTTATCTTGAGCTGGAAATAACCTGACCGGAGATCAATCTTTGAGAACACACAAGCTCCTTCTAACTGATCAAACAAGTCATTGATTCTAGGCAAAGGGTATTTGTTCTTGATAGTCACCTCATTGAGTGAACGGTAATCTATGCATAACCTTTGACTTCTATCTTTCTTTCCCACAAACAAAACTGGTGCTCCCCAAGATGAGGAACTTGGTTGGATAAAACCTTTTTGCAACTGTTCTCCAAGCTGCTTCTTGAGTTCTTTCAACTCATCAACTGACATCTTGTATGGTCTTTTTGCTATTGGTCAGATCCTGGTAGCAAATCAATAAGAAACTCCACATCTCTATCGGGTGGCATTCCCGGCAATTCTTCCGAAACACATCCGGATATTCACTCACAATAGGCAAACTGTCTATGATAACCCCCTTAACAGAATTTAGCTTACTCCCTTTTGATTCAAAGTTAGACTTGAATCTAATCCGTTTCTTTTCCGGGGTTGTGAGTGCAACAGTACGATTAGCACAATCTAGTACTCCTTCATACTTAGCCATCCAATCCATTCCCAATATTACATCCAATCCTTGGGAATTTAGGATTATCGGGTTAACAGGAAACTTATACTTCCCAAACTCTATAACTAGATCATGACATCCTGAATTCACTATCATTTCTCCGCCAGGAGAACTTACTTTTATAGGACACCCAATAGTTTCTACCGGTAGTTCATTTCGTTCAACAAATGCTCTTGATATGAATGAATTAGATGCACCAGTATCAAAGAGAACAAATGCTGGAACAGAATTGAGTTTGAACTTACCATCAACAGCATCAGGCTCCTCATAAATTTCCTCCACATTGATGTGGTTCACTTTTCCCTTCTGAAAAGGGTTGGGCTTGTTGGGTCCTTCAAATTTCTTTTCTGGGCATTCATTTGCATAATGCCCCATCTTCTTGCATTTGAAACACTCAACCTGACTAATATCCTTCTTGATAGGCTGGCTTCCACTGCCACTTCCACTATGGTGGCTCTTATATCCATCCTTGTGATTTTTGTACTTGTCATTGTCATGACTACGGTGACTCTTGTTGTCATGATGACGGTTGTGGTTGTGGTGCTTGTTGAATTTCCCATGCTTGTGGGATCCTGAACTCCCACTATCTTCATATTGGGGACGTTTGTGAGACGATCCCGAGCTGTGCTTGTCAGAGTGCTTTCCCTTCCTACTTTCAACTTGCTTCATTTTGTTCTCCAAAATAGTAGCCTTGTCACAAAGAGACTGGTATGTGGGAACATAAGCCACAGCTAACTGTAGGTTTAGTTCATCATTCAACCCTTCAAGGAACTTTTCCTTCCTCTTAGCATCAGTGTCAACTTCATCCGGTGCATATCGCGCCATATTGTTAAACTCTTCAATATATTCAGCCACACTGCGGTGGCGCTGCTTCAGGTTATGGAACTCTTTCTTCTTCAAACTCATCACTCCGGATGAGATGTGAGCAGTACAGAAACCATCTTCAAAGATAGCCCATGTCACATCCTCAATTGGAGTGGTGATTTGGAAGTTATCCCACCAAGTGGTTGCTGGTCCTTCCAACAAGTGAGCTACAAATCTGACTTTCTCTTCATCAGTACAGCCAACTGTTACCAAGTCCTTGTTCACAGAGCGTAGCCAATCATTGGCCACCATAGGATCCGTAGTCCCTGAGAACTTGGCTGGCCTCAGTCTCAAGAACCTGGTAAGCATGTCAAAACCCGGTGGGTTGTTCTGATTATTGTTGTTGTTATTATTGTTGTTGTTGTTCTGATTCTGGATGAACGTAGTCATCATTTGCATCAGCTGAGTCTGAGCTGTCATCATTTGCTGCATCTCAGGGGTGATGTTGTTGTTGTTGGGGTTGGGATTGGCACGTCGGGGAGGCATCTGTGGTTTGTTCAATAGAAATAAGAATGAGATACCCATAGATGCTAACATGCACAATACATCACATAAAAATTCACCAAACATGCATCATAATAATAGTAGTTCAACAACATAAACGACAAGTTTGCAAAGTAAACACACCAATAGCAAGCCATCCACATGTCGGATGGTCATTGCGACTCAATAATCAAAGACACGATAAATAAAGGTAAATGAGTAGTCATCACTACTCCTCGGCATCAACCTCCTCCTCAACAAATGTAAGACCTGCATTCTCCATAGCAGTCTTGTATTCCTCGACATTGGTGGTCAAGGTCTCTACTTTGGCTTTGAGAGCCCTCTTCTGAGAACGAAGCCTCTCAATCACGGTCTGCTGATGCTCGAGCTCGAATTCCTTGGCCTCCAGTTCTATAGTCATGTCTCGAATCCTCTTGTTCCTATCTTGGACTCGCTTCTCTTGACTCTTGAACTTTCTGTCCTGACTCTCGAACTTGGCCTCCATCTCCTTGACTATCTCATCTTGCTCCACGAAGAGCTTGTCCTTCTCACGAAGCTGCACCTGGAGTTCGTCATTGCTGAGCATGAAGTTGGTCCTATATGTGTCCACGTGCCTAAGAAGAACCTCTAAGTCCTGGAGGTATAGACGAATCGGCTCTGCTGTCTCCCTCGAAGTATCCTCGAAGTCAATGGCCTCACCATACTCATCACGTCTACCGAAGGTGTGGAAGCGAGTACCTCTAACCTGTCGAGAGTGTCTCCCTAACAGACGTCCAATCAAGTCCTACATGACTACCTCAAGGCCTCTCTCCTTGTCATCGTGCATAAGCTTGAAGATGATTGCCTCCATGGTAGGCTCAGTCTGGCGTCCAGGCTGATTGACCTTGAAGCCCCAAAGGTCTTTCCTCTCAAACTTGGTGAGGGGAAGCACCATGATGGTAGGAAGAGGGAGATTGAGCAAATTAGTGAGCTCAATAATACGAGGGCCAAAACGAGTTCCCTTGAAATCTTCAGCCGTGCTGATAGTAACATTAGGCATCTATTTAATAAGATAGAAAAAGTTAGAATCAACACAATTCAAGACAATCGCAAGACAAGGCATCACATGCATAACTTTGGAAATCAAAACACACAAGTCATGGCATACATGGATCCATTACAAACAACCAAGGTTCAACTTATTTAGACAACATTTTGGAAAATAAAATGATAAGTGTGGTGGTCCAACTAACGAAGTACGCTTACAATCCCATCTCACTTGCCAAGTTGGCTAACAAGGCATCTCTAGAGGCAATCTGTTTATCTTGATCACATGACTCCATTGCTAAGTCTATGATGTCTTTCCTTAAACTTTGATTGGTAGCCTCTAGCTCTTGGGTATGCTTCTTTTCATCCCTAAGATCATTCTGGGTGTTAAGCATTCTGCACTTGATTCTATCACCAAGTTCTTTGATGGTCCTCCAAGCTGCATCCCTTGCTGAATCAAAGAATGTGGTGTGCATCATTGTGTTGGTGACCATGCAGAATCCTGAGTCCTTGTGGTTGTCTTCCTTGTTTTTATACAAGTGAAGTTGCACCCACCAGTACTCAACTCCTTCATCCATCACATGAAAGCCTTTGTACACAGCTGCACCATGTATTCCCATGGCAACCATGAGGTCCTTCAGAGCCTTGGGGAACTCTGTCTCACATTCCAAAGTCATAGTCATGAGTGGTCCCTTCCTTACGGCTTCGTTGATGGAGTTCATCTACAAATAGATATGAGAAAGAAGATTAGAAAAGTTTACGAGAAGAAAAGACAAGTGTGGAAGTTGTCAAAAAAAATCCTTAGTGGTTTCCAATCCCAGGGTCATAATCCTACAGGCAACACAGTGCTCTGATACCATCTGTAAGATCCCTCCTTTATAAAGGAAAAAGGATCCATGTGATTGCAATGCTAGTCCCTAGATCAATGCTAGCATCCACAGTTTAAGATGAAGTACACAGAAACAAAGGTCATTATTACAGCCATTCCAGAGACAAACATAGTCTTTTACAACTCCATGGCCACAGGCCTAGTACAAGAGTTTAAATAAGTAATAAGATAAATAAGTCTTCATCTTCATGTGCCACAGGCAAGCATGTTGAGTGTAGACTCATGACTCCTAATCATCATCAGAATATCCTGCAACATCACAAGTTACAGCCACAGTGGATCAATACATTGGAATAGTATTAGCAAGTGATACCTTAGTAAAATATTGGTGGACTAAATACTATATGCATTTTGGCTAAGTGTACCTTAGGCTTTCTTTGCTCAAAATAGGTTTTGCCTATCAGTTGAAAACTCTAAGTTTTTCTTTGTCAAAACTTATCCCAAGGAACCACCAATAGACATTGGGGTCCTTCACCCTTGTTCAACCACAAGTTTTACTTAGAAATTGGGATGAGGAGATTCTTGATAGCTTCCATGTGTTGATGCTCAAGTTGTCCAATACCAGGGACATGGCTAAGTACTTAGATTCTTCCATATGCAGAGGTTGTGCACTTTCCCCGCAAGACTTGATTTTCACCAAGACAGGACCTTCCAGAAGCCTTCCCTTAGACCAAATGGACGTGTTCCAACCTATCATACCACTACCACCAACTGTCCAAATGGCTAAGTTATTGCAACCTATGTGATCCAGGCAGAGCCCATATTGCCAAGTGGCTGCACTAGAAGCTTCTTAACATTTGGCCTCTCAAATCCCTTTGTTCCTGGGTGGCTTTCCACAAGTGAGATACACAAGGTAAACCATAGAAATGGGCCTTGTGTAACCACTCAACATAAACCATTCCTTCCATTCCACCCAGGTGTTTCATTCACTTAGTTGTTTTATTAAGCAAAACACAAGTCCAAAGACTTAGAAATATTTTATCATAGCATGAATATTTTACCACCCTTGGTTGCTACTAGCTAGGCTAAGCATGGCATATATAAACATCTTAACTTAGAAATTTCTAGCAATTCTACAACTACTAGGATTTCCCAAGCATAGCATATAAAGACCAAAATTTATCCATGCAAGTCTAGCAAAAATATTTCTTATGCATATTTGAATAACATAGGAATAAAATCATGAAGCACAACTTGCCTTGGTAGTTTGGAGAGTAGCTACAATCCTCACAATCACAATCACTATTTGCACCAAAATCTACACATAAAATGATAGCACCAAATCACATACAAAATAGATACAATCAAAAATATATGGATGCATGCAATATGATATGTGATCATTTTCTACACTCAACAAGACAAGTGCACAGTACTGATTCATTAACAAGTTCAAAACTTGCCAAACAACATTTATTTGAACACTAAAACATTTCTCAAATAATTAATATACACCAAATATGCCTACACATGTTTCTGTAAAAAAACTATTTAACAGAAGCAAAACATTAAACACATTGCATAAATGAAAAGGGCTTTCTCTCCTGATTCCATTGATATAAAATTCATCAAATTTGGACGTGGGAATTAAAAGTTATGAATTAAACAAGTTTTAATATCTAATAGATCTAATCCAGTTTTTAAATTCAAATCCTAGCCACGCGGCGTGCTCCTATTGGTTGATACCGCTTCACTCAGGATCACACACATGAGCCGTTAGATCTAACTTAATCTGCACGACCCAGATCTGTTTGTACCCCTTCGCGTAAGTGATCTATCTAGCCCATCAGATCTAGATCCAACGGTTCGTGACCAAGCGACCAGACTCTGGCGGCGCTAGCGGCGGCGAGTGGCGGCGGCGGCTCTGTCTACGGCAGCGCGGTGGCTACAGGGGGTTTTGGGGTCGTCGGAGATGCTTACCAGACTCGCGGCGGTGTGCTGAAGCTCAACGTGGCGGCGGCTGGTCAAGGGGCACACAGATGCAGCGGCAGGGTCTCGTCCGAGTTGTTGGAGGCGCCAGGTGCTTGTTGACGAAGATGTTGCCAAGGTTCTGCGTCGGCCTAGCACGAGCCAGATGGGTTAGGAGGTGTGCAAGGTCTCGGCGATCATGATAGCATCGAAGGGAAGGCAAGGGGCGGTCGGCTTTTACCTTAATCGCTCGCCAGAGTTGGAGACGGCGTCAGGAACGCGCGGTGCTCATTGGAGTCGACGACCTGGGGTAGTACAGGACGAACCAAGGGTGTCAGTAGGAGCGCAAGAAGGTTGTGAAGCAGTTCGCGTGAACCAGAGAGGAAGGCGCGCACGGAGCTCACCAAGATTGGTCGCCGGAGTGGGTTCTGTCTGTGACGAGGTAAGGGCAAATACTGGCATCCTGGAGGCGCTTCGGGCTGGCTTTGTTGGGGGAAATGGCCACGAGGGGGAGAGGTTTAAGTAGCCGGAGTTGGGCGTGGAGTTACTCGGCGAATCAATGCCATTTAATCACGCAATCAACGACAGTGACGTGGGGGAGGAAACGGCGGAGGCTCAGTCGTGGGCGAGGTTTGGGGACGAAGCTGACGGGGCAAGTGGGTCCGGGGCGTCAGTGGGAGGGGTGTGTTCACGCGGGTGAGAAACAGAGGGAGAAAGGAATGGCCCGGGTGGGCTGGATTCTGTGTTGGGCCGAATTAGCAGCGCCAGCCTTTTTCCTTTTCTTATTCATTTTCCATTTCTGTTTTTGATTTTCTGATATCATTTCCAAACAAATTCAAATGCCAATTGAATTCAAATTTGTTCTGAGTTTTTGCAGAGTGTAAAAATCATAATTCTGGGTGTATAAACATATGGACTCTCTGTACTAGCTTGGTCCTATTGATCAAACAAAATAAATGGTGATAAGGCACTAGATTTGATCAAGTTTTGAAAATGGTTTTAAATTCAAATTTGTTTTGCAAATTTTTGATTTAAGCAATAGCAAGCAAGCAAAACATTCTGAGAGTAACAAGGTTTGATTCATGAACAACAATCTCTCATTGGAGAGTAGCATTTGATTTAATGTTGATCACATAATAATGAGCTCATATGCTCCTGTTTTTGAATTGATTTTTGAAATGAACTCTACATGATCATGGATGCATGGATGATATGTATGAGTTTTGAAACATGATTTTAGGGATGTTACAAAGTAGTGCATTGGGAAATGCTACCAATGCTTCAACAAATAAGCCTACATGGACCTTTTAATATATTAAGGAGGGCCATGTGTTTTTCAAAATATTTTGAACCTGTTTACTATTTTAAAGAATACAAAACTGATCTAGTCTGAAAATACAAATAGGAATTGAGAAAATATAAAAGAGAAAAGAATTTCAGAAAGAAAAACAGAGCCAGCACCCTATTCTAGCCCATCCCATCTCCCTGTCCCTCCTATACGCCGCTCGCCCACAGCAGCCGCAACCCACCTCGTCCCAGCCGCAACCCGCCACTAGCCCACGTACCCCTTCGTTCTTTTTTCCTTTCTTCCTCCTCTGCCAGAAGGACACAGCAGAGCTGCTGCGTGTCCTGCCGCCGGCTGTTGATCCCGTGCGCACTGTGATGCTCGCCGTCGCCCCTGGAGTCGAGGATAAGAATAGTCGCTCTCTCCTCTCCTCCCTCATACCAATTTTTCTTCCTCTCGCCCTCCCTTGCAGAATCCCCTTTCTTGCCGAAACCCTAGCTCCCAGGTCCTCTTCTTCCCCACCGTCTTCGGCCACCCCACGCTATGTCGAGGGCACCGTCGAGATCGCCTTTTAGTCCTCGTTCTCCTGGCCAAAGGAATCGAGCCGGGAAGGCCACAGTCGCCCGCAATTGAAGTCGTCTTCCTAGCCTCCGTCAAGCTCGTCGTTGTCCTAGCCATTGATTCCGAGCTCCTCCGGCCGATTCGACCCCTCCGTCGTATTCATGGTGAGCCACTGGTGCTTAGGAGCCCCTCCAACCCCTCCCCTCCTCTCTATACCACCGTCGCGCCATGCATCTGCGGGCTCTGCCGCTGTCTGCTCGCTGTTGTCGCGTCTCCGGCGACCAAAACAAGGCCGTGCCGCTACTTTTAGGTTCTCCTCTGCCTCCTCTCTCTAACTTGCAACCGCACGCACCCTAGTTCGCCTTGCTCCGCCGTCCCCGTCGCCGTCCGGCTCATTTGCCGGCGAGCTGACGTGGCGCTGAGGTGGTCCTAACGTGGCATCGATCCCACCCGTCAGCCATAGTGTCTAGACTCAGCTATGGTGTAAAAATGTTCCAGGGCATGTGCTAATGTAAGCATGATGCAATAAAGCCCTTTTATTTTATCTTAATTGTTTTCTGTATTTATGTTATAAATGGTTAATGTATGACATGTGGGCCCTATCTGTAAGTGATAAAAACATTTCCATAAATGTTTTCTAATTAATAAAAATGTAAGGGTAATTCTAAAATGTAAATTATTTTATAATATTCCAAAAAATGATTTAAAATGAATTAAAAATGGATAAATTCATAACTAATTCATTTTAAATCAGAAAAATACAAATAATATATCAAAATGTTCAGAAAAATGAGACCTATCTCATAGAATTATAATCACACATTGCTAAACAACTTTCATGCCAAGTAAAATTAGAAGAACAGAATGAACCCCATAGGTGATTTCGAGGATTCCCCTATTCTAGGGTTTACACCTCTCGGACCCTGTTTAAAATGGTAAAGCATGTTTAGGGTTTCATTTCAATGCAATTTAACTTGTCATATCATCATCATTGATTGAGCATTGCAACAATGCCATGTGTTGATTGTTTTCCTTTCTTTCCGGTATTTGGTTCTTCTCCGGCAGAATACAATACGGAATCAAGATCAAGGTCAAAGCACCAGATCAACACCGTCGAAGCTCGAAGACCAATACTTGATCAACTATAACCAAGTCAAGTACCAGGTTTCCAGAACTCTGCTTTCTGGATATGAACTGGCAAAGGCAAGCGAATCCCCACACATACATATAATCCTATGTTTTCAAGTATTTCAATTCTTGCCATGTGCATGCGATTCTAAAGTCTTTAATCGATAGATATAGTAATCCTATATGATGCATGTTACCTTTGAAGCTTATATTCCTGATCCACTACTCCTAGCATAACTAGGGTTTGGCTTGTGAAGCGTTGCTAGAGCTGTTACATCTGTTGTGCTTAGCCATGCTTAGCTGTTACCACTGGTCCATCCGGTTGATGAATCAGAGCTAAGAATGAACCTAGTTTGACAGGATGACGTGGTACGATCAGAGATGAAAGTTAAACATGCTAAGGCTTGTGTGGGAGGCCACGATGGGGCTTGGTTTTTGCAGTCCCATACTTTCCACTACTAGGACCCGAGTTCTTGCCTATGGTCCAAGACGAGCGTACAGCCACACGGGGGCCTGGAAACCCCCTCGACCAACTAACTTGCCGAGTAGATTCCATGAGTCACATAGTTCGGGTGTTCCATTCGACATATGCATTCTGGCTCTTCTCGAAGGAGGTGAAGGAGATGCATTCATACAGGTAGGTAAGCATGGAAGGGAATCGGAGATGCCCGGCATCCTTTATATCAAACCCTGTTCACATCATTAGGGACCAACTTCAGGACTTGACCTGTTACGGCGGCATCTCCCTAGTGCGTGACTCATGGTCTCGGCAAAAGCAAGGTAAAGGTCGTGGTCAACCACTCTCTGCCAGCCTTCCAAGGAAGAGGGCTAATGATCTGGCATTATGAATCGGTTGGCGCGTGTGGGTAAAGTTGTACACCCCTGCAGGGTTAAATCTTTTCGAAAAGTTGTGTCCACGGTTATGGATGACTTGGGAATGGACGTGGGATCATAGAGAAGAATAACCTAATCGTAAAACTTGGCAAACTAATGTGTGCTTAAGGATGCTTCCTCTTGGGTACGAGGGGGTGATCCTAGATGAGGTTCGATGATGATGACTTGGTGGATATAGAAAGATGACGATCAATATTGTGGAGATTTCGCTCTCTTATCCCCTTTTAAAACACTCTGACTAGACGAGCTTCCCTCCCTCTTGTTTTATAAACAAAGATGGCTTTATGCAAAACAACTCCACCAGCCATAAGTCTTGCGGAGTACACCCTGTACTCACCCTTGCTTCGTTGATATTTTTGCAGCAGATTAAGTGTTACCATAGAAGACGAGTTCTTTACGGCATTTACATCGACGAGTAGCTTGGGATTCCCGGTCGGCAGCCTGGAATCTATGGATTGGACGTCATCGTTATGCTTTAGGACTCTTAGGCCATTTGTTAATTTTGCTATACTTAATAGCATAATTTGCCTTCCGTTGCTTGATGTTTGCGGTCAGTGACCTATGCTTGTAATATTTTGGTTCTTCGCTCAGTTATGAGCTTGCTGTAATATTTTTGTGTCGTAGGGTCACTGATGTGTTACCGATTCTTCACTGGATATTCTCGAGCTCAAGGTTAAGCTTATTTCAGACGGAGTTCTGGGATTTGTTTAGCCCTGATCCTAGGGGTGTCACACCACAGTGGCTGACATAGGGGCCCTAGGGCCACCTCATCTGCCACGTGAGCAAGGCACAGGCCCACGCCGGTTGACCACGCTGACCCGCGGCTGCTGACATCAGAGTGACATTGGCATGAAATCACCAGGGAAACTGGTTTGTTTTGTACTAAGGCTGGGGCTAGCTACTATGGCTGCCAGGTGGGACCAAGGCCACATCAGATCCACGTGGCAGCCACGCGGGCTCCTCATTGGATCCACGTCTCATGCCGACAAGCTCATCGGAAGGTAGACACTAGCGATGATCTACAACACCCCAGCACGCGGGATTGGTCTTGTTTGAATGAGAGCGACACCGGAATCCTAGAACGGTGTAAGATCCCTCCTTTGTAAAGGAAAGGATCCCTGTGATTGCAATGCTAGTCCCTGGATCAGTGCTAGCATCCACAGTTTAAGATGAAGTACACAAATACAAAGGTCGTTTATTACATTCATTCCAGAGATAAAACATAGTCTTTTACAACTCAGGGCCAAAGGCCTAATACAAGAGTTTATGGAATAAGTAAATAAACACAAGTCCTCATCTTCATGTGCCACAGGCAAGAATGTTGAGTGTAGACTCATGACTCCTACTCATCATCGGAGTAACCTGCAACATCACAAGTTACAGCCACAGTGGGTCAATACTTTGGAATAGTATTGGCAAGTGATACCTTAGTAAATTTTAAGTGGACTATATTACTATATGCATTTTGGCTAAGTGTAGCTTTGGATTGCTTTGCTTGAAAATAGGTTTTCCCTATTAGTTGAAAACACTAAGTTTTTCTTTGTCAAAAACTTTCCCAAGAAACCACCAATAGACATTGGGGCCCTTCACCCTTGTTCACCCACAAGTTTTACTTAGAAGTTGGAGTGATGAGATTCTTGTAGCTTCCATGTCTTGATGCTCAAGTTGTCCATTGCCATGGACTTGGCTAAGTACTTAGATTTTTCCATCTGCAGAGGTTGTGCACTTTCCCCACCAGACTTGGTTTCCCAAGACAGGACCTTTCAGAAGCCTTTCCTTAGTCAAATGGACGCGCTCCAACCTATCATTCCCACTACCACCAACTGTCCAAGTGACCAAGTTCTAGCAACCTATATGATCAAGGCAGAGCCCATATTGCCAAGTGGTTGCACTGTAAGCTTTCTCAACATTTGGCCTCCAAATCCCTTTGTGCCTGGGTGGCATTCCACAAGTTAGATACACAAGCCAAATCCATGGCCTTGTGTAACCACTCAACCAAAAACCACCATTCAAGTCCCATTCTACCCAGGAAGTTCATTGACTTTGTTGTTTTATTAAGAAAAGCATGAGTCCCAAAGGACTTAGAATTATTTCATCATAGCATGTACATTCTTTACCAACCCTTGTTTTCTACTAGCTAGGCTAAGCATGGCATAGTAACTTAACTTAGGAAAAATTCCCTAGCATTTCTACAATTCTACACTACATAGGATTTCCCAACATAGCATTTGGCAAAAGTAGCATGCAAGACTTAGCAAAAATAATTCTAATGCTTATTCAAAATAAAAGGGTGGAAATATCATGTAGTATCACTTGCCTTGGTAATGGGGAGAGTGGCACTCTTCACAATCACAGTCACTAGCAAAATCTACACAAGAATTTTGTAGCACACAATTACATACAATTCATATACAAGCAAAAATATGAATGCATGCATGCAAGAAAATGCTAAGTGATGATTTTAGAAAACTCTACCAAGCAAGTGCATGAAACAGAAACATAACCAAGCCAAAAGTTTGTTAACTAAACTTGTTTAGCACTAGTACAAATTTCCAAACTAAATCTATGCTCAAAATAGACCTAATTATGTTTCTGCACACAAAGTCATTTTAACAGATACTATTTGTTAAACACATTGCAGATTTAGAAAGGCCTTGATTCACTGATTCCAACGATATAAAATTTGCAAAAATCTAACGTGGGAATCTCAAGTTATAGCCATTTGAAATCTGGATCAAAATCTGTTTTTGAATTCTGTTTTTGAATCAACCCTAGCCACACGTCACGCTAATACTGGCGCGTACCGGTTCATACCGGATCACCCTTATGTGTCGTTGGATCTAAATAACGCTGCACGGCTCAGATCTGTCTATACCCCTTCGTTTAAGTGAACTATTCCTACGCGTAGGATCCAGATCTGACGGCTAAAAATCATCTAACCTAAAACGAGCGGCGCTAGCGGTGGCGACAGGCGGCGGCGCATCTGACAGCGGCGGTGCTGGCACTCTAGGTCGCCCGGGGAAGAAGGGAGGCGCTTACCAGAACCGCAGGAGGCTGCTGATGCTCGAGGTGGCGTTGGTTTGCGAAGGGGCGCGCTGGCATGGCTTCAGGAGCTCGTCGGAGTAACGGGCGGCGTCGGTCGCTTGCAGACGTGGTGCTTGCCGAGGTTTGGCGTCGCCCTAACACGAGTCAGAGGCATCAGGAGTTGCGCAAAATGCAGGCGAACAAACTCGCGTGGAGGAGGGGGCAAGGGGCGCTCGGGTTTTACCTGAATTGGTCGCCGGAGTCAAGCGGCGGCGCAGGTGGTTTCGGTCGTGGACGGAGACGATGACCTGGGTCACGAGCAGGCAAAAGAAATGTGTCAGCAGGTGCGCAAGAACGTGCTGAGCATCCTCGTTTGAACAAGAGAGAGGGGGCGGTCGAGGCTCACCGGAATTGGACGCCGGAGTCGTCGGTACCGCGGGGCTTCGAGAGCTAATGCGCGCAGCCTGGTGGCGGAGTGAGCGAGGAGAGTGGGGGAAAAAGCTCGCGGTGCAGAGGGGATTAAATAGGCCCAGGCGCGACAGGAAACGCCTGCGGCATTAAGGCCAATTACGCCGCTCCATTACCGGCTTCACTGCAGCGGCGATATGGTCGCGGGCGCGATTTGGGGAAGACGAGGGCGACGTGGAGAGGGCCCGCTCGTCAACGAAGCGCGCGAAGGGGAGGCGGGGTCTGGCTATCAGCGGCTGTGGGGGTGTGCTGGCACGTGCGGGAGAGAAAGAAATGGTCCGGGTGGGCTAGCTGGGCCTGCTTCGTTGCTGGGCTAAAATGGCAGCGCTCGGCCTTTTTCATTTGTTTGCCTGTTTTCTTTTTCTGATTCGATTTTTCTGAATATATTTTCAAATGAATTCAAGTTCCATTTGAATTCAAATTTTCTTGGGATTTTTGCAGTGAGCAGTGGTCTCAAATATAGGTATAAGATCATGTGGTTGCTTTGCAAAGGCTTGGTCAAGCTTGGGGATCAAAATAACAGAGACTTGGTATTTGGTCTGCAAAATTTGAAAAATAGTTTTTTTTAACCTATTTCCCAATTTGAAAACTTGGTTCAAAATCTACACCTAAACTCATCTTCATAGAAGGCAACAAACTTGGTTTATAAACAATCAAACTTTCAAATGGGAATACCCATTTGATTTAAATCTGTTCACATAAAATCATAGCACCAAGTGCTTCTGTTTTTCTGAAATGAGTTTGAAATTTGATCTCAAATCTATATGCATGCATGAATGATATGCAAACTTTGAAATTATGATTTTAGGGATGTTACAAATCTAACCCCCTTAAGGTGAATCTCGCCCTCGAGATTCGGATTGGCTAGCAAATAGGTGAGGGTCGTCTTTCCGAAGATCATCTTCTCTTTCCCATGTTGCTTCCTCTTCGGAATGATGATTCCATTGCACTTTGCAAAACTTGATAGTCTTTGTCCTTGTGACTCTTTCTGCAGTCTCAACAATCTTGATAGGTTTTTCTTCATAGGTGAGATCACTTTCTAGTTGAACTTCTTCCAAAGGCATGGTATCCTTCAAAGAAGACTCTTCCATTTCTAGGTGACATTTCTTAAGCTGACTCACATGAAATACATTATGGACTGCTGATAGAGATACTGGCAGTTCAATTTCATAAGCAACTTCTCCTTTGCGACTCAGAATCTTGAATGGCCCAACATATCTTGGTGCCAATTTTCCTTTGACTCCGAATCTTTTCACTCCACGGAGTGGTGATACTCTAAGATAGGCTCTATCACCGACTTCGTAGGTGACTTCTCTACGCTTAGGATCTGCGTAGCTTTTCTGTCGGGACTGTGCTATCTTCAACCTGTCCTTAACCAATTTGACCTTCTCTTCGGCTTCTTTGATAATATCTGGCCCAAATAAACTTCTTTCTCCCACACCATTCCATAACAATGGGGTGGTACATTTTCTTCCATAGAGAAACTCAAACGGTGCCATCTCAATGCTGGCTTGATAGCTGTTGTTATAAGAAAATTCTGCGTAAGGCAGACTTTCATCCCAACTTGCTCCATAATCTAGGGCACATGCCCTCAACATATCTTCCAGAATTTGATTAGTCCTTTCCGTTTGTCCATCGGTTTGAGGATGAAAAGCAGTACTAAATTCCAACCTTGTTCCCAATGACTCATGTAGTTGTCTCCAAAAATGGGAAGTAAATTGGGTTCCCCTATCGGACACAATACTCTTAGGCACACCGTGAAGGCATACAATTCTACTCATGTAGATTTTAGCTAACTTGGCACTTGTATAGGTTGTCTTCACGGGTATGAAATGAGCCACTTTAGTTAGGCGATCCACTACTACCCATATGGAATCATATCCTGATCTGGTCCTTGGCAATCCGATGATGAAATCCATACCAATTTTGTCCCATTTCCAATCAGGAATAGGTAGTGGTTGAAGCAAACCTGCTGGTTTCTGGTGCTCCGCTTTTACTCTACTACACACATCACACAAAGCAATATGCTCGGCGATGTCCCTCTTGAGATTATTCCGCCAAAATCTTTCTTTCATGTCCATGTACATTTTGGTGTTACCCGGTGAATAGAATACGGAGAGTTGTGGGCTTCTTGCAGAATTAGTTTTCGCAACTCCGGATCTTGTGGAACACAGATACGTTTCCCATGCCATAACGTACCCTGTTCGTCTTCATGGAAATTTTTAGCTCTCCCTTGGCCAATATTTTCCTTAATCCTTTCGATTTCCTTATCAGTTTTCTGAGCTTCTCGGATCTTGTCCAACAAAGTGGGTTGAACATCCAAAGACATAAGATGTCCTTCAGGCACAATCTCTAATCTGAGTTCTTTGAATTGAGCACACAAATCATCTGGCAATTCTCCTTTGGTAAGGCCATTCACAAATACCTTACGACTTAGAGCATCTGCTACAACGTTTGCTTTACCGGGGTGGTATTGCAAACTCAAGTCATAATCCTTGATAAGCTCTAACCATCTTCTTTGTCTCATATTGATTTCCTTTTGGGTGAAGATATACTTCAAACTTTTCTGGTCCGTGAACACTTCACAACGCTTACCCAAAAGGTAACGCCTCCATGTTTTGAGTGCATGGACGACAGAGGCTAACTCCAAATCATGAGTAGGATAGTTTACCTCATGAGTTTTGAGTTGTCTCGAGGCATAGGCCACAACTTTACCGTCTTGCATAAGTACGGCACCCAAACCTTGATGAGACGCATCACAATATACTTGGAAATCTTTTTCCAAATCTGGCAGACATAGAACTGGTGCTGTTACAAGTCACTTCTTCAACTCTTGGAAGCTGACTTCACAACCTTCTGACCAAGCAAATTTCTTGTCCTTCTTTAACAATTCAGTCATTGGCTTAGCAACCTTTGAGAAATTTTCAATGAACCTTCTGTAGTAACCTGCTAAGCCAAGGAAACTGCGTACTTATTTCACGTTCTTGGGAGATTCCCATTCTGTCACAGCTGAAACTTTAGCAGGATCAACTGCCACACCATCCTTTGTCATAACATGACCAAGAAAGCCAACTTCCTCTAACCAAAACTCACACTTTCTGAATTTGGCATAAAGTTTATGCTCTCTTAATTTTTCAAGTATCAAACGCAAGTGTCCTTCATGCTCTTCCTTGATCTTGGAGTAGACTAAGATGTCATCGATGAAAACGACAACAAACTTGTCAAGAAATTCCATGAACACCTTGTTCATCATATTCATGAAGTATGCTGGAGCATTGGTTAAGCCAAAAGGCATCACGGTATACTCATACAAGCCATACCTGGTTGTGAATGCTGTTTTAGGTATGTCTTGCTCTCTTATCTTGAGTTGAAAGTAGCCTGACCGGAGATCAATCTTCGAAAACACACATGCTCCCTCTAGCTGATCAAACAAGTCATTGATTCTGGGCAAAGGATATTTGTTCTTGATAGTTACCTCGTTGAGCGAACGGTAATCTATGCATAACCTTTGGCTTCTATCTTTCTTCTCCACGAACAATACTGGGGCTCCCCAAGATGAAGAACTTGGTTGACTAAATCCTTTCTGCAACTGTTCTCCTAGTTGCTTTTTGAGTTCCTTCAGTTCATCAACTGACATTTTGTACGGTCTTTTTGCTATTGGTCCGGAACCTGGTACCAAATCTATCAGAAATTCCACATCTCTATCTGGTGGCATTCCTGGCAACTCTTCCGGAAATACATCCGGATACTCACACACAATTGGCACACTGTCCATGCTAACCCCCTTAAGAGAATTCAGCTTACTTCCTTTGGATTCAAAGTTTGACCTGAATTTTATTCTTTTTCCTTCTGGGGTTGTGAGTGCAACATTACGATTAGCACAATCTAGTACTCCTTCATACTTAGCCATCCAATCCATTCCCAATATTACGTCTAGTCCTTGGGAATCTAGGATTATCAGGCTCAATGGAAACTTATGCTTTCCAAACTCTATGACAAGATCCCGGCATCCAAGACTTACTATCATATCTCCACCCGGAGAACTAACTTTTATTGGACACCCAATGTTTTCAGATGCAAACCCATTTCTATCAACAAATGCTTTTGATATGAATGAATGAGATGCACCAGTGTCAAAGAGTACAAATGCTGGAATGGAATTGAGTCTGAACTTACCAGCAACAGCGTCAGGCTCCTCATAGACCTCCTCCACATTAATGTGGTTCACCTGACCTTTCTGGAAAGGATTGGGCTTGACAGGTCCTTCAACTTTATTCTCAGGGCACTCATTAGCATAATGCCCCAGTTTCTTGCATTTGAAGCACTCAACCTGACTGATGTCCCTTTTTGCAGGCTGACTTCCACTTCCACTACCATTTCCACTGTGGTGGCTCTTATGTCCACTCTTGTGGTTCTTGTACTTGTCATTGTCATGACTACAGTGATGCTTGTTGTCATGACGGTTGTGGTTGTGGTGCTTGTTGAATTTCCCATGCTTATGGGATCCTGAGCTTCCACTGTCATCATAGTGAGATCGTTTGTGAGACGACCCCGAGCTGTGCTTGTCGGAGTGTTTCCTCTTCCTACTCTCGACTTGCTTCATTTTATTCTCCAAAATAGCAGCCTTGTCACACAGAGACTGATAAGTTGGAACATATGCCACAGACAACTGCAAGTTTAACTCATCATTCAAGCCTTCCAGAAACTTCTCCTTTCTTCTGGCATCTGTGTCAACCTCATCCGGTGCATAGCACGCCAGATTGTTGAACTCTTCTATGTATTCAGCCACGCTGCGGTGGCGCTGCTTCAGGTTGTGAAACTCCTTCTTTTTCAGACTCATCATTCCTGATGAGATATGAGCAGTGCGAAAGCCATCTTCAAAGATAGCCCAAGTCACCTCATCTAAAGGAGTGGTGATTTGGAAGTTGTCCCACCATCTGGCGGCTGGTCCTTCCAACATATGCGCTGCGAACCTGACCTTTTCAGCATCTGTGCAGCCCACGGTCACTAAGTCCTTGTTCACAGAACGTAGCCAATCATTGGCCACCATGGGATCAGTTGTCCCCGAAAACTTAGCTGGCCTCAAACGCAGAAATCTGGTGAGCATATCAAAACCCAGAGGGTTGTTGTTGTTGTTGTTGTTATTGTTGTTGTTATTGGGGTTGTTGTTGTTGTTATTCTGGTTTTGGATGAATGTTGTCATCATCTGCATAAGCTGCGTCTGAGCATTCATCATCTGTTGCATTTCTGGAGTGATGTTGTTGGGGTTGGGGTTTGCGCGACGGGGAGGCATCTGTGGTTTGTTCAAATAGATAAGAATGAGATACCCATAGATGTTTTATGCACAATACATCACAAGCAAACACATAGCATGCAACTCAAGGATAAAAGCTCAACAACAGAATAACAAAGTTCTCGAAATAAAACACACAAGTGGCAAGCCATCCACATGTCGGATGGTCCAATAATAAGTTCTCAAATAACAAGTACGAATATGAAAGATAAACGAGTAGTCAAGTCTACTCATCAGCATCAATCTCCTCCTCGACGAAGGTAAGACCTGCGTTCTCCATCACGGTCTTGTTCTCCTCAATCGTAGTGGTCAAGGAATCGATCTTGGCTTTGAGAGCCCTCTTCTGGGAGCGAAGCCTCTCGATCACCATCTGCTGCTGCTCTAGCTCGAAATCCTTGGACTTCAGTTCCTCGGTCATGTCCCGGATCTTCTTGTTCCTATCCTGGACGCGTTTCTCCTGACTCTTGAACTTGCGGTCCTGGGCCTCCAACTTCGTCTCCATTTCCTTGACTATCTCATCCTGCTGTGCGAAAAGCTTGTCCTTCTCGCGAAGCTGCACCTGGAGCTCGTCATTGCTGAGCATGACGTTGGTCCTGTCCGTGTCCACGTGCCTGATAAGAGACTCTAAGTCCTGGAGATAGAGACGTATCGGCTCTGCTACGTCCCTCGAGTCGTCCTCAAAGTCGATGGACTCTCCATCAACATCACGTCTTCCGAAGACGTGGAAGTGGGTGCCCCTAACCTGTCGGGAGTGACGGCCTAACAGACGTCCTATCAGGTCCTGCATGACTACCTCCATGCCTCTCTCCCTGTCGTCGTGCATCAGCTTGAAGACGATGGCCTCTGTAGTAGGCTCCGTCTGGCGTCCGGGCTGGTTCACCTTGAAGCCCCAGAGGTCCTTCCTCTCGAACTTGGTGAGTGGATGCACCATGATGGTGGGAAGAGGGAGATCGAGCAAAGTGGTAAGCTCGACGATACGAGGACCGGAACGGGTAACCTGGAACTCCTCAACAGTGCTGAAGGTAATAGGCATCTATTTATAAGATAGAAAAGTTAGAACAACACTATTTAAGATAAACAAAGACAAACATCACATACACATCCTTGGTACACAAAATCACACAAGTCATGCATACATGAATCCATTACTTCAATCAAGGTCCAAACTTATTTCAGGTATCATTTTGGAAAATAAGGTGATAGGTGGTGGTCCAACTAACGAAATGTGTTTACAACCCTATCTCACTGGATCTGTTGGCTAACACAATGTTCCTAGTGGCAATCCACCTATCTTGTTCACATGATTCCATCACTAAGTCTACAATATCTCCCCTTAAGGTTTGGTTGGTGGCTTCTAACTCTTGGGTAAGCTCCTTCTCTTTATCTAAGTCTTTTTGGAGGTTGAGCATTCTGCACTTGACTCTAGCACTTAGTTCTTTGATAGTCCTCCAAGCTGCTTCTCTTGCTGACTCAAAGAATGTGGTGTGCGTCACAGTGTTGGTATACATGCAGAATCCTCTTTCTTTGTGGTTGTCTTCCTTGTTTTTGTACAAGTGAAGTTGCACCCACCAATACTCCACTCCTTCATCCATCACTGGGAAGCCTTTGTAAACAGCTGCACCATGTGCTTCCATTGCCACCATGAGGTCCTTGAGAATTTTGGGAAACTCAGTTTCACACTCCAAGGTCATGGTCATGAGTGGTCCTTTCTTCACGGCTTCGTTGATGGAGTTCATCTACAAATAGAGATGAGAATGAGAAGATTAGAAAAGTTCTACGAGAAGAATAGACAAGTGTAGAAGTAGTTGAAAAATTTTCCTTAGTGGTTTTCCATTCCTAGGGGTCATAATCCTACAGGCAACACAGTGCTCTGATACCATCTGTAAGATCCCTCCTTTGTAAAGGAAAGGATCCCTGTGATTGCAATGCTAGTCCCTGGATCAATTCTAGCATCCACAGTTTAAGATGAAGTACACAGATACAAAGGTCGTTTATTACATTCATTCCAGAGATAAAACATAGTCTTTTACAACTCAGGGCCAAAGGCCTAATACAAGAGTTTATGGAATAAGTAAATAAACACAAGTCCTCATCTTCATGTGCCACAGGCAAGCATGTTGAGTGTAGACTCATGACTCCTACTCATCATCGGAGTAACCTGCAACATCACAAGTTACAGCCACAGTGGGTCAATACTTTGGAATAGTATTGGCAAGTGATACCTTAGTAAATTTTAAGTGGACTATATTACTATATGCATTTTGGCTAAGTGTAGCTTTGGCTTGCTTTGCTTGAAAATAGGTTTTCCCTATTAGTTGAAAACACTAAGTTTTTCTTTGTCAAAAACTTTCCCAAGAAACCACCAATAGACATTGGGGCCCTTCACCCTTGTTCACCCACAAGTTTTACTTAGAAGTTGGAGTGATGAGATTCTTGTAGCTTCCATGTCTTGATGCTCAAGTTGTCCATTGCCATGGACTTGGCTAAGTACTTAGATTTTTCCATCTGCAGAGGTTGTGCACTTTCCCCACCAGACTTGGTTTCCCAAGACAGGACCTTTCAGAAGCCTTTCCTTAGTCAAATGGACGCGCTCCAACCTATCATTCCCACTACCACCAACTGTCCAAGTGACCAAGTTCTAGCAACCTATATGATCAAGGCAGAGCCCATATTGCCAAGTGGTTGCACTGTAAGCTTTCTCAACATTTGGCCTCCAAATCCCTTTGTGCCTGGGTGGCATTCCACAAGTGAGATACACAAGCCAAATCCATGGCCTTGTGTAACCACTCAACCAAAAACCACCATTCAAGTCCCATTCCACCCAGGAAGTTCATTGACTTTGTTGTTTTATTACGAAAAGCATGAGTCCCAAAGGACTTAGAATTATTTCATCATAGCATGTACATTCTTTACCAACCCTTGTTTTCTACTAGCTAGGCTAAGCATGGCATAGTAACTTAACTTAGGAAAAATTCCCTAGCATTTCTACAATTCTACACTACATAGGATTTCTACAAAGGTTCTTCTCCTAGGCTACTCGGCCGTTCATGAGGAGACACAGAACGGTGAGGCATCAGCGATATCTGCAGCTAGGGTTTCAACGCGTTTGGGGAATGAGAGAGAGAGGGTTGCGGGAGGGAGAGAATGGCACGTCTCGATGACCTTATCCTCGTCGGGCCATCGACGCGGGTGCTTATCCCCTCTCCAGGCAGCGACGGACGGCAGCAAGCAAGCGACACGGAAGAACGGCATCGGCTTCGCCATGAAGGTGCTTGTCCTTCTGTCGATGAGGAAGAAGAAATGGAATGGACGGCATAGGGGTACCAGGTCGGTTGGGCTGCAACTGGGCCGAGGTGGGTCGCGTGAAGCTACTGGATGCGCGCTTGAGCGACGGATAGAGAGAAGAGGGAGATGGGCTGCGGCCTGGTTGGTCTGGCTCTGTTTTTATTCCAAAAATCTTTTTCCAATTTTTTTCATTTCTCTCTTTTGTAAAATGATTTGAAATCTATTTTAGGATATTTCAAAAATACCAGAGAGATTTATAAAATAGATGAAATAGTGTGGGGCCATTTTAGTCCATCTCAGCTCCATAATTTTTGGTAGTTTTGAAAATTCAAAACATTTTGAATTGCTTTCAGAGAGGGAGGGAAAACATGGTTTAGTATTTTCACTTTATTTCTTTAATTCACAATTTAATATATGATGCTCATGAATGCACAAACAAACCCTAAATAGTAATTAGCTAAAAATGGGGTGTTAGAGCTCTATCCCCCTTACGAGAATCTCGACCCGAGATTCCAAAGGTAGGAAAAGAGATAGAGAGAGAGAAAGAAACAAGGCCACTCTAAATATAAGAGGGAAACACACTAAACAACACACATCATATCTCATGGTCAACTCATGGATGGAGCATTGAGAAAAAACTCTGAGATGACGACCTGAAATACAACAAGGTAACGGAGGAAACAAGAGGAGAAGGTTTCAATTTGTTAGATAGCTGGTATTCATAAGTATTGAGACAATGGAACTTCAGAAGAGTTTTGAACCTTTTGAGAAAGAAGGCTTGCAATAGAAAGATCATAACACAGACTTCGAGAAATGAACCTCTACTAAACAACTTAAGTAGATATTTCAGGTTGCAGAGATATGGATCAACAAAACCAAGTTGTTGAACTACTTTTGACACAGAAGGGTCACTCTTTCATTCAACAGGAGGCCAAGACAAAAAGGTTTTTCTATGAAGAGGACTCGTAAGAGCCACAAGGAACATGTAACAAGAGAAAATTCTAATTACCACAATCAAAGTCTCTCCTAGAACATGGTTAAGAAAATGAAGGAAACTCTTTATTCATCCAGGACTATCAAGATCTTTGCCAAAGATCATGATATCACGTTACACCACCAGATGAATAGGTAAGAAGATTCCTGATGACACGAGAAGAATGAACTTCATGCTCAGACTTCAGTTACTTGGCACAACAAGGGTTGCCAACATAAAAGAGTCTAGAGGATCGACCGAGAGACATTTAGCAACACTACTTTAAATGTTCTCCTTGATGTTCGAGAAATCAAACATCAAGTAAATGTCAGACTTTGGAGATAAAGGAAACCATATAAACAACTTCTAGTATAAATTGTAGAAGATGCCTCATGAAGAGTGGTTGTTACTGCTGATTCATAGGAATATGGCAAAAGGTCTTTCCGGCTAATTGTGTCAACCATTACATAAATCTTGCCAGATTTACAAAGATACCTATGTCAAAACCCTGAGGAAACCAATCATCATTGCTGCTTGAGATTCAGCTTTGGTTATGTGGGATGATACTTCAGACTCAGCATGTCCGAATAGAAAGTTTGCAACATTTACCACCAAGGTAAAGTTACTAGATTCTCAAGACATGGACTACGGTGTCAAGCTCCAAAAGACTGAGCTAGATTGCTATACCAATGTATTAGCAACTTATCAAAGGACAACTGCACACACATAAAGTACTAACAATAAAACACACATGTGTCCTTAAGGAACTAAGTTAACTATACTTGAATCCACGGCGACATCTTTCAACATTTGTACGTGAATTAGAGAAGGTTACTTCTAACATCCAGAACAAATACTTCGAGATGACTCGAAGATGGTTCTCGAAGGTTTCCAGCATTAATGCCAATTGTTCCATATGAATCTAATCTAATCATGGAGAAGATGAGGATGTCATCGATGGGCTCAACAACAAACTTATCAGGACACTCAAAAAATATGGAATCATATGTTTCTTGAACAAGGCAAACATATTGGTCAGACCAAAAGGACATGAAGATGTAGCCAAGTGAAACATCACAAAAATAAACACCATCGATATAGTCTTTGGAACTGAGTTTGATTTGACAATAGCCGAAACAAAATCACAGGTGGGGAATATAACATATCCACAAAGGAAACATTATTCTTCTTTAGCGCGAACAAAACTAGAGATCCCTTTACGAAGGAACTAAGTTTGATAGAACTTTTGTCTTACAACTCTCCAAATTGTTGTTTAAGCTCAACCAACTAGTTCAGGGTATCCAGTTTGGATCCTTGGAGAAAGGAGCAGTTCAGAGAACTTGCTTGCTCAAGAACTTGACAACACGGTCATGTGGCAACATGACGATACTTCTAGAAAACATCTAGAATATCACGAACCACCGATATGTCTCTTATTCAATAGGAAACTTGCTTGGTAAGGTAAGCAGACTTAGTCTCAGAGTTTCGGCACAAGCCTAACTCTTTGACCAAGGAGAGTGTACCAGAGTAACGGACTTGGTAGTACAGTCAAACTTCACTTAGTGATAAGGTTAACCAATCACGCTAAGAATGACACAAATGTCCTTTGAGTTCTAAACAATAATAATTGCTAAGAATCTCAGAGGGCCACATTATTATGCACACGCATCACTCACGAGCACAAAAGGTCGAGAAAGGATGGGTAAAGATGTGTAAAAGCATCACTTCATTAGGAGGTCATGAAACTTAACATGAACTCTTAGTATAAAAGAGTGTGATACTTTAAGGTAGAACAGATGGAAGACAATCGATGCCTCTTGATCTGCGAATTACAACACTTTGACCTGGTCCTGGATATGATGAGGCACTGGAGTTTGTTTCTCCTAGACATTCTGAAATGGTTTGTCTTGAAGGACCACAAGAGTATCTTGCTCCGGAAGACACCGATGCTCATTTACTACTTGGCTACCAATTGGTAGACAAAGGTTGGAAAACAACAAAGGAGGAAGAACATGCTCAGGATAGAATCACGATATGTGGATGCATAAGTCAACAACCTTCCAAAAACCAATGCATAGAAGGGGTAAAGTGTGGCAGAGTCAGAAATATAGATGCGAGATTCTCGAGGAGTAATCTTGTCGTGATCTATTTGGTTCCATGAAAGAACATCTGCCATAGCTAGTGGTAGGGGAAGTCCTTAGTTGCAACAATTCAATCGCGACAAGGACCACAAGCTTATAGGCCAAAATTGTAGTACCAGCCATCCTGAGTTAATGTGTTAACATTAACGACAGGGGTCGAAGGTCTAGATCTTGGATTAAAGATCAGCGTCATGTTCAAGATTCACGACACCAGAGTCCAACATAATCTGGGATCTTTGGTTCAATTCCAAGGGTTAAAACCCGAGAAAGGAGTAACTACTACTTGATTGGCATAGCGTACACTACAAGGTAGTAATAACAAGGTAGCTTCCAAAAGAAGAGATGACTTTTGAAGTATCCGAACAAATAAAAAGGAGGCACACGAGGCGAAAGGAAACCTCGAAGCCTATAATAGAACACTATGGATCCTTCAATATAATATTGTGGGTCCAAAAGATAGAGAGACATGATAGAAAGGAATCTGTCAGATGAATAGGAGCAAAGGGGAACAAGTGTCATGGTGGTGTCACGGCAGATGCCATGGGTAGGCTTAATTTGGGGGCCGAATGGACGCTTGTGGTCACCGGGGAGGGTGTGCACGGTCTTGCCGCGCACAAAGAACACGAAGAACTCTCCACACTTGGTGATTTTATTGATCCTAGATGTTTACAAGTGCTCCTCGAGCTGTATGAACTGAGCTTGTGTGCCTTAGTGCCCTACTAGGTCGAACGCCCTCAAACCCTAGCTATACCCCTCCTTATATAGGTGGTGGCTAGCTAGGTTACATCCCTTTGGGTCCTAGGGTTACTGTTTGGATCTTGGTCCTTACTGCACAGGCCGGGTCATGGGCTTCTACTAAACGTAGTGGCCCAGTCCGTAAAGTTGGACAGCTAACAGTCTTCACATACGTAGATTCCAGTTCTTTTGGCATCATGCAGTAACTTTGTACGTCAGCCCTTGATTTAGGCGTCACCCGGCTCATTTCATCTCACCCGGTGTCACCCCTCTCTTTTGACCACGCTTTACTATGGTCCCTCCTGAACCACACTCAAAAAGTTGCCACGTGTCTTATCTGACTCGGCCTTCCCTCGTGAGACTCGGCTCGTTGGTTCCTGCAAGATTAACAAACTTGTCTTATACGGGCCGACATAGTTTCTATGTCGGCCATATACGATCATCTTACCTAGCCATTCTTACTCGGACAGGTTCACTCTTCACTCGGCGTAAGCCAAGATGGGCAATGTTTTACCTCTTATGACCCTACCGGGGGTTATCCCCTCGACATTAGTCCCCGAAGCTGGTGAGGTCTAGCAGTTCTAGCTGTTAGGCGTCTCCAGGTTCCTTTAATGTGATTGGAACTTCTTTTTCTGTCTTTATTTATCGCTTAGGGCGCACTATTTAGCGGAATCTTGTACTTTGTCGTGTCTGTCTGACACTTTTCGGGTCTGTTCTTTGACATTTTTGGCTCATTTTTGCCTCGTGCCGAGTCATTTTGGCCACTTCCGAGTCATTTTCGGCGTGCCTTAGTCACTGACAACTTGTAATCATGATGACTTGCCTCAAATTTTGTTCCAAGCTCTGACTGCACAATGATGGTTGCGCAGTAATTCCCCGTCACTGTGGCAGTCCCATCGCTCTGTGCCCCTCGTCCTGCACTATGTGACGTGGCAGTGGATTTTCCGTGTATTGTATACACGCGGCGTTCGCTGATTAGCTCACTTGGCTGAATACATGGCCACAAGTTGGTCGCACGGTGCAACGGGGTCCTACGATTGGGGTTTTTACTCCCCTTAAGTAGGGGTGAGGGGAACATAACTTCCCTCGCCCGTTCAATTCCCCATTGCCTTCTTCTTCCTTGCGCCTCCAAAATCCTAACTTCTCCCTTGCGGTTCCTCTTCCCCATAGTCCTTCCTTTGCGATTGCTCTTTTCCTCTTTCCATTCCACTACGGGTCTGTAGAGGTCCCAACCTTTAATAAGGTAGAGATCCCTGTGTTTACAATGCTAGTCCCTGGATCAATAGCCAGCATCCACAGTTAAGATGTAATATCAAGAAACAAAGGTCATAATACAACTTTATAACTAGGAATAAAATAATTCATTACATCTTACATAGCTCATTTGGCTATCTCATTACAATGCAGCAGAATATAGCAATAGCATGGGGTCCTTCATCTTCAAAGTGCCACAGGCAAACATGTTGGTTGTAGACTTGTAATCCTAATCAATAAACTTCACTAACACCAAACCAACCTGCAATATTACAAGTTACAGCCACAAGGGTCAATACATTTGAATTGTATTGGCAAGTTTCACTACTATGTAGAAATAAGTGGATCCTAACATTACATGCATATTTGGCTAAGTAGGGTTTTAGGCTCATTTGCAGAAAGCAGCATAATTTATCCTATCTTTTCAAAATAGTTTTGATCTTTTGTCAAATATTTCTGAACTCCTTGGAATCCACCAAGTGCTTCAAGTCTCTTGTTGTCACTTTCAAATTTTACTTTTAGAAATTGGAATGTCGATATCTTCCATAGCTTCAGGCCTTAGTTGCTCAGTATTGTCCATAACCGGGGACACGGCTAAGTACTTAGAATTTGATCTTCTGCAGAAGTTGTACACTTTACCCACATGACACATTCTCATCCTGATGCCACTAGTGGCCGCTGGATAAGTACTCACCAAGATGGAGTACTGGCAGATTGAGAATGTGACGAAGTCTTTCCATAGGAGTCCTCCCAATACACAATGATAGCTTATCTATCAGGCACCAATGTAGGGTTTCAAGTTCCCTCATTCTAGTAACCTGAAGAGGCCAATGCATGGGTCTTCCACTATGTAGTTGACTAAGCCAGTGCCCATTTAGCATGTGGCTATACACGGAAGCCACTGTACGAGAAACATGTTCAATCTCTAAGTCCCTGGGTGGTTTTCTTCTAGTGCACAACAAAAAGAGATTGCCATATAAACATGGTTCCTCTTGTTGCCACCTTGTCCAAATCTTGAGTATCCTTGTCCACCCAGGTGGTTCATTGAGTACTTGTTTTATTATATAAAACACAAGTCTTTTCAATACTTCTCATAATCTCAACATGTATCCCTTCTCAATATATAAAGCAGTGCTAAGCATATTACAACTACATTGTTTTCACTAAGGAATATATAGGGGTATCCTATTAGGATTTAGCATAGCAAAATATAGTAGACCTCATCATGCATGTTTCAAACTCCACCAAGTGTAATGAAAATAGTAGGACTTGGATGATAGTGACACTTGCCTTTTTTGGATGTTGGTTCACTTCTTGATCTTGCTAATATCACACTCTTCTAACTTCACTACAAATCAATCAAACAAACATATATTCAACTAGCATTCCAACCATTATTCAAACAATTCATCACACATAAAATAATACATACTAAGTCATGCATGCAAGCATGCAAAAGATAGTTTTATTTGCAAAGGTGGTTTCTACTAGGCTCTATACATTGTAAGGTTCAAAGTGGTCATTTTCTAAGGTGTCAAACCCATTTGCAAAAGGGTTTTATCTATAAACCATTTTTAAATCAAATCATTATTTCATGTGGTGAAAATTGTTTTTAGCAAAGCAACAATTTTATATTGTTCAACAAATAAGTTGTTAATTCACAAAACTTGGTGTTTAGGGTCAGTAGGTTTGAATCAAAACATTTTCCAAAGGTTTTTCTCAAAAATCATTTCCATTTCAAAATCAATATTTTTATTTGACTAGAAATGAGCTAATTCAATTATTCAGTCCTAATCTTCACAAAATACATTTTAAATCCATAAGTTGGTTCCTAGGGTCAGTAGGTTCACAGCAAACTATTTTGCGAAGGTTTCAATCCCAAAAACATAACTAGAACAATTTTTATATTCATAACAAGCCTACACAAGTTTCTGCAAATTCAAACAATTTATCAGAAGATTTTTACTAAACAAAGTGCATGGTTGGCTAGGGCTTGTTTTTCTGAATCCATTGATATAAAGTTTGCAAAATTTGGACATGTATATTTTAAGTTATGATTTTTACAAGTTTGCAACTTAATCAGATTCAAAATTCTGTTTTAAACAGAACCAGTGCCACGCGGCGCAACCTAATTGGCTGGTACCGCTTCGGGTGGATCGGCCTCCGTGGATCGTTGGATCTAACTTAAACGAATGGATCAGGTGGGCGCGTACCCTTCGTCTAGTTCTAATCTCAGCCGCAGGATTAACATCTAACGGTGTATATCTAATTGACCATACTCGAGCGGCGCTGACGGCGGCGCTCTGGCGGCAGCGCACTGGCGTGGTCGTCTCCGACGATGTACAACGCGAGAAGGCATGGGAGAGGGCTCACCGTGCTCGCAGGGAGGTGCTGAAGCTCAAGGGGGCGTTGGATTGGCGAGGGGCGCTCGGATTAGCTGGCAATTCCTCGCCGGAGTCGGTGGTGGCGTTGGGCACGCTCAAGCGTCGTCGCTGGCGTCGTTTAGGACCGCGCTAAGACAAGGCAGAGGTATGGTTAGGTGCGCACGAGGGTCGCGATTAAGGGAGCGTCATCGGGGGGTGCTGGGGAGGTTGAGACTTACCAGGGGAGGTCGCTGGAAAAAGGGTCAGACGCGGCGACGCTCAGTTGATGACGAAGCTGATCTTCCAGAGCGCGCGGGAGTGAGCTGGGCTATGGGCAGGTGCGCATGGGTCTGGAGAGCGAGCTAGCGTGCTCTGTGAGGAGAGGGGCGGCTGTGGTTCGCCGGAATTAGCCAGAAACGCCGTCGGAGACAGAGGTGGTGTGGGGGCAAATTCGAACAGCCCTGGGGCAGAAGGGGAGAGGCGAGTGGGGGAAAACGTAGAGGAGGAGCGGGCGGCTAAATGTGCGTAGTCACTGGAGGAATTAGGGCCGCTATAAACGCGTAATCAATGCTGGAGTTATTCAGCTGCAACGGCAGGGGCGACAGGGTTGTGGTGGAGACGATGAACAGGAGGGTGGGGCCTTGCTGTCAGCGAGGGAGAGAGATAGGGAGAGGGGGCCACCTGTCTGTGACTTTGCGGGTGGGTTTGCGCGTAGAAAACGTTTCGCTGAGGGGCGAGCTGGTGGCTGCGTTGCTGGGCTGTTTGGGCCAGGTGGGTTGGGCTGTTTGTTTCACTTTTTTTTATTCAGTAATCTTTTTCTTTTTCTATTTGATTTTCCTGTTTTGAATTTCAAACAACAAATCAAACACCCAAATGAAATCAAAACCTTGCTAACTTTGTATTGATTTCAGTTCTGTTAATCAACATAATTCAAAGTCCAAAACAAAATAATATTTTTATTCTTTTTAGGATCCATTTATTAATTAATTAAATAGTCCTTAGTTATTAAATCAAATAGGATTTGATTTATTTTAAAACTCTATTTGAAATCTAAATATTATCAAAACCAAATCAGTAGGTTTTATTTGAAAATATAAAATACTTGGAAAACTTGTTTAAAATAATTTAACAAGTTTTAATGTTTAATAAAAATGGCAGAGCCTTTTCTTTAATAAATTTGGATATTAATAAATCCTCATTATTTTATTTAAATAAACTTTTACTCTTTTCATCAAATAGAAATATTTATTTCCAAAAGCTTGGACAAGGTTTAATTTGGCTCTATAAAAATAGTCCTTATTTATATTTCTACCTTTTCATTTGAAAACCAAATCTTTTTATTAAAAGATCCAAAAATAGTAATTTCACATATTTAATATTTTCTTTATTAATTGTTTATCATTTCAAATCCCTTTAGGATTTGTTTGATCAAAAATAGGTTTGAAGGTTTCCAATTGGAATCAAGGGTTTCTTCTCACCCTAAAATTCAACAAAGTTTTATTTTATTCATTTATTTTTCACATAACAAGATTTGGAAAATCTTGGGATGTGACAGGCTACCACCCTTAAAATAAATCTCGTCCCGAGATTTGGGAAGGCTAGGGTTACAAGTAGTCTCAAAGCATCTAGGGTACTACCACCCTTAAAAATTTTCCAACTAAATTACATTTTGGCCTGCTTGGGATCTTGGGAAAACTTCTCTGGGCAAACATCTGCATAGTGTCCTTTGTTTCCACACTTGAAACATGTGACAAGGCTGAGATCCTTCATAGGCTTGTTTATCTTGTGCTTCATCTTTTCTGGACAGTTGCTTGCATAATGTCCTTGGTTACCACAGTTGTAACATGTGATAAGTTTGAGTTCTTCACGTATCTCTTGTGGAAAGGTTGCTACATAATGGCCTAGCTCTTTGCAGTTGTTGCACCATACTTGGCCAATCTCCTTATACTTATTCTTCTCTGGACATTCACTGGCATAATGTCCCATTTCTTTAAAATGATTACATTGCACATGGCTTTTGTCCTTCTTTTTCTTGGGTTTCTCCAAAGCTAGGAGTGCTTATAGTTCATGTTCTTCATATGTTATCTCATAGGTAGGAACGTCTACTGGTTTCTTTGACCTTCTATTGCTCCTTGGATAATTCATATGCTTCTTCTTTGGTCCTTTAAATTGGGTCGTATTGCATGGAGGTACAAGTGGAGATTTTCCTTTGTCCTCATCCTTCTTGGTAGACTTGGCTCCCTCTTGATAGTTTGTAATCAGTTGTTGCACTCCACCTTGTTTCCTTTGTTCAACTATGGAATAGATGGGGCATTGGATGGGGACATGATTATTTCCTTCACATAGGTAACAAGTAGCTTGAGATGTGGGGCATTGGTCAGCTGGGTGTTTCTCTTCACAGTTGGGGCATTGATCTCCATGTTCCTTGGAAGTGTGATCCTTGTCTCCACAAATATTGCAAGCTTGGGATCCTTCTAGAATAACATCTTTGTCATCCTTGTTGTCACAAACTCCTTTGGAAGAGTTGCTTTCCATGTTGATCATTTGATCTGTCACCTTATGCAACAATTGGGCTTGGGTTTCAAAAAAACTTTGCATGGTTGGATCTTCCCCACTGGTGTTGGCTATGAATTGAGCTGTCACTTGGTTCAACTGGTTTTGGGTTGCTATGAGTTCTCTCATGTTGTCCTCTTGGTTGTTGTTGTTGTCATCAACCTTGATGTTGGAGTCTCTTGGAGTAGTCATTTGTTTGGGTTGAATTGAGATTAGAATAGGCAAAATATTTCTAAGGAATCAATTCTAATCACACACATCACAATTCACACAAGCAAGGTGCAAGCAATCACAAACAAAAACTCAACAACAAGTTTCAAGCATATTTTTAGGCAACCAAAAATATTTTTTTTGTTACACCACTTAAGTTGGTGGGTTTGACTTAAACAAAATATGGTGGTCCATCTATATGGTTCACTTGTGATCTTTCCATCCTTCTTGGTTGATTCTTCATGAATAAGATCTTTGTATCTTTAGAGAGTTTCTTGCATTTTGGTCTCAAACTTCAAGGTGATGATGGTTCTTTCTAAGTTGTGTTTCTTTAGCCTTCAATTCTTGAGCAACATTTCTTGTCACACTTGTAGTCTTTAGTAATATCCAAGGTTTAAGTCCTTGGTGAAAATGTTGAAGATGTTGAAGTCATTAGAGTTGAAGATGTTAAAGTCATTAGAGTTGAAGAAGTCCTTTGCACATGATGAAGTCTTTGGCCATGGGGTAGGCTTTATCCATCAAGTTGAAATTAGAAGAGATGTAGAATCAAAACCAAAATGGTTGAGGAAAGAGTTTACAAGATTGTTTGTAAATAAGTTTTGGAACAAATACAATTCCTATTTTCTAAGGGGTTTTGTCCAGTCCTAGGATTACAAATCCTACAGGCAACACAATGCTCTGATACCATCTGTAGAGGTCCCAACCTTTAATAAGGTAGAGATCCCTGTGTTTACAATGCTAGTCCCTGGATCAATAGCCAGCATCCACAGTTAAGATGTAATATCAAGAAACAAAGGTCATAATACAACTTTATAACCAGGAATAAAATAATTCATTACATCTTACATAGCTCATTTGGCTATCTCATTACAATGCAGCAGAATATAGCAATAGCATGGGGTCCTTCATCTTCAAAGTGCCACAGGCAAACATGTTGGTTGTAGACTTGTAATCCTAATCAATAAACTTCACTAACACCAAACCAACCTGCAATATTACAAGTTACAGCCACAAGGGTCAATACATTTGAATTGTATTGGCAAGTTTCACTACTATGTAGAAATAAGTGGATCCTAACATTACATGCATATTTGGCTAAGTAGGGTTTTAGGCTCATTTGCAGAAAGCAGCATAATTTATCCTATCTTTTCAAAATAGTTTTGATCTTTTGTCAAATCTTTCTGAACTCCTTGGAATCCACCAAGTGCTTCAAGTCTCTTTTTGTCACTTTCAAATTTTACTTTTAGAAATTGGAATGTCGAGATCTTCCATAGCTTCAGGCCTTAGTTGCTCAGTATTGTCCATAACCGGGGACATGGCTAAGTACTTAGAATTTGATCTTCTGCAGAAGTTGTACACTTTACCCACATGACACATTCTCATCCTGATGCCACTAGTGGCCGCTGGATAAGTACTCACCAAGATGGAGTACTGGCAGATTGAGAATGTGACGAAGTCTTTCCATAGGAGTCCTCCCAATACACAATGCTAGCTTATCTATCAGGCACCAATGTAGGGTTTCAAGTTCCCTCATTCTAGTAACCTGAAGAGGCCAATGCATGGGTCTTCCACTATGTAGTTGACTAAGCCAGTGCCCATTTAGCATGTGGCTGTACACGGAAGCCACTGTACGAGAAACATGTTCAATCTCTAAGTCCCTGGGTGGTTTTCTTCTAGTGCACAACAAAAAGAGATTGCCATATAAACATGGTTCCTCTTGTTTCCACCTTGTCCAAATCTTGAGTATCCTTGTCCACCCAGGTGGTTCATTGAGTACTTTTTTTATTATATAAAACACAAGTCTTTTCAATACTTCTCATAATCTCAACATGTATCCCTTCTCAATATATAAAGCAGGGCTAAGCATATTACAACTACATTGTTTTCACTAAGGAATATATAGGGGTATCCTATTAGGATTTAGCATAGCAAAATATAGTAGACCTCATCATGCATGTTACAAAATCCACTAAGTGTAATGAAAATAGTAGGACTTGGATGATAGTGACACTTGCCTTTTTTGGATGTTGGTTCACTTCTTGATCTTGCTAATATCACACTCTTCTAACTTCACTACAAATCAATCAAGCAAACATAGATTCAACTAGCATTCCAACCATTATTCAAACAATTCATCACACATAAAATAATAGAAACTAAGTCATGCATGCAAGGATGCAAAAGATAGTTTTATTTGCAAAGGTGGTTTCTACTAGGCTCTATACATTGTAAGGTTCAAAGTGGTCATTTTCTAAGGTGTCAAACCCATTTGCAAAAGGGTTTTATCTATAAACCATTTTTTAATCAAATCATTATTTCATGTGGTGGAAAATGTTTTTAGCAAAGCAACAATTTTATATTGTTCAACAAATAAGTTGTTAATTCACAAAACTTGGTGTTTAGGGTCAGTAGGTTTGAATCAAAACATTTTCCAAAGGTTTTTCTCAAAAATCATTTCCATATCAAAATCAATATTTTTATTTGACTAGAAATGAGCTAATTCAATTATTCAGTCCTAATCTTCACAAAATTCATTTTAAATCCATAAGTTGGTTCCTAGGGTCAGTAGGTTCACAGCAAACTATTTTGCAAAGGTTTCAATCCCAAAAACATAACTAGAACAATTTTTATATTCATAACAAGCCTACACAAGTTTCTGCAAATTCAACCAATTTATCAGAAGCTTTTTACTAAACAAAGTGCATGGTTGGCTAGGGCTTGTTTTTCTGAATCCATTGATATAAAGTTTGCAAAATTTGGACTTGTAGATTTTAATTTATGATTTTTACAAGTTTGCAACTTAATCAGATTCAAAATTCTGTTTTAAATAGAACCAGTGCCACGCGGCGCAACCTAATTGGCTGGTACCGCTTCGGGTGGATCGGCATCCGTGGATCGTTGGATCTAACTTAAACGAATGGATCAGATGGGCGCGTACCCCTTCGTCTAGTTCTAATCTCAGCCGCAGGATTAACATCTAACGGTGTATATCTAATTGACCATACTCGAGCGGCGCTGACGGCGGCGCTCTGGCGGCAGCGCACTGGCGTGGTCGTCGCCGACGATGTACGACGTGAGAAGGCATGGGAGAGGGCTCACCGTGCTCGCAGGGAGGTGCTGAAGCTCAAGGGGGCGTTGGTTCGGCGAGGGGCGCTCGGAGCAGCTGGCAATTCCTCGCCTGAGTCGGTGGTGGCGTCGAGCACGCTCAGGCGTCGCCGCTGGCGTCGTTTAGGACCGCGCTAAGACAAGGCAGAGGTATGGTTAGGTGTGCACGAGGGCCGCGATTAAGGGAGCGTCATCGGGGGGTGCTAGGGAGGTCGAGACTTACCAGGGGAGGTCGCCGGAAAAAGGGTCAGACGCGGCAGCGCTCAGTTGATGACGAAGCTGAGATTCCAGAGCGCGCGGGAGTGAGCTGGGCTATGGGCAGGTGTGCATGGGTCTGGAGAGCGAGCTAGCATGCTCTGTGAGGAGAGGGGCGGCTGTGGTTCGCCGGAATTAGCCGGAAACGCCGTCGGAGACAGAGGTGGTTTGGGGGCAAATTCGAACAGCCCTGGGGCAGAGGGGGAGAGGAGAGTAGGGGAAATGTAGAGGAGGAGCGGGCGGTTAAATGTGCATAGTCACTGGAGGAATTAGGGCTTCTATCAACGCGTAATCAACGCCGGAGTTATTCAGCTGCAACGGCAGGGGCGACGGGGTCGTGGTGGAGACGATGAACAGGAGGGTGGGGCCTTGCTGTCAGCGAGGGAGAGAGATAGGGAGAGGGGGCCACCTGTCTGTGACTTTGCGGGTGGGTTTGCGCATAGAAAATGTTTCGCTGAGGGGCGAGCTGGTGGCTGCGTTGCTGGGCTGTTTGGGCCAGGTGGGTTGGGCTGTTTGTTTCACTTTTTTTTATTCAGTAATCTTTTTATTTTTCTATTTGATTTTCCTGTTTTGAATTTCAAACAACAAATCAAACACCCAAATGAAATCAAAACCTTCCTAACTTTGTATTGATTTCAGTTCTGTTAATCAACATAATTCAAAGTCCAAAACAAAATAATATTTTTATTCTTTTTAGGATCCATTTATTAATTAATTAAAATAGTCCTTAGTTATTAAATCAAATAGGATTTGATTTATTTTAAAACTCTATTTGAAATATAAATATTATCAAAACCAAATCAGTAGGTTTTATTTGAAAATATAAAATACTTGGAAAACTTGTTTAAAATAATTTAACAAGTTTTAATGTTTAATAAAAATGGCAGAGCCTTTTCTTTAATAAATTTGGATATTAATAAATCCTCATTATTTTATTTAAATAAACTTTTACTCTTTTCATCAAATAGAAATATTTATTTCCAAAAGCTTGGACAAGGTTTAATTTGGCTCTATAAAAATAGTCCTTATTTATATTTCTACCTTTTCATTTGAAAACCAAATCTTTTTATTAAAAGATCCAAAAATAGTAATTTCACATATTTAATATTTTGTTTATTAATTGTTTATCATTTCAAATCCCTTTAGGATTTGTTTGATCAAAAATAGGTTTGAAGGTTTCCAATTGGAATCAAGGGTTTCTTCTCACCCTAAAATTCAACAAAGTTTTATTTTATTCATTTATTTTTCACATAACAAGATTTGGAAAATCTTGGGATGTGACAGGGTCCTTTCTCTTCCAAGCCTCTTCCAACAGCGGAAGAGACTGAATCCAGGCAGATTATGGACACTCGAGACGCTACCGAGGGAGCCGAGGAATAGGAGGTCGCCGCCGGCGAGTGTGATGGCTGGGAGCGCTCAGTGGTCTCCACGGAGGAGGTCGAGTGGCTGCGCTCCACCAGGCGCATCCCACTCGAGGTGGATTTCCGTCTTCCCGTCGGTGAGATTTCCCCCAAACCTGAGGCCAATGAAAGGGTGGTCTTCCTCTCCCATTTTGAGTGAGGTTTCGCCTTGCCCGTGATGAATTTCTTTGTTTCCTTTGTTTCCACCTTCCATATTCAGACCCATCACTTGCCTGCCAATGCGATTGGCTCCCTCTCTTGTTTCATTTCTGCCTACGAGGGCTATCTTGGCATTTGGCCCACAGTTCTTCTCTGGGCCAAATATTTTGGCTTTAAGATTCAAGTGGTGCCTGATCCCAGTGTTCCCCGTGAGGAGAAAAGGCCCACTAGGTGCGGTGCTGCTAGTATCACACCCAGGAAAGACTCCATCTTTCCTCGGGTCACTGTCTTACACTCTTGCAAAAAGTGGCATAGGACTTTCTTCTATGTCAAAAACAGCGGGTCCACCGATTACATCTGGCTCCCCCCTTTCCCGGACGAGGTTCCCAGCAAAGAGTACTGGAGACTTGACTCGCGCGACAAGAATGCCACGGTGAACAAGGCGGACGGGATTCTGGAGAGGTTGTTGTCACCGGATGAGAACTTCCATCTCACCGAGGCGGATCTCATGTGTGCTTTCATTGCATGCCGGGTCAGCCCCATCCAAGCCAGGACTACAAGATGTGCTTCATGAGCGGCACGCAGGACCCCACTCGGCATTCCACGAAGGACCTCACCCATGAATCTGTGGCCCGCCAGGTCAGCTCGCTCTTCAAGCTCACTTTGGTGGACCTGCCCTCCTTTCAGCTGGGATAGGCCTTTCCCCTAGGTAAGTTTCTGAATCACCTTTTGCTGCCGAGTCAACTTCAGTTCACTTGTTATTCTTTGTCTAGTTTTTGATGCTTATTTTGTTTGTCTTTCACAGAATCTTCTTCACCAGGTTGATGACAGTATCGTCCCTCCCGGCGCCTATTATGAGGATCGCTCTGACTCGGACGAGATCGAGTTTGACCTGGAATGCTTCATGCCCATTTCGCACGCTGCTGTCGCTGCCTCCACTGCGGGTAAGACACACACTCGAAACCCCTTACGAGACTGGTCTGACGATGATGATGATGATTGTGAAATTCTGGAGGTACTTGCTTTTAGACCTTAGACCTATAATGTCACATCCCAAGATTTTCCAAATCTTGTTATGTGAAAAATAAATAAATAAAATAAATTATTGTTGAACTTTAGGGTGAAAAGAAACTTTTGTTTCTAAATGGAAACTTAAAATCCCATCTTGAACAAACTTTAACTAAAGTTTGAAATTCAACAAAATTCAAATCAAGAGAAATACATTCCTCAATGAATGCATCTGGAAATTTAAACACTTGGAAAATAAATCCAAACCCTAAACCCTAATGGAATAAAAATCATTTCCAAGTTATCTCCAAGCCTATGGATTTTATCCATATAAAAATTTGTCAACAAACATTTACAAATGATCAATAAAGACAAATAGAAATATACTAAGACCATATAAATTGGTTTCACTTAAATTGGAGCCATAAATAAAATCTTATGAATATAATAAGATAAGGAAATTAAATTTCCAAAGCTAATAAAGAACCTATCTATAAATCCATACCAAATGGTGAGCAAATAATCTTAAAGGGATTTAAAAGGATAAACAAATATTAAACAAGATTTTACAAATTGGAATCACCAAGTTTGGATCTCTAAATAAAAAGATATGGATTTTATAAGATGAAGACAGAAATGTTAAATAAGGATTATTTAAAGACCAAATTAAAATCTTGGCAAAGACCATAATCAAATGGAATGAATAAAATCCAAATCCAAATAAAATAAGAAGATAAGAATTTCCAAAATAAAATAAAATGGCATAAACCATTCTATCCCTATTTTAATAAAGACAAATCTCTATTGAATAAATATATAATTCATGAGAAAATAGTATTTTGGAATTTACCCAAGTGGAATAAAAGTTGTTTAATCAACTTAAATAAAATAAATCTTCCAAATAAAATTTAGGGAATTAAAACTATATCTAATTCCATTGGAATTAAAAGAAATACCTAATTCAAATGATTAATAAACCATATTAAAATATTCCAAATAATTCAAGATGAATTATTTTAACACCCTATTAATCAAATAAAAACCTACTGAAAAAGATTTGGAAGAAATTAGAAACTTAAGTGGTGTTTGAAAATATTATTAAATCTTAATTGATTTAAACAAGGGCCTAATTAAATAATTAAAAGACCCCCAAAAGAATAAAATTTTATTTCAAATTTACTTCAGATTATATTACTAATCAATATTTAAATCTACACAAATTTTGGTTGAGGTTTGAATTCAAATGGATGATTGAATTGATTAAATAAAATCAAAACAGAATATTAGAAAAGGAAAAAGAAAAACAATCAGAACAAAAAAAGGTGCAGCCCAGCCTAGCTAGCCCACCTGGCCCAGCAAGCCCATCTTTCCACCCGACCCGCAACAAAACGTTTTCACTCAAGTTTTGACCCGCAGCGTCACTGACAGATGGACCCCACCCCCACACTCTTTCTCTCGCTGCCAGACGACCCCACTACCACCTCACCTTCTTCCTCCCCGCGATGAACTCGCCTGACCGTTTTCTGCCGTTGATTGCTTGAATCAATACGCGTAAATGGCCCAGTGAATTCCCCCTGCGACCATGCAGTCTTAATCGCCAGCCTTCCCTCTCCCTTCTCCCCCAGACCTCACCCCACAGGAGCCACCAGGCCGCTGGAATTTTTACCTCAAAGCTCCTCTGTCCGACGACATTCCGGCAACAATTCCGACTGAACCCTGCCACCCCTCCCCTCCTCAACCACACTAGCTTGCTCCCCATAGTTCACTGCATCTCCCCGTAGCTCCAGCTCGTCCCTGCGCGCCCCAGAACCTCGACAACGACGACCTCAAGCTCCGCCGTCGTCTGCCTCTTCTCCGGCGACTCCTCTGGTAAGAATCTGACCGCCCCTCTCTTTCTCTTTCACGCACGCATCTTCGCCTCGTCCTTGCGCATCTAACCATACACTCCTCTCCCTCTGGCATGCACCGAAGCCCCGTCCTCGTCGACGTCTAAGCGCAACCGACGACCGCACGAACTCCGGCGAGCGATTCTCATCGACCCCGTGCGCCCCCTTGCCAACCAGTACCACCTCGAGCATCCCCACACTTCGACGAACCTAGTGAGCCGCTTCCTTTCCTCCCTCGCTTCCTCTATCACCAGCCCCGCCGTAGCCAGATCCAGCGCCGCCACCAGCCGCCGCCAGCGCCGCCCATCCCTGGCAAGCAAGCTAAGCACCGTCCGATCTAGATCGTAGCGTCACGATAGAACTTAACTGAAAGGGTAAGGATGAATCTGAGCCACGCGATTTAAGTTAGATCCAACGCATTAGAGAGCGCGATCCAGCCGAAGTGGTATCGACCAATCACAGCGCGACGCGTGGCCAGTGTGTTGATTTAAAAACAGAATTTGATCTATTGAATTAGTAAACTTGCAAAATTCATAACTTTCAAACAACACGTCCAAATTTTGCAAATTTTATATCAATGCATTCAGCAAGACAATCCCTAGCCAACCATGCACTTTGTTTAGTAAAAAGCTTCTGTTAAATTGATTGTTTTTGCAGAAACTTGTGTATGCATGTTTAGGATACAAAAATTGTTCTAAAATGATTTTTGAGATAAAACCGTTGGCAAATGGTTTGTTTTGAACCTACTGACCCTAGAAATCAATTGGTGGTTTCAAAAATGTATTTGGTGAAGAAAAAGAATAAAACCTTGAATTAAAACATTTCTAGCCAAATAAAAATATGGTTTAATTGTTAAAAATGATTTTGGAGGAAAACCTTTGGGAAATGTTTTGATTTAAACTCACTGACCCTAAACACAAAGTTTTATGACTTAAAAATATATTTGGTAAACCCTGTAAAGATTGCTACTTTGATAAAGGCATTTTCAACCACATAAAATAATGAATTGGTTTGAAAATAGTTTATAGGTAAAATATTTTGCAAATAGTTTTGCCACTTTATAAAATGACCAAGTAAGTGTTTTAGAATGTCTATAACCAATTGTAAACCACTTTTGTAAATAAAATAAAGTTTGGCATGCTTGCATACATTGTTTTGTTTCTATTATTTTATGTGATGTTGCTTGAATGGTAGATTGAAATTGTGCCTTGCTTGATTGAATTGTAGTGATTTGAAGAGTGTGAGTATTGCAAGGACAAGGAGTGAACCTATATTCTCTACCAAAAAGGGTAGTGATGCTTCATACTTTGTCCCATTATTTTCACTATGCATTAGTGATATCTCTAAGTAAGACTGCATGGAATTTTGCTAAGTGTAAACTATGCCATGGGAAATCCTAGTAGATGAACCCTTAGTAGAATTTCCTAAGTTAAAATGCCTACTACTATCATGCTTAGATTAGCTAATAGAAAACAAGGGTGGAATATATATTCATACTATGGAAAATTTCCAAGTCAAGGACTTGTGTTTTGTTAATAAAACAACTAAGTGAATGAATCACCTGGGTGGAATGGAAGGAATGGTTTGTGTTGAGTGGTTCACAAGGCCCATTTCAATGGTTTACCTTGTGTATCTCACTTGTGGATGGCCACCCAGGAACAAAGAGATTTGAGATGTCAAATGTTGAGAAGCTTCAAGTGCAACCACTTGGCATTATGGGCTCTGCCTGGATCATATAGGTTGCAATAACTTAGCCAAATGGACAGTTGGTGGTAGGGGTTTGATAGGTTGGAGCGCGTCCATTTTGGTCTAAGGGAAGGCTTCTGAAAGATCTTGTCTTGGTGAAACCAAGTCTTGTGGGGAAAGTGCACCACCTCTGCAGAGTGTAAAATCTAAGTACTTAGCCATGTCCCTGGTAAAGGACAATTTGAGCATCAAGACATGGAAGCTATCAAGAATCTCATCATCCAAATTTCTAAGTTAAAAACTTGTGGATTGAACAAGGGTTAAAGGATCTTCAATCTTTGATTGGTAGATGCCTTGGGTGATTTATGCCAAACAAAAACTTAGTGTTTTCAAATGATAAGGAAAATCTATTTTGAGCAAAGCAAGCCTAAGCTCCACTTAGCCGAATGCATATAGATGATAGACTCCACTATACTACCATAGTATCACTTGCCAATACAATTCAAATGTATTGACCCTTGTGGCTGTAACTTGTTATGTTGAAGGTTTGTTTGATATTAGTGAAGTTTAATGATTAGGATTACAAGTCTACAACCAACATGTTTGCCTGTGGCACTTTGAAGATGAAGGACCCCATGCTATTGTTATATTCTGCTGCATTGTAATGAGATAGCCAAATGAGCTATGTAAGATGTAATAAATTATTTTATTCCTAGTTATAAAGTTGTATTATGACCTATGTTTCTTGATATTACATCTTAACTGTGGATGCTAGCTATTGATCCAGGGACTAGCATTGTAAACACAGGGATCTCTACCTTATTAAAGGATGGGAACCTTACAGATGGTATCAGAGCATTGTGTTGCCTGTAGGATTTGTAACCCTAGGATTGGACCAAACACCTTAGGAAAAAAATAGGAGTTGTATTTGTTCCAAAATATATTTACAAACAATCTTGTAAACTCTTTCCTCAACCATTTTGGTTTTGACTCTACATCTCCTCTATTTCAACTTGATGGATAAAGCCTTCTCCATGGCCAAAGACTTCACCATGTGCAAAGGACTTCATCAACTCTAATGACTTCAACATCTTCAACATTTTCACCAAGGACTTCAACCTTGGATATCACTAAGGACTACAAGTGAGACAAGGAATCTTACTCAAGACTAGAAGACTAAGGAAACACAACTTAGAAGAAACTATCATCACCTTGAAGTTTTGTGACCAAGATTCAAGGAATTCTCTAAGGATACAAACATCTTGTTCAAAAGGAATCAACCAAGAAGGATGGAAAGATCTCAAGTGAACCATATAGATGGACCACCATATTTAGTTTAAGTCAAACCCACCAACTTATGTGGTGTAACAAAAATATTTTTGGTTGCCTAAAAATGTGCTTGAACTTGTTGTTTGAGTGGAATGTTTGTTTGTGATTGCTTGCACATTGCTTGAGTGAATTGTGATGTGTGTGATTAGAATTGATTCCTAGAAAATCTTTTGCCTATTCTAATTCCAATCCAACCCAAACAGATGACTACTCCAAGAGACTCCAACATCAAGGATGGCAACAACAACAACCAAGAGGTCAACATGAGAGACCAACTGCTTGCAAGACAAAACCAGTTGAACCAAGTGACAACTCAGTTTTTAGCCAACAACAATGAGTTAGACCCAACCATGCAAGAAGTTTTGAAAACTCAATCCCAATTGTTGCAAGGGATGGCTACTCAAATGATCAACATGGGAGACAACTCTTCCCAAGGAGTTTGTGACAACAAGGATGACAAAGATGTTATTCTAGAAGGAGCCCAAGATTGCAATATTTGTGGAGACAAGGATCACACTTCCAAGGAGCATGAAGATCAATGCCCCAATTGTGAAGAGAAACATCCAGTTAACCAATGCCCCACATCTCAAGCTACTTGTTACTTATGTGAAGGAAATAATCATGTCCCTATCCAATGCCCCATCTATTCCATAGTTCAACAAAGGAAACAAAGTGGAGTGCAACAACTGATTGCAGACTATCATGAGAGAGCCAAGTCTACCAAGAAGGATGAAGACAAAGGAAAATCTCAGCTTGTACCTCCATGCAATATGACTCAATTTAAAGGACCAAAGAGGAGACATATGTATTATCCAAGGAATAATAGAAGGTCAAGGAGACCAGGAACTGTTCCTACCTTTGAGATAACATATGAAGAACATGAACGAGAAGCACTCCTAGCTTTGGAGAAACCCAAGAAAAAGAAGGACAAAAGCCATGTGCAATGTGGTCATTGCAAAGAAATGGGACACTATGCCAGTGAATGTCCAGAGAAGAAGAAGTATAAGGAGATTAGCCAAGTGTGGTGCAACAACTGCAAAGAGCTAGGCCATTATGTAGCAACTTGTCCACAGAAGATACGTGAAGAACTCAATCTTATCACATGTTACAATTGTGGTAACCAAGGACATTATGCAAGCAACTGTCCAGAAAAGATGAAGCACAAGATAAATCCTATGAAGGATCTCAGCCTTATCACATGTTTCAAGTGTGGAAACAAAGGACACTATGCGGATGTTTGTCCAGAGAGATTTAAACAAGATCCCAAGCAAGCCAAGATGTAATCTAGTTGGAAATTTTTTTAAGGGTGGTAGTACCCTAGTTGCCTTGAGCCAATTTGTAACCCCTAGCCTCCCCAAATCTCGGGGCGAGATTTATTTTAAGGGTGGTAGCCTGTCACATCCCAAGATTTTCCAAATCTTGTTATGTGAAAAATAAAAGGGTGAAAAGAAACTTTTGTTTCTAAATGGAAACTTAAAATCCCATCTTGAACAAACTTTAACTAAAGTTTGAAATTCAACAAAATTCAAATCAAGAGAAATACATTCCTCAATGAATGCATCTGGAAATTTAAACACTTGGAAAATAAATCCAAACCCTAAACCCTAATGGAATAAAAATCATTTCCAAGTTATCTCCAAGCCTATGGATTTGATCCATATAATAATTTGTCAACAAACATTTACAAATGATCGAGAAAGACAAATAGAAATATTATCAGACAATATAAATTGGTTTCACTTAAATTGGAGCCATAAATAAAATCTTATGAATATAATAAGATAAGGAAATTAAATTTCCAAAGCTAATAAAGAACCTATCTATAAATCCATACCAAATGGTGAGCAAATAATCTTAAAGGGATTTAAAAGGATAAACAAATATTAAACAAGATTTTACAAATTGGAATCACCAAGTTTGGATCTCTAAATAAAAATATATGGATTTTATAAGATGAAGAAAGAAATGTTAAATAAGGATTATTTAAAGACCAAATTAAAATCTTGGCAAAGACCATAAGCAAATGGAATGAATAAAATCCAAATCCAAATAAAATAAAAAGATAAGAATTTCCAAAATAAAATAAAATGGCATAAACCATTCTATCCCTATTTTAATAAAGACAAATCTCTATTGAATAAATATATAATTCATGAGAAAATAGTATTTTGGAATTTACCCAAGTGGAATAAAAGTTGTTTAATCAACTTAAATAAAACAAATCTTCCAAATAAAATTTAGGGAATTAAAACTATATTTAATTCCATTGGAATTAAAACAAATACCCAATTCAAATGATTAATAAACCATATTAAAATATTCCAAATAATTCAAGATGAATTATTTTGACACCCTATTAATCAAATAAAAACCTACTGAAAAAGATTTGGAAGAATTTAGAAACTTAAGTGGTGTTTGAAAATATTATTAAATCTTAATTGACTTAAACAAGGGCCTAATTAAATAATTAAAAGACCCCAAAAAAGAATAAAATTTTATTTCAAATTTACTTCAGATTATATTACTAATCAATATTTAAATCTACACAAATTTTGGTTGAGGTTTGAATTCAAATGGATGATTGAATTGATTAAATAAAATCAAAACAGAATATTAGAAAAGGAAAAAGAAAAACAATCAGAACAAAAAAAATTAAAAGGTGCAGCCCAGCCCAGCTAGCCCACCTGGCCCAGCAAGCCCATCTTTCCACCCCACCCGCAACAAAACGTTTTCACTCAAGTTTTGACCCGCAGCGTCGCTGACAGATGGACCCCACCCCCACACTCTCTCTCTCGCTGCCAGACAACCCCACTGTCACCTCACCTTCTTCCTCCCCGCGATGAACTCGCCTGACCGTTTTCTGTCGTTGATTGCTCGAATCAATACGCGTAAATGGCCCAGTGAATTCCCCCTGCGACCACGCAGTCTTAATCGCCAGCCTTCCCTCTCCCTTCTCCCCTAGACCTCACCCCACAGGAGCCACCAGGCCGCTGGAATTTTTACCTCGAAGCTCCTCTGTCCGACGACACTCCGGCGACAATTCCGGCTGAACCCTGCCGCCCCTCGCCTCCTCAACCACACTAGCTTGCTCCCCATAGTTCACTACATCTCCCCGTAGCGCCAGCTCGTCCCCGCGCGCCCTAGAACCTCGACAACGACGACCTCAAGCTCCGCCGTCGTCTGCCTCTTCTCCGGTGACTCCTCTGGTAAGAATCTGACCGCCCCTCTCTTTCTCTTTCATGCACGCAACTTCGCCTCGTCCTTGCGCAGCTAACCATAAACTCCTCTCCCTCTGGCATGCACCGAAGCCCCGTCCCCGTCGACGTCTGAGCGTAACCGACGACCCCACGAACTCTGGCGAGTGATTCTCATCGACCCCGTGCGCCTCCTTGCCAGCCAGTACCACCTCGAGCATCCCCACACTTCGGCGAACCTGGTGAGCCGCTCCCTTTCCTCCCTCGCTTCCTCTATCACCAGCCCCGCCGTAGCCAGAGCCAGCGCCGCCACCAGCCGCCGCCAGCGCCGCCCATCCCTGGCAAGCGAGCTAAGCACCGTCCGATCTAGATCGTAGCGTCACGATAGAACTTAACTGAAAGGGTAAGGATGAATCTGAGCCACGCGATTTAAGTTAGATCCAACGCATCAGAGAGCGCGATCCAGCCGAAGCGGTATGGACCAATCACAGCGCGACGCGTGGCCAGTGTGTTGATTTAAAAACAGAATTTGATCTATTGAATTAGTAAACTTTCAAAATTCATAACTTTCAAACCACACGTCCAAATTTTGCAGATTTTATATCAATGGATTCAGCAAGACAAGCCCTAGCCAACCATGCACTTTGTTTAGTAAAAAGCTTCTGTTAAATTGATTGTTTTTGCAGAAACTTGTGTATGCATGTTTAGGATACAAAAATTGTTCTAAAATGATTTTTGAGATAAAATCTTTGGAAAATGGTTTGTTTTGAACCTACTGACCCTAGAAATCAATTGGTGGTTTCAAAAATGTATTTGGTGAAGCAAAAGAATAAAACCTTGAATTAAAACATTTCTAGCTAAATAAAAATATGGTTTAATTGTTAAAAATGATTTTGGAGGAAAACCTTTGGGAATATGTTTTGATTTAAACTCACTGACCCTAAACACCAAGTTTTATGACTTAAAAATATATTTGGTAAACCCTATAACTATTGCTACTTTGATAAAGGCATTTTCAACCACATAAAATAATGAATTGGTTTGAAAATAGTTTATAGGTAAAATCTTTTGCAAATAGTTTTGCCACTTTATAAAATGACTAAGTAAGTGTTTTAGAATGTCTATAACCAATTGTAAACCACTTTTGTAAATAAAATAAAGTTTGGCATGCTTGCATACATTGTTTTGTTTCTATTATTTTATGTGATGTTGCTTGAATGGTAGATTGAAATTGTGCCTTGCTTGATTGAATTGTAGTGATTTGAAGAGTGTGAGTATTGCAAGGACAAGGAGTGAACCTATATTCTCTACCAAAAAGGCAAGTGATGCTTCATACTTTGTCCCATTATTTTCACTATGCATTAGTGATATTTCTAAGTAAGACTGCATGGAATTTTGCTAAGTGTAAACTATGCCATGGGAAATCCTAGTAGGTGAACCCTTAGTAGAATTTCCTAAGTTAAAATTCCTACTACTATCATGCTTAGCTTGGCTAATAGAAAACAAGGGTGGAATATATATTCATACTATGGAAAATTTCCAAGTCAAGGACCTGTGTTTTGTTAATAAAACAACTAAGTGAATGAATCACATGGGTGGAATGGAAGGAATGGTTTGTGTTGAGTGGTACACAAGGCCCATTTCAATGGTTTACCTTGTGTATCTCACTTGTGGATGGCCACCCAGGAACAAAGAGATTTGAGATGTCAAATGTTGAGAAGCTTCAAGTGCAACCACTTGGCATTATGGGCTCTGCCTGGATCATATAGGTTGCAATAACTTAGCCAAATGGACAGTTGGTGGTAGGGGTTTGATAGGTTGGAGCGCGTCCATTTTGGACTAAGGGAAGGCTTCTGAAAGATCGTGTCTTGGTGAAACCAAGTCTTGTGGGGAAAGTGCACCACCTCTGTAGAGTGTAAAATCTAAGTACTTAGCCATGTCCCTGGAAAAGGACAATTTGAGCATCAAGACATGGAAGCTATCAAGAATCTCATCATCCAAATTTCTAAGTTAAAAACTTGTGGTTGAACAAGGGTTTAAGGTTCACCAATTTCTATTGGTGGTTCCTTGGGTGATTTTTGTCAAGCAAAAACTTAGTGTTTTCAAATGATAAGGAAAATCTATTTTGAGCAAAGCAAGCCTAAGCTCCACTTAGGCAAATGCATATAGATGATAGACTCCACTATACTACCATAGTATCACTTGCCAATACAATTCAAATGTATTGACCCTTGTGGCTGTAACTTGTTATGTTGCAGGTTTCTTTGATATTAGTGAAGTTTAATGATTAGGATTACAAGTCTACAACCAACATGTCTGCCTGTGGCACTTTGAAGATGAAGGACCCCATGATATTGTTATATTCTGCTGCATTGTAATGAGATAGCCAAATGAGCTATGTAAGATGTAATAAATTATTTTATTCCTGGTTATAAAGTTGTATTATGACCTATGTTTCTTGATATTACATCTTAACTGTGGATGCTAGTTATTGATCCAGGGACTAGCATTGTAAACACAGGGATCTCTACCTTATTAAAGGATGGGAACCTTACATATAACTTATTCGAGTGAGCCTGTCATTTACTTATGCAGTTGGCCAGGTACATGGCACTCCCCCTCTCGCTGTGGGCGGAGTCGGCAAAATCCCTGTTGCCAACCGAGTAAGCGGCGCGGAGCCTCCTCTAGTGCTCAGCCCGCCAAGAAGCGCAAGGTCACTCCTGTTGCTCCTCTTGGTGCCACGCTGAGCGATACCCGCAAAGCTGCTGGGCGCCGAGTCATTCGTCGCATAACGCGTCACTCGACCATCTCTGGGTAAGCTTTTGCGACCTGCTTACGCATTTTTCCTTCTCACGTTTTGTGATTGCTTTTTTATGAGCATTTCTTTATTTTAAGCGTCGCGCCTTTTTGGGCCAGCCAGGATGCTCCTAGCATCGCCTCGCTGCTAAGGCCTGCTCCTCCTCCTCCTGTTGATTCTACGGTGCAGAGCCTGTCTGAGTCGCTGTTCCCACCACTAAGGCTCACGCTTCTTAGTGTCAGTCAGACCCGGCGGCACACCCGTCGGAGGAGACTTCTCCCAGCACATCTGCTGCACCCCATGAACAACTTCCTAATCTTGGTGCTGGCAATACTGGCGTCAAGAAGACGTTCGCCACCAGTTCTCCTACTACCAGACCACAAGTTGTTGTTCATGAACAATTTCCTGATCTTGGTGCCTGCAACATTGCTGAGCCCACTCAGTCGGCCCCCATCTTATCACCAACCAGACCTGCTCACTCTCCTCTTCTATCAAAGAACCAGACCCAGCCTGCTGCTTCAGGTTCGGCTCGCACTTCATCTGGCAAGCCCACATCTACCAAGCAAATGACTTTGGTGTATGCCCCATACACTACACCTCAGATCCGGCCCACAACACCAACAACGGCACTCGCTCAAGCGGGTAAGATGGGCGCATCCATAGCTACTGGGTCTAGGGGCAGCTCCAAGGCTGTTACCCTGCATACCAGTGCTGCTGCAACCCGCGCCAATGTGGGAACTGCCCTAAAAAGGGGCAAGTTCTCACTCGGACGCTTAGCGGGAATGGCCTCGGTGCCGCGGAGCGTTATGATGTGGCATGGAACGCAGCTGGCGAGCAAGAGGTCAGCTCCAGTGCTGGCAAGAAGATGAAGTTGTGCCCCAAGGCCGTTTTCGACATGACCCAGCAGGCCATTGCCTTAATGGCTCGCGCAGATGAAGTGAACGAGGTACATAATCTTCTTACTCTTTTGTGTATTGAGCATTTTTGTTATACATAACCCCTAGTCCCCGAGGTTACTGTCGAGTGAGGAACTTACTCGGCTGTAAGCTCTAAACTAGAAATCAGCTCTTATTCGGCCATAGGCTTGACCTTGCCTCTCTTGATTATCCATTATCCATTTTATATACCAAGGTGCACCAGGCTCAACTCTGGGAATATCGCAAGCTCGAACTTTCTCATCAGAAGCTACAAGCCGAGACTCAGGGCCAAGGTAATTTTCTGACTTTCCATATCCTTATTCGCCACACTTTTATTTGTTTCATTTCCTTGATCTTTTCTTTATGTTTTCCCACAGCTTCTGCCCAATCCACCATTGACGCGCTGCACTCGCAGATCAGCGAGACGAAAAGTAAGTTCCTGAGGATTTTGTCTCCGCTCTTTACTTATGCTCAACCTTCTACTTTTCTTTTGTTGTTGCTGACGAATGATATGTTCCGAATAAGCAGAGAAGCACCAAGCCGAACTACATAAGGAGCGATACGAGGTGACCCGGATGAAAAATCAGATGGCCGTCATGGAGCAGAAGCACTAGTCCGAGGTTGTCACATCCCAAGATTTTCCAAATCTTGTAATGTGAAAAATAATTGAATAAAATAAAACTTTGTTTGATTTTCAGGGCCAGAAGAACCTTTTCGAAACTTTCAAACCAATTGGATCAAATAAAATTCTAAAGGGATTTAAAAAGATAAACATTAATAAAAGGAAAAATAAAAACATTTGGAAATACTATCTTGAAACTTTTAAAAGAAAAGATTTGTTTTCAAATGAAATAGAAATTTTATAAATAAAAATTATTTTATAAAGCCAAATTAAACCTTGGCCAAGCTATAGAATTAAAACATTTTGTTTTGAATAAAAATAGCAAAGGTTTATTTAAATAAATTAATAAGGATTTAATATCCAATTTTGTCTAAATAAAAGGTTTTACCATTTTAATTAAAACATCAAAAACTTATTAAATTATTTTAAATAAGTTTTCCAAATATTTTATATTCTCAAATAAACCTACTGAAGTGTTTTGGCTTTATTTTAGATTTCAAAATAAATATCTTAAATAAAATAAATCCTATTTGATTTTATAAAGGTCTATAGTATTTAATTAATAATGGACCCTATAACAAAAATGTTGTTTTATTTTGAAAACAAGCTTTCCAAGTATTCTTTATTTTCAAATAAAATCTACTGATTTGGTTTTGGAAAATATTTAGATTTAAATAGAGCTTTGAAATAAATCAACCCTATTTTGATTTATTAACAATGGTCCATTTATTTAATTAATAATGGACCCCATTATAAGAATTATTATTTTGAATTTGGATTTTGGTTCATGTTACTAACCAGAACTAATTTCAAAATTACAAAGATTGGTGTTGTTTGGTTTGATGTTTGTTTGTTTGGAAATTCAAAACAGAATTTGGAAGAATAGAAAAAGAAAAAAAGCCAGCAGACAGAAAAAAAATAGAGTTTGGGACCAGCCCAGTCGACGAAGCCCAATAGGCCCAGCGCCAGCCCAGCTCCTCTATCCACAGCGAAACGTTTTCCTACCTAAACACTAACCCACACAGACAATGACCAGTGGACCCTCCCCCTCACTTCCTCTCTCGCAGACAGCCGGGACCCACCCTTCTCTGTTCATCGTCTTCAACGAGACACCGTCGCCCGGCCGTTTGCAGTGAGTTACTCCGGTGGTGATTGCATGTTGAAGGAGGCTTTGATTCCTCCCAGAGACCACGCTCCCTTAAACGTCTGCCCCTCCTCTCTACTTCCCCTCTGTTTCCTCCCCCAAGCACGCCCCAGGCCGTCGAATTTTACTCGAACACCACCTCTGTCTGATGACGCTCCGATGCCGATTCCGGCAGCCCCTCGCCGCCCCTCTCCTCCCCGACCAAGCTCACACCTTCCACACTCCCAGGAGCATCTCCCGGCACTTTCCATTTACCCGCGGGCGCCCCAGAACACCGTCTCTAGCAAACCACTGAGCGCCGCCGCAGCTCCGACGAGTTCGTCGACAAATCCCGGTGAACCCCGACCCTCTCTTTCATTCTGGTTTCCCTTATCGCAAACCTGGTTATCATCCGTGTTCACTGACGTCTTCCGTTTACCCTCGTGTGCCTCGTAGACCCGCCTCTGACAACCTCTGCTACAACCCGACGGAGAGCATAACTCCGGTGAGCCCTAGCGTCTGAACCCGTGCATGCCTTGCACTCTAGCCCAAACCATTTTGATCTCCATCGTCTAACGCGTTCTCTGATGCTCACCATTTATTCGCGCATAACCTATAGGTTCGCCATCGACGACGACAGAAAGCATCCGACGCCGACGACAACTACGGCGAGGAATTCAGGTTGACCTAGAGCGCCCCTTGACCCAAGAAAATCACGTCGAGTTTCCCTAGCCTCCTGCGGTCTCGGTGAGCACTTCCCCCTCTTTCCTCGCTTCCTATTTCACCAGTGCCGCCGCCGTCTGCCCGTCGCCGCCGCGCACAGCCGCGCAGCGCCGCCAGTTAATGGCCATTTGTTTAGGTCCGTTAGATCTAAATCGGGCGAGCAGGATTAGGTCACTTAAACGCCGAAGGGGTATGTTGCCAGAACCGTGCGATCAAGTTGGATCCTACGGTCCGCTCCTGTCAATCCGCACGAAGCGGTACCGTCCAATGAAACCCTGCCGCGTGGCACTAGATCTGTTTAAAAGAATTTTTGAATCAGATTTATTTGCAAACTTCAAACCCTTGTAACTTTCAAACCACATGTCCAAATTTTGCAAACTTTATATCGTTGGATTCAGGAGAGCAAGACCTAGCCAACCATGCCCTTGGTTTAGCAAATAGTATCTGTTTGTTTGCTTGTTTTTGCAGATTCATTTGTGTGCTTATTTTGATTAGAAAAATTGTTTAAAAATGATTTTAAGGTTAAAACCTTTGCAAAATGGATTATTGTGACCTTACTGACCCTAGGAACCAACCCATGATTTGCAAAATGGATTTGGAAAAGTTTAGAATGGATTTATTGGTTTAGTCCATTTCTAGCTAAATAAAACTATTGATTTGTTTATGAAAATTATTTTGAGTAAAAACTTTGGAGAAAATGTTTTTGACCAAACCTACTGACCATAAATACCAAGTTTTGAGAAACAACAACTTATTTAGTGAAACCACTTAAGGTTATGGTATTGAAAATAATAATTTTCACCACATAAAATGATGAAAGGATTTGAAAATGGTTTATGGATAAAACCCATTTGCAAATGACTTTGCCATTTTGGTAAATGACCAATTTGGAACTTACAAAGTTTAGAAGCCTAGTGGATACCATCCTTGCAATAGAACCAACCTTTGCATGCTTATGCATGACTTAGATTCCATTACTTTGTGTGTGAAAAATTGTTTGTTTGACTTTGGTTTGGAATGTGAATTGAATTTGTGTTTGCTTGATTGACTTGTAGTGAAGTGTGAGACTAGCAAGATCAAGGAGTGAACCACCATTCTCTACCAAAAAGGCAAGTGATGCTTCATACTTTTGTCCCATTACATTCACTATGCATTAGTGATTTTTCTCTAAGTAAAACTTGCATGGATTTTGCTAAGTATAGACCTTGCTATAAGAAAACCTAGTAGATGAATCCTTAGTAGGATTTTCCTAAGTTAAGATTCCTATTACTATCAAGCTTAGCCTAGCTAATAGAAAACATGGGTGGAATATATATTCACACTATGGAAAAACTTCTAAGTCTGAGGACTTGTATTTTGTCTAATAAAACAACTAAGTTAATGAATCACCTGGGTGGAATGGGCTTGCTTGGTGGTTTTTGGTTGAGTGGTTCACAAGGCCCATGTTTATGGTTTACCTTGTGTATCTCACTTGTGGATGGCCACCCAGGAACAAAGAGATTTGAGATGTCAAATGTTGAGAAGCTTCAAGTGCAACCACTTGGCAATATGGGCTCTGCCATGATCATATAGGTTGCAAGAACTTAGCCATATGGACAGTGGGTGGTAGTGTTTGATAGGTTGGAGCGCGTCCATTTTGATCTAAGGGAAAGCTTCTGAAAGATCTTGTCTTGGGAAACCAAGTCTTATGGGGAAAGTGCACCACCTCTGCAGAGTGTAAAATCTAAGTACTTAGCCATGTCCCTGGTAAAGGACAATTTGAGCATCAATACATGGAAGCAATCAAGAATCTCATCATTCAAATTTCTAAGTTAAAACTTGTGGTTTGAACAAGGGTTGTTTGAAATCTTCAATCTTTGGTTGAGAGATGCCTTGTAAAGGATCTTCAATCTTTGATTGAGAAAAATGATTTTATCAAAGCAAAAACTTAGTATTTTCAAATGTTAAGGGAAAATCTATTTTGAGCAATGCAAGCCTCAACTCCACTTAGCCAAATGCATATAGATGATAGATTCCACTATACTATTATGGTATCACTTGCCAATACAATTCAAATGTATTGACCCTTTGTGGCTGTAACTTGTATGTTGCAGGTTTGATTGTTTTAGAGAAGATTGATTGTTTAGGATTACAAAGTCTACAACCAACATCTGCCTGTGGCACTTTGAAGATGAAGGACCCATACTTATAGTTATTCCGCTGCAATGTAATGTAATAGCCAAATGAGCTATGTTTGATGTAATAAACTTATGTTATTCCTGGTTATAAAGTTATATTATGACCTTTGTTTCTTGATATTACATCTTAACTGTGGATGCTAGCTATTGATCCAGGGACTAGCATTGTAAAACACAGGAGGAATCTACCTTATTAGGTTGAGACCCCTACAGAGGTGAAGGAGCGCGGGAGGAGCTTGCCGAGAAAGACGGCCAACATGCTGCTAGTGCCGAGAAGACCAAGGAGCTGCTGAAGGAGGCCGAGTCGGTGGTTGAGTCGGCTCAGCTGGATCTGGACGCCCTCCAAGCCAATGCCAAGATCTGGCAAAGCAAGCTCGGCGCCATCAACTCTTTCCTTGGTAGTGAGATCTTACTATTTTTGCACTGTGTTTTCTGTTCTTGATATTTGCCTCTTCTTTATTATTCTGCTAATGCTCTCATTTGTTTGCAGAGAACTTTCTCGAGACTGAGATGTTTGCGATACGGGACATGAAGAGATTGCGAGCCGAATCTGGAGCTCATGCTGATGGCGAGGTTAGCATCGACGAGCATCTTGCAGCGCTATCCAAACGCACCAAGACCCTCAAATCGTGTGGTGTGGACTTGCTCAAATCAGTGATCCATGCATTCTGAATGCTTTGGCCGGATGAAGACGCTCCTACACTCATCGAGCCTCTGGCTTCCAGGTTGCGTCTTACTGAAGACAGACTGGATCAATGGCGTGAGTCAGCCGACCGAGCTACAGCGGACAAGGCCCTTTCCTTCGTACATTCATGGTACGAGGACATCAACCTTGATGTTCTTGAACGCATAAGGGCGGAAGGCAAGTGGCTCCACGACCCTGATATCATCAAGAAATGCCAGGATCAAGCTTATGCCATGGTCGAGTATGCTCTGGTGCATGCTTGGTGCGATGGGCCCAGCTTCCTCGACCTTGGCGAACCTCTTGTCGAGATTTCTGATGAGGAAGGTGCTGATAGTGGGGCCACCGAGTCAGATGACCCGGAAGACTCAGCAACCGATGCCCCTGACTCGGCAGATGCTCCGGATGATGCTCCTAGCTCCAAGACCACTCCTCCGAGCCCGGCTGCTTCTTAGGCTGACTAGAAAAACACTTTAACTTTGATGAGATCTCTAGTATGCCGGGTATAAATGTAATGTACAGTATACGTATTTTTGGGTGTGTGCCTTTTGATACGGCTTAAACTTCTTCTTATACTTTGAATGTGAATCATCCAGGGGCAAGTCCCTGAGTTTCATTTTGCCATTTCACTTTTCCTTGACCTTGGCTCTTGTCTACCTTTTTTGGCGTTCGACTTTAGAGTCTCAAAGTACTAAGGATTGAGTTACCGGATATGAAACTGGATCACTTCACCTAGGATCATTCGACATATAAAACAACATAACCTGCAGTGAGTTAGTAAAAAACATATAGAGGGTCAACTCGCATTTTCCCCTTTACTTATCCGGTGTTCATGTTTACTCATCAATGATCTTTTCATCTTGCTTGCCATGAAGTCGTGTTTTCGGACAACAGCATAGTCGAAGAGTTGATTCTTTCCAAGTAAACATTACTTATTCCGATATAAGTTTTAAGTGTCAACGCCAGCCGACATAGAAAAAAAAGTAAATACAAGGGGCAGTCCCCGAGTCAGTTTTTCGAGTCATGCCATTTCATTATCAGCACATAGCCGGCATAAGCGTCCAACATATGAGAGTTCGGGTGATACATACACTGCTTCTCCTAAGTGTAGAAGGGGCGAAGTAGTGCCACATTCCATGGCCTTTTGGTCTCATCACCTGATCTGTCCGCTTTGTTCTTTTGTGCTTCGCGAGCATCTGTTAGATAATATGAGTCATTGTGTAAGATCCCTCCTTTGTAAAGGAAAGGATCCCTGTGATTGCATTGCTAGTCCCTGGATCAATGCTAGCATCCACAGTTTAAGATGAAGTACACAGAAACAAAGGTCATTATTACATATCATTCCAGAGACAAACATAGTCTTTTACAACACCATGGCCACATGCCTAATACAAGAGTTAAAATATATAATAAGGTAAATAATTCTTCATCTTCATGTGCCACAGGCAAGCATGTTGAGTGTAGACTCATGACCCCTAATCATCATCAGAATATCCTGCAACATCACAAGTTACAGCCACAGTGGGTCAATACATTGGAATAGTATTGGCAAGTGATACCTTAGTAGAATATTGGTGGACTAAATACTATATGCATTTTGGCTAAGTGTAGCTTAGGCTTTCTTTGCTCAAAATAGGTTTTGCCTATCAGTTGAAATCACTAAGTTTTTCTTTGTCAAAAACTTTACCCAAGGAACCACCAATAGACATTGGGGTCCTTCACCCTTGTTCAACCACAATTTTTGACTTATAAATTGGGATGAGGAGATTCTTGATAGCTTCCATGTATTGAGGCTCAAGTTGTCCAATACCAGGGACATGGCTAAGTACTTAGATTCTTCCATCTGCAGAGGTTGTGCACTTTCCCCACAAGTCTTGATTTTCACCAAGACAGGACCTTTCAGAAGCCTTCCCTTAGACCAAATGGACGCGTTCCAACCTATCATCCCACTACCACCAACTGTCCAAATGGCTAAGTTATTGCAACCTATGTGATCCAAGCAGAGCCCATATTGCCAAGTGGCTACACTACAAGCTTCTTAATATTTGTCCTCTCAAATCCCTTTGTTCCTGGGTGGCTTTCCATAAGTGAGATACACAAGGTAAACCATAGAAATGGGCCTTGTGTAACCACTCAACATAACCCAATCTTTCCATTCCACCCAGGTGTTTCATTCACTTAGTTGTTTTATTAAGCAAAAACATAGTCCAAAGACTTAGAAATATTTATTCATAGCATGAATATATAACCACCCTTGGTTGCTACTAGCTAGGCTAAGCATGGCATAGATAAGCATCTTAACTTAGAAATTTCTAGCAATTCTACAACTACTAGGATTTCCCAAGCATAGCATATAAATCAAAATATATCCATGCAAGACTAGCAAAATATTTCTAATGCATAGTTGAAAAAAAACATAGGGATAAAATCATGAAGCACCACTTGCCTTGGTAGTTTGGAGAGTAGCTACAATCCTCACAATCACAATCACTATTTGCACCAAAATCTACACATAAAATGATAGCACCAAATCACATACAAAATAAATACAAGCAAAAATATATGGATGCATGCAAAATGATAAGTGATGATTTTCTACACTCAACAAGACAAGTGCACAGTACTGATTCATAAACAAATTCTAAACTTGCCAAACAAATTTTATTTGAACATTAAACCATTTCTCAAACAATTAATATACACAAAATAGGCCTACACATGTTTCTATAAAAAAAACCATTTTAACAGAAACAGAACTTTAAACACATTGCATATATGGAAAGGGCTTTCTCTCCTGATTCAATTGATATAAAATTTCTCAAATTTGGATGTGGCATTCAAAAGTTATGAATTAAACAAAATCAAACATCTAATAGATCTAATTCAAAATTTTAAAACCAAACTCGTGCCACGCGGCGCCTTCTAACTGGTTGATACCGCTTCGCGCTGGATCGCGTCTACGAGCCGTTGGATCTAACTAAAACACGCGGCTCTGATTAAAACATACCGCTTCTCTTATGATCTATCGTATGCGTTAGATCTAAATCCTACGGTGCTCGATCAAACTGCCAAAGACTGGCGGCGCGCGGCGACGACTGGCGGTGGTGCGCTCTGTCAGTGGCGGAGCCGGCGAACTAGGTCGCCCGGGGAGGTGAGAGGATGCTCACCAGATTCGCCATGACGAGGAGAAGCTCGACGTATGCTCGATTGGCGAAGGGGCGCTCGGTGTTGTCGCGGATTGCTCGTCGGAGTAGTCCCTGGCGACGGTGGCTTCTGTTCGTCGACGTTGGCGACGCTCTAGGCCGCGCTAAGACGAGAGGAAGGTGCCGTTAGATGCGCAGGACACTGAGGATCTCACGCGTATCAAGCAGAGGAAGAGGGGAGGCTGGGACTTACGGGAAAAGGTCGCCGGAGTTCGAGCAGAGGGCGGGGGAGCTCAGTCATTGACGTTGCCGAGGCTACAGACCATGCGCGAGCAAACAGAAAGCGTCATTAGGTGCGCACGGAGACGCGGAATAAGCCAGCATGAACCATAGGCAGAGGGGAGTGCGGTGCTCACCGGAATTCGTCAGTGAACTCGTCGGAGCAGTGGGGTTGCGGCGAGGAATTCTCGCAGCCTGGGGGCACTCTATGTTTGGGGTTTGGGGGAAAATGGAGAGGGGACAGAGGGGGTTTAAATAGCAAGGACGCGAGCGTGATTCACTCGAGCATTGATCGTGAATTGAAGCCGCAAATCAATCCAGAAACAGGCGAGTGATTTGGGGGGAGGAACTCGTCGCCGAGTGGAGACGATGACCGTTGCGTGGGCCGCGTTGTCAGCGAGAGAATCAGAGGGGAGGTGGGGTCAGGCGGTCAGTCACTCTGCGGGTTTGATTGTGAGTAAAGAAAAAAAGTTCGCGGGAGGGGTTGCTGGGCTAGCTGGGTCAAGTTGGGCTGGGTTGGGCCAGATTTGGCTGTTTGCTTATTTTTTTCTCTTTATTCCTTTTCTTTTTCTGTTTGATTTTCTAAAAATGATTTTCAAACTCCATTTCAAATCAGTTTGATTTCAAACCTTCTCTGGACTTTTGTATAGTGAATTTTGTATTCAAATAAGTGTCAAACCCTTCTGTTTACTCAAACATACTTGGTCATTTGAAAACTAAAATCAAGATTTTTATGAGATATAAAAATAGGCATAGATTTGGTTTTAATATATACTTTGTTTTGAAACTTTGCTCAAGCTTTTGGAAGCATTTAAGTTTCAATTCAAAATATTACTGAATACAATAAATACTCTTCTCATTAGAAAGTAGCACTAAGGCTAGGGTATTCATACATAAAATAATGAGCAATATATGCTCCTGTTTTTGGAATGATTTTGAAATGAAACCCTAAATGATATGCATGCATGAATGATATGCAAACTTTGAAAACATGATTTTAGGGATGTTACAAATCTAACCCCCTTAAGGTGAATCTCGCCCTCGAGATTCGGGTTGGCTAGCAAATAGGTGAGGGTGGTCTTTCCGAAGATCATCTTCTCTTTCCCATGTTGCTTCTTCTTCGGAATGATGGTTCCATTGAACCTTACAGAATTTGATAGTCTTAGTCCACGTAACTCTTTCTGCAGTCTCAAGAATCTTGATAGGTTTCTCCTCATAGGTGAGGTCACTCTCCAATTGAACCTCTTCCAATGGTATAGTATCCTTCAAAGAAGTCTCTTCCATTTCCGGATGGTATTTCTTAAGCTGACTCACATGAAACACATTATGAACAGCTGAAAAAGACTCTGGCAATTCAATCTCATAAGCTACTTCTCCTTTGCGACTCAGAATCTTGAATGGTCCAACATATCTTGGGGCCAATTTACCTTTGACACCAAACCTCTTCACTCCACGAAGTGGTGACACTCTAAGATAAGCTCTGTCACCTACTTCATAGGTGACTTCTCTACGCTTTGGATCTGCGTAGCTCTTTTGTCGGGACTGTGCTATCTTCAGTCTGTCCTTAACCAGCTTGACTTTCTCTTCAGCCTCTTTGATGAGTTCTGGTCCGAACAAACTTCTTTCTCCCACACCATTCCATAGCAATGGGGTGGTACACTTTCTCCCATAGAGAAACTCAAACGGTGCCATCTCAATACTGGCTTGATAGCTATTATTGTTAGGAGAATTCTGCGTAAGGCATACTTTCATCCCAACTAGCTCCATAGTCTAGAGCACATGCTCTCAACATATCTTCAAGAATCTGATTAGTCCTTTCTGTCTGTCCATCAGTTTGAGGATGAAATGCAGTGCTGAATTCCAACCTCGTTCCCAATGACTCATGTAGCTGCCTCCAAAAATGAGAAGTGAATTGGGTTCCCCTATCAGACACAATACTCTTGGGTACTCCATGTAGACATACAATTCTGCTCATATAGATCTTGGCTAACTTAGCACTTGTCTAAGTTGTCTTCACGGGTATAAAATCAGCCACTTTAGTTAGGCGATCCACTACTACCCAAATAGAATCATATCCTGACCTGGTCCTCGGCAATCCGGTGATGAAATCCATGCCAATCTTGTCCCACTTCCAATCAGGAATAGGTAGTGGTTGTAACAATCCTGCTGGTTTCTGATGTTCCGCTTTCATTCTACTACATACATCACACAAAGCAATATGTTCGGTGATGTCTTTCTTGAGATTATTCCACCAAAATCTTTCCTTCATATCCATGTACATTTTTGTGTTACCCGGATGAATTGAATATGGTGAGTTATGTGCTTCTTGTAAAATCACTTTCCGAAGCTCCGGATCTTATGGAACATAGATACGTTTTCCATGCCATAAAGTACCCTGTTGGTCTTCATGGAATCCTTTGGCTTTTCCCTTGCCAATCTTCTCCTTAATCTCTTCAATTTCCTTATCTGCCTTTTGGGCTTCTTTGATCTTGTCCAACAAAGTGGGTTGAACATCCAAAGACATGAGATGTCCCTCAGGCACAATCTCTAATCTGAGATCTCTAAATTGGGCACACAGATCATCTGGCAATTCTCCCTTAGTAAGGCCATTCACAAAAACCTTATGGCTTAGAGCATCCGCTACAACATTTGCTTTACCGGGGTGGTATTGCAAACTCAAGTCATAGTCCTTGATGAGTTCTAGCCATCATCTTTGTCTCATGTTAATTTCTTTCTGGGTGAAGATATACTTCAAACTCCTGTGATCTGTGAACACTTCACAACGCTTTCCCAAAAGATAATGTCTCCATGTTTTGAGTGCATGGACAACAGAGGCTAACTCTAAATCATGAGTAGGGTAGTTTACTTCATGAGTTTTGAGTTGTCTCGAGGAATAAGCCACGACTTTCCCTTCTTGCATAAGTACTGCACCTAATCCATGATGAGATGCATCACAATATACATGGAAATCTTTCTCCAAATCTGGCAAACATAAGACTGGTGCTGTCACTAGTCTCTTCTTTAATTCTTGAAAGCTGAGTTCACAACCTTCAGACCAAGCAAACTTCCTGTCTTTCTTTAGCAATTATTTCATAGGTTTAGCTACCTTGGAGAAATTCTCAATAAATCTTTTGTAGTATCCTGCCAAGCCAAGGAAACTGCGAACCTCCTTTACTGACTTAGGAGATTCCCATTCAGTTACAGCTGAAACTTTAGCAGGATCAACTGCTACACCATCTCCTGACACAACGTGTCCAAGAAATCCAACTTCATTTAACCAAAATTCACACTTGCTGAATTTGGCATATAGCTTATGCTTTCTAAGCTTCTCAAGTATCAATCGTAAATGTCCTTCATGCTCTTCCTTGCTCTTGGAGTAGATTAGAATGTTATCGATGAATACGACGACAAACTTGTCAAGGAACTCCATGAACACTTTGTTCATCATATTCATGAAGTATGCTGGTGCATTGGTCAAACCAAATGGCATCACGGTATACTCATACAACCCATACCTTGTGGTGAAAGCTGTCTTAGGTATGTCTTGTTCCCTTATCTTGAGCTGGAAATAACCTGACCGGAGATCAATTTTTGAGAACACACGAGCTCCTTCTATTTGATCAAACAAGTCATTCATTCTAGGAAAAGGGTATTTGTTCTTGATAGTCACCTCATTGAGTGAACGGTAATCTATGCATAACCTTTGACTTCTATCTTTCTTTTCCACAAACAAAACTGGTGCTCCCCAAGACGAAGAACTTGGTTGGATAAATCCCTTTTGCAACTGTTCTCCAAGTTGCTTCTTGAGTTCTTTCAACTCATCCACTGACATCTTGTATGGTCTCTTTGCTATTGGTCCAGATCCTGGTAGCAAATCAATAAGAAATTCCACATCTCTATCTGGTGTCATTCCTGGCAATTCTTCTGGAAACACATCCGGATATTCACTCACAATTGGCACACTGTCTATGCTAACCCCCTTAAGAGAATTAAGCTTACTCCTTTTTGCTTCAAAGTTGGTCTTGAATCTGATCCTTTTGTTTTCTGGAGTTGTGAGTGAGATAGTATGATTTGCACAATCTATCACTCCCTTGTGTTTAGTCATCCAGTCCATTCCCAAAATAACATCCAATCCTTGGGAATTTAGTATTATCAGGTTAACGGAAAACTTATACTTCCCAAACTCTATGACTAGATCATGACATCCTGAATTCACTAACATTTCCCCGCTAGGAGAACTTACTTTTATAGGACACCCAATAGTTTCTACCAGTAGTTCATTTCTTTCAACAAATGCTCTTGATATGAATGAATGAGATGCACCAGTATCAAAGAGAACAAATGCTGGAACAGAATTGAGTTTGAACTTACCAGCAACAGCATCAGGTTCCTCATAAATTTCCTCCACATTGATGTGGTTCATTGTCCCTTTTGAAAAGGGTTGGGCTTGTTGGGTCCTTCAACTTTCTTTTCTGGGCATTCATTTGCATAATGCCCCATCTTCTTGCACTTGAAACACTCAACCTGACTAAGCTCTTTCTTGACAGGCTGGCTTCCACTGCCACTTCCACTTCCACTATGGTGGCTCTTATATCCACCTTTGTGATTCTTGTACTTATCATTGTCATGACTACGATTGTGCTTGTTGTCATGATAACGGTTGTGGTTGTGGTGCTTATTGAACTTCCCATGCTTGTGGGATCCAGAACTCCTACTGTCATCATAATGGGAACGCTTGTGAGACGATCCCGAGTTGTGCTTGTCAAAGTGCTTTCTCTTCCTGCTTTCCACTTGTTTCATTTTGTTCTCCAAAATAGCAGCCTTGTCACAAAGAGACTGGTATGTGGGAACATAGGCAACAGATAACTGCAGGTTCAGTTCATCATTCAACCCTTCAAGGAACTTTTCCTTCCTCTTAGCATCAGCGCCAGATTGTTGAACTCTTCAATATATTCAGCCACGCTGCGGTGGCGCTACTTCAGGTTATGGAACTCTTTCTTCTTCAAACTCATCACTCCGGATGAGATGTGAGCAGTACGGAAACCATCTTCAAAGATAGCCCATGTCACATCCTCAATGGGAGTGGTGATTTGGAAGTTATCCCACCAAGTGGCTGCTGGTCCTTCCAACAAGTGAGCTGCAAATCTGACTTTCTCTTCATCAGTACAGCCAACTGTTACCAAGTCCTTGTTCACAGAGCGTAGCCAATCATTGGCCACCATAGGATCAGTAGTTCCTGAGAACTTTGCTGGCCTTAGTCTCAAGAATCTGGTAAGCATGTCAAAACCCGGTGGGTTGTTCATGTTGTTGTTATTGTTGTTATTGTTGTTGTTGTTCTGGTTCTGGATGAACGTAATCATCATTTGCATCAGATGAGTCTGAGCTGTCATCATTTGCTGCATCTCAGGGGTGATGTTGTTGTTGTTGTTGGGGTTGGGATTGGCACGTCGGGGAGGCATCTGTGGTTTGTTCAATAGAGATAAGAATGAGATACCCATAGATGCTAACATGCACAATACATCACATAAACATTCACCAAACATGCATCATAATAATAATAGTTCAACAACATAAACGACAAGTTTGCAAAGTAAACACACCAATAGCAAGCCATCCACATGTTGGATGGTCATTGCGACTCGATAATCAAAGACACGATAAATAAAGGTAAATGAGTAGTCATCACTACTCCTCGGCATCAACCTCCTCCTCAACAAATGTAAGACCTGCATTCTCCATAGCGGTCTTGTATTCCTCGACATTGGTGGTCAAGGTCTCTACTTTGGCTTTGAGAGCCCTCTTCTGTGAACGAAGCCTCTCAATCACAGTCTGCTGATGCTCGAGCTCGAAGTCCTTGGCCTCCAGTTCTGCAGTCATGTCTCGAATCCTCTTGTTCCTATCTTGGACTCGCTTCTCTTGACTCTTGAACTTTCTGTCCTGACTCTCAAACTTGGCCCCCATCTCCTTTACTATCTCATCTTGCTCCGCGAAGAGCTTGTCCTTCTCACGAAGCTGCACCTGAAGTTCGTCATTGCTGAGCATGACGTTGGTCCTATCAGTGTCTATGTGCCTAAGAAGAACCTCTAAGTCCTGGAGGTATAGACGAATCGGCTCTGCTGTCTCCCTCGAAGTATCCTCGAAGTCAATGGCCTCACCATCCTCATCACGTCTACCGAAGGTGTGGAAGTGAGTACCTCTAACCTGTCGAGAGTGTCTCCCTAACAGACGTCCAATCAAGTCCTGCATGACTACCTCTAGGCCTCTCTCCTTGTCATCATGCATGAGCTTGAAGATGATTGCCTCCGTGGTAGGCTCAGTCTGGTGTCCTGGATGATTAACCTTGAAGCCCCAAAGGTCTTTCCTCTCAAACTTGGTGAGGGGAAGCACCATGATGGTAGGAAGAGGGAGATTGAGCAAACTAGTGAGCTCAATAATACGAGGGCCAAAACGAGTTCCCTTGAAATCTTCAGCCGTGCTGATAGTAACAGTAGGCATCTATTTAATTAAGATAGAAAAAGTTAGAATAAACACAATTTAAGACAAATCACAAGACAAGGCATCACATGCATAACTTTGGAAATCAAAACACACAAGTCATGGCATACATGGATCCATTACAAACAACCAAGGTTCCACTTATTTTAAACAACATTTGGAAAATAAAATGATAAGTGTGGTGGTCCAAATAATGTGGTACATTACAATCCCATCTCACTTGCCAAGTTGGCTAACAGGGCATCCCTAGAGGCAATCTATTTGTCTAGATCACAAGACTCCATTGCTAAGTCTATGATGTCCTTCCTTAAACTTTGATTGGTAGCCTCTAGCTCTTGGGTATGCTTCTTTTCATCCCTAAGATCATTCTGGGTGTTAAGCATTCTGCACTTGATTCTATCACCAAGTTCTTTGATGGTCCTCCAAGCTGCATCCCTTGCTGAATCAAAGAATGTGGTGTGCATCATTGTGTTGGTGACCATGCAGAATCCTGATTCCTTGTGGTTGTCTTCCTTGTTTTTATACAAGTGAAGTTGCACCCACCAGTACTCAACTCCTTCATCCATCACAGGGAAACCTTTGTACATAGCTGCACCATGTATTCCCATGGCAACCATGAGGTCCTTGGGAGCCTTGGGGAACTCTGTCTCACATTCCAAAGTCATAGTCATGAGTTGTCCCTTCTTCATGGCTTCGTTGATGGAGTTCATCTACAAATAGAGATGAGAAATAAGATTAGAAAAGTTTACGAGAAGAAAAGACAAGTGTGGAAGTTGTTGAAAAATTTCCTTGGTGGTTTCCAATCCTAGGGTCATAATCCTACAGGCAACACAGTGCTCTGATACCATCTGTAAGATCCCTCCTTTGTAAAGGAAAGGATCCCTATGATTGAAAAGCTAGTCCCTGGATCAATGCTAGCATCCACAGTTTAAGATGAAGTACACAGAAACCAAGGTCATTATTACATATCATTCCAGAGACAAACATAGTATTTTACAACTCCATGGCCACAGGCCTAATACAAGATTTCAAATATATAATAAGGTAAATAAGTCTTCATCTTCATGTGCCACAGGCAAGCATGTTGAGTGTAGACTCATGACTCCTAATCATCATCAGAATATCCTACAACATCACAAGTTACAGCCACAGTGGGTCAATACATTGGAATAGTATTGGCAAGTGATACCTTAGTAGAATATTGGTGGACTAAATACTATATGCATTTTGGCTAAGTGTAGCTTATGCTTGCTTTTCTCAAAATAGGTTTTTCCTATCAGTTGAAATCACTAAGTTTTTCTTTGTCAAAAACTTTACCCAAGGAACCACCAATAGACATTGGGGTCCTTCACCCTTGTTCAACCACAATTTTTTACTTAGAAATTGGGATGAGGAGATTCTTGATAGCTTCCATGTCTTGAGTCTCAAGTTGTCCAATACCAGGGACATGGCTAAGTACTTAGATTCTTCCATCTGCAGAGGTTGTGCACTTTCCCCACAAGTCTTGATTTTCACCAAGACAGGACCTTTCAGAAGCCTTCCCTTAGACCAAATGGACGCGTTCCAACCTATCATCCCACTACCACCAACTGTCCAAATGGCTAAGTTATTGCAACCGATGTGATCCAGGCAGAGCCCATATTGCCAAGTGGCTGCACTAGAAGCTTCTTAACATTTGGCCTCTCAAATCCCTTTGTTCCTGGCTGGCTTTCCACAAGTGAGATACACAAGGTAAACCATAGAAATGGTCCTTGTGTAACCACTCAACATAACCCAATCTTTCCATTCCACCCAGGTGTTTCATTCACTTAGTTATTTTATTAAGCAAAAACATAGTCCAAAGACTTAGAAATATTTATTCATAGCATGAATATATAACCACCCTTGGTTGCTACTAGCTAGGCTAAGCATGGCATAGATAAGCATCTTAACTTAGAAATTTCTAGCAATTCTACAACTACTAGGATTTCCCAAGCATAGCATATAAATCAAAATATATTCATGCAAGACTAGCAAAATATTTCTAATGCATAGTTGAAAAAGAAAACATAGGGATAAAATCATGAAGCACCACTTGCCTTGGTAGTTTGGAGAGTAGCTACAATCCTCACAATCACAATCACTATTTGCACCAAAATCTACACATAAAATGATAGCACCAAATCACATACAAAATAAATACAAGCAAAAATATATGGACGCATGCAAAACGATATGTGATGATTTTCTACACTCAACAAGACAAGTGCACAGTAATGATTCATAAACAAATTCTAAACTTGCCAAACAAATTTTATTTGAACATTAAACCATTTCTCAAACAATTAATATACACAAAATAGGCCTACACATGTTTCTGTAAAAATAACCATTTTTACAGAAACAAAACTTTAAACACATTGCATATATTGAAAGGGCTTTCTCTCCTGATTCCACTGATATAAAATTTGTCAAATTTGGACGTGGCATTCAAAAGTTATGAATTAAACAAAATCAAACATCTAATAGATCTAATTCAAAATTTTAAAACCAAACTCGTGCCACGCGGCGCCTTCTAACTGGCTGATACCGCTTCGCGCTGGATCGTGTCCAGGAGCCATTGGATCTAACTAAAACGCGCGGCTCTGATTAAAACATACCGCTTCGCTTATGATCTATCGTATGCGTTAGATCTAAATCCTACGATGCTCGATCAAACTGCCAAAGACTGGCGGCGCGCGGCGACGACTGGCGGCTGTGCGCTCTGTCAGTGGCGGAGCCGGCGAACTAGGTCGCCCGGGGAGGTGAGAGCATGCTCACCAGATTCGCCGTGACGAGGAGAAGCTCGACGTATGCTCGGTTTGCGAAGGGGCGCTCGGTGTTGTCGCGGATTGCTCGTCGGAGTAGTCCCTGGCGACGGTGGCTTCTGTTCGTCGATGTTGGCGATGCTCTGGGCCGCGCTAATATGAGAGGACGGTGCCGTTAGATGCGCAGGACACTGGGGATCTCACGCGTATCAAGCAGAGGAAGAGGGGAGGCTGGGACTTATGGGAAAAGGTCGCCGGAGTTCGAGCAGAGGGCGGCAGAGCTCAGTCATTGACGTTGCCGAGGCTACAGACCATGCGCGAGCAAATGGAAAGCATCAGTAGGTGCGCACGGAGACGCGGAATAAGCCAGCATGAACCATAGGCAGAGGGGAGTGCGGTGCTCACCGGAATTCGTCGGCGAACTTGTCGGAGCAGCGGGGTTGCGGCGAGGAATTCTCGCATCCTGGGGCGCTCTGTGTTTGGGGTTTGGGGGAAATGGAGAGGGGGCAGAGGGGGTTTAAATAGAAAGGACGCGAGCGTGATTCACTTGAGCATTGATCGTGAATTGAAGCCGCAAATCAATCCAGAAACGGCCGAGTGATTTGGGGGGAGGAACTCGTCTCCGGGTGGAGACGATGACCGTTGCGTGGGCCGCGTTGTCAGCGAGAGAATCAGAGGGGAGGTGGGGTCAGGCGGTCAGTCACTCTGCGGGTTTGATTGTGAGTAAATAAAAACGGTTCGCGGGAGGGGTTGCTGGGCTAGCTGGGTCAAGTTGGGCTTGGTTGGGCCAGATTTGGCTGTTTGCTTTTTTTTCTCTTTATTCCTTTTCTTTTTCTGTTTGATTTTCTAAAAATGATTTTCAAACTCCATTTCAAATCAGTTTGATTTCAAACCTTCTCTGGACTTTTGTATAGTGAATTTTGTATTCAAATAAGTGTCAAACCCTTCTGTTTACTCAAACATACTTGGTCATTTGGAAAATAAAATCAAGCTTTTTATGATATATAAAAATAGGCATAGATTTGGTTTTAATTTATACTTTGTTTTGAAACTTTGCTCAAGCTTTTGGAAGCATTTAAGTTTGAATTCAAAATATTACTGAATACAATAAATACTCTTCTCATTAGAAAGTAGCACTAAGGCTAGGGTATTCATACATAAAATAATGAGCAATATATGCTCCTGTTTTTGGAATGATTTTGAAATGAAACCCTAAATGATATGCATGCATGAATGATATGCAAACTTTGAAAACATGATTTAGGGATGTTACACATTGTGCAATGCTTTTATTACAATGAACGGTCCTTCCCATGGGGGTGATAGCTTATGCATTCCAGCTGTGCGTTGCACTAGTCTGAGCACCATATCCCCTTCTCGGAAAACACGAGGTTGAACTTTCTGGCTATGGTAGTGTCGGAGATTTTTTTGGTATATGGCAGATCTATACAGTGCCAATTCCCATGCTTCTTTGAGTAAGTCAACTCCATCTTCTTGGGCCTCTTTTACCTCGGCTTCCGAGTATCGCCTCACTCTTGGCGAGTCAAATTCTATGTCGGCAGGCAGAACTACTTCTGCCCCATATACAATGAAGAACGGCGTATAGCCTGTTGATCTATTCGGAGTTGTCCTTAAGCTCCATAGCACTGAGAGTAATTCCTCTATCCAACAACCAGGTGATATCTGGAGTGGTTCCATTAAGTGGGGTTTTATCCCAGATAGAACTAATCCATTAGCTCGTTCAACTAGTCCATTTGATTCTGGATGAGCGACTAACACTATGTCAAGTCTTATTCGGTTTTTTCCGCAAAATGGAGAAAAAGATCCTTCGGCAAAGTTTGTGTCATTATCTGTGATTACGATGTGTGGGTAACCGTATCTCAAGATTATGTCTCTTAGGAATGTGACAACTGTTTTGTCGTCCAATTTCTTGATGGGTTTCACTTCTATCCATTTGGTGAACTTGTCAATCATTACCAGTCTGTGAGTCATTCCTCCCCTTGCTGGTTTGAATGGTCCTACCATATCTAGGCACCATACCGCAAATGGCCAAGTGATTGGTATAGTTTTCAATTCAGATGCTGGTAAGTGTGACCTTGACGCATAGCGCTGGCAACCGTTGCATTTTCCTACTAGCTCTTGCGCTTCTGCCAACGCATTTGGACAATAGAATCCATGTCGGAATGCCTTGGCCACCAATGCCCTTGATGATGCATGGTGCCCACACTCTCCTTGGTGAATGTCCAGCAAGATTTCTTGGCCTTTCTCTGAGCTTATGCAACGCTGCAGTACACTTGTCACACTTCTTTTGCACATCTCCTTGTTGATTATGGTGTAGGCTTTTGCTCTTCTTTCTATTTGCCTTGCCAATATCTCATCATCTTGCAAAGTTCCATCTTTTAAGTAGTTGAATATTGGTTGCGCCCATGTTGGTGTCAGCGGTGCCGGATCTGTTTCTTCGTTAATTTCCATTGGCTCCGCCGACATATGTTCTGCCGACATAACCTGGGGAGTCCCCGAGTGTGATTCAGCAACCCCTGAAGTGGACGGGTCAGTCCCCAAGTGACTCGAACCTGCCCCTGAGTCAATGTCCATTGGCACCGCGTCTGACCCCTGATTTGCTGGGGTGAGCCTGATTGACTCGGATTCCGGTGATGGCTTGATTGATGGTTTTATGAGGTGCTCCAATGCTACTCCTGGTGGAATTACTTGCCGAGACGAGCCTAATTTGGATAGTACATCCGCTGCCTCATCCTCTGCTCTGGATATGTGATGAAATTCACACCCGTCAAAGTATCCCGAAATTTGTTGCACGTGAAAACGATACAGTGCTATGTTTGCATCCAATGCATCCCAATGCCCAGATACTTGCTGGATCACCAAATCTGAGTCACCAAAACACATGATCCTTTTAATGCCAATTTCCTTGGCTACTTTTATGCCGTGAACAAGTGCTTCATACTCAACCACATTATTGGATGCAGCGAAATGGATCTGTAACACATACTTGAGCTGATCCTTTTTTGGTGATGTGAGCACTATCCCGGCACCCAGACCCATTTTTGTCTTGGACCCGTCAAAATGCATCTTCCAATAATTTGGATCTGGCAATGGTGGTTCGTACTGCATTTCCATCCAATCCACGAAATCAGCTACGACTTGAGATTTAATTGCATCTCGCATATCATATTGTGGAGTGTATGGTGCGAGCTCTATGGACCATTTTATGACTCAGCCACTGGCATCTTTGCTGCCCAATATATCCGATATAGGTGCCTCACATATTACCCGGATTGGGTGTTCTTGAAAATAATGCTTCAGCTTCTTTACTGCCATATACACCCCATATGTCATTTTTTGGTAATGAGTGAAATTTTGCTTTGATATGGATAGCACTTCGCTCAAGTAATAAACTGGTCTTTGGACCGATTTTCCCTCTTCTTCGCGTTCTACCACTATTACTGCACTTACAACTCTGTTGGTTGCGGCGATATAGAGCAGCATTGGCTCTTTTGATAGTGGTGAAGCTAATATTGGTGTCGTTGCCAACATCTTTTTGAGTTCATGGAAAGCTCTATCAGCTTGTTGTGTCCATGTGAATTTGTCTGATTTTTTCATCAGTTGATATAATGGTAAGGCTTTTTCGCCTAGCCGACTGATAAATCTACTCAATGAAGCCAGACGTCCTATGAACTTCTGGACATCGTTGAGGGGTTTTGGCAATTCCATTCTTTCGATGGCCCTGATCTTTGTCGGGTTAGCCTCAATTCCTCGGCTGGATACAGGGAATCTGAGTAATTTTCTAGTCGGGACACCAAATGTGCATTTTTCCGGGTTAAGTTTCATCCGGAATCTTCTTAAGTTTGCGAATGTTTGACGCAAGTCCTCAATTAGAGTATGACTTTGTTTGGTTTTTATTACCACGTCATCGACGTATACTTGAACATTTTTGTCCAATTGATCTTGCAAGAATTTTTGCATGCATATCTGATATGTTGCACCCGCATTTCTTAAGCCAAAGGGCATAGTGCGATAGCAATAAGCCCCATACGGGGTGATAAAAGATGTCTTTATTTGATCATCCAGATTCAATGGTATCTGGTGGAAACCATAATACGCGTCCACAAACGACAACAACTCACACCCAGCAGTAGAGTCTATGACTTGATCGATCTGTGGCAGGGGAAATGGGTCTTTTGGACATGCCTTATTGATGTTCGTGTAATCGATACACATGCACCACACCACTGCCACCTTCGGGTCATCCTTTTTCTTCTCGACCAAGAATGGATTTGACAACCAATCTGGGTGCAGCACTTCCATGATAAACCCAGCAACTAAGAGCCTGGCTATCTCGGCAGCTATCACTTTCCTCCTATCTTCGGCAAAGCGGTGGAGGGGTTGCTTCACCGGCCTGGCATCTGGCCTTACATGAAGAGAGTGCTCAGCCAGCTCCCTCGGAACTCCTTGCAGATCCTGTGTGGACCATGCAAAGATATCCCGATTCTCACGGAGGAAGCTGGTGAGCTCGCTTTCCTATTTGTCAGTTAGCCCAGCGCCAATGGTAACTGTGCGCTTTGGGAAAGTCTCATCCACTTGTACCTTCTTGGTTTCCTTGGTAGCTTGAAATTATACACTGCCATGCGGATTAGTAAGTGCTGGCATGGACATTTGTGCTGCTTTGGCCAATGCTGCCACCTCCAGCATTTGATGCTTTTCCTGTGCTATGACCAGTGACTCGACCAGTGATGATCCGGCTGAGGCACAAGCAATTGATCTTTTGTAATCTCCTTCGACTGTGATAACTCCACAAAGACCTGGCAGTTTCATCTTCAAGTAAGCGATGCGAGGAGTAGCCATAAACTTTGCCATAGCCGGCCTACCGAGTAATGCATGATACGAGCTGAACAGGTCAACCACCTAGAACTCTATGGCTTCAGTGCGACAGTTTTCCCTATTGCCGAATAAGACGTCAACCCAGATTTTGCCAATTGGCTCACAGGACAATCCCGGCACAATGCCATGAAAAGTTGTCTTAGTCGGCTCCAGCATGTTCATGGTGATACCTAACTTGAGCATAGTATCCTTGTACATGATGTTGATGCTACTGCCGTCATCTATCAGTACCTTGGAAAATTTGACATTGATATTCGGGCCCATGAAAGTTGGATCCAAGACAAGAGAATAACCACCTAGGGTTGGCATGATCTTGGGGTGATCCTTTATGCTCCAAGTTATCTCCTGCTCAGACCAATGCATGTACTTTGGAATTGCCGGCATTATGGCATTTAGTTCCATCATCCGTCTTTGCTGACTCTTCTTGTCATTCGGCTCTATGACAAACACGACATAGCTCTAGTGCTGTTCTCTGTACTCATTTCTGGTTCCATGGCCGACATGGGCATCATCATTTCTTGGGTTGTGCACCTGATGCACAGCATCCCTTCTTTCGTGGTTATGGTATCTAAGCTTCATGTTTTCATACATATGCTCAGCTCCAACAGCTTGAGCATTTCCTCCTATGAGTGGTGGAGGGGGAAGTGGTGGTAGTTGCTTACTCGGCGAATCCACTCTATCTCCCTTCTGAAACCAAGTGCATTGTCTTGTTGTGTGATTTGCTGGCTTACTCGGACTAGGCGTGTGAAATTTACACGGCTGATCCATCATCATTTCATAGGTATATTTCTTCCTGTCTTGATATGGTTTTCTTTGTTCGTATGGCTTTTTGCCATGATTCTTTGGTATCCATTGCTATTGCCCGTTCGTTCTATTACATTGGCTACTTCCAGCATCTGGATGATCTTGACTCACCGCTACGACCTAAGTTGATCCATATATGTAGTCTGGTCTTTCATCTTTTGCTTCTATACTCAGCTCTCTCCTGGCGTCTGTGCGACCCGGCAGCGTCATAGATCTGAGTCTCAGTCATCCCATCTGCCGACATGAGCATAGGCTGAGTCGGATCTCCTAACGCATATGAGTCAGCAATTCTTATCGTTTCTGCCAAACTTATCGGCATATCTCTCTGTAATCTTTTCCATGGTACACTTCCATGTCTACATACTTGCGCAAATCATGCAATGGCTTGAGACTCGATTACTCCTTCACAAGAGTTGCGCATTGTGCACCATCTTGTGAGGAATTCTCTGTCCATCTCATTCGGCCTTTGCTTGCACATAGCTAGCTGTTGTGGGCGATTTGGCCTCTTGTATGTTCTTGTGAAGTTGCTCACAAAAGCATCCTGAAAATCGATCCAGCTGTTGATGCTTCCTAGTGGCAAGTTATTTAGCCACACCCTTGCTGGTCCTTCTAGCATCTGCGGTACGTACCGCACTTCCCATCTCAGATTTCCCTGTACGATTTTTACTGCAGTTCCATAGTCTATGAGCCAATCTTCTGGCTTTGTGCTTCCATCATAAGTTTTTGTTCCTCTGGCCAGCTAAAAATTTGGCACATGTGGCTCTTTCATGATTCTTGGGCCAAAGCACGGTGGACCCTGTGGGCCTTGCGACTCAATCAGTTCTGCCATCTTTATTCGATCTAGCTTTAGCCTTGCATCATCCGGCTGAAGATTTCTACCTTCGAGTCTGGCTCCCATTGCCTAGTACACGTGATCCGGAAATTCATATCCATAATTTACCATTGCCGAGTAACCATCGTTGTATTTGTTCGCATTCGGATCTGCATCTTGCTGCACTGCTTTTCCTGCACTTTGTTGCCTCCTTTCGGGTTGAACTGGCGCATTATTCGGAGCTAGATTTCCTCCTCCTGCCAAGTGAGCTCCACGCCTAGGTTGAGGTGCAAAATTTTGCCCTCCATTGTCATTCCTTTGTCCTTCTTGCCTTTCTCGGCTTGCATTCTCCTGGTTCTCATTTCCCTGAATATTATTCCTTCTTGTTCCCTGTGCATGTGCTGGGTTTCCCTGAGCCATCGCCGGGTCATAGGTAACCATCTTCTTGTTCCTCCCTGAATCTACACTCTTTTCTTTTATTTGTTTTGGCACTACTCCGGATGAGGAGGCTGTGTGGCCTGCCGACCTTGCCAGGATGGGGGTTGCCGAGTGAACCAGCTGTGACCTCCCAGCTATACCCGGATTTTCCCTATAGTATGCTTCATTCAGCATCCCTGCTGCTCTCACCGGTTCATTGACTCGCTCTTGTTGCCTTTTCTTTGCTTCACCTGTCAAATGGGGGAGCTCTGCCATTGCTGCCTCTTTGGCTCTCAGGTTCGCCGCTACAGTATTGTATGTTGGCCGCATGGCTGTTTCGTTGCTATTTTCCAGTGTTATCTTTGACGTTGCGTCTGTCAGCTCCTCATTGAGGGGTCTCCCTCTTAGCCTCGTGGCATCAAGCCGGGTCTTTGCGCCCTTGACTCGATTTGCCGAGTTGAGCTCTCGAATAGTGATATCCACGTCTTGCTGTAACTGCGCTAACTCCTTTGCTTTTTCCAGGACTTTTATCCTAGCCTCCTCCAACTCGGCCTCCACGCGCGCCAGGTCAGCCGCTTGCGCTACTGGCTCTGCTAACTTCTCTATTGCCTCTTGCAGCTCTTTGGATCTCTTACTTCTAGCTATGTTCTCTGGCTTTTCTAGCGGTGCCTTTGATGTTCTTGTCACCCTTGGCATTTCCTCTTGATTTCCTCCCTCAGGATCCTCGTTCACTATGGCAGCTACTGGAGGTGTTGTTGGGTTAGGAGCTGTCATGATCACCTCAACGGAGACGAGCTGGTGAAGCTTTCCTATGGCAGGAACCACAGGTGGATCTGGCGCCAGGATGACGCGCTCCGGATACGCGCGCTCCATGCACACCGCAACGTAGACCTAGTGCTTGCCAAACTTGATGAAGCGACCGCCCCTAGGGAACAGCTTGGTCCCGAAGCAGCCTGCATTGTCGCTGACGAAGTTGAGCGCCCCAAACCTCTGTATGAGGTCGGAGTAGACGCGCTCGCCGGTCTTGGCGATGAGGTTGCCCATCTGTATGAAGACTCCATCAAGCACCTTCTTATGCCCCACGGTGGGCGCCTCTCATTGAAAGTGCCGGCTCTAAAGGAGCTGGGTTGCACTCCGGTTGGTCCATGGATCTCGACTTTCCGGTGTTGAGAGGAACAACTCATAGTGTAGGGCCTATGTCGGAGTGGACTTTCCGAAGGTTATGTTTGATTATCCGAGACCCGAATACTTTAGTATCAAGACCCGAGGGTGATCCCGGCGGATGTATCAAATCTTGTGGGTAAAGTGTACAACCTCTGCAGAGTGTAAATCTATTCGAATATCCGAGTCCTCGGTCATGGATGGTTGGGAAGGTTGTTGTAGAGAGGTGCCGGATTCATTTTCAAAACTCTTTTCAACAAAGAAAGGCTTTTCTAAAACCTGGTGGTCCGAGGGACACCAGAGAAGGAGGGGGATAACCCAGTCATTTGAAGACCCTGGCGATGATATAGGGTGACCCATTCCTATTTTTCCAACCCTTTTCAAAAGGTTTCTAAAAAGTTCTACAAAAGATTTCAATAAAACCTTGTAGATGCTATATCTACAAGAGAAACTATTTTAGAAAAGAACCCCTTTTGGAGTCCTCCTACTACCACAACCATATTGCATATCTGATTGTTATTATTATATTCTTAAGGTGGTTTGAGAGTACATTCAAAGTACTCACTGGTATTGTCCCTGTCTATTTACTTGGATAGATTTTCAGAAGATCCAGGAATGAAGAGGATGAGGACGTCTATGCGAGCTAGGCCGTCTCCCAGTCAGTCGCCTGTAGATTGAGGCATGACATGTGCTTTGAGCGAGAAGACTTCCGTTATTAATGTTTGCAAACACCATTATGGCAACTATGTAATCCTTGTAATTGTAAACATTTTGGATGTTGGTTATGCTCATATCTCACTGATCATGGGAACGTGAATTGTATGTATAACGGGGATTCTCGGACCATAAATCCGGGGTGCCAGAGACTTTGTATCAGAGCCATCCTGACTTGTGAGATCCAGCACATGGCTTAATAGGATTGATAGGATACTCATACCAATAAGTTGCAACTTCTTTTTCGGAAGCTCATTCGAAAAGAAATCTAAGGTTAAGCGTGCTTGTCCTAGAGCAATTCTAGGATGGGTGACCGACCAGGAAGTGGGTACCGGGTGCGCACGAGTGAGGACAAAGTGCGTAGAAAATACTAGTGTTGGTTTGTGGGGCTAGTCTAGATATCCTATTAATCTATCAGGAGCGATACCCCCAGGCCCAGTGGACGGGGTGTTACAAGTGGTATCAGAGCCGACCCTCGCGGTTACACGGGCGTGTGTGGGTTAGTGGCAGACATGTGGCGCATGGCGCGTCTGGCCCGGAGTGGACACAGCATGGCACATGTGCCGGCACTAGATGCACATACACGTTCCAAGAGGGAACGTTCCTGGAGTGTGCTTGATCGATGAGGGCATCGATCTTCTAAAGGGTGGGTGTATGTGAGATCCAGCACATGGCTTAATAGGATTGATAGGATACTCATAACAACAAGTTGCAACTTCTTTTTTGTAAGCACATTCGAAAAGAACTCTAAGGTTAAGCGTGCTTGTCCTAGAGCAATTCTAGGATGGGTGACCGACCGGGAAGTGGGGACCGGGTGCGCACGAGTGAGGACAAATTGCGTAGAAAAGACTAGTGTTGGTTTGTGGGGCTAGTCTATATATCCTATTAATCTGTCAGGAGTGACACCCCCAGGCCTAGTGGACGGGGTGTTACATGACTGTAGGAGACCTTAGTTAGCATGGACGTTAGGCGGGACTACCTCTATTTATGGAAACACCGAATTTCAAAAAACTACTTTATTGAAAGCTTTTTGAAAGATTTCCTATCTTATATTCTCTGACTTAACTTTTTGAAAATGTATTACTCTATATCTAGTCTACCTTCAAATGTCCTGATGGCGCCTAGAAGCGCTTTGTCGGGAATCCCCAAGAGCAAGGTGTGATGCAGCACAACAGCAAGTCTTCCCTCACTAAGAAACCGAGGTATCGAACCAATAGGAGGAAGGAAACGTCTCAAAGGTGTTGCAAGAAACTTGGAAACCTGCACAACACAAACTCAAGACTTTTCCCCAACGAACAGTGAGGTTGTCAATCTCACCGGTTGCTATAACAAAGGATTAACTGTATGGTATGGAAGCTGATAGTGGTTTGCAGAAAGTAAACAGTAACAGTGGAAGATGTATCAATGGTAAAGATTGCACCGGGGTCCATAGTTCACTAGAGGTGTTCTCCTTAAATAAACAAACATGGCATGCTGGGTAAACAAATTATAGCAGGGCAATTGACAGGACTGAGCAAGGCATAACAACGCAATACTAGACACACATGATCCTATGAGATTCGATTGGGCAATACAACAAGATACATAGACCAGAATTCAACTGCATATATGACTAGAAATCCACCTTCAGGTTATCATCCGAACCCCCTCCAGTATTAAGTTGCAAGCAACAGATAACTGCTTTAAGCAAAGTGTGTAAGGTAAACAATCCACTTGTTCCATGAACAAGAGACCGTTGTTTTGTCCCTAGTGGCAACAACACATCTACAACCTTAGAGATTTCTGTCACTTCCCTTAGATTAAATAGAGGCATGAACCCACTATCTAGCATAAATACCCCCTCTTGGAGTCACTAGCATCTACTCGGCCAAGATAGCTACTAGAAACGGAGAGCATGCAAGATCACAAACAACACAGACATGATAGAATTAATAAAACAAAACCATTAATCATTCTGACATAGTAATCTCAATATCCATCGGATCCCCGCAAACACAACATGCATGATTACAAATAGATGAGATCTTGATCATGAACGGAGCTCACAAGATCTAAACATGATAGAACAAAGGAGGAGAAACAACCATCTAGCTACTACATGGACCCGTAGAACAAGGCGGAACTACTCACGCTTCATACCAGAGGCTGGCATGATGAAGAAGAAGGCCTCTGGGATGATCTCCCCTCCGGCAGGGTGCCGGGAAGAGCTTTATATTCCCCCGAGGTAGGGACGATGGTGGCGGTGGCTACGGACTGTTTCGTGGAATATTGATTGGGTACTTAGGGTTTAGGCATCGGGGGGTATTTATAGGTGAAGAGGCAAGGCAGGGGCGGCCAGGGTGGATGCACCCCCTAGGTGCAGGGTGGGCCCACCCGCGCGGCCAGGGGGTGTGTCCCCCTAGTGCCTCCCCTCTGTCTCGTATTCAGGCTCCGTGTTCCCCACGGTAAAATATTGACTTTGGATTTTGTCCCGTCCAATTCCGAGAATATTGATTTTCTGCCTTTCTAGAACCAAAAACAGAAGAAAACATGCAACTGGCTCTGTAGCATCTTGTTAATAGATTAGTACCAGAAAACATATAAAAACACCTCAAAGTGTAGACAACGCAAAAGTAGATACTAAACAAGCATGGAACATCAAAAATTATAGATACATTTCTGATGTATCAAGCATCCCCAAGCTTAAATCCTGCTCGTCCTCGAGTAGGTAAGTGATAAAAAGAATAATTTTTTAGGTGACATGCACCATCAAAATCAAGATCAAACCATTAGCAAGCATTGAAATATGGGATCAAAGAACTCTAAACAAGAGCATGAAAGATGGAGTTCTAACAGTAGGACAAAGTAACTATGCATGCAACATGAAAGGCTACAAACAATGATCATGAATAACATGCATTGAAAAATGTTTGTTTGTTTCACAAACAGAAAACATGGCATAGTGGCATTCAGCTTGTCCCTCATGGAGTAGCAAATAGATGCATAGGACACCTTCAAAGTTCATAAGAGTGACTAGATACAAATAGCACAAGAACAAGTAATATCAACAATATGCATCAATCAATAAGTTTTGGGAAAATGCACATAGAACTAAGAATGGAAACTATGCTCTCTTAACTGGTACTAAAGGTAGAAGGTGAAGACTCAATATAATAGTGGAAGAAGGGCCCTTCATAAGGGAAGCAGGGATTTCAAGTTTCAAAAAGAGCTTCCAAAAATTATGGTACTTGTTAGATTTCAGCTCTCATTGCCCCTATCATAAGCATCTTGAAGTGATTAAGGTTAAAGTGAACAAACTATGGAGTATATGCTTGACAAAGTATAAGTTGGCAATCTCATGTCCCTTGAATACGAGGGCTGCCCCTCATGGTACTCAACTTTAGTCACCTGTAAGTTCTTGTCATAGTAAGCACATGTGTATCATAGAGAACCGCCAACGGGGCACCCCTTGCACATGATACAGGAGTTATCCCATAATCAAAATTACAAGGCAAACATACAATGAGAATCTCAGCAATCTTCTTATTTACCCTGGGAATATGGTGCTTTTTTCTCTTTCCTCTTTTCAATGTGTCTCTTTTCTTATAAGAAGACATCTTCATAGATGTCATTATGGTGATGCTACAAGTTTCCACCATGATTAGGCATGGCTTAGGCTAGCGGCCTAGGCATTTCTCTAACACACATACATAACTCCATGGACTTACAAGCTCCCCTTTGATTTCAAACCGGCGACATCCATAGACAAAAGAGCATGATATTAACTGTGTACAAAGTACAAGTGCAATGTTGAAAACGTTCTCCATGACAGCATGGTTCTACTAATTCCAACGTATAAGTGCAAGAATATACAACATAGATGACACAATGGTTCAAGTTTATTAGCGGAAATAAAAATAAAGTGTGCCATCAAGTTTGTGAGAGCTTTAATCACTAAGTTAGCGGAAAGAGACTTTTTCACTAGAAGGTAGATGAAAACAAGAATGTAATTGGAATGGTGTAACACACCATGCATAGGAATTGATAGTGGACACTTTGGAATAACTTGGTTTCTTGGGAGTTGGATGCATGAGTAGAGCTTACTCATATAAGTGTAGGCTAGCAAAAGACTGGGAGCGACCAACTAAGATAGCAATAATGTCCATAATCATGTAGAGTGACAAAACATTACTAATCAAAGCATAAAGTGGTACTAAAAGTCAAGGACTAAATGATCATAGAGTCTATGGTGACTTGTTCATAGTCATAACATGGTGTGAGCATGTGACATGTCAACCCAAACAAAGCATCAAAGGAGAATACCACAATACTATGCTTTTGTATGCTAAAACAACGCATAATTTCTTCAAGGCATACTAAGCAATCCTAATTGTTTGGAACAATTCATGCTACAACAATAATAATTAAGCATAAGGTCAAAACAACACCTAGCATGACATGCTAAAGTCTAAGTCACAGTCAAAGCAAGCTCCTCTTGTACTACTCAAGCAAGAACTTCTACTCCTTTCCAACACCAATCAACTTATTTGAAACAACACAGCGAGAACAGGGTCCAAACTACTTTATTCAAGCAAACTAAGCAAACTAAACAAAAACTAAGACGCTCCAAGAACAACACTGAAGGAAATATGCCCTAGAGGCAATCATAGAGATGATGATATTTCATATGTATCCATGAGTTATTGTAATGTTCCTTGAATATCCATATCAGGCAACTTGTATTGATTGGCAATTACGTGAATTGTTTGTGAAACTCTATACTTGTATGGTTATTTAAGAGTTGTCCCTAGTCGGAGTTCATGTGAGGACACACGTGAATATTAGACTAGCACATCGATTGGTTGATGACTATGTTTCGCAAGTCATAGACATGGAGATGTCAAACCAATGGCGTGGACACATGTTATGAACATGGGGTTGGACTGACCCAACCTGAGACTAGCAATTAGTTGCAGCTCTCTCTCTACACATCGTGTACGTTTTGTCCTTAGACCTGAGATTGTCGCATGTACTTGAGATGTGGATCGACCTACTTTGGGGCTATCAAACGCTGCACCGTAACTGGGTAGTTATAAAGGTAGCTTTCGGGTTTGTCCTGAAGCATGCTGCAAGGCATGGTCAATCAAGATGGGATTTGCCCCTCTCTACTTGAGAGAGATATCTCTGGGCCCCTCGAGTGATCGGATCCAGAAATGCATGGCCGTGCTACATATGGTTAAGAGTTAACCTAGTAAAGGGATTCCGAATCACGGTATCGAGAAAGGGAGGTCAGCTTGGAGCTAGACCAAATATCGTGAGGCAAAGGGAAAGACATGTACTAAACCTTGTGATGGTTCGTCCGATATGATCTTTGTATGCGTTTAGGAGTTGGCACGTCTTGCTAGAGGCCGCTACCAACTATTGACAGAATAAGTGTATCCGTGTCATGTCTATACGCATATGAACCTATAGGGTCACACACTTAAGGGGCTGGAAGCCTAATGAGGATTGGATCCGAATTAGACCAGGCTTAGGGTACTAATGGGATGCTAATGTAGAAGCCCACTAGGGACGCCTATATAAGAGAGGGTGGGGCGAGCTGACCAGGGTTAGACCTAAGCCCTCAGATCATTCACAGCCGCCACTCCTCACGCCTGTATTGCATGCGCGGACCTAGCAGTCCGGCGTCTGATGCTTCCACCCTATACGTGTGGATACCTCGGAGGCGCTGCATCTGTAGCGCTTGGACGAGCCGCGCAAGGGGAGTTGCTCGTGGGACGAGGACAAGGAGGAGACGTGGAACGTCTGCACTACCTCTACGCGCTTCATCAATTCCGCAACTGCGCGTCTAGTGGTAATCCCGTGATCTATGACAACAGTAATCCTGGTATACGCGGTAGAATTTTTTTGATTTGCACTAGTGTGGCCTACCCGTATCCCCACAGTGGTATCAGAGCCGATGCTGTTCAGTTATAGGTTCGGGATGTTTGCATATGGTGATATGCAGATTGATATGAATGATGTGATCATTTATATGGCGGTGGTTTAGGATTGATCTATGATCTTGCTTTCCGTGATCGTGATCTGAGGTTGTCGAACAACTTACCCCTACCGGTCGGCTTCCGCCATTGGGGTAGACAGTGACACATAAACCCTGTTGAATCACGCAAAGATCAATATGATTGATCGAATCGGAACTTAGATCTAAAATCGATGTACCGTGATCAAAGGAGTTTGATTGAATCGGGACAGGAGTCGGTTTATGGTAAATTTGAGTTGCCGATCAAAATCCTTAAAGAAAATTGTGAAGATTCGATCTCTCATTTTTCACGGTTTCCTTCGAACCCCGCAGGGGGAGACCCCCTAGACCCCCCCCCCTTAATCATAGCCCCCTTTATGTATCTCGTTAAGGTAACTAGGTGTTGCGATGTCACATGATCCGGTAGAATGTGATTCTATGCATAACTTGTTTTTGCAGGATGTATGTGATCAGTATGGCCCATATATGTATGTGATGCATGTATGAAAATTAGCATGACCTGCGTGTCGTGAGTAGGGCAACACGGCTGGAGCCATGTGTGTTGTCATTTATTGTAATGGCTTGCGTGCCAACTTGTGATGATCCCAATACTATGTAATTTTGATTACTAGCTGTTAGGAGTAATAGCTTGTATTAGTTCTTGGAGGACTCATCACTTGGAGGATGGCTCACATGGAACATGAAGATGGAGATCATCATGGTGGACAGGTTATATGGCGATGGAGATCACTATAAGAAAATGGGCCATACTGTGTCACATCTATGTGAATGTTATTCTTATGCGTTTTACTACTATGCATGCTTAGGTGATAGAAGTAGAACTATCCCTCACAAATTTTAAGTTAAACCATGCCCTCCCAACCAAACCTTGCACCATCCTATGCCATGTACAATCGTTGGTGGGCCTATGAAATTAGGGTGCCGCGGTTTTCCTTGGCTGGATGGGTTTGTATTGGATACCTACACGCATAAGGGTTGGTGAACTTGACAAGGTCATCTTAATAGTTAAGGACCTTGGGGCATAAAGGTTGGGCGCCTAGTTTTGACATAGAGATGTCACCCAACAACAAGAGTCATATGTGATATGATTAGCAAGTGTTGCTTACCGATTTACCTTGTCTTCTAGTAGTGATGCTAAAGCTCAATATTCGACTTGTTAATTGTGGATCTTGAATCACTTAGTATCAATAGAGGGATATTGATTTAAGTGGGAGTATATGCTATTAAATTGTTTAATATGTTTTACTCTTTCATGGTTACATGGCTTAGTATTTTGCATGTTTTCTGTTGTAGATCAATGGCACCAAACACTACATCACATTTCTCTTTGCGTTCGATTCTTGACAAAGATAAATTAAATGGAACAAACTATTCGGACTGGGTCCGTAACCTGAGAATCGTTCTCAGGTCTGATAAAAAGGAAATGGTTCTGGATACCCCAATCCCCGATGAACCTGCTGATAATGCATCTGCTGCCCTAAAGAATGCCTACAAGAGAGCATGTGATGATTCTCTTGAGGTTAGCTGTCTTATGCTTGCATGCATGGAACTTGAACTTCAAAAGAAGTTTGAGGATCAGGATGCGTATGATATGATCGTTGCGCTTAAGAACATGTTCCAAGATCAGGCAAGGACTGAGAGGTACAATGTTGCCAAGTCCTTTGTCGAATGCAAGCTAGCAGAGGGAGCAGCTGTAGGCCCCCATGTGATCAAAATGGTTGGTTACAGTTGGTTTTCCACTTGGCCAAGAGTTGGCCACTGACTTCATTTTGACGTCTCTTCCATCCAGCTATGGGCAGTTCATTTCGAACTACCATATGCATGGAGTGGAGAAGGGCCTTAATGAATTATGTGGGATGCTTAAAACAGTAGAAAGTGACATGAAGAAGTGTGCAGGGCATAGCCATGTGATGGCTGTGCAGAACAAGCCTAGCTTCAAGAAAAAGGGTACTTCTTGGAAGAAGAAGGGCAAGGCTAAGGATACGATCCCTAAGTCTGCACCCAAGCAAAAGGCTGGACCTGTAGAAGACACTGAGTGCTTCTTTTGTCACGAACATGGCCACTGGAAGAGAAACTGCAGCAAGTAACAGGCTTCTTTGAAGAAGAGTGGAAGTAAGAGTACTTCCAACTCAGGTACGCTTGTTGTAAATGTTGTGGACATTCTTCTCGCTGATTCCTATGTTAACTCTTGGGTATTTGATACCGGATCGGTTGCTCATATTTGCAATTCGATGCAGGGGCTAATAAGGACTAGAGAAGTGCAGAAAGGCGAAGTGGATTTTCGCGTCGGAAATAAAGCAAGGGTTGCTGCATTGTTCGTCGGCGTCATGCAACTTCACCTTCCTTCAGGATTTATTATGGAGTTGAATAATTGTTATTACATTCCAAGTATGGGTCGAAACATTTTATCACCTTCATGTTTGATGAGGGATGGTTATTCATTCGCGAGTGCAAACAATGGTTGTGTAATCTCTAAGAATGATATGTTTATGGCTAATGCTCCCATTGTGAATGGGTTATTTATTTTAAATCTTGATGATGCATCTGTTTACAATATTAGTGCTAAAAGGCTTCGGCCTAATGATTTGAGTCCTACCTATTTATGGCATTGTCGTTTGGGGCATATAAGTGAAAAGCGCATGAAGAAGCTCCATGGTGATGGTCTTCTAACTTCGTTTGATTTTGAATCATACGAGACATGTCAGGCTTGTTTACTTGGAAAGATGACCAAGTCACCTTTTTCGGGTTTACCCGAGAGAGCGACAGACTTGTTGGAACTCATACATCCTGATGTGTGTGGACCAATGAGCACGACAGCCAGAGGAGGATATCACTACTTCATTACTTTCACTGATGATTTCAGTAGATATGGTTATGTCTACTTGATGAGGCATAAGTCTGAAACTTTTGAAAAGTTCAAAGAGTTTCAGAGTGAAGTAGAGAATCAACGTGGCAAGAAAATAAAGGCCTTGCGATCTGATCGTGGAGGTGAATATTTGAGTCACGAATTTAGCGATCATCTTAAGAGTTGCAGAATTGTTCCACAACTTACGCCGCCCGGAACGCTTCAAAGAAACGGGGTCTCCGAACGGTGTAATCGAACTTTGTTGGACATGGTTCGATCTATGATGAGCCAGTCGGATTTACCATTATCATTTTGGGGTTACGCTCTAGAAACGGCAGCTTTCACACTTAATAGGGTACCATCTAAATCCGTAGTTAAGACACCATATGAGATGTGGACTGGAAAGAATCCCAGTTTGTCTTTTCTAAAGATTTGGGGTTGTGATGCATTTGTCAAGCGACTTCAGTCGGACAAGCTAACACCCAAATCGGATAAGTGCATTTTCGTGGGATATCCGAGGGAAACCTTAGGGTATTACTTCTACAACCGAGAGGAGGGCAAAGTGTTTGTCGCTCGTAGCGGTGTTTTCCTAGAGAAAGAGTTTCTCACAAAGGGAACAAGTGGAAGGTCGGTGCAACTTGAAGAAGTTCAAGATGAGCCAGTTGGGGATGCTTCTACGAGTGATGCTATTGTAGCAGAACAAGTTGAGGAACCCGTGGCAACAGAAGCACCACAACCACGAAGGTCGGCGAGGCTCCGCGAAGCGCGGGAATTATTATTGTTAGACAATGATGAGCCTGCGACCTATGCAGAAGCGATGGTGGACCCAGACTCTGAGAAATGGCTGATCGCCATGAGATCCGAGATAGAGTCCATGGGAGACAATCAAGTTTGGAACTTGGTTGACCTGCCTGATGGTTTTAAAGCCATCGAGTGCAAATGGATCTATAAGAAGAAGATTGATATGGATGGAAATGTTCACATCCATAAAGCTCGACTTGTTGCAAAAGGTTTTCGACAAGTTCAAGGAGTTGACTACGACGAGACTTTCTCGCCCGTAGCGATGCTTAAATCTATACGGATAATTCTAGCTATTGCTGCACATTTCGACTATGAAATATGGCAGATGGATGTCAAGACGGCTTTCCTAAATGGAATCCTAACTGAGGACGTGTATATGATGCAGCCCAAAGGTTTTGTCGATCCAAACAATGTTGGAAAGGTATGGGCTGAAGCAAGCATCTCGAAGTTGGAACATTCGATTTGATGAAGTTGTAAAGGAGTTTGGCTTCATCAAAAACGAATAAGAACCTTGTGTTTACAAGAAGGAAAGTGGGAGAGCGCTGGTATTTCTAATCTTATATGTAGATGACATATTGCTGATTGGAAATGACATTCCTATGCTCGAGTCTGTTAAGACCTCATTGAAAAATAGTTTTTCAATGAAGGACTTAGGAGAAGCGGCATATATTCTGGGCATCAAGATCTATAAAGATATATCAAGGAGGCTAATTGGATTAAGCCAGAGTACATACATTGACAAAGTGTTGAAATGGTTCAGCATGGAAGAGGCTAAGAAGGGGTTCTTGCCCATGTCTCACGGCATAAAACTCAGCAAGACTCAGTGTCCTTCGACTACTGATGAGCGTGAGCGCATGAGTAGGGTTCCATATGCTTCCGCTATTGGATCCATCATGTATGCAATGATATGTACTCGCCCAGATATTTCCTATGCTCTAAGTGTTACGAGCAGATACCAGGCTGATCCAGGTGAAGGTCACTGGACAGCGGTAAAGAACATCCTTAAGTACTTGAAAAGGACTAAGGATGTGTTCCTAGTTTATGGAGGTGAGGATGAACTCAGTGTAAAGGGTTACACAGATGCGAGTTACCTTAATGACTCAGATGATTCGAAATCGCAATCAGGTTATGTGTTTGTCATGAATGGTGGTGCTGTGAGCTGGAAAAGTTCCAAGCAAGATACGGTGACCTCCTCTTCAACAGAAGCTGAATATATTGCTGCCTCGGAGGCTGTAAAGGAAGCTATTTGGATTAGGAATTTCCTGATCGCTCTCGGTGTGGTTCAGGGCGCGTCCAATCCCTTGGACGTTTATTGTGATAACAATGGTGCTATTGCACAGGCCAAGGAACCTAGACAGCACCAGAAGAACAAACATATTCGCATGCGTTACCATCAGATTCGAGAGTTCGTTGAGGATGGTAGTGTCATGATATGCAAAATACATACGGACTCAAATGTTGCTGATCCCTTGACTAAGCCTCTCCCGCAGCCCGCGCATGAAGCGCACACAAGAGCAATTGGTATTAGATACATTTTAGATTGAAGGAAATATGCCCTAGAGGCAATCATAGAGATGATGATATTTCATATGTATCCATGAGTTATTGTAATGTTCCTTGAATATCCATATCAGGCAACTTGTATTGATTGGCAATTACGTGAATTGTTTGTGAAACTCTATACTTGTATGGTTATTTAAGAGTTGTCCCTAGTCGGAGTTCATGTGAGGACACACGTGAATATTAGACTAGCACATCGATTGGTTGATGACTATGTTTCGCAAGTCATAGACATGGAGATGTCAAACCAATGACGTGGACACATGTTATGAACATGGGGTTGGACTGACCCAACCTGAGACTAGCAATTAGTTGCAGCTCTCTCTCTATACAACGTGTACGTTTTGTCCTTAGACCTGAGATTGTCGCATGTACTTGAGATGTGGATCGACCTACTTTGGGGCTATCAAACGTTGCACCGTAACTGGGTAGTTATAAAGGTAGCTTTCGGGTTTGTCCTGAAGCATGCTGCAAGGCATGGTCAATCAAGATGGGATTTGCCCCTCTCTACTTGAGAGAGATATCTCTGGGCCCCTCGAGTGATCGGATCTAGAAATGCATGGCCGTGCTACATATGGTTAAGAGTTAACCTAGTAAAGGGATTCCGAATCACGGTATCGAGAAAGGGAGGTCAGCTTGGAGCTAGACCAAATATCATGAGGCAAAGGGAAAGACATGTACTAAACCTTGTGATGGTTCGTCTGATATGATCTTTGTATGCGTTTAGGAGTTGGCACGTCTTGCTAGAGGCCGCTACCAACTATTGACAGAATAAGTGTATTCGTGTCATGTCTATACGCATATGAACCTATAGGGTCACACACTTAAGGGGCTGGAATCCTAATGAGGATTGGATCCGAATTAGACCAGGCTTAGGGTACTAATGGGATGCTAATGTAGAAGCTCACTAGGGACGCCTATATAAGAGAGGGTGGGGCGAGATGACCAGGGTTAGACCTAAGCCCTCAGATCATTCCCAGCCGCCACTCCTCACGCCTGTATTGCACGCGCGGACCTAGCAGTACGGCGTCTGACGCTTCCACCCTGTACGTGTGGATACCTCGGAGGCGCTGCATCTGTAGAGCTTGGACGAGCCGTGCAAGGGGATCTGCTCGTGGGACGAGGACAAGGAGGAGACGTGGAACGTTTGCACTGCCTCGACGCGCTTCATCAATTCCGCAACTGCGCGTCTAGTGGTAATCCCGTGATCTATGACAACAGTAATCCTGGTATACGCGGTAGAATTTTTTTTGATTTGCGCTAGTGTAGCCTACCCGTATCCCTACAAAAACAATAGTGCAAGAAACAATAAAACGAAGTGTCTAGAAAGACCTGAGCTTTTTATTGATGAAGAAGGGGATGCCTTCGGCATCCCCAAGATTTGACCTTGTACCTCTTAAATATTTCTTGGGGTGACACGGGGTGGCATCCCCAAGCTTGAGCTTTTATCCATTCTTCATTTCATTACATCATTCTCTCTCTACACCTGAAAATTTTCTTTCATACAAAACTCCACACAATCTTCATTAGCAACATTAGTGTATTCAAAAGATAATAGACCTTTGGGTTTAGCTTCAGAATAGCAAAACTTTCACTAAAAACACAATCTACTATAGAAATTCCCTCAAATAGTTCAATTTCCCAAAAAGAACCCAAAAAGGAAGCAATAAGAAGCAAATGCAAATAATGGCAGAAATCTGCCAAACAGACCAGTAGGTAGAAACCGATTTTCTCAAAGACCTTGTGTTGCTCAAATCAAAAAGTGTTGAACTAAAAAAATTTAGCTAACATACTGGCGGATATATTCGTAAATTATCAGCTCAATCCTACTTGCAGATATTCCTCATGAATTTTTACGGTGGAGCACAAAAATCTGTTTCGGGACAACAACTCCCTAAATCTTACTTCCCTCTCATTAGAGGTCATTCTTAGCACAAAAAGCAAACAAAAAGGATAAGGAGAGGTCATTACTAAAGTAATAAATTCCAAGACTCAAGAAACTCTTGGGTTATCTCCCAACAAGTACTTTTATTTAACGCCTTTAAGTTAGGCACAAGAAGCAAGAATCAAGTATTTTCAAATGAATAATTAAGATCAATACTTGCAACCTCTTCAACTAGGAAAGGTATCTCATCCAAATGAGTTTTGGAGGATCCCTTCTCGTCTCTCCTTGGTTCACTACTTTCATCAAAAGGATTTTCAGGAACAATCCAATCAAAATTCTTTTCTAAGGCTTCATGTATTCCAACAAGTTAAAAGGTATTGGTATCTTAATTTCCTCTCTAGGTTTGGTTTTATCTAAAGTACCCATAACATCAACACATGAGCCTAGCATATTAAAACGTTGAAAGACCTTTTTGTCCTCCTTAGCAACATCATTGAATTCTTTTAGTAAAGTTTCAAGGATAAAATCTCTCTTTTCAGGATCCTCTTCTTCTTTTAGTTTAAGAAACAAGATTTGCATCATGGGGTTAAGGTTAACAAACCTAGCCTCCAACATATGAACTAAAGAAGCTGCAGCAATTTCATAACTAGGTGGAAGTTCTGCTATAGATCTATCCTCAATATCCTCATGTTTGCTAACATGATTAAAGAATTCTTCAATATTTTCTTTCCCAATTATAGAACCACTACCTAGTGAAAGGTCTTTCAGGGCGAACTTGGGGATCAACATAGTGAGCTAGAGAAGGGACTAATTTTTTTGTGTTTGATAAGGGAAAGCAAACCAAACTGAACTACTTTTTTTGGAGTTTTTGATAAAAAGAGGCAAATAAAACCAAGCAAAAGAAACTAAGAAAAACAAAAACAAAAACAAAGTAAAGAGAAAGGTTGTGAAGGACTCCTTTTGTGAAGACGTCCTTAGCCTCCCAGGAAACGGTGCCAGAAAACTTGTTGATGGCGCCTAGAAGCGCTTCGTCGGGAAACCCCAAGAGAAAGGTGTGATGCATCACAGCAGCAAGTCTTCCCTCAGTAAGAAACCAAGGTTATCGAACCAGTAGGAGAAAGGAAACGTCTCAAAGGTGTTGCAAGCAACTTGGAAACCTGCACAACACAAACTCAAGACTTTTCCCCAACGAACAGTGAGGTTGTCAATCTCACCGGTTGCTATAACAAAGGATTAACTGTATGGTATGGAAGCTGATAGTGGTTTGCAGAAAGTAAACAGTAACAGTGGAAGATGTATCAATGGTAAGATTGCACCGGGGTCCATAGTTCACTAGAGGTGTTCTCCTTAAATAAACAAACATGGCATGCTGGGTAAACAAATTATAGCAGGGCAATTGACAGGACTGAGCAAGGCATAACAACGCAATAATAGACATACATGATCGTATGAGATTCGATTGGGCAATACAACAAGATACATAGACCAGAATCCAATTGCATATATGACTAGAAATCCACCTTCATGTTATCATCCGAACCCCCTCCAGTATTAAGTTGCAAGCAACAGATAACTGCTTTAAGCAAAGTGTGTAAGGTAAATAATCCACTTGTTCCATGAACAAGAGACCGTTGTTTTGTCCCTAGTGGCAACAACACATCTACAACCTTAGATATTTCCGTCACTTCCCTTAGATTAAATAGAGGCGTGAACCCACTATCTAGCATAAATACCCCCTCTTGGAGTCACTAGCATCTACTCGGCCAAGATAGCTACTAGAAACGGAGAGCATGCAAGATCACAAACAACACAGACATGATAGAATCAATAAGATAAAACCATTAATCATTTTGACATAGTAATCTCAATATCCATCGGATCCCCGCAAACACAACATGCATGATTACAAATAGATGAGATCTTGATCATGAACGGAGCTCACAAGATCTAAACATTATAGCACAAAGGAGGAGAAACAACCATCTAGCTACTACATGGACCCGTAGAACAAGGTGGAACTACTCATGCTTCATACCAGAGGCTGGCATGATGAAGAAGAAGGCCTCCGGGATGATCTCCCCTTCGGCAGGGTGCCGGGAAGAGCTTGAGATCTCCCTTATCTAGGGACGATGGTGGCGGCGACTACGAACTGTTTCGTGGAATATTGATCGGATACTTGGGGTTTAGGAATCGGGGGGTCTTTATAGGCAAAGCGGTGAGGCAGGGGTGGCCAGGGCGGCTGCACCCCCACCCCCCCCCCCCCCAGGCGTGGGCTGGGCCCACCCGTGCGGCTAGGGAGTGTGACCCCCTGGTGCCTCCCCTCCGTCTCGTATTCAGGCTTCTTGTTCCCCACGGTAAAATATTGACTTTGGCTTTTGTCCCGTCCAATTCCGAGAATATTGATTTTCTGCCTTTCTGGAACCAAAAACAAAAGAAAACAGGCAACTGGCATTGTGGCATCTTGTTAATAGGTTAGTACCAGAAAACATATAAAAACACCTCAAAGTGTAGACAAAGCAAAGCAAAGCAAAGTAGATACTAAACAAGCATGGAACATCAAAAATTATAGATACGTTTCCGACGTAGCAAGCTAGTGTGAGTCAGAGGCTAGGGGGAGGTCATGATCACCAAAATTTTCTCACCGGAGTTGTGGCAGTCGTCAGGCATGCATGGACGTCGTCGAAGGCGACACTACGGAGAACGCTAAGGCAAACGAAAGGTGGTGTTAGATGCGCAAGAGAAAAGTGAGTATGAGAGCATCAACGAGAGGAAGAGGGGCAGCCAGGCTTCACCGGAATCATCGTCTGAGTCTGTTGGAGCTGTGGTGGCGCGAGGTCAAATGCGGGGGGCCTGGGGGATCTCTAGGCGTGGGACTTCAGGGGAAATGGAGTGGGGGCAGAGGGGAATAAGTGAGAGTGGTCGCGGGGGGAATTAACTCCAGCAATCAAGCGAATTTAAGCGGTGGAATTTTTGGCAAGAAACGGTCAGGAGGGGGAAGAAATGGTCTATGCGCGGGGACGAAGATGCTGACCTGGCGGTGGGGTCGGTTAGTCAGCGAGGCGGTGGGGTGAGCGCGCGGTGAGAAAGGGATCTGCGGGGAGAGAGGGGTGGCCGGGTGGGCTTAGCTGGGCTGGCAGTTGGGCCTGGGTTGGGTAGGTTTGCTGGGTTGGGTTTGTTTCTATTTTTTTCTTATTCTTTTTCCTTTTTCTATTTCTATTTTCTGTTTTTATTTGAATCAATTGTTTTAACAGCAATTTGAATTCAAATCTTTCCAAATCTTTTCAGTAGATTTTACTCAAAATATGTGTTGATTTAATTAGTCCACTTTGGAATAATCCAAATATTTTTCTTGTGAATTAATATTTATTTAAGTGAGACAATTTGTCTTTATTTAAATAAAATTGCATATGGTTCGTAAACCCATATAATTTTATTTAAATAATCTTATATTCTTTTATTTTATTTGAATTACTTTTATTCCATTTGCTTAGGTATTTGGCCAAGGTTTAAATTGTCTTCTAAATATTTCTTATTTATTTATTCTTTCTTTGTCTTATAAAATTCATATTTTTTTTATTTATTGTTCCAAAAATAGTGATTCCAATTTGTATAATTTTATTTAATATTTGTTTATCTTTTCAAATCCTTTTAGGATTACTTTGCTCACAATTTAGTGTTGATTTTTGTTAGGAGATTTATTATCCTTGCAAATTACTTTCTTTATCTTATTAAAATCATAAGTTTTCATCCATGGCTCCAAATTGAGTGAAACCAATTTCCATGGTTTTGTAATATTTTTTTTACCATTTTTGGTCATTTAGAAATGTTTGTTACTAAATTTTTATATGGGACAAAGCCACAGTCTTAGAGTGGTCTTGGAGATGATTTCTTTCTTTAGGGTTTTGGTTTAACTTTTGCAAGTGGTTTTAAATTCAAGATATTTTCCTTGCACATATGCATTTGATTTGTTTATAAATTTGTTTGTTGCCCTTTTCATTCAAATTTTTGTTTAAGTAGGGTTTTGATGTTTCCATTTAAAAGAAAAAAGTTTCTTTTCACCCTAAATTTCAACATTTGTTTCTTTTGTTTGTTTATTTTTCACATTTAAAAATTTGGAAAATTTTGGGATGTGACACCCCTTGCCCCTTCCACCTCAACCCTAGCCGCCATCCTCCTCCTCCTTCCTCTTGTTCCGGCTTAGGCGAAGCCCTGCAGGAATCTCTCCTCCACCACCACCACGCCGTCGTGTTGTTGGGATTCCGCGGGGATCTACTAACTCCGCTTCCCGCTGGAAAGGGGAGAGGAAGGTCTTCATTGACTCCGTATGTGTGACCGAGTGCGAAAGAGCTGCTGGAACACGGCGCCAAAAGGATCGTCATCGCGATCTTGAAATCGGCAATTGATCGACTACATTAACCACGAGATTAGATCTCGTTAACGCTTTGGATCATATCTTTTAGAGAGAGCTCAAACCTTTGCATACTTAGCATCATCCTTTCTTGGTTGTTATTTGGATCTTATCCATGTGAGGTTCTAAAGCTTGTGATAATATTCATAACAAGCTCTAGTTCATCAAAAACGAATTTCCCTTTTATATCATATTGTGTTTTTGATCTGTGAGGTTTTCCGGTTTCTCACCAAGAGAGGTATCTCACATTATGATACATGAAATGTTCTCTCTTGGTGGTATCCAATATTTTCATCCCCTGAACCAAACACATGACAACCATCAAAAAGATGGATATCCCTTGCCATCCCGTGGATAGCCAATAAACCAAACACCCCTTTACATTGCCCCCTTCTCCAGGCTGCTAGCTAGCACCGGTAGGAGTATCTTCTCTGCAGCTCTAGATTGCATTCCCGTTGTGCCATGGCACTACTTAAATGAGCTAAAGTTGATCCCTTATTTATATATTAATTGTATGATACTGTTCAAGATGTCCAATGGTGTTTGTGTTTTGGATAGCCAGCAGAAGTATTTTTGTTGCTGATTTAGGTATAGAAGTATTTCCTTTTCCACTGAAATTGGTTTGACGACGGTCAATATGACATGAGAATTTCATCAGTTACGCCATTTAGTTCTAGATTATTATGAAGAAAATATACTTCACGACCAGTATATTTGGATCAGAAAACACTGTACGATTTATAGATGTATTTAGTTTATTGTATCCGTATGGTTCAAAGATAAAATACAACTAATTAGATAGGCAAAGATAAAATACAACTAATTAGATAGGCGCAGTAGAGTTATATCGTATAACTGATTTAAATGATTGTAAAGTATGACGCTTTAGGAACTTCAGAATTTACAATTATGTATGCGAACAAATTATTTTTGTTAGATTACATAAAGCCCATCGACCAACATATAACTCGTATCCTACCGCTTCCATGCCTCTCCAGCACTCCTGCATCTCAGGTTCTCAACAAGGTTTGTCTGTTCCCTCTCATATCCACAATGCGTGGAATCCCTTATATCGGATTTGGTTGTTGAATATGTCATGTTCATATGTATTTTTCAAAATGTGAATAGGTTATCATGATGTAATGTAAACAATTGATGTACGCTTCTACATGAATGATCAGCCTTACAATTATGTATGCTGATAAATTATTTTTGTTAGATTACATAAAGCCCATCGACCAACATATAACTCGTATCCTATCGCTTCCATGCCTCTTCAGCGCTCCTGCATCTCAGGTTCTAGGTTCTCAACAAGGTTTGTCTGTTCCCTCTCATATCCACAATGGTGGAATCCCTTATATCGGATTCGGTTGTTGAATATGTCTTGTTCATATGTATTTTTTAAAATGTGTTCATATGTATTTTTCAAAATGTGAATAGGTTATCATGATGTAATGTAAACAATTGATGTACGCTTCTACATGAATGCTCAACCTTACAATTATGTATGCTGATAAATTATTTTTGTTAGATTACATAAAGCCCATCAACCAACGTATAACTCGTATCCTACCGCTTCCATGCCTCTCCAGCGCTCCTGCATCTCAAGTTCTCAACAAGGTTTGTCTGTTCCCTCTCATATCCACAATGCGTGGAATCCCTTATATCGGATTTGGTTGTTGAATATGTCCTGTTCATATGTATTTTTCAAAATGTGAATAGGTTATCGATGTAATGTAAACAATTGATGTACGCTTCTACATGAATGCTCAGCCATCTAAAACTAATTGGTACTACTGGTTGTTCATCGTAGTGCAGTGTAGGGTATAGATTACAGAGAATTTTGCTGAAACATGTGACTGGGGCTTGTCGTTTGATACAGTACGAGAACAGTTTTGATGAAACGTGCGTCACTACTTACTGGACAGGAGAGCCTATTCCCAGGCATTGACAGCTTCCCAGCGTCAATTCATTTTCCGTCTGGTGTTTCTTTGCATTACACCGTTGAGACAGAAAACAACCCCACTGCCAGTAATCACGGTATGTAGTTAAGTTAGAGCTACAATACCACAACTTAGTGCATTAACAACCACCCGACAGCCAATGTATGGTTCAGATTTAGTGATACAGTACGAGAACAGTTTTAGTTCTACAAGCCGATGGGAGGGGAGCACCCTTGGAGATGCCCTAAATAGCACAATGTTACGTGGACGTCCAGCCAGGACAAGTAAATAGCACCCAGTTACATGTCCTCTAAATTACATATCTGCTAGCGACAGGAACGATGTGCAATACTATACTTATATTCAATGGTGAGCAATTCAGAAAAGCCAGGTTAGAATACTCTTATCCACATCAAGTTCACCATGGTACCAGTACGCCTCTGGCACAGGCCACCTGTCATCCAACAACAATGTTTTTTCAGGATACAAGGCCATTGTTGAATAAATAGAAAATAAAAAAAAAATACAAATGGCAGTATGTAATAGAAATATTACCAGTTCTCATTTGCAACATTATTCATCAGGCTCATGGGACCCATCGATTCTCTGATCCAACATATATTCATGTAAGTTTGTGCTCAAGATTATATGTGTGTGTGTGTGTGTGTAACTTTGCTGAAGAAAATGTTAAATCTATATGTACCTACTGGACGGGAGATCAATCACTTTCTGCAGGACATTTATAATCGTGCTCCTTCTCAGAAACGGAGTAGTTTTACTTCCGTCATAAAAGTTCATGCCAACAAAATGCCCATCAGAAAAATCAATAAGGGGGCCTCCTATCCCAGCCTACACGAACAAGCAACCACAGATATAGCAGTGTCACGGATTGAAGAGACAAATCCGACATACTACAATGCAACTATCTACATCACCAGTACCATGTAAAGAATAACATAAGAGATTCATTTGTGTACCTTCTTGATTTGACAAGTTGATAGCTCAAGGGCCTTGCATTTAAGTTTGCAATGCTTGTACAGAGGCTCCACTTTACCTTTTGAGGCCATTAATAATCCTTTACTAGGGTTACGCCCAATTGCTACTACCACTTCAGGTGACTTCGGGTTTGTCAGTGTTGTAAAGATATCCTGTGGAGAAATAGCATTGAGACGAGTACTGACACTAACTATGGCAATGTTATAATTCTGGTGATACAGTTCTAATTTTCCGTCCACGAGTTGTTCTGGAGGGAGAAACACCTTAATCTGCAAAGGAACAACAGAGTGAGCCCCACTTATTGACTAGTCTAACTTAAAAAACAAGAAATATGATTAGGAGCACCAACACTCAAGTTCTCATCGATTTTGTCTCCATGAGTTCTAACCAAGCTAGCAGAAGTTAGGATGACAACTTCTGTTTCTAGACTTCCATGCCACTTTATAAGCAAGCCTGAGCATGCAAAGAACCTCACATCTCCTACACATCATAATTTTGATCATTAGTTCTGGCTCAAATACTAGCACAGAAAGTAATGGGCTGTGTAAAAATCACCATTGAATGAAGCAAGTGATACAACACTTTGGGATACATTCATCACAACTTCATCTGGAAGTTCCTTCCATACATTATCCCCATGACCACGATGAGCCACACCAAAAGGATACCCTTCCCAAGCTAGAAGCCGACCAAAATCCTCTTCAAACGTATTAACCAATGTCCCATTGACTGGTCAATGAAGAAAGTAGAGAAGTTTGCATTAAAGACGTGCACAAGTCAGCAATATCAAAAGAAACATAAAAGGCAAGGAGACTTACACTCGCACACAAGTGGTGGTGGGGAGGGATAGCCCAAGGATATGAACCTCTGAACAGAAACCCACAATCCTGATGCAATAAGATGATTAATATGACAGCTCACATGATATATGTGATAGCATGAGATAATATTGCGTGCAGAAAGGCCAATAAACACCATTTAGAATGATGCCCTGTATGATAATAACACACCTGGAGGGATTACACATTGGACACCTGAAGGCAACGAATATCCACGGAAGCTGATAGCTTTAGCTCTGAAATGGAGCATAGTAGAGTCATCACGATAAATGAATAGACAAGACAAGTACTCCCTCTGTTTCAAAATATAAGATGTTTTAGCTTTGTGAAGTAAATGTATCTAGACTACTTTTAGTATGTAGGTTCACTCATGTTTAGAGTGAATCTAGACACTAAAATAAGTCTAGATACATTTTCTTCACAAACCTAAAACATCTTATATTTTGAAACAGAGGGAGTACAAAGGAAACAAGGTATTCAACAAAAGACATGACAATAGAGCTGGTGTTACAAAAAAAGCAGCGTCCAAAAAGTTGGCCAATAATCTCGATTCGCCGATTAACTGATTTATCAGTCGATCAATCAGCCGAATCGCTTATTAATCGCTAATCGCCAACTGGCCGATAAGTCGACGATAAACGATATCCTGAACATTGAAAAAAGAGTTGCATTGTCTATACTCCTCTTCTTCATTGACGAAATATACTAGCTTCAACGTTTGACATCAAAGCAATTAGAAATAGAAACTGTGCTTATCATATTAAACTTTTAAGGCTCCAATGTTGTTAGTATCCAAAAGAAGGGCTTACCCTAGAGGGGGAAGTGGGACATGAGGGGATTTAGAACATATACATATAAGCCAATAGGGGTTAGTATCCAAAAGAAGGGCTTACCCTAGAGGGGGAAGTGGGACATGAGGGGATTTAAAACATATACATATAAGCCAATAGGGGAAAAATAGACTTACGTGAGTATCTTAAAATGCTTCAAGAGTCGACGAAGTGCCTTGGTTGGTAGGTAAGTGGCCACCTTAGTTTCACAGTGATAACTAATGATCACCCCAGCCAAGAATTCATATTTGCCAGAAAAAGCTATAACTGGCCCTCCAAGTCCAACCTGAAAAGTAACAGAGATTACAAAGGAAAAACAAAAAAAATACTCAAAAGTACAGGCATACAGTTCCAGAATGTACCTCTGTGATATCACAATCACAAGTAAGTGAAGTAACTGACACAAGGGTAGGACCTTGAGGACGGCGTGGACGTTTCTGTCCACTACTAAGAATCTCTACTTGTGTGACCATCAAACCGATTGAGTCTCTTTTGGCCTCAAGCCCAGCTGCTATCAGGTGAGTGGGCTTACATTTACACTCCTCCTGGCTTAGATCAAGATTCACAGGGTGGACATATGAGAGGAGCGCAGATACAATAGCAATATTGTCATCATATAGCCCCAAGAACCCATCAGTAATTGTATTATCAGGAAGCCGCACTTGAATCTAGAGTGGTAGAGGTAAGCCTCAGTCAAATATAGCTTATATATAAGAATAATTAACAATGATGAGCAGCATTACTAACCCTCAAGTTATCATCTTTGGTTCTTTTTTTATTAAATTCCGTGATGAAACGTGCAGAAGTCACAAATCTTGCAACACGCAGTTTTTCCCTCCCTCGTGGTAGAGCAGTGCCAGAGCACGCAAACAACATATCATCTCCTGCGCAAGTGAGAAAGAAGTGAGGAGTACGGTGATGATTAAATATAAATTTGGAGAAAATTCATAAGCATATAGCAGCATAATCACCGTGGAACAAAGCAATGGAGACAACACTGTGTTCATAATGTTTAACATCTAACTGTGCGAAAAGAGTGGCGCTGGTCTTGTCATAGAATGGTTTCTGCTTGAAAGGAGTGCCCACAACATCTTTAGCTAGGGGAAGACTTTCAGTAAGCCGATGCTTCTCAGCAAGACGCTCCTTATGATGAAGCATTCTAACTAATTAGAGAAGGCATGATAAACCACCAGTGAGAGCACCATAAATTGATTATAGCAATATATATATAATATGTGCAATAAAAGGAACAAGCTCAAAATCAATGACTCACACTTATCCATGTTCCTCTCTTCTTCACTTCCTGTACTGGACATAGGCACGCAAATCGCAGGCTTAATTTCACTCCTTACAGAAGTGATTGCAATCCTGAAATATATTTTTTATCGTACATAGTTAATTACATGCAGGTAAACAAGAAAGGTAGACCAGTGTTCTATGGCAAAACAGAGAGTTGGCTTAAAGGTTACTTAGAGATTGAAACCCAAAATTGGTAAGTATAAACTGTTGCTGTGATTAGAGGAGGCTAATAAGCAAAATAGGCTATGGACCTTCGAGACAGGCTTGAAACACAACCGAGGCAGATTTTTTTTATTAGAAAAGGGCTCCTAGCCCTTCTTCAAAATAATAAAAACCTAATACTTGATACCAGCCGACGACGAGAGCTCACACAAGAGGGGGGAAAAGACACCCAAACAAGAAGAACTCTTCCAAGCATTTGAGTTGACAAGATGAAACTAACAACTAGCATACCAGCAGTGCTGCCAAGATACCTACCGAACCCAGAGAACCAAGACGAGGAAGAAAAAAATTCTCCACACCAACACATACAAGGAGGGACATTCAGAGTCCGCGCCAAGTGGCACCAGAGCGAACCGAGCATAACTATAACGATTATTCAAATGGTGATGCACCCACAATGGCCGGCCCAGAAAACAGAACTGGTAGATCTTCTCATTGGATTGAGCGGATGCTTGGCAAGAGAGAGATATAGTAGGAAAGACGTCGTCCGAGTTGTTCAATGCTACTGCGAGCCCCAGCTCCGACCCCAACGCAAGTCACCCGAAACCTGGACCGCTACTGCTCTATTCCCCGTCGAGAAACCACGCTACTCGCCGGCGGCAGACCCGCATGACCATTGCCTCGGCCAGCCACAGATCTAGAGCCGGAGAGGCCAGATCTGGGCCAAGACGCATCACGCCCACCACCATATGCATAATAGGGTCAGAGAAATAGAAAGACTCACATGGTGGATGTGCCGGATGGGTCTCCCCCGCCCGCTTCCGCCAAGGAATTGGGTGTAGGGATTTCCATCGGGGAATTGGGTGTAGGGTTTTCCATCGGGGAGAGGGAGGAGCTGGAGCGAGTATTTTTCCTCTTTTCAATAGTTTGTTTTCCGGAGTATATATATTCTCGGATCTGAGATTGTCTATCTCTATCTTCTCTACTATGTGGGATATTATAACTGGGAGAAGAGAGAACCCTCTCACGACCTGTGCACTCTTCGGCCGTCTGATTGAGGCATTTTGCTAGTTCTGGTCGTCAGACTTGCCTCCGTTCCTGCACTGGGCCACTAATACTACTCGGGTCATCAAACAGGCCTCTTGTGGTGAATTGGGCCTCGAAAACGCCTCTTGTGGTGAATTGGGCCTCGAAAACGCCAGGACAATAATTACTCCCCAGCGACACCGACTCAGGTCGAGAAGATAGAAATGACGAGAGGAGGAATAGGGTCCAACATGGAGGTGTAGGGAGGAGAAGCCAACGTGCGTGTTTGGTTTCTCCGATCTTCATTTTTTATTTTTGCCTTTTGATCTGTTGAATCCTGCATAGGAAGAGATTTGATTTGGAGCAATTTTAGGCACTTGTTTGGATTCTCGTTTTCCTCCAAAACGGCTCAATGTTTGGTTCGTGAGTAAGCAATACTTTTTTTTTACATGGATCTTAATACTTTCTAATCTACCTAACTATGCCTTAGTTGTATATGAAAAAGATGCTCCTCAATGTTATGAATCTATTATGGTGAACAATTTGTAATTTTATTGAATGTTTGAAATGCTACGTTGTTTTTTCCTTTTAGAGCTTTTTTAAACGAATTTTGTCAAATTTGAAATTTCCTTTGGAGGGAAGATTCAGTTAATCAATTCATACAACTTTGATGTTTAAGTTTTGTGTTTTGACATTGTTATACGAGTAGATTTATGTGTACATACGTATAATATGACAATTTAGATCTGCGTAGTTATGAATGTCAATACGAAAAACTCACAACATAAAAATTGTATGATTCGGTGAGGCGAAGCTACGTTCCAAAAAAATATTCAAACGATCGCTAGTATACGATTTTTTTTTTGCAAAAGTAGTAAACAAAACGTATAAATATGAAAACGAAATAGACCCATAAAAGGTCAACCAAACTAGAAACCGATCGTCGGGATAGATTCGCAACGTCGATTGTATCTCTTTCGTGTACAACTTATCTTGAATTGATGTATGAATTTATAGATTAAAGTGGGTTAAGTTAATCATGTTTAGAGAGAAAAGTTCACGTACCTGGCTTGCACACTGGAAGAAGAATTTGCATCCAGCAGGTCTGTCCTATAAAAAGTCTAAAATCGGTGTTCCCAGCCGACAAATTTTAACCTATTTTAAAAGCCATGGGGTACAGCGAATTCCATCTGGCCAATCTATGCAAACAAACTTCTTTTTTTCTACGCCGAAACCGTCGGGTCAACCAAACACGCCCTAGGACGATGCAACAAGCGGCTCGACCCATGGGATGCAGCCGGGAGCCTGTCCCCACGACCCTATGAGGCTACGACGGTTTCGATCCAGACCCAAAAGAATAGGAGAGGATGGATTGGATCTGCCGAGTCTGTTCCTATACTATTGTAAATGTAAATGACGATATGGTACGGTGTCTCTAGAGCTCCCAAAACCTATGCTGAACATGGTTCTAAAGCTTGTGGCAGTGCCTTCTTCACTGAGAAATTGTTCCATGTTGCAAACATGATTCAAGTAGTTAATTAGTAAAACCACGGCTTGTCGAGTCTTTCTCATAAATATAGTACTGGATATGGTTTACTTTCAAGCCATCCGATAGTTATATTCTACTCCATCCGTTTTAAAATATAAGATGTTTTAGTTTTGTAAAACAAATGCATGTATCTAGATTTGTTTTAGTGTCTAGATTCACTCCAAACATGAGTGAACCTACGTACTAAAATAAGTTTAGATACATTCTCTTTACAAACATAAAACATCTTATATTTTAAAACGGAGGGAGTACTGCTCCAATGCGATGTGCTTTTGAGGACACAGGATGGTCTAATCCCGCACTTAACCTACTTTTTCTAAGACTGAAGCTGTTTTTCACGCTACTAAAGCTGCTTTTATTTCCCCCCTTCTCTCATGTGCTCCTACGCTAGTTTGAGAGTCTGCTCTGACCCGGGCCTCCCCAGACCCAAATCCGGCGGCGTTGTCGGCCGGAGGCGGCGAAGGGGTGGCACCGAAGTAGGTAGGGCTAGTCTAGGATTAGGTTTGGCCAGAATGGTTGTGTGTGGGAGTAGGCCGTCGATGGTTTCCAGCTGCTATCGGCGCATCCTGGTGTTCTTTCTCGTGGTTGTGCTCCGGTTGTTGGGGCGGCTGCCGCTGGGAGGTCAGAGCTCAGGCATCTCCAACAATAAAGCTGATTTCTGGAGCCCTCCTCTGCTGCTGGTTGCACGCACGGTGGCGGAGGTGTCGGTAAGGACGTTATCCCTTCCATGGTGGAAGGCTCCGATGCCCTCAGGTACAAGCTCCTCCAATAAGCGCGTTGTTGGCGGTTTCTAGACGTTGATGAAGACATACTGCCCCTGGCCGGCCGTGGAGGCAAGGGGGTGCAGGGTCTTGAAGTCCTTTTTCCTGATCTCGGTTGGATGTGGGGTCGTTCGGCTGCTATGGCGAGTTCTTCCATAGAGGCGGCAGCATGCCAGCCTCTGATCCACGCCAAAAAAATGACGGCTCGTGGTGCCGATAAGGCACATCTTCAACCTCCATTGGAGGTCTGGTTCTGGTGGCTCGACGACGGCGTCCCACGCTGTCCCCTTCCCAAGTGGCTTGATCCCCGGTGAAGGTGACGGTGGCCGGAGTTCGGGCGCACACATCAATAGCGGAAGAGTGAGAGGACTGGATCTCGATTGTGGTCTTAGATCTAGGGTCCTCTGTGAAAAATCTAAGGGCTTGTGTGTGAGAGGTCCCTTGGTAATCTGTATCTCCACCGCTTTGACTAATGTAGCTTTCTAGATCCTTCGGGACCACCCTCGGTTCAAAAAAAGTTGTTTTTCTAATAATATTAAATATCAATTTTTTCCATTAGTAGCAAATGATAAATTGCTTCATGAGAATTTAATTTTTATTATTGCATACTTTTATATTTTGTAAACTCCTACCATCATATCATCAAAATTGACAGGCACGCCATCATAATCTAATATCTATATACTATTAATTACACAGTCGTACGTTCGTTGCATCTTTGATTTTCCGTCTACCGATTTTTGGACGGTTTTGGCCTTCAAGAATCAAGGATATTACTAGCAGTACTACCACTGCGAAGTGGAATCAACCGGTTCGCTTGTTCTTTCTCTTGACCTGAACGATCCCTATCCTAGTCTCTTCCTCCATCGACGCCACCGCAAGCCCGCAACCACTGACTAGAACTTCACCTTTCTCCACTTTGCCCCTCTGCAACCTCTCCACGTGGTCAAGCGCGAGATCCTGCAAGAAGTCTTCCACCCTTCCTTCCCATATTCCAAGCTTGTATGGGAGCGCGCTGCCGGCCGGGCGGAGGGCGACGAAGAGGCCATCTACTAGGAGGAGGACGTCTATAAGGGGGCTGCCCATCCCCGTCGGAGCTGATCGGGTCCATCCCGAAGGTCTACAATCGGGAGCAGAGGGAGGTGGTTGCGTCAGGGATGGTCCTTGTCATGGCTGCGCAAATCCCTCAAATGCCCGAGATATATGGATCCATGGTCTCGCACAAGCAATACGGGACACGATATTTATCCAGGTTTGGTCCCCCGAAGGGAAACCTTACTCCTGCTTGTCTGTTCTTGATTAATGGCGAAATCGAAGGTTACACGGGATGCGCAGATGAGATCTGGCGGTGTGTATGCTAGGGTTGTTGATTGTCCTCCTCGTCGTGCCCTCCTGGCCTTTATATAGATAGGCCAGGTCCCAGGGATAGGTCGAGTCGGTTACAAGTTATGGTTTTTCCCTTTGAATTTCTATTTGAAGCTAGTTGTGTCCTCCAAGGAGTCGTATCCTTTATGGGCTTGGGCCATCTGAATCCTTCCTGGGCTTCGTCATCAGGAGTAGATAATTGTATGGGCTTCTCTTGGGCTGGACCGAATAGGCTGACATTGGGCACCCGTAGGGCATACCTATATCATTAGCCCCCGAGTGTTCAGTCAAATCATAGATTCGACTAGAGAATCATAAGTCTTTGAGTGCTTTCATCTGAGTATGTTTTTGGGTCAGGATATTAGTTCATAGGGATAGTTGATAAGCGTGCCTGACTCTCCCGACGGATCAGGGTCAGTTAACTGCCTTTGGGCATAACAACGCTATCTACTCAGACTTGAGTCCCCGGATTCAAATCCGAAAATTGCTGGTGTAATTCGACTCGGGCCATGTGAAATGGATTGTATGGGCACCTAGAGGGGGATGAATAGGTGCTACTCCAAATTTTAATTCTTTTCAATTTTAGGCTTGACACAAAGGTAAATTCTCTATATATTCAACTATGGAGAATTTCCCTATATGCAAACCTAACTACTAGTGAGTAAAAGTGTGGAGCGAGGAAACCGTAGTGGAGCACGCGGAGACACAGAGATTTGTTTGACCATAGTTCCTTCCTTATTAAGGGAAGTACATCTGCGTTGGAGGGGTGGGCGGTCCTAAGACCACCACACCATAATAGGTCTCACCCTATTCTCTGAAGGATCTCGCCATCAAAGGCCTGATCCACCTTTCCACTATGGTACCCTTCGAGGCGGGAACTGGTGCCTTTTACAACACTAGAGGGGCACACATCCACAACTGAATTGGAGGCTCCCGTGATGAAAACAAGCTGCCACAAGAATGAAGATTATCAATCAAAAGTAAGATATAGATATTTGCAAGAAATACTAGATCAAGAATCCCTCAAATGAATGGAGGGGAAGTGGAGCGCTTGATTGATGTTGATGAAGATCGAGGCCTCCTCTTTCGATTCCCAAAAGATCGGAGCCTTCGAGTGGATCAAGATGGATATCTCGGTTTGGGGCTTGAGGAATAGGTCTGCACTTTTTCAAATGAATCAAGAGTTCTGGCAGGAGGACCAATTGGGGTATTTATACCCCCTACCAAAACAAAGTCGTTGGACACTTTAGGGGCCGGATTATCCGACCGGGGCAAAATTCCATCCTAGACGCGGATTTTCCAGGTGAAAATATGTCCCCCGTGCAGAGCAACACGCCTTGCCTCCTTTTGCAAAAATCCTGGGGGGCGGGGTGGATTATCCGTCCCCATTGAGGGGCGGATTATCCGGCCCTTAGCAGGGAAGATAATCCTCCCCCCAACGCTCTGTTTTGCTGCTTTTTGAATGGACAATTATCTGCAGCACTTCAACACACATTAAATATTCCTTAGTATTGTTATCTAACACACAAAACACTAGAGATTATGAAATGTTCTTTCAGTCACCCCTTTTGGTGTTAGATGACAATACTCGGATTTGCAGAAAGTCCTACTAACAACATCATTCCAAGAATGAAAAGAGGCCCCCCTTAATGTGTGCATATAATAAATTTACATTTGAATACAAATGCACACAGGAAGGTACGAGACTTTTCATTGAATTTGAAACTACAAATGAATGATGAGTTAGACAAGAATCAGCATACTGATGGCTATACGCGTGGTTGACGTGGAGCCTGTTGGGAACCCCAAGATCAGCAAGGTGTGAAGCAGCACAATAGCAAGTCTTACCTTAGTAAGAAACCGAGGTTATCGAACTGGCAGGAGGAAGGAAATGTCACACAGGTGTTGCAAGCAACACAGAGACCTGCACAACACAAACTCAAGATATTTCCCCAACTAACAGTGAGGTTGTCAATCTCACCGGTTGCTGTAACAAAGGATTAACTGTATGGTGTGGAAGGTAATGGTGGTTTGCAGCAAGAAACAAGTAACAGTGAAGATGTATCAATATGGTAAAGATTGGACCGGGGTCCATAGTTCACTAGAGGTGCTCTCCTTAGATGAACAACATGGCATGAAGGGTAAACAAATTACAGCAGGGCAATTGACAGGAACTGAGCAAGGCATAACAATGCAATACCAGACAAAAAGATCCTATGAGATTCGATTGGGCAATACAACAAGATACATAGACTGCCATCCAACTTCATCTATGACTAGTAGTCCACCTTTAGGTTATCATCCGAACCCCCTCCAGTATTAAGTTGCAAGCAACAGACAACTACTTTAAGCAAAGTGTGTAAGGTAAACAATCCACTTGTTCTATGAACAAGAGACCGTTGTTTTATCCCTAATGGCAACAGCACATCTACAACCGAAGAGATTTCTATCACTTCCCTTGGAAAATAGAGGCATGAACCCACTATCGAGCATAAATACCCCTTCTTGGAGTCACTAGCAACTACTTGGCCAAGATAGCTACTAAGAACGGAGAGCATGCGAGATCACAAACAACACAGACATGATAGAATCAATAAGACAAAACCATTAATCAATCTGACATAGTAATCTCAATATCCATCGGATCCTCGTAAACACAAAATGCATGATTACAAATAGATTAGATGTTGATCATGAACGGAGCTCACAAGATCTATACATGAAATCACAAGGAGATACAACCATCTAGCTACTACATGGACCCATAGTCCAAGGTGGAACTACTCACACATCATACCGGAGAAGAAGGCCTCCGGGTTGATCTCGATGCCGGGAAGAACTTCAGATCTCCCCCCGATCTAGGGACGATGGTGGCGGCAGATACATACGGTTTCGTGGAGTTTTGATCGGGTTGCCTAGTGTTTCTGCATCGAGGGCTTCTTATAGGCGAAGAGGCGAGGCTGGGAGGCGACCAGGGGGCCCACACCCTGCCTAGGCGCGGGCCCACTCTGGTCGCGCCTAGGGGGTGTGGTGGCCCTGGCTCGCCTCTCCGTCTCTCCTCTAGACTTTGTGTCGCCCACGGTAAAATATTTACTTTGGCTTTTGTCCCGTCCAATTCCGAGAATATTGATTTTCCGCCTTTCTGGAACCAAAAACAGAAGAAAACAGGCAACTGGCACTGTGGCAACTTGTTAATAGGTTAGTTCCAGAAAAGATATAAAAACACCTCAAAGTGTAGACAAAGCAAAGCAAAGTAGATATTAAACAAGCATGGAACATCAACAATTATAGATATGTTTCCGACGTATCAAGTATCCCCAAGCTTAACTCCTGCTCGTCCTCGAGTAGGTAAGTGATAAAAAGAATAATTTTTGAGGTGACATGCACCATCAAAACCAAGATCAAACCATTTGCAAGCATTGAAAGTTGGGATCAAAGAACTCTAAACATGTGCATGAAAGATGGAGTTCTAACAATAATACAAAGTAACTATGCATGGAACATGAAAGGCTACAAACAAAGATCATGAATAACATGCATTGAAAAACATTTGTTTGTTTCACATACATAAAACATGGCATAGTGGCAATCAGATTGTCCCTCATAGAGTAGCAAATAGATGCATAGGACACCTTCAAAGTTCACAAGGGTGACTAGAAACAAATAGAACAAGAACAAGTAATATCACAATATGCATCAATCAATAAGTTTTGGGACACTGCACATAGAACTAAGAATGACAATTATGCTCTCTTAATGGTGCCTAAAGTTAGAAGGTGGAGACTCAATAATAGTGGAAGAAAGGCCCTTCATAAAGGGAAGCAGGGATTTCAAGTTTCAAAAAGAGCTTCCAAAAATTATGGTACTTGTTAGCTTTCATCCCTCATTTCCCCTATCATAAGCATCTTAAAGTGATTAAGGTTAAAGTGAACAAACTATGGAGTATATGCTTAACAAAGTATAAGTTGGCAATCTCAAGTCCCTTGAATACGAGGGCCACACCGCATGCTACTCAACTTTAGTCAAATGTAAGTTCTTGTCATTGTAAGTACATGCGTATCATAGAGAACCGCCAACGGGGTACCCCTTGCACATGGTACAGGAGCTATCTCATAACCAAAATGCCAAGGCAAGCAGACAATAAGCATCTCAGCGATCTTTTTATTTACTATGTGCATAGCTTTTTATTGAGTATGCTTCATAGATAGCTCACTATGGTGATGCTGCAAGTTTACACCATGATTAGGCATGGCTTAGGCTAGCGGCCTAGACGTTTCTCTAACACAAAATACAAACTTCATGGACTTACAAGTTCCCTCTTTATTTCACACCGGTGACATCCATAGACAAAAGAGCATGATATCAACTGAGTACAAAGTACAAGTGCAATGTTGAAAACGTTCCCCATGACGACATGGTTCTCCTAATTCCAACGTATAAGTGCAAGCATATACAACATGGACGACACAATGGTTCAAGTTTATTAGGGGCAAAGAATATAAAGTGTGCCATCAAGTTTGTGAGGGCTTTAATCACTAAGTTTTCACATAACAAAATACTTTTTAATTGGAAGATAGCTGAAAACAAGAATATACTTGGAATGGTGTAAGACACCATGCATAGGAATTTATAGTGGACACTTTGGAATAACTTGGTTTCTTGGGAGTTTTGGAAGCATGAGTAGAGCTTACTCATACAAGTGGAGGCTAGCAAAAGACTGGGAGCAACCAACTAGAGAGCAATAATGGCCATAATCATGCAGAGCGACAAAACATTACTAATCAAAGCATAGAGTGGTACTACAAGTCAAGGACTAAATGATCATAGAGGCTATGGTGACTTGTCATAGTCATAACATGGTGTGAGCATGTGCCAAGTCAACCCAAACAAAGCATTAAAGGAGAATATCACAATACTATGCTTTTGGATGCTAAAATAGCGCATAATTTCTTCAAGGCACACTAAGCAATCCCAATTGTTTGGAACAAGACATGCTACATCAATAATCACTAGGCATAAGGTCAAAACAACACCTGTCATGTCATGCTAAAGTCTATGTCACAGTCAATGCAACCTCCTCTTGCACTTTCAAGCAGGAACTTCCTACTCCTTTCCAACACCAATCGACTTATTTGAAACAACACAGCAAGAATGGGGGTCCAAAATACTTTACTCAAGCAAACTAAACAAACTAAGCAAAGAAAAGAAAAACTAAGACGCTCCAAGAACAACATAACAGTACATGAAACAATAAAAGCGTAGTGTCTAGACATACCTGAGCTTTTTATTGATGAAGAAGGGGATGCCTTGGGAATCCCCAAGCTTTGACGCTTGTACCTCTTGGATATTTCTTGGAGTGACACCGGAGTGGCATCCCCAAGCTTGAGCTTTTGTCCATTCTTCATCTCATTACATCATTCTCTCTCTACAACTGAAAATTTTCCTTCATACAAAACTTCTCACAATCTTCACTAGCAACATTAGTGTATTCAAAAGATAATAGACATTTGGGCTAAGATTTGGAACAGCAAAACTTTTCACTAAAAACACAAGCTACTGTAGCAACTCCTTCAAAAAGCTCAATTCCCCAAAAGAGAACTCAAAAAGAAATCAATAAGAAGCAAATGCAAATAGTGGCAGAAATCTGTCAACACAGTCCAGCAGGTAGAAACCGATTTTTTTAAAAATATTCTGTTGCTCAAATAAAAAAGTGTTGAACTAATGGAAGTTAGCTAACATACTAGGGTATTTATTCATAAATTTCCAGCTCAATCCGACTTACAGAGACTCACGAATTTTTATGGTGGAGGATAGAAATCTGTTTCAGGACAGCAACTCCCTAAATCTTACTTCCCTCTCATTAGAGGTCATTCTTGGCACAAAAAGCAAACAAAAAGGATAAGGATATGTCATTACTGAAGTAATAACTTCCAAGACTCAAGGAAACTCTTGGGTTATCTCCCAACAAGTACTTTTCTTTAACGCCTTTAAGTTAGGCACAAGAAGCAAGAAGAATCAAGTATTTTCAAATGAGGAAGCATTAACATCAAACGTTGCTTTCAAAGGAGGAGCAAAAAGTAACTTCTCTCTCCTCATAGGGAAGTGTTCAATACCTTTCTTGAATGGAAAATGGTATTTAATGGTGCCTTCTTTCATATCAATGATGGCACCAACAGTTGTAAGAAAATGTCTTCCCAAAGTAATAGGATGTAACATACCACTCTTTTGTGTAATATAAATAAATACATGTTTGAGAATTGCATGCATGCATAATACTTGCACTTTGGTTAATCAAACAAACACAAACAAAACCCTAATTTTGTTCCCTCTCAAAACCATTCAAATCGTTTTTATATTTTGAAAACCATCAAAACAAATGGAGCCCAAAATGGTTTACACGGGCCCCTGAGTATTTCATATATTTTATAAAAGTATCTGAAATTTTTTGAATTATTCAAAACATAAATTGAATTCAAATACAAAAGAGAAATCAGAAATCATAAAAAGAAAACAGTTTTCTGGAAAAAATCAAACCCTAACTCCTACTGGGCCGTAGCCCAGCAACCTCCCTCTCTCCTCTTCCCTTTCCTGCCGCCCATGTGCGCCCCGCAGAGGCCAATCTGGCCTGTCAGCAGCCCGTCCCTGGCCCACGTACCGTTTCGTCGCTTCTGTTGATCATCTTCCCCCCTCCCGATCGAGCTAAGCAGCTCGCTGGCGGCGCCTCCGTCGCTGTCCCTGGACGCCTACAAGACCTCTGGCCGCCGCCGACGAACCCTAGGCGACCCCCACTTCTCCTCTTCCTCTCCCTCTCTTGCTGCAGCGCCATGACCAAACCCTATCCTCCGCAGTTATCATTTGTCGCCATCACTGGAGACATCCCCGAGCCTCGCCGTTGCCCCTAGGAGCTGCGCCTCGTCGAGCTGAGCCTCCCCACCGAAGGAATCGAGCCCAGACGCTCGAAATCATCGCTGTCGACCTCATCTCTTGCAATGCCGTCCACCGTCGATTCCTCCTCCGTCCGGCTTCCCCTTGTTCCGACGACCCCTCCATTGGCTTCCTGGTGAGCCCCTAGTGCTCAAGCACCCCTCCGTTTCCTCCATCCCCCCAGTGCTGGCCTTCCCGTGTGAGCCCGCTGCTGCCGCCGCTTGCTATAAGATCCCTCCCTTTATAAAGATATGGATCCCTCTGATTGCAATGCTAGTCCCTGGATCAATGCTAGCATCCACAGTTTAAGATGAAGTACACAGAAACAAAGGTCATTATTACATATCATTCCAGAGACAAACATAGTCTTTTACAACTCCATGGCCATAGGCCTAATACAAGAGTTCAAATATAGAATAAGATAAATAAGTCTTCATCTTCATGTGCCACAAGCAAGCATGTTGAGTGTAGACTCATAACCCCTAATCATCATCAGAATAACCTGCAACATCACAAGTTACAGCCACAGTGGGTCAATACATTGGAATAGTATTGGCAAATGATACCTTAGTAGAATATTAACATCTAAATACTATATGAATTTGGCTAAGTGTAGCTTAGGCTTGCTTTGCTCAAAATAGGTTTTACCTATTAGTTGAAAACACTAAGTTTTTCTTTAACAAAACTTTCCCAAGGAATCACCAATAGAAATTGGTGAACCTTCACCCTTGTTCAACCACAAGTTTTAACTTAGAAAATTGGGATGAGGAGATTCTTGATAGCTTCCATGTCTTGTTGCTCAAGTTGTCCAATACCAGGGACATGGCTAAGTACTTAGATTCTTCCATCTTCAGAGGTTGTGCACTTTCCCCACAAGACTTGATTTTCACCAAGACAGGACCTTTCAGAAGCCTTCCCTTAGACCAAATGGACGCGCTCCAAACCTATCATCCCACTACCACCAAATGTCCAAATGGCTAAGTTATTGCAACCTATATGATCCAGGCAGAGCCCATAATGCCATGTGGCTGCACTAGAAGCTTCTTAACATTTGGCATCTCAAATCCCTTTGTTCCTGGGTGGCTTTCCACAAGTGAGATACACAAGGTAAACCATAGAAATGGGCCTTGTGTAACCACTCAACACAGACCATTCTTCCCATTCCACCCAGGTGTTTCATTCACTTAGTTGTTTTATTAAGCAAAAGCACAAGTCAATGACTTGGAAGTATTTCACATAGCATGAAAATATAGTCTACCCTTGGTTGCTACTAGCTAGGCTAAGCATGGCAATAGTAAGAATCTTAACTTAGAGGAAATTCTAACAATTCTACAACTACTAGGATTTCCCAAACATAGCATATAGATACTTAGCAAAATATTCATGCAAGTCCTATACAAAATATTTCTAATGCTTAGGTGAAAATATAGGGATAAAAGCATGAAGCACCACTTGCCTTGGTAGTTTGGGGAGTAGTAACAATCTTCACAACCACAATCACTATTAGCACCAAAATCTACACATAAAATAATGGTACCAAAATCACATATCAAAATATACAAACAAAAATATATGAATGCATGCAAATTCCATGTGATGATTTTTCTATACCAAACAAGGCTAGTAAACAGTACTGAATCATAAACAAGACCAAAACACACTAAATAAACTTGGTTTGGTTTTTAAATCATTTTTCAAATCATTTCTATACCCAAAATAAGCCTACAAATGTTTCTGCAAAAACAACCATTTATACAGAGGCAAAACATTAAACACATTGCATAAACAAATAGGATTTTCTCTCCTAATTCCAATGATATAAAATTTGCAAAATTTGAACGTGGGGATTAAAAGTTATGAATTTTACAAGTTTGAATCACTAATAGATCTAAATTCTGTTTTTAAAACTAAACGCAGGCCACGTGACAGCTTCTGATTCGCTGGTACCGATTCGCACGGATCGATCCATGAGGGCCGTTGGATCTAAATGAAAACGCATGGCCAGATCTAACGCGTACCTCTTCGCTAAGTGACTCTATCGCGTGCGTTGGATCTAGATCTAACGGTTGCTAATCAAACGACCAAAGTCTGGCGGCGCTGGCGATGATGGCGCGGCGGCGACGCTCTGTCAGCGATGCTCTGGCGGCTACAGAGGGGGCTGGGGTCAATGGAGGGGCTTACCGAACTCGCAAGGTCGCGCTGATGCTCAACCTCTTGCTGATGTGGACGAGGGCGTGCTGTGGAGGTCACTGGGGCTCATCGGAGTAGCAGGCGGCGTCGGGTTCTTGCAGTCGACGATGTTGCCGACGGTGTGGACCGCCCTAACACAAAGCAAAGGCGTGAGGGTGTGCACAACAAAATGGCAAACAAGATAGGGTCAAGAAGAAAGCACGGGGCGGCCTGGTATTACCTAAATCGTTCACCGGAGTGAGGCGGCGGTTCTGCCATTTGCAGAGGTTGTCGGGGACGGCGACCTGGGTCATGCGCGGGCAAAACAAAAGCATCAGGAGAAGCACAGAGACACGGCGAACTTGATAGCGTCAAGCAGAAGACGAGGGGCGCTCGGTGCTCACCGGAATCAGACGTCGGAGTTCGTCGGGACAGCGGCGAGGTTTGGTGAAATTCGAGCAGCCCGGTGGCGGAGCGAGCGAGTGGGGTGAGGGAAAATGGCCGTGGTGAAGAGGAGATTAAATAGCCAGGAGCGGGGTGGCGATTACTCCCTGCATCAATGGGAATTAAGCGGGACAGTGACTACAGCGAGGTAACGGCGGAGCGGCTCGGGCGCGCGTTGATTGAGGACGACGCTGACGAGGTAGGGTGGGGTCGGCTTGTCAGCGGGTGGGTGCTCGCTGCTGCGGTGAGAAACGGAGAGAAAGGGAGAACCCCGGGTGGGCTCCTTTGTCTGCTGGGCCGAATGAGTGGCGCCAGGCCCAGTTCTGTTTTCTAATCCTTTTTCTTTTTCTAAATCGATTTTGAGTAAACCTTTTCAAATGAATTCAAATGTATTTGAATTCCAAATCTTTCTGGATTTTTATAAAGTGAAACCTGCACAATTTTGAGCATAAAACCATGATGTCTTGCTAGACTTGATTGGTTCCTTTGGAATTTTTTTTAAAAATAAACAGTGCCTAAGCACAAGATTTGATGAAGATATGAAAATGGTTTTAAACTATATTTTGGTTTGGAAATTTTTGTCCAAACTTTGGAACTCAACCAAACCAACTTATGAACAAACAAATCTTGGTTTGAAACCAATATTCTCTCTCTAGAGAGTAGCATTGGATCAATGCTTGTTTACATAAAATAATAGCAATCAATGCTTCCATTTCTTTGAAATGAGTTTGAATTTGATCCCTAAATGATTATGCATATGCAATCTTTGAAAACATGATTTTAGGGATGTTACAAATCTAACCCCCTTAAGGTGAATCTCGCCCTCGAGATTCGGATTGGCTAGCAAATAGGTGAGGGTGGTCTTTCCGAAGATCATCTTCTCTTTCCCATGTTGCTTCTTCTTCGGAATGATGGTTCCATTGAACTTTGCAAAATTTGATAGTCTTAGTCCGAGTAACTCTTTCTGCAGTCTCAAGAATCTTGATGGGTTTTTCCTCATAAGTGAGATCACTTTCCAATTGAACCTCCTCCAAAGGTATAGTATCCTTCAAGGAATTCTCTTCCATCTCTGGATGGCATTTCTTTAGCTGACTCACATGAAACACATTGTGAACAGCAGACAATGATTCTGGCAATTCAATCTCATAAGCTACTTCTCCTTTATGACTCAGAATCTTGAATGGTCCAACATATCTTGGGGCCAATTTTCCTTTGACTCCAAATCTCTTCACTCCACGAAGTGGTGACACTCTAAGATAAGCTCTATCACCCACTTCATAGGTGACTTCTCTATGCTTAGGATGTGCGTAGCTTTTCTGTCGAGACTGTGCTATCTTCAATCTGTGCTTAACTAGCTTGACTTTCTCTTCAACCTCTTTGATTAGTTCTGGCCCAAACAAGTTCCTTTCTCCTACACCATTCCATAGCAATGGGGTAGTACACTTTCTCCCATAGAGAAACTCAAACGGTGCCATCTCAATACTGGCTTGATAGCTGTTATTGTAAGAGAATTCTGCGTAAGGCAGACTTTCATCCCAACTAGCTCCATAATCCAGAGCACATGCTCTCAACATGTCTTCAAGAATCTGGTTGGTTCTTTTTGTCTGTCCATCAGTCTGAGGATGAAAAGCAGTGCTGAATTCCAATCTCGTTCCCAATGATTCATGTAGTTGCCTCCAAAAATGAGAAGTGAATTGAGTTCCTTTATCAGACACAATACTCTTGGGTACTCCATGTAGACACACAATCCTATTCATGTATATCTTGGCCAACTTAGCACTTGTGTAGGTTGTCTTCACGGGTATGAAATGAGCCACTTTAGTTAGGCGATCCACTACTACCCAAATAGAATCATATCCTGATCTGGTCCTTGGCAATCCGGTGATGAAATCCATGCCAATCTTGTCCCACTTCCAATCAGGAATAGGTAGTGGTTGTAGCAATCCTGCTGGTTTCTGATGTTCCGCTTTCACTCTACTACATACATCACACAAAGCAATATGTTCGGCGATGTCCTTCTTGAGGTTATTCCACCAAAATCTTTCCTTCATATCCATGTACATTTTGGTGTTACCCGGATGAATGGAATATGGTGAGTTGTGCGCTTCTTGTAAAATCAGTTTCCGAAGCTCCGGATCTTGTGGAACACAGATGCGTTTTCCATACCATAAAGTACCCTGTTCGTCTTCATGGAATCCTTTGGCTTTTCCTTTACTAATCTTTTCCTTCATCTCTTCAATTTCCTTATATGTCTTTTGGGCTTCTTTGATTTTGTCCAACAAGGTGGGTTGAACATCCAATGACGTGAGATGTACTTCAGGCACAATCTCCAATCTAAGGTCCCTAAATTGAGCACACAGATCATCTGGCAACTCTCCCTTAGTAAGGCCATTTACAAATACCTTACGGCTTAGAGCATCCGCTACAACATTTGCTTTACCGGGGTGGTATTGCAAACTCAAGTCATAGTCCTTGATGAGTTCTAGCCATCTTCTTTGTCTCATGTTGATTTCTTTCTGGGTGAAGATATACTTCAAACTTTTGTGATCTGTGAACACTTCACATCGTTTTCCCAAAAGATAGTGTCTCCATGTTTTGAGTGCATGGACAACAGAGGCTAACTCTAAATCATGAGTAGGGTAATTTACCTCATGAGTTTTGAGTTGTCTCGATGCATAAGCCACAACTTTCCCTTCTTGCATTAGAACTGCACCTAATCCATGATGAGACGCATCACAATACACTTGGAAATCTTTCTCCAAATCTGGCAGACATAAGACTGGTGCTGTCACTAGTCTCTTCTTCAATTCTTGGAAACTGAGTTCACATCCTTCAGACCAAGCAAATTTCTTGTCTTTCTTTAGTAACTCCATCATTGGCTTAGCTACCTTGGAGAAATTCTCAATAAATCTTCTGTAGTATCGTGCCAAGCCAAGGAAACTACGAACCTCTTTAACTGACTTAGGAGATTCCCATTCAGTTACAGCTGACACTTTAGCAGGATCAACTGCTACACCATCTCCTGACACAACATGTCCAAGAAATCCAACTTCATTTAACGAAAATTCACACTTGCTGAATTTGGCATACAGCTTATGCTCTCTAAGCTTCTCAAGTATCAAACGTAAATGTCCTTCATGCTCTTCTTTGCTCTTGGAGTAGATCAAAATGTCATCGATGAAAACGACAACAAACTTGTCAAGGAACTCCATGAACACTGTTCATCATATTCATGAAATAAGCTGGTGCATTAGTCAAACCAAATGGCATCACGGTGTACTCATACAATCCATATCTAGTGGTGAAAGCTGTCTTAGGTATGTCTTGTTCCCTTATCTTGAGCTGGAAATAACCTGATCGGAGATCAATCTTTGAGAACACACAGGCTCCTTCTAACTGATCAAACAAGTCATTTATTCTAGGCAAAGGGTATTTGTTCTTGATAGTCACTTCATTGAGTGAATGGTAATCTATGCATAACCTTTGACTTCTATCTTTCTTTTCCACAAACAAGACTGGTGCTCCCTAGGATGAAGAACTTGGTTGAATAAATCCTTTCTGCAACTGTTCTCCAAGTTGTTTCTTGAGTTCTTTCAACTCATCAACTGACATCTTGTAAGGTCTCTTTGTTATTGGTCCTGATCCTAGTAGTAAATTAATCAGAAATTCCACATCTCTATCTGGTGGCATTCCCGATAATTCTTCCGGAAACACATCCGGATATTCACTCACAATTGGCACAATGTGTATGCTAACCCCCTTAAGAGAATTTAGCTTACTTCCTTTTGATTCAAAGTTAGATTTTAATCTTATCCGTTTCTTTTCCGGGGTTGTGAGTGCGACAGTACGATTGGCACAATCTAATACTCCTCCATACTTGGTCATCCAGTCCATTTCCCAAAATTACATCTAATCCTTGGGAATCTAGGATTATCAGACTCACTGGAAACTTATGCTTTCCAAACTCTATCACTAGATCACGGCATCCAAGACTTACTATCATATCTCCACCGGGAGAACTTACTTTTATTGGACACCCAATGTTTTCAGTTGGAAACCCATTTCTATCAACAAATGCTTTTGATATGAATGAATGTGATGCACCAGTATCAAAAAGAACAAGTGCTGGAATAGAATTGAGTTTGAACTTACCAGCCACAGCATCAGACTCCTCATAGATTTCTTCCACATTGATGTGGTTCACCTGTCCCTTTGGAAAGGGTTGGGCTTGTTGGGTCCCTCAACTTTCTTTTCTGTGCATTCATTTGCATAATGCCCCATCTTTTGTAACATACCTAAAATCATGTTTCAAGCTTATGCATATCATCCATGCATCCATGATCATATGAATTTCATTTCAAACAAATCATTTAAAAAACAGGAGCATTTATGCTTATTATTTCATGTAAGTTTGCTCTAGCCTTAGTGCTATCTTCCAGTGAGAAGAATACTTGTTTAGGTTCAGTAAGGTTTTAAATTCAAACTTAGGCACTTTCAAAAGTTTCAAAAACAAAATGAGTAATAAAACCAATATTATGCCTATTGAATATATATCATAAAGGCTTGGTTTTATTTTATTTCTTTTCACTTGATCAAAGTGTTTGGATTGGACAGTAGTGTTTGACACACATTTGAGTGCAAGGTTTGCAGTATAAAAACCTAGTGAAAATTTGAATTCAAACTCATTTGATTTGGATTTGAAAATCATTCCAGAAAATCAAAACAGAAAAAGAAAAGGAGAAAAGAAATAGAAAAGGGCCAACGCTACCTATCTGGCCCAACTGCTAATCCAGCCCACTAAGCCCACCCGGGGTCTCCCTCTCTCTCGCTCACCCGCAGATACACCCCTCCAAGTCACTGACTGCACGACCCCACCCCCTCGCTGTTTAACTCGCTGATGAGTGGACCCTGCGACCACGTCGCCTTCGTCGTCAATCACGCGCGCCTGCGACGCTCGCTCCGCCGTTACCTCGCCGCTGTTACTGCGCGCTTAATTGCCATTGATACGCCGCGCGATCCTCGCCACCGCTCTGGCTATAAGACCCCCTCGGCACCACGGCCATTTCCCCTCACCTAGCGCCACCTCTACGCCCCCAGGCTGCCCGCAATTGCCTCTGCATCGTCGCAGACAGAACAACTCCGGCAGGCGATTCCGGTAAGCTCTGACCGCCCCTCTGTCTCTGGTTCAAACGAGCGTGATCGCCACGTCCTTGTGCATCTGCTAACACCTCTGGTTTGCCTGCTCGTGACCCAGGTCGCCGTCTTCATTCACGCCCGCAACCACCAGAGCCGCCGCTCGACTCCGACGAGCAATAGCGGTAAGAATCGAGCGCCCCTTGCCTTCCCTTTGGTACTGTCCTGTCCGCCAGACCCTTGCACGTCTCCTAAACCCTCTGGCTTGTGCTAGGTCGATGCAGAACCTCGGCAATGACCTCGACATCAAGCAACAGACGTCGCCTGCAACTCCGACGAGCTCCAGCGACTGTGTCCGTGCGCCCCTTGCCAAGCCGTCGCCAGGTTGAGCATCAGCACGTCGTCGCGTTTCTGGTAAGCGTCTCCGACGACCCCCTAACCATCTGTAGCGCTGCGCCGCCATAGGCAGAGCTCGCCGCCGCCAGTAGCCACCGCCAGCGCCGCCCAGCTTTGGTTGTTTGATCCAGAGCCGTTGGATCTGGATCCAGCGTGCGAGATTAGATCACTTAACTAACCGTTACGAGTAGATCTGGACCGTGCAGATTATGTTGATCTAACGGCCCACAGACGCGATCCTGAGCGAAGCGGTACGGGCCTATTAGATTAAGACGCGTGGCATCTGTTTAGGTTTAAAAACAGAATTTGAATCTATTAGATGTTTAAATTTGTTTTGGCTATAACTTTTGATCCCCACGTTAGAATTTGACAAATTTTATATCGTTGGAATCAGGAGAACAAGCCCTTTCTAAATATGCAATGTGTTTAATGTTTTGGTTCTGTTAAAATGGTTTTATTTGCAGAAACTTGTGTAGGGCTAATTTGAGTATATGAATTATTCAAGAATTGATTTAGGGTTTAATTAAATGTTGTTTGGCAAGATTTTAACTTGTTTATGAACTAGTACTGTACACTTACTTTGTTGAGTTTTAAAAATCATCACATAGCATATTGCATGCATGCATATATTTTTGTTTGTATATGTTTTGTATGTGATTTGTGGCTATGATTCTTTGTGTAGATTTTGGTGCTAGTGATTGTGATTGTGAGGAGTGTAGCTACTCTCCAAACTACCAAGGCAAGTGGTACTTCATGAATATTTTTATTCCTATGTTTTCTACTAAGCATTAGAAATATTTTTTTTGCTAGTCTTGCATGCTATATTTTGCTTATATGCCATGTTCGGAAACCCTAGTAGTTGTAGAATTGCTAGGAAATTTCTAAGTTAAGATGCTTATCTATGCCATGCTTAGCCTAGCTAGTAGCAACCAAGGGTTGGTGAAATATACATGCTATGATGAAAATATTTCTAAGTCTTTGGAGTTGTGTTTTGCCTAATAAAACAACTAAGTAAATGAAACACCTGGGTGGAATGGAAGGAATGGTTTGTGTTGAGTGGTTACACAAGGCCAGGGGACTGGTGAACCTTGTGTATCTCACTTGTGGAAAGCCACCCAGGAACAAAGAGATTTTAGAGGCCAAGTGTTGAGAAGCTTCTAGTGCAGCCACTTGGCAATATGGGCTCTGCCTGGATCATATAGGTTGCTAGAACTTAGCCATTTGGACAGTTGGTGGTAGTGGGAATGATAGGTTGGAGCGCGTCCATTTGGTCTAAGGGAAGGCTTCTGAAAGGTCCTGTCTTGGTGAAAATCAAGTCTGGTGGGGAAAGTGCACAACCTCTGCAGATGGAAAAATCTAAGTACTTAGCCATGTCCCTGGAAAAGGACAACTTGAGCATCAAGACATGGAAGCTATCAAGAATCTCCTCATCCCAATTTCTAATTAAAAATTTGTGGGTGAACAAGGGTGATGGACCTCAATGTCTATTGGTGGTTCCTTGGGTAAAGTTTTGACAAAGAAAAACTTAGTGATTTCAACTAATAGGCAAAACCTATTTTGAGCAAAGCAAGCCAAGCTACACTTAGCCAAATTGCATATAGTATCTAGTCCACCTAAATTATACTAAGGTATCACTTGCCAATACTATTCCAATGTATTGACCCACTGTGGCTATAACTTGTGATGTTGCAGGTTACTCTGATGAGGATTAGGAGTCATGAGTCTACAGTCAACATGTTTGCCTGTGGCACATGAAGATGAAGACTTTTAATTATTTACTTATTCAAACTCTTGTACTAGGCCTGTGGCCTTAGAGTTGTAAAGACTATGTTGTCTCTGGAATGCCTGTAATAATGACCTTTGTTTCTGTGTACTTCATCTTAAACTGTGGATGCTAGCAATGATCCAGGGACTAGCATTGCAATCACAGGGATCCTTTTCCTTTATAAAGGAGGGATCTACATCTTCTTGCACTTTAAGAATTCAACCTGACTAAGATCCTTCTTGATAGGCTGGCTTCCACTACCACTTCCACTTCCACTGTGGTGGTTCTTGTACCCACTCTTGTGATTCTTGTACTTGTCATTGTCATGACTACGGTGATGCTTGTTGTCATGATGACGGTTGTGGTTGTGGTGGCTGTTGTACTTTCCATGCTTGTGGGATCCAGAACTCCCACTATCATCATAATGGGAACGCTTGTGAAACGATCCCGAGCTGTGCTTGTCAGAGTGTTTCCTCTTCCTGCTTTCAACCTGTTTCATCTTGCTCTCCAAGATGGCAACCTTGTCACAAAGAGATTGATAAGTGGGGACATAGGCCATAGCTAACTGCAGATTCAGTTCATCGTTCAGTACTTCGAGGAACTTCTCCTTCCTCTTGGCATCAGTGTCAACTTCATCCGGTGCATAACGCGCCAGATTGTTGAACTCATCAATATATTCAACCACGCTACGGTGGCGTTGCTTCAGATTATGGAATTCCTTCTTCTTCAAGCTCATCATTCCGGATAAGATGTGAGCTGTCCAGAAACCATCTTCAAAGATAGCCCATGTCACATCCTCAATGGGAGTGGTGATCTGGAAGTTATCCCACCAAGTAGCTGCTGGTCCTTCCAACAAGTGTGCTGCAAACCTGACTTTCTCCTCGTTGGTACAACTGATAGTTACCAAATCCTTGTTCACTGAACGTAGCCAATCATTGGCCACCATGGGATCAGTAGTTCCTGAGAACTTAGCAGGCCTCAGTCTTAAGAATCTGGTGAGCATGTCAAATCCTGGTGGGTTATTTTGATTGTTGTTGTTGTTGTTGTTGTTGTTGTTGTTGTTGTTGTTGTTGTTGTTGTTGTTGTTGTTGTTGTTGTTGTTGTTGTTGTTGTTGTTGTTGTTGTTGTTGTTGTTGTTGTTGTTGTTGTTGTTGTTGTTGTTGTTGTTGTTGTTGTTGTTGTTGTTGTTGTTGTTGTTGTTGTTGTTGTTGTTGTTGTTGTTGTTGTTGTTGTTGTTGTTGTTGTTGTTGTTGTTGTTGTTGTTGTTGTTGTTGTTGTTGTTGTCGTTGTCGTTGTCGTTGTCGTTGTCGTTGTCGTTGTCGTTGTCGTTGTCGTCGTCGTCGTCGTCGTCGTCGTCGTCGTTGTTGTTGTTGTTGTTGTTGTTGTTGTTGTTGTTGTTGTTGTTGTTGTTGTTATTATTATTATTCCGATTCTGCATGAAAGTAGTCATCATTTGCATCAGCTGTGCTTGTGCTGTCATCAACTACTGCATCTCGGGGGTGACATTGTTGTTGTTCGGGTTGGGGTTGGCACGTCGAGGAGGCATCTGTTGTTTTCAATAAGGATAAGAATGAGATACCCATAGATGCTTATTATGCACAATACAACATATAGACAACCACCAATCAAGCACCAAAATAACGTAAATTTTAACGACATAAACAACAAGTTTGAAAATCAAACACACCAATAGCAAGCCATCCACATGTTGGGTGGTCATTGCGACTCAATAATCAAAAGCATGGTAAATGACAAATAAACGAGTAGTCATCACTACTCCTCTGCATCAACCTCCTCGTCGACAAGTGTAAGACCTGCATTCTCCATAGCGGTCTTGTACTCCTCGACATTGGTAGTCAAGGCCTGTACCTCGGCTTTGAGAGCCCTCTTCTGTGAACGAAGTCTCTCAATCACACCCTGCTGATGCTCGAGCTCGAAGTCCTTGGCCTCTAGTTCTGCAGTCATCTCTCGAATCCTCTTGTTCCTATCTTGGACTCTTTTCTCTTGACTCTTGAACTTTCTATCCTGACTCTTGAACTTGGCCTCCATTTCCTTGACTATCTCATCTTGCTCCGCGAAGAGCTTGTCCTTCTCACGAAGCTGCACCTGGAGTTCATCATTGCTAAGCATGACGTTGGTCCTATCAGTATCTAGGTGCCTAAGAAGAACCTCTAGGTCCTGGAGGTATAGACGAATCGGCTCTGCCGTCTCTATAGCAGCATCCTCGAACTCAATAGCCTCACCATCCTCGTCGCGTCTTCCGAAGGCGTGGAAGTGAGTACCTCTAATCTCCCGAGAGTGTCTCCCTAACAGACGCCCAAGTAAATCCTGCATGACTATCTCTAGGACTCTCTCCCTGTCATCATGCATAAACTTGAAGATGATTGCCTCCGTGGCAGGCTCAGTCTGGCGTCCTGGCTGATTAACCTTGAAGCCCCAAAGGTCCTTCCTCTCAAACTTGGTAAGGGGAAGCACCATGATGCTAGGAAGAGGAAGATTGAGCATACTAGTGAGCTCAATAAGACGAGTGCCAAAACGAGTTCCCTTGAACTCTTCAGCCGTGTTGATAGTAACATTAGGCATCTATTTTATAAGACAGAGAGAAGTTAGATTCAACATCAATAGAAAATACACAAGACAATTATCACACGCATATCATTGACAAACAAACACACAAGTCATGGTATACTTAAATCCATTACAAGCATCCAAGGTTCAATATAACTTAATCAAAATTTTAGAAATATCACGATAAGTGTGGTGGTCCAACTAACAAGGCACATTACAACTCTCACTCTCTAGTCTAAAGGCTATCAAAGCATCCTTCTATCAATAGAGATGAGAAAGAAGATTAGAAAAGTTTACAAGATGAATAAGACAAGTGTGGAAGTTGTTGAATTTTTTTCCTTAGTGGTTTCTAATCCAATCCTAGGGTCATAATCCTACAGGAAACATAGTGCTCTGATACCATCTGTAAGATCCCTCCCTTTATAAAGGTAAGGATCCCTGTGATTGCAATGCTAGTCCCTGGATCAATGCTAGCATCCACAATTTAAGATGAAGTACACAGAAACAAAGGTCATTATTACATATCATTCCAGAGACAAACATAGTCTTTTACAACTCCATGGCCATAGGCCTAATACAAGAGTTCAAATATAGAATAAGATAAATAAGTCTTCATCTTCATGTGCCACAGGCAAGCATGTTGAGTGTAGACTCATAACCCCTAATCATCATCAGAATAACCTGCAACATCACAAGTTACAGCCATAGTGGGTCAATACATTGGAATAGTATTGACAAGTGATACCTTAGTAGAATATTAACATCTAAATACTATATGAATTTTGCTAAGTGTAGCTTAGGCTTGCTTTGCTCAAAATAGGTTTTACCTATTAGTTGAAAACACTAAGTTTTTCTTTAACAAAACTTTCCCAAGGAATCACCAATAGAAATTGGTGAACCTTCACCCTTGTTCAACCACAAGTTTTAACTTAGAAAATTGGGATGAGGAGATTCTTGATAGCTTCCATGTCTTGTTGCTCAAGTTGTCCAATACCAGGGACATGGCTAAGTACTTACATTCTTCCATCTTCAGAGGTTGTGCACTTTCCCCACAAGACTTGATTTTCACCAAGACAGGACCTTTCAGAAGCCTTCCCTTAGACCAAATGGACGCGCTCCAAACCTATCATCCCACTACCACCAAATGTCCAAATGGCTAAGTTATTGCAACCTATATGATCCAGGCAGAGCCCATAATGCCATGTGGCTGCACTAGAAGCTTCTTAACATTTGGCATCTCAAATCCCTTTGTTCCTGGGTGGCTTTCCACAAGTGAGATACACAAGGTAAACCATAGAAATGGGCCTTGTGTAACCACTCAACACAAACCATTCTTCCCATTCCACCCAGGTGTTTCATTCACTTAGTTGTTTTATTAAGCAAAAGCACAAGTCAATGACTTGGAAATATTTCACATAGCATGAATATATAGTCCACCCTTGGTTGCTACTAGCTAGGCTAAGCATGGCAATAGTAAGAATCTTAACTTAGAGGAAATTCTAACAATTCTACAACTACTAGGATTTCCCAAGCATAGCATATAGATACTAAGCAAAATATTCATGCAAGTCCTATACAAAATATTTCTAATGCTTAGGTGAAAATATAGGGATAAAAGCATGAAGCACCACTTGCCTTGGTAGTTTGGGGAGTAGCAACAATCTTCACAACCACAATCACTATTAGCACCAAAATCTACACATAAAATAATGGTACCAAAATCACATATCAAAATATACAAACAAAAATATATGAATGCATGGAAATTCCATGTGATGATTTTTCTATACCAAACAAGGCTAGTAAACAGTACTGAATCATAAACAAGACCAGAACACACTAAATAAACTTGGTTTGATTTTTAAATCATTTATATACCCAAAATAAGCCTACAAATGTTTCTGCAAAAACAACCATTTATACAGTGGCAAAACATTAAACATATTGCATAAACAGATAGGATTTTCTCTCCTGATTCCAATGATATAAAATTTGCAAAATTTGAACGTGGGGATTAAAAGTTATGAATTTTACAAGTTTGAATCACTAATAGATCTAAATTCTGTTTTTAAAACTAAGCGCAGGCCACGCGGCAGCTTCTGATTCGCTGATATTGATTCGCACGGATCGATCGATGAGGGCCGTTGGATCTAAATGAAAACGCACGGCCATATCTAACGTGTACCTCTTCGCTAAGTGACTCTATCGCGTGCGTTGGATCTAGATCTGACGGTTGCTAATCAAACGACCAAAGTCTAGCGGCGCTGGCGATGATGGCGCGGCGGCGACGCTCTGTCAGCGACGCTCCGGTTGCTATAGAGGGGGCTGGGGTCAATGGAGGGGCTTACCAAACTTGCAAGGTCGCGCTGATGCTCAACCTCTTGCTGGTGTGGACAGGGGCGTGCTGTGGAGGTCACTGGGGCTCGTCGGAGTAGCGGGCGGCGTCGGGTTCTTGCAGTCGACGACGTTGCCGATGGTGTGGACCGCCCTAACACAAAACGAAGGCATCAGGGTGTGCACAACGAACTGGCAAACAAGATAGGGTCAAGCAGAAAGCACGAGGCGGCCTGGTATTACCTAAATCGTTCACCGGAGTGAGGCGGCGGTTCTGCCGTTTGTAGAGGTTGTCGGGGACGGCGACCTGGGTCATGCGTGGGCAAAACAAAAGCATCAGGAGAAGCACAGAGACACGACGAACTTGATATCGTCATGCAGAAGACGAGGGGCGCTCGGTACTCACCGGAATCAGACGTCGGAGTTCGTCGGGACAGCGACAGGGTTTGGTGAAATTCGAGAAGCCCGGTGGCGGAGCGAGCGAGTGGGGTGAGGGGAAATGGCCGTGGTGAAGAGGAGATTAAATAGCCAGGAGCGGGGCGGCGATTATTCCCCGCATCAATGGGAATTAAGCGGGGCAGTGACTGCGGCGAGGTAACGGCGGAGCGGCTCGGGCGCGCGTTGATTGAGGACGACGCTGACGGGGCAGGGTGGGGTCGGCTTGTCAGAGGGTGGGTGCGCGCTGCTATGGTGAGAAACAGTGAGAAAGGGAGAACCCCGGGTGGGCTGCTTTGTCTGCTGGGCCGAATGAGTGGCGCCAGGCGCAGTTATGTTTTCTAATCCTTTTTATTTTTCTAAATCAATTTTCAGGAAACCTTTTCCAATGAATTCAAATGTATTTGAATTCCAAATCTTTCTGGATTTTTATAAAGTGAAACCTGCACAATTTTGAGCATAAAACCATGCTGTGTTGCTAGACTTGATTGGTTCCTTTGGAATTTTTTTTAAAATAAACAGTGCCTAAGCACAAGATTTGATGAAGATATGAAAATGGTTTTAAACAATATTTTGGTTTGGAAATTTTTGTCCAAGCTTTGGAACTCAACCAAACCAACTTATGAACAAACAAATCTTGGGTTGAAACAAATATTCTCTCTCTAGAGAGTAGCATTGGATCAATGCTTGTTTACATAAAATAATAGCACTCAATGCAACATTTTCTTTGAAATGAGTTTGAATTTGATCCCTAAATGATTATGCATGCAAGGATGATATGAAATCTTTGAAAACATGATTTTAGGGATGTTACACTTGCCGTTGTCGTGCACGCCGCTCCGGTGACCTCTCGCTAGCAGCGCCACTAGTTTATGGTCGCTAGCATCGCCCTGTGTCGAATGCACCTAGCCCCGCTTGCTCCCGTGCCCCAACCACCAGGATCAATCTTGATCTGAGAAGGAGCTCCATTGCTGATGTCATGCTGACATCAACATGATGCAATAATTCCTTTTATTTTATTAAATGTTTTCAGTAAATATTTTCTGTAAATAAGAAAATGCTGACAGGTGGGCCCTGTCTGTCAGGGTTTTAATATTTTCTGTAAAAGTTTTCTAAAATGATTAAATCTATGACATGTGGGCCCAACTTGGAAATTAAATTAAATATTCCAAAAATGATTTAAAATGAATTAAAATTGGAGAAATTCATAACTAATTCATTTTAAATCAGAAAAATACAAATAATATACCAAAATGTTCAGAAAAATGAGCTCTATCTAACTAAGCTATAATCATACATTGTTAACCAACTTTCATAACAAGTTTAATTAGAAGAATCAATTGAACCCCATAGGTGATTCCAAGGATCCCCATGTTCTAGGGTTTGGACCTCTCGGACCCCGTTTAAAATGACCAAGAATGTTCTATGGTTCATTTCAACACTATTTAACTTGTCATATCATCCATATTGTATGAGCATTTCACATGCCATGTGTTGAATGTTGCTTGCTCTTTTCCGGTAATTGGTTCCTTGCGAATAGGATCCAAACCCAAGGTTGAAGTCAATGCCACCGAAGAGCAGTACTAGTCCAACAACGCACAAGGCAAGCGAAGCCCCACTTATACATATGAATCCTATGTTTACAAACTATTTTTTTGGTTTAACAGTCTTTTATCAGTAGATAAAGTAATCCCATCTGATGCATGTTTCCCTTTGTGAACTATATTACCCGATTCACCGCTCCTAGCATAACTAGGGTTTGGCTTATGAGCATCGCTAGTGCCACACTTAATTTGAGCTCAGCCATGCTTAGTAGTTCAGTACCGATCATTCAGATGATGCACTAGAGATGCGAATGAATCTAGTATGGTAGGATGTGGTGATGTGATCAAAGATGGATAATAAACATGCTAAGGCTTGTATGGGAGGCCACGTGGGTTGTGGTTTTTGCAGTCACATACTTGCCACCCTTAGGACCCGATGTTCTTGCCTCTTGAACCAAGACAAGCGTACAACCACACGGGGGCCTCGAAACCCCCTCGACTCACTAACTTGCCTAGTAGATTCCATAAGTCACATAGTTCGGGCTTTCCATTCGACATATGGATCTTGGTTGTTCTTGAATGGAGGTGAAGGAGGTGCATTCATAACAGGTAGGTAAGCGTGGCCGGGAACAAGAGATGCCCGACATCTATAATGTTGAACCCTGCGCACATCATTAGGGACCGGCTTCGGGACTTGACCCGTTACGACGGCATATCCCTAGTGCGTGACTCATGGTCTCGGCGAAAGCAAGGTAAAGGTCGTGGTCAACCACTCTCTATCGGCCTTCCAAGGAAGAGGGCTAATAATTTGGCATTAAGAATTTGTTGGTATGTGTGGGTAAAGTTGTGCACCCCTGTAGGGTTATTAATATTTTCGAAAAGACGTGTCCACGGTTATGGACAACTTGGGAACAGATGTGAAGATCATAGAGAACTATAACTAAATGATAAAACTTGGCCAACTAATGTGAGATCCGGAATACTTCCTCGGGGTTGTTTGAGGGGGTATTCCTGGAAGAGAGGTTCAGTTGATGATGGTGCTTGGTGGATATCGAAGATGATTCGAAGAGCTAGAGTTGTAGTCTACTTATCCCTTTTGAAAATGATCTGACTAGACGAGCTTCTTTTCCCTCTTGTTTCGAAAACAAAAGATGGCTTTATGCAAAATAACTCTATTAGCCAAGTCTAGCGGAGTACACCATGTACTTAGCCTTGCCTCGTTGATGTTTTTCTATAGATGAAGCTACTCCAACTAAAGGTGGTTTCTACGTCGAAGTCGACGAGTAGTCGGGGTTCCCGGGCAGCAGCCTAGGATCTATGGAAGGGTCGCTACTTCTGTTTAAGGCCTCTTAGGCCCTTTGCTAAGTTTGTTGTTTAGAACAACTTGTTTGCTTCCATTGTTTGTTGTAATGATGGGTCTGTGACCCTTGGCTTGTATGACTAGTTTATAACTCTCTTAAGAGTTTACCTTATTAATGTATGGTTTGTATGTTATGTAATGTTACCGATCTTTCCCTGCGCGCGTCAGAATCTATGTTAGGCTTATGTCAGATGAAGATCTGGTATTTGTCTAGCCCTGATCCCGGGTCGTGACAGATTTTGGTATCAGAGCAGGACTACCTGTAGGAAACCCTTCTAGCTGGTCGATGTTGAGTCTATAGATTGAGAACACTATTTGAAAGCTAAAACTATTTGCAAAACTATGAATAGGACTCCTTTTACTCCTTATCCAAGGTTGTTCTATTGCTGAGTTATCTTACCACGTTTTCTTTGCAATGTTTTCAATTCTTGTCTATCATTTCAAACTTTTAGGATATACGGGTTTGTGTTGTTTTTCCTAGTACTCCGTGCTCGGTTGCAAGGCTCAGAGTTTCCAAGTTAAATCCGTGCAACTGAAGCATTGTTTTTCAACTTTGTTGAGGATGCCTATAATCCCGCTCTCTATTCTTCTGTGACTTGTTGGTACCATATCATGCTTGCATTCCATTGCTATGGTTTGTATCTAAGTTGGTAGCGTATATGTTCTGTATGCTTGTTCTACTGCCATACTTAATGCATTGATATAATCGTAATCCACATGTTCACTTCTACCATGATATTTTTACATGGTTCATGCCATCCTTTGTTGTACCCTTTTTGGTGAATCCATTATTATGGTTTCTGTTTCTCCTCAGGATGTTGTCTGGTACTCGTGGTTCTGTTGGCTGTTGAGGAAACAACAATGCTGATCAGGAACTTCCGCCACCTCCCACAATGGCCAAGGTTCTCAACAACATTGAGACCAACCGTCTGAGGAATGAACGCCTTCTGGAGCGTGTGGCGCAGAACACTGAACATCGTCCCGACGACTATGTCACACTTGGAGATTTCATCCGCTCTTTTCCTCCAATCTTCACCCACCCCAAGGAGCCCCTTGATGCTGATGATTGGCTCCGCACCATAGAGCGCAAGTTCAGTGCTCTTCGTGTCCATCCCGATGATTGCGTCACTTAGCCACCTATCAACTAGAAGGTGAGGATGGTGTTTGGTGGGAAGGTTTTATGAATCTACAAGCTCAGGGACATGTTGTTACTTGGGAAGAGTTTGTTGCAGCATTCCGTGCCTCTTATATCCCTAAGCCCATCATGGATCTCAAAAGGAGGGAGTTTCTGGATCTGACTCAGGTTCACAGGGATATTGAAACATATGGGCGTGAGTTTACTTGCCTGGCTCGTTATGCAACCAGGGATGTGACCAATGATGAATATAAGAAAGAGCTGGGACTTAACCCTGCACTTCACTATGAGTTGCTGCCCTTCAAGTTCCAGTCTTTCCAGGAACTGCACAATCAGGCTCTTACTCTGGAGCATGGAAGGAAGGATATGGAGGTCTCTCAGAAGCGTGAAGAAGGAAATTCTCGTGCTTCTTCCTCTGGTAACAAGAAGCGCCGTGTCTGTGTTCCATACAGTGTTGTGCCTCGTGCTCCTTATGCACCCAAGTCTTCTAGCAATGCTTCTCGTCAGCCACAGTCAAACACTGGTAGAACAAATTATTGTCCTCCTGCTGGTTCTTACACTGGAGTTACCTGCTACTCCTATGGTCAGCATGGTCACTACTCAAGGGAGTGTTCCCAAAGGGCTGTCAGTCGCAATGATCAGCAGGCAAAGAAGAATGATAAATCTCAAGGTGCTGGACGTGGTCGTCTGACCCATGTCACTGTTGAGGAAGCTCAGGAAGATCCACGCATCATTCTAGGTATGATCCGTGTCAATTCAATTCTAGCAACAGTCTTGTTTGATTCTGGAGCATCGCATACACTCATATCACAAGAGTTTGCACGGGAGCATAATATACCTTTTGAAGCAATGTCATCCCTGATGACCCACAAGTGTAGGGGATCGCAACAGTCTTCGCGGGTAGTATTACCCAATTTATTGATTCGACACAAGGGGAGCCAAAGAATACTTGCAAGCCTTAACAACAGAGTTGTCAGTTCAGCTGCACCTGGAAATAGTTCTTGCTCACAAAATTTTATCAGTAGCAACAACAAAGCAACAGTAACGGTAATAGTAGGATTCAAGTGCGGTAGGCATAGGGATGGATGGACGGGCGTTGCATGGACGAGTCTAAACATGTAACTTCAAGATCTAGGGCATTGCAGATAAATAATAACAAGCATCCAAGTACTAAGCAATCCTAGGCATGTGCTCCAAATATAGTCATACGTGCTCGCAATGAGAACTTGCACAACATCTTCTGTCCAGCCAGCCCGTGGCAGCGGGGCCTCTAGGGAACTACTGGAAATTAAGGTGCTCCTATTAATAGAGCACCGGAGCAAAGCATTAACACTCCATGAACACATGTGATCCTCACACCACAGCCATCCCCTCCGGTTGTCCCAATTATTGTCACTTTGGGGCCTTTCGATCTGGACAATGATATGTGTACACAACTTGCAGATAAGATCACAAACAATACTATCATAATGATTCAATAATAAGTTCAGATCTGAGATCATGGCACTCGGGCCCTAGTGACAATCATTAAGCACAACAAGTTGCAACAATCAAATTGCACTAATAGAGATACTAGGCACTATGCCCTAACAGATCTTATTCGATTACATGATAGAACTCATCCAATCCCTACCATCCCCAATCCTACAACAGGGGATTACTCACGATGACGGTGGCGATGATCCTCTCCAAATTCCCCGTCCCGGTAGGGTGCCAGAACGGAGTTTCTGGATCCGAATCTTGGTTTCTGGTGGCGGCGGCGGAGCGGAACTCTTTCTGGAAAACTATCGAACCCCCCTCGGTTTTTAGGCCAGAAGGCAACTTATAGACGCGGAGGGAGGCCGAGGAGCTGCCTGGGGTGGCAGCACCCCCTCTAGGCGTAGGGTCAGGTGGGCCCGCGCCTGGGGTGGGTCTGGGTCCCCCAGGCCTCCTCTCTGTCTCCCCTTCTGGCTTCGTGGATCTTCTGGTGAAAAATAGTTTTTGGCATATTTTCTGGGATTTTTCCTGATAGTTGATTTTCTGCACAAAAACAAGACACCAAGGTAATTCTGCTGAAAACAGCGTCAGTCCGTGTTAGTTGTATCCAAATCACACAAGTTTAGAGAAGAAATAATAGCAAAGTATTCGAGAAAGTAGATACGTTTTGGACGTATGAACTCCCCCCAATCTTAGCTTATTGCTTGTCCTCAAGCAATTCAGTTGAAACATGAGTGCGATAAAAGAACTTTCACGAACACTTTGCTTCATATGATGTAAATATTCTCAGCACATGAGTAGATGCTTAGACAATTCATAATAAAGAGTATGCAACTAAGTCTACTCAATAGTTATTGCAATCTATGAAGAGAAACCAACTCAATAATAAGAAGTAGCATGAAACATAAACATAAGCAACATTGCAATGCTCATGATAAGGTATGGTAGAGTGGTATCTCGCTTGCCTTTGTTTAAAGAGCACAATATAAATTCCAAGGCACCTCTGAAGTTCACATGAAGACTAGAGATAAAGATAACAGAGATACAAGCATCAAAGTCATGACATAATTAACCAAGTTTTGGAACAAACACAAGAATGACAACTATGCTCTCATGAAGGTGCTCATAGAATAAGTGGTGACTCAACAAAATTGTGAAAACGGTTTTGTGAAGGTTTAAAAGGCTTCCTAATGCTGAAAGGAAGGTACTCATTAGCTTTGAGCTCTCATTGCCCCTATCATAGGCATCTTCATGCGGTTAAGGTGAAAGTGAGGTCCACTCTGAATCATATGCTTGACATACCATAGACTGGAAATCCCAAGTCCCTTGAGTACGAGGTCCGATCCGCATGCTACTCAACTTTGGTCACCTAAAAGTTCTTGTCATTGTAAATACATGCATATCATCGAGAACCGCCAACGGGTACCCCTTGCATATGGTACAGGAGCTTTCCCATAACCAAAATGACAAGGCAAACAGACAATGAGCATCTCAGCAATCTTTTTATTTACCATATGCATAGATTTTTATTGAGGACGCTTCATAGATGCTCATTATAGTGATGTTGCAAGTTTCCACCATGATTAAGCATGGCTTAGGCTAGCGGCCCAGGCGTTTCTCTAACACAATGTATAAACTCCATGAACTAACAACTTCCCCTTTTATTTCACATCGTCGACATCCATAAACAAAAGAGCAAAGTATCAACTGGGTAGAATTATCCAAAAAGTATTGAAAGCGTTCTCCATGATAACACAGTTCTGCTGACTCCCAATATATAATAAGCAATCATATAACTTTCATGGACTAGTCACAATGGTTCAAGATTATTAAGCGCAAAGAATATAAAGTGTGCCATCAAGTTCGTGAGAGCTTTACTAACTAACTTTCTCAAAACAGACAAACATTTTATTTTGGAAGAAAACAAGGCATATGGAATATCCACTGAAATAGCAAATGATGCTAATAGGTAGGTATGGTGGACACAGCTGGCAATATTGGTTTTGGGGAGTTGGAAGCACAAGTAGAGAACATACTCAGTGCAAGTGAAGGCGAGCAATAGAGAGGGAGCAACAAACGATAGAGCAATGACTGTCATAATCATGCTTGCAACAAAACAGGACTAACTATGGCATGAAAGTGATACAAGAACTCCGAGGAAAAATAAATCATCGAGGCTTACTGACTATTGATTAGTCATATGCATGCGTGAGCATGTGCCAAGTCGATTCACATGAACAGTCAGAGGAGGATACCACAATATTATACCAAAGTATGAATAAAAAATGCAAGCAAACATTCATATGACATGCTACAAATTATTAGCAAGCTGGAGCTAATCATAGACAAGCAAGAACTACTAAACATCCATAATGACATACACCTTACACAAACAGGCTAAGCATGCTCACAATGATGAGTATATGTACAAAAATGAAACAAATAGAGTCCGTTACTAGCCTCTTACCACACCTCGAGTTGTCTTAATCTTCATTATTGACCTTCACTTGTGTGACTTGAATAATTAATATGAAAACCAATATCCACTGAGGACGGCTGAACCCTGTGAAGAACTCACAAAACCAAAGAAGAACAACAAATATTTTTGGTGTTTTCGATTTTTTTAGAAGGCAACCAGCACAAAACCAAACGAAGCAAAATAAAACCAAAAACAAAAACTAAGACGCTCCAAGAACATCACAACTGTGCATGAAACAATAAAAACGAAGTGTCTAGAAAGACCTGAGATTTTTATTGATGAAGAAGGGGATGCCTTGGGCACCCCCAAGCTTTGACGCTTGTACCTCTTGAGTAATTCTTTTGGTGACACGGAGTGGCTCCCCCCAAGCTTGAGATTTTGTCCATTCTTCATCTCATTACATCATCCTCTCTCTACACCTGAAATTTTTCTTTCATACAAAACTTCACACAATCTTCATTAGCAACATTAGTTTATTTAAAAGATAATAGACTTCTAGCAAAGCTTTGGAACAGCAAGACTTTTCATTAAAAACACAAGATACTATAGCAACTCCTTCAAAAAGCTCAATTTTCCAAAAAGAACCCGGAAAGGAATCAATAAGAAGCAAATGCAAATAATGGCAGAAATCTGTCAAAACAGACCAGCAGGTGGAAACCGATTTTTTCGAAGACCTTATGTTGCTCAAATAAAAAAGTGTTAAACTAACGAAAGTTAGCTAACATACTGGGGGATTTATTCATAAATTTTCATCTCAATCCAACTTACATAGACTCCTCATGAATTTTTATGGTGGAGGACAGAAATCTGTTTTGGGACAGCAACTCCCCAAATCTTACTCCCCCCTCATTAGAGGTCATTCTCGGCACAAAAAGCAAACAAAAAAGATAAGGAGAGGTCATTACTGAAGTAATAACTTACAAGACTCAAGGAAATCTTGGGTTATCTCCCAACAAGTACTTTTCTTTAACGCCTTTAAGTTAGGAACGACGAAGAGCAAAGATTGGAATGGAGAAAAATAAAAGTGAGCAAGTATAACCACACTGAAAACATTATTCTGTTCATGAAAATCCTTTTGTTAACAAGGTTGATGAAGTCTTGTTACCAAAACAATCTTATATGAAGCAAGACTTTGCAATCCACAAGATGATTATGTTACCTCATACTTGATAGCAATGGTCCTAATCATAATAATTTCAAAAATTTCTTGTGGAATGGGACAATATATTTCTCCAACCTTGATGCCCTAAATATTTTCAATGTAATTCAGGAAATAGCTCTTAACAACCTTCTTGGGGAAATAGACAGTGTGCTCTTTGTCATTAATATTGAATGTTACTTTTCCTTGATTGCAATTGATGACAGCACCTGCAGTATTTAGAAAAGGTCTCCCAAGTTATCATCTTTAGGCATTTCAAGCACAACAAAATCAGTTAAAACCATGCAATTATGAGCTACTTGAACAGGAACATCCTCACATATACCAACAAGAATAGTAGTTGACTTATTAGCCATTTGCAAAGATATATCAGTTGGTATCAACTTTTCTAGCTGGAGTCTCTCTTGTAGAGAGAAAAAGGCATAACACTAACTCCATCTCCCAAATCACATAAAGCAGGTCTAACATAATTATTCTTAATGGAGCAAGGAATAGTTGGTATACCTGGATCACCAAGTTTCTTTGGAACCTTACCATTGAAGGAATAATTAGCAAGTAGAGTAGAAATATCCTCATTAGGAATCTTCCTTTTATTAGAGACAATATCCTTCATATACTTTGAATAAGGAGGCAACTTAATAGCATTCGTCAAAGGAATTTGCAAAAATAAAGGTTTCATCCACTCACAAAACTTGTTGTAGTGTTCTTCCTCCTTTGACTTGTGTTTCTTACCTAGAAAAGGCATAGGTTTGTGCACCCAAGGTTCTCTCTCTTTACCATATTTATTAGCAATAAAATCTTCCTTTGTGTACCTAGTGTTTTTAGTGTGCTTCTCAGGTTCTTCCTCACCTTCCTCCTTATCAGGAGACTCATTATTATCATTACCACTCTCAGTTTCAGCATTAGAGACAGATATACTATTAGGATCTACAGCAGGTTCAAGTGGTTCCTCAACTACTTTATGTTTATTTTTCTTCCTCTTACAAGGACTACCACTATCCTCACCTTGTTGGGAATCCTGCTCTATTCTTTTAGGGTGTCCTTCAGGATATAAAGGATCTTGAGTAGCTGCACCACTCCTAGTTCTAATTCCATAAGCATGTTTATTTCCTGAAGCATTAACTAGCATATCCTTTTGCACCTTAGCAAGTTGATCAAGTTGGGTTTGAACCATTTGAAAGTGTTTACAAAGCATTTTAATATCATTAGAAGTTCTTTCCACAATATCTTTCAACTCATGGATAGCTCTAGAGTTTTCCAATAAATGATTCTGAACTTGTTTATTAGAATTACCTTGTTTAACAATAAATGTGTCAAGTTCCTCTAAGCATTGATCATGAGGCTTACCATAAGGAATATCACCTTCATTAAATTGAATAGAGTGTACCTCAATAGTAGATGAGTGGGGAATTGGCTTACATAATTCTTCTATAGGAGGTAGATTCTTCACATCTTCAGCTCTAATACCTTTATCCTTTAGAAACTTTTTAGATTCCTTCATCACTTCATCATTTAATGCAATAACTCCCCTCTTCTTTGTTGTTGGTGTTGGAACTAGTTCAGGAACAACTGGTTTAGGAGTAATAGGCTCAGGTGTATTGAGCTCAGTTGAAGTCCAATCATCATAATTCTTGCTTATCTTAGTCATTAATTCTTTAGCATCCGTAGGAGTTTTTTTCCTGAAAACACAATCAGCAAAGCTATCTAGCTAGGTCCTAGAATCATCAGTTAGTCCATTATAATAAATATCAAGAAGCTCATTCTTAGGTAATGGACATCCATGATGTGCATGAATCAAGGAACAAAATCTTTTCCATGACTCAGGTAATTTCTCTTCTTCTCCCTGTTTAAAATAAAAAAGTCTCTGCAAAGCAGCATGTCTAGCACTGGGAAGAAAATATTTATGGAAGAAAGAAGCAATCAAGCAATCAGGGCTATCAATGGAACCAGGAGGTAATCTATTAAACCAAGCCCTAGCTTCTCCTTTTAGTGAAAAAGGAAAGATCTTAGCAACAAAGTACTTGCGCATTTTAAAATCATCAGAGAACAAAGCACTCATAGTAGAAAGCTCATTCATATGAGCCACAACACTCTCATTTTCAGTACCACAAAAAGGTTCTTTCTCAACAATATCTAAATGAGATAAATCAAGAGAGAAATCGTAATATTTATCTTTAATATCTATGGGAGAGGTGGCAAACTTAGGATCATAGGAAAACTTAGGCATAATAGTACGTCTAGCAAGGAGACTCTTCATAGCACTAGTACCATGCGTGTTTCGGCACTCTTCAACAAATTCATCAGTGAGCTCAATGTAACCATCATTAATATCATAACTCTCACTAGACGCAGGTGAGCTAACAGGTGTAACAGTGTATTCACTAGGAGTTTAGGTATTTCCTAGAATAGCCATAGTAGCATAGTAGAAGTAACATCATGAGCATCAAAAGCAGTTTCAGATTCAACAGTAGTAGTAGTGTGTGTAGCATGAGTATGTGGTGGTGGTGTGACAAGCTTACTTATAACAGACGGTGAATCAAGAGCAACAGAGGTGTTTAGGACTGTACCTCTTCTTGTACTGGATGGTAAAATAGGGAACTTTCCATCACGAGACTTCCCCATGATGAAATGAGTAGCAGTGAACAATAATATATCCAAGTGAACTTACAAATAAATCTATGCTCCTTGGCAACGGCGCCAGAAAATAGTCTTGATGACCCACAAGTGTAGGGGATCGCAACAGTCTTCACGGGTAGTATTACCCAATTTATTGATTTGACACAAGGGGAGCCAAAGAATACTTGCAAGCCTTAACAACTGAGTTGTCAGTTCAGCTGCACCTGGAAATAGTTCTTGCTCACAGAAGTTTATTAGTAGCAACAACAAAGCAACAGCAACGGTAACAGTAGGATTCGAGCGCGGTAGGCATAGGGATGGATGGACGGGCGTTGCATGGATGAGTCTAAACATGTAACTTCAAGATCTAGGGCATTGCAGATAAATAATAACAAGCATCCAAGTACTAAGCAATCCTAGGCATGTGCTCCAAATATAGTCACACGTGCTCGCAATGAGAACTTGCACAACATCTTCTGTCCAGCCAGCCCATGGCAGCGGGGCCTCTAGGGAACTACTGGCAATTAAGGTGATCCTTTTAATAGAGCACCGGAGCAAAGCATTAACACTCCATGAACACATGTGATCCTCACACCACAGCCATCCCCTCCGGTTGTCCCAATTATTGTCACTTTGGGGCCTTTGGATCGGGACAATGATATGTGTACACAACTTGTAGATAAGATCACAAACAATACTATCATAATGATTCAATAATAAGTTCAGATCTGAGATCATGGAACTTGGGACCTAGTGACAAGCATTAAGCATAACAAGTTGCAATAAAGTCAAATAGCACTAATAGAGATACTAGGCACTATTCCCTAACAGATCTTATTCGATTACATGATAGAACTCATCCAATCCCTACTGTCGTGGTATTGCCGACGAGTACGCCATGGAGGGGTCCTCACATTGCGTGTTTAGAGACGTGGGGTAAGGCATACGGTTGATGGGTACGAGGTAACACAACTTACCCAGGTTCAGATCCCACAACGGTGGCGGAATCCTACTCCTGCTATAAATCACTATAAGGGCGATACGCCGAGTTACAAAGATAGGTTTGCTGTGCAAGGTTGTATGAAGTTATCTATGATTGTGCCCTAAAGGCTCCCATAGGCCTGACTTATATAGTCGCCAGGTCCTAGGGTTACAGGGAAAAGTCCTAGCCGGACAGGTTACAGAGTCCTACACCGTCTATTACTAGTCTTGTGTATCTTGCACTCCAAGGCTCCGGGTACGCTGGTGACTCCACCGTAGCCTTCCTTTATCCGGCATGGGCCTCCCTTCTGGATCCGTCTAACTGGGCCGCCCAGAAGGCCATAGGCCATGATACTAACTATGGCCCACCCGGGTTATCCGGATAAGTGACATGCTATGAGGACAGGATACCCATATAGCATATCCCCAACAGTAGCCCTCGGAGAACTCCGAGATCTTGCGCCGTCTTGCCTTTTCAGATGAATGCTCCGTCTAGTTGGATGTCGGAAAATCGTCAAGCAATATCTTGTAGTCCTCCCAAAGAACCCTGCAAAGCTTTCTCCGTCTTCAACTTGTAAGCCGGAGAAATGCTAAATCTTCCATCGTACACTTCCGTAGGCGGATTAGATCCGTCCATGTCGGAATCTTTGATGTGATGGCTCATCTACCCATGTCAGCTAGGACGACGTAGGCTTAGGTCAGCGACGCCTCGTAACTCACACATGCAGAGAACGCAATCATGTCCGATTTTCCCGCGCGAGCGATACGAACCGTTGGCGGCGACGGTTGGAGACGTGGCGAAATTTCCGCGCACGTTCGCGAACACGTCGTCTACGCAGCAACCGTCCAATCAAGCTGTACGAATCTTGACGCCGAGGATGATAAATAGTAACCATGGGGAAATTTCCACTTTTTACCTCATTCTCCTTGCATCATCTTCTTCCTCCAGCCGCGTGTCTCCTCGAGCTCTCCGCGAGAACTCTCGAAAAAACCCTAGCTTCCAATCTGCACCAGTCGCATCCAATCCTCACTCCATGGCTAGCAACAGCACTTCTCCATCAATGGCGGCGTCGAGCGAAGCCGCGGCAAAGCCGGCGAGCTCCGTCGTCGTGCCTCCAGAGGGCCTAGTCATTACCGCATTAGCGGTTATCGAGACCACCGGCAGCAACCTTAATCTGGCGGCGCTGGAGCCGTTGGAGGAGGATCCAGACTCGCACAAGGGCGACTGGCGCGGCTCAGACATCACCGACCGTGACATCCAAGAGATGATCGCCGATGGCTACCTCCCCACGACGGAGGGGCTTGCCTGGCGGGCGGCGCCGGCCGGGCGAGGTGACACCATCTCCCCAAGCCGGAGAAAAGGTGTACCTAAAAGCTCAACTGATACGCGGCGTCTCCCTGCCCATCTCCAACTTCTTCCTCTCCGTCTTAAACCACTATAGGGTCCAGCCTCAGAACCTTTCCCCCAATAGCATCTTAGTGCTTAGCAACTATGCGGCACTTTGCGAGGGATACTTAGGGATAAGGCCTAGGTTAGACCTTTTTGTGTACTTCTTCACCGTCAAACGTGAAGCCGGACATATCAAGGAAGAGCTTAGGAACTATGGCACCATAAGCTTCAAGATTCGACCTGGCCGGCGGTTCCCCGACATCGTCGTCCACGAGTCCTGCAAGAATTGGAAACAGACGTATTTTTACGGCCCAGACATCCCTCTAGCTGGCCGACAAGTCACGTACCCGGACTTTGTTGACGGAGCCGCCGCTGAAACCTCGTCATGGAGATCCCAAAGCCTCCCTTCCCTCCGACCTCGATGCTTCTCGGGCCATAAGGCGGATCAAGTGGTTTGTAGAGACGGGTCTGACCGGCTTGGACCTAGCCATGTGCTGGTTCATCAGGCGAATCCAACCTCTGCAGCACCGCGCGAAGCTCATGCACGAGTATACCAGCGACAGAAGGGATAGTCTCCGCATCTCCGTGGACAACTTCTCGAGCGACTCCGTCAAGCTCCGCCTTAAGGACATCGTCAAGGTGAAGGACAAGAAGCGTGGCTTCACCATCACCTACGACATGTTCATAGACGACAATTGCCCAAAGGTAGGTATTTATTTTCCGTGCATGACATGTACTCCAGTTCTTCCGTATTGCAAATACCATCTCATCGAACACGGTGATTTCTCACTTAACAGCTTAGCGATCTAGAGGAAGGCAACCTGGCTGCCCAAATCTACGATCCAAAGATGAAGGAAGTCACAGTCGTGTCTGACGACGACATTCCATTGGCGCGGAAGCGGAAGAGCTCCACCTCTGACGCTTCCGACGGAGGCAAGAAGAAGAAGACGGAGGGTGGAGCCTCCAAGAAGACTACCGCCTCCCTGGAGGCAGAAAAGAGAAAAGTTACTGGGATCCCCTTCACCAAAGCACCCCCACTTGTGTAAGCTTCTCATTCTCCGACATTGTCTATATATCTGTCTTGCTCCTGTACTTATGCATTTTGCAAGTTTCAGGAAGAAAGCCACGAACAGCCTCAAGAAGACCTCCAAAACATCGGGGGATTCTCGAAATATCAAGGACATGCTGCATCATGATGCCTCCCCCGCCATCGCCCCTGCCACTCCTACCATCAAGCCCTCGTCTGCCCCGACAAGCTCACAAGCTAAGGAGGCATCAGGCCCTTCCGCCATGGAAGTGGATTCTGGCGCCTCTACTGAACTCGCTGTTGTCGGCGAGCAGGAAACGCAGGAGAGCACCGCTCAACAAATGGCTGAAGCTCCGGCTAAGGATGCCATCAGTGGCGGCAAGGCGATGGTGGAAGCTGGTACTTCTGCCGTTGGCGGCGCCCCCGCACCCCAGAAAACCATAGTTTATCCGAAGATAGTCTATCCGGTACTTACACCGGGTATCACTGCTTTGGTGCCTGGTGCGGCGCCGACATCTCCGACGTGCGGTCTAGAGGAGCTCCGCCGGCAAGCAGAAATCTTGCAAGGAAATAGCGAATCCTTTGCCAAGCAGCTGGCCGAGAGTGCTACAAACCTCAAGATCATCGCACTTGTAAGTTTCTTTGCCTTTTGCATTTCATATGAGTATCCCACTATAGCCCCCGAGGATGTAGACGAAAAACCCTAGGTTTTGCATCTATATGCTCTAAGATTGACTAAGTTAGAAAACCTCTCACTGTAGCCCCCAAGCATTCAGATGAAATGAACTATTCCGACTAGATGCTTTAAGAGTAGCATATGCAGTGTTTATAAATTTCAATACTGTAGCCCCCAAACCTCTAGCTATAACTGAATTAGTTCCGACTAGATGCTTAAAGAAAAGCTAAGTAGATATCCGAGTTAAAAACTTTATACTGTATCCCCCAAGCTTCTAATCGAGAACTGAATTAGTTCCGACTAGATGCTTAAATAAAGCTAAGCATATTGTTAAGTCAAAAACTCTCGCTGTAGCCCCCGAGCGTCTAGATGAAAAATCTCCAACTAGATGCTCCAAGCAGACTAAACAACGTTTAGCTTTGTCCTTTTTTCCACAGAACGAGAATGCTCGGAGGGGTATGGCCAATGACAAGTACCAGAAGATGTGTGCAGATCTAGAAGCTGAAAAGGGTAAAACTACCTTCTTGAAGGAACATATCACCAAGAGCAAGCGTCTGTTTTATAATGCGCATTCCGACTTGGTTTTGTGCCCATATTCTCCGAGTACTCACTGTGTACTTTTCTTTCTCCGACATGCAGAAACCATCGCCAAGGCCAAGAATATTGTCAAGCAATCCAAGCACATTCAAGAGCTGGATAGCGAAAACAAGATTCTTAAGCAGGAGAGGAAGGAGATGCTAAAGATGCATGAGGAGTTGATGAAGGCCTTGCAGGATTCCGCCACCGAGGAAATCAACCGCTTGAAGGAGGAGATCGCGATCTTAAAAGATCAGAAGCGAGCTGCCGATGAGCAGAATCACCGCCATGGCGAGGCGTACAAGCTCCTCCAACAAGAGAAACAATCCTTGGTGGACACCCTCTGGCAAGCTGAGGCCAGCATCTTCAGTAAGTTTTCTCCGTCTTGGAATTCTGTAGTCTGGATACTTTGATTTATTGAACTCATGCGCTCCTTGTCGGAATTTTCAGCTCCAATGGGTTTAACCCGATCACCTCCTCTGGCCAAGGAATGCATGGTTCTTGCCGGCAACTTCATCAACACTGCCATCACCCAAGGCAAGGAGATTGCCAAGCCCCTCCAGATACACATCAAGGCATCGGACTCCGTGGCGAAGTACTCGGAGATTCTACGCCGAGCCCCCGAGCGTATCACAAGCTGGAAAGCTTCGTGTGCACGGGCTGGCGCGAGGATGGCGCTGTTAATGGTGAAGGCACACTACGAAGGTGCTAACATCGACACGGTGACCTCTGGCATCCCCGACGTTGACGATGATGGCAAAGAGATTAATCATGAAGCCATCTTGTCGTCACTCGCTGGCTATGACACCAGAGTTGCCGAGTTGGTGGACATCGACGTTTTCGTGCCCATGAACACCATCGACAACGGCAACCAAGATTCTTCTGAGTCCCACCACAGCGCCGACTTCGAGAGTGGCTCTCCGGCTGGTGACGATGCTGCCTCCAAGTCACCTGCGCCAAAGGAGTGAAAAACAACTTTGTAATATTTATTTCACCTTTGGTGTATATGCGGAAAAAACTTTGTTTATGTAACTTAAGGCGGAAAACAATGATTGTTATTTCCTGCTACTCAAGAACTAACTTCCAGCATGTATGTATTTTTTAAGCAAGTGCTGGCTTATCCATTACTTTGGTTCTTATGCTTGACTTTTCGTGAGTCGGAAGACTCGTTGTCAGAACCATGCGCTTAGGTGATGATGCCCAATGGCACCGTCAATGACCTGAGCACAAAATCGCCGACAATAAGTGCTGAAAGTCACTACTCCAGAATCCACATAAGAACGACAAAGAACGTGTAGACCAGAAAACTTAAGCTAACGCCAGTAGGCGGAATTTTCACAAGTGCGAACGCAAAGCTTGTGCATAAAAGTTTTACATGATCCAAAAATGAACACTAAAGGAGGTAAAAGACTCAGAAATATGAGTGAACCAGAGAGCTTTATTTCATTGATCATATAAGAGATACACAATTAGATAAAATATCTAAGTGTAAAAAGGACGTAGCTGTGCTATGTTCCATGGCCGATCAAGATCCGGGTAGTCATCATCCGGATCACGTCGCTTACACTTATGATCCTCATTGGGTCTATCCTTTAGTTCACGATTGTCAACGAGGTAGTAAGACCCATTGAGTAGCGCCTTGCTTATGATGAACGGTCCTTCCCATGGCGGGGATAATTTGTGTGACTTCTTCTGCTTAAGTCGGAGCACCAAATCCCCCTCTTTAAACGAGCGATGCCGAATGCGGTGACTATGGTAGCTGCGTAGCTTCTGCTGGTAGATGGAGGATCTTTGGCATGCCAAAACACGCTCCTCCTCGAGAAGGTCCACATCTAGGCGTCTGGATTCTTCAGCGTTATATTCGTCGTAGGCGGCAACTCTTGGTGCATCATGAAGGATGTCGGAAGGCAGGATGGCTTCTGCTCCATATACCATGAAATAAGGGGTGTAGCCGGTTGATCTGTTGGGTGTAGTTCGTAAACTCCACAACACAGAAGGCAATTCCTCCGCCCAGGCTCCAGCTGCTCTATGTAGCGGTGCCTCAAGACGTGGCTTGATTCCCTGCATAATTAATCCATTGGCTCGCTCAACCTGACCTTTCATTTGTGGGTGCGCCACAGATGAAAGGTCATGTCGGATGCCTTTCTCCCAGCAATAAGCCTCCACTTCCCCGAGTGACAAGTTGTTGCCGTTGTCGGTGATAATGCTGTGTGGGAGACCAAATCTCACCACTAGATCCCTGACAAACCTGAGGGCAGTTGCCCCGTCAAGCTTTCTAATGGGTTTAGCTTCTATCCATTTAGTGAATTTATCAACTGCTACAAGCAGATGTGTAAACCCACAAGGTGCCATATGTAACTGTCCCACCATGTCTAGCCCCCAGACTGCAAACGTCCAAGTTATTGGTATTGTTCGCAGTTCTTCAGCAGGAACATGTGGTTGTCGGGCATAATACTAGCATCCCATGCATGTCTCAACCAGCTTGTCGGCGTCCGCCTTCGCGGTCAGCCAGTAGAATCCTTGCCGGAAGGCTTTCGCGACCAACGATCGAGGAGTGGCGTGATGCCCGCAATCTCCGAGATGGATTTCACATAGGATTTCCATACCTTCTAGCTGGGAAACACACTTTAGGTATACACCAGTAGTGCTCCTTTTGTAGAGTTGTCCATTAATTATGGTATAACCCTTTGCTCGTCGTACTATTTGATGTCTTTCGACTTTGTCGTCGGGCAAAGTTCCGTGCTCGAGATATTCCATGAACGGTTTTGTCCAAGCCGGAGGGACTTTAGTCACCATGTTGACGAGAGAGTCAGCTCTATCCGGGTTGTCGATGTCGGCTCCCTTCATAGATGGTGTGCATAGATGCTGTAGGAAAACTCCTGGCGGAATTTTCTTGCGCCCTGATCCAAGTTTAGACAGTAGATTAGCCGCCTCGTTTTTCTCCCTAGGTACATACTTGACTTTGTAGCCCAAGAAGCTCTTGGCTATCTTGTCCACTTCGACTCGATATGCCGCCATCATAGGGTTCCGCGCATTCCAGGTGCCAGCCACCTGCTGGGCAACCAAGTCGGAATCTCCACAGCAAACTATGCGTTTGATGCCAATATCCTTGGCTACACGTAGTCCGTGAATGAGTGCTTCATACTCCGCCATGTTGTTTGTAGCCTCGAAGTGGATCTGCTGAACATAGTGTAGCTTGTCTCCTGTTGGTGACTGTAGCAAAACACCAGCCCCCGAGCCGTTGAGCAGCTTTGATCCGTCAAAGTGCATCACCCAGTACTCCGGTTCCGGCAATGGAGTAGCATCTGGCATCTCCGTCCAATCTGCAACGAAATCCGCCAAGGCTTGTGACTTGATAGCGTTGCGTCTCTTGTAGGTGATCTCGAAGGCGGCAAGTTCAATGCCCCACTTCGCGACCCTTCCCGTAGCGTCGCTGTTGTTGATAATGTCGGACAATGGAGTCTTGCTCACCACTGTGATTGGGTGCTCCTTAAAGTAATGTCTCAGCTTCCGAGAAGCAAGGAATACTCCATAAGCTATCTTCTGGTAGTGTGGGTAACGCTGCTTGGACTCCGTCAATACCTCGCTTACATAGTAAACTGGTCGTTGAACTCCGTGCTCATATCCTGTTTCCTTCCGCTCTACCACGACGATGATGCTGATTACCCGATTGGTTGCCGCCATGTAAATTAACAGGGGCTCTCCAGGCTCGGGTGCTGCAAGGATGGGCGCTGAGGAAAGAATCTCCTTGAGCTGCATCTGCTTCATCCGTCCACGTGAATTTGTCTGCCTTCTTGTCACATCCCAAGATTTTCCAAATCTTGTAATGTGAAAAATAAATAAACAAAATAAATAATGGTTGAAAATTAGGGTGAAAAGAAACTTTTATATCTAAATGGAAACTTAAAATCCCATCTTGAACAAACCTTGGTTAATATTTGAATCTAACTAAATGCAAATCAAGTGGAATGCATTCTCCATAAATGCATCTGGAAATTTAAACACTTGGAAATTAAACCAAAATCCTAAAACCCTAATGGAAGAAAAAAATTTCCAAGTTATCCCCAAGCCTATGGATTTGATCCATATAAAAGTTTGTCAACAAACATTTACAAATGATCAATATTGACAAATGGAAATGTTATTAAAACCATAGAAATTGGTTTCACTTAATTTGGAGCCATAGATAAAATCTTATAAATTTAATAAGATAAGGAAATTGAAATTCCAAGGCTAATAAAGCACCTATCTGAAAATCCATACAAAATGGTGAGAAAATAATCCTAAAGGGATATAAAAGGATCAACAAATATTAAATAAGATTTTACAAATTGGAATCACCAAGTTTGGATCTCTAAATAAAAAGATATGGATTTTATAAGATAAAGAAAGAAATATTAAATAAAGGATATTTAAAGACCAAATTAAATCTTGGCTTAATCCATGAGCAAATGGAATAAATATAATCCAAATCCAAATAAAAATATAAGGATAAAGAATTTTCCAAAATAAAATAAAATGTCTTAAACCAAATTCTATTTGAATAAAGACAAATCCAATTTTAAATGATTAATAAAACATATTAAAAACATTTCCAAATAGTTCAAAGTGAATTATTTGACACCCTATTAATTGAATAAAACTTACTGAATAGGTTTTGTGGAAAAATGAAATTTAAATAAGGATTAAAAATATATTTGATCTTATTTGAATTAAAACAAGGGCCTAATTAAATAACTAAAAGACCCCAAAGAGAATAAAGATTTATTCCAAAATTGACTTCAGAATATATTACTAATCAGTGTTTGAATCCACACAAAGTTTGAGAGAAGTTTGAATTCAAATGAATGTTTGAATTGGTTAATAAAAATCAAAACAGAAAATCAAATTGGAAAAAGAAAAATAACAGGAGAAGGAAAAAATATGAAACAAAGCAACCCAACTAACCTAGCCCACTAAGCCCATCAGCAGCCCAGCTCTGCCTCTCACCCCGAGCGAACCGTTTTTCACCGCAGACAGAACCCACTAGGTCGCTGACGGTTGGACCCCACCCCCACACTCTCTCACTCGCTGACTAACCAGGCCCACGGCCATGTCGTCATCGTTCTCACCCGCCGCTGACCGCGCCCTCCCTCTCTCCCGTTACTGCCGATTGATTCGCGTGGTAAATTCACTTCAATGCCGCGTGATTTTCGCCCCCTGACCATACTCACTTAAGCGCCCGTTTCCCCTCTTCCTTTCCTCCCAAACATCACGCCTCGAGAGCCACCAGGCTGCTCAGAATCATCTCCGAACCCCCACTGCCTCCGGCGAGCTCGCCGACAAATTCCGACGAACATGTCCCACCCCACCGTTCCTGCTTCGCGCTATCTTGCTCACCAGAACCTTGCGCACCTACTCGTATCATCTGCTCGGCCGCGCTTGCCCCAGAGCGTTGGCAAGGACAACCTCTGCACGCCGCCGTCGTCTGCTACCTCTCCGGCGAAACCCCCTGGTAATTCCTGGCCGCCCATTCCCTCTGGCTGATACTCCCGTATTCGCCCCTCTCTCGCGAACCTAATGGCGTTGCTTGTTTGGTTTGGCGTGAACCGTAGACTTGCCCCCGTCGACGAACAGACGAACCCGAGGCGCAGCTCAACTCCGGCGAGGAATCCACGTCACTACCGTGCGCCCCTCGACGAACTACAACCACCTTGAGCATCCCCACGCCATGGCGAACTTGGTGAGCTTCTCCCCTCGTTCTCTCACTTCCTGCAATGCCGACACCAACATCATCTGAGTGCGCTGGTGCCGTTCACCACCGCTAGAGCCGCCAGTGTATGTCCAGCGAATATGAGCCATAGGATTTTGATCAAAGGGTTGCGATAGAACGTAAACGAAAGGGTAAGTAGAAATCTGTGCCGCACGATCCACCTTAGATCTAACGACTGTTGTCTATCGATCCAACCGAACCGTTACAGACGAATAGCAAGACGCCACGTGGCCCTGTCTGTTTATAAAAACCAGGATTGTTCTATTAGATGTTCAATTTTGAAAATTGCATAACTTTTAAACCACACGTACAATTTTTGAAAATTTTATATCAATGGAATCAGCAAGACAAGCCCTATCCAACCATGACCTTTGTTTAGTAAATTGCTTCTGTTAAATTGTTTGTTTTTGCAGAAACTTGTGTAGGCATGTTTGGAATATAAAATTCATTCTAAAGTTATTTTGGGGATAAAATCTTTAGCAAATGGTTTGTTTTGAACCTACTGACCATTGAAATCAATTTGTGGTTTCAAAAATGTATTTGGTGAAGCAAAGGTATAAATGTTTTGAATAAAAGCATTTCTAGCCAATAAAAATATGTTGATTATGGTTTAAAAATGATTTTGGAGGAAAACCCTTTGGGAAATGTTTTGATTTAACTCTCTGACCCTAAACACCAAGTTTTATGATTTGAAAATGTATTTGGTGAACCCTATAAAGATTGTTACTGTGCTAAAGGAATTTTCAACCACATAAAATATGGAATTGGTTTAAAAGTGGTATATAGATAAAATCTTTTGCAAATGGTTTTGCCACTTTATAGAATGACCAATAGGTGTTTTCAAATGTTTATAACCTATTAGAAACCACTTTTTCCAAATAAAACAATCTTTTGCATGCTTGCATGCATTACTTTATTTTTATTATTTTATGTGATGATGCTTGAATTGTAGATTGAATTTGTGACTTGCTTGATTGAATTGTAGTGATTTGAAGAGTGTGAGTATTGCAAGATCAAGGAGTGAACTTATATTCTCTACCAAAAAGGCAAGTGATGCTTCATACTTTGTCCCATTATTTTCACTATGCATTAGTGATATTTCTAAGTAGGACTTGCATGGAATTTTTGCTAAGTATAAACTATGCCATGGGAAATCCTAGTAGATGAAACCTTAGTAGAAATTTCCTAAGTTAAGATTCCTACTACTATCATGCTTAGCTTAGCTAGTAAAAAACAAGGGTGGATTATATTTCATGCTATGGAATATTTCTAAGTGAAGGACTTGTGTTTTGTTTAATAAAACAACTAAGTGAATGAATCACCTGGGTGGAATGGAAAGAATGGTTTGTGTTGAGTAGTTATGCAAGTCCGGTATGCTGGGGAAAACTTGGGCATCACCAAGTCCAGTATACTGGGGGAAACTTGGTATCTCACTTGTGGATGGCCACCCAGGAACAAAGAGATTTGAGATGTCAAATGTTGAGAAGCTTCAAGTGCAGCCACTTGGCATTATGGGCTATGCCTAGATCATATAGGTTTCAATAACTTAGCCAAATGGACAGTTGGTGGTAGGGGATGATAGGTTGGAACGCGTCCATTCTGGTCTAAGGGAAGGCTTCTGAAAGATCTTGTCTTGGTGAAACCAAGTCTTGTGTTGAAAGTGCACCACCTCTGCAGAGTGTAAAATCTAAGTACTTAGCCATGTCCCTGGTAAAGGACAATTTGAGCATCAAGACATGGAAGCTATCAAGAATCTCCTCATCCCAATTTCTAAGTTAAAAACTTGTGGTTGAACAAGGGTTGAAGGATCACCAATTTCTATTGGAAGATGCCTTGGGTGATTTTGTCAAGCAAAAACTTAGTGTTTTCAAATGATAAGGAAAAATATGTTTTGAGCAAAGCAAGCCTAAGCTCCCCTTAGCCAAATGCATATAGATGATAGACTCCACTATACTACCATAGTATCACTTGCCAATACAATTCAAATGTATTGACCCTTGTGGCTGTAACTTGTTCTGTTGTAGGTTTGTTTGATGTTAGTAAGATGTGTTGATTAGGATTACAAGTCTACAACCAACATGTTTGCATATGGCACTTTGAAGATTAAGGACCCCATGCTATTGTTATATTCGGCTGCATTGTATTGAGATAGCCAAATGAGCTATGTAAGATGTAATAAATTATTTGATTTCTGGTTATAAAGTTGTAATATGACCTTTGTTTCTTGATATTACATCTTATCTGTGGATGCTAGCTATTGATCCAAGGACTAGCATTGTAAACACATGGATCTCTACCTTATTAAAGGTTGGGACCTCTACAGATGGTATCAGAGCATTGTGTTGCCTGTAGGATTTGTAACCCTAGGAATGGACAAAACCCCTTAGAAAAATAGGAGTTGTATTTGTTCCAAAACTTATTTACAAACAATCTGGTAAACTCTTTCCTCAACCAATTTTGGTTTTGATTCTACATCTTGTCTATTTCAAACTTGATGGATAAAGCCTCCACAAAAATATAAGGAGATTAGCCAAGAATGGTGCAACAACTGCAAAGAGCTAGGCCATTATGTATCAAATTTTCCACAAAAGATACGTGAAGAACTCAATCTTATCACATGTTACAATTGTAGTAACCAAGGACATTATGCAAGCAATTGTCCAGAAAAGATGAAGGACAAGATAAAGCCTATGAAGGATCTCAGCCTTGTCACATGTTTCAAATGTGGAAACAAAGGACATTATGCAGATGTTTGCCCTGAGAGGTTTCAACAAGATCCCAAGCAAGCCAAGAAGTAATCTAGTTGGAAATTTTTTAAGGGTGGTAGTACCCTAGATGCTTTGAGCCAACTTGTAACCCCTATCTTCCCCAAATCTCGGGACGAGATTTATTTTAAGGGTGGTAGCCTGTCACATCCAAATATTTTCCAAATCTTGTAATGTGAAAAATAAATAAACAAAATAAATAATGGTTGAAAATTAGGGTGAAAAGAACCTTTTATTTCTAAATGGAAACTTAAAATCCCATCTTGAACAAATCTTGGTTAATATTTGAATCTAACTAAATTCAAATCAAGTGGAATGCATTCTCCATAAATGCATCTGGAAATTTAAACACTTGGAAATTAATCCAAAATCCTAAAACCCTAATGGAAGAAAAACATTTCCAAGTTATCCCCAAGCCTATGGATTTGATCCATATAAAAGTTTGTCAACAAACATTTACAAATGATCAAGATTGACAAATGGAAATGTTATTAAAACCATATAAATTGGTTTCACTTAATTTGGAGCCATAGATAAAATCTTATAAATTTAATAAGATAAGGATATTGAAATTCCAAGGCTAATAAAGAACCTATCTAAAAATCCGTACAAAATGGTGAGCAAATAATCCTAAAGGGATATAAAAGGATCAACAAATATTAAATAAGATTTTACAAATTGGAATCACCAAGTTTGGATCTCTAAATAAAAAGATATGGATTTTATAAGATAAAGAAAGAAATATTAAATAATGGATATTTAAAGACCAAATTAAATCTTGGCTTAATCCATGAGCAAATGGAATAAATATAATCCAAATCCAAATAAAAATATAAGGATAAATAATTTTCCAAAATAAAATAAAATGTCTTAAACCAAATTCTATTTGAATAAAGATAAATCCAATTTGAAATGATTAATAAAACATATTAAAAACATTTCCAAATAGTTCAAAGTGAATTATTTGACACCCTATTAATTGAATAAAACTTACTGAATAGGTTTTGTGGAAAAATGAAATTTAAATAAGGATTAAAAATATATTTGATCTTGTTTGAATTAAAACAAGGGCCTAATTAAATAACTAAAAGACCCCAAAGAGAATAAAGATTTATTCCAAAATTTACTTTAGAATATATTACTAATCAGTGTTTGAATCCACACAAAGTTTGAGAGAAGTTTGAATTCAAATGAATGTTTGAATTGGTTAATAAAAATCAAAACAGAAAATCAAATTGGAAAAAGAAAAATAACAGGAGAAGGAAAAAAATATGAAACAAAGCCACCCAACTAACCTAGCCCACTAAGCCCATCAGCAGCCCACCTCTCCCTCTCACCCCGAGCGAACCGTTTTTCACCGCAGACAGAACCCACTAGGTCGCTGACGGTTGGACCCCACCCCCACACTCTCTCACTCGCTGACTAACCAGGCCCACGACCACGTCGTCATCGTTCTCACCTGCCGCTGACCGCGCCCTCCCTCTCTCCCGTTACTGCCGATTGATTTGCGTGGTAAATTCACTTCAATGCCGCGTGATTGTCGCCCCCTGACCACACTCACTTAAGCGCCCGTTTCCCCTCTTCCTTTCCCCCCAAACATCACGCCTCGAGAGCCACCAGGCTGCTCGGAATCATCTTCGAACCCCCACTGCCTCCGGCGAGCTCGCCGACAAATTCCGACGAACACGTCCCACCCCACCGTTCCTGCTTCACGCTATCTTGCTCACCAAAACCTTGCGCACCTACTCGTATCATCTGCTCGGCCGCGCTTGCCCTAGAGCGTCGGCAAGGACAACCTCTGCACGCCACCGTCGTCTGCTACCTCTCCAGCGAAACCCCCTGGTAATTCCTGGCCGCCCCATTCCCTCTGGCTGATACTCCCGTATTCGCCCCTCTCTCGCGAACCTAATGGCGTTGCTTGTTTGGTTTTGCGTGAACCGTAGACTTTCCCCATCGACGAACAGACGAGCCCGAGGCGCAGCTCAACTCCGGCGAGGAATCCACGTCACCACCGTGCGCCCCTCGACGAACTACAACCACCTTGAGCATCCCCACGCCACAGCGAACTTGGTGAGCTTCTCCGCTCGTTCTCTCGCTTCCTGTAACGCCGACACCGACATCATCTGAGTGCGCCGCCGCCGTTCACCACCGCTAGCGCCACCAGTGTATGTCCAGCGAATGAGCCGTAGGATTTTGATCAAAGGGTTGCGATAGAACATAAACGAAAGGGTAAGTAGAAATTTGTGCCACATGATCCAACTTAGATCTAACGGCTGTTTTCTATCGATCCAACCGAACCGTTACATATGAATAGCAAGACGCCACGTGGCCCTGTCTATTTATAAAAACCAGGATTGTTCTATTAGATGTTCAATTTTGAAAATTTCATAACTTTCAAACCACACGTCAAATTTTTGCAAATTTTATACCAATGGAATCAGCAAGACAAGCCCTATCCAACCATGCCCTTTGTTTAGTAAATTGCTTCTGTTAAATTGTTTGTTTTTGCAGAAACTTGTGTAGGCATGTTTGGAATATAAAATTCATTCTAAAGTTATTTTGGGGATAAAATCTTTAGTAAATGGTTTGTTTTGAACCTACTGACCATTGAAATCAATTTGTGGTTTCAAAAATGTATTTGGTGAAGCAAAGGTATAAATCTTTTGAATAAAAGCATTTCTAGCCAATAAAAAATGTTGATTATGGTTTAAAAATGATTTTGGAGGAAAACCCTTTGGGAAATGTTTTGATTTAAACTCTCTGACCCTAAACACCAAGTTTTATGATTTGAAAATGTATTTGGTGAACCCTATAAAGATTGTTACTTTGCTAAAGGCATTTTCAACCACATAAAATATGGATTTGGTTTAAAAGTGGTATATAGATAAAATCTTTTGCAAATGGTTTTGCCACTTTATAGAATGACCAATAGGTGTTTTCAAATGTTTATAACCTATTAGAAACCACTTTTTCCAAATAAAACAATCTTTTGCATGCTTGCATGCATTACTTTGTTTTTATTATTTTATGTGATGTTGCTTGAATGGTAGATTGAATTTGTGCTTTGCTTGATTGAATTGTAGTGATTTGAAGAGTGTGAGTATTGCAAGATCAAGGAGTGAACTTATATTCTCTACCAAAAAGGCAAGTGATGCTTCATACTTTGTCCCATTATTTTCACTATGCATTAGTGATATTTCTAAGTAGGACTTGCATGGAATTTTTGCTAAGTATAAACTATGCCATGGGAAATCCTAGTAGATGAAACCTTAGTAGAAATTTCCTAAGTTAAGATTCCTACTACTATCATGCTTAGCTTAGCTAGTAGAAAACAAGGGTGGATTATATTTCATGCTATGGAATATTTCTAAGTCAAGGACTTGTGTTTTGTTTAATAAAACAACTAAGTGAATGAATCAACTTGGTGGAATGGAAAGAATGGTTTGTGTTGAGTGGTTATGCAAGTCCGGTATGCTGGGGAAAACTTGGGCATCACCAAGTCCAGTATACTGGGGGAAACTTGGTATCTCACTTGTGGATGGCCACCCGGGAACAAAGAGATTTGAGATGTCAAATGTTGAGAAGCTTCAAGTGCAGCCACTTGGCATTATGGGCTCTGCCTGGATCATATAGGTTGCAGTAACTTAGCCAAATTGAAAGTTGGTGGTAGGGGATGATAGGTTGGAACGCGTCCATTCTGGTCTAAGGGAAGGCTTCTGAAAGATCTTGTCTTGGTGAAACCAAGTCTTGTGGGGAAAGTGCACCACCTCTGCAGAGTGTAAAATCTAAGTACTTAGCCATGTCCCTGGTAAAGGAAAATTTGAGCATCAAGACATGGAAGCTATCAAGAATCTCCTCATCCCAATTTCTAAGTTAAAAACTTGTGTTGAACAAGGGTTGAAGGATCACCAATTTCTATTGGGAGATGCCTTGGGTGATTTTGTCAAGCAAAAACTTAGTGTTTTCAAATGATAAAGGAAAAATCTATTTTGAGCAAAGTAAGCCTAAGCTCCCCTTCGCCAAATGCATATAGATGATAGACTGCACTATACTACCATAGTATCACTTGCCAATACAATTCAAATGTATTGACCCTTGTGGCTGTAACTTGTTCTGTTGTAGGTTTGTTTGATGTTAGTAAGATGTGTTGATTAGGATTACAAGTCTACAACCGACATGTTTGCCTGTGGCACTTTGAAATGAAGGACCCCATGCTATTGTTATATTCGGCTGCATTGTATTGAGATAGCCAAATGAGCTATGTAAGATGTAATAAATTATTTTATTTCTGGTTATAAAGTTGTAATATGACCTTTGTTTCTTGATATTACATCTTATCTGTGGATGCTAGCTATTGATCCAGGGACTAGCACTGTAAACACAGGGATCTCTACCTTATTAAAGGTTGGGACCTCTACACTTCTTGAGCAACTTATACAGCGGCAAGGCCTTCTCTCCAAGTCGGCTGACGAACCGACTAACTGCTGCAACACAACATGTTAGTCGTTGAATGTCTTTTAGACATGTCCGACGGTTTATGTTTAAGATGGCCTTGATTTTCTCCGGGTTGACCTCGATTCCGCGTTGGGAAATGATGAAGCCCAGCAATTTGCCGACTGGAACCCCGAAGACGCATTTCTTAGGGTTAAGCATCATGTTGTATTTCCGGAGATTATCAAAGGTTTATTTTAAGTCAGAGATTAAGTCGTTTGACTTTTTAGAGATCACCGCGATATCGTCAGCATAGGCGTGAACGTTTCGACCAATTTGGTCATGGAGGCAACATTGCATTGTCTGCTGGTATGTGGCACCTGTGTTTTTCAACCCAAAGGGCATCGTGACATAGCAAAACGTGCCATATGGGGTAGTGAACGAAGTGGCCAATTGGTCCGACTTCCTCATCTTGATCTGGTGGTATCCTGAGTATGCATCGAGAAAACACAAAAGTTCCTAGCCAGCCGTCGAGTCAATGACTTTGTCAATGTGAGGCAAAGCAAACGGATCTTTGGGACATGCTTTGTTCAAGCCGGTGTAATCAACACACATTCTTAATTCATTGGTTCCCTTTTTGGGGACAAGTACAGGATTGGCCACCCACTGGGTGTGAAGGACTTCTCGGATAAATCTAGCCTTAAGTAACCTAGCTATCTCTTTGCCAATGGCGCATCTCTTCTCATCTCCAAAGCGTCGCAGAGGTTGTTTCACTAGTTTACATTTTGGGCCAATGTTTAAGCTGTGCTCGGCAAGTTCCCTAGGTACACCTTTCATGTTGGCAGGTTGCCAGGCAAAGATGTCCTTATCTCATAGAGGAACTCGACGAGCGCGCTTTCCTATTTGGGATCTAGGTTCGTCCCAATGGCGGTGACCTTGGAGGCATCGCCTACCACAAGTTCCACCGGCTTGGTCTCGATGGCGGCCTTGAACGCATGAGTGGAGTCGGAGATCCGCTTCTTCGACACGGGCATCTCTGAGTCATTGACCTTGCTCTGGATCTCTTTGAATTCTTCGCTGTAGAGGACAGCTTCTGCAACGGCTGCTTCATTGATCTTGCAGTCCCTTGCCTTGGTAAAGCTTCCGGATACGGTGATGACAACATTTGGTCCGAGTATCTTGAGTTTGTTGTAGACGAAGCATGGCTTGGCCATTAACGTGTGGAATATGTCGCGACCGAATATGACGTGGTACACACTCTTGAAGGGGACTACCTCAAAGGTCATGCGCTCTTGGCGGTAGTTGTTAACGTCGCCAAAGGAAACCTAAAGTGTAATGCACCCAAGGGACCGAGCCTCCCGACCAGGAACTACGCCATGGAAGATGGTGTTGGTCCGCCTTAGGTTTGCCTCCGTCAAGTTCATCTTCTGCAGTGTATCCAGGTACATAATGTTGATGCTGCTTCCACTATCCACCATACACTTGGTGAACTCCATGCCATCAATCAAGGGGTTGATGACCATGGCGTACCGGTTCTCCATAGGTATAAGGTCTGGGTGGTCCGTCCTGTCCCAAGTGATTGGAACTTCTGACTAGCGCAGGTACTGGGGAACTGGGGGAGAGTGGCCATCAGGATCCTCAGAGAGGTCTTCTGTTGTCGGACGGTGGGGGTGCCAAGGAAAGTGTGGTAGACTGGAGCCTTCTTTGCGAAGGGGTTCTTGCCCTTGTCGTCGCTCTTGGCGGCGTTCTTGGGGTCAATGTATTCGTACATGTCACTCAAATCCTTGGACTCCTCCTCCTTCTTCTTCCCCCTGCCCTTGCCTCGCGGTCTGTTTTTCCGACTTCGTTTGTAGCCGGACTCCGGGTATTCCTTGAGGTCGTTGAAAAACTTGCAGTGTCGATTGGTATGGGTGGCCTTGCCGTTGGCGTCGAGGTGTACGAGGCACGACATATCGCGGTACTCCTCGTAGGTTTTGGGAACGCGGAGTGGCGCCGAGGTTGTTTCACTACCTCGCTGCTGCCCACGGCCAGCTCCCCTCCCTCGGCCACGTTCTCCGCCATCACCTCGTCCTACAAAAGTCATAGCGACCATGTCGGTTGATTGCTTTTCTCCTGGAGCGGTTTTCCGCTTTGTACTGTTGTTCCTCCGAACTTGAGTTGGAACGACTGTTGCCGGTAAGGAGCCACGATCATCATCGTCGGCAGCTGCGAACTCACTAGCCAACTGAATCATCTGGTTCAAGTCAAGCTGGTGATTGTCCTGCAAGCGCTTCAGCTTATGTCGGAGCAACGTGCCTCTTTCCAACCCGTCGATGAAGGCGGCCATGGCGGTCTGAGCGTGCACTCCTGCGCAGGAATTCTTCATATCCAGCCAGCGGGAGAGGTAGGCGTGAGATGTCTCGTCTTTCTCTTGCACGCACCGCTATAGATCGCCCACAGTGCAGGGACGCTTGTATGTACCCTCAAAGTTCTTGGTGAACGCTTCTTGCATGTCCAACCAGTTGTAGATAGATTTCTCCGGCAAGTCGTCGATCCATTGACGGGCCGTGCCTGCCAACATTAATGGGAGGTACTTGACGGCGACGTTGGGGTTTCCTCCGTCAATCTCCATCGCGTTGCCGTAGTCCTGCAACCATGTGGCCGGCTTGGCGGTGCCGTCATAGGGCTTGATGGTCTTGTCAATCCGGAAACCTTTGGGGTAAGTTGCGGAACGTATTGCAGGTCCAAAGCAACGTGGTCCCAGGTATGGTCCTTCCTGGGCCTCGTGGATCTTATCGATCCGCGATCGTGCGTCGTACGGCTCCGGGTTCCTCTTCTTCTTGTCAACAGGGGATGGGCTGCGTGAACAACGCGGGACTCCTCCGCCATGGTGACTGCTTGGCGGTGCCAGAGGAAGAGGTGGCGGTGGGTTAGACTTCTTGCTGTTACCCTCCTGTGACGCCTCACGCCTGTCACGGTTGCTTGTCGGACGCGGAGGGTCATGGCGTGACCTGCTCTTGTGTCCTTAGTTATGCTCTCCGTCATGACGGGTCTGCTCCATGTTGTCGCGGATGACGATGCCGCACTGCTTTGGTGGGGGCATATCCGTACGATGGTGAGCCTTGTAATCTTCGCGATGTCAGGGGGAGCGGGGCGGTGGCGATGCGTGACGAGGTCGGGCCTTTTCTCCGTAGTCGGAGGATATAGGGATAGCATCCTTCCTGTTGCGCGCATCCCTCCGTCTTTGTTCTGATGAACCCGTCTGGGACCCGACATCAAGAGGAGATCTGTCCCTTGGCGGCTTGACTGGCTAGATTGGCAGAGCGCTGGGTCAGACTCAAGCCTCTGAGAGGTGGCATTTTCCTGCTGCTTCACCGCCTTGGCCACTAGGTCATAGACCTGTTCCACTGCCTCAGGCGATCTATCCTGCTCCAGAAGGGTCTTGGCGACGGCGAGGTTGAGGAGTGGGGTGGGCATCACCTGCTTGCCTTCACTGTCAAATTATGGCTTGGCTTGTGCCGGCTTCGAGGGATCCCATCCTAGGTTATGCCGTACGCCAGGATCGTTGATGACGCGAGACGGAGCTTTCTTAGCCTTCTGCTGCTGCAGCAAAGTCTTGTACTCGGCCTCCATTGCTCTAGCTTTCTCTATGGACTTCTGCGCGTTGACCAGATCTCGATCTAGTTTAGCGCCTTGCTCCGCGATGGCCTGCGCTTCCTCCAGCAGCTGCTGGCGCTTCTCGTCAAGCTGGGTCACGTTCCGGATATGAGCAATGGTCAGTGGCTCGATGAGGAGATTGCCGTACATCACTCTATCAGCTGGAGTAACTTGGGCTGCTGCAGACGTAGATGCTGGAGGCGACAAGTTTGCGGTGTTGCTGTTGCTCGGGCCGGTGCCGAGTTCCTGCGGCTGCTGCACTGGGTTAGGCGGAGGAGGCATAACTTTTGCGCGATCGTCGTCAGCAGCAATAAGTGGCCCCTTCCCTTTGTCCAGCGCTGTAGGCGGAGCTCGTCTGGGTTGATCTTCATCCATCGCCGTCCCAATGGTGACGAACACCCCTCGAGACGTGACGACATTGTTGGCTTGCTCGTCGCGCGATTACTCCTCCTCCATCTCCTGCATAGCGGAGTCTAGCTCTTCTGGACTGAAATCTATCTCCTCTGAATCTGCACTGAAGTCAGCATAGAGCGCGTCAATGACAGAGTCGGAGGGTGCCAGGACTTCCTCGATGATGGGCGGTGGAGGTGCAACGGCCTCGACGATGACTGGAGGTGGCGGTGCTGCTGCGACAATGGCGGGAGAGGCGTGGTGGTGGTTCCTGAATCGGAGGTTCTCCGTCCCTGAGCGCAAGCGTCATCTGGGCTGCTGCGTCAGCTTCCGCGTAGTTGTTGACGGTGCTCACCATCTCTTCGAGGGTAAGACGCCTTGTTGCCTGCTGCCGTCTTAAAGATTGTCGGATAAGCGTGCCACGGTCCAGTCCTTCCACGAAGTGATACAAAGCGTTATCATCGGGGTAGTGGGCCAGATCGGCTCGTATACGGAGCCATCTGGCCAGGTAATCGCTGGGGTTTTCGCCTTCTCTCTCAATGCAGCATGCCAGATCGAAGATGGTAACCACGCCGACGAACTTGGATCTCTGCTGTCCAGACGCACGGGCGAAGCCGGCGGATTTGCAGTGATCTTCCACCTTTATATCCTCCACACGGGCGGTTTGAGTGGGCCTTGGATTTTTCCGATCTTTGCCGGCAAACTCCGAAGAGATATCCGACATTGATCCTTCCACGAATGTATCCTTCACGTAGGCGGTCCGTGCGGGCCTTGATGCTCCTCTGACTCCCAGGGAACTAGTGCCCGAGTCGGTTTTGCCGATGAAGAGGTGGATGTCTCCGATAGGAACGATTGAACACCACGTAGGGTTCGTCTTTGCCGGGATCCACAACTCGTCAGGAGGGACGATCGGAACGTTGCCAGAGAAGAGAACACGGCCGATGGCTACGGTTTCGCCGATTCCCGTGAAGATCTTGGTCCTCGCCCGCTGAAGAGCCTGAAGCGCCTCTTGCCCCACGGTGGGCGCCATGTGTCGTGGTATTGCCGACGAGTACGCCATGGAGGAGTCCTCACAGTGTGTGTTTAGAGACATGGGGTAAGGCGTACGGTTGACGGGTATGAGGTAACACAGCTTACCCAGGTTCAGATCCCACAACGGTGGCGGAATCCTACTCCTGCTATAAATCACTATAAGGGCGATACGCCGAGTTACAGAGATAGGTTCGCTGTGCGAGGTTGTCTGAAGTTATCTATGATCGTGCCCTAAAGGCTCCCATAGGCCCGACTTATATAGTCGCCAGGTCCTAGGGTTACAGGGAAAAGTCCTAGCCGGACAGGTTACAGAGTCCTACACCGTCTATTACTAGTCTTGTGTATCTTGTACTCCAAGGCTCCAGGTACGCTGGTGACTCCACCATAGCCTTCCTTTATCCGGCATGGGCCTCCCTTCTGGATCCATCTAACTGGGCCGCCCAGTAGGCCATAGGCCATGCTACCAACTATGGGCCACCCGGGTTATCCGGATAAGTGACATGCTATGAGGATACCCATATAGCATATCCCCAACACCTACCATCCCCAAGCCTACAACGGGGGATTACTCACTCATGGATGAGGGAAACATTAGTGGTTGATGGAGATGCGTTGGTGATGACGATGGCGATGATCCTCTCCAAATTCCCCGTCTCGACATGGTGCCAGAACGAAGTTTCTGGATCCGAATCTTGGTTTCTGGTGGCTGCGGCGGAGCGGAACTCTTTTTGGAAAACTATCGACCCCCCCTCGGTTTTTAGGTCAGAAGGCAACTTATAGGCGCAGAGGGAGGCCGAGGAGCTGCCACCCCCTCCAGGCGCAGGGTCAGGTGGGCCCGCGCCTGGGGTGGGTCTGGCCCCCCAAGGCCTCCTCTTTGTCTTCCCTTCTGGCTCCGTGGATCTTCTGGTGAAAAATAGTTTTTGGCATATTTTCCAGGATTTTTCCTGATAGTTGATTTTCTGCACAAAAATAAGACACCAAGGTAATTCTGCTGAAAATAGCGTCAGTCCGTGTTAGTTGTATCCAAACCACACAAGTTTAGAGAAGAAACAATAGCAAAGTGTTCGAGAAAGTAGATACGTTTTGGACGTATCATTCCACTCGAGAGATAGTACTCCTGGGTCTCGTTGGCAGACCATCTGGGTTACTCATGGGGTTGAGATAGATATAGCATATCAGAAGTTTCCCACTTCCCTCATTGCACTCAATTCAACTGACATAGATGTCATTCTGGGCATGGACTGGTTAACCAAGTATCAAGCCGTCATTAACTGTGCACTTAGAATAGTTACTGTGACCTCTCCTGCTGGCATAACCATCAAGTATTGGACTGATGGTTCTAATTCTCCGTCGGCAGTTCTTAAAACCTTTCTCAGAGTTGTATTCCATGGATGTCCTACCTATTCTCGAGGTCCAAGATGTCCATGTAGTCTGTGATTTTCCGGATGTCTTTCTTGAAGAGGTTCCTGGCATGCCACTGATCGAAGTGTGGAGTTTGTCATAGAGCTAGTTCCTGGAACTGCTCCTATCTCCAAAAGACCTTACCGCATGCCTCCTCATGAGTTGGTTGAGTTGAAGAAGAAATTGGAAGATCTAGAAGGCCTAGGCTATATCCAACCTAGCACATCCTCTTGGGGTTTCCCTACAATCTTTGTCAAGAAGCGGGATACAAATATTCCAAGATTGGTGGTTGATTACCATCCACTCAACGCGGTGACAATCAAGAATAAGTACCCACTTCCCCGGATAAATGACCTCTTTGATCAATTAAGTGGTGCCACTGTCTTCTCCAAAATGGATTTAAGATCATGGTATCATCAAATCAAGATCAGAAAGGAGGTTATCCCAAAGACAACATTCACAACTTTTTATGGTCTTTACGAGTATATAGTGATGTCCTTCGGGTTAACCAATGCCCCTGCCACATTTATGAGACTCATGAACTCCGTATTCATGGAATATATCGACAAGTTCGGCATGGTATACATTGATGACATTCTAATCTACTCCAAGACCGAAGAAGAGCATGCCGAACATCTACGTTTGGTGTTGACTAAACTTCGTGAACATCGTTTCTACGCCAAATTCTCCAAATGTGAGTTCTTGTTACATGAGCTCATCTTCCTTAGTCATGTTGTGTCTGCAAGTTGTGTTGCTGTCATACCGGATAAGGTTCAGACCATTCTGGAATGGAAGTCACCTACTTCAGTCAAGGAAGTCTGAAGTTTTCTTGGAATGGCTGGATATTACCGCCGATTCATCAAGAACTTATCCAAGATAGCCAAGCCTATGAATGATCTTATTAAGAAAGATAAGAAGTTTGAATGGTCAGAAAAGGCAGAAGAAAGATTCCAAGCCTTGAAAACTAAGCTAACCACCGATTCTGTGCTTGTCCTTCCGGATACAAGCAAGGATTTCGTCATCTATTGTGATGCTTCTCTTCAAGGGCTCGGTTGTGTGTTGATGCAAGATGGTCATGTAGTGGCCTATGCTTCTCGGTAGTTGAAGCCACATGAGAACAATTATCCAACCCATGATATCAAACTCGCTGCTGTTGTTCATGCTCTTAAGCAATGGTGACATTACCTCATCGGTAACTGTTGCGAACTTTACTCGGATCATCAAAGCCTGAAGTATATCTTTACCCAGCCAGATCTGAATCTCAGGCAAAGACAATGGTTGGAAGTCATCAAATATTATGATTTGGGTCTCAACTATCAACCCGGCAAAGCCAACATCGTTGCTGACGCGCTAAGTCAAAAGTCTTATTGCAACAATCTGATGATATCACAAGCCCAACCTGATCTCTATGAGGAAATCAATCGTCTTAACCTTGAAGTGGTTCCTCGTGGATTCCTAGCTAACCTTGAAATAAAATCTTCTCTCGAGGACCAAATCAAGGAAGCTCAAAAACAAGATGGTGAGATCGTCGAGATCAAAGAATGTGTTGCAAGTGGTGAAGCTAAATGCTTCTCCATCAATGATCAAGGTACTCTCTATTTTGGTAGCCGACTAGTGGTCCCAAATAGTCGGAAAATCAAAGATCTAATCCTACTAGAAGCTCATGAATCCCCTCTGTTTATCCATCCTGGTGGTACCAAGATGTACCGAGATCTCCATCAAAGATTCTGATGGAGTGGAATAAAACCAGAAATTGCTCGTTTTGTTGCATAGTGCGACGTTTGCCGTCGTGTGAAGGCTGAACACCAAAGGCCTGCTAGACTTCTGCAACCATTAAAGATTCCTGAGTCGAAATGGGATGAAATTGGTATGGATTTTATCATTGGAATTCCAAGGACACAAGCAGGAAATGATGCCATATGGGTAATAGTTGATCGGTTATCCAAAGTTGCTCATTTCCTTCCGTTTCGAGAAACTATCCGTGCTAGTCAAATGGATGAACTATACATCTCTCGGATCGTTGTTCTCCATGGTGTTCCCAAGAAGATCATCTCTGATCGCGGAAGTTTGTTTACTTCCAAATTCTGGCAAAGTTTCCAAGAAGCAATGGGAACTCATGTCTCTTTCAGCACAACCTATCATCCTAAAACCGGTGGTCAGACCAAAAGAGTAAATCAAATTCTTGAAGACATGCTCAGAGCATGTGTCATATCCTTTGGAAGGAACTGGGATAAATGTCTTACTTTCGCGGTGTTTTCTTACAACAACAGTTTTCAATCCAGTTTGGGCATGTCACCTTTCCAATTTCTGTATGGGAGAACATGTCGAACACCGCTGAACTGGACAGAAACCGGCGAAAGACAATTATATGGTCCGGACATGATCCAAGAAGCAGAAAATCAAGTTCGCATAATTTGAGAGCGTCTAAAGGCCTCTCAATCTCGTCAGAAGACCAACTACGATCGTCATCATCTTGATGTTCATTATTAAGTTGGTGATGAAGTTTACCTCTAGGTAACTCCTCTGAAGGGTGTCCATCGATTCGATATCAAAAGCAAATTGGCTCCTCACTACATTGGTCCCTTTCGCATTCTCTCCAAGCGGGGTGATCTTTCCTACAAATTGGATCTACCTTCAACTTTTCCAGAGGTTCATGATGTCTTTCATGTGTCTGAACTTAAGCGTTGCTTCAAAGATCCCATTCGTGGTGTGGACCATGAAACTTTGGATCTCCAAGATGATCTAACCTACCGAGAATACCCTGTTCGTATTCTTGATGAAGCCGAGCGCAAGACTCGTCGTCAAACCATCAAGTTCCTAAAAGTTCAATGGTCTCATCACTTTGAGTCAGAAGAAACCTCGGAACGCGAAGATCGTCTTCATTCTGAGTACCCTGCCTTCTTTTCTAAAACCTAGGAATCTCGGGTCGAGATTCTTGTAAGTGGGGTAGAGCTATAACATACCACTCTTTTGTGTAATATAAATAAATACATGTTTGAGCATTGCATGCATGCATAATACTTGCTCTTTGGTTTAATCAAACAAACATAAACAAAACCCTAATTTGGTTCCCTCTCAAAACCATTCAAATAGTTTTTATATTTTGAAAACAATCAAAACAAATGGAGCCCAAAATGGTTTACACGTGCCCCTGAGTATTTCATATATTTTATAAAAGTCTCTGACAATTTTTGAATTATTCAAATCAGAAAACAGAAAAAGAAAATAGTTTTCTGGAAAAAATCTAACCCTAACTCCTACTGGGCCGCAGCCCAGTAGCCTCCCTCTCTCCTCTTCCCTTTCCTGCCGCCCATGCGCGCCCCGCAGAGGCCCATTGTCACATCCCAAGATTTTCCAAATCTTGTTATGTGAAAAATAAATAAATAAACAAAATAAATAATTGTTGAAAATCAGGGTGAAAAGAAACTTTTGTTTTTAAAATGGAAATTAAAATCCCATCTTGAACAAACTTTAATTAAAGTTTGAATGCAACAAAATCCAAATCAAGAGAAATGCATTCCTCATAAAATGCATCTAGAAATTTAAACACTTGGAAAATAAATCCAAACCCTAAACCCTAATGGAATAAGATCATTTCCAAGTTATCTCCAAGCCTATGGATGGGATGCATATAAAAATTTGTCAACAAACATTTACAAAAGATCAAGAAAGACAAATAGAAATATTATAAAATCATATAAATTGGTTTCACTTAATTTGGAGCCATGGATAAAATCTTATGAATTTAATAAGATAAGGAAAAGTAATTTCCAAAGTTAATAAAGCATCTATCAATAAATCCATACCAAATGGTGAGCAAATAATCCTAAAGATATTTAAAGGGATAAATAAATATTAAATAAGATTTTACAAATTGGAATCACCAAGTTTGGATCTTTAAATAAAAAGATATGGATTTTATAAGATGAAGAAAGAAATATTAAATAAAGAATATTTAAAGACCAAATTAAATCTTGGCCAAGACCATAAGCAAATGGAATGAATCTAATCCAAATCCAAATCCAAATAAAATAAAAGGATAAAGAATTTTCCAAATAAAATGGCATTAACCATTCTATCCCTATTTTAATAAAGACAAATCTCTAATAAGAATAATTATATAATTCATGAGAAAATAGTATTTTGGAATTTACCCAAGAGGAATAAAAGTTGTTCAATTAATTTAAATAAAATAAATCTTCCAAATAAAATTTAGGGAACTAAAACTATATTTAATTTCATTGGAATTAAAACAAATACCCAATTCAAATGATTAATGAATCATATCAAATACTTTCCAAATAATTCAAGATGAATTATTTGACACCCTAATAAACAAATAAAAACATACTGAAAAGATTTGGAATAATTTAGAAACTTAAGTGGTGTTTGAAAATATTATTAAATCTTATTTGATTAATACAAGGACCTACTTTAAATAATTAAAAAGGCACTAAAGGAATAAAAGTTTTATTCCAAATTTGACATCAGAATATGGTATTAAACAGTGTTTGATTATTCACAAAATATGGCAAAGGTTTGAATTCAAATGAGTGTTTGAATTGTTTTATCAAAATCAAAACAGAATAATAAGAATGGAAAAAGAAAAATGTTCAGTACAAAAAAAATGAAACTAGCTAGCCCAGCTCGGCAAGGCCCAGTATAAGCCCAACAGCCCACTCTCACTTTCTCCCCCGAACCGTTTTCTTCTACTCGCGATCAAACCCGCAAAGACGCTGACAGTTGGACCCCACCCTCACGCTCTCTCTCTCTCGCAGACAGCCAGGTCCCACCTCCCCAGTCATCTTCCTCCCCGCGAAGACCACGCCTCGTCACCCGTTTCTGCTGATTGAATGCGCCTTGATTCCTCTTCAACCACGCGTTGATTCAGCCCCGTGATCACGCATACATAATCACCTGCCCCTCCTCTCTCATTCCCCTCACTCGCCAGCTCTTCCCCGCCCCAGGGCTGCCTCAATTTCTCGCCGGCACAACACTACTCCGACAACCTTCCCCGGCCAATTCCGGCCAGCCCTCACATCCCCTTGCCCCTGGACTCCACGAGAATGCTCGCCAGAACCTTGTGCATCTTCTAGTGTCCCCATCTCGCCCGAACACGCCCCACAGCTTCGCCTTCCTCAACAACTGAGCGTCAACGGCGTCTGTCTCAACTCCGGCGAGCAGTAGGCGACGAAACAGCGTACCCCTAGCTCTCTGGTAGGTACCATCACAACCCTTGCAAGCGTGCGCACCTTCCTGACTACTTTCCCTGCCTTATTATGCCACAGGAACTCGCCCCCGTCGAGGACCGAACGAACCTGAGGCGCAGCGCAGCTCCGGCGAGCGATTGCCGTCACCACCGTGCGCCCCTCGACGAAATATCGGCACGTTGAGCATCGCCATGATCTCCTGAACCTGGTGAGCCAATCCCCTTCCTCCCTCGCTTCCTCTATCACCATCCCCGCCGTAGCCAGAGCCAACGCCGCACCTGCCGCCGCCAGCGCCGCCCATCTCTGGCAAGCGTGTTGTGCGCCGTGCGATTACGATCCAATGGCTAGGATAGAAACTAGGCGAAAGGGTAAGTAGCAATCTAAGCCGTGCGATATCACTTAGATCCAGCGGTTGTCAGCGATCGATCCGCACGAAGCGGTACCGACGAATAGAAACGCGCCGCGTGTCACAGAGTCTGTTTTAAAAACAAGATTTGATCTATTTGTGATTCAATTTTGTAAAATTCATAACTTTCAAACCACACGTCCAAATTTTGCAAATTTTATATCAATGGAATCAGCAAGACAAGCACTTTCTGAACATTCACTTTGTTTAGTAAAAAGCTTCTGGTAAAATGATTGTTTTTGCAGAAACTTGTGTATGCATGTTTAGAATATAAAAAATGTTCTAAAATGATTTTGGGGATAAAATCTGTGGCAAATGGTTTATTTTGAACCTACTGACCCTAGGAATCAATTGGTGGTTTCAAAAACATATTTGGTGAAGCAAAAGAATAAAACCTTGAATTAAAGCAATTCTAGTCAAATAAAAATATGGTTTAATTGTTAAAAATGATTTTGGAGGAAAACCTTTGCGAAGTGTTTTGATTTAAAATCTCTGACCCCAAACACCAAGTTTTATGATTTCAAAATGTATTTGGTGAACCCTATAAGATTATTACTTTCCTAAAGGCATTTTCAACCACATAAAATAATGACTTAGTTTAAAAATGGTTGATGGGAAGAATCTTTTGCAAATGGTTTTGCCACTTTATAAAATAACCAAAAAGTGTTTTAGAATGTTTATAACCAATTATAAACCACTTTTGTAAATAAAACAAAGTTTGGCATGCTTGCATACATTGTTTTGTTTCTATCATTTTATGTGATGAATTGCTTGAATGGTAGATTGAAATATTGTTTGCTTGATTGAATTGTAGTGACTTGAAGATTGTGATTGTTTCAAAGACAAGGAGTGAACTTATACTCTCTACCAAAAAGGCAAGTGATGCTTCAAACTTTTGTCCCATTATTTTCACTATGCATTAGTGATATTTCTATGTAGGACTTGCATGGAATTTTTGCTAAGTATAAACTATGCCATGGGAAATCCTAGTAGATGAAACCTTAGTAGAACTTCCTAAGTTAAGATTCCTACCACCGTCATGCTTACCTTAGCTAGTAGAAAACAAGGGTGGAATATATATTCATACTATGGAAAATTTCTAAGTTTGTGGACTTATGTTTTGTTTAATAAAACAACTAAGTGAATGAATCACCTGGGTGGAATGGAAGGAATGGTTTGTGTTGAGTGGTCATGCAAGTCCAGTATGCTGGGGAAAACTTGGGCATCACCAAGTCCAGTATGCTGGGGAAAACTTGGTGTCTCACTTGTGGATGGCCAGCCAGGAAAAAGAGATTTGAGATGTCAAATGTTGAGAAGCTTCAAGTGCAACCACTTGGCATTATGGGCTCTGCATGGATCATATAGGTTGCAATAACTTAGCCAAATGGACAGTTGGTGGTAGGGGATGATAGGTTGGAACGCGTCCATTCTGGTCTAAGGGAAGGCTTCTGAAAGATCTTGTCTTGGTGAAACCAAGTCTTGTGGGGAAAGTGCACCACCTCTGCAGAGTGTAAAATCTAAGTACTTAGCCATGTCCCTGGCAAAGGACAATTTGAGCATCAAGACATGGAAGCTATCAAGAATCTCCTCATCCCAATTTCTAAGTAAAACTTGTGGGTGAACAAGGGTTGAAGGATCACCAATTTCTATTGGGAGATGCCTTGGGAAAGATTTTGACAAACAAAAAAACTTAGTTTTTTCAAATGATAAGGAAAATCTATTTTGAGCAAAGAAAGCCTAAGCTCCACTTAGCCAAATGCATATAGATGATAGAATCCACTATACTACCATAGTATCACTTGCCAATACAATTCAAATGTATTGACCCTTGTGGCTGTAACTTATTATGTTGCAGGTTTGTTTGATATTAGAGAAGTTTATTGATTAGGATTACAAGTCTACAACCAACATGTCTGCCTGTGGCACTTTGAAGATGAAGGACCCCATGCTATTGTATATTCTGCTGCATTGTAATGAGATAGCCAAATGAGCTATGTAAGATGTAATAAATTATATTATTCCTGGTTATAAAGTTGTATTATGACCTTTGTTTCTTGATATTACATCTTAACTGTGGATGCTAGCTATTGATCCAGGGACTAGCATTGCAATCACAGGGATCCTTTTCCTTTATAAAGGAGGGACCTTACACCCATCTGGCCCGTCAGCAGCCCGTCCCCGGCCCGCGTACCGTTTCGTCGCTTCTGTCGATCATCTTCCACATCCAGATCGATCTAAGCAGCTCGCTGGCGGCGCCTCCTTCGCTGGCATGTGCCAAGATCCGTGCCGCCGCCCCGGACTCCTACAAGACCTCTGGCCTCTGCCGACAAACCCTAGACGACCCCCACTTCTTGTAACATCCCAGCATTAGAGCTTAGAAATAAGCTGAACACAGATGTGTGCATTGCATTCATGCATAGAAAATCTGAATAATTTTCGCGCTTTTAAATAAAAACTTGTCAAAGTGATTGAAGCTTCTCTTAACTTGATGGAATTAAAGTAGATCATCAAGTTGATTGCGATAAGTTTCAATATGACCTTTTCTAAAACCTTATTTTGGGTAAACATGATTTGATCTAAGGGCAGATCAAATGTAATAAAATTAAACCCTAATACATTACCTAGTGATTTACATTTGATCCTTAACTAATCATATCCTAGTATTCATTACACAACTCATGAATACCAATTTATAAATATAACACAAGTAATAGGAATGTAACAAATAAATCTTAATCTCATTTACTTATACCATGAGTATCATGGAAATACCTAACTTTAACTCTCTAGTGAGATTTGGTAGGAAAGAAACCAAAGTCAAGATCATTCACCATATATCTTTCTTTCCAAATCAATCTTTATCATCTCTATTGAATCATATCCTTATATTTGTTGTTCATCAATATTGAGTAATCAACTATTGATTCACTAATTCTTAACCTATCAATTCTTGACCTATCAATTCTTGTCCTTATCATAGCATCCACTCTAAAACATTTAGAGAAAGAAGTAAGAAGAGATAGTTGGTAATTCTAGTTTTAGATATCATATATATGATGGGAGTGCTTGGAGGAAATCAAATCAATGTGGTAACAATGAAGATTATAAGGATGAATTCTGAAGATAGTTGCCAATGAGTAATCCTATTGGATCAAGTAGGTATAGTCAATGAGTAATATCTCATAGATAGATAGGGATACTAAGAAGATAACTATAATACAATCGTAATCTTGTATGGATGGAAGCCTTGTTTAGCCAACTGGAAACCTGAACCATAAAGGATCAAAGGATCATCATGATCATGCCTTACTCACCAATATTGAATGCTTATACCATGTATAAGTGACATTGGTGGATAAAACATGATTGAACCCTAGTATGGATATATTATCCTAGATCAGTCATTACAAGTCACATTAATATAATGTGAGGTTGGAATGTTAGATATTGGAGTCAAGTAGAGACTGGATAGTATGATTAAAATGATGTTAGAGTAACATTGGATTATATAAGTAGTAGTTTCCTTTTTGGAAATACTAAGCACTTGAGGTAAAGTAGGATTTGATGTATACATGTATTGAAGTGATATTAGTGAAGGATGATTAAGGAAGAGTATGATTGGAGTAAGAAGTAACCACTTATTGGATTGGGACACTATCAGCAATAGAGTAGTTGATATAGCCAAGTATAGATATAAAGGATTATGAAAGGCTTTGATGACAAGCTCATTGTATTTATCAATGGGTTTAGAAGAATAAAAGGTGGATAAGAATATTATTGTGAGGTAAAGCTCATCATGTTAACACATGATGATGGATATAGAGAAGTAATATATCTAGGAAAGGAATTCCTTAATTAGAAGTCCAGAATTATGAAGTATGGAATATAGAAATCCTTGTTAAATATTGAACCCTAATCTTAACCAAACATAAAATATATTTCATCTATTTGAATCAATCATCTTATTTCCTCAATGCTTCGTAGGGATATTTTCCAATAGAAAATCCCTTAAGCACATCTTTATAATTTCTAATTATCATAACCAAATGTGCTTAGGAGTTATCTTTATCAAATCTTTTCCATATGACCTTCCAAATAATAACTTTCTATTTAAAAGGTGATATTAATAAAGATCATAAACATAAAGACAATATGTTTAGCCATTAATCTTTATTCACATCAATAAAATAAATATGAGAATATTAAACCTTCTAATAATTTATGGTAAGCATTTTCAATTTAAACTTTAACTCTTTTGTTAGTAATAATAATAAAATATATACATTGCCATTTCCTAAATTATTAGAATAATATTAACCCTATTAAGTACTCAAAACTTTATGTATCAAATAACAATGAAGTATCAATGAATATAAAAGTTGCCCTAATATTATGTATTAGTAAGAATAAAATCTCATTAGTTAGTAGTAATACATTTTATAATAAGTTTATGAATTTATGCCCAATTAAATTCATATTAAAGGCCCTCACAAATAATAATAGAAAAGGTATATATATATATAAAGAAAATAAAGAAACCTAAACAATATATAATAAAAGTTCATCAATTGATTCTTAATACCTTCAATATTACTACAATTATTTAGAAGATAATTCCATAAAGAAATTTCAATCAAATGTGTAATATTCAAACCTGAAAATAAAACAGAAAAGAGAAAAGGAAACAGTAAAGAGAAAAACTATAACCAGGCCGAAGCCCATTACCCTTCTCCCTATCTGCTGCTCACGAGCAACCTACAGTAGCCCAGTAGCGGCCCAGCTAGGACAACATCCAGTAAATCTCTCTGGCTGACAAGTGGGCCAGCTGAGGGACTGCGGGTTGAGTTTGGATTTTTATGAGGGGGGTTTTCGCAATATCTGTCGTCGTCTTCCTTGTGCAACACAAGCACCTCGCTGGAGGGGTTCGCCGCCGCCCGATGCCGCCGTCGTCGTCAGCTGAGCGTCGAGATTCTCGCCACCGTCCCAGAGGACGATAAGAAGGCCATGGCTACACCTCTGCTCGATCTCATCCTCTCTCACTCACCACTCTCTTCCTCCCTGTCTTCTCTCTGGATCGAAACCTGAGCTCGTCGGACATCTCTGTTCCCATCGTCTCCGGCTGTCCCACGCCAAGCCAGGACCACCATTCGACTTCCCTTGCTCGACTTGTTCATCCCCCCAGAGGAATCGACACCGTTCGACCTAAATCGAGCTCGCCATCACCGATGTTCCGCCGCCAGTCGACGTTGTTACTAGTGATTCCGACCATCTCCTGTCTCGCTGACTACTCCACGGGATTCCTGGTAATGCTCTGAGCATGTTAGTGCTCTCCTTTTCCCCGTTCTCTTCCTAGTTTAAGTTTTAGCCGGACACCGCCGTCGACCACGGCAGTTGTTGGTCGCCGGAGTAGCTCGGACGACCAAAACGGAGCGACACCGCCACCAATCAACTCAGCGTGCTCGTCCGCATCCAGCAACGCCCTTTCCGCGTGCAAGCATCCTCCAAGTCGATTGATTGAACTTCGATCTGGGGGTGAGAGTTCATGTGATGTCATGATGACGTCCTGCTGGCATCATCCTTGACCAAGTCCACCCTGTTGACTGGTCTTTTCCCATGTGGCATGTGACGTGGCCTAGGGCCCAAGGGTCAGTGTCTAGGGCTAGGTAGGTTTGCGGTATAATTAATTAAATCTGGTAAATTTCAAACAATATTCCAGAAAATAATTAAGTCTGTGCCTGTTTTGAAAATAATTAAAACAATATGAATTCAAATTTGAAATATTCCAGAAATAAAATAAAATGATTAAATCTTGTAAATTTAATATCTTTTGTTTTATAAATCAGAAAAATACATATAATATATGAAAATGTTTAGAACAATAAAATCTAAAACTGAAAACTACTATTAAATATTATTATGATAATTATTTAAATAAATATTATTTAATGAATACTTTACAAAGTTTTAATACTTTGATAATTAGTATTTTAATAATGATAAATGTTAAAAATATAAATAAAATACCAAAAATCTTAGAAAAATAATAATTAGAGTTTAAAACTATAATCATGCATCATTATTACACTTACTTAAATATTTATTATTTATTAAGTATTTTAAAGTAATAAACCTTATTAAAATCATATCTTATTATTTATAAATCACAAAAATAAATGTAATATACCAAAATGATCACAAAAATAATAACTACATGTTAAAAATGTAATATTCCAATTTTGAGTTAAATAAAAAGTTACACACTTTTATAACTTGAATTTAAAACCTATTTCCTTAATTAATAATTCATATAAAGGTAAATAAAACTTGTAAATAATTCTAAAAATTAACCAATTAAATGTAATAAATAGTATTAATCTTAAATACTAACATTATGAAGTCAAAATGATTTAACACCATTTAAATGCAATCTTATTGAATGATCCTTCAACCATAAGTATAAATTATTTTATAAAAGAATCCTTATCTAATACAAAATCTCCAAGAATAATTGTAATGAGATAAAAACCATTCCTTTATATTAACCATAAATTTTATAAACAAATAAAAACACTATAAGTGTATTCATAAGTAGTAAAGAATATTGTTTACTTGTTCACAAATCTTAACCACACCCTTATAGGAAGGTAAATTCCTTTATACCATTATAATGTAAATAAATCACTACTCCAATAGAAGTAATTCCATTCTTAAGTAACTCTAAGGAAACAATATAAAGTGAACAAGATACAAGTATCATAAGTAATATACCCTAAGTCTATCTACATTCTTAAAGTTACGTATAGTTACAAAGCTTTAAGTATAATGCTAAAAACTTTATTATATGCTTTATAGTTAACTTTGGTCTGTTACAATTAAATTATAAAGCATCTTAATACCAAACCAACCCAGTTAAAAACCAAGATAGGTAAGTCGCAAATACAAATGCTGTCATTATTCAAATGGAGTAATTCTTTCTTACTTAAAAATTATAACTAGAAAGAACACCTCCTAAGGTTAACATAAAAGCTTAAATGCTTCTGCTTAATTGAGTAAGATTTTCTTCAACAGTTATTTGTTTTGCCACTTCAATTAACATATGATAATTAATAGTAAACACCTTACTTTATACTTTACTTGTATCATAAGATTGTTAATACTTAAATTCCTTATAAGTGACATTACTTTAAAGTAAAACTTGAAGATAAACAATTAAGACGTAAGCAACCTTGAGTAGAATTCCATACTATGTATTTTATTGTTGTATAAGTACATGTTGTATTCCACACACTCACAAGCCTTAATTAGAAGCACATGTGTGAAACCTAATCTGAAAGGGCAACACATTCCAAGGAAACCCTTTCCAGTATCCAAACCCTAGAACAACGTTATTCTCGGGATTCGCGTTTCTCAACTTGCATTACATTACTTATGCATAATAGCATCTTGCTTCTTTAAACATTAGTCCTTACCGGGCCAATGATGCAGATTTCCGCTATTGGATCTTATATTGTCTTGAAGACCGTGAGTGCATAATCTTGCAATCACAAAAGGCAAGTTCACACTTGCTCATGTCCTTTGATTATTTTCTGTAAAGTATTTTGCAAATACAGTGTTGTCATCACCTGCATTTGAAAAAGGACAGAAAACCCTATTTTCATAATAATGTGATTATAGGTTATTTACCATGAGGTCATACCCTACTATAAGAGTTCCGGTGGTAAAGGAACATATTATCTAGGACTTAACAACCAATGTTGCCAGTGATTCTTGCGCCGTATATTACGCGTTGACCATGAGATTTGGAATGGGACGGAGAAGTCAGCTGTATCTTTTCCCTCTCGCATGGAGCTGGATGTGCGAGCCGTGGCTGTTATCACTCGTAGCGTGCATATTATTTATGGTAATTCGTAGAGGATATGCAGCATATGGGTGGGAGCCCTCAACGTCCCACGATAGTTCCGGCATCTGAACAGTCTGTACTACAATTGCCGTAATTCAATAGGTGGGCTGGCGTACACCAAGGAGACATGCGGGGTCACGGAGAAGGCAGTGATTGGCTTGGGTCTTAGTCTGGGCCTCACACCAACAAAGTGTGAACGGGTTCGCGGCCCGGATGTGCAACAAAGCTAAGATCTCTCATGGATAAAGTGACGCACCTCTGCAGAGTGTAAGAACTGTAACTTGTTACTCCCTGTTCCGGGAAGGAGCTGCGAACGCGGCGGGAAAGGAATCCCATGAAGGTTCTGGTAAACCCGTGAAGGCTGACGGACATAGTTTTTCAGAATAAAAGCAACCTTTGAAGAAATGTTTACGAAAACCTGCATTGCCCACGACCTATGGTCTATGGCTGTAGTTATAGTGCATCAAACACTCCTTTTCTAGTGGACTTGCTGAGTACGCTCGTACTCAAAGTATCTTCTTAACCCTTGCTAGGTTCTAAAGCCAGTACAAACGACGTCTACATCAAGTTATGCTCTAGGAATAATCATTAAGAGCTAAAACTCTTCAATGAAGTCAAGGAAGTCAGCATACACATCAACTCAAGTGAAGACGAAGTTGCTGATTAGATAAGAATAGAATTTCTAGCCATAGAACCTACTTCAGTAGAGTATTGCAATAGCAGCAATGCAAGCCAGTAGTTCAGCTACTAGTTTTATAAGTATGGTCGCTATGAGTTATTTATTCCTGATTCTTCTTTGTAATAAGTTTCTTTCTCTCTCTTTAACCTAGAGTGTTCTCTAGATCTTGAATATAGAGTTGAGTTGTAACCTATAGTCATGTCTTGGACCTGCTATGTTTCTGTTGTACTACTCTGAGGGATTTAATACTAGTGAACGGTGTTTCATTGGTGTTATGTCAACGACTATAGTGTACTACATCATGCAGTGGTATGTTGGGTCTCCGCACTTCTCCTCTTCCTCTTCCTCTTTCGCTGCAGCGCCATGACCAAACCCTAGCCGCCGCAGTTTTTGTTTGTCGCCGTCGCTGGAGACCGCCCCGAGCCTTGCCGTTTCCCCTGGGAGCTGTGCCTCGTCGAGCTGAGCCTCCCCACCGAAGAAATCGAGCCCAGATGCTCGGAATCGTCGCCGTCGACCTCATCTCGTACGACGCCGGCCAACGTCTATTCCTCCTCCGCCCGACTTCCCCTTGTTCCGACAACCCCTCCATCGGCTTCCTGGTGAGCCGCTAGTGCTCAAGCACCCCTTCGTTTCCTCCCTCTCCCCCTGTGCTGGCCTCCCCGCGTGAGACTGCCGCCGCTTGCCGTTGTCGCGCACGCCACTCCGGTGCTCCCGCTAGCAGCGCCGCCAGTTTATGGTCGCCTGCATCGCCCTCTGTCGAATGCCCCTAGCCCTGCTTGCTCCCGTGCCCCAATCGCGAGGACCAATCTTGATCTGAGGAGGAGCTCCATTGCTGATGTCATGCTGACATCAACATGATGCAATAATTCCTTTTGTTTTATTAAATGTTTTAAGTAAATATTTTCTATAAATAAGAAAATGTTGATAGGTGGGCCTTGTATGTTAGGGTTTTAATATTTTCTGTAAATGTTTTCTGAAATGATTAAATCTATGACATGTGGGCCCAACTTGGAAATTAAATTAAATATTCCAAAAATGATTTAAAATGAATTAAAATTGGAGAAATTCATAACTAATTCATTTTAAATCAGAAAAATACAAATAATATACCGAAATGTTCAGAAAAATGACTCTATCTAACTAAGCTATAATCATACATGTTTAACCAACTTTCATAACAAGGTTAATTAGAAGAATCAATTGAACCCCATAGGTGATTCCGAGGATCCCCCTGTTCTAGGGTTTGGACCTCTCGGACCCCGTTTAAAATGACCAAGCATGTTTTATGGTTAATTTCAACACTATTTAACTTGCCATATCATCCATATTGTATGAGCATTGCACAAGCCATGTGTTGAATGTTGCTTTCTCTTTTCCGGTGATTGGTTCTTCGCGAATAGGAACCGAACCCGAGGCTGAAGTCAACGCCACCGAAGAGCAGTACAAGTCCAACAATGGACAAGGAAAGCGAAGCCCCACTCATACATATGAATCCTATGTTTACAAACTATTTCATTCTCACCATATGCATTTGGTTCAATAGTCTTTTATTAGTAGATAAAGTAATCCTATCTGATGCATGTTTCCCTTTGTGAACTGTATTACCTGATCCACCGCTCCTAGAATAACTAGGGTTTGGCTTATGAGCATTGCTAGTGCCAAAGTTCAGTTGAGATTAGCCATGCTTAGTAGTTCAGTACCGATCATTGAGATGATGCACTAGAGATGCGAATGAATCTAATATGGTAGGATGTGGTGATGTGATCATAGATGGATAATAAACATGCTAAGGCTTGTATGGGAGGTCACGTGGATTGTGGTTTTTGCAGTCCCATACTTTCTACCCTTTAGGACCCGATGTTCTTGCCTCTTGAACCAATACGAGCGTACAACCACACGGGGGCCAACAAACCCCCTCAACTCACTAACTTGCCTAGTAGATTCCATGAGTCACATAGTTCGGGCTTTCCATTCGACATATGCATCTTGGTTGTTCTTGAATGGAGGTGAAGGAGGTGCATTCATAACAGGTAGGTAAGCGGCCGGGAACAAGATATTCCCAGCATCCGTAATCTTGAACCCTGCGCACATCATTAGGGACCGGCTTTGGGACTTGACCCATTACGACGGCATCTCCCTAGTGCGTGACTCATGGTCTCGGCGAAAGCAAGGTAAAGGTCGTGGTCAACCAGTCTCTGCCGGCCGTCCAAGGAAGAGGGCTAATAATTTGGCATTAAGAATCGGTTGGTACGTGGGGGTAAATTTGTGCATCCCTGCAAGGTTATTAATCTTTTCGAAAAGTCGTGTCCATGGTTATGGACAACTTGGGAATGGACGTGAATATCATAGAGAACTATAACCGAATGATAAAACTTAGCCAACTAATGTGAGATCCGGAATACTTCCTGGAGGTTGATTGAGGGGGTATTCCGGGAAGAGAGGTTCCGTTGATGATGGTCCTTGGTGGATATCGAAGATGATTCGAAGAGATAGAGTTGTAGTTGAAGGAAATATGCCCTAGAGGTAATCATAGAGATGATTATATTTCTTATGTATCCATGAGTTATTATAATGTTCCTTGAATATCCATATCAGGCAACTTGTATTGATTGGCAATTATGTGAACTGTTTGTGAAACTCTTTACTTGTATGGTTATTTAATAGTTGTCCCTAGTCAGAGTTCATGTGAGGACACATGTGAATATTAGACTAGCACATCTATTGGTTGATGACTATGTTTTGCAAGTCATAGACATGGAGATGTCAAACCAATGATGTGGAAACATGTTATGAACATGGGGTTGGACTGACCCAACTTGAGACTGACAATTAGTTGCAGCTCTCTCTCTACACATCGTGTACGTTTTGTCCTTAGACCTGTGATTGTCGCATGTACTTGAGATGTGGATCAACCTACTTTGGGGCTATCAGACGCTACTCCGTAACTGGGTAGTTATAAAGGTAGCTTTCGGGTTTGTCCTGAAGCATGCTGAAAGGCATGGTCAATCAAGATGGGATTTGCCCCTCTACTTGAGAGAGATATCTCTGGACCCCTCGAGTGATCAGATCCAGAAATGCATAGCCGTGCTACATATGGTTAAGAGTTAACCTAGTAAAGCGATTCTGAATCACGGTATCGAGAAAGGGAGGTACGCTTGGAGCTAGACCAAATATTGCGAGGCAAAGGGAAAGACATGTACTAAACCTTGTGATGGTTCGTCCGATATGATCTTTGTATGCGTTTAGGAGTTGGCACGTCTTGCTAGAGGCCGCTACCAACTATTGACAGAATAAGTGTATTCGTGTCATGTCTATACGTACATGAACCTATAGGGTCACACACTTAAGGGGCTGGAAGCCTAATGAGGATTAGTTCCGAATTAGACCAGTCTTAGGCTACTAATGGGCTGCTAATGTAGAAGCCCACTAGGGACGTCTATATAAGAGAGGGTGGGGCGAGCTGAACAGGGTTGAGACCATTCCACCCAGCCGCCACTCCTCATGTCAGTGTTTCACGCGCCGACCTAGCAGTCCGGCATCTGACGCTTCCACCCTGTACGTGTGGATACGTCGGAGGCGCTGCATCTGTAGCGCTTGGACGAGCCGCGCAAGGGGAGCTGCTCGTGGGACGAGAAAAAGGAGGAGACGTAGATCGTCTACCCTGCCTCGACGCGCTTCATCAAGTTCTGCAACTGCGCGTCTAGTGGTAATCCCGTGATCTATGACAATAGTAATCCTGGTTTACGCGGTAGAAAATTTTGATTTGCGCTAGTGTAGCCTACCTGTATCCCTTCAGTAATCTTCTTATCCCTTTTGAAAATGATCTGACTAGACGAGCTTCTTTTCCCTCTTGTTTCGAAAACAAAAGATGGCTTTATGCAAAATAACTCCACTAGCCATAAGTCTTGCGGAGTACACCCTGTACTCAGCCTTGCCTTGTTGATGTTTTTATACAGATGAAGCTACTCCAACTGAAGGTGGTTTCTACGTCGAAGTCGCAGTTCCCGGGAAGCAGCCTAGGATCTATGGAAGGGTCGCTACTTCTGTTTAAGGCCTCTTAGGACCTTTGTTAAGTTTGTTGTTTAGAACAACTTGTTTGCTTCCGTTGTTTGTTGTAATGATTGGTCTGTGACCCTTGGCTTGTATGACTGGTTTGTAACTATCTTAGGAGTTTACCTTATTAATGTATGGTTTGTATGTTCCGTAATGTTACCAATCTTTCCCTGCGCACGTCGGAATCTATGTTAGGCTTATGTCAGATGAAGATCTGGTATTTGTCTATCCCTGATCCTAGGTCGTGACATAGGACAAGAAGCATTGTATTCAACATCCAAAACATAGAAATCAACAGGGATATAAGCATTGTTAACCATAATGAGCACATCATTGATACTCTCCATGAGTTTCTTCTTAGCATTATCATTAAGTGGGACATCCAAATAACAATCTTCCAAAGGTGGCAAATCAAGCATTTCATAAATCTTCCTAGGCATAATAGAGACACTAGAACCAAGATAACATGAAGCTTTGAGATCAAAGTCATTCACTTGCACATTAATAATGGGTTCCCAACTATCTTCTAGCTTCCTAGGAATAGAAGCTTTGTGTTTTAACTTCTCTTCCTTTATCTTAACAAGAGCATCTGTAATGTGTTTGGTGAAAGCAACATGCATATCACTAGCATTATGACTTCTAGCAAGCTTTTGCAAGAACATAATCACTTTAGAAATATTGCACCATCTATATCAAAATCAAACTTAGCATCATTAGTAGTAGACACAATAGGCTTAGGCATTGTAGGAGGAGTAATAGGGACTACTTGAGGTCTAGTGGTGATGGTGCACACACTATTGTTTCTATCAATTTCAGCTTCCCTTTCCCACTTAGCATGAAGTTGAGCTAACAGTCTAACATTTTCATCAATAGTAACTTGTATGGCATGGGTGGCACCAAAGGTACTTTCCATGGTTTCAGGTTTAGCAGCCATTTTATTAATCTAGGAGGACTGTGCTTTAGACAAAGAGGAAGTATTTTTCTCAACAGTTAAAAGTTTTTCCTCTATAGCCTTATTGAAAGTGGTTTGCTTACTAATAAAGTCTTTGAGCATGACTTCAAGTTTAGAGGGGGCACTCCTAGCATTGTTGTAGGAGTTTTCATAGGTGTTGCCATTATTAGGAGGATAGGGCCTATAGTTGTTACCACCAAAATTACTCCTATAAGAATTGTTGTTGAAATTGTTGTTTCTAATGAAGTTCACATCAACTTTCTCTTCTTGAGCAACCAAATAGGATAAGGTAACACTATTAGGATCTAAAGGAGCTTTCCCATTAACAAGCATAGCCATAATAACATCAATCTTATCACTCAAAGAGGAGGTTTCTTCAACAGAATTTACCTTCTTACCATGTGGAGCTCTCTCAGTGTGCCATTGAGAGTAGTTAACCATCATATTGTCAAGGAGCTTTGTTGCAGCACCCAAAGTGAGGCCCATAAAGGTACCTCCAGCAGCTGAATCCAACATGTTTCTTGAAGAGAAGTTCAAACCTACATAAAAATTCTGGATAATCATCCAAGAAGTGAGTCCATGAGTGGGACAATTCTTAACCAAAGATTTCATTCTTTCCCAAGCTTGAGCAACATGTTCATTATCAAGTTGTTTAAATTTCATAATATCACTTCTCATAGATATAATCTTAGCAGGAGGGTAGTACTTTCCAATAAAAGAATCTTTGCACTTAGTCCAAGAATCAATACTATTTCTAGGCAAAGATAGCAACCATTCTTTGGCTTTCCCTCTCAAGGAGAAAGGAAAAAGCTTGAGCTTAATAATATCTCCATCTACATCCTTATACTTATGCATCTCACAAAGTTTAACAAAGTTATTGAGATGGGCAGCAGCATCATCAGAACTAGCACCAAAAAATTGCTCTCTCATCACAAGATTCAACAAAGCAGGCTTAATTTCATAAAAGGTAGCATCAGGAGCAGGTGGAGCAATAGGAGTTCTAAGGAAATCATTGTTGTTGGTTCTAGTGAAGTCACACAACTTGGTGTTCTCAGCAGAGTTCATTTTGGCAAAGGTGGGCAAGCCAAAAACAGCAGCAGCTGCTAGAGCAGGAACTAATTTTTTTTGTGTTTTTGAATAAAGAAAGCAAACCAAAATAAACTAATTTTTTTTGGAGTTTTTGAAATGGGGCAAACAAAACAAAGCAAAATAAACTAAGCAAACTAAAAACAAAGTAAAGATAAAGGAAGTGGAGAACTCCCCTTGTGAAGATGTCCTTAGCCTCCCCGGCAACAACGTCAGAAAGCTTGATGGCTATACACGTGGTTGACGTGGAGCCTGTTGGGAACCCCAGGAGCAAGGTGTGAAGCATCACAATAGCAAGTCTTCCCTCAGTAAGAAACTGAGGTTATCAAACCAGTAGGAGGAAGGAAACATCACAGAGGTGTTGCAAGCAACGCGGAGACCTTCACAACACAAACTCAAGATATTGCCCCAACTAACAGTGAGGTTGTCAATCTCACCGGTTGCTGTAACAAAGGACTTACTGTATGGTGTGCAAGGTAATGGTGGTTTGCAGCAAGTAAACAAGTAACAGTGGAAGATGTATCAATGGTAAAGATTGGTCCAGGGTCCATAGTTCACTAGAGGTGCTCTCCTTAGATAAAAAAATGGCATGAAGGGTAAATGTCACATCCCAAAATTTTCCAAATTTTGAAATGTGAAAAAAATAAACAAATAAACAATTGTTGATTTTTAGGGTGAGAAGAAACTTTTTGATTCCAATTGGAATAATCAAAACCTATTTTGATCCAATAAAATTCTAAAGGGATTTAAAAGGTAAATAAACAATAAAGTTAAAATAGTTGGAATCACTATTTTTGGAACTTTTAATAAAAAGATATGGTTTTCAAAAGAAAAGGTAGAAATATAAATAAGGATTATTTTATCGAGCCAAATTAAATCTTGGCCAAGCTTTTGAAATAAAATATTTCTATTTGATAAAAAGAGTAAAGGTTTATTTAAATAAAATAATAAGGATTTATTAATATCCAATTTTATTAAAGTAAAGGCTTTTCCATTTTAAATAAACACTAAAACTTGTTAATTTGTTTTAAATAAGATTTCCAAGTATTTTTGTTTTTCAAATGAAACCTACTGAAAAGGTTTTGGATTGGTTTAGATTTCAAATAGAGTTTTTAAATAAATTCAATCTTATTTGAATTAAAGACTAAGGTCTATTTTATTTAATTATTAAATAGATCCTAAAAGAATAAAAGTATTATTTTATTTTTGACTTTGGATTGGGTTGTTAAACAGAATTAAAATAAATACAAAGTTTGGTGGTGGTTTGATTTGAATTGGTGTTTGAAATATTTGTTTAAAAATCAAAACAGAAATTCATATTGGAAAAAGAAAAAGCTTTCAGAATAAAAAATGAAACAAACAGACCCAACCCAACAGGCCCAGCAAGCCCACTCGCAGCCCATCTTCCCCCCCTCAGTGAAACGTTTTCCACCCAGAGATCAACCCGCTGAGTCACTGAGCAGTGGACCCTGTGCCCTCTCTCTATCTCTCTCTCTCTCTCTCTGACAGACGGACCCCACCGCCAGCACGTCGTCTTCAACCCCGCGACCACGTCCCCTCGCCGTTTCTGCCATTAACTCCAGCGATCAATACGAGTTATTGGCTGCGTTATTCTCGCCCCCGACCACGCATACTTAAGCGCCTGCCTCTCCTCTCTCATTCCCCTCGCTCACCCCACCATCTCTGCCCCTAGGCTGCCCGGATTTCCGCCAGCAATGCCACTGCTCCGACGAGCTTCTCTAGCGAATTCTTGCCACACCTCGCCGCCCCTCGCCTCCCACTGCACTCAGCCTTGCTCCCCACCTCCTGGCGCATCTCCCCGTGCCACTCGTTCGCCCGCGCTTGCCCCAAAGCATCGGCAAGGACAACCTCAACACGCCGCCACCGTCTGTCTCGTCTCCGACGAAGTTCCCCGGTAAGCCTCGACCGCCCCAAGCTCTCCTGTTGATGCTCCCGTACTCCCCACGTTCGCCCGCGTCTAACCGTGCCCCTATATTGCCTTAGGACGACCTGCAGCCTCGCCCCCGACAACCTCCAGAGACAACTGACGGCGCCGCACACTCCGGTGAGCAATCACCGCCGTTCCTGTGTGCCCCTTGGACAGCTGCAACCACCTCGAGCTTCACCTCGACCACGCGAGCACGGTGAGACACTTCCCCTCTCTCTCTCACTTCCTGCATCGTCGGCAAGCTCACCTCCAGAGCGTGCTCCGCCGCTCGCCGCCGCGAAACGCCGCCAGACCTTGACCAAGCAACTGTGCCCGTTAGATCGTGATCTTACGGCTAGGATTAGAATCAGACGAAGGGGTACAAGCTGATCAGCGCCGTGCGATTTAAGTGAAATCCTACGGTCCAGAGAGGCTGATCCGCACGAAGCGGTATCGACCAGTAGGGAAGCGCCACGTGGACAAGGTTTTGTTTAAAAACAGAAAATAGAATCTATTTCATATGCAAACTTGTAAAATTCATAACTTTAGTTCTACACGTCCAAATTTTGAAAATTTTATATCAATGGATTCAGCAGAACAATTAGTTTGCAACCATGCACTTTTTTTAATGATTTTCTTCTGGAAAATTGGTTGAAATTGCAGAAACTTGTGTAGGCTTATTTTGAATATAAAAATTGTTCTAGATATATTTTTAGTACGAAATCTTTGCAAAATGGATTGTTGTGAACCTACTGACCATAGGAACCAACTTATGGATTTAAAAATGTATCTTCAGGTTAACTAGAATTGTGTAAGGGAAATTTAACCCTACATTGGTGCCTGGTTGACAAGCTAGCATTGTGTATTGGGAGGACTCCTATGGAAAGACTTTGTCACATTCTCGATATGCCAGTACTCCATTTTGGTGAGTACTTATCCAGCGGCCACTGGTGGCATCAAGACGGGATTGTGTCATGTGGGTAAAGTGTACAACTTCTGCAGAAGATCAAAAATTCTAAGTACTTAGCCGTGTCCCTGGTTATGGACAACACTGAGCAACTAAGGCCTGAAGCTATGGAAGATCTCGACATTCCAATTTCTCAAAGTAAAACTTGATGGTGACAACAAGGGTTTTGAAGCACTTGGAGTATTCCAAGAAGTTCAGAAAGATTTGACGAAAGATCAAAAACTATTTTGAAAAGATAGGATAAACTATATTGCTTTCTGCAAAAGAGCCTAAACCCTACTTAGCCAAATATGCATGTAAATGATAGGATCCACTTATTTCTACATAGTGGTGAAACTTGCCAATACAATTCAAATGTATTGACCCTTGTGGCTGCAACTTATTATGTTGCAGGTTTGTTTGATGTTAGTGAAGTGTGTTGAATAGGATTACAAGTCTACAACCAACATGATTGCCTGTGGCACTTTGAAGATGAAGGACTCCATGCTTATAGATATTCTGCTGCAATGTAATTAGATAGCCAAATGATCTATGTAAGATGTAATGAATTATTTTATTCCTGGTTATAAAGTTGTATTATGACCTTTGTTTCTTGATATTACATCTTAACTGTGGATGCTAGCTATTGATCCAGGGACTAGCATTGTAAACACAGGGATCTCTACCTTATTAAAGGTTGGGAACCTTACAGTAAACAAATTACAGTAGGGCAATTGACCGGAACTGAGCAAGGCATAACAATGCAATACCAGACAAAAAGATCCTATGAGATTCGATTGGGCAATACAACAAGGTACATAGACCGTCATCCAACTGCATCTATGCCTAGTAGTCCACCTTCAGGTTATCATCCGATACCCCTCCAGTATTAAGTTGCAAGCAATAGACAACTGCTTTAAGCAAAGTGTGTAAGGTAAACAATCCACTTGTTCTATGAACAAGAGACCTTTGTTTTCTCCCTAGTGGAAACAACACATCTACAACCGAAGAGATTTCTATCACTTCCCTTGGAAACTAGAGGCGTGAACCACTATCGAGCATAAATAGCCCCTCTTGGAGTCACTAGCAACTACTTGGCCAAGATAGCTACTAACAACGGAGAGCATGCAAGATCACAAACAAAACAGACATGATAGAATCAATAAGACAAAACCATTAATCAATCTGACATAGTAATCTCAATATCCATTGGATCCCCGCAAACACAACATGCATGATTACAAATAGATTAGATCTTGATCATGAACGGAGCTCACAAGATCTATACATGAAAGCACAAGGAGGAGATACAACCATCTATCTACTACATGGACCCATAGTCCAAGGTGGAACTTCTCACGCATCATACCGGAGAAGAAGGCCTCCGGGATGATCTCGGTGCTGGGAAGAACTTCAGATCCCCCCGATCTAGGGACGATGGTGGTGGCGGCTACAAATGGTTTCGTAGAGTTTTGATCGTGTTGCCTAGGGTTTCTACATCGGGGGTTTCTTATAGGCAAAGAGGCGAGGCTGGGAGGCGACCAAGGAGCCTACACCCTGCCTAGGTGAGGGCCCACCCTGGCTGCACCTAGGGGGGGTGTGGTGGCCCTGGCCCGCCTCTCCGTCTCTCCTCTGGACTTCGTGTCACCCACGGTAAAATATTGACTTTGGCTTTTGTCCCGTCCAATTCCGAGAATATTGATATTTTGCCTTCCTAGAACCAAAAATAGAAGAAAACATGCAACTGGCACTGTGGCAACTTGTTAATAGGTTAGTTCCAGAAAAGATATAAAAACACCTCAAAGTGTAGACAAAGCAAAGCAAAGCAAAGTAGATACTAAACAAGCATGGAACATAAAAAATTATAGATACGTTTCCAACGTATCACATGCCACCAAGAGAAGGAAGTCCTTAGTTATATAAATATTTTTAATGCGATAATCGTTATTGAGGCCTTGAAGCATAATATCATTTGGATGCATCCATAGAGATAATCCATAGCATATAGATGAATCCATACTTCTCGAGAGATAAATCCACAAAGATAATTTAGTGATAACCGAGATAAATCTGGAGTACCACACAAACCACATAGTCTCATACAAACCGAATAGCAAATAAATGGGCACAAGCAACGATAAAGAATGTGACAAACATAGCAAACGCTTGTGCCCGACCCATGCAAATCCATGAGACCTAATAGAACTACTTCTCCCCCTTCATCATGGAAACACCAAAAAGGAAGAAGAGTGATGCTAGCGCCCCAAAAGATCACTCCTCGTAGTCGTCATCGTCTCCTTTCTCATCATCATAGTCCTCATCATCCACATCATCAACCGGAGGGGTAGGTTCCCTCGCCAGGGCAGGAAACAAGTGGTTCTCGAGCTCTCCATAGTTGAAGCTAGAAATGTTACACTGAGCATAAAAAAAGTGGGAGCTGAAGGAGCGGGAGGGTGGCCTGCTGCCCCTGAGACATGCTGAAGAATAACCTGCTGGGTGTGAGCCATATCATGGCGATGCTTGTACGCCTCGTACTGCCCCTTGTGGGTGTCTACCCCCATGCACAAGATGTTCCGCTGGAACCAATTCAGTTGCTTGACTTCACGTGCCACAGAAGGCACTGGGAGCCTACGCCCACTAGCCCTAGCATCTCTCATGAAGGATTCTGGAGCTGAGGAGGGATGAGAGGTCTTCCTGGAATTGTTATAGATCTTCTTGGCCTTGTGTTCACCATCAAGGTTACCGCGGAAATCCTCATGGGGAAGCATATGCTTGATAAGCATCATGATGAAAGGATCATACGGAATGGAAAGCCTGTTTAACATGTCATTAGTCATCTCATGATATATGAAATCCATAACATCTAGCTTGTAGCCCATAGACAGATCTTCATTAGTAGCACACTCATTGTTTCCCCCACTCGGAGTGATGTAGTCCCTGTAAAGACCAACCAGTGCTGTAAATAGAGGTGAGAGCCTGGAGAGTGCACAAACAATGCCATTTGTAGAAAGCCAAGGAGAGAGCGCAATGTCCTTCTTGGGCTTGATAGGAGTGATGATGTGATTTCCACAAGGAATATCACGACCGTGAAAGCGCTAACCAAGCACCTAACCAAAAATGCGGAAACAGACTAGATATAGGTGCTACCTGTCATCCACTTCATTGTGCGGAGCTCATCTCCATATATCATAAGGGTTGAGAAGAACTGCTTCACCACTGAGGTATCATAGTTGCACTGCAGAGTCATGAGATGATGCAGTCCCATCCTTTCGGTCACATTTAAAGCCTCAACAAACTGGAGCTTAGTCTTTGCCTCAACCATATCCAAAGGGCGCATGGGGAGAATCATGAGAGATGAGTAAATATCGTCAAATATGTACCTTTGGTGGGTAGACCAATAGTGGTCACCACCGAGCTGCTCATCCATATCAGCCTCTGTATACAGGTCTCGGTGACGAAGAGCAGAAAACTCAAGGATGTCCATGTTATTTTAGTTGACCCGGGGCTTCTTGCCCTTCCTCTGAATTGTCCTCTTAGCTTTCCTAGCACATGCAGCCATCCTTTCATCCTCTCTTTGCTGCCTCCTTAACTCAACTTCATCAATAAGAACTCCTTCGTTGGGCCTGATATAACGACCATGAGGACGGCTCTTATATGTCTTAGGAGCACTAGAACCACCTGTGAAGCGAATAAGACGGGTATCAAGGAGATAAGCACAAACACAAGTCCAGGAGAATTGCTAAGAATAGTAGAAAAATAATCCACAAGCCAAATCCACATTATACTAGAAGCTGTGAAAGTTTGAATGACGGGTAAACCTTCCAGGGCGGATAATACGGCCCTGCCAGGGGTAGATGATTTGGCCCTGGCAAATTTTTTAGAATAATCTCAGATTCATAGTACCAAGGTAGATCGGTCACAAGGGTTGCCAGACTACGGCTCCTAGCATGCATACAAAAAAATAACATCTTCTAATCCGAGTTTCCACAACAAAAAACGACTTCCATACAAACGAGGAGAATGGGGGAGTTACCCTCACTCATCAGAAGAGGAACTTGAAGGAGAAGGTGCCCATAGGCGATGGGAAGAAATTCTGGGGAGAGCCCGGATAATCTGGTGGTCGGAACGACTCCAGGGAGGATCCGGGCGGCTAGCGGCGGCTGAGGGAGAAAGAGAGGGAGTCAGGGTGGAAGTGACTGCTCTGTTTGAGCCCTTCCACCCGACACCCTACCCTTAAGATACCAAACCGCCTGGGCCTCTCTGAAAATTCTGTTATACACAGATTCAGGCCAGCAGAACCATAAAAAAACCCTCGCAAGTGTATCAAAGGACTTGTGTGCAAGAATAGATGGCTCAGGGATGGAGAAAGGCTTAGTTTAGAAAACCAAACTGAGATGGTACTACACACCCAAAATTTCAAGAGTCAATTCGAATAAAAATCCAACATTGTGTGTGGTTTCCATAAAAACACAAGATAAGCAAGAAAAATCCAAAAATAACCACAAGGAAGCAACTCTTCTCAAGGAAGAGGGTGGTGGCCGAAGCCACTATGTTGGAGGGAATGGAATGACACCGTGAAGATATATCTTGGGTCCAAAACCAATGCTCATTGATGAGTGCATATTTGCATCATGTTTTAGATTATTGTTTTGCATTATAGTGGTAGTGAAAGAGCATTTTCCTATCCCTCTGATTTTGATGTTTGATAACAATACACTTATCGATTTAACTGTGTACTAAGTTTATCACAGGATTGATAAAAGGAGGCACAATTTATGGCATATCAATTCCCCTTGCAAAAAAACTCTGTGTCAACCGGTAGTACCGAACCTACAACCGGTACTACCGCTTGACAACGGTACTACCGATTCCAGTATCGGTTGGCACTGATCAAAAGTGATAAGGGTGTGTGCTAGTCAGTACCCACTGGTACCACGAAGCGGCACTACCGGCCCAACCGGTAGTACCGCTTGGTACAGGCGGTACTACCGCTTGAGGCGGTCGTACCGCTCGTCAGTACTGTGGCATACTGACTAGCACCCACCCCTCTCCACTTTGGTCAGTACCAAGCGGTACTTGGAACGGTACTACCGCCCAAACCGGTAGTACCGCTTCCTACCTCCGGTACTACCGCTTGGGGGTAGTACCGCAAGGGCGATACCGCCCAAAGCTAAAGAACACTGAAGAACTGAGGCGCCTCTGGTACGTGGTCCGGTACTGGACCGGTAGTACCGCTTCCAGCGGTACTACCGCTTGGGTACCGGTACTACCAGTACATTAAATGCTCCAACGGCCATATATTTCGTGGAGGGGTATAAATACCCCTCTACCTACCTTGGGACAAATTGCTCAGCACATTAAAGTCATTGCCCGCCATTGGAGTCCATTAGAGCCACTCAAATCTTCAAGATCTGCTCATCCAACCACCCAAAGTCCTTGATCTTTGGGGAATCGAAGGAGGAGGCCCCGATCTACTACTTCACCAAAAGAGATCTTCATTTCCCCCTCATTTAATTGAGGGCCCCCTTTGCTCTAGTGTTTTGTTGGAAAACCTAGTTCTTGTTTTTGTTCTTACAAGCTTGTCTTTGATTGCTTTGACAGCTTGCTTGTATTTGGGAGCCTCCGATTAAGTTGTGGATGTGCGCCCCAAACTTGTAACGGTGCCGGCTTCCACCTTGAAGGTTGCCGATATAGTGGAAGGTGAATCGATCCCGTTGGGGTAAGATTCATCGGAGAACAAGGGAGGCCTCTCGTGGCGTTGGTGGTTTGAAACCACCCCCTCTCCAAACGTAGACGTACTTCCCCTCAAAAGGAAGGAACTACGGGAAACAAATCCTAATGTCTCGGCGTCCACTTTTCGGTTACTTCTATCCTTTACTGCACCTTACTTACTTGTTGCTACTTTGTGTTGTTGTAGCTCTTGCATAATTGTCATATAGGTAAATTCACCATAGTTGCATTATCTAGAGAATTTACCTTATTGTCAAACCTTAATTTGAAAAAGACGAAAATTTGAAGTAGCACCTATTCACCCCCCCTCTAGGTGCCCATACGATCCTTTCAATTGGTATCAGAGTCTCGACTCTTTATTCGGGCTTTACCGCCTAAGAGAATATGGGTAGCCAAGAAGGGGATGGTGGTAGTGAGTTGACCCCGGTGACCATGGAAGATCTCAGAAACTTGGAAACAAGATTGAGCTCTTCCTTGGTCAACGAAGTCAAGAAGATGCTTGAGCAACTTCTTAAAGACAAAGATGGCTCATCACCCCCATATCCTCAAGAGGAACTACCATCCGTTGTACCTAAAGGGAATACTCCGGTATCCCCCGAGGGTATGGTGGTAGGGGACAAACTAGACAATGCTAATTCCTCCACACGACTTGATGGGGGGAAGGGTGAGCACCGTGATTCTTGGTACTCTCCCGATCCTCCCATCCCTCACCCTCATGTGTACAATAGAGGTGACCCACCTAAGCTAGAAGAGTCTGCTACTTTTGCTCAATGGCAATCACTAATGAGAACTCATATGCGCAGCTCTTGCATTGAACTATGGAACATCATCGAGCATGGACTCTTTATTGGGGATCCAAACAACTTGACAAGAAGAGAGGTTGTCAATAGTCAACTCAATGCCACTGCTTTGTATATATGATTCAACAAGGATTGCGAACAAAGGATTACCCACACATTGAGCACTTTAGCATTGCCAAGGAAGCTTGGGATGCTCTCACTGTGTTGTTTGTTGGACATGAGAGTATGAGGAGAAACAGATATGATGCTCTAAGCAATGAAGCCGAAGGTTTCTACATGAAAGAAGGTGAAGACCACGAAGACATGTATCGAAGGCTCAAGACCACCGCCACCGCTTTTATAAATGTGGGTGCCTCACATGTGGATGATGCATGGATAAAAAGAAAATATGTGAGTGCACTCATGCCTTTTGAGCCCACCGACTTGATGAGCTTACAGGGAAGACACAACTATCATCTCATGACCTCAAATGAAGTTATGCAAGAGATGTCCGCTTTCAAGGTCACCGCCAAGAATGCCAAAGATGCCCGTGCTCGTGCCCTCGGTATGACCAATGTGGTCAATGTTGCTTTGAAGGCCAAAGTTGTGGACTTTGAAGATGAAGATGATAGTGATGAAGGCCTCTCCTTGGACCATCCCGATGACGTCAAGATTGCTCATAGTCAATATATGGCTTTCGATGCAAAGAACTTTTGGAAGAACCCCGCCAAGGCCAAGATGGAAATGCAAAGAAGAAGCAATCCAAATGGGAAAAGAGAGAATACCACTAGGTTGAGAACTTGCTTCAATTGTGGTGACCGCTATCACTTTGTGGCAAGCTGCCCCTATGAGAAGAGAGAAGATAACGGTGGTAAGCTTGTGTTGAAGAAGACTCTCAAGGGACCGTACAAGAAACCTTTCATCAAAAGGAATCCCATCAACAAGAAGCCGGGAGAAATTGTCTTGATCACTCATGAAGAGTACTCCTCCGACAATGAAGATGTTGAAGATGACGAAGAGGAAACTTCTCATGGTGTGGCTGCTCTTGTGTAACACAGCGGTTCTGAAAAGACCGTGGCTTCTATGTGACATGCCAATCCCTGGATCGGTTCATTGGCCCACAATAGAATAAGATAAATAACATAGCAAAATATCCGTGTATCATAAATAACGAAAATCCAGAGTACCATTATTACAATAAAAGCTTAGCCCAAAGCTAGCTCAAATTATTCAGGTAGCAACATAAATAAAGTAAATCCTCCATTCTTCAAATTGCCCACAAGTGAACAAGTGCCGAGTGGAGTACCGTGGCCTATATCGATTACTCAGAATCGGAATAACCTGCAACATGAAACATAGCAGCCCCGAAGGGTCAATACATGGAATGTATGGCAAGTAGAGCTAGTAATGGATACAATAGTACTAACATCTACATGCATATTTGGCAAGTGGAGTTGTGTCTAGCTTGCATTTGCAAATACATTTGTCCTACTTTCATAAACAGTTTTCGATTTTCTTTGAAGAGATCCCAATTAAATTAACCCAACAACATTAAAACAATTAAGAAATTGGAATGAGCGATAAACATGTCATGGAATCAATATCAAGCAACTCAGTTGTCCATAACCGGGGACACGGCTAATCGATTAGATTATACACCCTGCAGAGGTTAGTACACTTTACCCATGTGACTTGGCCAGCCCAGCTCGTACCATCACTCTCATTTTGGGTGATGATAGGGAGAAGTCCAAGAAGAGACTGTTCGGGAAGTAGCACCCCAATCCCGACGCGCACCGGTCCAACCTACCAAAATTCTACATCTCTGGATACGCGGGTTCGGGTTACCACAACCTACTAAGTCCAACCAACCGCCCATTTCATTATTGGCACATGGTTGTACACTTAAGCTACCAAATAAAGAAGCCAATCAATTTCTCTCGATACCTGGGTGCCTTTCCGCAATGAAACTACCAAAAATTATCAATACCATCACACCCAGGAGATTCATTGATTAAGTTTTTTTAGTTTTCACAAACCAATACTTTTAGAAACAAGTCTCAATGATGTAACCCAGCCCTCGTTCATCATAGCATGGCTAAGCACATCTACCAATGGTGGTTCATCTATAAGGAAAGCCCTACCACATAATAGGACATAGCATAGCGATAGTATCATCCTACACATGCATCTACAAAATACACGACAGTGCAATGAAAATAGTAGGACGATATCATGAACAAAATAGCATATACTTGCCTTGGTTGTAGCGGTCGAAAGAACAATCCACACACGAGCAAGCGTTGCACTCGTCACAATCTACACGATACAATTGCAATCATAAACAAACAATCCATAAGCATATGCAACAAGGATGATGCATGAATGCATGCACGACAAGTGAATTGGTGCTACAGCTGCACCACATAATCCTATTCAATAATACTACTGATTGCATGCATGGAAAATAGTTTTAGCACAAGGAAAACTAATACGCAAAAAGTAATGCTCAAAACTAGAGCTAGAACTCAAATAATTCACTACCGGTAGTATACTGCTTTTAAAATCTTGGGAAAATTCTACAGTATAGGCATTCCTATTTAGGAACAATACCAATTGGAATTACTCAAAAAGGAATTATAAAACTCCCTAAGTAATTAAAACACTGCAGAAAGCCACTAGGCAGTTTCTGCAGAAGTTTTTACTGTAAGCCTATCTTTTTTAATTCACGATGAGATTCCCCTCGTTCCACTGAATCTAGGGACATATCATACGCAATTTTTGGAGTTACAGATCTTTTTCTACGAATTAAATAGTCCAAAAAGGCCATTAACTCATTTGATTAAACTGTACTAAATCTTGCTGCAAAAGTGTGAAACTAAGGTATATCAAGATTCTACACGACTTACTGAATCTACACATATTTTATTTGCAATTTTTGGCCCAGCGGTTTAATTTCTACGCAATTTACAAGTTTCTACCGAAATCTGCCAACTAAATCGATTAAAGAAAATACCCAGTCAACTGTGTCTGTTGACTAGTCAACACGGCTGCTGACTGGGCGTCTGACTAGTCAACGCCTGGGGGCTGACCGGTCAACGACCGATCTGGACCGTTGATCTAAGATCCAAAGGCGGCTGCGGACTCACCGGAAACGAACGGCGGCGAACTCGAGACGGTGGCGGCGATCGGTTCCGGCGACGGCGTTTTTCCTGTGCGAAAGGGAGACAGTCAGCGCGGAACAACGGCGGTCAAAGCGACGGCGGCGGCACGGGCGCTGCGCGCGCAGTGGGCGAGCAGCGGGGCGAGCGGCAGCGGCGCGCCACGCGGGAGGCGGCTGCGGCGGAGCAGCGGCGCGGCTGGCGGCGTGCAGCGGCGTGCGTGCGCGCTGGCGCGCGTGCGTGCGCGCGGAGCAGCGGCGGCGTGGCGCGGGCGAGGCGAGCGGGCGGGCTGGCGCGCGAGTGGCGCGGCGCAGGTGGCGGGGTGCGGCGGCGGTGAGGCGGCGGGGTACCTGGAGGCGGCGGCGGCGGGTGGATCCCGAGGCGGCGGCACGGGAATCGAGGTGGGGGCGCGGGTTCCGAGGTGGGGTCGGCAGGTGGCGTTTGGGAGAGGCGGCGGCGGGTGCGGCCTCTTATGTGGGGCCCCCTCGCGGGGTCCTACGCGGACACGGGGCCGGGCAGATTTTTTTTTGGTCCGTTCCTTTCCCTTTTTCGTAAATACTAAAACCTCCATAACTTTTCCGTACGAGCTCCGAATCGGGCGATTCTTGCTCCTAAGTTTTTGTAAAAACGAGGGGAACAACCTAGGGTCAAGGGTTGAGTGAAACCACTAGGCTACAGGGGTGGACAACACAAGTCCTACTAATGCCTCCCGCAGGAGCCTCGTAGTAAAATAAAATAGGGTTTTGAAAATAGCGTTTTGCCGGATCTTTTCAATCGATGGTTTTGCATGGAAAGGTATGATGCAATGGTATGAATGATATGCAGAACCAAATCTAAAATTTGGGATGTGACAATACTAACCCCCTTAAGATGAATCTCGTCCCCGAGATTCGGCGCGGCTAGCAAATAGGTGTGGGTAGTCCTCTCGGATGTCATCCACACGCTCCCAAGTGGCTTCCTCTTCAGTGTGGTGGCTCCACTGCACCTTGCAAAACCTGATCGTCTTGGTACGGGTAGTCCTCTCTGTTGTCTCCAGAATCTTGACCGGTTTCTCCTCATAGGTCAAGTCGTTCTCAAGCTGAACCTCCTCTAGCGGTACAGTGTCTCTCAATGGTGTATCCACCATCTCCGGATGGCACTTCTTCAGCTGGGACACGTGAAACACATTGTGAACAGCGGACAGAGCCTCTGGCAACTCCAACTGATAGGCAACTTCTCCTTTGCGTGCTAAGACCCGATACGGTCCAATAAACTGAGGTGCCAGCTTACCCTTAATTCCAAATCTCTTGATTCCACGAAGTGGCGACACTCTGAGGTATGCTCTATCACCTATCTCATACACCACTTCCTTGCGCTTGGCGTCAGCGTAGCTCTTCTGCCTTGATTGTGCTACCTTTAGTCTGTCCCTAATCAAGGCGACCTTCTCCTCAGCGTCCTTGATCAAATCAGGCCCAAACAACTGACGTTCTCCTACTCCATCCCATAGCAATGGTGTCCGGCACCGTTTCCCATATAGCACATCGAACGGTGACGTCTTGATGATGGTTTGATAGCTGTTGTTGTATGAAAACTCAGCGTATGGCAAATTCTGATCCCAACTAGAACCATGAGCCAAAGCGCAAGCTCTCAGCATGTCTTCCAAAATCTGGTTCACCCTCTCGGTCTGTCCATCAGTCTGTGGGTGAAACGCCGTGCTAAACTCCAATCTAGTACCGAGTGACTCGTGTAGCTGGCGCCAGAAGTGTGAGGTAAATTGGGTGCCTCTATCAGATACGATACCCTTGGGAACTCCATGTAGGCACACAATTCTGTCCATGTAAATCTTGGCCAACTTTGCACTCGTATATGTCGTCTTCACCGGTATAAAGTGGGCTACCTTAGTCAAATGGTCGACCACTACCCAAATGGAGTCATATCCTGACCTGGTCCTGGGCAATCCTGTGATAAAATCCATTCCCACTCTATCCCACTTCCAATCCGGCACGGGCAATGGCTGTAGCAATCCTGCTGGCTTCTGGTGTTCCGCCTTCACTCGGTTACATACATCACATAGGGCAATATGCTCTGCGATGTCTCCCTTCATGTTGCTCCACCAGAATCTGTCCTTTAGGTCCATATACATCTTCGTATTTCCCGGATGTATGGAATACGGCGAGTCATGAGCTTCCTGCAGAATCAACTTCCTTAACTCCGGATCGTTGGGAACGCACAAACGATCTCCATACCATAGGGCACCTTGCTCATCCTCGCGGAATTCCCTTGCTCGACCCTCCTTCATCTTTTCCTTTACTTCATCTATCTCTTTGTCTCCCACTTGAGCTTTCCTGATTCTGTCCAGTAGTGTTGGTTGGACTTCCATTGTTGCCAAGTATCCTTCAGATACTACTTCCAGTCTAAGGTCCTTGAATTGCTTGCACAAATCCTCAGGCAATTCCCCAATTGTCAATCCATTGGCATAAACCTTCCGACTCAGAGCATCTGCTACTACATTGGCCTTTCCTGGGTGGTATTGCAGATTCATATCATAATCTTTGATAAGTTCCAACCATCTCCTTTGCCTCATGTTCAGTTCCTTCTGTGTAAATATGTACTTCAGGCTCTTGTGGTCGGTGTATACATCACAGTGTTTTCCCATTAAGTAATGCCTCCATACCTTGAGCGCATGAACCACTAACGCTAACTCCAAGTCATGGGTGGGGTAATTCCGCTCATGGTGCTTGAGTTGTCGTGAGGCATAAGACACCACTCTCCCATCTTGCATCAGCACACTCCCAAGTCCCTGTCGAGAAGCATCATAGTACACTTGGAAATCCTTCTGAAGGTCTGGTAAACACAGAACAGGTGCGGTCACTAGTCGACGCTTCAGTTCCTGAAAGCTGGCTTCACATACGTCTGACCATTCAAACTTCCTCTCTTTCTTCAGAAGTTCAGTCATCGGCTTAGCAATCTTGGGAAAGTTTTCAATGAACCTCCTGTAATATCCAGCAAGTCCCAAAAAGCTTCAAATCTCTCCCGCATTCTTGGGTGCTTCCCACTCAGTTACTGCAGTCACTTTGCTTGGGTCAACAGCGACTCCTTCTCCTGACACTACGTGTCCAAGAAACCCAACAGTGTTAAGCCAGAATTCACACTTGCTGAATTTGGCATACAGCTTGTGTTCCCTCAGCTTCTCCATTATCAGTCGCAGATGCTTCTCATGCTCAGCATCATCCTTGGAATATATCACTATGTCATCAATAAACACCACCACGAACTTGTCCAAATACTCCATAAATACCTTGTTCATCATGGTCATGAAATATGCCGAGGCATTCGTTAGTCCAAAAGACATAACTGTGTACTCATATAAACCATACCTAGTGGTGAAGGCGGTTTTTGGTACGTCCTCCTCCCGGATCTTCAATTGAAAGTAGCCTGATCGCAGATCAATCTTGCTGAACACCTTTGCTCCTTCCAGTTGATCAAACAAATCATTTATGTTTGGCAGGGGGTATTTGTTCTTGATAGTCACCTCATTCAGCGAGCGATAGTCCACTACTAATCTCTTGCTGCTGTCTTTCTTCTCCACAAACAGAACAGGTGCACCCCATGACGACGAACTAGGCTGAATGAATCCCTTTTCCAGCTGCTCTTTCAACTGCTTCTTCAATTCCTTCAGCTCATCCACATCCATCTTATATGGTTTCTTTGCTATAGGTCCTGTTCCCGGCATCAGGTCGATAAGAAACTCTACTTCCCTGTCAGGTGGCATCCCTAGCAGCTCTTCCAGAAACACGTCAGGATAATCCTTAATCACTAGCACAGTATCCATGCTAACCCCCTTAAGAGAATTCAACTTACACCTTCCTGGTCGTACGGCCGACTTGAATCTAATCCTCTTACCATCCGGGGTTTTGAGTGAAACAGCTCGCTGTGCACAATCTATGTGTCCCTCATGCATAGACATCCAATCCATACCCAGAATAACGTCTAATCCCTGTGATTCCAACACTACCAAATGTGCACTGAAGTTGTGTGTTCCAATCCTCACAGTTAAGTCGCGGCATCCCGCGCTAGCTATCATATCTCCCCCAGGTGAACTCACTCTTATAGACCCTTTCATAGACTCAGTAGGTAGCTTATAATTATCCACAAAAGCCCTTGATATGAATGAATGCGATGCACCAGTATCAAAAAGTATAAGTGCAGGGTGAGTGTTGATTGGAAACTTACCAATCACAAGGTCAGGCTCATCTGGAATCTCCTCCACATTCATGTGGTTCACTGTGGCCTTCTCGTTGTTGGTTGGCTTCAGTCCCTTCCTCTCCGGACAGTTGTCAGCATAGTGTCCCTTCTGTTTACACTTGAAGCATGTCACCTCACTCAGATCCTTCTTCACAAAGCTACGATCGCGGTTGCGGTCATGTCCACCGTGTCCTCTAGAGTGGTGAGAGTGTCCTCCCTTGTGGCTGTGGTGGTTGCTCCTATGGTTGTCATGACAATGCCCATCGACTCCATGGTGGTGGCGGTCATGGCTTCCATGGTCACTCCCTCCATGCTTGGAGTATCCATCATATGAAGTGCGAGACTTGTGAAATGTGAACCAGAGTGATGATTGTTGCTCTTTCTCTTGCGGTTTTCCACCTGCTTGTGCTTCCCTTCCAAGATCCTGGCCTTGTCCATAAGCTCCTGGAAAGTGGGGCAATAAACCACCAGTAGCTGCACTGAAAGCTCATCACTAAGGCCATCCAGGAATCTCTCCCTCCTTTTTGCATCAGTGTCAACATCCTCAGGTGCATAACGGGACATGTTGTTGAACTCCTCAATGTACTCAGCCACGGGTCGATTGGTTTGGCGCAAGTTGCGGAACTCCTTCCTCTTCAGGCTCAGAACTCCTGAAGACACATGGTTGGTCCTGAAACCTTCCTCAAACATTGCCCAAGTCACGGTATCCAGCGGGTGGGTGATCTGAAAAGTGTCCCACCAAGAAGCGGCTGGTCCCTCCAGTAGGTGAGCGGCAAACCTCACCTTCTCGGCATCAGTGCATCCAACAGTTACCAGATCCTTGTTGACTGAACGCAACCAGTCGAGAGCAACCATTGATTTCGTTGCAGTAGAGAACTTAGCTGGCCTTAGCCTCAGAAATCTGGTGAGAGCATCTCCCTGAGGATGATTGTTTCCATTGTTGTTGTTGTTCTGAGCTGCCATGAACTGAGTCATCACTTGGGTCAGCTGTGCCTGAGCTGCCATGAGCTGCTCCAACTCAGTGGGTTGACGGCGAGGAGGCATCTGCGGTTCAGCACAGGTAAGTTTAGAAAGAATCAACTACGACAATAGGATTCTACCCATGCATATGATCAAACAACAACAAACAATAGCAGACAATCACAAGCAAGCAACACATCAACAAACAAGTGATCCAGCAGACCTACTGAAATAATTTTACAAGAGTTGGCAATGGTTAACCAAACAGTTGATCAACTAAACAACAAAAATAGCAATCTGCCAGAACAATCCAGCAGTGTTCACGAATTTTTCCGCCTGACTTAAACTCGGCAGAAAATTTAGCTGATTTTTGCACATATAGTACAGAGAGTTTCGCATCAGCCCAATTTTTTTCAGATTTTCCCAGTTACCAGAAAAATATGAAAATCGTACAGTACTGCTGTATCAGCAGAAAAACTGCAGCGAAAATAACACAGATGTTAACCAAAATTGCCATAACTCTTTCATAAAATTCGCACAAATAATTCCTGGGATATTGGAGTACACAAATAAGCAACTAAACACTCTTAAACTAACAGCAACTAAGTTTCACATCGATCGAGACTAATCCTAATGAATTTGCCTAACGTGGACTAATTGGTGGACTTCTATCTACTTCTTGAAGAGGTTGCGGTAGGTCCTTGCACTCATGCGTTGGCGCTTCGGTCCACGGTTCAACCATGGCGGCGGAGTGTACACTTCTCCTGAATCATCACTTGAGATCTCAAACTCCACCTCTTCTGGATCCTCCTCTTCTTCTTCACTCTCAGCTGCAACTGCAACAGCTTCATCTCCTCCACCATCATCGTCTCCATCATCATCATCCTCGTCCTCATCGTCATCATCGTTCCCACTGTCATCATCATCCCCATTGTTGCCATCATCTCCATTTTCATCATCAGAGGGTGGATTCAGCTGTGCTTGGAGAGCGGCAATCTGGGCTATCATAGCTTCAATAGTTTGATCCCTTTCCTGGACGGTCCCTTGCAACTGTTGTATGTTCTGGGTGTTCTCCTGCACCGTACCATGAAGATGAGCTATGGTTGCATCTCTGGCTATCAGGGCATTCTCCAGAACTCCCACAGCTTCATGCAAGGTGTCAATCTCCTGTCCTTGGACCACCATACCATTGCTAGCAAAGTCTGCAATCTCCTTTATCATCATTACTTTCTCAGCTAAAGCTCCATTCTCCCTTTCCATGTCCTCTATGTGCCTCCGACGGGGCGGCATGTTGTTCCTGTCGCCCGGGGTAACCACAATGTGCCCATCTTCATCACGCCTCCCATAGTCACGGTAGGGTGAATCTGCTGGCAGCAGGTGTCGGACATTATGGCACTGGCGAGACAGGGCTTCATGTATGGCCAAGTTGATTCCAAGTCCCCAGTTGCAGTATGTCTTGGTGTAGATTAAATGCACTGGATTTGGCAAGGCGGCATCCCTGAATATGAAGGTAGTGATCTGCCATGCATCCTCTCCATATCCATAGGTGTACAGCCTTCTTCCCTTGAACATGGGCAGTGGCAATCCCAATGACTGCGAGAGCTGTGCTAACTGCCTTGCAAAGGGCCTTGGTGACTCCATGGTTGCATACTCAGTCCTGACTTCTCCCATCTATCAATTAAAAGAGGAAAGTGTGAGAATAGCATATGGTAAGAATTTACGAGGGTGAAAGGCATAAGATGAAAGACAGAGTTAATATAGGCTTTAATAAATCTAAGGTTTCCTAATCCAATCCTAGGTCATGATCCTACAGTCGGCACACGGGCTCTGATACCATCTTGTAACAGCGCGGTTCTGAAAAGACCGTGGCTTCTATGTGACATGCCAATCCCTGGATCGGTTCATTGGCCCACAATAGAATAAGATGAATAACATAGCAAAATATCCGTGTATCATAAATAACGAAGATCCAGAGTACCATTATTACAATAAAAGCTTAGCCCAAAGCTAGCTCAAATTATTCAGGTAGCAACATAAATAAAGTAAATCCTCCATTCTTCAAATTGCCCACAAGTGAACAAGTGTCGAGTGGAGTACCGTGGCCTATATCGATTACTCAGAATCGGAATAACCTGCAACATGAAACATAGCAGCCCCGAAGGGTCAATACATGCAATGTATGGCAAGTAGATCTAGTAATGGAGACAATAGTACTAACATCTACATGCATATTTGGCAAGTGGAGCTGTGTCTGGCTTGCATTTGCAAATACATTTGTCCTACTTTCATAAACAGTTTTCGATTTTCTTTGAAGAGATCCCAATTAAATTAACCCAACAACATTAAAACAATTAAGAAATTGGAATGAGCGAGAAACATGTCATGGAATCAATATCAAGCAACTCAGTTGTCCATAACCGGGGACATGGCTAATCGATTAGATTATACACCCTGCAGAGGTTAGTACACTTTACCCATGTGACTTGGCCAGCCCAGCTCGTACCATCACTCTTATTTTGGGTGATGATAGGGAGAAGTCCAAGAAGAGACTGTTCGGGAAGTAGCACCTCAATCTCGACGCGCACCGGTCCAACGTACCAAAATTCTACATCTCTGGATACACGGGTTCGGGTTACCACAACCTATTAAGTCCAACCAACCGCCCATTTCATTATTGGCACATGGTTGTACACGTAAGCTACCAAATAAAGAAGCCAATCAATTTCTCTCGATACCTGGGTGCCTTTCCGCAATGAAACCACCAAAAATTATTAATACCATCACACCCAGGAGATTCATTGATTAAGTTGTTTTAGTTTTCACAAACCAATACTTTTAGAAACAAGTCTCAATGATGTAACCCAGCCCTCGTTCATCATAGCATAGCTAAGCACATCTACCAATGGTGGTTCATCTATAAGGAAAGCCCTACCACATAATAGGACATAGCATAGAGATAGTATCATCCTACACATGCATCTACAAAATACACGACAGTGCAGTGAAAATAGTAGGACAATATCATGAACAAAGTAGCATCTACTTGCCTTGGTTGTAGCGGTCGGAAGAACAATCCACACGAGCAAGCGTTGCACTCGTCACAATCTACACGATACAATTGCAATCATAAACAAACAATCCACAAGCATATGCAACAAGGATGATGCATGAATACATGCACGACAAGTGAATTGGTGCTACAGCTGCACCACATAATCCTATTCAATAATACTACTGATTGCATGCATGGAAAATAGTTTTAGCGCAAGGAAAACTAATACGCAAAAAGTAATGCTCAAAACTAGAGCTAGAACTCAAATAATTAACTACAGGTAGTATACTGTTTGTAAAATCTTGGGAAAATTGTACAGTATAGGCATTGCTATTTAGGAACAGTACCAATTGGAATTACTCAAAAAGGAATTATAAAACTCCCTGAGTAATTAAAACACTGCAGAAAGCCACTAGGCAGTTTCTGCAGAAGTTTTTACTGTAAGCCTATCTTTTTAATTCACGATGAGATTCCCCTCATTCCACTGAATCCAGGGACATATCATACACAATTTTTGGAGTTATAGATCTTTTTCTATGAATTAAATAGTCCAAAAAGGCCATTAAATCATTTGATTAAACTGTACTAAATCTTTCTGCAAAAGTGTGAAACTAAGGTACATCAAGATTCTACACGACTTACTGAATCTACACATATTTTATTTGCAATTTTTGGCCCAGCGGTTTAATTTCTACGCAATTTACAAGTTTCTACCGAAATCTGCCAACTAAATCGATTAAAGAAAATACCCAGTCAACTGTGTCTGTTGACTGGTCAACGCGGCTGCTGACTGGGCGCTGACTGGGCGTCTGACTAGTCAACGCCTGGGGGCTGACCGGTCAACGACCGATCTGGACCGTTGATCTGAGATCCAAAGGCGGCTGCGGACTCACCGGAAACGAACGGCGGCGAACTCGGGACGGTGACGGCGATCGGTTCCGGCGACGGCGTTTTTCCTGCGCGGAAGGGAGACAGTCAGCGCGGAACAGCGGCGGTCATAGCGACGGCGGCGGCGCGTGCGGCGGGCGAGCGGCAGCGGCGCGCGGCGTGTGCGAGCGGGCGCATGCGCAGGAGGCGGCTGCGGCGGATCAGCGGCGTGCAGCGGCGCGCGTGCGGCGGCATGCGTGCGCGGGCGCGGAGCAGCGGCGGCGCGGCGCGGACAAGGCGAGCGGGCGGCGAGGCGCGCAGGCGAGGCGGCGCGGGCGGGCTGGCGGGGCGGCTGCGGCTGGCGCGCGAGGCGGCGCTGGCGAGTGGCGCGGCGCAGGCGGCGGGGTGCAGCGGCGGGGTACCTGGAGGCGGCGGCGGCGGGTGGATCCCGAGGCGGCGGCGGCATGGGAATCGAGGTGGGGGCGCGGGTTCCGAGACGGGGTCGGCAGGTGGCGGGTGGGAGAGGCGGCGGCGGGTGCGGCCTCTTATGTGGGGCCACCTCGCGGGGTCCTACGCGGACACGGGGCCGGGCAGATTTTTTTTGGGTCCGTTCCTTTCCCTTTTTTGCAAATACTAAAACCTCCATAACTTTTCCGTACGAGCTCCGAATCGGGCGATTCTTACTCCTAAGTTTTTGTAAAAACGAGGGGAACAACCTAGGGTCAAGGGTTGAGTGAAACCACTAGGCTACAGGGGTGGACAACACAAGTCCTACTAATGCCTCCCGTAGGAGCCTCGTAGTAAAATAAAATAGGGTTTTGAAAATAGCGTTTTGCCGGATCTTTTCAATCGACGGTTTTGCATGGAAAGGTATGATGCAATGGTATGAATGATATGCAGAACCAAATCTAAAATTTGGGATGTGACATCTTGCCACCACATCTACTCCGACATTCTCACTCTTCGATTCTCCAAATGAGAACTCCTCCACCAATAACGCCACTTGCCTTACGGCAAGAGGAACGGAGGTATCTTCATCATCCCGCTCTACTCACTTAGATAATGATGAAATTGATGATGAGATGTCACTTGATGTTAAAAAGGAATTAATTGCCTTTGATGAGTTTATGACTAACCTAGAAGGTGATGCTAAGCTACATTTTGGAAACATCTTAGATCAACTATCACATACTCAAGAGCTTCTAGATGTAAGATGTAAACTTGGGCATGAACATATGATTGAGCTAGAGGCCCTAAACAATGCTCTAGAAGAATAACAAGAAACTAGGTTGTCACTTGAATTAAAACTTGAAGGGCTTGATGAGGCCAATGACATTATTGTTAACAAACTCATCAAAGAGCGTGATCATGCTATTGCTAAATACAAAAGAGCTAAAAAGGACAAGGTTGACTTTGGTGTGGTTCATGAAAAACTTGCCGAGGACTTTAGCTTGCTTAACAAGGCCCACAAAGCCTTGGAGAGTGAACTCTTGTCTCTCACAAAGTCCCATGAAACTCTTTAAACTCAATTGGCCAATATTCCTTCACCTAGTAACTTCATTCCATCTAGTAGCACAACTATCCTTGAAGAGAATGCTAGGTTGAAGGGGGAGCTTGCGAAGCCACATTTCCACAAGGCAACAAGTCTATTGATGATCTTTTGAGCAAGCAAAGGCGTAGTGGTGATAAAGGGGGCATTGGTTTTTCTCCAAAACAAAGAAGAAGTACAACAAGAAGAAGAAGGGCAAGCCCGCACAAGAGACCAACAAGACCATTGTGGAGAGTAAGACCACAAATGGTAAAACTATGTCTCATGATGATTTTGCGGGAGTGCTAACCCTCACTATGTTCTAATGCGTGATTATTATGGTGATGTGTATGCACAATATGTTGGCCCTCATGATGGTTATATTGCTTGGTCTATTTGGGTTCCCAAGACCCTTGTTGCTAACAAAAGAGGACCCATTGAAAAATGGGTACCTAAAAACTAGCTTGATCTTTTGTAGACTTATGCTTCCCGAGGGTCAAAATGGGTGATCGATAGTGGTTGCACAAGTCATATGACCGGAAGCTCGTCTATTGTCAAGGACTTGGTGTCAAATGAAGATCAAATCACCGTCACATATGCCGACAAGTCAAAATCTACGGTAATGGGTTTCGGCAAGGTAGTGGTGGCTCACGACATTACACTCGTGAACGTCATGCTTGTTGAAACCCTTGGATACAATTTACTTTCTTTACGTGCTCTTGGAAAGATGGGCTTTGCCGTCTTTATTGATAATGATATTGTGGTCCTCATGTGGAGCAAGTCTCTCAAGGTCGCTTTCGTTGGGTACGTCGAAAATGACTTGTATGTGGTGGACTTTTCGGGGCAAGCCACTGCAGGTCCAATGTGCTTATACGGGAAGGCCGATGTGGGTTGGCTATGGCACCACCGACTAGCCCATGTCAATATGAGAACTTTGCAAAGTCTCCATAAAGAGGGCCATATTGTTGGACTAAAAGAAAATGTTTCCTTTGCCAAAGATCGTGTTTGCAGGGCATGTGTTCTAGGGAAGATGCATGACGCTCCTCACAAGCCCACGAACCAAATCAAGTCTAACAAGATCTTGGAACTCCTCCATGTGGACCTATTTGGTCCTCCGTCTCATGCAAGTCTTGGAGGGAAGAAATATTGTTTGGTGATTGTTGACGACTTTTCAAGATACTCTTGGGTTTATTTCTTCAAGTTGAAGAGTGAAACTCAAAGGACTTTTATCGACTTCATCAACTTGGTTCAACGGCAACACAATGTTCCCGTGTTGATTATAAGAAGTGACAACGGCACCGAGTTCAAGAACTACACCTTGAATGATTTTATTAGTGATGAGGGGATTAAACATCAATATTCCGCTGCATACACCCCTCAACAAAATGGTGTGGCCGAAATGAAGAATCGGACTCTTATTGAGATGGCTAGGACCATGTTGGCGGAGTTTAAATCTCCATACAACTTCTGGGCCGAAGCCCTCTCCACCGCTTGCCATGCTTCAAACCGGCTCTACCTCTGCAAGAAAATCAACAAGACTCCATATGAAATACTTACCGGTAACAAGCCCAACATATCTTATTTCCGGGTGTTCGGTTGTAAGTGTTTCTATCTCATCAAAGGTGTTCATTTGTCTAAATTCGAGTCTAAAGCATTAGAGGGTATTTTTGTTGGCTATGGTCTCGAATCTCACACTTATAGAATCTATGACAAGCTCTCCGGAGCCGTCATAGAATCTTGTAGTGTGACCTTCGAAGAATATGATGGTCCCCAAGGGGGGCGTGTTGATGCTTGTGATGCAGATGATGAAATGCCTCAGGATGTCATAGGAAGAATGGGTGTGGGTTATATCCGCCCCGTTGAGGAACCCCTTATGGCGGATCGAGAAGAACTATGCTCCACTTGAGTGGAGCCGTCATCTTCACAACCTCAACATGCTCCATCTACCGATGAGGAAATTGACTCAAGCCAAAGACAAGATGTGGACCCTCAACATAGTGATCAATGTGTGGACTCTAATCAAAGGGAGCTTGGTCCATTCGATGGGTTGTCAAGTGGTGCCAAGTCAATTTGTCAAGGAAGATCCATCCAAACTGTTTTGAGACGAGCTCAAATTGAGGCTAGAAGAGCACTTGATCAAGACCAAGGTCAATCCGTGCCTCCCAATGCAGAGGAAGACTCCAATGATGATCAAGGTCAAGTTGATGGTCAAGACGAGGATCAAAATGATGAAGAGGGTCCCCCAAGAAACAATGAGGAGATCCACGCTCGTCGCGAAGCTAGAAAAGAAAGAATGTTGGAATTAAGAGACCACACCCTCCAAAATGTTGTTGGAGATCTAAGGAAAGGAATTTCCACAAGAGCACAATTGAAGAGGTTCAGTGAACACCAAGCACACATCTCCATGATTGAACCAAAGAAAGTGTGGGAAGCCCTTGAAGATTCGGATTGGTTAGAAGCTATGCACAAAGAGCTCAACAACTTTGAGAGAAACAAAGTGTGGAAGTTAGTTGAGAAGCCAAAGTATTGTCGCAATGTTATTGGAACAAAGTGGATATTCAAGAACAAGCAAGATGAGCACGGGATTATAGTAAGGAACGAGGCTAGATTGGTTGCACAAGGTTATTCTCAAATTGAAGGCATTGATTATGGAGAGACTTATGCACCCGTGGCTCGCCTTGAGTCCATCCGTATCCTTCTTGCTTATGTGGCACATCATAATTTTAAGTTGCAACAAATGGATGTTGAAAGTGCATTCCTTTATGGTCCCTTAAATGAATTGGTATATGTTAAGCAACCCCCGGGATTTGAGGATCCCAACTTCCCAAACCATGTCTACAAACTTGATAAGGCGCTCTATGGGCTCAAGCAAGCCCCACGCACGTGGTATGAGCACCTTAGAGAGTTAGTGTTTGACCGTGGCTTTGAGGTTGGGAAAATCGATCCCACTCTTTTTACTAAGAGGGTTAATGGGGAGCTTTTTGTATGCCAAATATATGTTGATGATATTATCTTTGGCTCATCTAACAAAGCTTTCAATGATGAATTATCAAAGCTTATGACTAGTAGGTTCCAGATGTCCTTGATGGGGGAGTTGAAAGTATTCCTTGGCTTTGAGATCAAGCAAGTTAGAGGAGGAACATTCTTCAATCAAGCCAAGTATACTCAAGACATGCTCAAGAGATTCAAAATGCAAGATTTGAATGGATCCCCAACTCCCATGGCAACAAAGACTCATCTAGAACAAAATCCAAATGGTAAAGATGTGGATCAAAAGGTATACCGGTCTATGATTGGTTCTTTGCTTTACCTTTGTGCATCTAGACCCGATATTGTGTTGAGTGTAGGTGTGTGTGCAAGATATCAAGCGGCCCCTAAGGAAAGCCATTTAATGGCGGTCAAGAGAATCTTTCGATATTTAGTTCATACCCCATTTTATGGTCTTTGGTATCCTCAAGGCTCAACATTCGCTCTTTGTGGTTACACGGATTCAGATTGGGCGGGAGACAAGGATGTTAGAAAATCAACATCCGGGGCTTGCCAATTCCTTGGTAGGTCCTTGGTATGTTGGTATTCTAAGAAGCAAAATTGTATATCTCTCTCCACCGCCGAAGTCGAGTATGTTGCTGCTGCTAGTGCTTGCACCCAATTACTATGGATGAGGCAAACTTTAAAGGAATACGGTGTCCATTGTGACAAAGTGCCTCTTCTATGTGACAGTGAAAGTGCCATCAAAATTGCATACAACCCGGTGGATCACACAAGGAAAAAGCATATTGAGATTCGACATCACTTCATTAGAGATCATGTTGATAGAGGTGATATTGATCTATCCTATGTACCAACCAAAGATCAACTTGCCGATATCTTCACGAAGCCACTTGATGAAGCAAGGTTTTGCTACTTGAGGAATGAACTAAATATCGTAGATTCAAGGAGTTTGACTTGATTATCTTGCACTCTCACCTAATACTCGACCCATGTTAGGTTTAGGTGTAGGCATGGACATAGGGGGAGTGCAGTCCTAATTGATTGGACTATCCCTCCCCCCATTATGCGCAAAGTAAACAAAATCATTCCTTTTAATATCATTTTGTGATATGTAAGCTCAATGATGAGTTTCAGTAATGGACCCAAGATATATCTTCATGAGGTTCTTTTGACCAACACCCAGCTGGTGGTTCCTCAGCAGTGGCTTGACATGGGACACATTGACAAGAACCCTGACTACTTTGCTGAAGCTAAGGAAATCTGCTCAAACCTTGGCATGTTCCCCATTATGGAGTTTCAGTATGACTATGATCCCCTCCTTATCTTCCAGTTTTATGCCACTGCACATTTCCACAATGGCCGCAATCGGAAGATTACCTGGATGACTCAAGGTGCTGTCAAGGAAGCTACACTTGCGGAGTTTGCTGCCATCTTGGGGTATGAGGACTGCGGCCGGGACGTTCCTTGTGGTTTCCGCTGTCACATGCGGGAGCATCCCTCCAAAAAGGATGTTCTTACACCTTTGTATATTCGAGGCCGTGGGGTTGCTGGCAAGATCAAGGATCTTCTCCCCACATATGACATTCTCCATCGCATTTTCCGTGAGACTGTTGCTCCTCGTGTGGGCAACAAGGACGCGATACATGGGTTCTTCGTTGACTTGATGTTCAACACCTTCCTCAACAGAGAATCAGGCCAACCTCTTGATGTGACAGACTTCATTTGGAATGAAATGGTTGATGCAGCACACACTCGGAGGGTTCCACCATTTGCTCCTTACATTATGGCCCTCATTGTGTCCAAGTGCCCCGTCATTGCTAGGACGCTCTCCACTCGCTCTCTCGTTGTGCACAAGCCAAAGGCACTCAAGATCAAGACACATGCTAAACCTCGCGTTGAGGCAGGTGAGGACGATGAGGATGAGGATGACTTTGAGCATGCTGACAGTGGTCATGACACTGACTATGTTGTCGCTCGCCGCAAGAATGCCAATCCCTCTTGGGCCAAAAGGATGGAGGTCAAGCTCAAGAAGATCTTATGCTTCCAGGTTGACAACCAGAAGCGCATGTATGAGGCGCACTTGTATGCAAAGAAAGCCTGTGCTCGGCAGAAGGAAATGATGTCTGCTCAAGATTTGACCATCTCTGAGGGATCCGAGAACAACATCACTCCAGAAGATCAGTGGATTTCTCAGCACAGCCGTTGGGACGATGATGTCTCTTCCTCGCACCGCGCCCCACCCACGTATGAGGATGAGGAGGACCTTGAGGATGAGGATGAGGAGGAGGAGGAGGATGATTGGCCTTTGGGACGGTAGTGTTGCCCTTGTCCCTTTTTGGCGTCTTGATGCCAAAGGGGGAGAAGTTGCACTTTAGGCACGGGTGTTGCATCGGAAGTCACAAGCTCGTTCTTCTCTTTGATCCTTTTATTGCTTGTGAACTTTGATTTCTCTCTATTTTATGTGTGAGACTATGTGTTTATGTCGTGTGAGACTATGTGGTTGGATCCATCTTATGAGACTATGTGGTTTATTTCATTGGATCCATCTTGTGATGTTATGCAGTATCTATTGTCTATATATTCCTCATCACATGTTTTGTGCAAATGTATGTTTTCAAACACTAGTATCCATACTTGTGTACCCATGTTGGGTTTGTAAAATAGAGGGGGAGGTTTGTTTCTACACATCTAGGGGGAGTCCCTTCTCTATTTTACAAATATCATATGCTTATTGTTAAAATCATCCTGCAAAAGTGTATTGTCATCAAACACCAAAAAGGGGGAGATTGAAAGAGCATTTTCCTATCCCTCTGATTTTGATGTTTGATAACAATACACTTATCGATTTAACTGTGTACTAAGTTTATCACAGGATTGATAAAAGGAGGCACAATTTATGGCATATCAATTCCCCTTGCAAAAAACCTCTGTGTCAACCGGTAGTACGAGACCTACAACCGGTACTACCGCTTGACACCGGTACTACCGGTTCCAGTACCGGTTGGCACTGATCAAAAGTGATAAGGGTGCGTGCTAGTCAATACCCACCGGTACCACGAAGCGGCACTACCGGCCCAACCGGTAGTACCGCTTGGTACAAGCGGTACTACCGCTTGAGGCGGACGTACCGCTCGTCAGTACCGTGGCATACTGACTAGCACCCACCCCTCTCCACTTTGGTCAGTACCAAGCGATACTTGGGACCAGTACTACCGCCCGAACCGGTAGTACCGCTTCCTACCTCCGGTACTACCGCTTGGGGGTAGTAACGCAAGGGCGATACCGCCCAAAGCTGAAGAACACTGAAGAACTGAGGCGCCTCCGGTACCTTGTCCGGTACTGGACCGGTAGTACCGCTTCTAGCGGTACTACCGCTTGGGTACCGGTACTACCGGTACATTAAATGCTCCAACGGCCATATATTTCGTGGAGGGGTATAACCTACCTTGGGACAAATTGCTCAGAACATTAAAGTCATTGCCCACCATTGGAGTCCATTAGAGCCACTCAAATATTCAAGATCTCCTCATCCAACCACCCAAAGTCCTTGATCTTTGGGGAATCGAAGGAGGAGGCCCCGATCTACTACTTCACCAAAAGAGATCTTCATTTCCCCCTCATTTCATTGAGGGCCCCCTTTGCTCTAGTGTTTTGTTGGAAACCCTAGTTCTTGTTTTTGTTCTTACAAGCTTGTCTTTGATTGCTTTGATAGCTTGCTTGTATTTGGGAGCCTCCGATTAAGTTGTGGATGTGTGCCCCAAACTTGTAACGGTGCCGGCTTCCACCTTGAAGGTTGCCGGTATAGTGGAAGGTGAATCGATCCTGTTGGGGTGAGATTCATTGGAGAACAAGGGAGGCCTCTCGTGGCGTTGGTGGTTTGAAACCACCCCCTCTCCAAATGTAGACGTACTTCCCCTCAAAAGGAAGGAACTACGGGAAACAAATCCTTGTGTCTCCGCATCCACTTTTTGGTTACTTCTATCCTTTACCGCACCTTACTTACTTGTTACTACTTTGTGTTGTTGTAGCTCTTGCATAATTGTCATATAGGTAAATTCACCATAGTTGCATTATCTAGAGAATTTACCTTATTGTCAAACCTTAATTTGAAAAAGACGAAAATTTGAAGTAGCACCTATTCACCCCCCTCTAGGTGCCCATACGATCCTTTCAGGTAGGATCTTGGTATTTTACGGTGTTCATGCACACCTTTTATGTTTATTTTCACTAGGACCAGGACAGATGATGGATCGGATGGACACAATTCTTGGACCAGTTATACTGGAGTGAAAAGGAGCCAAAAACAACGTAAATCGCTTATTTGGGAAATATCAATAATACTAGAAGAAAACCCTAAGCGATTGGAGAACACAGAAGGTTTAACGACCAACTATACGGCAAGAATACTTTTTCCGGTTGTATAGTTCCCACCTTATAGTTGGCACCGACACTTCCTCCTCAAATAGTTTCACCCCGTGCAACTGGATAAGAGAGACGACATACAGAACACCTAAAAATCGCCGAAAACCTTACCTCCAGAAGGGATTTGGAGGGGGAACTTGCCCTAGGGATTCATCTTCGCCCTAAGCAGATCTAGGAGGCCCAGGCATCGATCTCCATGTTCATCAACAACTGCATCATCATCACCATCATCATCTCCATCCATACCATCTAGATCTTGTTGTGATTATAGCACTAGTTGTGGATTCATACAAGAACTATTCATCTATAATTATTTCCATTACCATTGCCATGATGTTGTTATCCTCCATGTCTGAGTAGATCATTAGTTCTTGGGGAGATGGAGAAACCCTAGTATATGATTGATATGAGATAGAGATTATTATGTTATACATCATTATGTGTATGGCTTAATTGTATTCATATCAATGTTGAGAGTTGTGCACCTCTTTAATATTTGCCTCTTATGGGGACTTGATGAAGGGTATTACTTGTTGGTAGACGGAGGGATGGTAGCACTTACTGCGACTATAAAATCGTTGCCATCCTTTACGTGCTAACTTGGGGAAGCAAGGAGAACTCATTAAGCCATGTCCATGTCGCGGGAGAAATCCCTTAATAGAGGATAATACGATTGATGTTATTTATCTGTCAGCTATGGTTATGAAGGATGATGTGAGCACTGATTGTTTCCTATTCGTCCATATATGGAGCTCCTCCCACATACATACATGTCATGAGAATATTCGTTATAATAATCTTGATTACTTAGTATAAATTGCTAGCGGTGTATCCACCACTCCCCGAGAACGCCTTTTCCCTATTGAAGTTCCAAGCTTTCTTACACACGCGATTACTACTTTCTGCATTAAGTTTTACTTTACTTTATTCAATTTCTCTGTTCAACCAAAAACTCAAAAATAATTCTACTTTTCTTGCATCTTAGAATTATTCCTTAAGTACTTCATTTAGTTTTAGTGAAAAGCATTTTAATCTTTCGCCTACTTCTCCCTGTGGGATCGATATCTTTATTGTGAAACTAGCTACAAACGATCTGTGCACTTGCAGTCATCAAGCTATTTTCTGGCACCGTTGCCGGGGAACTTAGCGCTATAAGTCACTTTAATTTTAGTTATTTACTTTCGTTGTACTAATTTTTGATTTAAGATTGCAGGACCATAACAATGGACAACACTCAACATTTAATCCAGCTTGAGGCAGTAAGGAAAATGGGTTCACCCATGGACGCTTTTATAACTGTCAACAAAAGTATAAACCCAGATGGTATTGAGATCCATCCTTTATTATTCGAACTACTACACTCTAAGAAATTTGCAGGAACCGATGAAGAGAGTCCATATGGACATTTACAATTCTTTGAAGATGTTCTTGGTTCCTTTATGTTTGATAACTGTAATCTTGACATGGTTAAAATCCAGTTGTTTAGAAAAACACTCTCAAATAATGTTTGCAACTGGTATAGATCTTTTTGTGCAGAAGTACTAAGGACTTGGACGGAATTGACAACCAAGTTCCTATCCAAATATTACTCTGAAAGGAAATCTCACAGGATGATAGGTACTATAATTAGTTTTAAAATAGTCCCGATGAGAGTTTATATGAAGGATATCTAAGATATAAAAGTTATCTAGATAATTGCCCCCATCATCGTTTACCTGATTGGTTAATAACCCATACTTTCTATGGAAGGCTTAATAATAAAAATAGGGAAAGCATAGATACCGCTTCTAATGGTAGTTTTATGTCTTATACTTATGATGAAGCCTAGAAATTAATAATGAAAATGAGGGAGACAACAAAAAGTCTTAAAAATGAGGAGAGTAATAATAGTTCTTCTGAATATGCTTGTGTTAACGACTTTCTTGTAGATGAAAGGACTTGTGTGATGATTAAAACCCTTGGTATTGATTCTTATTCAGTAAAGAAAATTATTGAGAATTATGCAGGGAATATACATGTACCTACAGAATGCGAACCTTATAAACCCCTCGAAGAAAAGAAGCGCGCAAGAGAAAGTGCATTAATGGTAGAGTTTTAATCTGAACCTATTTAGGAGAATATTAAGAAATAATGTAGGGAGGAAGAACACATAAGGAGAACATCAAAGAAACCAGAGAAGAACCCCAATGCTACCGATGCAAATATTGTTATATTCAAGGATCTTATGGAAGCACGAACCATGGATAATGAAGTGGTTATGCTAGACTTTGAAACTTCAGAATTCATCAGAGGTAAGGTGAGAGGTAATGAAACTTCTAAGCCTATGCCTCCTATATACTGTGGAGAAACTTTCTTATACGGAATTTGTGAACCGATTTCCAATATAAATATTATGCCTTCATCACTTTATGAGGAACTTCGCTACAATCTAAATAATCCAGATGTGAAACTAGTAGACACTACTATTAAATTGTCTAATAGAACTAATATAAAACCTAAAGGTGTTATTATAAATATTTATGTCACATCCCAAAATTTTCCAAATTTTGTAATGTGAAAAATAAATAAACAAAATAAATAATTGTTGAAATTTAGGGTGAAAAGAAACTTTTTGTTTCTAAATGGAAACTTAAAATCCCATCTTGATCAAACTTTGATTACAGTTTGAATCCAACAAAATTCAAATCAAGTGAAATGTACTAATAAAAGAATGTATCTTGAAATTTAAACACTTGGAAAAGTTAAACCAAAACCCTAAAACCCTAATGGAAGAAAAACATTTCCAAGTTATCTCTAAGCCTATGGATTTTATCCATAAAAAAATTGTCAACAAACATTTACAAATGATCAAGAATGACAAATAGAAATATTATAAAACCATATGAATTGGTTTCACTTAATTTGGAGCCATAGATAAAATCTTATGAATTTAATAAGATAAGGAAATTGAATTTCCAAAGCTAATAAAGCACCCATCTAGAAATCCATACCAAATGGTAAGAAAAAAAATCCTAAAGAGGTTTAAAAGGATAAACAAATATTAAATAAGATTTTACCAATTGGAATCACCAAATTTGGATCTTTAAATAAAAAGATATGAATTTTATAAGATAGAGAAATAAATATTAAATGAGGAATATTTAAAAGCCAAATTAAATCTTGGCCTAATCCATAAGCTAATGGAATAAATACAATCCAAATCCAAATAAAATATTGGATAAAGAATTTTCAAATAATGACATTAACCAAATTCTATTTGTATTTGAATAAAGACAAAATCCCTCATGGAAGAGATTAATTAAATTAGGAAAAAATAATTTGAATTTACCCAAGTGGAATAAAATTTATTTAATTGACTTAAATGAAATAAAAGAATCATTTAAATAAAGTTTTATGGAATTTAACCATATTTAGTTTCATTGGAATAAAGACGAATACCCAATTTTAAATAATAAATAAATCATATTAAAAATATTCCAAATAATTCAAGGTGAATTATTTGACACCCTAATAAATAAATAAAACATACTGAAGAGGTTTGGTAAAAATATGGATTTCAAATAAAGTTTTAAAACACATTAAACCTAAAAGACAAATGTCCATTTATAAAATAAATAAAAGACCCTAAAAAGAATAAAAGAATTATTATAAATTTGACTTTAGAATGTATTATTAATCAGTATTAAAACCTACACAAAGTTTGGTTGAAGTTTGAACTCAAATGGGTGTTTGAAATGATTAAACAAAAATCAAACAGATAAATAGAAAAAAGAAAAGGAAAAACAAATCTGTACAAAAAAAATGAACTAAGCCTGCCCAGCCAGCAAGCCCAGCCTATCCCAGCACAGCAGCCCACCTCTCTCCCCAGCGAACCGTTATTTTCTCTCTCAGGAGCTTACCCGCACAGTGGATGACGTCTGGACCCCACCTCACCCCTCTCTCTCGCTTCCGCCAGACCCCTCCTGCCCCGTCAGCGTCTTCAACCCCGCGCGCGACTTGTTCTTACTCTCTCTCCCATTTCTGCCGATTAATTCGCGAGTTAAATTCGTGTCAATACCGCAGTTAATCCGCCCAGTAAATACGCCCTACTAATCGTCCCTCTTCCCTCTCCATTTCCCCCATTCATCCGCACACAACTGCCACCAGGCCGCTCAGATTATGCTCGGGAACGTCCACTGCTCCGGCGAGCATTCTCTTCAATTCCGGCCAAGCCGCCCCTCCCCTCGCCCCCTAGACCACACAAGCGTGTTCCCCATCGCCTCCTCCACCTCTCAACATACTTATTTCGCCCGCGCGCGTTCCACATCGTCGGCAACGACCAAGACCGAGCACCACCGACGACCGCATCCACTCCGGCGACATTTCCCCGTAAGCCCCGTCCTCCCCTCTCTCTCTCGATGATGCACCCATGCTCGTGACTCTCTTACGCAACTAACGGCGGCTTGGGTTTGTCCTAGCACACCCTACATCGTCGCCTCCGTCGTCGAGCAGACGAACCCGACGCCGCCACTAGCTCCGGTGAGCAATTCCCCGGGACCCAGAGCGCCCCTTCACTAAGCAAGGTCACGTTGAGCATCGCAGCGATCTCCTAAACCTGGTGAGCCACTCCTTATACTACCTCGCTTCATGTAGCCGCCACGATACCATAGGCAGAGCTCGTCGCCGCCACTTGCCGCCACCAGCGCCGCCCATCTTTGGCCAAGCATCTGTGCGCCGTTGAATTTGGATCTGACGTGTGCGATAGAATCACTAACCGAATAGGTATCAAGCATTGCGATCCGTGCGATGCACATTAGATCTGACGCTCCACGATAGCTGATCTGTGCGAATCGTTTTCAACCAATCAGAACAGGACGCGTGGCCGAGGTTTAGATTTAAAAACCAGAACTATTCTATTAGATGTTCAAATTTGTAAATTGCATAACTCTAAATCTACATGTCCAAATTTTGCAAATTTTATATGAATGGAATAAGAAAAACAAACCCTACCTAACCATGCACTTTGTTTAAAGAATTTCATCTGTTAAATTGTTTGTTTTTGCAGAAACATGTGTAGGTATATTTTGATTATAAAAATTGTTCTAGCAATGTTTTTAGGATAAAATCTTTGGCAAATGGTTTGTTTTGAACCTACTGACCATATAAACCAACTTGTGGATTCAAAAACATATTTTGTGAGGCAAAAGAATAAATCTTTGATTTAGAATATTTCTAGTCAATTAAAAATGTTGTTTATATGTTAAAATGTTTTTTGGAGAAAATCTTTGGGAAATGATTTGGATTAAACTCTCTGACCCTAAACACAAAGTTTTATGATTTAAAAACATATTTGGTGAACCCTATATAGATTATTACTTTGCTAAAAAGCATTTTCAACCACATAAAATATTGATTTGGTTTAAAAATGGTTTATAGGTAAAATCTTTTGCAAATAGTGTTGCCACTTTTATAAAATGACCAATAGATGTTTTAGAATGTTTATAACCTATTAGAAACCACTTTTGTAAATAAATCAATCTTTGGCATGCTTGCATGCATTACTTTGTTTTTATTATTTTATGTGATGTTTGCTTGAATGGTAGATTGAAATTGTGCCTTGCTTGATTGAATTGTAGTGGAATTTGAAGAGTGTGAATATTGAAAGGTCAAGGAGTGAACTTATATTCTCTACCAAAAAGGCAAGTGATGCTTCATACTTTTTTCCCATTATTTTCACTATGCATTAGTCATATTTCTAAGTAGGACTTGCATGGAATTTTTGCTAAGTGTAAACTATGCCATGGGAAATCCTAGTAGATGAAACCTTAGAAGAATTTCCTAAGTTAAGATTCCTACTACTATCATGCTTAGCTTAGCTAGTAGAAAACAAGGGTGGAATATATATTCATACTATGGAAATATTTCTAAGTCTATGGATTTGTGTTTTGTTTAATAAAACAACTAAGTGAATGAATAACCTAGGTGGAATGGAAGGAACGGTTTGTGTTGAGTGGTTCACAAGGCCCATTTCTATGGTTTACCTTGTGTATCTGACTTGTGGATGGCCACCCAGGAACAAAGAGATTTGAGATGTGAAATGTTGAGAAGCTTCAAGTGCAGCCACTTGGCATTATGGGCTCTGCCTGGATCATATAGGTTGCAATAACTTACCCAAATGGACAGTTGGTGGTAGGGGAATGATAGGTTGGAACGCGTCCATTCTGGTCTAAGGGAAGGCTTCTGAAAGATCTTGTCTTGGTGAAACCAAGTCTTGTGGGGAAAATGCACCACCTCTGCAGATGGAAAAATCTAAGTACTTAGCCATGTCCCTGGCAAAGGACAATTGGAGCATCAAGACATGGAAGCTATCAAGAATCTCCTCATCCCAATTTCTAAGTTAAAAACTTGTGGTTGAACAAGGGTTGAAGGATCACCAATTTCTATTGGGAGATGCCTTGGGTGATTTTGTCAAGCAAAAACTTAGTGTTTTCAAATGATAAGGAAAATCTATTTTGAGCAAAGCAAGCCTAAGATCCACTTAGCCAAATGCATATAGATGATAGACTCTACTATACTACCATAGTATCACTTGCCAATACAATTCAAATGTATTGACCCTTGTGGTTGTAACTTGTTATGTTGCATGTTTGTTTGATGTTAGTGAAGTATGTTGATTAGGATTACAAGTCTACAACCAACATGATTGCCTTTGGCATTTTGAAGATGAAGGACTCCATGCTATAGTTATTTCTGCTGCATTGTATTGAGATAACCATATGAGCTATGTAAGATGTAATGAATTATTTTATTCCTGGTTATAAAGTCGTATTATGACCTTTGTTTCTTGATATTACATCTTAACTGTGGATGCTAGCTATTGATCCAGGGACTAGCATTGTAAACACAGGGATCTCTACCTTATTAAAGGTTGGGACCTCTACAGATGGTATCAGAGCACTGTGTTTCCTGTAGGATTGTAATCCTAGGATTGGACAAAACCCCTTAGAAAAATAGGAGTTGTATTTGTTCCAAAACTTATTTACAAACAATCTTGTAAACTCTTTCCTCAACCTTTTGGGTTTGATTCTACATCTCTTCATTGGATCACTAATGTAGCCCCTTGATTTTCATATTGTTTATATGCCTCGAGATTCTTTTTGTCCTATTTTATTAGGCATGCCTTTTGTCTCTATAACCAAAGCACGAATTTACAATAAGAAGGAGACTATTTCAATGATGTTTGGGGAAGAGGAAATGACATTCCACTTCGCCAAACTAATAAAGAGGCCATACAAAGTGCAAGATATCAAGTAAGGGAAAACAATAGCCGAGCTAGCTGCAATTCATTTTAGCACTCTGCAAGATGAATTAGAAAGAAGACTAATTAATTGGGAAGAGGCACCAGATGACGAGAAAAGAGAAGACATGGATGATTACCTTGATTCCATTCCGTAAGCACAAAATCCACATGACTATGAAGAACTGGTAAGAAAAGGAGATGAAGAACCTCTGCCAATTGAATCGAAACAATTTCCAGACAATATGAGGTATGAATTTTTAGACAATGAAAATAAATGTCCTGTTATTTTTAGTAAAAACCTATCATAAAATGAAATAAATAAACTCATTTTGGTCTTGATCAAGAATCGTGAAGCATTTGGATATACTCTAAGTGATATTAAAAGAATAGATCCATCTATTGTAACACATAAGATTACCATGCTTGAAGATGTTGTACCTGTAGTTGACACACAGAGAAGGCTTAATCCGAAAATGAAGGAAGTATTGAGAAAATAAGTTATACGCTTATTAGATGTCGGCATAATATATCCTATTTCTGATAGTAAATGGCTTAGCCTAGCTCATTGCATACCAAGACAAGGGGGTCTTGATGCTGCTATGAATGAGGATGGTGAGCTAGTTCCTATACGACCTATTGTTGGATATCGCATGTGCATCCATTTTAGAAAACTAAGCCATGAGACACATAAAAATCATAAACCTATACCATTCATGGATAAAATTTTAGAGAGACTTAGCAATAATTCTTAATTTTGTTTTCTTGATGGTTATTCTAGTTATTATAAAATTGCTATACAACCCGAAGATCAAGAGAAAACAACTTTCACATGTCCTTACGATACATATGCTTATAGATTAATTTCTCTTGGCTTATGTAATGAAGCTGCAACTTTTCAAGAGTGTGTTTTAAAAATCTTTGATGATCTTGTTGACAATACTATGGAAGTTCTAAAAAATGATTTCGTTGTTTGTGGAACATCATTTGACAATTGTCTCTACAATTTAACCAAATATTTGCAGAGATGTAGGCAATAAAATTTAGTTTTGAATTGGGAGCAATGTCGATTCATGGAAAGAGAAGGCAAAGTTTTTGGACATAAGGTTTCAGAAAATGGTATAGAAATAGATAAGACTAACATAAATGCTATAGAAAATCTTCCCATACCTCAAGACATTAAAAACTTAAAAATGTTTCTAGGACATGCAGGTTTCTACAAGAGTTTTATAAAATACTTTGATAAAATAGCTATGCCTCTCACTAACCTTCTTGAGAAAGAATCTCCGTTCTACTTAGACCATGACTGCATTGCAGCTTTTGAAAATCTTAAAAACAAATTAGTTTCAGCACCTATCATGCAATCTCCAAAAATGGGATGAAACTTTTGAAATCATGTGTGATGCTAGTTACTATGCTCTATATTAGGACAATGGGATGGAAAGAATTTAAATGTTATGCATTGCGCTAGTAGAACTCTTAATAAGATTCAGAAAAATTATGCTACTACAGAAAAAGAGTTCCTAGCAATAATGTTTGCTTGTGATAAATTTAGATCTTACATCATTAATTCTAAGGTAATAGTTCATACAGATCACCAAGCTTTGTGTCACCTCCTTGTGAAAAAGGATGCAAAGCCTAGGTTGATTAGGTGGTTTTTATTACTACAAGGATTTGATTTGCAAATAGTAGATAGGAGGGGTAAGGATAATATGGTAGCAGATCATATCTCTAGGATGGAGGGAATAATTACTGACCGCGTACCTATAAATGAGTCATTCCCGGGAGAATATTTTGCAAGTGTTGACATAGATGATACCTAGTTTGCAGATTATGCTAACTATCTTGCAGTAAAATTTATACCTCCTGGTATGCCAAGAAATAAAAGAATGAAATTATTTAATGCTCTTAAATATTACTTTTGGGATGATCCATATCTATATCATCATGGACCTGATGGAATGATTCAGAAGTGTGTTCCTAACCATGAAATGAATGCAATTTTGCAAGCTTGTCATGACAGCCCATATGGAGGACATCATGCAGGCAAGCAAACTACAGCAAAGGTACTTCAATCCGTATTCTATTGGCCCACATTGTTCAAGGACGCACACATGTATGTAGAACATTGTGATGCTTGCCAGAAAATGGGTAATATAGGTAGAAGACAAGAGATGGCAATGAATTATAGTCTTATAATTGAACCCTTTGATGTATGGGGAATGGATTATATGGGACCTTTTGTAGAATAAAATGGTTACACTCATATTCTTGTTGCTATTGACTATGTCACTAAATGGGTTCAAGCTATTCCAACAAGCCATGAAGGTGCAGATACTTCAGTAAATATGATCAAGGATGTCATATTCCCTAGGTTTGGAGTTCCTAGATTTTTAATTGCTGACGGTGGTTCTCATTTTATGAAAGGAACTTCTAGAAAAATCCTCTACAAATATGGAGTGACTCACCGTGTTGCTTCACCGTATTATCCTCAAATGAGTGGTCAATTAGAACTCTCCAATAGAGAATTAAAGACCATACTAGAGAAGACGGTGGACAAATCGAGAAAAGATTGGTCATACAAGTTAAATGACACTCTTTGGGCATACCGTACTGCTTTTAAAAACCCAATGGGTATGACACCATATAAGATGGTCTACTGTAAGGCACGCCATTTACCTTTAGAATTGGAACGTAAAGCCTTTTGGGCAATCAAAAACTTAAACTATGATTTTAAAGTAGCATGGGAGAAACGTTTATTAGATATTCATGCCCTAGATGAGTTTAGAAGTGAGGCTTATGAAAATGCAAGATTGTTTATATAAAAAGTAAAAAGATGGCATGATAGAAAATAGAAAATAAGGTCTTTAAAAGTGGATACAAGGTGTTGCTCTACAACTCTCGTCTTAATTTGTTTCCAGGAAATCTCAGGTCGAAGTGGGAAGGCCCCTATATAGTTGAAGAAGCTTATCCATTAGGAGCAGTGAAGCTCGAGGGAAAGACACCCTCTCTTTCATGGGTGGTTAATGTGGGACCACATATTTTCAGTTCGAGAATCCCCGTTATGCCTGCAATTCACATTCCCATGATTAGTGAGCCATGAGTATAACCGACGAGTACCATTACAACATCCAGAAAGTAAAGAGTATATCACTTGCATTTATTTCCATTATGGCGAGTACAACATCAATAGCGGAAGTCTTCAAGCGCAGATCCCATGTCATGCCTTAACCTATAGGCGACTAACCGGGAAGACGGCGTAGCTCGCATAGAGGTCAGTAACTTCATCGTTCCTTGACCCTCTTAAAATCTGGCCAAGTAAATAGCCAGAGACAATGCAAGTGAGTACTTTGAATGTAATCGCAAACCACCTTAAAGGAACAATAATAAAGGATATGCAATATGGTTGTGGTAGTAGGAGGGATCCATAAGAGGTTCTTTTATAAACTAGTTTCTCTTGTAGATATAGTATGCCTATATCTTTGGTGAAAACTTTTGTAAAACATTTTTGAAACCTTTTTGAATAGTTTTGGGAAACACTAGGATTGGGTCACCCATTGGTTTCTTCCTTCCGGTCATCCCATGACCAAAACTCCTTTACTCCTTTTCCGACCATCCCATGGTCAAAACATTTTCAGGCCATTGTTTTTTCAAAGTCCTTTTTGAAAATCAAAACTAGCACCACTCTATACTAGTTTGTCCAACCCGTCCATAATCACGGACATGACTATTGGAATATATTTACACTCTATAGAGGTTGTACACTTTACCCACATCATCTTATTACTTTGCCCTGATCTACACTGATCATGGGTCAAGTAACCGGTCAAGACTCTCTAGATGCCACTCTAGTATAGGACCTACCCTCTAAGTTGTTCCCCTCAACACCGGGATGTATGGATCCATGTACCAACCGGAGTGCCATCCAACTCCTCGAGAAGGGGCACTTTCAATGAGGGGCTCATAGTATCGCCCAGCTGCTCCAGAGGGCAGTTCGCAATTCCTCCAGGTGACTGCCTCGTAGTTGACCCTTTATGTAAAGGAACCCCAGAATTCAAGGGATCTGATCCCTTATATGTAGTCGTGAGAATTCCCATAGTAGAGTAGCAAACTTCAAATCCAGCCCCGTCCCATTCCAGAGTAATGTGGTTGCACGGGTTAAGTGGTTATAGCTAAAGCAGCAAAGAACCGGGTGCGTTTTTGTAAACATTTTTCCACCTCTTTCTTTCGTCATTTGTAAAACCAAAACCTTTTTCTTTCTCAAACTCACTTGGCAGGCCAAACCTCACCAAGGTTTTCTCATAAATCATTTTTGTAATATTCCTGGGGTATTCCCATCCTATACTTTCGCTTAAGCTAAAACGGGGTCTCGAAGGCGTTATGGTGTTAAAACACCATCTACCATACTAGGGGAAAATAGGTGTCAGCAAGCGGGTTGTACTTATTAGTACAAAGGGGTAATGGTTAGGAGGAGCCAAACATTCTCACATATAAAACATACTAGTAAAACCATGCAATTTATATAAACAAGTACATAAAACATGCATGAGTATAAAAGTAGGACAACGGCTTATGAGCAGGAAGGTGGCTTGCCTGTGACCAGCGAGATGTCCCTTTACTTCTTTAGAAAACCAGAATACCAATAGTAATAATAATACAAAGAATCCGAAGCTTCCTTCTTCTCGTCGCCACACAATCGCAACTATCGCCGTTATCGAGCATACATGCAAACAAAAAACACCACATTCAACACAAGGCATACAAGCATCAATACATACATCAAGCAAGGACATTACAAGTTTAATAACCAGTAGGTGTTGAGGATTTGGTTGTGGATACAAGGGAAATGCTTTGGTTGCATTTGTGGGTTTTCTATTTAAGATTTATAGTCCAAAACTACCTAGATAAGGGGTTTTAGAACAAGGACAAGTTTTGCATGATAATATTGTGTAAAAATGATACCATCAGGTAGGTGTTGATAAAATGAAACCAACAAAAGTGGGTTCACTATTTTATCAAACACCCATGATTTTTAATGAATTTTCTAGTGCTAGAAACTCTAGTTTTAGGAAATAATTCACCAAAAAGTTATAGAGCTCCAAAAATTATTTCCTTGGATGGTTAGGTAGTGTTGAATGAACTGGTTCACTGGGAGTTGGAATCATATTAAAATATTTACTATAATGCCCTTAGGAAATTCCCAAAGTCAGTTCTGGATGATAATTGTCTTTTTCATCAGAATTAAACTAAAGTGGATTTTGATGTGATTCCAAGTACACATGTTAGGTATATGGATATAATATATGCAGAATTTGGAATCATCCTTTTTGGATTTACAGAATTACTATGGTTTAATTCACAGTAAGTAAACCAAGGCTAAAAAAGTTATGATCTCCTGGGATTTGAAGTATATTGGTATGCGTGTGTACATGGGGTTGGAATTAGGTCAATAACTATTTTGGTTCGACCCAGAGAATTTCCTAAAGGAAAAATAGGATTGTTTTAGTTTTTACCAAGGGCATTATAGGAATAAAAATAAGGTGGGGCTAGGGGGACTTGAAAGGAACATAGTATACCTTTCAGTAAAAATTGGGTTTCCCCTATTGGAGTTTTAAAACTTCCCGAGGAGTTTTAATGGTGCATTTGACACTTTCTGGTAAATAAAATACTAGCAAATAATGAAAATATATATAGGCAGATGGTCTATACTGAATGTTAGGGAAAACAAGTGAGAACAATTATAAAATTAGATCAGGGCACATAAACCTAATTTTCATTTTTGAAAATATTTAATTGGAGCATGGATTTAACAGATCTACAAAAATCAATTAAAAGGGAAGGAGGGCTGGGCTAGATCTGACCGGGGAGCAGCCTCACTGGGTCATCCCGGCCCAACCGGGCGTCACCGCGCGCGCGGGAGTTAGTGGTCTACCGGCCTAGCGGGTCCCAGCCGTCATTGTTGGAGGGCGACAAAGGGGGTATGAGGCGACATAGACCGTTGAATCAAGTGGAGATCGACGGTCTGGAATCCTCTTCCACCTCGGAACAGAGCACCGGCAGAGGAAACCCTAATAAGGATTAAAGGGGCGCGGGGAGCTCACTTGAGCGACGTGGAGGCACTAGAGAGGTCTTGGGGTGACACGATGCATGACAGGGAATCCGGAGATGGGAGGAAGAGGGTAGTTCGGCGCCAGAACCCTGCTCGCACCCGTGCTCCCACCGGTCAAGCTCGGGTGCAGAATAGGATTGCTCCGGGAGTGCATGCATGCCGACATAGAGGTGCAGGTGGGATGCGGATGTCTTAGGAGAGCCATAGGGATGTATGCAGAGGGTATGGGGAGCTTAGGAGCTTCCGGTTAGCTAGGGGAGCTCCACTTCGGCCACGCAAAGGTGCGGCATCACCTACGTTCCTTGAACCGAAGAGAGGATGAGGACAGTGAATTAGAGAGGGATGAAGGGATTCGTAGCATGGAAAACAAAAATTTTCTACTGCATACAAACAAACAAGCCAAGATCTATCTACTAGATTGTAGCAACGAGTCGATAGAGTAACTCACCCTCGAAGATTCCAAAGTGTTTAACGAGAGCGGATTCTCGTGGGTGATGTAGTCGTACTCTTCCCAATCTCAAGATCGCGTAGACGATCCTTCCGGCGCTGCGTTCCGGCAACGCTCCCGCAGTCGGTCACACGTTCGGTACTCGACGAAGACCTTCCTCTCCCTTGTTCCAGCAGACAGCGGAGGTTGTAGCACTCTCCTCGCGATTCCGGCAGCACAACGGCGTGGTACCGGAAGTAGAGGGGAGATCTCGCAGGGCTTCGCCTTAAGCCGGAGCGAGTATGGTGGAGTATGAGAGAGTCCCTCGACGATCTAGGGTTTAGACACGCCGAGGAGGGGGCAAGCCAGCGGTTAGGGTTAGCTAGGCGGCGACGACGGTTTGCCCTAGGGCGGCGGCGGCAATGGAGGTGGCGGCGTCGGCGGCTAGGGTTTAAAGGTGGAGGAGTTGTGTGTCTAGGAAGGGAGCCCTGCCCCTCCTTATATAGGTGGAGGGGCCGGCCAAGGGGAGGGGAGTCCCTCCCCAACTCGGCTTGGAGGTGGGCCGGCGGTGGAGGGGAGGAACTCCTCCCCAACTCGGTTTCCACCTCCCTCTCCACTTCCCAAAAATAGCCGTTTGACTTTTTCAAACTAGGATTTGAATAAACCCTCTATTTTGTTCAGAGATGACACCTAGTACATGATGCAATCATACCAACTTGATATAACACATTCATGTACCCTTCCCCTCCGGAGTGTCGGACATTCCGGAACCTTCTAGAACATTCCCGATGAAAACACCGGAACCATTCCCCAACTCCGAAACATGACTTTCCTTATATAAATCTTATTCTCCGGACCATTCCGGATCTCCTCGTGATATCCCGAATCCCATTCGAGACTCCGAACAACATTCAGACTCTTTCTCATCATTCCATAACTACTCAAACAACGTCGAATCCTTAAGTGTGTCTCCCTACGGTTTGTGAATTATGCGGACATGATCGAGACACTTCTCCGAACAATAACCAATAGAGGAATCTGGAAATTCATATGGCTCCCACATATTTCTATGATTACTTTGCGATCGAATGAACCACTTACATACGATACCAATTTTTCTTTGTCTCACGATAGTTTACTTATCCGAGGTTATGATCGTCGGTATCTCTGCATACCTAGTTCAACCTCGTTACCGATAAGTACTCTTTTCTCGTTCCCGTGATATGTGATCCCTTGTGAGCCAGTCACATGCTTGCAAGCTAATTGGATGACATTTCACCGAGAGGGCCCAGAGTATATCTATCCGTCATGTGGATGGACAAATCCCACTCTTGTTCCATGTGTTTCAACCAATACTTTCCGAACACTCAATGCCACCTTTATAGCCACCCAGTTAAGGTGTGGTGTTTGATGTCATCAAAGCATCCATCCGGTAAAGGTGATATGCATGATCTCATGGTCGAAGGAATTAGGTTACTATGTATCAGAAATCATATAGCAATTGAACTATTAAAATGACTTGATCTTTATGCTACGCTTATCTATAGGAGTATGTCCATCATATCATTCTCCTAACGATATGATCTTGTTGTTAATAACATCTCAATAATGTTCATGATAGGGAAACCACAATCATTTATTAACCAACAAGCTAGTATTATAAAGAGGCTTTACTAGGGACTTCAATTTAAGTTTACAAATCACACAAGTATTAATGTTTCCTTGTTAATACTATTATAGCATGAATGTAAACATTTATCATAAACACAAAGATATAATAATAACTACATTTATTATTGCCTCTAGGGCATATCTCCAACAGTCTCCCACTTGCACTAGAGTCATCTAATCTAGATTACATGGTAATATACCGAACACCCATGGCAGTTTGGTGCTGGTCATGTTTTGCCCTCGGGAGAGGTTTAGTCAACGGATCCGCCACATTCAGATCTGTGTGTACTTTGCAAATCTTTATGTCCCCATCTTGGACATGTTCTCGAATAGCATGAAAACGCAGCTTGATGTGCTTCAGCTTCTTGTGTGACCTTGCTTCTTGCGCATTGGCTATGGCACCCATGTTATCACAGTAGATAGACATTGGGTCCAGCGCACTAGGAACCACACCCAGCTCTGTAATGAACTCTTTCATCCATATCGCTTCTTGTGAAGCCTCTGAAGAAGCCATGTATTCCGATTCAGTTGAAGATCTCGCCACAACGCTTTGCTTTACACTCCTCCAGCTAACTGCTGCACCATTCAAAATAAATACGTATCCAGATTGTGATTTAGAATCATCCGAATCGGTGTTCCAACTAGCATCGGTGTAACCATTAACAACGAGCTATTCATCACCTCCATAAGAAAGAACCATATCCTTAGTTCTTCTCAAGTACTTAAGGATGTTTTTGACCGCTATCCAATGATCCACTCCTGGATCACTTTGATATCTGCTAGTTAAACTAACAGCATATGCAATGTCGGGTCTAGTACATAGCATGGCATACATTAGAGATCCTATGGCTGAGGCATAGGGAGTCTTACTCATCCTTTCTCTATCTTCTGCCGATGTCGGACTTTGAGTTTTACTCAAGGTCGTATTGGGCAACATGGGCAAGAACCCTTTCTTGCTATCTTCCATTCTAAACCTCTTTAGAACTTTGTCCAAATATGTACTTTGTGACAATGATATTTGGCGTCTTGATCTATCTCTATAAATCTTTATGCCTAATATGTAAGCTGCTTCGCCAAGATCTTTCATTGAAAAACTATTATTCAAATATTCCTTGACACTATTAAGAAGGTCTACATCATTCCCAATCAATAATATGTCATCTACATATAGTATTAAGAATGCTACAAAGCTCCCACTCACTTTCTTGTAAATACAAGCTTCTCCATAAGTTCGTATAAAACCAAAACTTTTGATCACCTTATCAAAACGTTGATTCCAACTTCGGGATGCTTGCTTCAATCCATAGATGGACCGTTGAAGTTTGCATACCTTGTTAGCATCTTTAGGATCGACAAAACCTTTGGGTTGCATCATATACAACTCTTCATCAATGTCTCCATTGAGGAATGCTGTTTTGACATCCATCTGCCATATCTCATAATCATAATATGCAGCGATTGCTAACATAATCCTCACAGACTTTAGCTTCGCTACTAGTGAGAAAGTCTCATCGTAGTCAACTCCTTGAATTTGTCAAAACCCCTTTGCGACAAGTCGAGCTTTATAGACAGTAACATTACCATCAACATCTGTTTTCTTCTTGAAAATCCATTTGTTCTCGACAGCCTTCCGGCCATCTGGTAAGTCCACCAAAGTCCATACTTGGTTTTCGTACATGGATCCAATCTCGGATTTCATGGCTTCTTGCCATTTATTGGAATCTAGGCTCATCATCGCTTCCTCATATGTCTCAAGGTCATCGGTGTTGTCCACCAACATGACACTCATAACGGGATCATACCAATCTGGAGTGGTACGAGTTCTCGTTGACCCGCGAGGCTCTGTAGCAACTACAACCAAAGTTTCATGATCATCATCATTAGCTTCCTCTCTAATTGGTGCAGGCACCACAGGAATTTCTTCCGTTGCTGCGCTACTCGCAATTTCGAGAGAAGGTTCGACAACCTCGTCGAGTTCTACTTTCCTTCCAGTCACTTCTTTCGAGCGAAATTCCTTCTCTAGGAAGGATCCATTCTTGGCAACGAAGATTTTGCCTTCGGATCTATGATAGAAGGTATACCCAATTGTTTCCTTCGGGTATCCTATGAAGACGCATTTTTCCGCTTTGGGTTCAAGCTTGTCCGGCTGTAACTTCTTTACATAGGCTTCGCAACCCCAAACTTTAAGGAACGACAATCTAGGTTTCTTCCCAAACCATAATTCATACAGTGTCGTTTCAACGGATTTAGATGGTGCCCTATTTAAAGTGAATGCGGCTGTTTCTAATGCATAACACCAAAATGATAGCGGTAAATCTGTAAGTGACATCATAGAACGAACCATATCTAAGAGAGTTCGATTACGACATTTGGACACACCATTACGCTGTGGTGTTCCTGGCGGTGTCAATTGTGAAAGTATTCCACATTTCTTCAAATGCTCGCCAAACTCGTAACTTAGATATTCACCTCCACGATCAGAACGTAGAAATTTAATCTTCTTGTTATGTTGATTCTCTACCTCACTTTGAAATTCCTTAAACTTCTCGAAAGTTTCGGACTTATGTTTCATGAAATAGATATACCCATATCTACTCAAGTCATCCATGAAGGTAAGAACATAACGATAACCACCGCGCGATGCTACACTCATTGGACCACACACATCGGTATGTATGATTTCCAATAAGTCCGTAGCTCGCTCCATCATACCAGAGAATGGAGTCTTAGTCATTTTACCCATCAGACATGCTTCGCATCTTTCAAGTGATTCGAAATCAAGTGATTCAAGAAGTCCATCGGAATGGAGTTTCTTCATACGCTTCATTCCAATGTGACAAGGACGACAGTGCCACATATAGGTCGAGTTATCGCTTGATTTCAAACGTTTAGCCTCAATGTTATTAATATGTGTATTTCCACTATCGAGATTCAATAAGAATAGACCATCTATCAAAGGTGCATGTGCAGAAAACATATTAGTCATATAAATCGAACAACCATTATTCTCGGACTTAAACAAGTAACCGTCTCGCAATAAACAAGATCCCGATATAATGTTCATGCTTAACGCAGGCACCAAATAACAATTATTTAAGTATAAAACTAATCCCGATGGTAGATGAAGGGGTAGCGTGCCGACCGCGATCACATCAACCTTTGATCCGTTTCCCACGCACATCGTCACCTCGTTCTTCGCTAGCTTCCGATTATTCTGCAGCACCTGTTTCGAGTTACAAATATGAGCAACCGAACCAGTATCAAATACCCAGGCACTACTACGAGTACTAGTGAGATACACATCAATAACATGTATATCAGATATACCTTTCTTCTTGATGTTGCCGTTCTTCAAATCCGCCAAGTACTTTGGGCAATTCCGCTTCCAGTGACCTTCTCCCTTGCAGTAAAAGCACTCAGTATCAGGCTTAGGTCCAGCCTTGGTCTTCTTCGTTGGCGTGGTAACTTTCTTACCACCCTTCTTGAAGTGTACCTTCTGCTTAGACTTGCCTTTCTTGAATTTGGTGCTCTTATTGACCAACAACACTTGGTGCTCTTTCTTGATCTCCACTTCTGCAGATTTCAACATGGCAAAGTGTTCTGGCAACGTCTTGTTCATGTTTTGCATGTTGTAGTTCATCACAAAGTTCTTGTAACTTGGTGGTAGTGATTGGAGGACGCGGTAAATCCCCAAAGCATTAGGAATCACTATACCCAAGCTTTGAAGTTTGTTTGGGTGCCCAGACATCTTAAGCACATGCTCACTGACGGAGCTGCCCTCTTCCATCTTGCAGTTAAAGAACTTTTCAGAAGCCTCATAGCTTTCAATTGCCGCATGAGTCTCAAAGATCAATTTGAGATCCTCGACAATATCATATGGGTCTGAATTCTCAAACCTTTTCTGAAGCTCCGATTCTAAACCATACAAGATAGCACACTAAACTGTGGAGTACTGAGTCTTCCGAGTGAGGTAAACATTCTTTACTTCATCGGCAGCATCAGCTACAGGTGGGTCACCCAGCGGTGCATCCAGCACATAGGTCAAATTACCAGCTGTGAGGACAATCCTCAAATTGCGGAACCAATCCGCGAAGTTGCTTCCATTGTTTTTCAACTTTTCTTTCTCTAGGAACGCATTAAAATTGATGGTAGGGGCTGCCATTGATCTACAACATATTTGCAATAGTTTAGACTAAGTTTATGACAAATTGAGTTCAAATTAATAATAAAATTAATCTAGGTGAACTCCCACTCAAAACAATATCCCTCACATTGTTTTAGTGATCACACGAACCAAATCCACCACATCAACACCGACCATCACGAGAGTTGATATAGTTTCAATGGCGAACAATCGACATGTTCATCATATCTACTATATGATTCATGCTTTACCTTTCGGTGATCCGTGTTCCGAGACCATGTCTGTACATGCTAGGCTCGTCAAGATCAAACCTTAGTTTCCGCATGAGCAAATCTGGCTTGCTCACGTTGTATACACTTGCGGAATCTAACACACCCGATCATCACGTGGTGCTTCGAAACAACAAGCTTTAGCAACGGTGCTAACTAAGGGTGAACACTTTATGACTTGAAATTCATGTGCATGAGGGATCATCTTATAATGCTACCGTCGTCTACTAAGCAATACAAGATGCATAAAGGATTAACATCACATGCAATTCATAATATGTGATATGATATGGACTTTTCTTCTTTGTGCTTCCGATCTCCATCTTCAAGCACGAACATGATCTCCATCATCACCGGCACTGCATCAAGGTCAATGACGCTTCTTCATGGTTGTCGTCCACCGGCTTCAACTATTACAACTACTTTGAATAGACACGCGGGTCTTAACATAAATTAAAGACAACCATATGGCTCCTCCCGGTTACCAACTTACAATAAGGAACATTGCATACATCAAATATAATCACAATCATGGCCATATCACATCACTGCACACCCCTGCAAAACAAAGTTAGACGCCTCTACTTTCTTTGCATGTTTTACGTGGTTTGGGGCTTTCAATAAGTGTCGTTCTAACTTACGAACATGAACCACAACATTGATACTAGTATTGTTAATCACCCGTTGTAAATTGGATCTTAACTATGCTAGGAGAAACAGGCACCCGCAAAGCCACTTATGCAATACAAGTTGCATGTCAAGCGTGGAGCAAGTCTCATGAACGGTGTCATGTAAGGTTAGCTCGGGCCGCTTCATCCCAACATCCCGCAAGATGCAAAGTACACAAGAAGCAATCGACAATAAAAGCATCAACGCCCACAATGACCATTGTGTTCTACTCGTGCAACAGATCTACATATAGACACGGCTCTGATACCACTGAAGGGATTCGTAGCATGGAAAACAAAAATTTTCTACCGCATACAAACAAACAAGCCAAGATCTATCTACTAGATTGTAGCAACGAGTCGATAGAGTAACTCACCCTCGAAGATTCCAAAGTGTTTAACGAGAGCGGATTCTCGTGGGTGATGTAGTCGTACTCTTCCCGATCTCAAGATCGCGTAGACGATCCTTCCGGCGCTGCGTTCCGGCAGCGCTCCCGCAGTCGGTCACACGTTCGGTACTCGACGAAGACCTTCCTCTCCCTTGTTCCAGCAGGCAGCGGAGGTTGTAGCACTCTCCTCGCGATTCCAGCAGCACAACGGCGTGGTACCGGAAGTAGAGGGGAGATCTCGCAGGGCTTCGCCTTAAGCCAGAGCGAGTATGGTGGAGTATGAGAGAGTCCCTCGATGATCTAGGGTTTAGACACGCCGAGGAGGGGGCAAGCCGGCGGTTAGGGTTAGCTAGGCGGCGACGGCGGTTTGCCCTAGGGCGGCGGTGGCGGCAATGGAGGTGGCGATGCCGACGGCTAGGGTTTAGAGGTGGAGGAGTTGTGTGTCTAGGAGGGGAGCCCTTCCCCTCCTTATATAGGTGGAGGGGCCGGCCAAGGGGAGGGGAGTCCCTCCCCAACTCGGCTTGGAGGTGGGCCGGCAGTGGAGGGGAGGAACTCCTCCCCAACTCGGTTTCCACCTCCCTCTCCACTTCCCAAAAATAGCCGTTTGACTTTTTCAAACTAGGTTGAATAAACCCTCTATTTTGTTCAGCGATGACACCTAGTACATGATGCAATCATACCAACTTGATATAACACATTCATGTACCCTTCCCCTCTGGAGTGTCGGACATTCCGGAACCTTCTAGAACATTCCCGATGAAAACACCGGAACCATTCCCCAACTCCGAAACAAGACTTTCCTTATATAAATCTTATTCTCCGGACCATTCCGGATCTCCTCGTGATATCCCGAATCCCATTCGAGACTCCGAACAACATTCAGACTCTTTCTCATCATTCCATAACTACTCAAACAACGTCGAATCCTTAAGTGTGTCTCCCTACGGTTCGTGAATTATGCGGACATGATCGAGACACTTCTCCGAACAATAACCAATAGAGGAATCTGGAAATTCATATGGCTCCCACATATTTCTACGATTACTTTGTGATCGAATGAACCACTTACATACGATACCAATTTCCCTTTGTCTCACGATAGTTTACTTATCTGAGGTTATGATCGTCGTTATCTCTGCATACCTAGTTCAACCTCGTTACCGATAAGTACTCTTTTCTCGTTCCCGTGATATGTGATCCCTTGTGAGCCAGTCACATGCTTGCAAGCTAATTGGATGACATTTCACCGAGAGGGCCTAGAGTATATCTATCCGTCATATGGATGGACAAATCCCACTCTTGATCCATGTGTTTCAACCAATACTTTCCGAACACTCAATGCCACCTTTATAGCCACCCAGTTACGGTGTGGTGTTTGATGTCATCAAAGCATCCATCCGGTAAAGGTGATATGCATGATCTCATGGTCGAAGGAATTAGGTTACTATGTATCAGAAAGCATATAGCAATTGAACTATTAAAATGACTTGATATTTATGCTACGCTTATCTATAGGAGTATGTCCATCATATCATTCTCCTAACGATATGATCTTGTTGTTAATAACATCTCAATGTTCATGATAGGGAAACCACAATCATTTATTAACCAACAAGCTAGTATTATAAAGAGGCTTTACTAGGGACTTCAATTTAAGTTTACAAATCACACAAGTATTAATGTTTCCTTGTTAATATTATTATAGCATGAATGTAAACATTTATCATAAACACAAAGATATAATAATAACTACATTTATTATTGCCTCTAGGGCATATCTCCAACAAGGGAGAGGGTAGATCTGAGAGAGTAGAGGGATCTAGGAGCTAGAGGTCCATGGCAAGTTTTCATGCAAGCAAGAACCCGAGAGGAGTTCCTCTCCTTCTCCATGGCGATTGAGAGCAAGGTTAGGGGATCTGGGGCTCGGGACAAGGTTGGTGGGTGTGAGGGAGTGAAATGAGGGTATAGGGGAGGGGTGCACTGCCCTCTTGGCTTATAAAATTGAAGGAGAGGGTGTATGGTGGAAATGGCATATGGAGGAGCTAGGGCATCGTCCAGGGATTCCCATTGGTTGCCATGGGTGGTGGAGAGAGGTGTGAGGTGGATCTGGTCGAGCATGGACAGATATGAATGGGGTGGTGCTGCTGCATTGTAATAAAGAGTGGAGGATAAGACATGCCCATTGTCTCTCTCCCAAACAAACACATGGGACAAAACCTTAGGGTTAGCTACAGTGTCCACCTATAGTGGTACACGACCAGAGAGAGAGTTCTGGGTGCTGTAGAGTATTGCTTTGCAAGATTGGAGGTTGTTTGGTGAGGTTTAGTTCAAGTGTTGGTCATAGTTCCAATGTTGGTATATTAGTGATTATGAAGGAATTTCTCCAAATTGATCTTTTAAATATGAGTTAAGGTTACTGGTAGGTATATATGGTCATGAGTTACCTCCAAGAATTATTTGGGATTTTTTCAAAGGTTATAAATCCATTTAATCTCATTTGTTCCAAAAGTGCAGAAATGGTTTATAGAAGCTAAGGTGATATAGTTACATTGTACAAGGTTGGTGTTTGATGTGGTATGGTCCTAAATACCATATCACACATTGGATAATTTTATGGGAATTTATTTTGAAATAAAAGTATTTTTAAGTTATTATTTCTTGTTTATGCTATTTAAGAAAAAAGCAAAAAAGAAATAATAAAGAATCTCAAGAATATTTATTTTTGAGATGGTAAGGTAGGGTATGATATATAGAACTCAATTATGCATTGAGTTGGAAAAGTGATTTGGAGAAAAACAAACTTTCCTTTATAGACAAGGTTTTTGAGGATTTTGTAAATAAGGGTATTTAAATAGTTTTAGGATCCAAATAATTATAGAAATTATTTGGTGAATGATTATATCCAAGGTAGATGATGTAAACTTGATTTATACATCATGGTGCACTTGGGTTTTGAAGTATTATGGTGAAATTGGAAGAAATCGGATTTTGGGGGAAATCTAGGGTTTTGATATGTTTATGCCACCTAAACATGGTGGGATTAGTGAGCTCAGCGCTCACCTTGGTACAAGGGATAGATGGATGGATAGACCAAGTTGTATAGATGATCATGATGCCAAGAGTTGGGCTTGGTTGTATTTTAGGTGATCTATAAGTGATGGCAAACTTTGTTGAAAATAAGGCTGCCATAGCAGATATGTCATGATGTCTTATAGATCATGTGGGTTTAAGAAGCACAAGGATCCAATGGAAAAAAGTTAAGGGTGGATTGGTAGACCAGGATTAGTAGATCATAAAAATGCAAATATTTGATCAAGGGGTGGTAGCATAAGGATGTGAGCTTCTGCCAGAGTAGGCAAGATGGTAAGATTTGCAGAAAAAGATTATTATCTTGACTACAAAACCATCATGGATGAGTGGGAACCAGAATGGTTTTTCCAAAGGAAAGAGTGGGTTTTGGTAGTACTAATGATGTACTACAATATGGTTCAAGTACATTCTCAAAAATGCACACAGATTGGAGTGGGTGGAGTTGCAAAGATTGAATCTAGTCAAAGATTCCACACATCCAAATTTGGCAGATTGGGGATTTGGACTAGTATGCAAGGGAGAAAATTTGAGGGAGGATCAAGGGTTTATTATTATCCTCAAGTGGATGATATTGAAGGATATCTTGAGTAGAGGGGATCCATGCTTGTATTTTGTCCTTGATGATTTGGATTCTATTACAAGAATTAGCTTAGGATTGATCTGGCTGAGTAGATTAGAGATTCACTTGAGTGACTCAGGATAGATCTACCTTAGGATGCTTGGTTTGAGATTGATGATCTCAACCATTGATTTGATCCTTAAGTATGAGCTCCTTGATTGGATCATGCTACTTCCTAAGCAAACAAGGCAATCAATAGATCAAGGCAAATCATCAGTGTAAGATCCCTCCTTTATAAAGGAAAAGGATCCCTGTGATTGCAATGCTAGTCCCTGGATCATTGCTAGCATCCAGAGTTTAAGATGAAGTACATAGATACAAAGGTCATCTATTACAGCCATTCCAGAGATAAACATAGTCTTTACAACTCCAAGGCCACAGGCCTAATACAAGAGTTTGAATAAGCAAATAAATAGAAGTCTTCATCTTCATGTGCCACAGGCAAACATGTTGAGTGTAGACTCATGACACCTAATCCTCATTAGAGTAACCTGCAACATCACAAGTTATAGCCACAGTGGGTCAATACTTTGGAATAGTATTGGCAAGTGATACCTTAGTAAAATTTAGGTGGACTATATTACTATATGCAATTTGGCTATGTGTAGCTTGGCTTGCTTTGCTCAAAATAGGTTTTGCCTATTAGTTGAAATCACTAAGTTTTTCTTTGTCAAAACTTTTCCCAAGGAACCACCAATAGACATTGAGGTCCTTCACCCTTCTTCACCCACAAATTTTTACTTAGAAATTGGGATGAGGAGATTCTTGATAGCTTCCATGTCTTGATGCTCACGTTGTCCATTGCCATGGACTTGGCTAAGTACTTAGATTTTTCCATCTGCAGAGGTTGTGCACTTTTCCCACCAGACTTGGTTTCACCAAGACAGGACCTTTCAGAAGCCTTCCCTTAGACCAAATGGACGCGTTCCAACCTAACATCCCACTACCACCAACTGTTCAAATGACTAAGTTCTAGCAACTTATGTTATCCAGGCAGAGCCCATATTTCCAAGTGGCTGCACTAGAAGCTTCTTAACACTTGGCCTCTAAAATCTCTTTGTTCCTGGGTGGCTTACCACAAGTGAGATACACAAGGTAAACCATAGAAATGGGCCTTGTGTAACCACTCAACATAAACCTTTCCTTCCCTTCCACCTAGGTGTTTCATTAACTTAGTTGTTTTATTAGGTAAAACACAAGTCCAAAGACTTAGAAATATTTTCATCATAGCATGTATATATATTTCACCAACCCTTGGTTGCTACTAGCTAGGCTAAGCATGGCATATATAGTACCTTAACTTAGAAATATTCTAGCAATTCTACAACTACTAGGATTTCCCAACTTAGCATATAAGTAAAATAAACCATGCAAGTCTAACAAAATATTTCTAATGCTTATTAGAAAACATAGGAATGATAATATTCATGAAGTACCACTTGCCTTGGTAGTTGGGAGAGTAGCACTCCTCACAATCACAATCACTAGCACCAAAATCTACACAAAGAATGGTAGCAACAAATTACACACAAAACATATACAATCAAAAATATATGCATGCATGCAAGAATGATATGTGATGATTTTTAAAACTCCACAAAGCAAGTAAACAGTATTGATTCATAAATAAGTTGAAAACTTGCCAAACAACATTTGTTTAAACCCTAAATCATTTCCTAAACTTTTCATATACTCAAATTAGTCCTACACAAGTTTCTGCAAATAAAACCTTTTTAACAGAAACTAAACATTAAACACATTACATATTTATAAAGAGCTTGCTCTCCTGATTCCAACGGTATAAAATTTGTCAAATTCTAACGTGGGGATCAAAAGTTACAGCTAAATCAAATTCAAACAATAATCAGATTCAAATTCTGTTTTTAAACTCTAACAGCTGCCACGCGGCGCTATCCTATTGGCGCGTACCGGTTCGCACGGATCGGTCGATGTAGATCGTTGGATTAAAGTGATCGCGCACGGCTCAGATCTAAACGTACCGTTTCGTTAAGTGATTCTGTTGCACGCGTTAGATCTAGATCTAACGGCTCTTGATCAAATGACCAAGGTCTGGTGGCGCGTGGTGACGGCGAGCGGCGGCGCGCTCGGTCTACGGCATCGCGGTGGATACAGAGAGGGCTGGGGTCAGTGGAAATGCTTACCAGACTCGCAGCGACGCACTAAAGCTCAACGTGGTGGTAGCTTGGCAAGGGGCGCGCTGTAGTGGCCGTGGGATCTCGTCGGAGTGGATGACAGAGTCGGGTTCGGGTGGACGGCGACGTTGGCGACGTTCTGCTCCGTCCTAACACAAACGGAGGGCATCAGTGGGTGCGCATAGGTCAGGCGAACAAGTCAGCGTCAAAGGGAAGGCACGGGGTGGTCGGTTTTTACCTTAATTGCTTGCCGGAGTTGGAGATGGCGTCGGGGACTTGTAGTGCTCTTTGGAGTCGACGGCCTGGAGCAGTACAGGACGAACTAGAGGTCTCAGTAGGAGCGCAAGGAGGTTGCTAAGATGTTCGCATGAACCAGAGAGGAAGGGGCGCACGAGGTTTACCAGGATTGGTCGCCGGAGTAGGTTCTGTCTGCGGCGGTGCAAGGGCGAATAATGGCAGCCTGGTGGCGCTTCTGTCTGGCTTTGTTGGGGGAAATGGCCGCGAGGGGTAGAGGTTTATGTAGCCGGAGCTAGGCGTGGAGTTACTCGTGGAATCAATGGGAATCAACGCGGCAGTGACTGCGGCGAGTAACAGCGGAGTGAGCGCCGCATGCGCGTGTGATTGACGAAGACGACGACGTGGTCACTGGTCCACATGTCAGGGAATAAAACAGAGAGGGGTGGGGTCCTGGTGTCAGCGACTCTTTGGGTGCGTCTGCGAGTGAAAGAGAGAGAGAGAGGGGACCCGGGTGGGCTATATGGGCTGGTTTCTCTGTTGGGCTAGAATAGTAGCGCCGGCCCTTTTTCTTTTCTTTATTCCTTTTCTATTTCTGTTTTGATTTTCTGGAATGATTTTCAACTGATTTCAAACTCTATTTGAATTCAAATCTTTTCAGGATTTTTGCAGTGTGTAACATTCATATTTCTAGGCATAAAATCATGTGGTCTCTTTGTATTAGCTTGGTCCCTTTGTTCAAACAAAATAAGCAGTGCTATAGCACATGATTTGATTAAGTTTTGGAAATGGTTTCTGAATCATATTTGTTTTGAAAAATTTCACCAAACTTCAACAATCAAACACAATAACAAGAGAGCAAGCAAGGTTTGGTTTAAAACAAATAACTCTTCAATTGAGAGTGGCATTAGACTAATAGCTGTTCACATAAAATAATGAGCTCATATGCTCCTGTTTTTGAAGTGTTTTGTTTGAAATGAAAAACATATGATCATGGATGCATGGATGATATGCATAAGTTGAAACATGATTTTAGGGATGTTACAAATCTAACCCCCTTAAGGTGAATCTCGCCCTCGAGATTCGGATTGGCTAGCAAATAGGTGAGGGTGGTCTTTCCGAAGATCATCTTCTCTTTCCCATGTTGCTTCCTCTTCGGAATGATGATTCCACTGCACTTTGCAGAACTTGATAGTCTTAGTCCGTGTGACTCTTTCTGCAGTCTCAAGAATCTTGATAGGTTTCTCTTCATAAGTGAGATCACTTTCCAGTTGAACCTCCTCTAAAGGTATAGTATCCTTCAAAGAAGTTTCTTCCATTTCTGGATGACATTTCTTAAGTTGACTCACATGAAACACATTATGGACAGCAGACAGAGATTCTGGCAGTTCTATTTCATAGGCAACTTCTCCTTTACGACTCAGAATCTTGAATGGTCTAACATATCTTGGTGCCAATTTTCCTTTGACTCCGAACCTCTTCACTCCACGAAGTGGTGACACTCTAAGATAAGCTCTATCACCAACTTCGTAGGTGACTTCTCTACGCTTAGGATCTACGTAGCTTTTCTGTCGGGACTGTGCTATCTTCAATCTGTCCTTAACCAACTTGACCTTCTCTTCGGCTTATTTGATAATATCTGGTCCGAATAAACTTCTTTCTCCCACACCATTCCATAACAATGGGGTGGTACACTTTCTTCTGTAGAGAAACTCAAATTGTGCCATCTCAATACTGGCTTGATAGCTGTTGTTATAAGAAAATTCTGCGTAAGGAAGACTTTCATCCCAACTGGCTCCATAGTCTAGGGAACATGCCCTCAACATGTCTTCAAGAATCTGATTAGTGCTTTCTGTTTGTCCATCAGTTTGAGGATGAAAAGCGGTACTGAATTCCAACCTCGTTCCCAATGACTCATGTAACTGTCTCCAAAAATGGGAAGTGAATTGAGTTCCCCTATCAGACACAATACTCTTGGGCACTCCATGTGGACATACAATTCTACTCATGTAGATTTTGGCTAACTTAGCACTTGTATAGGTTGTCTTCACGGGTATGAAATGAGCCACTTTAGTTAGGCGATCCACTACTACCCAAATAGAATCATACCCTGACCGGGTCCTTGGTAATCCGATAATAAAATCCATACCAATTTTGTCCCACTTCCAATCAGGAATAGGTAGTGGTTGAAGCAAACCTGCTGGTTTCTGATGTTCCGCCTTCACTCTACTACACACATCACACAAAGCAATATGTTCGGCGATGTCCTTCTTGAGATTATTCCACCAAAATCTTTCTTTCATGTCCATATACATTTTGGTGTTACCCGGATGAATGGAATACGGAGAGTTGTGTGCTTCTTGCAAAATCAGTTTCCGTAGTTCCGGGTCTTGTGGAACACAGATACGTTTCCCATGCCATAATGTACCATGTTCGTCTTCATGGAACCCTTTGGCTTTTCCTTTGCCAATCTTTTCTTTAATCTCTTCAATTTTTTTATCAATCTTCTGGGCTTCTTTAATCTTGTCCAACAAAGTGGTTTGAACATCCAAAGTCATGAGATGTCCTTCAGGCACAATCTCCAATCTGAGTTTTCTGAATTGGGCACACAAATCATCTGGCAATTCTCCTTTGGTAAGGCCATTCACAAAAACCTTACGACTTAGAGCATCTGCTACAACATTTGCTTTACCGGGGTGGTATTGCAAACTTAAGTCATAGTCCTTGATAAGTTCTAACCATCTTCTTTGTCTCATATTAATTTCCTTCTGGGTGAAGATATACTTCAAACTTTTGTGATCTGTGAACACTTCACAACGCTTTCCCAAAAGATAGTGTCTCCATGTTTTGAGTGCATGGACAATAGAGGCTAACTCTAAATCATGAGTAGGATAGTTCACTTCATGAGTTTTTAGTTGTCTCGAGGCATAAGCCACAACTTTACCGTCTTGCATAAGTACTGCCCCCAAACCCTGATGAGATGCATCACAATATACATGGAAATCTTTTTCCAAATCTGGCAGACACAAGACTGGTGCTGTCACAAGTCTCTTCTTCAATTCCTGAAAGCTGAGTTCACAACCTTCAGACCAAGCAAACTTCTTGTCTTTCTTTAGCAATTCAGTCATAGGCTTAGCTACCTTGGAGAAATTTTCAATGAACCTTCTATAGTAACCTGCTAAGCCAAGGAAACTACGAACCTCTTTCACTGACTTGGGAGATTCCCATTCAGTCACAGCTGAAACTTTATCAGGATCAACTGCTACACCATCCTTTGTCATAACATGTCCTAGAAAACCGACTTCATCCAACCAGAACTCACACTTGCTGAATTTGGCATAAAGTTTATGCTCTCTTAACTTCTCAAGTATCAAACGCAAATGTCCTTCATGCTCTTCTTTGCTCTTGTAGTAGACTAAGATTTCATCGATGAAGACGACAACAAATTTGTCAAGGAATTCCATGAACACCTTGTTCATCATATTCATGAAGTATGCTGGAGCATTGGTCAAACCAAAAGGCATTACGGTATACTCATACAATCCATACCTTGTAGTGAAAGCTGTTTTAGGTATGTCTTGTTCCCTTATCTTGAGTTGAAAATAACCTGACCGGAGATCAATCTTTGAGAACACACATGCTCCTTCTAGCTGATCAAACAAGTCATTGATTCTAGGCAAAGGGTATTTGTTCTTGATAGTCACCTCGTTGAGTGAACGGTAATCTATGCATAACCTTTGACTTCTATCTTTCTTCTCCATGAACAAAACTGGGGCTCCCCAAGATGAAGAACTTGGTTGAATAAATCCTTTCTGTAACTGTTCTCCAAGTTGTTTCTTGAGTTCTTTCAGTTCATCAACTGACATTTTATAAGGTCTCTTTGCTATTGGTCCAGATCCTGGTACCAAATCTATAAGAAACTCCACATCTCTATCTGGTGGTATTCCCGGTAATTCTTCTGGAAACACATCCGGATATTCCCTCACAATTGGCACACTGTCTATGCTAACCCCCTTAAGAGAATTTAGCATACTCCTTTTTGCTTCAAAGTTGGTCTTAAATCTGATCCTTTTATTTTCTGGAGTTGTGAGTGAGACAGTATGGTTGGCACAACCTATCACTCCCTTGTGCTTAGTCATCCAGTCCATTCCCAAAATGACATCCAATCCTTGGGAGTTTAGAATTATCAAGTTAACGGGAAACTTATACTTCCCAAATTCTATGACTAGATCATGACATCCTGAATTCACTATCATTTCTCCACCAGGAGAACTTACTTTTATAGGACACCCAATAGTTTCTACCAGCAGTTCATTTCATTCAACAAATGCTCTTGATATGAATGAATGAGATGCACCAGTATCAAAGAGAACAAATGCTGGAACAGAATTGAGTTTGAACTTACCGGCAACAGCATCAGGCTCCTCATAGATTTCCTCCACATTGATGTGGTTCACCTGTCCCTTCTGAAAAGGGTTGGGCTTGTTGGGTCCTTCAACTTTCTTTTCCGGGCATTCATTTGCATAATGCCCCATCTTCTTGCACTTGAAGCATTCAACCTGACTTATGTCTTTCTTGACAGGCTGGCTTCCACTTCCACTTCCATTACCACTGTGGTGGCTCTTGTATCCACCCTTGTGGTTTTTGTACTTGTCATTGTCATGACTACGGTGATGCTTGCTATCATGACGGTTGTGGTTGTGGTGCTTGTTGAATTTCCCATGCTTGTGGGATCCTGAGCTTCCACTGTCATCATAGTGGGAACGTTTGTGTGACGATCCCGAGCTGTGCTTGTCTGAGTGCTTTCTCTTTCTGCTTTCAACTTGCTTTATTTTGTTCTCCAAAATAGCAGCCTTGTCACAGAGAGACTGATAAGTGGGAACATAGGCCACAGCCAGCTGCAGATTCAGTTCATCATTTAACCCTTCGAGGAACTTTTCCTTCCTCTTAGCATCAGTGTCAACTTCATCCGGTGCATATCGCGCCAGATTGTTGAACTCCTCAATATATTCAGCCACGCTGCGGTGGCGCTGCTTCAGGTTATGGAACTCCTTCTTTTTCAGACTCATCACTCATAGATGAGATATGAGTAGTACGAAAGCCATCCTCAAAGATAGCCCATGTCACATCATCTATGGGAGTGGTGATCTGGAAGTTATCCCACCAAGTGGCGGCTGGTCCTTCCAGCAAATGTGCTAGAAATCTGACTTTTTCAGCATCAGTACAGCCCACAGTTACCAAGTCCTTGTTTACAGAGCGTAGCCAATCATTGGCCACCATGGGATCAGTCGTTCCTGAGAACTTTGCTGGCCTCAATCTCAAGAACCTGGTAAGCATGTCAAAGTTGTTGTTGATGTTGTTGTTGTTGTTGTTGTTGTTATTGTTGTTGTTGTTATTGTTGTTGTTGTTATTGTTGTTGTTGTTATTGTTGTTATTGTTGTTGTTTTGGTTCTGTATGAACGTCATCATCATCTGCATCAACTGAGTTTGAGCGGTCATCATTTGCTGCATTTCTGGAGTGATGTTGTTGGTGTTGTTGTTGGGGTTTGCACGACGGGGAGGCATCTATGGTTTGTTCAATAAAGATAAGAATGAGACACCCATAGATGCTTTCATGCACATTACATCACATAAGCAAACACAAAGCATGCAACACAATGATAAAGGTTCAACAACAAAATAACAAGTTCGCAAAGTAAAACACACACAAATAGCAAGCCATCCACATGTCGGATGGTCAATAACAAGTTCTCAAGCAACAAGTATGATAATAAAAGATAAATGAGAAGTCAAATCTACTCCTCGGCATCAACCTCCTCCTCGACGAAGGTAAGACCTGCGTTCTCCATCGCGGTCTTGTATTCCTCGACACTAGTGGTCAAGGTCTCTATCTTGGCTTTGAGAGCCCTCTTCTGGGAACGAAGCCTCTCAATCACCGTCTGCTGCTGCTCGAGCTCGAAGTCCTTGGTCTGCAGTTCTTCAGTCATGTCCCGGATCTTCTTGTTCCTATCCTGGACTCGCTTCTCCTGACTCTTGAACTTCCTGTCCTGGCTCTCTGTAAGATCCCTCCTTTGTAAAGGAAAGGATCCCTGTGATTACAATGCTAGTCCATGGATCAATGCTAGCATCCACAGTTTAAGATGAAGTACACAGATACAAAGGTCGTTTATTACATTCATTCCAGAGATAAAACATAGTCTTTCACAACTCAGGGCCAAAGGCCTAATACAAGAGTTTATGGAATAAGTAAATAAACATAAGTCTTCATCTTCATGTGCCACAGGCAAGCATGTTGAGTGTAGACTCATGACTCCTACTCATCATCGGAGTAACCTGCAACATCACAAGTTACAGCCAAGTGGGTCAATACTTTGGAATAGTATTGGCAAGTGAAACCTTAGTAAATTTTAAGTGGACTATATTACTATATGCATTTTGGCTAAGTGTAGCTTGGCTTGCTTCGCTCAAAATAGGTTTTTCCTATTAGTTGAAAACACTAAGTTTTTCTTTGTCAAAAACTTTCCCAAGAAACCACCAATAGACATTGGGGTCCTTCACCCTTGTTCACCCACAAGTTTTACTTAGAAGTTGGAGTGATGAGATTCTTGTAGCTTCCATGTCTTAATGCTCAAGTTGTCCATTGCCATGGACTTGGCTAAGTACTTAGATTTTCCATCTGCAGAGGTTGTGCACTTTCCCCACCAGACTTGGTTTCCCAAGACAGGACCTTTCAGAAGCCTTTCCTTAGTCAAATGGACGCGCTCCAACCTATCATTCCCACTACCACTAACTGTCCAAGTGACTAAGTTCAAGCAACCTATATGATCATGGCAGAGCCCATATTGCCAAGTGGTTGCACTGTAAGCTTTCTCAACACTTGGCCTCCAAATCCCTTTGTGCCTGGGTGGCATACCACAAGTGAGATACACAAGCCAAATCCATGGCCTTGTGTAACCACTCAACCAAAAACCACCATTCAGGTCCCATTCCACCCAGGAAGTTCATTGACTTAGTTGTTTTATTAAGAAAAGCATGAGTCCAAAGGACTTAGAATTATTTCATCATAGCATGTACATACTTTACCAACCCTTGTTTTCTACTAGCTAGGCTAAGCATGTCATAGTGACTTAACTTAGGAAAATCCCTAGCAATTCTACATATCTACAACTACATAGGATTTCCCAACATAGCATTTGGCAAAAGTAGCATGCAAGACTTAGCAAAATAATTCTAATGCTTATTCAAAAATAAAGGGAATGGAAATATCATGAAGTATCACTTGCCTTGGTAATGGGAGAGTTGCACTCTTCACAATCACAGTCACTAGCAAAATCTACACAAAAATTTGTAGCATACAATTACACACAATTTATATACAATCAAAAATATGAATGCATGCATGCAAGAAATTACTAAGTGATGATTTTGAAAACTCTACCAAGCAAGTGCATGATGCAGATACATAACAAGTCACAAAGTTTGCTAACTAAACTTATTTAGCACTAATACAAGTTACTAAACTAAATCTATGCTCAAAATAGACCTAAATATGTTTCTGCATACAAAGTCATTTTAACAGATACTTTTTGTTAAGCACATTGCAGATTCAGAAAGGGCTTGACTCACTGATTCCAACGGTATAAAATTTGCAAAAATCTAACGTGGGAATCAAAAGTTATAGCCATTTGAAATTTGGATCAAAATCTGGTTTGAATTCTGTTTTTAAATCTAACCCTAGCCACGCGTCGCGATATTACTGGCGCGTACCGGTTCGCACCGGATCACCCTTCTGTGCCGTTGGATCTAACTAACGCTGCACGGCTCAGATCTGTCCATACCCCTTCGTTAAGTGAACTATTTCTACGCGTAGGATCCAGATCTGACGGCTAAAAATCTCCTAACCAGAAACGAGCGGCGCTAGCGGCGGCGACAGGCGGCGGCGCGTCTGACTGCGGCGGTGCTAGCGCTCTAGGTCGCCCGGGGAAGAAAGGAGGCGCTTACCAGGACCGCAGTGGCGTACTGAAGCTCGAGGTGGCGCTGGTTCGTCGAGGGGCGCACGAACACGGTGAGGATTTCTCGTCGGAGTAGAGGCAGACGTCGGGCACGGTCAGTCGTCGACGTTGGCGAGGTTCCTCGTCGCGCTAAGCCAAAATAAGGGTACCGTTAGATGCGCACAATGATGAAGATTCTAGGCGTACTAGTCAGAGGGCAAGGAGCGGTGGCTACTTACGGAGGAAGGTCGCCGGAGTTCGTGCAGAGAACGGTGGCGGCCGGTCGTCGACGTTGCTGGAGCTACGGGTCATGCGAGGTCAAAAGGAAAGTGTCAATAGGTGCGCAAGGACTCGCTGAACCTGTTAGCATGAACTAGAGACAGAGGGGAGCACGGAACTCACCGGAATTCGCCGGCGCAGTCGTCGGAACAGCGGCGGCGTCGTGCGAGTTGTGGGCAGCCTGGTGGCGTGAAGGCAGAATTGTTTGGGAGGGAAATGGTCGCGAGGATGGGGGATCTTATAGCCAGAGGCTCGACAAGAAACGCTCGCTGCATCAATGCCAATTAAGCTCGCGAAATCAGTGCAGCAACGGGAAGCGGCGGAGGTCGTGCGCGGAATCAAGGGAAGACGAAGCTGACGTGGACGGGGCCCGCTTGGCAGTGAAATAAGCAGAGGGGGTGTGGGGTCTGGCTGTCAGCGGCTGAGTGGGTGTGTTCGCGCGTGCGGAAGAAAAAGAAATCCCCCGGGTGGGCTAGTTGGGCCTGTTCCGATGCTGGGCTAGATTCCTGGCGCTCGGCCCTGTTCTTTTGTTTACTCCTTTTCTTTTTCTATTTCAATTTTCAGGAATGGTTTTGAAATGAATTCAAACTCTTTTTGAATTCAAATCTTTCTGGGGTTTTTTGCAAGGTACAATAGTCTCCAATTAGGCACAAAGTCAGGTGGTTTGCTAAGTAAAGGCTTGGTCAAGCTTGGAGATCAAAAATAACAGAAACTAGGTACTTGGTTTGCAAAATTTGAAAAATGGTTTTTGAAACCATTTCCAATTTGAAAAACTTGTTTTGAATTCTACACTCAAACCTATCTTCATAGAAGGCAAAAAACTTGGTTCATAAACAATCAAATTTTCAAATGGGGATATCCATTTGATTTAAATCTGTTCACATAAAATCATAGCACCAAGTGCTTCTGTTTTTTTGAAATGAGTTTGAAATTTGATCTCAAATCTATATGCATGCATGAATGATATGCAACTTTGAAATTATGATTTTAGGGATGTTACAAATCTAACCCCCTTAAGGTGAATCTCGCCCTCGAGATTCGGATTGGCTAGCAAATAGGTGAGGGTGGTCTTTCCGAAGATCATCTTCTCTTTCCCATGTTGCTTCCTCTTCGGTATGATGGTTCCATTGCTCTTTGCAAAATTTTATAGTCTTTGTTCTCGTGACTCTTTCTGCAGTCTCAAGAATTTTGATAGGCTTTTCTTCATAAGTGAGATCACTTTCTAGTTGAACTTCTTCCAAAGGTATGGTATCCTTCAAAGAAGATTCTTCCATTTCTGGGTGACATTTCTTGAGCTGACTCACATGAAATACATTATGGACTGCTGATAGAGATGCTGGCAGTTCAATTTCATAAGCAACTTCTCCTTTGCAACTCAGAATCTTGAATGGCCCAACATATCTTGGTGCCAACTTTCCTTTGACTCCGAATCTTTTCACTCCACGGAGTGGTGATACTCTAAGATAGGCTCTATCACCAACTTCGTAGGTGACTTCTCTACACTTAGGATCTGCGTAGCTTTTCTGTCGGGACTGTGCTATCTTCAACCTGTCTTTAACCAATTTGACTTTCTCTTCGGCTTCTTTGATAAGATCTGGCCCGAATAAACTTCTTTCTCCCACACCATTCCATAACAATGGGGTGGTACATTTTCTTCCGTAGAGAAACTCAAACGGTGCCATCTCAATGCAGGCTTGATAGCTGTTATTATAAGAAAATTCTGCGTAAGGCAGACTTTCATCCCAACTTGCTCCATAATCTAGGACACATGCCCTCAACATGTCTTCCAGAATTTGATTAGTCCTTTCTGTTTGTCCATCGGTTTGAGGATGAAAAGCATTACTGAATTCCAACCTCGTTCCCAATGACTCATGTAGTTGTCTCCAAAAATGGGAAGTGAATTGGGTTCCCCTATCGGACACAATACTCTTAGGCACACCATGAAGGCATACAATTCTACTCATGTAGATCTTGGCTAACTTGGCACTGGAATAAGTTGTCTTTACGGGTATGAAATGTGCCACTTTGGTTAAGCGATCCACGACTACCCATATGGAATCATATCCTGATCTGGTCCTTGGTAGTCCGGTGATGAAATCCATACCAATTTTGTCCCATTTCCAATCAGGAATAGCTAGTGGTTGAAGAAAACCTGTTGGTTTCTGATGCTCCGCCTTTACTCTACTACATACATCACACAAAGCAATATGTTCGGCGATGTCTCTCTTGAGATTGTTCCACCAAAATCTTTCTTTCATTTCCATGTACATTTTGGTGTTACCCGGATGAATAGAATACGGAGAGTTGTGGGCTTCTTGCAGAATCAGTTTCCGCAACTCCGGATCTTGTGGAACACAGATACGTTTCCCATGCCATAATGTACCCTGTTCGCCTTCATGGAAACTTTTAGCTCTCCCTTGGCCAATATTTTCCTTAATCCTTTCAATTTCCTTATCGGTCTTCTGAGCTTCTCGGATCTTGTCCAACAAAGTGGGTTGAACATCCAAAGACATAAGATGTCCTTCAGGCACAATCTCCAATCTGAGTTCTTTGAATTGAGCACACAAATCATCTGGCAATTCTCCTTTGGTAAGGACATTCACAAATACCTTACGACTTAGAGCATCTGCTACAACATTTGCTTTACCGGGGTGGTATTGCAAACTCAAGTCATAATCCTTGATAAGCTCTAACCATCTTCTTTGTCTCATAATGATTTCCTTCTGGGTGAAGATGTACTTCAAACTCTTGTGGTCAGTGAACACTTCGCAACGTTTACCCAAAAGGTAATATCTCCATGTTTTGAGTGCATGGACGACAGAGGCTAACTCCAAATCATGAGTAGGATAGTTTACTTCATGAGTTTTGAGTTGTCTCGAGGCATAGGCCACAACTTTACCGTCTTGCATAAGTACGACACCCAAACCTTGATGAGACGCATCACAATATACTTGGAAATCCTTTTCCAAATCTGGCAGACACAGAACTGGTGCTGTTACAAGTCTCTTCTTCAATTCTTGAAAGCTAACTTCACAACCTTCAGACCAAGCAAACTTCTTGTCTTTCTTTAACAATTCAGTCATGGGCTTAGCAACTTTTGAGAAATTCTCAATGAATCTTCCGTAGTAACCTGCTAAGCCAAGGAAACTACGAACTTCTTTCACATTCTTGGGAGATTCCCATTCTGTCACAGCTGAAACTTTAGCAGGATCAACTGCTACGCCATCCTTTGTCATAACATGACCAAGAAAACCAACTTCTTCTAACCAGAACTCACACTTGCTGAATTTGGCATAAAGTTTATGCTCTCTCAATTCTCGAGTAACAAACGCAAGTGTCCCTCATGCTCTTCTTTGCTCTTGGAGTAGACTAAGATGTCATCGATGAAAACGACAACAAACTTGTCGAGGAATTCCATGAACACCTTGTTCATCATATTCATGAAGTATGCTGGAGCATTTTTCAAGCCAAAAGGCATTACGGTATACTCATACAATCCATACCTTGTGGTGAATGTTGTTTTTGGTATGTCTTGTTCTCTTATCTTGAGTTGAAAATAGCCTGACCGGAGATCAATCTTCGAGAACACACATGCTCCTTCTAGCTGATCAAACAAGTCATTGATTCTAGGCAAAGGATATTTGTTCTTGATAGTTACCTCGTTGAGCGAACGGTAATCTATGCATAACCTTTGGCTTCTATCTTTCTTCTCCACGAACAATACTGGGGCTCCCCAAAATGAAGAACTTGGTTGAATAAATCCTTTCTGCAACTGTTCTCCTATTTGCTTTTTGAGTTCCTTCAGTTCATCAACTGACATTTTGTACGGTCTCTTTGCTATTGGTCCAGAACCTGGTACCAAATCTATCAGAAATTCCACATCTCTATCTGGTGGCATTCCTGGCAACTCTTCCGGAAACACATCCGGATACTCACATACAATTGGCACACTGTCCATGCTAACCCCCTTAAGAGAATTTAGCTTACTTCCTTTGGATTCAAAGTTTCACCTGAATTTTATTCTTTTTCCTTCTGGGGTTGTGAGTGCAACGGTACGATTAGCACAATCTAGTACTCCTTCATACTTAGCCATCCAATCCATTCCCAATATTACGTCTAGTCCTTGGGAATCTAGGATTATCAGGCTCACTGGAAACTTATGCTTTCCAAATTCTATGACAAGATCCCGGCATCCAAGACTTACTATCATATCTCCACCCGGAGAACTAACTTTTATTGGACACCCAATGTTTTCAGATGCAAACCCATTTCTATCAACAAATGCTTTTGATATGAATGAATGAGATGCACCAGTGTCAAAGAGTACAAATGCTGGAATGGAATTGAGTCTGAACTTACCAGCAACAGCGTCAGGTTCCTCATAGACCTCCTCCACATTAATATGGTTCACCTGACCTTTCTGGAAAGGATTGGGCTTGACAGGTCCTTCAACTTTCTTTTCGGGGCACTAATTTGCATAGTGTCCCATCTTCTTGCATTTGAAGCACTCAACCTGACTGATGTCTCTTTTAGCAGGCTGATTTCCACTTCCACTACCATTTCCACTGTTGGCTCTTATGTCCACTCTTGTGGTTCTTATACTTGTCATTGTCATGACTGCGGTGATGCTTGTTGTCATGACGGTTGTGGTTGTGGTGCTTGTTGAATTTCCCATGCTTATGGGATCCCGAGCTGCCACTGTCATCATAGTGAGATCGTTTGTGAGACGATCCCGAGCTGTGCTTGTCGTAGTGTTTCCTCTTCCTACTCTCGACTTGCTTCATCTTATTCTCCAAAATAGCAGCCTTGTCACACAGAGACTGATAAGTTGGAACATATGCCACAGACAACTGCAAGTTTAGCTCATCATTCAAGCCTTCCAGAAACTTTTCCTTTCTTTTGGCATCTGTGTCAACCTCATCCGGTGCATACCGCGCCAGATTGTTGAACTCTTCTATGTATTCAGCCACACTGCGGTGGCGCTGCTTCAAGTTGTGAAACTCCTTTTTTTCAGGCTCATCATTCCCGATGAGATATGAGCAGTGCAAAAGCCATCTTCAAAGATAGCCCAAGTCACCTCATCTAAAGGAGTGGTGATTTGGAAGTTGTCCCACCATGTGGCGGCTGGTCCTTCCAACAGATGCGCTGCGAACCTGACTTTTTCAGCATCCGTGCAGCCCACGGTCACTAAGTACTTGTTCAAAGAACGTAGCCAATCATTGGCCACCATGGGATCAGTCGTCCCCGAGAACTTAGCTGGCCTCAAACGCAGAAATCTGGTGAGCATATCAAAACCCGGAGGGTTGTTGTTGTTGTTGTTGTTATTGTTGTTGTTGTTATTGGGGTTGTTGTTGTTGTTATTCTGGTTTTGGATGAATGTTGTCATCATCTGCATAAGCTGTGTCTGAGCATTCATCATCTGTTGCATTTCTGGAGTGATGTTGTTGGGGTTGGGGTTTGCGCGACGGGGAGGCATCTGTGGTTTGTTCAAATAGAGATAAGAATGAGATACCCTTAGATGTTTTATGCACATTATATCACAAGAAAACACAAAGCATGCAACACAAGATAAAAGTTCAACAACCAGATAACAAGTTCTCGAAATAAAACACACAAGTGGCAAGCCATCCACATGTCGGATGGTCCAATAACAAGTTCATGAATAACAAGTACGATAATAAAAGATAACCGAGTAGTCAAGTCTACTCATCAGCATCAATCTCCTCCTCGACAAAAGTAAGACCTGCGTTCTCCATCGCGGTCTTGTTCTCCTCAATAGTAGTGGTCAAGGACTCGATCTTGGTCTTGAGAGCCCTCTTCTGGGAGCGAAGCCTCTCAATCACCATCTGCTGCTGCTCTAGCTCGAAATCCTTGGACTTCAGTTCTTCAGTCATGTCCTGGATCTTCTTGTTCCTATCCTGGACGCGTTTCTCCTGACTCTTGAACTTGCGGTCCTGGGTCTCGAACTTCGCCTCCATTTCCTTGACTATATCGTCCTGCTGTGCGAAAAGCTTGTCCTTCTCGCGAAGCTGCACCTGGAGCTCGTCATTGCTGAGCATGATGTTGGTCCTGTCCGTGTCCACGTGCCTAATAAGAGACTCTAAGTCCTGGAGATAGAGACGTATCGGCTCTGCTGCGTCCCTCGAGTCATCCTCAAAGTCGATGGACTCTCCATCATACCCACGTCTTCCGAAGACGTGGAAGTGGGTGCCCTTAACCTGTCGGGAGTGACGGCCTAGCAGACGTCCTATCAGGTCCTGCATGACTACCTCCATGCCTCTCTCCCTGTCATCGTGCATAAGCTTGAAGACGAAGGCCTCCGTAGTAGGCTCTGCCTGGCATCCGGGCTGGTTCACCTTGAAGCCCCAGAGGTCCTTCCTCTCGAACTTGGTGAGTGGGTGCACCATGATGGTGGGAAGAGGAAGATTGAGCAGAGTGGTAAGCTCAACGATACGAGTACCAAAATGGGTAACCTAGAACTCCTCAACAGTGCTGATGGTAATAGGCATCTATTTATAAGATAGAAAAGTTAGGACAACACAATTTAAGATGAAACAAGACAAACATTTCATACATTTCCATGGAACACAAAATCACACAAGTCATGCATACATGATTCCATTACATCAATCAAGGTCCAAACTTATTTAAGGTATCATTTTGGAAAATAAGGTGATAGGTGGTGGTCCAACTAACGAAGTGCGTTTACAATCCTATCTCACTGGATCTGTTGACTAACACAATGTTCCTAGAGGCAATCCACCTATCTTGTTCACATGATTCCATCACTAAGTCTATAATATCTCCCCTTAAGGTTTGGTTGGTGGCTTCCAACTCTTGAGTAAGTTCCTTCTCTTTCTCTAAGTCCTTTTGGAGGTTGAGCATTCTACACTTGACTCTAGCACTTAGTTCTTTGATAGTCCTCCAAGCTTCTTCTCTTGCTGACTCAAAGAATGTGGTGTGCATCACAGTGTTGGTGTACATGCAGAATCCTCTTTCTTTGTGGTTGTCTTCCTTGTTTTTGTACAAGTGAAGTTGCACCCACCAATACTCCACTCCTTCATCCATCACTGGAAAGCCTTTGTAAACAGCTGCACCATGTGCTTCCATTGCCACCATGAGGTCCTTGAGAATTTTGGGAAACTCAGTTTCACACTCCAAGGTCATGGTCATGAGTGGTCCTTTCTTCATGGCTTCGTTGATGGAGTTCATCTACAAATAGAGATGAGAATGAGAAGATTAGAAAAGTTTTACGATAAGAATAGACAAGTGTAGAAGTAGTTGAAATTTTTTCCTTAGTGGTTTTCCAATCCTAGGGTCATAATCCTACAGGCAACACAGTGCTCTGATACCATCTGTAAGATCCATCCTTTGTAAAGGAAAGGATCCCTGTGATTGCAATGCTAGTCCCTGGATCAATGCTAGCATCCACAGTTTAAGATGAAGTACACAGATACAAAGGTCGTTTATTACATTCATTCCAGAGATAAAACATAGTCTTTTACAACTCAGGGCCAAAGGCTTAATACAAGAGTTTATGGAATAAGTAAATAAACATAAGTCTTCATCTTCATGTGCCAGAGGCAAGCATGTTGAGTGTAGACTCATGACTCCTACTCATCATCAGAGTAACCTGCAACATCACAAGTTACAGCCAAGTGGGTCAATACTTTGGAATAGTATTGGCAAGTGAAACCTTAGTAAATTTTAAGTGGACTATATTACTATATGCATTTTGGCTAAGTGTAGCTTGGCTTGATTTGCTCAAAATAGGTTTTTCCTATTAGTTGAAAACACTAAGTTTTTCTTTGTCAAAAACTTTCCCAAGAAACCACCAATAGACATTGGGGTCCTTCACCCTTGTTCACCCACAAGTTTTACTTAGAAGTTGGAGTGATGAGATTCTTGTAGCTTCCATGTCTTGATGCTCAAGTTGTCCATTGCCATGGACTTGGCTAAGTACTTAGATTTTCCATCTGCAGAGGTTGTGCACTTTCCCCACCAGACTTGGTTTCCCAAGACAGGACCTTTCAGAAGCCTTTCCTTAGTCAAATGGACGCGCTCCAACCTATCATTCCCACTACCACTAACTGTCCAAGTGACTAAGTTCAAGCAACCTATATGATCATGGCAGAGCCCATATTGCCAAGTGGTTGCACTGTAAGCTTTCTCAACACTTGGCCTCCAAATCCCTTTGTGCCTGGGTGGCATACCACAAGTGAGATACACAAGCCAAATCCATGGCCTTGTGTAACCACTCAACCAAAAACCACCATTCAGGTCCCATTCCACCCAGGAAGTTCATTGACTTAGTTGTTTTATTAAGAAAAGCATGAGTCCAAAGGACTTAGAATTATTTCATCATAGCATGTACATACTTTACCAACCCTTGTTTTCTACTAGCTAGGCTAAGCATGGCATAGTAGCTTAACTTAGGAATTTCCCTAGCAATTCTACATATCTACAACTACATAGGATTTCCCAACATAGAATTTGGCAAAAGTAGCATGCAAGACTTAGCAAAATAATTCTAATCCTTATTCAAAAATAAAGGGAATGGAAATATCATGAAGTATCACTTGCCTTGGTAATGGGGAGAGTTGCACTCTTCACAATCACAGTCACTAGCAAAATTTACACAAAAATTTGTAGCATACAATTACACACAATTTATATACAATCAAAAATATGAATGCATGCATGCAAGAAAATGCTAAGTGATGATTTTGAAAACTCTACCAAGCAAGTGCATGATGCAGAAACATAACAAGTCACAAAGTTTGCTAACTAAACTTATTTAGCACTAATACAAGTTACTAAACTAAATCTATGCTCAAAATAGACCTAAATATGTTTCTGCATACAAAGTCATTTTAACAGATACTTTTTGTTAAACACATTGCAGATTCAGAAAGTTCTTGACTCACTGATTCCAATGGTATAAAATTTGCAAAAATCTAACGTGGGAATCAAAAGTTATAGCCATTTGAAATTTGGATCAAAATCTGGTTTGAATTCTGTTTTTAAATCTAACCCTAGCCACGCGTCGCGATATTACTGGCGCGTACCGGTTCGCACCGGATCACCCTTCTGTGCCGTTGGATCTAACTAACGCTGCACGGCTCAGATCTGTCCATACCCCTTCGTTAAGTGAACTATTTCTACGCGTAGGATCCAGATCTGATGGCTAAAAATCTCCTAACCAGAAACGAGCAGCGCTAGCGGCGGCGACAGGCGGCGGCGCGTCTGACTGCGGCGGTGCTAGCGCTCTAGGTCGCCCGGGGAAGAAAGGAGGCGCTTACCAGGACCGCAGTGGCGTGCTGAAGATCGAGGTGGCGTAGGTTCGTCGAGGGGCGCGCGGACACGGCAAGGATTTCTCGTCGGAGTAGAGGCAGACGTCGGGCACGGTCAGTCGTCGATGTTGGCGAGGTTCCTCGTCGCGCTAAGCCAAAATAAGGGTACCGTTAGATGCGCACAACGATGGAGATTCTAGGCGTACTAGTCAGAGGGCAAGGGGCGGTGGCTACTTACGGAGGGAGGTCGCCGGAGTTCGTGCAGAGAACGGTGGCGGCCGGTCGTCGATGTTGCTGGAGCTACGGGTCATGCGAGGTCAAAAGGAAAGTGTCAATAGGTGCGCAAGGACTCGCTGAACCTGTTAGCATGAACTAGAGACAGAGGGGAGCACGGAATTCGCCGGCGCAGTTGTCGGAACAGCGGCGGCGTCGTGCGAGTTGTGGGCAGCCTGGTGGCGTGAAGGCAGAATTGTTTGGGGGGAAATGGTCGCGAGGATGGGGGGATCTTATAGCCAGAGGCTCGACAAGAAACGCTCGCTGTATCAATGCCAATTAAGCTCGCGAAATCAGTGTAGCAACGGGCAGCGACGGAGGTCGTGCGCGGAATCAGGGGAAGACGAAGCTGACGTGGACGGGGCCCGCTTGGCAGTGAAATAAGCAGAGGGGGTGTGGGGTCTGGCTATCAGCGGCTGAGTGGGTGTGCTCGCGCGTGCGGAAGAAAAAGAAATGCCAGGGGTGGGCTAGTTGGGCCTGTTCCGATGCTGGGCTAGATTCCTGGCGCTCGGCCCTTTTCTTTTGTTTACTCCTTTTCTTTTTCTATTTTAATTTTCAGGAATGGTTTTGAAATGAATTCAAACTCTTTTTGAATTCAAATCTTTCTGGGTTTTTTTTGCAGGGTACAATAGTCTCCAATTAGGCACAAAGTCAGGTGGTTTGCTAAGTAAAGGCTTGGTCAAGCTTGGAGATCAAAAATAACATAAACTAGGTACTTGGTTTGCAAAATTTGAAAAATGGTTTTTGAAACCATTTCCAATTTGAAAAACTTGGTTTGAATTCTACACTCAAACCTATCTTCATAGAAGGCAACAAAATTGGTTCATAAACAATCAAATTTTCAAATGGGGATAGCCATTTGATTTAAATCTGTTCACATAAAATCATAGCACCATGTGCTTCTATTTTTCTGAAATGAGTTTGAAATTTGATCTCAAATCTATATGCATGCATGAATGATATGCAACTTTGAAATTATGATTTTAGGGATGTTACACTCTCGAACTTCGCATCCATCTCCCTGACTATCTCATCTTGCCCCGCGAAGAGCTTGTCCTTCTCGCGAAGCTGCACCTGGAGTTCGTCATTGTTGAGCATGACGTTGGTCCTGTCAGTGTCCACGTGCCTAATGAGAGACTCTAAGTCCTGGAGGTATAGATGAATCGGCTCAGCTGTGTCCCTCGAATCGTCCTCGAAGTCGATGGACTCTCCATCCTCATCACGTATACCGAAGACGTGGAAGTGAGTACCTCTAACATGTCGGGAGTGTCTCCCTAGTAGACGTCCTATCAGATCCTTTTTAACTACCTCAAGGCCTCTCTCCTTGTCATCATGCATGAGCTTGAAGACAATGGCCTCCGTGGTAGGCTCAGTCTGGCGTCCGGGCTGGTTGACCTTGAAGCCCCAGAGGTCCTTCCTCTCAAACTTGGTGAGGGGAAGCACCATGATGGTAGGAAGAGGGAGATTGAGCAAAGTAGTAAGCTCAACGATACGAGGACCAAAGCGGGTAACCTGGAACTCCTCAACAGTGCTGATGGTAACAGTAGGCATCTATTTATAAGATAGAAAAGTTAGAACAACGCAATTCAAGATAAAACAAAAGACAAAACATCACATACATATCCTTGGAAATCAAAGCACACAAGTCATGGCATACATGGATCCATTACAACAACCAAGGTTCAACTTATTTTAAAGCAACATTTTGGAAAATAAGGTGATAAGTGGTGGTCCAACTAACGAAGTACATTTACAATCCTATCTCACTGGATCTGTTGGCTAACACAATGTTTCTAGAAGCAATCAGCCTATCTTGCTCACATGACTCCATCACTAAGTCTATAATGTCTCCTCTTAAGGTTTGGTTGGTAGCTTCCAACTCTTGGGTATGTTCCTTCTATTTCTTTAGATCATTTTGGAGGTTGAGCATTCTGCACTTGACTCTATCACCAAGTTCTTTGATGGTCTTCCAAGCTGCATTCCTTGCTGATTCAAAGAATGTAGTGTGCACCATTGAATTGGTGAACATGCAGAATCCTTTTTCCTGATGGTTGTCTTCCTTGTTTTTATACAAGTGAAGTTGCACCCACCAGTATTCCACTCCTTCATCCATCACAGGAAAACCCTTATACACAGCTGCACCTTGTATATCTAATGCAACCATGAGGTCCTCGAGAGCCTTGGGGAATTCTGTCTCACACTCCAAAGTCATTGTCATGAGTGGTCCTTTCCTCATGGCTTCGTTGATGGAGTTCATCTACAAATAGAGATGAGAGAGAAGATTAGAAAAGTTTTACGAGAAGAATAGATAGGTGTAGAAGTTGCTGAATTTTTTCTTCCTTAGTGGTTTCCAATCCTAGGGTCATAATCCTACAGGCAACACAGTGCTCTGATACCATCTGTAAGATCCCTCCTTTATAAAGGAAAAGGATCCCTGTGATTGCAATGCTAGTACCTGGATCATTGCTAGCATCCACAGTTTAAGATGAAGTACACAAATACAAAGGTCATTTATTACAGCCATTCCAGAGATAAACATAGTCTTTACAACTCCAAGGCCACAGGCCTAATACAAGAGTTTGAATAAGCAAATAAATAAAAGTCTTCATCTTCATGTTCCACAGGCAAACATGTTGAGTGTAGACTCATGACACCTAATCCTCATCAGAGGAACCTGCAACATCACAAGTTACAGCCACAGTGGGTCAATACTTTGGAATAGTATTGGCAAGTGATACCTTAGTAAAATTTAGGTGGACTATATTACTATATGCGATTTGGCTATGTGTAGATTGGCTTGCTTTGCTCAAAATAGGTTTTGCCTATTAGTTGAAATCACTAAGTTTTTCTTTGTCAAAACTTTTCCCAAGGAACCACCAATAGACATTGAGGTCCTTCACCCTTGTTCACCCACAAATTTTTACTTAGAAATTGGGATGAGGAGATTCTTGATAGCTTCCATGTCTTGATGCTCAAGTTGTCCATTGCCATGGACTTGGCTAAGTACTTAGATTTTTCCATCTACAGAGGTTGTGCACTTTTCCCACCAGACTTGGTTTCACCAAGACAAGACCTTTCAGAAGCCTTCCCTCAGACCAAATGGACGCGTTCCAACCTAACATCCCACTACCACCAACTGTCCAAATGACTAAGTTCTAGCAACTTATGTGATCCAGGCAGAGCCCATATTTCCAAGTGGCTGCACTAGAAGCTTCTTAACACTTTGCCTCTAAAATCTCTTTGTTCCTGGGTGGCTTACCACAAGTGAGATACACAAGGTAAACCATAGAAATGGGCCTTGTGTAACCACTCAACATAAACCTTTCCTTCCCTTCCACCCAGGTGATTCATTAACTTAGTTGTTTTATTAGGTAAAACACAAGTCCAAAGACTTAGAAATATTTTCATCATAGCATGTATATATATTTCACCAACCCTTGGTTGCTACTAGCTAGGCTAAGCATGGCATAGATAGTACCTTAACTTAGAAATATTCTAGCAATTCTACAACTACTAGGATTTCCCAACTTAGCATATAAGTAAAATAAAGCATGCAAGTCTAACAAAATATTTCTAATGCTTAGTAGAAAACATAGGAATGATAATATTCATGAAGTACCACTTGCCTTGGTAGTTGGGAGAGTAGCACTCCTCACAATCACAATCACTAGCACCAAAATCTACACAAAGAATGGTAGCAACAAATTACACACAAAACATATACAATAAAAAATATATGCATGCATGCAAGAATGATATGTGATGATTTTTAAAACTCCACAAAGCAAGTAAACAGTACTGATTCATAAATAAGTTGAAAACTTGCCAAACAACATTTGTTTAAACCCTAAATCATTTCCTAAACTTTTCATATACTCAAATTAGTCCTACACAAGTTTCTGCAAATAAAACCTTTTTAATAGAAACTAAACATTAAACACATTGCATATTTAGAAAGAGCTTGCTCTCCTGATTCCAACGGTATAAAATTTGTCAAATTCTAACGTGGGGATCAAAAGTTATAGCTAAATCAAATTCAAACAATAATCAGATTCAAATTCTGTTTTTAAACTCTAACAGCTGCCACGCGGCGCTATCCTATTGGCGCGTACCGGTTCGCACGGATCGGTCGACACAGATCGTTGGATTAAAGTGATCGCGCACGGCTCGGATCTAAACGTACCGTTTCGTTAAGTGATTCTGTTGCACGCGTTAGATCTAGATCTAACGGCTCTTGATCAAATGACCAAGGTCTGGCGGCGCGCGGCGACGGCGAGCGGCGGCGCGCTCGGTCTACGGCATCGCGGTGGATACAGAGAGGGCTGGGGTCAGTGGAAATGCTTACCAGACTCGCAGCGACGCACTGAAGCTCAACGTGGTGGTAGCTTGGCAAGGGGCGCGCTGTAGTGGCCGTGGGATCTCGTCGGAGTGGATGACAGAGTCGGGCTCAGGTGGACGGCGACGTTGGCAACGTTCTGCTCCGTCCTAACGCAAACGGAGGACATCAGTGGGTGCGCATAGGTCAGGTGAACAAGTCAGCGTCAAAGGGAAGGCACGGGGCGGTTGGTTTTTACCTTAATTTCTTGCCGGAGTTGGAGATGGCGTCGGGGACTTGTAGTGCTCGTTGGAGTCGACGGCCTGGAGCAGTACATGACGAACTAGAGGTGTCAGTAGGAGCGCAAGGAGGTTGCGAAGCTGTTTGCATGAACCAGAGAGGAAGGGGCGCACGAGGTTTACCAGGATTGGTCGCCGGAGTAGGTTCTGTCTGCGGTGGTGCAAGGGCGAATACTGGCAGCCTGGTGGCGCTTCTGTCTGGCTTTGTTGGGGGAAATGGCCGCGAGGGGGAGAGGTTTATGTAGCCGGAGCTGGGTGTGGAGTTACTCGCAGAATCAATGGGAATCAACGGGGCAGTGACTGCGGCGAGTAACGGCGGAGTGAGCGCCGCAGGCGCGCGTGATTGACGAAGACGACAACGTGGTCACGGGTCCACATGTCAGCGAATAAAACAGAGAGGGGGTGGGGTCCTGGCGTCAGCGACTCTGTGGGTGCGTCTGCGAGTGAAAGAGAGAGAGAGAGGGGACCCGGGTGGGCTATATGGGCTGGTTTCTCTGTTGGGCTAGAATAGTAGCGCCGGCCCTTTTTCTTTTCTTTATTCCTTTTCTATTTCTGTTTTGATTTTCTAGAATGATTTTCAAATGATTTCAAACTCTATTTGAATTCAAATCTTTTCAGGATTTTTGTAGTGTGTAACATTCATATTTCTGGGCATAAAATCATGTGGTATCTTTGTATTAGCTTGGTCCCTTTGTTCAAACAAAATAAGCAGTGCTATAACACATGATTTGATTAAGTTTTGGAAATGGTTTCTGAATCATATTTGTTTTGTAAAATTTCACCAAACTTCAACAATCAAACACAATAACAAGAGAGCAAGCAAGTTTTGGTTTAAAACAAATAACTCTTCAATTGAGATTGGCATTAGACTAATAGCTGTTCACATAAAATAATGAGCTCATATGCTCCTGTTTTTGAAGTGTTTTGTTTGAAATGAAAAACATATGATCATGGATGCATGGATGATATGCATAAGTTGAAACATGATTTTAGGGATGTTACAATCAGACCAGAGATCAAGGCAGTTCATCAGATAGCATGTCGTTGCTATGGGAACGATAGTTCCTGAGAAGGATAGTTCGTGGTGAGGGAGCAAGCAGGAAAGCGAGCGATGGCGTTCACAAGAGGGATTGGGCACAAGCAAGCGTCGGAGACACAAGAAGTACCCAGGTTTGGGGCCACCGTGATGAGGTAACACCCCTACTCGTGCCGATATGACTATCTGGGAGAACACGATGAGCTACAAGGGCTCGTCGAGCTGTATCTATCCTAGCTAGAAGAGAATGAGAGACCAACCCTTGCAATGTTTCCCCTGCCGCCCCTTATATAGGCTGAGGCGGTATGGGCAACGGCCTGGTCGACTAGCGGGTCCCACAGGCGGGCCCCAGCTGACTAGTTCATCTGTAGTGGCCGGCATGGCGGGCGTGTACCCACAGTCAAGCCCATGCCGGGCCACGTAGTCTAAAGTGGTTGTTGTGCGGGTAGTTACGCACAGTACCACCTATTGTCCACTGTGACAAATGTCATTGGTAAAGTCGTCGGTATGGGCCGAGTGTCTGAGTCTCCTTTCTGTCTTGTCCGCCGTCCTGGGCATACTGCATACTGTGCTCTGCGTCATCTTGTACCTTGCCTGTCTTGAGTGGCTAGCTAGGTTGCCCTAGTCGGTTGATCCGTCTTGACCCGGTGGTTGGTTCCAGCCGGCTAGGTCTCTGTCCTTGGTCATCTCATCCGGCTGATGGTTCTGCTGGCTCGCTCTTGACCTGTTTGGCCTTATCTGGCTGGCATGGTCCTGCCGAATAGGTGCCTTTGGGAATGATTTTTATCCGGCTGACTGGTTTGCTAGCTTGGTCTTCGTCTGGCCTTCTTTTTGATCTATCTTTGAGTTTTTACATCTGGCTAGGTCAGCTGGTTGGCAGTTGCATTGCCCCTACATCCTGTCTGGTTAGCCTACCAAGGGGTGATCCCCCTTACACTAGCCCCCGAGCACGCGTAGATTCCACCCTTAGGCAAAATGTGTGCGGGCTCAAAAAGCTAATTTGAATTTTTTCCCGGTTGAGGTTTGGCGGCTGAAATTCTTGGATGCGTCCTCTCTGACGTCAGACATGGCCTAATGATGACCTTGGAGACGTGCGCTGAAGGGTCGTGTCAGGCGCCGCCTCGGGAACCGCTACCAGTGCCTCGCCTCCCGCGCCCAGGATCTTCTGCGCATTGCGCGCCGGTGCAAACGATCCGACCATGGTTGGGGTTGTGAGGAGCTGCCACATGGTGGGTTGGCGGTTTGCCTCCCCGACCCCTTTAAGTAGCAGCCGCGGCGCCCCGTCGACCCCCACTCGCCATTTGCCCCCTTTTCTCACCATCGACGCTGTGCCTCCCAGCCTCCCGCCACTGCTCTGCCCCTGCACCGCTGCTCTGCCCCTGCGCCGTCGATGAGCTAAGGTGAAGGAAGGAGAGTTACGTGAGGTAAGGTCGAATGATACGAAGCTTGCAGGAGAAGGGGAAACCTAAAGTCAAACTCTAGCTGCAGGCTAGGAGGAATCTGAGCGGAGCCAAGCACAAGGGACAAAGGCGCAGAGCGTCATAGGGGCAGAAGGAGGTCACGGAGGTGACAGTCCTAAAGACCGAGGCACGCAGGAGGGGCCCTCTGGAGCCTTGCCGTCGTTAGAAGGGCGACAGGGAAAGGAGGCCGCCGAACTACTATTTTGGGACAAGCATATTCCTCGAATATGCTTGCCCCGTCAGCCCTAAAGGCACCCAAGGCTCTCCTTTATAAGGGGAGGCTTGGACCCTGAGGAAGGGATCGGCTCATTTAGTACCGTTAGGCTGGTAAAGTTCTTCTTTTCTCCCTGTATACAGCTCAAGGAGCACTTGTAGCCCAAGGAAGGAGAAATAATGATCTTTGCCTTAGTCTTTTGTGTGTAGAATCAACTGCATCTTCCCTCCCCAGATCCCACTAGCATCCATTGGCCCCATACTTTAGCCTACCCATGGCATCTGCCGTGCCACCACCACGACAGTTGGCGCCCACCGTGGGGCCAGCAGCGGTGCAAGCTGGAGTCATGATCCGGACGGGAAACTTCATAGACACTGGCGAGCGCATTGTCTCTGGCTTGGTCCAGAGACTTGATCTCTGTGACTACGTCAGCGACAACGCAGGCAGCTTCAAAGGAAAAACCCCTCCGCGCAACGGCGTCTTCATCAACTTGGGCATGCACCAGATTTACGTCGGCGTCGACATCTCCGGCGTTTATCCTCACCAGGTTGTGGTTGCAGGAGAACCCCCCATTAGCGTCGCGAGCGGTCAGTGCAGAGCGCGCCCAGTCAGCAGCGTCGAGGTGATGGTCACGGCCGGGGTGCAGGCGGGAGTAGCAGGCGCAGGATCAAACAGAGATCCGGCGGCGGGTGTGCAGGTCGCACCCAGGCAGACAGTTTCACCACCCACCGAGGTAATCCCTTCCGTGGCCAACTAGGCCGAAGTGCAGGAGACTACCCCAAAGGCACCAAGGGTAAGAGGGCCACCTCTGGAAAGACCAGAAAACATCCTTCAGGCAACCATAGATAACCTGACTACCCCTGTAGCGCCAATACTTGATCCGGCAAATGCTCAGGAAGAGTTGGAAGAAACCAGGCAAAAGGTGCTGGTAGAGGCAAAGAAGGTGTCGGCCTTGCGGGAGTCCTTAAACAGGACCCTGCGAGAATATGCCAAAGCAAAAAAGCTTGACGTCGCCCCCGAACGGGTTGACGAGTTGAGATTAAGAGGAAAGAACCTCATGGATGATATCAACAAGGAGCATGATGCTCATAAGGCAGAATCAGTTGATTTAGGATTGCCGAGGTACAGTACCCCGACAAAGAACTTGAGAGCAGCAAATGCCGCGACTTTAGAGTTAGAGGGATTGACCGGCGAAGCCCGGCAGAAACAGCAAGAAAGAGTAAATGAGCTGGTGCGCATTGCAAACCAGCAGAATGAAGAAATCCTCAGAGCAGACCCGGCGAGGCCAGGGGCTTCGCGAATGGTTCACTCGGCTGGAGCAGCACCTGCCTTATCTGTGGCAGCAGCATCCTCACCCGGAAACAATGCACGAAAAGACAGAGCGGTAACCTCGGGAAAGAGAAACAAGCAAATTGTCCCGTATGATCCGGCGATAGCCGGGAAAGCAAACGAGAACAGAGGCAATGGAAGCCGAGGTAACAGTGGCGAGAGGAACCCCGGCCGTGCTGAGAAAGGCGGTGGAAGCCGAGGCAATGGAGACCTCGGCAGGGCAGAACTCGGAAGAGGAAATCACGAGAACAATATCCTAGTCGAAGGAAGGAGAGAACCGCCGCACAACCCACAGCCGAGACATGAACCTCGGCAAGAAAGGGAAGCGAGACCAGCTCGCCACAACCAGGTAAATGAAAGGTACAATGATGGTTATTCCGAGATGGAATATGCGATCCATGGAGGAAACAATCACTATGGAATACAGGACCGAGTTATGAACAGAGATTTGCCCTCAAATGATGACAGAGTAAAGCTAGACCGGTTATACCGATCTGAGTTACTAGAAGAACAGGGTCCACCGGGTCCGGCATGCTTCGGACCAGGGATCATGGGCGAACCACCTGTGCCGAACTTTCAGCTGGCAAGTGGTACAAAAACATATAATGGGAGCACCAAACCACAAGACTAGTTGATTGATTATGCCACTGCTGTGAAAATAGCAGGTGGGAATCTACGATGGGCCGTGCGGTATGTCCCGCAAATGTTGGAAGGACCAGCTAGAGTATGGTTGAATAATCTGGCAGCAGGCAACATTAACTGTTGGTTGGACTTTGAAGAAATGTTCGTTAGCAACTTTACCAGTACTTACAAGAGGCCAAACAGGCCGCAACAGTTAGCCATGTGCAAGCAAAGACCGAATGAGATGGACAGAGAGTTTTTAACTCGGTGGTGCAACCTAAGAAACTCGTGTGAAGGAGTTATAGAATCACAGGCAATAGCTTGGTTCGCTCAAGGATGCCGCTATGGCAGTGTGTTGTGGCAGCGATTGCAAAGATATATGCCAACCACATTGGCAGAAACCATCAGAATAGCGGATTCTTATGCGTTGGGAGACCCGACGCAACCCGAGTTAATGTCGGCAGATCATCGGGAGCATCTAGATCAATATGCGAGAGATGTGGCCGGGTCGTCCAGGCGCAATGACTTCAGAGGAAGAAGAAGAGAAGAGAGACCGGATTATAGATATAATTCAGCCCAGGTGGCAGCAGTGGCGCAAGATCAGCCGAGTCACGGAACAATTCAACGGCAAAAGAATGGTCCTCAGCAGTGGACACCAAGGAATGAAGGAAAAAGACAGTGGACACCAGAACAAAAGAAGCAATGGTAGGAGAAGCCGAAGTACACGTTCGAGTCTATGTTAGAGCAGCCGTGTAAATTTCACACGTCAAACCCAGCCAGGCCGGCCAACCATACGACCCGCCAATGTGCGTGGATGAAAAATGCAATGGGAAACCCAGCAGGCATGCAGGCAGCGCCTCTCCAAGCACATCCGCAGCATCAGCCGCAGTTAACTGGAGCAAATGCACAGCAACTGATGTTACCACCTCCTCCCCCCGAGGTACGACAACTCGGACCGGAGGGATGCGGTACATCAAGTGATGAACCAAGGTCCAGATGGAAGGACAAATCCAGGAAATAATGGACGCAATGACTACAGAGAACATCATCAGTCGTATTGCGTGTTCACAACAGAACAGCAAGACAAGCAGAGTGTGCAGCGCCGGCATATAGAAGTAAATGCACTGATGCCGGCAGTACCAAGATATGTGCCTTGGTCGGATCAAGAAGTAACCTGGAGCATAAAGGATCACCCCAAGATAATGCCGAGTCCGGGGTCATATGCACTCGTGTTAGATCCGACATTTGTTGGACCGAGCATTAATGTGAAATTTTCAAAGGTACTCATTGACAACGGGAGCAGTATCAATATCATGTACAAAGACACAATGCACAAACTCGGAATAACACAGAACATGCTGCAATCCACGAGGACCACTTTCCATGGGATAGTACCAGGGATTTCATGCGAACCCATTGGTAAGGTCCGAGTGGACGTATTGTTCGGCACCAGAGATAACTGCAGAGCAAAAAACTTAGAGTTTGAAGTGGTGGATCTAGAAAGTTGTTATCATGCTCTACTCGGGCGGCCAGCATTGGCCAAATTTATGGCCAGCTGCCATGTGAGTTATTTAAAAATGAAGTTACCTGGACCACAAGGGGTGATAACGGTAGCAGGGGATTACAGGAAGTCAATGGAATGTGCTTCGGCCGGGTCAAATTTGGCCGAATCATTGGTAATAGCAAGGGAAAAAAGAAGGATTCAGGAGGTAACAGCCCTCGCTCAGTCGGCACAGCTGAATAAGCCGGCATTAGCCAACCCACATGGAAGTTTCTCCTTTCAGCCGACTAAAGAAACAAAAAAGTTCCAGATAGATGAACAATTCCCGGAGCGCACCGTCACTATTGGTTCCGGCCTAGATGCTAAATAGGAAAGCGAGCTCACCAACTTCCTCTGTGAGAATCGGGATATCTTTGCATGGTCAACTCAGGATCTGCAAGGTGTGCCGAGGGAGTTGGCTGAGCACTCAATAAATGTAAGGCCAGGAGCAAGGCCGGTGAAGCAACCTCTCCGCCGCTTCGCCGAAGACAGGAGAAAAATAATAGGGGATGAAATAGCTCGGCTCCTTGTGGCCGGGTTCATCATGGAGGTGCTATATCCGGATTGGCTGTCAAACCCGATGCTCGTAGAAAAGAAGAAGGATGATCCAAATGTAGCCATTGTATGGCGAATGTGTATCGATTACACGAACCTGAACAAGGCATGTCCAAAAGATCCTTTTCCTTTTCCTAGAATAGACCAAGTCATTGATTCGACCGCTGGTTGTGAACTATTGTCATTTGTAGAAGCATATTCTGGTTTTCACCAGATACCGTTAAATCCGGCCGATCAAATAAAGACTGCGTTTATTACCCCGTACGGGGCTTATTGCTATCGCACAATGCCATTCGGCCTGCGCAACGCAGGAGCGACGTATCAGAGATGCATGCAAAAATGTCTGCATGACCAGATAGGAAAAAATGTACAAGTATATGTGGATGATGTGGTTATCAAAACCAAAGAAATCAAAACACTACTAGATGATATACGGCAGACTTTCGCGAACCTGAGAAGATTCCGAATGAAGCTTAACCTGGAAAAATGCACATTTGGCGTGCCAGCGGGAAAATTTCTCGGTTTTCTCGTATCTAGCCGAGGTATAAATGCCAACCCAACCAAGATAAAGGCAGTAGAAAGGATGGAGTTGCCAAGATGTCTAAATGACGTACAAAAGTTCACAGGTTGTTTAGCCTCGCTCAGCCGATTTGTATGTCGGCTGGGAGAGAAGGCATTACCACTTTATCAACTGATGAAGAAATTGGATAAGTTCATTTGGACTCCACAAGCAGACAGTGCATTTCATGAATTGAAAAGGATGTTGGTCACAGCGCCCGTCTTAGCTTCTCCATTATCAAAAGAGCCTATGTTACTCTACATAGCGGCCACCAATAGAGTAGTGAGCGCTATGATCGTCGTAGAACGAATTGAAAATGATAGGTCAGTACAAAGGCCGGTGTATTACTTGAGCGAGGTACTATCATCCTCAAAACTAAATTACCCACATTATCAGAAGATAGCTTATGGAGTGTACATGTTGGCAAAGAAACTTAAACATTACTTCGAAGAGCACCCCATCAAAGTGATTTGTGAAGCACCCATAGCCGACATATTGAGTAACAAAGATGCAAGTGGCCGAATAGCAAAATGGGCAATTGAATTGTCACCTTATGCTCCGCAATTCGATAGGAGAGATGCAATCAAATCTTAGGCTGTGGCCGACTTCTTCGTAGATTGGGCCGAGGTGCAGTATGAGCCACCATTGCCAGATCCGAATTATTGGACGATGCACTTTGACGGTTCCAAACTAAGAAATGGTTTGGGGGCAGGAATAGTGTTAACCTCGCCAAAAAGAGATCAGCTGAGATATGTGCTGCAGATACATTTTTCCGCGTCAAACAATGTAGCCGAATATGAAGCACTTGTCCATGGATTGAAGGTGGCAAAAGAGATTGGCATACGCCGAATCTTATGCTATGGAGATTCAGATCTAGTAGTATAGCAAGTCTCAGGCAATTGGGATGCGTTGGATGATAATATGGCTTTGTATAGATTTCATGTGTAGAAAATCAGTGGATACTTCGAAGGATGTGAATTTCACCATATACCTCGGGCAGAAAACGACGCCGTAGACACGTTGTCAAAAGTAGGGTCATCTAGGCAGTCAATTCCCCCAGGTATCGCCCGAGAGCACCTAAGGATGCCATCAATAACACCGTCACCAGAGTCCGAATCTATCTTTATTTTGGCAAAGTCAAGAGAAGATAATGTGCCGATGGAAATTGACAAGCAATATAACCCGGAATTCCCAAAAATAAAGACAGTTGATGCAAGCATGACTATGGAGAAATCCGAGGTCGTTATGTCGGCAGAAAACATGGAAATAGATAGTGATACCACACCAGAGAAAATCACACCTATATGGGCGCAACCCATATTCTCTTTCCTTAGAGATGCGATTTTGCCGAATAATGAGGTATTAGCAAGACAGACAGTGAGAAGATCTAAAGCTTATACAATCATAAATAATGAGCTATACAAAAGAAGTGTCACAAGTGTATTGCAAAGATGTGTGAGCTCGGCAGAAGGCCAGGAGATCCTCCTAGATATACATCAAGGAGAATGTGGACATCATGCCTCATCCCGAGCCTTAGTGGCCAAAGCATTCAGGCATGGGTTTTATTGGCCAACAGCGTTGAAAGAAGCCAAAGAACTGGTCGAAAAATGTAATGGTTGTCAGAGATATGCAACCAAGATACACATGCCATCATCCGAGTTAAAAACGATACCAATTACTTGGCCATTTTCTGTGTGGTGCTTAGATATGGTAGGACCATTTAAGCCGGCCCGAGGTGGGATGACCCACATATTGGTCATGGTGGACAAATTCACAAAATGAATTGAAGTGAAACCAATAAAAAAATGTGATGGGCCCACAGCAGTGAAATTCCTCAAAGATATTATCTTAAGATATGGATACCCACACAGTGTTATTACAGACAACGGCACAAACTTTGCAGAAGGAGCTTTCGCTAGAGTTTGCCAAGAAAAGCACATAAGATTAGATGCCGCCTCTGTGGCTCACCCAGCATCCAATGGGCAAGTGGAAAGGTCTAATGGACTCGTATTGTCAGGAATAAAACCACGACTCATCGAACCGCTGCAAAGGTCGGTAGGATGTTGGATTGAGGAACTACCAGCAGTACTATGGAGCCTCAGGACTACCCCAAACAGATCAATAGGTTATACACCATTTTTTCTTGTATATGGGGCAGAAGCCGTGCTTCCAGCCGACATAATACATGACTCTCCAAGGGTTACCCAATATACAACCTCAGAAGTAAATGAGGTAGCTCGGCAAGATACTGTTGATCTGCTAGAAGAAGCCAGAGAGCTGGCGCTATCAAGATCAGCTATTTATCAGCAGAACTTGCGACGATGTCACATCAAGAAGGTGAATCCAAGAGTGTTCAAAGAAGGAGATTTGGTTCTCCGACTGGTGCAACGCACGACCGACATGCACAAGCTGTCGCCTCCATGGGAAGGACCATTCATCGTGAGCAAAGCATTGCACAATGATGCCTATTACCTAATCGATGCTCAATCACCAGGAAAGAACAGGGCAGACAAAGCCGGCGAAGAAACGAAAAGACCATGGAACGTAGCTTTACTTCGTCCATTTTACTCGTAGCGGTCATCGATGACACATTGTAAAGTAATGTCTCAGGATGGAGCACCAACTATGTTTTGAACCTCGGCGTCCAGAGCAGTGACTCGGGGACTGCCATATGTTGTTTAAATTTCATGTTATGTATTAAACCTCGGCACCTCGAGAAGTGGCTCGGGGATTGCACTAGATTGTTTTTAAGATTGGATTATGTATTAAAACCCGGCACCTTGAGCAGTGACTCGGGGACTGCCCCATAATTATTTCTAAGCTTAATTCATGTATTAAACCTCAGCATTTGAGTAGTGGCTCGAAGACTGACATATATCGTTTTTGAGTTTGTGTTACATGTTAAAACCAAGCACCTTGAGCAGGGACTCGGGGACTGTCTTATATTCTTCCTAGATTTGAGTGGTATATTAAACCTCGGCACCTTGAGCAGTGACTCAGTGACTTTCTTATATTATCTCTAGATTTGGGTTGTATATCAAACCTCGGCACCTTGAGAAGCGACTCGGTGACTGTCTTTCTAAAGTTCGGTTTATATACTAAACTTCGGCACCATAGGCAGTGACTCGGGGACTGTCCTATATTGTTTTGAAGTAGGGGTTATCCTTTGTTACAAGGGTGGGTATCAAACTTCGACACCTAGAATAAGAACATCTCACTCTCGTATGATCTTCGAGGTCCACGCCCAGATTAACAGTCCAAACCACAGTGGTCTAAAGGCAAAAATATACACCAAAATCAAGAAGTTGAAGGCCGCTAAAGCAAGGATTCAGACAAACAACATCAGTTAAACAAAGTAATAAAGATTACAACCATATATGTCTCAGCGGCACACGACAAAAGAAATTCATACCATACAAAAGACGAACAAATATTCCACGTACATCATACGCCCGGCATACCAGGGGTAGGAAATAACTTAGAGGTTTTTTGTTGGAGAGGCGATAACTTGGTCTGGGGCTGGGCACTTCGAGGTAGGGGGAACTTCGGCCGAGGTTGCCTCGCCCTCCACAGACCCAGGAATGACTGCGGAGGAAGCCCGAGGCTGCTGAGGAGCATCAGCTTGCGCAGTAGAATGCCCAGTACCTTTGGAGGAGGATCGCGCGTCGCCATTACCATCTGAGCTCGAACTGGAATCACCAGAAGTAGCCGAGTCACCCTCATCTTCTCCTGGTTCAGCCGAGTTGTTATTCTAGGCATCTTCAACTACGACCTCATCCTCGGGATTAGGAAGGAAACTCGGACCTTCGTTCCAAGTATGCACGTCGGCATACTCAACAAGCTGGAAGGCACGAGCTTGCCGAAGAGCGACAAAGTCTAGGTCCTCAACCCAACGGGAACCAGTGCGCAAATTTCTCAAAATGTCAAGAGAAATATCTTCATACCATGACATGATGACAGTAAGAGCCATAGAAGCACCAGCTCGTCCGGCCGATTCCCTCCAAAGACTTAGCTGCCTTTCAGATGCCGTTAACCTGTCCACCAACAATTGGACCTCGTCAATGTTAGGAGTCCCAGAAGTATTCGGCCAGAGAACATGGTAGGCTCGAATAGCCGCCTGCACCAAATCTCTGCCCATAATCTTCATCGGACCAACCGCAGCGCCAACAGCAACCAGGAAATCTTCCAGCGAATACTCCGAGTCCGTGTCAACAGGAACACCTCGGCGCACTCGAGCACTAATGACTGCTTTAGAGCTCACGGGCTTAGCTTCTGGAAAATGGTCTGCACAAAACACGACTGCATTAGTCAACAATAAGAAAAGGGAAAAGATAACCCGGCCGCGGTCAGAAGCTTACGATGAATATAACTCATCATTATCTGAAGGTCTTTAGCCCAGTCAATCTTGCTCTTCTCAAAGAGAGTAATCTCCTCGCTCATCCCACGTGTCTTTAGTTCGGCAGCCTCGAGGAACTCTTTATTTTTCTGCAACTGCAGAGCGCCGATTTTTCTCCTCGGAGAACTCCTGGTCGACCTTTTCTAATTCAGACTTCTGAGAGAGCTTAAGAGGCTCCACCTCGGCACGCAAGCGAGCGATCTCATCATCTTTATCCTTCTGCTGCGCCGAGTGAGTAGCACTTTGTTCTAAAAAATGCAGCATCACATCAGGCATGGACGTGCAATCTTGGTGAGATCCTGCAAAGGCTTGTAACTCGGCTTTACCAAATCCAAAAGAGATAAAAGAAACTTAGCGCACATTTTAGAGGGGAATATATAAAGTAAAAAAGAAACTAACCTTCCAGGGCCTTGACTTTCTTCTCAAGACGGATGTTAAGATTGTTGATGTTGCCTGTTTACCAACAAAGTGAGCCAACATCTAGTGTACAAAACAATAAGAGTGTCGGAGATGATGACAAGGTTTGTCGACTTACCAGCTTTTTTCACCACAGGAATAACTTTCTCATACTTTTCTTCCAATTTTCTATGCGCAAAAAGCAGCCTTTGAAATTCGGCGGTCCGCCGGTCATGCGCAACCTAAGCAATAGAGCTAATAGTGAATAGGTCTTCAAGCTAAAACAGATCCGAGTCAAGCAAAACTTAACCCGGATCTAGGTGTCTGGATATTCGGAGCTAAAACAGATCCGAGTCAAGCAAAACTTAACCTGGATCTAGGTGGCTGGATATTCGAAGCTAAAACAGATCCGAGTCAAGAAAAACTTACCCCGGATCTAGGTGGCTGGAAAATCGAAGCCAAAACAGATCCGAGTCAAGCAAAACTTACCCCGGATCTAGGTGGCTGGAAATTCGAAGCCAAAACAGATTCGAGTCAAGCAAAACTTAACTCGGACCTAGGTGGCTGGATATTCGGAGTTCAGATAAACACAAATCAAGCAAAATTTAAGGCAGATCTAGTTGGGTGGAGGTTCGAACTCTAAGATAAAATTGAACTGAATAGAGCATCATAAAACTTCCAAACGAATAACAAGTTATTCGCTTGCAAGCTTCGGGGACTAGAGTATATATAATAGTATCCGTAGAACTAATCAAAACTCCATAAAAACAATTACCTCATTCATCTTGTCACTTTCAAGAACGATCTTGGCAGCTTGATGCAGGCGGCTGCTGATGTTGGAAAGCTGAAACGGCTGGCTGCCTGGATTACCCTCGAACTGATCGGCGACATTCCAATTGTTGGCATATTCAACCAGCGAGCCAAGACTGTTCCCACTCGCCATGCGATTTAGGACTTTACCTCGGACATGCTGTGTAGCCACCGCTGCCGTAGGGCTTTTATGAAGAGCGAGCTGGGTATTGGCGGCCGGGGTAGCGGAGGCTTTGGCAGAAGCAACCCCTTTGTGCAACGCATCGGCAATACTTGGCTGAGAAGAGCCAACAAGACCTTTCTGAGAGGAGGAAGCCTTGATGACGATAGCCTTTCTTGTTTTAGAAGAGGCATCAGTAGGAGCTGATACCTCGGCAATGGGAACGACGTCTTTAGGAGCCGAAGGAGTCACGGTCGCAGAGGGCGCCGAGATATTGACGTCCTCGACCGAAGTGGGAGTCATTGTAGAAACCGCGGGGGTAGAAAGAGGCTCAGTAGAGACATTAGGGTTCACAGAGGAGGAAGCAGGTTCAGTAGAAATATCTGTAGGCGAGTGGAATCAACATCAACGGGAGGAATTTCAGGCGCATCGTGGCGAGGTGGCGTCCGATTCGGAGCTGGAGGAGATGCGGCGCGGGCAGGACTGGGAATCCTGGTATCTTCAGTAGGCGGAGGGGACGGCTGCCGAGTCGTACGACTCGTCATGCTGGGACCGCTGGGCTTAACAGAAAGTGGAGCACTGCGAAAACAAAAAAGGTCAAGTTAAAAAGCAGAAAGAGAAAAACAAGAAATACGAGCAAAAGAAACTCACCCAGTGACCCCGGGCATGGTTTTTCGCCTGGGAGGATTCGGAGCAGACTTCTTCATTCGCTTCTTGGGAGCCGTTTATGAGGCACCAGCGGGAGCCCCACGTTTTCCCGAAGTAATAGGAGGCCGGGAGGCAAGAGGCTCGGCGTCATGAACCTGACCGGCCGGATTAGCTGAGAAAGCAGAAGCCGGAAATGCATAAGAAATTGGCATTACGGCAACTACCTCTAGAACTTGGACCTCGTCCGAATCACCTTCCTCCTCGTTGGCCGGGGTCTTGCCACGAGCGTGAGCCGGAGCGAGATCTGACTTGGGGACGAACTCTTCTGAGTCCGGCTCCCCACTGTCTGGAGTATTCCGATCCGCAGGCCACGGGAGTGACAAAACCTCGGCGTCCTCATTCTTCTGCTCCTCAAACCTCTGCAGGACAACTTACTTCGGGTGGGGGACGCTCGCAGGTGAACGGCTTTAATCCCCAAGCCCAATCCTCCGGCATCTCCGTCTTAAAGATAGCCCGGACACGCTTGAAAATGAGGTAGTTGTCCAGCTCCACCGTCGATACTCTGTTGGGGTCAAGGGGACCGCTCATATAGCAGAGTTTATGTGTGCGCTTCTGGAATGGGCAGATTTGGCTGCTGACAAAGGTAGTCATCAGATCCTCACTGCGTAGCTCAGAGCGGATCAGTTCCTTCAGCCGAATCTCAAAGGCTTCGGCCAAAGCGTGACTCTTCCTCGGATTATACGTCCAGTTCTTCTTGGAAGGAGGACCAATAGAGAAGGCAGGGAGCCGAATCTTATCTTCATTCCCCCTATTCTTGACATAAAAGAAGGACTTGTGCCACTTCTTGCACGATTCTAGCCCCGCAACACGAGGAAATTCGGACTTCCTCCGAGGTGTGATGGACGCTGCCCCACATTGGGTGAGCAACTTCTCGGAGGGCTGCAGAGATTTGTCTGGGACGACGTTGGAACGAATCTGGAAAAACTTTGACCAGACATGCATGGACGGCCACAGGCCGAAGTATCCCTCCGAGGCAGAGATGAAGGCTGAGAGAGAGGCTATGGCGTTGGCGGGGAGATGATGCGGCTGAAGGCCGAAGTAATCGAGAAACTCCATAGCAAAATCGCTGAGAAGGAGACCAAAGCCGCGCGCGAAATGCGACATGAAAACTACATACTCGCCGTCCCAAAGGTCTGGAGAGGACTCGCTGCCGGGCAAGCGACAAGCCACCTCGGCAGGAATCCGGCGAGTCCGAATAAGCCACTCTATCTCACGGCGAGTGACGGAGGAGCCCTGCCATGAACCCCGCTCGGGCCTAGATGCAGTATCATCGTCCTCAACGAGGGCACCGATGACGGAGCTAGACATGGGGTCGCCGGAGAAATCCGCGGAGGAAGAACTGGTGGCGGAGGAAAATCTAGAACTACAAGGCCCCGTCTTGGTTCTACCAAAAAACGGCGACGGAGCGGAGAAAGAACAGTCGCGCGATAACAGAAGAGAAACTGAGATTTCTAGAAGAAAAGCCAGGCGATAGGACTGGATGAACTCACCAGCGACGGTGCCAGAGCGAGCGAGCGGCGATGAAGACGACGGAGTGGTGCGGCGGCATTCCTGCTGTCAAGAACTCAGACGAGTGCACGGCGGCGGAAGAGCGAGCGGGCGCAGAGGCTAGAGGAAGAAGAAAGGAGCGGGCGAGCGAAAGGGGGAAAGTGAATCCCCCAGCGTCGCGCCCCTCTTTATAACCGCGCTACCTGCAAGGTAGTGGGATCGTGGATGAGGTGGTTGACCGTGTAGATCGTGTATGTAGCGCCAACGCACGATGATGAGTGGAACCGCACCAGCGACCACACGGTGGGAAAGAAAGCCACGATCCCCGATGGAAACAGCACACGAGGCGTCGCAGCGCCGACGCGACAGGCGCAGCAGTAACTGTAGACTGACAATAAATACTATAGAGGAACAAAAAACTAGAGAAGCAATGATGAGTAAGACACGTAGGACGAGGCATACACGAGAAGATAGGATGATACCTCGAGCAAGATAACTCGGAAACGAGGCAAAAGAAATCTCATGAAACTGATACGGCCCGGCCGAAGTTATTGGCAGGGCCATACCAGCTTCGGGGACTAATGTTGGGGAGATGACCTCGGGTAGGGTAAAGACGGGGAAAGGCGAAAGGAAGTTGCCCGTCTAGTTTCCGAGTTACTGTGTGAGTCGGCCGAATCCTGCAGAGGTCGGCCAAGACAGGGAAGGGCAGGACCCTTATGATAAAGGCAAGGCATTACCCGGCCGGGGTACTAAGTAAGTCGGCCGGGTTAGCCCGAGTAATCTTAATGCAGGTGAAGGACAAGCCGAGTTACGTGAGGTAAGGCCGAATGATACGAAGCTTGCAGGAGAAGGGGAAACCTAAAGTCAAACTCTAGCTGTAGGTAGGAGGAATCTGAGCGGAGCCAAGCACAAGGGACAAAGGCGCAGAGCGTCAGAGGGGCAGAAGGAGGTCACGGAGGTGACAGTCCTGAAGCCCGAGGCACGTAGGAGGGGCCCTCTGGAGCCTTGCCGTCGTTAGAAGGGCGACATGTAAAGGAGGCCGCCGAACTACTATTTTGGGACAAGCAAATTCCTCGAATATGCTTGCCCCGTCAGCCCTAAAGGCACCCAAGGCTCTCCTTTGTAAGGGGAGGCTTGGACCCTGAGGAAGGGATCGGCTCATTTAGTACCGTTAGGCTGGTAAAGTTCTTCTTTTCTCCCTGTATACAGCTCAAGGAGCACTTGTAGCCCAAGGAAGGAGAAATAAAGATCTTTGCCTTAGTCTTTTGTGTGTAGAATCAACTGCATCTTCCCCCCCATATCCCACTACCATCCATTGGCCCCATACTTTAGCCTACCCATGGCATCTGCCGTGCCACCACCACGACACCCTGCCTCCGCTCCGCTGGTGCCGCCTGCCTCTTTCTTGCCGGAGTGATGGGTCACCTCCACTCTTCCTTCGCTCCCCTTTCGCCTTCTCCACTTTTTCCTCCTCCGCTGCGCTCCACCACCGTCGACATGGCTGAGAGCCATGGTGCCTGGTGCGGCTCCTCCATCACGGAGGCGCAAGTTGAAGAGTACCATCGGTCGCACCATCTCGGCCCGAATGCAATTGGCATTCGGGCCCACTTTGTAGCGTTCTACGAATGCTACCTCGAGATCCAGCTGGATCTCGGGCTCTTCTGCCGGCTCTTCCTTATCCGGCCATAGGTCTAATACGCCAAGGGGCCGCTCGTGCCTTGTGGCGGCGCCTCCTTCTACTCCTGCGCCCAAACCGGCTACCCCAAGTTCAAACTGCATGACACGGTTAAGCTATGACAACAGACGTACTTTTACGTACGGAACCTGGGCTCCGAATACCTCCTTAACCTGTCGGCCTTCCAAGACGTGGAGTCCAAAGGGCACACTAGGAAGAGAAGATCTTCGGCTCCAAGCCGGAGTTGGATGCGCTGCTGCACCGTATGAGGTCACTAGTCACAACCAGCCTGATTGGCGTCGACGTGACGCCCAGCTGGGCCAGCCGGCTGATGATTCCCCTCCATCAGCATGCACACAAGATGTTCTACTACTCAGGGCACCTCGACCCGACCCGCCTCTCCCGCCGCGATCCCCCTTCGCCAACCTCTACAAATGGGTGTGGATGATCACCAAGGAGAAGATCAAGGCCGACTGGAGCTTTAGTCTAGCTCCTAACACGCGCGAGAACCGCGCTCCCTGGGTAAGTGTGACTTGCCCCCTTTCTTGCTTTTGTTTTGTTCTTGCCCCATCCGGCATCGTCGCTTGATCCGGTTCTTACTTGTTTCCTCTTTTGTAGACTTTCCCCTGCATCATCCGGGAGGAGGGTGAGGAGCCCCTCTAGGTATTCACCGCCGACCTGCCCAAGCCACGGCCGTGCCAGACCGGCAGCGAGGGCTCAGACGGCGAGGAGGGATTCTTCCCTAGCCGAACCGATGAGGCGGTGGACGACCCGCATGGACCCACCCCAGAGGAGAGTGACGACACCGCGCCGCCCGAGCCAGCGAGGGGTCTTCGAGCAACGCTGCCGCCCCCGAAGATCCGACTGTGAAGCGCAGCCGGGTGGGGGTTCCTCCATGCCCCGGTCGGGCCACATGTGGCCGGAAGTGGTCTGCGCCCGTGGTGCAGGGGTGAGTTTTCTTGCGCTTGCCTTTTCTTGCACTTGTCTTTTCTTGCACTTGCTTCTGTTCATGTCTTGACCCTATTTTCCTTTCGCAGTTCTTTTCATTCCTTCGCTGCGAGCCCGGCTCGTAGCATGCCTTCTTCCTCGCCGCCTCGCAACCCGCCGCCTCAGCCGGATGCCCCCTTGTCGGCCGCTCCACCTCCCATAACTGATATCTTGCCCCCACCAGTGCCGGCGGTCGTGGTCCAGCCAGCTCCCGCTGCACCTGAGCGCATGGTGAGCCAGCCAGACGTGACTTCTAGCCCGGGTGGGGGATCATCAGTCGGTGCGGGAGGCTCGCGCGCCGGCAAGGAGACGGTGGTGGTGGAGGACGTTGACTCTGACGAGGAGGTGACGGTGCAGTGGCAGGTGGTCGCTCGCGATGCCCCGGCTTCCCTAGCCAGGCCCCTGGAGCCACTCCTCGTGGAGGCAGGGTCTTCTCTGCAAGCACTCGAGGTGAACCTCGAGGCCGGGCTCAAGGGGTGCCAACAGCTTCAAGCGACGCTGGCCGGCGCCAATGAGTCCGCCGCGGCGCAGCTGGTGACAACGTGGGGAACTTCACGGAGTAAGTCTTTGGTCTTGCCTTTTCTCGCCATTTTTTGCGTTTCCGGCTACATTCTTAATTTCCATTTTTTATTCCTTGCTGCAGACATTCTCGTCTGTGCCCAGCGCGAGATTGACTGGCCGAAACGCTCTAACGGGCACCTTATCCAGGATAACTCCGCCCTCTGGCTACAGAACAAGGAATGGCACTCCCGGGTGAACCAGCTGGAGGCCACCCTAAAGGAGCGAGACGAGGCCCTCAGCAGCCGGGCCTCGGCGTTCGATCTCCTGGATCAGGAGGTCACCCGGCTGAAGGAGCACAACGCCTTCCTCGACGATGAGCTGATGAACATTGGACACGTTGCCAATGGTAAGTTCGATTGCCATTTTCTTTTCATTCCATACGACTGCCTTTTGCCAGATTGCCTTTTTGACTTGCCCCTCTGATCACAAGTCTTCTACCCCCAAGTAGATGCCCTTGCCTACGACCGGGTGCAGCAAGTTGCGCCGGGTGAGAAGGCCGCTATCCGGGACCTGGTGGCGCAACTCGGGGAAGACGCCGCCAACTTGCGCAAGGCTAGAGTCGGCATCCACGACCTTGTCTTCCCGGGGGGATCCTGCCGGAGACCATGGGGGCCCTGGCTATCAAGCTGGGCGACGCGTCGTCCTCCATCGACCGGCTCCACAAGCTCGCCGCACGCGCCGGCTCCGAGATAGCCCTAGCCTTGCTGCTCTCCTGGTACAAGGACACGCGGCTCGACATGTTGGTGGCTGGCTCCCTGGCTAGCGCGGACCTCCCCATCGTGCGCCAGGCTTACCCGGGGCTCCGCTCCACTGCCATCACCATTACCGGTTACACAGACATTGATGAGGTGCTGACGAAGAGCGAGGCGAGCGCGGGACCGGAGGGTGGTGCGGATGCGTCCTCCCAGCCGGGCGGGACTGGTGCGGCTCTTCCCCATTGCAAGGGACCGACTTCTTGAAGAATAAGACCCCGGGATGCCGCTCGTAATTTTAAATAGTTTTGCTTCTAGTACTTGTGCTTGAGAACTTGGATCTGCGGGGGATTCGTCCCCCGCCATTTAATTAACCATATGGCCGGGCTTTGCCTTCGTGGACCCACTTATATTTGTGCCTTGTATGACTGACTCATCCGACTGATCCATTCCAGCCGGTTTTATCTTGCCTCTTGACTTGGACTGACGCGAGCCTATTCACTTGTGTTTTCCTTCTGCCACTTTGTGCTTCTGACTTGGTAGTGATCTGCCCACTTGTTCTGGCCGGCTAGCACATCTGCTAGCCGGGCACTACACTCTTCTAGTGGGGCCGTGCCAGCGCACCCACTGGGTGTAGCCCCTGAGATTCAAAATAGCTGGAGTAGCTAGGTGTTTCGAATCTTAAAAAAACTCTTGTCTTTGACCTCGTCTTTCCGAGTGCGACTTGCTTAGCCGGATTGGGGAAACTGCACGCTGTCCGGCTATACATATCTGGCCGTGCCTTTTTATCTATTACTTTCCTTATCTTGTCTCTTTATCTCTTTCCTCTTTCCATCTTTCTCTCTTTCCATCTTTCTTTCTTGCTATCTTTCCTCTTTCCATCTTTCTTTATGTATTTCTCTCATTCTATTCTTCTCTCCAAACTGGCTAGATCTGCCTGACGTTCCCGACTAGCAGTGCTAGTCGGACGGGAAAGGCTGTGCCTCTCCCAAAAAGCGTCTTGCCTCCTTGCTTTCTATCTGGCTTCGTATTTCTCCGTCCGGCTGGTGCACCCTTCAGCCGGACGCCGCACACTTCTAGTGGCGGTGCACCAGCGCACCCACTGGGTGTAGCCCCCGAGATTCGGAGTGGCTACCATAGGTAGGTGCTTTGAATATTCTCTATTTTTGATTTCCAGCTCAGTGTGGTTTGTGCAAAAAAGAAACACACAAAAATGATTTCTTATCAATACATTATCATGTTGTACGTCTTTCTATTGTTCGACTAGAATTTCTCTTTTTCGAAAACTAGCTCGTTCTTTTCTGAACACTTAGTCACTTTCTTATGCGCAATGCTGTTTACGCTGCACCTTGCCGGACAGCCGGGTTGTGGTCTGGAGCGGGAACCGAAGGGAGCTGACAATACATTTCCACACGGTACTAGAGGCCTAGTAGCCGGAAAATACCAACTAGGCACATGGCCAGAATGTCCGATCTGTCGCATCTTTCACCGTTTTTCGTGTGGGATTCCCTCGGGATTTTGCTCTTGCTAGCCAGACAGCCGGATTGTAGTCTGTAGCTGAGACAAAGAGTGGGCCTCTGGCATCGTCGCACACTACTTAGTTGGCTTACCGAATTAGCAGGCCGGGCCAACCAGCGAGCCCCCGCTATTGGGGGTCGACGGAAGCCAGATAAAACGCTGCAGGGTTTTAATCGGAAAGGAACAACAACAAAATGTCTGGCAAGGAGACCCTGAGCGCCAGCCGGGGTTCCACTTATTTCATTCATTCAGGGTTCTGGATAAATACACTGATTTTGCGGCAAGGTGTAAAACGGTCGGAGCAGGTCTGCATTCCACGTCTGCTCCGTTTCCTCGTTCAACTTGTCCATCTTGTTCTTGCGCGGCTGCTGCGCGTCGATGAGGTAGTAGGAATTGTTGTGCACCGCCTTGCTGATGATGAAAGGGCCCTCCCACTGAGGGGACAACTTGTGCATGCCCTTCGTGTATTGTATCAGCCGAAGCACCAGGTCGCCTTCCTAGAACGTGATGGGCCGAATGCGGTTGGAGTGATACCGGCGCAGCCCTTGCTGGTAGATGGCCGACCTGGACAGAGCGCTCGCGGGCCTCCTTGAGGAGGTCCACGCTATCCTCCATCACCTCGTGGTTCTCCTTCTCTGTGTAAAGGAGCTTGCAGGTCAGTCGAACTCGATGTCCATCGCGAGGACCGCTTCGGAGTCATAGGTGAGGAAGAACAGGGTGAAGCCGGTTGATCTGTTTGGAGTGGTGCGGAGGCTCCATAGCACAACGGGGATTTCCTTGATCCAACAGCCGGGAGATCGCTCGAGCGAATCGATCAGCCAAGGCTTGATTCCGGCTAGCACCAAGCCGTTGGCTCTTTCCACCTGCCCGTTGGACTGCGGGTGCGCGACGGATGCGAGGTCTATTCGGATCCCCATGTTGTGGCAGAATCGGGCGAAGGTCCCCTTGGCGAAGTTCGTGCCATTATCGGTGATGATGCTATGGGGGTACCCAAACCGGATGATGATGTCGCGGAAGAAGGTGACTACCGTGGCACCGTCAAGCTTCCGGATCGGTTTCTCCTTGATCCACTTGGTGAACTTGTCCACTGCTACCAGTAGGTGGGTCATGCCGGCTTGGGCTCGCTTGAAGGGGACAACCATGTCCAAACCCCAGACGGCAAAGGGCCAGGTGATCGGTATGGTCTTGAGTGCTAAGGTCGGCATGTGCCTTAGCCGGCCGAACCGCTGGCATCCGTTGCACGCACGAACCAGCTGGTCCGCGTCCTCTGAGGAGGTCGGCCAGTAGAACCCATGGAGCATTGCCTTCGACACCAGGGTGTGACATGTGGCGTGGTGTCCACACTCCCCCTTCTGAATTTCATTCAATAGCCGGTAGCCGGTATCTATGTCGATGCACCGCTGGAATATGCCTACGGTGTTGTGCTTGTACAACTACTTGTTGATGATGGTGTACGTGTGAGCGCAGCATCGGATTTGCCTTGCCTCCACGTTGTCATCCGGGAGCTCGTCGTTGAGGAGGTAGTTCATGAAGAGATGGGCCCAGGATGGCACTTCCCGGATGGTGAAGACACTAGCCAACACGATCTGGAGCTCATCCGGGGGTCGGCCGGGTGGGTTACCCGTCGACAGCCCCCGGGCCCTTTGTCTTGCTCGATGATGGCTTGCCTGAGGGGGAGGCAACCCTCGGGTCTTTCGAGCCGGAGGGCACAACAGCGGGGCCTGGCTCTTGGGAGCCGGTAGCCCTCGAGTCTTCTACCCAGATGATGGACTCGGATTTCGGAGAGGGGGTGATGCTGGGCTTGTGGAGGTGCTCCAAGGATACTCCGGGCGGGATAGCCGCTCTGGTGGATCCGACTCGCGCGAGCGCGTCGGCCGCCTTGTTGTTGGCGCGGGGAACGTGATGGAATTAACATCCCTCGAAGCCAGCATTGAGCAGCTGGACATGGAACCCGTACAAGGCCATGTTGGCTTCTTGAGCGTCCCACTCGCCGGATACTTGCTTTACCACCAGATCCGAATCGCCGAAGCAAAGGATCCGGTGGATGCCGATGTCTTTTGCGATCCGGAGTTCGTGTGCGAGAGCCTCGTACTCGACGACGTTGTTCGAGGCGGTGAAGTGGATCTGCAACATGTACTCCAGCCGGTATCCCTTGGGCGAGGTCAGCACGATGCCGGCTCCCAAACATCGCGCATCTTCGAGACGTCAAAGTGCAGCTTCCAGTAGTCGGAGTCAGGAACCAACAGTAGGTACTGGTTTTCCGCCCAGTCGACGAAGAAGTCTGCCACCGCCTAAGACTTGATGGTGATCCGGGGATCATACCGGATGCAGTAGGCGGCCAGCTCAATGGACCACTTGGCTACCCGGCCCATGGCATCCTTGTTGCCGAAGATCTCGCCCAACGGCGTGGTGGACACCATGGTGAGCGGATGTTCCTGGAAGTAGTGATTGAGCTTCTTGCAAGCTAGGTACACGCCATATATCATCTTCTAGTAGTGGGGGTAGTTCTGCTTGGAGAGGGAGAGCATCTCGCTGAGGTAGTAGACGGGTCGCTAAACCGGCTAGGCCTTGCCTTCCTCGTGACGCTCCACCGATAGGACGACGCTGACGACCTGGTTGGTGGCGGCTATATAGAGCAACATCGGCTCCTTCTCAGCCGGCGTGGCAAGAACCGGCGCTGTGGACAGCATGCGCTTGAGGTCATGGAATGCGGCGTCCGCCTGCGCAGTCCAGGTGAACTTGTCGGTCTTCTTCATCACCTGGTATAGTGGTAGTGCCTTCTCCCCAAGCCGGCTGACGAATCGGCTGAGGAAATCCAGGCGTCCGGTGAACTTCTGGACACCGAGCAAGCTCTTGGGTGGCTGCATCCTCTCGATGTCCGTGATCTTCTCTGGATTGGCCTCGATTCCTCGGCTCGACACGAGGAAACCGAGGAGCTGTCTGGCTGGCACGCCGAACACGCACTTCTCTGGGTTCAGCTTCATTTGGTACCGGCAGAGATTCGCGAACGTCTCGCCGAGGTCCTCCAGCAGGTTCTGCTTCTCCTTCGTCTTGATGATGACGTCATCCATGTACGCGTGCACATTTCGGCCGATCTGCGAATGCAAGCATTTCTACATGCAATGCTGATAGGTAGCATGTAACACCCCACCTTTAGCTAATTACTATTTAGGGGTTATTGTGTATTCATGAGCATCATATTAAAAAATGCATGCAAAGAAATTAAAGTGAAACCCTAAAACCCTAATATTCCCCCTCTTTGTGACTATTTCAAATGGTTTCAAATATTTTGAAAATGGTCAAAAAGTTGTGAAGCCCAAAATGTAATAAGGTCCTCACATTAATTTTAAATGTTTTACAAAGCCTATGGCAACTATTGAAATGCCCAAAACAGAATTTGAAATGAAAATACCAAACAGAAATAGAAAACAGAAAAAGAGAAATGTTTTACAAAAAAATAGAAACCCTAGTCAATCTTGGCCACAGACCATCTTCTTGTCCCTCTTTTCCGCCGCCAGTGCAGCGCGCAGCAGCCCAACAGCCGACCCACCTCATCCCAGCCTGGCCCGGTACCCCTTCCCCCATGTTTCGTCATCTTCCTCGCAGAGACAAGCTCCTCCGTGTCGCCACCGACGCCATCCTCCATCGCCAGGATGCGCGCGTGTGCCGCGATGCCCGCCGCTGCCCCCGGACCCCTACAAGACCCCTTGGACGCAGCTGGAGAACCATAGGCCCTCACTTTCCCCTCTCCCTTGCTCTGTATCCAGTGCGCCTGAAACCCTAGCTCTGACAGCCGTCGAGCCCCGCCGTTCCCGAGCTCCCCTCGACTAGCCAAGGGCTCCGTTGGACTCGCCTCGTCCTCCTCGTTCTCCCTGCTGAAGGAATCGAAGACAGGCGTCCAGAATCGAGTGCGTCGTCGACCTTCTCTTTGCCTCTGACCGCCACTTGCCGTCGACATTGCCGGCGACCCCGACCTTCCCCGGCCTCGCCGAACCCTCTACTGGCTTCCTGGTGAGCCTCCGGTGCTTAGGCACCTCCTATCTTACTCCCTCTCGCTCTCTGTCGCCACCGCGATGAGCAACCACCATCGGCCATGGCAGTTGCTCGTCGTTGACCTCTCTCCAACGATCCCAACGGCGCATCCCCACGAGCTCCAGATCGATCGATCGATCAAGGATCTGCAAGGATTTCTCCTGGCTGACATCAGCATGATGTCATGCCTGCGCAATAATTCTTTTTCTTTTCTTTTATCATTTCTATAATTGTTTTCAGTAAATAGTAAATACCTAACATGCGGGTCCACCCTGTAAGTGTAATAAATATTATCAGAAATGTTTTCTTGTTAAATAAAGTTTTAAGGTATTTCCAAAATCTAATTATTTTATAATATTCCAAAAATGATTTCAAATGAATTAAAATTGGGAAAAATCATAACTAACTCTTTTTAAATCAGAAAAATACAAATAATATATCAAAACGTTCAGAAAAATGAGAAATATCTAACTAAGCTATAATCATGCATTGTTCAACAACTTTAATGACAAGTTTAATTAGAGAACAAAACCAACCCTTCTCATATACATCTGGAGTTTCCCCGAGTTAGGGTTTTCACCGCTCGGAACCCCGATTAAATGGCTGAGCATGCCTTAGGGTTAGATTTCAATGCAAACTAACTTGTCATGTCACCATCCTTGATTGAGCATTGCATCGATGCCATGTTTTGATTATTTTCCCTCTCTTTCTGGTGTTTGCTTCTTCCCAGTAAAATACGATATCAAGATCGAGATCGACGATCGAGATCAACACCGTCGAAGTTTGAAGATCGACGAAAATACTTGAACAACTATAATCAAGTCAAGACAAGGCTTCCGAAGATCTGTTTACTGATTATCAACTAGCAAAGGCAAGCATAGCCCCACCATGATATAATCCTATGATTTCGAAAGCATTTCAATTCCTGCCATGATGCATACGATTCTACTGTGGTCTTTATCGATAGATAGAGTATCCTATCTGTTGCATTATTCCCTTTGATCTTATATTACCTGATCCACTGCTCCTAGCATAACTAGGTTTGGCTTGTGTGCACTGCTAGAGCTATTATCTGTGTCCTGCTTAGCCATGCATAGCTGTTGAGTCTGGTCCATCCAGATAATGTATCAGCTGTAGAGAATCTAGTATGAAAGGAGAACGTGATGAGATGATATCAGAGGTGATATGATATTAAACTTGCTAAGGCTTGTATGGGAGGCCACAGTGGGATGTGGTTTTCTAGTCCCATGCTCGCCACCACTAGGACCTAACTTCTTGCCTTTGGAACAAGACGAGCGTACAACCACACGGGGCCTGGATAACCTCATGAGCAACTAACTTGCCCAGTAGATTCCATGAGTCACATAGTTCGGGCATTCCATTCGACATGCATTCTGGATCTTCTCGAAGGCGGTGAAGGAGGTGCATTCATAACAGGTAGGTAAGTGTGGCCGAGGTTGCTTGGGGTAGATAGCGCCCCTGGCAAACCAACCTCGCCTCACATATTTAAGTACCGGCTTCGGGATTTGACCCGTTATGGCGGAACCATACTTATTGCGTGACTCATGGTCTTGGCGACAGCAAGGTAAAGGTCGTGTCTAACCACCCTCTGCCCTCCTCCAAGAAAGAGGGCTAATCATGTGACATTAAGAGAAGGTTAGTACGTGTGGGTAAAGTTGTACACCCCTGCAGGGTAATAATCTTTTCGAAAAGTTGTGTTCACGGTTATGAATGCTTGGTGACCAGATTCTAAGATCATAAAGAACTATAACCTAATCGTAAAACTTGGCAGATCAACGTGTGCTTAAGGATGCTTCCTCACGGGTACGAGGGGGTGATCCTAGTTGGTAGATGATGATGACTTGGTGGACATGAAAAGATGATGTTCAGTATTTCGGAGAATGTCGTTCTCTTATACCCTTTTCAAATACTCTGACTAGACGAGCTTCTTCTCTCTCTTGTTTTACAAACAAAGATGGATTTATGCAAAACAACTTCACCAGCCATAAGTCTTGTGGAGTACACCCTGTACTCACCCTTAGTTTGTTGATACTTTTGGCAGAGTAAGAATTCCCTGAAGACGAGTTCCGTACAACATCGACATTGACAAGTAGCTTGGGGTTCCCGGCCGGCAGTCTGGAATCTATGGGCTGGGACTTCATCATTATGCTTCAGGCCTCTTAGGCCATTTGTTATGTTTGCTATACTTAATAGCATAAGTTGCCTTCTGTTGTATGATGTTTGTCGTCAGTGACCTCTGCTTGTAATAATTTGGTTCTATGCTCATTTATGAGCTTACTGTAATAAATTTTGTGTCGTAGGGTCACTGTTGTGTTACAGATTCTTCACTAGATATCCTCGAGCTCAAGGTTAAGCTTATGTTAGACGAAGGTCTGGGATTTGTTTAGCCCTGATTTCCGGGGTGGCACAGGTCTTGGTATCAGAGCAGTACCGACCATAGGAAAACCTTGCTATTGGTCGATGTTGATTCAAGTGCTTGTAAAAACTATTTCAAAGATGAAAAGTATTTGCGAAAACTCTAGTATGCTTCTTTTACTCATTATCCAGTTTTGCTCTAAATCTGGGTTCATCTTATTTGGTGTTGACTTTGAAAAGTTTTGATATGTCTTCTAGTCTTTCAAAGCTTAGGTGCCTTCTTGGCATGTCGTTTCTCAACCAGTTGACCTAGTGTTGAGTACTCTAGAGTTGTATGTGTTGTGAATTCCTTGTTCCCCTTTTCTCCTGTTCAGATGAGAGATTCCTTTCTTTCATGATCTCTCTATCTTATGGGCCACAACATTATGTTGATGGTTCCACAATATTCTTTTCTAGGCTTCGAGGTTTACTTTCGCCTCGTGTGCCTCCTCTTCATTTGTTTGGGTACTTTAGAAGTTGTTTCTTCTCTTGGAAGCTACCTCGTGATTATTACCTTGTAGTGTACGCTGTGTCACTCAAGTAGTAGTTACTCTTTTCTCGGGTTTTAACCCTTGGACTTGGACCGAAGATCCCTGATTGTGCTAGATTCTGGTGTTGTGAATCTTGTACATGAAGGTGATCTTTATTCCAAGATCCACTCCTTTGACCCCTGTTGTTAATGTTCACACATTACCTCAGGATGGATGGTATTACAATTCTATCCTTCAAGCTTGTGGTTTTTGTCGCGATTAAATTGTGACAGCTAAGGACTTCCCCTACCACATGCTATGGCAGATGTTCTTTAATGGAACCAAATAGATCACGACAAGAGTACTCTCCGTGAGTCTCACTTCTATATTCGTGACTCTGCCACACCTTACCTCTTCTATGCATTGGTTTTGGGTAGTTGATAATAGATGGATCCACATCTCGGGATTACATCCTGAGCATGTTCCTTTTCCCTTGTTGTTTTCCGACTTCTGTCTATCAGTTGGTAGCCAAGTAGTAAACCTGCATCGGTGTCTTCCAATGCAAGATACTCTTGTGGTCCGTCATAAAAACCATTTCAGGATGTCAGGCAAAACAAACTCCAGTACCTCGTCATATCTAGGACCAGGTCAAAGTGTTGTAAATCTGCAGATCAAGAGGCATTGATAGCTTCTATCTGTTCTACCTTAAAGTGTCACACTATTTTATACTAAGAGGTTGTGCCGAGTACCATAACCCCTTAAAGAAGTGATTCTTTCACACATCTTTATCCACCCTCACTCGAGCTCTTGCACTCATGAATGATGCGTGTGCGTAATAATGTGGCCATCTAAGATTCTCATTAATCATCATTGTTTTGAACTCTAAGGACATTTGTATCACTCTTAGCGTGATTGGTTAATCCTACCACTAAACGAAGTTTGATTGTGCTACCAAGTCCGGTATTCTGGTACGCTCTCTTCGGTCAAATAGTTAGGCTTGTGCCAAAGCTCTAAGACTATGTTCGCTTGCCTTACCAAGCAAGTTTTCTCTCGAACTAAGTGACATATCGGTGGTTCGTGATATTCTGGATGTCTTTCTAGAAGTATCGCCATGTTGCCACATGACCGTGATGTCAAGTTCTTAAGCAAGTAAGTTCTCTGAACTGCACCTTTCTCCAAGGATCCGTACTAGATACCCCTGAACTAGTTGGTTGAGCTTAAACAACAACTTGGAGAATTGTAAGAAAAAAGTTCTATCTAACTTTGTTTCTTCTAAAAGGGATGTCTAGTTTTGTTCGTGTTGAAGAATGATAATATCTCCTTTCTGGACATGTTATATTTCCCCACCTTTGATTTGATTTGGGTTATCGTCAAATCAAATTCAGTTCCAAGGACTATCTTGATGATGTTTCTACTTGTGATGTTTCACTTGAGTGCATATTCATCTCCTTTGGTCTGACCAATACCGTTGCCTCGTTCAAGCAACATATGAGTCCATCTTCTTGGAGTGTCCCGATAAGCTTGTTGTTGAGCCCATCGACAATATCCTTATCTTATCCATGTTAGATTGGATTTATACGAAACAATTGGCATTAATGTTGGAAACTTTCGAGAACCATCCTCGAGTCATCTCGAAGTATGTGTTCTGGATGTTAGAAGTAATCTTCTCTAGTTCACGTGCAAACATTGAAAGATGTCGCCGTGGATTCGAGAAAAGTTATCTTCCTTCCCTTAAGGACACATGTGTGTTTGATTGTTAGTACCTTATGTGTGTGCAGTTATATTTCGACAATATGCTGATACGTGGGTATAGCAATCTAGCTCATCTTTTGGAGCTTTCCACTGTAGTCCATATCTTGAGAATCTAGTAACTTTACCTTTGTGGTAAAGGATGCAAACTCTCTATTCATACATGCTAAATCTGAAATATCATTTCGCCTAACCAAATCTAAATCTCAGGCAGATACGATGGTTGGTGTTCCTCAAGGTTTTGACATAGGTCTCTCTATAATCTGGCAAGATTGTTGTAATGGTTAACACACTTAGCCAGAAAGACCCTTCATCATAATCACTTGATTTAGCAATAACAACCACTCTTCATGAGTCTTCTTCTATAATTTATTATAGGAGTTGTGCTTATGGTTTCCTTGTAACCGAAGTCCTACCTTTACTTGATGTTTGATTTCTCAAACATCGAGGAGAACATTTAAGGTAGTGTTGCTAAATGTCTCTCGGTCGATCTTCTAGACTCTTTTATGTTAGCAATCGTTGTTGTGCCAAGTAATTGAAGTCTAAGAATGGAGTTTCTTTCTTATCGTGTCATCAGGAATCTTCTTTACTTACTCATTTAGTGGTGTAAGTGGTATCATGATCTTTGGCAAAGATTTTGGTATACCTAGATGAATAAAGATTTTTCCTTCATTTTCTCAATCATGCTTTAAGAGTGACTATGATTTTGGTAATCAATAGTTTATCTTGCTACATGTTCCTTCTGACTCTTATGAGTCCTCTCCACCAAAACACATTTCTATTTTAGCCATATGTTGAATGAAAGAGTGACCCTTGTGTTTCAAAAGTAGTTCAACAGCTTGGTTTTGTTGATCCTTATCTCTCCAACCTGAAATCTCTACTTAAGCCATTTAGTAGAGGTTCCCTATCAAAGTATGTGGTCATATTCTTTCTGTTGGAAGTTTTCCTCCTCAGAAGCTTCAAAACTCTTCTGAAGATCCATGGTCTCAATCCTTATAAAGACCATCTATCTAACAATTTGACACCTTCTCCTCTTGTTTCCTTCGTTACCTTGACGTGTTTCATGTCTGTCATCTCAGGGTTGTTTTCTGAACACTCCATCCATGAGTTGACCATGAGATACTCTGTGCATTGTTTAGTGAGTTCCCTCTTATCTTTAGAGTGGCCTTATTTCTTTCTCTCTCGGTCTCTCTTCCTACCTTTGGAATCTCGGGTCGAGATTCTCGTAAGGGGGATAGAGCTATAACACCCCACCTTTAGCTAATTACTATTTAGGGTTGCTTGTGCATTCATGAGCATCATATTAAAAAATGCATGCAAATAAATTAAAGTGAAACCCTAAAACCCTAATATTCCCCCTTTTGTGACTATTTCAAATGGTTTCAAATATTTTGAAAATGGTCAAAAAGTTGTGAAGCCCAAAATGATATAAGGGCCTCACATTAATTTTAAATGTTTTACAAATCCTATGGAAACTTTTGAAATGCCCAAAACAGAATTTGAAATGAAAATACCAAACAGAAATAGAAAACAAAAAAAGAGAAATGTTTTACAAAAAAAATAGAAACCCTAGTCAATCTGGGCCGCAAATCTCCCTGTCCTTCTTTTCCGCCGCCAGTGCAGGGCGCAGCAGCCCAATAGCCGACCCACCTCAGCCCAGCCTGGCCCGGTACCCCTTTGCCCATGTTTCATCATCTTCCTCGTGGAGACAAGCTCCTCCGTATCGCTGCCGTCCGCCGTCGCTAGGATGCGTGCGTGCGCCGCGATGCCCGTCGCCGCCCCCGGACCCCTACAAGACCCCTTGGCCGCCGCTGGAGAACCCTAGGCCCTCACTTTCCCCTCTCCCTTGCTCTGTCTCCAGTGCGCTCGAAACCCTAGCTCTGACCGCCAACGAGCCCCGCCGTTCCCGAGATCCCCTCGACTAGCCAGGGGCTCCGTTGGACTCGTCTCGTCCTCCTCATTCTCCCTGCTGAAGGAATCGAAGCCAGGCGTCCAGAATTGAGTGAGTTGTTGACCTTCTCTCTGCCTCTGACCACCACTTGCCGTCGACATTGCCGGCGACCCCGACCTTCCCCGGCCTCGCCGACCCCTCTACTGGCTTCCTGGTGAGTCTCCGTGTTGGAATTATGCCCTAGAGGCAATAATAAAGATGTTATTATTATAATTATTGTTCATGATAATTATTATATTCCATGCTAGAATTGTATTAAGCGGAAACTTTAATACTTGTGTGGTTTGTGAACAACACCGTGTCCCTAGTACGCCTCTAAGGACTAGCTCATTGATTAATGATGGTTAAGGTTTCCTAACCATGGACATGAGTTGTCAATTAATAATGAGATCATATCATTGGGAGAATGATATGGTGGACAGACCCAAACTAAGCGAAGCAATTAGACCGTGTCATCGTGTTCGTTTTTGCGAAGCTTTTCTTATGTCAAATATTGTATTCCTTAGACCATGAGATAATACAACTCCCTGGTATCGGAAGAAAGCTTTGAGGTCATCAAACGTCATCCTATGAGAGGGTGATCATAAAGGTGTCTCTCAGGTGATCGGAAAGTATCTATTGGGTTGGATGTATCGAGATGGGATTTGTCCCTCCCAAGTCGGAGAGATATACTTCGGGGCCACACGGTAATCGATATCAACACCGCTTGCAAGCATGTGGTTAAGGACTTAATCACAAAGTGATATCGGATTACGGAACGAGTAAAGTACTTGCTGTGAATGAGATTGAACTAGGTATGACGGTACCGGCGATCATGTAAGATCCCTCCTTTGTAAAGGAAAAGGATCCCTGTGATTGCAATGCTAGTCCCTGGATCATTGCTAGCATCGACAGTTTAAGATGAAGTACACAGATACAAAGGTCATTTATTACATCCATTCCAGAGATAAAATATAGTCTTTTACAACTCAAGGCCACAGGCCTAATACAAGAGTTTTGGAATAAGTAAATAAACATAAGTCTTCATCTTCATGTGCCACAGGCAAGCATGTTGAGTGTAGACTCATGACTCCTAATCATCATCGGAGTAACCTGCAACATCACAAGTTACAGCCACAGTGGGTCAATACTTTGGAATAGTATTGGCAAGTGATACCTTAGTAATTTTAAGTGGACTATATTACTATATGCATTTTGGCTAAGTGTAGCTTGGCTTGCTTTGCTTGAAAATAAGTTTTTCCTATTAGTTGAAATCACTAAGTTTTTCTTTGTCAAAATCTTTCCCAAGAAACCACCAATAGACATTGGGGTCCTTTACCCTTGTTCACCCACAAGTTTTACTTAGAAGTTGGAGTGATGAGATTCTTGTAGCTTCCATGTCTTGATGCTCAAGTTGTCCATTGCCATGGACTTGGCTAAGTACTTAGATTTTCCATCTGCAGAGGTTGTGCACTTTCCCCACCAGACTTGGTTTCCCAAGACAGGACCTTTCAGAAGCCTTCCCTTAGCCAAATGGACGCGTTCCAACCTATCATCCCACTACCACCAACTGTCCAAATGACTAAGTTCTAGCAACCTATATGATCAAGGCAGAGCCCATATTGCCAAGTGGTTGCACTATAAGCTTCTCAACACTTGGCCTCCAAATCCCTTTGTGCCTGGGTGGCATACCACAAGTGAGATACACAAGCCATATCCATGGCCTTGTGTAACCACTCAACCAAAAACCACCATTCAAGTCCCATTCCACCCAGGAAGTTCATTGACTTAGTTGTTTTATTAAGAAAAGCATAAGTCCAAAAGACTTAGAATTATTTTCATCATAGCATGTACATACTTTACCAACCCTTGTTTTCTACTAGCTAGGCTAAGCATGGCATAGTAGCTTAACTTAGGAATTTCCCTATCAATTCTACAATTCTACAACTACATAGGATTTCCCAACATAGCATTTGTCAAAAGTAGCATGCAAGACTTAGCAAAAAATAATTCTAATGCTTATTCAAAATAAAGGGGTGGAAATATCATGAAGTATCACTTTCCTTGGTAATGGGGAGAGCAGCACTCTTCACACTCACAGTCACTAGCAAATTCTACACAAAATTTGTAGCACAAAAATTACACACAATTCATATACAAACAAAAATATGAATGCATGCATGCAAGAAAATGCTAAGTGATGATTTTTGAAAACTCTACCAAGCAAGTGCATGAAACAGAAACATAACCAAGTCAAAAAGTTTGCTAACTAAACTTATTTAGCCCTAAAACAATTTGCTAAACAAAATCTATACTCAAAATGGACTTAGAAATGTTTCTGCATACAAAGTCATTTTAGCAGAAACTTTTTGTTAAACACATTGCAGATTCAGAAAGGGCTTGACTCACTGATTCCAACGGTATAAAATTTGCAAAAATCTAACGTGGGAATCAAAAGTTATAGCCCTTTGAAATTTGGATCTAAATCTGATTTGAAATTCTGTTTTAATTCAAACCCTAGCCACGCGTCCTATTTCTATTGGCCGATACCGATTCACTCCGGATCACGCTCGTGAGCTGTAGGATCTGTTTAAAACACACGGCCTAGATCTACCGAAAACGTTTCATTAAGTGATCTAAATCTACGCGTTGGATCTAGATCTGACGAACCTGGATCAAACGACCCAAACCGAGCGGCGCTAGCGGCGGTGGCTGGCGGCGGCGCGTCAGTCAGCGGAGGCGCTGGTGCTCTAGGTCGCCCGGGGAAGAAAGGAGGCGCTTACCAGAACCGCAGGGGGCTGCTGATGCTCGAGGTGGCGTTGGTTTGCGAAGGGGTGCGCGGACACGGCGAGGATTTCTCGTCGGAGTTGAGACAGACGTCGGGCACGGTCAGTCGTCGATGTTGGCGAGGTTCCTCGTCGCGCTAAGCCAAAATATGGGTACTGTTAGATGTGCACAACGATGTAGAATCTAGGTGTACCAGTCCGAGGGCAAGGGGCGGTGGCTACTTACGGAGGGAGGTCGCCGGAGTTCGTGCAGAGAACGGTGGCGGCCGGTCGTCGACGTTGCTGGAGCTACGGATCATGCGAGGGAAAATGGGGAGTGTCAGTAGGTGCGCAAAGACCCGCTGAACTTGATAGCATGAACTAGAGACAGAGGGGAACACGGAGCTCACCGGAATTCGCCGGCGTAGTCGTCGGAACAGCGGCGGCGTCGTGCGAGTTGTGGGTAGCCTGGTGGCGTGAAGGTGAAATTGTTCGGGAGGAAATGGTCGCGAGGATGTGGGGATCTTATAGCCAGAGGCTCGACAAGAAACGCTTGCTGCATCAATGCCAATTAAGCTCACGAAATCAGTGCAGCAACGGGCAGCGGCGGAGGTCGTGCGCGGAATCAGGGGAAGACGAAGCTGACGTGGAGAGGGTCCGCTTGTCAGCGAAATAAGCAGAGGGGGTGTGGGGTCTGGAGGTCAGCGGCTGAGTGGGTGTGCTCGCGCGTGCGGGAGGAAAAGAAATGACCCGGGTGGGCTAACTGGGCCTGTTCCATTGCTGGGCTAGATTCCTGGCGCCTGGCCCTTTTCTTTTGTTTACTCCTTTTCTTTTTCTGTTTCTATTTTCTGAATAGATTTTCAAATGAATTCAAGTTCCATTTGAATTCAAATTTTTCTTGGGATTTTTGCAGTGAGCAGTGGTCTCAAAAATAGGCACAAAAACAGGTGGTTGCTTTGCAAGGGCTTGGTCAAGCTTGGAAAACAAAATAACAGAGACTTGGCACTTGATTTGCAAAATTTGGAAAATGGTTTTTGAAACCATTTCCAATTTGTAAAATTTTGGTTCAAAGCCACAATAAATCCCTTCAATGAGGAAGACAAACAAGTTAGGTTTAAAATCAATCAAACTTTCAACTGGTGATGGCCATTTGATTTAAATCTGCTCACATAAAATCATAGCACCAAGTGCTTCTGTTTTTCTGAAATGAGTTTGAAATTTGATCTCAAATCTATATGCATGAATGAATGATATGCAAACTTTGAAATCATGATTTTAGGGATGTTACAAATCTAACCCCCTTAAGGTGAATCTTGCCCTCGAGATTCGGATTGGCTAGCAAATAAGTGAGGGTGGTCTTTCCGAAGATCATCTTCTCTTTCCCATGTTGCTTCCTCTTCGGTATGATGGTTCCATTGCACTTTGCAGAACTTGATAGTTTTTGTCCTTGTGACTCTTTCTGTAGTCTCAAGAATCTTGATAGGCTTCTCTTCATAAGTGAGATCACTTTCTAGTTGAACTTCTTCCAAAGGTATGGTATCCTTCAAAGAAGATTCTTCCATTTTTGGGTGACATTTCTTAAGCTGACTCACATGAAATATATTATGGACTGCTGATAGAGATGCTGGCAGTTCAATTTCATAAGCAACTTCTCCTTTGCGACTCAGAATCTTGAATGGCCCAACATATCTTGGTGCCAACTTTCCTTTGACTCCGAATCTTTTCACTCCACGGAGTGGTGATACTCTAAGATAGGCTCTATCACCAACTTCGTAGGTGACTTCTCTACGCTTAGGATCTGCGTAGCTTTTCTGTCGGGACTGTGCTATCTTCAATCTGTCCTTAACCAATTTGACTTTCTCCTCGGCTTCTTTGATAATATCTGGCCCAAATAAACTTCTTTCTCCCACACCATTCCATAACAATGGGGTGGTACATTTTCTTCCATAGAGAAACTCAAATGGTGCCATCTCAATGCTGGCTTGATAGCTGTTGTTATAAGAAAATTCTGCGTAAGGCAGACTTTCATCCCAACTCGCTCCATAGTCTAAGGCACATGCCCTCAACATGTCTTCAAGGATTTGGTTAGTCCTTTCCGTTTGTCTATCGGTTTGAGGATGAAAATCAGTACTGAACTCCAACCTCGTTCCCAATGATTCATGTAGCTGTCTCCAAAAATGGGAAGTGAATTGGGTTCCCCTATCAGACACAATACTTTTAGGCACACCGTGAAGGCATACAATTCTACTCATGTAGATTTTGGCTAACTTGGCACTTGTATAAGTTGTCTTCACGGGTATGAAATGAGCCACTTTAGTTAGGCAATCCACTACTACCCATATGGAGTCATATCCTGATCTGGTCCTTGGTAATCCGGTAATGAAATCCATACCAATTTTGTCCCATTTCCAATCAGGAATAGGTAGTGGTTGAAGCAAACCTGCTGGTTTCTGATGCTCCGCTTTTACTCTGCTACACACATCACACAAAGCGATATGTTCGGCGATGTCTCTTTTGAGATTGTTCCACCAAAATCTTTCTTTCATGTCCATGTAAATTTTGGTGTTACCCGGGTGAATAGAATACGGAGAGTTGTGGGATTCTTGCAGAATCAGTTTCCGCAACTCCGGATCTTGTGGAACACAGATACGTTTCCCATGCCATAATGTACCCTGTTCGTCTTCATGGAAATTTTAGCTCTCCCTTGGCCAATATTTTCCTTAATCCTTTCAATTTCCTTATCGGACTTCTGAGCTTCTCGGATCTTGTCCAATAAAGTGGGTTGAACATCCAAAGACATAAGATGTCCTTCAGGCACAATCTCCAATTGGAGTTCTTTGAATTGATTACACAAATCATCTGGCAATTCTCCTTTGGTAAGGCCATTTACAAATACCTTACGACTTAGAGCATCTGCTACAACATTTGCTTTACTGGGGTGGTATTGCAAACTTAAGTCAGAATCCTTGATAAGCTCTAACCATCTTCTTTGTCTCATATTGATTTCCTTTTGGGTGAAGATATACTTCAAACTTTTGTGGTCCATGAATACTTCACAACGCTTACCCAAAAGGTAATGTCTCCATGTTTTGAGTGCATGGACGACAGAGGCTAACTCCAAATCATGAGTAGGATAGTTTACTTCATGAGTTTTGAGTTGTCTCGAGGCATAAGCCACAACTTTACCGTCTTGCATAAGTACGGCACCCAAACCTTGATGAGACGCATCACAATATACTTGGAAATCCTTTTCCAAATCTGGCAGACATAGAACGGGTGCTGTCAAAAGTCTCTTATTCAATTCTTGAAAGCTGACTTCACAACCTTCAGACCAAGCAAATTTCTTGTCCTTCTTTAACAATTCAGTCATTGGCTTAGCAACCTTTGAGAAATTTTCAATGAACCTTCTGTAGTAACCTGCTAAGCCAAGGAAACTGCGCACCTCTTTCACATTCTTGGGAGATTCCCATTCTATCACAGCTGAAACTTTTGCAGGATCAACTGCTACACCATCTTTCGTCATTACATGACCAAGAAAACCAACTTCTTCCAACCAGAACTCACACTTGCTGAATTTGGCATAAAGTTTATGCTCTCTCAACTTCTCAAGTATCAATCGCAAGTGTCCTTCATGTTCTTCTTTGCTCTTGGAGTAGACTAAGATGTCATCGATGAAAACGACAACGAACTTATCAAGAAATTCCATGAACACCTTGTTCATCATATTCATGAAGTATGCTGGAGCATTGGTTAAGCCGAAAGGCATTACGGTATACTCATACAATCCATACCTTGTGGTGAATGCTGTTTTTGGTATGTCTTGTTCTCTTATCTTGAGTTGAAAATAGCCTGACCAGAGATCAATCTTTGAGAACACACATGCTCCTTCTAGCTGATCAAACAAGTCATTGATTCTAGGCAAAGGATATTTGTTCTTGATAGTTACCTCGTTGAGTGAACGGTAATCTATGCATAATCTTTTACTTCTATCCTTCTTCTCCACAAACAAGACTGGGGCTCCCCAAGAGGAAGAACTTGGTTGAATGAATCCTTTCTGCAACTGTTCTCCTAGTTGCTTCTTGATCTCCTTCAGTTCATCAACTGACATTTTGTATGGTCTCTTTGCTATTGGTCCAGAACCTGGTACCAAATCTATCAGAAATTCCACGTCTCTATCTGGTGGCATTCCTGGTAATTCTTCCGGGAATACATCCGGATACTCACATACAATTGGCACACTGTCCATGCTAACCCCTTAAGAGAATTTAGCATACTCTTCTTTGCTCCAAAGCTGGTCTTGAATCTGATCCTTTTATTATCTGGAGTTGTGAGTGAGACAGTATGGCTGGCACAATCTATCACTCCTTTGTACTTAGTCATCCAGTCCATTCCCAGAATGACATCCAAACCTTGGGAGTTTAATATTATCAAGCTAACGGGAAACTTATACTTCCCAAACTCTATGACTAGGTCATGGCATCCTGAATTCACTATCATTTCTCCACCAGGAGAACTTACTTTTATAGGACACCCAATAGTTTCTACCGGTAGTTCATTTCTTTCAACAAATGCTCTTGATATGAATGAATGAGATGCACCAGTATCAAAGAGTACAAATGCTGGAATGGAATTGAGTCTGAACTTACCAGCAACAGCGTCAGGTTCCTCATAGACCTCCTCCACATTAATGTGGTTCACCTGACCTTTCTGGAAAGGATTGGGCTTGACAGGTCCTTCAACTTTCTTTTCGGGGCACTCATTTGCATAGTGTCCCATCTTTTTGCATTTGAAGCATTCAACCTGACTCATATCTCTTTTAGCAGGCTGACTTCCACTTCCACTACCATTCCCACTGTGGTGGCTCTTGTGTCCACTCTTGTGGTTCTTGTACTTGTCATTGTCATGACTGCGGTGATGCTTGTTGTCATGACGGTTGTGGTTGTGGTGCTTGTTGAATTTCCTATGCTTATGGGATCCTGAGCTTCCACTGTCATCATAGTGAGATCGTTTGTGAGACGATCCCGAGCTGTGCTTGTCGGAGTGTTTCCTCTTCCTACTCTCGACTTGCTTCATTTTGTTCTCCAATATAGCCGCCTTATCACAGAGCGACTGATAAGTGGGAACATATGCCACAGCCAGCTGCAGATTCAGCTCATCATTCAAGCCTTCCAGAAATTTCTCCTTCCTTTTGGCATCTGTGTCAACCTCGTCTGGTGCATAACGCGCTAGATTGTTGAACTCTTCTATGTATTCAGCCACGCTGCGGTGGCGCTGCTTCAGGTTGTGGAACTCTTTCTTTTTCAGGCTCATTATTCCTGATGAGATATGAGCCGTGCGAAAGCCATCTTCAAAGATAGCCCAAGTCACCTCATTTATAGGAGTGGTGATTTGGAAGTTGTCCCACCATGTGGCGGCTGGTCCTTCCAGCAGATGCGCTGCAAATCTGACCTTTTCAGCGTCCGTGCAGCCCACGGTCACTAAGTCCTTGTTTACAGAATGTAGCCAATCATTGGCCACCATGGGATCAGTTGTCCCCGAGAACTTAGCTGGCCTCAAACGCAGAAATCTGGTGAGCATATCAAATCCCGGAGGGTTGTTGTTGTTGTTATTGTTGTTGTTATTGGGGTTGTTGTTGTTGTTATTCTGGTTTTGGATGAATGTTGTCATCATCTGCATAAGCTGTGTTTGAGCATTCATCATCTGTTGCATTTCTGGAGTGATGTTGTTGGGGTTGGGGTTTGCGCGACGGGGAGGCATCTGTGGTTTGTTCAAATAGAGATAAGAATGAGATACCCATAGATGTTTTATGCACATTACATCACAAGCAAACACATAGCATGCAACACAAGATAAAAGTTCAACAACCAGATAACAAAGTCTCAAAGTAAAACACACAAGTGGCAAGCCATCCACATGTCGGATGGTCCAATAATGAGTTCACAAATAACAAGTATGATAATAAAGACAAGCGAGTATTCAAGTCTACTCATCAACATCAATCTCCTCCTCGACGAAGGTAAGACCTGCGTTCTCCATCGCGGTCTTGTTCTCCTCAATAGTAGTGGTCAAGGAATCAATCTTGGCCTTGAGAGCCCTCTTCTGGGAGCGAAGCCTCTCTATCACCATCTGTTGCTGCTCTAGCTCGAAATCCTTGGACTTCAGTTGTTCAGTCATGTCCCGGATATTCTTGTTCCTATCCTGGACGCGTTTCTCCTGACTCTTGAACTTACGGTCCTGGGTCTCGAACTTCGCCTCCATTTCCTTGACTATCTCGTCCCGCTGTGTGAAAAGCTTGTCCTTCTCGCGAAGCTGCACCTGGAGCTCGTCATTACTGAGCATGACATTGGTCCTGTCCGTGTCCACGTGCCTGATGAGAGACTCTAAGTCCTGGAGATAGAGACGTATCGGCTCTGCTACGTCCCTCGAGTCATCCTCGAAGTCAATGGACTCTCCATAATCATCACGTCTTCCGAAGACGTGGAAGTGGGTGCCCCTAACCTGTCTGGAGTGACGGCCTAGCAGACGTCCTATCAGGTCCTGCATGACTACCTCCATGCCTCTGTCCCTGTCGTCGTGCATCAGCTTGAAGACGATGGCCTCCGTAGTAGGCTCTGTCTGGCGTCCGGGCTGGTTCACCTTGAAGCCCCAGAGGTCCTTCCTCTCGAACTTGGTGAGTGGATGCACCATGATGGTGGGAAGAGGGAGATTGAGCAAGGTGGTAAGCTCAACGATACGAGGACCAAAACGGGTAACCTGGAACTCCTCAACAGTGCTGATGGTAATAGGCATCTATTTATAAGATAGAAAAGTTAGAACAACACTATTTAAGATAAACAAAGACAAACATCACATACACATCCTTGGAACACAAAATCACACAAGTCATGCATACATGAATCCATTACATCAACCAAGGTCCAAACTTATTTAAGGTATCATTTTGGAAAATAAGGTGATAGGTGGTGGTCCAACTAACGAAATGCGTTTACAATCCTATCTCACTGGATCTGTTGGCTAACACAATGTTCCTAGAGGCAATCCACCTATCTTGTTCACATGATTCCATCACTAAGTCTATAATATCTCCCCTTAAGGTTTGGTTGGTGGCTTCCAACTCTTGGGTAAGCTCCTTCTCTTTCTCTAAGTCTTTTTGGAGGTTGAGCATTCTGCACTTGACTCTAGCACTTAGTTCTTTGATAGTCCTCCAAGCTGCTTCTCTTGCTGACTCAAAGAATGTGGTGTGCATCACAGTGTTGGTGTACATGCAGAATCCTCTTTCTTTGTGGTTGTCTTCCTTGTTTTTGTACAAGTGAAGTTGCACCCACCAGTACTCCACTCCTTCATCCATCACTGGAAAGCCTTTGTACACAGCTGCACCATGTGCTTCCATTGCCACCATGAGGTCCTTGAGAATTTTGGGAAACTCAGTTTCACACTCCAAGGTCATGGTCATGAGTGGTCCTTTCTTCACGGCTTCATTGATGGAGTTCATCTACAAATAGAGAGGAGAATGAGAAGATTAGAAAAGTTTACGAGAAGAATAGACAAGTGTAGAAGTAGTTGAAAAAAAAATTTCCTTACTGGTTTTCCAATCCTAGGGTCATAATCCTACAGGAAACACAGTGCTCTGATACCATCTGTAAGATCCCTCCTTTGTAAAGGAAAAGGATCCCTGTGATTGCAATGCTAGTCCCTGGATCATTGCTAGCATCCACAGTTTAAGATGAAGTACACAGATACAAAGTTCATTTATTACATCCATTCCAGAGATAAAATATAGTCTTTTACAACTCAAGGCCACAGGCCTAATACAAGAGTTTTGGAATAAGTAAATAAACATAAGTCTTCAGCTTCATGTGCCACAGGCAAGCATGTTGAGTGTAGACTCATGACTCCTAATCATCATCGGAGTAACCTGCAACATCACAAGTTACAGCCACAGTGGGTCAATACTTTGGAATAGTATTGGCAAGTGATACCTTAGTAATTTTAAGTGGACTATATTACTATATGCATTTTGGCTAAGTGTAGCTTGGCTTGCTTTGCTTGAAAATAAGTTTTTCCTATTAGTTGAAATCACTAAGTTTTTCTTTGTCAAAAACTTTCCCAAGAAACCACCAATAGACATTGGGGTCCTTTACCCTTGTTCACCCACAAGTTTTACTTAGAAGTTGGAGTGATGAGATTCTTGTAGCTTCCATGTCTTGATGCTCAAGTTGTCCATTGCCATGGACTTGGCTAAGTACTTAGATTTTCCATCTGCAGAGGTTGTGCACTTTCCCCACCAGACTTGGTTTCCCAAGACAGGACCTTTCAGAAGCCTTCCCTTAGCCAAATGGACGCGTTCCAACCTATCATCCCACTACCACCAACTGTCCAAATGACTAAGTTCTAGCAACCTATATGATCAAGGCAGAGCCCATATTGCCAAGTGGTTGCACTATAAGCTTCTCAACACTTGGCCTCCAAATCCCTTTGTGCCTGGGTGGCATACCACAAGTGAGATACACAAGCCATATCCATGGCCTTGTGTAACCACTCAACCAAAAACCACCATTCAAGTCCCATTCCACCCAGGAAGTTCATTGACTTAGTTGTTTTATTAAGAAAAGCATAAGTCCAAAAGACTTAGAATTATTTTCATCATAGCATGTACATACTTTACCAACCCTTGTTTTCTACTAGCTAGGCTAAGCATGGCATAGTAGCTTAACTTAGGAATTTCCCTAGCAATTCTACAATTCTACAACTACATAGGATTTCCCAACATAGCATTTGGCAAAAGTAGCATGCAAGACTTAGCAAAAAATAATTCTAATGCTTATTCAAAATAAAGGGGTGGAAATATCATGAAGTATCACTTGCCTTGGTAATGGGGAGAGCAACACTCTTCACACTCACCGACGATCAAATCTCGAGCAAGTAAAATATCGCGAGACGAAGGGAATATAAATATGGGATTGATTGAATCCTGGCATCGTGGTTCATCCGATATGATCATCGATGAATGTGTGGGAGTCAATATGGGTTTCCAGACCCCTCTGTTGATTATTGATAGAAGATCATGTCTGCATATTCTCGAACCCGCAGGGTCACACACTTAACGTGTCTCGACGCTAGGATAGATTGGATAATTGGTTTATGAGTTTTTGATTCGGAGTCTCGGATGGGATCCGGGACATCACGAGAGGTTCCGGAGTGGTCCGGAGAATAAGATTCATATAAGGCAGTGCAGTTTTTGGAGTTCGGAATTGTTCCGGGTTAATCGGTATTGTACCGGAAGCTTCTAGAACCTTCCGGAAGGGGACCAACGTGGCCACACCTTCCGGGAGGGGGCATGGGCCTATGAGGGAGTGCCCTGGCTGCATTGGGCCAGGGGCACAGGGGCCCATAGGGCCCAACCGGCCAACTAGGGTAAAACCCTAATTGGAGCTTCTAGAAGGGGGGGGTTTCCTTGCCCCCCACTCCTCCTCCTTTGGCCGCCGGTTTGGGCTTGGGGGAGGGGCTAGGGCTGCCGCCCACCCCTCTATATAAAGAGGGCTGGGGGCGCACCACCCCCCCCACACCTTCCCCTCCAAGAGCTAGCCGTCCTGCTGCCCTCCTCTCTCCCTCCCGACTGTTTGTAGGCGAAGCCCTGCTGCAGAAATTCTCCACCATATACACCACGCCGTCGTGTTGTAGATCCAATCCGTCTCTCCACCATACTTGCTGGTCCGAGGAAGGAGGAGACGTCGAGGTGCTGCACGTGTGCATCTCACGGAGGCACCGCCAATTGTGGTGCTAGATCGGATCGGATCGCGAGGAGGAGAAGCGAGTACGACTACATCACCCACGTTCCGACGAACGTTCCGCTGTGCGAATCTTCAAGGGTATGAAGATCTAATCCAATCTCTCTCGTTGTTTGCATCTCCTAGATTAGATCTTGGCTTTCCCTCTGTTCGCATCCGTAGAAAATTTTGATTTACTATGCCGCGAACCCCTTCAGTGGTATCAGAGCTAGATCTATGCGTAGATGTGTTTCACGAGTAGAACGGAACATGGTTGTTGCGGACGTTGATGTTTTCTGTTGCAAGCCTCTTGTTTGTGTTCTTCTTATGACGCGGGATAGTGATATTGAAGCGGCCCAGGCCAACCTTACGCGACGTCGTTCGCGAGACCGGCTCCGCACTTGACGTGTGGCTTGTTCCACACATGCGGCTGGTGGATGTCAGTTTCTCTCACTATAGTTGTTATGGGATTAACACCGGAGTTTGGCAACCATAATATCATCGTTGTGGCTTTCTGTAGGTAAGAATCGTTCTTAGCATCTACTCCCATAAGCCACGTAAAACATGCAACAACAAAGTAGAGGCGTCTAACTTGTTTTTGCAGGGAGTGTTTTCTGTGATATGGTATGGCCCAAGATGTGATGTGTATAATGTATGCGATGATCATGTTTTGTAATGTTTCACGACTTGCATGTCGATGAGTACACAACCGGCAGGAGCCATATGGTTGTCTTTATAATTGTGTATGACCTGTGTGTCAACTTCTTATGCGCCATGTAATAGTTTCACTTTATCGCTAAGTAGTTAGCAATAGTTGTAGTTGCTATTCATGGTGGAGGCAATCATGGTGGAGTGATGGAGATCATGCCGGAACGCACAAGATGGAGATCATTGCGCGAAGATTGGCTATACCATGTCACATAAAGTTATATGCATGTGATGTTTATCCTTTTATGTATCTTATTATGCTTAGATCACGGCGGTAGCATTATAAGATGATTCCTCACTTAAAGATCAAGATAAAAAACTGTGTTCTCCCCAAGTATGCACCATTACGAAAGTTCGTCGTGTCCAAGCATCACGTGATGATCGGGTGCTATAGACTCTACGCTCACATACAATGGGTGCAAGCCAGTTTTGCATACGCGGAAATACTTGGGTCTAACTTGACGAGCCTAGCATGTACAGACATGGCCTCGGAACACATGAATCGAAAGGTTAAGCATGAGTCATATGAATGATATGATCGACACTTCGTTGTCCACCATTGAAACCACATCTCTTCTCGTGAAGATCGGATTAGGTGTGGTGAATTTGGATCGTGTTCACTAAACAACTTGAGGGATGTTGAATTTAGTGGGAGTTCATCTAGTAATTTGATTAAAAGTTGAACTAGTTATCATGAACATAGTCTAATTTGTACTTGCAAATATTGTAGATCAAATGGCTAAGTACAACTTCAACTTCAACGTTTTTGCTGAGAAGGAAAAGCTTAGAAACAATGGGTCTAACTTCACCAATTGGTTCCGTAATCTAAGAATCATTCTCTCTGGCGGTCAAAAGGACTATGTCCTTGGGAAAGCGTTAGGTGACCCCCCTGCTGCAACTGCGCCGGCTGATGAGAAAGCTGTCTATCAGTCGCGCAAAGATGATTATGGTGTGATTAAGAGCACCATGTTGTTTGCTATGGAACCGGAACTTCAAAATCGTTTTGAAGACTATCCCGGGCCCTTTGAGATTCTCGAAGAGCTGAAAACCATGTTTCAGACTCAGGCCCGTTCTGAGAGATATGAGATCTCTGAGAAGTTCTTTAACTGCAAGATGGAGGAAGGGAGTTCCGTTAGTGAGCACGCCATTAAGATGACGGGCTACACTCAACGCCTTGAGCAACTGGAATGCACGATTCTAGAGGAGCTCAAGATTGACAGGGTTCTGCAATCACTCCCTCCCAGCTACAAAAGTTTTGTAGTGACTCATAGTCAGATTGGTTCCACTGATACGATCACCGAGCTCTTCGCAAAGCTGAAGGCCGCGGAAGTGGACATCAAAAAGGATAATCATGTGTTGATGGTCAACAAGCCCACCTTTAAGAAAGGTAAGGGAGCAAAGAAGCCCTTCAAGAAGGGCGGCGGCAAGCGCACTGCCCCTGCTGAGAAGAAGCTCAAGTCTGGTCCTAAGCCAGACACTGAGTGCTTCTATTGCAAGGACAAGGGTCACTGGAAGCGCAAATGTCCGAAGTACTTAGCGGACAAGAAGGCTGGCACCATCAAAGGTATATTTGATATACATGTTATTGATGTTTTCCTTACTAGCCCTCGTTGTAGTGCCTAGGTATTTGATACCGGTTCAGTTGCTAATATTTGTAACTCGAAACAGGAGCTGCGGAATAGACGGCGTCTTGCGAGGGATGAGGTGACGATGCACGTTGGCAACGGATCAAGAGTTGATGTGATGGCTATCGGCACGCTCTCCTTAGTTTTACCTTCGGGATTAGTTTTAAACCTTAATAAATGTTATTATGTGCCTGCGTTGAGCATGAACATTATTTCTGGATCGTGTTTATTGCAAGACGGTTATTCATTTAAATCGGAGAATAATGGTTGTTCTATTTATATGAGTAACATCTTTTATGGTCATGCACCTATTGTGAATGGTTTATTTCTTCTAAATCTCGAAAAGGATGAAACACACATCCATAACATTGAGGCTAAGAGATGCAAAGTAGATAGTGATAATACTACTTATTTGCGGCACTGTCGTCTAGGTCATATTGGTGTAAAGCGCATGAAGAAACTCCACTCTGATGGACTTTTGGAGTCTCTTGATTTTGAATCATTTGACACATGCGAACCATGCCTCATGGGAAAGAGGATCAAAACCCCGTTCTCCGGTATGATGGAGCGAGCAACGGACTTGTTGGAAATCATACATACCGATGTATGCGGACCGATGAGTGTTTCGACGCGCGGTGGATATCGCTATTTTCTCACTTTTACTGATGACTTAAGTAGATATGGGTATATCTATTTAATGAAACATAAATCTGAAACATTTGAAAAGTTCAAAGAATTTCAGAGTGAAGTGGAGAACCATCGTAACAGAAAGATTAAGTTTCTACGATCTGATCGTGGGGGCGAATATTTTAGTTATGATTTTATCACGCATCTTAAAGCAAGCGGAATTGTTTCGCAACTCACGCCACCCGGAACACCACAGCGCAATGGTGTGTCTGAACGCCGGAACCGAACCCTATTAGATATGGTCCGATCGATGATGTCTCTTACTGATTTGCCGTTATCATTTTGGGGTTATGCATTAGAAACCGCTGCATTCACTTTAAATAGGGCACCATCTAAATCCGTTGAGACAACACCGTATGAACTGTGGTCTGGTGCTAAACCTAAGTTGTCGTTTCTTAAAGTTTGGGGATGCGAAGCTTATGTCAAGAAGTTGATGCCGGACAAGCTCGAACCCAAAGTGGAGAAATGCGTCTTCATAGGATACCCTAAGGAAACTATTGGGTATACCTTCTATCACAGAACCGAAGGCAAAGTGTTTGTCCCAAAGAACGGTTCCTTTCTTGAGAAGGAGTTTCTCTCGAAAGAAGTGAGTGGGAGGAGAGTAGAGCTAGACGAGGTTATTGAACCTTCTCTTGAATTGGAGAGTAGCGCAGCACCTGAAATTGTTTCAGTGCCGCCTGCACCAACGATAGAGGAAGCTAATGACAAGGATCATGAAGCTTCGGACAATGCTGCTACTGAACATCGCAGGTCGACAAGGTCGCGTGCCCCTCCTGAGTGGTACGGCAACCCTGTCTTCACTGTCTTGTTAGTAGAAGAAAGTGAACCTACGAACTATGAGGAAGCAATGATGAGCCCAGACTCTGAGAAATGGCTAGAAGCCATGAAATACGAATTGGGATCCATGAGAGAAAACCAAGCATGGACTTTGGTGGACCCTCCTAGAGACCGAAAGGCCGTTGAGTGCAAATGGATTTTCAAGAAGAAAACAGACGCGGATGGTAATGTTATCGTCTATAGAGCACGGCTTGTCACGAAAGGTTTTCGACAAGTTCAAGGTGTTGACTACGATGAGACTTTCTCTCCCGTGGCGATGTTTAAGTCCATTCGGATTTTATTAGCAATTGCTGCGTTTCATGATTATGAAATATGGAATATGGATGTCAAGACTGCTTTCCTCAATGGCAACATTGATGAAGAGTTGTATATGATGCAGCCCGAAGGTTTTGTCGATCCTAAGGATGCTGATAAAGTATGCAAACTTTAGCGTTCCATTTATGGACTGAAGCAAGCATCTCGGACTTGGAACCTTCGTTTTGATCAAGTGATCAAGAGCTTTGGATTTGTTCCAAATTGCTACGAAGCTTGCATCTACAAGAAAGTGAGTGGGAGCTCGGTGACGTTTCTGGTACTATATGTGGATGACATATTGATTATCAGAAATGACATCAACATGCTTAACGATGTGAAGAGTTATTTGAACAAGTGTTTTTCAATGAAAGACCTAGGTGAAGCTGCTTATATATTGGGCATCAAAATCTATAGAGATAGACAAAGACGCCTGATAGCTTTAAGACAGAGTACATACCTAGACAAAGTTCTGAAAAGGTTCAGAATGGACAAGGCAAAGAAAGGTTCAGTGCCTATGTTGTCAGGTAAGATATTGAGCAAGGCTCAGTGTCCAGCTACGGTAAATGATAGGGAAGCTATGAGCAAAGTGCCTTATGCCTCGGCCATAGGTTCTATCATGTATGCCATGCTGTGTACAAGACCGGATGTGTCCAATGCTCTTAGTTTGACGAGCAGATATCAAAGTGATCCAGGAGTGGAACACTAGACAGCCGTGAAGAACATCCTAAAGTACCTAAATAGGACCAAAGAAATGTTCTTACTCTATGGCGGTGATGAACAGCTTGTCGTAAAAGGTTACGTCGACGCTAGTTTCGACACCGACAAGGATGATTCTAAATCTCAGACAGGATATGTGTATATTTTGAATGGAGGAGCTGTGAGCTGGAGAAGCTGCAAGCAAAGCGTGATCGCGGGATCTACAGTAGAAGCGGAATACATGGCGGCTGCAGAAGCGTCAAGTGAAGGAGTTTGGATCAGGAACTTCATCACTGAGCTGGGCGTGGTTCCAAGTGCATTGGACCCACTGGAGATATTGTGTGACAACACTGGCGCCATAGCACTCGCTAAGGAACCAAGATATCATCCAAAGACCAAGCATATCAACCGCAAGTTTCATATAATCCGAGATTATATAGCAGATGGAGATCTGAAGATTAGCAAAGTACATACAGATCTGAATGTCGCAGATCCATTGACTAAACCTCGTCCACGTGTAAAACATGATTAGCACCTCAGTGCCATGGGTGTGAGATTGTTGCCAGATGTAAACTAGATTATTGACTCTAGTGCAAGTGGGAGACTGTTGGAATTATGCCCTAGAGGCAATAATAAAGATGTTATTATTATAATTCTTGTTCATGATAATGTTTATATTCCATGCTAGAATTGTATTAAGCGGAAACTTTAATACTTGTGTGGTTTGTGAACAACACCGTGTCCCTAGTACGCCTCTAAGGACTAGCTCATTGATTAATGATGGTTAAGGTTTCCTAACCATGGACATGAGTTGTCAATTAATAATGAGATCATATCATTGGGAGAATGATATGGTGGACAGACCCAAACTAAGCGAAGCAATTAGATCGTGTCATCGTGTTCGTCTTTGCGAAGCTTTTCTTATGTCAAATATTGTATTCCTTAGACCATGAGATAATACAACTACCTGGTATCGGAAGAAAGCTTTGAGGTCATCAAACGTCATCCTATGAGAGGGTGATCATAAATGTGTCTCTCAGGTGATCGGAAAGTATCTGTTGGGTTGTATGTATCGAGATGGGATTTGTCCCTCCCAAGTCGGAGAGATATACTTCGAGCCCACTCGGTAATCGATATCAACACCGCTTGCAAGCATGTGGTTATGGAGTTAATCACAAAGTGATATCGGATTACGGAACGAGTAAAGAACTTGCTGTGAACGAGATTGAACTAGGTATGACGGTACCGACGATCAAATCTCGGGCAAGTAAAATATCGCGAGACGAAGGGAATATAAATATGGGATTGATTGAATCCTGGCATCGTGGTTCATCCGATATGATCATCGATGAATGTGTGGTAGTCAATATGGGTTTCCAGACCCCTCTGTTGATTATTGATAGAAGATCATGTCTGCATATTCTCGAACCCGCAGGGTCACACACTTAACGTGTCTCGACGCTAGGATAGATTGGATAATTGGTTTATGAGTTTTTGATTCGGAGTCTCGGATGGGATCCGGGATATCACGAGAGGTTCTGGAGTGGTCCGGAGAATAAGATTCATATAAGGCAGTGCAGTTTTTGGAGTTCGGAATTGTTCCGGGTTAATCGGTATTGTACCGAAAGCTTCTAGAACCTTCCGGAAGGGGACCAACGTGGCCACACCTTCCGGGAGGGGGCATGGGCCTATGAGGGAGTGCCCTGGCCGCATTGGGCCAGGGGCACAAGGCCCCATAGGGCCCAACCGGCCAACTAGGGTAAAACCCTAATTGGAGCTTCTAGAAGGGGGGGGTTCCTTGCCCCCCACTCCTCCTCCTTTGGCCGCCGGTTTGGGCTTGGGGGAGGGGTTAGGGCTGCCGCCCACCCCTCGATATAAAGAGGGCTGGGGGCGCACCACCCCCCCACACCTTCCCCTCCAGGAGCTAGCCGTCCTGCTGCCCTCCTCTCTCCCTCCCGACTGTTTGTAGGCGAAGCCCTGCTGCAGAAATTCTCCACCATATACACCACGCCGTCGTGTTGTAGATCCAATCCGTCTCTCCACCATACTTGCTGGTCCGAGGAAGGAGGAGACGTCGAGGTGCTGCACGTGTGCATCTCACGGAGGCACCGCCACTTGTGGTGCTAGATCGGATCGGATCGCGAGGAGGAGAAGCGAGTACGACTACATCACCCACATTCCGACGAACATTCCGCTGTGCGAATCTTCAAGGGTATGAAGATCTAATCCAATCTCTCTCGTTGTTTGCATCTCCTAGATTAGATCTTGGCTTTCCCTCTGTTCGCATCCGTAGAAAATTTTGATTTACTATGCCACGAAACCCATCACTCCGGTGCTCAGGCACCTCCTATCTTACTCCCTCTCGCTCTCTGTTGCCACCGCGATGAGAAACCGCCGTCAGCCGCCGTAGTTGCTCGCCGTTGACCTCTCTCCGGCGACCAAAAAGGGGCGATGCTCCACGGTTCGACTCGCCTCGCTCCTCTTCTCTCCAACGATCCCAACGGCGCATCCCCACAAGCTCCAAATCGATAGATCGATCAAGGATCTGCAAGGATTGCTCCTGGCTGACGACAGCATGATGTCATGCCTGCGTAATAATTCATTTTCTTTTCTTTTATCATTTCTGTAATTGTTTTTAGTAAATAGTAAATACCTGACATGTGGGTCCACCCTGTAAGTGTAATAAATATTATCAGAAATGTTTTCTGGTTAAATAAAATGTTAAAGTATTGCCAAAATGTAATTATTTTATAATATTCCAAAAATGATTTAAAATGAATTAAAATTGGGAAAAATCATAACTAATTCTTTTTAAATCAGAAAATACAAATAATATATCAAAATGTTCAGAAAAATGAGAACTATCTAACTAAGCTATAATCATGCATTGTTCAACAACTTTAATGACAATTTTAATTAGAGTACAAAACCAACCCCTCTCATATACATCTGGAGTTTCCCCGAGTTAGGTTTTCACCCCTCAGAACCCTGATTAAATGGTCGAGCATGCCTTAGGGTTACATTTCAATGCAAACTAACTTGTCATGTCATCGTCCTTGCTTGAGCATTGCATCGATGCCATGTGTTGATTGTTTCCCCTCTCTTTCTGGTGTTTGCTTCTTCCTGGTTGAATACGATATCAAGATTGAGATCAAAGACCGAGATCAACACCATCGAAGTTTGAAGATCGACGAAAAATACTTGACCAACTATAATCAAGTCAAGACAAGGCTTCCGAAGATCTGTTTACTAATTATCAACTGGCAAAGGCAAGCATAGCCCCACCATGATATAATCCTATGATTTCGAAAGCATTTCAATTCCTGCCATGATGCATACGATTCTACTGTGGTCTTTATCAATAGATAGAGTATCCTATCTGTTGCATTATTCCCTTTGAGCTTATATTACCTGATCCACTGCTCCTAGCATAACTAGCTTTGGCTTGTGTGCACTGCTAGAGCTATTATCTGTGTCCTACTTAGCCATGCATAGCTGTTGAGTCTGGTCCATCCAGATGATGTATCAGCTGCAGAGAATCTAGTATGATAGGAGAACGTGATGAGATGATATTAGAGGTGATATGAGATTAAACTTGCTAAGGCTTGTATGGGAGGCCACGATGGGATGTGGTTTTTCTAGTCCCATGCTCGCCACCACTAGGACCTGAGTTCTTGCCTTTGGAACCAAGACGAGCGTACAACCACATGGGGCCTAGACAAACTCATGAGCAACTAACTTTCCTAGTAGATTCCATGAGTCAGATAGTTTGGGCGTTCCATTCGACATGCATTCTGGATCTTCTCGAAGGCGGTGAAGGAGGTGCATTCATAACAGGTAGGTAAGCGTGGCCGAGGTTGCTTGGGGTAGATAGCGCCCCTGGTAAACCAACCTCGCCTCACATCTTTAAGTACCGGCTTCGGGATTTGACCCGTTATGGCGGAACCATACTTATTGCATGACTCATGGTCTCGGTGACATCAAGGTAAAGGTCGTGTCTAACCACCCTCTGCCGGCCTTCCAAGGAAGAGGGCTAATCATGTGGCATTAAGAGAAGGTTAGTACGTGTGGGTAAAGTTGTACACCCCTGCAGGGTAATAATATTTTCGAAAAGCCGTGTTCACGGTTATGAATGCTGGGTGACCAGATTCTAAGATCATAAAGAACTATAACCTAATCATAAAACTTGGCAGATCAACGTGTGCTTAAGGATGCTTCCTCATGGGTACGAGGGGGTGATCCTAGTTGGTAGATGATGATGACTTGGTGGATATCAAAAGATGATGATCAGTATTTCGGAGAATGTCGCTCTCTTATCCTCTTTTAAAATACTCTGACTAGACGAGCTCCTTCTCTCTCTTGTTTTACAAACAAAGATGGATTTATGCAAAACAACTCCACCAGCCATAAGTCCTACAGAGTACACCCTGTACTCACCCTTGATTTGTTGATACGTTTGGCAGAGTATGTGTTCCCTAAAGACGAGTTCCGTACAACATCGACATCGACAAGTAGCTTAGGGTTCCCGGCCGGCAGCCTGGAATCTATGGGCTGCGACGTCATCGTTATGCTTCAGGCCTCTTAGGCCATTTGTTAAGTTTGCTATACTTAATAGCATAATTTGCCTTCCGTTGTTTGATGTTTGTGGTTAGTGATCTCTGCTTGTAATAATTTGGTTCTTTGCTCATTTATGAGCTTACTGTAATAAATTTTGTGTCGTAGGGTCACTATTGTATTACCGATTCTTCACTGAATATCCTCGAGCTCAAGGTTAAGCTTATGTCAAACGGAGGTCTAGGATTTGTTTAGCCCTGATTTCGGGGGTGTCACAGGTCTTGGTATCAGAGCAGTATCGACCGTAGGAAAACCTTGCTAGGTCGATGTTGAGTCTAGTGCTTGTAAGAACTATTTCAAAGATGAAAAGTATTTGCGAAAACTCTAGTATGCTTCTTTTACTCCTTATCCAGTTTCGCTCTAACTCTGGGTTCATCTTATCTGGTGTTGACTTTGAAAAGTTTTGATATCTCTTCTTGTCTTTCAAAGCTTAGGTGCCTTCTTGGCATGTCGTTTCTCAACCAGTTGACCTAGTGTTGAGTTCTCTAGAGTTGTATGTGTTGTGAATTCCTTGTTCCCCTTTGCTCATGTTCACATGAGAGATTCCTTTATTTCATGATCTCTCTATCTTATGGGCCACAACATTATGTTGATGGTTCCACAATATTCTATTCTAGGCTTCGAGGCTTACTTTCGCCTCGTGTGCCTCCTCTTCATTTGTTTGGGTACTTCAGAAGTTGTTTCTTCTCTTGGAAGCTACCTCGTGATTATTACCTTGTAGTGTACGCTATGTCACTCAAGTAGTAGTTACTCTTTTCTCGGGTTTTTACCCTTAGACATGAACCGAAGATCCCCGATTGCGCTAGATTCTGGTGTTGTGAATCTTGTACATGAAGCTAATCTTTATTCCAAGATCCACTCCTTTGACCCCTGTTGTTAATGTTCACACATTACCTTAGGATGGCTGGTATTACAATTCTAGCCTTCAAGATTGTGGTTTTTGTCGCGGTTAAATTGTGATAGCTAAGGACTTCCCCTACCACATGCTATGGCAGATGTTCTTTAATGGAACCAAATAGATCATGACAAGAGTACGCTCCGTGAGTCTCACTTCTATATTCGTGACTCTGCCACACCTTACCTCTTCTATGCATTGGTTTTTGGAAGTTGATAATAGATGGATCCACATCTCGGGATTACATCATGAGCATGTTCCTTTTCCCTTGTTGTTTTCCAACTTCTGTCTATCAGTTGGTAGCCAAGTAGTAAACCTGCATCGGTGTCTTCCAATGCAAGATACTCTTGTGGTCCGTCATGACAAACCATTTCGGGATATTAGGCAAAACAAACTCCAGTACCTCGTCATATCTAGGTCCAGGTCGAAGTGTTGTAAATTTGCAGATCAAGAGGCATTGATAGCTTCTATCTGTTCTACCTTAAAGTGTCACACTATTTTATACTAAGAGGTTGTGCCGAGTACCATAACCCCTTAAAGAAGTGATGCTTTCACACATCTTTATCCACCCTCACTCGAGATCTCACGCTCGTGAATGATGCGTGTGCGTAATAATGTGGCCATCTAAGATTCTTAGCAATCATCATTGTTTTGAACTCTAAGGACATTTGTATCACTCTTAGCGTGATTGGTTAATCCTACCACTAAACGAAGTTTGATTGTGCTACCAAGTACGATATTGTGGTACGCTCTCTTCGGTCAAATAGTTAGGCTTGTGCTGAAGCTCTGAGACTGTGTCCGCTTGCCTTACCAAGCAAGTTTTCTCTCGAACTAAGTGACATATGGTGGTTCGTGATATTTTGGATGTCTTTCTAGAAGTATCGCCATGTTGCCACATGACCGTGATGTCAAGTTCTTAAGAAAGTAAGTTCTCTGAACTGCACCTTTCTCCAAGGATCCGTACTGGATACCTCTGAACTAGTTGGTTGAGATTAAACAACAACTTGGAGAGTTGTAAGAAAAAAGTTCTATCTAACTTTGTTTCTTCTAAAAGGGATGTCTAGTTTTGTTCGTGATGAAGAATGATAATATCTCCTTTGTGGACATGTTATCTTTCCCCACCTTTGATTTGATTTGGGTTATCGTCAAATCAAATTCAGTTCCAAGGACTATCTTGATGATGTTTCTACTTGTGATGTTTCACTTGAGTGCATCTTCATGTCCTTTCACATATGAGTCCATCTTCTTGGAGTGTCCCGATAAGCTTGTTGTTGAGCCCATCAACAATATCCTTATCTTATCCATGTTAGATTGGATTTATACGAAACAATTGGCATTAATGTTGGAAACTTTCGAGAACCATCCTCGAGTCATCTCGAAGTATGTGTTCTGGATGTTAGAAGTAATCTTCTCTCGTTTACGTGCAAACATTGAAAGATGTTGCCGTGGATTCGAGAAAAGTTATCTTCCTTCCCTTAAGGACACATGTGTGTTTGATTGTTAGTACCTTATGTGTGTGCAGTTGTCTTTCGACAATATGCTAATACGTGGGTATAGCAATCTAGCTCATCTTTTGGAGCTTTCCACTGTAGTCCATATCTTTAAAATCTAGTAACTTTACCTTTGTGGTAAAGGCTACAACATGGCAATGATGCGCATCATCTCGCACTTCTCTTCTATGATAAGTAGGGCCTTCGCTATCTTCGCGCCTTCCTTCGCGCAAGCCATGGACCGCCTGTAGCAGCGGCCACAGTGATCACACCATTCGGCCCCGACAACTTCATCTTGAGGTATGCATAGTGGGGGACCGCCATGAACTTTGCGAGGGCAGGACGCCCAAGAAGGACATGGTAGGTGCTGGCAAGGTTGACTACCTCGAACCAGATTAGCTCGCGCCGGAAGTTCTCCTCTGAGCCGAATATGACATCCAGCCGGATCTTGCCCAACGGGACGCACGGTGACCCAAGCGCGACGCCGTGGAACACAGTGGTCGAGGGCTGCAGGTCGCACTCCCGGATGCCCAGCTTCTCCATGGAAGACCGGTAGATCAGGTTGAGGCTGCTCCCACCATCTACCAGCACGCGCGAGAACCGGCAGGTGAGCACGTCGGAGATGAGAAGAGGGTCTAACACCATTGCGTAGCCCCCGGGATTCGGGAGCAGATCCAACTGATCCGCCTGACTCCAGGTGATGGGAGTCTCGGACCAGTTGAGGCGCTGATACGTCGGAAACGTATCTATAATTTTTGATGTTCCATGCTTGCTAGTATCTACTTTGCTTTGCTTTGTCCACACTTTGAGGTGCTTTTTACATGTTTTCTTGTACTAACCTATTAACAAGTTTCCACAGTGCCAGTTGCCTGTTTTCTGTTGTTTTTGGTTTCAGAAAAGCTAGTAAAGAAATATTCTAGGAATTGGACGGGACAAACGTCAAAGTCAATAACTTTCCGTGGGAAACAAGAAGTCCAGAGGGGAGACGGAGAGGCGTGCCAGGGCAGCCAGACCCCCTAGGCGCGACCAAGGGTGGGCCCATGCCTGGGAGAGGTGTGCCCCCCTGGCCACCTCCTCGGCCTCCCCCTTCGCCTATAATAAGCCCCTGATGCAGAAACCCTAAGAACCCGATCAAATCTCCACGAAACCATCTGCAGCCGCTGCCACCACCATCCCTAGATCGGGGGATCTGAGGTTCTTCCCGGCACCCTACCGGAGGGGAGATCATCCCGAAGGACTTCTCTCCGGTATGATACGTGAGTAGTTCCACCTTGGACTATGGGTCCATGTATTATCTAGATGGTTGTATCTCCTCCTTTGTGCTTTCATGTATAGATCTTGTGGGCTCCGTTCATGATCAAGATCTAATCTATTTGTAATCATGCATGTTGTTTTTGCGGGGATCCGATGGATATTGAGATTATTATGTTGGTTTGATTAATGGTTTTGTCTTTATGATTCTATCATGTCTGTGTTGTTTGTGATCTTGCATGCTCTCCGTTGTTAGTAGCTATCTTGGCCAAGTAGTTGCTAGTGACTCCAAGAGGGGGTATTTATGCTCGATAGTGGGCTCATGCCTCTAGTTTCCAAGGGAAGTGACAATAATCTCTTCGGTTGTAGATGTGTTGTTGCCACTAGGGAGAAAACAATGGTCTCTTGTTCATGGAACATGTGGACTGTTTACCTTACACACTTTGCTTAAAGCAGTTGTCTATTGCTTGCAACTTAATACAGGAGGGGGTTCGAATGATAACCTAAAGGTGGACTTCTAGTCATAGATGCAGTTGGATGGCGGTATATGTATATTGTTGTATTGCCCAATCGAATCTCATAGGATATTTCTGACTAGTATTGCATTGTTATGCCTTGCTCAGTTCCTGTCAATTGCCCTGCTGTAATTTGTTTACCCTTCATGCCATGTTGTTTATCTAAGGAGAGCACCTCTAGTGAACTATGGACCCCGGTCCAATCTTTACCATTGATACATCTTCCACTGTACTTGTTTACTTGATGCAAACCATTACCTTCCACACCATACGTTTAATCCTTTGTTACAGCAAACCGGTGAGCTTGAAAACCTCACTGATTCGTCGGGACAAAGTCTTGAGTTTGTGTTGTGCAGGTTTCCATGTTGCTTGCAACACCTTTGAGACGTTTCCTTCCTCCTTTTGGTTCGATAACCTCAGTCTATACTGAGGGAAACTTGCTGCTGTGCTCTTCACACCTTGCTCTCGGGGTTCCAACAAAGTGCCACGTCGAGCACCATCAGGCGCAGGGGGACCGGGGGAACGACAGCGTTCACCTCCGCGGTGTGCTGCTTCCGGCCGCGGTTGTCAATCGGCTTGACCTCGAATATGTGGTAGTTCTCGTGCTATTGAGGGTAGGCCCTGTTGCCGTGGTTGTTGCCGGCTACCCTAGTCGGTGGTGGGAGTCCTCCGGGAGGGGGTGGGGGGAGAGGAGGCAAGCCAGCCAGCTCCTTGATCTGCCAGGTCAGCTGCACTACTGAGATGTGTGCATAGCAGGCTTGAAGGCGCCGCTGTGGTACTTGCATGGCCCGTCAAACATTTGCTCGAAGGTGAAGGCATTCGCCTACCTCTTGTCGTTTCCAGCGGTGCGCCTTGCACCGCGTTGACTTGCCTCTAGTGGTAACGCGGGTTCTGCTTCTCAATTGGATGCTTGCCCTGGTAGCGGTTGTCGCTGCCATGCCGCCTGGACGATCCGATATCTCCTCCTTGGACAACCTGCTTCTCTCGAGTCGGCTCGGCAGGAACCGGGCGTCCTTTTGCATTTACTCGGAGGGGATTCTTCATTGCCGCATCTGCAATGGCGTACTGGTCAGCGATGGTCATCAGCTCCTCCATGGTCTTGGGCTCCTCACACAGCAGCCGGTGGCGCAGCATCGTGCCTTCGCGGCACCCCTCGATGAAGAAACCGATTGCCTGGTTCTCCACCACTCCTTCGCAGGAGTTGTGCAGCTCTGTCTAGCGAGCGAGATACGCGCGATCCGACTCGCTGTCTCCCTGGACGCATAGAGAGAGATCGCGGGGTCTGCCATGGCGCTTGTAGGTGCCGTTGAAGTTTCGGATGAAGACCTTCTCGAAGTCGGGCTAGGCATTGATGCTGTTGGGCGCGAGGCTACTGAGCCAAGTTCTTGTCAAGACGGTTAGCATGAGTTGGATGTAGCGAACCGCCACACGCCTGTTGCCGTGGGAAATTCCGACTGCGGTGACGTAGTCGGTTAGCCAGTCCTCCGGCTTCATGCTACTGTCGTACTTGGGGGTGTCCCGTGGTAGGGAGAACTTGTTGGGAACGGATCCTTCCGGATGCGCGGACCAAAGCCCACTGGGCCGATTGCATCTTCCTCCTCCGTGAGGCGGGCTTCCATCAGGAGTTCGATACGGTTACACGCATCCGGCTCAACCAGGTTGGGCGCTCCCACCCGGCCGGCGATGCGGGATGGGGGAGGGGGTGGAGGAGGGTTCTGGCCAGCTAGAGGCGGATGGCTCGTGGCGCCTTGGTCGCTGCAAGGTTGGCTGCTGTAACATCCCTAAAATCATGTTTCAAACTCATGCATATCATCCATGCATCCATGATCATATAGGTTTCGTTTCAAACAAATAATTTCAAAACAGAAGCATATATGCTTATTATTTCATGTGAGTTTGCTCTAGCCTTAGTACTATCTTCCAATGAGAAGAGTAATTGTTTTGGTTCAGTAAGGTTTGAAATTCAAACTTAGGCACCATCAAAAGTTTGAACAAAGTTTCAAAACAAAATGAGTAAATAAAACCAATATTATGCCTATTGTATATATATCATAAAGGCTTGGTTTTATTTTTATTTTCATTTGATCAAGGTGTTTTCAGTAAACAGTAGTGTCTGACACACATTTGAGTGCAAGGTTTGCTGAATAAAAACCTAGAAAAGATTTGAATTCAAACTCATTTGATTTGGAATTGAAAATCATTTCAGAAAATCAAAACAGAAAAAGAAAAGGAGAAAAGGCCAGCGCCACCTAACTAGCCCAACAACGGATTCAGCCCACTAAGCCCACCCGGGTTCCCCCTCTCTCTCACTCGCAGACGAACCCACTAGGTCACTGACCACATGACCCCACCCCCTCTCTGTTTCACTCACTGACTGGTGGACCTCGCCAGCTCATCCTCATATTCCCCAAATCGCGCCCACGACCACGTCGCTGGCCGTTCCCTCCGCCATTCACTGCCGCGTTGATTCCTCGCTTAATTGCCCTTGATACCGCGCGCGATCCTTGCCCCCTCTCTGGCTATAAGACCACCTCCCCCTCGCGGCCATTTCCCCTCACCTAGCGCCACCTCTCCGCCACCAGGCTGCCCACAATCGCCCTCGCGCCGCCGCAGACAGACGCACTCCGGCGACAAATCTCGGTGAGTACTGACCGCCCCCCCCAGCCTCTAGTTCAAACCATCGTGACCAGAACGACCTTGCGCGTTTACTGATGGCCTCTGTTTGCTTTCTCATGACCCAGAGCGATGTCTTCATTCTCACCCACGAGCACCTAAGCCGCCGCTCGACTCCGACGTGCGATTCAGGTAAAATGAGACCGCCCCTTGCCTCCCCTTAGGTACTGTCTTGATCGCCAGGTCCTTGCGCATCTCCTAAACCATCTGGCTCGTGCTAGGTCAACGCAGAACCTCGGCAACGTCTTCGACAGCAAGCATCTGACACCGCCCGCAACTCCGACGAGCTCCCTCGGCCACTACAGCGCGCCCCTTGACAAGCCATCGCCACCTTGAGCATCAGAATCGCACGGCGAGCTAGATAATCCCCTTCCCCCTCTCCCGCACGACCTAGAACGCCGGTAGCAATTCTGACAGAGGCGTCGCCGCCTGTCGCCGCCGCCAGCATCGCCACTGGATGGTCGAGTGCTGAGCGCCGTTAGATCTAGATCCTGCGGATGCGATAGAACCTAGATGAAGCGGTACGATTCAATCTGAGCCGCGCGATTAAGTTAGATCCAGTGGCTCAGAAGCGTGATCCGACGCTAACCGGTATGCGCCAATCAGGGCGTGACGCGTGGCTAGAGAATAGATTTAAAACAGGATTTGAATCTATTAGTGGTTTGAATTTGTTTTAGCTATAACTTTTGATCCCCACGTTCAAATTTGATGAATTTTATATCATTGGAATCATGAGAACAAGCCCTTTCTAAATATGCAATGTGTTTAATGTTTTGCTTCTGTTAAAATGGTTTTATTTACAGAAACATGTGTAGGGCATTTTGAGTATATGAATTGTTTAAGAAATGTTTTAAGGTTTAAATAAATGTTGTTTGGCAAGTTTTGAACTTGTTTATGAACCAGTACAGTACACTTGCTTTGTTGAGTTTTTAAAACCATCACATAGCATATTGCATGCATTCATATATTTTTTTGTATATATTTTGTATGTGAATTGTTGTTATGATTTTATGTGTAGATTTTGGTGCCAATAGTGATTGTGATTGTGAGGAGTGTAGCTACTCTCCAAACTACCAAGGCAAGTGGTGCTTCGTGATATTTTTATCCCTATGTTTTCTACTAAGCATTAGAAATATTTTGCTAGTCTTGCATGTTATATTTTGCTTATATGCCATGATGGGAAATCCTAGTAGTTGTAGAATTGCTAGGAAATTTCCAAGTTAAGATGCTTATCTATGCCATGCTTAGCCTAGCTAGTAGCAACCAAGGGTGGTGAATTATACATGGTATGATGAAAATATTTCTAAGTATTTGGACTTGTGTTTTGCCTAATAAAACAACTAAGTGAATGAAACACCTGGGTGGAATGGAAGGATTGGTTTATGTTGAGTGGTTACACAAGGCCCATTTCTATGGTTTACCTTGTGTATCTCACTTGTGGAAAGCCACCCAGGAACAAAGAGATTTTAGAGGACAAATGTTAAGAAGCTTCTAGTGCAGCCACTTGGCAATATGGGCTCTGCCAGGATCATATAGGTTGCAATAACTTAGCCATTTGGACAGTTGGTGGTAGTGGGATGATAGGTTGGAGCGCGTCCATTTGGTCTAAGGGAAGGCTTCCGAAAGGTCCTGTCTTGGTGAAAATCAAGGCTTGTGGGGAAAGTGCACAACCACTGCAGATGGAAGAATCTAAGTACTTAGCCATGTCCCTGGAAAAGGACAACTTGAGCATCAAGACATGGAAGCTATCAAGAATCTCCTCATCCCAATTTTCTAATTAAAAACTTGTTGGTGAACAAGGGTGAAGGACCCCAATGTCTATTGGTGGCTCCTTGGGAAAAGTTTTGACAAAGAAAACTTAGTGTTTTCAACTAATAGGCAAAACCTATTTTGAGCAAAGCAAGCCTAAGCTACACTTAGCCAAATTGCATATAGCATTCTAGTCCACCAAAATTATACTAAGGTATCACTTGCCAATACTATTACAATGTATTGACCCACTGTGGCTGTAACTTGTGATGTTGCTGGTTACTCTGATTAGGATTAGGAGTCATGAGTCTACACTCAACATGTTTGCCTGTGGCACATGAAGATGAAGACTTTTATCTATTTACTTATTTAAACTCTTGTAATAGGCCTGTGGCCAAGGAGTTGTAAAGACTATGTTGTCTCTGGAATGACTGTAATAATGACCTTTGTTTCTGTGTACTTCATCTTAAACTGTGGATGCTAGCATTGATCCAGGGACTAGCATTGCAATCACAGGGATCCTTTTCCTTTATAAAGGAGGGATCTTACAGATGGTATCAGACCACTGTGTTGCTTGTAGGATTATGACCCTAGGATTGGAAACCACTAAGGAAAAAATTTTCAACAACTTCTACACTTGTCTATTCTTCTCGTAAATTTCTCTAATCTTCTTTCTCATCTCTATTTGTAGATGAACTCCATAAACGAAGTCGTAAGGAAAGGACCACTCATGACAATGACTTTGGAGTGTGAGACAGAATTTCCCAAGGCTCTCAAGGACCTCATGGTTGCAATGGAAATACATGGTGCAGCTGTGTACAAAGGCTTTCCTGTGATGGATGAAGGAGTTGATTACTGCTGGGTGCAAATTCACTTGTATAAAAACAAGGAAGGCAACCACAAGGAATCAGGATTCTGCATGTTCACGAATTCAGTGATGCACACTACATTCTTTGATTCAGCAAAGGATGCAGCTTGGAAGACCATCAAAGAACTTGGTGAGAGAGTCAAGTGCAGAATGCTCAACATCCAAAATAGCCTAAAAGAAGAGAAGAAACATACCCAAGAGTTGGAGGCTACCAATCAAACCTTAAGAGGAGACATTATAGACTTAGTGATGGAGTCATGTGATCAAGATAGACTGATTGCTTCTAGAAACATTGTGTTAGCCAACAGATCTAGTGAGATAGGATTGTAAACGTACTTCGTTAGTTGGACCACCACTTATCACCTTATTTTCCAAATGTTGCTAAAAATAAGTTGAACCTTGGTTGATGTAATGGATCCATGTATGCCATGACTTGTGTGTTTTGATTTCCATGGATATGTATGTGATGCTTTTCCTTGTGTTTTTATCTTAAATTGTATTGTTCTAACTTTTTATCTTATAAATAGATGCCTAATGTTACCATAAGCACTGTTGAGGAGTTCCAGGGAACTCGCTTTGGTCCTCGTATTATTGAGCTCACTACTTTGCTCAATCTCCCTCTTCCTACTATCATGGTGCTTCCCCTCACCAAGTTTGAGAGGAAAGACCTTTGGGGCTTCAAGGTCAATCAGCCCGGACTCTAGACTGAGCCTACCACGGAGGCTATCATCTTCAAGCTCATGCACGATGACAAGGAGAGAGGCCTAGAGGTAGTTATGCAGGACTTGATTGGACGTCTGCTAGGGAGACACTCTCGACAGGTTAGAGGTACTCACTTCCACGTCTTCGATAGACGTGATGAGGATGGAGAGGCCATCGACTTCGAGGACACTTCGAGGGAGACAGCAGAGCCGATTCGTCTATACCTCCAGGACTTAGAGGCTCTCATTAGGCACATGGACACTGATAGGACCAACGTCATGCTCAACAATGACGAACTCCAGGTGCAGCTTCATGAGAAGGACAAGCTCTTCGCGGAGCAAGATGAGATAGTCAAGGAGATGGAGGCAAAGTTCGAGAGCCAGGACAGAAAGTTCAAGAGTCAAGAGAAGCGAGTCCAGGATAGGAACAAGAGGATTCGGGACATGACTGAAGAACTACAGGCCAAGGACTTCGAGCTCGAGCATCAGCAGACATTGATTGAGAGGCTTCGTTCTCAGAAGAGGGCTCTCAAAGCCAAAGTAGAGACCTTGACCGCCAATGTCGAGGAATACAAGACCGCTATGGAGAATGCAGGTCTTAACTTTGTTGAGGAGGAGGTTGATGCCGAGGAGTAGAGTTGACTACTCATTTATCATTTATTTATCATACTTTATTTGTGTCACAATGACCATCCAACATGTGGATGGCTTGTTATTGGTGTGTTTACTTTGCAAACTTGTCGTTTTTGTTGTTGAACTATTATTTTTATGATGCATGTTTTGTGATTGTTTATGTGATGTATTGTGCATGAAAGCATCTATGGGTATCTTATTCTTATCTCTATTGAACAAACCACAGATGCCTCCCCGTCGTGCCAATCCCAACCCCAACAACAACAACATCACTCCTGAGACGCAGCAAATGATGACAGCTCAGACTCAGCTGATGCAAATGATGACGACGTTCATCCAGAACCAAAACAACAACAACAACAACAACAATAACAACAATAACAATAACAACAACAACAACCCGTCAGGATTTGACATGCTTACCAGGTTCTTGAGATTGAGGCCAGCAAAGTTCTCAGGAATAACTGATCCCATGGTGGCCAATGATTGGCTACGCTCTGTGAACAAGGACTTGGTAACTGTGGGCTGTACTGATGTAGAAAAGGTCAGATTTGCAGCACATTTGCTGGAAGGACCAGCCGCCACTTGGTGGGATAACTTCCAGATCACCACTCCCATAGAAGATGTGACATGGGCTATCTTTGAGGATGGCTTTCGTACTGCTCATATCTCATCTGGAGTGATGAGTCTGAAGAAGAAAGAATTCCATAATCTGAAACAACGCCACCGTAGCGTGGCTGAATATATCGAGGAGTTCAACAATCTGGCGCGTTATGCACCGGACGAAGTTGACACTGATGCTAAGAGGAAGGAAAAGTTCCTTGAAGGCCTGAATGATGAACTGAACTTGCAGCTATCAGTGGCCTATGTTCCCACTTATCAGTCTCTTTCTGACAAGGCTGCTATTTTTTAGAACAAAATGAAGCAAGTTGAGAGCAGGAAGAGAAAGCACTCAGACAAGCACAACTCAGGATCGTCTCACAAACGTTCCCATTATGATGATAGCGGAAGCTCAGGATCCCACAAGCATGGGAAATTCAACAAGAACCACAACCACAACCGTCATCATGACAACAAGCATCACCATAGTCATCACAATGACAAGTACAAGAACCACAAGAGTGGATATAAGAGCCACCATAGTGGTAGTGGAAGTGGTAGTGGAAGCCAGCCTGTCAAGAAGGATATTAGTCAGGTTGAGTGTTTCAAGTGCAAGAAGATGGGGCATTATGCAAATGAATGCCCAGAAAAGAAAGTTGAAGGACCCAACAAGCCCAACCCTTTTCAGAAGGGACAAGTGAACCAAATCAATGTGGAGGAAATCTATGAAGAACCATATGCTGTTGCTGGTAAGTTCAAACTCAATTCTATTCCAGCATTTGTTCTTTTTGATACTAGAGCATCGCATCCATTCATATCAAAAGCATTTGTTGATAGAAATGGGTTTCCAACTGAAAACATTGGGTGTCCAATAAAAGTTAGTTCTCCAGGTGGAGACATGATAGTAAGTCTTGGATGCCGGGATCTAGTAATAGAGTTTGGAAAGCATAAGTTTCCAGTGAGTCTGATAATCCTAGATTCCAAGGACTGGATGTAATTTTGGGAATGGATTGGATGGCTAAATATGAGGGAGTACTAGATTGTGCTAATCGTACTGTTGCACTCACAACCCCGGAAAGAAAACGGATTAAATTCAAGTCTAACTTTGAATCAAAAGGGAGTAAGCTAAACTCTCTTAAGGGGGTTAGCATAGACAGCGTGCCAATTGTGAGTGAATATCCGGATGTGTTTCCGGAGGAATTGCCGGGAATGCCACCAGATAGAGATGTGGAGTTCCTTATTGATTTGCTACCAGGATCTGGACCAATAGCAAAGAGACCATACAAGATGTCAGTTAATGAACTGAAAGAACTCAAGAAACAACTTGGAGAACAGTTGTAGAAAGGATTTATTCAACCAAGTTCTTCATCTTGGGGAGCACCAGTTTTGTTTGTGGAAAAGAAGGATATAAGTAAAAGGTTATGCATAGATTACCGTTCACTCAATGAGGTGACTATCAAGAACAAATATCCTTTGCCTAGAATCAATGACTTGTTTGATCAGTTAGAAGGAGCTTGTGTGTTCTCAAAGATTGATCTCCGGTCAGGTTATTTCCAACTCAAGATAAGAGAACAAGACATACCTAAAACAGCTTTCACTACAAGGTATGGATTGTATGAGTATACCGTGATGCCATTTGGTTTGACCAATGCACCAGCATACTTCATGAATATGATGAACAAGGTGTTCATGGAATTTCTTGATAAGTTTGTTGTCGTTTTCATCAATGACATTTTGATCTACTCGAAGAGCAAAGAAGAACATGAAGGACATTTGCGATTGATACTTGAGAAGCTTAGAGAGGATAAACTGTATGCCAAATTCAGCAAGTGTGAATTCTGGCTGAATGAAGTTGGTTTTCTTGGACACGTTGTGTCAGGAGATGGTGTTGCAGTTGATCCTGCTAAAGTTTCAGCTGTAACTGAATGGGAATCTCCCAAGTCAGTGAAAGAAGTTCGTAGTTTCCTTGGCTTAGCAGGTTACTACAGAAGGTTCATTGAGAATTTCTCCAAGGTAGCAAAACCCATGACGGAATTGCTAAAGAAAGACAAGAAATTTGCTTGGTCTGAGGGATATGAACTCAGCTTCCAAGAATTTAAGAAGAGACTTGTGACAGCACCAGTCTTGTGTTTGCCAGATTTGGAGAAGGATTTCCAAGTGTATTGTGATGCATCTCATCATGGTTTGGGTGCAGTACTTATGCAAGAAGGAAAAGTTGTGGCTTATGCCTCGAGACAACTCAAAACTCATGAAGTGAACTACCCTACTCATGATTTAGAGTTAGCCTCTGTTGTCCATGCACTCAAAACATGGAGACACTATCTTTTGGGAAAGCGTTGTGAAGTGTTCACAGATCACAAGAGTTTGAAGTATATCTTCACCCAGAAAGAAATTAACATGAGACAAAGAAGATGGCTAGAACTCATCAAGGACTATGACTTAAGTTTGCAATACCACCCCGGTAAAGCAAATATTGTAGCATATGCTCTAAGTCATAAGGTTTTTGTGAATGGCCTTACTAAAGGAGAATTGCCAGATGATTTGTGTGCCCAATTTAGAGATCTCAGATTGGAGATTGTGCCTGAAGGACATCTCATGTCTTTGGATGTTCAACCCACCTTGTTGGACAAGATCAAAGAAGCCCAGAAGACGGATAAGGAAATTGAAGAAATTAAGGAAAAGATTGGCAAAGGAAAAGCCAAAGGATTCCATGAAGACGAACAGGGTACTTTATGGCATGGGAAACGTATCTGTGTTCCACAAGATCCGGAGCTTCGGAAACTGATTTTGCAAGAAGCACACAACTCACCGTATTCCATTCATCCAGGTAACACCAAAATGTACATGGATATGAAGGAAAGATTTTGGTGGAATAATCTCAAGAAGGACATCGCCGAACATATTGCTTTGCGTTATGTGTGTAGTAGAGTGAAAGCGGAACATCAGAAACCAGCAGGTTTGCTTCAACCACTACCTATTCCTGATTGGAAGTGGGACAAGATTGGTATGGATTTCATTACCGGATTACCAAGGACCTGGTCAGGATACGACTCTATTTGGGTAGTAGTGGATCGCCTAACTAAAGTGGCTCATTTCATACCCGTGAAGACAACTTATACAAGTGCTAAGTTGGCCAAGATCTATGTGAGTAGAATTGTATGTCTACATGGAGTGCCCAAGAGTATTGTGTCTGATAGGGGAACTCAATTCACTTCTCATTTTTGTAGACAATTGCATGAGTCATTGGGAACGAGGTTGGAATTCAACACTGCTTTTCATCCTCAAACTGATGGACAAACAGAAAGGACTAATCAGATTCTTGAAGACATGTTGAGGGCATGTGCCCTAGACTATGGAGCCAATTGGGATGAAAGTCTGCCTTACGCAGAATTTCTTATAACAACAGCTACCAAGCCAGCATTGAGATGGCACCATTTGAGTTTCTCTACGGGAGAAAATGTACCACCCCATTGTTATGGAATGGTGTGGGAGAAAGAAGTTTGTTCGGACCAAAACTTATCAAAGAAGACGAAGAGAAGGTCAAGTTGGTTAAGGACAGATTGAAGATAGCACAGTCCCGACAGAAAAGCTACACAGATCCTAAGCGTAGAGAAGTCACCTACGAAGTTGGTGATAGAGCTTATCTTAGAGTGTCACCTCTTCGTGGAGTGAAGAGGTTCGGAGTCAAAGGAAAGTTGGCCCCAAGATATGTTGGACCATTCAAGATTCTGAGTCATAAAGGAGAAGTTGCTTATGAAATTGAATTACTAGAGTCTTTGTCAGCTGTTCATAATGTGTTTCATGTGAGTCAGCTTAAGAAATGTCATCTAGAAATGGAAGAAACTTCTTTGAAAGATACTATACCTTTGGAAGAGGTTCAGTTGGAGAGTGACCTCACTTATGAGGAGAAACCTATCAAGATTCTTGAGACTGCAGAAAGAGTCACACGGACTAAGACTATCAAGTTTTGCAAAGTTCAGTGGAACCATCATTCCGAAGAGGAAGCAACATGGGAAAGAGAAGATGATCTTCGGAAAGACCACCCTCACCTATTTTCTAGCCAATCCGAATCTCGAGGGCGAGATTCACCTTAGGGGGTTAGATTTGTAACATCCCTAAAATCATGTTTCAAACTCATGCATATCATCCATGCATCCATGATCATATAGGTTTCATTTCAAACAAATCATTTCAAAACAGAAGCATATACGCTTATTATTTCATGTGAGTTTGCTCTAGCCTTAGTACTATCTTCCAATGAGAAGAGTACTTGTTTTGGTTCAGTAAGGTTTGAAATTCAAACTTAGGCACCATCAAAAGTTTGAACAAAGTTTCAAAACAAAATGAGTAAATAAAATCAATCTTATGCCTATTGTATATATATCATAAAGGCTTGGTTTTATTTTTATTTTCATTTGATCAAAGTGTTTTCAGTAAACAATAGTGTTTGACACACATTTGAGTGCAAGGTTTGCTGAATAAATACCTAGAGAAGATTTGAATTCAACCTCATTTGATTTGGAATTGAAAATCATTTCAGAAAATCAAAACAGAAAAAGAAAAGGAGAAAAGTAATGGAAAAAGGCCAGCGCCACCTAACTAGCCCAACAACGGATTCAGCCCACTAAGCCCACCCGGTTCCCCCTCTCTCTCTCACTCGCAGACGAACCCACCAGGTCACTGACCACACGACCCCACCCCCTCTCTATTTCACTCGCTGACTAGTGGACCTCGCCAGCTCATCCTCATCTTCCCCAAATCGCGCCCACGACCACGTCGCCGGCCATTCCCTCCGCCATTCACTGCCGCGTTGATTCCTTGCTTAATTTCCCTTGATACCGCGCGCGATCCTCGCCCCCGCTCTGGCTATAAGACCACCTCCCCCTCGCGGCCATTTCCCCTCACCTAGCGCCACCTCACCGCCACCAGGCTGCCCGCAATCGCCCTCGCGCCGCCGCAGACAGACGCACTCCGGCGACGAATCTCGGTGATTACTGACCGCCCCCCAGCCTCTAGTTCAAACCATCGTGACCAGCACGACCTTGCGCGTTTACTTATGGCCTATGTTTGCTTTCTCATGACCTAGAGCGACGTCTTCGTTCTCACCCGCGAGCACCTGAGCCGCCGCTCGACTCCGACGTGCGATTCAAGTAAAATGAGACCGCCCCTTGCCTCCCCTTTGGTACTGTCTTGATCGCCAGGTTCTTGCGCATCTCCTAAACCATCTGGCTCGTGATAGGTCGACGCAGAACCTCAGCAACGTCTTCGACAGCAAGCATCTGACGCCGCCCGCAACTCCGACGAGCTCCCTCGGCCACTACAGCGCGCCCCTTGACAAGCCATCGCCACCTTGAGCATCAGCATCGCACGGCAAGCTCGGTAAGCCCCTTCCCCCTCTCCCGCGCGACCTAGAACGCCGGTAGCAATTCTGACAGAGGCGTCGCCGCCTGTCGCCGCCGCCAGCGCCACCACTGGATGGTCGAGTGCTGAGCGCCGTTAGATCTAGATCCTGCGGATGCGATAGAACCTAGACGAAGCGGTACGATTCAATCTGAGCCGCGCGATTAAGTTAGATCCAGCGGCTCAGAAGCGTGATCCGACGTGAACCGGTATGCGCCAATCAGGGCGTGACGCGTGGCTAGAGAATAGATTTAAAACAGGATTTGAATCTATTAGTGGTTTGAATTTTTTTATCTATAAATTTTGATCCCCACGTTCAAATTTGATGAATTTTATATCATTGGAATCAGGAGAACAAGACCTTTCTAAATATGGAATGTGTTTAATGTTTTGCTTCTGTTAAAATGGTTTTTATTTACAGAAACATGTGTAGGGCATTTTGAGTATATGAATTGTTTAAGAAATGTTTTAAGGTTTAAATAAATGTTGTTTGGCAAGTTTTGAACTTGTTTATGAACCAGTACAGTACACTTGCTTTGTTGAGTTTTTAAAACCATCACATAGCATATTGCATGCATTCATATATTTTTGTTTGTATATATTTTGTATGTGAATTTTTGTTATGATTTTATGTGTAGATTTTGGTGCCAATAGTGATTGTGATTGTGAGGAGTGTAGCTACTCTCCAAACTACCAAGGCAAGTGGTGCTTCGTGATATTTTTATCCCTATGTTTTGTACTAAGCATTAGAAATATTTTGCTAGTCTTGCATGTTATATTTTTCTTATATGCCATGATGGGAACTCCTAGTAGTTGTAGAATTGCTAGGAAATTTCCAAGTTAAGATGCTTATCTATGCCATGCTTAGCCTAGCTAGTAGCAACCAAGGGTGGTGAATTATACATGCTATGATGAAAATATTTCTAAGTATTTGGACTTGTGTTTTGCCTAATAAAACAACTAAGTGAATGAAACACCTGGGTGGAATGGAAGGATTGGTTTATGTTGAGTGGTTACACAAGGCCCATTTCTATGGTTTACCTTGTGTATCTCACTTGTGGAAAGCCACCCAGGAACAAAGAGATTTTAGAGGACAAACGTTAAGAAGCTTCTAGTGCAGCCACTTGGCAATATGGGCTCTGCCAGGATCATATAGGTTGCAATAACTTAGCCATTTGGACAGTTGGTGGTAGTGGGATGATAGGTTGGAGCGCGTCCATTTGGTCTAAGGGAAGGCTTCCGAAAGGTCCTGTCTTGGTGAAAATCAAGGCTTGTGGGGAAAGTGCACAACCGCTGCAGATGGAAGAATCTAAGTACTTAGGCATGTCCCTGGAAAAGGACAACTTGAGCATCAAGACATGGAAGCTATCAAGAATCTCCTCATCCCAATTTTCTAATTAAAAACTTGTTGGTGAACAAGCGTGAAGGACCCCAATGTCTATTGGTGGCTCCTTGGGAAAAGTTTTGACAAAGAAAAACTTAGTGTTTTCAACTAATAGGCAAAACCTATTTTGAGCAAAGCAAGCCTAAGCTACACTTAGCCAAATTGCATATAGCATTCTAGTCCACCAAAATTATACTAAGGTATCACTTGCCAATACTATTACAATGTATTGACCCACTGTGGCTGTAACTTGTGATGTTGCAGGTTACTCTGATGAGGATTAGGAGTCATGAGTCTACACTCAACATGTTTGCCTGTGGCACATGAAGATGAAGACTTTTATCTATTTACTTATTTAAACTCTTGTAATAGTCCTGTGGCCAAGGAGTTGTAAAGACTATGTTGTCTCTGGAATGACTGTAATAATGACCTTTGTTTCTGTGTACTTCATCTTAAACTGTGGATGCTAGCATTGATCCAGGGACTAGCATTGCAATCACAGGGATCCTTTTCCTTTATAAAGGAGGGATCTTACAGCTGCTGCCGGACTGGTGATGCTTGGAGCGTGGGGGTTGCTGGCCTGGAGATGCAGAGCACTCGGTCTGGCGAGGCGCTCCCCGGCTGCTTCCACCCGGGCTGTTTCCTCTAGAGCTGGCTCCTGCCTTGAACACGATCCGAGCGGCCTCAGCCTGATTTTCAGCTACGCGCAACAGGTGCTATACCCGCTAGAACTAGCGCAGCATTTCCTCCTCCATGTGGGGTAGATCCTCCGCGATGGCTCACGCCGCCCGGACGTTCTTGACCGCAGTGTCATACACGAGCGGTGGGAAGTACGTGTGGGAGCCCGGATCAACATCTTTCTCGAAACGGGCGCCCAGCTCTCCTCCTCGGCGCTGCACGGAGCCCAGACGGATAGGATCTTAATTATCCGGGGTGAGTCCGTGGCGCATTGATACTCGCGGATGTTGCTCTCCATCCGGTACTTGGTGGAAGCCAAGCCCTGAGCTTGCTGAAGCAGATGCTCTCGCGCCGCCTCGATCTTGGCCATTGCCTCCTCCGGGTTCTCCCTGGGATTGACTGGCTTGAGGAGTTCCTCGATGACCTCACCCACTCCACCCTTCTCGCGTAGCAGAGTGGACGGGCCGCCTGTGCCGCTGTCACGCTCGAGAGGGGGACGGTGGCCATGACTGGAACCGGCCATCATAACCTCCGCGCAGCGAGGCGCGACGAGTGTGGTGCCGACCGAGGGCAATGACTCGGCGAAAGAGACGATCTCCCAAGGGAAACCCTATGCCACGGTGGCGACGTAGACGGGCAGGTCGCCGAACAGCAGGACGGAGCCTCCTGCCGGAAAGCTGGAGCCAGCGAAGAAGCAAGCGTTGTCGATAACGTAGTAGAATTTGCCCAGCGTGAGCACGAGGCCGGAAGCCACGCGCTCGCCGGACGAAGTGCGGGGTCCCGTGCGGAACGTCACTCCGGTCGCCGCCATCTTTGCCCCACGGTGGGCGCCAACTGTCGTTGCTATGGGAACGACAGTGCCTGAACAGGCTAGTTCGTGGTGAGGGAGCGAGCAGGGAAGCGAGCGACGGCGTCTACATGTGGTATTGGGCACAAGCAAGCGTCGGAGACACAAGAAGTACGCAGTTTCGGGCCCCCCGTGATGAGGTAACACTCCTACTCCTGCCGATCTGACTATCTGGTAGAACACAATGAGCTACAAGGGCTCCTCGAGCTGTATCTGTACTAGCTAGAAGAGAATGAGAGACCAACCCATGCAATGTTGCCCCTGCCGCCCCTTATATAGGCTGAGGCAGCATGGGCAATGTCCTGGCCGACTAGCGGGTCCCACAGGCGGGCCCCAGCTGACTAGGTCATCTATAGTGGCCGACATGGCGGGCATGTACCCACAGTCGAGCCCATGCCGAGCCACGCAGTCTATAGTGGTTTCCGTGCAGGTAGTTACGCACAGTACCACCTACTGTCTACTGTTACAACCATCATGCGTAAAGTCGTCGGTATGGGCCAAGTGTCTAAGTCTCCTTTTAGTCTTGTCCGCCGTCTTGGGCATACTGCGTACTGTGCTCTGCGTCATCTTGTACCTTGCTTGTCTTGAGTGGCCGACTAGGTTTCCCTAGCCGGCTGATCCATCTTGACCGGGTGGTTGGTTCCATCCGGATAGGCCTCTGTCCTTGGTCATCTCATCCGGCTGATGGTTCTGTCGGCTCGCTCTTGACGTGTCTGGCCTTATCCGACTAGCATGGTCCAGCCGGCTAGGTGCCTTTGGGAACGATTTTTATCTGGCTGACTAGTTTGCTAGCTTGGTCTTCGTCTGGCCTTGTTTTTGATCTATATTTGAGTTTTTACATCTGGTTGGGTCAGCCGGCTAGCAGTTGCATTGCCCCTGCACCCTGTCTGTTTAGCCTACCCGGGGGTGATCCCCCTAACACAGCATATCAAGGCTATTCATCTTATCAACTTATCCAACTTTACTAAGGTTACCATCGATCCTATATTGAGGTAAGCATGGGTGTTTTGAAGAGGTTGTGATTTTGAATTAAGATAAGGACCTCTTGGTATTTCTACCAAGATTAGAGTGAAAAGGTTTTAGGAAAGGTTTTGCAGAAACCTAGACGTAAGAGTAGTTGAAAGGCCTGTCTTGAAAATATAAGGAGATTATACATAAGTCTCCATACTTTTGTTAATAGAAACTAGTAAAATAGTTTGTTGTATCAAAGTCATCTTGGCTCGGGTTTGGAATACCACAACATTTGGGAATATTAAAGATGCGCCAAGACATCTCTTCTGAAAATAAGTTTTTGTCAACTGGGATTGAGGTAAGGAGTACACCATCTATTACATAATCAGATGTATGAACACAAGAAAACAAGTAAGCAACGTTGTAACACTTAATAAGAAAAAGTTTTTGTTCCCCATGATTCTTGCCTTTTTGACAAAAGATCAGGATTACTGAAATTGGGATGTTATAGTTAATGGACAACACTTGAAGCATTATCGAGCAAAAGAAGATATCAGTGCAGTCACCATACGTGTGATCACCCCGGAAGAGGTGATTGAGCAAAGATATACAAGGAATGGCAACTATAGGAGGGATAAATTCGAGACAAAGTGAGCAATACTATGGTCAATCTATTGACCATAAAAGAGCGCGTAATAGGAGGCAACCGATGTGAAATAAAGGGTCGAGTAAGTTTTAAATTTTTAATTAATTTTTAGTTAATCTTATGTTCAGTAAGGAACACTTGAAGCTCTAGTCAAATAAAAAAAAATTGGTTACGATAAAAATCTCGTTCAATGAATGTTAATGTTGGTCAACAATTAAAGCTGTTATTTTTCTGTCAAAACTTGGTATTTCATTAAGTTTAAGATTAATAAAGAATTCCCAAAGAATCAGGTAAATTTTGATGAATACAGTAGCTTTAACGACCAACTATACGGCGGGAATTAATTTTCTGGCCATATAGTTGCGGTCGAATAGTTATTTTCCCCATCTCCAAATTTTTATGCCAAGGTACAGTATGTTTAACGACCAACTAAACTACGGGAAGAAAATTCTCGGCTGTATAGTTGCGGTCGTATAGTTGGTACCGCTGTAGATAAAAAACTATAGTAGGTTCATAATTATACGACGGGATCTATGCGGCCATGCCCGTATAGTTGCTCGTTACGGACAACAACTAGGGTTTTTGATCTCCCTTTTTAAAGTTTATTATATCTAACCTTTTTCATTAAGTTTTCACAGAGCTACAACCTCCAGCCTCTAAAAAACCATTGCCATCTCCATACAATCCCCTTCTAACAATATCCATGCAGCAAAGCCATGCATCCTTTCCCTGTCAATAAGATTTGGAGGAAGAAAGAAGATAAGCCCGTGAAGAGGACCGAGGAAGCAGAACCACGAGAAGCATCATCGTCATCTAGGTCAGAGATCAAGCCTATCCCAAATTGGGAGGACATGTTCCCTCAAAGGATGGAGATGATGAGGCAAGCAGATCAGAGAAGGAGCAAGGATGATACCTCCCTAATCCTCGTCACAACATAGGATCTTATTATAAACCTCCTCTCGGTCCGTCACCTCTTAAACCTAAGAAGGTGTGTCAGGATGAGATCCATGATAAGATCTATCAATTGGAAAAAACTTCAAAGGCATCTGTTGAAACTATTGGAGAAGGGATTGACTCCTACTGGATGATGGGCAAGGACCTTGAGAAAAAGTTCAATGACATCGATGGTAGAGTTGGTTTCTTGATTAAAACTGTTTTTGAGTTTACAGATGAGAAGAAATTTCTCTAGAGAAAAATTTTGAATCTTCAATACGACATGGCCGAGATCAACATCCGCCTCGCAAGCATAGCTAAAGTCTGGAACACTGGAGAAGAAGGCAATACTCTTCCTACCCAGGAGGAGGAATAGGTACTAGCAAGGAGATAATTGATCCTGCCTAGCTTGATTCCAAGCTTGGGGAGATCTTTAAAACCTTGTAATCAATCTTATAAGTTTACTATTTTAGTTCGCATTAGTTCGAGTTTAGAAATAAAGATTGCATCATTAGAATTCCCTTTAGGAATAGTCAATCCCATTTATGAAATTCTGAGTTTATTATAATATATGGAGCATTATTGAGTTTGAGTTTGTCGTATTGGATATAAGAATAGCTTGAGTATAATTTTACTTCCACCTGATGATAGCAATAGGAGTCTTCCAGACCATTGTTATTAATGGAACATATAAAGATAATTTAGTCAATATGTTGTAAGTTGATGGTTTGATTTACAACAAGAAAAATAATCTAATTAGTTAAGTTGAAAAAGAAAAACCTTGAACAAAGGAGATATCAAAAGTGCTTTCAAATAGAGCGAGAACAAGTTGAGGTAGAATATTCAAGTTATAAAGATGCTTCATATATACTTGGAATTTGGTAATTGAGATCATTAAACTTTAAATCCCTACATGAGGTGGATTTTATGGCTAGCTGCTTTGCACAACACTTAAACAAAAGTGTGAGCATATATATAAAAAAATAGAAGAAAAGAAAGAAGAAAAAGAGCGAATGTGCAAAGAGCAAGTAGGCATACATCACTGTCTTGTGGTAAGACAAAGAAACGGTTGAGATTTTGAATCCCAAGTGAATATATTAATCCTAAAACACATGGGATTACCTCGCTAACTCATTCAGTCGAACCGAAACACTTTACATCATATTGAGATTCATCTTTTGTGAACTGTTGATCACTAAGGTGTGGAAGCCTGCTAATATTATTCGGATGGTTCGAGTAAGGTACTATTCATGAACTTATTCCTATGTATCATATATGATGACCACATGCTGCAATTGCCTCATTTATTTTATCGACTCAGCTTCATGAATATGAGGATCACATCCATTAAAGCTAAACTTGCTCGGGACGATCAATAATATAAGCTTGGGGAAGTTGGTGAGTGCATATTTGCATCATGCTTTAGATTTTTATTTTGCATTGTAGTGGTAGGATCTTGGTATTTTACGGCGTTCGTATGCACCTTTTATGTTTATTTTCACCAGGATTAGGACAGATGATGGATCCGATGGACATAATTCTTGGACCAGTTATATTGGAGCGAAAAGGAGCCAAAAAAACGTAAATCGCTTATTTTGGAAATATCAATAACACCAAAAGAAAACCAAAACGATTGGAGGACACAGAAGGTTTACCGACCAACTATACGGCGGGAATACTTTTTCTGGCCGTAGTTCCCGTCGTATAGTTGGCGCCGACACCCCCTCCTCAAATAGTTTCACCCCGTGCAACTGGATCAGAGAGACGACATACAGAACACCTAGAAATCACCGAAAATCTCACCTTCGGAAGCAGATTTGGGAGGCCAAGGCAACGATCTCCATATTCATCAACCACTGCATAATCATCCCCATCCATCCCATCTAGATCTTGTTGTAATTTTAGCACTAGTTGTGTGTGACACCCCAGAGATCAGGGCAAAACAAATCCCAGACCTCTGTCTGACATAAGCTTAACCTTGAGCTCGAGAATATCCAGTGAAGAATCGGTAACACAATAGTGACCCTATGACACAAAATTTATCACGGCAAGCTCATAACTGAGCAGAGAACCAAATTATTACAAGTAGAGGTCACTGACCGCAAACATCAAACAACGGAAGGTAAATTATGCTATTAAGTATAGCAAACTTGAAAAATGGCCTAAGAGGCCCGAAGCATAACGATGACGTCCCAGCCATAGATTCCAGGCTGTCGGCCGGGAACCCCAAGCTACTAGTGGGTGTCGATGTAGTACCAAACTGATCTACAGAGAATACTTACTCTGCCAAAAGTATCAAAAAAGCAAGGGTGAGTACAGGGTGTACTCCGCAAGACTTATGGCTGGTGGAGTTGTTTTGCATAAAGCCATCTTTGTTTATAAAACAAGAGGGATAAGAAGCTCGTCTAATCAGAATATTTTAAAAGGGGATAAGAGAGCGACATCTCTGAAACATTCATCATCATCTTTGATATCCACCAAATCATCATCATCACCTGAACTAGGATCAGCCCCTCGTACCCATGAGGAAGCATCCTTAAGCACACGTTGATGTGCCAAGTTTTATGATTAGGTTATAGTTCTCTATGATCTTAGAATCTGGTCACCAAGCGTTCATAACCGTGAACACGGCTTTTCGAAAAGATTTAACCCTGCAGGGGTGTACAACTTTACCCACACGTACCGACCGACTCTTAATGCCAATGTTTTAGCCCTCTTCCTTGGAAGGCCGATAGAGGGTGGTTGGCCATGACCTTTACCTTGCTTTCGCCAAGACCATGAGTCACGCAATAAGGATGGTTACACCGTAACAGGTCAAATCCCGAAGCTGGTCCTTAAAGATGTGAGGCGAGGTTGGTTTACCAGGGGCGCTATCAACCTCAAGCAACCCGGTCCACGCTTCCCTACCTGTTATGAATGCACCTTCACCCGACAAATATTTCAAAAGGTTTTCTATGCATATGTTGAATAGAACGCTCGAACTATGTGACTCATGGAATCTACTAGGAAAGTTAATCAGGAGAGGGGTTCCCAAGCCCCGTGTGGCTATATGCTCATCTCAGTTCCAAAGGCAAGAACTCAGGTCCTAGTGGTGGCGAGCATGGGACTACAAAAACCACATCCCACCATGGACTCCCATACAAGCCTTAGCATGTCTAATCTCATATCACCTCATCAGTATATATCGATCTCCTGCCATACTAGATTATCCGCATCTGATACATAATCTGGATGGACCAGACTCAACAACTATGCATGGCTAAGCGGCACACATATATAAGCTCTAGTAGTGCACACAAGCCAAACCTAGTTATGCTAGGGGCAGTGGATCACGTAATATGAACTCAAGGGAGTAATGCAACAGATAGTATACTCTATCTATCGATAAAAGACCACCGTAGAATCGTATGCATCATGGCAAGAATTGAAATGCTTTCGAAATCATAGGATTATATCATGGTGGGGCTATGCTTGCCTTTGCCATTTAATTACCAATAAGCAGATCTTCGGACATCTGGCACTTGACTTGGTTACAGGTGGTCAAGTATTGTTCGTCGATCTTCGATCTTCGATGGTGTTGACCTCGGGCTTCGATCTCGATCTCGTATTGTACCGAGGAAGAACCAAAAATCAACACATGGCATCGATTCAATGCTCAAGCAAGAATGATGATATTACAAGTTAAATTGTATCTAAAAGTAATCGTAAGACATGCTCGACAATTTAAACGGGGTTCCAAGGGGTACAAACCCTATCTCCGGAAAACTCCAGAATCACCTATGAGGGTTACTATGTTCTTCTATTTAAACTTGTCATTTAAGTTGTTTAACAATGTATGATTATAGCTTAAATAGATAGATCTCATTTTTCTGAGCATTTTGATATATTATACACATTTTTCTAACTTATAAATCATTAGTTATTGAATTTACAAGATTATAACATTTTCTAGAATTTCTGAAAAAGGTTAAAGGATTTATTATGTCACTCTAAGCTCAGGTTGATGTCATCACAAGTGTTAAAACTTTTACACCAAAGCATGGACTAGCCACAGTGGCTAACCACTGGGACCGAGGCCACATCAGCATGCCACACGGCGATCAATGGTCAGCGGGGCCAGCGGGACACGTCAGCCTGACCTCAGCTCCGCGGCCATCGTCGGATGGTCACTGAGGCGGTAGAGGAGAGCGTGCGGGGCTAGGAGGCTTAGACTATTCGAAAGAGGCGAGCAAGGGGAACCCACTGGTGGCGGCGCCGCTATGTTTTTGCCGCCGGAGCAACCTCCATGACGGCGGCGGACGACGAGCTACTACGCGTGGCCAAACCAAAGCGAGAGGGAGACGGCGGAGTGGTCCAGGAGGACCAAGAGCTCACCACGGGTCTGTTGGAGGAGACAGTGAGGCGAGGCGGTGCCCGGAATGACGGCGAGGCAGACGACGGTGCATGTCGGGGTCGGGTAAGATGATGACCTTAACGGCGATTGGAGGCTCACGGTGTGGATTCTTACAATGGGGTGGCTCACAAAGGCGAGGCGGACCTGATGGTGGTGATATGGGGTGGCCCGATCTTCTCAGCAAGCACTTGTCGATGATGATGGTGGATGACAGATAACTAGCCCGTAGCTATGAACTCTCCCGCTCGAACCCTGATGCCAATGCAACAGCTCTCGAACCCTGTGGGATATTCACAACACCATGCTCTTGTGCACGCAGCCGTCGACCACGAACGGTAGTTTGCAATCTACTAATTCCCAATGGAACAACAGATCACACTCAATTGCAGTAGATAATTCGATCACAGGGTAATTTCAGAGGTTCTAAAAAGAATCAACTCCAAAATATTTTAACGTGGTCTCCCTCGAAAGAAACGGTACCCCCATCTATTTAAGAGAGAGGGTACGGCTAGGCTAAGAGTCCAAGATGCAAATGACTACAACTAAGATACATGCCGACCCAAGTCGGACAGCTTTCTAGGCGCACAGGCCTGTTCCTGCCGTGGCAACATATTGGGCCTAAAGCATGCCGGGGCAGGACTCTTCTGCCAGGTGTTGATCCCTTCCTTTGTAGCTCCTTGCTCTTCCTCCCTCTCCTCCCTCGCGCTTGCCCTATTGATCAACACACCTTGCTCCATGTGCTTTGCCTCCTCGCTACGTGTTATACCTTCTTTTCCAACGTACCTGATCATACAATAACACATAGACTTAGGAAGTATAAAATTCTCATTAAGTAAAACATTAGGCTCAGTAAGAAACAAATTCACCTGTTGTTCTAGTAGATTAGCACGATCTCTTGTAATTGGTCCAATCCTAATCTCATTGGACTTATCCTTGTTAGTAGCAGCTGGAACATCATCAGTAGTAACTGGGGTAGGTGTAAGTATATGGATGTCCTCATCATCTCCCCCCTTCAAAAGGCGTCGACCTCGACGCTCCAAGGTCTTCTCCATCATATGGTGATAAATCAGCAACATTGAAACTGTTGCTAGCTCCACCAAATTCAGCAATAGGTATATCAATCGAGTAGGCATTATCATTAATCTTGGCTAACACCTTGTAAGGACCAGCACTGCACGGCTTCAACTTGGATTGGCACAACAATGGGAACCTATCCTTGCGCAGATGTACCCAAACCATATCACCAGGTTTGAACAACACTTTCTTCCTTGCTTGATTTCTTGCAGCAGCAATGTTCTTGCCTTTCTTCTCAATAGCCTCTCGAGTATTCTCATGAATCTTCGTCACATAGTCTGCACGTCTTGATGCCTCCATATCAACTCTCTCATGTAATGGTAGAGGCAATAAATCCAGTGGTGTCAATGGCTTGAAACCATACACCACCTCAAAAGGACAAAGTTGAGTGGTTGAATGCACTGCCCTATTGTAAGAAAACTCGACATGTGGCAAACACTCTTCCCACTCCCTCAGATTCTTCTTTATCATAGTCCTTAAGAGTTGTGATAATGTTCTATTCACCACCTCTGTCTGACCATCTGTCCGGGGATGACAAGTAGTACTGAATAGTAGCTTCGTTCCTAGCTTTCCCCATAAAGTCTTCCAAAAGTAGCTCATAAACTTCACATCCCGATCAGAAACAATTGTTCTTGGTACTCCATGTAATCTCACAATGTCCCTGAAAAACAGGTTAGCAACATGCGACGCGTTGTCGCTTTTGTGGCAGGCAATAAAATGATCCATCTTAGAGAATCTATCTACTACCACAAATATAGAATCATGCCCTCTCAGGGTTTTAGGTAGACCTAGCACAAAATCCATACTAATGTCTTCCCATGGTGCAGTTGGCGCAGAGAGAGGGGTATACAAACCATGAGGCTTTAATTTGGATTTCGACCTGTGACATGTAATGCATCGACTCACAAATCTATACACATCACGCCTCATCTTGGGCCAATAAAAATGATCAGCAAGCATGAGTAATGTCTTCTCACGCCCAAAGTGACCCATCAAACCACCAGCATGTGATTCCTGCACTAAGAACAAACGGAACGACGATTCTGGATGTCACATCCCAAAATTTTCCAAATTTTGAAATGTGAAAAATAAATAAACAAAATAAATAATTGTTGAAATTTAGGGTGAGAAGAAACTTTTTGATTCCAATTGGAAACATCGAAACCTATTTTGGTCCAATAGAATCCTAAAGGGATTTAAAAAGATAAACAAATAATAAATAAAATTATAATAGTTGGAATCACTATTTTTGGATCTTTAAATAAAAAGATATAGTTTTATAAAGCAAAGGTAGAAATATTATTTGAGGACTATTTTAAAGAGTCAAATTTAATCTTGGCCAAGCTTTTAAAATAAAATATTTTGTTTGATAAAAAGATTAAAGGATTATTTAAATAAAATAATAAGTATTTATTAATATCCAACTATATTTAAGTAAAGGCTTTTTATCTTTTAAATAAACATTAAAACTTATTAAAGTTTTTAAAATGAAAATTCCAAGTGTTTTATATTTTCAAATGAAACCTACTGAAAAGGTTTTGGTATTATTTAGATTTCAAATAAAGTTTTAAAATAAATTAAATCCTATTTGAAATAAAGACTAAGGTCTATTTATTTAATTATTAATAGATCCTAAAAGAATAAAAGAATTATTTCATTTTGGACTTTGGAATATGTTGATAAACAGAAGTAAAATTCACCCAAAGTTTGGTGGTGGTTTGAATTGATTTGGAGTTTGAATGGTTTGAATTAAAATCAACTCAGATAAATAGAAATAGACAAAGAAAAGCAATCGATATAAAAAAAGAGAAACGAAGCAGCCCATCTGGCCAGCCCAGCAAGCCCACTCGCAGCCCATCTTCCCCTCCCCGCAGTGAACCATTTTTCACTCGGTATCACACCCGCCCCGTCGCTGACCAGTGGTCCCCACAAACACTCCCTCACTCTCGCTGACAACGGACCCCCTGGCCACCTCATCGTCATCAACCCCACGACCACTTCCCCTCGCCGTTTCTGCCATTGATTGCGGTGATCAAATTCGCGTTGATGGCAGGGTTAATTCCTCCAGAGACCATGCTCACTTAAGCACCTCGACCTCCTCTCTCTTTCCCCCCAAACGCCAGCTTCTCCCTGCCACCGGGCTGCCGCAATTCCGAGCTCACACCCCACTGCTCGCCTCTTCATCTCCGGGCTGCTGCAATTCCGAGCTCACACCGACCTTTTCCCCGATAACTCCGACCTCGCCTCTCCATCTCGATGATGCTCCCGTGATCTACACACTCGCCCGCGTCTAACGCCCCCTTCCGTTTGCCTCGGCATGACCTATAGCCTCGCCCCCGTCAACGACCAGAGGAACCCGACGCAGACAAGAACTCCGGCGAGCAATCCACTCCGTCCCTGTGCGCCCCCTGCCCAACGACGAACACCTTGAGCACCACCGCGACGTTGCGAATTCGGTGAGCCCTTCCTCCCCTTCTCTCGCTTCCTAGAATGTCCGGACCACCTCAGGCAGAGCGCTCCGCCGCTCGCCGTCGCGTCAGCGCTGCCAGTTCCTGGTAGGGCTACTGGGAGCCGTTTGATGTTGATCCAGCGGACACGATAGATTCACTTAGCGAATAGGTATGGTGCAATCTGAGCCATGCGATGCACTTTAGATATAACAGCCGACACATCTCGATCCACCCGAAGCGGTATAGACCAGTAATATTAAGACGCGTGGCACTGAATTCGATTTAAAAACAGAAAATGTTCTATTGGATTTGCAAACTTGTAAAATTCATAACTTTAGTTCTACACGTCCAAATTTTGCAAATTTTATATCAATGGAATCAGCAAGACAAATCCTACCCAACCATGCACTTTGTTTAATGTTTTGCTTCTGGAAAATTGGTTGAAATTGCAGAAACATGTGTAGGCATAAATTAAATATAAAAATTGTTCTAGATATATTTTCAAGGTGAAATCTTTGCAAAATGGTGTGTTTTGAACTTATTGACCATAGGAACCAACTTATGGATTTAAAAATGTATTTTGTGAGGTTAAGGAGTAAATATTTGAATTAGCACATTTCTAGTCAAATAAAAATATTGTTTATGGTTTAGAAATGATTTTTGAGTAGAATCTTTGGGAAATGATTTTAATTAAACTCTCTGATCCTAAACACCAAGTTTTGAGAACTAAAATATATTTGATGAACCTATGAGAATATTACTTTGCTAAAAGATATTTTCAACAACATAAAATATCACCTTAACATAATAATTGGTTTATGAGATGAAACCTTTTGCAAATGGTTTTACTACTTTAGCAAATGACCACTTTGAACTTTAAAAATGTTTAGAGCCTAACATAAACCACTTTTATAAATAAAACCATCTTTTGCATGCTTGCATGCATGACCTTGTTTTTGTTATTTTATGTGTGGTAAATTGTTTGAATGCTAGTTAAATTTGTGTTTGCTTGATTGAATTGTAGTGAAGTTAGAAGAGTGTGATATTTGCAAGATCAAGAAAGTGAACCAACATTCTCTACTAAAAAGGCAAGTGACACTATCATCCATGTCCTACTATTTTCATTACACTTAGTGGACATGCATGATAAGGACTACTATATTTTATGCTATGTTAGATCCTAATAGGATACCCTTATATCTTCCTTAGTGAAAACATTGTAGTTGTAGTATGCTTAGCCCTACTATATATTTGGGATGGGATACATGATATGATTATATAAAGTGTTGGAAAGATATATGTTTTATATAATAAAACAAGCACTCAATGAACCACCTGGGTGGACAAGGATACTCAAGATTGGACAAGGTGGCAACAAAGGGAACCATGTTTATATGGCTATCTTTTTGTGTGTGCACTAGAAGAAAACCACTCAGGGACTTAGAGATTGAACATGTTTCTCGTACAGTGGCTTCCGTGTACAGCCACATGCTAAATGGGCTCTGGCTTAGTCAACTACATAGTGGAAGACCCATGCATTGGCATCTTCAGGTTAACTAGAATTGTGTAAGGGAAATATATATCCCTACATTGGTGCCTGGTAGATAAGTTAGCATTGTGTATTGGGAGGACTCCTATGGAAAGACTTTGTCACATTCTCGATCTGCCAGTACTCCATTTTGGTGAGTACTTATCCAGCGGCCACTGGTGGCAACAAGATGAGATTGTGTCATGTGGGTAAAGTGTACAACTTCTACAGAAGATCAAATTCTAAGTACTTAGCCGTGTCCCCGGTTATGGACAATACTGAACAACTAAGGCCTGAGGCTATGGAAGATCTCGACATTCCAATTTCTCAAAGTAAAACTTGATGGTGACAACAAGGGATTAGAAGCACTTGGAGTTTTTCAAGGAGTTAAGAAAGATTTGACAAAAAGATCAAAACTATTTTGAAAAGATAGGATAAAACTATAATGCTTTTTGCAAATGAGCCTAAACCCTACTTAGCCAAATATGCATGTAATGATAGGATCCACTTATTTCTACATAGTAGTGAAACTTGCCAATACAATTCAAATGTATTGACCCTTGTGGCTGCAACTTATTATGTTGCAGGTTTGTTTGATGTTAGTGAAGTGTGTTGAATAGGATTACAAGTCTACAACCAACATGATTGCCTGTGGCACTTTGAAGATGAAGGACTCCATGCTACATAGATATTCTGCTGCATTGTAATGTGATAGCCAAATGAGCTATGTAAGATGTAATGAATTATTTTATTCCTGGTTATAAAGTTGTATTATGACCTTTGTTTCTTGATATTACATCTTAACTGTGGATGCTAGCTATTGATCCAGGGACTAGCATTGTAAACACAGGGATCTCTACCTTATTAAAGGTTAGGAACCTTACACTGGAATACATAGTTTGTTAGCTCGAAACAAATACCCATCATGTATATGATACTTATCCCATACGTGTCTAAGAGCACACAAAAGATATGGTTCAGAAAAATCATTGTCAGTTGCATAAAGTGCACAAATACTCTCTAATCTAGGAATTTTAACATCAAGATTCGTTAATAGCATGTTTTTCCTAGACAAAGCATCAGCAACGACATTCTCTTTTCCTTTCTTATATTGAATGATGTACGGAAAAGATTCAATAAACTCAACCCATTTAGTTAATCTCCTATGCAAGTTTGACTGAGATTTTAGATACTTTAAAGCTTCATGATCAGAATGTATGATAAACTCTTTTGGCCACAAATAATGTTGCCAAACTTCTAGTACACTAACAAGTGCATATAATTCTTTATCATATATAGGATAGTTCAATCTAGCACCAGTAAGTTTCTCAGAAAAATATGCTATAGGGCGACCCTCTTGCATCAAAACGCCACCAATACCTATACCACTAGCATCACATTCAACTTCAAATTGCTTAGAAAAATCAGGCAATGCAAGTAATGGTGCAGAAGTAAGCAAACGTTTCAATGTATCAAATGCAATATCTTGGGCTGCGCCCCACACAAATGGCACACCTTTCTTAGTCAAATCATTCAATGGTGCAGCAATAGTGCTAAAATCCTTCACAAATCGTCTATAGAATCCAGCTAATCCATGGAAACTATGCACTTGACTAACATTCATGGGAATAGGCCAATTCTGAATTGACTCAATTTTAGATCGATCTACTTCTACCTGCTTAGATACAACATAATCCAAAAATATGACCTTATCTTTTGCAAATGTGCATTTCTCAAGATTAGCATACAATTGATTATCACGCAACACTTGCAAAAATTGTTGGATATGATTACAATGTTCAGTTTCGTTGTGGCTATAGATAAGAATATCATCAAAATAAACAACCACCAAACGACCAATGAATTCTCTCAAAACATGATTCATTAATCTCATGAATGTACTAGGTGCATTAGTAAGCCCAAAAGGCATGACTAGCCATTCATATAAACCAAATTTAGTTTTGAAAGCAGTTTTCCACTCATCCCCTTCTTTCATCCTAATTTGATGATAACCACTACGCAAATCAATCTTAGAGAAAATAGCAGCACCACTCAATTCGTCAAGCATATCTTCTAAGCGTGGAATAGGATGACGATATCGAATAGTGATGTTATTAATAGCTCGACAATCTACAGACATGCGCCATGTACCATCTTTCTTAGGAACTAAAATAACAGGAACAACACAAGGTCTAAGAGAAACACGAATGTACCCTTTGTCGAGTAGTGCCTGTACTTGTTTCTGTATCTCCTTAGTTTCGTCGGGGTTGGTCCGGTAGGGTGCACGGTTAGGTAATGTGGTTCCTGGAATAAGATCAATCTGATGCTCTATGCCGTGCATGGGAGGAAGTCCAGCGGGCACCTCCTCTGGAAACACATCACCAAAATCCTGCAAAAACGTAGCGACACCAAGAGAAATAGGGGTCATATTGTTAGAAACTAAAACCTCGCCCTTATACATGAGCTCAAGCGGCATGGCACTAGGATCCTCTCGAAACTCTCTCATATCTTCCTTGGTGGCTAGCATTACTAGGTTAGGCACTCTCTCTCTTTTCTTTATATCACTCTTTGTAGGATCTATAACATCATGTACAGCTGCCACACTCTCATGGCCTCCAACAGAAGCATCTTTCAAAGTCACCTCTATTTTTTGTCTAGACTCATTGACAATCTGTTGTGGTGTCATTGGTTGCAGGTTAATCTTCTTGCCTGTAAACTTCAAGTGATAAGTATTGGGACGGCCATTGTGTTGCACATGGCAATCATATAACCAAGGCCGACCCAATAACAAATGGCAATCAGTCATAGGAACCACATCAAAATCAATAGAATCTTTATATGGTCCTATTTCAAAATTCACTCTCACCATATGGTTTACTTTCATCTCACCACTGTCACTTAACCACTGAATGTAGTATGGCTTAGGATGAGGCAAATAAGATAAATTCAGCTTGGCACATAACTCCTTGCTTGCAAGATTCCTGCAGCTACCTCCATCAATAATTACTTTGCAAGCTTTGTTAGGCCCAACGAGAGCTTTTGTTTGGAACAAATTGCAGCGCTGAGAGTCAACAATAGGCTGCACACTAAGAATGCGTGGAGATACCACGATAGTAGGTGCATGTGTAGGAAAGGCATCCATACCTTCCTCTTCATAAGCAGCACTATGATCATCAGGATCAACATCATCTCCACTCTCATAATCTCCTTGGTCATTGACAAACATCACCTTGCGGTTTGGACAATCTCTCTGATAGTGCCCTCTACCTTCGCAAGTGTGGCACTCCACATCGCGAGTGCGTGCAATTGACATATTCGAACCCGTACTAGTAACATGAGCAGCTGGTTTCTTAGCATTAGAACCAAAAGAGGGCGAGGGGTCAGGCTTGGCCGCCGATGTAGTAGGGTAGCTGGTCGCTGCAGGAGGAGCCATAGGAGATGGCGTGGCCCTAGGGAACCGGCTAGGGGCTGGAAAACGACATGCTTTAGCTTCCTCCACGAGCTGTGACTCGACCTCTCTAGCATGATGCAACAGGTTGTTCATGTTCTCATACTTGTGATGACGCACTATGCTCTTTATGGGTAACCTCAAATTGTTGAGAAATCGCTGCATGGTCATCTCAAGTGATTCTCGGATTCGAACACGTTGCATAAGCATCTCCATCTCCATGTATTACTCATCAACTGTCAAGTTCCCTTGATTCAATTGTGTCAACTTGTAAAAAACAGAGCGCAAGTAATTGGTGGGTACAAAACATTCCTTCATGATACGCTTCATCTCTTGCCAAGTCATCACCGGAAGGTCATTGTCATCCCTTCTATGCTGAACAAGAGCATCCCACCAACTCAAAGCATAACCATCAAATTCTGACGCTGCAACCTTGACCTTCTTTTCTTCAGTATACTCATACAAGCGCCAGAGCTTCTCTATCTTCAACTCCCATGTCAAATAATCTTCAGGATCAATGGAACCATCAAACTTGGGAATTGAAAATTTAGGCTTTCCCAAACCATCATCAACCGGCTGTATAGGTACACGCTGAGCACGACCTATAGGGGAAAAACCACGACCATGTAATGGTGCAGGTGCATGATCATTAGGGCGTCCCCTGCCTACTGGTGCAGCACCAGCAACACTGCCATCAGCTTCATCCTCGAGCTCCTCATGAATTGGTTGCTGTTGCCGTTGCTCAATAGCAAGTGTCAAGGCCTCTACAGAACGCTGCAAAGCTGTCACGTTTGTGTTGAGGTCTGTCGCTTGTGTTTTGATAGTAGCCACGTCCCGAATGTTTGCTTCCAAAGTCACTTGCACGTCCCGAAGACTCTTGTCAATGGCATCTATTGTGTTGTTAAACACTAGTGTCAAATGGGATCGCAATGCTTCATATTCCCGCCAATTGACACACTCATCATCCTTATTTTTCTGTGCTACAACATCAGAAGCACTAGTAGACATGATTAGTAGAATAGTGCAATAAATAAAATCTGTTTGGTGGAACACTCAATTCACTCACACTAACAAGAAAGTAGATCTTACCGTTCCAAAGTGAATAGAGATGCGAAACCAAAACGAGATCAAGACTGATGCACTGATGTGATGAAGTGAATATCAAGGGTATAGATACGATCACAGGGCACACAAGTTATTTATGGTGGAGCTGTAGCTATGGAATCCTAACTACACCGCAGACAAGTCCTAGTGTTGATCGTTATGATAACCCAAGAAACACACACGGTGGAGATAAACGTGGCAAAGTATTTATGAACAAGAATATTGCAATGCACAAGAGAGATGCTAGTAATAGCTCAAAATAAACAGGCACAAGATTGCTCAATCTACAAGTGCTATGATCAACTAGGCCTCCAATAAAGCACACTTTGATATCTTTTTTTGTCACGCTTGTAGCTCTATTCTCTCTCTTTTTTTTAACTATGTGACTCAATGCAAAACGAATGCAAACTAGGGAGGGCCGGATAATCTGGTCTGTCAGGGCGAAAATTGAGCACTTTCATAACCCTAATGAGCAGCCTGTCAGAGCAAAGCAACTAGTCTCGTGGGTACGTTCCTAGGCACAGATGTGGTAGATAGGCTGTAGCTAGGTTTGAAACACCAAAGTACGCTATGTGGACTCGGAAAAGTAGATGGAAACTTGCGGAAAACGGTGATGGTGGACTCGGTGGAAAACAAGATCAAAACCCTAAACTTTAAACACAAACTAAAACTAGACTCCTATGAAAAAAAAACCTGCAGATCGGATCTACGAGAAGACACGACCAACAACTAAAACTTTGAAAATGATGCAATCTAGGCTAGGGAAAATATTTTTGTATGGCTTTTTCTGTATAGGACGAAAACAAGAACTAATCTATGGATGGATTTGTGGATGCTCACCGAGTAAACAAGGATATCTGATACCAAGATGATATGGGGTGGCCCGATATTCTCAGCAAGAACTTGTCGATGATGATGGTGGATGACAGATAACTATCCTGTAGCTATGAACTCTCCCGCTCGAACCCTGATGCCAATGCAACAGCTCTCGAACCCTGTGGGATATTCAAAACACCACGCTCTTGCGCACGCAGCCGTCGACCACAAACGGTAGTTTGCAATCTACTAATTCCCAATGGAACAACAGATCACACTCAATTGCACTAGATAATTCGATCATAGGGTAATTTCAGAGGTTCTAATAAGAATCAACTCCAAAATATTTTAATGTGGTCTCCCTCGAAAGAAACAGTACCCCCATCTATTTAAGAGAGAGGGGACGGCTAGGCTAAGAGTCCAAGACGCAAACGACTACAACTAAGATACATGCCGACCCAAGTGGGACAGCTTTCTAGGCGCACAGGCCTGTTCCTGCCGTGGCAACATATAGGGCCTAAAGTGTGCCGCGGCAGGACTCTTCTGCCAGGTGTTGATCCCTTCCTTTGTAGCTCCTTGCGCTTCCTCCCTCTCCTCCCTCGCGCTTGCCCTATTGATCAACACACCATGATCCATGTGCTTTGCCTCCTCGCTACGTGCTATACCTTCTTTACCAACATACCTAATCATACAATAACACATAGACTTAGGTAGTATAAAATTCTCATTAAGTAAAACATCAGGCTCATTGAGAAACAAATTCACCTGTTGTTCTAGTAGCTTAGCACGAGCTCTTGTAATTGGTCCAATCCTAATCTCATTGGACTTATCCTTGTTAGTAGCAGCTGGAACATCATCAGTAGTAACTGGGGTAGGTGTAAGTATATGGATGTACTCATCAGGTGGCCTCAGAACGGCAAGAGGTGGACGAATACGACAGGGCGACGACGAGCTCTGAAGCTAGGGTTTCGGGTTGGGGAAACCTAGGGGAGAGGGAGGCCGATAGAGAGCAGAGAAGGATAAGGACGGGAGAGGCGTGCCGTAGTGGTCTTATCCACCCCTAGAGCTCGACGGACGACCGAGAGAAGGCAAAGAAGTTCAATGGCGGCGCTGGTGACACCGAGATGTTTGTCTGCTCGAGGAAGACGATGACCAAAGGGGTACTGGGCCTGGGCTGCGCGTGGGCTGGCTGCGGGCTGCGGCTGCTGCGCACGAGTGGCAGAGAGAGGAGGAAAGGGAGCTGGGTCAGCCTGTTTGGCTGTTGGCTCCTTTTTTAGCAAATCTTTTTCCTATTTTCTGAAATCCTTTTCTCTTTGTGTTTCCATTTTGAAATATGTTTTGGTTATTTCAAAAATATCAGAGCTTCTGCAAATGTTAAAATATTTCAAGGAACCTTATAACAATTTGGGTTCCACACATTTTAGTAATTTTCTTCAAAACCACTTTGATGGGATTTCAAAGAGATAGGTAAAACTAGGGTTTTGAATTTGTTAATTTTTCTTTTGCATGCATTTTTAGATAAGATGCTCATGAATGCACAATCAAAACCCTAATTACTATTTAACTAAAAGTGGGGTGTTACAGCTCTATCCCCCTTACGAGAATCTTGACCCGAGATTCCAAAGGTAGGAAGAGAGACATAGAGAGAAAGGAACGGGGTCAACTAAGGATAATAGGGCAATACACTAAACAACACACATGGTATCTCATGGTCAACTCATGGGTGGAGTGTTTAAAAACATCTTTGAGATGACAAACATGAAACACATCAAGGTAACGGAGGAACAAGATGAGAAGGTTCCAAGTGTTAGATAGATGGTCTTCATAAGGATTGAGACCATGGAGCTTACAGAAGGGTTTAAGCTTCTGAAGAGGAAGGTTCCAATAGAGAGAACATGACCATAGACTTCGATAGGGAACCTCTACTAAACGACTTAAGTAGAGATTTCAAGTTGTAGAGATAAGGATCAATAAAACCAAGATGTTGAACTACTTTTGAAACAGAAGGATCACTCCTTCATTCAACAGAAGGCTAAGATAGAAAGGTGTTTTGTGGAGAGTACTCGTAAGAGTCACAAGGAACATGTACCATAAGAAACTATTAATTACCAAAATCATAGTCACTCTTAAAACATGGCTGAGAAAAACGAGGGAAAGTTCTTTATTCATCCAGGACTATCAAGATATTTGCCATAGATCGTGATATCACTTTGCAACACTAAGATGAATGGTTAAGAAGATTCTCGATGACACGAGAAGAAAGAAACTTCATTCTCAGACTTCCATTACTTGGCACAAAAAAATGCTTGTCATCATAAAAGTGTCTGGAGGATCGACGGAGAGACTTTTAGCAACTCTACTTTAAATGTTCTCCTTGATGTTCAAGAAATCAGACATCAAGTAAAGGCCGAACTTCAGATACAAAGGAAACCATAAGCACATCTCCTACAATTAATTATAGAATAAGTCTCATGAAGAGTGGTTGTTATTGCTGAATCAAGAGAATATGACAAAAGGTCTTGCCGGCTAAGTGTGTCAACCATTACATCAATCTTGCTAGATTTACAAAGAGACCTATGTCAAAACTTTGAGGAACACCAACCATCATTGCTGCTTGAGATTCAGCTTTGGTTAGGTAGTATGATACTTCAGACTCAACATGTCCGAATAGAAAGTTTGCAACATTCACCACAAAGGTGAAGTTACTAGATTCTTAAGATATGGACTATAGTGTAAAGCTCCAAAATATGATCTAGATTGCTAGACCCATGTATTTAGCAATTTGTCGAAAGACTACAGCACATACATAAAGTACTAATAATAAAACACACATCCTTAAGGAACGAAAGATAACTCTTCGAGTTCATGACGACATCTTTCAACCTTTGCACATGAACCAGAGAAGGTTACTTCTAACATCCAGAACTCATACTTCGATATGACACGAAGAAGGTTCTCGAAAGTTTCCAACATTAATGCAAAATGTTCCATATGAATCAAATCCAACATGGAGAAGATAAGGATGTCATCGATGGGCTCAACAACAAACTTATCGAGACACTCCAAGAAGATGGACTCATATTTTGCGTGAACAAGACAAAAATGCTGGTCAGACCATAGGACATGAAGATGTACTCAAGTGAAACATCACGAGTGGCAACACCATCAAGATAGTCCTTGGAACCGAGTTCGATTTGATAATAACCCAAATCAAATCAAAGGTGGGGAAAGGTAACATATCCATGAAGGAAATATTATCATTCTTCAACACAAACAAAACTAGACATCCCTTTAAGGAGGAACATAGTTGGTTAGAACCTTTGTTTTACAACTCTCCAAGTTGTTGTTTAAGCTCAACTAACTAGTTCAGGGGTATCCAGTGCAGATCCTTGGAGATAGGAGAAGTTCAGAGAACTTGCTTGCTCAAGAACTTGACAACACAGTCATGTGACAACATGGCGATACTTCTAGTATACATCTAGAATATCATGAACCACCGATATGTCACTTAGTTCGAGAGGAAACTTGATTTGTAAGGCAAGAAGACATAATCTCATAGTTTCGGCACAAGCCTAACTCTTTGACCGAAGAGAGTGCACTAGGATAACGGATTTGGTAGCACGACCATTCTTCGCTTAGTGTTAGGGTTAACCAATCACGCTAAGAATGACACAAATGTCCTTTGAATTCAAAGCAATGACAATTGCTAATGATCTCAGATAACCACATTATTACGCACACGCATCACTCATGAGCATGAAATCTCGGAGAAGTGTGTGTAAAGATGTGTAAAAGCATCACTTCGTTAAGGGGTCATGGAACTCGACACGACCTCTTACTATAAAAGAGGGTGAAACCTTAAGGTGGAACAGATAGAAGCTAATCAATGCCTCTTGATCTACAGATTACAACTCTTTGACCTGGTCCTAGATATGACGAGGTACTAGAGTTTGTTTCTCCTGACATGCTGAAATGGTTTGTCTCGACGGACCACAATAGTATCTTGCATCGGAAGACACCAATGCACATTTACTACTTGGCTACCAACTGGTAGACAAAGGTCGGAAAACAACAAGGGAAAAGGAACATGCTCAGGATAGAATCCCGAGATGTGGATGCATAAGTCAACAATATCCCGAAAACCATTGCATAGAAGAGGTAAGGTGTGGCAGAGTCATGAATATAGATGTGAGACTCTCGAGAAGTACTCTTGTCGTGATCTATTTGGTTCCATTAAAGAACATCTGCCATAGCTAGTGGTAGGGGAAGTCCTTAGTTGTCACAACTCAATCGCGACAATATCCACAAGCTAGAAGGCTAGAATTGTAGTACTAGCCATACTGAGGTAATGTGTGAACATTAGCAACATGGGTCAAATGAAGGATCTTGGGTTAAAGGTCAGCTTCATGTACAAGATTCACAACACCATAATCCAGCACAATCGGGAATCTTAGGTTCAAGTTCAAGGGTTAAAACCCAAAGAGAAGAGTAACTACTACTTGAGTGACTTAGCGTACACTACAAGGTAATAATCACAAGTTAGATTTTAGGAGAAGGAGTGACTTCTGAAGTACCCAAACAAATAAAAAGGAGGCACACAGGTGAAAGGGAACCTCGAAGCCTAGAACAGAACACTATGGCACCAACAATTTAATATTGTGGGCCCATAAGATAGAGAGATCATGATGGAAAGGAATCTCTCGTATGAAACAGAGCAAAGGGAAACAAAAATTTGCAACACACACAACTCTAGAGAATCCAACACTAGGTCAAATGGCTTAGAAACGACATGCCAAGAAGGCACCTAAGTTTTGAAAGACTAGAAGAGATATCAAAACTTTTCAAAGTCAACACAAGATAATATAACCCAGAGTTAGAGAGAAACTGGATAAGGAGAAAAAGAAACATACTAGAGTTTTCGCAAATACTTTTTAGATTTTTAAATTAGTTTTCACAAACACTACACTCAACATTGACCAATAGCAAGGTATTCCTACGGTCGGTATTGCTCTAATACCAAAACCTGTGATACCCCCGAGGTCAGCTTCATGTAAAAGATTCACATCACCAGAATCTAGTACAATCGGGGATCTTAAGTTCAAGTCCAAGGGTTAAAACCCAAGAAAAGAAGTAACTACTACTTGAGTGACACAGCGTACAGTACAAGATAGTAATCACGAGGTAGATTCCAAGAGAAGAAACAACTTCTGAAGTACCCGAACAAATAAAAGGAGGCACACGAAGCAAAAGGATACCTCGAAGCCTAGAACAGAACACTATGGAACCATCAACGTGATGTTGTGGCCCAAAAAAACAAAGAGATCATGATAGAAATGAATCTCTTAGAAGAAACAGAACAAGGGAAACAAGGAACACACACCAGACTCTAGAGAACTCTACACTAGGTCAACTGGTTGAGAAACGTCATGACTGAAGAGGCACCTAAATTTGAAGAAAGAGACAAGATAGCAAAACTTTTCCAAATCAACACAAGATAAGGTATCCAGAGCTAGAGCGAAACTAGATAAGGAGAAAAAGAAGCATACCAGAGTTTTTGAACATAATTTTCATCTTTGAAATTAGTTTTCACAAACACTAGACTCAACGTCGACCAGTAGAAAGGGTTTCCTACAGTCGGTACTACTCTGATACCAAAACCTGTGACACCCCCAGGATCAGGGCTAAACAAATCCTAGACCTTCGTCTAACATAAGCTTAACCTTGAGCTCGAGAAAATCCAGTGAAGAATCGTTAACACAACAGTGACCCTACGACACAAAATTTATCACAGCAGGCTCATAACTAAGCAGAGAACCAAATTATTACAAGCAGAGGTCACTGACCACAAACATCAAACAACGGAAGGAAAATTATGGTATTAAGTATATCAAACTTAACAAATGGCATAAGACGCATGAAGCATAACGATGACGTCCCAGCCCATAGATTCCAGGCCGCCGGCTAGGAACCCCAAGCTACTCTTCGGTGTCGATGTATGATGGCACCCCGCACTTGTCGTGGGACGCTTCGTTGGAAACCCCAAGAGCAAGGTATGAAGCAGCACAACAACAAGTTTCCCTCAGTAAGAAACCGAGGTTATCGAACCAGTAGGAGGAAGGAAACGTCACATAGGTGTTACAACCAACACAGAGACCTGCACAACACAAAATCAAGACTTTGCCCGAACGAATCAGTGAGGTTGTCAAGCTCACCGGTTTGCCGTAACAAAGGATTAAACGTATGGTGTGGAAGGTAATGGTTTGCATCAAGTAAACAAGTAACAGTGGAAGATGTATCAATGGTAAAGATTGGACAGGGGTCCATAGTTCACTAGAGGTGCTCTCCTTAGATAAACAACATGGCATGAAGGGTAAACAAATTACAGCAGGGCAATTGACAGGAACTGAGCAAGGCATAACAATGCAATTACTAGGCAGAAAGATCCTATGAGATTCGTTTGGGCAATACAACAAGATACATAGACCGCCATCCAACTGCATCTATGACTAGAAGTCCACCTTCAGGTTATCATCCGAACCCCCTCCAGTATTAAGTTGCAAGCAATAGAAAACTCCTTTAAGCAAAGTGTGTAAGGTAAACAGTCCACATGTTCCATGAACAAGAGATCGTTGTTTTCTCCCTAGTATCAACAGCCGAAGAGATTAGTAGCAAAGTGTGTAAGGTAAATAGTCCACATGTTCCATGAACAACCGAAGAGTTTATTGTCACTTCCCTTGGAAACTAGAGGCATGAACCCACTATCAAGCATAAATACCCCCTCTTGGAGTCACTAGCAACTACTTGGCCAAGATAGCTACTAACAATGGAGAGCATGCAAGATCACAAACAACAGAGACATGATAGAATCATAAAGACAAAACCATTAATCAAACCAACATAATAATCTCAATATTCGTCAGATCCCCGCAAACACAACATGCATGATTACAAATAGATTAGATCTTGATCATGAACGGATCTCACAAGATCTATACATGAAAGCACAAAGGAGGAGATACAACCATCTAGCTATTACATGGACCCATAGTCTAAGGTGGAACTACTCACGCATCATACTGGAGAGAAGGCCTCTGAGATGATCTCCCCTCCGGCAGGGTGCCGGGAAGAACTTCAGATCCCCTCGATCTAGGGATGATGGTGGCGGCGGCTACAGACAGTTTCATGGAGATTTGATCAGGTTCTCAGGGTTTCTGCATCGGGGGGCTTTTTATAGGAGAAGGGGGAGACCGAGGAGGCGGCCAGGGTTGGAAAACCCTAGCAAGGCGCGGGGCTGGGCCCACCCATGCCTAGGGTGGGTCTGGCCCCTCCGGCTCTCCTCTGGACTTCTTGTTCCCCATGGAAAGTAATTGACTTTGGCGTTTGTCCTGTCCAATTTCGATAATATTTCTTTAGCTTTTCTGAAACCAAAAACAGCAGGCATCTGGCACTGTTGCAACTTGTTAATAGGTTAGTACCAGAAAACATGTAAAAAGCACCTCAAAATGTAGACAAGTAAAGCAAACTATATACTAAACAAGCATGGATCATCAAAAATTATAGATACGTTTCTAACGTATCAACATCCCCAAGCTTAACTCCTGCTCGTCCTCGAGTAGGTAAGTGATAAAAGAATAATTTTTGAGGTGACATGCACCCTCACTAAGATCCAACCATTTGCAAGCATTGAAATCTGGGATCAAAGAACTCTAAACATGTGAATGAAAGATGGATCTCTAACAATAGGACAAAGAAACTATGCATGTAACATGACAAGCTACAAACAAAGATCATGAATAAGATGCATTGAAAACATTTGTTTGTTTCACATACAGAAAACATGGCATAGTGGCAATCAGCTTGTCCCTCGTGGAGTAACAATATAGATGCATAGGACACCTTCAAAGTTCACAAGGGTGACTAGAAAACGTAGCACAAGAACAAGTAATATCACAATATGCATCAATTAATAAGCTTTGGAACACTTCACACCGAATGACAACTATGCTCTCTTAATGGTGCCTAAAGTTAGAAGGTGGAGACTCAATAATGGTGGAAGAAAGGCCTTTTATTTGTAAAGGAAGCAGTGATTACAAGTTTCAAAGCTTTGGGTTCAAGCTTGTCCGGCTGTAACTTCTTTACATAGGCTTCGCATCCCCAAACTTTAAGGAACGACAATTTAGGTTTCTTCCCAAACCATAATTCATATGGTGTCGTTTCAACGGATTTAGACGGTGCCCTATTTAAAGTGAATGCGGCTGTTTCTAATGCATAACCCCAAAATGATAGTGGTAGATTTGTAAGTGACATCATAGAACGAACTATATCTAAGAGAGTTCGATTACGACGTTCAGACACACCATTACGCTGTGGTGTTCCCGGCGGTGTCAACTGCGAAAGTATTCCACATTTCCTTAAATGCTCGCCAAACTCGTAACTTAGATATTCACCTCCACGATCAGAACGTAGAAATTTAATCTTCTTGTTACGTTGATTCTCTACCTCACTTTGAAACTCCTTAAACTTCTCAAAAGTTTCGGACTTATGTTTCATAAAATAGATATACCCATATCTACTCAAGTCATCCGTGAAGGTAAGAACATAACGATAACCACTGCGCGATGCTACACTCATTGGACCACACACATCGGTATGTATGATTTCCAATAAGTCCGTAGCTCGCTCCATCATACCAGAAAATGGAGTCTTAGTCATTTTACCCATCAGACATGCCTCGCATCTTTCAAGTGATTCAAAATCAAGTGATTCAAGAAGTCCATCGGAATGGAGTTTCTTCATACGTTTCACTCCAATGTGACCAAGACGACAGTGCCACATATAGGTCGAGTTATCGCTTGATTTCAATCGTTTAGCTTCAATGTTATTAATATGTGTATTTCTACTATCGAGATTCAACAAGAATAGACCATCTATCAAAGGTGCATGTGCGTAAAACATATTACTCATATAAATCGAACAACCATTATTCTCGGATTTAAACAAGTAACCGTCTCGCAATAAACAAGATCCTGATATAATGTTCATGCTTAACGTAGGCACCAAATAACAATTATTTAAGTATAAAACTAATCCCGATGGTAGATGAAGAGGTAGCGTGCCGACCGCGATCACATCAACCTTTGATCCGTTTCCTACGCGCATCGTCACCTCGTTCTTCACTAGCTTCCGTTTATTCTGCAGCTCCTGTTTCGAGTTACAAATATGAGCAACCGAACCAGTATCAAATACCCAGGCACTACTACGAGTACTAGTGAGATACACATCAATAACATGTATATCAGATATACCTTTCTTCTTGATGTTGCCGTTCTTCAAATCCGCCAAGTACCTTGGGCAATTCCGCTTCCAGTGACCTTCTCCCTTGCAGTAAAAGCACTCAGTTTCAGGCTTAGGTCCAGCCTTGGTCTTCTTCGTCGGCGTGGTAACTTTCTTACCACCCTTCTTGAAGTGTCCCTTTTGCTTAGACTTGCCTTTCTTGAATTTGGTGGTCTTATTGACCATCAACACTTGGTGCTCTTTCTTGATCTCCACTTCTGCAGATTTTAACATAGCAAATAGTTCTGGTAACTCTTTGTTCATGTTCTGCATGTTGTAGTTCATCACAAAGTTCTTGTAACTTGATGGTAGTGATTGGAGGATGCGGTAAACTCCCAAAGTATTAGGAATCACTATACCCAAACTTTGAAGTTTATTTGCGTGCCCAGACATCTTAAGCACATGCTCACTGACGGAGCTACCCTCTTCCATCTTGCAGTTAAAGAACTTTTCAGAAGCTTCATAACTTTCAATTGCCGCATGAGTCTCAAAGATTAATTTGAGATCCTCGACAATATCATATGGATCTGACTCTTCAAACCTTTTCTGAAGCTCCGATTCTAAACCATACAAGATAGCACACTGAACTATGGAGTACTGATTCTTCCGAGCGAGGTAAACATTCTTTACTTCATCGGTAGCAGCAGCTGCAGGTGGGTCACCTAGCGGTGCATCCAGCACATAGGTCAAATTACCAGCTGTGAGGACAATCCTCAAATTGCGGAACCAATCCGCGAAGTTGCTTCCATTGTTTTTCAATTTTTCTTTCTCTAGGAACGCATTAAAATTGATGGTAGGGGCTGCCATTGATCTACAACATATTTGCAATAGTTTAGACTAAGTTTATGACAAATTGAGTTCAAATTAATTAATGAAATTAAACTAGGTGAACTCCCACTCAAAACAACATCCCTCACATTGTTTTAGTGATCACACGAACCAAATCCACTACATCAACACCGATCATCACGAGAGCTGATATAGTTTTAATGGCGAACAATCATCATGTTCATCATATCTACTATATGATTCATGCTTTGCCTTTCGGCGATCCGTGTTCCTGAGGCCATGTCTGTACATGCTAGGCTCGTCAAGATCAAACCTTAGCTACCGCATAAGCAAATCTGGCTTGCTTACGTTGTATTCACCCGCGGAATCAAAGACACCCGATCATCACGTGGTGCTTCGAAGCAGCAAGCTTTGGCAACGGTGCATACTAAGGGTGAACACTTTAGAACTTGAAATTTATGTGCATGAGGGATCATCTTATAATGCTACCGTCGTCTACTAAGCAATACAAGATGCATAAAGGATTAACATCACATGCAATTCATAATATGTGATATGATATGGCCTTTCTTCTTTGTGCTTCCGATCTCCATCTTCAAGCACGAACATGATCTCCATCATCACCGGCATAGCATCAAGGTCAATGACGCTTCTTCATGGTTGTCGTCCGCCAGCTTCAACTATTACAACTATTTTGAATAGACACGCAGGTCTTAACAGAAATTAAAGACAACCATATGGCTCCTGCCGGTTGCCAACTTACAATAAGGAACATTGCATACATCAAATATAATCACAATCATGGCCATATCACATCACTGCACACCCCTGCAAAACAAAGTTAGACGCTTCTACTTTCTTTGCATATTTTACGTGGTTTGGGGCTTTCCATAAGTGTCGTTCTAACTTACGAACAAGAACCACAACATTGATACTAGCATTGTTGATCACCCGTTGTAAATTGGATCTTTACTATGCTAGGAGAAACAGGCACCCGCAAAGCCACTTATGCAAAACGAGTTGCATGTCAAGCGTGGAGCAAGTCTCATGAACGATGTCATGTAAGGTTAGCCCGGGCCGCTTCATCCCAACATACCGCAAGATGCAAAGTACACAAAAAGCAATCTACAATAAAAGCATCAACGCCCACAATGACCATTGTGTTCTACTCGTGCAACAGATCTACATATAGACACGGCTCTGATACCACTGTAGGGGTTCGTAGCATGGAAAACAAAATTTTCTATCGCATACAAACAAACAAACAAGCCAAGATCTATCTACTAGATTGCAGCAACGAGTCGATGGAATAACTCACCCTCGAAGATTCCAAAGTGTTTAACGAGAGCAGATTCTCGTGGGTGATGTAGTCGTACTCTTTCCGATCTCAAGATCGCGTAGACGATCCTTCCAGCGCCGCGTTCCCGCAGCGCTCCCGCAGTCGGTCACACGTTCGGTACTCGACGAAGACCTTCCTCTCCCTTGTTCCAGCAGGCAGCGGAGGTTGTAGCACTCTCCTCGTGATTCCGGCAGCACAACGGCGTGGTACCGGAGGTAGAGGGGAAATCCCGCAGGGCTTCGCTTTAAGCCGGTGCGAGTATGGTGGAGCTTATGAGAGAGGCTATTAGTGGTCTAGTAATTAGACACACCAATTAGAAGGCTCTAAACCAATTAGAAGGCTCTAAACCGAATAGCTCTAAACCGGGGTCTAGATCTAGGGTTTAGTTTAGAGGATAGGAAACTTGTGTGTCTAGGAGGGGAGCCCTGCCCCTCCTTATATAGGTGGGAGGGCTGGCCGGCCAAGGGGAGGAGTTCCTCCCCAACTCGGCCTAGGGAGGTGCGCCGGCCAAGGGGAGGAATTCCCCTCCAACTCGGCCTCCACCTCTCCTCCTCTTTTCCCACTTCCCAAAACTGCCGTTTGACTTTCAAACTAGCCGTTTGACTTTTCAATTTAGGATTTAAATAAATCCTTTATTTGGGACAGCAAGAATACTTAGTACATGATGCAATCATTCCAATATGTAATGACACATTCATGTACCCTTTCCCCTCCGGAGTGCCGGACATTCCGGGACCTTCTAGAATGTTCCCGATGAAAACACCGGAACCATTCCCCAACTCCGAAACGGAACTTTCCTTATATGAATCTTATTCTCCGGACCATTCCGGATCTCCTCGTGATATCCCGGATCCCATCCGAGACTCCGAACAACATTCGGTCTCTTTCTCATAATACCATAACTACTCAAACAACGTCGAATCCTTAAGTGTGTCTCCCTACGGTTCGTGAATTATGCAGACATGATCGAGACACTTCTCCGAACAATAACCAATAGAGGAATCTGGAAATTCATATGGCTCCCACATATTTCTACGATTACTTTGCGATCGAATGAACCACTTACATACGATACCAATTTCCCTTTGTCTCACGATATGTTACTTATCCGAGGTTATGATCGTCGGTATCTCTGCATACCTAGTTCATCCTCGTTACTGATAAGTACTCTTTTCTCGTTCCCGTGATATGTGATCCCTTGTGACCAAGTCACATGCTTGCAAGCTAATTGGATGAAATTTCACCGAGAGGGCCCAGAGAATATCTATCCGTCATGTGGATGGACAAATCCCACTCTTGATCCATGTGTTTCAACCAATACTTTCCGAACACTCAATGCCACCTTTATAGCCACCCTGTTACGGTGTGGTGTTTGATGACATCAAAGCATCCATCCAGTAAAGGTGATATGCATGATCTCATGGTCGAAGGAATTAGGTTACTATGTATCAGAAAGCATATAGCAATTGAACTATTGAAATGACTTGATCTTTATGCTACGCTTGTCTATAGGAGTATGTCCACCATATCATTCTCCTAACGATATGATCTTGTTGTTGATAACATCTCAATGTTCATGACAAAGAAACCACATCATCAATCAACCAACAAGCTAGTGAAGTATAGAGGCTATACTAGGGACTTCAAATTAAGTTTACAAATCACACAAGTATTAATGGTTTCCTTGTTAATACTATTATAGCATGAATGTAAACATTTATCATAAATACAAAGATATATAATAATAACTACATTTATTATTACCTCTAGGGCATATCTCCAACAGTCTCCCACTTGCACTAGAGTCATCTAATCTAGATTACATGGTAATATACCGAACACCCATGGCAGTTTGGTGTTGGTCATGTTTTGCCCTCGGGAGAGGTTTAGTCAACGGATCCGCCACATTCAGATCTGTGTGTACTTTGCAAATCTTTATATCCCCATCCTGGATATGTTCTCGAATAGCGTGAAAACGCAGCTTGATATGCTTCAGCTTCTTGTGTGACCTTGGTTCTTGCGCATTGGCTATGGCGCCCATGTTATCACAGTAGATAGACATTGGGTCCAGCGCACTAGGAACCACACCCAGCTCTGTAATGAACTCTTTCATCCATATCGCTTCTTGTGAAGCCTCCGAAGCAGCCATGTATTCCGATTCAGTTGAAGATCTCGCCACAACGCTTTGCTTTGCACTCCTCCAGCTAACTGCTGCACCATTCAAAATAAATACGTATCCAGATTGTGATTTAGAATCATCCGGATCGGTGTTCCAACTAGCATCGGTGTAACCATTAACAACGAGCTGTTCATCACCTCCATAAGAAAGAACCATATCCTTAGTTCTTCTCAAGTACTTAAGGATGTTTTTGACCGCTGTCCAATGATCCACTCCTGGATCACTTTGATATCTGCTAGTTAGACTAACAGCATATGCGATGTCGGGTCTAGTACATAGCATGGCATACATTAGAGATCCTATGGCTGAGGCATAGGGAGTCTTACTCATCCTTTCTCTATCTTCTGCCGATGTCGGACTTTGAGTTTTACTCAAGGTCGTATTGGGCAACATGGGCAAGAACCCTTTCTTGCTATCTTCCATTCCAAACCTCTTTAGAACTTTGTCCAAATATGTACTTTGTGACAATGATATTTGGCGTTTCGATCTATCTCTATAAATCTTTATGCCTAATATGTAAGCTGCTTCGCCAAGATCCTTCATTGAAAAACTATTATTCAAATACTCTTTGACACTATTAAGAAGGTCTACATCATTCCCAATCAACAATATGTCATCCACATACAGTATTAAGAATGCTACAGAGCTCCCACTCACTTTCTTGTAAATACAAGCTTCTCCATAAGTTTGTATAAAACCAAAACTTTTGATTACCTTATCAAAACGTTGATTCCAACTTCGGGATGCTTGCTTCAATCCATAGATGGACCGTTGAAGCTTGCATACCTTGTTAGCATCTTTAGGATCGACAAAACCTTTGGGTTGTATCATATACAACTCTTCATCAATGTCTCCATTGAGGAATGCTGTTTTGACATCCATCTGCCATATCTCATAATCATAATATGCAGCGATTGCTAACATAATCCTCACAGACTTTAGCTTCGCTACCGGTGAGAAAGTCTCATCGTAGTCAGCTCCTTGAATTTGTCGAAACCCTTTTGCGACAAGTCGAGCTTTATAGACAGTAACATTACCATCAGCATCTGTTTTCTTCTTGAAAATCCATTTGTTCTCGACAGCCTTCCGGCCATCCGGTAAGTCCACCAAAGTCCATACTTGGTTTTCGTACATGGATCCAATCTCGGATTTCATGGCTTCTTGCCATTTATTGGAATCTGGGCTCATCATCGCTTCCTCATATGTCTCGGGGTCATCGGTGTTGTCCACCAACATGACATTCATAACAGAATCATACCAATCTGGAGTGGTACGATTTCTCGTTGACCTCCGAGGCTCTGTAGCAACTTCAACCGAAGTTTCATGATCACCATCATTAGCTTCCTCTCTTATTGGTGCAGGCACCACAGGAACTTCTTCCGGTGCTGCGCTACTCGCAATTTCGAGAGAAGGTTCGACAACCTCGTCGAGTTCTACTTTCCTTCCAGTCACTTCTTTCGAGAGAAATTCCTTCTCTAGAAAGGATCCATTCTTGGCAACGAAGATTTTGCCTTCGGATCTATGATAGAAGGTATACCCAATAGTTTCCTTCGGGTATCCTATGAAGACGCATTTTTCCGCTTTGGGTTCAAGCTTGTCCGGCTGTAACTTCTTTACATAGGCTTCGCATCCCCAAACTTTAAGGAACGACAATTTAGGTTTCTTCCCAAACCATAATTCATATGGTGTCGTTTCAACGGATTTAGACGGTGCCCTATTTAAAGTGAATGCGGCTGTTTCTAATGCATAACCCCAAAATGATAGTGGTAGATTTGTAAGTGACATCATAGAACGAACTATATCTAAGAGAGTTCGATTACGACGTTCAGACACACCATTACGCTGTGGTGTTCCCGGCGGTGTCAACTGCGAAAGTATTCCACATTTCCTTAAATGCTCGCCAAACTCGTAACTTAGATATTCACCTCCACGATCAGAACGTAGAAATTTAATCTTCTTGTTACGTTGATTCTCTACCTCACTTTGAAACTCCTTAAACTTCTCAAAAGTTTCGGACTTATGTTTCATAAAATAGATATACCCATATCTACTCAAGTCATCCGTGAAGGTAAGAACATAACGATAACCACTGCGCGATGCTACACTCATTGGACCACACACATCGGTATGTATGATTTCCAATAAGTCCGTAGCTCGCTCCATCATACCAGAAAATGGAGTCTTAGTCATTTTACCCATCAGACATGCCTCGCATCTTTCAAGTGATTCAAAATCAAGTGATTCAAGAAGTCCATCGGAATGGAGTTTCTTCATACGTTTCACTCCAATGTGACCAAGACGACAGTGCCACATATAGGTCGAGTTATCGCTTGATTTCAATCGTTTAGCTTCAATGTTATTAATATGTGTATTTCTACTATCGAGATTCAACAAGAATAGACCATCTATCAAAGGTGCATGTGCGTAAAACATATTACTCATATAAATCGAACAACCATTATTCTCGGATTTAAACAAGTAACCGTCTCGCAATAAACAAGATCCTGATATAATGTTCATGCTTAACGTAGGCACCAAATAACAATTATTTAAGTATAAAACTAATCCCGATGGTAGATGAAGAGGTAGCGTGCCGACCGCGATCACATCAACCTTTGATCCGTTTCCTACGCGCATCGTCACCTCGTTCTTCACTAGCTTCCGTTTATTCTGCAGCTCCTGTTTCGAGTTACAAATATGAGCAACCGAACCAGTATCAAATACCCAGGCACTACTACGAGTACTAGTGAGATACACATCAATAACATGTATATCAGATATACCTTTCTTCTTGATGTTGCCGTTCTTCAAATCCGCCAAGTACCTTGGGCAATTCCGCTTCCAGTGACCTTCTCCCTTGCAGTAAAAGCACTCAGTTTCAGGCTTAGGTCCAGCCTTGGTCTTCTTCGTCGGCGTGGTAACTTTCTTACCACCCTTCTTGAAGTGTCCCTTTTGCTTAGACTTGCCTTTCTTGAATTTGGTGGTCTTATTGACCATCAACACTTGGTGCTCTTTCTTGATCTCCACTTCTGCAGATTTTAACATAGCAAATAGTTCTGGTAACTCTTTTTTCATGTTCTGCATGTTGTAGTTCATCACAAAGTTCTTGTAACTTGATGGTAGTGATTGGAGGATGCGGTAAACTCCCAAAGTATTAGGAATCACTATACCCAAACTTTGAAGTTTATTTGCGTGCCCAGACATCTTAAGCACATGCTCACTGACGGAGCTACCCTCTTCCATCTTGCAGTTAAAGAACTTTTCAGAAGCTTCATAACTTTCAATTGCCGCATGAGTCTCAAAGATTAATTTGAGATCCTCGACAATATCATATGGATCTGACTCTTCAAACCTTTTCTGAAGCTCCGATTCTAAACCATACAAGATAGCACACTGAACTATGGAGTACTGATTCTTCCGAGCGAGGTAAACATTCTTTACTTCATCGGTAGCATCAGCTGCAGGTGGGTCACCTAGCGGTGCATCCAGCACATAGGTCAAATTACCAGCTGTGAGGACAATCCTCAAATTGCGGAACCAATCCGCGAAGTTGCTTCCATTGTTTTTCAATTTTTCTTTCTCTAGGAACGCATTAAAATTGATGGTAGGGGCTGCCATTGATCTACAACATATTTGCAATAGTTTAGACTAAGTTTATGACAAATTGAGTTCAAATTAATTAATGAAATTAAACTAGGTGAACTCCCACTCAAAACAACATCCCTCACATTGTTTTAGTGATCACACGAACCAAATCCACTACATCAACACCGATCATCACGAGAGCTGATATAGTTTTAATGGCGAACAATCATCATGTTCATCATATCTACTATATGATTCATGCTTTGCCTTTCGGCGATCCGTGTTCCTGAGGCCATGTCTGTACATGCTAGGCTCGTCAAGATCAAACCTTAGCTACCGCATAAGCAAATCTGGCTTGCTTACGTTGTATTCACCCGCGGAATCAAAGACACCCGATCATCACGTGGTGCTTCGAAGCAGCAAGCTTTGGCAACGGTGCATACTAAGGGTGAACACTTTAGAACTTGAAATTTATGTGCATGAGGGATCATCTTATAATGCTACCGTCGTCTACTAAGCAATACAAGATGCATAAAGGATTAACATCACATGCAATTCATAATATGTGATATGATATGGCCTTTCTTCTTTGTGCTTCCGATCTCCATCTTCAAGCACGAACATGATCTCCATCATCACCGGCATAGCATCAAGGTCAATGACGCTTCTTCATGGTTGTCGTCCGCCAGCTTCAACTATTACAACTATTTTGAATAGACACGCAGGTCTTAACAGAAATTAAAGACAACCATATGGCTCCTGCCGGTTGCCAACTTACAATAAGGAACATTGCATACATCAAATATAATCACAATCATGGCCATATCACATCACTGCACACCCCTGCAAAACAAAGTTAGACGCTTCTACTTTCTTTGCATATTTTACGTGGTTTGGGGCTTTCCATAAGTGTCGTTCTAACTTACGAACAAGAACCACAACATTGATACTAGCATTGTTGATCACCCGTTGTAAATTGGATCTTTACTATGCTAGGAGAAACAGGCACCCGCAAAGCCACTTATGCAAAACGAGTTGCATGTCAAGCGTGGAGCAAGTCTCATGAACGATGTCATGTAAGGTTAGCCCGGGCCGCTTCATCCCAACATACCGCAAGATGCAAAGTACACAAAAAGCAATCTACAATAAAAGCATCAACGCCCACAATGACCATTGTGTTCTACTCGTGCAACAGATCTACATATAGACACGGCTCTGATACCACTGTAGGGGTTCGTAGCATGGAAAACAAAATTTTCTATCGCATACAAACAAACAAACAAGCCAAGATCTATCTACTAGATTGCAGCAACGAGTCGATGGAATAACTCACCCTCGAAGATTCCAAAGTGTTTAACGAGAGCAGATTCTCGTGGGTGATGTAGTCGTACTCTTTCCGATCTCAAGATCGCGTAGACGATCCTTCCAGCGCCGCGTTCCCGCAGCGCTCCCGCAGTCGGTCACACGTTCGGTACTCGACGAAGACCTTCCTCTCCCTTGTTCCAGCAGGCAGCGGAGGTTGTAGCACTCTCCTCGTGATTCCGGCAGCACAACGGCGTGGTACCGGAGGTAGAGGGGAAATCCCGCAGGGCTTCGCTTTAAGCCGGTGCGAGTATGGTGGAGCTTATGAGAGAGGCTATTAGTGGTCTAGTAATTAGACACACCAATTAGAAGGCTCTAAACCAATTAGAAGGCTCTAAACCGAATAGCTCTAAACCGGGGTCTAGATCTAGGGTTTAGTTTAGAGGATAGGAAACTTGTGTGTCTAGGAGGGGAGCCCTGCCCCTCCTTATATAGGTGGGAGGGCTGGCCGGCCAAGGGGAGGAGTTCCTCCCCAACTCGGCCTAGGGAGGTGCGCCGGCCAAGGGGAGGAATTCCCCTCCAACTCGGCCTCCACCTCTCCTCCTCTTTTCCCACTTCCCAAAACTGCCGTTTGACTTTCAAACTAGCCGTTTGACTTTTCAATTTAGGATTTAAATAAATCCTTTATTTGGGACAGCAAGAATACTTAGTACATGATGCAATCATTCCAATATGTAATGACACATTCATGTACCCTTTCCCCTCCGGAGTGCCGGACATTCCGGGACCTTCTAGAATGTTCCCGATGAAAACACCGGAACCATTCCCCAACTCCGAAACGGAACTTTCCTTATATGAATCTTATTCTCCGGACCATTCCGGATCTCCTCGTGATATCCCGGATCCCATCCGAGACTCCGAACAACATTCGGTCTCTTTCTCATAATACCATAACTACTCAAACAACGTCGAATCCTTAAGTGTGTCTCCCTACGGTTCGTGAATTATGCAGACATGATCGAGACACTTCTCCGAACAATAACCAATAGAGGAATCTGGAAATTCATATGGCTCCCACATATTTCTACGATTACTTTGCGATCGAATGAACCACTTACATACGATACCAATTTCCCTTTGTCTCACGATATGTTACTTATCCGAGGTTATGATCGTCGGTATCTCTGCATACCTAGTTCATCCTCGTTACTGATAAGTACTCTTTTCTCGTTCCCGTGATATGTGATCCCTTGTGACCAAGTCACATGCTTGCAAGCTAATTGGATGACATTTCACCGAGAGGGCCCAGAGAATATCTATCCGTCATGTGGATGGACAAATCCCACTCTTGATCCATGTGTTTCAACCAATACTTTCCGAACACTCAATGCCACCTTTATAGCCACCCTGTTACGGTGTGGTGTTTGATGACATCAAAGCATCCATCCAGTAAAGGTGATATGCATGATCTCATGGTCGAAGGAATTAGGTTACTATGTATCAGAAAGCATATAGCAATTGAACTATTGAAATGACTTGATCTTTATGCTACGCTTGTCTATAGGAGTATGTCCACCATATCATTCTCCTAACGATATGATCTTGTTGTTGAAAACATCTCAATGTTCATGACAAAGAAACCACATCATCAATCAACCAACAAGCTAGTGAAGTATAGAGGCTATACTAGGGACTTCAAATTAAGTTTACAAATCACACAAGTATTAATGGTTTCCTTGTTAATACTATTATAGCATGAATGTAAACATTTATCATAAATACAAAGATATATAATAATAACTACATTTATTATTACCTCTAGGGCATATCTCCAACAGTTGGAAGCATGAGTATAACTTACTCATACAAGTGGAGGCTAGCAAAAGACTGGGAGCAACCAACTAAGAGAGCATAATGGCCATAATCATGTAGTGCTACAAAGCATAATAATCAAAGCAAAGAGTGGTACTACAAGTCAAGGACTAAATGAACATAGAGGCTAATGGTGACTTGTGAGAGTCATAACATGGTGTGAGCATGTGCCAAGTCAGCCCAAGCAAAACATCAAAGGAGAATACCACAATACTATGCTTTTGCATGCTAAAACAACGCATAATTTCTTCAAGGAACACTAAGCAATCCCAATTGTTTGGAACAAGACATGCTACATAAATAATCACTAAGCATAAGGTCAAAACAACACCTAGCATGTCATGCTAAAGTCTAAGTCACAGTCAATGCAAGCTCCTCTTCCACTTCTAGCAAGAACTTACTACTCCTTTCCAACACCAAGCAACTTATTTGCAAAACAACACAGCGAGAATGGGGGTCCAAACTACTGAAGAAAACTAAACAAACTAATCAAAGCAAACAAAAACTAAGATGCTCCAAGGAAAACAAAATTGTGCGTGAAACAATAAAAACGAAGTGTCTAGACAGACCTGAGCTTTTTATTGATGAAGAAGGGGATGCCTTGGGCATCCCCAAGCTTTGATGCTTGTACCTCTTGGATATTTCTTGGGGTGACACCATGGTGGCATCCCCAAGCTTGAGATTTTGTCCATTCTTCATCTTATTACATCATTCTCTCTTTACACCTGAAATTTTTTCCTTCATACAAAACTTCACACAATCTTCATTAGCAACATTAGCTTATTCAAAAGATATTAGACCGCTGGCAAAGCTTTGAAACAGCAAGGCTTTTTACTAAAAACACAAACTATTGTAGTAACTCCTTCAAATATCTCAATTTACCTAAAGATAACTCAAAAAGGAATCAATAAGAAGCAAATGCAAATAATGGCAGAAATTTGTCAAAACATACCAGCAGGTAGAAATCGATTTTTTCGAACATCTTATGTTGCTCAAATCAAAAGGTGTTGTACTAACGAATGTTAGCTAACATAATGGGGGATTTATTTGCAAATTTTCAGCTCAATCCGAGTTACAGAGCCTCCTCACGAATTGTTTTGGTAGAGGACAAAAATCTGTTTCGGGACAGCAACTCCCCAAATCTTACTTACCTCTCATTAGAGGTCATTCTTGGCACAAAAAGCAAATAAAAAGGATAAGGAGAGGTCATTACTGAAGTAATAACTTCCAAGACTCAAGGAAACTCTTGGGTTATCTCCCAACAAGTACTTTTCTTTAACGCCTTTAAGTTAGGCTTAATAGTTTGAGAAGATGCTCACATAAGAAATATGAATTGAAGTAAAAGAGAGCATCAAGAAGCAAATTCAAAACACATTGAAGTCTGACCTTCTTCCTAGGCATCAGAATCTTGTACACAAATAAATTCACTAAGAACAAAGTGACAAGCATATGAAGATGAAACAAGGGTAACTTTAAAACTTTCAGCACATAGAGAGGTGTTTCAGTACCATGAAAAATTCTACAACCATACGTTACTCTCTCATAATAATTTTCAGTAGCATCATAAATAAACTCAACAATATAGCTATCACATAAAGCATACTTTTCATGATCTACAAACACATAGTTTCTATCAAGCTCAAAAATAGTGGGATTAAAACCTTCACAGGTTTTACCCAAACTAGATATTTCAAAAGGAACCACATGAGCATAACATTCATCCTCCTTTGGTAAGCATGGGGGACAATCAAATAATGTAAGGGATAAAGAGTTACTCTCATTAGAAGGTAGACATCGGTAGATCCATTCTTCCTCCTTTTGTTCATCACTCTCCCCCTCTTTTTCATCTAATGAGCTTCCAGTTTCAACAATTTCTTCTTCCATAGGCTCCTGCAAGGCATTAGTCTCTTCCATTTGTGGAAAACGCCTATTAAAATATTCAAGAATATAGCCATTTTCTTCCTTGTAATTATCAAAGCAAAAATTGAGTATCTCATAAACCTCATCTTCATAAGGTGCATCATCACTATTTTCAAGAAAACTGGCAAGTTCAAATGCACCCTTGAAAGCAATAAATTCTTCAATTTGTTCCACATCATAAAAGTCATAATTTCCTTTAACATAAGAGGATATGGTAACATTATCATTATACTCACATTGTAAAGGGAGGTGTTTATACCTCCTACAGCAACAAGCTTTATCTAAGGAATAAGTAACATTATAAATAGAGCACATGTCTCTAGCAATAGTATTCAACTTATCAATTTGTTCCCATAGGTGTTTCCTTTTTTGTGAAAAACGATGTTCCTTATAATAATATTTTTGTTCCTCCGTGAACCCACCTTGCTAATAACAACTGGTTTCAAAGAAATCATCCATTGATAGAAAGCATGACCAAGCAAGGCAATAACAGACCACCAACTAGAGTAGGAACTAATTTTTTTGTGTTTTTGAATAAAGAAAGCAAATCAAACTAGACTAATTTTTTGGGGTTTTTTGAGAAGAGGAAAACAAAACCAAGCAAAAGAAACAAAGAAAACTAAAAACAAAGTAAAGATAAAGGAAGTGAAGGACTCCCCTAGTGAAGACGTCCTTAGCTTCCCCGGCAACGACGCCAGAAAATAGCTTGATGGAGCCCCGCACTTGTCGTGAGACGCTTCGTTGGAAACCCCAAGAGCAAGGTATGAAGCAGCACAGTAGCAAGTTTCCCTCAGTAAGAAACCGAGGTTATTGAACCGATAGGAGGAAGGAAACATCAGACAGGTGTTGCAAGCAACACGGAGACCTGCACAACACAAACTCAAGACTTTTCCCCAACAAATCAGTGAGGTTGTTAAGCTCACCGGTATGCTGTAACAAAGGATTAAACATATGGTGTGGAAGGTAATGGTTTGCAACAAGTAAACAAGTAACAGTGGAAGATGTATCAATGGTAAAGATTGGACCGGGGTCCATAGTTCACTAGAGGTGCTCTCCTTAGATAAAAAACATGGCATGAAGGGTAAACAAATTACAGCAGGGCAATTGACAGGAATTGAGCAAGGCATAACAATGCAACTACTAGTCAGAAAGATCCTATGAGATTCGTTTGGGCAATACAACAAGATACATCGAACGCCATCCAAATGCATCTATGACTAGAATTCCACCTTCAGGTTATCATCCGAACCCCCACCAGTATTAAGTTGCAAGCAACAGACAACTGCTTTAAGCAAAGTGTGTAAGGTAAAACAGTCCACATGTTCCATGAACAAGATACCGTTGTTTTCTCCCTACTAGCAACAACACATCTACAACCTAAGAGATTATTGTCACTTCCCTTGGAAACTAGAGGCATGAACCCACTATCGAGCATAAATACCCCCTCTTGGAGTGACTAGCAACTACTTGGCCAAAATAGCTACTAACAACGGAGAGCATGCAAGATCACAAACAACACAGACATAATAGAATCATAAAGACAAAACCATTAATCAAACCAACATAATAATCTCAATATCCGTCGGATCCCCACAAACACAACATGCATGATTACAAATATATTAGATCTTGATCATGAACGGAGATCACAAGATCTATACATGAAAGCACAAATGAGGAGATACAACCATCTAGCTACTACATGGACCCATAGTCCAAGGTGGAAATACTCACGCATCATACCAGAGAAAAGGCCTCCGGGATGATCTCCCCTCTAGCAGGGTGCCGGGAAGAACTTCAGACCCCCCCGATCTAGGGATGATGGTGGCGGCGGATACAGACGGTTTCGTGGAGATTTGATTGGGTTCTCAGGGTTTCTGCATCAGGGGATTTTTATAGGCGAAGGGGGGGACCGAGAAGGCGGCCAGGGTTGGCAAACCCTAGACAGGCGCGGGGCTGGGCCCACCCACGCCTAGGGTGGGTCTGGCCCCCCTGGCTGGCCCCTCCGGCTCTCGTCTAGACTTCTTGCTCCCCACGGAAAGTAATTGACTTTGGCGTTTGTCCCGTCCAATTCCGAGAATATTTCTTTACTAGCTTTTCTAAAACCAAAAACAGCAGAAAACAGGCATTTGGCACTGTTGCAACTTGTTAATAGGTTAGTACCAGAAAACATGTAAAAAGCACCTCAAAGTGTAGACAAGTATAGCAAAGTAGATACTAAACAAGCATAGAGCATCAAAAATTATAGATACGTTTCCAACGTATCAATGTTGTACCAAAGTGATCTTCAGGGAACACTTGCTCTGCCAAAGTATCAACAAAGCAAGGGTGAGTACAGGGTGTACTCTGCAAGACTTATGACTGGTGGAGTTGTTTTGCATAAAGCCATCTTTGTTTATAAAACAAGAGGGAGAAGAAGCTCGTCTAATCAGAATATTTTGAAAGGGGATAAGAGAGCGACATCTCTGATATCCACCAAATCATCATCATCACCTGAACTAGGATCACCCCCTTGTACCCATGAGGAAGCATCCTTAAGAACACGTTGATCTGCCAAGTTTTATGATTAGGTTATAGTTCTCTATGATCTTAGAATCTGGTCACCAAGCGTTCATAACCGTGAACACGGCTTTTTGAAAAGATTTAACCCTACAGGGGTGTAAAACTTTACCCACACGTACCAACCGTCTCTTAATGCCAATGTTTTATCCCTCTTCCTTGGAAGGCCGGTAGAGGGTGGTTGGCCACGACCTTTACCTTGCTTTCGCCGAGACCATGAGTCACGCAATAAGGATGGTTCCGCCGTAACGGGTGAAATCCCGAAGCCAGTCCTTAAAGATGTGAGGCGAGGTTGGTTTAATAGGGGCGCTATCAACCCCAAGCAACCTGGTGCACGCTTCCCTACCTGTTATGAATGCACCTTCACCCGACAAATCTTTCAAAAGGTTTTCTATGCATATGTAGAATGGAACGCCCGAACTATGTGACTCATGGAATTTACTAGGCAAGTTAATCAGGCGAGGGGTTCCGAAGCTGTCGTGGGGATAACCCCGGTAGGGTCATAAGGGGTAAAACATTTCCCAGCTTGGCTTACACCGAGTCAAATAAGCCTCTGGCCGGGTATCAATGGCCGGGTACGACGCTTATGTGTGTCCGGCATAAGAAATATGTCGGACCGCATAGGACAAACTTGTTTACCATGCAGGAAGCAACGAGCCGGGTCTAACGAGGGAAGGCCGAGTAGGAAAGGACGCGTGGCAGATTTCCGAGTGAGATCCAGGAGGGACCATGGTAAAGCATGGTCAAAGAGACAAGGGCGACGCCGGGTGACATAAAAGGAGTCGAGTGATGCCCAAAGCAAGGGCTGACGTACAAAGTCATCGTATGACGCCAAAAGAGCTGGAGGCTACGTACATGAAGACCATTGGCTATATAGCTTTGAGGACTGGGTCAGGGGTTCAGGGCTAGCCCATGACCCAGCCCGAACAATAAGGACAAAGACCAAACAGTAACCCTAGGACCCAAAGATGTAACCTAGCTGGCCATTGTTGGGCCACGCAGAGATAAAACAAAACTTTTTCCTCTAACATGGTGATCCCAAGATCTAGCTCAGGTAGAAGGACACGAGGTTTACCACTAGACGCGTAGTTGCGGATTATTGATGAAGCGCGTCATTTGATGCAGTGCAGTCCTTTGTGATCTGATCGTCCTAGTGTTGATCGTACATCACCTCTGCTGGTATCCACACGCACAAGGAGGAGCACCGGCGGTGAACTGCTAGGTTCGTTATGGCGGCAGGACTGCTAGGTTCGTTACAACGATTAACCTTTCTGGGTTACGGTGCTCCACTATATATAGGGAGTGAACGTGGGCTCAGCTCGTGCGGCCCATTCACTAAAGCCCATATAATATTAGTCCCTATGAGTCCGACTCACTGACTCAGTCCAAATCAGGCTCGTGTCAAACCCTACCAGATTTCCAATTCAGATCCAATCCGAACTTGCTTCCGCTCTTAAGTGTGTGACCCCGCAGGATCATGGTTACTTGGACGCGATTAGAGTCCGACTCTCAATCGATCAGTTGGTAGCGGCTCCTAGCAGAACGTGCCGACTCCCAAGTACCAAAGATTCATGACGACTTGCCTTTCCAATGCGACTTACGTTAGAGTCCCTTTTGCCTCACGATATACCTTGTCAGACTATAGGCGAATATTTGTCATCCCTTAAATAGTCCGACTCTCTTCTCGATCCGAGATAAGTGATTCACCCGACTAACTCTTAGTCGATCACCTCGGTTAACCCTTAACCGAGTCGTGCATGGCCATGCTTTCCGAATCATATCATCCGAGAGGGCCCAGAGAATATATCTACAAGTGGAGGGGCAACATCCCATCTTGGTTATTCACATCACGCAGCTTGATTCTCAGTCGACCCGAACTCTGCCTTTATAACTGCCTAGTTACGGATCAGCATTTGACAGAACCTAAGTCGGTGATCCTCAACTCGGACTATGCAATAACCTCAGGTCTAAGGATTACATTGATTGAGATATACAAATGACAACTTGTTCGTTTTACCTCAATATGGGTCAATCCGACTCGCTAAACTCTTTAGATGAATCTATGTATGTTGGAATAGCATCTCCATGCCCATGACAAGTGGAACCGGGTCATCAAGCCAACTTTCACATTGGTCTAAGTTGTGTGTCCAACACAACCTCAATGACCAAGGATATTTAGTGCAAACAACATGAATGTATAGTTCCACAACCGAATCACATATTCAATGATACACATCAGATGTTTATACAAGGACAACTTAATAACTTTATGAATACAATGGGAAATGTCATCATACATGATTGCCTCTAGGGCATATTCCCAACAGTCTCCCACTTGCACTAGAGTCAATCTTCCGAAATCACATGTCTAAGCATCTAATGCCCATGGCTCTCAGGTGCGCCTCATGCTTTGGTTGTGGTAATGGCTTTGTTAATGGATCCACAATATTTGCATCCGTGTGTACCTTGCATAAATTGATATCACCCTGATCCACGAACTAGCGAATCAGGTGGTACCGCATGAGTATGTGCTTGTTCTTCTGGTGTTGTCTAGGTTCCTTGGTTTGTGCAATAGCACCATTGTTGTCACAATACATGTCTAACGGATTGGACGAGCCATGAACCACACCAATATCCATGAGGAAATTCCTCATCCAAACAGCTTCCTTTGCTGCCTCCGAGGCGGCAATATACCCAGCCTTTGTTGTAGATGTAGACACAGTCTCTTGCTTGGAACTCTTCTAGCTCACATCACCTCCGTTTATAATAAACACGTATCCGGATTGCGAACGAGAATCATCAGAGTCAGTAAGATAACTCGCATCCGTGTAACCCTTTACATTGAGTTCATCTTCACAACCATAAATCAAGAACATATCCTTAGTGCTTCTCAAGTACTTTAGGATATATTTAGCCGCTGTCTAGTGGATTTCTCCAGGATCAGCCTAGTATCTGCTCACAACACTTAGAGCATACGAAACATCCGGCCTAGTACAAATCATGGCGCACATGATGGATCCTACTGCAGAAGCATACAGAATCACACTCATCCGACTTTGCTCATCAGTTGTCGAAGGACACTGAGTCTTGCTAAGTTTTACACCATGGGACATCGGTAAGAACCCCTTCTTAGACGATTACATGTTGAACTTCTTCAACACTTTGTCCAAATAAGTACTCGGACTCAATCCAATGAGCCGTCTTGATCTATCTCTATAGATCCGGATTCCGAGGATGTATGTTGCCTCACCCAAGTCTTTCATTGAGAAACTCCTTTCCAAAGATTCCTTGGTTTCTTGCAACATCTGGACATCATTTCCTGTCACATCCCAAGATTTTCCAAATCTTGTAATGTGAAAAATAGATAAATAAAATAAATTATTGTTGATTTTTAGGGTGAAAAGAAAGTTTTGTTTCTAAATGGAAACTTAAAATCCCATCTTGAACAAACTTTGGTTAATGTTTGAGTACAACTAAAATTCAAATCAAGTGGAATGCATTTCTCTTTAAAAAAACATCTGGAAATTTAAACACTTGGAGAATAAATCCAAACCCTAAACCCTAATAAAAGAAAATCATTTCCAAGCTATCTCTAAGACCATGGATTTGATCCATATAAAAAGTTGTCAACAAACATTCACAATGATCAAGAAAGACAAATAGAAATATTATAAAGCCATAGAAATTGGTTTCACTTAATTTGGAACCATGGATAAAATCTTTTGAATTTAATAAGATAAGGAAAAGTAAATTCCAAAACTAATAAAGCACTTATCTAAAATCCAAACCAAATGATGAGCAATTAATCCTAAAAATATTTAAAGTGATAAACAAATATTAAACAAGTTTTTACAAATTGGAATCACCAAGTTTGGATCTATAAATAAAAAGATATGGATTTTATAAGGTGAAGAAAGAAATATTAAATAAGGATTATTTAAAGACCAAATTAAATCTTGGCCTAATCTATTAAGCAAATGGAATGAGTGGAATCCAAATCCAAATAAAATAAAAGGATAAATAATTTCCAAAATAAAAATAAAATGGCATTAACCGTTCTATCCCTATTTTAATAAAGACAAATCTCTAATAAGAATAATTATATAATTCATAAAAAAATAGTATTTTGGAATTTACCCAAGTGGAATAAAAGTTGTTTAATTAACTTAAATAAAATAAATCTTCCAAATAAAATTTAGGGAATTAAAACTATATTTAATTTCATTAGAATTAAAACAAATACCCAATTCAAATGATTTATGAATCATATTAAATACTTTCCAAATAATTCAAGATGAATTATTTGACACCCTATTAATCAAATAAAAACCTACTGAAAAGATTTGGAAGGTTTTTAGAAACTTAAATGGTGTTTGAAATATTATTAAATCTTATTTGATTTAAAACAAGGGCTTATTTGAATAATTAAAAGACCCCAAAAAGAATAAAATTTTATTCCAAAATTGACTTCAGATTATATTACTAATCAATATTGAAATCTACACAAAATTTGGCAAAGGTTTGAATTCAAATGAGTGTTTGAATAGTTTAATCAAAATCAAAACAGAATAATAAGAATTGGAAAAAGAAAAAGATACGGGAACAAAAAAGACCGCAACCCAACCAGCCGGCCCAACTGACCCAGCAGCAGCCCAACTAACCTCCCCGAAACATTTTTATTTCTCACCCAAACACACACCCGCAGAGACACTGACGATAGGACCCCACCTCCTCCTCTCCACGCTGACGAAACGACCCCACCACCACGCAATCATCTTCCTCACCCCGCTGACCCCGCCCCTCACCTCGCGACCGTTCTCTGCGCTTTGATTCGAGGCTTAAATCCGATTGATGGAGTGATCAATCCACGCCAGCAACCACGCCTACTAAAGCGCCTGCGTTCCCTCTCTCATTCCCCTCACTCGCCAGAACCTCTGCGCCCCCAGGCCGTCCCCATTTCCGCTTAGACCGCCACTGTCTCCGGCAAACATTTTCTTCAATTCTGGCCAGCCTCCTCCGTCCCTCGCCTCCTCGAGGACACGAGCTTTCTCGCCATCATCTCCTACACCTTCCAGTGCTTTTCCCTCGCTCGCGCGCGCCTCAGACGCTCGGCAACAACCTCGACTGAACTCCGCCACCCTCTGCCTTTGCTCCGGCGACTCAACACGGTGAGCTCTGACCCCCCTTTCCCCTCTTTTTGATACTCCTGTGCGTGCCAGGACCTTGTGCATCTGACCGTGTCTTCCACTCGTCTTAGCACGCTCTGTAGCTTCGCCACCAACGACGTCTGAGCGAGACCGACGCCGTCACTAACTCCGGCGAGGAATTCCGATCGATCCCATGCGCCCCTCGACAAACTGCAAACACGTTGAGCTTCAGCATCACTCCACGAACTCGGTGAGCATCTCCCTTCCCTCTCTCGCTTCCTGCATCACCGGCAATGCCACCGCCAGGCCACTCCGCCGCCTGTCAACGCCGCCAGCACCGCTAGTTAATGGTCAAAGCGTTGAGGACCGTAGGATTTAGATCCAACGCTCGCGATAGAAACTTAATCGAAGGGGTATCCTTTGATCTGTGTCGTGGGTAGTCATTTAAATCTGACGGCCCTGAAGGCTTGATCCAACCGAAGCGGTACAGACGAATAAGAAGCAGCCACGTGTCCCTGTCCGTTTGATTTAAAACAGAATTGTTTTATTAGATGTGCCAATTTGAAAAATTCATAACTTTCAAACCACACGTCCAAATTTTGCAAATTTTATATCAATGGATTCAGCAAGACAATTACTTTCTGACCATGCACTTTTTTTAGTAAAATGCTTCTGTTAAATTGATTGTTTTTGCAGAAACTTGTGTATGCATGTTTAGAATATAAAAATTGTTCTAAAATGATTTTTGAGATAAAATCTTTGGCAAATGGTTTGTTTTGAACCTACTGACCCTAGGAATCAATTGGTGGTTTGAAAAAATTATTTGGTGAAGCAAAAGAATAAAACCTTGAATTAAAACATTTCTAGCCAAATAAAAATATGGTTTAATTGTTAAAAATGATTTTGGAGGAAAATCTTTGGGAAATGTTTTGTAATAAACTCTCTGACCCTAAACATAAGGTTTTATGGTTCGAAAACATATTTTGTGAACCCTATAGATTGTTGCCTTATTAAAAACATTTCTTCACCACATAAAATAATACTTTGGTTTAAAAATGGTTTATAGGCAGAATCTTTTGCAAATAGTTTTGCCACTTTATAAAATGACCAATAAGTGTTTTATAATGTTTATAACCTATTATAAACCACTTTTGTAAATAAAACAAAGTTTGGCATGCTTGCATGCATTGTTTTGTTGATATTATTTTATGTGATGTTTGCTTGAATGGTAGATTGAAATTGTGCCTTGCTTGATTGAATTGTAGTGAATTGAAGAGTGTGATCATTGCAAAGACAAGGAGTGAACTTATATTCTCTACCAAAAAGGCAAGTGATGCTTCATACTTCTGTCCCATTATTTTCACTATGCATTAGTGATATTTCTAAGTAGGACTTGCCTGGAATTTTTGCTAAGTGTAAACTATGCCATGGCAAATCCTAGTAGATGAAACCTTAGAAGAATTTCCTAAGTTAAGATTCCTACTACTATCATGCTTAGCTTAGCTAGTAGAAAACAAGGGTGGAATATATATTCATACTATGGAAATATTTCTAAGTCTATGGACTTGTGTTTTGTTTAATAAAACAACTAAGTGAATGAATCACCTGGGTGGAATGGAAGGAATGGTTTGTGTTGAGTGTTTCACAAGGCCCATTTCTATGGTTTACCTTGTGTATCTCACTTGTGTATGGCCACCCAGGAACAAAGAGATTTGAGATGTCAAATGTTGAGAAGCTTCAAGTGCAGCCACTTGGCATTATGGGCTCTGCCTGGATCATATAGGTTGTAATACCTTAGCCAAATGGACAGTTGGTGGTAGGAGAATGATAGGTTGGAACACGTCCATTCTGGTCTAAGGGAAGGCTTCTAAAAGATCTTGTCTTGGTGAAACCAAGTCTTGTGGGGAAAGTGCACCACCTCTGCAGATGGAAAAATCTAAGTACTTAGCCATGTCCCTGGCAAAGGACAATTTGAGCATCAAGACATGGGAGCTATCAAGAATCTCCTCATCCCAATTTCTAAGTTAAAAACTTGTGGTTGAACAAGGGTTGAAGGATCACCAATTTCTATTGGGAGATGCCTTGGGTGATTTTGTCAAGCAAAAACTTAGTGTTTTCAAATGATAAGGAAAATCTATTTTGAGCAAAGCAAGCCAAAGCTCCACTTAGCCAAATGCATATAGATGATAGACTCTACTATACTACCATAGTATAACTTGCCAATACAATTCAAATGTATTGACCCTTGTGGCTGTAACTTATTATATTGCATGTTTGTTTGATATTAGTGAAGTTTATTGATTAGGATTACAAGTCTACAACCAACATGTCTGCCTGTGGCACTTTGAAGATGAAGGACCCCATGCTATTGTTATATTCTGCTGCATTGTAATGATATAGCCAAATGATCTATGTAAGATGTAATAAATTATTTTATTCATGGTTATAAAGTTGTATTATGACCTTTGTTTCTTAATATTACATCTTAACTGTGGATGCTAGCTATTGATCCAGGGACTAGCATTGTAAACACAGGGATCTCTACCTTATTGAAGGTTGGGAACTTTACAGATGGTATCAGAGCACTGTGTTGCCTGTAGGATTGTAACCCTAGGATTGGACAAACCCCTTAGAAAATAGGAGTTGAATTTGTTCCAAAACTTATTTACAAACAATCTTGTAAACCCTTTCCTCAACCATTTTGGTTTTGATTCTACATCTTGTCTATTTCAACTTGATGGATAAAGCCTTCCCCATGGCCAAAGACTTCAACATGAGCAAAGGATTCCACCAATGACTTCAACATCATCAAGGATTACAAGTGAGACAAGAAATGTTACTCAAGACTTGAAGACTAAGGAAATACAACTTAGAAGGAACCATCATCACCTTTGAAGTTTTGTGACCAAGACACAAGAATTTTCCAAGGATACAATGATCTTGTTCATGAAGAATCAACTAAGAAGGATGGAATGATCTCAAGTGAACCAAATAGTTGGACCACCATACTTAGTGTAAATCAAACACACCAACTTATGTAGTCTAACAAAAATATTTTATTGCCTAAAGATGTGCTTGAACTTGTTGTTTGAGTGGAATGTTTGTTGGTGATTGCTTGCATATTTCTTGAGTGAATTGTGATGTGTGTGATTAGAATTCTTCCTTAGAAATCTTTTGCCTATTCTAATCCCAATCCAACCCAAACAGATGACTACTCCAAGAGACTCCAACATCAAGAATGGTGACAACAAGAACAACCAAGGGATCAACATGAGGGAACTCATAGTAACCCAAACCCAGTTGAACCAAGTGACAACTCAGTTTTTGGCCAACACCAGTGAGTTAGACCCAACCATGCAAAGGTTTTTGGAAACCCAAACCCAATTGTTGCATAAGGTGACAAATCAAATGATCAACATGGGAGGCAACTCTTCCCAAGAAGTTTGTGACAACAAGGATGTCAAGGATGATATTCTAGAAGGAACCCAAGCTTGCAATATTTGTGGAGACAAGGATCACACTTCCAAAGAGCATGAAGATCAATGCCCCAATTGTGAAGAGAAACATCCAAATAATCAATGCCTCACATCTCAAGCTACTTGTTTCCTATGTGAAGGAAATAATCATGTACCTATCCAATGCCCCATCTATTCCATAGTTCAACAAAGGAAACAAGGTGGAGTGCAACAACTGATTGCAGACTACCATAAGGGAAAAACTTCTACCAAGAAGGATGAAGACAAAGGAAAATCTCAGCTTGCACCTCCATGCAATATGACTCAATTTGAAGGACCAAAGAGGAGGCATATGTATTATCCAAGTAAAAGGTCAAGGAGACCAGGAAACTTTCCTACCTTTGAGATAAGATATGAAGAACATGAACTAGAAGCACTCCTAGCGTTGAAGAAACCCAAGAAGAAGAAAGACAAAATCCAAGTGCAATGTTGTCATTGCAAAGAGATGGGACACTATGCAAATGAATGTCCAGAGAAGAAGAAGAAGTATAAGGAAATTAGCCAAGTGTGGTGCAACAACTGCAAAGAGCTAGGCCATTATGTGTCAACTTGTCCACAGAAGATACGTGAAGAACTCAATCTTGTCACATGTTACAACTGTGGTAACCAAGGAAATTATGCAAGCAATTGTCCAGAAAAGATGAAGCACAAAATAAAGCCTATGAAGCATCTCAGCCTTGTCACATGTTTCAAGTGTGGAAACAAAGGACACTATGTAGATGTTTGTCTAGAGAGGTTTCAACAAGATCCCAAGAAAGCCAAGATGTAATCTAGTTGGAAAATTTTTAAGGGTGGTAGTACCCTAGTTGTTTTGAGCCAACTTGTAACCCCTAGCCTCCCCAAATCTCGGGACGAGATTTATTTGAAGGGTGGTAGCCTGTCACATCCCAAGATTTTCCAAATCTTGTAATGTGAAAAATAAATAAATAAAATAAATTATTGTTGATTTTTAGGGTGAAAAGAAAGTTTTGTTTCTAAATGGAAACTTAAAATCCCATCTTGAACAAACTTTGGTTAATGTTTGAGTCCAACTAAAATTCAAATCAAGTGGAATGCATTTCTCTTTAAAAAAACATCTGGAAATTTAAACACTTGGAGAATAAATCCAAACCCTAAACCCTAATAAAAGAAAATCATTTCCAAGCTATCTCTAAGACCATGGATTTGATCCATATAAAAAGTTGTCAACAAACATTCACAATGATCAAGAAAGACAAATAGAAATATTATAAAGCCATAGAAATTGGTTTCACTTAATTTGGAACCATGGATAAAATCTTTTGAATTTAATAAGATAAGGAAAAGTAAATTCCAAAACTAATAAAGAACTTATCTAAAATCCAAATCAAATGGTGAGCAATTAATCCTAAAAAGATTTGAAGTGATAAACAAATATTAAACAAGTTTTTACAAATTGGAATCACCAAGTTTGGATCTATAAATAAAAAGATATGGATTTTATAAGGTGAAGAAAGAAATATTAAATAAGGATTATTTAAAGACCAAATTAAATCTTGGCCTAATCTATTAAGCAAATGGAATGAATGTAATCCAAATCCAAATAAAATAAAAGGATAAAGAATTTCCAAAATAAAATAAAATGGCATTAACCATTCTATCCCTATTTTAATAAAGACAAATCTCTAATAAGAATAATTATATAATTCATAAAAAAATAGAATTTTGGAATTTACCCAAGTGGAATAAAAGTTGTTTAATTAACTTAAATAAAATAAATCTTCCAAATAAAATTTAGGGAATTAAAACTATATTTAATTCCATTAGAATTAAAACAAATACCCAATTCAAATGATTTATGAATCATATTAAATACTTTCCAAATAATTCAAGATGAATTATTTGACACCCTATTAAACAAATAAAAACCAACTAAAAAGATTTGTAAGGTTTTTAGAAACTTAAATGGTGTTTGAAATATTATTAAATCTTATTTGATTTAAAACAAGGGCTTATTTGAATAATTAAAAGACCCCAAAAAGAATAAAATTTTATTCCAAAATTGACTTCAGATTATATTACTAATCAATATTGAAATCTACACAAAATTTGGCAAAGGTTTGAATTCAAATGAGTGTTTGAATAGTTTAATCAAAATCAAAACAGAATAATAAAAATTGGAAAAAGAAAAAGAAACAGGAACAAAAAAATACAAAAAAGACCGCAGCCCAACCAACCGGCCCAACTGACCCAGCAGCAGCCCAACTAACCTCCCCGAAACGTTTTTCTTTCTCACCCAAACACACACCCGCAGAGACACCGACGATAGGACCCCACCTCCTCCTCCTCTCCTCGCTGACGAAACGACCCCACCGTCACGCAATCATCTTCCTCACCCCGCTGACCCCGCCCCTCACCTCGCGACCGTTCTCTGCGCTTTGATTCGAGGCTTAAATCCGATTGATGGAGTGATCAATCCACGCTAGTAATCACGCGTACTAAAGCGCATGCGTTCCCTCTCTCATTCCCCTCACTCGCCAGAACCTCTGCGCCCCCAGGCCGTCCCCATTTCCGCTTAGACCGCCACTGTCTCCGGCGAACATTTTCTTCAATTCTGGCCAGCCTCCTCCGTCCCTCGCCTCCTCGAGGACACGAGCTTGCTCGCCATCATCTCCTACACCTTCCAGTGCTTTCCCTCGCTCGCGCGCACCTCAGACGCTCGGCAACAACCTCGACTGAACTCCGCCACCCTCTGCCTCTGCTCCGGCGACTCAACACGGTGAGCTCTGACCCCCCTTTCCCCTCTTTTTGATACTCCTGTGCGTGCCAGGACCTTGCGCATCTGACCGTGTCTTCCACTCGTCTTAGCATGCTCTGTAGCTTCGCCACCAACGACGTCTGAGCGAGACCGACGCCGTCACTGACTCCGGCGAGGAATTCCGACCGATCCCATGCGCCCCTCGACAAACTGCAAACACGTTGAGCTTCAGCATCACTCCATGAACTCGGTGAGCATCTCCCTTCTCTCTCTCACTTCCTGCATCGCCGGAAACGCCACCGCCAGGCCGCTCCGCCGCCAGTCGCCGCCGCTAGCACCGCTAGTTAATGGTCAAAGCGTTGAGGACCGTAGGATTTAGATCCAACGCTCGCGATAGAAACTTAATCGAAGGGGTATCCTTTGATCTGTGTCATGCGTAGTCATTTAAATCTGACGGCCCAGAAGGCTCGATCCAACCGAAGAAGTACAGACGAATAAGAAGCAGCCACGTGTCCCTGTCCGTTTGATTTAAAACAGAATTGTTCTATTAGATGTGCCAATTTGAAAAATTCATAACTTTCAAACCGCACGTCCAAATTTTGCAAATTTTATATCAATGGATTCAGCAATACAAGTACTTTCTGACCATGCACTTTGTTTAGTAAAATGCTTCTGTTAAATTGATTGTTTTTGCAGAAACTTGTGTATGCATGTTTAGAATATAAAAATTGTTCTAAAATGATTTTTGAGATAAAATCTTTGGCAAATGGTTTGTTTTGAACCTACTGACCCTAGGAATCAATCGGTGGTTTGAAAAATGTATTTGGTGAAGCAAAAGAATAAAACCTTGAATTAAAACATTTCTAGCCAAATAAAAATATGGTTTAATTGTTCAAAATGATTTTGGAGGAAAATCTTTGGGAAATGTTTTGTAATAAACTCTCTGACCCTAAACATAAGGTTTTATGGTTTGAAAACAAATTTTGTGAACCCTATAGATTGTTGTCTTATTAAAAACATTTCTTCACCACATAAAATAATACTTTGGTTTAAAAATGGTTTATAGGTAGAATCTTTTGCAAATAGTTTTGCCACTTTATAAAATGACCAATAAGTGTTTTATAATGTTTATAACCTATTATAAACCACTTTTGTAAATAAAACAAAGTTTGGCATGCTTGCATGCATTGTTTTGTTGATATTATTTTATGTGATGTTTGCTTGAATGGTAGATTGAAATTGTGCCTTGCTTGATTGAATTGTAGTGAATTGAAGAGTGTGATCATTGCAAAGACAAGGAGTGAACTTATATTCTCTACCAAAAAGGCAAGTGATGCTTCGTACTTTTGTCCCATTATTTTCACTATGCATTAGTGATATTTCTAAGTAGGACTTGCATGAAATTTTGCTAAGTGTAAACTATGCCATGGGAAATCCTAGTAGATGAAACCTTAGTAGAAATTTCCTAAGTTAAGACTCCTACTACTATCATGCTTAGCTTAGCTAATAGAAAACAAGGGTGGAATATATATTCATACTATGGAATATTTCCAAGTCAAGGACTTGTGTTTTGTTTAATAAAACAACTAAGTGAATGAACCACCTGGGTGAAATGGAAGGAATGGTTTGTGTTGAGTGGTTCACAAGGCCCATTTCTATGGTTTATCTTTGTGTATCTCACTTGTGGATGGCCACCCAGGAACAAAGAGATTTGAGATGTCAAATGTTGAGAAGCTTCAAGTGCAGCCACTTGGCATTATGGGCTCTGCCTGGATCATATAGGTTGCAATAACTTAGCCAAATGGACAGTTGGTGGTAGGGGAATGATAGGTTGGAACGCGTCCATTCTGGTCTAAGGGAAGGCTTCTGAAAGATCTTGTCTTGGTGAAACAAAGTCTTGTGGGGAAAGTGCACCACCTCTGCAGATGGAAAAATCTAAGTACTTAGCCATGTCCCTGGCAAAGGACAATTTGAGCATCAAGACATGGGAGCTATCAAGAATCTCCTCATCCCAATTTCTAAGTTAAAAACCTGTGGTTGAACAAGGGTTGAAGGATCACCAATTTCTATTGGGAGATGTCTTGGGTGATTTTGTCAAGCAAAAACTTAGTGTTTTCAAATGATAAGGAAAATCTATTTTGAGCAAAGCAAGCCTAAGCTCCACTTAGCCAAATGCATATAGATGATAGACTCTACTATACTACCATAGTATCACTTGCCAATACAATTCAAATGTATTGACCCTTGTGGTTGTAACTTGTTATGTTGCAGGTTTGTTTGATATTAGTGAAGTTTATTGATTAGGATTACAAGTCTACAACCAACATGTCTGCCTGTGGCACTTTGAAGATGAAGGACCCCATGCTATTTTTATATTCTGCTGCATTGTAATGAGATAGCCAAATGAGCTATGTAAGATGTAATAAATTATTTTATTCCTGGTTATAAAGTTGTATTATGACATTTGTTTCTTGATATTACATCTTAACTGTGGATGCTAGCTATTGATCCAGGGACTAGCATTGTAAACACAGGGATCTCTACCTTATTGAAGGTTGGGAACTTTACATTTCCAATCAATAATATGTCATCCACATATAAGATTAGAAAGTTTACTTTGCTCCCACTAAACTTCTTGTATAAACAAGAATCATGATCACTCTTGATGAAGCCAAACGATTTGACTACCTCATCAAAGCGAATATTCCAACTCCAAGATGCTTGCTTCAACCCATAAATGGATTTCTGAGGTTTGCACATCCTGTCAGCATTAGCCGGATCGACAAAACCCTCGGGCTATATCATATACACATCCTCAGTTAAATTTCCGTTAAGGAAAGCCGTTTTGACATCCATCTGACATATCTCATAGTCAAAATAGGCTGCTATAGCTAACATGATCCGAACTGATTTAAGCATCGCTGCAGGCGAGAAGGTCTCGTCGTAATCAAATCCTTGAACTTGTCGGAACCCCTTCGCGAGAAGACGTGCTTTATAGACGGAAACATTTCCATCCATATCAGTTTTCTTCTTAAAGACCCATTTGCACTCGACGGGTCTTGCACCGTCTGGCAGATCAACCAAGTTCCAAACTTGATTTTCATCCATGGACTTTAACTCAGATCTCATGGCTCTAAGCCATGACTCGGAATCATATCCCACCATCGCTTCCCAATAATTTGCCGGCTCATCACTGTCTAACAATAATACATCACGAACACTTCGTAATCTTGCCGATCTTCGTAGTACAGGTGCTGCTGCCGGCTCAGCTACCACGTCCGGATCAACCTCCAAGGTTTTTGCCGACTCGCTACTAGCTGGTTCCTCTTGAATTTCTTCGAGCTGCACCGTGCCCCCACTTACTCCCCAACTGAGAAAATCTTTCTCAAGGATGACACCGTTCCGAGCAACAAACACTTGGCCCTCTTCTCGCTTGTAGAAGTAGTAACCCAAGGTTTCCCTCGGATACCCCACAAAAATACACTTATCTGACTTGGCCGTGAGCTTGTCCGACTAAAGTCGCTTGACAAATGCTTCACAACCCCAAAACTTAAGAAAAGACAAACTTGGCTTTTTTCCTGTCCACATCTCATGCAGTGTCTTCTCTACCGACTTTTATGGTACACTGTTCAGTGTGAACGCCGCTGTTTCTAGAAAATAACTCTAAAATGATAAAGGCAGATCTGTCTAACTCATCATTGATCGTACCATGTCCAACAAGGTCCGATTCCGCCTTTCTAAAATACCGTTCCTTTGCGGCGTTCCTGGCGGTGTAAGTTGAGGAACTATTCCACAACTTTTCAGATGGTCATCAAACTCACGGCTCATGTACTTGCCTCCTCGGTCCGACCGAAGAAACTTTATTTTCTTGCCAAGTTGATTTTGTTCTTCATTCTGGAATTCTTTGAACTTTTCAAAGGCTTCCGACTTATGTTTCATCAAGTATATATATCCATACTTACTCAAATCATCAGTGAAGGTAATGAAGTACTCATAACCACCCCTGGCTGTCGTGCTCATTGTTCCACATACATCACTATGTACTAGTCCCAACAAGTCGGGTGCTCTTTCGCAACTCTTTGCAAAAGGTGTCTTGGTCATTTTGCCGAGTAGGCAAGATTCGCATGTCTTGAACGACTCCAAGTCGATCGAAGTTAGGAGTCCATCATGGAGCTTCTTCATGTGTTTCCAACTTATATGACCAAGCCGACAGTGCCAAAAGTAAGTCGTATTCAGATCATTTGGTTTCAACCTTTTATCATTTATGTTATAAACCGACTCACCATCAAGATTCAAAATAAATAACCCGTCCTAGACGGGTGCAAAGCCGTGAAACATATCATTCAAATACAAAGAACAACCATTATTCTTGATATTCGACTCATAGACTTGCCTCATCAAACATGAAGCAGAAATAATGTTTCGACTGAGCACTGGAACATAATAACAATTATTCAGTTCCATAATGAATCCGGAAGGTAAATGAAGCTGCATCGTGCCGACTTCCAACGCAGCAACTCTTGCTTTGTTGCCGACTTGAATATCAACCTCGCCTCTTGCTATGCTCCTAGTTCTTACCAGTCCCTGCAACGAGTTGCAGATGTGAATAACTGATCCGGTATCATATACCCAACACTACCGGAAAAACCATCTTCCGTTCGATCACTGGAAGCCCAGCAGTCCCGGCCCATCACGAACCGCGACTAGTGCTAACACTAGCCCGGTCCGTGAGGCCCCCAACGGCTAAAAATGGACATACTCATTAGTCCCGGGCCGGACCAGAGTATTAGTCTCGGCCCGTAATACGGCCCGGGACTAATAACCTGGAGCATATGGTGGCCATTTTTCGTGGACTATTAGTCCCGGGTCGTATCACGGCCCGGGACTAATTGTCCATTACTATATATACAGCTCCCTGGCCAGCTGCCCTAAAGCATATGGCTGCCATTTTTCTCAAAGAAAGCAAGAGAGTTCATGCCATTTTTTTTCTCAAGATTTGTCAAGATTTAGTTTGCAACACCTAAATCCAAAGCTTTAAAAGGTTAGAACTTCATTCTTTCATCACTTATTGCTACTTTAGCTCTATATAATGCTCTAGAAGTATAGAGATATGGATCAAATGCATGCATGCTCTAGAAGTAGCTAGAGGGATTTTGATATATATGTGTAACAAATTTTGATTAGGCACATAGTTACTGAAAATTGAAATGTGTAATTTTAGAGTTTCAGAGCTTAGAATGGAATGAGGTTTTCACTGATGGAACAAATAATAAAAAACTCCACATTTATCATGTTGATTGTTTTCTCCAATTCACAAATTGGTGCATGTAAATTTTTCAAAATTCAAAATTAGTGCTCTAGAAGCTCTCAATATAACTTGTAATAATTTTGTCATGTTGTATAATGGTTTTTGATATACTTTTACTATAATGCAGATGGTCCGGGAATGGATGTACGGTACTGACCGACGCTCTGGCGAGTTCATTAATGGCGTGCATGAATTCATCCGTGTTGCTGATGCAAACAAGCACAATGGTTTTGTATTCTGTCCATGTAATGGATGTAGGAATCAGAAGGATTACTCTGACTGAAAAACCCTTCACAGCCACCTGTTGAAGTCCGGCTTCATGCCCAGTTATAATTGTTGGACCAAGCACGGAGAGAGAGGGGTTATAATGGAAGATAATGAAGAAGAGGAGGAGGATGACAACTATCATGGTTTCCCTGAGTACGGAGATACTTCCATGGGGATGCTGAAGGGGAGGATGAAGAAGAGACACATGATGAACCCGCTGATGATCTTGGTCGGACCATTGCCGATGCACGAAGAGATTGTGAAACTGAAAAGGATAGGGAGAAGTTCAATCACATGCTAGAGGATCACAAAAAGTTGTTGTACCCAAATTGCGAAAATGGTCTGAAAAAGCTGGGCAGCACACTGGAATTGCTGCGATGGAAGGCTGAGTGTGCTATACCTGACACCTCATTTGAAAAGTTGCTGAAAATGATGAAGAATATGCTTCCAAAAGATAATGTATTGCCCGCCAGTACATACGAAGCAAAAAAGGTTGTCTGCCCTCTAGGTTTAGAGGTTCAGAAGATACATGCATGCCCTAATGACTGCATCCTCTACCGCGGTGAGGAGTATGAGAATTTAGATGCATGCCCGGTATGCACTTCACTTCGGTATAAGATTAGACGAGATGACCCTGGTGACGTTGAGGGCGAACCCCCCCGGAAGAGGGTTCCTGCGAAGGTGATGTGGTATGCTCCTATAATACCACGGTTGAAACGCTTATTCAGAAACAAAGAGCACGCCAAGTTGTTGCGATGGCATAAAGAGGAACATAAGTCAGACGGGATGTTGAGACACCCCGCTGGTGGGTCGCAATGGAGAAAAATCGATAGAAAGTACTCGGACTTTGCAGATGACACAAGGAGTTTAAGGTTTGGTCTAAGTACTGATGGCATGAATCCCTTTGGGGAGCAGATCTCCAGTCACAGCACCTGGCCCGTGACTCTATGCATCTATAACCTTCCTCCTTGGTTGTGCATGAAGCGGAAGTTCATTATGATGCCAGTCTTGATCCAAGGTCCAAAGCAACCAGGCAACGACATTGATGTGTACCTAAGGCCATTAGTGGAAGAACTTTTACAGTTGTAGCACGAACCCGGGATACGCGTGTGGGATGAGCACAAGCAGGAAGAATTTAACCTCCGAGCATTGCTTTTCGTAACAATCAATGATTGGCCTGCTCTTAGTAACCTTTCAGGACAGTCAAACAAGGATACAATGCATGCACACACTGTTTAGATGAGACTGCAAGTATATATTTGGAACTTTGTAAGAATAATGTATACAATGAGCATCGTCGATTTCTTTTGGCCAAGCATCCCTTAAGAAAGAAAGGCAAGCATTTCAACGGTCTGGCATGTCACCAGACGAAGCCTAAGGAGCGTACTGGTGCTGATATATTTGATATGGTCAAAGATTTGGATCAACTGGTAACCTTTGGAAAGGGTCCTGAAGGAAAATCTGTTCCGAAAGACGCTGAAGGACACGCACCCATGTGGAAGAAGAAATCTATATTTTGGGAGCTACCATATTGGAAATTCTTAGAGGTCCGCTCTGCAATCGATGTGATGCATGTGACGAAGAATCTTTGCGTGAACGTGCTAGGCTTCTTGGGCGTGTATGGGCAGAAAAAAGATACACCGGAAGCACAAAAGGACCATCAACGTATGGAAGACCCAGATGGCCTGCATCCAGAATGGTTTCAAGGCCATGCCAGCTACGCTCTTACCAAACAAGAGAAGGAAATATTTTTTGAATGCCTAAGCAGTATTAAGGTCCCGTCTGGCTTCTCGTCGAATATAATGGGGATAATAAATATGGCAGAAAAAAGTTCCAAAACCTAAAGTCTCATGACTGCCACGTGATTATGACGCAAATGCTTCCGATTGCATTGAGGGGGCTTCTACCAGATAATGTTCGAGTACCCATTGTGAAGCTATGTGCATTTCTCAATGCAATCTCTCAGAAGATAATCAATCCTGAAGATCTACCATGGTTACAGAATGATGTGGTCCAATGTCTTGTCAATATTTAGTTGGTGTTCCCACCATCCTTTTTCAATATTATGACGCACCTGCTGGTTCACCTAGTCGAAGAGATTTCCATTCTCTGTCCTGTATTTCTACACAATATGTTTCCCTTTGAGAGGTTCATGGGAATCTTAAAGAAATATGTTCGTAACCGTGCTAGGCCAGAAGGAAGCATCTCCAAGGGCTATGGAACAGAGGAGGTCATTGAATTTTGTGTTGACTTTGTTCCTGACCTTAAGCCGATTGGTCTTCCTTAATCACGGTATGAGGGGAGACTGAGTGGAAAGGGTACTCTAGGAAGGAAATCAATAATATGTAGAGACGGACATTCTTACACCAAAGCACATTACACCGTTCTACAAAATTCTATCTTGGCAGCCCCATATATCGAGGAACACAAGAAAATCTTACGCTCCAACAACCCTGGAAAGCATGACTCTTGGATTAGAGATGAACACATGAAGAGTTTCGGCGGTTGGTTGCAACATCTCATAAAAAACAACACTCTTGGAGATCAGCTATACTTGTTGTCTAGGTCACCATCTTCGACTATATCGACTTTCCAAGGGTACGAGATAAATGGGTATACATTTTACACGATAGCCCAAGATAAAAAGAGCACCAACCAAAACAGTGGTGTCCGCTTTGATGCAACAGTCAACAATGGGTCAAAGACCACATATTATGGTTACATAGAGGAGATATGGGAACTTGACTATGGACCCCTTGTTTCGGTGCAAATGGGTCAATCTTACGGGAGGAGGGGTTGAGGTAGACAAGAAATACGGAATGACATCATTGAATCTCAACAATCTTGGGTACTTAGACGAACCATTCGTCCTAGCCAATGATGTGACCCAGGTTTTCTATGTGAAGGACATGTCTACCAAACCTAGAAAACGAAAAAATAAGAAAAAGAATACATCAGACGATGAGCCAAAGCGCCCTTTCAGGAAAAAGGAACATCGTGGGAGTGGAGGACAAGACAAACATGTCAGAAGATTGTGATAAGTTCCATGAAATTCCGCCCTTCGCGGTGAAGGATGACCCAACCATCATGTTAATGAATGAAGATGCTCCATGGATACGACGGGATCAGAAAGGAACACAAGCAAAGAAATGATATGTAATAATTGTAACATTTTATGAGTTAAGATGTTCCATGCATGTGTCCATTTTTATAGTGTTGTCTGCAAACAATCTTGAGTGTGTTAGTCCCGTTTTGTGGCTAGACCGGGACTAAAGGAGGGCCTTTAGTATCGATTCATACTTACCATTAAGATCTGATCTCCAAACGTGTTATGTCACATATTAGGGAGTGCATGCCTCTATGACCAGTTTCTCGGAGATGCCGGAGGACTGGGCTCCGTCGGCATCTCCCTGAAACTGGCCATAGTGGTGTCCCTGCTCTCGAAAACCATATTGCAGCTTGTAACTTCTCTAACTAGATCAATACGCCTGGGAGCTAACTAATTTCACATATTAGGGAGTGCCTCTATGACCAGTTTCTCGGAGATGCCGGGGGATTGGGCTCCGTCGGCATCTCCCTGAAACTGGCCATAGTGGTGTCCCTGCTCTCTAAAACCATCTTGTAGATGCCTCAAATTGGCTGGAGGACTGGACTCACAAGGATGCCTATTTATAGTACAAGCAGCTCGGCATAATGTCGACACTCACGACATAATGTCGACACTCACCCCTATTATTAGTGCTGACTCATCTTTAGTCCCGGTTGGTGTCACATCCCAAGATTTTCCAAATCTTGTTATGTGAAAAATAAATGAATAAAATAAAACTTTGTTGATTTTCAAGGTCAGAAGAAACTTTTTGAATTTAATTGGAACTTTAAACCAATTGGAATCAAATAAATCCTAAAGGGATTCATAAAGATAAACATTTATTAAAGGAAATTAAAATGTTTTGGAATTACTATTTTGGAATCTTTTAATAAAAGATTTAGTTTTCAAAAGAAAAGGTGGATTTATAAATAAAGATTATTTTATAAAGCCAAATTAAACCTTGGCCAAGCTTTGGAATTAAAACATTTTGTTTTGAATAAAAATAGCAAAGGTTGATTTAAATAAATTAATAAGGATTTAATATCCAATTTTATTTAAATAAAAGGTTTTACCATTTTAATTAAAACATCAAAACTTATTAAATTATTTTAAATAAGTACTCTAAGTATTTTATTTTATTAATTAAAACCTACTGAAGTGTTTTGGTTTTATTTTAGATTTCAAAATAAATATCTTAAATAAAATAAATCCTAGCTGATTTAATAATGAAGGTCTATTGTATTTAATTATTAATGGACCCTAAAATAAAAGGTTAATTTGTTTTAAACAAGTTTTCAAGTATTCTTTATTTCCAAATAAAACCTACTGATTTGGTTTTGAAAATATTTGGATTTCAAATGGAGATTTTATTAAATAAATCAAACCCTATTTGATTAAATAACTAAGGGTCCATTTTACTAAATAATGAATGGGTCTTAAAATGAATAAAAAAATATTATTTTATTTTGGAATTTAGGTTTGTGCTGATAAACAGAACCAAGTTCAAAATTGTGAAGTGTGGTGTTTGTTTGAGTTGATTTGGTTGAATGAATCATTTGTTTGAATTTCAAATCAATAAATTGAAAATAGAAAAGGAAAAAGTTTCAGACAGAAAAAAAAATAGAGCAGCCCACCATCTGGCCCAACTAACCCAGCAGCAGCCCACCTAGCCCACCTCACCCTCGCCCCCGAACCGTTTTTATTCACCACAGAAGAAACCCGCACCCTCACTGATAGGTGGACCTCCTCCTCGCTCCTTTCCCACTGACCGACCGACCCCACTCCTCCTGTTCTTCCTCCCCACCCCCACGACCTGTTCTTCCTCCCTCGCCGGCCGTTGCAGGCTTTGATTCGCGGCTTGAATTTGCCTTAACACGGCCACCTTAACTCGCAGCGACCAGGCACATTTAAACACCAGTGACTCCTCTCCGTTTCCCCTCTGTTTCCTCCCCCAAGCACGCCCCCAGGTCGCTCTAATTTCTCCCCGAGCCGCTCTGTCTCCGACGACCCTCCTCGCCGATTCCGACCAGCACACGCCCCCTCCTACCTCCTCGAGCACGCAACTGTGATCAGCATTCCCCAGCGCACCTCTCTGTAGCCTCAGCTTACTCGCGCGTGCCTCCCAGCATCGGCAACGTCGACGACCTGCAGCACCGCCGTCTGCCCTCTTCTCCGACGACGTCCCCAGGTAGTACCCGACCTCCCCTCTCATCCCCGTGGACACGATGATGATCTCCAAGCTCATACGAACCTAACAGCACCTTCCGTTTGTCCTAGGGCACCCCCTATCCTCGCCCTCGACGACCTCCTGAACCGCCGAAGCCCAGCTCGTCTCCGGCGAGCAATCAAGGACAGCCCCGTGCGCCCCTTCACCAACCAGTACCACGTTGAGCATCAGCAAGCGTCAACGATTCCGGTGAGCACCTTTTCCTCCTCCCTCGCTTCCTATTTCACCGACGCCGCCATCGTCTGGTCGCTCCGCCGCCAGCAGCCGCCGCAGCGCTGCCCGTCTAAGGTCAAGCACCCCACAGCCGTCCGATCCCGATCTGATGGATAGGATAGAATAACTTAAACGCGAAGGGGTACGTGATCTGGGCCATGCGATCTGCTTAGATCCAACGGTCTGCAGCGTGATCCGCACCGAATCGGTACCGGCGAATTAAAACATGACACGTGGCTAGGTTTAGTTTTAAAAACAGATTTGAATCTGTTATGGATTCAATTTTCAAACCTCTATAACTTTCAAACCACACGTCCAAATTTTGCAAACTTTATGTCGATGGATTCAGGAGAACAAGCCCTAGCTAACCATGCCCTTGGTTTAGCCAATAGTATCTGTTAGTTTGCTTGTTTTTGTAGATTCTTTTGTGAGCTTGTTTAGAGTAGAAAAATTGTTTAAAATTGAATTTAGGGTTAAAACTTTTGCAAAATGGTTTGTTGTGACCTTACTGACCCTAGGAACCAACCCATGATTTGCAAAATGGATTTGGAAAAGTTTAGAATGGATTTATTGGTTTAGTCCATTTCTAGCTAAATAAAACTATTGATTTGTGTATGAAAATGATTTTGAGTAAAAACTTTGGAGAAAATGTTTTTGACCAAACCTACTGACCATAAATACCAAGTTTTGAGAAACAACAACTTATTTAGTGAAACCACTTAAGGTTATGGTATTGAAAATAATAATTTTCACCACATAAAATGATGAAAAGATTTAAAAATGGTTTATAGATAAAACCCATTTACAAATGACTTTGCCACTTTACAAAATGACCATTAGGTGTTTTCAAATGTCCATGACCCACTAGGAACCACTTTTTCAAACAAAACAAAGCTTGGCAGGCTTGCATGCATTACTTTGACTTTGTCATTTTATGTGTTGATTTGCTTGATTGGTAGATTGAGTTTGTGCCTTGCTTGATTGAATTGTAGTGACTTGAAGAGTGTGATTGTTGCAAGGACAAGGAGTGAACCTATACCCTCTACCAAAAAGGCAAGTGATGCTTCATACTTTTGTCCTATTACTTTCACTATGCATTAGTGATTTTTCTAAGTAAAACTTGCATGGATTTTGCTAAGTATAAACCTTGCTATAGTAAAACCTAGTAGATGAATCCTTAGTAGGATTTTCCTAAGTTAAGATTCCTATTACTATCAAGCTTAGCCTAGCTAATAGAAAACATGGGTGGAATATATATTCACACTATGGAAAAATATTCTAAGTCTGAGGACTTGTGTTTTGTTTAATAAAACAACTAAGTTAATGAATCACCTGGGTGGAATGGTAATTTCTTGGTGGTTTTTGGTTGAGTGGTTCACAAGGCCATGGACTTGGCTTGTGTATCTCACTTGTGGTATGCCACCCAGGCACAAAGAGATTTGAGATGTCAAATGTTGAGAAGCTTCAAGTGCAACCACTTGGCAATATGGGCTCTGCCATGATCATATAGGTTGCAAGAACTTAGCCATATGGACAGTGGGTGGTAGTGTTTGATAGGTTGGAACGCGTCTATTTTGGTCTAAGGGAAGGCTTCTGAAAGATCTTGTCTTGGGAAACCAAGTCTTGTGGGGAAAGTGCACCACCTCTGCAGAGTGTAAAATCTAAGTACTTAGCCATGTCCCTGGTAAAGGACAATTTGAGCATCAAGACATGGAAGCAATCAAGAATCTCATCATTCAAATTTCTAAGTTAAAATCTTGTGGATTGAACAAGGGTTGTTTGAAATCTTCAATCTTTGATTGAGAGATGCCTTGTAAAGGATCTTCAATCTTTGATTGAGAAAAATGATTTTATCAAAGCAAAAACTTAGTATTTTCAAATGTTAAGGAAAAATCTATTTTGAGCAATGCAAGCCTCAACTCCACTTAGCCAAATGCATATAGATGATAGACTCCACTATACTATTATAGTATCACTTGCCAATACAATTCAAATGAATTGACCCTTTGTGGCTGTAACTTGTATGTTGCAGGTTTGATTGTTTTTAGTGAAGATTGATTGATTAGGATTACAAAGTCTACAACCAACATCTTCCTGTGGCACTTTGAAGATGAAGGACCCATACTTATAGTTATTCCGCTGCAATGTAATGTAATATCCAAATGAACTATGTTTGATGTAATAAACTTATGTTATTCCTGGTTATAAAGTTATATTATGACCTTTGTTTCTTGATATTACATCTTAACTGTGGATGCTAGCTATTGATCCAGGGACTAGCATTGTAAACACAGGGGGCTCTATCTTATTAAAGGTTGGGAGCCCTATAGTTGGTGACACCATCCGGGACAAGGTACAAGCCGCACGACATAATGTCGACACTCACCCCTATTATTAGTGTTGCCTTGCCCAGTCTGCCGCAATCCCTTCAGTCGCGGTTGGTTTCTCCAACCGGGACTAAAGATGAACCCTCTCTTTATATAGGCATTTCCCTCTATTTATTAGGTAACACTCAAGACATTTATTAATATTAAAAACCGGGACAAACCGGGACTAGCTAACACTCAGGACTAAAGCCGCCCCTTTAGTCATAATCATGCCTAGTCCTATAGTACGCAGCTTCAGGGTCTTCATCGTCATCGTCATCATCATCGTCATCGTCACCTGCCACTCCGGGGATCCTCATCCCATCCATGGAATATACCAGGTCCAGCCTCGGATTTACGGTGGGCGGGAGAGGGGTCTCCTGGAAGACGATGCCGCTACCGCCGGGACGGTGTGGGGCCTGTGGCGGGTGGACTCGTGGGCACCGTAGGCGTGGATGGTCTCCCCTGGCGATGTAGCGCATCACTCTGATGATAGTACGGTTCGCCCACCACAGACGACGGCCGGCTTCGTTGTGGTTCACCGGTGGCGGGCCATCACCCTTGTACCTGGCGATCTCCCTTTCCCGCCTATTAGCGAAGAAGGCATTCCAGGTGTCATAGTTGTCGGGATCCCACTGGGGATCCATCCGCTGCTCCGGCGTGAGCTCGTGGTAGAAGTGGTTTGTGATGGACGCCTGGCGTGCGGAACCTTGAGGGACAGGAGGGACAGGAACCCCTCCAGCGCTCAGCATCCAGCCGGCGGGCGGCCAGTAGCCCGGAGGACAAGGGTAGTTGGAGGCGCACAGCGCCTCAGTCTCCTCAAGGGTCAGAATGGCCCAGTAGGCGTTGTCCATTGTTCTAAGAGAGGAAGGTGTGGATGTGTGGATAACCATGGCACGATCACCCTAAATATAGAGGTAAAGGGCGGGAAAACTTGGCGTGAAGCTTTGGGAAATGGCGGGAAATATCTTTAGTCCCGGTTAGTGACTACATCCCGGACTAAAAGCTCTCGTAGAAAGGAAAGGGCGGGAAAACTTGGCGGGAAGAGGTGGGAAATGGCGGAAAATATCTTTAGTCCCGCTTTGTGACTACATCCGGGACTAAATGGATATTATATTAAGATTCATTATATTTTTCTGATAATAATAGACATATTATTTGTTTTATTTGGATTATTACAATAAAAGATATGATTTTCTAAAGTTTTTATATTAGTTTTGAATTAAAAAAGAAAATTTACAAATGAAATAATTTATAAATGATGCAAACAGATAAATGGATATTATATTAAAATTCTTTATTTTTTTCTGATAATAATAGACATATTATTTGTTTTATTTGGATTATCACAATAAAAGATATGATTTTTCAAAGTTTTTATATTAGTTTTGAATTAAAAAAGAAAATTTACAAATGAAATAATTTATAAATGATGCAAACAGATAAATGGATATTATATTAAGATTCTTTATATTTTTCTGATAATAATAGACATATTATTTGTTTTATTTGGATTATTACAATAAAAGATATGATTTTCCAAAGTTTTTTATATTAGTTTTGAGTTAAAAAAGAAAATTGACAAATGAAATAATTTATAAATGATGCAAACAGATAAATGGATATTATATTAAGATTCATTATATTTTTCTGATAATAATAGACATATTATTTGTTTTATTTGGATTATTACAATAAAAGATATGATTTTTCAAAGTTTTTATATTAGTTTTGAATTAAAAAAGAAAATTTACAAATGAAATAATTTATAAATGATGCAAACAGATAAATGGATATTATATTAATATTCATTATATTTTTCTGATAATAATAGACATATTATTTGTTTTATTTGGATTATTACAATAAAAGATATAATTTTTCAAAGTTTTTATATTAGTTTTGAATGAAAAAAGGAAATTTAAAAAAATAAACAGTCGCGGGTCGTGGCTGGACCCGGGACTAAAGGGTCAGTGCGCGCGAAAACGGAGCGGCCAAAAAATGGTCTTTAGTCGCGGGCCGTGGCTTAGCCCGCGACTAAAGGGGGGGTCTTTAGTCCCGGGCTGAGCCATCGCCCGCGAGTAAAGACCCTTTAGTCACGGGCGGTGGCTCAGCCCGGGACTAAAGGGGGGGACCCTTTATATACTCTTGCCCGTGCCCCTGGTTGTGCCCACCCGCACTTGGCAAACGACGAAGGCGAAGGGAGGCGCCGACGCAAGAACAGGGGAAGACGAAGTGCTGCCCGATTCCCGCGCCGCCCGTCGTGCGCCTTGCCGCGCTGCCCCACCGCGTGTCGCCGCCCCGTCGTGCCGCACCGCCTCGCCCGAGCCTCCGCGCGCCGTTCCACGCCGCCCCGCCGTGTCGCCACCCCGTTGGGCCGCACCGCCCACGCCGCCGCTGTTCCTCCGGCCGCCCACCTCGTCGGAGGTGGTTATATATTTAGTCTAGTATTAATTAGTTATATTAGTAGTTAGTGTAGTTAGTGTAGTTAGTGTAGTATTAATTATATTTTTTTAATTAGTAGTATATTTAAGTTTTTGTAGTATATTTAGGTTTTTAATTAGTAGTATATTTAGGTTTTTATATTTAGTGTAGTATATATATTTTTTTAATTAGTAGTATATTTTTTTAATGGTTAGCTAGGATTATTTTTTTAATTATAATTAGCTAGGGTTATTGTTTTAATTGTTAGCTGGGGTTATTTTTTTAATTATTGTTTTAATTATAATTAGCTAGGGTTATTGTTTTAATTATAAATAGCTAGGGTTATTTTTTAATTATTGTTTTAATTATAATTAGCTAGGGTTATTGTTTTAATTATAAATAGCTAGGGTTATTTTTTTAATTATTGTTTTAATTATAATTAGCTAGGGTTATTGTTTTAATTATAAATAGATAGGGTTATTTTTTTAATTATTGTTTTAATTATAATTAGATAGGGTTATTGTTTTAATTATAATTAGCTTGGGTTATTTTTTTAATTATTGTTTTAATTATAATTAGCTAGGATTAGGATTATATTGTTAGCTAGGGTTATTTTAATTATAATTAGCTAGGGTTATTTTTTATTTATTTATTAAGATTAGAATTAGGATTAGGGTTATTTTTTTGTTTAAGTTATCATAATTAGGATTATATTGTTTTAGTTATTAGGATTATTGTTTTTTCTAACCTGTTTAACTCTCTTTTTGTTATAGATAATTAAGTCATGGATCCATCCGAAGATCCTGGTCGCATCGGTGAAGGTTTTCTTCAGGGCATGATAAGAGGTGAAATTCCTCTTATTACGGGCACGACCGAAGATATTTTGCTCGAGGAAGAGATATCCTCATATCTGAATCCATCCGGTGATGGACTAGAGGAAAATCAAGGGGAAGACCAGATGGACGAAGGGCAAACAAATGCCAACAATAATGATGGCCCCTCGACAGGATCCGGCGAGGTACATATATATATATATATATATAAAGTCTCGTGTTACCTCTATTCATTAACTGATCTAGATATATATTAATCACTCTTCTTCTTTTAGCCCAACGGATCGAAGCAATCGACAGCTCGAACGAAATGAGGGCCGAACAAAAAGTTGGATGGTAATCAGAGGTTCACCATCGAAGAAATAGATGATGATGGTGAACCGATTGCTCCAGAGAAGCACCGGAGGATGTTTATAAATCAATGCGGGGTGGTTGTTAGGGACAACCTGCTGATCACCATCCAAGAATGGAATAAGTCAAAGAAACCCGGTGAAGAATCCAACAGCTATGTCACCGATGATGCCAAAGATGACCTTTGGCAGAAGCTCATAGCGCATTTCATACTACCTCCAGAGTATGAGGAATTTGAGGTAAATGGTATTACCCCAAGGCCGGGTGGGCTTGATAAAAGAGAAAAAGTCAACGAGTGGGCACTAAGCAAGATGGCTGAACTGTACCGGAACCACAAGAAAAATTTATACGCGAAATATGTCGCGAAAAAGAAAACTCCAGACTTCAAAGGAGTAAACGAGAAGTTGAGAGAACAGTGGCCCGATTTTGTACAGTACAAGCAATCTGATAAAGCAAAGGCAAAGTCGGCAAAGAACACGTTAAATGCTGCCAACAAGAAATACCATCATAAAATGGGGACAGGTGGCTACAAGAGTGCAATCCCTAAGTGGGAAACTATGGAGAAGGATATGAGGGCTAGAGGCGTCACTCTTGGTACAGATGGATGGCCCGAGAGGTCAAAGCACTGGTGGTACGGGCACGGGGGATCGTTGGACCCAGAAACAGGGAAGACATTATTTCATGATGAAATTCTAAAACCCTCCAAAGACCTTATTCAAGCAATGAACGATGCTCAATTGGGATTGTTCCATCCCGAGAGAGAGAACGACGAGCTGACACGCGCCCTAGGGAATCCTGAAAAGGGAGGACAAACACGAGGCAAAGGCACCGGTGTCTCGTGGAAGAAAGGGTTTCCTCTGTACGATGCTAGTTACAGAAGTCGTCAGAGAAAGAAGGACCAGGAGGCAGACCGGATCTCCAGGGTAGAGCAGGACCTAGCTGATCTGAAGAACCTCATGCATGAAATTAGCCAAAGGCCGCCGTCGTCAGCTCACCCACGGTCTGATGATCCTGCATTGGATCTTAGCCAACAGAGAAGCAGCGTGGCTTCCACGAAGGTCTGTGCTGATGATCAAGCACTGCTGGATGATGCACCGGCTCCTCACTACCTCGTGGATGATGTCAGAGAGATGGCACAATGTGAGCTACATCAGCCAATGAACAACCTGTCCTTCAAGGTGGCGATCGGCACTGCTTTACCTTGTCTACCTGGAGCACTCCACCATTAACTTCCGATTCCACCAGGCTATGGTCGTGTCACGGTGGATGACATAGTGGAGGATTTTGCGGACCTAGAGATTGAAATCGCTACGCCTGAAGGCCTTACGAAACTAGGAGATGTCAAGTGCAACATCATTCTATGGAATAAGAAGTACATCAAGTTTCCAGGCTCGGCGCCAAGGCCACCGACTCCAAGGAATCCAAATCCACCCCGCATCGAATATTGTCAACCTCCAAGTCCACCCCAACCCGATTATCGCCAACCTCCAAGTCCACCCCGCCCCGCTGACGATCGCCGCAGCAGGAGTACATCAACTCGATCTCCGCCTCCGCCTCTATGCAATACTACTACCTCGTCGAAGAAACGGAAGTTGGACGGTCCCCCGCGCCCCACATCGAAGAAAGGTCAAACGTCGAAGATAGTCGATATCCCGCCGGCTCTTCCAAAGAGACCTTATGACAAGACCGACGAGGAAACTAACACGGATGTGGCTGCCCAAGTTAAGGCGCATTTTGCACCCAAAAATCCTGAGCCAAAGCCGGTATATAACGAAAAAACAAAAAAGTGGGCTAAGTCCTTTCTTGAGCAACCATCCTAGATATCGATGAATCTGGAATCAGACTATGACCGGGAGATTATTAAGCAAGCAAAGAAGAAAAAAATCACAAGTGCAAAAAGCGGGAAGCAAGTTGCCCAGCTCGGAGCACAGAAGAATCAATCGATCACCCCGCTCAAAGTCATTTCAGACCTCGACAAGGCCTTCAGAGCTGAAATGGATATGGACATGCAAATAATGGACCCTAGATCCCGTAATAGTGCTGCACTTATGGGAATGACTGTATCGCATGCCAAAGCACTTGCTAACGAAGCAAATATGTCTCTTGGTCAATATTTAGGCTATGAAGATACGCCAGTTGGTCAGATAGTACGGCAGTATGTCCAAGGGCAGCCTCTAGTCAGTAATGAGGAGCTCGCGCATCTATCCACACATATGCGAAATCTACATGAATGGTACATGTCGCAAGCAGAAAAAAAGCATCATAAAGATTGGTTTCCGGTGGACGTTAGAAAGGAGCATCACTTCAAACCATACTCGATACAGGTTCAAATGACCGAACTGTTTCAGTTATACAACCAGCGCTCCCTCCACAAATCTATCATTGGTTGCTACTGTCTGTAAGTTATTTATTTCTATAATTAAGTTTGTAGCTTTACCTCGTTCATTGCATTTAATATATTATCCTAACTATATATCCTTTTGTATGATGATATTATATTCCGCAGAATGAAGATGCTTGAATGCAAAAGAGCTAGAAGATACGACGTTGGGTTCATTGACCCATATATCATTAATGAATATATGTTAAAGAATCACCACAAAGACGTGGAGGAAGACCTGTCCAGGTTCTTAACCGAGCATAATTTTGTTAAGGAAATACTATTTCCTTACAACTTCAAGTGAGTGTTTATATCTTGTACACATTTTATTTTTGCTTACTGGATGAGCTATGCATGTATGCTTATGTAAATATCCGCAGATTCCACTGGATCTTGCTAAACATTCAAGTTGACAAGTCCCTAGTCGAAGTCCACGACTCATTAAGTTGGGACCAACAGAAGTGGAGCGACATGAAAGCAATGCTCCATAAGTAATTTCAATCATTATCGCATTATATCGTCCTCTTTCATTCATTTCCTGATATCAAGTAACTAATAACTCCTTTGTTCATTTTCTTTGCCGAGTAGGTGTTGGACACGGTTCAGACAGAAAATACCAGGTCCATTCAAAGAGGAGCTAACTTATAAAATGGCGAAGAGTTTACAGCAGCCACCGGGAACTCATTTATGTGGATACTACGTCTGCGAGTACATCCGCGAGTTGACCAGTGAGCAGAAAGTTGACTCACATTATATTTATGATTTGCGGGAGACACTAGAGCCAAACCAGCGCATAAGAGCAATTCAAGAGGAGATGGCGGGATTTATGATGAAGGAAGTCCTTGATGTACATGGAGAGCATTATGCGTATGACGTGGAACTCGATTTGCCTTAGTCATCTCCATGTAGATCATATGATATATATATTCATCAATGACCATGTAATTTTCAAAACATTTCTTCCTTTTGATATGATTGATTATATGTATGCTTGCAAGGGATCGATCTTATATAAATGCATCGATGTGTAGTGTGTATGTAGTAGCGTATAATATGTCTACTGAAATATATGTTTGTTAAGTTAAAGTGAAACACAAAACGAAAAAGGAACAAAATGGCAAAAAAAAGGAAATACACAATATCTGCCGCGGCAGAGAAATGTGGTGTTTCTCTGCCGCGGCAGGAAACCTTTTAGTCCCGGGTGGTGTTACAGCCCGGTACTAGAGGGTTTCGCCCCCCGCGCGCGCTGAAACAGCCACGTGGCTATTATCAGTCGCGGGCCTTTGCGAGCCGGGACTAGAGGGGGGCCTCTAGTCCCGTTTTCGCAGTCCCGGGCCCAAAACCGGGACTAGAGCCCGTTGCGGCCCGGGACTAGAGCCCCTTTTTCCACCAGTGCAAGAACTATTAGGTGCATCAGCAAGATATATGTCTATAAAATTGCAAACAAGTGTACCCGAGTCGGAAGTCATACCTCCACTCTTGGCTTTATCAGCCAAATAATTGCTGCAGTTCCTCTTCCAGTGGCCATCCGCCTTGCAATAGAAGCAAGTGGATCCGGCTGAAGGAGATGGCTTAGTCCCTGAGGAAGCTCTTGGGACCGGGTCCTGAGCCTGCTTTCCTCCTGACTTAGCCTTCTTCTTAGTCCAAGAACTCTTCTTGAACTTAGCCTTATACTGCACCATCAACACTTGACTGGCATCCTTCTTGAGATCCGCCTCTGCATGCTTGAGCATCCCATGCAATTCAGTGAGCTTCTTATCCATACCATGCATGTGGTAGTTCGAAATGAACTGCCCATATGCACTAGGAAGAGAATTCAGAATTATATCCGTAGCGAACTCTTCGCTAATGGGGTAGCCAAGCCTCTCTAGAGACTGCACGTAACCAACCATTTTGATCACATGCGGACTCAGTGGATCACCATCCTTAAGCTTGCAACTCAGCAAAGCCTGAGAGACTTGATACCTCTCAGTCTTCGCCTGAGCCTGGAACATACTTTTGAGGCTTTCGATCATATCGTAGGCCTCAACATGCTCGAACTACTTTTGCAAGTCCGGTTCCATGTGAGCAAGCATAAGACAGCTAATATCCGTGGACTCATCCTTAGCCTGACGGTAGGTATTGGTGGCAGCAACAGTCGCATTCTCATTCAGCTCATCTAGAAGTGGGTTGTCTAGGACATGGTCCTTCTTTTCTTGTTTGAGAACAATTCTCTGATTTCGATACCAGTTGGTAAAATTAGTGTTGTTCAGTTTATATTTCTCAAGAATGGTTCTCAAGGCAAACCGGATATCTGAGAGTGACTGCTACTTGGTTCCATGATCTACAACAAAAAATATGCAAAACACTTAAGACATGTATTCATAAAAGAGCAAGCATATTAAACATTTTAATATTTTATGCTCCCACTAGAACCAACACCCCTCCGATGGTTGCTTAGTGATTCAGGATTCTAAATAAGCAAGTCAACTAGTGAGATTTAACGTCACCGCTAGCCGCCAAGTGATCTAGGTAGACAACTCCTTGTCAATCGCATCTCATACGACTCATGTTGGACGGGTGGCATCACACGCCCTGGCTCCCATCCGACTTTTCCCCGAGCCCCACAACCGTTGTGATAGACCCGTCTAGCTTACCGAGTGTTTCCGCAGTAAGTGTCCGACTCGAACCCACCTAGTTGGAAAGAATTGGCAGCACCTCAATTTTATGAGCCCACTACCAAAAATGTCTGACTTGTGATGGTGCAAACACTGGCGGGGAAAACCGACTAGACCTTCTTTGAGGTATTAAATTTTACCGACTATCTAATAGAGGTAAAATAGAGACATAACAATAACACAAAATAAAGCAATTATAATGTGAAATGGTATGGCTCCCTTCATGGTGATCTCCATCTCCACAAAGCCTGTAATCCGACTCGTGCCAACTCTTGTCACTTGTCGTCTTACTCCATGTCGCTGACATGTACATCGCCTTGCATGGCTTCCAGGTTCTCCAAACAGCTACACTAGCTTAGTAAAGTAAATTACAAGGAGAATCTGACACGCAGGTCATTATACAATAAAATGATAGCACCTAGGCTCCAGCCGGCTGAAAAAATCTTGATTCGCAAATCACGTATGGATTATACACATACATCACATGCACATGAACCATACCATTCACAACTTACTGCAAAAACAAGTTATGCATGGATACAATATCTATCGGCGTTGTGAAACTCGCAACGACACCTAAGGCGCTACGATAGGGCGAAGCCGGCGACCCCGACGATTTTTCCGAAAACACAGATCTCATCTATGATCCGGACATGGATTCCGACCATTATTCCGATTCGATCAAACTCTTTGATCTTCGATCACCGCTTCTGGATTTACGTGTCACAGTCTACCCCGATGGAGGAAGCCGACCGGTAGGGGTATGTCGTTCCACGACCTCAGCAGTATGATCATGGAAATCAGATATACCATTTCCCGAGTACAGTTGATCCAATCAACCTCGTACAAAACAGATATATCCCATAGATCAAGCACCAAACAGCATATAGATCTCATCTACAGCCAACCGCATATCACATATGCGAGATCTCGAGCCTAAAACCAGAAGCTATCGCTCTGATACCACTATTGGGCCACGCGGAGATAAAACAAAACTTTTTCCTCTAACATGGTGATCCCAAGATCTAGCTGAGGTAGAAGGCCACGAGGTTTACCACTAGATGCGCAGTTGCGGATTACTGATGAAGCACGTCAGTTGATGCAGTGCAGTCCTTTGTGATCCGATCGTCCTAGTGCTGATCGTACAACACCTCTGCTGGTATCCACACGTACAAGGAGGACACCGGCGGCGAACTGCTAGGTTCGTTACGGCGGCAGGACTGCTGTGGAGCTAGGGTTTCCAACACATGGAATGACCTAAACGAACAACAATTAACCTTTCTGGATTTTGGTGCTCCACTATATATAGGGAGTGAACATGGGCTCTACTCGCGCGGCCCATTCACTAAAGCCCATATAATATTAGTCCCTGTGAGTCCAACTCACTCACTCAGTCCAAAATCAGGCTCGGGTCCAACCCAACCAGATTTCCAGTTCAGATCCAATCCAAACTTGCTCCCGCTCTTAAGTGTGTGACCCCGCAGGCTCATGGTTACTTGGACACTATTAGAGTCCGACTCTCAATCGATCAGTTGGTAGCGGCTCCTAGCAGAACGTGCCGACTCCCAAGTACCAAAGAGTCATGACGACTTGCCTTTACAATGCGACTTACGTCCGAGTCCCTTTTGCCTCATGATATACCTTGTCAAACTATAGGCGAATATTTGTCATCCCTAAAAAAGTCCGACTCTCTTCTCGATCCAAGATAAGTGATTCACCCGACTAACTCTTAGTCGATCGCCTCGGTTAACCCTTAACCGAGTCGTGCATGGCCATGCTTTCCGAATCATATCATCCGAGAGGGCCCAGAGAATATCTCTCCAAGTGGAGGGGCAAAATCCCATCTTGGTTATTCACATCACGCAGATTGATTCTCAGTCGACCCAAATTCCGCCTTTATAATTGCCCAGTTACGGATCAGCGTTTGACAGAACCTAAGTCGGTGATCCTCAACTCGGACTATGCAATAACCTCATGTCTAAGGATTACATTGATTGAGATATACAAATGACAACTTGTTCTTTGTACCTCGATATGGGTCAATTCGACTCGCTAAACTCTTTAGTCGAATCTGTGTAAGTTGGAATAGCATCTCCATGCCCCATGACAAGTGGAACCGGGTCATCAAGCCAACTTTCACATTGGTCTAAGTTGTGTGTCCAGCACAACCTCAATGACCAAGGATATTTAGTACAAACAACATGAATGTATAGTTCCACAACTGAATCACATATTCAATGATACACATCAGATGTTTATACAAGGACAACTTAATAACTTTATGAATATAATGGGAAATGTCATCATGCATGATTGCCTCTAGGGCATATTCCCAATAGCCATCGCCTATATAAGGAGGGGCCTAGCTAGGGTTTAGGGAGGTTGGACCAAGTAGGAAACTAGTGCCCTGAGGCAATGCTTAAACAACTCTAGGAGCACTTGTAAACTTCTTGGATCAATAACAATCCTAAGTCTGGAGAGTTTATCTTGTTCTTCGTGCGCGGCTAGACTGTGCACTCCCTCCCCGGTTACCACAAGCGTCCATTTGGCCCCCAACTTAAGCCTACCCATGGCATCTGCCGTGAAACCACCACGACAGTTGGCGCCCACCGTGGGGCAGAAGCAGGCGCTTGCTGGAGTTTTCTTCCAGACGGGCAACATCATCGCCAAGACGGGCGAGCGCATCTACTCCGGCCTCATCCATAGGTCCGGGGCACTCAACTTCGTTAGCGACAACGCGGGATGCTTCGGGACCAAGCCGTTCCAAGGGGCGGTCACTTCATCAAATTTGGCGAGCACCGGGTATACATCGCGGTGCGCGTGGAGCGCGCATACCTGGAGCGCATCATCCTGGCACCGGGTCCACCTTCAGTTTGTGTCGCAGGAAAGCTTTATCATCTTGTCTTCGTCGAGGTAATGATGACCGCTCCAGACCCGTCGCGTCCCCCAGCACCTCCTATAGTGAATGAGAATGCCGAGGGAGAAAACCTAGAAGGAATGCCAAGGGCAACAAGAACAGCGAAAACGCCACTAGAGAAGCCAGAAAACATAGCTAGGAGCAAAAGAGCCAAAGAGTTGCAGGAAGCAATAGAAAAGTTAGCAGATCCACTGGCGCCAGTAGCTGACCCGGCGCGTGTGTAGGCCGAGTTAGAGGAAACCAGGAAAAAAGTGCTAGAAAAGGCAAAGCAATTAGCCTAGATGCAACAGGATATGGATATCACAATCCGACAAAATAACTCGGCAAATCGAGTCAAGGGCACTAAGACCTGGCTTGATGCAACAAGGTTAAGAGGAAGGAACCTCAATGAACAATTGGCGGATGCTCCGGCAAAGATAACACCAGAAAACAGCAACGAAACAGCCATGCGGCCAACATACAACACAGCAGCAGCAAATTTGAGAGCCGTAGAGCGGGCGATGGCCAAGTTACCCCATCTGAAAAGAAAAAGCAACAGGAACGGGTAAATAAGTTGGTGAGAGCAGCAGGAATGCTGAATGAAGCATACTATAGGGCAAATCCTGGTATAGCTGGGAGGTCATAACTCATTCACTCAGCAACTCCAATCCCGACAAGATCAGCGGAACATACGGCCTCCTCGCTAGGAATAGAGCCGAAACAGAGAAAAGAAAAGAGTGTAGACTCAGGAAGTAACAAGCGGATGGTTGCCTATGACCCGACAGTTATTCAAGGAAACCCGACCCATGCACAGGGAACAAGAAGAAATGTCGCTTAGGGAAATGAGAACCAAGAAAATGCTGGCCGAGAGAGGCAAGCAATACAAAGAAATGACAATGGAGGGAAGAACTTTGCACCTCATCCTAGTCGTGGAACTCACTCAGCAGGAGGAGGAAACGCAGCTCCAAATCCTCCACCAATTCAACCCGAAAAGAGACAGCAAAGTGCATGAAAACCAGTGCAGCAACCCGCAGACCCGAACGCCAATATATACAATGATGGTTACTCGGTGATGGTAAATGACGGGCCCGAGTTGCCGGATCACGTTTATCAAGCTATGGGAACCAGACTGGCACTAGTGGAAACAGGGCTCTAGTCCTGGGCCGCAACAGGCTCTAGTCCCGGTTTTGGGCCCGGGACTGCGAAAACGGGACTAGAGGCCCCCCCTCTAGTCCCGACTCGCAATGGCCCGCGACTGATAATAGCCACGTGGCTGTTTCAGCGCCGCGGTGGGCGGAAACCCTCTAGTCCCGGGCGGTAACACCACCCGGGACTAAAAGGTTTCCTGCCGCGACAGAGATTGTATATTTACTTTTTTTTTGCCATTTCGTTCTTTTTTTGTTTTGTGTTTCACTACAATTTAAACATATATTTCAGTATAGATATTATACGCTACTACATACACACTACACGTCGATGCATTTATATAATTAATTGATCCCTTGCAAGCGTACATATAATCAATCATATCAAAAGGAAGAAATGTTTTGAAATTACATGGTCATTGATGAATATATATATCATATCAGCTACATGAAGATGACTAAGGTAAATCGAGTTCCACGTCATCCGCATAATGCTCTCCATGTACATCAAGGACTTCCTTCATCATAAATCCCGCCAGCTCCTCTTGAATTGCTCTTATGCGCTGGTCTGGCTCTAGTTTCTCTCGTAAATCATAAATATAATGTGAGTCAACTTTCCGCTCACTGGTCAACTCGCAGATGTACTCGCAGATGTACTCGCAAACGTAGTATCCACATAAATGAGTTCTCGGTGGCTGTTGTAAACTCTTCACCATTTTATAAGTTAACTCCTCTTTGAATGGACCTGGTATTTTCTGTCTGAACCGTGTCCAACACCTACTCAGCAAAGAAAATGAACAAAGGAGTTATTAGTTACTTGATATCAGGAAATGAATGAAAGACGACGATATAATGCGATAATGATTGAAATTACTTATGGAGCATTTCTTTCATGTCGCTCCACTGCTCTTGGTCCCAACTTAATGAGTCGTGGACTTTAACTAGGGAGTTGTCAACTTGAATGTTTAGCAAGATCCAGTGGAATCTGCGGACATTTACATGAGCATACATGCATAGCTCATCCAGTAAGCAAAAATAAAATGTGTACAAGATATAAACACTCACTTGAAGTTGTAAGGAAATAGTATTTCCTTAACAAAATTATGCTCGGTTAAGAACCTGCACATGTCTTCCTCCACGTCCTTGGGGTGATTCTTTAACGTATATTCATTAATGATATATGGGTCAATGAACCGAACATCGTATCTTCTAGATCTTTTGCATTCAACCATCTTCATTCTGCGGAATATAATATCATCATACAAAAGGATATATAGTTAGCATAATATATTAAATGCAATGAACGAGCTGAGCTACAAACTTAATTATAGAAATAAATAACTTACAGACAGTAGCAGCCAATGATAGATTTGTCGAGGGCGCGTTGGTTGTATAACTGAAATAGTTCGGTCATTTGAACCTGTATCGAGTATGGTTTAAAGTGATGCTCCTTTCTAACGTCCACCGGAAACCAATCTTTCTGATGCTTTTTTTCTGCTTGCGACATGTACCTTTCGTGCAGATTTCGCATATGTGTGGATAGACGCGCGAGCTCCTCATTACTGACTAGAGGCTCCCCTTGGACATACTGCCGTACTATCTGACCCACTGGCGTATCTTCATAGCCTAAATATTTACCAAGAGACATATTTGCTTCGTTAGCAAGTGCTTTCTCCTGCGATATAGTGATTCCCATAAGTGCAGCATTATTACGGGCTCTAGGGTCCATTATTTGCATGTCCATATCCATTTTAGCTCTGAAGGACTTGTCGAGGTCTGAAATGAATTTGAGCGGGGCGACCGATTGATTCTTCTGTGCTTCGAGCTGGGCAACTTGCTTCCCGCTTTTTGCACTTGTGATTTTTTTCTTCTGTGCTTGCTTAATAATCTCCCGGTCATAGCCTGATTCCAGATTCATCGATATCTGGGATGGTTGCTCAAGAAAGGACTTAGCCCACTTATTTGTTTTTTCATTATATACCGGCTTTGGCTCAGGCTTTTTGGGTGCAAAATGCGCCTTAACTTGGGCAGCCACATCCGTGTTAGTTTCCTCACGGTCTTGTCATAAGGTCTCTTTGGAAGAGCCGGGGGATATCGACTATCTTCGGCGTTTGACCTTTCTTCGATGTGGGGCGCGGGGGACCGTCGAACTTCCGTTTCTTTGACGAGATAGTAGTATTGCACGAAGGCGGAGGCAGAGATTGAATTTATGTACTCCTGCTGCGGTGATCGTCAGCGGGGCGGGGTGGACTTGGAGGTTGGCGATAATCGGGTTGGGGTGGACTTGGAGGTTGACGATATTCGATGCGGGGTGGACTTGGATTCCTTGGAGTCGGTGGCCTTGGCGCCGAGCCTGGAAACTTGATGTACTTCTTATTCCATAGAATGATGTTGCGCTTGACATCTCCTAGTTTCGTAAGGCCTTCAGGCATAGCGATTTCAATATCTAGGTCCGCAAAATCCTCCACTATATCATCCACCGTGACACGAGCATAGCCTGGTGGAATCAGAAGTGAATGGTGGAGTGCTCCAGGTAGACAAGGTAAAGCAGTGCCGATCGCCACCTTGAAGTACAAGTTGTTCATTGGCTGATGTAGCTCACATTGTGCCATCTCTCTGACATCATCCACGGGGTAGTGAGGAGCCGGTGCATCATCCAACAGTGCTTGATCATCAGCACGGACCTCCGTGGAAGCCACACTGCTTCTCCATTGGCTAAGATCCAATGCAGGATCATCAGACCGCGGGTGAGTTGACGACGGCGGCCTTTGGCTAATTTCATGCATGAGTTTCTTCATATCATCTAGGTCCTGCTCTACCCTGGAGATCTGGTCTGCCTCCTGGTACTTCTTTCTCTGACGGCTTCTGTAACTGGCATCGTACTGAGGAAACCCTTTCTTCCACGAGACATCGGCGCCTTTGCCTCGTGTTCGTTCTCCCTTTTCAGGATTCCCTAGGGCACGTGTCAGCTCGTCGTTCTCTCTATCGGGACGGAACAATCCCAATTGAGCATCGTTCATTGCTTTAATAAGGTCTTGGGAGGGTTTTAGAATTTTCTCATGAAATAATTTCTTCCCTGTTTCTGGGTCCAAGGATCCCCCGTGCCCGTACCACCAGTACTTTGACATCTCGGGCCATCCATCTGTACCAGGAGTGACGCCTCTAGCCCTCATTTCCTTCTCCATAGTTTCCCACTTAGGGACGGCACTCTTGTAGCCACCTGTCCCCATTTTATGATGGTATTTCTTGTTGGCAGCATTTAACGCGTTCTTTGCCGACTTTGCCTTTGCTTTATCAGATTGCTTGTACTATACAAAATCGGGCCACTGTTCTCTCAACTTCTCGTTTACTCCTTTGAAGTCTGGAGTTTTCTTTTTCGCGACATATTTCGCGTATAAACTTTTATTGTGGTTCCGGTACAGTTCAACCATCTTGCTCAGTGCCCACTCCTTGACTTTCGCTCTATTTTCAAGCCCACCCGGCCTTGGGGTAATACCATCTACCTCAAATTCATCATACTCTGGAGGTAGTATGAAATGCGCTATGAGCTTCTGCCAAAGGTCATCTTTGGCATCATCAGTGACATAGCTGTTGGATTCTTCACCGGGTTTCTTTGACTTATTCCATTCTTGGATGGTGATCGGTAGGTTGTCCCTAACAAGCAACCCGCATTGATTTATAAACATCCTCCGGTGCTTCTCTGGAGCAATCAGTTCACCATCATCATCTATTTCTTCGATGGTGAACCTCTCATTACCATCCAACTTTTTGTTTGACCCTCGTTTCGTTTGAGTTGTCGATTGCTTCGATCCGGTGGTATAAAAGAAGAAGAGAGAGTGATTAATATATATCTAGATCAGTTAATGAATAGAGGTAACATGACACTTTATATATATATATATGTACCTCGCCGGATCCCTGTCGAGGGGCCATCATTATTGTTGTTATTTGTTTGCCCTTCGTCCATCTGGTCTTCCCCTTGGTACATTAGGTTTTCCTCTAGTCCATCACCGGATGGATTCAGATATGAGGATATCTCTTCCTCGAGCAAAATATCTTCGGCGCCGGTAGTAATATTAAGAGGAATTTCACCTCTTATCATGCCCTGAAGAAAACCTTCACCGATCCAACCAGGATTTTCGGATGGATCCATGACTTAATTATCTATAACAAAACGAGAGTTAAACAGGTTAGAAAAAACAATAATCCTAACAACTAAAACAATATAATCCTAATTATAATAATCCTAATATTATTTGTGCTAAAACAATAATCATAATAACTAAAACAAAAAAATAACCCTAATCCTAATTCTAATCTTAATAAATAAAACAAAAAAATCACTAAAACAATAATCCTAATCCTAATTCTAATATTTTAATTAAAACAATAATCATAATACTAAAACAAAAAACCCTAATATAAAAAAAACTATAAAAAATATAACAAAAAACCCTAATAAACCTAATTATAATAATCCTAATTATAATAATCCTAATTATAATAATCCTAATAACTAAAACAATAACTAATCCTAAAAACTATAAAAAACTATAGAAAAATATAACAAGAAACTATTAAAAAACTAAAATTTCCTAATAATATAATAATAATATAAATACTAACATTTCCTAAACATTTATACAAAACCTAAATATTACTAATAATAATAATAATAAATATTACTACAAAAACCTAACTATAACATTTCCTAGACTAATTATACTACTAATTACTACTTGACTAATTATAATCAAAACCTAAATACTAACATTTCCTAACATTTATACTACTAATCAAAACCTAAATACAAAAACCTAACTATAAAATTAAATAACCACCTCCAGCGAGGTGGTGCGGCGCGACGCGGCACGGCGGCGCGGCACGACACGTACGACACGTACGGCAGGCGGGGCGGAGGCTCGGCGGGCGGCGCGGCATGCGGCGGCTCTATGGTACGAAGACGAGGGCGGCGGCGGCGCGGGAATCGACCGGCGGGCAGCACCTCCCCTTCTCTGCGTCGATGGCACGTCGTCTTCGTCTTCGTCGCGTGCTAAGTGCTGGCTCGGCGTGCCAGGGCGAGCGCGCGTATATAAAGGGTCAACCCTTTAGTCCCGGGCTAAGCCACGGGACGGGACTAAAGAGTCTTTAGTCCCGGGCCGTGGCTTAACCCGCGACTAAAGACCCCCCCTTTAGTCGCGGGTTAAGCCACGGCCCGGGACTAAAGGGTTTTTTTGGCCGCTTTGGTTTTGCGCGCATAGGCACCCTTTAGTCCCGGGTTCAGCCACGACCCGTGACTAATTGTTTTTTTGTAAATTTTCTTTTTTTAATTCAAATCAAATATAAAAACTTTGGAAAATCATATCTTTTATTGTAATAATCCAAATAAAACAAATAATATGTCTATTATTATCAGAAAAATATAAAGAATCCTAATATAATATCCATTTATCTGTTTGCATCATTTATAAATTATTTCATTTGTAAATTTTCTTTTTTAATTCAAATCAAATATAAAAACTTTGGAAAATCATATCTTTTATTGTAATAATCCAAATAAAACAAATAATATGTCTATTATTATCACAAAAATATAAAGAATCCTAATATAATATCAATTTATCTGTTTGCATCATTTATAAATTATTTTGTTTGTAAATTTTCTTTTTTTAATTCAAATCAAATATACAAACTTTGGAAAATCATATCTTTTATTGTAATAATCCAAATAAAACAAATAATATGTCTATTATTATCAGAAAAATATAAAGAATCTTAATATAATATCCATTTATCTATTTGCATCATTTATAAATTATTTCATTTGTAAATTTTCTTTTTTTAATTCAAATCAAATATAAAAACTTTGGAAAATCATATCTTTTATTGTAATAATCCAAATAAAAAATAATATGTCTATTATTATCAGAAATATATAAAGAATCTTAATATAATATCCATTTATCTGTTTGCATCATTTATAAATTATTTCATTTGTAAATTTTCTTTTTTTAATTCAAATCAAATATAAAAACTTTGGAAAATCATATCTTTTATTGTAATAATCCAAATAAAACAAATAATATGTCTATTATTATCAGAAAAATATAAAGAATCAACGATGCTCATTGTATACATTCTTCTTACAATGTTCCAAATATATACTTTCAGTCTCATCTAAACAGTGTGTTCATGCATTGTATCCCTTGTTTGACTATCCTGAAAGGTTACTAAGAGCAGGCCAATCATTGATTGTTACGAAAAGCAATGCTCGGAGGTTAAATTCTTCCTGCTTGTGATCATCCTACACGCGTATCCCGGGTTCATGACACAACTGTAAAAGTTCTTCCACTAATGGCCTTAGGTACACATCAATGTCGTTGCCGGGTTGCTTCGGACCTTGGATCAACACTGGCATCATAATGAACTTCCGCTTCATGCACAAACAAGGAGGAAGGTTATAGATGCATAGAGTCACGGGCCAGGTGCTGTGACTGGAGCTCTGCTCCCCAAACCTTAAACTCCTTATGTCATCTGCAAAGTCCGGGTACTTCTATCGATTTTTCTCCATTACGACCCATCAGCGGGGTGTCTCAACATCCCGTCTGACTTACGTTCCTCTTTATGCGATCGCAACAACTTGGCGTGCTCTTTGTTTCTGAATAAGCGTTTCAACCATGGTATTATAGGAGCATACCACAGCACCTTCGCAGGAACCCTCTTCCGGGGGGCTCGCCCTCAACGTCACCAGGGTCATCTCGTCTAATTTTATACCGAAGTGAAGTGCATACCGGGCATGCATCCAAATTCTCATACTCCTCACCGCGGTAGAGGATGCAGTCATTAGGGCATGCATGTATCTTCTGAACCTCTAAACCTAGAGGGCAGACAACCTTCTTTGCTTTCGTACATACTGGCGGGCAATATGTTATCTTTTGGAAGCATATTCTTCATCATTTTCAGCAACTTTTCAAATGAGGTGTCGGGTATAGTACACTCAGCCTTCCATCGCAGCAATTCCAGTATGGTGCCCAGCTTTTTCAGACCATTTTCGCAATTTGGGTACAACAACTTTTTGTGATCCTCTAACATGTGATTGAACTTCTCCCTATCCTTTTCAGTTTCACAATCTCTTCGTGCATCGGCAATGGTTCGACCAAGATCATCAGCGGGTTCATCAGGTGTCTCTTCTTCATCCTCCCCTTCAGCATCCCCCATGGAAGTATCTCCGTACTCAGGGAAACCATGATATTTGTCATCCTCCTCCTCTTCTTCATTGTCTTCCATTATAACCCCTCTCTCTCCGTGCTTGGTCCAACAATTATAACTGGGCATGAAGCCAGACATCAATAGGTGGCTGTGAAGGGTTTTTGAGTCAGAGTAATCCTTCTGATTCCTACATCCATTACATGGACAGAATACAAAACCATTGCGCTTGTTTGCATCAGCAACATGGATGAATTCATGCACGCCATTAATGCACTCACCAGAGCGTCGGTCAGTACCGTACATCCATTCCCAGACCATCTGCATTATAGTAAAAGTATATCAAAAACCATTACACAACATGATAAAATTATTACAAGTTATATTGAGAGCTTCTAGAGTATATCTCCATTTGAAATCCAAATATTTTCAAAACCAAATCAGTAGGTTTTATTTGGAAATAAAGAATACTTGAAAACTTGTTTAAAACAAATTAACCTTTTATTTTAGGGTCCATTAATAATTAAATACAATAGACCTTCATTATTAAATCAAATAGGATTTATTTTATTTAAGATATTTATTTTGAAATCTAAAATAAAACCAAAACACTTCAGTAGGTTTTAATTAAGAAAATAAAATACTTAGAGTGCTTATTTAAAATAATTTAATAAGTTTTGATGTTTTAATTAAAATGGTAAAACCTTTTATTTAAATAAAATTGGATATTAAATCCTTATTAATTTATTTAAATCAACCTTTGCTATTTTTATTCAAAACAAAATGTTTTAATTCCAAAGCTTGGCCAAGGTTTAATTTGGCTTTATAAAATAATCTTTATTTATAAATCCACCTTTTCTTTTGAAAACTAAATCTTTTATTAAAAGATTCCAAAATAGTAATTCCAAAACATTTTAATTTCCTTTAATAAATGTTTATCTTTATGAATCCCTTTAGGATTTATTTGATTCCAATTGGTTTAAAGTTCCAATTAAATTCAAAAAGTTTCTTCTGACCTTGAAAATCAACAAAGTTTTATTTTATTCATTTATTTTTCACATAACAAGATTTGGAAAATCTTGGGATGTGACACCAACCGGGACTAAAGATGAACCTTTAGTCCCAGTTGGAGACACCAACCGGGACTAAAGATGAGTCAGCACTAATAATAGGGGTGAGTGTCGACATTATGTCGTGAGTGTCGACATTATGCCGAGCTGCTTGTACTATAAATAGGCATCCTTGTGAGTCCAGTCCTCCAGCCAATTTGAGGCATCTACAAGATGGTTTTAGAGAGCAGGGACACCACTATGGCCAGTTTCAGGGAGATGCCGACGGAGCCCAATCCTCCGGCATCTCCGAGAAACTGGTCATAGAGGCACTCCCTAATATGTGAAATTAGTTAGCTCCCAGGCGTATTGATCTAATTAGAGAAGTTACAAGCTGCAAGATGGTTTTCGAGAGCAGGGACACCACTATGGCCAGTTTCAGGGAGATGCCGACGGAGCCCAGTCCTCCGGCATCTCCGAGAAACTGGTCATAGAGGCATGCACTCCCTAATATGTGACATAACGCGTTTGGAGATCAGATCTTAATGGTAAGTATGAATCGATACTAAAGACCCTCCTTTAGTCCCGGTCTAGCCACAAAACGGGACTAACACACTCAAGATTGTTTGCAGACAACACTATAAAAATGGACACATGCATGGAACATCTTAACTCATAAAATGTTACAATTATTACATATCATTTCTTTGCTTGTGTTCCTTTCTGATCCCGTCGTATCCATGGAGCATCTTCATTCATTAACATGATGGTTGGGTCATCCTTCACCGCGAAGGGCGGAATTTCATGGAACTTATCACAATCTTCTGACATGTTTGTCTTGTCCTCCACTCCCACGATGTTCCTTTTTCCTGAAAGGGCGCTTTGGCTCATCGTCTGATGTATTATTTTTCTTATTTTTTCGTTTTCTAGGTTTGGTAGACATGTCCTTCACATAGAAAACCTGGGTCACATCATTGGCTAGGACGAATGGTTCGTCTAAGTACCCAAGATTGTTGAGATTCAACGATGTCATTCCGTATTTCTTGTCTACCTCAACCCCTCCTCCCGTCAGCTTGACCCATTTGCACCGAAACAAGGGGACCTTAAAAGTAGGTCCATAGTCAAGTTCCCATATCTCCTCTATGTAACCATAATATGTGGTCTTTGACCCATTGTTGACTGTTGCATCAAAGCGGACACCACTGTTTTGGTTGGTGCTCTTTTTATCTTGGGCTATCGTTTAAAATGTATACCCATTTATCTCGTACCCTTGGAAAGTCGATATAGTCGAAGATGGTGACCTAGACAACAAGTATAGCTGATCTCCAAGAGTGTTGTTTTTTATGAGATGTTGCAACCAACCGCCGAAACTCTTCATGTGTTCATCTCTAATCCAAGAGTCATGCTTTCCAGGGTTGTTGGAGCGTAAGATTTTCTTGTGTTCCTCGATATATGGGGCTGCCAAGATAGAATTCTGTAGAACGGTGTAATGTGCTTTGGTGTAAGAATGTCCGTCTCTACATATTATTGATTTCCTTCCTAGAGTACCCTTTCCACTCAGTCTCCCCTCATACCGCGATTGAGGAAGACCAATCGGCTTAAGGTCAGGAACGAAGTCAACACAAAATTCAATGACCTCCTCTGTTCCATAGCCCTTGGATATGCTTCCTTATGGCCTAGCACGGTTACGAACATATTTCTTTAAGATTCCCATGAACCTCTCAAAGGGAAACATATTGTGTAGAAATACAGGACAGAGAATGGAAATCTCTTCGACTAGGTGAACCAGCAGGTGCGTCATAATATTGAAAAAGGATGGTGGGAACACCAACTAAATATTGACAAGACATTGGACCACATCATTCTGTAACCGTGGTAGATCTTCAGGATTGATTATCTTCTGAGAGATTGCATTGAGAAATGCACATAGCTTCACAATGGGTACTCGAACATTATCTGGTAGAAGCCCCCTCAATGCAATCGGAAGCATTTGCGTCATAATCACGTGGCAGTCATGATACTTTAGGTTTTGGAACTTTTTTTCTGCCATATTTATTATCCCCATTATATTCGACGAGAAGCCAGACGGGACCTTAATACTGCTTAGGCATTCAAAAAATATTTCCTTCTCTTGTTTGGTAAGAGCGTAGCTGGCATGGCCTTGAAACCATTCTGGATGCATGCCATCTAGGTCTTCCATACGTTGATGGTCCTTTTGTGCTTCCGGTGTATCTTTTTTCTGCCCATACACGCCCAAGAAGCCTAGCACGTTCACGCAAAGATTCTTTGTCACATGCATCACATCGATTGCAGAGCGGACCTCTAAGAATTTCCAATATGGTAGCTCCCAAAATATAGATTTCTTCTTCCACATGGGTGCGTGTCCTTCAGCGTCTTTCAGAACAGATTTTCCTTCAGGACCCTTTCCAAAGGTTACCAGTTGATCCAAATCTTTGACCATATCAAATATATCAGCACCAGTACGCTCCTTAGGCTTCGTCTGGTGACATGCCAGACCGTTGAAATGCTTGCCTTTCTTTCTTAAGGGATGCTTGGCCAAAAGAAATCGACGATGCTCATTGTATACATTATTCTTACAATGTTCCAAATATATACTTGCAGTCTCATCTAAACAGTGTGTGCATGCATTGTATCCCTTGTTTGACTGTCTTGAAAGGTTACTAAGGGCAGGCCAATCATTGATTGTTACGAAAAGCAATGCTCGGAGGTTAAATTCTTCCTGCTTGTGCTCATCCCACACGCGTATCCCGGGTTCGTGCCACAACTGTAAAAGTTCTTCCACTAATGGCCTTAGGTACACATCAATGTCTCTGCCTGGTTGCTTCGGACCTTGAATCAAGACTGGCATCATAATGAACTTCCGCTTCATGCACAACCAAGGAGGAAGGTTATAGATGCATAGAGTCACGGGCCAGGTGCTGTGACTGGAGATCTGCTCCCCAAAGGGATTCATGCCATCAGTACTTAGACCAAACCTTAAACTCCTTGTGTCATCTGCAAAGTCCGGGTACTTTCTATCGATTTTTCTCCATTGCGACCCATCAGCGGGGTGTCTCAACATCCCGTCTGACTTACGTTCCTCTTTATGCCATCGCAACAACTTGGCGTGCTCTTTGTTTCTGAATAAGCATTTCAACCGTGGTATTATAGGAGCATACCACATCACCTTCGCAGGAACCCTCTTCCGGGGGGGCTCGCCCTCAACGTCACCAGGGTCATCTCGTCTAATCTTATACCGAAGTGAAGTGCATACCGGGCATGCATCTAAATTCTCATACTCCTCACCGCGGTAGAGGATGCAGTCATTAGGGCATGCATGTATCTTCTGAACCTCTAAACCTAGAGGGCAGACAACCTTTTTTTCTTCGTATGTACTAGCGGGCAATACATTATCTTTTGGAAGCATATTCTTCATCATTTTCAGCAACTTTTCAAATGAGGAGTCAGGTATAGCACACCCAGCCTTCCATCGCAGCAATTCCAGTGTCCTGCCCAGCTTTTTCAGAACATTTTCGCAATTTGGGTACAACAACTTTTTGTGATCCTCTAGCATGTGATTGAACTTCTCCCTATCCTTTTCAGTTTCACAATCTCTTCGTGCATCGGCAATGGTCCGACCAAGATCATCAGCGGGTTCATCATGTGTCTCTTCTTCATCCTCCCCTTCAGCATCCCCCATGGAAGTATCTCCGTACTCAGGTAAACCATGATAGTTGTCATCCTCCTCCTCTTCTTCATTATCTTCCATTATAACCCCTCTCTCTCCGTGCTTGGTCCAACAATTATAACTGGGCATGAAGCCGGACTTCAACAGGTGGCTGTGAAGGGTTTTTGAGTCAGAGTAATCCTTCTGATTCCTACATCCATTACATGGACAGAATACAAAACCATTGTGCTTGTTTGCATCAGCAACACGGATGAATTCATGCACGCCATTAATGAACTCGCCAGAGCGTCGGTCAGTACCGTACATCCATTCCCGGACCATCTGCATTATAGTAAAAGTATATCAAAAACCATTACACAACATGATAAAATTATTACAAGTTATATTGAGAGCTTCTAGAGCACTAATTTTGAATTTTGAAAAATTTACATGCACCAATTTGTGAATTGGAGAAAACAATCAACATGATAAATGTGGAGTTTTTTTATTATTGTTCCATCAGTGAAAACCTCATTCCATTCTAAGCTCTGAAACTCTAAACTTACACATTTCAATTTTCAGTAACTATGTGCCTAATCAAAATTTGTTACACATATATATCAAAATCCTTCTATCTACTTCTAGAGCATGCATGCATTTGATCCATATCTCTATACTTCTAGAGCATTATAGAGCTAAAGTAGCAATAAGAGATGAAAGAATGAAGTTCTAACCTTTTAAAGCTTTGGATTTAGGTGTTGCAAACTAAATCTTGAGAAAAAAATGGCATGAACTCTCTTGCTTATTTGAGAAAAATGGCCACCATATGCTTTAGGGCAGCAGGACAGGAGGCAGAATATATAGTTGTGGACAACTAGTCCCGGGCCGTGATACGACCCGGGACTGATAGTCCACGAAAGGACCAGCTGGCCTGCAATAGGTTATTATTCCCGGGCCGTATTATGGACCGGTACTAATGACCTGGTCCGGCCCGGGACTAGTCACTACGGCCGTTTCTAGCCGTTAGAGGCCTCACGGCCCGGGACTAGTGCTCCCACTAGTTGCGGGCTGTGCCAAGCCGGGACTGCTGGCCTTGTTCACATCGAACCAAAGATGGTTTTTTCAGTAGTGTGGGAGGCAGAAATATCTAGCCGGATGATGCAAGGATAATGCTTGACCGAATAAAGATGGCAGAGCTGATCGAAACGCAAGGTCCACAAGGTCGACCGTGTTTTTGCCCAAGGATCATGAGGGAGCCGCCAGTGCCAAACTTTCAGCTGGCAAGAGGAACAAAAACCTTTGATGGAAGCACAAAGACAGAGGACTGGCTCATAGATTATGGAACTGCAGTGAAGATCACACAGGGAAATCTGAGATGGGAAGTGCGGTATGTACCGCAAATTCTAGAAGGACCAACGAGGGTGTGGCTGAATATTTTGCCACCCGGAAGCATCAACAGCTGGATTGATTTCCAAGAAGCTTTTGTAAGAAATTTCACAAGAATATACAAGAGGCCGAATCGCCCACAACAACTGGCTATGTGCAAGCAAAGGCCGAATGAAACAGACAGAGAGTTCCTCACTAGATGGTGCACTATGCGCAACTCTTGTGAAGGGGTAATCGAGTCTTAGGCCATAGCATGGTTTGCACAAGGATGCAGGCATGAAAGTGTACTGTGGTAGAGGCTAGAGAGAGATATGACGGCAAGCATGGTAGAAACGATAAGAATCGCTGACTCGTATGCGTTAGGAGTCCGACTCAGTCTCTAGTTATGTCAGCAAACGAGATGACTAAGACTCAGATCTATGATGCATCCGGGTCGCAAAGGCACCAGGAAAGGGCTGAATATAGAAGCAAAAGACGAGATGAAAGACCAGACTAAAGGTATGGTTCGACTCATGTCGCTGCTATAAGTTAGGATCATCCATATGCTGGAAGCAGCCAGCGTCAAAGGACAAGTGGGCAACAGTAATGGATACCAAAGAATGATGGCAAAAAGCCATATGAACAAAGAAAGCGATATCAAGAAAGGCAGAAGTATACTTATGAGATGATGTTGGATCAGCCGTGCAAGTTTCATACGCCAAGTCCAAGTAAGCCGGCGAATCACACAACAAGACAATAAACTTGGTTCCAGAAGGGAGACAGAGTAGACTCGCCGACTCAGCAGCTACCACCACCTCCCCCACCACCACTCATAGGAGGAAATGCCTAGGTTGTTGGACCTGAGCATAGATATGAGAAAGGATAGCCGATATATCATAACCAAGAAAGAAGAGAGGCTGTGCATCAAGTGCACGATCCAAGAGGTGATGGCGCTCATGTCAGACATGGGACCAGAAATGAGTACAGAGAGCATCACCAGAGCTATGTCGTGTTTGTTACAGAGCCGAATGACAAGAAAAGTCAGCAGAGATGGATGATGGAAGTGAACGCCACAATGCCGGCAATACTAAAAGACATGCACTGGTCTGAACAGGAGATAGCTTGGAGCATAAAGGAACACCCCAAGATTATGCCGACGCTAGGAGGTTATGCTCTTGTTTTGGATCCAACGTTCATGGGCCCAGATATCAATGTGAAGTTTTCCAAGGTGCTAATAGATGATGGCAGTAGCATCAAAATCATGTACAAGGATACCATGCTCAAGTTAGGCATCACTATGAACATGTTGGAGCCGACTAAGACAACCTTCCATGGTATTGTGTCGGGATTGTCATGTGAGCCAATTGGGAAGATCTAGGTCAATGTCTTATTCGGCAACAGGGAGAACTATCGCACTGAAGCCATAGAGTTCGAAGTGGTATACCTTGTCAGTTCATACTAAGATTTACTCGGTAGGCTGGCTATGGCAAAGTTTATGGCCACTACTCATATTGCCTACTTAAAGATGAAACTGCCAGGTCCATGTGGAGTTATCACAGTTGATGGTGACTACAAGAGATCCATCGCATGTGCCTTAGCCGGATCTTCGCTGGCCGATTCACTGGTGATAGCACAGGAAAACAGCAAATACAGCACTGGCCAAGGCAGCACAGATGTCTATGCCGGTTCTCAGTAACCCACATGGCAGTGTGTCTTTCCAAGCCACCAATGAAACAAATAAGATATAGGACGATGAGGCTTTCCTAGAGCGCACAGTTACTATTGGTGCCGGGCTATCCGAAAAATAGGAAAGCAAGCTCACCATCATCCTCTGTGAGAATCGGGATATCTTTGCATGGTCCACACAAGACTTGCAGGGAGTTTCGAGGGAGCTGGCTGAGCACTCTCTTCATGTAAGGCCAGATGCCAAGCCGGTGAAGCAACCCCTCCGCCGCTTTGCCGAAGATAGGAGGAAAGTGATAGTCGTCGAGATAGCCAGGCTCTTGGCTGCCGGGTTTATCATGGAAGTACTGCACCCATATTGGTTGTCAAATCCAGTCTTGGTCAAGAAGAAAAAGGATGACCCGAACGTGGCAGTGGTGTGGCACATGTGTATTGACTACACGAACCTCAATAAGGCGTGTCCAAAAGATCCATTCGCATTGCCACGGATCGATAAAGTCATTGACTCTACTACCGGGTGTGAGTTGTTGTCATTTGTGGATGCGTAGTCTGGTTTCCACCAGATACCACAAAATCAGGATGATCAAATAAAGACAGCTTTTATCACCCCGTATGGGGCTTATTTCTATCGTAGTATGCCGTTCAGATTGAGAAATGCAGGTGCAACATACCAAATATGCATGCAAAAATGCTTGCAAGATCAACTTGACAAAAAATTTCAAGTGTATGTCGATGACGTGGTAATAAAAACCAAGCAAAGTCATACTCTAATCGAGGACTTGCGTCAAACATTCGCAAACTTAAGAAGATTCCAGATGAAACTTAACCCGGAAAAATGCACCTTTGGTGTCCCAGCTGGAAAGTTACTCAGATTCCTTGTATCCAGCCAAGGAATTTAGGCTAACCTGACAAAGATCAGAGCCATCAAAAGAATGGAATTGCAGAAAACCCTCAACGATGTCTAGAAGTTTACAGGACGCCTGGCCTCGTTGAGTATATTTGTGAGTCGGCTAGGCGAAAAAGACTTACCATTATATGAACTGATGAAAAAATCAAAAAAATTCACATGGATGCAGCAAGCTGATAACGCTTTCCATGAACTCAAAAAGATGTTGGCAACAACACCAATATTAACCTCACCATTATCCAAAGAGCCAATGTTGCTCTATGTCACAGCAACCAATATAGTTGTTAGTGCGGTGATAGTGGTAGAGCGAGAAGAAGAGGGCAAATCAGTCCAAAGGCCAGTTTATTACTTGAGAGAATTGCTCTCTACATCAAAGCAAAACTACCCCATTACCAAAAAATGACATATGGGGTGTATATGGCAGCAAAGAAGCTGAAGCATTATTTCCAGGAACACCCAATCCGGGTAATATGCGAGGCACCTATCTCGGATATATTGGGAAGCAAAGATGCTAGTGGCCGAGTGGAAAAATGGGCCATAGAGCTAGAACCATACACTCCACAATACAACAGGCGAGATGCAATTAAATCTCAAGCTGTAGCAGATTTCTTCGTGGACTGGATGGAAATGCAGTATGAACCACCATTGCCAGACCCGAATTACTGGAGACTGCACTTTGGCGGGTCCAAGACAAAGATGGCCCTGGGTGTCGGGATAGTACTTACCTCACCCAAGAAGGATCGTCTCAAATATGTGTTGCAGATTGATACGTCCAATTTGCATAACCAGTCTACATCATAATTTGCCTCTATTCATTGAAATATTTCATATTAAGAGGTGATACTTATGTCTTTTCATCTATTTTTGCATGTTGGATGATTCTTGGAGGATGAACTGCCGGAGTCAGGATTCTGATGTAAAAAGAGGTGTTTTGATGCAATTTCCTGAAGATTAGAAAAATACCAAAAAAAACTATGGAAAATCCTATTTTCCCAGAAGACGAAGAATTCCAGAAGGGGAGGCGGAGATGGGACACAGGGGGCCCACACCCCCCAGGCGCGAGCCACCCTAGGCCGCACCTACAGGGGGTGTGGACCACCTGGCCCACCTCTGTCTCCGCCCTCTCGCCTATATCTTCTCCTCAAAACCCTAATATGAGGGAGCGACCACAGAAAGATTCTGCCACCTCTGCGGGGCGGAAAACATAGAGAGAGAAAGAGCTCTCCGGCAGATAGATTTCTGCCGGGGAAATTCCTTCCTGGAGAGGGGAGATCGTCGCCATCAACACCATCATCAAGCTAGAATTCATTGGGATCATCATCATCATCCACACCATCATCTCCACCAGCATCATCATCATCACTCCATCCCGCTGTAACAATTGTGTCGAATCTTGTATAGTTCTTAGGGGAAACTTTCCTGGTGTTGATTACTATTGTATTTGATGCTTGTGAGTGGAACCATTGGATTATTGTTTATGTCGAGATTGTTATCCATCACCATATCATCTTTGATCTTGATCCATATGATGTCTCGTGAGTAGTTCGTTTAGTTCTTGAGGAGATGGGAGAAGTCATGTTGTTAGTAGTGGATTTGTGTTGAGGTATTATTCAATGGTCTAGTATTTAAGTTGTGGTGCTATTCTTCTAGTGGTGTCATGTGAACGTAGACTACATGATACTTCACCATTTATGGGCCTAGGGGAATGCATTGTGTATTTGGATACTAATCGTGGGGTTGCCGGAGTGACAGAAACCTGAACCCCCGTTAGGAAACCATTGCACAAGGGAGTGTAGGATCTCAGAGTTTAAGGCTGTGGTTAGGTTTATAACTTAATTGATTTCTTGTAGTTGCGGATGCTTGCAGGGGTTTTAATCACAAGTAGGTATTAGTCCAAGTAAGTTCGGTACATTAGCACAGGTTCACCCACACAACACTTATCAAACAAAACAAGATTAATCAGCTATATGAAACGAAAGCACTTGACAATATTCCCATGTGTCCTCGAGAATGTTTGGTCCTCATTAGTATTTCCACTATCTTGCCCTTTGATAAGAAAGGATTGGGCCACTTGCTGCAATTGTTTTCTGTCTTTATTTACTTGCACTTTATTTCCTTGCTTTATTAGAAAACCCCTAAAAATCTGTTTGCTAAGTATTTAAAGAGATTTCCTCCTCCATACCACTAGTCAGCACCTTCTGCTCCTCGTTGGGATCGACACTCCTATTTATTGAAAGTACTACAATACACCCCCTATACTTGTGGGTCATCAAGTCTATTTTCTGACGCCGTTGCCGGGGAGTGAAGCACTATTAAAGAGTGGAACTAGTAAAGGAAACTTCTACTATGAGTATTGCTTTTTTATTTCTGTTTGTTATTTTGTTTCCAATATGGATAACCCACTTGGTTTTATGTTTGGGAAAACGACTACCACTGTTAGGGTAGTAGATGAACCACCACCTGTTGAGATAGATCCTTTTAAGATACCTACAAGTATTGTTGATCGTGTTATGGATAATTATTATTTAGGGGATGGAACTGTCCACCCTGGTGATCACTTGTTTTTATCCATGAATTATGCGGGTTGTTTAAGTGTGCAGGTATCACAACTGAACAGGTGAAGAAGAAGTTACTCTCTATATCATTGAAAGGAAGAGCTGAAGAATGGTATAAGCTGCTGAAGAATGGACAATCCATGGAATGGGAGGAAATAGTACCTCTCTTTTATTCTAAATTCTATCCTCCCAGTGAGATTCATAAGGATAGGAATCTGATATATAACTTTCGGCCTAATGATGGAGAGAGTACAACTCAAGCTTTGGGGAGATTGAAGTTACTAATGCTTAAATGTCCTATTCATGAACTCCCTAATAATATTATTATCAATAACTTTTATGCTAGGCTTTCTCTTCTTGATATAGATTTACTAGATGCTTATTGTGCTGGATCATTCACATATATTAAGGAAGAAGCTAAATGGGATCTCCTAAACTGTATTCAAGAGAACACTGAAGCATGGGAGAATGACAAAGGAAGAAAGTCAGGTATAAACTATGATTATGAATGCATTAAATCTTTTATGGGAACTAATGACTTCCATGATATCAGTACTGAGTATGGTCTTGATTCTCAAGCTCTTGCAAAAAAATTTAAGGCCTTTGCCTCTTATATTGAAATTCCCAAAAAGGAGTGGAACAAGTACCACGCTCCTTATAAATATATTGTTTCCCATGTTCCTGCAAGCATTGAAGTTTATACTGTTGATCCTATCTTGACTGAACCTTATGTTGAGAAAGTCCCTTTTCCTGCTAATGTAAAGGAACATTCTATCATAGCTAATGTGGTTAGCAAAAGTGCAAAGAAAACTATGGAACCCGATGAGCAAATAAACATTGAACGTGTGGTAGCTATTGTGAAAGATCTTGTTACTAAAAATATAGAGGATGAGCACATTGTCTTCTGTGAAGACGCTTCCAATATTGTCTCTCATCCTAGAAAAGCTAGAAAAGCTAGTATCCATGTGCTTTCTGTTAGAATTGGTGAACATTGCAATTATGGTTTATGTGATATTGGTGCTAGTTCTAGTGCTATTCCTTATGAGCTTTATAGGGAAATTATGCATGAAATTGGTCCTTGTGAGCTTGAGGACATCGATGTGGTTATTCACCTTGCCAATAGAGAGACAGTCTGTCCAATTGGCATTGTAAGAGATGTGGAAGTTCTTTGTGGTAAGATCAAATATCCTGCTGATTTTCTAGTACTTGGTTCTGAAGCTAGTAAAACCTATCCTATTATCTTTGGTAGACCCTTCTTGAATACTTGTGGTGCTATCATAGATTGTAGGAAGGAAAAAGTTTTGACTAAGTTTGATGGAGAGTCTTATGAGTTTAATTTTTCCAAATTTTCTAAAGCTCCTTATGAAAATAGTTTTCCTAATGAAGATTTGATCTAGTCTATGACCTTGGACCTCCTTTTTATGATTGTAAGTATGCTCATTCTAATAATAAAGTTGTTTCCTGTGATAGTTATATTGTCAACTTTATTCAAAGTGCTACTGAAAGTTATTATGAGAGAGGGAAACATGGTTTTATGCATCTCAATAATATTAAGTTTCCCCTTTTATGCTGAAAGCTTTGAAGTTTCATTTGTTTTGTGTTCCTATGCTAGTTGACTTTTGCTTCAATAATTTATTTTATCATGAGACTCCCTTGCATAGGAAGTGGGTTAGACTCAAATGTGTTGGGTATTTGCTTCTTAATGCTCTTTTTCACTTCTAATCTATATCTCCTATGTGAGCATCTTTGAAATTATCAAGCCTAACTTAAAGACATTAAAAAAAAGTACTTCTTGGGAGATAACCAAATAGTTTTGTTGAGTCTTGGAAGTTATTACCTCAGTAATAACCACTCCTTATCCTTTTGTTTTGGTTTTTGTGTCAAGATCAACTACTTTTGAAAAGTAGAGGAGTTGTGAAAAGTGGCTGTCCTAGGACAGATTTTTGTGCTGCATTCTAAAAATTTGTGAAGGAGCTCAGTACTATGGATGGACCTGTATTTTTCTGTGCTTGTTCTCCAAGTTCTTATCCAACTTGCATTAGTTTTGCACTTTTTGATTTGAGCAACATAAGTTTTTTGAAAAAATCAATCTTTACCTGCTAGTATGTTTTGACAGATTTCTGCCATCATTTGCATTTGCCTCTTAAATCGATTTCCTTTCAGATTATTTTTGGGTTTTTGCAAAGGAGTTGCTACAGTAGCTTTTGTTTTGACGGATTTCATTCTAATTTTGAACCTAAAGGTTTATTGTTTTTGCATACGCTAATGTTGCCAAGGAGATTTGTGTAAGGCCTTGTATGAAAGGAATTTTCAGGAGATGGAGAGAAGGAATCTGCAGAGTCTGTCTTTGAATAGGTAAAAGTGGTGAAAATAGAATGTTCGTGAAAGCCTTATCTTTCTATATTTTTGATGTTTTTATTACATACGGAAGGTTACGAGATGAAACAAAGGAGGAAACGGAGGCCAGGGTGGCCACACCCACCCTAGGCGCGGGCCCCAGCTGGCCGCGCCTGGAGGGGGTGTGAGCCCCCTGAACTCCGTCTTCGCCTCGTTTTTGCACAGTACCTTCTTTATACATTGAAACTTTGTAATATATAACCCCAGATTCCCTGAGGTTCGTCTATCATGTTCTCGTCGTGTTTTCGTTTCGATCTATTTCTGTCAGGCAGATTCTCAGTTTTGGAGCTACAATGTCTTCCTCTGGGTCACCCATGGAGGATTCCTCTGTGGATGACATCAACCCGTACATGTATGAGTTGAAGATTCACCCCAAGGATTTGATTTTAAAGGATGGAAGGTGCAGATGAAGGAAGTTAAAGGCCCTAAAGGAGAAGGCAGTCTGGAAGACAGGATGGAAGCATTGGAATAGGAAGTTTTCAGGTACAAGAAGATGGTGGAAAACGAAGCGGATGTCATCCACAAGATAAGTTCAGAACTCGTTTCCAAGCACAAGGACGAGGTTGCTGAGCTCCGAGACGAAATCTTCTCGCTCCATCAAACCACCGACCAATTACAATCATAGCTCTACGACATACAAAATCAAAACTATGAGTATGAGGCTAGATTTAATCGCATAAGCTCTGCTGCTAGTTTCGGGATTATGGAAACCAAGGCATCCTTTGTGGATGGGGAGCCTTTACCTTGGAAATCTTATGTCAACAAGGGACCACCACCATTGAAGGTGTAATTTGTCATCAGGTTTGGCATCCCCTTGGATTGTTCCAAGCTTGGGGGAGTTCCGCGGTATTACATCATTATCTTTTATCTTTTACCTTTTTAGTAGATTCATATGTTGGGTAGAGAAGTTATCTTATAGGTTGGTATGCATTGTGGAAGTATCTCTCCTTTAGTTGGTTATCAATGTATCCCTTGGTGTGAGTGCCTTTATGGAATATTAATGAGAAGTCTCATCTTTTACTTTTTGCACTTCTTATTTTAGTTTGCAATCTGTATTATATGATTGATCTTGTTGATCAGTATTGGTACCACTTTGGGAGCATCAAGTAGATCTAAATTGGTTTTGGCAAACCAAGCTCTGGTCAGTAGCAACACTTTTTGAGGTTTGAAAGGAAAAGAGAAAAAGTTTACAGATATTTGTATCATTTATTTTCTTTCTTGATTAGCTCATAATCTTAGCATTCATTATTTAAGATCTTTTGTGTCTTCTAGGAAGATTGCATGTTTGGCTTTATCACTTGTAGGTTTGCTTGTTTCCTTCAACTCTTTTGCTTGCTACTCAGCCTTGCTAGCGAAAAACCTGTTTTGAGAAGGCATACTTCTCATGCATTCCATTCCTTTAAACCAAAAACCTGTGCCATTTGTGTCCACCATATCTACCTATTAGCATTATTTCTATTACAAGCAAATTCTCAAGCTTGATCTATCTTTCGAATTAAAAATTATTTTGTTATGTGAAAATTAGGTAGTAAAGATCTCACGAACTTGATGGCACACCTTATTTTCTTGCCCCTAATAAACATGAACCATTGTGTCATCAAAGTTGTATATGCTTGCACCTATACGTTGGAATTAGCAGAACCGTGCTATCACGGGGAAGGCTTTCAACATTGCACCTGTACATTATACACAGTTGATATCATGCTCTTTTGTTTGCGGATGTCGTCGGTGTGAAATAAAACCATAGTAAGTCCATGGAGTTATGTATGTGTGTTAGAGAAATGCATGGGCCACTAGCCTAATCCATGCCTAATCATGGTGGAAACTTGCAGCATAACCATAGTGAGCAATATACAAAGCATCCTCAATAAAAACCTATGCAAATAGCAAATAAAAATATCGCTGAGATGCTCACTGTCTGCTTGCCTTGTCATTTTGATTATGGGATAGCTCCTGTATCATGTGCAAGGGGTACCCCGTTGGCGGTTCTTTATGATACACATGTACTTACAATGACAAGAACTTATCGGTAACTAAAGTTGAGTAGCATTAGGAGAGGCCCTCGTACTCAAGGGACATGAGATTGCCAACTTATATTTCGTCAAGCATATACTCCATCTTTGTTCACTTTAACCTTAATCACCTCAAGATGCTTATGATAGGGGCAATGAGAGGTCAAAGCTAGTAAGTACCATAATATTTTGAAAGCTCTTTATGAACTTGAAATCCCTGCATCCCTCTATGAAGGGCCCTTTGTAAGACGCCACCTTTATAAAGGTAAAGGTCCCTATGATTGCAATGCTAGTCCCTGCATCAATTGCTCGCATCCATAGTTTAAGATGAAGTACACAGAAACAAAGGTCATTATTACATCGTCATTCCAGATATAACATAGTCTTTTACAACTCCATAGCCACAGGCTAGTACAAGAGTTTAACTTAACAATATAAATAAAAGTCTTCATCTTCATGTGCCAAAGGCAAGAATGTTGAGTGTAGACTCATAACCCTAATCCTCATCAGAGTAACCTGCAACATCACAAGTTACAGCCACAGTGGGTCAATACATTGGAATAGTATTGGCAAGTGATACCTTAGTAGAATAATAGTATCTAGCTTCTACATGAATTTTGGCTAAGTGTAGCTTAGGCTTTCTTTGCTCAAAATAGGTTTTACCTATCAGTTGAAAACACTAAGTTTCTGTTTGGCAAAAACTCCCAAGGAACCACCAATAGACATTGGTGAACCTTCACCCTTGTTCAACCAGAAGTTTTAACTTAGAAATTGGAATGAGGAGATTCTTGATAGCTTCCATGTCTTGACGCTCAAATTTTCCATTTCCGGGGACATGGCTAAGTACTTATTCTTCCTTCTGCAGAGGTGGTGCACTTTCCCCACAAGACTTGATTTTCACCAAGACAGGACCTTTCATAAGCCTTCCCTTAGACCAAATGGACGCGTTCCAAACCTATCACCCACTACCACCAAGTGTTCAAATGGCTAAGTTATTGCAACCTATATGATCCAGGCAGAGCCCATAATGCCATGTGGTTGCACTAGAAGCTTCTTAACATATGGCATCTCAAATACCTTTGTTCCTGGGTGGCATTCCACAAGTGAGATACACAGGGTAGACCATTGAAGTACCTGGTAACCACTCAACCAAAATCCAACCAAGCAATTACCATTCCACCCAGGTGTTTCATTCACTTAGTTGTTTTATTAAGCAAAAAACATAAGTCAAAGATTTAGAAACATTTTTCCATAGCATGTATATAATCCACCCTTGGTTGCTACTAGCTAGTCTAAGCATGGCAATAGCAAGTATCTTAACTTAGAGAAAATCTAACAATTCTACAACTACTAGGATTCCCAAGCATAGCATATAGATACTTAGCAAAAATTATCATGCAAGCCCTATACAAAATATTTCTAATGCATAGTCAAAATATTGGGAAAAAAGTATGAAGAACCACTTGCCTTGGTAGCTGGGGGAGTAACAACAATCCTCACAGTCACAATCACCACTAGCACCAAAATCTACACATAAAATGATAGCACCAAATTCACATTTCAAATAAACAAGCAAAAATATATGAATACATGCAAATGCCATGTGATAATTTTTCTAAACCAAACAAGACAAGTAAAATAGTATTGATTAATAAAATAAACATTTATACATCAAATAAACTTTATTTGTCCTTTAAAACATTTTCCAAATAATTTTTATACACAAAATAAGCCTACAAATGTCTCTTCATAAAATTCTATTTTAACAGAGGCAAAATACAAAACCAAGCCTACTGATGTGTAGGATTTATTTTTGTGATTCCATTGATATCTTATTTGCATTTTTTGGATAAACAGAACAAAAGTTATTGAATTTAAAAGTTTAAACATTCAAAATCATTTCTGGAATTTTAAACAGACAGGCTAGGCCACGTGGGCTGTTTCTATTGGCTGATACCGTTTCACATAGATCGATCAACGAGGGCCGTTGTATTTAAGTGATAGTGCACGGCCAGATCTACTCATACCGGTTCGTTTAAGTGATCTAATCTTAAGCGTTAGATCTAGATCCAATGCTGCTGGGCACACGACCAAGGATGGGAGGCGCTGGCGACGGCGGTGCGGCGGCGGCGCTATTGGCGACGGTGGAACGGTGATTCTAGCGAGGCCTAGGGGTGGTGGTGATGCTTACCAGACTCCCACGTGCACGAGGGAGCTCAACGTGGTCAAGGTTGGGTAGGGGGCGTGCTATAGCGGGGCCTAGAGCTCGTCGGAGTTGCAGGAGGTGTCGGGTCCTTGCAGACGAAGTCATTGCCTACGCTTTGGATCGTCCTAGCACAAACCAGAGGCATCAGTAGCTGTGCAAGGATATGGCGAACACGGCAGTTTCAAGGAGAAGGCAAGGGGCGCTCGGATTTTACCTAAATCGCTCGTTGGAGTCGAGGGGCGGCTCTGTCGTTTGTGGGCGTGAATGGGGACGGCGACCTGGGTCATGCGCAGGCAAACCTACGGTGTTAGAGGATGAACAAGGACATGCTGATCATCCTCGTTTGAAGCAGAGGCATAGGGGTGGTCACGACTCACCGTAATCGATCGCCGGAGGTCGTCGGACAGCGGCGGTGTACTGCAAAATATGGACAGGAGGCGAAAAAGACTTACCATTATATGAACTGATGAAAAAATCAAAAAAATTCACATGGATGCAGCAAGCTGATAACGCTTTCCATGAACTCAAAAAGATGTTGGCAACAACACCAATATTAACCTCACCATTATCCAAAGAGCCAATGTTGCTCTATGTCACAGCAACCAATATAGTTGTTAGTGCGGTGATAGTGGTAGAGCGAGAAGAAGAGGGCAAATCAGTCCAAAGGCCAGTTTATTACTTGAGAGAATTGCTCTCTACATCAAAGCAAAACTACCCCATTACCAAAAAATGACATATGGGGTGTATATGGCAGCAAAGAAGCTGAAGCATTATTTCCAGGAACACCCAATCCGGGTAATATGCGAGGCACCTATCTCGGATATATTGGGCAGCAAAGATGCTAGTGGCCGAGTGGAAAAATGGGCCATAGAGCTAGAACCATACACTCCACAATACAACAGGCGAGATGCAATTAAATCTCAAGCTGTAGCAGATTTCTTCGTGGACTGGATGGAAATGCAGTATGAACCACCATTGCCAGACCCGAATTACTGGAGACTGCACTTTGGCGGGTCCAAGACAAAGATGGCCCTGGGTGTCGGGATAGTACTTACCTCACCCAAGAAGGATCGTCTCAAATATGTGTTGCAGATTGATACGTCCAATTTGCATAACCAGTCTACATCATAATTTGCCTCTATTCATTGAAATATTTCATATTAAGAGGTGATACTTATGTCTTTTCATCTATTTTTGCATGTTGGATGATTCTTGGAGGATGAACTGCCGGAGTCAGGATTCTGATGTAAAAAGAGGTGTTTTGATGCAATTTCCTGAAGATTAGAAAAATACCAAAAAAAACTATGGAAAATCCTATTTTCCCAGAAGACGAAGAATTCCAGAAGGGGAGGCGGAGATGGGACACAGGGGGCCCACACCCCCCAGGCGCGAGCCACCCTAGGCCGCACCTACAGGGGGTGTGGACCACCTGGCCCACCTCTGTCTCCGCCCTCTTGCCTATATCTTCTCCTCAAAACCCTAATATGAGGGAGCGACCATAGAAAGATTCTGCCACCTCTGCGGGGCGGAAAACATAGAGAGAGAAAGAGCTCTCCGGCAGATAGATTTCTGCCGGGGAAATTCCTTCCTGGAGAGGGGAGATCGTCGCCATCAACACCATCATCAAGCTAGAATTCATTGGGATCATCATCATCATCCACACCATCATCTCCACCAGCATCATCATCATCACTCCATCCCGCTGTAACAATTGTGTCGAATCTTGTATAGTTCTTAGGGGAAACTTTCCTGGTGTTGATTACTATTGTATTTGATGCTTGTGAGTGGAACCATTGGATTATTGTTTATGTCGAGATTGTTATCCATCACCATATCATCTTTGATCTTGATCCATATGATGTCTCGTGAGTAGTTCGTTTAGTTCTTGAGGAGATGGGAGAAGTCATGTTGTTAGTAGTGGATTTGTGTTGAGGTATTATTCAATGGTCTAGTATTTAAGTTGTGGTGCTATTCTTCTAGTGGTGTCATGTGAACGTAGACTACATGATACTTCACCATTTATGGGCCTAGGGGAATGCATTGTGTATTTGGATACTAATCGTGGGGTTGCCGGAGTGACAGAAACCTGAACCCCCGTTAGGAAACCATTGCACAAGGGAGTGTAGGATCTCAGAGTTTAAGGCTGTGGTTAGGTTTATAACTTAATTGATTTCTTGTAGTTGCGGATGCTTGCAGGGGTTTTAATCACAAGTAGGTATTAGTCCAAGTAAGTTCGGTACATTAGCACAGGTTCACCCACACAACACTTATCAAACAAAACAAGATTAATCAGCTATATGAAACGAAAGCACTTGACAATATTCCCATGTGTCCTCGAGAACGTTTGGTCCTCATTAGTATTTCCACTATCTTGCCCTTTGATAAGAAAGGATTGGGCCACTTGCTGCAATTGTTTTCTGTCTTTATTTACTTGCACTTTATTTCCTTGCTTTATTAGAAAACCCCTAAAAATCTGTTTGCTAAGTATTTAAAGAGATTTCCTCCTCCATACCACTAGTCAGCACCTTCTGCTCCTCGTTGGGATCGACACTCCTATTTATTGAAAGTACTACAATACACCCCCTATACTTGTGGGTCATCAAGTCTATTTTCTGACGCCGTTGCCGGGGAGTGAAGCACTATTAAAGAGTGGAACTAGTAAAGGAAACTTCTACTATGAGTATTGCTTTTTTATTTCTGTTTGTTATTTTGTTTCCAATATGGATAACCCACTTGGTTTTATGTTTGGGAAAACGACTACCACTGTTAGGGTAGTAGATGAACCACCACCTGTTGAGATAGATCCTTTTAAGATACCTACAAGTATTGTTGATCGTGTTATGGATAATTATTATTTAGGGGATGGAACTGTCCACCCTGGTGATCACTTGTTTTTATCCATGAATTATGCGGGTTGTTTAAGTGTGCAGGTATCACAACTGAACAGGTGAAGAAGAAGTTACTCTCTATATCATTGAAAGGAAGAGCTGAAGAATGGTATAAGCTGCTGAAGAATGGACAATCCATGGAATGGGAGGAAATAGTACCTCTCTTTTATTCTAAATTCTATCCTCCCAGTGAGATTCATAAGGATAGGAATCTGATATATAACTTTCGGCCTAATGATGGAGAGAGTACAACTCAAGCTTTGGGGAGATTGAAGTTACTAATGCTTAAATGTCCTATTCATGAACTCCCTAATAATATTATTATCAATAACTTTTATGCTAGGCTTTCTCTTCTTGATATAGATTTACTAGATGCTTATTGTGCTGGATCATTCACATATATTAAGGAAGAAGCTAAATGGGATCTCCTAAACTGTATTCAAGAGAACACTGAAGCATGGGAGAATGACAAAGGAAGAAAGTCAGGTATAAACTATGATTATGAATGCATTAAATCTTTTATGGGAACTAATGACTTCCATGATATCAGTACTGAGTATGGTCTTGATTCTCAAGCTCTTGCAAAAAAATTTAAGGCCTTTGCCTCTTATATTGAAATTCCCAAAAAGGAGTGGAACAAGTACCACGCTCCTTATAAATATATTGTTTCCCATGTTCCTGCAAGCATTGAAGTTTATACTGTTGATCCTATCTTGACTGAACCTTATGTTGAGAAAGTCCCTTTTCCTGCTAATGTAAAGGAACATTCTATCATAGCTAATGTGGTTAGCAAAAGTGCAAAGAAAACTATGGAACCCGATGAGCAAATAAACATTGAACGTGTGGTAGCTATTGTGAAAGATCTTGTTACTAAAAATATAGAGGATGAGCACATTGTCTTCTGTGAAGACGCTTCCAATATTGTCTCTCATCCTAGAAAAGCTAGAAAAGCTAGTATCCATGTGCTTTCTGTTAGAATTGGTGAACATTGCAATTATGGTTTATGTGATATTGGTGCTAGTTCTAGTGCTATTCCTTATGAGCTTTATAGGGAAATTATGCATGAAATTGGTCCTTGTGAGCTTGAGGACATCGATGTGGTTATTCACCTTGCCAATAGAGAGACAGTCTGTCCAATTGGCATTGTAAGAGATGTGGAAGTTCTTTGTGGTAAGATCAAATATCCTGCTGATTTTCTAGTACTTGGTTCTGAAGCTAGTAAAACCTATCCTATTATCTTTGGTAGACCCTTCTTGAATACTTGTGGTGCTATCATAGATTGTAGGAAGGAAAAAGTTTTGACTAAGTTTGATGGAGAGTCTTATGAGTTTAATTTTTCCAAATTTTCTAAAGCTCCTTATGAAAATAGTTTTCCTAATGAAGATTTGATCTAGTCTATGACCTTGGACCTCCTTTTTATGATTGTAAGTATGCTCATTCTAATAATAAAGTTGTTTCCTGTGATAGTTATATTGTCAACTTTATTCAAAGTGCTACTGAAAGTTATTATGAGAGAGGGAAACATGGTTTTATGCATCTCAATAATATTAAGTTTCCCCTTTTATGCTGAAAGCTTTGAAGTTTCATTTGTTTTGTGTTCCTATGCTAGTTGACTTTTGCTTCAATAATTTATTTTATCATGAGACTCCCTTGCATAGGAAGTGGGTTAGACTCAAATGTGTTGGGTATTTTCTTCTTGATGCTCTTTTTCACTTCTAATCTATATCTCCTATGTGAGCATCTTTGAAATTATCAAGCCTAACTTAAAGACATTAAAAAAAAGTACTTCTTGGGAGATAACCAAATAGTTTTGTTGAGTCTTGGAAGTTATTACCTCAGTAATAACCACTCCTTATCCTTTTGTTTTGGTTTTTGTGTCAAGATCAACTACTTTTGAAAAGTAGAGGAGTTGTGAAAAGTGGCTGTCCTGGGACAGATTTTTGTGCTGCATTGTAAAAATTTGTGAAGGAGCTCAGTACTATGGATGGACCTGTATTTTTCTGTGCTTGTTCTCCAAGTTCTTATCCAACTTGCATTAGTTTTGCACTTTTTGATTTGAGCAACATAAGTTTTTTGAAAAAATCAATCTTTACCTGCTAGTATGTTTTGACAGATTTCTGCCATCATTTGCATTTGCCTCTTAAATCGATTTCCTTTCAGATTATTTTTGGGTTTTTGCAAAGGAGTTGCTACAGTAGCTTTTGTTTTGACGGATTTCATTCTAATTTTGAACCTAAAGGTTTATTGTTTTTGCATACGCTAATGTTGCCAAGGAGATTTGTGTAAGGCCTTGTATGAAAGGAATTTTCAGGAGATGGAGAGAAGGAATCTGCAGAGTCTGTCTTTGAATAGGTAAAAGTGGTGAAAATAGAATGTTCGTGAAAGCCTTATCTTTCTATATTTTTGATGTTTTTATTACATACGGAAGGTTACGAGATGAAACAAAGGAGGAAACGGAGGCCAGGGTGGCCACACCCACCCTAGGCGCGGGCCCCAGCTGGCCGCGCCTGGAGGGGGTGTGAGCCCCCTGAACTCCGTCTTCGCCTCGTTTTTGCACAGTACCTTCTTTATACATTGAAACTTTGTAATATATAACCCCAGATTCCCTGAGGTTCGTGTATCATGTTCTCGTCGTGTTTTCGTTTCGATCTATTTCTGTCAGGCAGATTCTCAGTTTTGGAGCTACAATGTCTTCCTCTGGGTCACCCATGGAGGATTCCTCTGTGGATGACATCAACCCGTACATGTATGAGTTGAAGATTCACCCCAAGGATTTGATTTTAAAGGATGGAAGGTGCAGATGAAGGAAGTTAAAGGCCCTAAAGGAGAAGGCAGTCTGGAAGACAGGATGGAAGCATTGGAATAGGAAGTTTTCAGGTACAAGAAGATGGTGGAAAACGAAGCGGATGTCATCCACAAGATAAGTTCAGAACTCGTTTCCAAGCACAAGGACGAGGTTGCTGAGCTCCGAGACGAAATCTTCTCGCTCCATCAAACCACCGACCAATTACAATCATAGCTCTACGACATACAAAATCAAAACTATGAGTATGAGGCTAGATTTAATCGCATAAGCTCTGCTGCTAGTTTCGGGATTATGGAAACCAAGGCATCCTTTGTGGATGGGGAGCCTTTACCTTGGAAATCTTATGTCAACAAGGGACCACCACCATTGAAGGTGTAATTTGTCATCAGGTTTGGCATCCCCTTGGATTGTTCCAAGCTTGGGGGAGTTCCGCGGTATTACATCATTATCTTTTATCTTTTACCTTTTTAGTAGATTCATATGTTGGGTAGAGAAGTTATCTTATAGGTTGGTATGCATTGTGGAAGTATCTCTCCTTTAGTTGGTTATCAATGTATCCCTTGGTGTGAGTGCCTTTATGGAATATTAATGAGAAGTCTCATCTTTTACTTTTTGCACTTCTTATTTTAGTTTGCAATCTGTATTATATGATTGATCTTGTTGATCAGTATTGGTACCACTTTGGGAGCATCAAGTAGATCTAAATTGGTTTTGGCAAACCAAGCTCTGGTCAGTAGCAACACTTTTTGAGGTTTGAAAGGAAAAGAGAAAAAGTTTACAGATATTTGTATCATTTATTTTCTTTCTTGATTAGCTCATAATCTTAGCATTCATTATTTAAGATCTTTTGTGTCTTCTAGGAAGATTGCATGTTTGGCTTTATCACTTGTAGGTTTGCTTGTTTCCTTCAACTCTTTTGCTTGCTACTCAGCCTTGCTAGCGAAAAACCTGTTTTGAGAAGGCATACTTCTCATGCATTCCATTCCTTTAAACCAAAAACCTGTGCCATTTGTGTCCACCATATCTACCTATTAGCATTATTTCTATTACAAGCAAATTCTCAAGCTTGATCTATCTTTCGAATTAAAAATTATTTTGTTATGTGAAAATTAGGTAGTAAAGATCTCACGAACTTGATGGCACACCTTATTTTCTTGCCCCTAATAAACATGAACCATTGTGTCATCAAAGTTGTATATGCTTGCACCTATACGTTGGAATTAGCAGAACCGTGCTATCACGGGGAAGGCTTTCAACATTGCACCTGTACATTATACACAGTTGATATCATGCTCTTTTGTTTGCGGATGTCGTCGGTGTGAAATAAAACCATAGTAAGTCCATGGAGTTATGTATGTGTGTTAGAGAAATGCATGGGCCACTAGCCTAATCCATGCCTAATCATGGTGGAAACTTGCAGCATAACCATAGTGAGCAATATACAAAGCATCCTCAATAAAAACCTATGCAAATAGCAAATAAAAATATCGCTGAGATGCTCACTGTCTGCTTGCCTTGTCATTTTGATTATGGGATAGCTCCTGTATCATGTGCAAGGGGTACCCCGTTGGCGGTTCTTTATGATACACATGTACTTACAATGACAAGAACTTATCGGTAACTAAAGTTGAGTAGCATTAGGAGAGGCCCTCGTACTCAAGGGACATGAGATTGCCAACTTATATTTCGTCAAGCATATACTCCATCTTTGTTCACTTTAACCTTAATCACCTCAAGATGCTTATGATAGGGGCAATGAGAGGTCAAAGCTAGTAAGTACCATAATATTTTGAAAGCTCTTTATGAACTTGAAATCCCTGCATCCCTCTATGAAGGGCCCTTTGTAAGACGCCACCTTTATAAAGGTAAAGGTCCCTATGATTGCAATGCTAGTCCCTGCATCAATTGCTCGCATCCATAGTTTAAGATGAAGTACACAGAAACAAAGGTCATTATTACATCGTCATTCCAGATATAACATAGTCTTTTACAACTCCATAGCCACAGGCTAGTACAAGAGTTTAACTTAACAATATAAATAAAAGTCTTCATCTTCATGTGCCAAAGGCAAGAATGTTGAGTGTAGACTCATAACCCTAATCCTCATCAGAGTAACCTGCAACATCACAAGTTACAGCCACAGTGGGTCAATACATTGGAATAGTATTGGCAAGTGATACCTTAGTAGAATAATAGTATCTAGCTTCTACATGAATTTTGGCTAAGTGTAGCTTAGGCTTTCTTTGCTCAAAATAGGTTTTACCTATCAGTTGAAAACACTAAGTTTCTGTTTGGCAAAAACTCCCAAGGAACCACCAATAGACATTGGTGAACCTTCACCCTTGTTCAACCAGAAGTTTTAACTTAGAAATTGGAATGAGGAGATTCTTGATAGCTTCCATGTCTTGACGCTCAAATTTTCCATTTCCGGGGACATGGCTAAGTACTTATTCTTCCTTCTGCAGAGGTGGTGCACTTTCCCCACAAGACTTGATTTTCACCAAGACAGGACCTTTCATAAGCCTTCCCTTAGACCAAATGGACGCGTTCCAAACCTATCACCCACTACCACCAAGTGTTCAAATGGCTAAGTTATTGCAACCTATATGATCCAGGCAGAGCCCATAATGCCATGTGGTTGCACTAGAAGCTTCTTAACATATGGCATCTCAAATACCTTTGTTCCTGGGTGGCATTCCACAAGTGAGATACACAGGGTAGACCATTGAAGTACCTGGTAACCACTCAACCAAAATCCAACCAAGCAATTACCATTCCACCCAGGTGTTTCATTCACTTAGTTGTTTTATTAAGCAAAAAACATAAGTCAAAGATTTAGAAACATTTTTCCATAGCATGTATATAATCCACCCTTGGTTGCTACTAGCTAGTCTAAGCATGGCAATAGCAAGTATCTTAACTTAGAGAAAATCTAACAATTCTACAACTACTAGGATTCCCAAGCATAGCATATAGATACTTAGCAAAAATTATCATGCAAGCCCTATACAAAATATTTCTAATGCATAGTCAAAATATTGGGAAAAAAGTATGAAGAACCACTTGCCTTGGTAGCTGGGGGAGTAACAACAATCCTCACAGTCACAATCACCACTAGCACCAAAATCTACACATAAAATGATAGCACCAAATTCACATTTCAAATAAACAAGCAAAAATATATGAATACATGCAAATGCCATGTGATAATTTTTCTAAACCAAACAAGACAAGTAAAATAGTATTGATTAATAAAATAAACATTTATACATCAAATAAACTTTATTTGTCCTTTAAAACATTTTCCAAATAATTTTTATACACAAAATAAGCCTACAAATGTCTCTTCATAAAATTCTATTTTAACAGAGGCAAAATACAAAACCAAGCCTACTGATGTGTAGGATTTATTTTTGTGATTCCATTGATATCTTATTTGCATTTTTTGGATAAACAGAACAAAAGTTATTGAATTTAAAAGTTTAAACATTCAAAATCATTTCTGGAATTTTAAACAGACAGGCTAGGCCACGTGGGCTGTTTCTATTGGCTGATACCGTTTCACATAGATCGATCAACGAGGGCCGTTGTATTTAAGTGATAGTGCACGGCCAGATCTACTCATACCGGTTCGTTTAAGTGATCTAATCTTAAGCGTTAGATCTAGATCCAATGCTGCTGGGCACACGACCAAGGATGGGAGGCGCTGGCGACGGCGGTGCGGCGGCGGCGCTATTGGCGACGGTGGAACGGTGATTCTAGCGAGGCCTAGGGGTGGTGGTGATGCTTACCAGACTCCCACGTGCACGAGGGAGCTCAACGTGGTCAAGGTTGGGTAGGGGGCGTGCTATAGCGGGGCCTAGAGCTCGTCGGAGTTGCAGGAGGTGTCGGGTCCTTGCAGACGAAGTCGTTGCCTACGCTTTGGATCGTCCTAGCACAAACCAGAGGCATCAGTAGCTGTGCAAGGATATGGCGAACACGGCAGTTTCAAGGAGAAGGCAAGGGGCGCTCGGATTTTACCTAAATCGCTCGTTGGAGTCGAGGGGCGGCTCTGTCGTTTGTGGGCGTGAACGGGGACGGCGACCTGGGTCATGCGCAGGCAAACCTACGGTGTTAGAGGATGAACAAGGACATGCTGATCATCCTCGTTTGAAGCAGAGGCATAGGGGTGGTCACGACTCACCGTAATCGATCGCCGGAGGTCGTCGGACAGCGGCGGTGTACTGCAAAATATGGACAGGAGGCGAAAAAGACTTACCATTATATGAACTGATGAAAAAATCAAAAAAATTCACATGGATGCAGCAAGCTGATAACGCTTTCCATGAACTCAAAAAGATGTTGGCAACAACACCAATATTAACCTCACCATTATCCAAAGAGCCAATGTTGCTCTATGTCACAGCAACCAATATAGTTGTTAGTGCGGTGATAGTGGTAGAGCGAGAAGAAGAGGGCAAATCAGTCCAAAGGCCAGTTTATTACTTGAGAGAATTGCTCTCTACATCAAAGCAAAACTACCCCATTACCAAAAAATGACATATGGGGTGTATATGGCAGCAAAGAAGCTGAAGCATTATTTCCAGGAACACCCAATCCGGGTAATATGCGAGGCACCTATCTCGGATATATTGGGCAGCAAAGATGCTAGTGGCCGAGTGGAAAAATGGGCCATAGAGCTAGAACCATACACTCCACAATACAACAGGCGAGATGCAATTAAATCTCAAGCTGTAGCAGATTTCTTCGTGGACTGGATGGAAATGCAGTATGAACCACCATTGCCAGACCCGAATTACTGGAGACTGCACTTTGGCGGGTCCAAGACAAAGATGGCCCTGGGTGTCGGGATAGTACTTACCTCACCCAAGAAGGATCGTCTCAAATATGTGTTGCAGATTGATACGTCCAATTTGCATAACCAGTCTACATCATAATTTGCCTCTATTCATTGAAATATTTCATATTAAGAGGTGATACTTATGTCTTTTCATCTATTTTTGCATGTTGGATGATTCTTGGAGGATGAACTGCCGGAGTCAGGATTCTGATGTAAAAAGAGGTGTTTTGATGCAATTTCCTGAAGATTAGAAAAATACCAAAAAAAACTATGGAAAATCCTATTTTCCCAGAAGACGAAGAATTCCAGAAGGGGAGGCGGAGATGGGACACAGGGGGCCCACACCCCCCAGGCGCGAGCCACCCTAGGCCGCACCTACAGGGGGTGTGGACCACCTGGCCCACCTCTGTCTCCGCCCTCTTGCCTATATCTTCTCCTCAAAACCCTAATATGAGGGAGCGACCATAGAAAGATTCTGCCACCTCTGCGGGGCGGAAAACATAGAGAGAGAAAGAGCTCTCCGGCAGATAGATTTCTGCCGGGGAAATTCCTTCCTGGAGAGGGGAGATCGTCGCCATCAACACCATCATCAAGCTAGAATTCATTGGGATCATCATCATCATCCACACCATCATCTCCACCAGCATCATCATCATCACTCCATCCCGCTGTAACAATTGTGTCGAATCTTGTATAGTTCTTAGGGGAAACTTTCCTGGTGTTGATTACTATTGTATTTGATGCTTGTGAGTGGAACCATTGGATTATTGTTTATGTCGAGATTGTTATCCATCACCATATCATCTTTGATCTTGATCCATATGATGTCTCGTGAGTAGTTCGTTTAGTTCTTGAGGAGATGGGAGAAGTCATGTTGTTAGTAGTGGATTTGTGTTGAGGTATTATTCAATGGTCTAGTATTTAAGTTGTGGTGCTATTCTTCTAGTGGTGTCATGTGAACGTAGACTACATGATACTTCACCATTTATGGGCCTAGGGGAATGCATTGTGTATTTGGATACTAATCGTGGGGTTGCCGGAGTGACAGAAACCTGAACCCCCGTTAGGAAACCATTGCACAAGGGAGTGTAGGATCTCAGAGTTTAAGGCTGTGGTTAGGTTTATAACTTAATTGATTTCTTGTAGTTGCGGATGCTTGCAGGGGTTTTAATCACAAGTAGGTATTAGTCCAAGTAAGTTCGGTACATTAGCACAGGTTCACCCACACAACACTTATCAAACAAAACAAGATTAATCAGCTATATGAAACGAAAGCACTTGACAATATTCCCATGTGTCCTCGAGAACGTTTGGTCCTCATTAGTATTTCCACTATCTTGCCCTTTGATAAGAAAGGATTGGGCCACTTGCTGCAATTGTTTTCTGTCTTTATTTACTTGCACTTTATTTCCTTGCTTTATTAGAAAACCCCTAAAAATCTGTTTGCTAAGTATTTAAAGAGATTTCCTCCTCCATACCACTAGTCAGCACCTTCTGCTCCTCGTTGGGATCGACACTCCTATTTATTGAAAGTACTACAATACACCCCCTATACTTGTGGGTCATCAAGTCTATTTTCTGACGCCGTTGCCAGGGAGTGAAGCACTATTAAAGAGTGGAACTAGTAAAGGAAACTTCTACTATGAGTATTGCTTTTTTATTTCTGTTTGTTATTTTGTTTCCAATATGGATAACCCACTTGGTTTTATGTTTGGGAAAACGACTACCACTGTTAGGGTAGTAGATGAACCACCACCTGTTGAGATAGATCCTTTTAAGATACCTACAAGTATTGTTGATCGTGTTATGGATAATTATTATTTAGGGGATGGAACTGTCCACCCTGGTGATCACTTGTTTTTATCCATGAATTATGCGGGTTGTTTAAGTGTGCAGGTATCACAACTGAACAGGTGAAGAAGAAGTTACTCTCTATATCATTGAAAGGAAGAGCTGAAGAATGGTATAAGCTGCTGAAGAATGGACAATCCATGGAATGGGAGGAAATAGTACCTCTCTTTTATTCTAAATTCTATCCTCCCAGTGAGATTCATAAGGATAGGAATCTGATATATAACTTTCGGCCTAATGATGGAGAGAGTACAACTCAAGCTTTGGGGAGATTGAAGTTACTAATGCTTAAATGTCCTATTCATGAACTCCCTAATAATATTATTATCAATAACTTTTATGCTAGGCTTTCTCTTCTTGATATAGATTTACTAGATGCTTATTGTGCTGGATCATTCACATATATTAAGGAAGAAGCTAAATGGGATCTCCTAAACTGTATTCAAGAGAACACTGAAGCATGGGAGAATGACAAAGGAAGAAAGTCAGGTATAAACTATGATTATGAATGCATTAAATCTTTTATGGGAACTAATGACTTCCATGATATCAGTACTGAGTATGGTCTTGATTCTCAAGCTCTTGCAAAAAAATTTAAGGCCTTTGCCTCTTATATTGAAATTCCCAAAAAGGAGTGGAACAAGTACCACGCTCCTTATAAATATATTGTTTCCCATGTTCCTGCAAGCATTGAAGTTTATACTGTTGATCCTATCTTGACTGAACCTTATGTTGAGAAAGTCCCTTTTCCTGCTAATGTAAAGGAACATTCTATCATAGCTAATGTGGTTAGCAAAAGTGCAAAGAAAACTATGGAACCCGATGAGCAAATAAACATTGAACGTGTGGTAGCTATTGTGAAAGATCTTGTTACTAAAAATATAGAGGATGAGCACATTGTCTTCTGTGAAGACGCTTCCAATATTGTCTCTCATCCTAGAAAAGCTAGAAAAGCTAGTATCCATGTGCTTTCTGTTAGAATTGGTGAACATTGCAATTATGGTTTATGTGATATTGGTGCTAGTTCTAGTGCTATTCCTTATGAGCTTTATAGGGAAATTATGCATGAAATTGGTCCTTGTGAGCTTGAGGACATCGATGTGGTTATTCACCTTGCCAATAGAGAGACAGTCTGTCCAATTGGCATTGTAAGAGATGTGGAAGTTCTTTGTGGTAAGATCAAATATCCTGCTGATTTTCTAGTACTTGGTTCTGAAGCTAGTAAAACCTATCCTATTATCTTTGGTAGACCCTTCTTGAATACTTGTGGTGCTATCATAGATTGTAGGAAGGAAAAAGTTTTGACTAAGTTTGATGGAGAGTCTTATGAGTTTAATTTTTCCAAATTTTCTAAAGCTCCTTATGAAAATAGTTTTCCTAATGAAGATTTGATCTAGTCTATGACCTTGGACCTCCTTTTTATGATTGTAAGTATGCTCATTCTAATAATAAAGTTGTTTCCTGTGATAGTTATATTGTCAACTTTATTCAAAGTGCTACTGAAAGTTATTATGAGAGAGGGAAACATGGTTTTATGCATCTCAATAATATTAAGTTTCCCCTTTTATGCTGAAAGCTTTGAAGTTTCATTTGTTTTGTGTTCCTATGCTAGTTGACTTTTGCTTCAATAATTTATTTTATCATGAGACTCCCTTGCATAGGAAGTGGGTTAGACTCAAATGTGTTGGGTATTTGCTTCTTGATGCTCTTTTTCACTTCTAATCTATATCTCCTATGTGAGCATCTTTGAAATTATCAAGCCTAACTTAAAGACATTAAAAAAAAGTACTTCTTGGGAGATAACCAAATAGTTTTGTTGAGTCTTGGAAGTTATTACCTCAGTAATAACCACTCCTTATCCTTTTGTTTTGGTTTTTGTGTCAAGATCAACTACTTTTGAAAAGTAGAGGAGTTGTGAAAAGTGGCTGTCCTGGGACAGATTTTTGTGCTGCATTGTAAAAATTTGTGAAGGAGCTCAGTACTATGGATGGACCTGTATTTTTCTGTGCTTGTTCTCCAAGTTCTTATCCAACTTGCATTAGTTTTGCACTTTTTGATTTGAGCAACATAAGTTTTTTGAAAAAATCAATCTTTACCTGCTAGTATGTTTTGACAGATTTCTGCCATCATTTGCATTTGCCTCTTAAATCGATTTCCTTTCAGATTATTTTTGGGTTTTTGCAAAGGAGTTGCTACAGTAGCTTTTGTTTTGACGGATTTCATTCGAATTTTGAACCTAAAGGTTTATTGTTTTTGCATACGCTAATGTTGCCAAGGAGATTTGTGTAAGGCCTTGTATGAAAGGAATTTTCAGGAGATGGAGAGAAGGAATCTGCAGAGTCTGTCTTTGAATAGGTAAAAGTGGTGAAAATAGAATGTTCGTGAAAGCCTTATCTTTCTATATTTTTGATGTTTTTATTACATACGGAAGGTTACGAGATGAAACAAAGGAGGAAACGGAGGCCAGGGTGGCCACACCCACCCTAGGCGCGGGCCCCAGCTGGCCGCGCCTGGAGGGGGTGTGAGCCCCCTGAACTCCGTCTTCGCCTCGTTTTTGCACAGTACCTTCTTTATACATTGAAACTTTGTAATATATAACCCCAGATTCCCTGAGGTTCGTGTATCATGTTCTCGTCGTGTTTTCGTTTCGATCTATTTCTGTCAGGCAGATCCTCAGTTTTGGAGCTACAATGTCTTCCTCTGGGTCACCCATGGAGGATTCCTCTGTGGATGACATCAACCCGTACATGTATGAGTTGAAGATTCACCCCAAGGATTTGATTTTAAAGGATGGAAGGTGCAGATGAAGGAAGTTAAAGGCCCTAAAGGAGAAGGCAGTCTGGAAGACAGGATGGAAGCATTGGAATAGGAAGTTTTCAGGTACAAGAAGATGGTGGAAAACGAAGCGGATGTCATCCACAAGATAAGTTCAGAACTCGTTTCCAAGCACAAGGACGAGGTTGCTGAGCTCCGAGACGAAATCTTCTCGCTCCATCAAACCACCGACCAATTACAATCATAGCTCTACGACATACAAAATCAAAACTATGAGTATGAGGCTAGATTTAATCGCATAAGCTCTGCTGCTAGTTTCGGGATTATGGAAACCAAGGCATCCTTTGTGGATGGGGAGCCTTTACCTTGGAAATCTTATGTCAACAAGGGACCACCACCATTGAAGGTGTAATTTGTCATCAGGTTTGGCATCCCCTTGGATTGTTCCAAGCTTGGGGGAGTTCCGCGGTATTACATCATTATCTTTTATCTTTTACCTTTTTAGTAGATTCATATGTTGGGTAGAGAAGTTATCTTATAGGTTGGTATGCATTGTGGAAGTATCTCTCCTTTAGTTGGTTATCAATGTATCCCTTGGTGTGAGTGCCTTTATGGAATATTAATGAGAAGTCTCATCTTTTACTTTTTGCACTTCTTATTTTAGTTTGCAATCTGTATTATATGATTGATCTTGTTGATCAGTATTGGTACCACTTTGGGAGCATCAAGTAGATCTAAATTGGTTTTGGCAAACCAAGCTCTGGTCAGTAGCAACACTTTTTGAGGTTTGAAAGGAAAAGAGAAAAAGTTTACAGATATTTGTATCATTTATTTTCTTTCTTGATTAGCTCATAATCTTAGCATTCATTATTTAAGATCTTTTGTGTCTTCTAGGAAGATTGCATGTTTGGCTTTATCACTTGTAGGTTTGCTTGTTTCCTTCAACTCTTTTGCTTGCTACTCAGCCTTGCTAGCGAAAAACCTGTTTTGAGAAGGCATACTTCTCATGCATTCCATTCCTTTAAACCAAAAACCTGTGCCATTTGTGTCCACCATATCTACCTATTAGCATTATTTCTATTACAAGCAAATTCTCAAGCTTGATCTATCTTTCGAATTAAAAATTATTTTGTTATGTGAAAATTAGGTAGTAAAGATCTCACGAACTTGATGGCACACCTTATTTTCTTGCCCCTAATAAACATGAACCATTGTGTCATCAAAGTTGTATATGCTTGCACCTATACGTTGGAATTAGCAGAACCGTGCTATCACGGGGAAGGCTTTCAACATTGCACCTGTACATTATACACAGTTGATATCATGCTCTTTTGTTTGCGGATGTCGTCGGTGTGAAATAAAACCATAGTAAGTCCATGGAGTTATGTATGTGTGTTAGAGAAATGCATGGGCCACTAGCCTAATCCATGCCTAATCATGGTGGAAACTTGCAGCATAACCATAGTGAGCAATATACAAAGCATCCTCAATAAAAACCTATGCAAATAGCAAATAAAAATATCGCTGAGATGCTCACTGTCTGCTTGCCTTGTCATTTTGATTATGGGATAGCTCCTGTATCATGTGCAAGGGGTACCCCGTTGGCGGTTCTTTATGATACACATGTACTTACAATGACAAGAACTTATCGGTAACTAAAGTTGAGTAGCATTAGGAGAGGCCCTCGTACTCAAGGGACATGAGATTGCCAACTTATATTTCGTCAAGCATATACTCCATCTTTGTTCACTTTAACCTTAATCACCTCAAGATGCTTATGATAGGGGCAATGAGAGGTCAAAGCTAGTAAGTACCATAATATTTTGAAAGCTCTTTATGAACTTGAAATCCCTGCATCCCTCTATGAAGGGCCCTTTGTAAGACGCCACCTTTATAAAGGTAAAGGTCCCTATGATTGCAATGCTAGTCCCTGCATCAATTGCTCGCATCCATAGTTTAAGATGAAGTACACAGAAACAAAGGTCATTATTACATCGTCATTCCAGATATAACATAGTCTTTTACAACTCCATAGCCACAGGCTAGTACAAGAGTTTAACTTAACAATATAAATAAAAGTCTTCATCTTCATGTGCCAAAGGCAAGAATGTTGAGTGTAGACTCATAACCCTAATCCTCATCAGAGTAACCTGCAACATCACAAGTTACAGCCACAGTGGGTCAATACATTGGAATAGTATTGGCAAGTGATACCTTAGTAGAATAATAGTATCTAGCTTCTACATGAATTTTGGCTAAGTGTAGCTTAGGCTTTCTTTGCTCAAAATAGGTTTTACCTATCAGTTGAAAACACTAAGTTTCTGTTTGGCAAAAACTCCCAAGGAACCACCAATAGACATTGGTGAACCTTCACCCTTGTTCAACCAGAAGTTTTAACTTAGAAATTGGAATGAGGAGATTCTTGATAGCTTCCATGTCTTGACGCTCAAATTTTCCATTTCCGGGGACATGGCTAAGTACTTATTCTTCCTTCTGCAGAGGTGGTGCACTTTCCCCACAAGACTTGATTTTCACCAAGACAGGACCTTTCATAAGCCTTCCCTTAGACCAAATGGACGCGTTCCAAACCTATCACCCACTACCACCAAGTGTTCAAATGGCTAAGTTATTGCAACCTATATGATCCAGGCAGAGCCCATAATGCCATGTGGTTGCACTAGAAGCTTCTTAACATATGGCATCTCAAATACCTTTGTTCCTGGGTGGCATTCCACAAGTGAGATACACAGGGTAGACCATTGAAGTACCTGGTAACCACTCAACCAAAATCCAACCAAGCAATTACCATTCCACCCAGGTGTTTCATTCACTTAGTTGTTTTATTAAGCAAAAAACATAAGTCAAAGATTTAGAAACATTTTTCCATAGCATGTATATAATCCACCCTTGGTTGCTACTAGCTAGTCTAAGCATGGCAATAGCAAGTATCTTAACTTAGAGAAAATCTAACAATTCTACAACTACTAGGATTCCCAAGCATAGCATATAGATACTTAGCAAAAATTATCATGCAAGCCCTATACAAAATATTTCTAATGCATAGTCAAAATATTGGGAAAAAAGTATGAAGAACCACTTGCCTTGGTAGCTGGGGGAGTAACAACAATCCTCACAGTCACAATCACCACTAGCACCAAAATCTACACATAAAATGATAGCACCAAATTCACATTTCAAATAAACAAGCAAAAATATATGAATACATGCAAATGCCATGTGATAATTTTTCTAAACCAAACAAGACAAGTAAAATAGTATTGATTAATAAAATAAACATTTATACATCAAATAAACTTTATTTGTCCTTTAAAACATTTTCCAAATAATTTTTATACACAAAATAAGCCTACAAATGTCTCTTCATAAAATTCTATTTTAACAGAGGCAAAATACAAAACCAAGCCTACTGATGTGTAGGATTTATTTTTGTGATTCCATTGATATCTTATTTGCATTTTTTGGATAAACAGAACAAAATTTATTGAATTTAAAAGTTTAAACATTCAAAATCATTTCTGGAATTTTAAACAGACAGGCTAGGCCACGTGGGCTGTTTCTATTGGCTGATACCGTTTCACATAGATCGATCAACGAGGGCCGTTGTATTTAAGTGATAGTGCACGGCCAGATCTACTCATACCGGTTTGTTTAAGTGATCTAATCTTAAGCGTTAGATCTAGATCCAATGCTGCTGGGCACACGACCAAGGATGGGAGGCGCTGGCGACGGCGGTGCGGCGGCGGCGCTATTGGCGACGGTGGAACGGTGATTCTAGCGAGGCCTAGGGGTGGTGGTGATGCTTACCAGACTCCCACGTGCACGAGGGAGCTCAACGTGGTCAAGGTTGGGTAGGGGGCGTGCTATAGCGGGGCCTAGAGCTCGTCGGAGTTGCAGGAGGTGTCGGGTCCTTGCAGACGAAGTCGTTGCCTACGCTTTGGATCGTCCTAGCACAAACCAGAGGCATCAGTAGCTGTGCAAGGATATGGCGAACACGGCAGTTTCAAGGAGAAGGCAAGGGGCGCTCGGATTTTACCTAAATCGCTCGTTGGAGTCGAGGGGCGGCTCTGTCGTTTGTGGGCGTGAACGGGGACGGCGACCTGGGTCATGCGCAGGCAAACCTACGGTGTTAGAGGATGAACAAGGACATGCTGATCATCCTCGTTTGAAGCAGAGGCATAGGGGTGGTCACGACTCACCGTAATCGATCGCCGGAGGTCGTCGGACAGCGGCGGTGTACTGCAAAATATGGGCAGCCTGGTGGAGGAGCGAGTCAGTTGAGTGAGGGGAAATGACCGTGGAGTGCAGGGGTTTAAATGGGCGGCCGCGCGACAAGAAACGCATGTGGAATCAAGGCCAATTACGCCGCGCCATTATCGGCAGCAACTGCCGCAGCGACGTGGTCTGCGGCGCGGGATTTTGGGGACGATGATGACAGGGCGTGTGGGACCGGAGCGTCAGTGAGAGAGGGAGTACGCATGCGGGTGAGAAACAGAGGGAGAGGGAGAAACCCGGGTGGGCTGATTCTGTTACTGGGCCAAATAGGTGGCGCCGGCCCTTTCTATTTTCTTTTATTCTTTTCTATTTCTATTTTGATTTTCTGAAATCATTTTCAAATGCTTTTCATATGGGTTTGAATTCAAACTTGTTCTGAATTTTTGTAAAGTGGACCATACACATATTTGACTACAAAACAATGTTGTTTACTAAAAAATACATTGGCCCAATGAATTTTAAAAAAAAACATGCTTTAATTATTTATTTATAATAGGCATATGAATGGTTTTGAATTCATATTTTTGTTTTGAAATTTTTGACCAACTTTGGAAATAACAATCAAACCTATGTTCAACCTTTTTCTAGTTAAAACAAGTATTCTCATATTAGAGAGTGGCAATAAGTCCATTGCCTTGCTTACATAAAATAATAGACAACAATTGCTTCAGTTTTTGAAATCCTAATTGAAAATGATCCTAAAATGCTTATGGATGCATGAATGATATGCAAACTTTATAATCATGATTTTTGGGATGTTACAAATCTAACCCCCTTAAGGTGAATCTCGCCCTCGAGATTCGGATTGGCTAGCAAATAGGTGAGGGTGGTCTTTCCAAAGATCATCTTCTCTTTCCCAAGTTGCTTCTTCCTCGGAATGATGGTTCCACTAAACTTTGCAGAATTTGATAGTCTTTGTCCGAATAACACTTTCTGCAGTCTCGAGAATCTTGATAGGTTTTTCCTCATAGGTGAGATCACTTTCCAAATGGACTTCCTCCAAAGGTATAGTATCCTTCAAAGAAGTGTCTTCCATCTCCAGATGGCATTTCTTTAGCTGACTCACATGAAACACATTGTGAATGACAGACAATGATTCAGGCAATTCAATCTCATATGCTACTTTTCCTTTACGGCTCAAAATCTTGAATGGTCCAACATATCTTGGGGCCAATTTTCCTTTGACTCCAAATCTCTTCTGTAACATCCCAGCTTTTATATTATGATGTTACTAGAAGCATGCATCATCCTTGCATCATTGCATCTTACAAATGAATTTTTACAACAAAATCCCAAACACCTAAACCTATCAAAACCCTAATAGAGATTGCCATATGTAAGCATTATTGTAGTGGTCAAGTTTGACCCTTCTAAAAACTATGTAAAAAACATTAAACCATGGTCCTATGTTGACCACCTTACTTTTATAAAAATTTAGAAAAAAATTTCATCAAGTTTGGACTTAGTATGCAAAAGATATTAAGGTTTTACTAAAACAGAAATTGAAAAATGTTAAAAGGAAAAAAAATAGAGGCAGCAGCTAACCTAGCTGGGCCGGCTCGCCAGCCCACCCGCCCCCAGCGCCCGCACGGCAGCAAGCTCGCCAGCACCGTGCCAACCCACACCCCCTCTCCGCCACCGACACGCGGGACCCACAGGGTCGTCCCCTACCTCGAACAGGACTCCTCCTGCAGCACGCCTGCGAACCGAATCCGGTAGGATTCGCGCCGATCCGAGCCCCCTCGCCCAAGTCTCCACCCTCATATAAACTCTGCCACCCTCGGCTCACCTCGTTCGATTTTTTTCTTGCGAAAACCCTAGCCCATCGACGAATCACATCGCCGCCGTCGGGTAGACCTAGCCGAGATGGTTCAAAGCCCCCTCCCTTGCTCCTTCCTCCCTCTGGAGCTTCTCCATCCACCACTAATTCTCGCCGTGTGCCTTTCCCCTTCTCTCTCGCAGGAACACCCCCGCGATTGCTCGCCGGAGCACTGCCAGGGACGGAGGAGATCGGCGGGACTCTGCCGATAGTCGAGGAAGCAAGGAGAAACGACGAGGACACGAGCGTGACCGCACGGACCAGACGCGCCCCGTCGACCACACCACCACCTCGGGGAGCCACCAGAGCACCGCCAACCTTCGTCACCGACGCCACCGCCGCCCAACGCCGCCGTCGCCACCGCGGTAAGTCGCCGCGCCCCTCTCAAACCGTTCGATTTGCAACCTGCGGCCCAGATTAGATACAAACCCGAAGGGGTACCGTAAAATCCTACGCTGCCGCGTGGCAAAGTGCGTCGTCACCGCTCCGCGTCACCCGCCTTGCCAGCTGGACCAACCAGCGTCTGCCACTTGGCCAGTTTTGAGTTTAGAATCAGATCTGTTTGCAGATTTAGTTTGAAACTTGCGAAATTCGTATAAAATTGAATATTTGGCCAAATTCTATCTTATAATGTACCGTTGGATTCATAATTTTATGTAGAATCCAGATCTGCAATAATATTCTAAGTTTACAGTAAGGTTTTAGGTGTAGATTTTAATCATTAGATAAGAGTGTTTATTCTATTGAAAAATAATTAAAATTCTGTTTTAGTTGATTCTTGTTGCAATAACTTTGTTTCCACAATGCCTATTGGACAAAAATTTAAAACCTTGCTTAAGATCATTAGATCTAGTTTGGGGCTAATTAGATGGTTTGATCTCCTTTAACCCTAGGAATTGTATTAGTGACCCAAATAGATCTAAACCTTTGGGAAATCAATCCTAGTGACACCCTTAACACTATTGCAACTCAATCTCGCTACCTTGGTCAATTTAGAAGAACCAATCTTGCAAAAAATACCATGTTGCATGCATGCATGATTATCTCTGTGACCTGTTTTGAGCAAGTTGTGATCAGATCTATGTTTGTGATTCGTTAGATTGTTCGGAGTGTGCTAAGGAGTGCTATTGTGTAGAGTGCTAATCGGATCAAGGCAAGTTACAACTCTTGTTCATAACTTTTGTCCCAGTTTTGATTCTATGCATGTGATCTTCAAAATTCTGTAGTATGCATGTGTAGGATGTTCTAGTAGAATTTTTCCTTAGTATTATTTTGCAAGTGCGATGATTTTGTAGTATGCCATGAGTAGCTCTATACTTAGGATTTTCCCTCCTAATAGGTTACCCCTGTTTTTGCTAAGTACTGCTTGCTATGCTATATATACAAAGTACCGTTGGGGGGGTTCGAAAGACAAAGAATTTTTCTAAGTATAAAGGCTCTCTAGAGCAAACTTTTCTTCTCAAATCCACTTCAAAATAAAACTAAGTTTTCTTCTGGGCGGAATGGTTGTCGGGTCAACGAGTGAGATTTTGGTGGAGGACTGCCGCCCAGGAATCAAAGAAGTCTGCCATGTTTCAGAATTCAGAAGCTTCCAGTGCAACCACAATACATTATGGGCTCTTTCTTGGCCTAGTACTTAGTGGGAAACCTCACCTAGGTACCAACATTTGGAGGTTCTTGGCACGGTTGGATCCGGAAGGTAGATCGGCTACTAAGGGAAAGCCTCGCCATGGTCTTGTCTGTAAAAAAGACTTGATCGTGGATTGTGGGTAAAGTGCACAAACTCTCGAGAGTATTGCAATCTGATTGATCAGCTGTGTTCACGGTAACAGAACAACAATGAGCGTCTAAAGGATGGAGCCTCTGAAGGATCTTCCTCTCTCTTTTCTAAAACCAAGTTTTGAAACCCCATGGCGTGCGTAATATCGCCAATGGGTGGGATTTTGGAGACTTGGTGTGTAATATCCAAGTGTCACTTGGTGCGTAATATCCAAGTGTTTGGTTGTTTGGACACCTGGTGCGTAATATTCTCATGTGCCACTCGACCTTATTTTATCTAAGCAAATGTTTACAAAGTAGGACAATCTTCTCTCCTTCTCTCTACTTAAGAAAACTAGCTTTGAGCAAATGAACTCTACAGCCTAAACTAGCCTTGTATGTAGAGATAGTCTTTTCTCTCCTTGGTGTAATTTGCCAATACATTCAAAGTATTGACCCAACTTGTTGGTTGCACGTTTTATGTGCAGAATCCAAAGATTGAAAGGTGCGTAGGGATCGCGAGTCTACACTCGACAAGCCTGGGGCGTTGATGGACTCAAGCTGCTTTTATGTTTCTGCTGTTATTTGAGCTAGCTTAATGCTAAGCAATTTTGTAATAAATTCATACTCTGGATTTTCCGTGTAATAAAGACTTTGTGTTTTACATGATACTTCATCGACTGTGAGTGCTAGCTATTGATCTAGGGACTAGCATGTTAATCACAGGGACTTAGGATCCTTATCGATCCGAGGTCACTACATCTTCACTCCATGAAGTGGTGATACTCTAAGATATTCTCTACCACCCACCTCATAGGTGACTTCCCTACGCTTGGGATCTGCGTAGCTCTTTTGTCGGGACTGTGCTATCCTCAATCTGTCCTTTACTAACTCGACTTTCTCTTCAGCTTCCTTGATTAGTTCTGGCCTGAACAAGTTTCTTTCTCCAACACCATTCCATAGCAATGGTGTAGTACACTTTCTCCCATAGAGAAACTCAAACGGTGCCATCTCAATACTGGCTTGATAGCTGTTGTTTTAAGAGAATTCTGCGTAAGGCAGACTTTCATCCCAACTAGCTCCATAATCTAGGGCACATGCCCTCAACATATCCTCTAAAATCTGGTTGGTCCTTTCTGTCTGTCCATCAGTCTGGAGATGAAAACCAGTACTGAATTCCAATCTCGTTCCCAATGACTCATGGTTTCCTCCAAAAATGGGAAGTGAATTGAGTTCCCCTATCAGACACAATACTCTTAGGTACTCCATGCAAACACACAATCCTATTCATATAGATCTTGGCTAACTTAGCACTTGTATAGGTTGTCTTCACGGGTATGAAATGAGCTACTTTAGTTAGGCGATCCACTACGACCCAAATAGAATCATATCCCGATCTAGTCCTTGGCAGTCCAGTGATGAAATCCATGCCAATCTTGTCCCACTTCCAATCAGGAATAGGTAGTGGTTGTAACAATCCTGCTGGTTTCTGATGTTCCGCTTTCACTCTGCTACATACATCACACAAAGCAATATGTTCGGCGTTGTCCTTCTTGAGATTATTCCACCGAAATCTCTCCTACACTCCATGTACATTTTGGTGTTACCCGGATGAATGGAATATGGTGAGTTGTGTGCTTCCTGTAAAATCAGTTTCCGAAGTTCCAGATCTTGTAGAATGCAGATACGTTTTCCATACCATAAAGTACCCTGTTCGTCTTCATGGAAAACTTTGGCTTTTCCCTTACCAATATTTTCCTTAATCTCTTCAATTTCCTTGTCCGTCTTTTGGGCTTCCTTGATTTTGTCCAACAAGGTGGGTTGAACATCCAATGACATGAGATATCCCTTAGGCACAATTTCCAATCTGAGATATTTGAATTGGGCACACAGATCATCTGGCAACTTTCCCTTTCTAAGGAATTCACATAAACCTTACGGCTTAATGCATCCACTACAACATTTTCTTTATCGGGGTCGTATTGCAAACTCAAGTCCTAGTCCTTGATGAGTTATAGCCATCTTCTTTGTCTCATGTTGATTTCTTTCTGAGTGAAGATATACTTCAAACTTTTGTGGTCTGTGAACACTTCACATCGCTTTCCCAAAAGATAATGTCTCCATGTTTTGAGTGCATGGACAACAGAGGCTAACTCTAAATCATGAGTAGGATAATTCACTTCATGAGTTTTGAGTTGTCTCGAGGCATAAGCCACAACTTTCCCTTCTTGCATCAGAACTGCACCCAATCCTTGGTGAGATGCATCACAATACACTTGGAAATCCTTCTCCAAATCTGGAAAACATAAGACTAGTGCTGTCACTAGTCTCTTCTTCAACTCTTGGAAACTGAGTTCACATCCTTCAGTCCAATCAAATTTCTCGTCTTTCTTAAGTAACTCCGTCATTGCCTTAGCTACCTTTGAGAAATTCTCAATGAATCTTCTATAATACCCTGCCAAACCAAGGAAGCTACGAACTTCTTTCACTGACTTAGGAGATTCCCACTCAGTTACAGCTAACACTTTTGCAGGATCAACTGCTACACCATCTCCTGACACAATGTGTCCAAGAAATTCGACCTCATTCAGCCAGAATTCACACTTGCTGAATTTGGCATATAGCTTATGCTCTCTATGCTTCTCAAGTATCAATCGCAAATGTCCTTCATGCTCTTCATTTCTCTTGGAGTAGATCAAAATGTCATCAATGAAAACGACAACAAACTTGTCAAGAAACTCCATGAACACCTTGTTCATCATATTCATGAAGTAGGCTGGTGCGTTGGTCAAACCAAATGGCATCACGGTGTATTCATACAATCCATACCTAGTGGTGAATGTAGTCTTAGGTATGTCTTGTTCCCTTATCTTAAGGTGAAAATAGCCTGACCAGAGATCAATCTTTGAGAACACATGGGCTCCTTCTAACTGATCAAACAAATCATTGATTCTGGGCAAAGGATATTTGTTCTTGATAGTCACCTCATTGAGTGAACGATAATCTATGCATAACCTTTGACTTCTATCTTTCTTTTCAACAAACAAGACTGGTGCTCCCCAAGATGAAGAACTTGGTTGAATAAATACTTTCTGCAACTATTCTCCAAGTTGTCTCTTGAGTTCTTTCAACTCATCAACTGACATCTTGTAAGGTCTCTTTGCTATTGGTCCTGATCCTGGAAGCAAGTCAATCAGAAACTCCACATCTCTATCTGGTGGCATACCCGACAATTCCTCCGGAAACACATTCGGATATTCTCTCACAATTAGTACACTGTCTATGCTAACCCCTTAAGAGAATTCAGCTTACTCCCTTTTGATTCAAAGTTAGTCTTGAATCTAATACTTTTATTATCCGGGGTTGTGAGTGTGACAGTATGATTGGCACAATCTAGCACTCCCTTTTACTTAGTCATCCAATCCATTCCCAAAATGACACCCAATCCTTGGGAATTTAGGGTTATCAAATTAACGGGAAACTTATACTTCCCAAATTCTATCACTAGGTCATGACATCCTGAGTTCACTATCATTTCTCCACCAGGAGAACTTACTTTTATAGGACACCCAATAGTTTCAACTGGAAGTCCATTTCTATCAACAAATTCTCTTGATATGAATGAATGCGATGGGCCAGTATCAAAAAGAACAAGTGCTGGAACAGAATTGAGTTTGAACTTACCAGCCACGGCATCAGGTTCCTCATATATTTCTTCCACATTGATGTGGTTCACTTGTCCCTTTTGAAAGGGATTGGGCTTGTTGGCACCTTCAACTTTCTTTTCTGGGCACTCATTAGCATAGTGCCTCATCTTATTACACTTGAAGCATTCAAGCTGACTGATATCTCTCTTTGCAGGCTGACTTCCACTTCCACTTCCACCTCCACTTTGGTGACTCTTGTGTCCACTCTTGTGGTTCTTGTACTTGTCATTATCATGGCTGCGGTGATGCTTGTTCTCATGATCGCGGTTGTGGCCGTGGTGGTTGTTGTACTTTCCATGCTTGTGGGATCCATAACTCCCACTATCCTCATGATGGGAACACTTGTGAGACGATCCCGAGCTGTACTTATCAAAGTTGTGCTTCCTCTTCCTACTCTCAACCTGTTTCATCTTGTTTTCCAAGATGGTAGCCTTGTCACAAAGTGATTGGTATGTTGGGACATAGGCAGCAGACAACTGCAGATTCAGTTCATCATTCAGTCCTTCGAGGAATTTCTCCTTCCTCTTGGCATCTGTATCAACTTCATCCGGTGCATAACGCGCCAGATTGTTGAATTCCTCAATATACTCAGCCACGCTGCGGTGACGCTGTTTCAGGTTGTGGAACTCCTTCTTCTTCAAATTCATCACTCCGGATGAGATGTGAGCTGTGCGAAATCCATCCTCAAAGATAGCCCAAGTCATATCCTCAATAGGGGTGGTGATCTGAAAGTTGTCCCACCAGGTTGCTGCCGGCCCTTCCAGCAGATGTGCTGCAAACCTGACCTTCTCTTTGTCAGTGGAGCCGACAGTCACTAAGTTCTTGTTCACTGAACATAACCAGTCATTGGCTACCATTGGATCAGTGGTTCCCGAGAACTTTACAGGCCTCAGTCTTAGGAATATGGTGAGCATGTCAAATCCTGGCGGATTATTCTGGTTGTTGTTGTTGTTATTGTTATTGTTGTCGTTGTTATTCTGATTCTGGTTCTGCATGAAAGTGGTCATCATCTGCATCAGTTGTGCTTGTGCTGTTATCAACTGCTGCATCTCGGGAGTGACATTGTTGTTATTGTTGTTTTTTTGGTTGGGGTTGGCATGTCGAGGAGGCATCTGTGGTTTTAATAAGGATAAGAATGAGATACCCATATATGCTTAACATGCACAATACATCACATAGACAATCACAATAACCAAGCATCAAAATAACATAGAGTTTAAACGACATAAACAACAAGTTTTGAAAAAAAGCAAACACACCATAGCAAGCCATCCACATGTTGGATGGTCATTGTCACATCCCTAGATTTTCTAAATCTTGTAATGTGAAAAATAAATAAACAAAATAAATATTTGTTGAAATTTAGGGTGAGAAGAAACTTTTTGATTCCAATTGGAAACCCAAAACCTATTTTGATCCAATAGAATCCTAAAGGGATTTAAAAAGATAAATAATAAATAAAGTTATAATAGTTGGAATCACTATTTTGGATCCTTAAATAAAAAGATATGGTTTTTATAAGAAAAGGTAGAATTATAAATAAGGATTATTTTAAAGAGCCAACTTTAACCTTGGCCAAGCTTTTGAAAGAAAATATTTTTGTTTGATAAAAAGAGTAAAGGATTATTTAAATGAAATAATAAGTATTTATTAATATCCAATTTTATTTAGGTAAAGGTTTTTCCCATTTTAAATAAACACTAAAACTTGATAAAATATTTTAAATAAGAATTCCAAGTGTTTTATATTTTTAAATGAAACCTACTGAAAAGGTTTTGTTATTATTTAGATTTCAAATTAGAGTTTTTAAAATAAAAATAAAATCCATTTGAATTAAAGACTAAGGTCTATCTTTTTAATTAGTAATAGATCCTAAAAGAATGAAAGGATTATTTTATTTTTGGACTTTGGAATATGTTGTTAAACAGAATTAAAATCAACACAAAGTTTGGTGGTGGTTTGATTTGATTTGGAGTTTAATTTGTTTGAATAAAAATCAAATCCGGAAATAAAAAACAGAAAAGGAAAAAGCTTTCAGTATAAAAAAATGAAACAAACTCAACCCACTAGCAAGGCCCAGTCCAGCCTAGAAGCTAGCCCATTTTCCTTCCCCGCAGTGAACCGTTTTTCACTCAGTTTCTCACACGCGAAGTCGCTGACGACTTGGACCCACCCCACCTCTCTCTCTCGCAGACAACTAGGACCCACTCACTGTTCGTCGTCTCTACCCACGCGAAGACCACGCCCCTGCAGTTGCTGCCGATTGATTGCTGGCGTCAATACGCGTTGATGGCGCAGTAATCGCCTCTCACGACCATGCCCTCTTAAGCACCTCTCCCTCCACGCCATTTCCCCTCAGACCCCGCTGCCAGAGAGCCACCAGGCTGCCCCAATTTCCTTTTCCACCGCCGCCGCCTCCGACGAGCTTCGCAACCGATTCCGGCCACACCTCGTCGCGCCTCGCCTCCCACTGCATGCAGACTTGCTCCCCACCTCCTGGCGCATCTCCCAGTACCCTCCACTTGCTCACGCATGCACCATAGGCTTGGCAACTTCGAAGTCAGAGCACCACCGTGGACCTCCCCAACTCCGGCGACCTCCCTAGGTGAACCCTGCCCCCCCCCTCCGTCTCTCGAGGACCCTCAGATATTCTCCAGTTTCATGCGAGTCTAATGCTCCCTCCTAATCACCTTCTCATGGTGTACAGCCCCGTCCCCGTTGACACCTGAGCGAGCCTGATGCCGACGCCGTCTCCGGTGAGCAATCGTCGTCGCAATTGTGTGCCCCTTGACAGAAGGAAACCGCCTCGAGCTTCACCAGGACCCCGCGAACATTGTGAGCATTTCCTCTCCCTCCTTCCCTTCCTGCTTCGCCAGAACCACCGCGAGCAGAGCCCGCGCCGCCGTCCGCCGCCGCCAGCGCCACCAGATCGTGGTCAAAACATTCCTGCCCGTCGGATTTAGATAGCAAGGCGTAGATAGAGTCACTTAAGAGAAAGGGTACGAGCTCATCCGCACTGTTCATCCTCACTTAGATCCAACGCCTCACATCTGTTGATCCACGCGAAACGTTTTTGGCCAATCAAAACACAACACGTGGCACGGTCTGTTTTAATAAAAAACATAATTGATCTATTTGATGTTCCAATTTGTAAAATTCATAACTTTCAAACCACACGTCCAAATTTTGCAAACTTTATATCAATGGAATCAGCAAGACAAATCCTACCCAACCATGCACTTTGTTTCATGTTTTGCTTCTGGAAAATTGGTTGAATTTGCAGAAACATGTGTAGGCTTATTTTGAATATTAAAATTGTTCTAGATATAATTTTAAGGTGAAATCTTTGCAAAATGAATTTTTGTGAACCTACTGACCATAGGAACCAACTCATGGATTTGAAAATGTATTTGGTAAATCTAAAGAGTAAATCTTTGATTTAAAGCATCTAGTCAAATAAAAATAATGTTTATTTATTAAAAATGTTTTTTGAGTAAAGCCTTTGGGAAATGTTTTGATTCAAACCTTCTGACCCTAAACACTAAGTTTTGAGGTTTAAAAAAACATATTTGGTGAACCCTTTAAAGAATATTGCTTTGCTAAAAGCATTTTCAACCACATAAAATATTGATTTTATTTAAAAATAGTTTATAGATAAAACCCTTTGCAAATGGTTTTACCACTTTTGTAAATGACCAATTTGAGCTTTAAAATGTTTAGAGCCTAGTAGAAACCTCTTTTCTAAATAAAACTATCTTTTGCATGCTTGCATGCATTGCCTTGTTTCCATTATTTTATGTGTGAGAAATGGTTTGAATGCTAGTTGAATTTGTGTTTGCTTGATTGAATTGTAGTGAATTTAGAAGGGTGTGATATTTGCAAGATCAAGAAGTGAACCAACATTCTCTACTAAAAGGCAAGTGGCACTATCATCCAAGTCCTTCTATTTTCATTACACTTAGTGGATTCTTGTAACATGCATGATAAGAATTACTATATTTTATGCTATGCTAAATCCTAATAGGATACCCTTATATATTCCTTAGTGGAAACATTGTAGTTGTAGTATGCTTAGCCCTACTATATATTTGGGATGGGATACATGATGTAAATATATGAAGTGTTCGAAAGATATATATTTTATATAATAAAACAAGTACTCAATGAACCACCTGGGTGGACAAGGATACTCAAGATTGGACAAGGTGGAAACAAAAGGAACCATGTTTATATGGCTATCTTTTTGTGTGTGCACTAGAAGAAAACCACAAAGGAACTTAGAGATTGAACATGTTTCTTGTACAGTGGCTTCCGTGTACAGCCACATGCTAAATGGGCTCTGGCTTAGTCAACTACATAGTGGAAGACCCATGCATTGGCATCTTCAGGTTAACTAGAATTGTGTATGGGAAATTTATCCCTACATTGGTGCCTGGTAGACAAGCTAGCATTGTGTATTGGGAGGACTCCTATGGAAAGACTTTTTCACACTCTCGATCTGCCAGTACTCCATCTTGGTGAGTACTTATCCAGCGGCCACTGGTGGCATGAAGACGAGATTGTGTCATGTGGGTATAGTGTCCAACTTCTGCAGAAGATCAAAAATTCTAAGTACTTAGCCGTGTCCCCGGTTATGGAAAATACTGAGCAACTAAGGCCTGAAGCTATGGAAGATCTCGACATTCCAATTTCTCAAAGTAAAACTTGATGGTGACAACAAGGGATCAGAAGCACTTGGAGTTTTCCAAGAAGTTCAGAAAGATTTCACAAAAGATCAAAACTATTTTGAAAAGATAGGATAAAACTGTATTGCTTTCTGCAAAAGAGCCTAAACCCTACTAAGCCAAATATGCATGTAATGATAGGATCCACTTATTTCTACATAGTAGTGAAACTTGCCAATACAATTCAAATGTATTGACCCTTGTGGCTGCTACTTATTATGTTGCAGGTTTGTTTGATGTTAGTGAAGTGTGTTGAATAGGATTACAAGTCTACAACCAACATGATTGCCTGTGGCACTTTGAAGATGAAGGAATCCATGCTTTAAAGATATTCTGCTGCATTGTGATGTGATATAGCCAAATGAGCTATGTAAGATGTAATGAATTATTTTATTCCTGGTTATAAAGTTGTATTATGACCTTTGTTTCTTGATATTACATCTTAACTATGGATGCTAGCTATTGATCCAGGGACTAGCATTGTAAACACAGGGATCTCTACCTTATTAAAGGTTGGGAACCTTATAGATGGTATCAGAGCACTGTGTTGCCTGTAGGATTGTAACCCTAGGATTGGACAAAAAACCCTTAGAAAAACAGGAGTTGTATTTGTTCCAAAACTTATTTACAAACAATCTTGTAAACCCTTTCCTCAACCTTTTGGTTTTTGAATTCTACATCTCTTCCTTTTTCAACTTTATGGACAAAGCTTTCACCATGACCAATGACTTCCACTTTCGTTCCACCAAAGTTTTCAACTTAGACATCACTAAGGACTACAATTGAAAACCAAGAGACATTAGATTGCCTACCAAAGACATTGATATCATGTTAGTGTATGGATCATATTGACCTATGAGGTATGATCATACCAAGTTAATTATTTCAAGAAAACTTGTTGTTTCTTTCAACTCATGAGTTAAGATCATAAGTTGTTAAGTGAATAGTTGCTTGATGATTGTTTGATTGTTTGATTGAACTTGGTTGTTTTGAGTTGTGAGTTAGGACTTCTTTAAACCTATCCATCATTACTTATCCCTATCAAACCAATAGATGCCTCCTCGTCGTGCCAACCCCAACCAAAACAACAACATCACTCCTGAGATGCAACAGATGATGACAGCTCAGACACAGCTGATGCAGGAAATGACCATGTTCATACAGAATCAGAACAACAACAACAACAACAACAAAAACAACAATCAGAATGATCCTCCAGCACATGATATGCTCACCAGGTTTCTGAAACTTAGGCCTGCAAGATTCTCTGGAACAACTGATCCAATGGAAGACAATGACTGGTTACGTTCGGTGAATAAGGACTTAGTGACTGTTGGCTGCACCGATGAAGAAAAATTTAGGTTTGCATCACATCTGCTTGAAGGACCAGCAGCAACATGGTGGGACAACTTTCAGATCACCACTCCCCTTGAGGATGTGACTTGGGCTATTTTTGAGGATGGTTTCCGAACAGCTCACATCTCATCTGGAGTGATGAGTTTGAAGAAAAAGGAGTTTCACAATCTGAAACAGCGTCACCTCAGTGTGGCTGAGTACATTGAAGAGTTCAACAATCTGGCACGCTATGCACCGGATGAAGTTGATACAGATGCTAAGAGAAAGGAGAAATTTCTCGAAGGACTTAATGATGAGTTGAACCTGCAACTATCTGTTTCCTATGTCCCAACTTATCAATCACTCTGTGACAAAGCCACTATATTGGAAAACAAGATGGATCAAGTTGAGAATAGAAAGAGGAAGCATAAACTCAAGCATCACTCAGGATCATCACAAAAGAAGTGTTTGTTCAAAAAGAATAATGAAGATTCTGAACCACATCAGTATCACCACAACAACAATGGAAGTGATAATAATGGAAATGATACTGACAATGGAGATGACCTTGGTCAGAACCAACATGACATTTTCAGGAAGAAAGATATTAGCCAGTTGCAGTGTTATAATTGTAAGGAACTTGGACACTATGCATCAGACTGTCCTGAGAAGGAAAATAAAAAGGATGCTAGAAGATCCAATGGAAATGACTCCAGTGTGACCCAGAAAGGACATGTGAACCACATTGACATGGATGGGAACTTTGAAGAGATAGAAGAAGTGGATGTCAGGAATTAGTTAACTCAGTTGAGTCAAATAAGGATTCCTTGTATAGATATCAAGTGTTGAACCCATAGTCACTGGTAGAAAATGTGCCATGCGTCCCGGTTGGTAAGGGGCTTTAGTCCCGGTTGCCCAACCGGGACGGGGCAATCGGGACTAAAGCCCCAACCTTTAGTCCCGGTTGCCCCACCAACTGGGACAAATGGGGGCACATGTGGCGGCGTCAGAGCGCAAGGCGGGTGGAGCATTAGTCCCGGTTCGTAACACGAACCGGGACAAATAACCTTCTGCCGCGGCAGAGATTTGGCCCATTTCTCTGTCGCGGCAGAGAATTCATTTTGGCACATTTTGTTGCCGCGGCAGCATTTTCGCCACCTTTTGTGCCGCATAGAGAATTCATTTAGGTTGATTTATTGTTTATTTAGTGTTTTGCACTCATCAATGAAGGAACCATTATATTACAAAGATCATCATGACAATATTACATTCGATACATGGATCGAGTTCATGCACTACATACAAAAGTTGCTCTTTGTACAATCCCTATTGTCTATATACAGCCGAATAGTATTCCCCTTTTGGGTCTAGGACTTCTGCATCCAAGAATCCCGCCAATTCCTCCTGAATTGCTCGTACGCGATCCTTTGGCAGAAGACCGTCCCGTAGACGTTCGATCTGATTTAAAAAAGGAGTCAGCCTATATGAATGAAACTAAACACAATTTGATTGTAATTAAAAACTATGGAAATTGTTTACGTACGTGGAGTTGCTCTAAATTTCTGCCCTTCTCATCGCACGTCTGCCGGATGAACTCGCTTACCACGACGCAGAGTAGCGGTACGCTTACACGTTTTATCCTGAGGCGCCAGCGATGGCTCCTGCGGCGATGGCTGCGCCGGAGATTGGTGAGGCGACGGAGCCGGGTGAGGTGACGGAGCCGGGTGAGGCGACAAAGACGGCTGCCGCGGCGGCGACGACCTCGCTGGAGACGGGTGAGGCGGCGGCGAAGATGGCCTTGGCGTGTGATTTCGAAGCACGATACATTCCTTTGGCCATAGAATGGTGACGTTTTTTGCGTCTCCCAGTACAGTCACATCCCCTTCACCTGCAGGGTAGTCAAGATCCAAAACTTCAAAGGTGGGCATGATTTCATCCATCTTGACAACAGTGTAGCCCTCTGGAACCGGACGACAGTGGTAAGTTGGTGTGGGTCCAATTGGTAAGGCATAGCCGACCGCCACCTTCATTGATATATTCACAACTTTGACATGTAGCTCGCATTGTGTCATCTTTGTGATATCATCCACTGGGTAGCCAACAGGAGCCATCGTCGGTGCACCATCGTCATCGCCATTGTCATCACCCGGGATCTCGGTGGAAGCCACACTGCTTTTTCGATTATTCGATAGGCCGGTAGCATCGAATGCAGTGTGTTGCTAAGATGGGCTGGTAGTACTTTGCTCTTTAAGTGCGTTAATTTCATCTTGTTGTTGCTTTAATCGTTCTTCAATTAAACGCATTCGCTCTTTCTGACTATCTGCTTCAACTTCCGCCCTGTCCTTTCTCGTCTGACGGCTTCTATCAGGATATTTCTTCCTCTCTTCGGGAAACCCAGTCCTCCATGGTTGGGAGCCTCTTGTGCCTCGTGTTCGTCCATCATGTTCCTTATTTCCAAGGGCAAGTGTGAGCTCATCATTATCTCTATCGGGAATGAAGTCCCCATCTTTAACAGCCTTTACTGCTTTTCTCATCCTCTCGATTGGCAAGGGGTCTTCTTTATGTCGTATGTTATATATACACCTCCCTTCCGAGTCCAACGTGCCCCCATGCCCGTAAAACCAATTCCTTGCACGTTCTACCCAATCGTCTGTCTCTGGGGTGATCTTTTTAGCACGCAGTTCATTCTCAAGTTTCTCCCACTTAGGAATGCCAGCCCTGTAGCCACCTTGCCCCATAGTATGGTGATACTTCTTGTTAGCAGCATTCGGCTTATTCGTTGTAGACATTTTCTTAGCTTTTTATGATGTCTTGTATTCCACAAACTCAACCCAGAATGGTTTTATCTTCTCAAACTGAATATTCTTGAAATCGGGAGTCTTCTCTTTCACGACATAGTCAAGGTGCAATCTTTTCTTCCAGTTGGTGAAACACTAGGCCATCTTCTTCAAAGCCCACTCCCTGACCTTAGCCTCCATGGCTCTCCCATGTTCTAAGGCGTCCTCAACTGGATCCTCCGCATTTGGATCCAGCTCTATCTTCGGTAGTCTGAAATTAACCATGAGCCTCTTCCACAGTAAATCTTTGGCGTGGTTAGGGACAAATAAACATGTTCCCTCTTCATCCGCATTAGCAGGCCTATTCCAATTTCTAATGGTGATCGGGATTAAGTCCCTAACGATTACTCCGCATTGTGCCACAAATTTGTTTGCGACAACTTCGGGAGCCGTCGGTTTGCCGTCTTTAGTGACATCTTCGATCCTGAACCTCTCATGGTCTTGCAACTTTTTGGTTGGGCCTCGTCTGCTCTTTTCAGTAGATTTGTTCTATCTGGAGGGCTAAAATAAGAAAAATCATCGTTACTATTTCTATAGATAGCAAATGATTAATTAATGAATTAATTATATTACATGCACCTCGCCGGAGCGGTCGTCTTCTCGATTACACAAGGCATCGCCTTCTCCCTCGCGGAAGGCAACACCTTCAACCTCAAACAAGTTGTCTATTTCGGTAAAAAGAGGATCACCCTCACCGGAGTTGTTCAGAAACGTTGATACGTCTAAATTTTCTTCCCCACTGATCACACCTTGGATCAACTCTTCCTTTTCTTCGTCTCTGACATGTGGGTCCATATTTTCTGCATAGGTGGAAAAACAAATAAGTCAAAGCGGCTAAGGGATAAAGTTATGTACGGTGTTGAGAGATATAAACCCTAATTAAGAGAAACCCTAATATATACATACACAATAATAAAAATGAAGAGAAACCCTAAACCCTAAACCTAGCTACAAAAAGGAAACTGTGTAGTAGATAGGTAACTCTAGCTAAAATCAACTAAAATCAATATTCCAGAGTTCCGAGGGGTGTAAAACCTAGTTCGGAGAAACCTTGGATGCATATGAGAGGGGAACATGAGTATAAGGCTACAAAAGGGAAACTATCCAGCAGATAGGTAACACTAGATACTAACAAAATACCATATTGGAATCGATTTAAGAGGGTTCGGAATGCCCTAGCGAAGGCACATCGTCGAACCCACATGCACCTAAGGGGTATTAATGATTCCTTATCTAAGATAGGGCTTTTATGTTGCTTGACAATGTGAATCGGGTCTGGGGCTACCCACAGTGATAGACCAGTGGGGCCGAAGACCAATAATACCAAACTAATTAATAAACCTAATAATACCTAACTAATAATAAACCTAATAATCCAAACACCAAAAAGAAAGAGAAACCCTAAAGCATCGATGCAATGATCAAGCAAGTAAGATGATATGACAAGTTAAATTGTATTGAAAAGTAACCCTAAAGCACGCTCGACAAATTAAACGGGGTTCCGAGGGGCGCAAACCCTAACTCGGGGAAACTCCGGAATCACCTGTGAGGGGTTACTATGTTCTTCTAATCAAACTTGTCATTTAAGTTTCTTAACAATGGATGATTATAGCTTAAATATTTAGGTTTCATTTTTCTGAACATTTTGGTATATTATACATATTTTTCTGACTTATAAATAATAAGTTATTGATTTTACAATATTAAATCATTTTCTGAAATTTATTTAATCAATTTTAAAACATTTATGACCTCAGGCTGACGTCACCATAGGCTGGTAAACATTTCTCACTCGATCTGGGGCTACTCACAGTCACTGATGTATGGGCCCCATGGGTTATTATAATTATGTCCAAAAAAAAAGGATATATTGCCTCATGGTGATGTCAGCATGACACAGCAATGTCGATCCTCGGGTTGGGCTTGAATCCATCGATTCGCTGCATGCGCGGGCTAGTGGGTAGGCTAGTTGGAAAGAGGAGATCGAGGCGGACCCAGTGGTGGCAGCACCGCCCGCTTGTGGTCATCGGAACAGTGGTCACGACGGCGTCGAGCGGCGGAGCTTGCTCGGACACGACGCGCGGCGGCTACAGCAAGCAAGCAGGCAAACGGACCTTGCCTTGAGCTTCAGATACTCACCAGGAGCTCGAAAACTAGACGGAGGGGTTCGGGGTGGCCGGAATCAGCGGTGGAGGCGGTGGCCGGAGTCGGCGAGGCTTGGAGCGCCAGCGAGGAGCACGTGGAGGCGCGACAGCGGGGCAGCGCGTGGAGTCCGACGGCGGGGCATCGCGTGGAGGCCGACAGTGGGGCGGTGGTTGGGCAGCCTGACGGCGTCAAGCGCTTGTCCTCGCGGCGGCGGCGATGATCTATTGCGGTTGATGAGGAACGGGGAAGAAGGAGAAGGAGAAGGGGCGTCGTGTATAAAGGGGAAGGGCCTTTAGTCCCGGTTGGAGGCTCCAACCGGGACTAAAGGGTCAAACGTCCCGGTTGGAGCCATCAACCGGGACGTATACTCCAATTTTTCAGCAGATAAAGGGGCGCGCGCGTAGGGGGTCTTTAGTCCCGGTTGGTGGCTCCAACCGGGACATATTCCCCTGTTTTCAAAAAAATTCAGGTATTTTCTCTCTGTTCCTGCCTTATTTTTTATTTTGGGGTTTAAATTTGTAATGTTTTTTAAATGATAATTACTTTGGAATTTAGAAAAACTTTAAACATAAAAAGTGTTTGAATTTGAATAACTAATTCGAAACCATTTTCTGTTTTTAAAAATAATTAATGTAACCATTTAAACTATGAACCATTTAAAATTAATAATGAAATAACTTATATTTTTTAAATATTAATTTGGAATTTAGAAAAACTTTAAACATAAAAAGTTTCTGGATTTGAATAAATAATCCAATACCAATTTCTATTTTTAAAAAAAATTAATGTAACCATTAAAAATTAAAAATGAATTAACTTATATTTTTTGAATATTAATTTGGAATTTAGAAAAACTTTAAACATAAAAAGTGTTTGGATTTGAATAAATAATTCAAAACCATTTTCTGTTTTAAAAAATAATTAATGTAACCATTTAAAATATGAACCATTTACAATTAAAAATGAATTAACTTATATTTTTTTAATATCAATTTGGAATTTAGAAAAACTTTAAACATAAAAAGTGTTTGGATTTGAATAAGTAATTCAAAACCATTTTCTGTTTTTAATGGGCGGAAAAAAAGGACGGAAAATAATGGGCGGAAAGAAAATTTGATTAGGATAGGACTGGAATTAAAGTACATAACGCAACTAACACAAAGTTACATAGAAGAACTGAAAATTAAGATACATGGCCAGATTAAGCCACAATCGGCCGGACTTGTTTTGCAATGTTGGAATAATTTAGTCATCCTCCTGCCTACACCTGTAATACTCGCCACTGTAGTCGTCGTACTCATCGCGACCGTCGTCGCTATTGTCGTCGGGGTCGCCGTAGTTGAACCTTGAAGGCTGAGTACGAGTGGGCTAGAATTGAGGGTAGCGCAGGCGGGGGCTAGAGTCGGCGGCCGTGTCGTAGGCCATGACGCTCTGGAGAGTCCGGCCGCGCCATCACAGCCGCCGGCCGGCCTCGTTGAAGTTCGGAGGAGGTGGGCCGTCCTCCTCGTGCCTGGTGAGTACCCTCTCACGCCGATCCACGAAGAAGGCTTCCCAAGTCGGGAAATAGTCGGGATGCCATCTTGGATTCCTCCGCTGCTCCGGCGTGAGCTCGAAGTAGTAGTGGTTCGTGATGGCCATCCGATGCGCCACATCTAGAGGGACAGGAGGAACCGGCACGCCTCCGGCGCTCAGCATCTAGCTGACGGGGACAAAGTAGCCCGGCGGGCAGGGGTAGTTCGAGGCGCAAAGCGCCTCCGCCTCCCTAGGAGTTAGTGCTACAGTGGAAGTCATGGGAAAGAGTGATGAGGTTGCAGATATGAGTCTAGAGATTTGCAATGACAATGGAGGCCAACCCTACATATATATAGTGAGAAATGGCAGGAAGATAACTGGAGGGAAGAACTAGCGGGAAGAACCGGCGAGAAAAACTGGCAGGAAGAAATGGCGGGAAGAACTGGCGGGAGGATTTTTTTTGGAAATGGAAATGGGCTTTTCCGTGCGACAAAAAGGAAAAATTCCTCCTGCAACATTGTTCTCCATACCAATGTCCACACACATGCATAATATGGGCACAACATCACAAACTATGCCGTGATTCAGCACATAACATCGGTCATTTGGACCGAAAGCCATGAAACCTCGAACATGATAGGTCATTTTGTGAAGGTTTTTTCGAAACATGATCAATATAACAAGTCTGGTATTTTTCCTTTCAACTATGTAACATAATATGACACCACGCGAAGGATTTTCATTGTTCGGATTTTTTTTTGAATTTATTATGCCCGTTTTGAATTATCTGAATTTCTAACTATGGTCGAACCGGTGTGCATGAAGATAGGGGACGAGCATCATTAGAACTTGCATTGGATCTCTGAAGAAACCACATATTGCGAGTCTAAAAATGTTTTTTCAAAAAATCACGGGCGATAGATCATGTACCTGTAGTACAAACCGGACCCACTTCCTACCGATTCGGCAGACATTTGTCCTTTTTACACGGGATGGACGAAAAGGTTTGAGATGTCCCGGTTGGGAGATAGTCCATGTAAGGTGGTCTAGTATTTTAGGAAAATGGGACGGTAGCATTCTGAAACGGCATTTTGGTGGTTACTTCACAAAACGACCCGTTTTTTGCGCTCGGAAAATGGAAAAGGGCTTTTCCGTGCGACAAAAAGGAAAACTTCCTCCTGCAACATTGTTCTCCATACCAATGTCCACACACATGCATAATATGGGCACAACATCACAAACTATGCCGTGATTCAGCACATAACATCGGTCATTTGGACCGAAAGCCATAAACCTCGAACATGATAGGTTATTTTGTGAAGGTTTTTTCGAAACATGATCAATATACCAAGTCTAGTATTTTTCCTTTCAACTATGTAACATAATATGACACCACGCGAAGGATTTTCATTGTTTGGATTTTTTTTGAATTTATTATGCCTGTTTTGAATTATCTGAATTTCTAACTATGGTCGAACCGGTGTGCATGAAGATAGGGGACGACCATTGTTAGAACTTGCATTGGATCTCTGTAGTACAAACCGGACCCACTTCCTGCCGATTCGGTAGACATTTGTCCTTTTTACCCGGGATGGACGATTTTGGCAGGCTGGGCCAGGCAGCACTAATGATAGGGGTGAGTGTCGACATTATGTCGTGCGGCGTGTACCTTGTCCCGGATGGTGTCACTAACCGGGACTAAATATCAACCTGTAGTCCCGGTTGGAGACACCAACCAGGACAAAACACGAGTCAACACTAATGATAGGGGTGAGTGTCGACATTATTTCGTAAGTGTCGACACTATGCCGAGCTGCTTGTCTATAAATAGGCATCCTTGCGAGTCCAGTCCTCCAGCCAGTTTGAGGCATCTCCAAAATGGTTTTCGAGAGCAGGGACACCACTACGGCCAGTTTCAGGGATATGCCGACGGAGCCCAGTCCTCCGGCATCTCCGAGAAACTGGTCATAGAGGCACTCCCTAATATGTGAAATTAGTTAGCTCCGAGGCGTATTGATATAGTTAGAGAAGTTACAAGCTGCAAGATGGTTTTCGAGAGCAGGGACACCACTACGGCCAGTTTCAGGGAGATGCCGACGGAGCCCAGTCCTCCGGCATCTTCGAGAAACTGGTCATAGAGGCACTCCCTAATATGTGAAATTAGTTAGCTCCGAGGCGTATTGATCTAGTTAGAGAAGTTACAAGCTGCAAGATGGTTTTCGAGAGCAGGGACACCACTACGACCAGTTTCAGGGAGATGCTGCCGGATCCAAGTCCTCCGGCATCTCCAAGAAACTGGTCATAGAGGCACTCCCTAATATGTGACTGCGCGCGTTTGGAGATCAGATCTTAATGGTAAGTACGAATCGGGACAACTTCTTCATAGTCCCGGTCCAGCCACAAAACGGGACTAACACTCAAGACATTTATTAATATTAAAAACTGAGACTACAAAACCGGGACTAAAGGCCACAAACCGCGAAAGATATCCTTCGGTCAAGCCACAAACCGCGAAAGACATGAACTAGAGTTACATAATATGAGCATGAACTTCTTGGCATATGTCCTTCCTTATGATCGCTTCAGACGTAACCATGGAGCATCTTCTTTACTTAACGAAATGCTTTGGTCAGTTTTCACTGTGAAGGGCGGAATTTCATCAAACTTATTATAATCTTCTGACATGTCTGTCTTGTCCTCGATTCCCATGATGTTTCTTTTCCCTGAAAGAACTATGTGATGCTTTGGCTCATCATATGATGTATTCGTTTGCATATTTTTTCTTTTTTTTTTGGTCTGGAGGACATGTCCTTCACATAGAAAAACTAAGACACATCATTCGCTAGGACGAATGGTTCATCTCTATAACCAAGATTGTTGAGATCCACTGTTGTCATTCCGCAACTGGTCTATCTTTACCCCTTCCCCATTCAGGTTGACCCATTTGCAGCGAAACAAAGGGACCTTAAAAGAGACTCCATAGTCTAGTTCCCATATCTCCTCTATGTAACCATAATATGTGTCCTTTTGTCCATTCTCGTCTATTGCATCAAAGCAGACACCACTATTTTGGTTGGTGCTCTTTTTATCTTGGGCGATCGTGTAGAATGTATTCCCATTTATTTCGTACCCTTGGAAATTCAATACAGTAGAAGATGGTGACGCGGCCAACAAGTATAGCTGATCTCCAACAGTGGTGTCATTCAAGAGATGTGTCCGCATCCAACCCCCGAAAGATTTCATGTGTTCATCTGAAATCCATGATTCAGGCTTCCCCGGGTTTTTGGAGCGTACAATATTCTTGTGTTCCTCGATATACGGAGCTGCCAAGGTGGAATTATGTAGAACTGTGTAGTGTGCTTTAGTGAAAGAATCCCCTTCCCTACATATCATTTCTTTCTTTCCCAGCGTGCCTTTTCCACTTAGTCTTCCCTCATGCCGCGAGTCAGAAACACCATTCAGCTTAAGGTCAGGAATAAAGTCAACACAAAACTCAATGACCTCCTCTGTTCCATATCCCTTGGAGATGCTTCCTTCTGGTCTAGCACGGTTATGAACATATTTCTTTAAGACTCCCATGAACCTCTCAATTGGGAACATATTGTGCAGAATACCGGACTGAGAATGGCAATCTCTTCCACTAGGTGAACCAGGAGATGCGTCATAATATTGAAGAAGGATGGTGGGAACACCAATTCAAAACTAACAAGACATTGTACCACATCCTTCTGTAACCTTGGCAGAATATCTGGATTGATTACCTTCTGAGATATTGCATTGAGGAATGCACACAACTTCACAATGGGTACTCGAACATTTTTCGGTAGAAGCCCCCTCAATGCAATCGGAAGCAACTGCGTCATAATCACGTGACAGTCATAAGAATTCAGGTTTTGGAACTTTTTCTCTGCCATATTTATTATCCCCTTTATATTAGATGAGAAGCCCGACGGCACCTTGATACTGTAAGGACTTCAAAAAAGATTTCCTTCTCTACTTTGGTAAGAGCATAGCTGGCACGACTTAAGTGACGCCCTTTATCTGTCTTGTTATGTGTATGCATGTTCTTTCGGTCTTTCATAATTTGTTGGTCCTCCCGTGCTTCTGGTGTATCTTTTGTCTTCCCATACGTGCCTAGGAATCCTAGCAGGTTCACACAAAGATTCTTCATCACGTGCATCACGTCGATTGAAGAGCGGACACGCAGGACATTCCAATATGGCAGCTCCCAAAATATAGATTTCTTCTTCCACATGGGTGCGTGTCTTGTAGCGACGTCGTTCGGAACTGATTGACCGCCGGGACCCTTTCCAAAGATTACTTCTATGTCCTTGACCATACCAAATACATCATCACCAGCAGGGAGTTCATGATTCTTTCGGTGATCTGCCTCACCTTTGGAATGCTTGCCTTTCTTTCTTACGGGATGATTGGTTGGAAGAAATCGTCGATTCGCCAGGTACACAACCTTCTTGCATTTATGCAAATATGTACCTTCAGTCTTATCTAAACAGTGTGTGCATGCCTTATATCCCTTGTTTCTCTGTCCTGAAAGGTTACTAAGAGCAGGACAATCATTGATGGTTACGAATAACAACCCTCGTAGATCAAATGGCTCCTGTTTGTTCTCATCCCACGCGCGTACACCTGGTTTGCCCCACAACTGTAAGAGTTCTTCAACTAATGGCCTAAGGTACACATCAATGTCGTTGCCCGGTTGCTTCGGGCCTTGGATGAGCACTGGCATCATAATGAACTTACGCTTCATGCACAACCAAGGAGGCAGGTTGTAGATACATAGAGTCACGGGCAAGGTGATGTGACTGCAGCTCTGCTCCCCAAAAGGATTCATGCCATCCGTACTTAGACCAAATCATAAGTTCCTTGCGTCACCTGCAAAGTCTGGGAAGTCCCCCTAGATTTTTCTCCACTGTGACCCATCAGAAGGGTGTCTCAACTTCCCGTCTTTCTTACGGTCTTCTTTGTGCCATCGCAACAACCTGGCATGCTCTTTGTTTCTGAACATGAGTTTCAACCTTGGTATTATAGGAGCATACCACATAACCTTAGCAGGAACCCTCTTCCGGAGGGGCTCTCCCTCAACATCACCAGGGTCATCTCGTCTGATCTTATACCGCAATGTATTGCATACCGGGCATTTATCTAAATTCTCATACTCCTTACCGCGGTAGAGGATGTAGTCATTAATGCATGCATGTATCTTTTGCACATCTAATCCTTGAGGACAGAGAGTCTTCTTTGCTTCGTAGGTACTCTCGGGAAGTTCGTTATGTTTTGGAAACTTCGGCTTCATTATTTTCAGCATCTTTTCAGATGAGGAGTCAGTTAGACCACACTCTGCCTTCCATCGCAACAATTCCAGTGTGGTACCGAGCTTTGTGCTGCCATCTTCACAATTTGGGTACAACAATTTCTTGTGATCTTCTAACATGCTCTCTAACTTCAACTTCTCATTTTCTGTTTCACAGTCTCGCTTTGCATCAGAAATGACCCTACCAAGTTCATCAGCCGGCTCATCTGATGCCCGTTCTTCACCTCTTTCCTCTCCATTGTATTCCATTGCAGTATCACTGTATTCAAGAAACATATGATGATAGTTGTTATCATCATCTTCTTCTTCACCATCTTCCATCATAACCCCTCTTTCCCCGTGCTTGGTCCAGCAATTATAGTTGGGCATGAAACCTTTCATAATCAGGTGGCCGCGAATGATTTTCGAGGAAGAGTACTCCTTGTTGTTCCAACATTGAACACATGGACAACGTATAAAACCATTCTCTTTGTTTGCCCTAGCCACATCGATAAATTTATCCACGCCTTTCATATACCCGGCTACGCGCCGGTCACCGTACATCCATTCCCGACCGTTCATCTGCATCATATAAGTAAGTTTATCAAAAAATAGGACATCATAAATAGTGAAATGACCAGTTCACATCGACACATGCATTGTATCAATGACAGAGAAAAGATAAGATTGCTAACCTCGATCGAGGGAAATAAAGAGGAGAAAGCTCAAGTGCATCTCGGACACCTTCTATATTTTTGTTCTATGAGAAATTGAACGGGATTATTCACTCAAACATTTCATCAAACACCTTGAATGCATGCATAGGGGAGAAAAAACTAGCACACCCCTCACACCTTCCACCAAGAGAAAAAACAGAGTGGAGGCAGAGGGGGCTGGGGCGTTGCATTTATAGAGGGCGGGAGCATACGTCCCGGTTGGAGCCACCAACCGGGACTAAAGGTGTGTGCCATGCCACGTGGCTGTGGCCAAACCTTTAGTCCCGGTTGCTGGATCCAACCGGGACGTATGCCCCGTTACCAACCGGGACGCATGCCTCCGGGCCCCGTTCCCGCTCGAACCGGGACGCGTGCCAGCATTAGTCCCGGTTGGTGGCGCAACCGGGACTAATGCTCTTAGGGGGCGCGAACGGATGGCCTATTTTCTACTAGTGAGTCAAGTGAACCATCAATGTAACCCTATGAGACTTTATTTTAAGGGTGGTAGTACCCTAGTTGTCTTCAACCCAACTTGTAACCCCTAGCCTTCCCAAATCTTGGGACGAGATTTATTTTAAGGGTGGTAACATGTCACATCCCAAGATTTTCTAAATCTTGTAATGTGAAAAATAAATAAACAAAATAAATATTTGTTGAAATTTAGGGTAAGAAGAAACTTTTTGATTCCAATTGGAAACACAAAACCTATTTTGATCCAATAGAATCCTAAAGGGATTTAAAAAGATAAATAATAAATAAAGTTATAATAGTTGGAATCACTATTTTTGGATCCTTAAATAAAAAGATATGGTTTTTATAAGAAAAGGTAGAATTGTAAATAAGGATTATTTTAAAGAGCCAACTTTAACCTTGGTCAAGCTTTTGGAAGAAAATATTTTTTTTTGATAAAAAGAGTAAAGGATTATTTAAATTAAATAATAAGGATTTATTAATATCCAATTTTATTTAAGGAAAGGTTTTTCCCATTTTAAATAAACACTAAAACTTGATAAAATATTTTAAATAAGAATTCCAAGTGTTTTATATTTTCAAATGAAACCTACTTAAAAGGTTTTGTTATTATTTAGATTTCAAATTAGAGTTTTTCAAATAAAAATAAAATCCATTTGAATTAAAGACTAAGGTCTATCTTTTTAATTATTAATAGATCCTAAAAGAATGAAAGAATTATTTTATTTTTGGACTTTGGAATATGTTGTTAAACAGAATTAAAATAAACACAAAGTTTGGTGGTGGTTTGATTTGATTTGGAGTTTAATTTGTTTGAATAAAAATCAAATCAGGAAATAAAAAACAGAAAAGGAAAAAGCTTTCAGTATAAAAAAATGAAACAAACTCAACCCACTAGCAAGGCCCAGTCCAGCCCAGCAGCTAGCCCATTTTCCCTCCCCGCAGTGAACCGTTTTTCACTCAGTTTCTCACACGCGAAGTTGCTGACGACTTGGACCGACCCCACCTCTCTCTCTCTCTCTCTCTCTCTCTCGTAGACAACTAGGACCCACTCACTGTTCGTCGTATCTACCCACGCGAAGACCACGCCCCTGCCGTTGCTGCCGATTGATTGCCGGCGTCAATACGCGTTGATGGCGCAGTAATCTCCTCTCACGACCACGCCCTCTTAAGCACCTCTCCCTCCTCGCCATTTCCCCTCAGACCCCGCTGCCAGAGAGCCACCAGGCTGCCCCAATTTCCTTTTGCACCGCCGCCGCCTCCGACGAGCTTCGCAACCGATTCCGGCCACACCTCGCCGCGCCTCGCCTCCCACTGCACGTAGACTTGCTCCCCACCTCCTGGCGCATCTCCCAGTACCCTCCACTTGCTCGCGCATGCACCATAGGCTTGGCAACTTCAAAGTCGGAGCACCACCGTGGACCTCCCCAACTCCGGCGACCTCCCCAGGTGAACCCTGACCCCCCCTCCATCTCTCGAGGACCCTCAGATATTGTCCAGTTTCACGCGAGTATAATGCTCCCTCCCAATCACCTTCTCATGGTCTACAGCCCCATCCCATCGACACCTGAGCGAGCCCGACGCCGACGCCGTCTCCGGTCAGCAATCGCCGTCGCATCTGTTCGCCCCTTGACAGAAGGAAACCGCCTCGAGCTTCACTAGGACCCCGCGAACATTGTGAGCATTTCCTCTCCCGCCTTCCCTTCCTGCTTCGACAGAACCACCGCGAGCAGAGCCCGCGCCGCCGTCCGCCGCCGCCAGCGCCACCGGATCGTGGTCAAAACATTCCTGCCCGTCGGATTTAGATCGCAAGGCGTAGATAGAGTCACTTAAGCGAAAGGGTACGAGCTCATCTACACCGTTCATCCTCACTTAGATCCAACGCATCACATCTGTTGATCCACGCGAAACGTTTTTGGCCAATCAAAACACAACACGTGGCAGGTCTGTTTTAATAAAAAACAGAATTGATCTATTTGATGTTCCAATTTGTAAAATTCATAACTTTCAAACCACACGTCCAAATTTTGCAAACTTTATATCAATGGAATCAGCAAGACAAATCCTACCCAGCAACAAAATTGGTTGAATTTCCAGAAACATGTATAGGCTTATTTTGAATATAAAAATTGTTCTAGATATAATTTTAAGGTGAATTCTTTGCAAAATGAATTGTTGTGAACCTACTGACCATAGGAACCAACTCATAGATTTGAAAATGTATTTGGTAAATCTAAAGAGTAAATCTTTGATTTAAAGCATTACTAGTCAAATAAAAATAATGTTTATTTATATTTTTTTTTGAGTAAAGCCTTTGGGAAATGTTTTGATTCAAACCTTCTGACCCTAAACACTAAGTTTTGAGGTTTAAAAAAACATATTTGGTGAACCCTTTAAAGAATGTTGCTTTGCTAAAAGCATTTTCAACCACATAAAATATTGATTTGATTTAAAAATAGTTTATAGATAAAACCCTTTGCAAATGGTTTTACCACTTTTGTAAATGACCAATTTGAGCTTTAAAATGTTTAGATCCTAGTAGAAACCACTTTTCTAAATAAAACTATCTTTTGCATGCTTGCATGCATTGCCTTGTTTCCATTATTTTATGTGTGAGAAATGGTTTGAATGCTAGTTGAATTTGTGTTTGCTTGATTGAATTGTAGTGAAGTTAGAAGGGTGTGATATTTGCAAGATCAAGAAGTGAACCAACATTCTCTACTAAAAGGCAAGTGGCACTATCATCCAAGTCCTACTATTTTCATTACACTTAGTGGATTCTTGTAACATGCATGATAAGAATTGCTATATTTTATGATATGCTAAATCCTAATAGGATACCCTTATATATTCCTTAGTGGAAACATTGTAGTTGTAGTATGCTTAGCCCTGCTATATATTTGTTATGGGATACATGATGTGAATATATGAAGTGTTGGAAAGATATATATTTTTTATAATAAAACAAGTACTCAATGAACTACCTGGGTGGACAAGGATACTCAAGATTGGACAAGGTGGCAAAAAAAGGAACCATGTTTATATGGCTATCTTTTTGTGTGTGCGCTAGAAGAAAACCACCCAGGAACTTAGAGATTGAACATGTTTCTCGTACAGTGGCTTCCGTGTACAGCCACATGCTAAATGAGCTCTGGCTTAGTCAACTACATAGTGGAAGACCCATGCATTGGCATCTTCAGGTTAACTAGAATTGTGTATGGGAAATTTATCCCTACATTGGTGCCTGGTAGACAAGCTAGCATTGTGTATTGGGAGGACTCCTATGGAAAGACTTTGTCACACTCTCGATCTGCCAGTACTCCATCTTGGTGAGTACTTATCCAGCGGCCACTGGTGGCATCAAGACGAGATTGTGTCATGTGGGTAAAGTGTACAACTTCTGCAGAAGATCAAAAATTCTAAGTACTTAGCCGTGTCCCCGATTATGGAAAATACTGAGCAACTAAGGCCCAAAGCTATGGAAGATCTCGACATTCCAATTTCTCAAAGTAAAACTTGATGGTGACAACAAGGGATCAGAAGCACTTGGAGTTTTCCAAGAAGTTCAGAAAGATTTCACAAAAGATCAAAACTATTTTGAAAGTTAGGATAAAACTGTATTGCTTTCTGCAAAAGAGCCTAAACCCTACTAAGCCAAATATGCATGTAATGATAGGATCCACTTATTTCTACATAGTAGTGAAACTTGCCAATACAATTCAAATGTATTGACCCTTGTGGCTGCAACTTATTATGTTGCAGGTTTGTTTGATGTTAGTGAAGTGTGTTGAATAGGATTACAAGTCTACAAACAACATGATTGCCTGTGGCACTTTGAAGAAGAAGGACTCCATGCTTTAAAGTTATTCTGCTGCATTGTAATGTGATAGCCAAATGAGCTATGTAAGATGTAATGAATTATTTTATTCCTGGTTATAAAGTTGTATTATGACCTTTGTTTCTTGATATTACATCTTAACTGTGGATGCTAGCTATTGATCCAGGGACTAGCATTGTAAACACAGGGATCTCTACCTTATTAAAGGTTGGGAACCTTACAGTCATTGCGACTCAATAATCAAAGTACGGTAGATGAAAGATAAACGAGTAGTCTACACTACTCCTTCGCATCAATCTCCACATCAATAAGGGTAAGACTTGCATTCTCCATAGCGGTCTTGTACTCATCAACACTAGTAGTCAAGGCCTCAATCTTGGCCCTAAGAGCCCTCTTTTGTGAGCGAAGCCTCTCGATCACTCCCTGTTGATGCTCAGGCTCGAAGTCCTTGGCCTCTAGCTCTTCCTTCATCTCCCGGATCTTCTTGTTCCTGTCTTGGACTCTTTTCTCCTGGCTATTGAATTTCTTGTCCTGGCTTTCAAACTTGGCCTCCATTTCCTTGACTATCTCGTCTTTCTCCGCGAAGAGCTTGTCCTTCTCTCGGAGCTGAACCTGGAGCTCGTCATTGCTAAGCATGACGTTGGTACTATTAGTATCTAGGTGTTTAATAAGACCCTCTAGGTCCTGGAGGTACAGACGAATCGGCTCCATCGACTCTCTAGCAGAATCCTCGTACTCTATAGCCTCACCCTCCTCGTTGCGTCTCCTAAAGGGGTGAAAGTAAAGACCTCTAAGCTCGGTGGAGTGTCTCCCTACCAGGCGCCCAAGTAACTCCTGCATGACTACATCTAAGCCTTTCTCCTTGTCATCATGCATCAGCTTGAAAGTGATGGTCTTCGTGGTTGGCTCTGTCTGGCATCCCGGCTGGGTGACTCTGAAGCCCCATAGGTCCTTCCTCTCAAACTTGGTGAGTGGAAGTGTCATGATGCTAGGCAGTGGGAGGTTGAGCACACTAGTGAGCTCAATGAGATGAGTACCAAAACGAGTTCCCTTAAACTCCTCGGCCGTGTTAATAACAACATTAGGCATCTATTTTTATAACATAGATAAAAGTTAGAATCAACATCAATAGAGAAAAATCACAAGAAAAAATATCACCAGCACATCTTTTTGCAACAAACACACAAGTCATGGCATACACAAATCCATTACAAACATAAAAGGTTTAACATAACTTAGACAAATTTTTGGAAGTAGAAACGATAAGTGTGGTGGTCCAACTAACGAAGTACGTTATAACTCTTACTCACTAGACAAAATAGCTATCAGGGCATCCTTAGTAGCCATCTGTCTATCTTGTTCACAAGACTCCCATATTAAATCTATGATGTCTCCCCTTAGTTGTTGGTTGGTAGTCTCCAATTCTTGGGTATTCTTCTTTTCTTATCTAAGGTCATTTTGGGTGTTGAGCATTCTGCACTTGAGTCTATCACCAAGATCCTTTATAGCATTCCAAGCTGCATTTCTTGCAGAGCAAAGAATGTTGTGTGCATTTCTGAGTTGGTGACCATGCAGAATCCTGACTCCTTGTGGTTGTCTTCCTTGTTTTTGTACAAGTGAAGTTGCACCCACCAATACTCTTCTCCTTCATCCATCACAGGGAATCCTTTGTACACAGCTGCACCATGTATCCCCATGGTAACCATAAGGTAATTGAGAGCCTTGGGAAATTCAGCCTCACACTCCAAAGTCATGGTCATGAGTGGTCCCTTCCTCATGGCTTCGTTGATGGAGTTCATCTACAAATTGAGATGAGAAAGAATATTAGAAAAGTTTTAAGAGAAGAAAAAGACAAGTGTGGAAATTTTTCAAAGTGTTGAAATTTTTTCCTTAGTGGTTTCTAACACAATCCTAGGGTCATAATCCTACAGGCAATACAGTGCTGTGATACCATCTGTAAGACCCCACCTTTATAAAGGTAAAGGTCCCTGTGATTGCAATGCTAGTCCCTAGATCAATTGCTAGCATCCACAGTTTAATATGAAGTACACAGAAACAAAGGTCATTATTACATCGTCATTCAAGAGATAACATAGTCTTTTACAACTCCATAGCCATAGGTGTAACATCCCAACATTAGAGCTTAGAAATAAGCTGAACACAGATGTGTGCATTGCATTCATGCATAGAAAATCTGAATAATTTTCGCGCTTTCAAATAAAAACTTGTCAAAGTGATTGAAGCTTCTCCTAACTTGATGGAATTGAAGTAGATCATCAAGTTGACTGCGATAAGTTTCAATATGACCTTTGCTAAAAACTTATTTTGGGTAAGGGAGATTTGATCTAAGGGTATATCAAATGCAATAAAAGTTAACCCTACTATATTACTTAATGGCTCATATTTGATCCTTAAGTAAGCATATCCTAGTATCCATTATAATCACTCATGAATACCAAATTATAAATCTAACACAAATAATAAGAATGTAACAACTATATCTTAATCTCATCCACTTATACCATGAGTATCATGGAAATACCTAACTTTAACTCTCTAGTGAGATTGAGTAGGAAAGAAACCAAAGTTAAGATCATTCACCATATATCTTTCTTTCCATATCAATCTTTATCATCTCTATTGAATCCTATCCTTATATTTGTTGTTCATCAATATTGAGAAATCAACTATTGATTCACCAATTCTTGACCTATCAGCTCTTGTCCTTATTATAGCATTCACTTAAGGCTTATAAAGAAATAAGTAAGAAGAGGTAAATAGTGATGCTAGTTTTAGATGTCATCTATAGGATGGGAGTGATTGGAGGAAGTTAAATCAATATGTAACAAAGAAGATTACAAGGATGAAGTCTAAAGATAGTTACCAGGAGTAGTCCTAATGGATCAAGTAGGTATAGTCAATGAATTATATCTCTTAATTCAACCGAGCTAAACAAAAGATAATTAGAATACAACTGTAATGTTGTATGGATGTAAGCCTTGTTTAGCCAAATGGAAACCTGAATCATAAAGGATCAAAGGATTATAATGAGCATGCCTTATTCACCAATATTGAATTCTTATACCATGTATAAGTGACATTGGTGGATAAAACATGATTGAACCATAGTATAGATATATTATCCTAGATTAGTCATTACAAGTCACATTAATATAATGTGAGGTTGGAATGTTAGATACTGGAGTCAAGTAGAGACAAGATAGTATGATTAAAATGATGTTAGAGCAACATTGGATTAAAGAAGTAGTATTTTCCTCTTTGGAAATACTAAGCACTTGAAGTGAAGTAGGATTTGATGCATACATCTATTGAAGTGTTATTAGTGAAGGATGATTAAGGAAGAGTATGAGAAGATTATGAAAGCTTTAGTATTAAGCTCATTGGAATTTACAAGTGGATTTAGAAGGATAAAAGGTGGATAAGAATATTTTGTGAAGTAAAGTTCATCATGTTAACACATGATGATGGATAGGAAGAAGTAGTATATCTAGGAAAGCAATTCCTTAACCAGAAGTCCAGAATTATGAAGTATGGAATATAGGAATCCTTGTTAAAGCTTAAACTTTAAATCTTACACCAAACATAATATTCATCCCATATTTTTGATCTATCATCTTATCTCCATACAACTTTATAGGAATAGTTTCCTATAGCAAATCACATAAGCACATCTTTGTCATTCCTAACTATCATAATTATATGTACTTAGGAGTTATCTTTATCAATTATTCTCCATAAGACCTTCTAGGAAATAACTTTCTTATATAAAAGATGAAGTGATTCTTGAACACCAACATAAGAAAAATCAGTCTTAACCAATAAGCTTTATTCAGATAGATAAAAGGATGAACAAAAATATTAAAACTCCTAAAACCATGGTAAACAATTACAATTTAAACCCTAACTTTCATTTCAATCATATATGCCTAGAAACTATAGTTATCAATTATCTCTCATAATTCATTTCAAATAATAACCATTTATTTTAAAGAGTGAGATTAATAAAGATGATAAAAATAAAAATAATATGTTTAGCCATTAACCCTTATTCACATCAATAAAAGAAATATGAGAATATCAAATCTTCAAGAACTTATGGTAAGTATTTTCAATTCAAACTTTAACTTTTATATTCGTAATAATAAAATATATACATATGTATAAGAAAATAAAGAAGTGATAACTTTATATAATAAAAGTTCATAAATAGTTCAAAATAAATTATTATTGATGCTTGTATTCAACAAAGAACTTTTATAAAGAAAGATTCCTAAAACAAATGAAAAATACAAAAGGTGAAAAACCAAACAGAAAATGAAAAGGAATAAAACCAGGAAAAAATCAGAGGATACACCAAATATGGCCCATGGCCCATCTCCTCTCTGCTTACTCGTTTCTCACACGCGCCACACTGCAGCCACCTGGCCCAGCATCAGCCCGCCAGGAGCCCGTACCCCTTCGTTGTCTTTTCCCCATCGTCCTCCTCGTCGACGGATCAAGCAAGCAGCTCGCTGTCGACCTCCGCCGCGCCGGCGTGCGCCAGGATTCGAGTCGCAGCCTGCCGTTGCCTACAAGACCCTCTGTCTTGAAGGGTTTCGCGGCATAGTAAATCAAAATTTTCTACGGATGCGAATAGAGGGAAAGCCAAGATCTAATCTAGGAGATGCAAACAACGAGAGAGATTGGATTAGATCTTCATACCCTTGAAGATTCGCACAACGGAACGTTCGTCGGAACGTGGGTGATGTAGTCGTACTCGCTTCTCCTCCTCGCGATCCGATCCGATCTAGCACCACAAGTGGAGGTGCCTCCGTGAGATGCACACGTGCAGCACCTCGACGTCTCCTCCTTCCTCGGTCCAGCAAGTATGGTGGAGAGACGGATTGGATCTACAACATGACGGCATGGTGTATATGGTGGAGAATTTCTGCAGCAGGGCTTCGCCTACAAACAGTCGGGAGGGAGAGAGGAGGGCAGCAGGACGGCTAGCTCTTGGAGGGGAAGTGTAACATCCCGAAAATCATGATTTCAAAGTTTGCATATCATTCATGCATGCATATAGATTTGAGATCAATTTCAAACTCATTTCAGAAAAACAGAAGCACATAGTGCTATGATTTTATGTGAGCAGATTTAAATCAAATGGCTATCCCCATTTGAAAGTTTGATTGTTTATGAACCAAGTTTGTTGCCTTCTATGTGGATAGGTTTGAGTGTAGAATTTAAACCAAGTTTTTCAAATTGGAAATGGTTTCAAAAACAATTTTTTTTTCAAATTTTGCAAACCAAGTGCCTAGTCTCTGTTATTTTGATCTCCAAGCTTGACCAAGCCTTTGCAAAGCAACCACTTGCTTTTATGCTTATATTGGAGACTACTGCACCCTGCAAAAACCCCAGAAAAATTTGAATTCAAAAAGAGTTTGAATTCAATTCAAAACCATTCCTGAAAATCGAAATAGAAAAAGAAAAGAAGCAAACAAAAGAAAAGGGCCAGGCGCCAGGAATTTAGCCCAGCAGTGGAACAGGCCCAACTAGCCCACCCGGGGCATTTCTTTTCCTCCCGCACGCACGAGCACACCCACTCAGCCGCTGACAGCCAGACCCCACACTCCCTCTGCTTATTTCGCTGCCAAGCGGGCCCCATCCACGTCAGCTTCGTCTTCCCCTGATTCTGCGCACGACCTCCGCCGCTGCCCGTTGCTGCACTGATTTCACGAGCTTAATTGGCATTGATGCAGCAAGCGTTTCTTGTCGAGCCTCTGGCTATAAGATCCCCCCATCCTCGCGACCATTTTCCCCCAAACAATTCTGCCTTCACGCCACCAGGCTGCCCACAACTCGCACGACGCCGCCGCTCTTCCGACGACTGCGCCGGCAAATTCCGGTGAGTTCTGTGCTCCCCTATGTCTCTAGTTCATGCTAACAGGTTCAGTGAGTCCTTGCGCACCTATTGACACTTTCCTTTTGACCTCGCATGACCCGTAGCTCCAGCAACATCGACGACCGGCCGCCACCGTTCTCTGCACGAACTCCGGCGACCTCCCTCCGTAAGTAGCCACCGCCCCTTGCCCTCTGACTGGTACACCTAGAGTCTGCATCGTTGTGCGCATCTAACGGTACCCTTATTTTGGCTTAGCGCGACGAGGAACCTCGCCAACATCGACGACTGACCGTGCCCAACGTCTGCCTCTACTCCGACGAGAAATCCTCGCCGTGTCCGCACGCCCCTCGACGAGCCAACGCCACCTCGAGCTTCAGCACGCCACTGCGGTCCTGGTAAGCGCCTCCTTTCTTCCCCGAGTGACCTAGAGCGCTAGCACCGCCGCAGTCAGACGCGCCGCCGCCTGTCGCCGCCGCTAGCGCCGCTCGTTTCTGGTTAGGAGATTTTTAGCCGTCAGATCTGGATCCTACGCGTAGAAATAGTTCACTTAATGAAGGGGTATGGACAGATCTGAGCCGTGCAGCGTTAGTTAGATCCAACGGCACAGAAGGGTGATCCGGTGCGAACCGGTACGCGCCAGTAATATCGCGAAGCGTGGCTAGGGTTGGATTTAAAAACAGAATTCAAACCAGATTTTGATCCAAATTTCAAATGGCTGTAACTTTTGATTTCCACGTTAGATTTTTGCAAACTTTATACCGTTGGAATCAGTGAGTCAAGCACTTTCTGAATCTGCAATGTGTTTAACAAAAAGTATCTGTTAAAATGACTTTGTGTGCAGAAACATATTTAGGTCTATTTTGAGCATAGATTTAGTTTAGTAATTTGTTTTAGTGCTAAATAAGTTTAGTTAGCAAACTTTGTGACTTGTTATGTTTCTGTATCATGCAATTGCTTGGTAGAGTTTTCAAAAAACATCACGTAGTAATTTCTTGCATGCATGTATTCATATTTTTGTTTGTATATAAATTGTGTGTAATTGTATGCTACAAATTTTTGTGTAGATTTTGCTAGTGACTGTGATTGTGAAGAGTGCTACTCTCCCCATTACCAAGGAAAGTGATACTTCATGATATTTCCATTCCCTTTATTTTGAATAAGCATTAGAATTATTTTTGCTAAGTCTTGCATACTACTTTTGCCAAATGCTATGTTGGGAAATCCTATGTAGTGTAGAATTGTAGAATTGCTAGGGAATTTTCCTAAGTTAAGTTACTATGCCATGCTTAGCCTAGCTAGTAGAAAACAAGGGTTGGTAAAGTATGTTCATGCCATGTTGAAAATAATTCTAAGTCTTTTGGACTTATACTTTTCTTAATAAAACAACTAAGTTAATGAACCTCCTGGGTGGAATGGGACTTGAATGGTGGTTTTTGGTTGAGTGGTTACACAAGGCCATGGATTTGGCTTGTTTATCTCACTTGTGGTATGCCACCCAGGCACAAAGGGGTTTGGAGGCCAAGTGTTGAGAAAGCTTACAGTGCAACCACTTGGCAATATGGCCTCTGCCTTGATCATATAGGTTGCTAGAACTTAGTCATTTGGACAGTTGGTGGTAGTGGGATGATAGGTTGGAACGCGTCCATTTGACTAAGGAAAGGCTTCTGAAAGGTCCTGTCTTGGGAAACCAAGTCTGGTGGGGAAAGTGCACAACCTCTGCAGATGGAAAATCTAAGTACTTAGCCAAGTCCATGGCAATGGACAACTTGAGCATCAAGACATGGAAGCTACAAGAATCTCATCACTCCAACTTCTAAGTAAAACTTGTGGGTGAACAAGGGTGAAGGACCCCAATGTCTATTGGTGGTTTCTTGGGAAAGTTTTTGACAAAGAAAAACTTAGTGATTTCAACTAATAGGGAAAACCTATTTTCAAGCAAAGCAAGCCAAGCTACACTTAGCCAAAATGCATATAGTAATATAGTCCACTTAAAATTTACTAAGGTATCACTTGCCAATACTATTCCAAAGTATTGACCCACTGTGGCTGTAACTTGTGATGTTGCAGGTTACTCCGATGATGAGTAGGAGTCATGAGTCTACACTCAACATGCTTGCCTGTGGCACATGAAGATGAAGACTTGTGTTTATTTACTTATTCCAAAACTCTTGTATTAGGCCTGTGTCCATGAGTTGTAAAAGACTATGTTTTATCTCTGGAATGAATGTAATAAACGACCTTTGTATCTGTGTACTTCATCTTAAACTGTGGATGCTAGCATTGATCCAGGGACTAGCATTGCAATCACAGGGATCCTTTCCTTTACAAAGGAGGGATCTTACAGATGGTATCAGAGCACTGTGTTGCCTGTAGGATTATGACCCTAGGATTGGAAAACCACTAAGGAAAAATTTTCAACTACTTCTGCACTTGTCTATTCTTCTCGTAAAACTTTTCTAATCTTCTCATTCTCATCTCTATTTGTAGATGAACTCCATCAACGAAGCCGTGAAGAAAGGACCACTCATGACCATGACCTTCGAGTGTGAAACTGAGTTTCCCAAAATTCTCAAGGACCTCATGGTGGCAATGGAAGCACATGGTGCAGCTGTTTATAAAGGCTTTCCAGTGATGGATGAAGGAGTGGAGTATTGGTGGGTGCAACTTCACTTGTACAAAAACAAGGAGGACAACCAAAAATAAAGAGGATTCTGCATGTACACCAACACTGTGATGCACACCACATTCTTTGAGTCAGCAAGAGAAGCAGCTTGGAGGACTATCAAAGAACTAAGTGCTAGAGTCAAGTGCAGAATGCTCAACCTCCAAAAAGACTTAGAGAAAGAGAAGGAACTTACCCAAGAGTTGGAAGCCACCAACCAAACCTTAAGGGGAGATATTATAGACTTAGTGATGGAATCATGTGAACAAGATAGGTGGATTGCCTCTAGGAACATTGTGTTAGCCAACAGATCCAGTGAGATAGGATTGTAAACGCATTTCGTTAGTTGGACCACCACCTATCACCTTATTTTCCAAAATGATACCTTAAATAAGTTTGGACCTTGATTGATGTAATGGAATCATGTATGCATGACTTGTGTGATTTTGTGTTCCATGGTTATGTATGAAATGTTTGTCTTGTTTTATCTTAAATTGTGTTGTCCTAACTTTTCTATCTTATAAATAGATGCCTATTACCATCAGCACTATTGAGGAGTTCCAGGTTACCCGTTTTGGTCCTCGTATCGTTGAGCTTACCACTTTGCTCAATCTCCCTCTTCCCACCATCATGGTGCATCCACTCACCAGGTTCGAGAGGAAGGACCTCTGGGGCTTCAAGGTGAACCAGCCTGGACGCCAGACGGAGCCTACTACGGAGGCCATCATCTTCAAGCTTATGCACGATGACAGGGAGAGAGGCATGGAGGTCGTCATGAAGGACCTGATATGACGTCTGTTAGGCCGTCACTCCCGTCAGGTTAGGGGCACCCACTTCCACGTCTTTGGAAGACGTGATGACGATGGAGAGTCCATCGACTTTGAGGACGACTCGAGGGACGCAGCAGAGCCGATACGTCTCTATCTCCAGGACTTAGAGTCTCTTATTAGGCACGTGGACACGGACAGGACCAACGTCATGCTCAGCAATGACGAGCTCCAGGTGCAGCTTCGCGAGAAGGACAAGCTTTTCGCACAGCAGGACGAGATAGTCAAGGAAATGGAGACGAATTTCGAGACCCAGGACCGCAAGTTCAAGAGTCAGGAGAAACGCGTCCAGGATAGGAACAAGAAGATCCGGGACATGACTGAAGAACTGAAGTCCAAGGATTTCGAGCTAGAGCAGCAGCAGATGGTGATTGAGAGGCTTCGCTCCCAGAAGAGGGCTCTCAAGACCAAGATCGAGTCCTTGACCACTACTATTGAGGAGAACAAGACCGCGATGGAGAACGGAGGTCTTACTTTTGTCGAGGAGGAGATTGATGCTGATGAGTAGACTTGACTACTCGGTTATCTTTTATTATCGTACTTGTTATTCATGAACTTGTTATTGGACCATCCGACATGTGGATGGCTTGCCACTTGTGTGTTTTACCTTGAGAACTTGTTATTTTGTTGTTGAACTTTTATCTTTGTGTTGCATGCTATGTGTTTTCTTATGTGATGTAATGTGCATAAAACATCTAAGGGTATCTCATTCTTATCTCTATTTGAACAAACCACAGATGCCTCCCCGTCCCGCAAACCCCAACCCCAACAACATCACCCCGGAAATGCAGCAAATGATGAATGCGCAAACACAGCTTATGCAAATGATGACAACATTCATCCAAAACCAGAATAACAACAACAACCCCAATAACAACAACAACAACAACCCTCCGGGCTTTGATATGCTCACCAGATTTCTGCGTTTGAGGCTAGCTAAGTTCTCGGGGACGCACTACTAGGAAAATGGCTATAGGTAATCAGCACATCCGTGGCTCACATGGTTGAAGTGCCCCACGGCTAAAACAGGCATGGATCACGTATGGGCAGTGCCCTACTAGTAACTAGAACAACCGTGGCGCACATGACCATAGTGCGCCACAGATGTGTGTGGGCCAGGGCCCTGTTGGCCGCACGCCAAACATCCGTAGTGCACATAGGGTAGGTGCGCTACGGTTGTTAGTGTCAACCGTGGCGCACATGGAGGGGGTGCGCTACGCCTAAGCGCATGCCCCTCTCTGCTGTGAAACGGCCAGACACATCTGTGGCGCACTATGGCATGTGCGCTACAGATGTATAAACTTAGTAGTAGGGCACCTTGCCCTAGTGCCCTACGCCTAACTATCCTGCACCAACTCCACCCCCACCCCCCACCCCCCCGTGGATCGCCTTTTTATGTTTTGCAAAAAATAAAAGAAAATGATAAACACTTCAAAAAATTAAATCCTTTCATATTTAGGTAGGTAATGTGGTATAGCTTCTAGTAAAATTAACAAACATGAGTTTTGACTTTATTTGCAAAAAAAGTCATGCCACGGTAAAAAGGCCGTAACTTTTGCATACGATATCGAAAAAAATCGTATAATATACCAAAATGACGAGAACGAGATTTCGCATCCGCTCGCAACAATACTATTCCAAAGTATTGACCCACTGTGGCTGTAACTTGTGATGTTGCAGGTTACTCCGATGATGAGTAGGAGTCATGAGTGTACACTCAACATGCTTGCCTGTGGCACATGAAGATGAAGACTTGTGTTTATTTACTTATTCCAAAACTCTTGTATTAGGCCTGTGGCCATGAGTTGTAAAAGACTATGTTTTATCTCTGGAATGAATGTAATAAACGACCTTTGTATCTGTGTACTTCATCTTAAACTGTGGATGCTAGCATTGATCCAGGGACTAGCATTGCAATCATAGGGATCCTTTCCTTTACAAAGGAGGGATCTTACAGATGGTATCAGAGCACTGTGTTGCCTGTAGGATTATGACCCTAGGATTGGAAAACCACTAAGGAAAAATTTTCAACTACTTCTGCACTTGTCTATTCTTCTCGTAAAACTTTTCTAATCTTCTCATTCTCATCTCTATTTGTAGATGAACTCCATCAACGAAGCCGTGAAGAAAGGACCACTCATGACCATGACCTTGGAGTGTGAAACTGAGTTTCCCAAAATTCTCAAGGACCTCATGGTGGCAATGGAAGCACATGGTGCAGCTGTTTACAAAGGCTTTCCAGTGATGGATGAAGGAGTGGAGTATTGGTGGGTGCAACTTCACTTGTACAAAAACAAGGAAGACAACCACAAAGAAAGAGGATTCTGCATGTACACCAACACTGTGATGCACACCACATTCTCTGAGTCAGCAAGAGAAGCAGCTTGGAGGACTATCAAAGAACTAAGTGCTAGAGTCAAGTGCAGAATGCTCAACCTCCAAAAAGACTTAGAGAAAGAGAAGGAACTTACCCAAGAGTTGGAAGCCACCAACCAAACCTTAAGGGGAGATATTATAGACTTAGTGATGGAATCATGTGAACAAGATAGGTGGATTGCCTCTAGGAACATTGTGTTAGCCAACAGATCCAGTGAGATAGGATTGTAAACGCATTTCGTTAGTTGGACCACCACCTATCACCTTATTTTCCAAAATGATACCTTAAATAAGTTTGGACCTTGATTGATGTAATGGAATCATGTATGCATGACTTGTGTGATTTTGTGTTCCATGGTTATGTATGAAATGTTTGTCTTGTTTTATCTTAAATTGTGTTGTCCTAACTTTTCTATCTTATAAATAGATGCCTATTACCATCAGCACTGTTGAGGAGTTCCAGGTTACCCGTTTTGGTCCTCGTATCGTTGAGCTTACCACTTTGCTCAATCTCCCTCTTCCCACCATCATGGTGCATCCACTCACCAAGTTCGAGAGGAAGGACCTCTGGGGCTTCAAGGTGAACCAGCCCGGACGCCAGACGGAGCCTACTACGGAGGCCATCGTCTTCAAGCTTATGCACGATGACAGGGAGAGAGGCATGGAGGTCGTCATGCAGGACCTGATAGGACGTCTGTTAGGCCGTCACTCCCGTCAGGTTAGGGGCACCCACTTCCACGTCTTCGGAAGACGTGATGACGATGGAGAGTCCATCGACTTTGATGACGACTCGAGGGACGCAACAGAGCCGATACGTCTCTATCTCCAGGACTTAGAGTCTCTTATTAGGCACATGGACACGGATAGGACCAACGTCATGCTCAGCAATGACGAGCTCCAGGTGTAGCTTCGCGAGAAGGACAAGCTTTTCGCACAGCAGGACGAGATAGTCAAGGAAATGGAGACGAATTTCGAGACCCAGGACCGCAAGTTCAAGAGTCAGGAGAAACGCGTCCAGGATAGGAACAAGAAGATCCGGGACATGACTGAAGAACTGAAGTCCAAGGATTTCGAGCTAGAGCAGCAGCAGATGGTGATTGAGAGGCTTCGCTCCCAGAAGAGGGCTCTCAAGACCAAGATCGAGTCCTTGACCACTACTATTGAGGAGAACAAGACCGCGATGGAGAACGGAGGTCTTACTTTTGTCGAGGAGGAGATTGATGCTGATGAGTAGACTTGACTACTCGGTTATCTTTTATTATCGTACTTGTTATTCATGAACTTGTTATTGGACCATCCGACATGTGGATGGCTTGCCACTTGTGTGTTTTACCTTGAGAACTTGTTATTTTGTTGTTGAACTTTTATCTTTGTGTTGCATGCTATGTGTTTGCTTATGTGATGTAATGTGCATAAAACATCTAAGGGTATCTCATTCTTATCTCTATTTGAACAAACCACAGATACCTCCCCGTCGCGCAAACCCCAACCCCAACAACATCACCCCGGAAATGCAGCAAATGATGAATGCGCAAACACAGCTTATGCAAATGATGACAACATTCATCCAAAACCAGAATAACAACAACAACCCTAATAACAACAACAACAACCCTCCGGGCTTTGATATGCTCACCAGATTTCTGCGTTTGAGGCCAGCTAAGTTCTCGGGGACGCACTACTAGGAAAATGGCTATAGGTAATCCGCACATCCATGGCTCACATGGTTGAAGTGCCCCACGGCTAAAACATGCGTGGCTCACCTATGGGCAGTGCCCTACTAGTAACTAGAACAACCGTGGCGCACATGACCATAGTGCGCCACAGATGTGTGTGGGCCAGGGCCCTGTTGGCCGCACGCCGAACATCCGTAGCGCACATAGGGTAGGTGCGCTACGGTTGTTAGTGTCAACCGTGGCGCACATGGAGGGGGTGCGCTACACCTAAGCGCATGCCCCTCTCTGCTGTGAAACGGCCAGACACATCTGTGGCGCACTATGGCATGTGCGCCACAGATGTATAAACTTAGTAGTAGGGCACCTTGCCCTAGTACCCTACGCCTAACTATCCTGCACCAACTCCACCCCCCACCCCCACCCCCCCCGGTGGATCGCCTTTTTAGGTTTTGCAAAAAATAAAAGAAAATGATAAACACTTCAAAAAATTAAATCCTTTCATATTTAGGTAGGTAATGTGGTATAGCTTCTAGTAAAATTAACAAACATGAGTTTTGACTTTATGTGCAAAAAAAAGTCATGCCACGGTAAAAAGGCCGTAACTTTTGCATACGATATCGAAAAAAATCGTATAATATACCAAAATGACGAGAACGAGATTTCGCATCCGCTCGCAACCACCTCCGGTCGTTTAGCAATTTTTTAGATTTTCAAGATTCAAAAAGAGTAAAAAGTTACGGTCAAAAGACCGTTTTTTCCTGCAGAAAAAAAATAGAGGGCGGCTTACCCGTAGCGCACCACCACCTAGTGAGCCACGGATAAGCTTGGGCGGGATTTAAATTTCGAATCCCCACCCCTCCCACCTCCCTCCTTTTCCTTTTCTTCCCTTCTCATTTCCTTCTTCTTCTCCTCCTTCTCCTTCTCCTCCTCTTCCTCCTCCTTGCAGTGAACATGGTGATAGCGGCGGCCTCCTCCTTGCAGTTCCGACGACGAGACGGCGGGCTCCTTCTTCTCCTCCTCTTCCTCCTCCTCCTTGTAGTTCCGACGACGACGAGGCCTCCTCTTCTTCTTCTCCTCCTCCTCCTCCTCTTCTTCTCCTTCTCCTCCTCCTCTTCCTCCTCCTCTTCTTCTCCTCCTCCTCTTCTTCTCCTTCTCCTCCTCCTCTTCCTCCTCTTCCTCCTCTTCTTCTCCTCCTCCTATTCTTCTCCTTCTCCTCCTCCTCCTCCTCTTCTTCTCTTCCTCCTCTTCTTCTTCTTCTCCTCTTCCTCTTCTTCTCCTCCTATTCTCCTCCTCCTCCTTGCAGTTCCAACGACGACGACGAGGTGACGACAACGAGGTGACGACAAGGAGGCGACGACGAGGCGACGTCGGCGACCTGCACCGACGCGCAACGACACTGACGACGAGATCCAGATCTGCTGCTTTTTTTGAATTTTGAAATTTATATCCGTGGCGCACAACACCTAGTGCGCCATGGTTATCGTTTCATACGCGTGGCGCACCTGGACTACTTTCCGTGGCGCACTGGAATGTGCGCCACGCCTATCTCGACACAACCGTGGCGCACCAGGTAGTGCGCCACGGCTAGGAGATAGCCGTAGCGTGAGGCCCGTGGCGCACTGCTAGTGCGCCACAGATGGCCTTTTCAGGTGCGCCACTAAAGGCCGTTTTCCTAGTAGTGACGACTGATCCCATGGTGGCCAATGATTGGCTACATTCTGTGAACAAGGACTTAATGACCGTGGGCTGCACGGATGCTGAAAAGGTCAGGTTCGCAGCGCATCTGCTGGAAGGGCCAGCCGCCACATGGTGGGACAACTTCCAAATCACCACTCCTTTAGATGAGGTGACTTGGGCTATCTTTGAAGATGGCTTTCGCACTGCTCATATCTCATCAGGAATGATGAGCCTGAAAAAGAAGGAGTTTCACAATCTGAAGCAGCGCCACCACAGCGTGGCTGAATACATAGAAGAGTTCAACAATCTGGCGCGTTATGCACCGGATGAGGTTGACACAGATGCCAAAAGAAAGGAGAAGTTTCTGGAAGGCTTGAACGATGAGCTGAATCTGCAGTTGTCTGTGGCATATGTTCCAACTTATCAGTCTCTGTGTGACAAGGCTGCTATTTTGGAGAATAAAATGAAGCAAGTCGAGAGTAGGAAGAGGAAACACTCCGACAAGCACAGCTCGGGATCGTCTCACAAATGATCTCACTATGATGACAGTGGAAGCTCAGGATCCCATAAGCATGGGAAATTCAACAAGCACCACAACAACAACCGTCATGAAAACAAGCATCACCGCAGTCATGACAATGAAAAGTATAAGAACCACAAGAGTGGACATAAGAGCCACCACAGTGGAAATGGTAGTGGAAGTGGAAGTCAGCCTGCAAAAAAGGACATCAGTCTGGTTGAGTGCTTCAAATGCAAGAAGCTGGGGCATTATGCTAATGAGTGCCCTGAGAAGAAAGTTGAAGGACCTAACAAGTCCAATCCTTTTCAGAAAGGACAGGTTAACCACATCAATGTGGAGGAGGTCTATGAGGAGCCTGATGCTGTTGCCGGTAAGTTCAGACTCAATTCCATTCCAGCATTTATACTCTTTGATACTGGTGCATCTCATTCATTCATATCAAGAGCATTTGTTGAAAGAAATGAACTACCGGTAGAAACTATTGGGTGTCCTATAAAAGTAAGTTCTCCTGGTGGAGAAATGATAGTGAATTCAGGATGCCATGACCTAGTCATAGAATTCGAGAAGTATAAGTTTCCCGTTAACTTGATAATATTAAACTCCAAAGGTTTGGATGTCATTCTGGGAATGGACTGGATTACTAAGTATAAATGAGTGATAGATTGTGCCAGCCATACTGTCTCACTCACGACTCCGGATAATAAAAGGATCAGATTCAAGACCAGCTTTGGAGGAAAGAAGAGTATGCTAAATTCTCTTAAGGGGGTTAGCATGGACAATGTGCCAATTGTGTGTGAGTATCCGGATGTGTTTCCGGAAGAATTTCCAGGAATGCCACCAGATAGAGATGTGGAGTTTCTGATAGATTTGGTACCAGGTTCTGGACCAATAGCAAAGAGACCATACAAAATGTCAATTGATGAACTGAAAGAGCTCAAGAAGCAACTAGGAGAACAGTTGCAGAAAGAATTTATCCAACCAAGTTCTTCATCTTGGGGAGCCCCAGTATTGTTCGTGGAGAAGAAAGATAGAAGCCAAAGGTTACGCATAGATTATCGTTCACTCAATGAGGTAACTATCAAAAATAAATATCCTTTGCCTAGAATCAACGACTTATTTGATCAACTTGAAGGAGCATGTGTGTTCTCGAAGATTGATCTCCGGTCAGGCTATTTTCAACTCAAGATAAGAGAGCAAGACATACCTAAAACAGCATTCACCACAAGGTATGGATTGTATGAGTATACCGTAATGCCTTTCGGCTTAACCAATGCTCCAGCATACTTCATGAATATGATGAACAAGGTGTTCATGGAATTTCTTGACAAGTTCGTTGTCGTTTTCATCGATGACATCTTAGTTTACTCTAAGAGCAAAGAAGAACATGAAGGACACTTGCGCTTGATACTTGAGAAGTTAAGAGAGCATAAACTTTATGCCAAATTCAGCAAGTGTGAGTTCTGGTTAGAAGAAGTTGGTTTTCTTGGTCATGTTATGACAAATGATGGTGTGGCAGTTGATCCTGCTAAAGTTTCAGCTGTGAGAGAATGGGAATCTCCCAAGAACATGAAAGAAATACGCAGTTTCCTTGGCTTAGCAGGTTATTACAGAAGGTTCATTGAAAATTTCTCAAAGGTTGCTAAGCCAATGACTGAATTGTTAAAGAAGGACAAGAAGTTTGCTTGGTCTGAAGGTTGTGAAGTCAGCTTCCAAGAATTGAAGAAGAGACTTGTAACAGCACCAGTTCTATGTCTGCCAGATTTGGAAAAGGATTTCCAAGTATATTGTGATGCGTCTCATCAAGGTTTGGGTGCCGTACTTATGCAAGACGGTAAAGTTGTGGCCTATGCCTCGAGACAACTCAAAACTCATGAAGTAAACTATCCTACTCATGATTTGGAGTTAGCCTCTGTCGTACATGCACTCAAAACATGGAGACATTACCTTTTAGGTAAGCGTTGCGAAGTGTTCACTGACCACAAGAGTTTGAAGTATATCTTCACCCAAAAGGAAATCAATATGAGACAAAGAAGATGGTTAGAACTTATCAAGGATTATGACTTAAGTTTGCAATACCACCCCGGTAAAGCAAATGTTGTAGCAGATGCTCTAAGTCGTAAGGTATTTGTAAATGGCCTTACCAAAGGAGAATTGCCAGATGATTTGTGTACTCAATTCAAAGAACTCAGATTAGAGATTGTGCCTGAAGGACATCTCATGTCTTTGGATGTTCAACCCACTTTGTTGGACAAGATCCGACAAGCTCAGAAGACCGATAAGGAAATTGAAAGGATTAAGGAAAATATTGGCCAAGGGAGAGCTAAAAATTTCCATGAAGACGAACAGGGTACATTATGGCATGGGAAACGTATCTGTGTTCCACAAGATCCGGAGTTGCGGAAACTGATTCTGCAAGAAGCCCACAACTCTCCGTATTCCACTCACCCGGGTAACACCAAAATGTACATGGACATGAAAGAAAGATTTTGGTGGAACAATCTCAAGAGGGACATCGCCGAACATATTGATTTGTGTGATGTGTGTAGTAGAGTAAAAGCGGAGCATCAGAAACCAGCAGGTTTGCTTCAACCACTACCTATTCCTGATTGGAAATGGGACAAAATTGGTATGGATTTCATCACCGGATTACCAAGGACCAGATCAGGATATGATTCCATATGGGTAGTCGTGGATCGCTTAACTAGAGTGGCTCATTTCATACCCGTGAAGACAACTTATACAAGTGCCAAGTTAGCCAAGATCTACATGAGAAGAATTGTATGCCTTCACGGTGTGCCTAAGAGTATTGTGTCCGATAGGGGAACCCAATTCACTTCCCATTTTTGGAGACAGCTACATGAGTCGTTGGGAACGAGGTTAGAATTCAGTACTGCTTTTCACCCTCAAACCGATGGACAAACGGAAAGGACTAACCAAATCCTTGAAGACATGTTGAGGGCATGTGCCCTAGACTATGGAGCAAGTTGGGATGAAAGTCTGCCTTACGCAGAATTTTCTTACAACAACAGCTATCAAGCCAGCATTGAGATGGCACCGTTCGAGTTTCTCTACGGAAGAAAATGTACCACCCCATTGTTATGGAATGGTGTGGGAGAAAGAAGTTTATTTGGGCCCGATCTTATCAAAGAAGCCGAAGAGAAGGTCAAATTGGTTAAAGACAGATTGAAGATAGCACAGTCTAGAAAGAAAAGCTACGCAGATCCTAAGCGTAGAGAAGTCACCTACGAAGTTGGTGATAGAGCCTATCTTAGAGTATCACCACTCCGTGGAGTGAAAAGATTCGGAGTCAAAGGAAAGTTGGCACCAAGATATGTTGGGCCATTCAAGATTCTGAGTCGCAAAGGCGAAGTTGCTTATGAAATTGAACTGCCAGCAGTACATAATGTATTTCATGTGAGTCAGCTTAAGAAATGTCACCCAGAAATGGAAGAATCTTCTTTGAAGGATACCATACCTTTGGAAGAAGTTCAACTAGAAAGTGATCTCACTTATGAAGAAAAGCCTATCAAGATTCTTGAGACTGCAGAAAGAGTCACGAGAACAAAGACTATCAAGTTTTGCAAAGTGCAATGGAACCATCATACCGAAGAGGAAGCAACATGGGAAAGAGAAGATGATCTTCGGAAAGACCACCCTCACCTATTTGCTCGCCAATCCGAATCTCGAGGGTGAGATTCACCTTAAGGGGGTTAGATTTGTAACATCCCTAAAATCATGATTTCAAAGTTTGCATATCATTCATGCATGCATATAGATTTGAGATCAATTTCAAACTCATTTCAGAAAAACAGAAGCACATAGTGCTATGATTTTATGTGAGCAGATTTAAATCAAATGGCTATCCCCATTTAAAAGTTTGATTGTTTATGAACCAAGTTTGTTGCCTTCTATGTGGATAGGTTTGAGTGTAGAATTTAAACCAAGTTTTTCAAATTGGAAATGGTTTCAAAAACCATTTTTTTTCAAATTTTGCAAACCAAGTGCCTAGTCTCTGTTATTTTGATCTCCAAGCTTGACCAAGCCTTTGCAAAGCAACCACTTGCTTTTATGCTTATATTGGAGACTACTGCACCCTGCAAAAACCCCAGAAAAATTTGAATTCAAAAAGAGTTTGAATTCAATTCAAAACCATTCCTGAAAATCGAAATAGAAAAAGAAAAGAAGAAAACAAAAGAAAAGGGCCAGGCGCCAAGAATTTAGCCCAGCAGTGGAACAGGCCCAACTAGCCCACCCGGGGCATTTCTTTTCCTCCCGCACGCACGAGCACACCCACTCAGCCGCTGATAGCCAGACCCCACACTCCCTCTGCTTATTTCGCTGCCAAGCGGGCCCCGTCCACGTCAGCTTCGTCTTCCCCTGATTTCGCGCACGACCTCCGCCGCTGCCTGTTGCTGCACTGATTTCGCGAGCTTAATTGGCATTGATGCAGCAAGCGTTTCTTGTCGAGCCTCTGGCTATAAGATCCCCCCATCCTCGCGACCATTTTCCCCCAAACAATTCTGCCTTCAAGCCACCAGGCTGCCCACAACTCGCACGCCGCCGCCGCTGTTCCGACGACTGCGCCGGCGAATTCCGGTGAGTTCTGTGCTCCCCTCTGTCTCTAGTTCATGCTAACAGGTTCAGTGAGTCCTTGCGCACCTATTGACACTTTCCTTTTGACCTCGCATGACCCGTAGCTCCAGCAACGTCGACGACCGGCCGCCACCGTTCTCTACACGAACTCCGGAGACCTCCCTCCATAAGTAGCCACCGCCCTTGCCCTCTGACTGGTGCACCTAGAGTCTGCATCGTTGTGCGCATCTAATGGTACCCTTATTTTGGCTTAGCGCGATGAGGAACCTCGCCAACGTCGACGACTGACCGTGTCCGACGTCTGCCTCTACTCCGACGAGAAATCCTCGCCGTGTCCGCACGCCCCTCGACGAGCCAACGCCACCTCGAGCTTCAGCACGCCACTGCGGTCCTGGTAAGCGCCTCCTTTCTTCCCCGGGCGACCTAGAGCGCTAGCACCGCCGCAGTCAGACGCGCCGCCGCCTGTCGCCGCCGCTAGCGCCGCTCGTTTCTGGTTAGGAGATTTTTAGCCGTCAGATCTGGATCCTACGCGTAGAAATAATTCACTTAACGAAGGGGTATGGACAGATCTGAGCCGTGCAGCGTTAGTTAGATCCAACGACACAGAAGGGTGATCCGGTGCGAACCGGTACGCGCCAGTAATATCGCGACGCGTGGCTAGGGTTGGATTTAAAAACAGAATTCAAACCAGATTTTGATCCAAATTTCAAATGGCTGTAACTTTTGATTCCCACGTTAGATTTTTGCAAACTTTATACCGTTGGAATCAGTGAGTCAAGCACTTTCTGAATATGCAATGTGTTTAACAAAAAGTATCTGTTAAAATGACTTTGTGTGCAGAAATATATTTAGGTCTATTTTGAGCATAGATTTAGTTTAGTAATTTGTTTTAGTGCTAAATAAGTTTAGTTAGCAAACTTTGTGACTTGTTATGTTTATGTATCATGCACTTGCTTGGTAGAGTTTTCAAAAAACATCACGTAGTAATTTCTTGCATGCATGCATTCATATTTTTTTGTATATAAATTGTGTGTAATTGTATGCTACAAATTTTTGTGTAGATTTTGCTAGTGACTGTGATTGTGAAGAGTGCTACTTTCCCCATTACCAAGGCAAGTGATACTTCATGATATTTCCATTCCCTTTATTTTTAATAAGCATTAGAATTATTTTTGCTAAGTCTTGCATACTACTTTTGCCAAATGCTATGTTGGGAAATCCTATGTAGTGTAGAATTGTAGAATTGCTAGGGAATTTTCCTAAGTTAAGTTACTATGCCATGCTTATCCTAGCTAGTTGAAAACAAGGGTTGGTAAAGTATGTTCATGCCATGTTGAAAATAATTCTAAGTCTTTTGGACTTATACTTTTCTTAATAAAACAACTAAGTCAATGAACCTCCTGGGTGGAATGGGACTTGAATGGTGGTTTTTGGTTGAGTGGTTACACAAGGCCATGGATTTGGCTTGTGTATCTCACTTGTGGTATGTCACCCAGGCACAAAGGGATTTGGAGGCCAAGTGTTGAGAAAGCTTACAGTGCAACCACTTGGCAATATGGGCTCTGCCTTGATCATATAGGTTGCTAGAACTTAGTCATTTGGACAGTTGGTGGTAGTGGGATGATAGGTTGGAACGCGTCCATTTGACTAAGGAAAGGCTTCTGAAAGGTCCTGTCTTGGGAAACCAAGTCTGGTGGGGAAAGTGCACAACCTCTGCAGATGGAAAATCTAAGTACTTAGCCAAGTCCATGGCAATGGACAACTTGAGCATCAAGACATGGAAGCTACAAGAATCTCATCACTCCAACTTCTAAGTAAAACTTGTGGGTGAACAAGGGTGAAGGACCCCAATGTCTATTGGTGGTTTCTTGGGAAAGTTTTTGACAAAGAAAAACTTAGTGATTTCAACTAATAGGGAAAACCTATTTTCAAGCAAAGCAAGCCAAGCTACACTTAGCCAAAATGCATATAGTAATATAGTCCACTTAAAATTTACTAAGGTATCACTTGCCAATACTATTCCAAAGTATTGACCCACTGTGGCTGTAACTTGTGATGTTGCAGGTTACTCCGATGATGAGTAGGAGTCATGAGTCTACACTCAACATGCTTGCCTGTGGCACATGAAGATGAAGACTTGTGTTTATTTACTTATTCCAAAACTCTTGTATTAGGCATGTGGCCATGAGTTGTAAAAGACTATGTTTTATCTCTGGAATGAATGTAATAAACGACCTTTGTATCTGTGTACTTCATCTTAAACTGTGGATGCTAGCATTGATCCAGGGACTAGCATTGCAATCACAGGGATCCTTTCCTTTACAAAGGAGGGATCTTACAGGAAGGTGTGAGGGGGTGGTGCTCCCCCAGCCCTCTTTATATAGAGGGGTGGGCGGCTGCAACCCTAGCCCCCTCCCCCAAGCCAAACCGGCGGCCCCAAGGAGAAGGAGTGGGGGGCAAGGAAACCCCCCCTTCTAGAAGGTCTATCTCGAGTTTAAAACCCCTTTGGCTGGCTAGGCCCTATGGGGCCTTGTGCCCCTGGCCCAATGCGGCCAGGGCACTACCTCATAGTACCATGCCCCCTCCCGGAAGATGGGGCCACGTTGGTCCCCTTCCGGAAGGTTCTAGAAGCTTCCGGTACAATACCGATTAACCCGGAACAATTCCGAACTCCAAAAACTGCACTGCCTTATATGAATCTTATTCTCCGGACCACTCCGGAACCTCTCATGATGTCTCGGATCCCATCCGAGACTCCGAACAAAAACTCATAAACCATTTATCCAATCTATCCTAGCGTCGAGACACATTAAGTGTGTGACCCTGCGGGTTTGAGAATATGCAGACATGATCTTTTATCAATAATCAACAGCGGGGTCTGGAAACCCATATTGACTCCCACACATTCATCGATGATTATATCGGATGAACCACGATGCCAGGATTCAATCAATCCCATATATATATTCCCTTCGTCTCGCGATATTTTACTTGCCCGAGATTTGATCGTCGGTACCGTCATACCTAGTTCAATCTCGTTCACAGCAAGTACTTTACTCGTTCCGTAATCCAATATCACTTTGTGATTAACTCCTTAACCACATGCTTGCAAGCGGTGTTGATATCGATTAACAAGTGGGCCCGAAGTATATCTCTCCGACTTGGGAGGGACAAATCCCATCTCGATACATACAACCCAACAGATACTTTCCGATCACCTGAGAGACACCTTTATGATCACCCTCTCATAGGATGACGTTTGATGACCTCAAAGCTTTCTTCCGATACCAGGGAGTTGTACTATCTCATGGTCTAAGATATACAATATTTGACATAAGAAAAGCTTCGCAAAGACGAACACGATGACACGATCTAATTGCTTCGCTTAGTTTGGGTCTGTCCATCATATCATTCTCCCAATGATATGATCTCATTATTAATCGACAACTCATGTCCATGGTTAGGAAACATTAACCATCATTAATCAATGAGCTAGTCCATAGAGGCGTACTAGGGACATGGTGTTGTTCACAAACCACACAAGTATTAATGTTTCCGTTTAATACAATTCTAGCATGGAATATAAACATTATCATGAACAAGAATTATAATAATAACATCTTTATTATTGCCTCTAGGGCATAATTCCAACATGTCTCGCCAAGGACAAACCCTAACACGCCATTTCCTCTCCTCCCTTCTCCAGCACGCAAACCCTAACTCCAGAGCTCACAAACGTCGTCGAGTCCCGTCGTCTCCGGCCGCCCCGAGCATCGCCGTGGCTCCTGGAAGCTTCGCCTTGCCGCGGTGAGCAGCCTCGCAGGAGGAATCGATGCGGGAAGCTCCCAATTGTCGACAAGGACACCGCCTTCCCGAGCTCCGGCCACCGCTTCCTCCCTCGATTCCGGCGTCCCCCGTGCTCGCCTCTCCTCGGCACCACCACCGTCATGCTCCTGGTGAGCCACCGGTGCTCAAGCACCTTTCTGCTTTCTCTCTCTCCCTCTGAATCTTCCTCCCCGCGAGAGACCGACGCCGCCTCTGCTCTCCGTCGTTGCACCACCATCACCAGTAGCCATTTCAAGGCGGCGCCGCCACTATACTGCACCCCGTGACGCCCTCTTTCCGATAAGCCAAAGCACAGCCCTGCGCACGTAGCCTATTCACGAATCTAACCTTGATCTGAGGTTGATCTTGGAGTGATGTCAGCGTGACGTCACGCTGATGTCATATTCCTAATTTTCTTTTATTTTAGAAATTGTAATAAGATTTCTATAATAAATAAAAACAAATAGAAATGACATGGCAAAGGTCCCACCAGTCAGTGACTGAGGGTAGGATAGGCTCTAGTGAGAAAAACCCTTCATTGCATGCTGACATCAGCATTACCTAATAAACACATTTAGTTTTTTAATTAAGAAATTCATAAAATGATTAAATCTTGTAAATTTGATATCTTTTGTTTTATAATTCAGAAAAATATGTTTAATATATGAAAATTTCCAGAAAAATAAAATCTACAACTTTAAACTATTATCAAATATTATTATGATGATTATTTAAATAAATATTATTTAATAAAGATTCTATAAGTAATAAACTTTGATAATTCCTATTTTAATATTGATAAATAGTATTAGTCTTAAATATTGGTAGTGTCCCTTCAAAATCAATTAACACACTTTTAATACAATTTTATTGAATTATCCTTCAACTATAACTGCAGATGATTTTATAAAAGAATCCTTATCCAATCTAAAATCTCCAAGATTAATTATAATGAAATAAAACCCATTCCTTTACTTTCACCACAAGTTTATAAACAAATGAAAACACCATAGTGAGTTCATAGGAAGTGAATAATATTGTTTACTTATTCATAAACCTTAACCACACCCTTATAAGGAGATATATCCCTTTGTACAATTATAATGTAAAGAAACCACTACCAACTAAAAGTATTACCATTCTTAAAGTATCCTTAGGGAAACATTATAAAGTACACCTGGTACAAATAACATAAGCAATATGCTTTAAGTCCATCTATGTCTCTAAAGTTAACTTTAGTCTGTAATACTTTAAATACTATTCTAAAAAGACTTTATTATGTGTTTTATAGTTAAACTTGGTCTATTATAATTAAGTTATAAAGCAGCTTAATCCCAAACTAACCAAGTTCAAAACCAAGATAGATAAGTCTCAAATACTATTAATATCATTATTCAAATAAAGCAATTCTTTCTTATGACTATAACTTAAAAGAAACCCTAATAAGGTTAACTTAAAATTTAAATACTTCTCTTTAGCTAAGTAAGATTTTATTCAAAAGTTATTCTTTTAAGAAACATTATAAAGGAAGACATAAGCATTTTTAGGAAAGCTCTAAATAATAAACAAACCTTATATACATAGTCTATAGATATATTTTCCACTTGCGTATTCCATTACTGTGTGTGCTTTACTATACTTACATATTGTTTCACACACACTCACAAGCCTTAATAAGAAGCACATGTGTGAAACTTAATCTAAAAGGGCAACACTTCCAAGGAAACCCCTTTCGAGTATCCAAACCCTAGAACAACGTTATCCTCGGGATTCACGTTTATCAAATTGCATTACATTACTTATGCATAAAAGCATCTTGCTTCTTTAAACATTAGTCCTTACCAGACCAATGATGCAGATTTCAGCTGCTGGATCTTATATTGTCTTGAAGACCGTGAGTGCATAATCTTGCAATCACAAAAGGCAAGATCACACTTGCTCATTTCCTTTGATTATTTTCTGTAAAGTATTTTACAAATCCAGGGTTGTCGTCACCTGCATTTGAAAAAGTTCAGAAAACACTATTTTCATAATAATGTGATTATAGGTTATTTACCATGAGGTAATAACCTACTATAAGAGTTCCGGTGGTAAAGTAACATATTATCTAGGACTTAACAACCAATGTCGCCAGTGATTCTTGCGCCGTATATTACGCGTTGACCATGAGATTTGGAATGGGACGGAGAAGTCAGCTGTATCTTTTCCCTCTCGCATGGAGCTGGATGTGCGGGTCGTGGCTGTTATCACTCGTAGCGTGCATATTATTATGGTAATTCGTAGAGGATATGCAGCATATGGGTGGAAGCCCTCAATGTCCCATGATAGTTCCGGCATCTGAACGGTCTGTACTGCCAATGCCGTAATTCAATAGGTGGGCTGGCGTACACCAAGTAGACATGCGGGGTCACGGAGAAGGCAGTGATTGGCTTGGATCTTAGTCTGGGCCTCACACCAAGGAAGTGTGAACGAACCTGCAATTCGGATGTGCAACAAAGCTAAGATCTGTCATGGGTAAAGTGACGCACCTCTGCAGAGTGTAAGAACTGTAACTTGTTACTCCCTGTTCAGGGAAGGAGATACTAACGCGGCGGGAAAGGAACTCCATGAAAGTTCTCGTAAACCCGTGAAGGCTGACGGACATAGCTTTTCAGAATAAAAGCAACCTTTGAAGAAATGTTTATGAAAACTTGCATTGCCTACGACCTACGGTTTGTGGCTGTAGTTATAGTGCATCAAACACTCCTTTTCTAGTGGACTTGCTGAGTACGCTCGTACTCAAAGTATCTTCTTAACCCTTGCTAGGTTCTAATGCCAGAACAGACGACGTCTACATCAAGTTATGCTCCAGGAATCATCACTAAAAGCTAAAACTCTTCGATGAAGTCAAGGAAGTCAGCATATACATCAACTCAAGTGAAGACGAAGTTGCTGATTAGATAAGAATAGAATTTCTAACCATAGAACCCACTTATGTAGAGTATTGCAATAGCAGCAATGCAAGCCTAGTAGTTCAGCTACTAGTTCTATAAGTATGGTAGCTATGAGTTATTTATTTCTGATTCTTCTTTGTAAGAAGTTTCTTTCTCTCTCTTTAACCTAGAGTGTTCTCTGGATCTTGTGTAAAGAGTTGAGTTGTAACCTATAGTCATGTCTTGGACCTGCTGTGTTTCTGTTATACTACTCTGAGGGATGTAATACTAGTGAACGGTGTTTCATTGGTGTTATGTCAACGACGATAGAGTACTACATCATGCAGTGGTATGCTGGGTCACCGCAGTTGGTATCAGAGAATATGCTTTGACCTTAGGATTGAAAACCTTTTAGGAAGATTTGTAGGTTGGATAGTGACTGTAGGAAGCCATCTTATCTAAACCAAATACTTATATGACTTGTGATAAGTATCCACTTGAGGATAAACCGTGTCACACCTAAGTCACATGCTCAAGTCATTCTTTCTTAGGAGTAATTAATTATCTTTTCTCAAGTATAGTGATCTTTAGTGTCTTCCGAGGGAGACATAAACCACCAAGATACTGTAGGAAAGTGTAAGACAACAATTGAAGTACTCTTACTGGTGTAGCCTAATCCTATAATTTAAGTAAGAATAGTAGAATTTTATGGTTAGTTGATAACCAAAGACAACATGATGAATATCATCAGGATAAGTGTTGATGTAATGAGTAATAATCATGTGGGATTCACTTGAGAATTCTACGTGGTGAAGTGGAGTTATGATAGGATTAATGATAGTGTAATGTGAAACAAAGGCATCATGGCTAGATTAACTCTTAAATCATGATGTACAGGTAAAACATAATAAGATCATGGTGAGATTAGCTCCGAAACCATGATATAAGTATAAATATGACAAAAACTTAGTAAACTATTTTGAAGTAGAAGTAATAAAATAACATGGAAGAACTATGATAGAAGTCATAGGTGTCATAATTCTAGATAAAAATTCAATTTTAGGTGTTAAATAGAATCTGATTAGTCTTTTAGAGTAATCATGTGAGGTGAGATATTAAATAAGAAAGGTTGGTGATAGTTAATCCTTTCAAAGATAAGACCAAAGTTTAGTCAAAACCAAATTTGAGACCACTTGTCTTAAGATTATCCTATTGCAATTGAGCAATTTGGGTAAATAACGAGACAAAGAATAGTTTGACTCTATGTGCTAAGTATCACAATGAAAACCTATACGAGGAGGTGTCATATACTACACAACTAAGCCTGAATTCTAGAGATACTATACTCAATTACTATATTCCGGGCTTAGAATATTGTGTTATATGTACCACATTTGGATTTATTTGTTTTTCTTGGATCTTCTTGATTGACTAGATCTGTACATTAAGTTTGACTTGATGTGCAAATGCATGTTGCAACATCTAGTTACTACTTGATGCCATAGACCTAGATAGAAAAGGGAATTCGTGTAAGGGAGTGACGAGTTCCAAAGACCAAGATGAAGACTTACATGAAGAATGAAGCCAAGTGTAAGGAGTATCAACGCAATTTGAAGCATGGATCAAGTTCAGATAATTACTAAACAACAATAAGAAGGAAGATTAGTGTACAAGAAGTATGGAGCAACAAGAAGTAATAAACTTAAAGTTCATTCTAGGTAGGTAATGTGGTTAAGTTAATATAGTAGTTATACCAAGTTCATGGAAGCATCATGAATAAATGCAAATAAGAAGCTTTGGAACCAAAATGGTATTCAAGCTCTGACAGTTTAGAGAGAATGTCATAAGTATGTCGGAAACCATAGGATAATACATACACCCTAGGATGGTTCGCAGCTGGTAATTATCTGCAGCTGGTATCTGATACATAGCTAGTATTTGATCCACAGTTGGTATCTTGTCCACAGCCGGTGATGGTTGACATAGTTAACCAGATCATCATAATAGTTGCATAAAGAGCATAAAACTTGGCCTAAGCTAAGTAATACCTAAAGAAGTGTAAAATATTAAGCGACAGGTTTCTAAAACGCTTCGCGAAAATTGACCTATCAAAGTGAAAGTGTCCCAATAGTAATAAGAAAAATAATGCTGAAAGATTCACTTCGGAGATCCACAATTGTGTGGATACACCGTACAATCTTTCATAAGACCTTAACTAGGTGGAGTATAGGCCGGATAGAGACCAATATTCTAATTATAAAGCCAATAAATATTATATAGGCAGTTTAGAGACCATTAGTAAACCCTAAGGGGGAAAGTAAACAATAAACAAAAGTACTGTTATCCGAATTCCAAGTAAAGGTTGAAGAAGAAGTACTAACTTATGATAACATTAAGCTTATTTTCATAAGGTTAAAAGGAGTCAATATTATTGAAGTATTTTCAGAAGTATGTCTGGATGAAAGATTGAAGTGTACTTCAAGGTAGTAGTACTCAAACTTAAGGCAATTATTGAATGGAAGTTGAAGAAGTACTTGAGGTAATAATGAAAAATATCTAAAGCTTGCTAAGACAAGATCTTAGGGGTGATAAAATAGATTAATCTTAATAGACTAAGTCTAAATGAAACAATTCTTAAGTGGTCCTTAAGAGTGAATAATCACATCCAATTGGACAAGTATAGAGGAACAAGAAATTCCAATGGGTTTGGACTAAATGTGTTCAAAGCCAATATTCGGAAGGATTACCAGTACAAATCATACAATGACAAATTAAAGGTTAGTCTTTTGACCACACTATTGACTAATAAAATTTAAAAACATGTTTTAGTGAGACTTCCTAGATCTTACATAGTATAGTAAGAAAGTTCGATGATTAAATAAAAGGAGTTGGATTTGAATACCTAATTAGGAAAAAAGAACTAAGGAAAAGATCCCTATTTAAGAAGTAAAAGGAACTTTGGAATATTGGAGACAACCAGTTGAAGATTTCTAAGTACAGTCAGAATTCAAGGAAAAGATTTGGATATGGAATAATACAGTTATTCCCATTAAGGTTACCATGGAGTTGAGAAATGTCGTAACCAAAACAAGACAATTCCTCATTCCTAAATGAAAGAGTGTGCGAACTTCGAGGACGAAGTTTATTTTAAGGGGAAAATTCTGTAACATCCCAGCATTAGAGCTTAGAAATAAGCTGAACACAGATGTGTGCATTGCATTCATGCATAGAAAATCTAAATAATTTTTGCACTTTTAAATAAAAACTTGTCAAAGTGATTGAAGCTTCTCTTAACTTGATGGAATTGAAGTATATCATCAAGTTGACTGCGATAAGTTTCAATATGACCTTTGTTAAAACCTTATTTTGGGTAAGGTAGATTTGATCTAAGGGTAGATCAAATGCAATAAAAGTTAACCCTACTATATTACTTAATGGTTCATATTTGATCCTTAAGTAAGCATATCCTAGTATGCATTATAATCACTCATGAATACCAAATTATAAATCTAACACAAATAATAAGAATGTAACAACTATATCTTAATCTCATCCACTTATACCATGAGTATCATGGAAATACCTAACTTTAACTCTCTAGTGAGATTGAGTAGGAAAGAAACCAAAGTTAAGATCATTCACCATATATCTTTCTTTCCATATCAATCTTTATCATCTCTATTGAATCCTATCCTTATATTTGTTGTTCATCAATATTGAGAAATCAACTATTGATTCACCAATTCTTGACCTATCAACTCTTGTCCTTATTATAGCATTCACTTAAGGCTTATAAAGAAAGAAGTAAGAAGAGGTAAATAGTAATGCTAGTTCTAGATGTCATCTATAGGATGGGAGTGATTGGAGGAAGTTAAATCAATATGGTAACAAAGAAGATTACAAGGATGAAGTCTAAAGATAGTTACCAGGAGTAGTCCTAATGGATCAAGTAGGTATAGTCAATGAATTATATCTCTTAATACAATAGATATAAACAAAAGATAATTAGAATACAGCTATAATATTGTATGGATGTAAGCCTTGTTTAGCCAACTGGAAACCTGAATAATAAAGGATCAAAGGATTATAATGATCATGCCTTATTCACCAATATTGAATGCTTATACCATGTATAAGTGACATTGGTGGATAAACAAAGATTGAAACATAGTATAGATATATTATCCTAGATTAGTCATTACAAGTCACATTAATATAATGTGAGGTTGGAATGTTAGATATTGGAGTCAAGTAGAGACAAGATAGTATGATTAAAATGATGTTAGAGCAACATTGGATTAAAGAAGTAGTATTTTCCTCTTTGGAAATACTAAGCATGTAAGATCCCACCTTTATAAAGGTAAAGATCCCTGTGATTGCAATGCTAGTCCCTGGATCAATTGCTAGCATCCACAGTTTAAGATGAAGTACAGAGAAATAAAGGTCATTATTACATCATCATTCCAGAGATAACATAGTCTTTTACAACTCCATAGCCATAGGCTAGGACAAGAGTTTAACTTAACAATATAAAAATAGAAGTCTTCATCTTCATGTGCCACAGGCAAGAATGTTGAGTGTAGACTCATAACCCCTAATCATCATCAGAGTAACCTGCAACATCACAAGTTACAGCCACAGTGGGTCAATACATTGGAATAGTATTGGCAAGTGATACCTTAGTAGAATATTAGCATCTAGTTACTACATAAATTTGGCTAAGTGTAGTTTAGGCTTGCTTTGCTCAAAATAGGTTTTACCTATCAGTTGAAAACACTAAGTTTTTGTTTGGCAAAAACCTTCCCAAGGAACCACCAATAGAAATTGGTGAACCTTCACCCTTGTTTAACCACAAGTTTTAACTTTAGAAAATTGGGATGAGGATATTCTTGATAGCTTCCATGTCTTGAAGCTCAAGTTGTCCATTACTGGGGACACGACTAAGTACTTAGTTTCTTCCTTCTGTAGAGGTGGTGCACTTTCCCAACAAGACTTGGTTTCACCAAGACAGGACCTTTTAGAAGCCTTCCCTTAGACCAAAATGGACGCGCTCCAAACCTATGAATCCCCTACCACCAACTGTCCATTTGGCTAAGTTATTGCAACCTATATGATCCAGGCAGAGCCCATAATGCCATGTGGCTGCACTAGAAGCTTCTTAACATTTGGCATCTCAAATCCCTTTTTTCCTGGGTGGCATTCCACAAGTGAGATACACAAGGTAAACCATAAAAATGGGCCTTGTGTAACCACTCAACACAAACCATTGTTTCCATTCCACCCAGGTGTTTCATTTACTTAGTTGTTTTATTAAGTAAAACTTAAGTCAAATACTTAGAAGTATTTCCATAGCATGCATATATACCACCCTCTGTTGCTACTATCTAGGCTAAGCAATGCAATAGCAAGTATCTTAACTTAGAGAAACTTCTAACATTTCTACAACTACTAGGATTTCCCAAGCATAGCATATAGATACATAACAAAAATATTCATGCAAGAGCTATAAAAAATATTTCTAATGCATGGTCAAAATATTGGGACAAAAATATGAAGCACCACTTGCCTTGGTAGTTGGGGGAGTAACAACAATATTCACAACCACAATCACTATTACCACCAAAATCTACACATAAAATGATAGCACCAAATTCACACATCAAAATAAACAAGCCAAAATATATGAATGCATGCAAATGCCATGTGATGATTTTTCTAAATCAAACAAGACAATTGAAACATTAATGAATCATAAACAAAACAATTATACTAAATAAAATTAATTTGGCCCTTAGAACATTTTCCATACAATTTTTATATACAACATAAGCTTATAAATGTCTCTGCAAAAAACAACCCATTTATACAGATGCAATTTATTAAACAAAGTGCATAATTGGATAGAATTCTTTCTCCTGATTCGAATGATATAAAATTTACAAAATTTTAACGTGTGGATCAAAAGTTATGAATTTTGCAAGTTTGAATAACGAATAGATCAAATTTCAGATTTTAAATCAAAACACAGGCCACGCGGCGCTGTTTGATTGGCCGATACCGCTTCGCGCGGATCACGCTCGCGGGCTGTTGTATCTAACTAGCTACGCACGGCTCAGATCTGCCCGTACCGCTTCAAATAAAATCTAACTGTGGCCTTTGGATCTGGATCCAATGGATCAGATCTATCTGACCAGAAACCAGCGGCGCAAATGATGCCCGCGGCGGCGATGTATCTGGAGGTGACACGCCGGCGAGGTCAGAGGGGCAGGGGGTCGGGCTAGTGCTAACCGAGATCGTGAGAGCATGGAGATGCTCAACGTGCAGATGGACAGGGTCGAGGCGCTCGGACACAGCAGCAGGAGCTCGTCGGAGTTCGTTTGAGCATCGGGTGCTCACTATCGGAGTCGAAGATGACGTCCTGGGGTGCAAGGATTCAAATGGAAAATGTTAACGGATGCGCGAGGAAATGGCGGACACGATTGCGTGAACCAGAGGCAGAGGGGAACACGGGGCTCACCGGAATGGCTCGTCGGAGTTCAGTCAAGTTTCGCCCGTTTCCAGTTGTTGATGAGGGCGACGACCTAGGGCGATTCAGGATGGAATTAAAGCATGAGAAGGTGCGCACGATTAAGGCGAAGCAGCTCGCATGAACGAGAGGGAAAGGCGCTCGGAACTCACCGTGATGGCTCATCGGAGTTCCTCGGTACTCGGCGGTGTTGGGTGAAATTTGGGGAGCCTGGCGGCGCTGTAGTGGTGCCGTGTGAGGGGAAAGGAGCGGGGTAGGGAGGGGGTTTTGTAGCCGGAGCTGGGGCAAGGATCATGCACGGAAACGCCGGTAATTACTCGGGTTTAAGGCGCGGTAGTGATGGCGGAGGAAACAGCCGGCGACGTGGTCGTGGGCGTGATTTGGGGAAGACAGAGATGAGCTGGCGAGGGTCCACCAGTCAGCGACTGTTTGGGTAGCGCGGGTGCGGTGACAAAAACAGGGAGAAAGGGAAAAACCGGGTGGGCTGGCTAGTGGGCTTCTTCTGCTATTGGGCTCAAATGCTAGCGCCAGCCTTTTTCCATTTCTTTTATCTTTTTCTTTTTCTATTTGATTTTCTAGGAATCCTTTTCAAATGAATTTAAAGTGGTTTGAATTCAAACAACTCCTGGATTTTTGTAAGGTGAAATAAGTACATATTTGGCTACAGAACAATGTTGTACACTTGGAAATACATTGGCACATTGGAATTTAAAAATAAACAATGCCTTTATCAATTGTTTAATAAAGACCTATGAGTGGTTTTAAATTCATACTTTGTTTTGAATTTTTTTGTCCAAGGTTTAGAAAATATAAATTAACTCCAAGTTCAAATCTTTCTGGTTTAAAATAAATAATCTCATACTAGAGAGTAGCAGTGGGCCATTGCCTTGCTTACATAAAATAATAGACATTCAAATGCTTCTGTTTTTGAAATCCCATATAAAAATGATCCTAAAATGATCATGAAGGCATGAATGATATGCAAGCTTTGAAATCATGATTTTTGGGATGTTACAAATCTAACCCCCTTAAGGTGAATCTCGCCCTCGGGATTCGGATTGGCTAGCAAATAGGGGAGGGTGGTCTTTCCAAAGGTCATCTTGTCTTTCCCATGTTGCTTCTTCTTCGGAATGATGGTTCCACTGAACTTTGCAGAATTTGATAGTCTTTGTCCGAGTAACTCTTTCTGCAGTCTCAAGAATCTTGATAGGTTTTTCCTCATAAGTGAGATCACTTTCCAATTGGACCTCCTCCAAAGGTATAGTATCCTTTAAAGATGTCCACTACTAGGAAAACGGCTATAGGTAATCAGCACATACGTGGCTCACATGGTTGAAGTGCCCCACGGCTAAAACAGGCGTGGCTCACCTGTGGGCAGTGCCCTACTAGTAACTAGAACAACCGTGGCGCACATGACTATAGTGCGCCACATATATGTGTGGGCCAGGGCCCTGTTGGCCGCACGCCAAACATCTGTAGCGCACTATAGTCATGTGCTCCACGGTTGTTAGTGTCAACCGTGGCGCACATGGTGGGGGTGCGCTACGCCCCCCCCCTCTGCTGTGAAACGGCCACAAACATCTGTGGCGCACTCTGCCTTGTGCGCCACAGGGAGTAGGAACATCTGTGGCGCACATGGCATAGTGCGCCACGGATGTTTCTACTCCCTGTGGCGCACTAGGGCCGTGTGCGCCACGGATGTGTCGATTTTTTTAGGACAGCACTTTATGTGCACATGTGTGACCACATACACCACCCCACACTTCACTTTCCCCTTCTTCTTCCTCCTTAGATCTAGTCGGGATCTTCTCCTTCCCACCTCAATTTCTCCACCCATTCACCATTTTTAGCATGTAAAACTTGCTTTGGATATTACATAAGTAATAGAGGAAGGTCTCCGGTCTCTCATCTCCTTCTCCGGTCGACACGCGAACCTCTCCTTTCAATCTTTCTCGCGATCGGTCTCTCATCTCGGTAAGTTGTCCATGTAAGGATGTGTTCATGTGTATATGGATGATGTGCTCATATGTATGTAGATGATCGATGCTCATGATGTGTGTATTGGAGAGGATCGATGGTCATATGTGTGTGTATATGTAGAGTATCGATGATGCTCATGCATGTGTGTATGGAGAGGATAATGATATGTTCATGTGTGTATGGATCGGTCTCTCTCTCTCTCTTGTGTTTGTATGTGAACAAGTTGCCATTTGTTTTGCCAAAATGTTGATTCATTTCCATTTTGGCAAGACTTTGGTATTTCGCAAAGGTCCTAATTTTAGGATAGGTCATGCCGAAATTTTCTATCGACCATTGCATGCATGCATTCATTATGTGGTTCTAATAGACTTCAAAATTGTACCGTGTACACCGTGCAGGCAAAAATGGTCCGCATAATGAGTGAAGGCATTGTGGCTAGATTTTTGAAATGTGCGACGGCCGACATGATACGAAATAACAAGACAGATATAAGATGTCCATGCAGAAGATGCAAACTCAACTGGGTGATCGACCCAGATTCCGGGAATCTGCAGGCGCACCTGCTCCGCCATGGTTTCATGGATGGATACACTCGTTGGATAAGCGATGACGTAGACGATGGAGACGGTGAAGGTGGCCAACATGACGATGATCATCATCACGGCGAGAACGGGCGAGATGATGAAGAGTGTCCTGGAGATGGTGAAGGTGCGGAAGCAGACCGGGATGATGATGATCTAGATGCCGGAGGAGCAGACGACGATGGAACAACGTCAGGCTGGGTGCAGGACCCTTATGTGCAAGAGCTGCTTCTCAAGCAGACGAGTAACGCCAGGGCTGCCGCTAGAGAGAAAGCCAAGCTTGCACAACTTGAGAAAGACGCGGTTACTCCATTGTATGAAGGATGCAGGCCCGATGATACACGGTTGAATGTAACGCTCAAGGCTATGGAGATGAAGGCAAAACACAAATTGAGCGACGCAAGCTTCGACGATATGATGGCATTCTGGCACGATCGTCTCCCGGAGGGGAACACATGTCCAACTAGTATCGAGGATGCCAAGAAAATCGTCTGTCCTCTCGATCTACCGCACGTTAGATATCACATATGCATCAACGATTGCATCATTTATCAGGGCGAGGACGCGGAGAAAACCACATGTCCGGTGTGCGGCGTGAGTCGATACAAGAAAGGGAAGAAAGCACCTCGAAAAGTGGTATGGTACTTTCCTATCACTCCTCGTCTGCAGCGCTATTTCGCGGACCCTAAGGAAGCGAAGCTCATGCGATGGCATGCGGAAAGGAAGAAGCCAGGAAGTGAAGCTCATGCTCCATGGTTGTGCATGAAGAAGAAGTACATACAAATGAGTATGCTAATTCAAGGGCCGAAACAACCTGGTACCGACATCAATCTGTATCTCGGGCTGTTGAAAGAGGAGCTAGCCACGTTATGGGAATCTGGAGCCAATACTTACGACGCCGTCGCACAAGATTATTTCACTATGAGAGCCGTGTTGGTCACTACGGTGCAAGACTATCCAGGTTGCGGGTATATCTCGGGGCAGGTTATCCAAGGATTCTGCGCATGCGTTAGGTGCATGGATAAAACAAGCTATCTCCAACTAGAGAAAGATCCAGGGTCATCGAAAACCGTGTTCATGGCGCACCGGAGGTGGCTCGGCAAGAATGATCCATGGAGAAAACGTGGAGACCTGTTCGATGGCAAATCAGAGACCCGAGGAATCCCAGAGCGTAGGAGCAGCGAAGAAGTGGAAGAGTTGCTGAAAAACTAGAAAGATTGTCCTAAGCCTGGAAAGAAGCGAAAGAGGCAGCAACAAGACAAGCCGCTGATGAAGGTATGGAAAACAAGGTCTGTTTTCTGGGAGTTGCCATACTGGAAGTTTCTCCGCACGCCTCATAGCCTCGACATCATGCATATCACGAAAAACGTGTGCGAGAGTCTGGTCGCCACCATAATCAACATGCCAGATAGGACGAAAGATGGTCCGAAAGCAAGACACGACCTGATATGCTTGGGTATCCGGAAGGAGCTTCACGGAGGACGCACTACTCCTGATGATCAGGAAGATGACGATGATCATGAGTCGGAGACGACACAAGGTCGTCGGAAGGGTAAAAAGTTCAAGAAGAACGAATATTACTGCCCTCCTTCTTGCTTCACTCTAAGCCAGGATGAGATCAAACAGTTTTTCAAGTGCCTTCTAGGAGTCAAATTTCCTTACGGCTACGTGGGCAAGATAAGCAGATACCGAGACGAGGCGAAGCAGAGGTTCAGTGGCATGAAGTCTCACGACTGTTCCGTGCTAATGACGCAGGTACTTCCGGTCGCACTAAGAGGGATAATGGACGAGCACGTCCGTGAAACGTTATTTGGCCTATGCAAGTTTTTCGACGTCATCTCTAGGAAGTCGATTGGCGTGAATCAGCTCAGGAGGCGACAAGAGGAGATCGTGGTGATACTATGTGAGCTTGAGGTCTACTTCCCACCCGCATTCTTCGACATTATGGTGCATCTGCTGGTCCATGTCGTGGAGGACATCGTACAACTCGGGCCGATGTTCCTCCGCAGCATGATGGAGTTCGAAAGGATGAACGGACACATCAAAGGATACATTCGCAACAGGTCCCGTCCAGATGGAAGCGTAGCCAAGGGCTTTCTGGCCGAAGAGTGCATCTCTTTCTGCACGAATTATCTAGACATCGAGAACCCGGTCGGTCTTCCCGTCAACAGGCACCTTGGCAAGCTCGACGGATCTGGTCACCGAGAGGGTCGTCGCATACTGCATGCAGACTTCGATTTTCGACGCGCAGACTTTGATCGAGCGAACCTTGTCGCGCTACAGCATTTAGAACTGGTCGATCCTTGGGTACAGAAGCACAAAAGGTTAATCGAGAAGAAGTACAGTGACCGGGGCATACAGAGGACGCAGGGAGAAATAATCAAAGAGCACAACTCAGATTTCACGCGTTGGTTTAGGTAGACGCTCCTTGATAATACTCCGCGATCGCATTCTACTGACACGGAAAAGATCATATTCACCTTGTCGCAGGGACCGATGCAAAACCTGGTGACCTATTAGGCGTATGATATCAACGGCTGCACATTCTACACGGAGGAAAAGGACAACAAGTGTGATTATCAGAACTCAGGCGTAACGTCGGAATTCTACACCGATGACAACGTGAAGGAAAGATTCTACGGAAGAATCGAGGAGATCTGGGAGCTCGACTACTGTGGAGAAAAGGTGCCGATGTTCCGTGTCAGATGGGCAAAGAGCGTCGAAAGAGAAGACCGGTATTTCACAACCATGGTTATACCCGAAGCAGCCAAATCCAAGGCCGCCGGTGCAAACGTGGCCGCGAAAAATGAACCGTGGGTACTGGCTACCAAAGTGGACCAATGTTTTTTCATTACCGACCCGACAAAGCCTAGCCGTGTTATCATGAGGAGAGGAAAAAGAAACATCATCGGAATGGATGGAGTCGCCAACGAGCAAGACTTCGACCAGTACGGCGATCCAAAGATGGAAGATGACGACGACTACGATGCAACAACATACATCACAAGAAGAAAAAGGACAGCCCTACCCAAAAAAAGGTAGCCCGTTCGAAAGAAGAAACATTAAAGTGCCGGGGCTAAATTATTCAACCGCGACAAAGAAGGGAAAAAAGATTGTAAAACGCTAGCTCAAAAAATATTGTAAAACGCGTGGTCGAAAAAGATTGTAATATTCATGGACAAATTATTATGAAATTTAGTTATACTTTGAACCACATTTGTAACACTTTTATGACATATATCACCACTTTTGGGCATTTTTGGAATATTTAAAAGTATTTTAAAAACAAAAAAAACTTGTATGGCATATATCACCACTTTTGGGCATTTTTTGGAACATTTTAAAGTATTTTTAAAATAAAAATAAAAAAGTGGAGCACCAGGATTCGAACCTGGGTGCTCATAGTTTAGAATAGAGCTAAGGGGCATAACCAGTGGGATATGACAGTACTAGTGTTAACTAGTGAGGTGGCCGCCCTCTTATCTGGTAGTCCAACACACATAGGCGTAGCGCACCCTGGCCAAGTGCGCTACGGTTATCCGCCACCGCCGCACTGCGCTCTCGATCCGCCACCGCCGCCCTGCGCTCTCGATCCGCCACCGCCGCCCTGCGCTCTCGAGGAGGAGGAGGCCCGTGCCGCTGCCGATCCGTGGAGGAGGAGGCCCGCGCCGTGCCGCTTGTGGAGGAGGAGGATCTCGCGCCGCTCGAGGAGGTGGAGGCCGCCGTCGTCCGCCCGTCGTCCGCCCGTCAGAGGTGAGCATCGCCCCTCCCATGTCTCTCCCTCTCTCTCCCTCTGTCCCTCTCTATCCCTCTGTATGGTGGCCTTGGACACGCCGGAGTTCTTGAGAAGCTTGCTGGTGAAGGGTACAACCTTAGTAACCCAATTGATCTGAAGCCCTCTGGGTCCAAAGCTGCAGTTTGGTCTGGGTTATTGTCTGTATCTGCTCTTGCTAATCTGCAGAAGTTTTTCTCTTGTTTTTCTCTTGACCAATAAACAACTTGATTACAAGGCTTTTATAACAGAAGCCACGCACACATGCCTAAGACTAACAACCTGACCCACTAATCTCTCCACTACTCGCACTAGCCAGTACAGCTTGAGTCACTTCCAAGTTTCTGAAGACTGATCGGTTTTTAGAAGTAGCTTGTAGCCAATGTTTAGTTTCTCGGATTTAATTTACTTGCCTTCCTGGAGCTTCAGCTGTGGAGTGTAGTAGGAGGTCTGTCTGTATCTGTCAATTTAGAAGTTGTAGGTCTGTCTGTATCTGTCAATTTAGAAGTAGTAGGAGGTCTGTCAATTTAGAACTTGCCTTCCTGGAGTTTAGGGTCTGGGTTATTGTCTGTATCTGTTCTTGCCTTCAATTAAGATTCAAGTGGAGCCTCGCTATCATGGTGCATCAAACCATTGATTTACTCTCCCCAGATAAACAACCAGTACTACTACACTAGTATATACAACTAGCAAGCACCAAGACGATTTTGGCTATACTATATAGTAGCAAGATGAAGCCGATGTGCTAGCTAGTACTAGTACCTGTGATGAAAGGATAGTATATACGCCACCTTGCTGATTAATCCGCCTGCTCTCATAGTAGTAATCGCAATATAGAACTCGAAATTTATGGCTGCACTCTCACCATCTAGCAATATGTACATAGCTCGGTGTATGGACAAGTAAATGGTCATGACGACAATGGTTTACAATCTTTTATTTGCGGAGGCTTGTCCATGATCACATCATGCCCCCCCCCCCCCACAGTGATCTGCTTATGTTTTTAGCAAATTCTTATACTTAAGCAAGTAGCAAGATTCAAGTTGTAAAAAATCTGAGTACTAAACTCTTGTGAAAATCTTGCCTTACTAGCTTAGCTAGTTTCTGTAAGTATGCTTAATAGGTCTTCTGTCAGGGTGCAATATTTGAGAACTAAAGTTTCTTTGCTGGGCATGCTTTACAATACTTGCAAATTGCACAAGTTGCGATAAGAAAATATTCGTGTATCTGATCAACATCTTGCACCCCATATAGGTGGATTATAATACTAATGATGGTTGATAAGTGGTGGAGTAATTAGAAAGAGAGTAGAAGTAGTGGCATGAATTAGCATCTGGCTAAAAGAATAAGTTATTTTCTCTGTTCAGGTCATTTCCATCATATGAGCACAACTGAATGCTATTTTCTTTTCTCAAGAGACCTAGCAGGCTTTAGTTGACAGAAACATGTATGCTTGGGTTTTAGTTGCTGCTGTGTATGCTCATATGTGTTATTTTATTTTTTCAAGAGACCTAGCAGGCTTTAGTTATTTTCTTTCCATCATATGCTTGGTGCCTGGTGAATCCAGATGATAACTATAAATTCCCATTGCTTGATGTGGCTAGGCATGTTGGTGCATTCTTATCCAATGTGTTTTCTACCTAGATGTTTATGTGCTGGCCGTGTTGGCCAGATTATTCTATGTGACCAGATTATGTGCTGGCTGTGTTGGCCATTTATTGTGTGCTGGTTGTGCTGGCTATGATGGCCATTTATAGTGTGCTAGCTATGCTGGCCATATATATGCAGGTTCTTGTATGAAATGAGTCCCGATTTTTGCCGGAATGTTGATTAACTTCCGTTTCGGCAGAAATCGGGCACTCCTAGTTTAAGAAAATTAGCAAAGGCCATGCCGGATTATTCCATGCATTTAACCAATTATTTGTTTTTTATTAGTGCAAAGATGTGTGACAACGACGAGGCTGGATGTTCTAAGCGCATCAGCGCTGAAGGAGAACTCGGACCTCCGAATAAACAATTGACATTCTGGGCGGCGGCCCAACGGCTAGAAGACGATGAAGAATACCATCCTTCGGAGAGCGAGGATGATGAGATGGAAGACACGGAGGAAGAAGCCGAAGGAACGGCGGACGATGAAACCACTGATGGCGGCGAGGGCACAGGGAGTGGTAGCAACCCTCCTAAGAAGAAGAAGAAGAAGAAGAAGCCGAAGGACCGGCGCCCGAACATGGTCGGCACGGTCAGGGAGGAAATTACCGAAGTGAGCCCATCATGGGTTCCATTGGAGCCCGCCCTTGTCGTCAAACGGTACGGTGGGCAAGTGGCGGCGATCACCCGGACAACCATCTCGATCAACACCGAGAATCTCCGGCATAAAGATAATGGCCACTTGCGCACACTCCTCTTCGAGAAGCTGCACGCAAGATACAAGTTCCCCGCTAAGTATCAGAACACAAATTATCATGTGAATGAAGTAAACAAATCCGCCCTCACAAAGATGAGCACCGCCCTGGCCAGCTGGAGAACCCGGATAAAGAAGAAGATCTATAAAGAAGGCAAAAGTCTCGAGGAGATCCAGAAGATTGACCCGCAGATCACCAAAGATAAGTTCCGGGAGTTCAAGGAGAGGTGTGAATCCTAAAGAGCCCTGGCCAATAGTAATCGGGGAAAGGTGGTGCAGGCGATGAATATAGGTCATCACCATCTCGGATCTGGTGGATACAGAACCGCGGAGGCCAAATGGAATAAGGAGGACGAAGAGTATAGATCCAAGGGGATAGAAAACCCCTTTGCTAAATTCGAACCCGGGCAGGTTCGAAACTTCATCAGGGCCCGTTACCATGTGGACCCAAAAACCAAACAACTCACCGCGGATTCTGCGAAGGAATTCGAGGAAATTGTGGTAAGTATAATCTAATTACCGCGGATCAACTCGATTGCAATCTAATCGATGATCTAAATGATTTACTGTTACTTCTTCTGCAGGAGGAGGAAATTGTTGCTAGTCATGGATCCCAGGGTTCCTCATCCCAGGGGTCGACGGCGGCCACCCGGTGGGATAACCCTTTTAATAGGGCGATGAACCGGGCCAAGAAAATAGAGCCGGTTACGAAGAAGCCGTCGTCGGCTGGCCGTCTGGCCGGCCTCAGGGGTATGAATTGGGTGGATCATTTTGGTCCACGCCGAGGACGCATGTGGCGCCGTCGGGAAGGAGCGAGGAGGAAAACCGCGAGGTTCAAGAACTTAAGGCACAAGTGGCGCGGATCCCGCAGATCGTCTAAGACAACCTGGCAATCACCCTCACGTCCTTCCTGCCTACCTTGGTGGAGTCAATAGCGAACTGGAGTGCGGGTGGTCGAGTAGGGCCATGCCCGATTCCAAGCATGGTCAGCAGCCACTCAAACAACGCGGCGCCGACGAATCAGGCGAACTACGTGTTCATGACTCCGCCCGCTAGCACCGCGGCGCCGCAAGTGTTGGTGACTCCCCCTGCCATCACCGTGGCGCCGGAGTACATGTTGGTGCCCCCCTGCCATCGTCACGGCGGCACCGAAGCTCCAAGCACCCGTCGGTAGGGAGAATACACCGGCGGCCAGCACCGTGCCATCAAGCAGCCCTTCCGTCTCTTGCACGCCCGTCGCCGTATGCGGTGCGTCGACATTAGCCGATCTCGACGCCATCACGGTAAACAAATTGCTTTAATTACCGCCTTTCATGCCATCTATTACTCTTATGGCATCTCGCTCTGACGACGCCGTACATGTTTTCCGCAGATGGATGTTCCTTGCACTCTCTTATGCTACGTGAACAACGAGCTGAGGGATGTTGCCAAGGGTACCATCGTTCAACCCTTGCAGCGCACGTTCCACTCAAGGCCGATGTCAGATAGCGTGCACAGGGTTAAAATTAGTCGGGTGCTAAGGGGCTGCGACGACCTGGAACCTCCCATTCAACCCCCAGGAGCGGATGAAGAAGAGTTGTCTGTCCTCAGAACTTGCTTCGGCTTATTCTTGCTATGGCCAAAGAGCATGATCCGTTTGGGGACAGCGGGGGCCATCACGCCACATACAACAGCACCGCCTGTCATGCCAGCGACAAGCGGTGGCAAGGCCCCCTTACCGCCCTTGCCGTCACCTCCACGCGGTGGGTCGGATGATCATGTTGATGATATGCACATGGCGCAGGATCCGGCCGAGGACGACGAAGACTGGAATGATCACTTCTTCAGCACTCAGTTTGGCAACGAAGAAGACCTAGCTGGTGGCCCCACAGAGAAAGCCACTATCACCAAGCGTCTGTTTGGTTCTCAGGAGATGCCTCCAGCTTGCGCCTTTACAGAGCCAGCTGATACAACCAACCGGCCCTTTATTCTAAGCCCTGACACACTACATATGGCGGCCGGTGCTCAGATTGCGGTGCCTGTCCACTCTCCAAAAGGAAAAAAAGGCAGGAAAAGAAAATCTAGCAGTTCGAGCCAGCCGATGGCGTCAACAACTGCGAATCCGATCAGGTTTCGGGACGGGCCACCAAGACCCGAGGGTATTATGTGGAGGATTCATGTGGCGGGTGAGCCCATGCTACCTAAGAATTTGCGGAAGCTCGCCAGTTCGGAACTGCAGAGTGTGCATGACGGCGTGCTGACGATAGAGAGACGCCTTCTATTGGAGAAAGATCCCTCGCACTCGGTATTCGTGGTTAAGGTGCCACCAGGCTTGGGCTTCGTCGACAATGCCCCTGCGGATCTGTTCTTCCTGCGGTTCGACGACATCTTCAATATGTTCCACCTATACCCGCTGCACTATACCATGGTCCGTCTGTTTTCTCTCAGCCTGGCCATGCAGATCATTAGAGAGAACACATCGGGCATCGCTATAGTGGACCCCTACTACATGCGTGACGGCTGCTTGGGTTCCCCCGCCGAACGACGTATCGTGGCCTCGAACCTAAAAAGAATCCTCGTGGCGAACAAGACAAAGGAATACATTCTCGTGCCTTACTTTCCCGAGTAAGTCGTTATTCACTCGCCACCGTCGATTGGCTTTATTAGATCATCATCATTCTTTTTCCAACACATTCCATTTGAATTTTTTGCGCAGAGATGAACACTGCACGCTCGTCTCCTTATCGCCGAAGCATTCCCACGCCACGTATTTCGACTCGAGGAGTCTAGAAAAAAAAAACTACGACAAGATCAAGGAAGTTCTGGATGATGCTCTCACTGGCTTTGCCTCGACGGAAGGCACCACCTTCGTGCGTATGAAGGTCCAGTTCGGCAGGCACGTCTTCAACCACGTAACGGAGTTCCCCTGCGTGAAGCAGCCGGAAAACAGTAAGAAGGAAGCCTACTACGCACTCCATCACATGAGGGCGTTCCTACTTGACCAGCAGAATTCTACGCTACCAGATCATCTCAAACAGTGGGCCGAAGCAAAGGCCAAGATCAATGATTCGGATATTAGACAAGAGATGTATCGCATCCAGCAGCAGTTTGGGGCAATCATCTTTCGTGATGTCATGACTTCAGGGGCGATCTTCTACGGAGGAAATATCCCGAATAACCGTGACATAGAAGATCGCCTAGAGATGCAGGGTGACTATAGGAAGTTCATGACGAGACAAGGCGTCCTCCCGTTCCCTAAGCCGAGCCAGAAGGCTTGATGTTGGCCTAGTTGTAGTTACAAACTATAGATGACCTTTGTGTGTGTGTGGACAAGTGTACTTATCTTATTAGGTTTATGAATCATCGGTTACTTATTTTGCTTATTATTATTATATATCAATCAATGCTTGGTTTTTTTGCTTACTCTTTGGTCCTTTGCTCAATTTGGTCCTTTTTTTCCTTACTCTTTTTTCGAGAATAATGCCGATGATTGAAATGTCGTGGCACACTATATATGTGAATGTGCTACGATGGGATTGTGAGCCTTGTGATATGCACAAGTCCCGGTCTTGTGCATCCTACTTGGCTCACCGTTCCATCGTAGCATATTCCTGTGTCCAACGACCTATGTATATATATGAGGCATTCTTTTCGAGTTATTTTTGTCTTTTTCGAGAATAATGCCGATGATTGAAATGTCGTGGCACAATATATATGTGAATGTGCTATGACGGGATAGTTAGCCTTGTGATATGCACAAGTCCAGGAATTGTGCATCCTACTTGGCTGACTGTTCCGTCGTAGCATATTCCTGTGTCCAACGACCTATGTATATATATGAGGCATTCTTTTCGAGTTATTTTTGTCTTTTTCGAGAATATGCCGATGATTGAAATGTCGTGGCACAATATATATGTGAATGTGCTATGACGGGATAGTTAGCCTTGTGATATGCACAAGTCCAGGAATTGTGCATCCTACTTGGCTAACCGTTCCGTCATAGCATATTCCTGTGTCCAACGACCTAGCTAGTTATATATGAGGCATTCTTTTCGAGCTACTTTGGTCTTCTTCGAGAATAGTGCCGATGATTGAAATGTTGTGGCACACTATATATGTGAATGTGCTACGATGGGATTGTACGCCTTGTGCTATGCACAAGTCCAGGTGTTGTGCATCCTACTTGGCGTACGGTTCCATCGTAGCATATTCCTGTGTCCAACGACCTATGTATATATATGAGGCATGCTTTTTGAGTTACTTTGGTCTTTTTCGAGAATAATGCCGATGATTGAAATGTCGTGGCACATTATATGTGAATGTGCTGCGATGGGATTGTTCGCCTTGTGCTATGCACAGGTCCAGGTGTTGTGCATACTACTTGGTGAACAGTTCCATCGTAGCATATTCCTGTGTCGAACAACCTAGTTATATATGAGGCATGCTTTTTGAGTTTGGTCTTTTTGATTTAGGAGTACTTTCTATAAGTGTATCTTCATATGCGACTTTAATTATATATATATTTTTTCTCAATCACCGGTTAATTATTATTGTCAACTTATAGATGACGTGGTACGTCGTGTACAAGGGACGGGTTCCCGGAGTCTACGATGATTGGGAAGACTGTCGGAGACAGGTGCACCGTTTCAGCGGTAATAGCTACAAAGGGCACAACACTATGGCGGAGACGGAAGCTAGATACACGCGCTATCTAGCGGGAGTTAGGACAAGGAACCGGATGAAGACCTACACCTTCGTCGCGGCGGTGATCATGCTTATCTTCTTTGGTTATTTATCCCGCGTTTGTGTCTAGCTAGTTTAGATGTCTAGGTGAGCTTCCGAGCACTAACTTGCTCGATCGACACATGTATTCGCATGTCACCAACTACTACTTTGTAACATGATCGAAACAATGTAACTTAGACTATGTATTCATGTATGAGACTTATCTATATGTATTTGTTTCAATCTTGTTTTTCATATTGTGTATTTATATATATAATTTTATATCTTGTATCTGTGTGTGTATATCTGCAATAATATTGTATATAATCTGGCTCGGAAATTAAAAAAAACAACAAACACATTTGTGGCGCACATGATCTACCTTCTGTGGCGCACATGATCTACCTTCTGTGGCGCACTACACCTAAAGCGCGCTGTGGAAGCTTAGTGGCGCACTAGGTAGTGCGCCACAGAAGATCCCAGGGGTAGCGCACCTGCCCAAACATCTGTGGCGCACTAGCACGTGCGCTACGCCTGTCTCTACACAACCGTGGCGCACTAGGCAGTGCGCCACGGCGGAGAGATAGCCGTAGCGCAAGGCACGTGGCGCACTGCTAGTGCGCCACGGATGATGTTTCCAGGTGCGCCACTAAAGGCCATTTTCCTAGTAGTGGTCTCTTCCATCTCCGGGTGGCATTTCTTTAGCTGACTCACATGAAATACATTATGAACGGCAGACAAAGATTCTGGCAATTCAATCTCATAAGATACTTCTCCTTTACGACTCAGAATCTTGAATTGGTCCAACATATCTTGGGGCCAATTTTCCTTTGACTCCAAATCTCTTCACTCCACGAAGTGGTGACACTCTAAGATAAGCTCTATCACCCACCTCATACGGTGCCATCTCAATACTGGCTTGATAGTTGTTGTTGTAAGAGAATTCTGTGTAAGGCAGGCTTTCATCCCAACTAGCTCCATAGTCTAGGGCACATGCCCTCAACACATCCTCTAGAATTTGGTTGGTCCTTTCTGTCTGTCCATGAGTCTGGGGATGAAAAGTTGTACTGAATTATAATCTCGTTCCCAATGATTCATGCAGTTGCCTCCAGAAATGAGAAGTGAATTAAGTTCCCCTATCAGACACAATACTGTTGGGTACTCCATGCAGACACACAATGCTATTCATATAGATCTTGTCCAACTTAGCACTTGTATAGGTTGTTTTCACGGGTATGAAATGAGCCACTTTAGTTAGGCGATCCACTACGACCCAAATAGAATCATATCCTGACCTGGTCCTTGGTAATCCGGTGATGAAATCCATGCCAATCTTGTCCCACTTCCAATCAGGAATAGGTAGTGGTTGTAACAATCCTGCTGGTTTCTGATGTTCTGCTTTCAGTCTACTACATACATCACACAAAGCAATATGTTCGTCGATGTCTTTCTTGAGATTATTCCACCAAAATCTTTCCTTCATATACATGTACATTTTGGTGTTACCCGGATGAAAGGAATATGGTGAGTTGTGTGCTTCTTGTAAAGTCAGTTTCCGAAGTTTCGGGGTCTTGCGGAACGCAGATACGTTTTCCATACCATAGAGTACCTTGTTCGTCTTCATGGAATCCTTTGGCTTTTCCTTTGCCAATCTTTTCCTTAATATCTTCAATTTCCTTGTCCGTATTTTGGGCGTCCTTGATTTTGTCTAACAAGGTGGGTTATACATCCAATGACATGATATGTCCTTCAGGCACAATCTCCAATCCGAGGTCTCTAAATTGGGCACTCAGATCATCTGGCAACTCTCCCTTAGTTAGGCCATTCACAAATACCTTACGACTTAGTGCATCCTCTACAACATTTGCTTTACCGGGGTGGTATTGCAAACTCAAGTCGTAGTCCTTGATGAGTTCTAGCCATCTTCTTTGTCTCATGTTGATTTCTTTCTGAGTGAAGATATACTTCAAACTTTTGTGATCTGTGAACACTTCACATCGCTTTCCCAAAATATAATGTCTCCATGTTTTGAGTGCATGGACAACAGAGGCTAACTCTAAATCATGATTAGGATAATTCACCTCATGAGTTTTGAGTTGTCTCGAGGCATAAGCCAGAACTTTCCCTTCTTGCATCAGAACTGCACCTAATCCATGATGAGATGCATCACAATAAACTTGGAAATCCTTCTCCAAATCTGGCTGACATAGGACTGGTGCTGTCACTAGTCTCTTCTTCAATTCTTGGAAACTGATTTCACACCCTTCAGTCCAAGCAAATTTCTTGTCTTTCTTTAGTAACTCCGTCATTGGCTTAGCTACCTTGGAGAAATTCTCAATGAATCTTTTATAGTATCCTGCCAAGCCAAGGAAACTACAAACTTCTTTCACTGACTTAGGAGATTCCCATTCAGTTACAGCTGACACTTTTGCGGGATCAACTGCTACACCATCTCCTGACACGATGTGTCCAAGAAATCCAACTTCATTCAACCAGAATTCACACTTGCTAAATTTGGCATACAACTTATGCTCTCTAAGCTTCTCAAGTATCAAACGCAAATATCCCTCATGCTCTTTTTTGCTTTTGGAGTAGATCAAAATGTCATCGATGAAAACAACAACAAACTTGTCAAGGAACTCCATGAACACCTTGTTCATCATATTCATGAAGTAAGCTGGTGCATTGGTCAAGCCAAATGGCATCACGGTGTACTCATACAATCCATACCTAGTGGTGAATGTTGTCTTAGGTATGTCTTGTTCCCTTATCTTAAGCTGAAAATAACCTGACCGGAGATTAATCTTTGAGAACACACAGGCTCCTTCTAACTGATCAAACAAGTCATTGATTCTGGGCAAAGGATATTTGTTCTTGATAGTCACCTCATTGAGTGAACAATAATCGATGCATAATCTTTGACTTCTATCTTTCTTTTCCTCAAACAAGACTGGTGCTCCCCAAGATGAAGAACTTGGTTGAATAAATCCTTTCTGCAACTGTTCTCCAAGTTGTTTCTTGAGTTCTTTCAACTCATCAACTGACATCTTGTAAGGTCTCTTTGCTATTGGTCCTGATCCTGGTAGCAAGTCAATCAGAAATTCCACATCTCTATCTAGTGGCATTCCCGGCAATTCTTCCGGAAACACATCCGGATATTCACTAACAATTGGTACACTGTCTATGCTAACCCCTTAAGAGAATTTAGCTTACTTCCTTTTGATTCAAAGTTAGACTTGAATCTAATCCGTTTCTTATCCGGGGTTGTGAGTGCGACAGTATGATTGGAACAATCCAGTACTCCTTCATACTTGGTCATCCAGTCCATTCCAAAATTACATCCAGTCCTTGTGAATCTAGGATTATCAGACTCACTGGAAACTTATGCTTTCCAAATTCTATCACTAGATCACGACATCCAAGACTAACTATCATATCTCCATCGGGAGAACATACTTTTATTGGACACCCAATATTTTTAGTTGGAAACCATTTCTATCAACAAATGCTTTTGATATGAATGAATGTGATGCACCAGTATAAAAAAGAACAAGTGCTGGAATAGAATTGAGTTTGCACTTACCAGCCATAACATCGGACTCCTCATAAATCTCTTCCACATTGATGTGGTTCACTTGTCCCTTCTGGAAAGGGTTGGGCTTGTTGGCACCTTCAACTTTCTTTTCTGGGCACTCATTCGCATAGTGCCCCATCTTGTTACACTTGAAACATTCAACCTGACTGAGATCTTTCTTGACAGGCTGACTTCCACTACCACTTCCACTTCCACCGTGGTGGATCTTGTATCCACTCTTGTGGTTCTTGTACTTGTCATTATCATGACTGTGGTGATGCTTATTGTCATAATGGAGGTGGTGGCTGTGGTGGTTGTTGTGCTTTCCATGTTTGTGGGATCCAGAACTCCCACTATCATCGTGATGGGAACGCTTGTGAGACGATCCCGAGCTATGCTTGTCAAAGCTGTGCTTCCTCTTTCTGCTTTCAACCTGTTTCATCTTGTTCTCCAAGATGGTAGCCTTGTCACAAAGTGATTGGTAGGTTGGGACATAGGCAACAGATAGCTGCAGATTCAGTTCATCATTCAGTCCTTCGAGGAATTTCTCCTTCCTCTTGGCATCAGTATCAACTTCATCCGGTGCATAACCCGCCAGATTGTTGAATTCCTCAATATATTCAGCCACACTGCGGTGACGCTGCTTCAGATTATGGAACTCCTTTTTCAAATTCATCACCCCAGATGAGATGTGAGCTATACGAAATCCATCTTCAAATATAGCCCAGGTCACATCTTCAATGGGAGTGGTGATCTGGAAGTTATCCCACCAAGTAGTTGCTGGTCCTTCCAATAGATGTGTTGCAAACCTGACCGTCTCCTCGTCGGTGCAGCCGACAGTTACCAAATCCTTGTTCACCGAACGTAGCCAATCATTGGCCACCATTGGATCAGTAGTTCCTTAGAACATTGCAGGCCTCAGTCTTAGGAATCTGGTGAGCATGTCAAATCCTGGTGGATTGTTCGGGTTGTTGTTATTATTGTTGTTATTGTTATTCTGATTCTGCATGAAAGTGGTCATCATTTGCATCAGTTGTGCCTGTGCTGTCATCAGCTGCTGCATCTCGGGGGTGACATTGTTGTTGTTTGGGTTGGGGTTGGCACGTCGAGGAGGCATCTGTTGTTTTCATAAGGATAAGAATGAGATACCCATAGATGCTTATCATTCACAATACATCATATAGACAATCACCAAACCAAGCATCAAAATAACATAAGGTTCAACGACATAAACAACAAGTTTGGTAAAGTAAACACACCATAGCAAGCCACCCACATGTTGGATGGTCATTGCGACTCAATAATCAAAAGTACGATAGGTGAAAGATAAATGAGTAGTCATCACTACTCCTCTACATCAACCTCCACATCAACAAGGGTAAGACCTGCATTCTCCATAGCGGTCTTGTACTCATCAACACTAGTAGTCAAGGCCTCTACCTGGCCCTAAGAGCCCTATTTTGTGCATGAAGCCACTCGATCACTCCCTGCTGATGCTCGAGCTCGAAGTCCTTGGTCTCTAGCTCTTCCTTCATCTCCCGGATCTTCTTGTTCCTATCTTGGACTCTCTTCTCCTGGCTCTTGAATTTCTTGTCCTGGCTTTCAAACTTGGCCTCCATTTCCTTGACTATCTTGTCTTGCTCCGCGAAGAGCTTGTCCTTCTCTCGGAGCTGAACCTGGATCTCATCATTGCTAAGCATGATGTTGGTCCTATCAGTATCTAGGTGCCTAATAAGAACCTCAAGGTCCTGAAGGTACAGAAGAATTGGCTCCACCGTCTCTGTAGCAGAATCCTCGAACTCAATAGCCTCACCCTCCTCGTCGCGTCTCCCGAAGGGGTGAAAGTAAAGACCTCTAAGCACTCTAGAGTGTCTCCCTACCAGACGCCCAAGTAAATCCTGCATGACTACATCTAAGCCTCTCTCCTTGTCGTCATGCATCATCTTGAAAGTGATAGCCTCCGTGGTTGGCTCTGTCTGGCGTCCCGGCTGAGTAACTCTAAAGCCCCAAAGGTCCTTCCTCTCAAACTTGGTGAGGGGAAGCGTCATGATGCTAGGAAGTGGGAGGTTGAGCACACTAGTGAGCTCAATGAGACGAGTACCAAAACGACTTCCCTTGAACTCTTCGGCTATGGTGATAGTAACATTAGGCATCTATTTTATAAGATAGAGAAAAGTTAGAATCAACATCAATAGAGAAAAATCACAAGACAAAATATCACAAGCATATGTTTTGCAACAAACACACAAGTCATGACATATACAAATCCATTACAAGCATCAAAGGTTCAACATAACTTAGATAAATTTTTTGAAAGTAAAACAGTAAATGTGGTGGTCCAACTAACGGAGTACATTACAATCCCCACTCACTTGCCAAATTGGTTAACAGGGCATCCCTAGAGGCAATCTGTCGATCTTGGTCACATGACTCCATGGCTAAGTCAATGATGTCTTCTCTTAAACGTTGGTTAGTAGCCTCTAACTCTTGGGTATGCTTATTCTCTTCCCTAAGGTCATTTTGGGTGTTGATCATTCTGCACTTGAGTCTATCACCAAGCTCCTTGATGGCATTCCAAGCTGCATTTCTTGTAGAGTCAAAGAATGTTGTGTGCATTTCTGAGTTGGTGACCATGCAGAATCCCGACTCCTTGTGGTTGTCTTCCTTGTTTTTGTACAAGTGAAGTTGCACCCACCAGTACTCTACTCCTTCATCCATCATGGGGAATCCTTTGTACACAGCTGACCATGTATCCCCATGGTAACCATGAGGTTCTTGAGGGCCTTGGGGAATTCAGTCTCACACTCCAAGGTCATGGTCATGAGTGGTCCCTTCCTCACGGCTTCGTTGATGGAATTCATCTACAAATAGAGATGAGAAAGAAGATTAGAAAAGTTTACGAGAAGAAAAAGACAAGTGTGGAAATTGTTGATTTTTTCCCTTAGGGGTTTCTAATCCAATCCTAGGGTCATAAACCTACAGGAAACACAGTGCTCTGATACCATCTGTAAGATCCCACCTTTATAAAGGTAAAGATCCCTATGATTGCAATGCTAGTCCCTGGATCAATTGCTAGCATCCACAGTTTAAGATGAAGTACACAGAAACAAAGGTCATTATTACATCGTCATTCCAGAGATAACATAGTCTTTTACAACTCCATAGCCATAGGCTAGTACAAGAGTTTAACTTAACAATATAAAAATAGAAGTTTTCATCTTCATGTGCCACAGGCAAGCATGTTGAGTGTAGACTCATAACCCCTAATCATCATCAGAGTAACCTGCAACATCACAAGTTACAGCCACAGTGGGTCAATACATTGGAATAGTACTGGCAAGTGATACCTTAGTAGAATATTAGCATCTAGTTACCAGATGAATTTGGCTAAGTGTAGCTTAGGCATGCTTTGCTCAAAATAGGTTTTACCTATCAGTTGAAAACACTAAGTTTTTGTTTGGAAAAAACCTTCCCAAGGAATCACCAATAGAAATTGGTGAACCTTCACCCTTGTTCAACCACAAGTTTTAACTTTATAAAATTGGGATGAGGAGATTCTTGATATCTTCCATGTCTTGATGCTCAAGTTGTCCATTACCGGGGACACGGCTAAGTACTTAGTTTCTTCCTTCTGTAGAGGTGGTGCACTTTCCCCACAAGACTTGGTTTCACCAAGACACGACCTTTCAGAAGCCTTCCCTTAGACCAAAATGGACGCGCTCCAAACCTATCAATCCCCTACCACCAATTGTCCATTTGGCTAAGTTATTGCAACCTATATGATCCAGGCAGAGCCCATAATGCCATGTGGCTGCACTAGAAGCTTCTTAACATTTGGCATCTCAAATACCTTTGTTCCTGGGTGGCATTCCACAAGTGATATACACAAGGTAAACCATAGAAATGGGCCTTGTGTAACCACTCAACAGAAACCATTCTTTCCATTCCACCCAGGTATTTCATTTACTTAGTTGTTTTATTAAGTAAAACTTAAGTCAAATACTTAGAAGTATTTCCAAAGCATGTATATATACCACCCTTGGTTGCTACTAGCTAGGCTAAGAATCACAATAGCAAGTATCTTAACTTAGAGAAACTTCTAACATTTCTACAACTACTAGGATTTCCCAAGCATAGCATATATATACATAGCAAAAATATTCATGCAAGCCCTATACAAAATATTTCTAATGCATGGTCAAAATATTGGGACAAAAATATGAAGCACCACTTGCCTTGGTAGTTGGGGGAGTAGAAACAATCTTCACAACCACAATCACTATTAGCACCAAAATCTACACATAAAATGATAGCACCAAATTCACACATCAAAATAAACAAGAAAAAATATATAAATGCATGCAAATGCCATGTGATGATTTTTCTAAATCAAACAAGACAAGTGAAACAGTACTGAATCATAAACAAAACAATTATACTAAATAAAATTAATTAGGCGCTTAGAACATTTTCCATACAATTTTTATATACAAAATAAGCTTATAAATGTCTATGAAAAAACAACCCATTTTACAGAAGAAATTTATTAAACAAAGTGCATAATTGGATAGAATTCTTTCTCCTGATTCCAATGATATAAAATTTACAAAATTTGAACGTGTGGATCAAAAGTTATGAATTTTGCAAGTTTGAACAACTAATAGATCAAATTTCAGATTTTAAATCAAAACACAGGCCACGCGGCGCTGTCTGATTGGCCGATACCGTTTCGCGCGGATCATGCTCGCGGGCCGTTGGATCTAAATAGCTACGCACGGCTCAGATCTCCCCGTACCGCTTCAAATAAAGTCTAACTGTGGATTTTGGATCTGGATCCAATGGATCAGATCTATCTGACCAGAAACCAGCGGCGCAAATGGTGCCCGCGGTGGCGACGGTTCTGGCGGTGACACGCCGGCGAGGTCAGAGGGGCAGGGGGGTCGGGCTAGTGCTCACCGAGATTGTGAGAGCGTGGAGATGCTCAACGCGCAGACGGACAGGGTCGGGGCGCTCGGACACATCAGCAGGAGTTCGTCTGAGTGTCGGGTGCTCACTGTCGGAGTCGAAGACAATGTCCTGGGGTGCAAGGATTCAAACGGAAAATGTTAACGGATGCTTGAGGCACTGGCGAACATGATTGCGTGAACCAGAGGCAGAGGGGAACACGGGGCTCACCGGAATGGCTCGTCAGAGTTGAGTCAAGCTTCGGCCATTTCCAGTTGTTGACGAGGGCGACGACCTAGGGCGATTCAGGATGAAATGAAAGCATGAGAAGGTGCGCACGTTAAAGGCGAAGAAGCTCGCATGAACCAGAGGGCAAGGAGCGCTTGGAACTCACCGTGATGGCTCACCGGAGTTCCTCGGTAATGCAGCGGTGTTGGGTGAAATTTGGGGAGCCTGGCGGCGCTGTAGTGGTGCTGTGTGAGGGGAAAGGAGCGGGGTGGGGAGGGGGTTTTGTAGCCGGAGCTGGGGCGAGGATCACACACGAAAACGCCGGTAATTACTCGGGTTTAAGGCGCGGCAGTGATGGCGGAGGAAACAGCGGGTGACGTGGTCGTGGGCGTGATTTGGGGAAGACAGAGATGAGCTGGCGAGGGTCCACCATTCAGCGACTATTTGGGTAGCGCGGGTGCGGTGAGAAAAGCAGGGAGAGAGGGAAAACCCGAGTGGGCTAGCTAGTGGGTTTCTTCTGCTATTGGGCTCAAATGATGGCGCCAGCCTTTTTCCATTTCTTTTATCTTTTTCTTTTCTGTTTGATTTTCTAGGAATACTTTTCAAATGAATTTAAAGTGGTTTGCATTCAAAGAACTCCTGGATTTTTGTAAGGAGAAATAAGTACATATTTGGCTATAGAACAATGTTGTACACTTGGAAATACATTGGCACATTGAATTTAAAAATAAACAATGCCTTTATCAATTGTTTAATGAAGACCTATGAGTGGTTTTAAATTCATACTTTGTTTTGAATATTTTTGTACAAGCTTTAGAAAATATCAATCAACTCCAAGTTCAAATCTTTCTGGTTTAAACAAATAATCTCATACTAGAGAGTAGAAGTGGGCCATTGCCTTGCTTACATAAAATAATAGACATTCAAATGCTTCTGTTTTTGAAATCTCATTTGAAAATGATCCTAAAATGATCATGAATGCATGAATGATATGCAAGCTTTGAAATCATGATTTTTGGGATGTTACAAAGCACTTGAAGTGAAGTAGGATTTGATGCATACATCTATTGAAGTGATATTAGTGAAGGATGATTAAGGAAGAGTATGAGAAGATTATGAAAGCTTTAGTATTAAGCTCATTGGAATTTACAAGTGGATTTAGAAGGATAAAAGGTGGATAAGAATATTTTGTGAAGTAAAGTTCATCATGTTAACACATGATGATGGATAGGAAGAAGTAGTATATCTAGGAAAGGAATTCCTTAATCAGAAGTCCATAATTATGAAGTGGAATATATGAATCCTTGTTAAAGCTTAAACTTTAAATCTTACACCAAACATAATATTCATCCCATATTATTGATCTATCATCTTATCTCCATACAACTTTATAGGAATAGTTTACTATAGCAAATCACATAAGCACATCTTTGTCATTCCTAACTATCATAATTATATGTACTTAGGAGTTATCTTTATCAATTATTTTCCATAAGACCTTCTAGGAAATAACTTTCTTATATAAAAGATGAAGTCATTCTTGAACACCAACATAAGAACAATCTGTCTTAACCAATAAGCTTTATTCATATAGATAAAAGGATGAACACAAATATTAAAACTCCTAAAACCATGGTAAACAATTACAATTTAAAACCCTAACTTTAATTTCAATCATATATGCCTAGAAACTATAGTTATAAATTCTCTCTCATAATTCATTTCAAATAATAGCCATTTATTTTTAAGAGTGAGATTAATAAAGATCATAAACATAAAAATAATATGTTTAGCCATTAACCCTTATTCACATCAATAAAATAAATATGAGAATATCAAATCTTCAAGAACTTATGGTAAGTATTTTCAATTCAAACTTTAACTTTTATGTTCGTAATAATAAAATATATACATATGTATAAGAAAATAAAGAAGTGATAACTTTATATAATAAAAGTTCATAAATAGTTCAAAATAAATTATTATTGATGCTTGTATTCAGCAAAGAACTTTTATAAAGAAAGATTCCTAAAACAAATGAAAAATACAAAAGGTGAAAAACAAAATAGATAATGAAAAGGAATAAAACCAGGAAAAAACAGAGGACACACCAAATCTGGCCCATGGCCCATCTCCTCTCTGCTTACTCGTCGCTCACACGCGCCACACTATAGCCACCTAGCCCAGCATCAGCCCGCCAGGAGCCCGTACCCCTTCGTTGTCTTTTTCCCCATCGTCCTCCTCGCCGACGGATCGAGCAAGCAGCTCGCTGTCGAGCTCCGTCGCACCGGCGTGCGCCAGGATTCGAGTCGCCGCCTGCCGTCGCCTACAAGACCCTCTGTCTCGCCAAGGATGAACCCTAACACGCCAGTTCGTATCTGTCACATCCCAAGATTTTCCAAATCTTGTAATGTGAAAAATAAATGAATAAAATAAAACTTTATTGATTTTCAGGGTGAGAAGAAACTTTTGAATTCAAATGGGAACCTTCAAGCCTATTTTGACCAAGATAAATCCTAAAGGGATTTAAAAAGATAAACATTTAATAAAGGAAAATAAAATATTTTGGAATTACTATTTTGGATCTTTTAAATAAAAGGATTTGGTTTTCAAATGAAATAGAAGTTTATAAAGATTATTTTATAAGCCAAATTAAACTTGGCCAAGCCTTTGAAATAAAAATATTTCCATTTGATAAAAATAGTAAAGGTTTATTTAAAATAAATTAATAAGGATTTAATATCCAAGTTTTATAAATAAAGGTTTTACTATTTTAATTAACCATCAAAACTTATTTATTTATTTCAAATAATTTTTCCAAAGTATTTTATATTTTCAAATAAAACCTACTGATTGGGTTTTGAAAATATTTAGTTTCAAATAAAGCTTTTGTTAAAATAAAACCCATTTGATTTATTAACTAATGTCCATTTTATTTAATTATAAATGGAGTCTAAAATAAAAATATTATTTTATTTTGTTAATTGGTTTATGTTGTTAAACATAACCAAATTCAAATGCATTGTTTGGTGATTGTTTGAATGTGATTTGAATGTATAAATGTTGTTTGAGATTTCAAAAACAGAAAATAGAATCAGAAAAAGAAAAGCATTCAGAAGAAAAAAATAGAATTGGACCAGCCCAACCGGCCAAGCCCAACAAGGCCCAGTACCAGCCCCCTCTCTCCCTCCCGCAGAAAAACATTCCACACTCACTTACTCACCCCCTCTGTGACTGACTGGTGGACCCCAAGTTCCTCTCTCACTCCACTGACGAAACGGCCCCACTCCCGAGCCTTCTTCCTCACCCGCGGCGACCTCTTCTCCCCAAACCTCGCTGCCATTCTCTGTCAATCAAACCCCGAGTAAATTCGCTTAAATGCTGCAGTGATTCCACTCAACAATCTCGCCCTCTTAAGCGCCAGCATCTACTCTTCGGTTTTCCCCAGTCGCCTCCCTCTCTCTGCCCCCAGGCTGCCCTGAATCGAGCTCGCAACACCACTGCTCCGACCACCGTCCCCAGACAATTCAGGCCGAGCCTTGCCACCTCCTGCCTCCCCGAGCACACGAGAACACTCACCACTCCCAGGCGCTTCTTCCTGTACCTCTCATTCACCCGCGGGAGCCCCAGAACATCGGCAACCACTTCGACTGAGCGCCGCCGTGTCTGCTACTCTCTCCGGCGACGTCTCCTGGTAAGTCCAGACCACCCCGCGCCTTCTCGTTCACGCACGCGTCATCTCCTTGATCTTACGCGACTAACCATGCTTCTTGTTTGCCCTCTCATGAACCGTAGCACCGTCCTCGACCACGACCACGTGCAACCGTCGCCAGACCCAACTCCGGTGAGGAATTCCTCCTGTTCCCGTGCGCCCCTTGCCAATACGACTCCAAGTTGAACTTCGGCGTCGCCCTGCGATCATTGTAAGCATCTCCCCACCTTCCTTTGCTTCCTGAATCGCCAGCACCGTCACCATATGGTCGCTCCGCCGCCAGCCACCGCCGCAGCGCTGCTAGTTTTAGGTCGAGCTTGCAGCAGCCGTTCGATCTCGATCCAGTGGCTAGGATAGAAGCTAGGTGAAAGGGTAAGTAGCATCTGCGCGCCGTGCGATATGACTTGATCCAACGGTCTGTGTTAGTCGATCCACGCGAAACGTTTTTGACGAATAGGAATCTGACGCGTGTCACCAGATTGTTTAAAACAGAAATTTGAATCTGATTTAGATGCAGATTTGAAACTCTTGTAACTTTTGATCCCCACGTCCAAAAATTACAAACTTTATATCGTTGGAATCAGTGGAACAAGCCCTAGCCAACCATGGAATTTTTTTAGTAAATAGTATCTGTTAGATTGTTTGTTTTTGCAGAAACATTTGTATGCTTGTTTAGATTAGAAAAATTATTCAAAAATGTTTTTGAGGTTGAAATCTTTGCAAATTAGTTTGTGGTGAACTTACTGATCCTAGAAACCAACCCATGGTTTTTAAAATGGATTTTATGAAATTTAGGATGGATTAATTGATTTAGCCCATTTCTAGCCAAATAAAAATATTGTTTTTGCTATGAAAATGTTTTTGGAATAAAAGCTTTGGGAAAATGATTTAGATCAAACCAACTGTCCCTAAACACCAAGTTTTGAGAAACAACAACTTATTTGGTGAACAACTTAAAGTTGTTGCTTTGATAAAAAATATTTTCCACCACATAAAATAATGATTGGATTTAAAAATGGTTTAAGGATAAAACCCTTTTGCAAATAACTTTGGCACTTTGGAAAATGACCACCTTGAACCTTACAAAGTTTAGAAACCTAGTGGAGACCATCTTTGCAAATAAACCTATCTCTTGCATGCTTACATGCATAACTTAGATCCCATTGTTTTATGTGTGTGAATTGTTTGATTGATTATTGGTTTGGAATGCTAGTTGATATTGTGTTTGCTTGATTGATTTGTAGTGAAATTAGAAAAGTGTGAAACTAGCAAGATCAAGAAGTGAACCAACATTCCCTACCAAAAGAAAGTCAAGTGACACTATCATCTAAAGTCCTATCATTTTCATTATACTTAGTGGATTTTTGAAAAAATGCATGAAAATAATTTCTTTACTTATGCTATGCTAAATCCTAATAGGATTCCCTATACATTCCTTAGTGAAAACAATGTAGTTGTTACATGCTTAGCCATGCTATATTTTGAAAAGAGTTACATGTTGAGATTTTATGAAGTTGAGAAAAGGACTTGTGATTTTATATAATAAAACAAGGACTCAATGAACCACCTGGGTGGACAAGGATACTTTAAGTTTTTGGAGAAGGTGGCAACAAAAGGAACCATGTCTATGGCAATCACTTTGTGTTGTGCTCCAAAGGAAACCACCCAGGAAACTTAGAGATTGAACATGTTTCTCCAATTGTGGCTTTCGTGTGCAACCACATGCTATTTATGGCTCTGGCTTAGTCAACTACATTGGGAAGACCCATGCATTGTCTTCAAGTTACTGGACATGAGGACCTGGAATCCTACATGGGTACTGAAGACAAGCTAGCAATGGTGTATGGGAGGACCCTCTGGAAAGACTTCGTCACATTCTCAATATGCCGGTACTCCATCATGGTGAGCACTAATCTAGTGGCCACTGGTGGCAAAAAGATGGGATTGTGACATGTGGGTAAAGTGTACAACTTCTGCAGAATATAATAAAATCTAAGTACTTAGCCGTGTCCCCGGTTATGGACAATACTTAGCAACTAAAGCTTGAAGCTATGGGAGATCTCGACATTCCAATTTCTAAAAGAAAATTTTCGAAGTGATAACAAAATACTTGATGCACTGGGGGGTACCAAGGAGCTCAAGAGATTTTGATGAAAACTTGATGCACTTGGGGTTACCAAGGAGCTCAAGAGATTTTGACAAAACTTGATGCACTTGGGGGTACCAAGGAGCTCAAGAGATTTTTGACAAGGACTTGAATACTTGGGGATACCAAGGAGTTCAAGGGATTTTGATAAAGAGATTTGACAAAGGAAACAAAACCATTTGAAAAGATAGGATAAATTATTGCTTTCTGCAAATGAGCCTTAAACCCTACTTACCCAAATATGCATGTACTGATAGGATCCACCTATATTCTACATAGTAGTGAAACTTGCCAATACAATTCAAATGTATTGACCCTTTGTGGCTGTAACTTGTAATGTTGCAGGTTTGATTGATTTTAGTGAAGATTGATTGATTAGGATTACAAAGTCTACAACCAACATGTCTGCCCGTGGCACATTGAAGATGAAGGACCCCATACTTATAGTTATTCTGCCGCAATGTAATGTAATAGCCAAATGATCTATGTGTGATGTAATAAAATTATGTTATTCCTGGTTATAAAGTTATATTATGACCTTTGTTTCTTGATTTTACATCTTAATTGTGGATGCTAGCTATTGATCCAGGGACTAGCATTGCAAACACAGGGGACTCCACCTTATATTAAATAAAGGTTGGGACACTCCCTCTACAGATGGTATCAGAGCATTGTGTTGCCTGTAGGATTTGTAACCCTAGGATTGGACAAAGACCCTTAGAAAAATAGGAGTTGTATTTGTTCCAAAACTTATTTATCAACATTCTTGTAAACTCTTTCCTCAACCATTTTGGTTTTGTTTCTACATATCTTCTATTTCGAACTTGATGGACATAACCTACCCCATGGCCAAAGACTTCACCATGTGCAAAGGACTTCATCAACTCTAATGACTTCAACATCTTCTACTCCAATGACTTCAACATCTTCAATTCTAATGACTTCAACATCTTCAACATTTTCACCAAGGACTTCAACCTTGGATATCACTAAGGACAAATGAGACAAGAAATCTTGCTCAAGATTTGGAAACTAAGGAAACACAACTTAGAAGGAGCCATCAACACCTTTGAAGTATTTGTAACCAAGAGTTTTTCCCAAGGAAACCATGATCTCCTACAAGAAGAATCAAGAAGGAAGGAAAGATCACAAGTGAACCATATAGATGGACCACCATATTTTACCGAAGTCAAACACACCAACTTATGTGGTGACACAAAAATATTTTTGGTTGCCTAAGTATGTGCTTGAACTTTGTTGTTTGAGTGAAAAGTTGTTTGTGATTGCTTGCACATTGCTTGAGTGAATTGTGATGTGTGTGATTAGAATTATTCCCTTAGAAATATTTTTGCCTATTCTAATCCCTACCCAACCCAAACAGATGACTACTCCAAGAAACCCCAACATCAGGATTGATGACAACAACAACAACCAAGAGGACAACATGAAAGAGCTCATAGCAACCCAGAACCAGTTGAACCAAGTGACAGCTCAATTCATAGCCAACACTAGTGGAGAAGATCCAACCCTGCAAGGATTTTTGGAAACTCAAGGCCAACTGATGCTTAAGGTGACTGATCAAATGATCAATATGGAAGAAAACTATTCCAAAAGAGTTAGTGACAACAGGGATGACAGAAATGTTATCCTAGATGGAGCCCCAGCTTGCATTATTTGTGGAGACAAGGATCATACTTCCAAGGAGCATGGAGATCAATGCCCCAACTGTGAAGAGAAACATCCTGTTGGACAATGTCCCACCTCTCAAGCTACTTGCTACCTATGTGAAGGAAACAACCATGTTCCTATCCAATGCCCCATCTATTCCATTGTGGAACAAAGGAAACAAGGTGGAGTGCAACAAATGATTGCAAACCATGCAGAAGGATCCAAGTCTACCAAGAAGGTTGATGACAAAGGAAAAGGTCCACTTATACCTCCAAGCAAAACAACCCAATTCAAGGGATCAAATAAGAGGAATGTGAATTTTCTAAAGGGCAATAAAAGGTCCAAGAAACATGTAGACATTCCTACCTACCAGATAACATATGAACAACATGAACCAGATGCATTCCTAGCTTTGGAGAAACCCAAAAAGCAAAAGAAGGACAAAAGCCATGTGCAATGTCATAAATGTAAGGAAATGGGACACTACTCCAGTGAATGCCCAGAGAACCAGAAGAATAAGGAGATTGGCCAAGTGGTGTGCAACAACTGCAAAGAGCTAGGCCATTATGTAGCAACTTGTCCACAAGAGCCACGCAAAGAACTCAAAGACATCAACTGTTTCAATTGCAAGAACCCAGGACATTATGCAAGCAACTGTCTAGAAAACATGAAGAACAAGTTGAACAAGCCTATGGAGAAACTCAACCTTGGCCCATGAGTCAAGTGTGGGAACAAAAGACACAATGCAGATGTTTGCCCAGAGAAGTTTCCCTAGGATCCCAAGAAGGCCAATATGTAATTTTGTTTGGAATTATTTTAAGGGTGGTAGTACCCTAGTTGTTTTGAGCCTGCTTGTAACCCTAGCCTTCCCAAATCTCGGGACGAGATTAATTTTAAGGGTGGTAGCCTGTCACATCCCAAGATTTTCCAAATCTTGTAATGTGAAAAATAAATGAATAAAATAAAACTTTATTGATTTTCAGGGTGAGAAGAAACTTTTGAATTCAAATGGGAACCTTCAAACCTATTTTGACCAATATAAATCCTAAAGGGATTTAAAAAGATAAACATTTAATAAAGGAAAATAAAATATTTTGGAATTACTATTTTGGATCTTTTAAATAAAAGGATTTGGTTTTCAAATGAAATAGAAGTTTATAAATATTATTTTATAAGCCAAATTAAACTTGGCCAAGCCTTTGAAATAAAAATATTTCCATTTGATAAAAATAGTAAAGGTTTATTTAAAATAAATTAATAAGGATTTAATATCCAAGTTTTATAAATAAAGGTTTTACTATTTTAATTAACCATCAAAACTTATTTATTTATTTCAAATAAGTTTTCCAAAGTATTTTATACTTTCAAATAAAACCTACTGATTTGGTTTTGAAAATATTTAGTTTCAAATAAAGCTTTTGTTAAAATAAAACCCATTTGATTTATTAACTAATGTCCATTTTATTTAATTATAAATGGACTCTAAAATAAAAATATTATTTTATTTTGTTAATTGGTTTATGTTGTTAAACAGAACCAAATTCAAATGCATTGTTTGGTGATTGTTTGAATGTGATTTGAATGTATAAATGTTGTTTGAGATTTCAAAAACAGAAAATAGAATCATAAAAAGAAAAGCATTCAGAAGAAAAAAATAGAATTGGACCAGCCAACCGGCCGAGCCCAACAAGGCCCAGTACCAGCCCCCTCTCTCCTTCCCGCAGAAAAACATTCCACACTCACTTACTCACCCCCTCTGCGACTGACTAGTGGACCCCAAGTTCCTCTCTCACTCCACTAACGAAACGGCCCCACTCCCGAGCCTTCTTCCTCACCCGCCGCGACCTCTTCTCCCCAATCCTCGCTGCCATTCTCTGTCAATCAAACCCCGAGTAAATTCGCTTAAATGCTGCAGTGATTCCGCTCAACAATCTCGCCCTCTTAAGCGCCAGCATCTCCTCTTCGGTTTTCCCTAGTCGCCTCCCTCTCTCTGCCCCCAGGCTGCCCTGAATCGAGCTCGCAACACCACTGCTCCGACCACCGTCCCCAGACAATTCCGGCCGAGCCTCGCCACCTCCTGCCTCCCCGAGCACACGAGCACACTCACCACTCCCAGGCGCTTCTTCCTGTACCTCTCATTCACCCGCGGGAGCCCCAGAACATCGGCAACCACTTCGACTGAGCACCGCCGTGTCTGCTACTCTCTTCGGCGACGTCTCCTGGTAAGTCCAGACCACCCCGCGGCTTCTCGTTCACGCACGCGTCATCTCCTTGATCTTACGCGACTAACCATGCTTATTGTTTGCCCTCTCATGAACCGTAGCACCGTCCTCGACCACGACCACGTGCAACCGTCGCCAGACCCAACTCTGGTGAGGAATTCCTCCTGTTCCCGTGCGCCCCTTGCCAATACGACTCCAAGTTGAGCTTCAGCGTCACCCTGCGATCATTGTAAGCATCTCCCCACCTTCCTTTGCTTCCTGAATCGCCGGCACCATCACCATCTGGCCGCTCCGCCGCCAGCCACCGCCGCAGCGCCGCTAGTTTTAGGTCAAGCTTGCAGCAGTCGTTCGATCTCGATCCAGTGGCGAGGATAGAAGCTAGGTGAAAGGGTAAGTAGCATCTGCGCGCCGTGCGATATGACTTGATCCAACGGTCTGTGTTAGTCGATCCACGCGAAACGTTTTTGACGAATAGGAATCTGACGCGTGTCACCAGATTGTTTAAAACAGAAATTTGAATCTGATTTAGATGCAGATTTGAAACTCTTGTAACTTTTGATCCCCACGTCCAAAAATTACAAACTTTATATCGTTGGAATCAGTGGAACAAGACCTAGCCAACCATGGAATTTTTTTAGTAAATAGTATCTGTTAGATTGTTTGTTTTTGCAGAAACATTTGTATGCTTGTTTAGATTAGAAAAATTATTCAAAAATGTTCTTCAGGTTGAAATCTTTGCAAATTAGTTTGTGGTGAACTTACTGACCCTATGAACCAACCCATGGTTTTGAAAATGGATTTTATGAAATTTAGGATGGATTAATTGATTTAGCCCATTTCTAGCCAAATAAAAATATTGTTTTTGCTATGAAAATGGTTTTGGAGTAAAAGCTTTGGGAAAATGATTTAGATCAAACCTACTGACCCTAAACACCAAGTTTTGAGAAACAACAACTTATTTGGTGAACAACTTAAAGTTGTTGCTTTGATAAAAAATATTTTCCACCACATAAAATAATGACTGGATTTAAAAATGGTTTAAGGATAAAACCCTTTTGCAAATAACTTTGCCACTTTGGAAAATGACCACCTTGAACCTTACAAAGTTTAGAAACCTAGTGGAGACCATATTTGCAAATAAACCTATCTCTTGCATGCTTACATGCATAACTTAGATCCCATTGTTTTATGTGTGTGAATTGTTTGATTGATTATTGGTTTGGAATGCTAGTTGATATTGTGTTTGCTTGATTGATTTGTAGTGAAGTTAGAAAAGTGTGAAACTAGCAAGATCAAGAAGTGAACCAACATTCCGTACCAAAAGAAAGGCAAGTGACACTATCATCTAAAGTCCAACTATTTTCATTATACTTAGTGGATTTTTTAAAAAATGCATGAAAAGAATTTCTTTACTTATGCTATGCTAAATCCTAATAGGATTCCCTATACATTCCTTAGTGAAAACAATGTAGTTGTTACATGCTTAGCCATGCTATATTTTGAAAAGAGTTACATGTTGAGATTTTATGAAGTTGAGAAAAGGACTTGTGATTTTATATAATAAAACAAGGACTCAATGAACCACCTGGGTGGACAAGGATACTTTAAGCTTTTGGAGAAGGTGGCAACAAAATGAACCATGTCTATGGCAATCACTTTGTGTTGTGCTCCAAAGGAAACCACCCAGGAAACTTAGAGATTGAACATGTTTCTCCAATTGTGGCTTTCGTGTGCAACCACATGCTATTTATGGCTCTGGCTTAGTCAACTACATTGGGAAGACCCATGCATTGTCTTCAAGTTACTGGACATGAGGACCTGGAATCCTACATGGGTACTGAAGACAAGCTAGCAATGGTGTATGGGAGGACCCTCTGGAAAGACTTCGTCACATTCTCAATCTGCCGGTACTCCATCTTGGTGAGCACTAATCCAGTAGCCACTGGTGGCAAAAAGATGGGATTGTGACATGTGGGTAAAGTGTACAACTTCTGCAGAAGATAATAAAATCTAAGTACTTAGCCGTGTCCCCGGTTATGGACAATACTGAGTAACTAAAGCTTGAATCTATGGGAGATCTCGACATTCCAATTTCTAAAAGAAAATTTTCTAAGTGATAACAAAAGACTTGATGCACTTGGGGGTACCAAGGATCTCAAGAGATTTTGATGATAACTTGATGCACTTGGGGTTACCAAGGAGCTTAAGAGATTTTGATAAAACTTGATGCACTTGGGGGTACCAAGGAGCTCAAGAGATTTTTGACAAGGACTTGAATACTTGGGGATACCGAGGAGTTCAAGGGATTTTGATAAAGAGATTTGACAAAGGAAACAAAACCATTTGAAAAGATAGGATAAATTATTGCTTTCTGCAAATGAGCCTTAAACCCTACTTAGCCAAATATGCATGTAATGATAGGATCCACCTATATTCTACATAGTAGTGAAACTTGCCAATACAATTCAAATGTATTGACCCTTTGTGGCTGTAACTTGTAATGTTGCAGGTTTGATTGATTTTAGTGAAGATTGATTGATTAGGATTACAAAGTCTACAACCAACATGTCTGCCTGTGGCACATTGAAGATGAAGGACCCCATACTTATAGTTATTCCGCTGCAATGTAATGTAATAGCCAAATGATCTATGTGTGATGTAATAAAATTATGTTATTCCTAGTTATAAAGTTATATTATGACCTTAGTTTCTTGATAATACATCTTAACTATGGATGCTAGCTATTGATCCAGGGACTAGCATTGTAAACACAGGGGACTCCTCCTTATATTAAATAAAGGTTGGGACACTCCCTCTACAGTATCCTCCCTTCTCCAGCGTGCAAACCCTAACTCCAGAGCTCACAAACGCCGTCGAGTCCCGTCGTCTCCGGCCGCCCCAGGCCTCGCCGTGGCTCCTGGAAGCTTCGCCTCGCCGCGGTGAGCAGCCTCACAGGAGGAATCAACGCGGGAAGCTCCCAATCGTCGACAAGGACACAGCCTTCCCGAGCTCCGACCACCGCTACCTCCCTCGATTCTGGCGTCCCCCGTGCTCGCCTTGCCTCGGCACCACCACCGTCATGCTCCTGCTGAGCCACCGGTGCTCAAGCACCTTTCTGCTTTCTCTCTCTCCCTCTGAATCTTCCTCCCCGCAAGAGACCGCCGCCGCCGCCGCTCGCCGTCATTGCACCACCATCACCAGTATCCATTTCAAGGTGGCGCCGCCACTATACTGCACCCCGCGACGCCCTCTTTCCAATAAGCCAAAGCACAGCCCTGCGCACGCAGCCGATTCACGAATCTGACCTTGATCTGAGGTTGATCTTGGAGTGATGTCAGCGTGACGTCACGCTGATGTCATATTCCTATTTTCTTTTATTTTAGAAATTGTAATAAGATTTCTATAATAAATAAAAACAAATAGAAATGACATGGCAACGGTCCCACCAGTCAGTGACTGAGGGTAGGATAGGCTCTGGTGAGAAAAACCCTTCATTGCATGCTGACATCAGCATTACCTAATAAACACATTTAGTTATTTAATTAAGAAATTCATAAAATGATTTAATCTTGTAAATTTGATATCTTTTGTTTTATAATTCAAAAAATATGTTTAATATATGAAAATTTTCAGAAAAATAAAATCTACAACTTAAAACTATTATCAAATATTATTATGATGATTATTTAAATAAATATTATTTAATAAAGATTTTATAAGTAATAAACTTTGATAATTCATAGTTTAATATTGATAAATAATAAAAATATAAATAAAATACTACAAATCTTAGAATAATAAGAATTATACTTTAAAATTATAATTATACATTATTATTTCACTTAATTAAATATTTGTTAATTATTAAGTATTTATAAAGTAATAAACCTTACTAAAATCATATTTTATTATTTATAAATCACAAAAATAAATGTAATATACCAAAATAATCACAAAAATAGTACTTACATGTTAAAAATGTGATATTCCACTTTTGAGTTAAATAAAAAGTTAAATACTTTTATAACTTGAATTTAAACCTATCTCCTTAATTAATAATACATATAAAGGTAAATAAAATTTGTTAATATTTCTAAAAATTAGTTAATTGAGTCTAATAAATTGTATTAGTCTTAAATATTGGTAGTGTCCCTTCAAAATCAATTAACATACTTTTAATACAATTTCATTGAATTATCCTTCAACTATAACTGCAGATGATTTTATAAAAGAATCCTTATCTAATCTAAAATCTCCAAGATTAATTATAATGAAATAAAACCCATTCCTTTACTTTAACCACACGTTTATAAACAAATCAAAACACCATAGTGAGTTCATACGAAGTTAATAATATTGTTTACTTATTCATAAACCTTAACCACACCCTTATAAGGAGATATATCCCTTTATACAATTATAATGTAAAGAAACCACTACCAACTAAAAGAATTACCATTCTTAAAGTATCCTTAGGGAAACATTATAAAGTACACCTGGTACAAATAACATAAGCAATATGCTTTAAGTCCATCTATGTCTCTAAAGTTAACTTTAGTCTATAATACTTTAAATACTATTCTAAAAGACTTTATTATGTGTTTTATATTTAACCTTGGTCTATTATAATTAAGTTATAAAGAATCTTAATCCCAAACTAACCAAGTTCAAAACCAAGATAGATAAGTCTCAAATACTACTAATATAATTATTCAAATAAAGCAATTCTTTCTTACTTAAAGACTATAACTTAAAAGAAACCCTAATAAGGTTAACTTAAAATTTAAATACTTCTCTTTAGCTAAGTAAGATTTTCTTCAAAAGTTATTCTTTTAAGAAACATTATAAAGCAAGACATAAGCATTTTTAGGAAAGCTCTAAATAATAAACAAACCTTATATACATAGTCTACAGATATATTTTCCACTTGAGTATTCCATTACTGTGTGTGCTTTACTATACTTACACATTGTTTCACACACACTCACAAGCCTTAATAAGAAGCACATGTGTGAAACTTAATCTAAAAGGGCAACACATTCCAAGGAAACCCCTTTCGAGTATCCAAACCATAGAACAACGTTATCCTCGGATTCGCGTTTATCAACTTGCATTACACTACTTATGCATAAAAGCATCTTGCTTCTTTAAACATTAGTCCTTACCGGACCAATGATGCAGATTTCAGCTATTGGATCTTATATTATCTTGAAGTCCATGAGTGCATAATCTTGCAATCACAAAAGGAAAGTTCATACTTGCTCATTTCCTTTGATTATTTCCTGTAAAGTATTTTACAAATCCAGGGTTGTCATCACCTGCATTTGAAAAAGTTCAGAAAACACTATTTTATAATAATGTGATTATAGGTTATTTACCATGAGAGGTAATAACCTACTATAAGAGTTCCGGTGGTAAAGGAACATATTATCTAGTACTGAACAACCAATATCGCTAGTGATTCTTGTGCCGTATATTACGCGTTTACCATGAGATTTGGAATGGGACAGAGAAGTCAGCAGTATCTTTTCCCTCTCGCATGGAGTTGGATGTGCGGGTCGTGGCTGTTATCACTCGTAGAGTGCATAATATTATGGTAATTCGCAGAGGATATGAAGCATATGGGTGGGAGCCCTCAACGTCCAACGATAGTTCTGGCATCTGAACGGTCTGTACTACCATTGCCGTAATTCAATAGGTGGGCTGGCGTACACCAAGGAGACATGCAGGGTCGCGAAGAAGGCACTGATTGGCTTGGATCTTAGTCTGAGCCTCACAACAAGGAAGTGTGAATGAACCTGCAATTAGGATGTGAAACAAAGCTAAGATCTCTCATGGGTAAAGTGACGCACCTCTGTAGAGTGTAAGAACTATAACTTGTTACTCTCTGTTCCGGGAAGGAGCTGCGAACGCAGCGGGAAAGGAACTCCATGAAAGTTCTGGTAAACCCGTGAAGGATGACGGACATAGCTTTTCAGAATAAAAGCAACCTTTGAAGAAATGTTTATGAAAACTTGCATTGCCTACGACCTACGGTCTGTGGCTGTAGTTATAGTGCATCAAACACTCCTTTTCTAGTGGACTTGCTGAGTACGCTCGTACTCAAAGTATCTTGTTAACCCTTGCTAGGTTCTAAATCCAGAACAGACGATGTCTACATCAAGTTATGCTCCAGGAATCATCACTAAAAGCTAAAACTCTTCGATGAAGTCAAGGAAGTCAGCATATACATCAACTCAAGTGAAGACGAAGTTGCTGATTAGATAAGAATAGAATTTCTAACCATAGAACCCACTTCTATAGAGTATTGCAATAGCAGCAATTCAAGCCTAGTAGTTCAGCTACTAGTTCTATAAGTATGGTAGCTATGAGTTATTTATTTTTGATTCTTCTTTGTAAGAAGTTTCTTTATCTCTCTTTAACCTAGAGTGTTCTCTAGATCTTGTGTAAAGAGTTGAGTTGTAACCTATAGACATGTCTTGGACCTGCTGTGTTTCTGTTGTACTACTCTGAGGGATGTAATACTAGTGAATGGTGTTTCATTGGTGTTACGTCTACGACTATAGTGTACTACATCATGCAGTGGTATGCTGGGTCACCGCAATAGGCTAGTACAAGAGTTTAACTTAACAATATAAACAAAAGTATTCATCTTCATGTGCCACATGCAAGCATGTTAAGTGTAGACTCATAACCCTAATCCTCATCAGAGTAACCTGCAACATCACAAGTTACAGCCATAGTGGGTCAATACATTGGAATAGTATTGGCAAGTGATACCTTAGTAGAATAATAGTATCTAGCTTCTACATGAATTTTGGCTAAGTGTAGCTTAGGCTTGCTTTGCTCAAAATAGGTTTTACCTATCAGTTGAAAACACTAAGTTTTTGTTTGGCAAAAACTCCCAAGGAACCACCAATAGACATTGGTGAACCTTCACCCTTGTTCAACCACAAGTTTTAACTTAGAAATTGGGATGAGGAGATTCTTTATAGCTTCCATGTATTGATGCTCAAATTGTCCATTTCTGGGGACACGACTAAGTACTTAGTTTCTTCCTTCTGCAGAGGTGGTGCACTTTCCCCACAAGACTTGATTTTCACCAAGACAGGACCTTTCAGAAGCCTTCCCTTAGACCAAATGGACGTGTTCCAAACCTATCACCCACTACCACCAACTGTCCAAATGGCTAAGTTATTGCTACCTATATGATCCAGGCAGAGCCCATAATGCCATGTGGTTGCACTAGAAGCTTCTTAACATATGGCATCTCAAATCCCTTTGTTCCTGGGTGGCATTCCACAAGTGAGATACACAGGGTAGACCATTGAAAAATGGGCCCTGGTAACCACTCAACCAAAATCCAACCAAGCAATTACCATTCCACCCAGGTGTTTCATTCACTTAGTTGTTTTATTAAGCAAAAACATAAGTCAAAGACTTAGAAACATTTTTCCATAGCATGTATAAAATCCACCCTTGGTTGCTACTAGCTAGGCTAAGCATGGCAATAACAAGTATCTTAACTTAGAGAAAATCAAACAATTCTATAACTACTAGGATTTCCCAAGCATAGCATATAGATACTTAGCAAAAATTATCATGCAAGCCCTATACAAAATATTTCTAATGCACAGTCAAAATATTGGGACAAAAGTATGAAGCACTACTTGCCTTGGTAGTTGGGGTAGTAACAACAATCCTCACAGTCACAATCACCACTAGCACCAAAATCTACACATAAAATGATAGCACCAAATTCACATTTCAAATAAACAAGCAAAAATGTATGAATGCATGAAAATGCCATGTGACAATTTTTCTAAACCAAACAAGACAAGTAAAACAGTACTGATTAATAAAATAAACATTTATACATCAAATAAACTTTATTTGGCCTTTAAAACATTTTCCAAATAATTTTTATACACAAAATAAGCCTACAAATGTCTCTGCATAAAATTCAATTTTAACAGAGTCAAAATACAAAACCAAGCCTACTGATGTGTAGGATTTATTTTTGTGATTCCATTTATATCTTATTTGCATTTTTTGGATAAACAGAACAAACATTATTGAATTTACAAGTTTAAACATTCAAAATCATTTCTGGAATTTTAAACAGACAGGCTAGGCCACGTGGGATGTTTCTATTGGATGATACCGTTTCACACGGATCGATCAACGAGGGTCGTTGGATTTAAGTGACAGTGCACGGCCAGATCTGCTCATACCGGTTCTTTTAAGTGATCTAATCTTAAGCGTTAGATCTAGATCCAACGCTGCTAGGCACACGACCAAGGATGGGCGGCGCTGGCGACGGTGGAACGCCGATTCTAGAGAGGCCTAGGGGTGGTGGTGATGCTTACCAGACTCGCACGTGCACGAGGGAGCTCAACGTGGTCGAGGTTGGGCAGGGGGCGTGCTGTAGCAGGGCCTAGAGCTCGTCGGAGTTGCAGGCGGCGTAGGGTTAGACAAAGTCGTTGCCGATGCTCTGGATCATCCTAGCACAAACCAGAGGCATCAATAGCTGTGCAAGGATACGGCGAACATGACAGTGTCAAGGAGAAGGAAAGGGACGCTCGGATTTTATCTAAATCGCTCGTCGGAGTCAAGCGACGACTCTGTCGTTTGCGGGCGTGAACAGGGACGGCGACCTGGGTCATGCACAGGCAAACCTACGGTGTTAGAGGATGCACAAGGACATGCTGATCATGCTCGTTTGAAGGAGAGGCATAGGGGTGGTCAGGGCTCACCATAATCGATCGCCGGAGGTCGTCGGATAGCGGCGGTGTACTGCAAAATATGGGCAGCCTGGTGGCGGAGCAAGTGAGTTGAGTGAGAGGAAATGGCCGTGGGGTGCAGGGGTTTAAATGGTCGGAAGCGCGACAAGAAACGCATGCGGAATCAAGGCCAATTACGCCGCACCATTATCGGCAGCAACGGCCGCGGCAACGTGGTATGTGGCGTGGGATTTTGGGGATGATGATGAGAGGGCGCGTGGGACCGGAGCGTCAGGGAGAGAGGGGGTACACGTGCGGGTGAGTAACAGAGGGAGAGGGAGAAACCCGGGTGGGCTGATTCTATTACTGGGACGAATAGGTGGTGCCGGCCCTTTCTGTTTTCTTTTATTCTTTTCTATTTCTATTTTGATTTTCTGAAATCATTTTCAAATGCTTTTCATATGGGTTTGAATTCAAACTTGTTCTGATTTTTTGTAAAGTGGACCATACACATATTTGACTACAAAACAATGTTGTTTACTCAAAAATACATTGGCCCAATGAATTTTAAAAATAAACCATGCTTTAATTATTTACTTATAATAGGCATATGAATGGTTTTGAATTCATATTTTTGTTTTGAAATTTTTGACCAAGCTTTGGAAATAATATTCAAACCTATGTTCAACCTTTTTCTGGTTAAACAAGTATTCTCATATTAGAGAGTGGCAATAAGTCCATTCCTTGCTTACATAAAATAATAGACAACAATTTCTTCAGTTTTTGAAATCTTAATTGAAAATGATCCTAAAATGCTTATGGATGCATGAATGCTATGCAAACTTTATAATCATCATTTTTGGGATGTTACACCCTTTCTCCTATTTCAAAGATGAGTCGGTAAACCTATTCCTCCCTATCTCCAGGAAGCATTTGAGCTGTTGTGTTTCAAGCATTCATATGATGATTTATTCAATCATGTTCTTTATCTTCCTTGTTTGCACAAGACTCTTATCTAAATGAGTATTACTTTGAAAGATATCATTTTGAAAACCTTTTGTGTTTGTGAAAAGAGTATTCTTGTTGTAAAAATTTTACAAAAGTTTTATTTGAAAACTATTTGCCAACTGTTCTCTGACCAAGAACAAAGTTTGCCAATTCCAATTATGATTTATATTTATGCATCTCTATGAGTTGTGTATTGGTAAGTGTGATGCTTCTTGTCCATATTCTTTTATCGACACTTCACTCCATAAACCCGTGGACATGTTTACTGAGATCAGTTTTCGCTTGGGGACAAGCGAAGGTCTAAGCATGGGGGGAGTTGATATGTCCAATTTGCATCACCATTCTACATCATAATTTGCCTCTATTCATTGATATATTTCATATTAAGAGGTGATACTTATGTATTTTCATCTATTTTTGCATGTTGGATGGTTCTTGGAGGATGAACTGCCGGAGTCAGGATTATGATGGAAAAAGAGGTGTTTTGATGCAATTTTGCGAAGATCAGAAAAATACCAGAAAAACTATGGAAAATCCTATTTTCCCAGACGAAGAATGCTAGAAGGGGAGGCGGAGATGGGCCACAGGAGGACCACACCCCCGAAGCGCGGGCCACCCTAGTCCGCGCCTACAGGGGTGTGGCCCACCTCGCGCACCTCTGTCTCCGCCCTCTCGCCTATATCTTCTCCTCTAAACCCTAATACGAGGGAGCAACCACAGAAAGATTCCGCCAACTCTACGGGGCAGAAAACACAAAGAGAGAAAGAGATCTCCGACAGATAAATTTCTGTCGGGGAAATTCCTTCCCGGAGAGGGGAGATCTTCGCCATTAACACCATCATCAAGCTAGACTTCATCGTCATCATCCACACCATCATCTCCACCAGCACCATCATCATCACTCCATCCCGCTGTAACAATTGTGTCGACAATTGTGTCGAATCATGTATAGTTCTTAGGGGAAACTTTCCTGGTGTTGATTACTGTTATTAGTAGTGGAACCATGTATTTGATGCTTGTGAGTGGAACCATTGGATTATTGTTTATGTTCAGATTGTTATCCATCACCATATCATCTTTGATCTTGATCCATATGATGTCTTGTGAGTAGTCCGTTTAGTTCTTGAGGACATGGGACAAGTCATGTTGTTAGTAGTGGATTTGTGTTGAGGAATTATTCAATGGTCTAGTATTTAAGTTGTGGTGCTATTCTTATAGTGGTGTCATGTGAACGTCGACTACATGATACTTCACCATTTATGGGCCTAGGGGAATGCATTGTGTATTTGGATACTAATTGTGGGGTTGCCGGAGTGACAGAAACCTGAACCCCGGTAAGAAACCATTGCACAAGGGAGTGTAGGATCTCAGAGTTTAAGGCTGTGGTTAGGTTTATATCTTAATTGCTTTATTGTAGTTGTGTATGCTTGCAGGGGGTTTAATAACAAGTATGTATTAGTCCAAGTAAGGTCGGTACATTAGCACAGGTTCAGCCACACAACACTTATCAAACCAAAGAAGATTAATCAGCTATATGAAACGAAAGCACTTGACAGTATTCCCATGTGTCCTCGAGAACGTTTGGTCCTGATTAGTATTTCTACCGGCTTGTCTTTTGCTAAGAAAGGATTGGGACACTTGCTGCAATTGTTTGATGTCTATATTTAATTGCACTTTATTTCCTTGCTTTATCAGAAAACCCCTAAAAATCCGTTTTCTAAGTATTTACAGAGATTTCCTGCTCCATACCACTAGTCAACACCTTCTGCTCCTTGTTGGGATCGACACTCCTATTTATCGAAAGTACTACGATACACCCCCTATACTTGTGGGCCATCAAGACTATTTTCTAATATGTTTTGGGACAACAACTCCCCAAATCTTACTTCCCTCTCATTAGAGGTCATTCTTGGCACAAAAAGCAAACAAAAAGGATAAGGAGAGGTCATTACTGAAGTAATAACTTCCAAGACTCAAGAAAACTCTTGGGTTATCTCCCAACAAGTACTTTTATTTAATGCCTTTAAGTTAGGCACATCTAGTATTTTCAAATGAAGAAGCATTAATATCAAACCTTGCTTTCAAAGGAGTAGCAAAATGCAACTTCTCTCTCCTTAGAGAAAACTTGTTGATGGCGCCTGGAAGAGCTTCGTCGGGAAACCCCAAGAGCAAGGTGTGATGCAGCACAGCAGCAAGTCTTCCCTCAGTAAGAAACTGAGGTTATCGAACCAGTTTGAGGAAGGAAACGTCTCAAAGGTGTTGCAAGCAACTTGGAAACCTACACAACACAAACTCAATACTTTGCCCCAACGAACAATGACGTTGTCAATCTCACCGGTTGCTGTAACAAAGGATTAACTGTAAGGTGTGGAAGGTGATAGTGGTTTGCAGAAAGTAAACAGTAACAGTTGAAGATGTATCAATGGTACAGATTGGACCGTGTTCCATAGTTCACTAGAGGTGTTCTCCTTAGATAAACAAAACATGGCATGTTGGGTAAACAAATTACAGCAAGGCAATTGACAGGAATGAGCAAGGCATAACAATGCAATACTAGGCATTCATGATCCTATGAGATTCGATTGGGCAATACAACAAGATACATAGACCGCCATCCAACTGCATCTATGACTAGAAATCCACCTTCAGGTTATCATCTGAACCCCCTACGGTATTAAGTTGCAAGCAACAGATAACTGCTTTATGCAAAGTGTGTAAGGTAAACAATCCACTTGTTCCATGAACAAGAGACTGTTGTTTTATCCCTAGTGGCAACAACACATCTACAACCTTAGAGATTTTTGTCACTTCCCTTAGATTAAATAGAGGCATGAACCCACTATTTAGCATAAATACCCCCCTCTTGGAGTCACTAGCATCTACTCGGCCAAGATAGCTACTAGAAATGGAGAGCATGCAAGATCACAAACAACATAGACATGATAGAAGAAGGACTTGATCATGAACGGATCCCCGCAAACACAACATGCATGATTACAAATAGATGAGATATTGATCATGCACGGAGCTCACAAGATCTATACATGAAAGCACAAAGGAGGAGATACAACCATCTAGCTACTACATGGACCCGTAGTCCAAGGTGGAACTACTCACGCTTCATACCGGAGGCTGGCATGAAGAAGAAGAACGACTCCGGGATAATCTCCCCTCCGGCAGGGTGGTGGGAAGAGGTGTCCCCCGATCTAGGGACGATGGTGGCGGCGGCTACAGATGGTTTCATGGAATATTTATCGAGTACTTAGGGTTTAGGCATCGGGGGCTTCTTATAGGCTCCGTGTTCCCCACGGTAAAATATTGACTTTGACTTTTGTCTCGTCCAATTCCGAGAATATTGATTTTCTGCCTTTCTGGAACCAAAACAGAAGAAAACAGGCAACTAGCACTGTGGCATCTTGTTAATAGGTTAGTACAAGAAAACATATAAAAACACCTCAAAGTGTAGACAAAGCAAAGAAAATTAGATACTAAACGTATCTTGTTATAGATACGTTTCCAACGTATCAAGCATCCCACAGCTTAACTCTTGCTCATCCTCGAGTAGGTAAGTGATAAAAAGAATAATTTTTGAGGTGACATGCACTATCAAGATCAAGATCAAACCATTTGCAAGCATTGAAAACTGGAGTCAAAGAACTCTAAACATGAGCATGAAAGATGAAGTTCTAATAGTAAGACAAAGTAACTATGCATGCAACATGAAAGGATACAAACAAAGATCATGAATAACATGCATTAAAAAACGTTTGTTTATTTCGCATACAGAAAACATAGCATAGTGGCATTCAGCTTGTCCCTCATAGAGTAGAAAATAGATGCATAGGACACCTTCAAAGTTCATAAGAGTGACTAGATACAAATACCACAAGAACAAGCAATATCAACAATATGCATCAATCAATAAGTTTTGGGACAATGCATATAGAACTAAGAATGGCAACTATGCTCTCTTAACTGGTGCCTAAAGATAGAAGGTGGAGACTCAATATAATAGTGGAAGAAAGGCCCTTCATAAGGGGGCAAGGATTTCAAGTTTCAAAAAGAGCTTCCAAAAATTATGGTACTTGTTAGCTTTCAGCTCTCATTGCCCCTATCATAAGCATCTTGAAGTGATTAAGGTTAAAGTGAACAAACAATGGAGTATATGCTTAACAAAGTATAAGTTGGCAATCTCATGTCCCTTGAATACAAGGGCCGCACCTCATGCTACTCAACTTTAGTCACCTATAAGTTCTTGTCATAGTAAGTACATGTGTATCATAGAGAACCGGCAATGGTGTACCCCTTGCACATGGAACATGAGCTACCCCATAAGCAAAATGACAAGGCAAGTAGACAATGAGCATCTCAGAAATCTTCTTATTTACCATGGGAATATGGTGTTTTTTCTCCCTTTCCTATTTTCTCAATATGTCTCTTTTTTATAAGAAGAAAGCTTCATAGATGTCATTATGGTGATGCTGCAAGTTTCCTCCATGATTAGGCATGGCTTAGGCTAGCGGCCCAAGCGTTTCTCTAACACACATACATAACTCCATGGACTTACAAGCTCCCCTTTTATTTCACACCGGCGACATCCATAGACAAAAGAGCATGATATCAACTGTGTACAAAGTACAAGTGCAATGTTGAAAGCGTTCCCCGTGACAGCACGGTTCTGCTAATTCCAACGTATAAGTGCAAGCATATACAACATAGATGACACAATGGTTCAAGTTTATTAGGGGCAATAAAAATAAAGTTTGCCATCAAGTTTGTGAGAGCTTTAATCACTAAGTTTTCACATGACAAAGATACTTTTTAACTGGAAGATAGATGAAAACAAGAATGTACTTGGAATGGTGTAACAAACAATGCATAGGAATTTATAGTTGACACTTTGGAATAACTTGATTTATTGGGAGTTGGAAGCATGAGTAGAGCTTACTCATACAAGTGGAGGCTAGCAAAAGACTGGGAGCGACTAACTAAGAGAGCAATAATGGCCATAATCATGCAGAGCGACAAAACATTACTAATCAAAGCATAAAGTGGTACTACAAGTCAAGGACTAAATGATCATAGAGGCTATGGTGACTTGTTCATAGTCATAACATGGTGTGAGCATGTGCCAACACTACTAGGAAATTGGCTATAGGTAATCAGCACATCTGTGGCTCACATGGTTGAAGTGACCCACGGCTAAAACAGGCGTGGCTCACCTGTGGGCAGTGCCCTACTAGTAACTATAACAACCGTGGCGCACATGGTCATAGTGCGCCACAGATATGTGTGGGCCAGGGCCCTGCTGGCCGCATGCCAGATAACTGTAGCGCACTTAGGGTTGGTGTGCTACGCTTGTTAGTGTTAACCGTGGCGCACATGGGTGGGGTGCACTACGCCTAAGCGCATGCCTCTCTGGTCTATAAACGGTCAGACACATCTGTGGCGCACTGTGGCATGTGTGCCACGGTTGTTATTACTCCCTATGGCGCACTGGGGCCACGTGCTCCACGGATGTGTCGACCCTTTTTTGGCAGCTCCACTTTGTGCACATGTGTGATCATCCACCACCCCACACTTCACTTTCCCCTTCTTCTTCCTCCTTAGATCTAGTCGGGATCCTTCTCCTTCCCACCTCAATTTCTCCACTCATTCACCATTTTTAGCATGTAGAACTTGCCTTGGATGTTGCATGCGTAATAGAGAAAACCGTGTTCATGGCGCACCGGAGGTGGCTCAGCAAGAATGATCCATGGAGAAAACGTGGAGACCTGTTCGACGGCAAATCCGAGACCCGAGGAATCCCAGAGCGTAGGAGCAGCGAAGAAGTGGAAGAGTTGCTAAAAAACTGGAAAGATTGTCCTAAGCCTGGAAAGAAGCGAAAGAGGCAGCAAGACAAGACGCTGATGAAGGTATGGAAAGCAAGGTCTGTTTTCTGGGAGTTGCCATACTGGAAGTTTCTCTGCACTCCTCATAGCCTCGACATCATGCATATCAAGAAAAATGTGTGCGAGAGTCTGGTCGCCACTATAATCAACATGCCAGATAGGACCAAATATGGTTCGAAAGCAAGGCACGACCTGATATTCATGGGTATCCGGAAGGAGCTTCACGGAGGACGCACTACTCCTGATGATCAGGAAGATGACGATGATCATGAGTCGGAGACGACACAAGGTTGTCGGAAGGGTAAAAAGTTCAAGAAGAACGAATATTACTGCCCTCCTTCTTGCTTCACTCTAAGCTAGGATCAGATCAAACAGTTTTTCAAGTGCCTTCTAGGAGTCAAATTTCCTTATGGCTACGCGGGCAAGATAAGCAGATACCTAGACGAGGCGAAGCAGAGGTTCAGTGGCATGAAGTCTAACGACTGTGCCGTGCTAATGACGCAGGTACTTCCGGTTGCACTAAGAGGGATAATGGACAAGCACGTCCGTGAAACGTTATTTGGCCTCTGTAACTTTTTTGACATCATCTCTAGGAAGTCGATTGGCGTGAATCAGCTCGGGAGGCTACAGGAGGAGATCGTGCTGATACTATGCGAGCTTGAGGTCTAATTCCCACCTGCATTCTTCGACATTATGGTGCATCTGCTGGTCCATGTCGTGGAGGACATCATCCAACTCGGGCCGATGTTCCTCCGTAGCATGATGGCGTTCGAAAGGATGAACGGACACATCAAAGGATACGTTCGCAACAGGTCCCGTCCATATGGAAGCATATCCAAGGGCTTTCTGGCCGAAGAGTGCATCTCTCTTTCTACATGAATTATCTAGACATCGAGAACCCTGTCGGTCTTCCAGTCAACAGGCACCTTGGCAAGCTCGACGGATCTGGTCACCGAGAGGGTCGTCGCATACTGCATGCAGACTTCGATTTTCGATGCGCAGACTTTGATCGAGCAAACCTCGTCGCGCTACATCATTTAGAACTGGTCGATCCTTGGGTACAGAAGCACAAAAGTTTAATCGAGAAGAAGTATAGTGACCAGGGCATACAGAGGATGCAAGGAGAAATAATCAAAGATCACAAATCAGATTTCACGTGTTGGTTTAGGCAGACGCTCCTTGATAATCCCCCGAGATCAGCTTCTTCTGACACGGAAAAGATCATATTCAACTTATCGCAGGGACCGATGCAAAACCTGGTGACCTATCAGGCGTATGATATCAACGGCTACACATTCTACACGGAGGAAAAGGACAACAAGTGTGATTATTAGAACTCAGGCGTAACGTCGGAATCCTACACCGATGACAACGTGAAGGAAAGATTCTACGGAAGAATCGAGGAGATCTGGGAGCTCGACTATTGTGGAGAAAAGGTGACGATGTTCCGTGTCAGATGGGCAAAGAGCGTCGAAAGAGAAGACCGGTATTTCACAACCATGGTTATACCTGAAGCAGCAAAATCCAAGGCCGCCGGTGCGAACGTGGCCGCAAAAAATGAACCGTGGGTACTGGCTACCAAAGTGGACCAATGTTTTTTCATTACCGACCCGACAAAGCCTAGCTGTGTTGTCGTGAGGAGAGGAAAAAGAAACATCATCGGAATGGATGGAGTCGCCAACGAGCAAGACTTCGACCAATACGGCGATCCAAAGATTGAAGATGACGACGACTACGATGCAGCAACATACATCACAAGAAGAAAAAGGACAACCCTACCCAAAAAAGGTAGCCCGTTCGAAAGAAGAAACATTAAAGTTCCGAGGCTAAATTATTCAACCGCGACAAAGAAGGGAAAAAGATTGTAAAACGCTAGCTCAAAAAATATTGTAAAACGCGTGGTCGAAAAAGATTGTAAAGTGCGATTGGTCGAGTAGGGCCGTGCCCGATTCATATTATTATGGACAAATTATTATGAAATTTAGTTATACTTTGAATCATATTATTTTTACCACTTTTATGACATATATTATCACTTTTGGGCATTTTTGGAACATTTAAAAGAATTTATAAAATAAAAACAAAACAAATATGGCATATATTACCACTTTTGGGCATTTTTGGAACATTTAAAAGTATTTTTAAAATAAAAATAAAAAAGGGGGGCACCAGGATTCGAACCTGGGTGCTCAGAAGTTTAGAATAGTGCAGTGGGTAGAACCAGTGGGATAGGGTAGTGAATCTGTTAGATAGTGGGACGACTCTTTTCTTATACAGTTGCTATAGGAGATAGGCGTAGCGCACTCTGGCATAGTGCGCTACGGATATCTGTAGCGCACTATGCCAGAGTGCGCTATGCCTATCTTTGCCTTATCCATGTGCACGCAGACACGTCCCTCATCCCCATTGAACTGCGCCCACCCATCTGACTCGAGCCCGAGCCCCCGCCGCCGCTGTCGATCCGCCACTACCAATCTGCCGCCACCACCGCATTCCAGGAGGTCGCAGTCGCCATGCAAGGAGGAGGAGGTCGCGCTCGTTCCGTGGAGGAGGAGGTCGCAGTCGCCACGCCAGGAGGAGGGGGTCGCGCTCGTTCCGTGGAGGAGGAGGTCGTAGTCGCCGCGCAGTCCGTGAAGGAGAAGGCCCTCATCGTCCGCACGCTCGTCATCGTCCTTGTCTCGGAGGTGAGCATCGCCCTCTCCTCTCTCTCCCCTCTCGTTGCATCTATTCACTTAGGGGTTCAAAGTTAGGGTTAGGGTTCAGTTAGGAAATGTTCAGTTAGGAAATGTTCAGTTAGGAAATGTTCAGATTTTCTTAGGATTCAGAGTAGGGTTCAGTTAGGAAATTGTCACATCCCAAAATTTTCCAAATTTTGTAATGTGAAAAATAAATAAACAAAATAAATAATTGTTGAAAATTAGGGTGAAAAGAAACTTTCTGTTTCTAATTGGAAACTTAAAATCCCATCTTGAACAAACTTGAGTAAAGTTTGAATCCAACTAAATTCAAATCAAGTGAAATGCATTTCATAAATGCATCTGGAAATTTAAACACTTGAGAAATAAACCAAAACCCTAAACCCTAATAGAATAAAATCATTTCCAAGTTATCTCCAAGCCTATGGATGTGATCCATATAAAAATTTGTCAACAAACATTTTCAAATGATCAAGAATGACAAATAGAAATATTATAAAACCATAGAAATTGGTTTCACTTATTTTAGAACCATAAGTAAAATCTTATGAATTTAATAAGACAAGGAAATGGAATTTCCAAAGCTAATATAGCACCTATCTAGAAATCCATACCAAATGGTGAGCAATTAGTCCTAAAAATATTTAAAAGGATAAACAAATATTAAATAAGATTTTACAAATTGGAATCATCAAGTTTGGATCTCTAAATAAAAGATATGGATTTTATAAGATAAAGATAGAAATATTAAATGAAGAATATTTAAAGACCAAATTAAATCTTGGCCTAATCCATAAGCAAATGGAATGAAAGTAATCCAAATCCAAATAAAATAAATGGATAAAGAATTTTCCAAATAAAATAAAATGACTTTGACCAAATCCTATTCTATTTGAATAAAGATAAAATCCCGATTAGAAATGATTAAATAAATCATGGGAAAATAGAATTTGGAATTTACCCAAGTGGAATAAAAGTTGTTTAATTAACTTAAATAAGATCAAAGAAATCTTCCAAATGAAATTTATGAAATTAAAACTATATTTAATTTCAATAGAATAAAGACAAATATCCAATTTAAAATGATTAATAAATCATATTAAAATTATTCCAAATAATTCAAGGTGAATTATTTGACATCCAAATAAACAAATAAAACCTACTGAAAAATTTTGGAAAGATTTAGAATTCAAATGGAGTTTGAAAAACATTATTAAATCTTTTTGAATTAATATAAGGGCTTATTATTTAATTAATTAATATCCCCTAAAAAGAATAAATGAATTATTCTAAATTTGACTCTAAAATGAACTATTAAACAGTATTTGATTACACACAAAGTTTGAGGGAAATTTGAATTCAAATGAATGCTTGAATTGATTAATCAAAATCAAAACAGAATATTAGAAATAGAAAAGGAAAAACAATCAGAACAAAAAAATGAAGAGGAACAGCCCAGCCCAGCTAAGCCCATCTGGCCCAGCAGCCCACCACTCTCCTCTCTCCCCGAAGCGTTATTCTCTCACTCACGAATTGACCCGCGCAGAGAATGACAACCGGACCCCACCCCCACTCTCTCTCACTCACTGACGCCAGGCCCCACCGCCAGCTCCCTTCGTTCTCACCCGCACGCTAACCTCGCTGGTGGTTTCTGCCGTTAAAAGCTCGCTTGATTCCTCTTTAATCGCGCGTTGATTCAGCCCCGCGATCATGCGTACATAAGCACCTGTGCCCCTCTCTCTTTCCCCTCACTCGCCAGATCCTCTATGCCCCCAGGCTGTCTCCAATTCCACCTGCACTGTCATGGCCTCCGACGAGCTGTCCGGCCGATTCCGACGCTGTCTGGCCCTCTCTCGCCTCCTAGTTCACGCGAGCATTATCCCCAGTCTCCGGCGCATCTTCCTATGCCTTCCATTCATCCCCGCGAGCACCGTATCATCGACAATGACCACACCCGAACTCCGTCGTCGTCTGTCTTGTCTCCAGCAACCTCTCCCCGGTAAAACCCGACCACCCCTCTCCCCCTCGTTGACACTCTGATACTCGCCTTCCTCTTGCGAACATAACTGTGCCTTCTACTTGATCTAGCGCGACCTCTAGCTTCGCCCCGACGACGGACAGAGCCGCCAGACGCTGACCGCAACTACGACGAGGAATCGCCAGCAACTCTGTGCGCCCCTTCAGCAACGATAACCGCCTTGAGCTTCACCAGGACCGCGCGAACACTGTGAGCATCTCCCCTCCCTCCTTTCCTTCCCGCTTCGCCAGAACCACCGCGAACCGAGCCCGCGCCACCACTCGCCGCCGCCAGCGCCGCCACTTAATGGTTGTTTGATCGTTAGCCATAGGATGTAGATCCAACGCACACGAAAGAAACTAAGCGAAGGGGTAAGTAGAGATCTGTGCCGTGCGATCAAGTTAAATCCTACGGTCTGAATCGCTCGATCCAAACGAAACGGTACCAGCGAGTAAGATTCAGCCACGTGTCCAGTGTTTTGTTTTAAAAACAGAAACTTGCCTATTAGATGTTCAATTTTGAAAATTGCATAACTTTCAAACCACACATCCAAATTCTACAAACTTTATATCATTGGAATCAGCAAGAAAAATCCTACCCAACCATGCCCTTTGTTTAGTAAATTGCATCTGGTAAAATGATTGTTTTTGTAGAAACTTGTGTAGGCATGTTTGGAATATAAAATTCATTCTATATTAATTTTGGGGATAAAATCTTTGGCAAATGGTTTGTTTTGAACCTACTGACATATTAAACCAATTTGTGGTTTCAAAAATATATTTGGTGAAGCAAAGGAATAAATCTTTGATTTAAAACATTTCTAGTCACATAAAAATATTGTTTATTTATTAAAAATGCTTTTGGAGGAAAACCCTTTGGGAAATGTTTTGATTTAAACTCTCTGACCCCAAACACCAAGTTTTAGTATTTAAAAATGTATTTGGTGAACCCTATAAAGATTGTTACTTTGATAAAAGCATTTTCAATCACATAAAATATTGATTCAGTTTATAAATGGTTTATAAGTAAAACCTTTTACAAATGGTTTTACCACTTTTATAAATTGACCAATGAGTGTTTTATAATGTTTATAACCTATTAGAAACCACTTTTCCAAATAAAACAATCTTTGGCATGCTTGCATGCATTGTTTTGTTTCTATTATTTTATGTGTTGTTTGCTTGAATGGTAGATTGAATTTGTGCCTTGCTTGATTGAATTGTAGTGATTTGAAGAGTGTGAATATTTCAAGGACAAGGAGTGAACCTATATTCTCTACCAAAAGGCAAGTGATGCTTCATACTTTTGTCCCATTATTTTTCACTATGCGTTAGTGATATTTCTAAGTAGGACTTGCATGGAATTTTTGCTAAGTATGAACTATGCCTTGGGAAACCCTAGTAGATGAAACCTTAGTAGAATTTACTAAGTTAATATTCCTTCTACTATCATGCTTAGCTTAGCTAGTAGAAAACAAGGGTGGATTATATTTCATGCTATGGAATATTTCTAAGTCAAGGACTTGAGTTTTGTTTAATAAAACAACTAAGTGAATGAAACACCTGGGTGGAATGGAAGGATTGGTTTGTGTTGAGTGGTTACTCAGGGCCCATGTCAATGGACTACCCTAGTGTATCACACTTGTGGAATGCCACCCAGGAACAAAGAGATTTGAGATGTCAAATGTTGAGAAGCTTCAAGTGTAGCCACTTGGCATTATGGGCTCTGCCTGGATCATATAGGTTGCAATAACTTAGCCAAATGGACAGCTGGTGTTAGGGGATTGATAGGTTGGAACGCGTCCATTCTGGTCTAAGGGAAGGCTTCTGAAAGATCTTGTCTTGGTGAAACCAAGTCTTGTGGGGAAAGTGCAGCACCTCTACAGAGTGTAAAATCTAAGTACTTAGCCATGTCCCTGGCAAAGGACAATTTGAGCATCAAGACATGGAAGCTGTCAAGAATCTCCTCATCCCAATTTCTAAGTTAAAAACTTGTGGTTGAACAAGGGTTGAAGGATCAATAATTTCTATTGGGAGATGCCTTGGGTGATTTTGTCAAGCAAAAACTTAGTGTTTTCAAATGATAAGGAAAATCTATTTTAAGCAAAGCAACCTAAGCTCCACTTAGCCAAATGCATATAGATGATAGACTCCACTATACTACCATAGTATCACTTGCCAATACAATTCAAATGTATTGACCCTTGTGGCTGTAACTTGTTCTGTTGCAGGTGTGTTTGACGTTAGTGAAGTTTATTGATTATGATTACAAGTCTACAACCAACATGACTGCCTGTGGAACTTTGAAGATGAAGGACCCCATGCTATTGTTATATTCTGCTGCATTGTAATGAGATAGAAAAAGAGCTATGTAAGATGTAATAAATTATTTTATTCCTGGTTATAAAGTTGTATTATGACCTTTGTTTCTTGATATTACATCTTAACTGTGGATGGTAGCTATTGATCCAGGGACTAGCATTGTAAACACAGGGATCTCTACCTTATTAAAGGTTGGGACCTCTACAGATGGTATCAGAGCAATGTGTTTCCTGTAGGATTGTAACCCTAGGATTGGACAAAACCCCTTAGGAAAATAGGAGTTGAATTTGTTCCAAAACTTATTTACAAACAATCTTGTAAACTCTTTCCTCAACCTTTTGGTTTGATTCTACATCTCTTCTATTTCAAGCTTGATGGACAAAGCCTACCCCATGGCCAAAGACTTCACCATGTGCGAAGGACTTCATCAACTCAAATGATTTCAACATCAAACATCATCAAAGACTTCCACTTTATTTTCACCAAGGACTTCAACTTGGATATCACTAAGGACTACAAGTGAGGCAAGGAATATTACTGAAGACTTGAAGACTAAGGAAACACAACTTACAAGGAACCATCATCAGCTTTGAAGTTTGTGACCAAGACACAAGAATTTTTCCAAGGAAACCATGATCTCATTCATGAAGAAGCAACCCAGAAGAATGGAATGATCTCAAGTGAACCATATAGTCGGACCACCATGTTTAGTTTAGATAAAACCCACCAACTTATGTGGTGTAGCAAAAATATTTTGTTGCCTAAAAATGTGTTTGGACTTTGTTGTTTGAGTGGAATGTTGTTTGTGATTGCTTGCACATTGCTTGTGTGAATTGTGATGTGTGTGATTAGAATTATTCCTTAGAAATCTTTTGCCCGTTCTAATCCCAATCCAACCCAAACAGATGACTATTCCAAGAGACTCCAACATCAAGGATGGTGACAACAACAACAACCAAGAGGTCAACATGAGAGAACTCATAGTAACCCAAACCCAGTTGAACCTAGTGACAACTTAGTTTTTAGCCAACTCCAGTGAGTTAGACCCAACCATGCAAAGGTTTTTGGAAACCCAAACCCAATTGTTGCATAAGGTGACAAGTCAAATAATCAACATGGGAGACAACTCTTCCCAAGGAGTTTATGACAACAAGGATGTCAAGGATGATATTTTAGAAGGAACCCAAGCTTGTAATATTTGTGGAGACAAGGATCACACTTCCAAGGAGCATGAAGATCAATGCCCCAATTGTTAAGAGAAACAACCAACTAATCAATGCCCCACATCTCAAGCTACTTGTTTCCTATGTGAAGGAAATAATCATGTCCCTATCCAATGCCCCATCTATTCTATAGTTCAACAAAGGAAACAAGGTGGAGTTCATCAACAGCTTGTAAACCCTCATGAAGGAACAACTTCTACCAAGAAGGATGAAGGCAAAGTCAAAACTATGCAGCATAAGGCCAAATCCAAAGTGACCACAAAGTGTTGCTACTCTTGTGGAGAAGAAGGTCATATCTCCAGCAACTTCCCCAAGAAGAGAGAGAGATTTCCCACCTTTGTGGTGAAGTATGAAGAGCATGAACTAGAAGAACTCCTAGCTTTGGAGAGACCCAAAAAGAAGAAGAAGGACATAAGCCAGTTGCAATGTTACAATTGCAAAGAGATGGGACACTATGCCAGTGATTGCCCAGAAAATAAGAAGAACCAAGGAAACAAATAAGAGGCAATGATACCAAAGGAAAAGAAAGATATCAGCCAAGTGATGTGTTTCAAATGCAAAGAACTAGGCCATTATGCAGATAAGTGTCCAGAGAAGTTTCATCAAGATCCCAAGCAAGTCAAGATGTAATCTAGTTGGAAATTTTTTAAGGGTGGTAGTACCCTAGTTCCTTTGAGCCAACTTGTAACCCCTATCCTTCCCAAATCTCGGGACGAGATTTATTTTAAGGGTGGTAGCCTATCACATCCCAAAATTTTCCAAATTTTGTAATGTGAAAAATAAATAATTGTTGAAAATTAGGTTGAAAAGAAACTTTCTGTTTCTAATTGGAAACTTAAAATCCCATCTTGAACAAACTTGTGTAAAGTTTGAATCCAACTAAATTCAAATTAAGTGAAATGCATTTCATAAATGCATCTGGAAATTTAAACACTTGAGAAATAAACCAAAACCCTAAACCCTAATAGAATAAAATCATTTCCAAGTTATCTCCAAGCATATGGATGTGATCCATATAAAAATTTGTCAACAAACATTTTCAAATGATCAAGAATGACAAATAGAAATATTATAAAAAACCATAGAAATTGGTTTCACTTATTTTAGAACCATAAGTAAAATCTTATGAATTTAATAAGACAAGGGAATGGAATTTCCAAAGCTAATATAGAACCTATCTAGAAATCCATAACAAATGGTGAGAAATTAGTCCTAAAAATATTTAAAAGGATAAACAAAAATTAAATAATATTTTACAAATTGGAATCATCAAGTTTGGATCTCTAAATAAAAGATATGGATTTTATAAGATAAAGATAGAAATATTAAATGAAGAATATTTAAAGACCAAATTAAATCTTGGCCTAATCCATAAGCAAATGGAATGAAAGTAATCCAAATCCAAATAAAATAAATGGATAAAGAATTTTCCAAATAAAATAAAATGACTTTGACGAAATCCTATTATATTTGAATAAAGATAAAATCCCTATTAGAAATGATTAAATAAATCATGGGAAAATAGAATTTGGAATTTACCTAAGTGGAATAAAAGTTGTTTAATTAACTTAAATAAGATCAAAGAAATCTTCCAAATGAAATTTATGAAATTAAAACTATATTTAATTTCAATGGAATAAAGACAAATATCCAATTTAAAATGATTAATAAATCATATTAAAATTATTCCAAATAATTCAAGGTGAATTATTTGACATCCAAATAAACAAATAAAACCTACTGAAAAGATTAGGAAACATTTAGAATTCAAATGGAGTTTGAAAAACATTATTAAATCTTTTTGAATTAATATAAGGGCCTATTATTTAATTAATTAATATCCCCTAAAAAGAATAAATGAATTATTCTAAATTTGACTCTAAAATGAACTATTAAACAGTATTTGATTACAAAGTTTGAGGGAAATTTGAATTCAAATGAATGCTTGAATTGATTAATCAAAATCAAAACAGAATATTAGAAATAGAAAAGGAAAAACAATCAGAACAAAAAAAATGAAGAGGAACAGCCCAGCCCAGCTAAGCCCATCTGGCCCAGCAGCCCACCACTCTCCTCTCTCCCCGAAGCGTTATTCTCTCACTCACGAATTGACCCGCGCAGACAATGACAACCGGACCCCACCCCCACTCTCTCTCACTCGCTGACGCCAGGCCCCACCGCCAGCTCCCTTCGTTCTCACCCGCGCGCTAACCTCGCCGGCGGTTTCTGCCATTAAAAGCTCTCTTGATTCCTCTTTAATCGCGCGTTGATTCAGCCCCGCGATCATGCGTACATAAGCGCCGGTGCCCCCTCTCTCTTTCCCCTCACTCGCCAGATCCTCTACGCCCCCAGGCTGTCTCCAATTGCACCTGCACTACCACAGCCTCCGACGAGCTGTCCAGCCGATTGCGACACCGTTTGGCCCTCTCTCGCCTCCTAGTTCACACGAGAGTGATCCCCAGTCTCTTGCGCATCTTCCTGTGCCTTCCATTCATCCGCACGAGCACCATATCATCGACAACAACCACACCCGAACTCCGCCGTCGTCTGTCTTGTCTCCGGCGACCTCTCCCCGGTAAAACCCGACCGCCCCTCTCCCCCTCGTTGACACTCTGATACTCGCCTTTCGCTTGCGAACCTAACTGTGCCTTCTACTTGATCTAGCGTGACCTCTAGCTTCGCCCCGACGACGGACAGAGCCGCCAGACGCCGACCGCAACTACGGCGAGGAATCGCCAGCAACTCTGTGCGCCCCTTCAGCAACGACAACCGCCTTGAGCTTCACTAGGACCGCGCGAACACTGTGAGCATCTCCCCTCCCTCCTTTCCTTCCCGCTTCGCCAGAACCACCACGAACCGAGCCCGCGCCGCCACTCGCCGCCGCCAGCGCCGCCACTTAATGGTTGTTTGATCGTTGGCCATAGGATGTAGATCCAACGCACACGAAAGAAACGAAGCGAAGGGGTAAGTAGCGATCTGTGCCGTGCGATCAAGTGAAATCCTACGGTCTGAATCGCTCGATCCAAATGAAACGGTACCAGCGAGTAAGATTCAGCCACGTGTCCAGTGTTTTGTTTTAAAAACAGAAACTTGTCTATTAGATGTTCAATTTTGAAAATTGCATAACTTTCAAACCACACGTCCAAATTTTACAAACTTTATATCAATGGAATCAGCAAGACAAATCTGGTAAAATGATTGTTTTTGCAGAAACTTGTGTAGGCATGTTTGGAATATAAAATTCATTCTATATTTATTTTGGGGATAAAATCTTTGGCAAATGGTTTGTTTTGAACCTACTGACCTATTAAACCAATTTTTGGTTTCAAAAATATATTTGGTGAAGCAAAGGAATAAATGTTTGATATAAAACATTTCTAGTCACATAGAAATATTGTTTATTTATTAAAAATGCTTTTGGAGGAAAACCCTTTGGGAAATGTTTTGATTTAAACTCTTTGACCCCAAACACCAAGTTTTAGTATTTAAAAATGTATTTGGTGAACCCTATAAAGATTGTTACTTTGATAAAAGCATTTTCAATCACATAAAATATTGATTTGGTTTATAAATGGTTTATAAGTAAAACCTTTTACAAATGGTTTTACCACTTTTATAAATTGACCAATGAGTGTTTTATAATGTTTATAACCTATTAGAAACCACTTTTCCAAATAAAACAATCTTTGGCATGCTTGCATGCATTGTTTTGTTTCTATTATTTTATGTGTTGTTTGCTTGAATGGTAGATTGAATTTGTGCCTTGCTTGATTGAATTGTAGTGATTTGAAGAGTGTGAATATTTCAAGGACAAGGAGTGAACCTATATTCTCTACCAAAAGGCAAGTGATGCTTCATACTTTTGTCCCATTATTTTTCACTATGCCTTAGTGATATTTCTAAGTAGGACTTGCATGGAATTTTTGCTAAGTATGAACTATGCCTTGGGAAACCCTAGTAGATGAAACCTTAGTAGAATTTCCTAAGTTAAGATTCCTACTACTATCATGCTTAGCTTAGCTAGTAGAAAAAAAGGGTGGATTATATTTCATGCTATGGAATATTTCTAAGTCAAGGACTTGAGTTTTGTTTAATAAAACAACTAAGTGAATGAAACACCTGGGTGGAATGGAAGGATTGGTTTATGTTGAGTGGTTACTCAGGGCCCATTTCAATGGACTACCCTGGTGTATCACACTTGTGGAATGCCACCCAGGAACAAAGAGATTTGAGATGTCAAATGTTGAGAAGCTTCAAGTGCAGCCACTTGGCATTATGGGCTCTGCCTGGATCATATAGGTTGCAATAACTTAGACAAATGGACAGTTGGTGGTAGGGGATTGATAGGTTGGAACGCTTCCATTCTGGTCTAAGAGAAGGCTTCTGAAAGATCTTGTCTTGGTGAAACCAAGTCTTGTGGGGAAAGTTCACCACCTCTACAGAGTGTAAAATCTAAGTACTTAGCCATGTCCCTGGCAAAGGACAATTTGAGCATCAAGACATGGAATCTTTCAAGAATCTCCTCATCCCAATTTCTAAGTTAAAAACTTGTTGAACAAGGGTTGAAGGATCACCAATTTCTATTGGTAGATGCCTTGGGTGATTTTGTCAAGCAAAAACTTAGTGTTTTCAAATGATAAGGAAAATCTATTTTGAGCAAAGCAAGCCTAAGCTCCACTTAGCCAAATGCATATAGATGATAGACTCCACTATACTACCATAGTATCACTTGCCAATACAATTCAAATGTATTGACCCTTGTGGCTGTAACTTGTTTTGTTGCAGGTTTGTTTGACGTTAGTGAAGTTTATTGATTAGGATTACAAGTCTACAACCAACATGACTGCCTGTGGCACTTTGAAGATGAAGGACCCTATGCTATTGTTATATTTTGCTGCATTGTAATGAGATAGCCAAATGATCTATGTAAGATGTAATAAATTATTTTATTCCTAGTTATTAAGTTGTATTATGACCTTTGTTTCTTGATATTACATCTTAACGGTGGATGCTAGCTATTGATCCAGGGACTAGCATTGTAAACACAGGGATCTCTACCTTATTAAAGGTTGGGACCTCTACAGAAATGCTCAGAGTAGGAAATGTTCTTAGGAAATTCAGTTAGGAAATGTTCAGAGTAGGAAATTCATATTAGGAAATGTTAATCAGTTAGGAAATTCAGATTAGGAAATTCAGTGTGGATGCTTTGGAAATAATGATGATGACCAGTTCTAAGACATCATCAACATCTGTAGTATTTGCACTATGTCATGCCAGAAGCAGCACACCTTTATCCTTGACAGGTTGACCAATTCTGAGTCCTGAAACTTGCTGTTAAGGGCTGATCGATTTTTGAAGATGAGAGTGTGAAATACTATTAACTTGTATCCTTGGTTAGAGTGAAAATTTTCATCCACATGCACCTATTGCCATTCCAGAGTGTGAAACTGCTGCTGCAGTGGGGTGGTGGCGAGTACTGGAGTTTACATATTCCAGCCCATGTCAGATAATATGCTTGCAGCAAATTCCAAGTTTCTGATTTGTGTTAGTCAATTTTAGGAATTTACAGATAATCTGAACATTGATGCTAGGTGGGCATAATTTGTTGTAACATCTCGAATTATATATTTTCCTAATCTGAATTTCCTAATCTGATTAGGAAATATTAATCCTGTGTGCATGCTTCTGAGATGAACATTATGCATGTGTGGCATACACCAACTGGTAGCATGTTAGCATGTTGACCAAATTTGTTCTAGCTATCTCTCTTTAGCATTTTGGGTCTACAAGCCAACTTGTATATGAAAACAATGCATTTCTGTAATTCATTTATCACCAGCAGCTTTGACCTATCAAACAAAGAAAAAACCCTGTCCATGTGAGTGATTTGTGGAGATAAGATGTTGTTATTGCTGTAGAGGAGGAAATTTTTGCACATGTTGCTGTTGTTATTGTTGTTATTGCTATAGCTATACATACTGCTGTTATTGCTGTGCAGTGTTGCTGTTATTGTTGTATCTATGTATACATTGCTTTTTTTACTGTTGTGGATCTCCTATGCAACATATCAGTTTTGAAATGGCAAGTCCATGATGTAGGTGTATGATCTGTATGCAGGTTCTTGTATGAAATGAGTCCCGATTTTTGCCGGAATGTTGATTAACTTCTGTTTCGGCAGAAATCGGGCACTCCTAGTTTAAGAAAATTAGCAAAGGTCATGCGGATTTTTCCGTGCATTTAACCAATTATTTGTTTTTTATTAGTGCAAAGATGTGTGACAACGACGAGGCTGGATGTTCTAAGCGCATCAGCGCTGAAGGAGAACTCAGACCTCCGAATAAACAATTGACATTCTGGGAGGTGGGCCAGCAGCTAGAAGATGATGAAGAGAGTACCATCCTTCGGAGAGCGAGGATGATGAGATGGAAGACGCGGAGGAAGAAGCCGAAGGAACGGCGGGTGATGAAACCACTGATGGCGGCGAGGGCACAGGGAGTGGTAGAAATCCTCCTAAGAAGAAGAAGAAGCCAAAGGAACGGCGCCCGAACACGGTCGACATCGTCAGGGAGGAAATTAGCGAAGTGAGCCCATCAGGGGTTCCTTTGGAGCCCGCCCTTATCGTCAAAGGGTACGGTGGGAAAGTGGCAGCGATCACCCGGACATCTCGATCAACACCGAGAATGTCTGGCATAAAGATAATGGCCACATGCGCACACTCCTCTTCGAGAAGCTGCACGCAAGATACAAGTTCCCCGCTAAGTATCAGAACACAAATTATCATGGGAACGAAGTAAACAAATCCGCCCTCACAAAGATGAGCACCGCCCTGGCCAGCTGGAGAACCCGGATAAAGAAGAAGATCTATAAAGAAGGCAAAAGTCTCGAGGAGATCCAGAAGATTGACCCGCAGATCACCGAAGATCAGTTCCGGGAGTTCAAGGAGAGGTGTGAATCCGAAAGAGCCCTGGCCAATAGTAATCGGGGAAAGGTGCTGCAGGCGATGAATATAGGTCATCACCATCTCGGATCTGGTGGATACAGAACCGCGAAGGCCAAATGGAATAAGGAGGACGAAGACTATAGATCCAAGGGGATAGAAAACCCCTTTGCGAAATTCGAACCCGGGCAGGTTCGAAACTTCATCAGGGACCGTTACCATGTGGACCCAAAAACCAAACAACTCAGCACGGATCCTGCGGTGAAGGAATTCGAGGAAATTGTGGTAAGTAATCTAATTACCGTAGATAAACTCGTTTGCATTCTAATCGATGATCTAAATGATTCACCATTACTTCTTCTACAGGAGGAGGAAATTGTTGCTAGTCATGGATCCCAGGGTTCCTCATCCAGGGGTCGACGGCGGCCACCCGGTGGGATAACCCTTTTAACAGGGCGATGAACCGGGCCAAGAAAATAGAGCCGGTTACGAAGAAGCCGTCGTCGGCTGGCCGTCTGGCCGGCCTCGGGGGTAAGAATTGGGTGGATCATTTTGGTCCACCGCCGAGGACGCATGTGGCGCTGTCGGGAAGGAGTGAGGAGGAAAACCGCGAGGTTCAAGAACTTAAGGAACAAGTGGCCTGGATCCCGCAGATCGTCCAAGACAACCTGGCAATCACCCTCACGTCCTTCCTACCTACCTTGGTGGAGTCAATAGCGAACTGAGTGCGGGTGGTCAAGTAGGGCCGTGCCCAATTCCAAGCATGGTCAGCATCCACTCGAACAACGCAGCGCCGACGAATCAGGCGAACTACGTGTTCGTGGCGCTGCAAGTGTTGGTGACTCCCCATGCCATCACCGCGGCGTCGGACATGTTGGTGCCCTCCTGCCATCATCACGGCGGCACCAGAGCTCCAAGCACCCGGTAGGGAGAATACACCGGCGGCCAGCACCGCGCCATCAAGCAACCCTTTCGTCTCTTGCACGCCCGTCGTCATATGCGGTGCCTCGACATTAGCCGATCTCGACGCCATCACGGTAAACAAATTGCTTTACCGCCTTTCACGCCATCTATTACTCTTATGGCATCTCTGACGACGCCGTACATGTTTTCCACAGACGGATGTTCTTTGCACTCTCTTATGCTACGTGAACAACGAGCCGAGGGATGTTGGCAAGGGTACCATCGTTCAACCCTTGCAGCGCACGTTCCACTCAAGGCCGATGCCAGATAGCGTGCACAGGGTTAAAATTAGTCGGGTGCTAAGGGGCTGCGACGACCTGGAACCTCCCATTCAACCCCCAGGAGCGGATGAAGAAGAGTCGGCTGTCCTCAGAAGTTGCTTCGGCTTATTCTTGCAATGGCCAAAGAGCATGATCCGTTTGGGGATGACGGGGGCCATCACGCCACAGACAACAACACCGTCTGTCGTGCTAGCGACAAGCAGTGGCAAGGCCCCCTTACCGCCCTCGTCGTCACCTCCACGCGGTGGGTCGGATGATCATGTTGATGATATGCACATGGTGCAGGATCCGGCCTCGGACGATGAAGACTGGAATGATCACTTCTTCAACACTCAGTTTAGCAACGAAGACCTAGATGGTGGCCCCACAGAGAAAGCCACTATCACCAAGCGTCTGTTTGGTTCTCAGGAGACGCCTCCAGCTTGCGCCTTTACAGAGCCAGCTGATACAACCAACCGTACCTTTATTCTAAGCCCTGACACACTACATAGGGAGGCCGGTACTCAGATTGCGGTGCCTGCCTGCTCTCCAAAAGGAAAAAAGGGCAGGAAAAGAAAATCTAGCAGCTCGAGCCAGCCGGTGGCGTCAGCTGCGAATCCGATCAGGTTTCGGGACGGGCCACCAAGACCCGAGGGTATTATGTGGAGGATTCATGTGGCGGGTGAGCCCATGCTACCTAAGAATTTGCGGAGGCTCGCCAGTTCGGAACTGCAGAGTGTGCATGACGGCGTGCTGACGATAGAGAGACGCCTTCTATCGGAGAAAGATCCCTCGCACCCGGTATTCGTGGTTAAGGTGCCATCAGGCTTGGGCTTCATCGATAATGCCCCTGCGAATCTGTTCTTCCTGCGGTTCGACGACATCTTCAATATATTCCACCTATACCCGCTGCACTATACCATGGTCCGCCTGTTTTATCTCAGCCTGGCCATGCAGATCATTAGAGAGAACACACCGGGCATCGCTATAGTGGACCCCTACTACATGCGTGACGGCTGCTTAGGTTCCCCCGCTGAACTACGTATCGTGGCCTCGTACCTAAAAAAAATCCTCGTGGCGAACAAGACAAAGGAATACATTCTCGTGCCTTACTTTCCCGAGTAAGTCGTTATTCACTCGCCATCGTCGATTGGCTTTATTAGATTATCATCATTCTTTTTCCAAAACATTCCATTTGAATTTTTTGCGCAGAGATGAACACTGCACACTCATCTCCTTATCGCTGAAGCATTCCCACGCCACGTATTTCGACTCGGGGTGTCTAGAAAAGAAGAAAAACTATGACAAGATCAAGGAAGTTCTGGATGATGCTCTCACTGGCTATGCCTCGACGGAAGGCACCACCTTCGTGCGTACGAAGGTCAAGTTCGGCAGGAACGTCTTCAACCACGTAACGGAGTTCCCCTGCGTGAAGCAGCCAGAAAACAGTAAGAAGGAAGCCTACTGAAAGGGCATTTATTGTCATAATCACTTTTGGTGTTCGGTAAAAACAAGTTGATCATTTTATAGTTTTTTATTTGTCCACAGGTTGGTATTATCACAGTTAAACATCACACACACTCGTGGGACAAGACCACATACATTTGCCACTGTTCTAGAAACTCCAGACCGGAGTCTCCGGTTTGCCAATACCGGAGTCTCCGGTGTGGTCCGGAGTTTCCGGTGCTGGCTCCGGTGGTGCCACCCAGGACATGGCTGGGACATTCTGACTAGGGGTCCAGAGGCTGCACCGGAGGTTACTCCGAAGTCTCCGGACTTTGGTCAGTCCGGAGTCTCCGGTGTTGGAAGGTTGGAGTCTCCGATGTTGCTGGTGAAGGACTGGCCTAGGTCAGTCAGAAGGGCAGTCCGGAGACTGGTCCAGAGATTGGCCGGAGTCTCCGGTCTCCAGACCGGAGTCTCCGGTCTGACTTTTCTACAACGGTCAGAAAACGGTCCGTGGAGGAGGCTGTCTATAAATAGGGACGCTTATCTTCTTCCTCCAGCTGCTCGAGCTGCTCAAGAACACCAACACCATTAGAGCCACCAAATCCACAAGATCTCTTCATCCAACCATCCAAAGTCATTGATCTTTGGAGAATCGAAGGAGGAGGCCTTGATTCACATCTTCACCAAGAGAGATCTTCATTTCCCCCTCATTCACTTGAGGGCCCCCAAGATCTAGTGTTTCTTTGGAAACCCTAACTTTGATTTGGTTCTTACAAGCTTGTCTTTGATTTGTCTTGATAGCTTGCTTGTATTTGGGAGCCTCCAATTCAGTTGTGGATGTGTGCCCCGAACTTGTTGTAAAGGTGCCGGCTTCCACCTCGAAGGTTGCCGATATAGTGGAAGGTGAATCGAGCCCGTTGGGGTGAGATTCATCGGAGAACAAGGGAGGCCTCTCGTGGCGTTGGTGGTTTGAAACCACCCCCTCTCCAAACGTAGACGTACTTCCCCTCAAAAGGAAGGAACTACGGGAAACAAATCCTTGTGTCTCCACGTCCACTCCCTTGGTTACTTCTATCCTTTACCGCACTTTATTTACTTTTTCTTGCTTAGGGTTGTGTTAGTTTGTGCTTGTGTGACATATAGGTAAATTCACCATAGTTGCATATTCTAGAGAATTTACCTTTCTTGTCAAACCCTAATTTGAAAAAGAGTAAAATTTGAAGTAGCACCTATTCACCCCCCCCTCTAGGTGCCCATACGATCCTTTCACTTGGTATCAGAGCCTCGGCTCTTTATTTGGGCTTTACCGCCTAAGAGAATATGGGTAGCCAAGAAGGGGATGGTGGTAGTGAGTCGACCCCGGTGACCATGGAAGATCTCAGAAACTTGGAAACAAGATTGAGCTCTTCCTTGGTCAACAAAGTCAAGAATATGCTTGAGCAACTTCTTAAAGACAAAGATGGCTCATCACCCCCATCTCCTCAAGAGGATCTACCATCCGTTGTACCTAAAGGGAATACTCTGGTATCCCCCGAGGGTATGGTGGTAGGGGGCAAACCAGACAACGCTAATTCCTCCACGCACAATAATGGTGGGAAGGGTGAGCACCGTGACTCATGGTACTCTCCCGACCCTCCAATCCCTCACCCTCATGTATACAATAGAGGTAACCCACCTAAGCTTGAAGAATCTGCTACTTTTGCTCAATGGAAATCACTAATGGGAACTCATATGCGCAGCTCTTGCATTGAACTATGGAACATCATCGAGCATGGACTCTTTATTGGGGATCCAAACAACTTGACAAGAAGAGAGATTGTTAATAGTCAACTCAATGCCACTGCTCTGCATATGATTCAACAAGGTTTGGGGACAAAGGATTATCCACACATTGAGCACTTTAGCATTGCCAAGGAAGCTTGGGATGCTCTCACTGTGTTGTTTATTGGAAATGAGAGTATGAGGAGGAACCGATATGATCCTCTAAGCAATGAAGCCGAAGGCTTCTACATGAAAGAAGGTGAAGATCACGAAGATATGTATCGAAGGCTCAAGACCACCGCCACTACTTTTAGGAATGTGGGTGCCTCACATGTGGATGATGCATGGATAAAAAGGAAATATGTGAGTGCACTCATGCCTTTTGAGCCCACCGACTTGAAGAGCCTACAAGGAAGACACAACTACCATCTCATGACCTCAAATGAAGTTATGCAAGAGATGGCTGCTTTCAAGGTTGCCGCCAAGAATGCCAAAGATGCCCGTGCTTGTGCCCTTGGTATGAGCAATGTTGTCAATGTTGCTTTGAAGGCCAAAGTTGTGGACCATGGGGATGAAGATGATAGTGATGAAGGGCTTTCCATGGACCATCCCGATGAAGTCAAGATTGCTCATGGTCAATATATGGCTTTCTATGCAAAGAACTTTTGGAAGAACCCCGCCAAGGCCAAGATGGAAATGGAACGGAGAAGCAATCCAAATGGGAAAAGAGAGAATACCACAAGATTGAGAACTTGCTTCAATTGTGGTGACCGCTACCACTTTGTAGCTAGTTGCCCCTATGAGAAGAGAGAAGATCATGGTGGAAAGCTTGTGTTGAAGAAGACTCTCAAGGGACCGTACAAGAAACCTTTCATCAAAAAGAATCCCATCAACAAGAAGCCGGGAGAAATTGTCTTGATCACTCATGAAGAGTACTCCTCCGACAATGAAGACGATGAAGATGACGAAGAGGAAACTTCGCATGGTGTGGCTGCTCTTGCCACCACCTCTACTCCGACATTCTCACTCTTCGATTCTCCAAATGAGAACTCTTCCACCAAGAACGCCACTTGCCTTATGGCAAGAGGAACGGAGGTATCTTCATCATCCCGCTCTACTCACTTAGATAATGATGAAATTGATGATGAGATGTCTCTTGATGTTAAAAAGGAATTAATTGCCTTTGATGAGTTTATGACTAACCTAGAAGGTGATGCTAAGCTACATTTTGGAAACATCTTAGATCAACTATCACATACTCAAGAGCTTCTAGATGTAAGATGTAAACTTGGGCATGAACATATGATTGAGCTAGAGGCCCTAAATAATGCTCTAGAAGAATAACAAGAAACTAGGTTGTCACTTGAATTAAAACTTGAAGGGCTTGATGAGGCCAATGACATTATTGTTAACAAACTCATCAAAGAGCGTGATCATGCTATTGCTAAATATAAAAGAGCTAAAAAGGACAATATTGAGTTTGGTGTGGTTCATGAAAAACTTGCCGAGGACTTTAGCTTGCTTAACAAGGCCCACAAGGCCTTGGAGAGTGAACTCTTGTCACTCACAAAGTCCCATGAAACGCTTCAAACTCAATTGGCCAATATTACTTCACCTAGTAACTTCATTCCATCTAGTAGCACAACTATTCTTGAAGAGAATTCTAGGTTGAAGGGGGAGCTTGCTAAGGCCACATTTCCACAAGTCAACAAGTCTATTGATGATCATTTGAGCAAGCAAAGGCGTAATGGTGATAAAGGGGGCATTGGTTTTGTTTCCAAAACAAAGAATAAGAACAATAAGAAGAAAAAGGACAAGCCCGCACAAGATACCAACAAGACCATTGTGGAGAGTAAGACCACAAATGGTAAAACTATGTCTCATGATGATTTTGCGAGAAGTGCTAACCCTCACTATGTTCTAATGCGTGATTATTATGGTGATGTGTATGCACAATATGTTGGACCTTATGATGGTTATATTGCTTGGTCTATTTGGGTTCCCAAGACCCTTGTTGCTAACAAAAGAGGACCCATTGAAAAATGGGTACCTAAAAACTAGCTTGATCTTTTTGTAGACTTATGCTTCCGGAGGGTCTAAATGGGTGATCGATAGTGGTTGCACAAGTCATATGACCGGAAGATCGTCTATTGTCAAGGACTTGGTGTCAAATGAAGATCAAATCACCGTCACATATGCCGACAAGTCAAAGTCTAAGGTAATGGGTTTTGGCAAGGTAGTGGTGGCTCACGACATTACACTCCTGAATGTCATGCTTGTTGAAACCCTTGGATACAATTTAATTTCTGTCCGTGCTCTTGGAAAGATGGGCTTTGCCGTCTTTATTGATGATGATATTGTGGTCCTCATGTGGAGCAAGTCTCTCAAGGTCGCTTTTGTTGGGTACGTCGAAAATGACTTGTATGTGGTGGACTTTTCGGGGCAAGCCACTACAGGTCCGATGTGCTTATACGGAAAGGCCGATGTGGGTTGGCTATGGAACCGCCGACTAGCCCATGTCAATATGAGAACTTTGCAAAGTCTCCATAAAGAGGGCCATATTGTTGGACTAAAAGAAAATGTTTCCTTTGCCAAAGATCGTGTTTGCAGGGCATGTGTTCTAGGGAAGATGCATGACGCTCCTCACAAGCCCACGAACCAAATCAAGTCTAACACGATCTTGGAACTCCTCCATGTGGACCTATTGGGTCCTCCATCTCATGCAAGTCTTGGAGGGAAGAAATATTGTTTGGTGATTGTTGACGACTTTTCAAGATACTCTTGGGTTTATTTCTTCAAGTTGAAGAGTGAAACTCAAAGGACTTTTATCGACTTCATCAACTTGGTTCAACGGCAACACAATGTTCCCGTGTTGATTATAAGAAGTGACAACGGCACCGAGTTCAAGAACTACACCTTGAATGATTTCCTTAGTGATGAGGGGATTAAACATCAATATTCCGATGCATACACCCCTCAACAAAATGGTGTGGCCGAAAGGAAGAACCGGACTCTTATTGAGATGGCTAGGACCATGTTGGCGGAGTTTAAATCTCCATACAACTTCTGGGCCGAAGCAGTCTCCACCGCTTGCCATGCTTCAAACCGACTCTACCTCCGCAAGAAAATCAACAAGACTCCATATGAGATACTTACCGGTAACAAGCCCAACATATCTTATTTTCGGGTGTTCGGTTGTAAGTGTTTCTATCTCATCAAAGGTGTTCGTTTGTGTAAATTCGAGTCTAAAGCATTAGAGGGTATTTTTGTTGCCTATGGTCTCGAATATCACACTTATAGAATCTATGACAAGCTCTCCGGAGCCGTCATAGAATCTTGTAGTGTGACCTTCGAAGAATATGATGGTCCTCAAGGGGGGCGTGTTGATGCTTGTGATTCAGTTGATGAAATGCCTCAGGATGCCATAGGAAGAATGGGTGTGGGTTATATCTGCCCCGTTGAGGAACCCCTTATGGTGGATCGATATGAACTATGCTCCACTCGAGTGGAGCCCTCATCTTCACAACCTCAACATGCTCCATCTACCGAAGAGGACATTGACTCAAGCCCAAGACAAGATGTGGAACCTCAACATAGTGATCAATGTGTGAACTCTAGTCAAAGGGAGCTTGGTCCATTCGATGGGTTGTCAAGTGGTGCCAAGTCAATTTGTCAAGGAAGATCCATCCAAACTGTTTTGAGACAAGCTCAAATTGATGCTAGAAGAGCACTTGATCATGACCAAGGTAAATCCTTGACTCCCAATGTAGAGGATGAGTCCAATGATGATCAAGGTCAAGTTGATGGTCAAGACGAGGATCAAAATGATGAAGAGGGTCCTCCAAGAAACAATGAGGAGATCCACGCTCGTCGTGAAGCTAGAAAGGAAAGAATGTTGGAAATAAGAGACCACACTCTCCAAAATGTTGTTGGAGATCTAAGGAAAGGAATTTCCACAAGAGCATAATTGAAGAGGTTTAGTGAACACCAAGCACACATCTCCATGATTGAACCAAAGAAAGTGTGGGAAGCTCTTGAAGATTCGAATTGGTTAGAAGCTATGCACAAAGAGCTCAACAACTTTGAGAGAAACAAAGTGTGGAAGTTAGTTGAGAAGCCAAAGGATTGCCGCAATGTTATTGGAACAAAGTGGATATTCAAGAACAAGCAAGATGAGCATGGAATTATAGTAAGGAACAAGGCTAGATTGGTTGCACAAGGGTATTCTCAAATTGAAGGCATTGATTATGGAGAGACTTATGCACCCGTGGCTCGCCTTGAGTCCATCCGTATCCTTCTTGCTTATGCGGCACATCATAACTTTAAGTTGCAACAAATGGATGTAGAAAGTGCATTTCTTTATGGTCCTTTAAATGAATTGGTATATGTGAAGCAACCCCCGGGATTTGAGGACCCCAACTTTCCAAACCATGTCTACAAACTTGATAAGGCGCTCTATGGGATCAAGCAAGCCCCACGTACGTGGTATGAGAACCTTAGAGAGTTATTCCCGTGGCTTTGAGGTTGGGAAAATCGATCCCACTCTTTTTACTAAGAGGGTCAATGGGGAGCTTTTTGTATGCCAAATATATGTTGATGATATTATCTTTGGCTCATCTAACAAAGCTTTTAATGATGAATTCTCAAAGCTTATGACTAGTAGGTTCCGGATGTCCTTGATGGGGGAGTTGAGAGTATTTCTTGGCTTTGAGATCAAGCAAGTTAGAGGAGGGACATTCTTCAACCAAGCCAAGTATACTCAAGATATGCTCAAGAGATTCAAAATGAAAGATTTGAATGGAGCTCCTACTCCCATGGCTACAAAGACTCATCTAGAACAAAATCCAAATGGTAAAGATGTGGATCAAAAGGTATACCGGTCTATGATTGGTTCTTTGCTTTACCTTTGTGCATCTAGACCCGATATTGTGTTGAGTGTAGGTGTGTGTGCAAGATATCAAGCCATTTGATGGCGGTCAAGAGAATCTTTTGATATTTGGTTCATACCCCATTTTATGTTCTTTGGTATCCTCAAGGCTCAACATTTGCTCTTTGTGGATACACGGATTCGGATTGGGAGGGTGATAAGGATGATAGAAAATCAACATCCGGGGCTTGCCAATTCCTTGGTAGGTCCTTGGTATGTTGGTCTTCCAAGAAGCAAAATTGTATATCTCTCTCCACCGCCGAAGCCGAGTATGTGGCAGCTGCTAGTGCGTGCACTCAATTGCTATGGATGAGGCAAACTTTAAAGGAATACGGTGTCCATTGTGACAAAGTGCCTCTTCTATGTGACAATGAAAGTGCCATCAAGATTGCCTACAACCCGGTGGTGGATCACACAAGGACAAAGCATATTGAGATTCGCCATCACTTCATTAGAGATCATGTTGCTCGAGGTGATATTGATCTATCATATGTACCAACCAAAGATCAACTTGCCGATATCTTCACGAAGCCACTTGATGAAGCAAGGTTTTGCTACTTGAGGAATGAACTAAATATCGTAGATTCTAGGAGCTTGACTTGATGTTATTGCACTCTCACCTATGTTTCATCTCATATTTGGTCTAGGTGTAGGCATGGATATAGGGGGAGTGCGGTCCTAATTGATTGGACCATCCCTCCCCCCATTATGCCCAAAGCAATCAAAATCATTCCTCTTAATATCATTTAGTGATATGTGAGCTTAATGATGAGTTTTGGTAATGGACCCAAGATATATCTTTGTGGTGCCAAGCCAAGTATACTCAAATATGGTGGCCTAGGACACCGCCCTCTCTCATTTGAGAGGTTGGCACTTACTCATGTTCGTCATTTGCTTGATTTTAGTCCCTTGGAGCTTTTCTGATTATTTTTGAACTTCTATGGCTCTTATTGGTTCTTCACAGTTTGATGTCTCAACCCAAGCCCTTTTCCTATCTTAAAAACCATCTATCTCTCATATATGTCCCCAAACACCTTTCCTGGAACTTTTGGTCGAGGAGGACCGGAGTCTCCGGTGTACAAACACCGGAGTCTCCGGTGTAGGCTGGAGTCTCCGGTGTAGACCGGAGTCTCCGGTCTGGACGGTTTCTGTCACTTAAAGAAGGGGCACGGGGTGAACTGGAACAGCAGTTCCTCATTCTTCACCCCGTCCCCTACCTCCAAACTCGTCGCCTCCTCCTCCAAAAATCCTCCCCGGAGGACAAGAAGCCCCCGGGATCCGCCGTGCAGCCGGCCAACCTTCCCCTCTCCTCCATTGGGTCATTCCCACCGGAGGAATCGATCCCATGGACAGATCTGGTACCTCTCCTCTCCTTTTTCCTCCTAGGGTTCAACCCTAGATGTGTTTTTGAGGATTGTTGCCGATTTGTCCATTGGAATCACTTGTTTGCATGCACTCTAGTACTTTAGCCTTGTTGCATTGCCCGATCTACTAGATTCACCCTCACCAGCATCTCCCCATCGCATACCCGAGCCTCCTGACCGGAGACTCCGGACTTAGGTCCGGAGACTCCGGACCGGAGACTCCGGTCTGAACCGGAGACTCCGGTGTCTGGTGCGGAGACTCTGGTGTTGGGTGAATCAAAGTAGTCCAGAAATGCATCAAAGGTCCTGTACTGCATCTTTGGGACATATATACTCATCTCCGTGCTATCTCGCTCACTGCTGTTCACAGGTGATGGTTCTAGTCATCCTCGTCGCACCAAGGCTAAGTCCCAAAGGGGCAATCCTCGCTAAGATGAACCTCAGGGTCAGTTTATCGTGCCTCCGTCCAACCGGAAACAGCAGGCACGAGATGCAGCTTACATGAAGAGGGATCAAGAGAGAGCTTAAAGGGAGGAACGTGCAAAGAGAGCCAAGTTTGACAACCTCTAGTCCCTAGCCAAGATGTCTAAAGAGGAGTACCGTGAGCTGAGGAAGACAGATTTCTATGCACTGCCTCGCACCAGTGAGGACCCTCGTTTCTGGAGGAAAGAACAGGGTGTGTTCATGAAGGATGTGTATGGTGTACTCACCAAATCACCGGTTTGCCCTCAGAAGTTCATGAACATTGAGCAAATGCGCTAGAGCCCTTATTTCAATGCTGCCATGTGGATCTGTGAGAAGCTAGGTCTCTACAACTTGATGGAGCTGCGCGAAGACTACAGTGTGCACCTTGTTCAGCAGTTTTATGCCACAGTGGTGTTTGGGTCTGATCTTGACAGGACCATGGTGTGGATGACTGGCTCTACTCGCTGCACAGCTACCTTTCATGACTTTGCCAATGTCATCTTTGAGACCTTTCACGGCGTATCTACTCCTGTGGGGGCAGCGCATGCACTCAGCAGCCTTGGGTGAGAACAAGTTAAAGCTAGCACCTCTGTATGATGATGGTGTTGTGGGGGCCTCCAAGGGACTCAAGACCCTCTACAACCTTATTCTGAGGATTTTCCGTCACACTATTTCTCCAAGTGCTGGAAATGATGATCAGGGAGGACTTGTCAACCTCCTGTACCATACTCACCGGATCTTCAATGCTGGACCAGAGGCTGAGGCTGCACCCATTGATGTGATGGACTTCATTTTCGAGAAGATGTTCCATGCCATTCTTTTCAAGAAATCTCCTCCATATGCACCCTTGATTATGAGACTCATCAACTCCCAGCCGCATGATTCTACACATGGCATACCACCAAACCTCACTGTGCACACTCTGGTCTCTCTGCAGCAGAAGGGGCACATGGGGCCAGCTCCAAGGCGCTGATATGGAAATGATGATGATGAGGAGATTGAGACGGAGAGGGCTCCCTCTCCACCTAGAGTTCGGAGGAAGAATGCCTCCAATGTCCCTATGCCTACCATGACTAGAGACTATGTGCATGAGAGGGTCAAGAAGGCCAGTTTTTGGGAGAGGACCCTTTGCTGCATGAACGTTGACATTCGCAAGCAGCAGCATGCATCTTACCAAAGCAACCGCCGCATTGAGAAGCTCATCAAAGAGATCAAGGACCAGGGTGCTGCTGATACCGAGGAAGGTGAAGATGAATACAATGATGAGCATGGGGCTCAGCAGTCCACAGAGTCTGGTCACACTCTCTCATTTGGGGCATGGAATGCCCAACAGGATAGTCTGGTGGACTGGAAGACGTTTGCTGATCTCACCTCTGGGTTTGGATACCAGGGTACTTCCTCTTCTCGCCCTCACGGCAAAGGGCCTGCTATTCCTGAGGATGATGATGATGATGACTATGACCAGGACGAGGGTGACCAGGAGGAGGATGACCAGGATGAGGATGAGGATGCTGAGGATGACGAGGATGACGATGACTACTGAGTTATTGGGGCGCTGGTTTAGGTCTTTCCCCTTTTCGGCATTTCGATGCCAAAGGGGGAGAAGACATTCTCATCGCTTTGCATGGGACTTGGGATTTGCGACTATCTGCCGTTATTTGCCTTTTATTTGGATATTCGAACTTGAACTTTATGTGTGTTATCTGCTGTTATTATGTGTGTCTATGACTATGTGCTTGTGTGCAACACCTATTGTAACTCATGTGAGATCTATGTGTGCTATCGTTGATATTATCTTCCTTACATGATCTACTTCATTATCTTGCTGCATATAGTCACGGGGAGCCACATTTATATGTTATTCCATGCAAATCACTTGTTGTCATCGAACACCAAAAAGGGGGAGATTGAAAGGGAATTTATTGTCATAATCACTTTTGGTGTTCGGTAACAACAAGTTGATCATTTTACAGTTTGTTATTTGTCCACAGGTTGGTATTATCACAGTTAAACATCACACACACTCGTGGGAAAAGAGCACATACATTTGCCACTGTTCTGGAAACTCCAGACCGGAGTCTCCGGTCTGTCAAGACCGGAGTCTCCGGTGTGGTCCGGAGTTTCCGGTGCTGGCTCCGGTGGTGCCTCCCAGGACATGGCTGGGACATTCTGACTAGGGGTCCGGAGGCTGCACCGGAGGTTACTCCGGAGTCTCCAGACTTTGGTCAGTCCGGAGTCTCCGGTGTTGGAAGGCCGGAGTCTCCGGTGTTGCTGGTGAAGGACTGGCCTAGGTCAGTCAGAAGGGCAGTCCGGAGACTAGTCTGGAGATTGGCCGGAGTCTCCGGTGTAGACCGGAGTCTCCGGTCTCCAGACCGGAGTCTCCGGTCTGACTTTTCTACAACGGTCAGAAAACGGTTCGTGGAGGAGGCTGTCTATAAATAGGGACCCTTATCTTCTTCCTCCAGCTGCTCGAGCTGCTCAAGAACACCAACACCATTAGAGCCACCAAATACACAAGATCTCTTCATCCAACCATCCAAAGTCATTGATCTTTGGAGAATCGAAGGAGGAGGCCTTGATTCACATCTTCACCAAGAGAGATCTTCATTTCCCCCTCATTCACTTGAGGGCCCCCAAGCTCTAGTGTTTCTTTGGAAACCCTAACTTTGATTTGGTTCTTACAAGCTTGTCTTTGATTTGTCTTGACAGCTTGCTTGTATTTGGGAGCCTCCAATTCAGTTGTGGATGTGTGCCCTGAACTTGTTGTAAAGGTGCCGGCTTCCACCTCGAAGGTTGCCGATATAGTGGAAGTTGAATCGAGCCTGTTGGGGTGAGGTTCATCGGAGAACAAGGGAGGCCTCTCGTGGCGTTGGTGGTTTGAAACCACCCACTCTCCAAACGTAGACGTACTTCCCCTCAAAAGGAAGGAACTACGGGAAACAAATCCTTGTGTCTCCGCGTCCACTCCCCTGGTTACTTCTATCCTTTACCACACTTTATTTACTTGTTCTTGCTTAGGGTTGTGTTAGTTTGTGCTTGTGTGACATATAGGTAAATTCACCATAGTTGCATATTCTAGAGAATTTAGCTTTCTTGTCAAACCCTAATTTGAAAAAGAGTAAAATTTGAAGTAGCACCTATTCACCCCCCTAGGTGCCCATACGATCCTTTCACCTACTACGCACTCCATCACATGAGGGCGTTCCTACTTGACCAGCAGAATTCTACGCTGCCAGATGATCTCAAACAGTGGGCCGAAGCAAAGGCCAAGATCACTGATTCAGATATTAGACAAGAGATGTATCGCATCTAGCAGCAGTTTGGGCCAATCATCTTTCGTGATGTCATGACTTCCGGGGGGATCTTCTACGGAGGCAATATCCTGAATAACTGTGACATAGAAGATCACTGTCACATCCCAAGATTTTCCAAATCTTGTTATGTGAAAAATAAATGAATAAAATAAAACTTTGTTGATTTTCAGGGTGAGAAGAAACTTTTTGAATCTAAATTGGAAACCTTCAAACCTATTTGATCAAACAAATCCTAAAGGATTTGAAAAGATAAAACAATTAATAAAGTTAAAAATATTTGGAATTACTATTTTGGATCTTTTAATAAAAAGATTTGGTTTTCAAATGAAAAGGTACAAATATAAATAAGGATTATTTTATAGAGCCAAATTAAACCTTGGCCAAGCTTTTGAAATAAAATGTTTTGCTTTGATTAAAAGAATAAAGGTATATTTAAATAAAATAATGAGAGTTTATCAATAAACCAATTTTATTAAAATAAAGGGGTTTACCATTTTAATTAAACATCAAAACTTGTTAAATTATTTTAAACAGGTTTTCCAAGTATTTTATATTCTCAAATAAAACCTACTAAAGTGTTTTTGGTTTTATATTTAGATTTCAAAAATAAAGATTTTAATAAAACAAATCCTATTTCAATTAAATGATTAAGGTCTATTCATTTAATTATAAATGGACCCTAAAATAAAAATATTATTTTATTTTGGGACTTGGATTTGTGTTTTTAAACAGAACCAAACTCAAATACAAAGTGTGGTGGTATTTTGAATTTATTTGTTGTTTGAATTGTTTGATTGAATTTCAAAACAGAAAATTCAATTAGAAAAAGAAAAAGATTATAGAATAAAAAAATGGAATCAGACTCGACCCACTAAACTGGCCCAACAGCCCAACAACACAGCCCATCTGCTTACCCCACTCGCGAACCGTTTTAACCCAGAAGCAAACCCGCTAAGTCACTGACTAGCAGACCCCACACTCTCTTCCTCTCTCTCACAGACATCGCGGCCCCACGTCGCCGGTCGTCGTCTTCACTCGCGGTGGCCACTCCCCACCTCGCTGCCGTTTCTGCCCGTTGATAGCTCCTTCAATCCCCGTTAACTGCCGCGTTAATTCGCCCAGCCATCACGCAAGGTAAAAGCGCCTGCCTCCCCTCTTCTGTTTCCCCCAGACACCGCCTCCCCTCTGCCTCCAGGCTGCCCCAATTTCGAGCTCGAGCACCACTACTCCGACGAGCTTCTTCAGCCGATTCTGGCGCCGTCCAACCGCCCCTCGCCTCCCAGAGCACACGAGCCTGCTACCCCTCTTCTTTCGCATCTCCCAGCACCAACCCCACACCCGCGCGAGCACCGTAGCCTCGGCAACCTCAACATCAGAGCATCGCCGCCTCCTGCCTCGACTCCGGCGAGTTCCCCCGGTGAGTACAGACTGCCCCAGCACCTCCCAATGATGCTCCTGTGATCCCCAGTACCGTACGCAGCTAACCGCATGGTCTGTTTGCCTTAGCGCACCCTCAAACCTCGCCTCTGACGACAATCAGAAGCACCCGACGCCGCTGCAAGCTCCGGCGAGCAATCCACCCCGTTCCTGTGCGCCCCTCGACGAACTGATTATGCCTTGAGCTTCGCTGCACTTCGGCGAGCACGGTGAGCATCCTATCCCTCTCCCGCGCGACCTAATTCACCGGCAAGCTCACTGGCCGAGCACGCACCGCCGTCCGCCGCCGCTAGCGCCGCCCAGTTATAGTCTGGCTATTGTGATCCGTTGGATCTCAATCCGTTGGCTAGGATAGATTCATTAAAATGAAGGGTTACGTTTGATTTGAGCCACGCGATCTACTTAAATCCAATGCCCCGCAGAGGCCGATCCGCACGAAGCGGTACCGCCCAATAAGAACACGCCGCGTGGCATTGGATCTGTTTAAAATAGAATTAGAATCTGATTTGTTTGCAAATTTGAAAAATCCATAACTTTAGTTCTACACGTCCAAATTTTGCAAACTTTATATCAATGGAATCAGCAAGACAAGCCCTAGCCAACCAGCAATTTGTTTAGGAAAAAGTTTCTGGTAAAATGTTTGTTTTTGCAGAAACATTTGTATGCTTATTTAGGTTATAAAAATTATTCCAAAATGATTTTGGGGTTGAAATCTTTGCAAAATGGTTTTTTGTGAACCTACTGACCTTAGGAACCAACTTATGGATTTAAAAATGAATCTTGTGAAGTTTAGGAATAAAAACTTGAATTAGCTTATTCTAGTCAAATAAAAATATTGATTTTGATATGGAAATGATTTTTGAGAAAAACCTTTGGAAAATGCTTTGATTACTGACCCTAAACACCAAGTTTTGTGAACTAACAACTTATTTGGTGAACATTATAAAATTGTTGCTTTGCTAAAAACATTTTCCACCACATGAAATAATGATTTGATTTAAGAAATGGTCTATATATAAAACCCTTTTGCAAATGACTTTGCCACTTTGGAAAATGACCATTTTGAACCTTACAAAGTATATAGCCTAGTAGAAACCACCTTTGCAAATAAAACTATCTTTTGCATGATTGCATGCATGACTTAGCTTCTATTATTTTATGTGTGATGAATTGTTTGAATAATTGTTGGAATGTTAGTTGAATCTATGTTTGCTTGATTGATTTGTAGTGAAGTTAGAAGAGTGTGATATTAGCAAGATCAAGAAGTGAACCAAACATCATCTACCAAAAAGGCAAGTGACACTATCATCCAAGTCCTACTATTTTCATTATACTTAGTGGATTTTTGAAACATGCATGATAAAGTTTACTATGTTTTATGCTATGCTAAATCCTAATAGGATACCCCTATATATTCCTTAGTGGAAACATTGTAGTTGTAGTATGCTTAGCCCTGCTATATAATGGGAAGGGATACATGTTATGAATATATGAAGTATTGAAAAGACTTATGTTTTATATAATAAAACAAGTACTCAATGAACCACCTGGGTGGACAAGGATACTCAAGTTTGGACAAGGTGGCAACAAAAGGAACCATGTTTATATGGCTATCTCTTTTTGTTGTGCACTAGAAGAAAACCACCCAGGGACTTAGAGATTGAACATGTTTCTCGTACAGTGGCTTCCGTGTACAGCCACATGCTAAATGGGCTCTGGCTTAGTCAACTACATAGTGGAAGACCCATGCATTGGCATCTACAGGTTAACTAGATTTGTGCTAGGGAACACGAAACCCTACATTGGTGCCTGGATGACAAGCTAGCATTGTGTATTGGGAGGACTCCTATGGAAAGACTTTGTCACATTCTCAATCTGCCAGTACTCCATCTTGGTGAGTACTTATCCAGCGGCCACTGGTGGCATCAAGATGAGATTGTGTCATGTGGGTAAAGTGTACAACTTCTGCAGAAGATCAAATTCTAAGTACTTAGCCGTGTCCCCGGTTATGGACAATACTGAGCAGCTAAGGCCTGAAGCTATGGAAGATCTCGACATTCCAATTTCTCAAAGTTAAAACTTGAGGGTGACAACAAGGGATTTTGAAACACTTGGTGGATTCCAAGGAGATCAGAAAGATTTGACAAAAGATCAAAACTATTTTGAAAAGATAGGATAAAACTATATTGCTTTCTGCAAATGAGCCTAAACCCCACTTAGCCAAATATGCATGTATTGATAGGATCCACTTATATTCTACATAGTAGTGAAACTTGCCAATACAATTCAAATGTATTGACCCTTGTGGATGCAACTTGTTATGTTGCAGGTTTGTTTGATGTTAGTGAAGTTTATTGATTAGGATTACAAGTCTACAACCAACATGACTGCCTGTGGCACTTTGAAGATGAATGACCCCATGCTTATAGATATTCTGCTACAATGTAATGTAATAGCCAAATGAGCTATGTAAGATGTAATGAATTATTTTATTCCTGGTTATAAAGTTGTATTATGACCTTTGTTTCTTGATATTACATCTTAACTGTGGATGCTAGCTATTGATCCAGGGACTAGCATTGTAAACACAGGGATCTCTACCTTATTAAAGGTTGGGAACCTTACACAAACATCCGTAACTACAGGTAAGTAATTAAGATATAAGTCTAACCACAACCTTAAACTCTGAGATCCTACGCTCCCTTGTGCAAAGGTGTCCTAACGGGGGTTCAGGTTTCTGTCACTCCGGCAACCCCACAATTAGTAGCCAAATACACAATGCATCCTCCTAGGCCCATAAATGGTGAAGTGTCATGTAGTCGATGTTCACATGACACCACTAGAAGAATAACACCACAACTTAAATACTAAGCCATTGAATAATAACTCATCACAGATTCACTACTAACAACATGAGTTCTCCCATGTCCTCAAGAACTAAACGAACTACTCTGAAGACATCATATGGATCAAGATCAAAGATGATATGATAATGGATAACAATCTGAACATAAACAATAATCCAATGGTTTCACTCACAAGCACCAACTACAATAGCAATTAACGCCGGGAAAGTTTCCCCTAAGAACTAAAGAAATATCCAACACAATTGTTACAGTGGGATGGAGTGGTGATGATGGTGTGGATGATGATGATGATGATCCCGATGAAGCCTAGCTTGATGACGGTGTTGATGGCGACGGTCTCCCCTCTCTAGGAAGGAATTCCCCCGGCAGAAATCTGTCTGCCGGAGAGATCTTTCTCTCTTGGTGTTTTCCGCCCCTAGAGGCAGCGGAAATCTATCTGTGGTTGCTCCCTTAGTATTAGGGTTCCGTAGGGAAGATATAGGCGAAGGGGGAGAGTCGGAGGCCGGGCCGGTGGGCCAAACCCACCCTAGGCACGACCTCAGCTAGGCCCACGCCTAGGGTGGTTTGGGCCCCCTGCAGCCCCCCTTCGCTCCTCCTTCTGGCTTCCTTCGTCTTTCGGTGAAATAATATGTTTCCATATTTTTCTGGGATTTTTCTGATCTTTGCGAAATTGCACCGAAACGCCTTCTTTTCCATCAGAATTCAGACTTTAGCAGTCCATCCTCCCGGAATCATCCAACATGCATAAACAGATGAAAAGCCATAAGTAATACCTCATAATAAGACAAATATCAATGAATAGAGGTAAATTATTGTAAGACCCCACCTTTATAAAGGTAAAGGTCCCTGTGATTGCAATGCTAGTCCCTTGATCAATTTCTAGCATCCACAGTTTAAGATGAAGTACATAGAAACAAAGGTTATTATTACATCGTCATTCCAGAGATAACATAGTCTTCATCTTCATGTGCCACAGGCAAGCATGTTGAGTGTAGGCTCATAACCCTAATCATCATCAGAGTAACCTACAACATCACAAGTTACAGCCACAGTGGGTCAATACATTGGAATAGTATTGGCAAGTGATACCTTAGTAGAATAATGGTATCTAACTTCTACATGAATTTGGCTAAGTGTAGTTTAGGCTTGCTTTGCTCAAAATAGGTTTTACCTATCAGTTGAAAACACTAAGTTTTTGTTTGGCAAAAACTGCCAAGGAACCACCAATAGAAATTGGTGAACCTTCACCCTTGTTCATCCACAAGTTTTAACTTAGAAAATTGGGATGAGGAGATTCTTGATAGCTTCCATGTATTGATGCTCAAATTGTCCATTACCGGGGACACGGCTAAGTACTTAGTTTCTTCCTTCTACAAAGGTGGTGCAGTTTCCCCACAAGACTTGATTTTCACCAAGACAGGACCTTTCAGAAGCCTTCCCTTAGACCAAATGGACGTGTTCCAAACCTATCACCCACTACCACCAAATGGCTAAGTTATTGCAACCTATATGATCCAGGCAGAGCCCATAATGCCATGTGGCTGCACTAGAAGCTTCTTAACATATGGCATCTCAAATCCCTTTGTTCCTGGGTGGCATTCCACAAGTGAGATACACAAGGTTCACCAGTCCCCTGGCCTTGTGTAACCACTCAACATAAACCAATCCACCATTCCACCCAGGTGTTTCATTCACTTAGTTGTTTTATTAAGCAAAACATAAGTCAAAGACTTAGAAATATTTTCCATAGCATGTGTATATAATCCACCCTTGGTTGCTACTAGCTAGACTAAGCATGGAAATAGTAAGTATCTTAACTTAGAGAAAATTCTAACAATTCTACAACTACTAGGATTTCCCAAGCATAGCATATAGATACTTAGCAAAAATATTCATGCAAGCCCTATACAAAATATTTCTAATGCAAAGTAAAAATATTGGGACAAAAGTATGAAGAACCACTTGCCTTGGTAGTTGGGGGAGAAACAACAATCCTCACAGTCACAATCACCACTAGCACCAAAATCTACACGTAAAATGATAGCACCAAATTCACATATCAAATAGACAAGCAAAAATATATGAATGCATGCAAATGCCATGTGATGATTTTTCTAAACCAAACAAGAAAAGTAAAATAGTAATGATCAATAAACTAAACATTTATACATCAAATAAACCATATTTGGCTTTAAAAACATTTTCCAATTAATTTGTATACACCAAATAAGCCTACACATGTCTCTGCAAAAACAACTAATTTTACAGAATCAATTCGTTAAACAAATTACATGGTTGTACAGAATTCTTATTCCTGATTCCATTGATATAAAATTTGCAAAATTTGGACTTGTGGATCAAAAGTTATGAACTTTGCAAGTTTAAATGACTAATAGATCTAAATTCAGATTTTAAATCTAAACCCTAGCCACGCGGCAGCTTCTGATTGGTGCGTACCGGTTCGGCCGGATCGATCAACACGAGCCGCACGATATAAATGAAATCGCACGGGCCAGATTCACCTGTACCCCTTTGTTAAGTGATCTAATTCTACACGTTAGATCTAGATCTAACGGCCTAAATCGAACAAACCAAAAATGAGCGGCATTGTGACTATGGCTGGCGGCGGCGCTACTGGCGACGGTGGAACGGCGATTCCAGCGAGGCCTAGGGGTGGGGAGGATGCTTACTAGACTCGCACGTGCACGAGGTGTTGGAGATATGCCCAAGAGGCAATAATAAAGTGGTTATTATCATATCTTCATACTTATGATAAATGTTTACATACCATGCTATAATTGTATTAACCGCAAACATTAATACTTGTGTGATTTGTAAACATAAAAGAGTCCCTAGTAAAGCCTCTTGTTAAACTAGCTTATTGGTTAATATATAATCATAGTTTCCTGATCATGAACATTGAGATGTTATTAATAACAGGGTCATATCATTAGGAGAATGATGTGATAGACATACTCCTATGTTAAGCGTATCATAAAGATCAAGTCATTTAATATAGTACATTTGCTATAAGCTTTCTGATACATAGTAACCTAATTCCTTTGACCATGAGATCATGTTAATCACCATCACCGGAAGGATGCTTTGATGACATCAAACACCACACCGTAACTGGGTGGCTATAAAGGTGGCATTGAGTGTTTGGAAAGTATGGGTTGAGGCACATGGATCAAGTGTGGGATTTGTCCATCCATATGACGGATAGATATACTCTGGGCCCTCTCGGTGGAATGTCATCCAATTAGATTGCAAGCATGTGACAGGCTCACAAGGGATCCCATATCACGGGAACGAGAAAAGAGTACTTATCGGTAACGAGGTTGAACTAGGTATGCAGAGATACCGACGATCAAAACCTCGGATATGTAAACTATCGTGAGACAAAGGGAAATTGGTATCGTATGTAAGTGGTTCATTCGATCGCAAAGTAATCGTAGAAATATGTGGGAGCCATATGAATTTCCAGATTCCTCTATTGGTTATCGATCGGAGAAGTGTCTCGGTCATGTCCGCATAATTCACGAACCATAGGGAGACACACTTAAGGATTCGATGTTGTTGAGTAGTTATGGAATGATGAGAAAGAGACCGAATGTTGTTCGGAGTCTCGGATGGGATCCGGGATATCACGAGGAGATCCAGAATGGTCTGGAGAATAAGATTCATATAAGGAAAGTCCTGTTTCGGAGTTGGAGAATGATTCCGGTGTTTTCATCGGGAATGTTCTAGAAAGTTCCGGAAGGTCCGGCACTCCGGAGGGGAAGGGTACATGAATCTGTCATAACAAGTTGGAATGGTTGCATCATGTACTAGGTGTCATCGCTGAGCAAAATAAAGGGATTAATCAAATCCTGGTTTGAAAAGTCAAACGCCAATTTGAAAAGTCAAACGGCAAGTTTGCTTGGTGGAGGGAGAGTAGGAAACCTACTTGGGGAGGAATTCCTACTCCCTCCACCCGCCGGCCAAGGAGGAGGAGTTGGAGGAGGACTCCCTCCTCCCAACCGTGCCTCCCTCCCACCTATAAAAGGAGGGGCAAGGGTGCCCCTCTTCCCTACACCTCTCTCCTCTAAACCCTACCCCTAGCCGCCGGCCTCCACCAAGTCGCCGCCGCCCCTAGGTTTTGCCTAGCCGCCGAGTTGGGGCCCTCCCCTTGCCCTAGCCGCTGGCCTAGCTCTCTCTCCTTGGTGCCTCTAAACCCTAGATCTCCAAGGCCTCTCTCATAGTCCACCATACTCGCTCCGGCTTAAGGCGAAGCCCTACGAGATCTCCCCTCTACTTCCGGTACCACGCCGTCATGCTGCCGGAATCGCGAGGAGAGTGCTACAACCTCCACTTCCTGCTGGAACAAGGGAGAGGAAGGTCTTCATCGAGTACCGAACGTGTGACCGACTACGGAAGCGCTGCCGGAACGCAGCGCCGGAAGGATCGTCTACGCGATCTTGAGATCGGAAGTATACGACTACATCATCCACGAGAATCTGCTCTCGTTAACCGCTTTGGATCTTCGAGGGTTAGTACTCTATTGACTCGTTGCTACAATCTAGTAGATAGGTCTTGGCTTGATCATAGATTAGATCTTGATTGTGTGTTCATGCGGTAGAATTTTTTTGTTTTACATGCTACGAACCCCTACACGAGGAAGCTCAACGTGGTCGCGGTTGGGCAGGGGGCGTACTGTAGCGGGGCCTAGAGCTCGTCGAAGTTGCTGGCGGCGTCGGGTCCTTGCAGACGAGCTCATTGCCGAGGCTCTGGTTCGTCCTAGCACAAGCCAGTGGTTTTAGTAGCTGCGCAAGGACAAGGCGAATCTGGTCGCATGAAAGCGAGGTCAAGGGGCGCTCAGTTATTACCGTAATCGATCGCCGGAGTTCAGCGGCGGCTCTGTCGCTTGCAGGCGTGAATGGGGACGACGGCCTGGGTCATGCGCGGACAAACGAACAGTGTCATAGGATGCACAAGGTCACTAGGAACACGCTCGTATGAACTAGAAGGACAGGGGCGCTCAGACTCATCGGAATATCATCGTCGGAGTTCGTCAGTACTGCGGCGATGTTCTGCGAAATATGGGCAGCCTGGTGGCAGAGTGGGGGTGATGAGTGAGGGGAAATGGTCGCGGAGGGGTGGGGATTAAGTAGCCAGAGCAGGGGCGAGAATCACGCGCTGCATCAATGGAATTTAAGCATAGATTAATCGCGGCGTCACTTCGGGGAGGTAACGGCAGAGCGGGTCGTCGCGCGGTGATTGAGGACGATGATGACGGGGCAGGTGGGTCCAAGGCGTCAGTGAGGGAGGGGGTACATGCGCAGGTGAGAAACAGAGAGAGGGAGGGGGTTTCCCGGGTGGGCTAGGTGGGCTGCCAGATGGGCCGCGGGCTGGGTTGGGTTAGTTAGCCAGTTAGTTTTATTTTTTCTCTATTTCTCTATTTCTTTTTCTGATTTGATTTTCTGGTTTGAATTTAAACGCCCATTTCAATTCTATTTCAATTTGAATTTTCTCCAGATTTTTGTATTGTGTTTCTTGTGTCCTGGGGTGTGTAAAACATCTATTCAAACTCAAATTCATTTTGGGTTTGAAATAAAGTTTAAAACCATGCCCATAGTGAAATATTTTTAATAGACATATGAATGGTTTTGAATTCATATTTTGTTTTGAAAACTTTGATCAAGCTTTGGAAATAACAATCAAACCTATGTTCCAATATTTTCTGGTCAAAATAAGTATTATCATATTAGAGAGTAGTAATAAGGCCATTCCCTTGCTTTTATAAAATAATAGACAACAAATGCTTCTGTTTTTTTGAAAAGTGATCCTAAAATGATTATGAATGCATTAATGATATGCAAACTTTGAAATCATGATTTTTGGGATGTTACAATTATGGTATAGAATGGTGATGCAAATTGGGCCTATCAACTCCACCAAGCTTAGACTTCACTTGTCCCCAAGCGAATACTGAGCTCAGTAAACATGTCCACAGGTTTATGGAGTGAAGTGTCGATAAAAGAATACGAACAAGAAGCATCACACTTACCATTGCACAACTCATAGAAGAAAGCAACTCACCATTATATAACTTCGCTTGCAACCAAGTACAACATTCACCATAGAGATGCATAAAGATAAATCATAATTGGAATTGGCAAACTCGTTCTTGGTCAGAGAACACCTGGCAAACAGTTTCACAAAAGCCTTTTGTAGAAGTTTCAAAACGGGAGCACTCTTTGCTCAAAAAGGTTTTTCACAAGTGAGGCTTTCAAAGTAATACTCAAAAGATAAGATTTTTGTGCAAACAAGGAAGATAAAGAACATGCTTGAATAAATCACCATATGAATGCTTGAAACACAACAACTCCAAAGCTTGCTGGAGATAGAGAGGAAGTAGGTTTACTGACTCAACTGGTTAACTGGGAGAAAGGTCCCTTCTTAGAGGGTAGCAGGGATTACAAGTCATAAAGAGCTTCCAAAAGATTATGGTACTTACTAGCTTTGATGCCTCATTGCCCCTATCATAAGCATCCTGAGATGATTAAGGTTAAAGTGAACAAAGATGGAGTATATGCTTGACGAAATATAAGTTGGCAATCTCATGTCCCTTGAATATGAGGGCCACTCCTCATGCATACTCAACTTTGGGTCCAGGTAAGTTCTTGTCATTGTAAGTATTTGCATATCATTGAGAACTGCCAATGGGTTACCCCTTGCACATGGTACAAGAGCTTTCCCATAACCAAAATGATTCGTTGATAATGCCCCTACGGATCTGTTCTTCCTGCGGTTCGATGACATCTTCAATATGTTCCACCTATACCCGCTGGACTATACCATGGTCCGCCTATTTTCTCTCAGCCTGGCCATGTAGATCATTAGAGAGAACACACCGGGCATCGCTATAGTGGACCCCTACTACATGTGTGACGGCTGCTTGGGTTCCCCCGCTAAACAACGTATCGTGGCCTCGTACCTAAAAGAATCCTCGTGGCAAACAAGACAAAGGAATACATTCTCATGCCTTACTTTCCCGAGTAAGTTATTATTCACTCGCCATCGCCGATTGGCTTTATTAGATTATCATCATTCTTTTTCCAACACATTCCATTTGAATTTTTTGCACAGAGATGAACACTGCATGCTCATCTCCTTATCGCTGAAGCATTCCCATGCCACGTATTTCGACTCGGGGTGTCTAGAAAAGAAGAAAAACTACGACAAGATCAAGGAAGTTTTGGATGATGCTCTCACTGGCTATGCCTCGACGGAAGGAACCACCTTCGTGCGTACGAAGGTCAAGTTTGGCAGGCACGTCTTCAACCACGTAACGGAGTTCCCCTGCGTGAAGCAGCCGGAAAACATTAAGAAGGAAGCCTACTACGCACTCCATCACATGAGGGTGTTCCTACTTGACCAGCAGAATTCTACGCTGCCAGATCATCTCAAACAGTGGGCCGAAGCAAAGGCCAAGATCACTGAATCAGATATTAGACAAGCGATGTATCGCATCCAGTAGCAGTTTGGGGCAATCATCTTTCGTGATGTCATGACTTCCGGGGGGATCTTCTACGGAGGAAATATCCCGAATAACCGTGACATAGAAGATCGCCTAAAGATGCAGGGTGACTATAGGAAGGTCATGACCAGACAAGGCGTCCTCCCGTTCCCTAAGCCGAGCCAGAAGGCTTGATGTTGGCCTAGTTGTAGTTACAAACTATAGATGACCTTTGTGTGTGTGACAAGTGTACATGTTACTATACTTATCTTATTAGGTTTATGAATCGTCGCTTACTTCTTTTGCTTATTATTATATATCAATCAATGCTTGGTTTTTTTGCTTACTCTTTGGTCCTTTGCTCATTTCGGTCCTTCTTTTATTCCTTACTTTATTAGTCTTTTTTCAAGAATAATGCCGATGATTGAAATGTCGTGTCACACTATATATGTGAATGTGCTACGACGGGATTGTGAGCCTTGTGATATGCACAAGTCCAGGTGTTGTGCATCCTACTTGGCTCACAGTTCCATCATAGCATATTCCTATGTCCAACGACCTATGTATATATATGAGGCATTCTTTTTGATTTACTTTGGTCTTTTTCGAGAATAATGCCAATGATTGAAATGTCGTGACACACTATATATCTGAATGTGCTACGACGGGATAGTTAGCCTTGTGATATGCACAGGTCCAGGTGTTGTGCATCCTACTTGGCTAACTGTTCCGTCGTAGCATATTCCTGTGTCCAACGACCTAGCTAGTTATATATGAGGCATTATTTTCGAGTTACTTTGGTCTTTTTCGAGAATAATGCCGATGATTGAAATGTCGTGGCACACTATATGTGAATGTGCTGTGATGGGATTGTAAGCCTTGTGTTATGCACAAGTCCAGATGTTGTGCATCCTACTTGGCTTACGGTTCCATCATAGCATATTCCTATGTCCAACGACCTAGCTAGTTATATATGAGGCATTCTTTTCGAGTTACTTTGGTCTTTTTAGAGAATAATGCTGATGATTGAAATATCATGGCACACTATATATGTGAATGTGCTGCGATGGGATTGTCCTCCTTGTGGTATGCACAGGTTACAGGTGTTGTGCATCCTACTTGGCGGACAGTTCCATCGTAGCATATTCCTGTGTCGAACAACCTAGTTATATATGAGGCATGCTTTTTGAGTTTGGTCTTTTTGATTTAGGAGTACTTTCTATAAGTGTATCTTCATATGCGACTTCAATTATACATGTTTTTTTAATAACCGGTTAATTATTATTGTCAACTTGTAGATGACGTGGTACGTCGTGTACAAGGGACGGGTTCCCGGAGTCTACGATGATTGAGAAGACTGCCGGAGACAGGTGCACTATTTCAGCGGCAATAGCTACAAAGGGTACAACACTATGGCGGAGGCGGAAGCTAGATACACGCGCTATCTAGCGGGAGTTAGGATGAGGAACCGGATGAAGACCTACACCTTCGTCACGGTGATCATGCTTATCTTCTTTGGTTGTTTATCCCGCGTTTGTCTCTAGCTAGTTTAGATGTCTAGGCGAGCTTCCGAGCTCTAACTTGTTCGAGACACATGTATTCGCATGTCACCAACTACTTTGTAACTTGATCGAAACAATGTATTACTTCTGTATTCATGTATGAGACTTATCTATATGTATTTGTTTCAATCTTGTCTTGTGAATTGTGTATTTATATATATAACTGTATATCTTATATCTGTGTGTATATCTGCCTATAATATTGTATATAATCTGTATTTTATATCATCTGGCCCTGGAATTTAAAAAAAGACACCCGTGGCGCACATGGCAGTGCTTCTGTGGCACACTACAACTAAAGCGCACCTGCGCAGGTAGTGGCACACTACAACGTGCGCCACAGAAGATAAAAGGCGTAGCGCACCTGCCCACATATCCGTGGCACACTGGCATGTGCGCCATGCCTATCTCGACATAACCGTGGCGCACCAGGCAGTGCGCCACGGCTAGGAGATAGCCATAGCGCAAAGCCCGTGGCGCACCCCTAGTGCGCCACAGATGATGTTTACAGGTGCGCCACAAATGACCGTTTTCCTAGTAGTGCAAGTCAACCCAAACAAAGCATCAAAGGAGAATACCACAATACTATGATTTTGTATGCTAGAAAAATGCATGATTCTTTTAAGGCACACTAAGCAATCCCAATTGTTTGGAACAAGTGATGACCCACAAGTATAGGGGGTGTATCGTAGTACTTTCGATAAATAGGAGTGTCGATCCCAATGAGGAGCAGAAGGTGCTGAACAGTGGTATGGAGCAGGAAATCCCTGTGAATACTTAGCAAACGGATTTTAGTGGTTTTCTGACAAGGCAACAAAACAAGGAGCAAGTAACAGAAGTAACGAACAAACGGAGCAAGTGACCCAATCCTTACTTATCAAAGGACAAGCCGGTGGAAATACTTATAAGGACCAAACGTTCTCGAGGACACATGGGAATTCTATCAAGTGCTTTCGCTTCAAATAGCCGAGTACTCTTCTCTGGTGTTGGTAAGTGTTGTGTGGGTGAACCTGTGCTAACATACCGGCCTTCCTAGGACTAATACATACTTGTGATTAAACCCCCTGCAAACATCCGTAACTACAGGTAAGTAATTAAGATATAAGTCTAACCACAGCATTAAACTCTGAGATCCTACGCTCCCTTGTGCAAAGGTGTCCTAACGGGGGTTCAGGTTTCTGTCACTCCGTCAACCCCACAATTAGTTGCCAAATACACAATGCATCCCCCTAGGCCCATAAATGGTGAAGTGTCATGTAGTCGACGTTCACATGACACCACTAGAAGAATAACACCACAACTTAAATACTAAACCATTGAATAATAACTCATCACAGATTCACTACTAACAACATGACTTCTCCCATGTCCTCAAGAACTAAACGAACTACTCACAAGACATCATATGGATCAAGATCAAAGATGATATGATAATGGATAACAATCTGAACATAAACAATAATCCAATGGTTCCACTCACAAGCACCAACTATAATAGTAATTAACACCGGGAAAGTTTCCCCTAAGAACTAAAGAAATATCCAACACAAATGTTACAGTGGGACGGAGTGGTGATGATGGTGTGGATGATGATGATCCCAATGAAGCCTATCTTGATGACGGTGTTGATGGCGACGGTCTCCCCTCTCCACAAAGGAATTCCTCCTGCAGAAATCTGCCTGTCGGAGAGATCTTTCTCTCTTGGTGTTTTCCGCCCCTAGAGGCATCGGAAATCTATCTGTGGTTGCTCCCTTAGTATTAGGGTTCCGTAGGGAAGATATAGGCGAAGGGGGAGAGTCGGAGGCCGGGTAGGTGGGCTAAACCCACCCCAGGCACGACCTTAGGTGGGCCCACGCCTAGGGGGGTTTGGGCCCCCTGCAGCCACCCTTCGCTCCTCCTTCTGGCTTCCTTCGTCTTTCGGTGAAATAATATGTTTCCATATTTTTCTGGGATTTTTCTGATCTTCGCGAAATTGCACCGAAACGCCTTCTTTTCCATCAGAATTCAGACTTTAGCAGTCCATCCTCCAGGAATCATCCAACATGCATAAACATATGAAAAGCCATAAGTAATACCTCATAATAAGACAAATATCAATGAATAGAGGTAAATTATTGTAATACCCCACCTTTATAAAGGTAAAGGTCCCTGTGATTGCAATGCTAGTCCCTTGATCAATTGCTAGCATCCACAGTTTAAGATGAAATACACAGAAACAAAGGTTATTATTACATCGTCATTCCAGAGATAATATTTTATTTTACAACTCCATATCCATAGGCTAGTACAAGAGTTTAACTTAACAATATAAATAAAAGTCTTCATCTTCATGTTCCACAGGCAAGCATGTTGAGTGTAGACTCATAACCCTAATCCTCATCAGAGTAACCTACAACATCACAATCTACAGCCACAGTGGGTCAATACATTGGAATACTATTGGAAAGTGATACCTTAGTAGAATAATAGTATCTAACTTCTACATGAATTTGGCTAAGTGTAGTTTAGGCTTTCTTTGCTCAAAATAGGTTTTACCTAACAGTTGAAAACACTAAGTTTTTGTTTGGCAAAAACTGCCAAGGAACCACCAATAGAAATTGGTGAACCTTCACCCTTGTTCATCCACAAGTTTTAACTTAGAAAATTGGGATGAGGAGATTCTTCATAGCTTCCATGTATTGATGCTCAAATTGTCCATTACGGGGGACACGGCTAAGTACTTAGTTTCTTCCTTATGCAGAGGTGGTGCACTTTCCCCACAAGACTTGATTTTCACCAAGACAGGACCTTTCAGAAGCCTTCCCTTAGACCAAATGGACGCGTTCTAAACCTATCACCGACTACCACCAACTGTCCAAATGGCTAAGTTATTGTAACCTATATGATCCAGGCAGAGCCCATACTGCCATGTGGCTACACTAGAAGCTTCTTAACATATGGCATCTCAAATCCCTTTATTCCTGGGTGGCATTCCACAAGTGAGATACACAAGGTTCACCAGTCCCCTGGCCTTGTGTAACCACTCAACATAAACCAATCCACCATTCCACCCAGGTGTTTCATTCACTTAGTTGTTTTATTAAGCAAAACATAAGTCAAAGACTTAGAAATATTTTCCATAGCATGTGTATATAATCCACCCTTGGTTGCTACTAACTAGGCTAAGCATGGCAATAGTAAGTATCTTAACTTAGAGAAAATTCTAACAATTCTACAACTACTAGGATTTTCCAAGCATAGCATATAGATACTTAGCAAAAATATTCATGCAAGCCCTATACAAAATATTTCTAATGCAAAGTAAAAATATTGGGACAAAAGTATGAAGCACCACTTGCCTTGGTAGTTGGGGGAGAAACAACAATCCTCACAGTCACAATCACCACTAGCACCAAAATCTACACATAAAATGATAGTACCAAATTCACATATCAAATAGACAAGCAAAAATATATGAATGCATGCAAATGCCATGTGATGATTTTTCTAAACCAAACAAGACAAGTAAAACATTACTGATCAATAAACTAAACATTTATACATCAAATAAACCATATTTGGCTTTAAAAACATTTTCCAATTAATTTTTATACACCAAATAAGCCTACACATGTCTCTGCAAAAACAACTAATTTTAAGGAATCAATTCATTAAACAAATTACATGGTTGTATAGAATTCTTCTTCCTGATTCCATTGATGTAAAACTTGCAAAATTTGGACTTGTGGATCAAAAGTTATGAACTTTGCAAGTTTAAATGACTAATAGATCTAAATTCAGATATTAAATCTAAACCCTAGCCACGCGGCAGCTTCTGATTGGTGCGTACCGGTTTGGCCGGATCGATCAACGTGAGCCGCACGATCTAAATGAAATCGCACGGGCCAGATTCACCCGTACCCCTTTGTTAAGTGATCTAATTCTACACGTTAGATCTAGATCTAACTGCCTAAATCGAACAAAGCAAAAATGAGCGGCGCTGCGACGGTGGCTGGCGGCGGCGCTACTGGCGACAGTGGAACGGCGATTCCAGCGAGGCCTAGGGGTGGGGAGGATGCTTACCAGACTCGCACGAGCACGAGGAAGCTCAACATGGTCGTTGTTGGGCAGGGGGCGTACTGTAGCGGGGCCTAGAGCTCATCGGAGTTGCTGCCGGCGTCGGGTCCTTGGAGACGAGGTCATTGCCGAGGCTCTGGTTCGTCCTAGCACAAGCCAGTGGTTTCAGTAGCTACGCAAGGACAAGGCGAATCTGGTCGCATGAAAACGAGGTCAAGGGGCACTCAGTTATTACCGTAATCGATCGCCGAAGTTCAGCGGCGGCTCTATCGCTTGTAGGCGTGAACGGGGACGACGGCCTGGGTCATGCGCGTACAAACGAACGGTGTAAGAGGATGCACAAGGTCACCAGGAACACACTCGTATGAACTAGAAGGACAGAGGCGGTCAGACTCATCAGAATTTCATCGTCGGAGTTCGTCAGTACTGCGGTGATGTTCTGCGAAATATGGGCAGCTTGGTGGCGGAGTGGGGGTGATGACTGAGGGGAAATGGTTGCAGAGGGGTGGGGATTAAGTAGCCGGAGCAGGGGCGAGAATCACGCGCTGAATCAATGGAATTTAAGCAGAGATTAATCGCGGCGTCACTGCGGGGAGGTAACGGCGGAGCGGGTCGTCGCGCGGTGATTGAGGACGATGATGACGGGGTAGGTGGGTCCAAGGTGTCAGTGAGGGAGGGGGTACATGCGCGGGTGAGAAACAGAGAGGGGGAGGGGGTTTCCCGGGTGGGCTAGGTGGGCTGCCAGATGGGCCGCGGGTTGGGTTGGGTTAGTTAGCCAGTTAGTTTTATTTTTTTTCTCTATTTCTCTATTTCTTTTTCTGATTTAATTTTCTGGTTTGAATTTAAATGCCCATTTCAATTCTGTTTCAATTTGAATTTTCTCCAGATTTTTGTATTGTGTTTCTTGTTTCCTGGGTGTGTAAAACATCTATTCAAACTCAAATTCATTTTGGGTTTGAAATAAAGTTTAAAACCATGCCCTTAGTGAAATATTTTTAATAGGCATATGAATGGTTTTGAATTCATATTTTGTTTTGAAAACTTTGACCAAGCTTTGGAAATAACAATCAAACCTATGTTCCAATATTTTCTGGTTAAAATAAGTATTACCATATTAGAGAGTAGCAATAAGGCCATTGCCTTGCTTACATAAAATAATAGACAAGAAATGCTTATATTTTTTGAAAAATGATCCTAAAATGATTATGAATGCATTAATGAGATGCAAACTTTGAAATCATGATTTTTGGGATGTTACAATTATGGTATAGAATGGTGATGCAAATTGGGCCTATCAACTCCACCAAGCTTAGACTTCACTTGTCCCCAAGCGAATACTGAGCTCAGTAAACATGTCCATAGGTTTATGGAGTGAAGTGTCGATAAAAGAATACGAACAAGAAGCATCACACTTACCATTGCACAACTCATACAAGAAAGCAACTCACCATTATATAACTTCGCTTGCAACCAAGTACAACATTCACCATAGAGATGCATAAAGATAAATCATAATTGGAATTGGAAAACTCGTTCTTGGTCAGAGAACACCTGGCAAATAGTTTCACAAAAGCCTTTTGTAGAAGTTTCAAAACGGGAGCACTCTTTGCTCAAAAAGGTTTTTCACAAGTGAGGCTTTAAAAGTAATACTCGAAAGATAAGAGTTTTGTGCAAACAAGGAAGATAAAGAACATGCTTGAATAAATCACCATATGAATGCTTGAAACACAACAACTCCAAAGCTTGCTGGAGATAGAGAGGAAGTAGGTTTACTGACTCAACTGGTTAACTGGGAGAAAGGTCCCTTCTTAGAGGGTAGCAGGGATTACAAGTCACAAAGAGCTTCCAAAAGATTATGGTACTTACTAGCTTTGATGCCTCATTGCCCCTATCATAAGCATCCTGAGATGATTAAGGTTAAAGTGAACAAAGATGGAGTATATGCTTGACGAAATATTAGTTGGAAATCTCATGTCCCTTGAATATGAGGGCCACTCCTCATGCGTACTCAACTTTGGGTCCAGGTAAGTTCTTGTCATTGTAAGTATTTGCATATCATTGAGAACCGCCAACGGGGTACCCCTTGCACATGGTACAGGAGCTTTCCCATAACCAAAATGACAAGCCAAGTAGACAACAAGCATCTCAGCAATCTTTGTATTTACTATGCATATAGCTTTTTATTGAGGATGCTTCATAGATGACTCAATATGGTGATGCTGCAAGTTTCCACCATGATTAAGCATGGATTAGGCTAGCGTCCCAGGCGTTTCTCTAACACAGAATACAAACTCCATGGACTTACAAGTCCCCTCTTTATTTCACACCGTTGATGTCCATAGACAAAAGAGCACGATATCAACTATGTACAACAAGGTACAAGTGCAATGTTGAAAACGTTCCCCGTGACAGCATGGTTCTACTAATCCCAATGTATCGATGCAAGCATATACAACTTCGATGTCCACAATGGTTCAATTCTATTAGGGGCAAGTAAATAAAGTGTGCCATCAAGTTCGTGAGAGCTTTACTAACTAGTTTTCACATAACAAAATACTTTTTAATTTGAAAGGTAGATGAAGCTTGAGAATTTGCTTGGAATAGCAATAGCTACTAGGTAGATATGGTGGACACAAGTGGCAGAAGTTTTGGGTTTAAAAGGGTTTTGGAAACATGAGAAGTATGCCTTCTCAAAACAGGTTTTTGGCTAGCAAGGCTGGGTAGCAAGCCAGAGAGTTGAAAGAAACAAGCAAAATACAAGTAATAAAGCCAAAAATGCAATCTTCCTTGAAGACACAAAAGAAACTTAAATAAAGAATACTAAGCTTATGAGCCAACAAGAAAGAAAACAATTGATACCAAATACATGTAAGCTCTTTCTTTCTTTTTCTTTCAAATTAATGCCACTGACCAGAACTCGGTTTGCCAAAACCAATTTAGATCCACTTGATGATCCCAGAGTGGTGCCAATACTGAACAACTAGATCCATCATATAATAGTGATTACAAACTAAAATAAGAAGTGCAAAAAGTAAAAGATGAGTGTCACATCCCAAATTTTTCCAAATTTTGAAATGTGAAAAATAAATAAACAAAAGAATTAATTGTTGGAATTTAGGGAGAAAAGAAACTTTTTTCTTGTAAATGGAAACATCAAAAACCTTCCTGAATAAAAGGAATCCAACAAATTTCAATCAAGTGAAATGCATTCATCAAGGAATGTATCTTGAAAATTTAAACACTTGGAAAAGTTAAACCAAAACCCTAAAACCCTAATGGAATAAATCATTTCCAAGATCTCCCTAATACTATGGATTTGATCCATATAAAAATCTATCAACAAACAATTTTAAATGATCAAGAATGATAAATAAAAATATTATAAAACCATAGAAATTGGTTTCATTAAATTTGGATCCATGGATAAAATCTTATGAATTTAATAAGATAAAGAAATTAAATTTCAAAGCTAATAAAGCTCCTATCTAAAATCCATACCAAATTTTGAGCAAATTAATCCTAAAAGGATTTAAAAAGATAAACAAATATTAAATAAAATTCTACAAATTGGAATCACCAATTTTGGGTCTATAAATAAAAAGATATGGATTTTATAAGACAAAGAAAGAAAGAAAGAAATAAGGAATATTTAGAAGCCAAATTGAATCTTGACCAAATCCTTAAACAAATGAAAGATTATTGAATAATAAAAGGAGTAAAATATTATTTAAATAAATCATAAGGATTGAACAATATCCAATTTTATTTAATGAAGACAAATTGCCTAAACTAAATAATAAATCCCAATAAACTTATTTAGAAGGCAATTTAAATCTTGAATCAAATCCATAAGCAAATAAAATAAAGATAATCCAAATAAAATAAAGGGATAAAGATTATTCCAATAAAATTATATGGATAAAACCATATTCTAAATTACATTTAAATAGGGACAAAATCCCAAGGTAAATGAATAATTAAATCATGAGAACATCATAAATATAAATTTCCCAAGGTGGATATAAAAGTTATTTAATTAACTTAAATGGAATAAAAGAATCATTTATATGAAATTTATATGGAATTAAAACCATATTTGATTTTATTTGAATAAAGACAAGTGCCCAATTTAAATAATAAATAAATCCTATTAAAATATTTTAAATAATAATTCAAGTGAATTATTTGCACTATGGAATAAATAAAACCTACTAGAAAAGGTTTGGTAAAAATTAGAATTTAAATAATACTTTGAAAATATAATTAAAATCTTATTTGAATAAAGGCAAGTGCCTATTATAAATAAATAAAAAACCATAAATGAATAAAAGAATTATTCCAAAAATGTTCTTTAAAATACATGTTTGAACAATATTAAAAGCTTACTGAAAAGTTTGGAAGGTTCTGAATTCAAATAGTTGTTTTAATTGTTTGAACAAATTCAAAACAGAAAATGAAAATAGAAAAAGAAAAAGATAACACAAGAAAAAAAAATAAAAAGAAGCAGCCCAGCCTAGCTAACCCAATCTGGGCCAACTCGCAGCCCACCTCACTCTACCCTGTGAGCCCCTTTCTCACTCAAACGCGCACCCGCTCTGTCACTGGCAACCAGACCCCACGCGTGACTGCCTTACCTCGCTGACGCCCAGGTCCCACCTGCGAGTCGTCTTCTCCACCCCGCGGACCCGTTCTTCCCCAAATCACCAGCCGTTTCTGCCGATGTTTACTCGTGTTAAATTCACCTTAATGCCGCGATAATTTCTCGCCGCGACCACGCACGTTAAAGCACATGTTCCCCCTCTACCTTTCCCCTCAAACTCCTCTGCCTATGAGCCACCAGGCTGCTGCAATTGTTGCTCGCAACGCCATGGACCCCACGAGCTTTCTGGCGAATTCCGGCCAGCCCACACCTCCCCTTTCTCCCTGGAACCTACGAGCACACTACCCACCTCCCTACGCATATTCCCGTAGCACCAGCTCACTTGCGCGAGCCCCGCAGTGTCGGCAACGTCTTCACCTGAGCGTCGCCACCATCTGCCATTTCTCCGACGAGCTTCATTGGTAAAGTCCCACCGTGCCTCTCCCTCTCTGTCACACGCGTGTACTCGCCACGATCTTGCGCATCGGAATGCATCTTTTATTTGCCCTGGCATGCACCATAGCATCGCCTCTGTCTTCAACAGAGAGCACCCATCGCCAGAAGGAACTCCGGTGAGGAATTACCATCGTCCCCGTGCGCCCCTTCGCCAACCAAGGACACGTTGAGCATCGTCACCTTCCTGCGAGTCTGGTGAGCCATCCCACTCCTCCTCTCTCTTCCTATATCACCGGCAACGCCACTCCCCGAGCGCGCCGCCGCCATCCGCCATTGCTAGCACCGCCAGTTCTTGGCAGGGTGCTGTGAGCCATCCAATCTGGATCCAAGCGTTGAGATTAGATTTTAAACGAATAGGTATCGTGTGCTCTCAGCCACAGGATTTCCATTAGATCCAACGTACTATATCGCTCTATCCAAACGAAATGGTACCGGCGAATAAGATTCAGACACGTGGCCCTGGTTGTTGATTTAAAAACAGATTTGATCTTTTAGATGTTAGATTTTGTAAAATTCATAACTTTAAATCTACATGTCCAAATTTTGCAAATTTTATATCAATAGAATCAGCAAGAAGAATCCTTTGAAACCATGCCCTTTCTTTAGTGAATTGCTTCTGTCAAATTGGTTGTTTTTGAACAAACATGTGTAGGCCTAATTTGAGTATAAAAAATTATTCTAAAAATGTTTTCAGGGTAAAATCTTTTGTAAATGGTCTGTTTTTAACCTACTGACCATAAAAAACAACTTGTAGATTTAAAAGTATATTTTGTGATACTAAGGAATAAATCTTTGAATAAAAGCATGTCTAGTTAAATAAAAATGTTGATTATGGTTTAAAAATTCTTTTTGAGTAAAACCTTTGGAAAATGATTTGATTTAAACTCTCTGACCCTAAACACTATGTTTTTGATTTAAAAATGTATTTTATTAACCCTAGTAGAATTTTTTACTTTGTTTAAAGGCATTTCTAACAAAATAAAATGGTGCTTGGTCTAAAAATGGTTTTTGAGTGAAACCTTTTGTAAATGATTTTGTTTTTAAAACACTTTGACCATAAACACTAACATTTGTGTTTAAAAATATATTTGTCAAACACTAGAAATTATTACTCTGGTTCAAATCATTTCTAGCAAAATAAAAATGATTTAAATGGCCATTTTCACTAACTTATTTTCAAATGACCTTGCCACTTTTATAAATGACAAATAGGTGTTTTAAATTTTTATAGCCTATTAGAAACAACCTTTCAAAATAAAACAATATTTTGCATGCTTGCATGCATTGCTTTGTTTTTATTATTTTATGTGATGAATTGTTTGAATGCTAGATTGAATTTGTGCCTTGATTGAACTGTAGTGAAATTTGAAGAGTGTGGCTATTGCAAGATCAAGGAGTGAACTTATATTCTCTACCAAAAAGGCAAGTGGTGCTTCATACTTTTGTCCCATTATTTTCACTACGCATTAGTGATATTTCTAAGTAGGACTTGCATGGAATTTTCTATGTGTTAACTATTCCATGGGAAATCCTAGTAGATGAAGCCTTGGTATAATTTTCCCTAAGTTAAGATTCCTACTACTATCATGCTTATCCTAGCTAGTAGAAAACAAGGGTGTATTATATTCATACTATGAAATATTTCTAAGTCAATGACTTGTGTTTTGTTTAATAAAACAACCATGTGAATGAATCACCTGGGTGGAATGGTTGTGAATGGGTTATGTTGAGTGGTTACATAGGGCCCCATATTTATGGCCTACCCTAGTGTATCTCACTTGTGGAAAGCCACCCGGGAACAAAGATATTTGAGATGTCAAATGTTGAGAAGCTTCAAGTGCAGCCACATGGCATTATGGGTTCTGCCTAGATCATATAGGTTGGAATAACTTAGCCAGATGGATAGTTGGTGGTAGGGGTGATAGGTTTGGAGCACGTCCATTTTGGTCTAAGGGAAGGCTTTTGAAAGATCTTGTCTCGATGCATGTCGAGTCTTGTGGGTAAAGTGCACCACCTCTCGAGAGAGTAAAATCTAAGTACTTAGCCGTGTCCCCGGCAAAGGACAACTTGAGCATCAAGACATGGAAGCTATCAAGGATCTCCTCATCCCAATTTCTAAGTTAAAATCTTGTGGTTGAACAAGGATTAAAGGATCACCAATTTCTATTGGTAGATGCCTTGGGTGATTTTGACAAACAGAAACTTAGTGTTTTCAACTTATAAGGAAAACCTATTTTGAGCAAAGCAAGCCTAAGCTCCACTCAGCCAAATGCATATAGATGATAGATACCACTATTATACCATAGTATCACTTGCCAATGCAATTCAAATGTATTGACCCTTGTGGCTGTAACTTATTATGTTGCAGGTTTGTTTGATGTTAGTGAAGTGTGTTGAATAGGATTACAAGTCTAAAACCAACATGATTGCCTGTGGCACTTTGAAGATGAAGGACTCCATGCTATATAGTTATTTCTGGTGCATTGTAATGAGATAGCCAAATGAGCTATGTAAGATGTAATGAATTATTTTATTCCTGGTTATAAAGTTGTATTATAACCTTTGTTTCTTGATATTACATCTTAAACTGTGGATGCTAGCTATTGATCCAGGGACTAGCATTGTAAACACAGGGATATCTACCTTATAAATGTTGGGACCTCTACAATGAGACTTCTCATTAATATTCCAATAAATGCACTCACACCAAGGGATACATAGATAATCAACTGAAGGAGAGATACTTCAACATTCAAACCAATCTATAAGATAACCCCTCTACCATAGATATGAATCCACTTAAAAGGTAAAAGATAAAAGATAATGGTGGTGATACCGCGACACTTCCCAAGCTTGGAACAAGCCAAGGGGATGCCAAACCTGATGATGAATTACTCCCTTAGTGGTGATGGTGTTCTCTTGTCATGGGTCAGAAAATCTTCCAACATCTTACAAAGCCTGTTATTTTCCTCTTGAAGAATATCCACCTTCATCCTCAAAGCACGATACTTATCACAAAACTCGTTGGTGGTTCGAAGGGCTTTCGCTGCCTCAGGGCAGTATATGAGTTCTAGACCGAAGGCTATGGTTCCCTGCATGTGGCGAGAAAAAGCATCCGCAGTGTTAATTTCTCCTACAAAAGTAGGTTTCCTTCCCCTTGTTCATGTGGCGGTTTGTTCTTTCAACTCTATCTCCACGGGCTTCTTGCCTTTGTCGTTGGCGGAGGCCATGGTGCTCTAAACTTCAGAAGATTTCCTGACAGAAGCAGATCAAAACTAAAACACGACGAGAACACGATGCACGAACCTCGGGGGATCCGGGGGGTTATATATTACGAAGTTTCAACGCATAAGGAAGGTTTTGACACGGAAACAAAGCGGAGATAGAGTTCGGGGGAGTCAAACTCCCTCCAGGTGCGGCCAGGCTGGGCCTGCTCCTACGGTGGGTTTGTCCACCCCGGGCTCCATTTCCTCTTTAGTTTCGTCTCGTAACTTTCCTTATGTATTAAAAACATCAAAAATATAAAAATATTGGAGTTTCATGAACCTTCTGATTTTACCACTTTTACCTATTCAAAGAAAAACTCTGCAGATTCTGGTGTTTGGTTTTTGATAAATTCTTCTGGAGTCACCATTTGGATGACATCCACATCTTCATTGTAAGAATCTCCAGAAATATAATGCTTTAGTCTTTGACCATTAACCACCTTTTGTAACATCCCTAAAATCATAATTTCAAAGTTTGCATATCATTCATGCATGCATATAGATTTGAGATCAAATTTCAATCTCATTTCAGAAAAACAGAAGCACTTGGTGCTATGATTTTATGTGAACAGATTTAAATCAAATGGCTATCCCCATTTGAAAATTTGATTGTTTATGAACCAAGTTGTTGCCTTCTATGAAGATAGGTTTGAGTGTAGAATTCAAACCAAGTTTTTCAAATTGGAAATGGTTTCAAAAACCATTTTTCAAATTTTGCAAACCAAGTACCTAGTCTCTGTTATTTTTGATCTCCAAGCTTGACCAAGCCTTTACTTAGCAAACCACCTGACTTTGTGCCTAATTGGAGACTACTGTACCCTGCAAAAATCCTAGAAGGATTTGAATTCAAAAAGAGATTGAATTCAATTCAAAACCATTCCTGAAAATCGAAATAGAAAAAGAAAAGAAGCAAACAAAAGAAAAGGGCCAGGCGCTAGGAATATAGCCCAGCAGTGGAACAGGCCCAACTAGCCCACCCGGGGTATTTCTTTTCCTCCCGCACGCACGAGCACACCAACTCAGCCGCTGACAGCCAGACCCCACACTCCCTCTGCTTATTTCACTGCCAAGCGGGCCCCGTCCACGTCAGCGTCGTCTTCCCCTGATTCCGCGCACGACCTCCGCCGCTGCCCGTTGCTGCACTGATTTCGCGAGCTTAATTGGCATTGATGCAGCGAGCGTTTCTTGTCGAGCCTCTGGCTATAATATCCCCCCATCCTCGCGACCATTTCCCCCACAAACAATTCTGCTTTCACGCCACCAGGCTGCCCACAACTCGCACGACACCGCCGCTGTTCCGACGACTGCGCCGGCAAATTCCGGTGAGTTCCGAGCTCCCCTCTGTCTCTCGTTCATGCAAGCAGGTTCAGTGAGTCCTTGCGCACCCCCTGACCCTTTCCTTTTGACCTCGCATGACCCGTAGCTCCACCAACGTTGACGACGGCCGCCACCGTTCTCTGCACAAACTCCGGCGACTTCCCTCCGTAAGTAGCCACCGCCCCTTGCCCTCTGACTTGTACGCCTAGAATCTACGTCGATGTGCGCATCTAACGGTACCCTTGTCTTGGCTTAGCGCGACGAGGAACCTCGCCAACATCGACGACTGACCGTGCCGACGTCTGCCTCCACTCCGACAAGAAATCCTCGCCGTATCAGCGTGCCCCTTCGCAAACCAACGCTACCTTGAGCATCAGCAGCCTCCTGCGGTTCAGGTATGACCCTTCTCCCTCTCGCGCACGACCTGAAACGCTAGCGCCGCCGTAGACAGAGCACTCCGCCGCTTGCTGACGCCGCGCGCCGCCAGGACATGGTCGCGTGCTCGAGCACCGTTAGATCTAGATCCAAGCGACAGGATAGAATCCCTTATCAGCGAAGAGGTACGCGTTCAGGACCGTGCGATTTATTTAGATCCTGCGGCGCGGAAGGGTGATCCGGTGCGAACAGGTACGCGCCAGTAATATCGTGACGCGTGGCTAGGGTTGATTCAAAAATAGAAATTCAAATCAGATTTAGATCAAATTTTCAAAGGGCTATAACTTGAGTTTCCCACGTTAGAATTTTGCAAACTTTATACCGTTGGAATCAGTGAATCAAGGCCTTTCTGAATCTGCAATGTGTTTAACAAATAGTATCTGTTAAAATGACTTTGTAAGCAGAAACATGTTTAGGTAGAGTATAGTTTTTGTTTAGCAAATGGTTTTAGGGCTAAATAAGTTTAGTTAGCAAACTTTGGGACTTGTTATGTTTCTGTATCATGCACTTGCTTGGTAGAGTTTTCAAAATCATCACTTAGTAATTTCTTGCATGCATGCATTCATATTTTTGATTGTATATAAATTGAGTGTAGTTGTATGCTACAAATTTTGTGTAGATTTTGCTAGTGATTGTGATTGTGAAGAGTGCTACTCTCCCCATTACCAAGGCAAGTGATACTTCATGATATTTCCACCCCTTTATTTTGAATAAGCATTAGAATTATTTTGCTAAATCTTGCATGTTACTTTTGCCAAATGCTATGTTGGGAAATCCTATGTAGTTGTAGAATTGTAGAATTGCTAGGGATTTTCCTAAGTTAAGTTACTATGCCATGCTTAGCCTAGCTAGTAGAAAACAAGGGTTGGTAAAGAATATACATGCTATGATGAAATACTTCTAAGTCCTTTTGGACTCATGCTTTTCTTAATAAAACAACTAAGTCAATGAACTTCCTGGGTGGAATGGGACTTGAATGGTGGTTTTTGGTTGAGTGGTTACACAAGGCCATGGATTTGGCTTTTGTATCTCACTTGTGGTATGCCACCCAGGCACAAAGGGATTTGGAGGCCAAGTGTTGAGGAAGCTTACAGTGCAACCACTTGGCAATATGGGCTCTGCCTTGATCATATAGGTTGCTAGAACTTAGTCACTTGGACAGTTGGTGGTAGTGGGAATGATAGGTTGGAGCGCGTCCATTTGACTAAGGAAAGGCTTCTGAAAGGTCCTGTCTTGGGAAACCAAGTCTGGTGGGGAAAGTGCACAACCTCTGCAGATGGAAAAATCTAAGTACTTAGCCAAGTCCATGGCAATGGACAACTTGAGCATCAAGACATGGAAGCTACAAGAATCTCATCACTCCAACTTCTAAGTAAAATTTGTGGGTGAACAAAGGTGAAGGACCCCAATGTCTATTGGTGGTCTCTTGGGAAGTTTTTGATAAAGAAAAACTTAGTGATTTTAACTAATAGGGAAAACCTATTTTCAAGCAAAGCAAGCCAAGCTACACTTATCCAAAAATGCATATAGTAATATAGTCCACTTAAAATTTACTAAGGTATCACTTGCCAATACTATTCCAAAGTATTGACCCTCTGTGGCTGAAACTTGTAATGTTGCAGGTTACTCCGATGATGATTAGGAGTCATGAGTCTAAACTCAACATGCTTGCCTGTGGCACATGAAGATGAAGACTTATGTTTATTTACTTATTCCATAAACTCTTGTATTAGGCCTTTGGCCCTGAGTTGTAAAAGACTATGTTTTATCTCTGGAACAAATGTAATAAATGACCCTTGTATCTGTGTACTTCATCTTAAATTGTGGATGCTAGCATTGATCCAGGGACTAGCATTGCAATCACAGGGATCCTTTCCTTTACAAAGGAGGGATCTTACAGATGGTATCAGAGCACTGTGTTGCCTGTAGGATTATGACCCTAGGATTGGAAACCACTAAGGAAAAATTTTCAACTACTTCTACACTTGTCTATTCTCCTCGTAAACTTTTCTAATCTTCTCATTCTCATCTCTATTTGTAGATGAACTCCATCAACGAAGCCGTGAAGAAAGGACCACTCATGACCATGACCTTGGAGTGTGAAACTGAGTTTCCCAAAATTCTCAAGGACCTCATGGTGGCAATGGAAGAACATGGTGCAGCTGTTTACAAAGGCTTTCCAGTGATGGATGAAGGAGTGGAGTATTGGTGGGTGCAACTTCACTTGTACAAAAACAAGGAAGACAACCACAAAGAAAGAGGATTCTGCATGTACACCAACACTGTGATGCACACCACATTCTTTGAGTCAGCAAGAGAAGCAGCTTGGAGGATTATCAAAGAACTAAGTGCTAGAGTCAAGTGCAGAATGCTCAACCTCCAAAAGGACTTAGAGAAAGAGAAGGAACTTACTCAAGAGTTGGAAGCCACCAACCAAACCTTAAGGGGAGATATTATAGACTTAGTGATGGAATCATGTGAACAAGATAGATGGATTGCCTCTAGGAACATTGTGTTAGCCAACAGATCCAGTGAGATAGGATTGTAAACGCACTTCGTTAGTTGGACCACCACCTATCACCTTATTTTCCAAATGATACCTTAAATAAGTTTGGACCTTGATTGATGTAATGGATTCATGTATGCATGACTTGTGTGATTTTTTTGTTCCAAAGATATGTATGAAATGTTTGTCTTGTTTTATCTTAAATTGTGTTGTCCTAACTTTTCTATCTTATAAATAGATGCCTATTACCATCAGCACTGTTGAGGAGTTCCAGGTTACCCGTTTTGGTCCTCGTATCATTGAGCTTACCACTTTGCTCAATCTCCCTCTTCCCACCATTATGGTGCACCCACTCACCAAGTTTGAGAGGAAGGACCTCTGGGGCTTCAAGGTGAACCATCCCGGACGCCAGGAAGAGCCTACTACAGAGGCCATCGTCTTCAAGCTTATGCACGATGACAGGGAGAGAGGCATGGAGGTAGTCATGCAGGACCTGATAGGACGTCTGTTAGGCCGTCACTCCCGACAGGTTAGGGGCACCCACTTCCACGTCTTCGGGAGACGTGATGATGATGGAGAGTCCATCGACTTTGAGGACGACTCGAGGGACGCAGCAGAGCCGATACGTCTCTATCTCCAGGACTTAGAGTCTCTCATCAGGCACGTGGATACGGACAGGACCAACGTCATGCTCAGCAATGACGAGCTCCAGGTGCAGCTTCGCGAGAAGGACAAGCTTTTTGCACAGCAGGATGAGATAGTCAAGGAAATGGAGACGAAGTTCGAGGCCCAGGACCGCAAGTTCAAGAGTCAGGAGAAACGCGTCCAGGATAGGAACAAGAAGATCCGAGACATGACCGAGGAACTGAAGTCCAAGGATTTCGAGCTAGAGCAGCAGCAGATGGTGATTGAGAGGCTTCGCTCCCAGAAGAGGGCTCTCAAGGCCAAGATTGATTCCTTGACCACTACGATTGAGGAGAACAAGACCGCGATGGAGAACGCAGGTCTTACCTTTGTCGAGGAGGAGATTGATGCTGACGAGTAGACTTGACTACTCGTTTATTTTTCATTATCATACTTGTTATTTTTGAACTTATTATTGGACCACCCGACATGTGGATGGCTTGCCACTTGTGTGTTTTATTTCGAGCACTTGTTATCTGGTTGTTGAACTTTTATCTTGTGTTGCATGCTTTGTGTTTGCTTGTGAAGTAATGTGCATAAAACATCTATGGGTATCTCATTCTTATCTCTATTTGAACAATCCACAGATGCCTCCCCGTCGCGCAAACCCCAACCCCAACAACATCACTCCAGAAATGCAACAGATGATGAATGCTCAGACACAGCTTATGCAGATGATGACAACGTTCGTCCAAAACCAGAATAAAAACAATAACAACCCCAATAACAACAACAACAATAACAACAACAACAACAACAACAACCCTCCGGGTTTTGATATGCTCACCAGATTTCTGCGTTTGAGGCCAGCTAAATTTTCAGGGACAACTGATCCCATGGTGGCCAATGATTGGCTACGTTCTGTGAACAAGGACTTAGTGACCGTGGGCTGCACGGATGCTGAAAAGGTCAGGTTCGCAGCGCATCTGTTGGAAGGGCCAGCCGCCACATGGTGGGACAACTTCCAAATCACCACTCCTTTAGATGAGGAGACTTGGGCTATTTTTGAAGATGGCTTTCGCACTGCTCATATCTCATCAGGAATGATGAGTCTGAAAAAGAAGGAGTTTCACAACCTGAAGCAGCGCCACCGCAGCGTGGCTGAATATATAGAAGAGTTCAACAATCTGGCGCGCTATGCACCGGATGAGGTTGACACAGATGCCAAAAGAAAGGAAAAGTTTCTGGAAGGCTTGAATGATGAGCTAAACTTGCAGTTGTCTGTGGCATATGTTCCAACTTATCAGTCTCTGTGTGACAAGGCTGCTATTTTGGAGAATAAAATGAAGCAAGTCGAGAGTAGGAAGAGGAAACACTCCGACAAGCACAGCTCGGGGTCGTCTCACAAACGATCTCACTATGATGACAGTGGAAGCTCAGGATCCCATAAGCATGGGAAATTCAACAAGCACCACAACCGTCATGACAACAAGCATCACCGCTGTCATGACAATGACAAGTACAAGAACCACAAGAGTGGACATAAGAGCCACCACAGTGGAAATGGTAGTGGAAGTGGAAGTCAGCCTGCAAAAAGGGACATCAGTCAGGTTGAGTGCTTCAAATGCAAGAAGCTGGGGCATTATGCTAATGAGTGCCCTGAGAAGAAAGTTGAAGGACCTAACAAGCCCAATCCTTTTCAGAAAGGACAGGTTAACCACATCAATGTGGAGGAGGTCTATGAGGAGCCTGATGCTGTTGCTGGTAAGTTCAGACTCAATTCCATTCCAGCATTTGTACTCTTTGACACTGCTGCATCTCATTCATTCATATCAAAAGCATTTGTTGATAGAAATGGGTTTGCATCTGAAAACATTGGGTGTCCAATAAAAGTTAGTTCTCCGGGTGGAGATATGATAGTAAGTCTTGGATGCCGGGATCTTGTCATAGAGTTTGGAAAGCATAAGTTTCCAGTGAGCCTGATAATCCTAGATTCCCAAGGACTAGACGTAATATTGGGAATGAATTGGATGGCTAAGTATGAAGGAGTACTAGATTGTGCAAATCGTACTGTTGCACTCACAACCCCAGAAGGAAAAAGAATAAAATTCAGGTCAAACTTTGAATCCAAAGGAAGTAAGCTAAATTCTCTTAAGGGGGTTAGCATGGACAGTGTGCCAATTGTATGTGAGTATCCGGATGTGTTTCCGGAAGAGTTGCCAGGAATGCCACCAGATAGAGATGTGGAATTTCTGATAGATTTGGTACCAGGTTCTGGACCAATAGCAAAGAGACCGTACAAAATGTCAGTTGATGAACTGAAGGAACTCAAAAAGCAACTAGGAGAACAGTTGCAGAAAGGATTTATTCAACCAAGTTCTTCATCTTGGGGAGCCCAGTATTGTTCGTGGACAAGAAAGATAGAAGCCAAAGGTTATGCATAGATTACCGTTCGCTCAATGAGGTAACTATCAAGAACAAATATCCTTTGCCAAGAATCAATGACTTGTTTGATCAGCTAGAGGGAGCATGTGTTTTCTCAAAGATTGATCTCCGGTCAGGCTATTTTCAACTCAAGATAAGAGAGCAAGACATACCTAAAACAACATTCACAACAAGGTATGGCTTGTATGAATATACCGTGATGCCTTTTGGCTTAACCAATGCTCCAGCCTACTTCATGAATATGATGAACAAAGTGTTCATGGAATTCCTCGACAAGTTTGTTGTCGTTTTCATTGATGACATCTTAGTCTACTCCAAGAGCAAAGAAGAACATGAAGGACACTTACGCTTGATACTTCAGAAGTTAAGAGAGAATAAACTTTATGCCAAATTCAGCAAGTGTGAGTTCTGGTTAGAAGAGGTTGGTTTTCTTGGTCATGTTATGACAAAGGATGGTGTAGCAGTTGATCCTGCTAAAGTTTCAGCTGTGACAGAATGGGAATCTCCAAAGAATGTGAAAGAAGTTCGTAGTTTCCTTGGCTTAGCAGGTTACTACAGAAGGTTCATTGAAAATTTCTCAAAGGTTGCTAAGCCCATGACTGAATTATTAAAGAAAGACAAGAAGTTTGCTTGGTCTGAAGGTTGTGAAGACAGCTTTCAAGAATTGAAGAAGAGACTTGTAACAGCACCAGTTCTATGTCTGCCAGATTTGGAAAAGGATTTCCAAGTATACTGTGATGCGTCTCATCAAGGTTTGGGTGCCGTACTTATGCAAGACGGTAAAGTTGTGGCCTATGCCTCGAGACAACTCAAAACTCATGAAGTAAACTATCCTACTCATGATTTGGAGTTAGCCTCTGTCGTCCATGCACTCAAAACATGGAGACATTACCTTTTGGGAAAACGTTGTGAAGTGTTCACAGACCACAAAAGTTTGAAGTATATCTTCACCCAAAAGGAAATCAATATGAGACAAAGAAGATGGTTAGAGCTTATCAAGGATTACGACTTGAGTTTGCAATACCACCCTGGTAAAGCAAACGTTGTAGCAGATGCTCTAAGTCGTAAGGTATTTGTGAATGGCCTTACCAAAGGTGAATTGCCAGATGATTTGTGTGCTCAATTCAAAGAACTCAGATTGGAGATTGTGCCTGAAGGACATCTCATGTCTTTGGATGTTCAACCCACTTTGTTGGACAAGATCCGAGAAGCTCAGAAGACCGATAAGGAAATTGAAAGGATTAAGGAAAATATTGGCCAAGGGAGAGCTAAAAATTTCCATGAAGACGAACAGGGTACATTATGGCATGGGAAACGTATCTGTGTTCCACAAGATCCGGAGTTACAGAAACTGATTTTGCAAGAAGCGCACAACTCTCCGTATTCCATTCACCCGGGTAACACCAAAATGTACATGGACATGAAAGAAAGATTTTGGTGGAACAATCTCAAGAGGGACATCATCGAGCATATTGCTTTGTGTGATGTGTGTCGTAGAGTAAAAGCGGAGCATCAGAAACTAGCAGGTTTGCTTCAACCACTACCTATTCCTGATTGGAAATGGGACAAAATTGGTATGGATGTCATCACCGGATTGCCAAGGACCAGATCAGGATATGATTCCATATGGGTAGTAGTGGATCGCCTAACTAAAGTGGCTCATTTCATACCCGTGAAGACAACCTATACAAGTGCCAAGTTAGCTAAAATTTACATGAGTAGAATTGTATGCCTTCACGGTGTGCCTAAGAGTATTGTGTCCGATAGGGGAACCCAATTCACTTCCCATTTTTGGAGACAGCTACATGAGTCATTAGGAACGAGGTTGGAATTCAGTACTGCTTTTCATCCTCAAACTGATGGACAAACAGAAAGGACTGACCAAATCCTTGAAGACATGTTAAGGGCATGTGCCCTAGACTATGGAGCAAGTTGGGATGAAAGTCTGCCTTACGCAGAATTTTCTTATAATAACAGCTATCAAGCCAGCATTGAGATGGCACCGTTTGAGTTTCTCTATGGAAGAAAGTGTACCACCCCATTGTTATGGAATGGTGTGGGAGAGAGAAGTCTATTTGGGCCAGATCTTATCAAAGAAGCCGAAGAGAAAGTCAAATTAGTTAAGGACAGGTTGAAGATAGCACAGTCCCGACAGAAAAGCTACGCAGATCCTAAATGTAGAGAAGTCACCTACGAAGTTGGTGATAGAGCTTATCTTAGAGTATCACCACTCCGTGGAGTGAAAAGATTCGGAGTAAAAGGAAAGTTGGCACCAAGATATGTTGGGCCATTCAAGATTCTGAGTCGCAAAGGAGAAGTTGCTTATGAAATTGAACTGCCAGCATCTCTATCAGCAGTCCATAATGTATTTCATGTGAGTCAGCTTAAGAAATGTCACCCAGAAATGGAAGAGTCTTCTTTGAAGGATACCATACCTTTGGAAGAAGTTCAACTAGAAAGTGATCTCACTTATGAGGAAAAGCCTATCAAGATTCTTGAGACTGCAGAAAGAGTCACGAGAACAAAGACTATCAAGTTTTGCAAAGTGCAATGGAATCATCATTCCGAGGAAGAAGCAACATGGGAAAGAGAAGATGATCTTCGGAAAGACCACCCTCACCTATTTTCTAGCCAATCCGAATCTCGAGGGCGAGATTCACCTTAAGGGGGTTAGATTTGTAACATCCCTAAAATCATAATTTCAAAGTTTGCATATCATTCTTGCATGCATATAGATTTGAGATCAAATTTCAAACTCATTTCAGAAAAACAGAAGCACTTGGTGCTATGATTTTATGTGAACAGATTTAAATCAAATGGCTATCCCCATTTGAAAATTTGATTGTTTATGAACCAAGTTGTTGCCTTCTATGAAGATAGGTTTGAGTGTAGAATTCAAACCAAGTTTTTCAAATTGGAAATGGTTTCAAATACCATTTTTCAAATTTTGCAAACCAAGTACCTAGTCTCTGTTATTTTTGATCTCCAAGCTTGACCAAGCCTTTACTTAGCAAACCACCTGACTTTGTGCCTAATTGGAGACTACTGTACCCTGCAAAAATCCCAGAAGGATTTGAATTCAAAAAGAGATTGAATTCAATTCAAAACCATTCCTGAAAATCGAAATAGAAAAAGAAAAGAAGCAAACAAAAGAAAAGGGCTAGGCGCTAGGAATATAGCCCAGCAGTGGAACAGGCCCAACTAGCCCACCCGGGGTATTTCTTTTCCTCCCGCACGCACGAGCACACCCACTCAGCCGCTGACAGCCAGACCCCATACTCCCTCTGCTTATTTCACTGTCAAGCGGGCCCCGTCCACGTCAGCGTCGTCTTCCCCTGATTCCGCGCACGACCTCCGCCGCTGCCCGTTGCTGCACTGATTTTGCGAGCTTAATTGGCATTGATGCAGCGAGCGTTTCTTGTCAAGCCTCTGGCTATAAGATCCCCCATCCTCGCCACCATTTCCCCCACAAACAATTCTGCTTTCATGCCACCAGGCTGCCCACAACTCGCACGACGCCGCCGCTGTTCCGACGACTGCGCCGGCGAATTCCGGTGAGTTCCGAGCTCCCCTCTATCTCTTGTTCATGCAAGCAGGTTCAGTGAGTCCTTGCGCACCCCCTGACCCTTTCCTTTTGACCTCGCATGACCCGTAGCTCCACCAACATCGACGACGGCCGCCACCGTTCTCTGCACAAACTCCGGCGACTTCCCTCCGTAAGTAGCCACCGCCCCTTGCCCTCTGACTTGTACGCCTAGAATCTACGTCGATGTGCGCATCTAACGGTACCCTTGTCTTGGCTTAGCACGATGAGGAACCTCGCCAACGTCGACGACTGACCGTGTCGACGTCTGCCTGCACTCCGACGAGAAATCATCGCCGTATCAGCGCGCCCCTTTGCAAACCAACGCTACCTTGAGCTTCAGCAGCCTCCTGCGGTTCAGGTATGACCCTTCTCCCTCTCGCGCACGACCTGAAACGCTAGCGCCGCCGTAGACAGAGCGCTCCGCCGCTCGCTGACGCCGCGCGCCGCTAGGACATGGTCGCGTGCTCGAGCACCGTTAGATCTAGATCCAAGCGACAGGATAGAATCACTTATCAGCGAAGAGGTACGCGTTCAGGACCGTGCGATTTATTTAGATCCTGCGGCGCGGAAGGGTGATCCGGTGCGAACCGGTATGCGCTAGTAATATCGTGACGCGTGGCTAGGGTTGATTCAAAAATAGAAATTCAAATCAAATTTAGATCAAATTTTCAAAGGGCTATAACTTGAGTTTCCCACGTTAGAATTTTGCAAACTTTATACCGTTGGAATCAGTGAATCAAGGCCTTTCTGAATCTGCAATGTGTTTAACAAATAGTATCTGTTAAAATGACTTTGTAAGCAGAAACATGTTTAGGTTCATTTTGAGTATAGTTTTTGTTTAGCAAATGGTTTTAGGGCTAAATAAGTTTAGTTAGCAAACTTTGGGACTTGTTATGTTTCTGTATCATGCACTTGCTTGGTAGAGTTTTCAAAATCATCACTTAGTAATTTCTTGCATGCATGCATTCATATTTTTGATTTTATATAAATTGAGTGTAATTGTATGCTACAAATTTTGTGTAGATTTTGCTAGTGACTGTGATTGTGAAGAGTGCTACTCTCCCCATTACCAAGGCAAGTGATACTTCATGATATTTCCACCCCTTTATTTTGAATAAGCATTAGAATTATTTTGCTAAATCTTGCATGTTACTTTTGCCAAATGCTATGTTGGGAAATCCTATGTAGTTGTAGAATTGTAGAATTGCTAGGGATTTTCCTAAGTTAAGTTACTATGCCATGCTTAGCCTAGCTAGTAGAAAACAAGGGTTGGTAAAGAATATACATGCTATGATGAAATACTACTAAGTCCTTTTGGACTCATGCTTTTCTTAATAAAACAACTAAGTCAATGAACTTCCTGGGTGGAATGGGACTTGAATGGTGGTTTTTGGTTGAGTGGTTACACAAGGCCATGGATTTGGCTTTTGTATCTCACTTGTGGTATGCCACCCAGGCACAAAGGGATTTGGAGGCCAAGTGTTGAGGAAGCTTACAGTGCAACCACTTGGCAATATGGGCTCTGCCTTGATCATATAGGTTGCTAGAACTTAGTCACTTGGACAGTTGGTGGTAGTGGGAATGATAGGTTGGAGCGCGTCCATTTGACTAAGGAAAGGCTTCTGAAAGGTCCTGTCTTGGGAAACCAAGTCTGGTGGGGAAAGTGCACAACCTCTGCAGATGGAAAAATCTAAGTACTTAGCCAAGTCCATGGCAATGGACAACTTGAGCATCAAGACATGGAAGCTACAAGAATCTCATCACTCCAACTTCTAAGTAAAATTTGTGGGTGAACAAAGGTGAAGGACCCCAATGTCTATTGGTGGTTTCTTGGGAAGTTTTTGATAAAGAAAAACTTAGTGATTTTAACTAATAGGGAAAACCTATTTTCAAGCAAAGCAAGCCAAGCTACACTTAGCCAAAAATGCATATAGTAATATAGTCCACTTAAAATTTACAAAGGTATCACTTGCCAATACTATTCCAAAGTATTGACCCTCTGTGGCTGTAACTTGTAATGTTGCAGGTTACTCCGATGATGATTAGGAGTCATGAGTCTACACTCAACATGCTTGATTGTGGCACATGAAGATGAAGACTTATGTTTATTTACTTATTCCATAAACTCTTGTATTAGGCCTTTGGCCCTGAGTTGTAAAAGACTATGTTTTATCTCTGGAACGAATGTAATAAACGACCCTTGTATCTGTGTACTTCATCTTAAACTATGGATGCTAGCATTGATCCAGGGACTAGCATTGCAATCACAGGGATCCTTTCCTTTACAAAGGAGGGATCTTACACCTTTGTTGTGTCATCCTTCAGAGAATAGATTTTGATGGCACCTGAACGGTATACTTCCTTGATAACAAAAGGTCATTCCCATTTGGAGAGTAGTTTCCCTGCAAAAAATCTGAGACGAGACCTATACAAAATGAATTTCTCACCAACATTGAACTCCCTTTTGAGAATCCTCCTATCATGCCATCTTTTTACTTTTTCCTTAAAGAGCCTAGAATTTTCGTAAGCTTCCCCTCTCCACTCATCTAGATTACTTAAATCGAGCAGTCTTTTCTCACCAGCAAGTCCAATGTCTCTATTCAACTCTTTCACTGCCCAATAAGCTTTGTGTTCTAATTCTGAAGGCAAGTGACAAGCTTTCCCATAGACCATTTTGTAAGGAGACATCCCCATAGGATTTTTATAAGCAGTTCTATAAGCCCACAAAGCGTCATTCAACTTTTTAGCCCAATTTTTCCTAGATCTATTGAGAGTCTTCTACTAGATAGATTTGATTTCCCTATTGAAAAGTTCTACTTGCCCACTAGTTTGGGGGTGATAAGCTGAAGCTATTATGTGGTTTACATCCTACTTGGGGAGAGTTTTTCTAAAACCCCCATGAATAAAATGGGAGCCTCCATCAGTCATGAGATATCTAGGCACACCGAACCTAGGAAAAATGACATCTTTGAGCATTTTCAAAGAGGTCTTACCATCAGCACTGCTTGTAGGTATTGCTTCTACCCACTTTGTAACATAGTCAACAGCAACAAGAATATGAGTATACCCTTTTGAAGGAGGAAAAGGCCCCATAAAGTCAAATCCCCAACAATCAAAAGGTTCAATAACAAGAGAATAATTCATAGGAATTTCATTGCGTCTAGAGATGTTACCTACTCGTTGGCATTCATCACAGGATAAGATAAACTTCCTTGCATCTTTAAAAAGAGTAGGCCAATTAAATCCATATTGTAAAACCTTCTGTGCAGTCCTATCCCCAGCATGATGTCCTCCATAAGAACTGCCATGACATTTTCTCAATATCTCTTGTTGTTCAAATTCTGGAACACATCTTCTCATAATTCCATCTACTCCTTCCTTATATAGGTGTGGGTCATCCCAAAAGTAATGCCTTAGATCATAAAAGAATTTCCTTCTTTGCTGGGCTGTAAAGGTTGGAGGCAAATACTTGGAAACAATAAAGTTAGCATAATTAGCATACCAAGGATTCCCATGTGGACTTACCCTTATTGCAGCTAACTGCTCATTTGGAAAACTATCATTAACATGCAAAGGGTCAAAAGAAATGTTTTCCAAACGGGATAAATTATCAGCAACAGGATTATCAGCACCTTTCATATCCACAATATGCAGATCAAACTCTTGCAAAAGCAACACCCACCTTATAAGCCTAGGCGTAGCATCCTTCTTTGTCATATGGTACTTAATAGCTGCATGGTCAGTATGAATAGTAACCTTAGAATCAACAATATAAGGTCTAAACTTATCACAAGCAAAGATTACAGGTAAGAACTCTTTTTCAGTAGTAGCATAATTCTTTTGAGCAGCATCTAGAGTCTTGCTAGCATAATGAATAACATTAATCTTCTTGTCAACACGTTGTACAAGGACAACACCCACAACAAAGTCACTAGCATCACACATGATTTCAAAAGGTAAACTCCAATCAGGTGGTTGGACTATAGGAGCAGTTGTTAAAGCTTTCTTCAAAGTTTCAAAAGCTTCCTTACAATCATCATAAAAAACAAAAGGAACATCTTTTTGAAGAAGATTAGTAAGGGGCTTTGAAATTTTGGAGAAATCTTTAATAAACCTCCTATAGAAACCAGCATGACCAAGGATACTACGAATACCTTTGATATCTCTAGGACAAGGCATCTTCTCAATTGCCTCAATTTTGGCTCTATCAACCTCAATGCCTCTTTCAGAGATCTTGTGTCCAAGAATAATCCCTTCATTAACCATGAAATGCATTTCTCCCAATTAAAAACAAGGTTGGTTTCTTCACATCTCTGCAAAACTTTATCAAGGTTGTGCAAATAATTATCAAAAGAAGTTCCATAGACGGAAAAATCGTCCATGAAAACCTATACAATTTATTCACAAAAACCATGAAAGATAGCAGACATACATCTCTGAAAGGTAGCAGGAGCATTACATAAACCAAAAGGCATACGCCTATAGGCATAAGTACCGTAAGGACAAGTAAAGGTAGTTTTCTCTTGGTCCTATGCTTTCACAGCAATTTGAGAAAACCCAGAATAACCATCAAGAAAGCAAAAGTGGGTCTTTTTGGACAACCTCTCAAGCATTTGATCAATAAAGGGCAAAGGATAATGATCTTTCTTAGTAACTTTATTAATCTTTCTAAAATCAATGCACATTCTATACCCAACCACTACTCTTTGGGGTATAAGCTCATTATCCTCATTAGGCACAACAGTTATACCCCCTTTCTTGGGAACACAATGAACAGGGCTAACACATTTACTATCAGCAAGAGGATAAATAATACCACCATCAAGGAGTTTTAATACCTCCTTTCTTACCACATCCTTCATCTTAGGATTTAGGCGGCATTGGTGCTCAACAACTGGTTTTGCATCAGGCTCTATATTAATAGCATGCTGACATATAGTAGGGGAAATCCCCTTTCAACCATCAAGAGTATAGCCCATAGCTCCTCGGTGTTTCTTCAATATCTCCATTAACCTTTCTTCTTCCTTTCCTGAAAGTTTAGAACTACTAATAATAGGGTATATCTTCTTGTCATCAAGATAAGCATATTTAAGATCATCAGGTAAAGGTTTTAATTCGAAAACAGGGTCCCCTTTAGGTGGAAGTGTGGTACCCAAATCTTCCACAAGTAAATTATGCTTAAGTAACTCAGGCCGACGAAGGAAAGCCTCATCAATCTCATTTCTTTCCTTCATGATCTTCCATAAATTGCTGCAAGGCATTGTTAGGAGCAAGAGAAATAGCAGAAAGTTGTTCAACCCTGAAGTCCTCATCAGGCAGTTCATTTTCATAAGGAGTTTTGGAAAATTTGGAAAAATTAAACTCATAAGACTCTCTAGTGAACTTAGTCAAAACTTTTTCCTTCCTACAATCTATGATAGCCCCACAAGTATTCAGAAAGGGTCTACCAAAGATAATAGGATAGGTTTTACTAGCTTCTTTACCAAGTACTAAAAAATCAGCAGGATATTTAATCTTACCACAAAGGACCTCCACATCTCTTACTATGCCAATGGGACAAACTTGCTCCCTATTATCAAGGTGAATGACCACATTAATGTCCTCTAGCTCGCAAGGACTAATCTCATGCATAATTTCCATGTAAAGCTCATAAGGAATAGCACTGGAACTAGCACCAATATCACATAAACCATAATAGCTATGACTACCAATTTTAACAGAAAGCACATGGACACTAGCTTTTCTAACTTTCTTAGGATGAGAAACAATTTTAGTAGCGTCTTCACAGAAGACAATATGCTCATCCTCTATATTTATAGTGACAAGATCTTTCACATTAGCTATCACAGGTTCGATATCAATAAGCTCATCGGGCACTGCAGTTTTATTTGCACTTTTGCTAACCACATTAGCCATAATAGAGTGTTCCTTTACCTTGGAGGGAAAAGGGATCTTCTCAAAATAAGGTTTAGGCAAAGTAGGATCAACGGTACAAACTTCTATACTGGCAGGAACATGGGTAACAATATATTTATAAGGAGCATGGTACTTGTTCCACTCTTTCTTGGGAATCTCAATGTAAGAGGCAAAAGCATCAAAACATTTTGCAAGAACTTGAGGATCAAGGCCAAATTTATTGCGAATATCACGGAAGTTATCAGTACCCATAAAAGATTTAATGCATTCATAATCATAGCTTATACCTGACTTCCTTCCTTTGTCATTCTCCCAAGCTTCAGTTATATCTTGAATACGGTCTAAGAGATCCCATTTAGATTCTTCCTTCATACTTGTGAATGATCCAGCACAAGAAGCATCTAGTAAATCTTTATCATGAAGAGACAACCTAGCATAAAATTTATTGAGAATAATATTGTTAGGGAGTTCATGAATAGGACATTTAAGCATTAGTAACTTCAATCTCCCCCAATATTGAGCTGTATTCTCTCCATCAAGAGGCCAAAAGTTATAAATAATACTTCTATCCTTATGGATTTCACTGGGAGGATAAAATTTACAGTAAAGGAGAGATGCCATCTCCTCCCATTCCATGGATTGTCCATTCTTTAGTAGCTTATACCATGCCTCATCTCTCCCTTTCAAAGATATGGAGAGTAACTTCTTCTTCACCTGTTCAGTTGTGATACCTGCACACTTAAACAACCTGCATAATTCATGGATAAAAAGCAAGTGATCCCCAGGAGGGACAGTTCCATCCCCAAAATAATAATTATCCATAACACGATTAACAATAGTTGTAGGTATCTTAAAAGTATCTATCTCAACAAGTGGTGGTTCATCTACTACCCTTTCAGTGGTAGTAGTTCTCCCAAACAGAAAACCAAGTGGGTTATCCATATTGGAAACAAAGTAACAAACAGTAACAAAAGGAAATACTCACAGTGAAAGTTTCCCTTACCAGTTCCACTCTTCAATAGCGCTTCATTCCCCGACAACGGCGCCAGAAAATAGTCTTGATGACCCACAAGTATAGGGGGTGTATCATAGTACTTTCGATAAATAGGAGTGTCGATCCTAATGAGGAGCAGAAGGTGCTGAACAGTTGTATGGAGCAGGAAATCCCTGTGAATACTTAGCAAACGGATTTTAGTGGTTTTCTGACAAGGCAACAAAACAAGGAGCAAGTAACATAACTAACGAACAAACGGAGCAGGTGGCCCAATCCTTTCTTACCAAAGGACAAGCCGATGGAAATACTTATAAGGACCAAACGTTCCCGAGGACACATGGGAATTCTGTCCAGTGCTTTTGCTTCAAATAGCTGAGTACTCTTCTCTGGTGTTTGTAAGTGTTGTGTGGGTGAACCTATGCTAACATACCTCCCTTCCTAGGACTAATACATACTTGTGATTAAACCCCCTGCAAACATCCATAACTATAGGAAAGTAATTAATATATAAATCTAACCACAGCCTTAAACTCTGAGATCCTACGCTCCCTTGTGCAAAGGTTTCCTAACGGGGGTTCAGGTTTCTGTCACTCCGGCAACCCCACAATTAGTATAGAAATACACAATGCATCCCCCTTGGCCCATAAATGGTGAAGTGTCATGTAGTCTACGTTCACATGACACCACTAGAAGAATAGCACCACAACTTAAATACTAAACCATTGAATAATAACTCATCACAGATTCACTACTAACAACATGACTTCTCCCATGTCCTCAAGAACTAAACTAACTACTCACAAGACATCATATGGATCAAGATCAAAGATGATATGATAATGGATAACAATCTGAACATAAACAATAATCCAATGGTTCCACTCACAAGCATCAACTACAATAGTAATTGACACCGGGAAAGTTTCACCTAAGAACTAAAGCAATATCCAACACAATTGTTACAGCAGGACGGAGTGGTGATGATGGTGTGGATGATGATGATGATGATCCCGATGAAGCCTAGATTGATGACGGTGTTGATGGCAATGGTCTCCCCTCTTTGGGAAGGAATTCCCCCGGCAGGAATCTGTCTGCCGGAGAGATCTTTCTCTCTCGGTGTTTTCTGCCCCCCAGAGGCGACGGAAATCTATTTGTGGTCACTACCTTAGTATTAGGGTTCCGTAGGGAAGATATTGGCGAAGGGGGAGAGTCGGCGGCCGGGAAGGTGGGCCAAACCCACCTAGGCGCTGCCTCAGGTGGGCCCGTGCCTAGGGGGTTTGGGCCCCCTGCAGCCCCCCTTCGCTCCTCCTTCTAGCTTCCTTCGTCTTCCGGTGAAATAATATGTTTCCATATTTTTATGGTATTTTTCTGATCTTCACGAAATTGCACCGAAACGCCTTCTTTTCCATCAGAATTTAGACTTCAGCAGTCCATCCTCCATGAATCATCCAACATGCATAAACATATGAAAAGTCATAAGTAATACCTCATAATAAGACAAATATCAATGAATAGAGGTAAATTATGGTATAGAATGGTGATGCAAATTGGGCGTATCAAAAAGTCATGCTACAGCAATAATCACTAAGCATAAGGTCAAAACAACACCTAGCATTCCATGCTAAAGTCTAAGTCACAATCAAAGCAAGCTCCTCGTGTACTTCTCAAGAAAGAACTTTCTACTCCTCTCCAACACCAATCAACTTATTTGAAACAACAAAGCAAGAGCGGGGGTGTAAGATACCTCCTTTGTAAAGGAAAAGGATCCCTGTGATTGCAATGCTAGTCCCTGGATCATTGCTAGCATCCACAGTTTAAGATGAAGTACACAGATACAAAGGTCATTTATTACATCCATTCCAGAGATAAACATAGTCTTTTACAACTCAAGGCCACAAGCCTAATACAAGAGTTTGGAATAAGTAAATAATTATAAGTCTTCATCTTCATGTGCCACAGGCAAACATGTTGAGTGTAGACTCATGACACCTTATCCTCATCAGAGTAACCTGCAACATCACAAGTTACAGCCATAGTGGGTCAATACTTTGGAATAGTATTGGAAAGTGATACCTTAGTAAATTTTAAGTGGACTATATTACTATATGTAATTTGGCTAAGTGTAGCTTGGCTTGCTTTTCTCAAAATAGGTTTTTCCTATTAGTTGAAAACCCTAAGTTTTATTTTGTCAAAACTTTCCCAAGAAACCATCAATAGACATTGAGGTCCTTCACCCTTGTTCACCCACAAGTTTTACTTAGGAGTAGGAGTGATGAGATTCTTGATAGCTTCCATGCCTTGATGCTCAAGTTGTCCATTGCCATGGACTTGGCTAAGTACTTCGATTTTTCCATCTGCAGAGGTTGTGCACTTTCCCCACCAGACTTGGTTTCCCAAGAAAGGACCTTTCAGAAGCCTTCCCTTAGCCAAATGGACGCGTTCCAACCTATCATCCCACTACCACCAACTGTCCAAATGACTAAGTTCTAGCAACCTATGTGATCCAGGCAGAGCCCATTTTGCCAAGTGGCTGCACTATAAGCTTCTCAACACTTGGCCTCTAAAATCCCTTTGTTCCTAGGTGGCATACCACAAGTGAGATACACAAGGTAAACCATATCCATGGGCCTTGTGTAACCACTCAACCAAAAACCACCAATCAAGTCCCATTCCACCCAGGTGATTCATTGACTTATTGTTTTATTAAGAAAAACATAAGTCCAAAGACTTAGAAATATTTTCATCATAGCATGTATATACTTTACCAACCCTTGTTTGCTACTAGCTAGGCTAAGCATGGCATAGTAACTTAACTTAGGAATTTCCTAGCAATTCTACAACTACTTAGGATTTCCCAACATGGCATTTGGCAAAAATAGTAACATATGCAAGACTTAGCAAAAATATTTCTAATGCTTGTATGAAATATAGGGATGGAAATATTCATGAAGTACCACTTGCCTTGGTAGTTGGGAGAGTAGCACTCTTCACAATCACAATCACTAGCACCAAAGTCTACACAAAGAATATAACCACAATCACATACAAGTCATATACAAACAAAAATATATATGTATGCATGCAAGATGCTAAGTGATGATTTTTGAAACTCAACCAAACAAGTGCATAGTACTGAACCATAAACAAGTCAAAAACTTGCCAAACCAAGTTTATTTAGCACTAAAACAAATTCCTAAACAATTTCTATACTCAAAATAGTCCTAAACAAGTTTCTGCAAATAAAATCATTTTAACAGAAACTAAACATTGAACACATTGTATAAACACAAAGGGCTTGTCTTCCTGATTCCAACGGTATAAAATTTGTCAAATTCTAATGTGTGGATCAAAAGTTATAGCTAAAACAAAATTGGATTCAAATCTGTTTCAAATCTGTTTTTAAACTCAAACCCTAGCCACGCGTCGCGCTCTGATTCATCGGTACCGCTTCGCGTGGATCGACCAGCGTGGACCGTCAGATCTAACTAAATGTGCACGGCTCAGATTGACACTTACCCCTTCGATGCAGATCTAATCTAGAGCGTTGGATCTAGATCCTACGGCTGCTAATCAACTGACCACAACTGAGCGGCGCTAGCGGCGGCGCGTCTGTCAGTGGCGACGCTGGCGTTCTAGGTCGCGTGGGAGTGGGGGAAGAGGCTTACCAGAACCGCAGGGAGATGCTGATGCTCAAGGTGGTGATGGTTCGTCAAGGGGCGCGCAGACACGGCGAGGATTCTTCGTCGGAGTAGAGGCAGACGTCGGGCAGGCCTTGGCGTCGACGGAGGCGAGGTTCTGGAGCGAGCTAAGACAAACCAACGGTGCCGTTAGATGCGCACAAACCTGGCGAACTCGTGAGTGTCAAAAAGGGGAGTAGGGGTGGTCGAAAACTACCAGGAGGGGTTGCTGGAGTTGCGCCGAGCCTCGGTCGCTTCCAGTGGTGGACGGTGACGGCGTCCTAGGGCGATACAGAGAAAATGGAAGATATGAGAAGATGCGCAGAGGCATGTAGATCATACTCGCATGAAGTAGATACCAAGGGGAGAACGATTCTCACCGGAATTGGTCGCCGGAGGTCGTTGGTGTTGCGGCGGTGTGGGCGCGATTATGGGCAGCCTGGTGGCGTACTGTCAGAGCTGAGTGAGGGGAAAAGAGCGGAGTGGGGAGAGGATCTTATTGCCGGAGCAGGGGCAGAGATTACGCACGCATTCATCGCCTATTAAGAGGATTAAAATCGCGGCAGAGGCGGGGAAGAAACGGGCGGCGACGTGTTCCTGCGCGGGATTTGGGGAAGACGACGGTGATGTGGACGGGGCCCGCTTGTCAGCGAAATAAGCAGAGAGGGAGTGGGGTCCAGGCGTCAGTGACTGCGTGGGTGCGTATGCGCGTGCGAGAGAGAGAGGTGGCCCGGGTGGGCTAGCTAGGCCGCGTCTGTTGCTGGACCAAATTCCTGGCGCCGGCCCTTTTTCAATTGTTTTCTCTTTTCTTTTTCTAATTTGATTTCCAGGAATAGTTTTCAATTGAATTCAAACTCCATTTGAATTCAAATTTATTTGGGATTTTTGCAGTGTGCAACATACTCAAATCTAGGTATAAAACCATGTGGTTACTTTGAAAAGGCTTGGTCATTTTTGGAAAAACAAAATAACAGGGACATTGCACTTGGTTTGCAAATGTTTGAAAATGGTTTTTGAAAACATTTCTATTTTGTAAAATTTTGTTCAAACTCCACACTCAAGCCAAACAATACAGAAGCAACCAATCTTGGTTTTTAAAACACTAAGCTCTCAAGTGAGGATGGGCATTTGATTTAAGTTTGCTCACATAAAATGATAGCACTATGTGCTTCTGTTTTTCTTGAAATGAGTTTGAAATTGATCTCAATTCTATATGCATGCATGAATGATATGCAATCTTTGAAATCATGATTTTAGGGATGTTACAAATCTAACCCCCTTAAGGTGAATCTCGCCCTCGAGATTCGGATTGGCTAGCAAATAGGTGAGGGTGGTCTTTCCGAAGATCATCTTCTCTTTCCCATGTTGCTTCCTCTTCGGAATGATGATTCCACTGCACTTTGCAAAACTTGATAGTCTTAGTCCTTGTGACTCTTTCTTCAGTCTCAAGAATCTTGATAGGTTTCTCTTCATAGGTGAGATCGCTTTCCAATTGAACCTCCTCCAAAGGTATAGTATCCTTCAAAGAAGTTTCTTCCATTTCTGGGTGACATTTCTTAAGCTGACTCACATGAAACACATTATGTACAGCTGACAGAGATTCTGGCAATTCAATTTCATAGGAAACTTCTCCTTTGCGACTTAGAATCTTGAACGGCCCAACATATCTTGGTGCCAACTTTCCTTTGACTCCGAATCTCTTCACTCCACGAAGTGGTGATACTCTAAGATAAGCTCTATCGCCAACTTCGTAGGTGACTTCTCTACGCTTAGGATCTGCGTAGCTTTTCTGTCGGGACTGTGCTATCTTCAACCTGTCCTTAACCAATTTGACCTTCTCTTTGGCTTCTTTGATAAGATCTGGCCCGAATAAACTTCTTTCTCCCACACCATTCCATAACAATGGGGTGGTACACTTTCTTCCGTAGAGAAACTCAAACGGTGCCATCTCAATGCTGGCTTGATAGCTGTTGTTATAAGAAAATTCTGCGTAAGGCAGACTTTCATCCCAACTGGCTCCATAGTCTAAGGCGCATGCCCTCAACATGTCTTCAAGAATCTGATTAGTCCTTTCTGTTTGTCCATCGGTTTGGGGATGATAAGCAGTACAGAATTCCAACCTCGTTCCCAATGACTCATGTAGCTGTCTCCAAAAATGGGAAGTGAATTGAGTTCCCCTATCAGACAAAATACTCTTGGGCACTCCATGTAGACATACAATTCTACTCATGTAGATTTTGGCTAACTTAGTACTTGTATAAGTTGTCTTCACGGGTATGAAATGAGCCACTTTAGTTAGGCGATCCACTACTACCCATATTGAATCATATCCTGACCTGGTCCTTGGTAATCCGGTAATGAAATCCATACCAATTTTGTCCCACTTCCAATCAGGAATAGGTAGTGGTTGAAGCAAACCTGCTGGTTTCTGATGCTCCGCTTTCACTCTACTACACACATCACACAAAGCAATATGTTCGGCGATGTCCCTCTTGAGATTGTTCCACCAAAATCTTTCTTTCATGTCCATGTAAATTTTGGTGTTACCCAGGTGAATTGAATACGGAGAGTTGTGTGCTTCCTGCAAAATTAGTTTTCGCAACTCCGGGTCTTGTGGAACACAAATACGTTTCCCATGCCATAAAGTACCCTGTTCGTCTTCATGGAACCCTTTGGCTTTTCCTTGGCCAATCTTTTCCTTAACCTCTTCGATTTCTTTATCAATCTTCTGGGCTTCCTTGATCTTGTCCAACAAAGTGGGTTGAACATCCAAAGACATGAGATGTCCTTCAGGCACAATCTCCAATCTGAGTTTTCTGAATTGGGTACACAAATCATCTGGCAATTCTCCTTTGGTAAGGCCATTCACAAATACCTTACGACTTAGAGCATCTGCTACAACATTTTCTTTACCGGGATAGTATTGCAAACTTAGGTCATAGTCCTTGATAAGCTCTAACCATCTTCTTTGCCTCATATTGGTTTCCTTCTGGGTGAAGATATACTTCAAACTCTTGTGATCAGTGAATACTTCACAACGCTTTCCCAAAAGGTAGTGTCTCCATGTTTTGAGTGCATGGACGACAGAGGCTAACTCTAAATCATGAGTAGGATAGTTCACTTCATGAGTTTTGAGTTGTCTCGAGGCATACGCTACAACTTTACCGTCTTGCATAAGTACTGCACCCAAACCTTGATGAGATGCATCACAATATACTTGGAAATCCTTTTCCAAGTCTGGCAGACACAAGACTGGTGCTGTCACAAGTCTCTTCTTCAATTCCTGAAAGCTGACTTCACAACCTTCAGACCAAGCAAACTTCTTGTCTTTCTTTAACAATTCAGTCATGGGCTTAGCTACCTTAGAGAAATTCTTAATAAACCTTCTGTAGTAACCTGCTAAGCCAAGGAAACTACAAACTTCTTTCACGGACTTGGGAGATTCCCATTCAGTCATAGCTGAAACCTTAGCAGGATCAACTGCTACCCCATCCTTTGTCATAACATGACCAACAAAACCAACTTCCTCCAACCAGAACTCACATTTGCTGAATTTGGCATAAAGTTTATGCTCTCTTAACTTCTCAAGTATCAAACGCAATTGTCCTTCATGCTCTTCTTTGCTCTTGGAGTAGACTAAGATGTCATCGATGAAAATGACAACGAACTTGTCAAGGAATTCCATGAACACTTTGTTCATCATATTCATGAAGTATGCTGGAGCATTTGTCAGGCCAAAAGGCATCACAGTATACTCATACAATCCATACCTTGTGGTGAACGCTGTTTTGGGTATGTCTTGTTCTCTTATCTTGAGTTGAAAATAGCCTGACCGGAGATCAATCTTCGATAACACACACGCTCCTTCTAGCTGATCAAACAAGTCATTGATTCTAGGCAAAGGATATTTGTTCTTGATAGTTACCTCGTTGAGTGAACGGTAATCTATGCATAACCTTTGGCTTCTATCTTTCTTCTCCACACACAAAACTGGGGCTCCCCAAGATGAAGAACTTGGTTTAATAAATCCCTTCTACAACTGTTCTCCAAGTTGCTTCTTGAGTTCTTTCAGTTCATCAACTGACATTTTATATGGTCTCTTTGCTATTGGTCCAGAACCTGGTACCAAATCTATCAGAAACTCCACATCTCTATCTGGTGGCATTGCCGGCAGTTCTTCCGGAAATACATCCGGATACTCACTCACAATTGGCACACTGTCCATGCTAACCCCCTTAAGAGAATTAAGCATACTCCTTTTTGCTTCAAAGCTGGTCTTGAATCTGATCCTTTTTGTTTTCCGGAGTTGTGAGTGAGACAGTATGGTTGGCACAATCTATCACTCCTTTGTACTTAGTCATCCAGTCCATTCCCAATATGACATCCAATCCTTGGGAGTTTAGAATTATCAAGTTAACGGGAAACTTATACTTCCCAAATTCTATGACTAGATCATGGCCAGAATTCACTATCATTTCTCCACCAGGAGAACTTACTTTTATAGGACACCCAATAGTTTCTACCGGTAGTTCATTTCTTTCAACAAATGCTCTTGATATGAATGAATGAGATGCACCAGTATCAAAGAGTACAAATGCTGGAATAGAATTGAGTCTGAACTTACCAGCAACAGCATCAGGCTCCTCATAGACCTCCTCCACATTGATGTAGTTCACCTGTCCTTTCTGGAAAGGATTGGGCTTGACAGGTCCTTCAACTTTCTTTTCAGGGAACTCATTTGCATAGTGCCCCATATTCTTGCATTTGAAGCATTCAACCTGACTGATGTCTCTCTTAACAGGCTGACTTCCACTTCCACTTCCATTACCACAGTGGTGGCTCTTATGTCCACTCTTGTGGTTCTTGTACTTGTCGTTGTCATGACTGCGATGATGCTTGTTGTCATGACGGTTGTGGTTGTGGTGCTTGTTGAATTTCCCATGCTTGTGGGATCCTGAGCTTCCGCTGTCATCATAGTGAGATCGTTTGTGAGACGATCCCGAGTTGTGCTTGTCGGAGTGCTTTCTCTTTCTACTCTCGACTTGCTTCATTTTGTTCTCCAATATTGCAGCCTTGTCACAGAGCGACTGATAAGTGGGAACATATGCCACAGCCAATTGCAGATTCAGCTCATCATTCAAGCCCTCAAGAAATTTTTCCTTTCTCTTAGCATCAGTGTCAACTTCATCCGGTGCGTAACGCACCAGATTGTTGAACTCCTCAATGTATTCAGCCACGCTGCGGTGGCGCTGCTTCAGATTGTGGAACTCCTTCTTTTTCAGACTCATTATTCCTGATGAGATATGAGCAGTGCGAAAGCCATCCTCAAAGATAGCCCATGTCACATCATCTATAGGAGTGGTGATCTGGAAGTTGTCCCACCAAGTGGCAGCTGGCCCTTCCAGCAGATATCCTGCAAATCTGACCTTTTCAGCATCCGTCCAGCCCACGGTTACTAAGTCCTTGTTCACAGAACGTAGTCAATCGTTGGCCACCATGGGATCAGTCGTCCCTGAAAACTTAGCTGGCCTCAATCTCAGGAATCTGGTAAGCATATCAAAGCCCGGAGGGTTGTTGTTGTTGTTATTGTTGTTGTTGTTGGGGTTTTTGTTGTTGTTATTGTTTTGGTTCTGGATGAATGTTGTCATCATCTGCATTAGCTGTGTTTGAGCAGTCATCATTTGCTGCATTTCTGGAGTGATGTTGTTGTTGTTGTTGGGGTTGGGGTTTGCCCGACGGGGAGGCATCTGTGGTTTGTTCAAATAGAGATGAGAATGAGATACCCATAGATGCTTTCATGCACATTACATCACATAAACAAGCACAAGGCATGCAATAAAAGATAAAAGTTCAACAACAAGATAACAAGTTCACAAAGTAAAACACACAAGTAGCAAGCCATCCACATGTCGGATGGTCCAATAACAAGTTCTCAAATAACAAGTACGATAATAAAAGATAAAAAAGTAGTCAAGTCTACTCATCAGCATCAATCTCCTCCTCGACAAAGGTAAGACCTGCGTTCTCCATCGCGGTCTTGTTCTCCTCAATGGTAGTGGTCAAGGACTCTATCTTGGCCTTGAGAGCCCTCTTCTGGGAACGAAGCCTCTCTATCACCGTCTGCTGCTGCTCTAGCTCGAAGTCCTTGGACTGCAGTTCTTCAGTCATGTCCCGGATCTTCTTGTTCCTATCCTGGACATGCTTCTCCTGACTCTTGAACTTCCTGTCCTGGGTCTCGAACTTCGCCTCCATTTCCTTGACTATCTCGTCCTGCTGCGCGAAGAGCTTGTCCTTCTCGCGAAGCTGCACCTGGAGCTCGTCATTACTGAGCATGACATTGGTCCTGTCCGTGTCCACGTGCCTAATGAGAGACTCTAAGTCCTGGAGGTACAGGCGTATCGGCTCTGCTGCGTCCCTCGAATCGTCCTCGAAGTCAATGGACTCTCCGTCTTCATCACGTCTTCCGAAGATGTGGAAGTGGGTGCCTCTAACCTGTCGAGAGTGTCGTCCTAGCAGACGTCCTATCATATCCTGCATCACTACCTCCATGCCTCTCTCCCTGTCATCGTGCATAAGCTTGAAGACGATGGCCTCTGTAGTAGGCTCTATCTAACGTCCGGGCTGGTTCACCTTGAAGCCCCAGAGGTCCTTCCTCTCGAACTTGGTGAGTGGATGCACCATGATGGTGGGAAGAGGGAGATTGAGCAAAGTGGTAAGCTCAACAATACGAGGACCAAAGCAGGTAACCTGGAACTCCTCAACAGTGCTGATGGTAATAGGCATCTATTTATAAGATAGAAAAGTTAGAACAACACAATTCAAGATAAAACAAAAGACAAAACACACATACATATCCTTGGGAAGCAAAACACACAAGTCATGCATACGTGAATCCATTACATCAACCAAGGTCCAATCTTATTTTAAGGTAACATTTTGGAAAATAAGGTGATAGGTGGTGGTCCAACTAACGAAGTACATTTACAATCCTACCTCACTGGATCTGTTGGCTAACACAATGTTCCTAGAAGCAATCAGCCTATCTTGCTCACATGATTCCATCACTAAGTCTATAATATCTCCTCTTAAGGTTTGGTTGGTAGCTTCCAACTCTTGGGTAAGTTCCTTCTCTTTCATCAAGTCTTTTTGGAGGTTGAGCATTCTGCACTTGACTCTATCACTAAGTTCTTTGATAGTCCTCCAAGCTGCTTCTCTTGCTGACTCAAAGAATGTGGTGTGCACAACAGTGTTGGTGTACATGCAGAATCCTGTTTCTTTGTAGTTGTCTTCCTTGTTTTTGTACAAGTGAAGTTGCACCCACCAGTACTCAACTCCTTCATCCATCACTGGAAAGCCTTTGTACACAGCTGCACCATGTATTTCCATTGCCACCATGAGGTCCTTGATAATTTTGGGAAACTCTGTCTCACACTCCAAGGTCATGGTCATGAGTGGTCCTTTCCTTACGGCTTCGTTGATGTAGTTCATCTACAAATAGAGATGAGATAGAGAAGATTAGAAAAGTTTACGAGAAGAATAGACAAGTGTAGAAGTAGTTGAAAATTTTTCCTTAGTGGATTTCCAATCCTAGGGTCATAATCCTACAGGCAACACAGTGCTCTGATACCATCTGTAAGATCCCTCCTTTGTAAAGGAAAAGGATCCCTGTGATTGCAATGCTAGTCCCTGGATCATTGCTAGCATCCACTGTTTAAGATGAAGTACACAGATACAAAGGTCATTTATTACATCCATTCCAGAGATAAACATAGTCTTTTACAACTCAAGGCCACAAGCCTAATACAATAGTTTGGAATAAGTAAATAATTATAAGTCTTCATCTTCATGTGCCACAGGCAAACATGTTGAGTGTAGACTCATGACACCTAATCCTCATCAGAGTAACCTGCAACATCACAAGTTACAGCCACAGTGGGTCAATACTTTGGAATAGTATTGGAAAGTGATACCTTAGTAAATTTTAAGTGGACTATATTACTATATGCAATTTGGCTAAGTGTAGCTTGGCTTGCTTTTCTCAAAATAGGTTTTTCCTATTAGTTAAAAACCCTAAGTTTTCTTTTGTCAAAACTTTCCCAAGAAACCATTAATAGACATTGAGGTCCTTCACCCTTGTTCACCCACAAGTTTTACTTAGAAGTTGGAGTGATGAGATTCTTGATAGCTTCCATGCCTTGATGCTCAAGTTGTCCATTGCCATGGACTTGGCTAAGTACTTAGATTTTTCCATCTGCAGAGGTTGTGCACTTTCCCCACCAGACTTGGTTTCCCAAGACAGGACCTTTCAGAAGCCTTCCCTTAGCCAAATGGACTCGTTCCAACCTATCATCCCACTACCACCAACTGTCCAAATGACTAAGTTCTAGCAACCTATGTGATCCAGGCAGAGCCCATTTTGCCAAGTGGCTGCACTATAAGCTTCTCAACACTTGGCCTCTAAAATCCGTTTGTTCCTGGGTGGCATACCACAAGTGAGATACACAAGGTAAACCATATCCATGGGCCTTGTGTAACCACTCAACCAAAAACCACCAATCAAGTCCCATTCCACCCAGGTGATTCATTGACTTATTGTTTTATTAAGAAAAACATAAGTCCAAAGACTTAGAAATATTTTCATCATAGAATGTATATACTTTACCAACCCTTGTTTGCTACTAGCTAGGCTAAGCATGGCATAGTAACTTAACTTAGGAATTTCCTAGCAATTCTACAACTACTTAGGATTTCCCAACATGGCATTTGGCAAAAATAGTAACATATGCAAGACTTAGCAAAAATATTTCTAATGCTTGTATGAAATATAGGGATGGAAATATTCATGAAGTACCACTTGCCTTGGTAGTTGGGAGAGTATCACTCTTCACAATCACAATCACTAGCACCAAAGTCTACACAAAGAATATAACCACAATCACATACAAGTCATATACAAACAAAAATATATATGTATGCATGCAAGATGCTAAGTGATGATTTTTGAAACTCAACCAAACAAGTGCATAGTACTGAACCATAAACAAGTCAAAAACTTGCCAAACCAAGTTTATTTAGCACTAAAACAAATTCCTAAACAATTTCTATACTCAAAATAGTCCTAAACAAGTTTCTGCAAATAAAATCATTTTAACAGAAACTAAACATTAAACACATTGCATAAACAGAAAGGGCTTGTCTCCCTGATTCCAACGGTATAAAATTTGTCAAATTCTAACGTGTGGATCAAAAGTTATAGCTAAAACAAAATTGGATTCAAATCTGTTTCAAATCTGTTTTAATCTCAAACCCTAGCCACGCGTCGTGCTCTGATTCGTCGGTACCGCTTCGCGTGGATCGACCAGCGTGGACCGTCAGATCTAACTAAACGTGCACGGATCAGATTGACACTTACCCCTTCGATGCAAATCTAATCTAGAGCGTTGGATCTAGATCCTACGGCTGCTAATCAACTGACCACAACTGAGCGGCGCTAGCGACGGCGCGTCTGTCAGCGGCGGCGCTGGCGTTCTAGGTCGCGTGGGAGTGGGGGAAGAGGCTTACCAGAACCGCAGGGAGATGCTGATGCTCAAGGTGGTGATGGTTCGTCAAGGGGCGCGCGGACACGGCGAGGATTCTTCGTCGGAGTAGAGGCAGACGTCGGGCAGGCCTTGGCATCGACGGAGGCGACGTTCTGGAGCGAGCTAAGACAAACCAACGGTGTCGTTAGATGCGCACAAACCTGGCAAACTCGTGAGTGTCAAAAAGGGGAGTAGGGGTGGTCGGAAACTACGAGGAGGGGTTGCCGGAGTTGCGCCGAGCCTCGGTCGCTTCCAGTGGTGGACGGTGACGGCGTCCTAGGGCGGTACAGAGAAAATGGAAGATATGAGAAGATGCGCAGAGGCATGTAGATCATAGTCGCATGAAGCAGAGACCAAGGGGAGAACGATGCTCACCGGAATTGGTCGCTGGAGGTCGTTGGTGCTGCGGCGCTGTGGGCGCGACTACGGGCAGCCTGGTGGCGTACTGTCAGAGCTGAGTGAGGGGAAACGAGCGGAGTGGGGAGAGGATCTTATAGCCGGAGCAGGGGCAGAGTGTAGAGGGAGTGTCCCAACCTTTATTTAATATAAGGTGGAGTCCCCTGTGTTTACAATTCTAGTCCCTGGATCAATAGCTGGCATCCACAGTTAAGATGTAATATCAAGAAACAAAGGTCATAATATAACTTTATAACCAGGAATAACATAATTTTATTACATCACACATAGCTCATTTGGCTATTACATTAAATTGCAGCGGAATAACTATAAGTATGGGGTCCTTCATCTTCAATGTGCCACAGGCAGACATGTTGGTTGTAGACTTTGTAATCCTAATCAATCAATCTTCACTAAAATCAATCAAACCTGCAACATTACAAGTTATAGCCACAAAGGGTCAATACATTTGAATTGTATTGGCAAGTTTCACTACTATGTAGAATATAGTGGATCCTATCAGTACATGTATATTTGGCTAAGTAGGGTTTAAGGCTCATTTGTAGAAAGCAATAATTTATCCTATCTTTTCAAATGGTTTTGTTTCCTTTGTCAAATCTCTTTATCAAAATCCCTTGAACTCCTTGGTATCCCCAAGTATTCAAGTCCTTGTCAAAAATCTCTTGAGCTCCTTGGTACCCCCAAGTGCATCAAGTTTTATCAAAATATCTTGAGCTCCTTGGTACTCCCAAGTGCATCAAGTCTTTTGTTATCACTTAGAAAATTTTCTCTTAGAAATTGGAATGTCGAGATCTCCCATAGCTTCAAGCTTTAGTTGCTCAGTATTGTCCATAACCGGGGACACGGCTAAGTACTTAGATTTTTATCTTCCGCATAAGTAGTACACTTTACCCACATGTCACACTCCCATCTTGTTGCCACCAGTGGCCACTGGATTGGTGCTCACCAAGATGGAGTACCGGCAGCTTGAGAATGTGACGAAGTCTTTCCAGAGGGTTCTCCCATACACCATTGCTAGCTTGTCTTCAGTACCCATGTAGGATTCCAGGTCCTCATGTCCAGTAACTTGAAGACAATGCATGGGTCTTCCCAATGTAGTTGACTAAGCCGGAGCCATAAATAGCATGTGGTTGCACACGAAAGCCACAATTGGAGAAACATGTTCAATCTCTAAGTTTCCTGGGTGGTTTCTTTTGGAGCACAACACAAAGTGATTGCCATAGACATGGTTCCTTTTGTTGCCACCTTCTCCAAAAACTTAAAGTATCCTTGTCCACCCAGGTGGTTCATTGAGTCCTTGTTTTATTATATAAAATCACAAGTCCTTTTCTCAACTTCATAAAATCTCAACATGTAACTCTTTTCAAAATACAGCATGGCTAAGCATGTAACAACTACATTGTTTTCACTAAGGAATGTATAGGGAATCCTATTAGGATTTAGCATAGCATAAGTAAAGAAATTCTTTTCATGCATTTTTTCAAAAATCCACTAAGTATAATGAAAATAGTAGGACTTTAGATGATAGTGTCACTTGCCTTTCTTTTGGTAGGGAATGTTGGTTCACTTATTGATCTTGCTAGTTTCACACTTTTCTAACTTCACTACAAATCAATCAAGCAAACACAATATCAACTAGCATTCCAAACCAATAATCAATCAAACAATTCACACACATAAAACAATGGGATCTAAGTTATGCATGTAAGCATGCAAGAGGTAGTTTTATTTGCAAAGATGGTTTCTACTAGGCTCTAATCTTTGTAAAGTCCAAAGTGGTCATTTTCCAAAGTGGCAAAGTCATTTTCAAAAGGGGTTTATCTACAAACCATTTTTAAATCCATTCAACATTTTATGTGGTGGAAATTGTTTTTATCAAATCAAAAACTTTATGTCTTTCACCAAATAAGTTGCTAATTCACAAAACTTGGTGTTTTGGGTCAGTAGGTTTGCTCTAAATCATTTTCCCAAGGTTTTTACTCCAAAAACATTTTCATCACAAAACCAATATTTTTATTTGGCTAGAAATGGGCTAAATCAGTTAATCCATCCTAAATTTCATAAAATCCATTTTCAAAACCATGGGTTGGTTCCTAGGGTCAGTAAGTTCACCACAAACTAATTTGCAAAGATTTCAACCTCAAAAACATTTTTGAATAATTTTTCTAATCTAAACAAGCATACAAATGTTTCTGCAAAAACAAACAATCTAATAGATACTATTTACTAAAAAAATTCCATGGTTGGCTAGGTCTTGTTCCACTGATTCCAACGATATAAAGTTTGTAATTTTTGGACGTGGGGATCAAAAGTTACAAGAGTTTCAAATCTCCATCTAAATCAGATTCAAATTTCTGTTTTAAACAATCTGGTGACACGCGTCAGATTCCTATTCGTCAAAAATGTTTCGTGTGGATCGACTAACACAGACCGTTGGATCAAGTCATATCGCACGGCGCGCAGATGCTACTTACCCTTTCACCTAGCTTCTATCCTAGCCACTGGATCGAGATCGAACGGCTGCTGCAAGCTCGACCTAAAACTAGCGGCGCTGCTGCGGTGGCTGGCGGCGGAGCGGCCAGATGGTGACGGTGCCGGCGATTCAGGAAGCAAAGGAAGGTGGGGAGATGCTTACAATGATCGCAGGGCAACGCCGAAGCTCAACTTGGAGTCGTCTTGGCAAGGGGTGCACGGGAACAGGAGGAATTCCTCACCGGAGTTGGGTCTGGCGACGGTTGCACGTGGTCGTGGTCGAGGACGGTGCTACGGGTCACGAGAGGGCAAACAAGAAGCATGGTTAGTCGCGTAAGATCAAGGAGATGACACGTGCGTGAACGAGAAGGCGCGGGGTGGTCTGGACTTACCAGGAGACGTCGCCGGAGAGAGTAGTAGATATGGCGGCGCTCAGTCGAAGTGGTTGCCAATGTTCTGGGGCGCCCGCGGGTGAATGAGAGGTACAGGAAGAAGCGCCTGGGAGTGGTGAGTGTGCTCGTGTGCTCGGGGAGGCAGGAGGTGGCGAGGCTCGGCCGGAATTGTCTGGGACGGTGGTCGGAGCAGTGGTGTTGTGAGCTCGATTCAGGGCAGCCTGGGGGCAGATAGAGGGAGGCGACTGGGGAAAACCGAAGAGGAGATGCTGGCGCTTAAGAGGGCGAGATTGTTGAGCGGAATCACTTCAGCATTTAAGCGAATTTACTCAGGGTTTTATTGACAGAGAACGGCAGCGAGGTTTGGGGAGAAGAGGTCGCGGCGGGTGAGGAAGAAGGCTCGGGAGTGGGGTCGTTTCGTCAGTGGAGTGAGAGAGGAACTTGGGGTCCACCAGTCAGTCGCAGAGGGGGTGAGTAAGTGAGTGTGGAATGTTTTTCTGCGGGAGGGAGAGAGGGGGCTGGTACTGATCCTTGTTGGGCTTGGCCGGTTGGGCTGGTCCAATTCTATTTTTTCTTCTGAATGCTTTTCTTTTTCTGATTCTATTTTCTGTTTTTGAAATCTCAAACAACATTTATACATTCAAATCACATTCAAACAATCACCAAACAATGCATTTGAATTTGGTTCTGTTTAACAACATAAACCAATTAACAAAATAAAATAATATTTTTATTTTAGAGTCCATTTATAATTAAATAAAATGGACATTAGTTAATAAATCAAATGGGTTTTATTTTAACAAAAGCTTTATTTGAAACTAAATATTTTCAAAACCAAATCAGTAGGTTTTATTTGAAAATATAAAATACTTTGGAAAACTTATTTGAAATAAATAAATAAGTTTTGATGGTTAATTAAAATAGTAAAACCTTTATTTATAAAACTTGGATATTAAATCCTTATTAATTTATTTTAAATAAACCTTTACTATTTTTATCAAATGGAAATATTTTTATTTCAAAGGCTTGGCCAATTTTAATTTGGCTTATAAAATAATCTTTATAAACTTCTATTTCATTTGAAAACCAAATCCTTTTATTTAAAAGATCCAAAATAGTAATTCCAAAATATTTTATTTTCCTTTATTAAATGTTTATCTTTTTAAATCCCTTTAGGATTTATCTTGGTCAAAATAGGTTTGAAGGTTCCCATTTGAATTCAAAAGTTTCTTCTCACCCTGAAAATCAATAAAGTTTTATTTTATTCATTTATTTTTCACATTACAAGATTTGGAAAATCTTGGGATGTGACAGGCTACCACCCTTAAAATTAATCTCGTCCCGAGATTTGGGAAGGCTAGGGTTACAAGTAGGCTCAAAACAACTAGGGTACTACCAACCTTAAAATAATTCCAAACAAAATTACATATTGGCCTTCTTGGGATCCTGGGGAAACTTCTCTGGGCAAACATCTGCATTGTGTCTTTTGTTCCCACACTTGACTCATGGGCCAAGGTTGAGTTTCTCCATAGGCTTGTTCAACTTGTTCTTCATCTTTTGTGGACAGTTGCTTGCATAATGTCCTGGGTTCTTGCAATTGAAACAGTTGATGTCTTTGAGTTCTTTACGTGGCTCTTGTGGACAAGTTGCTACATAATGGCCTAGCTCTTTGCAGTTGTTGCACACCACTTGGCCAATCTCCTTATTCTTCTGGTTCTCTGGGCATTCACTGGAGTAGTGTCCCATTTCCTTACATTTATGACATTGCACATGGCTTTTGTCCTTCTTTTGCTTTTTGGGTTTCTCCAAAGCTAGGAGTGCATCTGGTTCATGTTGTTCATATGTTATCTGGTAGGTAGGAATGTCTACATGTTTCTTGGACCTTTTATTGCTCTTTAGAAAATTCACATTCCTCTTATTTGATCCCTTGAATTGGGTTGTTTTGCTTGGAGGTATAAGTGGACCTTTTCCTTTGTCATCAACCTTCTTGGTAGACTTGGATCCTTCTGCATGGTTTGCAATCATTTGTTGCACTCCACCTTGTTTCCTTTGTTCCACAATGGAATAGATGGGGCATTGGATAGGAACATGGTTGTTTCCTTCACATAGGTAGCAAGTAGCTTGAGAGGTGGGACATTGAACAACAGGATGTTTCTCTTCACAGTTGGGGCATTGATATCCATGCTCCTTGGAAGTATGATCCTTGTCTCCACAAATAATGCAAGCTGGGGCTCCATCTAGGATAACATTTCTGTCATCCCTGTTGTCCCTAACTCTTTTGGAATAGTTTTCTTCCATATTGATCATTTGACCAGTCACCTTAAGCATCAGTTGGCCTTGAGTTTCCAAAAATCCTTGCAGGGTTGGATCTTCTCCACTAGTGTTGGCTATGAATTGAGATGTCACTTGGTTCAACTGGTTCTGGGTTGCTATGAGCTCTTTCATGATGTCCTCTTGGTTGTTGTTGTTGTCATCAACCCTGATGTTGGGGTTTCTTGGAGTAGTCATCTGTTTGGGCTGGGTAGGGATTAGAATAGGCAAAAATATTTCTAAGGGAATAATTCTAATCACACACATCACAATTCACTCAAGCAATGTGCAAGCAATCACAAACAACTTTTCACTCAAACAACAAAGTTAAAGCACATACTTAGGCAACCAAAAATATTTTTGTTTCACCACATAAGTTGGTGTGTTTGACTTCGCTAAAATATGGTGGTCCATCTATATGGTTCACTTGTGATCTTTCCTTCCTTCTTGATTCTTCTTGTAGGAGATCATGGTTTCCTTGGGAAAAACTCTTGGTTACAAATACTTCAAAGGTGTTGATGGCTCCTTCTAAGTTGTGTTTCCTTAGTTGCCAAATCTTGAGCAAGATTTCTTGTCTCATTTGTCCTTAGTGATATCCAAGGTTGAAGTCCTTGGTGAAAATGTTGAAGATGTTGAAGTCAATAGAATTGAAGATGTTGAAGTCATTAGAGTAGAAGATGTTGAAGTCATTAGAGTTGATGAAGTCCTTTGCACATGGTGAAGTCTTTGGCCATGGGGTAGGTTTTGTCCATCAAGTTTGAAATAGAAGAGATGTAGAATCAAAACCAAAATGGTTGAGGAAAGAGTTTACAAGATTGTTGATAAATAAGTTTGGGAACAAATACAACTCCTATTTTTCTAAGGGTCTTTGTCCAATCCTAGGGTTACAAATCCTACAGGCAACACAATGCTCTGATACCATCTATAGAGGGAGTGTCCCAACCTTTATTTAATATAAGGTGGAGTCCCCTGTGTTTACAATGCTAGTCCCTGGATCAATAGCTAGCATCCATAGTCTAGATGTAATATCAAGAAACAAAGGTCATAATATAACTTTATAACCAGGAATAACATAATTTTATTACATCACACATAGCTCATTTGGCTATTACATTACATTGCAGCGGAATAACTATAAGTATGGGGTCCTTCATCTTCAATGTGCCACAGGCAGACATGTTGGTTGTAGACTTTGTAATCCTAATCAATCAATCTTCACTAAAATCAATCAAACCTGCAACATTACAAGTTACAGCCACAAACGGTCAATACATTTGAATTGTATTGGCAAGTTTCACTACTATGTAGAATATAGGTGGATCCTATCAGTACATGCATATTTGGCTAAGTAGGGTTTAAGGCTCATTTGCAGAAAGCAATATTTTATACTATCTTTTCAAATGTTTTTTTCCTTTGTCAAATCTCTTTATCAAAATCCCTTGAACTCCTTGGTATCCCCAAGTATTCAAGTCCTTGTCAAAACTCTCTTGAGCTCCTTGGTACCCCCAAGTGCATCAAGTCTTTTGTTATCACTTAGAAAATTTTCTTTTAGAAATTGGAATGTCGAGATCTCCCATAGCTTCAAGCTTTAGTTGCTCAGTATTATCCATAACCGGGGACACGGCTAAGTACTTAGATTTTTATCTTCTGCAGAAGTAGTACAATTTACCCACATGTCACACTCCCATCTTGTTGCCACCAGTGGCCACTAGATTGGTGCTCACCAAGATGGAGTACCGACAAATTGAGAATGTGACGAAGTCTTTCCAGAGGGTCCTCCCATACACCATTGCTAGCTTGTCTTCAGTACCCATGTAGGATTCCAGGTCCTCATGTCCAGTAACTTGAAGACAATGCATGGGTCTTCCCAATGTAGTTGACTAAGCCAGAGCCATAAATAGCATGTGGTTGCACACGAAAGCCACAATTGGAGAAACATGTTCAATCTCTAAGTTTCCTGGGTGGTTTCCTTTGGAGCACAACACAAAGTGATTGCCATAGACATGGTTCCTTTTGTTGCCACCTTCTCCAAAAACTTAAAGTATCCTTGTCCACCCAGGTGGTTCATTGAGTCCTTGTTTTATTATATAAAATCACAAGTCCTTTTCTCAACTTCATAAAATCTCAACATGTAACTCTTTTCAAAATACAGCATGGCTAAGCATGTAACAACTACATTGTTTTCACTAAGGAATGTATAGGGAATCCTATTAGGATTTAGCATAGCATAAGTAAAGAAATTCTTTTCATGCATTTTTGAAAAATCCACTAAGTATAATGAAAGTAGTAGGACTTTAGATGATAGTGTCACTTGCCTTTCTTTTGGTAGGGAATGTTGGTTCACTTCTTGATCTTGCTAGTTTCACACTTTTCTAACTCCACTACAAATCAATCAAGCAAACACAATATCAACTAGCATTCCAAACCAATACTCAATCAAACAATCCACACACATAAAACAATGGGATCTAAGTTATGCATGTAAGCATGCAAGAGGTAGTTTTATTTGCAAAGATGGTTTGTACTAGGCTCTAATCTTTGTAAAGTCCAAAGTGGTCATTTTCCAAAGTGGCAAAGTCATTTGCAAAAGGGGTTTATCTACAAACCATTTTTAAATCCATTCAACATTTTATGTGGTGGAAATTGTTTTTATCAAATCAAAAACTTTATGTCTTTCACCAAATAAGTTGCTAATTCACAAAACTTGGTGTTTTGGGTCAGTAGGTTTGCTATAATCATTTTCCCAAGGTTTTTACTCCAAAAACATTTTCATCACAAAACCAATATTTTTATTTGGCTAGAAATGGGCTAAATCAGTTAATCCATCCTAAATTTCATAAAATCCATTTTCAAAACCATGGGTTGGTTCCTAGGGTCAGTAAGTTCACCACAAACTAATTTGCAAAGATTTCAACCTCAAAAACATTTTTGAATAGTTTTTCTAATCTAAACAAGCATACAAATGTTTCTGCAAAAACAAACAATCTAACAGATACTATTTACTAAAAAAAATCCATGGTTGGCTAGGGCTTGTTCCACTGATTCCAACGATATAAAGTTTGTAATTTTTGGACATGGGGATCAAAAGTTACAAGAGTTTCAAATCTGCATCTAAATCAGATTCAAATTTCTGTTTTAAACAATCTGGTGACACGCGTCAGATTCCTATTCGTAAAAAACGTTTCGCGTGGATTGACTAACACAGACCGTTGGATCAAGTCATATCGCACGGCGCGCAGATGCTACTTACCCTTTCACCTAGCTTCTATCCTAGCCACTGGATCGAGATCGAACAGCTGCTGCAAGCTCGACCTAAAACTAGCGGCGCTGCGGTGGTGGCTGGCGGCGGAGCGGACAGATGGTGACGGTGCCGGCGATTCAGGAAGCAAAGGAAGGTGGGGAGATGCTTACAATGATCGCAGGGCGACGCCGAAGCTCAACTTGGAGTCGTCTTGGCAAGGGGCGCACGGGAATAGGAGGAATTCCTCACCGGAGTTGGGTCTGGCGACGGTTGCACGTGGTCGTGGTCGAGGACGGTGCTACGGGTCACGAGAGGGCAAACAAGAAGCATGGTTAGTCACGTAAGATCAAGGAGATGACGCGTGCATGAACGAGAAGGCGCGGGGTGGTCTGGACTTACCAGGAGACGTCGCCGGAGAGAGTAGCAGACACGGCGGCGCTTAGTCGAAGTGGTTGCCGATGTTCTGGGGCGCCCGCGGGTGAATGAGAGGTACAGGAAGAAGCGCCTGGGAGTGGTGAGTGTGCTCGTGTGCTCGGGGAGGCAGGAGGTGGCGAGGCTCGGCCGAAATTGTCTGGGGACGGTGGTCGGAGCAGTGGTGTTGAAACGAGCTCGATTCAGGGCAGCCTGGGGCAGAGAGAGGGAGGCGACTGGGGAAAACCGAAGAGGAGATGCTGGCACTTAAGAGGGCGAGATTGTTGAGCGGAATCACTACAATATTTAAGCGAATTTACTCGGGGTTTGATTGACAAAGAACGGCAGCGAGGTTTGGGGAGAAGAGGTCGCGGCGGGTGAGGAAGAAGGCTCGGGAGTGGGGCCGTTTTGTCAGTGGAGTGAGAGAGGAACTTGGGGTCCACCAGTCAGTCGCAGAGGGGGTGAGTAAGTGAGTGTGGAATGTTTTTCTGCGGGAGGGAGAGAGGGGGCTGGTACTGGGCCTTGTTGGGCTTGGCCGGTTGGGCTGGTCCAATTCTATTTTTTTCTTATGAATGCTTTTCTTTTTCTACTTCTATTTTCTGTTTTTGAAATCTCAAACAACATTTATACATTCAAATCACATTCAAACAATCACCAAACAATGCATTTGAATTTGGTTCTGTTTAACAACATAAACCAATTAACAAAATAAAATAATATTTTTATTTTAGAGTCCATTTATAATTAAATAAAATGGACATTAGTTAATAAATCAAATGGGTTTTATTTTAACAAAAGCTTTATTTGAAACTAAATATTTTCAAAACCAAATCAGTAGGTTTTATTTGAAAATATAAAATACTTTGGAAAACTTATTTGAAATAAATAAATAAGTTTTGATGGTTAATTAAAATAGTAAAACCTTTATTTATAAAACTTGGATATTAAATCCTTATTAATTTATTTTAAATAAACCTTTACTATTTTTATCAAATGGAAATATTTTTATTTCAAAGGCTTGGCCAAGTTTAATATGGCTTATAAAATAATCTTTATAAACTTCTATTTCATTTGAAAACCAAATCCTTTTATTTAAAAGATCCAAAATAGTAATTCCAAAATATTTTATTTTCCTTTATTAAATGTTTATCTTTTTAAATCCCTTTAGGATTTATCTTGGTCAAAATAGGTTTGAAGGTTCCCATTTGAATTCAGAAGTTTCTTCTCACCCTGAAAATCAATAAAGTTTTATTTTATTCATTTATTTTTCACATTACAAGATTTGGAAAATCTTGGGATGTGACACAGAGATTACGCACGCATTCATCGCCTATTAAGAGGATTAAAATCACGGCAGAGGCGGGGAAGAAACGGGCGGCGACGTGTTCCTGCACGGGATTTGGGGAAGACGACGGTGACGTGGACGGGGCCCACTTGTCAGTGAAATAAGCAGAGAGGGAGTGGGGTCCAGGCGTCAGTGACTGCGTGGGTGCGTATGCGCGTGCGAGAGAGAGAGGTGGCCCGGGTGGGCTAGCTGGGCCGCGTCTGTTGCTGGGCCAAATTCCTGGCGCCGGCCCTTTTTCAATTCTTTTCTCTTTTCTTTTTCTAATTCGATTTTCAGGAATGGTTTTCAAATGAATTCAAACTCCATTTGAATTCAAATTTATTTGGGATTTTTGCAGTGTGCAACATACTCAAATCTAGGTATAAAACCATGTGGTTACTTTGAAAAGGCTTGGTCATTTTTGGAAAAACAAAATAACAGGGACATTGCACTTGGTTTGCAAATGTTTGAAAATGGTTTTTGAAACCATTTCTATTTTGTAAAATTTTGTTCAAACTCCACACTCAAGCCAAACAATACAGAAGCAACCAATCTTTGTTTTTAAAACACTAAGCTCTCAAGTGAGGATGGGCATTTGATTTAAGTTTTCTCACATAAAATGATAGCACTATGTGCTTCTGTTTTTCTTGAAATGAGTTTGAAATTGATCTCAATTCTATATGCATGCATGAATGATATGCAATCTTTGAAATCATGATTTTAGGGATGTTACAGGGGCTATAAACTACTTTATTCAAGCAAACTAAGCAAAGCAAACAAAAACTAAGACGCTCCCAGAACAACACAATAGTGCATGAAACAATAAAAACGAAGTGTCTAGAAAGACATGAGCTTTTTATTCATGAAGAAGGGGATGCCTTGGGCATCCCCAAGCTTTGACGCTTGTACCTCTTGAATATTTCTTGGGGTGACACAGGGTGGCATCCCCAAGCTTGATCTTTTATCCATTCTTCATCTCATTACATCATTCTTTATCTACACCTGAGAATTTTTCCTTCATACAAAACTTCACACAATCTTCATTAGCAACATTAGTGTATTCAAAAGATAATAGACCCTTGGGTTTAGCTTTAGAACAGAAAAAATTTCACTAAAAACACAAGCTACTGTAGAAATTCCTTCAAAAAGTTCAATTTCCCAAAAAGAACCCAAAAAGGAATCAATAAGACGCAAATGCGAATAATGGCAGAAATCTGTTAAAATAGACCAGCAGGTAGAAACCGATTTTTTCGAAGACCTTCTATTGCTCAAATCAAAAAGTGTTGAACTAACTAAAGTTATATAACATACTCGAGGATTTATTCATAAAATATCATCTCAATGCGACTTACATAGATTCCTCACGAATTTTTACGGTGGATCACAAAAGTCTGTTTCGGGATAACAACTCCCCAAATCTTACTTTCCTCTCATTAGAGGTCATTCTTGGCACAAAAAGCAAACAAAAAGGACAAGGAGAGGTCATTACTGAAGTAATAACTTTCAAGACTCAAGAAAACTCTTGGGTTATCTCCCAACAAGTACTTTTCTTTAACGCCTTTAAGTTAGGCACAAGAAGCAAGAATCAAGTATTTTCAAATGAAGAAGCATTGATATCAACTCTCTTGATCCTACCTTTATAAAGTCTCCAAAGACTCAAAGACTCATAGATATCCTTAGGCATAAGGCAAAATTCACACATGATATCACAGCGAGCATCAAAAGTCGCACTATTTATAGAAACTTTTATTGTAGGGAACTACTTTGAAGGCTCGAAGTTTATTGGAACATAACCATGGTGCTCTCTAAGTGTGTGATATCAACTATTCAAAGCAGCAATACTGGACTCAGGAGTATTCAACCTATCATAAATATCTATAAAAGTGGAATCTGACTTGCTAGGCATATTATAAATTATAATCAACCTCTTTATGGCATCCAAAGCTTCATCCTCAGTACATCGAAAAATATCTTTCTGAGCTACAGCATCCAAAACATATCTATACCAAAGAGCAATACCGTTGTAGAAACTATTAATAACCAAGCTAAGACTCATCTTAGGCTCAGTTTCCCTTTGTAAAGCAGAGATTCTAGACCAAGCTTCTTTTAAACTCTCTCCATTTCCTTGCTTGAAAGTAAATATCCTTTCCATAGGTGACACATGGATTGGACCAAAACCAGACATGGTAGCAACTAGAGCAGGAACTAATTTTTGTGTGTTTTTGATAAGAGAAAGGAAACCAAACTAAACTATTTTTTTGTAGTTTTTGATAAAAAGAGGCAAACAAAACCAAACAAAAGAAACTAAGCAACACAAAAACAAAGTAAAGAGAAAGGTTGTGGAGGACTCCCCTTGTGAAGATGTCCTTAGCCTCCCCGGTAACGGTGCTAGAGAACTTGTTGATGGCGCCTGGAAGTGCTTCGTCGGGAAACCCCAAGAGCAAGGTGTGATGCAGTATAGAAGCAAGTCTTCCCTCAATAAGAAATTGAGGTTATCGAACCATTAGGAGGAAGGAAACGTCTCAAGGTGTTGCAAGAAACTTGGAAACCTACACAACACAAACTCAATACTTTGCCCCAACGAATAGTGAAGTTGTCAATTTCACCAGTTTGCTAAAAACAAAGGATGTACCGTATGGTGTGGAAGGTAATGGTTTCTTGCAGAAAGTAAACAGTAACAGTGGAAGATGTATCAATGATAAAGATTGGACCGGGGGTCCATAGTTCACTAGAGGTGTTCTCCTTAGATAAACAAAACATGGCATGCTGGGTAAACAAATTACAGCAGGGCAATTGACAGGACTGAGCAAGACATAACAATTCAATACTAGACATTCATGATCCTATGAGATTTGATTGTGTAATACAAGATACATAGACCACCATCCAACTGCATCAATGACTAGAAATCCACCTTCAGGTTATCATCCGAACCCCCTACATTATTAATTTGCAAGCAACAGATGACTACTTTAAGCAAAGTGTGTAAGGTAAACAATCCACTTGTTCCATGAACAAGAGACCGTTGTTTTCTCCCTAGTGGCAATAGCACATCTACAACCTTAGAGATTTCTTTCACTTCCCTTAAATTAAATAGAGGCATGAACCTACTATCTAGCATAAATACCCTCTCTTGGAGTCACTAGCATCTACTCGGCCAAGATAGCTACTAGAAACAGAGAGCATGCATGATCACAAACAACACAGACATGATAGAATCAATAAGACAAAACCATTAATCAATCTGAAATAGTAATATCAATATCCTTCGGATCCCCGCAAACACAACATGCATGATTACAAATATATGAGATCTTGATCATGAATGTAGCTCACAAGATCTAGACATGAAACCACAAAGGAGGAGATACAGCCATCTAGCTACTACATGGACCTGTAGTCCAAGGTGGAACTACTCACGCTTCATACCGAAGGCTGGCATGATGAAGAAGAAGGCCTCTAGGATGATCCCCCCTCCGGCAGGATGCCGGGAAGAGCTTCAGATTCCCCCGATCTAGGGACGATGGTGGCGGCGGGTACAAACGGTTTCGTGGAATATTGATCGGTTACTTAGGGTTTAGGCATCGGGGAATTCTTATAGGCGAAGAGGGAGGCCGAGGGGGGTGCCCGAGGCGGCTGCACCCCCTAGGCGTGGGGTGGGACCACCCGCGCGGCCAGGGGTGTGGTCCCCTCGAGGCCCTCCTCTGTCTCGTCTTCTGTCTCCGTGTTCCCCATGGTAAAATATTGACTTTGGATTTCGTCCGGTCCAATTCCGAGAATATTGATTTTCTGCCTTTCTGGAACCAAAAAACAGAAGAAAACATGCAACTGGCACTATGGCATCTTGTTAATAGGTTAGTACTAGAAAACATATAAAAACGCCTCAAAGTGTAGATAAAGCAAAGCAAAGTAGATACTAAACAAGAATGGAACATAAAAAATTATAGATATGTTTCCGACGTATCAAGCATCCCCAAGCTTAACTCCTGCTCGTCCTCGCGTAGGTAAGTGATAAAAAGAATAATTTTTGAGGTGACATGCACCATCAAAATCAAGATCAAACCATTTGCAAGCATTGAAAACTAGGATCAAAGAACTCTAAAAATGAGCATGAAAGATGGAGTTCTAATAGTAAGACAAAGTAACTATGCATGCAACATGAAAGGTTACAAACAAAGATCATGAATAACATGCATTGAAAAACATTTGTTCGTTTCACATACAGAAAACATAGCATAGTGGCATTCAGCTTGTCCCTCATAGAGTAGCAAATAGATGCATAGGACACCTTCAAAGTTCATAAGAGTGACTAGATATAAAGAGCACAAGAACAAGAAATATCAGCAATATGCATCAATCAATAAGTTTTGGGACAATGCACATAGAACTAAGAATGGGAACTATGCTCTCTTAACTGGTGCCTAAAGATAGAAGGTGGAGACTCAATATAATGGTGGAAGAAAGGCCCTTCATAAGGGAAGCAGGGATTTCAAGTTTCAAAAGGAGCTTCCAAAAATTATGGTACTTGTTAGATTTCAACTCTCATTGCCCCTATTATAAGAATCTTGAAGTGATTAAGGTTAAAGTGAACAAACTATGGAGTATATGCTTGACAAAGTATAAGTTGGCAATCTCATGTCCCTTGAATACGAGGGCCGCTCCTCATTCTACTCAACTTTAGTCACCTGTAAGTTCTTGTCATAGTAAGTACATGTGTATCATAGAGAACCTCCAACGGGGTACCCCTTGCACATGGTAAAGGAGGTATACCATAACCAAAATGACAAGGAAAGCAGACACTGAGCATCTCAGCAATATTCTTATTTACCATGGGAATATGGTGCTTTTGTCTCTGTTTCCTCTTTTCTCAATATGTCTCTTCTTGTATAATAAGAAAGCTTCATAGATGCCATTATGGTGATGCTGCAAGTTTCAACCATGATTAGGCAAGGCTTAGGCTAGCGGCCCAGGCGTTTCTCTAACACACATACATAACTCCATGGACTTACAAGCTCCCGTTTTATTTCACACGGGCGACATCCATAGACAAAAGAGCATGATATCAACTGTGTACAAAGTACAAGTGCAATGTTGAAAGTTCCTCGTGACAACACGGTTGTGCTAATTCCAACGTATAAGTGCAAGCATATACAACATAAATGACACAATGGTTCAAGTTTATTAGGGGCAAGAAAAATTGTAACATCCCTAAAATCATGTTTTCAAAGCTTTGCATATCATCCATGCATTCATGATCATTTAGGGTTCATTTCCAAAGTCATTGCAAATTCAGGAGCATCTGATGCTTATTATTTTATGTAAGCAAGGCAATGGCCATATTGCTACCTTATAATAGGAAAAATACTTATTTAATTAGTAAGGATTGGAGTTTGATTTTGGGTGTTGTCCCTAAGGTTTGGACAATGTTTTCAAAAAATAAATTATGATTTTTAAACCATTCATGCACTTTTTATAAACATTTATATGAGGCATGATTTTAACTTCTTTTCCAAACCCTTGTTGAAATTGAGTGTGTTTAGATGTTTTACACATCCCAGGATGCAAGTTTCAGCAAACTTTTGTTTGGAGAAAGTTTCATTTGAAACAGATTTGATTTGAGATTTCAAATTCAAACCAGAAATCCAATCAGAAAAAGAAAAAGGAATAAAGGAGAAAAAATAGAGCAGACCAGCTAATCTGGCCCAACCCAGCCACCCGGCCCATTTAGCCCAGCAACTCCTTCCCGCAGGAAAACGATTCGCACCACTGGGATAACCCGCAGAGTCTATGACGACTGGACCCCACCTCCTCTCTCTTTCTCACACTGGCAACAACGCCCCACCTGTCAGTCGTCTCTTCAACCCGCCGCAATCAACTCTGTCCGTTTCCTCCCCCGTCACTGCCGTTGAATTCACGAGTTAAATTCCGTTGATTCGTCGAGTAACTCCCTGTCCAGCTTCAGCTACTTAACACCCTCCCCTCTCCGCTCATTTTCCCTCACTCGGCACACCATTTCCGTCACCAGGCTGCCGACAATACAAGTTGCAACGCCGCTGCCCGACGCTCTCCGGCGACCTATTCCGGTGAGCCTCGTGCTCCCCTTCACCTCTCATTCTTACGATCTTGCTTGTCATACCCGTGTGCATCTTCTCACACCTTTTGTTTGCTCTAAAATGTCCCAGGTCGTCGTCTCCGTCGAGCCCCGCGAACGACCGAAGCGCCGCCCGACTCCGGCGAACAATCATGGTAAATCCAGACCGCCCCGTGACCTCTAGTCCTTACGACTGTGTTCGCCTTGCCTCTGTGAATCTCCTAATGCCTTTCGTTCATCTTATAGCATCATAGAACGTCACCTCCGTCTCCGGCAGTGAACACCCGACGCGAGAGCGAACTCCGGCAAGGTTTTCCGGCTGTGCCAGTGCGCCCCTGTCCAAGCAAAGATCACGTTGAGCTTCGCCATCGTCATGCGAGCTCGATAAGCATCTGCACGTTCCCCATAACCCCCTAGAATCGCCGGGATGCCACATCCAGTAGGTCCGCCGCCGCTGTAGCCTCGCGCGCCGCCAGATCTTGGTCAGAGCATTGTGAGCCATCAGATCTCGATCCTGTGGCCACAAATAGATCACTTAACGAAGCGTTCTCTTTAGATCTGAGCCGCACAGTGTCGCTTAAATCCTACGGCTCTAGATGATTGATCCAACCGAAACGGTATCAGCCAATCAGACATCGCCGCGTGGCTAGGATTTAAATTTAAAATCTGGAATTAGATCTATTAGTTGTTCAATCTTGCAAAACTCATAACTTTTGATCCACACGTTCAAATTTTGCAAATTTTATGTCATTGGAATCAGGAGAGAAAATCCTATCAGTTTATGCAATGTGTTTAATTTTTTGCCTCTGTAAAAATGGTTATTTTTGCAGAGACATTTATAGGCATAATTTGAGTATAGTAATTATTTGAAAAATGATTTAAAGATCAAATAAAGTTTATTTGGTGTGTTTTGGACTTGTTTATGATTCAACTACTGTATACTTGTCTTGTTTGTTGTAGAAAATCATCACATGGCATTTGCATGCATTCATATATTTTTGTTTGTTTATTTTGATATGTGATTTTGGTGCCATTATATTATGTGTAGATTTTGGTGCTAATAGTGATTGTGGTTGTGAAGATTGTTGCTACTCCCCAAACTACCAAGGCAAGTGGTGCTTCATGTATTTGTCCCTATATCTTTACCTATGCATTAGAAATATTTTGTATAGGACTTGCATGATTATTTTGCTAAGTATCTATATGCTATGCTTGGGAAATCCTAGTAGTTGTAGCAATGTTAGAATTCCCTTTAAGTTAAGATACTTATTATTGCCATGCTTAGCCTAGCTAGTAGCAACCAAGGGTGGATTATATAATCATGCTATGAGAAATATTTCTAAGTCTTTGGACTTATGTTTTCCTTAATAAAACAACTAAGTGAATGAAACACCTAGGTGGAATGGAAAGAATGGTTTGTGTTGAGTGGTTACACAAGGCCCATATCTATGGTTTACCTTGTGTATATCACTTGTGGAAAGCCACCCAGGAATAAAGGGATTTGAGATGCCAAATGTTAAGAAGCTTCTAGTGCAGCCACATGGCATTATGGGCTCTGCCTGGATCATATAGGTTGCAATAACTTAGCCATTTGGACAGTTGGTGGTAGTGGGATGATAGGTTTGGATCGCGTCCATTTGGTCTAAGGGAAAGCTTCTGAAGGATCATGTCTTGGTGAAAATCAAGTCTTGTGGGGAAAGTGCACAACCTCTGCAGATGGAAGAATCTAAGTACTTAGCCATGTACCTGGTATTGGACAACTTGAGCATCAAGACATGGAAGATATCAAGAATCTCCTCATCCCAATTTCTAAGATAAAACTTGTGGTTGAACAAGGGTGAAGGTTCACCAATTTCTATTGGTGATTCCTTGGGAAAGTTTTGTCAAAGAAAAACTTAGTGTTTTCAACTAATAGGTAAAACCTATTTTGAGCAAAGCAAGCCTAAGCTACACTTAGCCAAATTCATATAGTATTTAGATGTTAATATTCTACTAAGGTATCACTTGCCAATACTATTACAATGTATTGACCCACTGTGGCTGTAACTTGTGATGTTGCAGGTTATTCTGATGATGATTAGGGGTTATGAGTCTACACTCAACATGCTTGCCTGTGTCACATGAAGATGAAGACGAAGACTTATTAATCTTATTCTATATTTGAACTCTTGTATTAGGCCTATGGCCATGGAGTTTGTAAAAGACTATGTTTATCTCTGGAATGATATGTAATAATGACCTTTGTTTCTGTGGATCACAGAAACAAAGGGAGGGGTCTTAAACTGTGGATGCTAGCATTGATCCAGGGACTAGCATTGCAATCACAGGGATCCTTACCTTTATAAAGGGAGGGATCTTACAGATGGTATCAGAGCAATGTGTTGCCTGTAGGATTATGACCCTAGGATTGGATTAGAAACCACTAAGGAAATATTTTTCAACAACTTCCACACTTGTATTATTCATCTCGTAAACTTTTCTAATCTTCTTTCTCATCTCTATTGATAGAAGTATGCTTTGATAACCTTTAGACTAGAGAGTGAGAGATGTAATGTGCCTTGTTAGTTGGACCACCACACTTATCATTATATTTCCAAAATATTGACTAAGTTATATTGAACCTTGGATGATTGTAATATGTATACCATGACTTGTGTGTTTGTTTGTCAATGATATGCTTGTGATACTTGTCTTGTGTATTTTCTATCGATGTTGATTCTAACTTCTCTCTCTGTCTTATAAAATAGATGCCTAATGTTACTATCAGCATGGTTGAAGAGTTCAAGGGAACTCGTTTTGGCACTCGTCTTATTGAGCTAACTAGCATGCTCAATCTTCCTCTTCCTAGCATCATGGTGCTTCCCCTTACCAAGTTTGAGAGGAAGGACCTTTGGGGCTTCAAGGTTAATTAGCCAGGACGCCAGACTGAGCCTACTACGGAGGCAATCATCTTCATGTTTATGCATGACGACAGGGAGAGAGGCCTAGAGGTAGTCATGCAGGATTTACTTGGGCGTCTGTTAGGGAGACACTCTCGGGAGATTAGAGGTACTCACTTCCACGCCTTCGGAAGACGCGGCGAGGATGGTGAGGCTATTGAGTTCGAGGATACTGCTAGAGAGACGGCAGAGCCGATTCGTCTAAACTTCCAGGACCTAGAGGTTCTTCTTAGGCACCTAGATACTGATAGGACCAACGTCATGCTTAGCAATGACGAGCTCCAGGCGCAGCTTCGTGAGAAAGACAAGATCTTCGTGGAGCAAGATGAGATAGTCAAGGAAATGGAGGCCAAGTTTGAGAGTCAAGATAGAAAGTTCAAGAGTCAAGTGAAAATAGTCCAAGATAGGAACAAGAGGATTCGAGAGATGAATGCAGAAGTAGAGGCCAAGGACTTCGAGCTCGAGCATCAGCAGGGTGTGATTGAGATACTTCCTTCACAGAAGAGAGCTCTCAAAGCCAAGGTAGAGGCCTTGACTACCAATGTTAAGGAGTACAAGACCGCTATGGAGAATGCAGGTCTTACACTTGTCGATGAGGAGGTTGATGCAGAGGAGTAGTGATGACTGCTCGTTTATTTGTCATTTACCATGCTTTTGATTGTTGAGTCGCAATGACCATCCAACATGTAGATGGCTTGCTATTGGTATGTTTGCTTTTTCAAACTTGTTGTTTATATCGTTGAACCTTATGTAATTTTGATGCTTGTTTGGTGATTGCCTATGTGTTGTAATGTGCATAATAAGCATCTATGGGTATCTCATTCTTATCCTTGTTGAAAACCACAGATGCCTCCCCGACGTGCCAACCCCAACCCGAACAACAACAATGTCACCCCAGAGATGCAGCAGCTGATGACAGCACACGCACAGCTGATGCAAATGATGACTACTTTCATGCAGAATCAGAACAACAACAGTAACAACAACAATAATAACAACAACAATCAGAACAATCCACCAGGTTTTGACATGCTCACCAGATTCCTAAGACTGAGGCCAGCAAAGTTCTCAGGAACTACTGATCCCATGGTGGCCAATGATTGGCTACGTTCAGTGAACAAGGATTTGGTAACTATCGGCTGTACCGACGAGGAGAAAGTCAGGTTTGCAGCACACTTGTTGGAAGGACCAGCAGCTACTTGGTGGGATAACTTCCAGATCACCACTCCCATTGAGGATGTGACATGGGCTATCTTTGAAGATGGTTTCCGTACAACTCACATCTCATCTGGAATGATGAGCTTAAAGAAGAAGGAATTCCATAATCTGAAGCAACGCCACTGCAGCATGGCTGAATATATTGAGGAGTTCATGTTGGGCCACGCGGAGATAAAACAAAAATTTTCCTCTACCGTGGTGATCCCAAGATCTAGCTGAGGTAGAAGGCCACGAGGTTTACCACTAGACGCGCAGTTGCGGATTACTGATGTAGCGCGTCAGTTGATGCAGTGCAGTCCTCACGATTCGATCGTCCTGGTGCTGATCGCACAGCACCTCCGCTGGTATCCACACGTACAAGGAGGAGCGCCGGCGGCGAACTGCTAGGTTCATTACGGCGGCAGGACTGCTGTGGAGCTAGGGTTTCCAACACATGGAATGACCTAACCGAACAACGATTAACCTTTCTAGGTTACGGTGCTCCACTATATATAGGGAGTGAACGTGGTCTCTTCTTGCGCGACCCATTCACTAAAGCCCATATAACACTAGTCACCGTGAGTCCAACTCACTAACTCAGTCCTAATCTGGTTTAGGTCCAACCCAACCAGATTATAGGTTCAGATCCAATCCGAACTTGCTCCCGCTCTTAAGTGTGTGACCCCGCAGGCTCATGGCTACTTGGACACGATTGGAGTCCGACTCTCAATCGATCAGTCGGTAGCGGCTCCTAGCAGAACATGCCGACTCCCAAGTACCAAAGAGTCATGACGACTTGCCTTTCCAATGCGACTTATGTCCGAGTCCCTTTTGCCTCACGATATACCTTGTCAGACTATAGGCGAATATTTGTCATCCCTTAAATAGTCTGACTCTCTTCTCGATCCGAGATAAGTGATTCACCCGACTAACTCTTAGTTGATCGCCTCGGTTAACACTTAACCGAGTCGTGCATGACCATGCTTTCCGAATCATATCTCACGATAGGGCCCAGAGAATATCTCTCCAAGTGGAGGGTCAAAATCCCATCTTGGTTATTCACATCACGCAGCTTGATTCTCAGTCGACCCGAACTCTGCCTTTATAATTGCCCAGTTATGGATCAGCGTTTGATAGAACCTAAGTCGGTGATCCTCAACTCGGACTATGCAATAACCTCAGGTCTAAGGATTACATTGATTGAGATATACAAATGACAACTTGTTCGTTGTACCTCAATATGGGTCAATCCGACTCGCTAAACTCTTTAGCCGAATCTGTGTAAGTTGGAATAGCATCTGCATGCCCATGACAAGTGGAACTGAGTCATCAAGCCAACTTTCACATTGGTCTAAGTTGTGTGTCCAGCACAACTTCAATGACCAAGGATATTTAGTACAAACAACATGAATGCATAGTTCCACAACCGAATCACATATTCAATGATACACATCAGATGTTTATACAAGGACTACTTAATATCTTTATGAATACAATGGGAAATATCATCATACATGATTGCCTCTAGGGCATATTCCCAACAGTCTCCCACTTGCACTAGAGTCAATCTTCCGACATCACATGTCTAAGCATCTAATGCCCATGGCTCTCAGGTGCGCCTCATGCTTCAGCTGTGGTAACGGCTTTGTCAACGGATCCGCAATATTTGCATCCGTGTGTACCTTGCATAACTTGATATCACCCTGATCCACGAACTGGCGAATCAGGTGGTACCGCATGAGTATGTGCTTGTTCTTCTGGTGCTGTCTAGGTTCCTTGGCTTGTGCAATAGCACCATTGTTGTCACAATACACGTCCAACGGATTGGACGAGCTCTGAACCACACCAAGATCCCTGAGAAAATTCCTCATCGAAACAGCTTCCTTTGCTGCCTCCGAGGCGGCAATATACTCAGCCTCTGTTGTAGACACAGACACAGTCTCTTGCTTGGAACTTTTCCAGCTCACAGCACCTCCGTTTATAATAAACATGTATCCGGATTGTGAACGAGAATCATCAGAGTCGGTAAGATAACTCGCATCCGTCTAACCCTTTACACTGAGTTCATCTTCACCACCATAAACCAAGAACATATCCTTAGTCCTTCTCAAGTACTTTAGGATATTTTTAGCAGCTGTCTAGTGGATCTCTCCAGGATCAGCCTGGTATCTGCTCACAACAGTTAGAGCATAGGAAACATCTGGCCTAGTACAAATCATGGCATACATGATGGATCCGACTGCAGAAGCATATGGAATCGCACTCATCTGACTTCGCTCATCAGTTGTCGAAGGACACTGAGTCTTGCTAAGTTTTACACCAGGGGACATCGGTAAGAACCCCTTCTTAGACGATTCCATGTTGAACTTCTTCAACACTTTGTCCAAATAAGTACTCTGACTCAATCCAATGAGCCTCCTTGATCTATCTCTATAGATCCGGATTCTGAGGATGTATGTTGCCTCACCCAAGTCTTTCATTGAGAAACTCCTTTCCAATGATTCCTTGGTTTCTTGCAACATCTGGACATCATTTCCAATCATTAATATGTCATCCACATATAAGATTAGAAAATTTACTTTGTTCCCACTAAAATTCTTGTACAAACAAGAATCATGATCACTCTTGATGAAGCCAAACGATTTGACTACCTCATCAAAGCGAATATTCCAACTCCGAGATGCTTTCTTCAACCCATAAATGGATTTCTGAAGTTTGCATACCTTGTCAGCATTAGCCAGATCAACAAAACCCTCGGGCTGTATCATATACACGTCCTCGGTTAAATTTCCGTTAAGGAAAGCCGTTTTGACATCCATCTGCCATACCTCATAGTCAAAATAGGCTGCTATAGCTAACATGATCCGAACTGATTTAAGCATCGCTACGGGCGAGAAAGTCTCGTCGTAATCAACTCCTTGAACTTGTCGGAACCCCTTCGCGACAAGGCATGCTTTATAGACGGAAACATTCCCATCCATATCAGTTTTCTTCTTAAAGACCCATTTGCACTCGACGGGTCTTGCACCGTCTGGCAGATCAACCAAGTTCCAAACTTGATTTTCATCCATGGACTTTATATCGGATCTCATGGCTCCAAGCCATGACTCGGAATCAGATCCCACCATCGCTTCCGAATAATTTGCCGTCTCATCACTGTCTAACAGTAACACATCACGAACACTTCGTAATCTCGCCGATCTTCGTAGTACAGGTGCTATTGCCGGCTTAGCTACCATGACCGGCTCAACCTCCAAGGTTTTTGTCGACTCGCCACTAGCCGGTTCCTCTCGAATTTCTTCAAGCTGCACCGTGCTCCCACTTACTCCCCGACTGAGAAACTCTTTCTCAAGGAAGACACCGTTCCGAGCGACAAACACTTTGCCCTGTTCTCGGTTGTAGAAGTAGTAACCCAAGGTTTCCCTCAGATACCCCACGAAAATACACTTATCTGACTTGGCTGTAAGCTTGTCCGACTGAAGTCGCTTGACAAATGCTTCACAACCCCAAATCTTAAGAAAATACAAACTCGGCTTTTTGCGTGTCCACATCTCATGCGGTGTCTTCTCTACCGATTTTGATGGTACTCTGTTTAGTGTGAACGCTGTTGTTTCTAGACAATAACCCCAAAATGATAAAGGCAGATCAGTCCGACTCATCGTTGACCGTACCACGTCCAACAAGGTCCGATTCCGCCTTTCCGAAACACCGTTCCTTTGTGGAGTTCCTGGTGGAGTAAGTTGAGGAACTATTCCACAACTTTTCAGATGGTCATCAAACTCATGGCTCACGTACTCACCTCTTCGGTCCGACCGAAGAAACTTTATTTTCTTGCCGAGTTGATTCTGTGCTTCATTCTGGAATTCTTTGAACTTTTCAAAGGCTTCCGACTTATGTTTCATCAAGTAGATATATCCATACCTACTCAAATCATCAGTGAAGGTAATGAAGTACTCATAACCACCCCTGGTTGTCGTTCTCATTGGTCCACATACATCACTATGTACTAGTCCCAACAAGTCGGACGCCCTTTCGCAACTCTTTGCAAAAGGTGTCTTGGTCATTTTGCCGAGTAGGCAAGATTCGCATGTCTCGAACGACTCCAAGTTGAGCGAAGTTAGGAGTCCATCATCATGGAGCTTCTTCATGCGTTTCCAACTTATATGACCAAGCCGACAGTGCCAAAAGTAAGTCATATTCAGATCATTTGGTTTCAACCTTTTAACATTTATGTTATAAACTGACTCACCATCAAGATTCAAAATAAATAACCCGTCCTGGACGGGTGCAAAGCCGTGAAAAATATCATTCAAATACAAAGAACAACCATTATTCTTGATATTCGACTCATAGCCTCGCCTCATCAAACATGAAGCAGAAATAATGTTTCGACTAAGCACTGGAACATAATAACAATTATTCAGTTCCATAATGAATCCGGAAGGTAAATGAAGTTGCATCGTGCCGACTTCCAACGCAGCAACTCTTGCTTTGTTGCCGACTCGAATATCAACCTCGCCTCTTGCTATGCTCCTACTTCTTACCAGTCCCTGCAACGAGTTGCAGATGTGAATAACTGATCCGGTATCATATACCCAGGAACTATTAGGTGCATCAGCAAGATATATGTCTATAACATTGCAAACAAGTGTACCTGAGTCGGAAGTCATACCTCCACTCTTGGATTTATCGGCCAAGTACTTGCTGCAGTTCCTCTTCCAGTGGCCATCCGCCTTGCAGTAGAAGCAAGTGGATCCGGCTAAAGGAGATGGCTTAGTCCCTGAGGAAGTGCTTGGGACCGGGTCCTGAGCCTGCTTTCCTCCTGACTTAGCCTTCTTCTTAGTCCAAGAACTCTTCTTGAACTTAGCCTTATTCCGCACCATCAACACTTGACTGGCGCCCTTCTTGATATCCGCCTCTGCCTGCTTGAGCATCCCATGTAATTCAGTGAGCTTCTTATCCATACCATGCATGTGGTAGTTCGAAATGAACTGCCCATATGCACTAGGAAGAGAGTTCAGAATTATATCCGTAGCGACTCTTCGCTTATAGGGTAGCCAAGCCTCTCTAGAGACTGCACGTAACCAACCATTTTGATCACATGCGGACTCAGTGGATCACCATCCTTAAGCTTGCAACTCAGCAAAGCCTGAGAGACTTGATACCTCTCAGTCTTCGCCTGAGCCTGGAACATACTTTTGAGGCTTTCGATCATATCGTAGGCCTCAACATGCTCGAACTGATTTTGCAAGTCCGATTCCATGTGAGCAAGCATAAGACAGCTAATATCCGTGGACTCATCCTTGGCCCGACGGTAGGCATTGGTGGCAGCGACAGTCGCATTCTCATTCGGCTCATCTAGAAGTGGGTTGTCTAGGACATGGTCCTTCTTTTCTTGTTTGAGAACAATTCTCAGATTTAGATACTAGTTGGTAAAATTAGTGTCGTTCGGGTTATCTTTCTCAAGAATGGTTCTCAACGCAAAACCGGATATCTGAGAGTGACTTCTACTTGGTGCCATGATCTACAACATAAAATATGCAAAACACTTAAGACATGTATTCATAAAAGAGCAAGCATATTAAACACTTTAATATTTTATGCTCCCACTAGAACCAACACCCCTCCGATAGTTGCTTAGTGATTCAGGATCCTAAATAAGCAAGTAGGCTAGTGAGCTTTAGCATCACCGCTAGCCGCCAAGTGATCTAGGTAGACAACTCCTTGTCAATCGTATCTCATACGACTCCTGTTGGACGGGTGGCATCACATGCCCCAACTCCCATACCACTTTTCCCTGAGTCCCACAACCGTTTTAATAGACCCGTATAGCTTACCGAGTGTTTCTGCAGTAAGAGTCTGACTCGAACCCACCTATTCGGAAATAATTGGCAGCACCTCAATTTTATGAGCCCACTACCAAAAATGTCCGACTTGTGATGGTGCAAACACTGGCGGGAAAACCGACTAGACCTTCTTTGAGGGATTAAATTTTACCGACTATCTAATAGAGGTAAAACTGAGACATAACAATAACACAAAATAAAGCATTTGTAATGTGAAATGGTATGGCTCTCTTCATGGCGATCTCCATCTCCACAAAGCCTGTAATCTGACTCGTGCCAACTCTTGTCACTTGTCATCTTACTCCATGTCGCCGACATGTACATCGCCTTGCATGCCTTCCGGGTTCTCCAAACAGCTACACTAGCTTAGTAAAGTAAATTACAAGGAGAATCCGACACGCAGGTCGTTATACAATAAAATGACAGCACCTAGGCTCCAGCCGGCTGACATAAACCGTGATTCGCAGATCACGTATGGATTACACACATACATCACATGCACATGAACCATACGATTCACAACTTCCTGCAAAAACAAGTTATGCATAGATACAATATCTACCGGCGTTGTGAAACTCGCAACGACATCTAAGGCGCTATGACAGGGCGAAGTGGGCGGTCCGAACATGGATTTTTCCGAAAACGCAGATCTCGTCTACGATCCGAACATGGGATTCCGACCATCGTTCCGATTCGATCAAACTCTTTGATCTTCGATCACCGCTTCTGGATTTACGTGTCACAGTCTACCCCAATGGCGGAAGCCGACCGGTAGGGATATGTCGTTCCATGGCCTCAGCAGTATGATCACGGAAATCAGATCTACCATTCCCCGAGTACAGTTGATCCAATCAACTTCGTACAAAACCGATCTATCTCATAGATCGACCACCAAAACAGCACATAGATCTCATCTACAGCCAACCGCATATCACATATGCGAGATCTCGAGCCTAAAACTAGAAGCTATCGCTCTGATACCACTGTTGGGCCACGCGGAGATAAAACAAAAAATTCCTCTAACCTGGTGATCCCAAGATCTAGCTGAGGTAGAAGGCCACGAGGTTTACCACTAGACAAGCAGTTGCGGATTACTGATGTAGCGCGTCAGTTGATGCAGTGAAGTCCTCACGATCCGATCGTCCTGGTGCTGATCGCACAGCACCTCCGCTGGTATCCAGACGTATAAGGAGGAGCGCGGCGGCGAACTGCTATGTTCATTACGGCGGCAGGACTGCTGTGGAGCTAGGGTTTCCAACACATGGAATGACCTAACCGAACAACGATTAACCTTTCTAGGTTACGGTGCTCCACTATATATAGGGAGTGAACGTGGGCTCTGCTTGCGCAACCCATTCACTAAAGCCCATATAACACTAGTCACCGTGAGTCCAACTCACTAACTCAGTCCTAATCCGGTTTAGGTCCAACCCAACCAGATTATAGGTTCATATCCAATCCGAACTTGCTCCCGCTCTTAAGTGTGTGACCCCGCAGGCTCATGGCTACTTGGAAACGATTGGAGTCCGACTCTCAATCGATCAGTCAGTAGCGGCTCCTAGCAGAACGTGCCGACTCCCAAGTACCAAAGAGTCATGACGACTTGCCTTTCCAATGCAACTTACGTCTGAGTCCCTTTTCCCTCACGATATACCTTGTCAGACTATAGGCGAATATTTGTCATCCCTTAAATAGTCCGACTCTCTTCTCGATCCGAGATAAATGATTCACCCGACTAACTCTTAGTCGATCGCCTCGGTTAACACTTAACCGAGTCGTGCATGGCCATGCTTTCCGAATCATATCTCACGAGAGGGCCCAGAGAATATCTCTCCAAGTGGAGGGGCAAAATCCCATCTTGGTTATTCACATCACGCAGCTTGATTCTCAGTCGACCCGAACTCTGCCTTTACAACTGCCCAGTTACGGATCAGCGTTTGACAGAACCTAAGTCGGTGATCCTCAACTCGGACTATGCAATAACCTCAGGTCTAAGGATTACATTGATTGAGATATACAAATGACAACTTGTTCGTTGTACCTCAATATGGGTCAATCTGACTCGCTAAACTCTTTAGCCGGATCTGTGTAAGATGGAATAGCATCTCCATGCCCATGACAAGTGGAACTGAGTCATCAAGCCAACTTTCACATTGGTCTAAGTTGTGTGTCCAGCACAACTTCAATGACCAAGGATATTTAGTACAAACAACATGAATGCATAGTTCCACATCCGAATCACATATTCAATGATACACATCAGATGTTTATACAAGGACTACTTAATATCTTTATGAATACAATGGGAAATATCATCATACATGATTGCCTCTAGGGCATATTCCCAACAGTTCAACAATCTGGCGCGTTATGCACCGGATGAAGTTGACACTGATGCCAAGAGGAAGGAGAAGTTTCTCAAAGGATTGAACGATGAGCTGAACCTGCAGTTAGTTGTGGCCTATGTTACCACTTATCAATCTCTTTGTGACAAGGCTACCATCTTGGAGAGCAAGATGAAACAGGTTGAAAGCAGGAAGAGGAAACACTCTGACAAGCACTATGATGATAGTGGGAGTTCTGGATCCCACAAACATGGAAAGTACAACAGCCACCACAACCACAACCGTCATCATGACAACAAGCATCACCGTAGTCATGACAATGACAAGTACAAGAATCACAAGAGTGGGTACAAGAACCACCACAATGGAAGTGGAAGTGGTAGTGGAAGCCAGCCTGTCAAGAAGGATCTTAGTCAGGTTGAATGCTTCAAGTGCAAGAAGATGGGGCATTATGCAAATGAATGCCCAGAAAAGAAAGTTGAGGGACCCAACAAGCCCAACCCTTTCCAGAAGGGACAGGTGAACCACATCAATGTGGAAGAAATCTATGAGAAACCTGATGTTGTTGCTGGTAAGTTCAAACTCAATTCTATTCCAGCATTTGTTCTTTTTGATACTGGTGCATCACATTCATTCATATCAAAAGCATTTGTTGATAGAAATGGCTTTCCAACTGAAAACATTGGGTGTCCAATAAAAGTAAGTTCTCCCGGTGGAGATATGATAGTAAGTCTTGGATGCCGTGATCTAGTGATAGAGTTTGGAAAGCATAAGTTTCCAGTGAGTCTGATAATCCTAGATTCCCAAGGACTCGATGTAATTTTGGGAATGGACTGGATGACCAAGTATGAAGGAGTATTAGATTGTGCCAATCGTACTGTCGCACTCACAACCTCGGAAAAGAAACGGATAAGATTCAAGTCTAACTTTGAACCGCAAGGGAGTAAGCTAAATTCTCTTAAGGGGGTTAGCATAGACAATGTGCCTATTGTGAGTGAATATCCGAATGTGTTTCCGGAAGAATTGCCAGGAATGCCACCAGATAGAGATGTGGAGTTTCTGATTGATTTGCTACCAGGATCAGGACCAATAACAAAGAGACCATACAAGATGTCAGTTGATGAGTTGAAAGAACTCAAGAAACAACTTGGAGAACAGTTGCAGAAAGGATTTATTCAACCAAGTTCTTCATCTTGGGGAGCACCAGTTTTGTTTGTAGAAAAGAAAGATAGAAGTCAAAGGTTATGCATAGATTACCGTTCACTCAATGAGGTGACTATCAAGAACAAATACCCTTTGCCAAGAATCAATGACTTGTTTGATCAGCTAGAAGGAGCCTGTGTGTTCTCAAAGATTGATCTCCAGTCAGGTTATTTCTAGCTAAAGATAAGAGAACAAGACATACCTAAGACAACTTTCACCACTAGGTATGGATTGTATGAGTACACCGTGATGGCATTTGGTTTGACCAATGCACCAGCTTATTTCATGAATATGATGAACAAAGTGTTCATGGAGTTCCTTGACAAGTTTGTTGTCATATTCATCGATGACATTTTGATCTACTCCAAGAGAAAAGAAGAGCATGAAGGACATTTACGTTTGATACTTGAGAAGCTTAGAGACCATATGTTGTATGCCATATTCAGCAAGTGTGAATTTTGGTTAAATGAAGTTGGATATCTTGGACACGTTGTGTAAGGAGATGGTGTAGCAGTTGATCCCGCTAAAGTGTCAGCTGTAACTGAATGGGAATCTCCAAAGTTAGTAAAAGAGGTTCGTAGTTTCCTTGGCTTGGCAGGATACTACAGAAGATTTATTGAGAATTTCTCCAAGGTAGCTAAGCCAATGACGGAGTTACTAAAGAAAGACAAGAAATTTGCTTGGTCTGAAGGATGTGAACTTAGTTTCCAAGAATTGAAGAAGAGACTAGTGACAGCACCAGTCTTATGTCTGCCAGATTTGGAGAAAGACTTCCAAGTGTATTGTGATGCATCTCATCATGGATTAGGTGAAGTTCTAAAGCAAGAAGGGAAAGTTGTGGCTTATGCCTCGAGACAACTCAAAACTCATGAGGTAAATTACCCTACTCATGATTTAGAGTTAGCCTCTGTTGTCCATGCACTCAAAACATGGAGACATTATCTTTTGGGAAGCAATGTGAAGTGTTCACGGATCACAAAAGTTTGAAGTATATCTTCACCCAGAAAGAAATCAACATGAGACAAAGAAGATGGCTAGAACTCATCAAGGACTATGACTTGAGTTTGCAATACCATCCCGGTAAAGCAAACATTGTAGCAGATGCTCTAAGCCGTAAGGTATTTGTGAATGGCCTTACTAAGGGAGAGCTGCCAGATGATCTGTGTGCCCAATTTAGAGATCTCAGATTGGAGATTGTGCCTGAAGGACATCTCATGTCATTGGATGTTCAAACCACTTTGTTGGACCAAATCAAAGAAGCCCAAAAGACAGACAAGGAAATTGAAGAGATTTAGGAAAAGATTGGCAAGGGAAAGGCTAAAGGATTCCATGAAGACGAACATGGTACTTTATGGTATGGAAAACGTATCTGTGTTCCACAAGATCCGGAGCTTCGGAAACTGATTCTACAAGAAGCACATAACTCACCATATTCCATTCATCCGGGTAACACCAAAATGTACATGGATATGAAAGAAAGATTTTGGTGGAATAACCTCAAGAAGGACATCGCCGAACATATTGATTTGTGTGATGTATTTAGTAGAGTGAAAGCGGAACATCAAAAACCAGCAGGATTGTTACAACCACTACCTATTCCTGATTGGAAGTGGGACAAGATTGGCATGGATTTCATCACTGGACTGCCAAGGACCAGGTCAGGATATGATTCTATATGGGTAGTAGTGGATCGCCTAACTAAAGTGGCGAATTTCATACCCGTGAAGACAACCTACACAAGTGCTAAGTTGGCCAAGATCTATATGAATAGGATTGTGTGTCTACATGGAGTACCCAATAGTATTGTGTATGATAGGGGAACTCAGTTCACTTCTCATTTTTGGAGGCAACTACATGAGTCATTGGGAACGAGATTGGAATTCAGCACTGCTTTTCATCCTCAGACTGATGGACAGACAGAAAGAACCAACTAGATTCTTGAAGACATGTTGAGAGCATGTGCTCTAGACTATGGATCTAGTTGGGATGAAAGTCTGCCTTACGCAGAATTCTCTTACAATAATAGCTATCAAGCCAGTATTGAGATGGCACCGTTTGAGTTTCTCTATGGGAGAAAGTGTACTACCCCATTGCTATGGAATGGTGTAGGAGAAAGGAACTTGTTCGGGCCAGAACTAATCAAAGAAGCTGAAGAGAAAGTCAAGCTTGTAAAGAACAGATTGAAGATAGCACAGTCCCGACCGAAAAGCTACGCAGATCCTAAGCGTAGAGAAGTCACCTATGAAGTGGGTGATAGAGCTTATCTTAGAGTGTCACCACTTCGTGGAGTGAAGAGATTTGGAATCAAAGGAAAATTGGCCCCAAGGTATGTTGGACCATTCAAGATTTTGAGTCGTAAAGGAGAAGTAGCTTATGAGATTGAATTGCCAGAATCATTGTCTGCCGCTCACAATGTGTTTCATGTGAGTCAGCTAAAGAAACGCCATCCAGAGATGGAAGAGACTTCTTTGAAGGATACTATACCTTTGGAGGAGGTTAAATTGGAAAGTGACCTCACCTATGAGGAAAAACCTATCAAGATTCTCGAGACTGCAGAAAGAGTTACTCGGACTAAGACTATCAAATTCTGCAAAGTTCAATGGAACCATCATTCCGAAGAAGAAGCAACATGGTAAAGAGAAGATGATCTTTGGAAAGACCACCCTCACCTATTTTCTAGCCAATTCGAATCTCGAGGGCGAGATTCACCTTAAGGGGGTTAGATTTATAACATCCCTAAAATCATGTTTTCAAAGCTTTGCATATCATCCATGCATTCATGATCATTTAGGGTTCATTTCCAAAGTCATTGCAAATTCAGAAGCATTTGATGCTTATTATTTTATGTAAGCAAGGCAATGGCCATATTGCTACCTTCTAATAGGAAAAATACTTATTTAATCAGTAAGGATTGGAGTTTGAGTTTGAGTGTTGTCCCTAAGGTTTGGACAATGTTTTCAAAAAACAAATTATGATTTTTAAACCATTCATGCACTTTTTATAAACATTTATATGAGGCATGATTTAAACTTCTTTTCCAAACCCTTGTTGAAATTGAGTTTGTTTAGATGTTTTACACATCCCAGGATGCAAGTTTCAGCAAACTTTTGTTTGGAGAAAGTTTCATTTGAAACAGATTTGATTTGAGATTTCAAATTCAAACCAGAAATCCAATCAGAAAAAGAAAAAGGAATAAAGGAGAAAAAATAGAGCTGACCAGCTAATCTGACCCAACCCAGCCACCCGGCCCATTTAGCCCAGCAACTCCTTCCCGCAGGAAAACAATTCGCTCCACTAGGATAACCCGCAGAGTCTATGATGACTGGACCCCACCTCCTCTCTCTTTCTCACACTGACAACAACGCCCCACCTGTCAGTCGTCTCTTCAACCCACCGCAATCAACTCCGGCCGTTTCCTCCCCCGTCACTGCCGTTGAATTCACGAGTTAAATTCCGTTGATTCGTCGAGTAACTCCCCGTCCAGCTTTGGCTACTTACCCCCCTCCCCTCTCCGCTCATTTTCCCTCACTCGGCACACCATTTCCGCCACCAGGCTGCCGACAATTCAAGTTGCAACGCCACTGCCAGACGCTCTCCGGCGACCTATTTCGGTGAGCCCCGTGCTCCCCTTCTCCTCTCATTCTTACGATCTTGCTTGTCATACCCGTGCGCATATTCTCACACCTTTTGTTTGCTCTAAAACATCCCAGGTCGTCGTCTCCGTCGAGCCCCGCGAACGACCGAAGCGCCGCCCGACTCCGGCAAACAATCACGGTAAATCCAGACCGCCCTGTGACCTCTAGTCCTTACGAATGTGTTCGCCTTGCCTCTGTCCATCTCCTAATGCCTTTTGTTCATCTTATAGCATCGTAGAACGTCGCCTCCGTCTCCGGCAGTGAACACCCGACGCGAGAGCGAACTCTGACGAGGTTTTCTAGCCGTGCTAGTGCGCCCCTGTCCAAGCAAAGACCACGTTGAGCTTCGCCATCGTCACGCGAGCTCGGTAAGCATCTGCATGTTCCCCATAACACCCTAGAATCGCTGGGTCACCACCGCCAGTAGGTCCGCCGCCGCTGTAGCCTCGCGCGCCGCCAGATCTTGGTCAGAGCATTGTGAGCCATCAGATCTAGATCCTGTGGCCACAAATAAATCACTTAACGAAGCGTTTTCTTTAGATCTGAGCTGCACAGTGTCGCTTAAATCCTACGGCTCTGGATGATTGATCCAACCAAAACGGTATCAACCAATCAGACATCGCCGCGTGGCTAGGATTTAAATTTAAAATCTAGAATTAGATCTATTAGTTGTTCAATCTTGCAAAACTCATAAGTTTTGATCCAGACGTTCAAATTTTGCAAATTTTATATCATTGGAATCAGGAGAGAAAATCCTATCTGTTTATGCAATGTTTTTAATGTTTTGCCTCTGTAAAAATGGTTATTTTTTCAGAGACATTTATAGGCATAATTTGAGTATAGTAATTATTTGAAAAATGATTTAAAGATCAAATAAAGTTTATTTGGTGTGTTTTGGACTTGTTTATGATTCAGTACTGTATACTTGTCTTGTTTGTTGTAGAAAATCATCACATGGCATTTGCATGCATTCATATATTTTTGTTTGTATATTTTGATATGTGATTTTGGTGCCATTATTTTATGTGTAGATTTTGGTGCTAATAGTGATTGTGGTTGTGAAGATTGTTGCTACTTCCCAAACTACCAAGGAAATTGGTGCTTCATGTATTTGTCCCTATATCTTTACCTATGCATTAGAAATATTTTGTATAGGACTTGCATGATTATTTTGCTAAGTATCTATATGCTATGCTTGGGAAATCCTAGTAGTTTTAGCAATGCTAGAATTCCCTTTAAGTTAAGATACTTATTATTGCCATGCTTAGCCTAGCTAGTAGCAACCAAGGGTGGATTATATAATCATGCTATGAGAAATATTTATAAGTCTTTGGACTTATGTTTTGCTTAATAAAACAACTAAGTGAATAAAACACCTGGGTGGAATGGAAAGAATGGTTTGTGTTGAGTGGTTACACAAGGCCCATATCTATGGTTTACCTTGTGTATCTCACTTGTGGAAAGCCACCCAGGAATAAAGGGATTTGAGATGCCAAATGTTAAGAAGCTTCTAGTGCAGCCACATGGCATTATGGGCTCTGCCTGGATCATATAGGTTGCAATAACTTAGCCATTTGGACAGTTGGTGGTAGTGGGATGATGGTTTGGAGCGCGTCCATTTGGTCTAAGGGAAGGCTTCTGAAGGGTCCTGTCTTGGTGCAAATCAAGTCTTGTGGGGAAAGTGCACAACCTCTGCAGATGGAAGAATCTAAGTACTTAGCCATGTACCTGGTAATGGACAACTTGAGCATCAAGACAAGGAAGCTATCAAGAATCTCCTCATCCCAATTTCTAAGATAAAACTTGTGGTTGAACAAGGGTGAAGGTTCACCAATTTCTATTGGTGATTCCTTGGGAAAGTTTTGTCAAAGAAAAACTTAGTGTTTTAAACTAATAGGTAAAACCTATTTTGAGCAAAGCAAGCCTAAGATACACTTAGCCAAATTCATATAGTATTTAGATGTTAATATTCTACTAAGGTATCACTTGCCAATACTATTCCAATGTATTGACCCACTGTGGCTGTAACTTGTGATGTTGCAGGTTATTCTGATGATGATTAGGGGTTATGAGTCTACACTCAACATGCTTGCCTATGGCACATGAAGATGAAGACTTATTAATCTTATTCTATATTTGAACTCTTGTATTAGGCCTATGGCCATGGAGTTTGTAAAAGACTCTGTTTGTCTCTGGACTGATATGTAATAATGACCTTTGTTTCTGTGTACTTCATCTTAAACTATGGATGCTAGCATTGATCCAGGGACTAGCATTGCAATCACAGGGATCCTTACCTTTATAAAGGGAGGGATCTTACTAAAATAAAGTGTGTCATCAAGTTTGTGAGAGCTTTAGATCCACTTCGCTGCATCCAATAATGTAGCCGAGTATGAAGCACTTGTCCATGGGATAAAGGTGGCCAAAGAGATTGGCATCAAAAGGATCATGTGTTTTGGTGACACGGATTTGATTATTCAGCAAGTGTCTGGACATTGGGATGCACTGGATCTAAATATGACACTTTATCGTTTTCATGTACAACAGATTTCGGGATACTTTGATGGATGTGAATTTCATCATATACCCAGAGCAGAAAACGAGGAAGCTGATGTATTATCCAAGCTAGGCTCATCTCGTCAAGCAATCCCGCCAGGAGTAGCATTGGAACATCTCAGAAAACCATCAATCAAGCCATCACCAGAATCCGAGTCAATATTCATCCCGACAAGTCAGGAGTCGGATGCGGTGCCAACGGACATTGACACAGGGGCAGATTCGAGTAACTCGGGGACTGTTCCGCCTAACCCAGGGGTTTCCGAATCACACTCGGGGACTCCTCAGGTTATGTCGGCAGAAATTATATCGGCTGAGCCAATGAAAATTGATGGATAAGCAGATCTGGCACCTATAATACCAGCCTAGGCACAATCAATATTCAATTACTTAAGAGATGTAACTTTGCCTGATGATGATGTATTGGCAAGACAAACAGAAAGAAGAGCAAAAGCGTACATAATAATTAACAAGGAGATGTACAAGAGGAGTGTGACAAGTGTATTGCAACGTCGCATAAGTCCATAGAAAGGCCAAGACATACTGTTTGATATTCACCAAGGAGAATGTGGGCACCATGCCTCTTTGATGGGGATATGCCTACCGGGGTATACTCAGCAGGACGTTTCCTACTGGCCCAGGAGCCAGCGAGTGGGCCTGCGGGACAACGACTGGATCTGGATCTGGCGTGGACTCAAGCGACTGGAAGCTGAAGGCCCAGAAGCGTAGATAGGCCCAGTCGGATTAGGTCATAGGATCACCGAATCCTTAACCGATTCGGTTGAGATCTGTAAAACCTAGGTAGGTGAGTCTATATAAACCTTCCTAGAGGGCGCATAGAGGATACGTTCCATCATACACCCACGCGATTTGCCGCCTAGCCGACGAGCTCGCCCCATTGTACTCTCACCATAATACAATCTAGCAGGAGTAGGTCTTTACCCTCCGGGGGGCCGAACCTGGGTAAACCCTTGTGTCTCAGCCCTCATCTCGCACCGCAGATGGCTGGCCGCCCTTGCCCCATGGTCTACTACTCGCTGCCGATTGCAGCATCTGTCGTAGTCATTCCCACGACAGTGGCGCCCATCGTGGGGTCTGGCCGGTCAGGCCGGTTCTGTGGCGAGATCCAATCTACCCATCAACGAGTCGATCGCCACCGGACGCATGATCGCGATCGGCGAGATGCTCCAGATCTTGCCGAGCAGCTATGTCCCGACGGCACGACCCGTCACGCATAGCATGATCCTGCCGGTCGGCACGATCAGCCTCTTCGTCGGCCTCACCGACGTCATCGTCTCGGAGGACTCGGCTCGCATCCGCGAGTCGCCGCCACGTGACCGGCTCTCTGAGAGTCAGGTCCACACGATCCACTGCCTCGCCTCCGAGTACGACTCGGCCCACAGCAATGTGGCCGAAACCACCGCGGCCGAGGAAAACGCGGCCCTCAACGATGACGCCGACTCGGCGACCCCGACGTCACTCGCCGGATCCATTGTCGCCGCGTCGCCCGCGGGCTCCATCACCCACGTCTCCAACGTCGGAGACTTCGAGGATCCCTCTATCCTTGGGATCTTTGACTTCGACTCCGGGTCAGAAAACTCCGCCGACCTCCGCGACAGAACTGGCCGCCACGCCGCGACCTATATGGCGACTGGCGCCGACCCGCCGGAGGATCAATTCTCCACTCCGATCCCTCCCAATGCGACGACAATGGAGGTCGAGGAACTCCGCCTGAAGCTGGCGGACGCAGTCCGCAAGGAATAAGCCGAGCGCGAAAAATTTCGCCTCGAGCAGGTGACGGCGCAGGAGCTATCGCGCTACCATCAGCTCCGAATCAGGTCGCGCCTGAACCCCACCGTCCAGGGGCACACCCTGAATTTCGACGACGAGAGCGACCCGGCCCGCGCGGCTGAGCGCGCGATCTGCGAGAACGCGCCACCAGGAGGAAGCGCTCGGCCCCCACCAGGGGCAACGGCCAATGGCGCCCCGCCACCACCCAACCGCGCACCCCCTAGAGACCAGCCAAGGATCGTGGTTTCCTCACAGGAGAGAGACGCGAACGGCCTCCCGCTGTTCTCTACCCCGATGGACAACCTCGTCGCGGGCCGAGCAGCAGTCGACAACATCGCGACCACTGGTGATGGCGCCCTGCAGATCCAGTACACCAAGGCCCTGCTCGCAAAAGCGGTCGAGCAACAAAACGCAGGTGTCGACTCATAGGGTCGGATGTACTCCCGTTCATCTGGCAGTAGAGCGGCCTCAAGCGGCCGCCCCATGGCGGCAAACACCCTCAACTGCCCGCCACCCGAACCACTACAGCTCCAACACCGACCCGCGAACGCGGCACTCTCCACCAACGACCCCCGGCCGACGACCAACTTCATCGCCGCCAACGGTCAACCCGTCGACACTCGCACCCACATCATCAACAACCAGAGCTGGCGCGCACGCCAGCCCGACGACCTGTGGCATACCCTCACCAACCGCCGTGACGGTGAGCCGAGGGGGTCGCTAAGACGACTCGAGCCCTGGTGCTTCGGTCCGATGATCCGAGGCGAGAGATACCCGACGAACTTCAAAGCGCCGAAGTAAATAGAGAAGTACGACCCCTCGTACGACCCCTCCGTGTGGCTGGATACCTACCTCATGGCGATGGGGATCGCCGGCCACACTGACCTATTGGCCGCCCGCTACCTTCCCCTGATGATGGAGGGGGCGTGCAGGTAGTGGATCAACACTCTTCCCGCGGATAGCATCGACTCCTGGGAAGAGATGCGCGACGCCTTCGCTAGGCACTTCGAGGGTTCATACACCCGCGCCACCACCATCGAGGACCTGGAACGGTGAGTCCAGGGACCTCGCGAGTCGACCCGCAGTTGGGTCCAACGGTGGCAAGATCTGTGGTACAACGCGGTCGGCATCCACCCAGACACCGAGATCCACTGCTTCAATACCTCGTGCCGCTACGAGCCCCTGGTCGCCAAGCTCAAACGAGCGTACCGCACATTCGACAACATACCGGATCTCCTGGAAATCGCAAAAAGGTATGCGGAGGAAGACCCAAACCAAGAAACCGACGACGAGTCGGGAGGACAACGCCGCACGAGCGGCCACGACAATGGGAGAAGACCCGATCTACGCTACAGCAAAACTCGCCTCACCGGCAAGCGCCGCAGTGACGGGCGAGTCGACTTCGTCACCAACGCCGGATACGCGCAGCGCGAGCCCAAGTGCTTCCGCCGCGACAGGGGGCAACGCCGCGACGGTGGCAACTACAAGGCGAAGCCGAGGTTTGACCCCGCGGCCCTTCTTAACCAACCTTGTGTATTTCACAGTAGGGAAGGAAAGCCCGCTACGCACACGACCACCGACTGCCACTCTCTCAAGGAGATCGAGAAAGCACGGCGGGCGCGAGAAGACCCCGACAACAACCTTCCAAACGGCGGAAAATTCGGCAGCGTTGCCGGCTCGCTCCACACCTTCACAGGCTTCAACATGAAGCGCGATAAGAAGGTCATCGCCCGCACCGTCACCGTCAACGCGGTGGCCCAAGTGGACGTCCCCCAGTTCCTCAACTGGTCTGAGCAGCCAATCACTTGGAGCCGCTAGGACCACTCGCCACGGATCGAGTACCCAGGACGAGTCGCCCTGGTGGTCAAGCCCAAGGTGGGAGACTACTGGCTCCCCAAGATATTGATGGACGGTGGTAGCTCCATCAACATCCTATACCTGGACACCTTCAGTCGACTGCGGCTCCCGCAGTCAACGATCGAGACGACCTACACCACGTTCCATGGCATCGTCCCCGGTCGGAAGGCGTACCCGATCAGCAAGGTGACGCTGCCAGTCACCTTCGGCACACCGACAAACTTCCGCACCGAGCGGATCGTCTTTGAGATGGTTCCCTTCGACAGCCTCTACCACTGCGTCCTGGGGCGCCAGGCGTTCGCCAAGTTCATGGCAGCGCGCCACTACGCGTACAAGGCGATGAAGCTACCTGGGCCGCGCAGCGTCATCACCATCCACGGCGGCCCCGACATGGCCGCCGAGTGTGAGGCCAAAGGAGCCGAACTCGCCGACACTATCATCACGGCAGAGGCCAACCACGCCGACGAGCTCGCCAAGTACGCGAGCAGGGTCAACAACGACGACCCCACCATACTCAAGAAGCCCAACTCGGAGGGCGGCAACCCTACTACCTTCGAGGCAACAACGCATACCCGCACCGTCGAGTTGGTCCCAGGCGAGTCCAGCCAGACGGTGACGATCGGGACGGGAAGGAGCCCAGCATAGGAAGGCGCGCTCATCGGGTTCCCCCGTGAGAACAGGGACATCTTTGCACGGAAGCCCTCTGACATGCCTAGTGTCCCCAGGGAACTCGCTGAGCACAAACTCAACGTCGACCCCAAAGTGCGACCTGTCAAGCAGTCGCTGCGGCCCTTCAATGAAGAGCGCCGCCGAGCCATCGCCGAGGAAGTGCAGCGCCTACTCGCTGCGGGCTTCATATGGCCAATCATTTACTCCAAGTGGCTGGCAAAACCAGTCCTTGTCAAGAAGAAAAACGGGACCTGGAGGATGTTTATCGATTACACAAACTTAAACAGCGCCTGCCCGAAGGAATAATTCGTCCTCCCGCGGATCGACCAAATCATCGATTCCACCGCGGGCTCGGAGTCGCTATGCTTCCTCGACGCCTACTCTGGGTACAACCAGATCAAAATGGCCGTGGAGGATGAAGAGAAGACGGCATTCATCACGCCATTCGGAGCCTTCTGCTACACAGCCATGACCTTTGGCCTCAAGAACACCGGGGCGACCTACCAGCGGTGCATGCAGGAGTACCTTGCGAGACAAATTGGCCGCAATATCCACATCTACATCGACGACATGGTGGTGAAGTCCGCTCGCCAGAGCGACCTACTCGCTGACCTGGCGGAGACATTCACCAACCTACGAAAATACAAGATAAAGCTAAACCCAGGCAAATGCACCTTCGGTGTACCATCCGGGCAGCTACTGGGATACGTTGTCTCCAAGCGCGGGATCGAGGCGAACCCCACCAAGATCAACACCATCGCTCGACTCGGCAAACCCGAGTGCCTGCGCGACGTCCAGAAGCTGGCCGGGCGAGTCGCGGCTCTCAGTCGCTTCATCCCATGGTTGGGCAAAAAGGCGATGCACCTCTACCGCCTGATGCGCAAGAACCCCACCTTCCAGTGGGACAACGAGGCGGATGATGTGCTCCGCGACCTCAAGAAGGTGCTACTCGCAGCACCGCTACTCGCCACCCCCCTCGACAAGGAACCCATGCTGTTCTATGCCACGGCTTTCGAGCGCGTCGTCAGCGCCGTCATGGTCGTCGAACGACCAGAGGAAGGAAAGGAGTGCCCGGTGCAGCGACCAGTGTACTACATCAGCGAAGTCCTTACCGAATCGCGCCAGCGCTACCCACAATACTAGAAATTGGTATACGCGGTCTTCAAAGCACAACGGCGACTGCCACACTACTTCCAGGAGCACCCGATAACGGTCGTCTCCTCAGCACCGTTGCAGGACATCATCCGCAACCGTGAGGCGACCGGGCGAGTTGCCAAGTGGGCCGTCGAGATCGGTGTCCACAACATCAAATATAAGCCGCGCAAGGCGATTAAGTCGCAGGCTCTCGCGGACTTCATCGCCGACTGGGAGGAGGCCCAGCAGCCAGAAAAGCTGCCATACCTCCATTACTAGAGTTTACACTTTGACGGCTGCAAGAATGCGGACGGTGCAGGAGCGGGGATCGTGCTAACCTCTCCGAAGGGCGACAAGATCCGCTACATCCTCTGCCTCGACTTCACCCCCTACACCAACAACATGGCCGAGTACGAGGCGCTACTCCACGGCATGCGAGCTGCCAAGGAGATGAACGTGAACCGCCTACGCTGCTACGGAGACTCTGACCTCGTCGCCGGGCAAGTCGCTGGCACCTGCGACGCCGTCTCCCCCACCATGGCAGCATACCGCCAAGCAGTGGACAAGCTAGGCGGACACTTCGCAGGCTACTCCGTCGAGTGGATTGATAGGCGGAAGAACGAGGAGGACGACGCACTCTCTCGCATCGGCTCGTCTCGACTCACACCACCCGCCGACGTCTTTCTCGACACCATCACCAAGCCTTCCGTCTCTCCTCCAAGGGAGATCGACATCGGAATCCCACTGCAACCAGAGGCAGCCCTAGCCGCACTCATCGCCGATCCAGACGACTGGACCACGCCATACATTGCCAACCTGGAGGGAGGCACCTTGCCAGCAGACGAAACGGACGCCCGGATGATAGCACGCCACTGCAAATCCTTCGTCATCATCAACGGCGAGCTCCACAAGCGCAGCGTGACCGGCGTGTTCCAACGCTGCGTTCAACCCGCTGAAGGACGCAAAATCCTCCAAGAAATCCACTCCGACGACTGCGGCCACCACGTCGGCGCCCGCTCTCTGGTCGCAAAGGCTATGTGACACGACTTCTACTGGCCAACCGCACACGCAGACGCTGTCGACATTGTCCAGCGGTGCGTCGGGTGCCAGAAATACGCTCAACGCTCAAGACAATCCCCATCACCTGGCCGTTCGCCGTGTGGGGTATGGACATGGTAGGCCCTTTCAAGAAGGCCCCCTACGGCTTCACCCACCTCCTGGTCGCAGTCGACAAATTCACCAAATGGGTGGAAGCCAAGCCAGCCCGCAAATGCGACGGGAAGACCGCCACCAGGTTCCTACACGAGCTCATCTATCGCTACGGGTTCCCACACAGCATCATCACGGACAACGACACCAAGTTCGCCAAAGGAGATGGCCGAGTTCTGCGAGGAACACCACATTCAACTCGACCTCGCCTCAGTCGCCCACCCGGAATCCAAAGGCCAGGCGGAACGCGCCAATCAGAGCATCCTCCATGGCCTGAAGCCACGGCTCCAAGTACCACTCGAGCGCACCGCAGGGTGCTGGGTCGAGGAGCTACCCTCCGTCATCTGTGGCATCCGCACCTCCATCAACAGGTCGACGGGGTTTACACCCTTCTTCATGGTGTATGGCGCCGAGGCAGTCATGCCCACCGACCTTGAGCACGACTCGCCAAGGGTGGTCAACTACACGGAGGCTGCAAACGAACTCGCACGACAAGACAGGGTCGACCAGTTCGACGAGGCATGCGACCTAGCTCGCTCCCGCACTGCCATCTACCAGCAAGGGCTCCGCCGCTACCATAGCCGACGAGTAAGGACTCACACTTTCTAGGAAGGCGACCTGGTACTACGCCTCATCCAGGACAAGAAGGGCATGCACAAACTCTCCCCCCCTTCGGAGGTACCATTCGCCATCGGGCGAGTCCTAGGCAACGACGCCTACTACCTCCCCGACGTCCGAGGAGACGGGAAACTCGACGTCAAGCGGCACTGGAATGTAAACCTCCTGCGGAAGTTCTACTCCTAGAACTCCATACATGTACTCTCCCCCTACTATGAAATAAAACAGATCGGTTACCGCAAATTGCGCCTACTCTCCGTGTCTTGTGCCACTCGCACTCGTAATAACAGTGTTAAGCTAACCGCAGAAGTCAACATCTGGTAAAGTGACCGGCACGGCCAAGTAGTGCGATACGAGGGCACTAGGATACCCCAGGACTTGTAACGTTCACAAAAAACGCCAACCCGGAGCCCCATTGGAGTCGCCTAGCTCGACTGGCTTACCGAGCCAAGACAACTGCCCTCGCTTCTCATAGCGACCAAGGTCCTCCGCATCCTCGGCACAGCGACTCGAACGGCCAAATACCACGATCGGGGACTGACAACCAGTCAAGCACGAGCGACTAGGGAAAAACGCCAAGTGGGAGAGCGTGCCGAGGACTCGCCATGCGACTGATCCTTCGGGTCAGGCAGGAGTGACGCGCTTACGTTAGCGCGCTTAGTCCTCACCTACCTTGGAGCTGCGACTAGAATGACCAAGTACCACGCTCGGGGACTCAGCTACCCGGCCTCGTTCGCGCACGGGAAAACGTTCAAGTAAAGAGAACCCATGGGAGTCGCCCTGCGACTGGCTCTCCGAGCCCTTGCGAGTCGACCTCAATCCATTAGAAATTCGCAAACACATAATAAACAAGGTAAACCCCATAACAAGGGCGGACGTGCTCGGGGACTCGTTCAATCAAAATCCAAAATCACAAAGCAAATAACAAAACAACACGAATCTCCTTTATAGCAGCACAAAGTCGTGTCAAATTACAAGGAAAGTTCAATAGTTATTGTTCCTAACGCCCCAGGGCATAACGCTTCTACTCTGCAGATCTGGACGCCGACTCGCCGCCACCCCTGCGGTTACGAATGAAGGGCACGTATGGGTTTGACGGGTACGTCGTCAATTCGCCTGCCATTGCCGTGCGAAACGGCTGCTCGACCTTGAAGTCCAGATGCTTCGGATCAGGATCGTTGGGGGCGACAACCGTCTCTTGATAGGGAAGGAGGTCGCCCATCACCCAAACACGATCGGAATACACCGCGGCCCGGTCCGTCAGCTTCAGCACCTCGGCAATCTCCATAGAGCCCGTGGACGAGGGGTAGCAGCTCGTCACGTCGTCAAGATTGAAGTCCTCCGGGAAATGGGCAAGCCCAAGGCTGAGCGCCGTTGCCGCCCCGCGCCGGAAGGCCGACCGCGTCATGAACTCGACGACCGATGGAGCCTTTTCAAGATAGCTCCATACCTCGACAAGGTCGCTGGGAATCACCTCCGTGGGCGATATCTCCTGAAGGTATGCTCGAATGCAAGTCGCAGACAACGCGGCCGAGTCGACCAGGGTAGTCACACACTGCCGCGCGTCGAATGACTGTGCCTCCTCCTCGCTGTCAATAATCCGGCCTGTGGAACAAAAGCAGGCAGTAAGCACGTCAAAGGTTTCACAAACGCAGTTGTGCAGGCAGAGGAAAAAGGAAGAAGAGTTTACCAATTAGCGGACGACAGAGGCTCATGATGAAGCTTTGAAGAGAGGAGAAGTCGTTCTGCAGCCCAACAACGAGCGCGTCAGACACTTTCCGCTCTTCACCGACAGACGTAACAACAGCCTTCGCTCGCCCATCCGCCGAACTCGCTTCCGCCATCGCCTCCTTGAGCTCACGCTCCAGGTCAGCGATCCGCTTCTCGGCCGCACTCAACGCAGATTGAGCCGCCGTCAGGTCACCCACCGGGACAAGGCCCCGGCGGACTTCCTCCGCCTCGACTGCAACGGCTTGCAGCCCCCTGTTTGTCTCCTGGACAGCAGCGAGTTCCTTCTCCATGCGACACTTCGCTGCAAGCCGATTGTCCGATTCACATTGCAAGCCCTGCACACAAACTACAACGTCAACAACAACGAAATCCTAAGTGCCCACTCGCTGAAATTCAGCAACCAGGCACTCGGGGACTGGACATTGAAATCCTAAGTGCCCACTCGCTGAAAGTCAGAGACCGGCACTCGGGGACTGGATGATATAAAAACATTAAGAATCCGACCACTGGAATTCAGTGGCCCGATCCTCGGGGACTAGACATACCTGGATGGCAGCGCCCAGCATGCCGTGAAGCTCCAGCGTGTCCACAGACGCAAGCACGACCGGAGTGTGGCCGCGACGCTGCTCGACCTCCGTCTCGGCGACCCAGGCATCCGGCTCGTCGGCGCCGTGCCACTCGCCTTGGCCGCCTTCTCCATGAAGCGAGGGAAAGTTGCAGCAGATGTCGCGGCGCCCCTCGGAGCCGGCTCGGCCAAGTCGGGTGAGGCAACAGCTTCCTTGGTCTTTGAAGCCACGTCAGCCGCAGTCGGAGGTTCGCTCGGAGCAACCTCTGTGTCGTCAGAAACTGTGACCACGTCATCGCCTTTCGCCTTCTTGACACCTTCGGCGGGAGCAGCGACTTCGTCGATCTTCCTCTTCCGCGAGCAGTCCACCTCAGTGACGACTGGTGGAACCTTGGCAACGGAGGGATGGCCGATCTTTTTGGCACCAGTCCTGTGAAACAACGATATGAATAAGACTGCCTGACTATAACGAAAACTAGGCATATGAACAACACTTACTTAGCGACTGGTATGAATCGCAGACCGGTGCGGATGCTAGCCGGTTTTTCCAACTCGGGCCCCAATCTCCAAGTGAGGCCCGTCTCGAATACATCGTGTGCCCAAGACACCGATGGCTTCTTCGTCGATGAGGCCGTGGCAGGAGCCTCCATGGTAATCGCTGCGGGAGCCTCCTCGGAGGCGAGGCCCTTGCAATCGGAGAATCGCCCAAACCAGCGACTGGGGCGAATGGAGGTGGCAGTGATGCCAGAGGCACCTCGTCCAGGGGGGCAGCAACGTCCGGTGCCACGGGCGCGCATGTAGCTGCGCCCTTAGCCGAGCTGGTGGCGCTGGAACTGGATGTGGACCGGGGCGGAGACATCTGCCTCGCCGGCCTCGCCTTCTTCTTCGGCGTAGCTTTAGTCTCATTCTTCTTCTTCTTCTTCTTCTTCTTCGACGGCGTGACCTCACGATGTGAGGTGTGCTCGGGAAGCTCGTCGTCGTCATCATCGTGGAGTTCGAGCCTTTTACTTGCCTCGAGCTCGCGCTGGTGTTGCCCGCGGGTCTTGCGAACTGTTGGGGCTGCGACTTTTATGGGCTCGTCCTCGCCATCGTCGTCGTCGTCATTTCCTCTGTCGCTCTCGGCATCGCCTTCGGCGGGCAACGACTCGCTCCCGTCCTGGACGAACGAGCTTGAGTTCTCGTCGTCTGCGGGTGGAAGCCACCCTTCCACCACTTGGAACAACTGCAATAAGAATAATACAACGTCAGCACAACCGGGAATGCACCATCTGCGACTACGAGTGGTGACGAAATAACGGCTTACCGTTGGAGCTGGGCGCCATGCAGTGTAGGGGCGATCCCGGCCTTCGCGTCAAGGTACACCGCCTGGGTAATCTTCTTCAAGGCCAGGGTGTAGTCTTGGAGACGCCATTCGACTAGGGAGGACTTCGTTGGATCGTCCTTGCCCGTGTATTCATACATGTAGTGGTCGCGGCGGGCCAAGGGCACGAGCATACGCCCGAGCCAACAGTTGTAGACACTAATGGTCTGGAGGCCCTTCTTCTTTAGGCTGCGGATGGTCTGCAGCATTTCGTCGACGACCATCCGTTGATCAAGTGGGAGCTTGATGACCTGGAGCCGACGCGGCTCGGGGCGGTCGGCAGAGTACATTGGACGCGCCACTTCGCCATCTGGAGTCGACTCGCTGACGTAGAACCAGGACTTCTTCCATTCGCTCCCCGCCTTGGCTGGCAGCATCAGGTCGAAAAACGAAGCCTTCGACTTCAGCTGGAATGTTAGGCCACCCGCGGCTAGCATCGGGCCGCCTGATTCTTCGTGGCTGATTCTCCCATGGAACAGCTCTTGCCAGAGAGGGAAGTAGGGCCTGCAGCCCACATAGCACTCGCAGAATGCCACGAAAATGGCGAGCTGCTCGATACTATGTGGACCCAGATCCGACGGCTGAATCCCATAGTAGGCGCAGAAGCGCCGGAAGAAGAGGGAAGTGGGCAACCCTAGCCCCCGCTCCAGGTGGCTGGTGAAGCAGATGAATTATCCCTCGCGCGGGTCTAGAGTCACTTCTCCAGCCGCGGGAATGCGCCATCTGCCGGCGCGCAGGATCCCGGCTTCCTCAAAGGACGCCAGTAGCGCCCTGGTGCACTTGGATCTGCCCCACGGTTCGGCGGAGGGGGCCATTGGTTGATTCGTGGATGTCGGGGCTCTCTGTATTGGTGGGATCGCTAGGCGGAGTGGGAACGGAGATGAGCGATATCGGAGGAAGAAAGAAGGAGTTTTTCCCCGTTCGCTTATCATTTTCCTTTTATAGCGGTTGCTGCCCGCCAATTTCGGGAGACGTTACTACGCGGTGATTACGCCGAAGTTACAGTTGGATTACCTCAACGGCTAGTTTGACCTCAATTGACGGTCCAACTTCATCCATTCGACTCGTCGCTCCACGCGACTCGATGATTTGCCGACCCGATCACTATGACAGTGACTGAGTATTCGCCGACCCGTTCGCCGAGCTGTGACACGATTGGTCGCCGTTATTGCGACTGGAATAATTAGTTCTCTCCTTTATTCAGGAGTCTGCCGCCTATTCGACTGGATGTTTGCATTGGACCCGCATACTCCGACTGCCAGCAAACATCTGCGACCAATCAACGATGGCCTCGGGGACTACTGATGGGGATATGCCTACCGGGGTATACTCAGCAGGACGTTTCCTACTGGCCCAGGCGCCAGCGAGTGGGCCTGCGGGACAGTGACTGGATCTGGATCTGGCGTGGACTCAAGCGACTGGAAGCTGAAGCCCCAGATGCGCAGATAGGCCCATTCGGATTAGGTCATAGGATCACCGAATCCTTAACTGATTCGGTTGAGATCTGTAAACCCTAGGGAGGTGAGTCTATATAAATCTCCCTTGGTGGCGCATAGAGGATACGTTCCATCATACACCCAGGCGACTCGCCGCCTAGCCGACGAGCTCGCCCCATTGTACTCTCACCATAATACAATCTAGCAGGAGTAGGTCTTTACCCTCCGGGGGTCCGAACCTGGGTAAACCCATGTGTCTCAGCCCTCATCTCGCACCGCAGATGGCTGGCCGCACTTGCCCCATGTTCTACTACTCGTTGCCGATTGTAGCATCTGCCGTGGTCATTCCCACGACACTCTTCAAGAGCATTAGTAGCCAAGGCATTCCGACATGGATTCTATTGGCCAAGTGCACTGATGGAAGCATAAGACCTAGTAAGGAAATGCAACGGCTTCCAATGACATGGTTCTACCCTACGGGTACATGACATTAGTATACCTGGTCCAACCCAAGGAAGGCCCACGAAGACATACGCGGCCTACGGAACTTTCGGGTGGCCCAAGCCCATGACGCCTTCAGATCCTTGGAGAACAAGACTAGAGTAGATAGAATTTCAAAGGGGCCAACCCTAATCTGTAACCGACTCGACCTAATGCCTGAGACCTTCCTATCTATATAAAGGCTAGGAGGGCACGGCGAGGAGGGCACCTCAACTCACCTCATACACATCTCACGCTAGATTGCATCTGTGCACCCTGTAACTTTCGGTTCCGCCGTAATCAAGAGCAGACAAGCATGAGTAGGGTTTTCCCTCCTGGGGCCTGAACCTGGGTAAACTTTGTGTCCCCGTGTTTCTTGTTTTCTAACCGTTCCGCGATCTCCAGCATCCACATCTTCTCCAAAACCCAAGTCCATAACAATGGGCATTGACGAGATTGTACCTCGTCAATTTGCGCTGTCTGTGGGAATTGGGGGCACTGATTGTGCGATCGTGACGGTCCCATCCGAAGAGATATACAACTCATCGGCCACGGAGATAGCCACCTCCTCCTTGGAGCTTTCGAATTCACCGCCCACTCACTAGCCACCATGAAGGATTTCGAGCCCATAGGCGACGGTCTCGAGATTCTGTTCGGGAGCTTCTGCTTCCAGGTGGAGCAGACTGGCACCCTCCGTATCCCAGAGCGGGTGTCGCCACCATCCATCAGGCCTTCTTCGTGGGTCCCACCCATCGGCGTGTTACGCACGTCGATGCTGACAGATGAGTCATATGACAGCAGCAGCTGCAACTCAGATCTGTGTGGTACTCCATCAGACGAAGGAACCTACGGTTCCGGATCCGAGAGCTGCGGCAGTAGCGATCCAATCCGTGAGTGTTACCACTGCACCGTGGTCATCCAGGTTGAATTTGAACTGCCACCAGGTTCGGGTGCCCACATACCGCCACCCAATCCACCGCCTAACCCACAAGGTGGGAACATAGGAAAAGGAGGAAACGGAGGACACCAGCCCCTCCAGCCCAACGAAGGCGACGCTAACTTCTACCAGAAGATGAACCTCAACAAGGACGGATGGCGCCAGGCACGCGAAGCCGTGGAGGGCAATAGGATCCTACCTGTGAATGTTTCACGGGATCTGCTGATGGCATACCACCTGCTCCTCATCGGCGAGCATAACCGGCAGGTAAAGATGCAGGAGGAACTCGACAAACGCAACCAGGCAGCTTTGGAGTCTAGTGCGCGGCGAGCTGCGCTCTTCTCCGCTGGCGGCTCCAGTTTGCACGGCAACCATGCCAACAAGCATCACTCTCGCACAGAGCACATGGACCCCGCCGCACATCATGAGGTCACCAGAACCCTCAACACGTTCTTCATGGCGATGGACACCAACGACATCATTACACCGAAAACGCCATAAGCTGCGATCATGGCAGCCACCACCTATCTCGCGTCCCATCCGCCTCCGGTGGACGACCCGAAGATAGCCATGCACAATTCCACATTAGCCGGACTTGGGCTCATCAAAGCTGTGCTCCACGATGAGGCTCCTACGGAGCCGAAAAATAAAGCTGCGGTCAGATTCAACCACAGCCCCACACCCTCATCCAATGAGGACAAGCATGATCTGCCTCGACGTCGCAAAAGCCCAAGGCATCGCAGCAGCGACTCGGACGCTCGAAACGATCTCGCCCAGCGCAAGGTCGACAAGGCGCGCGCCAAGCGCGCGTGCTCAACCGAATCTGAGGGAGAAGACGACGGAGAGCTATGTGGAGCCAGATGCTTCAGCAGATCCGTTCGGTGAATGCGGATGCCGAAAAATTTCAAGCTCCCTTCAGCGACTCCGAAGTTCGATGGGACGCAGGACCCGAAGGCCTGGCTCAGCGACCACCTCTCATCTGTCAAGCTGCACGTTGGTAACAGGAACACCGCCTTGCAATGCCTTCAGCTACAGCTGACAGGCACAACTCGAATCTGGCTAATCAACCTCTCCTCAGGATCCATCCGAAGCTGGGAAAATCTAGCTTATAGTTTCATCCAAAACTTCAAGGGCACCAGCAAGAGGCCAGCCTCGATCGAGCAACTACGAGCCTGCAACCAATGAACGGGCGCATCCATTCGCTCGTACATACTACGCTAGTCCAACATCAAGAACTCCACCGCGCACATCTCCGAGGAGAGGACGATCGACGCCTTCAAGGATGGTGTTAAATGCCCGGACTTTAAGGAAGAACTTGGGCGCGTCAAGCCCAAGACACATGACCACCCCATGGACATCGCCAATAGGTGGGCAGATGGCGAGGATTTCCTCCACCGAACACATTCGGATAATGAGGATGACTACGGCCGTAGGCGCGAACGCCGTAGCAAACGAAGATCGTGCGTCTATGATGATCGCGACGGACCTGACATGGTTGCGGCTGGCTATGCCGACTGTCGCAACGACAACAACTGCAGTAGTGGAGGATACCCCGGAGGAACTTCCACGACGGAGGACGCCCCACGCAAACATGGCAACACCGCAGTCGTGACGACGAGCCCCTCGGCATACGACAAGTTGCCTGGCCCCTGCACCATCCACTTCTACATCGACAAGCATGATGGCAAAAAGAAGGCCAACCACATGCTGAAGGACTGCCCCGAGTTCTAGAAACTCAGCGAGGGCCTCACCCAAATGCGACGCTAGATCGTGAACCCTGGGTTTGGGCCCACACCTGCACCAGGTGACATCGTCCACGGAGCTCCTCCACCACCACCCGTGGGACCGTTAAATCCAGCAATCGCACCTGCACCAAACAATGGTACATGAGGATACCCACAACCAATGGGAGCCCTGATGATCCAGAAGGGGCGCCCAAGAAACAGGGTGCAAAAGAAGATCACCCGCCAAGTTAGCCTGGCCGTGGCTACTCCACCTGCCATCCCTGTGTACCTAGGCGGCTCGGAGTCCTGCATCACGTTCGATCGTTCGGATCACCCTCGCTGGATCCCTCGCCCATGTCATGCTGCCCTGGTGCTCGAGGCGCAGATCGGAGGATTCAAAATGAGCCACGTCTTCATGGACGGCGGTAGAGGCATCAACCTGATGTTCGCTAGCACCCTCGCAGCAATGCGGATCCCACTATGCAGTCTGGAACAATCCGACACAATGTTCCACGACATAGTCCTAGGGAAGGGCATATACCCCCTGGGAAAGATATGGCTCGACGTCATCTTCGGCCAACCTGAAAACTTCAGGTGCGAGCGATTGGAATTCGAAGTGGTGGACATGCCATCACAGTACCACGCCATCCTCATGCGCGTGGCATTCGCAAGATTGCTGGCAGTACCGCACTATGCGTACCTGCTACTCAAGATGCTAGGACCTAGGGGCGTCATTACCGTCCAAGGCAGCTTCACCCAATCCGACCACTATGTCAGAGACTTCAACAGAATCTCCCAGTCACTCGGCATGCAGGATGAGCTCACAAGGCTCCGAGAGGTGACAGACAACAGGGCACCCCCAGTCTCTAGGCAAAATGCACCTGACATGTCATTCGACTCCACAGTCAACACGAAAAAGGTGCAGGTCCACCCAACGGATGCCTCCAATATGGCACCGATCGCTAATAACCTCATCCCTACGTAGGAAAGCGCGCTCGTCGAATTCCTCCGTGAGCGCTGGGAAATCTTCGCCTGGTGTCCTGCGGACATGCTAGGAGTTCCCAGGGAATTCACCGAGCATGCACTCAATGTGTTCCCTGGCGCAAAGCCTATCAAGCAGTCCATCCGATGATTGTCCGAGCCAAAAGCCGAAGCCGTTGGAATCGAATCCAATAGACTGCTCGATGTCGACTTCATCCGAGAAATCAAGAAGAGCGAGTAGCTAGCCAACACTATGTTGGTCCCCAAAAAGGACACGGACATCCTGCGGATGTGCGTGGACTTCACGTTGCTCAACAAGCACTATCCCAAGGACCACTTCCCTCTACCGCCGATCGATCAGATCATCGATTTGACTGCAGGATGCAAGAATCTCTCCTTCCTTGACGCCTACTCAGGCAACAACCAGATTCGGCTGAAGGTCAAGAAGGAGAAAACAGTGTTCATCACGCTGTTCGGAGTATTCTGCTACAACACCATGCCCTTCAGGCTGAAGAACGTAGGTGCCACGTACCAGAGGTGCATGTAGGCGTGCCTGAAAAATCAGATCGGTGGCAACATCCAAGTCTATGTCGATGACATAGTAATCAAGACCAGAGAAGCCAAGACGCTGATCGACGATCTCCGCGAGACGTTGGATAATCTTGATCACTATAAGCTCAAACTGAACCCAGAAAAGTGCGCCTTAAGCGTCACATCTGGTCAATTGCTTGGCTACTTCATCTCCCAACAAGAAAATCTGGGCCATACTGACCATTGAGAAGCCGAAGAACCTCAAAGGAGTCCATCAACTCGCTGGGCGCATCGCGGTGCTGAGCATCTTCATCAGTCGCATGGGTGAGAAGGCCCTGCCTTTCTACCAGCTACTACGCAAAGCCGACAAATTTGAGTGGACACCTGAAGCAGACGATGCATTCGAATACCTGAAGCAGCTGCTTTCCACCTCGCCAGTTCTGGTCATGCCAAAGGAGTGCGAGCCTCTGCTTCTATACATTGCAGCCACGCACCATACTCGTGGTCGAACGTCCCGAAGAAGGCAAGACCCATGGGGTCCAACGCCCAATCTACTACCTCAGCGAGGTGCTGAACCCAACAAAGAAGAGGTACCCTCACTACCAAAAGCGCGCCTACGGCGTATTCATGATGGATCGTCGGCTGAGACACTACTTCGAGGAGCACCAGATAATGGTTGTTAACAAGGCGCCATTGTCCAACATCCTGAAAAACCCCAAAGCCATGGGACGCCTAGCCCCGTGGGGCATCAAGATACCCCCTCTAGACATAGTCTACGAGCGGCACACGGCCATCAAATCTCAGGTCCTCCCTTACTTCCTCGTCCACTGGATGGAGCTCCAGCTGCCAGACACTCCGGACATGACGCAGTCATGGAAGATGCACTTCGACGGATCCAAGCGTGAGGCTGGAGCAGGAGTTGGTGTCATACTGACATCCCCGCAAGGTGATAAGATGAAATACGTCCTTCGGATGAAATTTCGCGCCTCCAACAACGAAGCCGAATACGAGGCCCTCCTCCATGGTATGAGGATGGCCAAGATCTGCGGCGCAACGCTCCTAGTCATCTATGGTGACTCGAACCTTGTCATCCAGCAGATAATGAACGAGTGTGACGCTCACAGCGCCAACATGATCACGTACCGCGCGCTCTACAACTCACTCGAAGGAGACTTTGATGGCTGCGAACTCCGGCACGTTGGAAGGGAAAGCAACAAAGAAGACAATGGACTCGCCAACATCGGCTCCACCTGTGCACGGGTGCCACCAGGTGTGTTCCTCGAACAAATCTCTGTACCCTCTATCAAAAGGAAATACCCCTAGGGATCACCCGAAGAAGCAGAGCACTCGGGGGCTTTGCCACCCGAAGGAGATGAAGGACCCGAAAAGCTCGACACCGAGGCTGAGCTAGTTAGCCTGGTACAGGTTATGCAATCGAAGAAACGTGGACGCAACCATACCTTTGGTACCTAATAAATAGAGAGCTGCCTGATGACCCGACAGATGCCCGGCGCATATCTCGCCGGTCCTAGGCCTTCACCATCATCAATGGTGAGCTGTAAAAGCGCAACATTTCGGGTGTACTCCAACGGTGCGTCCCCATCGGTGATGGCAAAACCATCCTCCAAGACATCCACGAGGGCATCTGCGGCCATCATGCAGGCAGCCGCGTCCTAGTCTCTAAAGCTCTACGAGCCGGATTCTATTGGCCCACGGCCATGAACGATGCCAAGGACATCGTCCAAAGGTGCAACGCCTGCTAGAGGTATGCGGACAAGCCACACGCACCAGGATCCGAGCTAAGGCCCATACCATTGGCCTGGCCCTTCGCCCAATGGGGCCTCGACATGATCGACAAACTGCCCAAATCATCGAAAGGAAGCCACGTCTACCTCCTAGTTGCACTCAACAAGTTCACCAAGTGGATCGAGTCCATGCCCGTCACCAACCTAAGCGGCAAAACTGCCGTCAAGTTGTTCGAGTCCATAGTGTACATGTTCGGCGTGCCCCACAGCATCATCACGGACAACGGCTCGAACTTCATCTAGAAGGAATTCCAGGACTTCTGCGAAGGCCTCAACATCAACATATCGTACGCCTCCGTGGCGCACCTGCAGACCAATGGACAGGTCGAAAAGTCCAATGGCCTCATAGGCAACGACATCAAGAAACGCCTACTACGTCCACTCGAAAGGCTCGCAGGAGTTTGGGTGGAAGAGCTACCCTCCGTACTTTGGATCCTGCATACAATGCCAAATAGCTCAACTGGCTACACGCCATTCTTCATGGTGCATGGAGCCGAAACAGTTCTACCTGTAGAGGTACGCCACTAGGGCCCGCGGGTCATTGCCTATAGAGAAGCCGAATCATCAGCCGCACTCGAAGATGCCATCGACACACTCGACGAAGCATGCGACATCGTCATGGCTCGCTCAGTGGTCTACCAGCAGAGCCTCCACAACTACCACAGCCGCCGGCTGCGCCCAAGGTCCTTCGTCGAAGGAGACCTCGTCCTACGACTCAAGCAAGAGCGGCCGAAGAAGCTCGAGTCACCCTGGGAAGGAACCTACATCATCACCGAAGTCATCCTAGGTGGTGCCTACCGCCTCAGGGACGTCAAGTCTGGATTCGAGTACTACAACCCATGGAACATCGCACAACTGCGACGCTTCTACCCATAGCTACCTCTTTACTTTCAACAAGGCTACCCAGCCAAGGATACTCAGCCGAATAATGTACCTCCTCGTTACGATATGAATAAAAGCTAAGTTCCCCGTCCGAAAAGTTCTTTTATCTTGCATTACGTTTTGTTATAGCATGCTCGGGGGCTACGCCTCACCTCATGACTTCGTCGACTGAGAATAACGCATGCAACCTGAGTAGCTGACCACGTCAGGCTAACGAAAAGGACATGCACATAACAAAAGCACTACGTGCTAACACAAATAAACTTTACAAAAAAGGGCATAACAAGCCCACTCGAATATATACAAGTTTTACATCTATATTTTTACAGGGTCTATATATTCTGAAGAATCACGCGTGCCCGATGCTCAAAGAGATCCACGATCTCTTTAGCATACTGCCTCACAACCGCGTAATGCGGATGCATATCCCAAAGACTACCATCCGGTCGAAGGGGTGGCCCAGTCGCCACCACCGCAAGATCAACATCACGGCGGTGCATCCAAACAAGTGAAAGAGTAGTCTTCACCCCATCAACTAGCTGATGGCGCACCAGCTCCCTAATGCGACCTACATCCCGAAACTTCGTTAGGAGACCCCAAAGGGTGGAAGGTGCCTCATCTAGGGGGAACATGACGAATAAGATGGACGCCAGCGACGTTCTCACCTGCTTCAGCACCCGAGAAACCTGATGCACACGATCCTACACCGTCGCAAGAACGGCGGCGTGATCATGGTCCATCTAGAAGAAGACACCAGCCTCTAAATCTTGCTAGGTCAGGCAATTCATCTGAACTGCAACACGCTCTTTCTCTTCCCTCGGAACAAGATTGACACCTACAACAAGGACAGAATAAGAGGGCCCGCAAAACAAGGTGCATCCGAAAACGAGAAGCAGCTCAAGAAGACTCACATTGCAGCTGATCGCTCAATTGCCGCAGCTCCCCCATCAAAAACTCCTCCCTGGCGATAGCCCGCTCAGCCTTTGACTTCGACACGTCCGCGTGGCCTCAAAACGCCAAGGATCTCCTTCTCCAAGCTACGGACACGGTCACGAAGAAAAACAAGCTATGACGCGTCATCCAAAGATGGTCGCGGCTCAGGAACAGCCGAAGTATCCACGGGAATCTCACCGGAAGGTCCCTAAAGACAAACAAGTAAGGGTATGAACACAACATACGTCTCTGGCGATATCCCGAAATATCATTTATATACATCAAAAGCCACTGCGTGGCACAAGGAGAAATTGTTTATCAACAAAAGCTTACAACAAAAGGAAGAAGATAAACTATCCTAAGCTACAACATTTGGGCCTAGGTACCAGCATCCGGAGTGGCCTCAGAGCCAGACTGCCTGCTCTTGGCCTCCTGCTGCTTCGCCGCGTACTCCGCCAGCAGGTCAATGAGCTTCGGCCCATAGCGCTTACAGCGGGAAGCGAAGAGAGCGAAGGATACCTCTGAGCCGTCTAGAGCCGTTGGCATCTGGGAGGTGATGTGCGGCAGGTCCATCTCCGCTCTGGATGCCATGGCCAACCCCATGGAGGCACCGATGCCCTTCTGCTTACGCTTGTAGGACGCAGGAGCGTCCTCCGACAACACATCCGCTAGAGCGTCGACATCCTCAAGAGCAGCGCCCTTTGGGACAACCTCCTTGTAGAAGCATCGAAGAACTTCCTTGGCCTTCACCAAGGAGCCAGCAGCAGTATCGCAGCGATCTTCGACCGCTGCGGTGGCATCATCCAGAGCATTTCCGTGCTCCATCACACCGCGATCAAACGCGATGCCTGTAGCATCTGAGAGAAAGAAAGAAGAGGAGGGCCCGAATAAGAACGAGACAAGGAGCAACCGAAAAAGCAAGGAAAAATCAAATGAACTCATCGGAGAAAGCCTTGGCCGCAGCCATCAACCTGTCGGCCATCTCCTTCTCATGAGCGGTAGCCATAGCAGCAAGCTGCTTCTCTCGATCTGCAGACTCCTTCTGCAGGCGCTCCTGAGCCTCGGCAGCGGCTGCCACCTCCTTCTCCAGGCGCTCTTTTGCCTCAACAACATCTGTAGCTTTCTTCTCCGCCCGACCAAGGCTCTTCTTCAGAGCGTCTAGCCGACAGAGAGCAGCATTATTCTCATCTGCAAACACCAGGAACAAAGAAGATCAACAAAAGCAAAGATGAAACAGACAACTGAGCAACAAAAATATGATCAAACTGTATACCTTGTAGCTGCTGCATGTTGGCCTCCAATGCCAAATGCTGCTGAACAAGGAGGTTCGCGCCACGCACAAAGGGCTACAAAAACATAACACAAACAAGCATCATAAAGGGCTCGGGGGCTACGTCCCACAAGAGCAAAAGTCGACCAGCAGGTCATCCGAAAAAAGGACTCGAGGGCTCCCCCCTACAAGACCAAGGAAGAGAAAAACTTATGTGCTCAGATGGAGACTCCGAGGTTCCGCGTGCAGTCTTCTGAGTAACGACTACTCGAGCCTCCTACAGAGAGGGGTTCGGAGCATCGTCCCTAGAGTTGGCCACCGTCTGAGAGGGAGGAGCCATCGGCTTCGACTCCCCTACGGCCTCCTGAGCGCCCTCACTAAGAGAACCCTCCGAGGAGTGGCTGCAAGAAAAATATTGATTAAGACAAGAAGAAACATTGCACACGCAAATTACAGAACAAAACGCATTTGAAATTACTTACGACTCAATGTCTAACAAATTGAAGACCGGCATGGCCTTCTCCTTCTTCTTCTTCTTGGACGGTGGCTGCGGCGCCATCGCCCGAAGTGGCACCGCAGGAAAAGGTGCAGAGGAGGCACCTTCATCCTCACCATGCCGCTCCAGGAAGGAAGGGCCCTTGGGAGTGGGCGGAGTCGACGCATCTGAAGAATCACTCCGGGAGCGCTTTCGGGTCTGCCCCTCACTCGGCTCGGGGGCTTCCTGCGTTGGAGATTACGCCGACGGAAGCTCGGACTCAGAGTCCACAACCTCGTTGTCCGGCGCAACCGGAAACTTCTCAGGCAACATAGGCATCATGCCAACTACCTTCAGCTCCTGTACACAGATACAAAAGTCATTATTAGCAACAATATTACAACATTCGAAAATCACAAGGCGCAATGCACATGACGCAATTCTACACCTGAGGGACATGTTTCGAAGCGCTGAAGGGGGCAGTCAATGACTTCCCCGGGAGATCTTCATCACCCCTTTACTTCAGCAGCAACCAAAGAACTCTATCTAGGTCGCCCCTGGACAGCTCCTTAGCCGAAACCCTCGTCGGGTCGTTGCGGCCAGTGTAAAGAAACATCGAATGCGCCCTCGCTCGGAGCGGCTACACACGACGTTTGAGGAAGGTGTGGATAATATCCACACCATTCACCTCCTTATCAGCAACCATCTGGAGAGCCTCGACCCGACGGTAGAGCTCCTCCACCTCCTCTACCTCGCCCTCCAGGACGTGGTTCTTCTAGGACCTCTTCAGAACGATTTCCTGGGAGGAGTCGAAGGGAGCGAGACCAAACTCTTGCCCGTCCACTGTGGAGTCGCGGATATAAAACCACTTATTCCGCCAGTATTGGATGGACTCGCACATAGAAAAGGAAAAGAAGAGAACAGAAGATCGGATGGAAATGATGCAGCCGCCAAGCGGGTAGACCCCGTCGGTGCCAGATTGCCTCTTCATGGAATAGAGCTTTCGGAAGAGGACAAAGTGCGGCTCGATACCGAGCCAACACTCATAGAAAGTGATAAAACATGCAATGTTGAGGAGAAGATTGGGCGAAAGATGATGAAGTTGGATGCCATAGAAAAAAAGGAGTCCACGAAGAAAATTGTTGACAGGAAGCGACAAGCCGTGAAGAACAAGAGCGACAAACATCACTCGAAACCCTACGGGTGGATGGGGGATTACCTCATCGCCCGGACGCTTTGTAGCCTTCTTGTCCAACAGGATCATCCCTGCATCGTGCAGTTTGCGCAGGTCACCCTCTAGTTGTTGTCCGTGATGCGCGTGGCACCAGCAACCTTATTGCCACCGGCAGCGGCGCTCGAGCCTGCTCTAGCAGAAGTCTTCTTCGATTTGCCCATGGCGCGGCGGTAAGTGCGGCGATGAGCACGGAGGAAAAGAGGAAGGAAATGATCTGAGAACGTCCAGTGTGCGCAAGAAAGCAAAGTGCTCACGAAAATGGAGGCAATGGTGGAAAGCAAATGGCAAGGGGTTAAAAAATCACTGTTTTCCCCACGGTTATAAGGAGGAGGACAACAAACATGAACCGTTCATCCAGAAGCCCTAGCGCTTAGGACAGATCCAACCATACATGTGTCAACACAGCAGCGAACCGTCGCCTGCACGCCATCCACTACGCATGGAAACCGAGGACACGCCGTAATTCTCGCCACGTCGCGCATGACTAGTCAACTCCAGGTTAGGAAGTGGGACTCACGTTCGTCCTGTTATGTACCTCTGGCGCCACAGACGATTGAGGTCATCGACCGTCAGCACTGACATTTTTTTTGACTGCAAACTGTGAGGCAAAAGCCCCACATCAATTTATTAATAAACCAAGGGCAAGGTTATTTACAAATATTTACATGCTAAAAGGAAAAGGGGAAGTGTAGGCCTAGTGCAAATCTGTGATCCAGCCAGTTAGTTGTTCCTGGTATTTAGCTTTGATTCGATATTGCAACATATGCATATCATGAACAAACTGAGCCTTCCACTTGCCAAAACATGGCTTGTCATCTCTAAAAATTCTCCCATTTCGTATGAGCCAAATATTCCAGCAGGCAGTGATTAACACCTCCATGAAAAAAGGCTTTCCAAAACTCCTCTTGGCTAGATTAATAGCCGTTTGTAGATCTCCATTGCCATGTGACCAACCTATCTGTAAATAAGCCTAGATCTTGGCACTGAAATTACACTCAAAGAATAGGTGCATTCTGTCCTCATGGGTTCTCAATGGGCATAAAACACAGTGAGTGTCATCAGTGACCCTCCAGTTTCGACGCTGCAACATATCTCTAGTATTCAATCTATCCGAGAGCAGCAACTAGGCAAAAACTTTTGTCTTTAGAACACAGGCAGATTTCCATAACCAATGATATACCTTTGGGGCAGTCATGTGGGCATGTATATGAGCATAAAATTGCCGCGGTTCATATCGCTCCCCCAGCAGTAGGACCAAGTATCTCTCTGCTCCAAATTAGGATTTATCTCCATGAGGTTTTGAAGAGCCAGCAATTCTTGATTTGCCTCCCTTGAAAGAGGTAAGTAAAAATGAGAATAAAGATCCTCCAGAGAGTACATATCTTGTGCAGAAATGTCCACACCCAGAGCAAATGAAAACAGCCTCAAAAATCTGGCAAGTTTTCAGCATGTGGGATCTTTCCATGATAATGTGTAGTCCAGACCAAATTCACCCACGGTATATCAGCTTTGTTATAGAATTTATCTAAGAACTTGATAAGCAAAGCAGCATTTTGTTTCTGAAAATTGATAATGCCAAGGCCTCCACATGATTTTGGCTTACTGACCATTTCCCATGCCGCTAAAGACTGTTTAGGGGTGTCAGAGAAATCCCGCCAGAGACACTACCTCAGAATTATGTCCAGTTGCTTCGTTAATCCCTGGACAAGATCCAGAGTATAGAGGAAATGAAGGGGCATTGATGATAGTGCAGAGTTGATGAGTTGCAAACGTGCACCCTAAGACAGAAAACTGGAACTAGAGGAGAGCTTCCTTTCTAGACGACAAACAAGTGGCATAAGATCAATGATTTGAGGTTTTTTGGTACCCAACGGCAAACCAAGATATGTCAAAGGCATAGAGCCCTTCAGACAACCAAACTCGCTGGCCAGAGTATAAGAAGCGGCATTGGCACATTAATTGTAATAATCTGGGATTTACTGTAGTTAATTTTGAGACCCTTAGAGAGAGAGAGTAGTGATGCAAAACCTTCTTGAGTTGTCTTACTTGATCCAAATCCGCGGGCATAATCAACAGAGTGTCATCTGCATATTGAATTATAGGAAAGTCCACTTCATGGGTGATAATAGGAGGGCTAATCATACCCTGATTCATGATCTCATTAACTGCAGACTGAAGGAGATCTGACCCAAAAAGATAAAACAGGGGTGACAACGGGTCACCTTGTCTTACACCTCTGTTGCAAAGGAACTATTTTCCAGGGATACCATTTAGCAGAATAGTCGAAGAGCCTGATGAAAGAATGTCTCTTGCCCATCTCAACCATTTCTTATTGAATCCTTTATGTTTCATTACCTCAATGATCGCTTCATGCTCTATTGTGTCACAAGCTTTAGTGAAATCAAGCTTCAGTATGATAGTGGGTTTTTTAGAGACATGGCAAAGATAAATATACTCAAATGCCCATGCAAGGAAGTCTTGGATAGATCTATTTCGCAGAAACCCATACTGAGAAGATCGCGCGTCTAGGACGATCGCGACGGAGTCGACATGGTTGCGGCAGGATACGCCGATCGACGCGATGATGACAACCACAACAGTGGATACCGTGGAAGCAATTACCGCGATGGTGGACGACTCACGCAAATGTGGCAACTTCGCAACCGCGATGATGAGCCTTCGGCATACGACAAGCTGTCTGGTCCCTGCACCATCCACTTCTACATCGACAAGCAAGATGTTAAGAAGAATGCCATCCACATGCTCAAGGACTGCCGAGAATCCCAGAAGCTCCACGAGGGCCTCACCCAAATGCGGCTCCAGACCATGAACCCTGGATTCGGACCCGCACCTTCTCAAGGTGCCATCGCCCACGGAGCTCCTCCACCACCACCCGTGGTGTACCGTTGCAATTGCCGGTCACACCGGCACCAAACAACGGTGCAGACGGGTATCCTCACCCGAAAGGAGCCCTGATGATCCAGAAGGGGCGCCCAACCAACAGGGTGCGGAAGAATATCACCCGCCAAGTCAGCCTGGTCGTGACCTCTCCACCAGCCATACCTGAGTACCTCAGCGGCTCAGAGTCCTGCATCATGTTTGATTGTTCGGATCACCCACGCCAGATACCTCGCCCAGGTCATACTACCCTAGTGCTCGAGGCCCAAATCAGAGGATTCGAAATGAGTCGCGTCTTCATGGACGGCGGCAGTGGCGTCAACCTGTTGTTCGCCAGCACACTCGCAGTAATGCGGATCCCGCTCTGCAGCCTAGAGCAGTCAGATACGACGTTCCATGGCATAGTCCCAGGGAAGGGCATATACCCACTGGGCAAGATATGGCTCGACGTCATCTTCGGCCAGCCCGAAAAATTCAGACGCGAGCAGCTAGAGTTCGAAGTGCTGGACTGGCCATCACAATACCATGCCATCCTCGGCCCCGTGGCATTCACAAGATTTTTGGTAGTACCGCACTCTGCGTACCTGCTACTGAAGATGCCAGGACCTAAGGGCGTCATCACTATCCAAGGAAGCTTCACCAGGTCAGATAGCTGCGACATAGACTTCAACAGAATCTCTCAGTCGTTCAGCATGCAGGAGGAGCTCACAAGACTCCAAAAGATGATAGACAACGGGGCACCCCCAGTCGCTAGGCAAAACGCACCGACATGTCGTTCGACTCCACAGTCAACACAAAGAAGGTGCAGGTTCACCCAACAGACACCTCCAAGACGGTGTTAATCGTCAAGGACCTGAGTCCAGCATAGGAAAGTGCACTCGTCAAATTCATCTGTGAGCGCTAGGAAATTTTCGCCTGGTGTCCTGCGAACATGCCAGGAGTTCCCAGGGAATTCGCCAAGCATGCACTCAATGTGTTTCCGGATGCGAAGCCAGTCAAGAATTCGATTAGTCGACTGTCCGAGCCAATAGATGAAGCCGTTGGAATCGAAGTCAATAGACTGCTTGATGCCAACTTCACTAGGGAAATCAAAGAAAGCGAGTGGCTGGCCAACACCGTGCTAGTCCCCAAAAAGGACATGGACATCCTGCGGATGTACGTGGACTTCACATCGCTCAACAAGCACTGTCCGAAGGACCACTTACCTCTACCAAGGATCAATCAAATCATCGACTCTACAGGTTGCGAGAAGCTCTCCTTCCTCGACGCCTACTCAGGATACAATCAAATTCGGCTCAAAGCTAAAGATCGGGAGAAAACGGCGTTCATTACGCAGTTCGGGGTATTCTGCTACAACACCATGCCCTTCGGCCTTAAGAACGCAAGTGCCACATACCAGAGGTGCATGCAAGCATGTGTGAAGAACCAGATCGGCCGCAACATCCAGGTCTATATCGACGACATAGTAATCAATACCAGGGAGGCCATGACTCTAATTAACGATCTATACGAGAGGTTTGATAACCTTGATCGCTACAAGATCAAGATACACCCATACAAGTGCGCCTTCAGCGTCCCGTCTGGTCAATTACTCGAGTACTTCATCTCCCAATGGGGCATCGAGGCAAACCCTAAGAAAATAAGGGACATACTGGCCATGGAGAAGCCAAAGAACCTCAAGGGTGTCCAACAGCTAGCTGGGCACATTGCGGCGCTGAGCAGATTCATCAGCCGAATGGGTGAGAAGGCCTTACCCTTTTATCAGCTGTTGCACACGACTGACAAGTTCGAGTGGACACCCGAAGCGGACGATGCGTTCGAGGACCTCAAGCGGCTGCTCTCCACATCATCTGTCCTGGTCACACCGAAGGAACGGGAGCCTTTGCTGCTATACATTGCAGCCACGCATCAGGTGGTCAGCATCGTACTCGTTCTCGAGCAACCCAAAGATGGCAAGACCCACGGGGTCCAACACACAATCTACTACCTCAGTGAGGTACTGACCCCGACAAAGTAGAGGTGCCCTCACTACCAAAAGCTCGCCTACGGCGTATTCATGATGGCGCGTCGGCTGAGCCACTACTTCCATGAGCATCAGATCAAGGTCGTCAACGACGCCCCGCTGTCGAACATCCTGAATATCCCTGAAGCCATGGGGCGCGTAGGCTTATGGGGCATCGAATTTTCCCCTCTAGACATAATCTACGAGCGGCGCACCGCCATCAAGTCTCAGGTCCTCCTTGACTTCCTCGTCCACTGGATGGAACTCTAGCGGCCGGATACTCCATACATGTCGCAATCCTGGACGATGCACTTTGACGGCTCCAAGCGCAAGGCTGGAGCTAGGGCCGGCGTCATACTGACGTCCCCTCAAGGCGACAAGATGAAGTACGTCCTTCGGATGAAATTCCGCGCCTCCAACAACGAGGCCCTCATCCACGGCATGAGGATGGCCAAGGTGTGCGGCGCAACACGCCTTGTCATATATAGCGACTCGAACCTCGTCATGCAGCAGACGATGAACAAGTGCGACGCCCATAGCGCCAACATGATCGCATACCGCGCACTCTACAACTCACTAGAAGGGGACTTTGACGGCTGCGAGTTTCGGCACGTCGGTAGGGAAAGCAACAAAGAGGCTTACAGGATCGCCAACATTGGCTCCACCCGTGCATGGGTGCCGCCAGGAGTGTTCCTCGAACAAATCTGCGTACCCTCCATCAATAGGAAATTCCCAAAAGGCTCAGCCGAAGAAGCAGAGCACTCGGGGGCTGCGCTACCCGAAGGACAAGAAGGACCCGAAAAGCTCGACACGGAGGCCGAGCTGGTCAGCCTGATGCAGGTTATGGAAGTTGAAGAAACATGGACGCAACCGTACCTTGGGTACTTGATAAACAATCAACTGCCCGATGAACCGACAGATGCCCGACGAATATCTCGCCGGTCAAAAGCCTTCACCATCATCAATGGCGAGATATACAAGCGCAGCATTTCGGGTGTGCACCAACGATGCGTCACCATCGGTGATGGCAAAAGCATCCTCCAAGACATCCATGAGGGTATCTGCGGCCATCATGCAGGCAGCCGCGCCCTAGCCAAAGATTTACGAGCTAGGTTCTACTGGCCGACGACAATGGATGATGCCAAGGACATCTTCCAGAGGTGCAATGCCTTTCAAAGGTATGCGGACAAGCCACACGCGCCAGGATCCGAGCTGAGGCCTATACCGATTGCATGGACCTTCGCCTAATTGGGCCTCGACATGATCGACAAACTGCCAAAGTCCTCGCCAGGAGATCACGTCTTCCTTATGGTCGCAGTCGACAAATGCTCCAAGTGGATCGAGGCCATGCCCGTCACCAACCAAAGTGGCAAGCTGTCGTCAAGTTTTTTGAGTCCATTGTCTATAGTTTGGCGTGCCACATAGCATCATAACCAACAACGGCTCGAACTTCATCTCGAAGGAATTCCGAGACTTCTACGAGAACCTCGGAATTAGCATATCATACGCCTCTGTGGTGCACATGCAAATCAACGGGTAGGTCAAAAAGGCCAACGGCCTCATAGGCAACAGCATCAAGAAGTGCCTACTATGCCCACTTGAAAGGCTCGAGGGAGCCTGGGCATACGAGCTATCTTCGGTTCTCTAGATCCTACGCACAACTCCAAACAGCTCAACTGGCTACATGCCTTTCTTCATGGTGCACGGAGCCGAAGCCGTTCTACCTGCTGAGGTACTCCACACGGCCCCACGGGTCGTCCTACAGCGAAGCCGAATCATCGGCCGCACTTGAAGACGTTGTCGACACGCTCGACCAGGCACGCGACATCATTGTAGCTCGCTTAGCGGTCTACCAGCAGAGCCTCCGCAACTACCACAGCCACCGGCTATGCCCAAGGTCCTTCGTCGAAGGAGACCTTGTCCTGCGACTCAGGCAAGAAGGGCACAAGAAGCTCGAGTCACCCTGGGAAGGACCCTACATCGTCACCAAAGTCATCCCAGGTGGCACCTTGATGGCGCTGCGTTAACATGAAGCGCTTCGTCGGGAAACCCCAAGAGCAAGCTATGATGCAGCACAGCAGGAAGTCTTCCCTCAGTGAGAAACCGAGGTTATCGAACCATTCGGAGGAAGGAAACGTCTCAAAGGTGTTACAAGAAACGTGGAAATCTGCACAACAGAAACTCGAGACTCTTCCCCAACTAGCAGTGAGGTTGTTAATCTCACCGGTTGCTATAACAAAGTGTTAACTGTATGGTGTGGAAAGTGATGATGGTTTGCAGCAAGTAAACAGTAATAGTGGAAGCTGTATCAATGGTAAAGGTTGGACCAGGGTCCATAGTTCACTAGAGGTGTTCTCCTTAGATAAACAAACATGGCATGCAGGGTAAACAAATTATAGCTGGGCAATTGATAGTACTGAGCAATGGATAACAATGCAATACTAGACATAAAGATCCTATGACATTTCAATTGGGCAATACAACAAGATACATAGACCGCCATCCAACTGCATCTATGACTAGAAGTCCACCTTTGGGTTATCATCCGAACCCCCTCTAATATTGAGTTGCAAGCAACAGACTACTGCTTTAAGCAAAGTGTGTAAGGTAAACAATCCACTTGTTCCATGAACAAGACCCTGTTGTTTTCTCCCTATTGGCAAGAACACATGTACAAGCTTAGAGATTTATGTCACTTCCCTTAGATTAAATAGAGGCGTGAACCCACTATCGAGCATAAATATCCCCTCTTGGAGTCACTAGCAATTACTTGGCCAAGATAGCTACTAACAACAGAGAGCATGCAAGATCACAAACAACACAGACATGATAGAATCAATAAGACAAAACCATTAATCAATCTGACATAGTAATATCAATATCCATCAGATCCCCACAAACACAACATGCATGATTACAAATAGATGAGATCTTGATCATGAACGAAGCTCACAAGATCTAGACATGAAAGCACAATGGAGGAGATACAACCATCTAGCTACTACATGGACCCATAGTACAAGGTGGAACTACTCACGCTTCATACCGGAGGCTGGCATGATGAAGAAGAAGGCCTACGGGATGATCGCCCCTTTGGAAGGGTGCCGGGAAGAGCTTTAGAACCCTCCGATCTAGGGATGATGGTGGCGGTGGCTACAGACGGTTTCGTGGAATATTGATCGGGTGCTTAGGGTTTAGGCATCGAGGGCTTCTTATAGGCAAAGAGGTGAGGCTGGGAGGCGTCCAGGGGGCCCTCACCCTGCCCAGCCACGACCTAGGGTGGGCCCGCGCCTAGGGGGTGCGGGCGCCCTGTGGCGCCCCTCCGTCTCTCTTCCGGAATCCGTGTTCTCCTTGGTGAAATATTGACTTTGGCTTTTGTCCCGTCCAATTCTGAGAATATTTCCTTACTAGCTTTTCTGGAACCAAAAACAACACAAAACAAGCATGGAACATCAAAAATTATAGATACTATATAAAAAGACGGAGGAAGCATGAAAGCCATCAAAACCAAGATTAAACCATTTGCAACCATTGAAAGATGGGATCAAAGAACTCTAAACATGATCAAGAAAGATGGAGTTCTAACAATAATACAAAGTAACTATGCATGCAACATGAAAGGCTACCAACAAAGATCATGAATAACATGCATTGAAAAACGTTTGTTTGTTTCACATACAGAAAACATGGCATAGTGGCATTCATCTTGTCCCTCATATAGTAGCAAACAGATGCATAGGACACCTTCAAAGTTCATAAGAGTGACAAGATACAAGTAGCACAAGAACAAGCAATATCAACAATATGGATCAATCAATAAGTTTTGGGACAATACACATAGAACTAAGAATGGTAACTATGCTCTCTTAACTGGTGCCTAAAGGTAGAAGGTGGAGACTCAATATTATGGTGGAAGAAAGGCCCTTCATAAAGGAAGCAGGGATTTCAAGTTTCAAAAAGAGGTTCCAAAAATTATGGTACTTGTTAGCTTTCAGCCCTCATTGCCCCTATCATAAGCATCTTGAAGTGATTAAGGTTAAAGTGAACAAACTATGGAGTATATGCTTGACAAAGTATAAGTTGGAAATCTCATGTCCCTTGAATACGATGGCCGCTCCTCATGCTACTCAAGTTTAGTTACTTGCAAGTTCTTGTCATTGTAAGTACATGTGTATCATAGAGAACCACCAACGGGGTACACCTTGCACATGGTACAGGATCTTTCCCATAACCAAAATGACAAGGCAAGCAGACAGTGAGCATCTCAGCATTCTTCTTATTTACCATGGGAATATGGTGCTTTTTTATCTCTTTCCTCTTTTCTCAATATGCCTCTTTTTTCTCAATCTCTTTTTTATAAGAAGAATGCTTCATAGATGTCACTATGGTGATGCTCCAAGTTTCCACCATGATTAGGCATGGCTTAGGCTAGCGGCCCAGGCGTTTATCTAACACAAAATACATAAATCCATGGACTTACAAGCTCCCCTTTCATTTCACACCGACGACATCCGTAGACAAAAGAGCATGATATCAACTGTGTACAAAGTACAAGTGCAATGTTGAAAGCGTTCCCCATGAAAACATGGTTCTGCTAATTCCAACGTACAAGTTCAAGCATACACAACATAGATGACACAATGGTTCAAGTTTATTAGGGGCAAGAAAAATAAAGTGTGCCATCAAGTTCGTGAGAGCTTTAATCACAAAGTTTTCACATAACAAAATACTTTTTAATTGGAAGATAGCTGGAAACAAGAATATAATTGGAATGGTGTAACACACCATGCATAGGAATTTATAGTGGACACTTGGGAATAAATTGGTTTCTTGGGAGTTGGAAGCATGAGTAGAGCTTACTCGTACAAGTGGAGGCTAGCAAAAGACTGGGAGCGACCAACTAAGAGAGCAATAATGGCCATAATCATCCATAGCGACAAAACATTAATAATCAAAGCATAGAGTGGTACTACAAGTCAAGTACTAAATGATCATAGACGCTATGGTGACTTGTTCATAGTCATAACATGGTGTGAGCATGTGCCAAGTCAACCCAAATAAAGCATCAAAGGAGAATACCACAATACTATGATTTTGTATGCTAAAACAACACATGATTATTTCAAGGCACACTAAGAAATCCTAATTGTTTGGAACAAGTCATGCTACAGCAATATCACTAAGCATAAGGTCATAACAACACCAAGCATGACATGCTAAATTCTAAGTCACTGCAAAGCAAGCTCCTCTTACACTTTTCAAGCAAGAACTTTCTACTCCTTTCCAACACCAATTGACTTATTTGAAACAACACAGCGAGAACGGGGGTCCAAACTACTTTATTCAAGCAAACTAAGAAAACTAAGCAAAGCAATCAAAAACTAAGATGCTCCAAGAACAACACAACCGTGCATGAAACAATAAAAACGAAGTTTCTAGAAAGACCTGAGATTTTTATCGATGAAGAAGGGATGCCCAAGGCATCCCCAAGCTTTGACGCTTGTACCTCTTGGATATTTCTTGGGGTGACACCGGGGGTAGCATCCCCAAGCTTGAGCTTTTTTCCATTCTTCCTCTCATTACATCATTCTCTCTCTACACCTGAATTTTTTTCCTTCATACAAAACTTCACACAATCTTCATTAGCAACATTAGTGTATTCTAAAGATAATAGACACTTGGGCTTAGCTTTATAACATAAAAACTTTCACTAGAAACACAAGCTACTGTAGCAACTCCTTCAAAAAGCTCAATTTCCCAAAAATAACAAAAAAATGAATCAATAAGAAGCCAATACAAATAATGGCAGAAATCTGTCAAAACAGACCAGCAGGTAGAAACCTATTTTTTCGAAGATCTTCTGTTTCTCAAATCAAAAAGTGTTGAACTAACGAAAGTTATCTAACATACTGGAGGATTTATTTGTAAATGTTCAGCTCAATCCGACATACAGAGATTCCTCATGATTTTTTACGGTGGAGCACAAAAATCTGTTTCCGGACAACAACTTCCCAAATCTTACTTCCCTCTCATTAGAGGTCATTCTTGGCACAAAAAGAAAACAAAAAGGATAAGGAGAGGTCATTACTAAAGTAATAACTTCCATGACTCAAGAAAACTTGTGGATTATCTCCCAACAAGTACTTTTATTTAACGCCTTTAAGTTAGAGAAGATGCTCACGTAAGAAATATGAATTGAAGTAAAAGAGAGCATCAAGAAGCAAATTCAAAACACATTTAAGTCTAACCCACTTCCTATGCATCGGAATCTTGTAAAGAAACAAGTAATTAAAGCACAAAGCAACAAGCATACGAAAGCAAAACAAGTGCAACTTCAAAACTTTCAACATAAAGAGAGGAAACTTAATATTATTGAGATGCATAAAACCATGTTTCCCTCTCTCATAATAACTTTCAGTAGCATCATGAATAAAGTTAACAGTATAACTATCACATAAAACATTCCTATCATGAGCCACATGCATATAATGATTATTACTATCCACATAAGCATAGTCATTCTTATTAATTATAGTGGGAGAAAATTCAACAAAATAGATATCATTATTATTTTCATCACCATAATCATCAAATATAGGAGGCATACTGTAATCACAATTAATTTTCTCCTCAATAGTAGGTGGACTGAAAATATCATTTTCATCATTGTAATCATCATAAATTGGAGGTAAAGTATCATCATAGGCCATAGAATTTTCAGCATTGGTACCAAAGAGATTTTCAATATCAAAAGTAGCGTGCTTTTCCCAATCATGATCACTACTATAGGTAACAGGCATAGGCACATCATCACAAAATTTACCCATAGTAGATATTTCAAAAGAATCCCCAGGAGCATAACATTCATCCTCCTCTTTTTCATCTAATGAGCTTCCAGTTTCAGCAATTTCTTCTTCCATAGGCTCCTGCAAAGCATTAGTCTCTTCCGTGTGTGGAAAGCATCTATTAAAATATTCAAGAATATAGCCATTTGGTTCCTTGTAATTATCAAATAAAAAGTTAAGTATCTCATAAACCTCATATTCATAAGGTGCATCATCATTATTTTCAAGCAAACTAGCAAGTTCAAATGCACCCTTGAAAGCAATAAATTCTTCAATTTGTTCCACATCATAAAAGTCATAATTTCCTTTAACATAATAAGATATGGTAACATTATCATTATACTCACATTGAAAAGGTAGGTGTTTATACCTCCTACAACAACAATATTTATCAAAGCAATAATTAACATTATAAGTAGAGGACACCTCTCTAGCAATAGTATTAATTTATCAATTTGTTCCAGTAAGTGTTCCCTTTTTGTGACAAAGGATGTTCCTTATAATAATACTTTTCTTCTTCCGTGAACCCACCTTGCCAGTAAGAACTAGTTTCAAAGAAATCATCCATTGATAGAACGAATGACAAAGCAAGGCAATAACAGACAAGCAACTAGAGTAGGAACTAATTTTTTTGTGTTTTTGATAAAGGAAAGCAAACCAAACTAAACTATTTTTTTTTGAGTTTTTGATAAAAAGAGTCAAACAAAACCAAGCAAAAGAAACTAAGCAAACAAAAAACAAAGTTAAGAGAAAGGTTGTGGAGGACTCCCCTTGTGAAGACGTCCTTAGCCTCCCCAGCAATGGTGCTAGAAAATCTTGATGGTGCTGTGTCAACGTGGAGCGCTTCGTCGGGAAACACCAAGAGCAAGGTATGATGCAGCATAGCAGAAAGTTTTCCCTCTGTAAGAAACCGAGGTTATCGAACCAGTAGGAGGAAGGAAACGTATCAAAGGTGTTACTAGCAACTTGGTGACCTACACAACACAGACTCAAGACCTTTGCCCCAACGAACAGTGAGGTTGTCAATCTCACCGGTTTGCTATAACAAAGGATTAACTGTATGGTGTGGAAGGTAATGGTGGTTTGCAACAAGTAAACAGTAACAATGGAAGATGTATCAATGTTAAAGATTGGACCGGGGTCCATAATTCACTAGAGGTGGTCTCCTTAGATAAACAAACATGGCATGCTGGGTAAACAAATTACAGCAGGGCAATTGACAGGACTAAGTAAGGCCTAACAATGCAATACTAGACATTCATGATCCTATGAGATTCGATTGGGCAATAAAACAAGATCCATAGACCGCCATCCAACTGCATCTATGACTAGAAATCCACCTTCGGGTTATCATCCGAACCCCTCTAGTATTAAGTTGCAAGCAACAGATAACTGCTTTAAGAAAAGTGTGTAAGGTAAATAATCCACTTGTTCCATGAACAAGAGACGGTTGTTTTCTCCCTAGTGGCAACAACACATCTAGAACCTTACGGATTTCTGTCACTTCTCTTAGATTAAATCGAGGCATGAACCCACTATCTAGCATAAAATACCTCCTCTTGGAGTCACTGGCATCTACTTGGCCAAGATAGCTACTAGAAACGAAGAGCATGCAAGATCACAAACAACACATACATGATAGAATCAAGAAGACAAAACCATTAATCAATCTGACATAGTAATCTCAATATCCATCGGATCCCCACAAACACAATATGCATGATTACAAATAGATGAGATCTTGATCATGAATGGAGCTCACAAGATCTAGAAATGAAAGCACAAAGGACACTACTAGGAAAATGGTCGTCTGTGGCGCACCTAAAAGTACCATCCGTGGCACACTAGTGGTGCGCCACGGGCCTTGCGCTACGACTATCTCCTAGTCGTGGCGCACTGCCTGGTGCGCCACGGTTATGTGGAGATAGGCGTAGCGCACCTGCTAGTGCGCCACGGATATGTTGGCAGGTGCGCTACGCCTTGTATCTTCTGTGGTGCACGTCGCAGTGCGCCACTAAGCTGCTTAGGTGCGCTTTAGATGTAGTGCGCCACAAAATCTAGGTCATGTGCGCCACATGTGTTTTTTTTGTTTTTTTTTATTTCAGAGCCAGATGATATACAATACATATTATATACAATATTACAGGCAGATATACACACACAGATACAAGATATGCAATTATATATATAAATACACAATTTGCAAAACAAGATTGAAACAAATACATATAGATAAGTCTCATACATGAATACATAGTATAAGTTACATTGTTTCGATCAAGTTACAAAGTAGTTGGTGACATGCGAATACATGTGTCGATCGAACAAGTTAGAGCTCGGAAGCTCGCCTACACATCTAAACTAGCTAGACACAAACGCGGGATAAACAACCAAAGAAGATAAGCATGATCACCTCCACGACAAAGGTGTAGGTCTTCATCCGGTTCCTCGTCCTAACTCCCGCTAGATAGCGCGTGTATCTAGCTTCCGCCTCTGCCATAGTGTTGTACCCTTTGTAGCTATTGCCGCTGAAACGTGCACCTGTCTCTGGAAGTCTTCCCAATCATCGTAGACTCCGGGAACCCGTCCCTTGTACACGACGTACCACGTCATCTATAAGTTGACAATAATAATTAACCGATGATTGAAAAAAAAACATATATAATTAAAGTCGCATATGAAGATACACATATAGAGAGTACTCCTAAATCAAAAACACCACACTCAAAGAGCATGCCTCATATATAACTAGGTTGTTCGACACAGGAATATGCTACGATGGAACTGTGAGCCAAGTAGGATGCACAAGACCTGGACTTGTGCATATCACAAGGCTCACAATCCCATCGTAGCACATTCACATATATATTGTGCCAAGACATTTCAATCATCGGCATTATTCTCGAAAAAGACCAAAGTAAATCAAAAAGAATGCCTCATATATATATACATAGGTCGTTGGACACAGGAATATGCTACGATGGAACCGTAAGCCAAGTAGGATGCACAACATCTAGACTTGTGCATAACACAAGGCTGACAGTCCCGTCGTAGCACATTCATATATATATATATATATATATATTGTGCCACGACATTTCAATCATACGAATTATTCTCGAAAAATACCAAAGTAACTCGAAAGAATGCCTCATATAGAACTAGCTAGGTCGTTGGACACAGGAATATGCTACGACGGAACGGTTAGCCAAGTAGGATGCACAATTCCTGAACTTGTGCATATCACAAGGCTAACTATCCAGTCGTAGCACATTCACATATATATTGTGCCACGACATTTCAATCATCGGCATTATTCTCGAAAAAGACAAAAATAACTCGAATAGAATGCCTCATATATATACATAGGTCGTTGGACACAGGAATATGCTACGATGGAACCGTGAGCCAAGTAGGATGCACAAGACCTGGACTTGTGCATATCAAAAGGCTCACAATCCCATCGTAGCACATTCACATATATAGTGTGCCACGACATTTCAATCATCGGCATTATTCTCGAAAATAGAGTAAGGAAAAAAAGAAGAACCAAAGTGAGCAAAGGACCAAAGAGTAAGCAAAAAAACCAAGCATTGATTTATATATAATAATAATAAGAAAAAGAAGTAAGCGATGATTCATAAACCTAATAAGATAAGTATAGTAGCATGTACACTTGTCCACACACACACAAAGGTCATCTATAGTTTGTAACTACAACTAGGCCAACATCAAGCCTTCTGGCTCGGCTTAGGGAACGGGAGGACGCCTTGTCTCGTCATGAACTTCCTATAGTCACCCTGCATATCTAGACGATCTTCTAAGTCACGATTATTCGGGATATTTCCTCCGTACAAGATCCCCCCCCTCGAAGTCATGACATCACGAAATATGATTGCCCCAAACTTCTGCTGGATGCGATACATCTCTTGTCTAATATCTGAATCAGTGATCTTGACCTTTGCTTCGGCCCACTATTTGAGATGATCTGGCAGCGTAGAATTCTACTGGTCAAGTAGGAACTCCCTCATGTGATGGAGTGCGTAGTAGGCTTCCTTCTTACTGTTTTCTGGCTGCTTCACGCAGGGGAACTCCGCTACGTGGTTGAAGACGTGCCTGCCGAACTTGACCTTCGTACACACGAAGGTGGTGCCTTTCGTCGAGGCAAATCCAGTGAGAGCATCATCCAGAACTTCCTTGATCTTGTCGTAGTTTTTCTTCTTTTCTAGACTCCCCAAGTCTAATACGTGGCGTGGGAATGCTTCGGCGATAAGGAGATGAGCGTGCAGTGTTCATCTCTGCGCAAAAAATTCAAATGGAATGTGTTGGAAAAAGAATGATGATAATCTAATAAAGCCAATCGACGGTGGCGAGTGAATAACGACTTACTCGGGAAAGTAAGGCACGAGAATGTATTCCTTTATCTTGTTCGCCACGAGGATTCTTTTTAGGTACGAGGCCACGATACGTCGTTCGGCGGGGGAACCCAAGAAGCCGTCACGCATGTAGTAGGGGTCCACTATAGCGATGCCCAGTGTGTTCTCTCTAATGATCTGCATGGCCAGGCTGAGAGAAAACAGACGGACCATGGTATAGTGCAGCGGGTATAGGTGGAACATATTGAAGATGTCGTTGAACCGCAGGAACAACAGGTCCGCATGGGCATTGTCGACGAAGCTCAAGCCTGGTGGCACCTTAACCACGAATACCGGGTGCGAGGGATCTTTCTCTGATAGAAGGCGTCTCTCTATCGTCAGCACGCCGTCATGCACACTCTGTAGTTCCGAATTGGCGAGCTTCCGCAAATTCTTAGGTAGCATGGGCTCACCCGCCACATGAATCCTCCACATAATACCCTCGGGTCTTGGTGGCCCGTCCCGAAACCTGATTGGATTCGCAGTTGTTGACGCCACAGGCTGGCTCAAGCTGCTAGATTTTCTTTTCCTGCCCTTTTTTCCTTTTGGAGAGCGGGCAGGCACCATAATCTGAGCACCGGCCGCCCTATGTAGTGTGTCAGGGCTTAGAATAAATGGCCGGTTGGTTGTATCAGCTGGCTTTGTAAAGGCGCAAGCTGGAGACGTCTCCTGAGAACCAAACAGACGCTTGGTGATAGTGGCTTTCTCTGTGGGGCCACCAGCTAGGTCTTCGTTGCTAAACTGAGTGTTGAAGAATTGATCATTCCAGTCTTCGTCGTCCTCGGACGGATCCTGCGCCATGTGCATATCATCAACATGATCATCCGACCCACCGCGTGGAGGTTACGGCGAGGGCGGTAAGGGGGCCTTGCCACCGCTTGTCGCTGGCATGACAGGCGGTGCTGTTGTCTGTGGCGTGATGGCCCCCGCCGTCTCCAAACGGATAATGCTCTTTGGCCATTGCAAGAATAAGTCGAATCAGGTTCTGAGGACAGCCGGCTCTTCTTCATCCGCTCCTGGGGTTGAATGGGAGGTTTCAGGTCGTCGCAGCCCCTTAGCACCCAACTAATTTTAACCATGTGCACGCTATCTGGCATCGGCCTTGAGAGGAACGTGCGCTGCAAGGGTTGAACGATGGTACCCTTGGAAACATCCCTCAGCTCGTTGTTCATATAGCATAAGAGAGTGCAAGGAACATCCGTCTGCGGAAAACATGTACGGCGTCGTCAGAGATGCCATAAGAGTAATAGATGGCGTGAAAGGCTGTAAATCAATTTGTTTACTGTGATGGCGTTAAGATCGGCTAATGTCTACACACCGCATACGACGACGGGCGTGCAAGAGACGGAAGGGCTGCTTGATGGCGCGGTGCTGGCCACCGGTGTATTCTCCCTACCGACGGGTGCTTGGAGCTCCGGTGCCACCGCGACGATGGCAGGAGGGGCACAAACATGTACTCCGGCGCCACGGTGATGGTAGGGGGAGTCACCAACACTTGCGGCACCGCGGTGCTAGCGGGCGGAGTCACGAACATGTAGTTCGCCGCGTTGTTCGAGTGGCTGCTGACCATGCTTGGAATCGGGCACGGCCCTACTCGACCATCCCACTAGTTAACACTAGCACTGTCTTATCCCACTGGTTCTGCCCACTGCTCTATTCTAAACTTGTGAGCACCCAGGTTCGAATCCTGGTGCCCCACTTTTTTATTTTTATTTTAAAAATACTTTTAAATGTTCCAAAAAATTCCCAAAAGTGGTGATATATGCCTAAGTTTTGTTTTGTTTTTAGAATACTTTTAAATATTCCAAAAATGCCCAAAAGTGATAATATATGTCATAAAAGTGGTACAAATATGATTCGAAGTATAACTAAATTTCATAATAATTTGTCCATGAATATTACAATCTTTTTCGACCACGTGTTTTACAATATTTTTTGAGCTAGCATTTTACAATCTTTTTTCCCTTCTTTGTTGCGGTTGAATAATTTAGCCCCGGCACTTTAATGTTTCTTCTTTCGAACGGGCTACCTTTTTTGGGTAGGGTTGTCCTTTTTCTTCATGTGATGTATGTTGTTGCATCGTAGTCGTCGTCATCTTCAATCTTTGGATCGCCGTACTGGTCAAAGTCTTGCTCGTTGACGACTCCATCCATTCCGATGATGTTTCTTTTTCCTCTCCTCACGACAACACGGCTAGGCTTTGTCGGGTCGGTAATGAAAAAACATTGGTCCACTTTGGTAGCCAGTATCCACGGTTCATTTTTCGCGGCCACGTTCGCACCGGCAGCCTTGGATTTGGCTGCTTCGGGTATAACCATGGTTGTGAAATACCGGTTTTCTCTTTCGACGCTCTTTGCCCATCTGACACGAAACATCGACACCTTTTCTCCATAGTAGTCGAGCTCCCAGATCTCCTCGATTCTTCCGTAGAATCTTTCCTTCATGTTATCATCGGTGTAGAATTCCGACGTTATGCCTGAGTTCTGATAATCACACTTGTTGTCCTTTTCCTCCGTGTAGAATGTGTAGCCGTTGATATCATACGCCTGATAGGTCACCAGTTTTTGCATCGGTCCCTGCGACAAGGTGAATATGATCTTTTCCGTGTCAGAAGAATGCGATCGCGGGGGATTATCAAGGAGCGTCTGCCTAAACCAACGCGTGAAATCTGAGTTGTGCTCTTTGTTTATTTCTCCCTGCATCCTCTGTATGCCCCGATCACTATACTTCTTCTCGATTAACCTTTTGTGCTTCTGTACCCAAGGATCGACCAATTCTAAATGATGTAGCGCGACGAGGTTTGCTCGATCAATGTCTGCGCATCAAAAATCAAAGTCTGCATGTAGTATGCGACGACCTTCTCGGTGACCAGATCCGTCGAGCTTGCCAAGGTGCCTGTTGATGGGAAGACCGACAGGGTTCTCGATGTCTAGATAATTCGTGCAGAAAGAGATGCACTCTTCGGCCAGAAAGCCCTTAGCTATGCTTCCATCTGGATGGTACCTGTTGCAAACGTATCCTTTGATGTGTCCGTTCATCCTTTCGAACGCCATCATGCTGTGGAGGAACATCGGCCCGAGTTGTATGATCTCCTCCACGACATGGACCAGCAGATGCACCATAATGTCGAAGAATGCGGGTGGGAAGTAGACCTCAAGCTCACATATTATCACCACGATCTCCTCCTGTAGCCTCCCGAGCTGATTCACGCCAATCGACTTCCTAGAGATGACGTCGAAAAACTTGCAGAGGCCAAATAACATTTCACGGACGTGCTCGTCCATTATCCCTCTTAGTGCAACCGGAAGTACCTGCGTCATTAGCACGGCACAGTCGTGAGACTTCATGCCACTGAACCTCTGCTTCGCCTCGTCTAGGTATCTGCTTATCTTGCCCGCGTAGCCGTAAGGAAATTTGACTCCTAGAAGGCACTTGAAAAACTGTTTGATCTCATCCTGGCTTAGAGTGAAGCAAGAAGGAGGGCAGTAATATTCGTTCTTCTTGAACTTTTTACCCTTCCGACGACCTTTTGTCGTCTCCGACTCATGATCATCGTCATCTTCCTGATCATCAGGAGTAGTGCATCCTCCGTGAAGCTCCTTCCGGATACCCAAGCATATCAGGTCGTGCCTTGCTTTCAGACCATCTTTCGTCCTATCGGGCATGTTGATTATGGTGGCGACTAGACTCTCGCACACGTTTTTCGTGATATGCATGATGTCGAGGCTATGAGGCGTGCGGAGAAACTTCCAGTATAGCAACTCCTAGAAAACAGACCTTGTTTTCCATACCTTCATCAGCGACTTGTCTTGTTGCTGCCTCTTTCGCTTCTTTCCAGTCTTAGGACAATCTTTCTAGTTTTTCAGCAACTCTTCCACTTCTTCGCTGCTCCTACGCTCTGGGATTCCTCGGGTCTCGGATTTGCCATTGAACAGGTCTCCACATTTTCTCCATGGATCATTCTTTCCGAGCCACCTCCGGTGCGCCATGAACACGGTTTTCGATGACCCTAGATCTTTCTCTAGTTGGAGATAGCTTGTGTTATCCATGGACTTAACGCATGCGCAGAATCCTTGGATAACCTGCCCCGAGATATACCCACAACCTGGATAGTCTTGCACCATAGTGACCAACGCGGCTCTCATAGTGCAATAATCTTGTGCGATGACGTCGTATGTATTGGCTCCAGATTCCCATAACGTGGCTAGCTCCTCTTTCAACAGCCCGAGATACAGATTGATGTCGGTACCAGGTTGTTTTGGCCCTTGAATTAGCATACTCATTTGTATGTACTTCTTCTTCATGCACAACCATGGAGGGAGGTTGTACATCCATACAAACACGGGCCAAGTGCTGTGCGTGCTGCTCTGGCTACCGAACGGATTGAGTCCATCGGTGCTCACACCAAGCCTGATGTTCCTCGAATCTCCACCGAATTTTGGGAATTCGAGGTCCAATGCTTTCCACTGGCTAGCATCTGAAGGGTGCGTCAGCAGCTCATCCTTTTCGGGGTCATCATCGTCATCTCCTGGCTTCTTCCTTTCTGCATGCCATCGCATGAGCTTCGCTTCCTTAGGGTCCGTGAAATAGTGCTGCAGATGAGGAGTGATAGGAAAGTATCATACCACTTTTCGAGGTTCTTTCTTCCCTTTCTTGTATCGACTCACGGCGCACACCGGACATGTGGTTTTCTACACGTCCTCGCCCCGATAAATGATGCAATCGTTGATGCATATGTGATATCTAACGTGCGGTAGATCGAGAGGACAGACGATTTTCTTGGCGTCCTCGATACTAGTTGGACATGTGTTCCCCTCCGGGAGACGATCGTGTCAGAATCCCCATCATATCGTCGAAGCTTGCGTCGCTCAATTTTTGTTTTGCCTTCATCTCCATAGCCTTGAGCGTTACATTCAACCGGGTATCATTGGGCCTACATCCTTCATACAATGGAGTAACCACGTCTTTCTCAAGTTGCGCAAGCTTGGCTTTCTCTCTAGCGGCAGCCCTGGCGTTACTCGTCTGCTTGAGAAGCAGCTCTTGCACATAAGGGTCCTGCACCCAGCCTGACGTTGTTCAATCGTCGTCTGCTCCTCCGGCATCTAGATCATCATCATCCCGGTCTTCTTCCGCACATTCACCATCTCCAGGAGACTCTTCATCATCTCGCCCATTCTCGCCGTGGTAATGATCATCATCATGTTGGCCACCTTCACCGTCTCCATCGTCTTCGTCATCGCTTATCCAACGAGTGTATCCATCCATGAAACCATGGCGGAGCAGGTGCGCCTGCAGATTCCCAGAATCTGGGTCGATCACCCAGTTGAGTTTGCATCTTCTACACGGACATCTTATATCCGTCTTGTTATTTCGTATCATGTCGTTCGTCGCACATTTCAAAAATCTAGCCACAATGCCTTCGCTCATTATGTAGACCATTTTTGCCTACACGGTGTACACAGTACAATTAGAAGTCTATTAGAACCACATAATGAATGCATGCATGCAATGGTCGATAGAAAATTTCGGCATGACCTATCCTAAAATTAGGACCTTTGCGAAATGCCAAAGTCTTGCCAAAATGGAAATGAATCAACATTTTGGCAAAAAAATGGCAACTTGTTCACATACAAACACAAGAGAGAGAGACCGAGATCCATACACACATGAACATATCATTATCTTCTCCATACACACATGCATGAGCATCATCGATACTCTCCATATATACACACATATGACCATATCGATCCTCTCCATACACACATCATGAGCATCGATCATCTACATACATATGAGCATATCATCCATATACACATGAACACATCCTTACATGGACAACTTACCGAGATGAGAGACCAAACGCGAGAAGATGGAAAGGAGAGGTGCGCGCGAGACCGAAGAAGGAGATGAGAGATCGGAGAGCTTCCTCTATTACTTATGTAACATCCAAGGCAAGTTCTACATGCTAAAAATGGTGAATGGGTGGAGAAATTGTGGTGGGAAGGAGAAGGATCCCGACTAGATCTAAGGAGGAAGAAGAAGGGGAAAGTGAAGTGTGGGGTGGTGGAGATGATCACATGATCACATATGTTTGTGCAGGTCGACACATCCGTGGCGCACATGGCCCTAGTGCGCCACAGGGAAAAATCACATCCGTGGCGCATATGCCAGAGTGCGCCACAGATGTTTATGCCCGTTTAAGGAGCAGAGGGGACTTCACATAGGCGTGGCGCACTTGCCACATGTGCTCTACGGCTATCCCAACAACCATAGCGCACCACCCCTATGTGCTCTACGGGTATGCGGCATGCGGCCAACAGGGCCCTGGCCCACACATATCTCTGGCGCACTATGGTCATGTGCGCCACGGTTGTTCTAGTTACTAGTAGGGCACTGCCCATAGGTAGGCCACGCCTGTTTTAGCCGTGGGGCACTTCAACCGTGTGATCCACGGATGTGCTGATTACCTATAGCTGTTTTCCTAGTAGTGGGAGGAGATACAACCATCTAGCTACTACATGGACCCGTAGTCCAAGGTGGAACTACTCACGCTTCATACCGGAGGCTGGCATGATGAAGAAGAAGGCCTCCGGGATGATCTCCCCTCCGGCAGGGTGCCAGGAAGAGCTTCAGATCCCCCCGATCTAGGGACGATGGTGGCGGCGGCTATAGCCGATTTCGTGGAATATTGATCGGGTGCTTAGGGTTTAGGCATCGGGAGCTTCTTATAGGCGAAGAGGCGAGGTTGGGAGGCGTCCAGGGGGCCCACACCCTGCCCAGACGCGGCCTAGTGTGGGCCCGCTCCTAGGGGGTGCGACCACCCTGTGGCGCCCCTCTGTTTCTCCTCTAGACTCCGTGTTCTCCTTAGTGAAATATTGACTTTGGCTTTTGTCCCGTTGAATTCCGAGGATATTTCCTTACTAGCTTTTTTGGAACAAAAAACAGCAGAAAACAGGCAACTGGCACTGTGGCAACTTGTTAATAGGTTAGTACCAGAAAACATATAAAAAGCAACTCAAAGTGTGGACAAAGCAAAGCAAAGTAGATACTAAACAAGCATGGAACATAAAAAATTATAGATATGTTTCTGACGTATCATGCCTACCGCCTCATGGACATCGCATTAGGAGTCGAATACTCCAACCCCTGGAACGTCGCATGACTGCGACACTTCTACCCCTAGTTACCCTTTTACTTTCAAGAAGGCTATTCAGCCAAGGCTACTCAGCTGAACAATGTACCTCCGTGTTTGCTATGAATAAAAGCTAAGTTCCTTGGCCCAAATTTCTTTTTTTCTCCTTGCATTACTTCTCGCTAAATATGCTCGAGGGCCACGCCTCACCTCATGACTTCGTCAACTGAATAATGCATACAACCTGAGTAGCTGACCATGTCGGGCTAACGAAAAGGACATGCACATTACAAGAGCACCACGTGCCAATACATATAAACTTTACAAAGGTCATTACAAGCCCACTCGAATAAATATTTTTTTTACAATATCTCGTTTTCTTTACAGGACCTAATTGTTCTAGAATATAACATTCATCCACTCCTCGAACAAATCTACAATCTCTTCGGCGTACTGCGCCACAGCTGCATAATGAGGGTGCATGTCCCATAAATTGCCACCTGGTGGAGGAGGCGGTCCAGCCTCTATCTCAACAAGGTTGACATCACGATGATGCAGTCGAATGAGAAAGGTTTGCCTTCACCCCAGCAATCAACTGATGGCGCACCAACTCCTTGACGTGGCCTACATTCCAAAACTTCCCAAGAAGACCTAAAAAGCTAGAAGGCGCAGCGTCCAAAGGGAACATGACGGACCAAACGTCCGCAAGTGATGACCTTGCCTGCTTCAGCACCCGAAGAGAGTGGTGTACGTGATCTTGCACCATCGCAAGGACGATGGCTTGATCACGATCCATCCAAAAGAAGCCACCAGCCTCTAGCACTTGTTGCGTCAGGCAATTCATCCGAATTGTGACGCACTCCTTCTATTCCCTTGGAATGAGATTAACAACTATGCAAGCATGGGGTGAGATAGCATAAAAATAAGGCACACTCAAGAGAACATCGGTTCATGAGGACTCACATTGGAGTTGCTCACCCATCTGCCAAAATTCTCTAAGAAAAAACTCCTCCCTAGAGATGGCTCGCTCAGCCTTCGACTTCCACACATCCGCATGACCTCGAATGCTGAGGATGTCCTTTTCCAAACTACGGACGCGATCACGCAAGAAGGTCAGCTGCGACGCCTCATCCATTGATGTGAGAGGATCAGGCGCAGGCGGAGTAATCGCTGGAGCCTCACCTGAAGGACCCTAGGGGTAAACAAGCAAGTATGAACATCACAAACACTTTTGACAGCAGTTAAAAGATAGACTTATATACATAAATAAAGCCACCTCGTGGCAAAGTGGGACTTGTTCATCCACAAGATGTTACAAAAAACATCAAAATTGAAAAAGCTACACTATCTACAATGGAAGGGCCTAAGCACCAGCACCCAGCGCAGCCTCGGAGCCAGACTGCCTGCTCTTGGCCTCTCGCTGCTGCTTTGCCGCATAATCGGCTAGGAGGTCGATGAGCTTAGGCCCGAAATTCTTACAACGGGAAGCAAAGGGGGCAAAAGCTACCTCGGAGCCATCCGCCGCCATCGGCATCATCGACGTGACCTGGACCAGGTCCAACTCGGCCCCGGACGCCACCGCCATAGCCATCCCCATGGAGGCACCGATGCCCTTCTGCTAGCGATTGTACTCCACCGGAGCATCCTCCGACAAAACATCCGGAAGGGAGTCGATGTCATCGAGGGCAACGCCCTTGGGGATGACCTCCTTGTAGAAGCGCGTGAGCACCTTCTTGGCCTTCTCCAGAGAGCGAACGACAGTGGAGCAGCGATCCTTGATCGCAGTAGCATCAGCCAAAACATCTCCCTTATCCAGCGCACCACGATCAAACGTGATGCCAGAAGCATCTGACAATAAGAGGAAGAGAACACTCGACTGAGAAAGGATACAACACACTCAAAAAACAGAACACTCTAAGGATACAAGAGCAACTTGCCAGAGATATCCTTGGCAGCATCCATGAGCTTGTCAGCCATGGCCTTCTCCCGAGTGGATGTAACGGCTGCTAGCTGCTGCTCGCGATCTTCGGCCTCCTTTTGCTGGCGCTCAATGGCCTCCGTAGCATCTACTACCTTCTTCTCCGCTTGGCTGAGGCTCTTTTCAAGAGCGTTAAGCCTTCGGAGAGCATCATTGTTCTCATATGCAGCATGAAGAAATATCGGATAAACACAAGCAACAAACTCGGTGGACTCGAAACATAACCTAGAGGATAGCTACACACCTTGGAGCTGCTTCAGCTCACCCTCCAGCGCCAGATGCTGCTGGATGAGGAGGTTGGCTCCAGGGAGAAAAGGCTACAACAGAAGCAAACAAAACCAATGAATAAAGGGCTCAGGGGATCCTCCCACAAAGCGAAAGAACAATAGGTCAAATAAATAGGACTCGTGGGATCCCCCCACGCAGTACAAGAACAACACTTACATGCTCAGGTGTGGACTCCGAAGGTTTGCATATCGCCTTCCGAGTGACGAGTGCACGAGCCTTCCGTCTCGCGGAGCTCGAATCTTCGTCCTTGGAGTTGGCCACCACTTGGGGAAACAAAGTTGTCGACTTCGATTCTGCTATCATTTCTTCGGTGTCCTCGCCAGGGGACTCTTCCGAAGGATTGCTGGAAGCACCTATCAGATCCACTACAAGGAATCTGGCAATATATGACCCTCCATTTTCATCACAAAATCGTTATAGTAGTCTGTTTATGACGATTCTATGACGATTTTAAGAACGTCGAAAGCTGGGCGTCGCAAATGAACTATAACGACGTTTTTGGTAAAATCGTCATAACCGTATATGACGATATTGGATCGTCATAACGTCTATGACGATTCAATATCGTCACGGACCATCTAGCCATGCCATGTTAGATCCTACGTGGCTGATCCTACGTGGCAAAATTGTGACGAAATTAAATCATCTTAAATCGAAATCATCCTAGTCCATTTCTAGGTTCCACATGGGCTCGGCCCAACTATTCTGGATTGTTTTTCATATTAAATCTGGTCAGCTATATGGGCCAAGCCTAGCATCCTGGAATTTTTATTTTCTTTGCATTGGCATTTTGTATGGACAGATCTTACTTTCAGTCTTCTTATTTTGGGCTGGTCCCACTAGTAACAGGGGTCCTAGTTGTCAGTTCATACAATTTATATGGTTCCACTTGTTAGTGTCCATTTTCTCACATTTTCACAATAATTAAACAGCTAATAATTTAATCAAGACCAACAGAATAAATGAATTACTTTGATTCAAACAGGTCACATTCACAGATAATATTTCGGATAACATCAGCACATTACAATCACACACAGTTTACATTAGGTGGAGTACCAAAATACAATAAAACATTCAGAAAGTATACAAGATAGCAATTTTTTGATATTTCGGAACTTCATGCTTCCTCTTTCTCTAACTTATTCGGCGTGTACCTGTAGTCCAACAAAAAGGCAATGAGGCCTCGATGAGATATTTAGATAAACACACTGTAATTTGAAGAAAAACTCACTTTTCATACTAAAATTAGGAACAGATAAACTAAACCAAACCTCCTTCCAAAACTTTAGAAACATTCTGGAAACAATGTATACTGATGACTATCGTAGAAAGGAAGAACATGCAGAATTAGACTTGGTGAAACAAGATTGCCCAGCTTCTGCTAACGAAAATGAGCAAAAGGAACAATAGTATTGTGCAATGAAGCTATTACCAGGTTGGTAACATGAAATTTATCTTCAAGTAAACCTAATCTAAAAAAGAGGCATGGATTTCCACTTCACTGAATCCTAGGATGCAACATATCGGCAGCGGGGACGACAAGCACCAGCTCGGTTACCTGCACAACACCTCGATCACTAGCGCGCTCAAGTTCGATGCGACCGACCGTAGTCCTGCGCCGACCCTGGGGCTGTCTTGGTGACATAGAGAACACCATCAATCTGGATCCCTGAGCCGAGAGTCCAGAGGTACTTCCTGGAGTGCCCGATGACGAAGGCCTTCTTCTCCGGCACGATGCTAACGCCCCAGTTCACCGGCGTGCTCAGCCCATCAAACCTACGACGACAGCATGAAACTTCAGCGATATGCAGTGAGAACAAGGGGAACGATATATAGCCTGCAGCAACGAGGTGAGGCCTCCTTGAGCGCTATGGAGGGAGAACAAGAGGTACTTTCAGCAAATGTAAAAAATGCAAAACATATGCCAACAAACGAAGGCTTCAAATTAGATACATGACATTTATTCACAAAAGATCTGTAGCACATCATTAACAAGAAACATACTGAACATGTGTAGCCATATCATTAACATAATATTATCCATGCTCCCCAAGAATGGTTGCTTATCCAATTGGGGAGCAGTTCTGAGAAACTATTGCAGCAAACATGTGTAGCATATATGTACCAGTAAGTATACCTAACCAAGCAAGCAATAGGAAGGCCAAAACTTTTAAGACTTTAAAAATGGCAATCGATCAATTAGTGTTATACAGAATGAACCTAAGAAAAGGCAACGCACCAAATAGGAACAAACTTGAACCAAACCATTCTCGCTGCATTTTCCATACAATGATATAAAGCTACAGATCTCTAAAACTGCAGGAGCAAATTGCACAAATAAATAACAAGGCAGATGCAAAAATATGTGGACTAATAGCAACTATTTTCTAATTACTTCCATAAATTTCTACAAGATGCAAGAAACATCTTTCTACAATAGAAATGCTATAGAAGACAACCATATGCTCCAGGATTATCTCCTACCAAAGGTGCCACCATTCTCAACACCACTAGCTCCAGGATCACCAAGTGCACATGCAGGATCATATCCTATCAAAATGGTGCTACCATTCTTGACACCACTAGCTCCTGTAAAAAACAAGAACATCCTTAGCAGGCATGAACATCCTTACAATATAAAATGCCTCCTGTAAGTGCAATATGAGTGCCACTACAATTAAAAGCCAGACACCACATCACACACACAACTAATTAGCAGACAAGGAGAACTAATAGAGCATTAGGTATTCAAATGCATGAAAAATGCTTCAGTATGGTATAACTTGTATCATGCAACCAAAAGGGTAACTATGAGATAAAAATTGAATGAACTAACAACTATAAACAGTACACAAGTATCATTGTTACTAGATTTGAGATAACAAAGAAAAACAATATTCAGGCTATTCGAATACAGTAGCAAAAAAATGAGATGCCATTTATAGTTGAATTCATTTAAACCATTTACTTGAGGTCTCAATCATATACGATATATATAACTTGAGGCCATATATCTCAGATATAATTTCTACACTGATCTATACTATGGACAAGTACATCACCACCTATACTACGGACAAATTAGATATGAAATTAATCGAGACCTGCGCAAGTACTACTAGTAGAAGAGATATAATTTGGTGGAGGTACCTTGTGGCGGCAGAAGAAGTTGTACTCAGGCTGCTCAGCGATGGGCCCGACGAGATCGAGCCGGTTGGTGAAGCCCCTTGCCTCGCTGATCTGCTGCACGGTCCACTCGGAGGTGCCCCAGTAAAAGGCCCAACCCTTGTCGATGACCCAATACATGTCCCTGGCGGTCTCCTCGATGGGTGTGGTGGCGCTGGGACGGTGGCAGTAGATGACGTCGACATAGTCCATGTCAACATATAACACACTATAGTCATAACCATATAACACAGTGTGCTAGTGAAAACAGAGTATGATCACAGAAGTAAAAACAACTGTAGTAATCACCACTATGCAAATAGAAGAAATACCCAGTAAACATAAACAAGCAGAACATCTAAACATGTGGTACAGGTCATTTCAAACTACAAACTACATTGCTCCTTACCAAGATAGAGGTCATTTGCTAGTTTACTGCTACTGCTACTATTTTTTCATCATGTATGAGATGCTCAACTCCTCAACAACCCCATATATATACACTGTGATGGCCATCATGTCAAAACTAAATAAAGTGGGATGCAGACACAACCTTAACAAAATTTAACACATCAGATACGTTTCATATACACAAGTGTTCCTTTATTTTCAGAGATGGGCATACATCAGACACAACTAGCCCACCTACTGCTATGTATTGTATAAACATAATGAACATCAGACACAACTAATACTAGTAGCTTCCTCTTCATATGGGCAACTTTTTTGTTGCATTCACAAATCTATCCTTGTCTATGCTGTTGACTCTCGTTTTGGTCCTCGTTGGGTTTTTTGTTGTTACGAAAAAGGGAGGTGGAAAGTCAGTGCCAAATGCATTGCAATCCTTGGTAGAGCAAATTTATGATTTCATGCTGAACCTGGTAAACGAACAAATAGGTGGTCTTTCCGGAAATGTGAAACAAAAGTTTTTCCCTCGTATCTCGGTCACTTTTACTTTTTCGTTATTTCGTAATCTCATCAGACTTAATGAACATCATAAAAAACTTACTCATAACAATCACTTACATTCTGAAACATACCAAGGTGTAACATCCCTAAATTCATGATTTCAAAGATTGCATATCATTCATGCATGAATATAGTTTTGAGATCAATTTCAAACCAATTTCAAGAAAACAGAAGCCCATGGTGCTATCATTTTATGTGAGCAAACTTAAATCAAATGCCCATCCTCATTTGAGAGCTTAGTGTTTTAAAATCAAGTTTCTTTGCTTCCTTGTTGATTGGTTTGAGTGTAGAGTTTGAACAAAATTTTACAAAATAAAAATGGTTTCAAAACCATTTTCAAAACATTTGCAAATCTAGTGCTATGGCACTGTTTATTTTGTTATTTCAAAAGAACCAAGCTTGAACAGAGAGACCACTTGATTTTATGTCCGGAAATGTGATTGTTGCACACTGCAAAAATCCCAAAAATATTTGAATTCAAATAGAGTTTGAATTCATTTGAAACTCAATCCAGAAAATCAATTTAGAAAAAGAAAAGAGAAAGGAATTGGAAAAGGGCCGGCGCTAGGATTTGAGCCCATCAACAGAAGGAGCCCATCTAGCCCACCCGGGACCCTTCTCTCCCTCGCTCACGCGCAGATGCACCCAGCGAGCCGCTGACACCCGGACCCCACTCCCTCTCTGCTCTATTCGCTGACAAGCGGGCCCCGTCCACGTCATCATCGTCTTCCCCAAATTTCCGCGCACGAACACCGCCGCTGACCGTTGCTGTGTTGATTCCGCGGTGTAATTGGCATTGAATCACTGAGTGTTTCTTGTCGAGCCTCTGGCTACTTAAGCCCCTCCCTCTCGCGGCCATTTCCCCTCACCCAAATTCCTCTCCATGCCACCAGGCTGCTCGCAACTCGCTCGACGCTGCCGCTGTTCCGACGACCTCCGACAGCAAATTCCGGTGAGCACCGTTTCCCCCTTTGTCCATGATTCATGCTATCAAGCTCAGCAACTCCTTGCGCATCTACTGACACACCCCGTTTGTTCTCGCATGGTCTGTAGCCTCGGCAGCGACTTCAACCGAGCGCCGCCGCTCTCTGCACGAACTCCGGCGACCTCACCCCATAAGTACCAGTCGCCCCTTGCCCTCTGGCTGATACGCCTAGGATCCCCATCGTCTTGCGCATCTAACGGTGCCCTCCTTTTGACTTAGCGCGATGCAGAACCTCGCCAACGTCGACCAGCAGCCGTACCCGACGCGTCCATGAACTCCGACGAGGAATCCCCGAAGACTCCGAGCGCCCCTTGCCAAGCCACCTCCACGTTGAGCTTCGCCTCGTCCCTGCGGTTCTGTTAAGCACCCTCTCCCCTCCCCGGGCGACCTAGAACGCCAGCGCCGCCACTGACAGACGCGCCGCCGCCAGTCGCTGCCGCTAGCGCCGCTAGGCTATGGTCAGAGCAACGGTAGTCGTTAGATCTGTATCGAAAGGGCTAGATTAGATCTGAGCGAAACGTTTTCTGTAAATCTGTCGCGTTGGATCTGACTTGATTCGACGGCGCGGAAGCTTGATCCTGAGCGAATCGGTACCAACCAATAGGATAGCGCCGCGTGGCTAGGGTTTTGTTTAAAAACAGAATTTGAATCAGATTTATATCCAAATTTGATTTAACTATAACTTTTGTTTCCCATGTTAGATTTTGGCAAATTTTATACCGCTGGAATCAGGAGAACAAGCCCTTTCTGTTTATGCAATGTGTTTAATGTTTAGCTTCTGTTAAAATGATTTTATTTGAAGAAACTTGTTTAGGACTATTTTGAGCATATGAATTGTTTAGGAAATTGTTTTAGTGTCAAATAAACTTGGTTTAGCAAGTTTTGACTTGGTTATGATTCAGTACTATGCACTTGCTTGGTTGGGTTTTAAAAATCATCACTTAGCATTTTTGCATGCATATGTATTTTTTTTGTTTGTATATGTTGTGTGTAATTTGTTGCTACCATTCTTTGTGTAGACTTTGGTGCTAGTGATTGTGATTGTGAAGAGTGCTACTCTCCCAACTACCAAGGCAAGTGGTACTTCATGAATATTTCTATCCCTATATTTTTATACAAGCATTAGAATTTTTTTGCTAAGTCTTGCATGTTACTATTTTGCCAAATGCCTTGTTGGGAAATCCTATGTAGTTGTAAAATTGCTAGGAAATTTCTAAGTCAAGTACTATCTATGCCATGCTTAGCCTAGCTAGTAGCAAACAAGGGTTGGTGAAATATACATGCTATGAAGAAAATATTTCTAAGTCTTTGGACTTATGTTTTTCTTAATAAAACAACTAAGTCAATGAATCACCTGGGTGGAAAGGGACTTGATTGGTGGTTTTTGGTTGAGTGGTTACACAAGGACCATGGCTATGGTTTACCTTGTGTATCTCACTTGTGGAAAGCCACCCAGGAACAAAGGGATTTTAGAGGCCAAGTGTTGAGAAGCTTCTAGTGCAGCCACTTGGCAATATGGGCTCTTCCTGGACCACATAAGTTGCTAGAACTTAGCCATTTGGACAGTTGGTGGTAGTGGGAATGATAGGATGGAGCGCGTCCATTTGGTCTAAGGAAAGACTTCTGAAAGGTCCTGTCTTGGGAAACCAAGTCTGGTGGGGAAAGTGCACAACCTCTGTAGATGGAAAAATCTAAGTACTTAGCCAAGTCCATGGCAATGGACAACTTGAGCATCAAGGCATGGAAGCTATAAAGAATCTCATCATTCCAACTTCTAAGTAAAAACTTGTGGGTGAACAAGGGTGAAGGACCTCAATGTCTATTGGTGGTTCCTTGGGAAAAGTTTTGACAAAGAAAAACTTAGTGATTTCAACTAATAGGAAAAACCTATTTTGAGCAAAGCAAGCCAAGCTACACTTAGCCAAATTGCATATAGTAATATAGTCCACCTAAAATTTAATAAGGTATCACTTGCCAATACTATTCCAAAGTATTGACCCACTGTGGCTGTAACTTGTGATGTTGTAGGTTACTCTGATGAGGATTAGGTGTCATGAGTCTACACTCAACATGTTTGCCTGTGGCACATGAAGATGAAGACTTATATTTATTTACTTATTCAAACTCTTGTAATAGGCATGTGGCCTTGAGTTGTAAAGACTATGTTTATCTCTGGAATGGATGTAATAAATGACCTTTGTATATGTGTACTTCATCTTAAACTGTGGATGCTAGCAATGATCCAGGGACTAGCATTGCAATCACAGGGATCCTTTTCCTTTACAAAGGAGGGATCTTACAGATGGTATCAGAGCACTGTGTTTCCTGTAGGATTATGACCCTAGGATTGGAAACCACTAAGGAAAAAATTTCAACTTCTACACTTGTCTATTCCTCTCATAAACTTTTCTAATCTTCTCTCTCATCTCTATTTGTAGATGAACTCCATCAATGAAGCCGTGAGGAAAGGACCACTCATGACAAATCTTTTGGAGTGTGAGACAGAATTCCCCAAGGCTCTCAAGGACCTCATGGTTGCATTATAAATACAAGGTGCAGCTGTGTACAAGGGTTTTCCAGTGATGGATGAAGGAGTGGAATACTGGCGGGTGAAACTTCACTTGTATAAAAACAAGGAAGACAACCATCAGGAAAAAGGATTCTACATGTTCACCAATTCAGTGGTGCACCCTACATTCTTTGAATCATCAAGGGATGCAGCTTGTAAGACCATCAAAGAACTTGGTGATAGAGTTAAGTGCAGAATGCTCAACCTCCAAAATGATCTAAGGAAAGAGAAGGAACATACCAAAGAGTTGGAAGCTACCAACCAAACCTTAAGAGGAGACATTATAGACTTAGTGATGGAATCATGTGAGCAAGATAGGCTGATTGCTTCTAGAAACATTTTGTTAGCCAACAGATCCAGTGAGATAGGATTGTAAACGTACTTCGTTAGTTGGACCACCACCTATCACCTTATTTTCCAAAATGTTGCTTTAAAATAAGATTGAACCTTGGTTGATGTAATGGTTTCATGTATGCATGACATGTGTGTTTTGCTTTCCAAGGATATGTATGTGATGTTTTGCCTTATGTTGCAACTTAAATTGTGTTGTTCTAACTTTTCTATCTTATAAATAGATGCCTATTACCATCAGCACTGTTGAGGAGTTCCAGGTTACCCGCTTTGGTCCTCGTATCGTTGAGCTTACTACTTTGCTCAATCTCCCTCTTCCCACCATCATGGCGCATCCCCTCACCAAGTTTGAGAGGAAGGATCTCTGGGGCTTCAAGGTGAACCAGCCCGGACGCCAGACAGAGCCTACTACGGAGGCCATCGTCTTCAAGCTCATGCACGATGACAGGGAGAGAGGCATGGAGGTAGTTATGCAGGATCTGATAGGACGTCTGCTAGGGCGACACTCCCGACAGGTTAGAGGCACCCACTTCCACGTCTTCGGAAGACGTGATGAGGACGGAGAGTCCATCGACTTCAAGGACGATTCGAGGGACGCAGCAGAGCCGATACGCCTGTACCTCCAGGACTTAGAGTCTCTCATTAGCCACGTGGACACAGACAGGACCAATGTCATGCTCAGCAATGACGAGCTCCAGGTGCAGCTTCGCGAGAAGGATAAGCTATTCGCGCAGTAGGACGAGATAGTCAAGGAAATGGAGGCGAAGTTCGAGACCCAGGACAGAAAGTTCAAGAGTCAGGAGAAGCGTGTCTAGGATAGGAACAAGAAGATCCGGGACATGACTGAAGAACTGCAGTCCAAGGACTTCGAGCTAGAGCAGCAGAAGACGGTGATTGAGAGGCTTCGTTCCCAGAAGAGGGCTCTCAAGGACAAGATAGAGACCTTGACCACTAGCATCGAGGAGAACAAGACCGCGATGGATAACGCGGGTCTTACCTTTGTCGAGGAGGAGATTGATTCCGATGAGTAGACTTGACTACTCGTTTATCTTTCGTTATCATACTTGTTATTTGAGAACTTGTTATTGGACCATCCGACATGTGGATGGCTTGCTACTTGTGTGTTTTACTTTGTGAACTTATTATATTGTTGTTGAACTTTCATATTTTTTGGTTGCATGCTTGTGATTGCTTATGTGATGTAATGTACATGAAAGCATCTATGGGTATCTCATTCTTATCTCTATTTGAACAAACCACAGATGCCTCCCCGTCGTGCAAACCGCAACCCCAACAACAACAACAACATCACTCCGGAAATGCAACAAATGATGACTGCTCAAACACAGCTGATGCAGATGATGACAACATTCATCCAGAACCAAAACAATAACAACAACAACAACAATAACAACAATAACAATAACAACAACAACAACCCTCCGGGCTTTGATATGCTTACCAGATTCTTGAGATTGAGGCCAGCAAAGTTCTCAGGGACGACTGATCCCATGGTGGCCAATGATTGGCTACGCTCAGTAAACAAGGACTTGGTAACCGTGGGCTGTACGGATGCTGAAAAAGTCAGATTTGCAGCACATCTGCTGGAAGGGCCAGCCGCCACTTGGTGGGACAAATTCCAGATCACCACTCCCATAGATGAAGTGACATGGGCTATCTCTGAGGATGGCTTTCGCACTGCTCATATCTCATCAGGAGTGATGAGTCTGAAAAAGAAAGAGTTCCACAATCTGAAGCAATGCCACCACAGCGTGGCTGAATACATTGAGGAGTTCAACAATCTGGCGCGTTATGCACCGGACGAAGTTGACACCGATGCCAAGAGAAAGGAAAAATTTCTTGAAGGCTTGAATGATGAGCTGAATCTGCCATTGGCTATGGCCTATGTTCCCACTTATCAGTCGCTCCGTGACAAAGCTGCAATATTGGATAACAAAATGAAGCAAGTCGAGAGTAGAAAGAGAAAGCACTCCGACAAGCATCGCTAGGGATCGTATCACAAACGATCTCACTATGATGCAAGCGGAAGCTCAGGATCCTACAAGCGATGGGAAATTCAACAAGCACCACAACCACAACCGTCATGACAACAAGCATCACCGTAGTCATGACAATGACAAGTACAAGAACCACAAGAGTGGACATAAGAACCACCATAGTGGTAATGGAAGTGGAAGTGGAAGTCAGCCTGTTAAGAGAGACATCAGTCAGGTTGAATGCTTCAAATGCAAGAAGATCGGGCATTATGCAAATGAATGCCCAGAAAAGAAAGTTGAAGGACCTATCAAGCCCAATCCTTTCCAGAAAGGACAGGTGAACCACATCAGTGTGCAGGAGGTCTATGAGGAGCCTGATGCTGTTGCTGGTAAGTTCAGACTCAATTCTATTCCAGCATTTGTTCTTTTTGATACTGGAGCATCGCATTCATTCATATCAAAAGCATTTGTTGATAGAAATGGGTTTTCCAACTGAAAACATTGGGTGTCCAATAAAAGTTAGTTCTCCGGGTGGAGATACGATAGTAAGTCTTGGATGCCGGGATCTAGTAATAGAGTTTGGAAAACATAAATTTCCAGTGAGTCTGATAATCCTAGATTCCCAAGGACTGGATGTAATATTGGGAATGGATTGGATGGCTAAGTATGAAGGAGTACTGGATTGTGCTAATCGTACTGTTGCACTCACAACCCCGGAAAGAAAGCGGATTAAATTCAAGTCCAACTTTGAATCTAAAGGAAGTAAGCTAAATTCTCTTAAGGGGGTTAGCATGGACAGTGTGCCAATTGTGAGTGAGTATCCGGATGTGTTTCCGGAAGAATTACCGGGAATGCCACCAGATAGAGATGTGGAGTTTCTGATAGATTTGGTACCAGGGTCTGGACCAATAGCAAAGAGACCGTATAAAATGTCAGTTGATGAACTGAAAGAGCTCAAGAAGCAACTTGGAGAACAGTTGCAGAAAGGATTTATTCAACCAAGTTCTTCATCTTGGGGAGCCCCAGTTTTGTTCCTGGAGAAGAAAGATAGAAGTCAAAGGTTATGCATAGATTACCGTTCACTCAACGAGGTAACTAACAAGAACAAATATCCTTTTCCTAGAATCAATGACTTGTTTGATCAGCTAGAAAGAGCATGTGTGTTCTCAAAGATTGATCTAAGGTCAGGCTATTTTCAACTCAAGATAAGGGAACAAGACATACCTAAGACAGCATTCACTACAAGGTATGGATTGTATGAGTACACCGTAATGCCTTTTGGGTTGACCAATGCTCCAGCATACTTCATGAATATCATGAACAAGGTGTTCATGGAATTCCTTGACAAGTTTGTTGTCGTTTTCATCGATGACATCTTAGTCTACTCCAAGAGCAAAGAAGAGCATGAAGGACATTTGCGTTTGATACTTGAGAAGTTAAGAGAGCATAAACTTTATGCCAAATTCAGCAAGTGTGAGTTCTGGTTGGAAGAAGTTGGTTTTCTTGGTCATGTTATGACAAAGGATGGAGTAGCAGTTGATCCTGCTAAGGTTTCATCTGTGACTGAATGGGAATCTCCCAAGTCCGTGAAAGAAGTTCGTAGTTTCCTTGGCTTAGCAGGTTACTACAAAAGGTTTATTGAGAATTTCTCTAAAGTAGCTAAGCCCATGACTGAATTATTAAAGAAAAACAAGAAGTTTGCTTGGTCTAAAGGTTGTGAACTCAGCTTTCAGGAGTTGAAGAAGAGACTTGTGACAGCACCAGTCTTGTGTCTGCCAGATTTGGAAAAAGATTTCCAAGTATATTGTGATGCATCCCATCAAGTTTTGGGTGCAGTACTTATGCAAGACGGTAAAGTTGTAGCATATGCCTCGAGACAACTCAAAACTCATGAAGTATACTATCCTACTCATGATTTGGAGTTAGCCTCTGTTGTCCATGCACTCAAGACTTGGAGACACTATCTTTTGGGAAAGCGTTGTGAAGTGTTCACAGATCACAAAAGTTTGAAGTATATCTTCACCCAGAAGGAAAATAATATGAGACAAAGAAGATGGCTAGAACTTATCAAAGACTATGACTTAAGTTTGCAATACCACCCCGGTAAAGCAAATGTTGTAGCAGATGCTCTAAGCCGTAAGGTTTTTGTGAATGGCCTTATCAAAGGATAATGTCCAGATGATCTGTGTACCCAATTTAGAAAACTCAGATTGGAGATTGTGCCTAAAGGACATCTCATGTCTTTGGATGTTCAACCCACTTTGTTGGACAAGATCAAAGAAGCCCAGAAGACTGATAAGGAAATTGAAGAGATTAAGGAAAAGATTGGCAAAGGAAAAGCCAAAGATTTCCATGAAAACGAACAGGTTACTTTATGGGATGGAAAACGTATCTGTGTTCCACAAGACCCGGAGTTGCGAAAACTGATTTTGCAAGAAGCACACAACTCTCCGTATTCTATTCACCCGGGTAACACCAAAATGTACATGGACATGAAAGAAAGATTTTGGTGGAATAATCTCAAGAAGGACATCGCCGAACATATTGCTTTGTGTGATGTGTGTAGTAGAGAGAAAGCGGAGCATCAGAAACCAGCAGGTTTGCTTCAACCACTACCTATTCTTGATTGGAAGTGGGACAAGATTGGTATGGATTTCATTACCGGATTACCAAGGACCAGGTCAGGGTATGATTCCATATGGGTAGTAGTGGATCGCCTAACTAAAGTGGATCATTTCATACCCGTGAAGACAACCTATACGAGTGCTAAGTTAGCAAAAATTTACATGAGTAGAATTGTATGTCTACATGGAGTGCCCAAGAGTATTGTGTCTGATAGGGGAACCCAATTCACTTCCCATTTTTGGAGACAGCTACATGAATCATTGGGAACGAGGTTGGAATTCAGTACTGCTTTTCATCCTCAAACCGATGGACAAACAGAAAGAACTAATCAGATTCTTGAAGACATGTTGAGGGCATGTGCCCTAGACTATGGAGCCAGTTGGGATGAAAGTCTGCCTTACGCAGAATTTCCTTATAACAACAGCTATCAAGCCAGCATTGAGATGGCACCATTTGAGTTTCTCTACGGAAGAAAGTGTACCACCCCATTATTATGGAATGGTGTGGGAGAAAGAAGTTTATTCGGGCCAGACCTTATCAAAGAAGACGAAGAGAAGGTCAAGTTGGTTAAGGACAGGTTGAAGATAGCACAGTCCCGACAGAAAAGCTACGCAGATCCTAAGCGTAGAGAAGTCATCTACGAAGTTGGTGATAGAGCCTATCTTAGAGTGTCACCACTTCGTGGAGTGAAAAGATTCGGAGTCAAAGGAAAATTGGCACCAAGATATGTTGGGCCATTCAAGATATTGAGTCGCAAAGGAGAAGTTGCCTATGAAATTGAACTGCCAGAATCTCTGTCAGCTGTCCATAATGTGTTTCATGTGAGTCAGCTTAAGAAATGTCATCTAGAAATGGAAGAAACTTCTTTGAAGGATACTATACCTTTGGAGGAAGTTCAACTAGAAAGTGATCTCACTTATGAAGAGAAGCCTATCAAGGTTCTTGAGACTGCAGAAAGAGTCACAAGGAAAAAGACTATCAAGTTTTGCAAAGTGCAGTGGAATCATCATTCCGAAGAGGAAGCAACATGGGAAAGAGAAGATGATCTTCGAAAAGACCACCCTCACCTATTTGCTAGCCAATCCGAATCTCGAGGGCGAGATTCACCTTAAGGGGGTTAGATTTGTAACATCCCTAAATTCATGATTTCAAAGATTGCATATCATTCATGCATGCATATAGTTTTGAGATCAATTTCAAACCAATTTCAAGAAAACAGAAGCCCATGGTGCTATCATTTTATGTGAGCAAACTTAAATCAAATGCCCATCCTCATTTGAGAGATTAGTGTTTTAAAATCAAGTTTGTTTGCTTCCTTGTTGATTGGTTTGAGTGTAGAGTTTGAACAAAATTTTACAAAATAAAAATGGTTTCAAAACCATTTTTAAAACATTTGCAAATCTAGTGCTATGGCACTATTTATTTTGTTATTTCAAAAGAACCAAGCTTGAACAGAGAGACCACTTGATTTTATGTCCGGAAATGTGATTGTTGCACACTGCAAAAATCCCAAAAAGATTTGAATTCAAATAGAGTTTGAATTCATTTGAAACTCAATCTAGAAAATCAATTTAGAAAAAGAAAAGAGAAAGGAATTGGAAAAGGGCCGGCGCTAGGATTTGAGCCCATCAACAGAAGCAGCCCATCTAGCCCACCCGGGACCCTTCTCTCCCTCGCTCACGCGCAGATGCACCCAGCGAGCCGCTGACACCCGGACCCCACTCCCTCTCTGCTCTATTCGCTGACAAGCGGGCCCCGTCCATGTCGTCATCGTCTTCCCCAAATTTCTGCGCACGAACACCGCCGCTGGCCGTTGCTGCGTTGATTCCGTGGTGTAATTGGCATTGAATCACTGAGCGTTTCTTGTCGAGCCTCTGCCTACTTAAGCCCCTCCCTCTCGCGGCCATTTCCCCTCACCCAATTTCCTCTCCACGCCACCAGGCTGCTCGCAACTCGCTCGACGCTGCCGCTGTTCCGACGACCTCCGGCAGCAAATTCCGGTGAGCACCGTGTCCCCCTCTGTCCATGATTCATGCTATCAAGCTCAGCAACTCCTTGCGCATCTACTGAAACACCCCGTTTGTTCTCGCATGGTCTGTAGCCTTGGCAGCAACTTCAACCGAGCGCCGCCGCTCTCTGCACGAACTCCGGCGACCTCTCCCCGTAAGTACCAGCCGCCCCTTTCCCTCTGGCTAATACGCCTAGGATCCCCATCATCTTGCGCATCGGTGCCCTCCTTTTGACTTAGCGCGACGCAGAACCTCGCCAACATCGACCAGCAGCCGTACCCGACGCGTCCACGAACTCCGGCGAGGAATCCCCGACGACTCCGAGCGCCCCTTGCCAAGCCACCTCCATGTTGAGCTTCGCCTCGTCCCTGCGGTTCTGGTAAGCACCCTCTCCCCTCCCCGAGCGACCTAGAATGCCAGCGCCGCCACTGACAGACGCGCCGCCGCCAGTCGCCGCCGCTAGCGCCGCTAGGCTATGGTCAAAGCAATGGTAGCCGTTAGATCTGTATCGAAAGGGCTAGATTAGATCTGAGCGAAACGTTTTTTGTGAATCTGGTGCATTGGATCTGACTGGATCCAACGGCGGGGAAGCTTGATCCTGAGCGAATCGGTACCAACCAATAGGATAGCGCCGCGTGGCTAGGGTTTTGTTTAAAAACAGAATTTGAATCAGATTTATATCCAAATTTGATTTAACTATAACTTTTGTTTCCCACGTTAGATTTTGGCAAATTTTATACCATTGGAATCAGGAGAACAAGCCCTTTCTGTTTATGCAATGTGTTTAATGTTTAGCTTCTGTTAAAATGATTTTATTTGTAGAAACTTGTTTAGGACTATTTTGAGCATATGAATTGTTTAGTAAATTGTTTTAGTGTCAAATAAACTTGGTTTAGCAAGTTTTGACTTGGTTATGATTCAGTACTATGCACTTGCTTGGTTGGGTTTTAAAAATCATCACTTAGCATTTTTGCATGCATATGTATTTTTGTTTGTTTGTATATGTTATGTGTAATTTGTTGCTACCATTCTTTGTGTAGACTTTGGTGCTAGTGATTGTGATTGTGAAGAGTGCTACTCTCCCAACTACCAAGGCAAGTGGTACTTCATGAATACGTGTATCCCTATATTTTAATACAAGCATTAGAATTTTTTTTGCTAAGTCTTGCATGTTACTATTTTGCCAAATGCCTTGTTGGGAAATCCTATGTAGTTGTAGAATTGCAAGGAAATTTCTAAGTCAAGTACTATCTATGCCATGCTTAGCCTAGCTAGTAGCAAACAAGGGTTGGTGAAATATACATGCTATGAAGAAAATATTTCTAAGTCTTTGGACTTATGGTTTTCTTAATAAAACAACTAAGTCAATGAATCACCTGGGTGGAAAGGGACTTGATTGGTGGTTTTTGGTTGACTGGTTACACAAGGCCCATGGCTATGGTTTACCTTGTGTACCTCACTTGTGGAAAGCCACCCAGGAACAAAGGGATTTTAGAGTCCAAGTGTTGAGAAGCTTCTAGTGTAACCACTTGGCAATATGGGCTCTACCTGGACCACATAAGTTTCTAGAACTTAGCCATTTGGACAGTTCGTGGTAGTGGGAATGATAGGTTGGAGCGCGTCCATTTGGTCTAAGGAAAGGCTTCTGAAAGGTCCTGTCTTGGGAAACCAAGTTTGGTGGGGAAAGTGCACAACCTCTGCAGATGGAAAAATCTAAGTACTTAGCCAAGTCCATGGCAATGGACAACTTGAACATCAAGGCATGGAAGCTATCAAGAATCTCATCATTCCAACTTCTAAGTAAAAATTTGTGGGTGAACAAGGGTGAAGGACCTCAATGTCTATTGGTGGTTCCTTGGGAAAAGTTTTGACAAAGAAAAACTTAATGATTTCAACTAATAGGAAAAACCTATTTTGAGCAAAGCAAGCCAAGCTACACTTAGCCAAATTGCATATAGTAATATAGTCCACCTAAAATTTACTAAGGTATCACTTGCCAATACTATTCCAAAGTATTGACCCGCTGTGGCTGTAACTTGTGATGTTGCAGGTTACTCTGATGAGGATTAGGTGTCATGAGTCTACACTCAACATGTTTTCCTGTGGCACATGAAGATGAAGACTTATATTTATTTACTTATTCAAACTCTTGTAATAGGCTTGTGGCCTTGAGTTGTAAAGAGTATGTTTATCTCTGGAATGGATGTAATAAATGACCTTTGTATCTGTGCACTTCATCTTAAACTGTGGATGCTAGCAATGATCCAGGGACTAGCATTGCAATCACAGGGATCCTTTTCCTTTACAAAGGAGGGATCTTACACAAGGATTCCAGGGACACTTGTAGCTTGTAGAGGTCTAGGCTTCGCAGTCTGCAAACATCAATAGTTCTTCATGTGATAGCTATACAAAATATAGGAGAGTACGTTCATGTTAAAAAATACCAATGTATGAATGTCAAACATAAAAAATAAGTAGGGTGGCGATTTTGGCACTCTCTAAGTTATATGTTGTAGTGCCGCAAGTATCTAAGAAATATTTCAATCAACTGGCTGACAATAGAATACATTACTCTGCCGACTTCAGTACTTTCTGAAGTTAGTATGTTATACACCCATGACTAAAATCTTTATGTAGCAAATCAGCATTGGAGATACTAGTGCCTGCTGAAATGATATTTATAAGTTACTTGAACTAGAAAAAAGAATCCAAAATCATGGGAAATCAAAGTTCAATTGCTGATCTGTAAATATGCAGTTCCTAATTAATTCCCTTTCTCCATTTGAAAGGTGTAATTGAGAACATATACCTCGTATGTTTTCTCAAGGAGCAACACTGTACTTAGACTTATCCCTCTAGGGGTTAACACTAGCTTTATGGAGAACATTTAAGGTGATACTCCAGAACATGATGCACAACTATGTCAGCCACAAGTAAGTGATTATCACCCCACACACATAATACATACCAAGATGTGCCAACCAACTGCCAGATGGTTTCCTTATAAGTCAAGGATTACTAAACATCTAATACAATGCAGGAAACTACAAAGTAGCGTACTACCAGGCACCATCGACGTGCATAACCAAACCCTACTCCTTGAACCAATTTATTCTTCAGGACAACAAGATGAACACTGGAATCGCGTTGAAGGTAAGAGAAAATGGTTTGTCAGCCTCACCTTGTTGGTCGACAGTGGCCTTGACGCACACCTCCGTGGTCATGGCGACGTCGACGGAGTCCGAGTGGTCATGACTCGTGTCTTGACACGGCGAGGTTCCGAATATCCATCCGGCGCCCTTCCCTGCACTTGCTGGGTCGATGCCTGGCTACCGGCGACGAGAGGCAGGACGACATGGGTGCTCCCTCGATCTGGATCGGGTCGGCCATATGGGAGAAATCCTGTGAGTGGATATGGGGGTCGAGGGTGTGGGTGAGGGGACGGAGGTGGTGCGGAGGGGAGGAGGGGTGCCGGTGGTTTGGGGTGGCTCTAGGAAGGAGGAGTGCTGGTGGTTTTGCAGCGGTGAAGTGGGGTTAACGGAGCTCACCGAGGCGCCGGGAAGCACGAACCTGCCGTCATCGTAGAGAGGGAGGAGGATGTCGTCAGGGAGAACAAGATCTCGTAGCTGGGTGCTCCGCATGTACAGGGGAACACACGGGTGCCAAGGATGAGCTGGATCCACACCTTGCAGACGCCGGAGGAGGAGTCGCGCTTGGATTGAGGAACTTCAGGAATAGGGAGAGGCGGAGGTCGCCGACCTTGAGGATAGCGGCGGCCTCTCAGTGTCATTGCCCTCCATGGCCACAGCCGCCCGGCCAGGCCGATGGCGCCCTGAGGACGCCGCTGTAAATGGAGGGGGAAAGCGCAGCCGCCAAGGGAGCAGGGGCGACCGGAGGTGGGCGTGGTGTGGCGGCGGGGAGAGATAAGGTTAGGTTAGAGGATGGATGGGTCGTGGCGGCGAGGAATTTGGTGTGTGCGCGCGTTGGATGCGGATATTTTAAATGTGTGCGTGTGATGATGCAAATATTCGTTGCGCTGGATGCCAGGTCATCGATCCGCAACAAGTTTCCATACTTCATCATCCCATCCGTTCATTATGGTCACATCCTACGGCTTGTATTGTGCCTCTCTTATATCTTGATCTGTATATAAATTATGACGATTTTGTTCATAGAAATTACGACGTTTTTCATGAAATCGTCATAGTTTAATAAGGATTTGGCCCTTCCAAACAGCTTACGACCATGTGGTGTATAATCGTCATAAATCTATGACGATTTTATTCATGGTAATTACCAAAACGTCATAGTTTGACACATTCCTTGTAGTGATCAACAAGAAGCTACAACCAGGAAAACAAACATGGTAACAAGACTCAAGCAAAAATTACTTATGATTCGATGTCCTACAAATTGGAGATAGGAGTTGCCTTCTCCTTCTTGTTCTTCTTCTTCTTCTTCTTATTCTTCTTCTTCTTGGCCGGCGCCTGCGGAGCCACCACCCAAATGGGCACGGCAGGGAAAGGCGCAGACGATGAACCTTCATCCTCGCCGTGCTTCTCGAGGAAGGACGAACCCCTTGGTGTTGGTGGTGTCACCCCATCCGAAGATTCACATCAGGAGCGTTTTTGGGTCTGTCGTTCGCTCTGCTCGGGGGCTTCCGTAGTAGGATATTGCGCTAGAGGAAGCTCGGATTCGGATTCCACAACTTCATTATCCGGCGCAACTGGGAAATTCTCAAGTAGAGGGGGCGTCATCCCTGCTACCTTGAGACCCTGCAAACAGAAGACAAAAGAAAACATGATAAGTAACACTAACAAGCAGCAAGGTACTCAGAAAAGTGCAACATGCAAAACTACAAGTTTCCACCTGCGGAACGGGGAGGTCAAGTATTTCCCCGGGAGGTCCTCATTGGCCTTGGAATTCAGCAGGGGCCAAAGATCTCTATCAAGGTCACCCAAAGATAACTCCTTAGGTGAAACCCTTGTCGGATCGCTGTGGCCAGCATATAGGGACATCGGGTGCGCCCTCGCTTGGAGTGACTGCACTCGATGCTTGAGGAAGGTGCGAATGATGTCGACACCATTGACCTCCTTGCCGTCCATTAGCTGGAGTGCCTCCACGTGCTGGTAGAGCTTCTCCACCTCCGTCGTTTCACCCTCTAAGACGTCGTTCTTCCATGACCTCTTCGGGGTGATCTTCTGGGCAGAGCCGAAAGGGGAGAGACCAAAGTGTTGTCCGTCCAACTTGACGTCGCGGGTATAGAACCACTTCCATCGCCATTATTGGATGGACTCGCAAATAGAGAAGGAGAAGAATTGGATAGAGGAGCGAATGGAGATGATGCAGCCGCCGAGCGAATAAACACCACCGGTTCCAGACTGCCTCTTCACAGAATAGTGTTTCCGTAAGAGGCCAAAGTGCGGCTCGATACCGAGCCAACACTCGTAGAGAGTGATGAAACAAGCGATGTGAAGAAGAGTATTAGGAGACAGATGATGCAACTGAATCCTGTAGAAAAAAAGGAGTCCATGAAGGAATTCGTGGACGGGCAAAGAAAGGCCTCAGACAACGAAGGCATAAAACATCACCTGAAACCCTTCGGGTGGGTGAGGAATTACCTCTTGGCTCAGGAGGATGGCGTCCTCCTTGTCCTTGGAGATCAATCCAGCATCACGCAGCTTGTGCAGGTCCGCCTCGCGCATCTTCGTGTGCTTCCATCTGCCGTCAGTGGCGCGGGCCGTTTGCCAACACCGACGGCGCTTGATCTAGATCTAGCAGTTGCCGTCTTCTTCGACTTGCCCATCTTGAAGCAGCGAGTGTGGCGATGTGAGCGGAAGAACAAGGAAGGAAAGGCATGGAGAATGTCCAGTGCGCAACGAAGGGTAGAAAAGCTTGGGGAAAATGAAGACAATGGAGATGAAGCAAATGACGAAGGGTAAAAACATTTCACTATTTGCAGTATAAAAATATGAATATGATGCACACGACCCGTCAATTGAGAATCCCTAACGTGCAACTCAGATCTCACCATACACATGTCAGCACCAAAACAAACCATTGCCAGCATGCCGTCCACTACGCACAGAAACCGAGGAGACGCCGTAATTTTCGCCACGTCTACGCGTGACTAGTCAACGTCAAGTCAGGAGGTGGGACCCACGATCATCTTGTCACATCATCTCTGCTGTCGCAGATGGTTGAGATCAGCAATCGTTAGCACTGACGTCATCAAGGCAAAGCCAACAATGGCTTGAAGATATCCACTGGTCCTCCAAGTACTTACTCGAATCTACGATTTGAGAAACTACTTGGGGGCTACTCCTATCAAGAGCGCTAGCCATGCACCTGAGAAATTACAAAGGTAATGTTACGTCGAAATTATCTTCGAGTCCTACGTCGAGTCTATGACTCCACTATGGACTCGGGGGCTACTCCCGTAGGGAGCATTGGTTGTGCATCCAAAAAAATTGTGTACTTCGGACTGACACTAAAAATTACTGAACTAAAGTCTCTTCTCGAGTCTATGACCCAAACAGACACTCGGGGGCTACTCCCATAGGGAGCGCTGGTCGCGCACCCTATGAATTATTCGACTACGATCCTTTGGATCAAATACGACAAAATATTTTTGGCAACTTTGCCGAAACCAACGCTAAGTGAGACACAGTCTCCTTGGTCACCCAAAACACCTCCGCGGTGATAAACTTTCAGATGTTATGTCTATGACGCTAAGATAAGCCCTACAGATATCATCGGATGCCAGTAAACTTCCATGACAACAGGCAGAAGAAATTCCTGACGGACGCGTTCGGTACATCACTTAAAAATCACTGGGATTCGAATCCTGTAAGACCACAATGGTCTGAGTCGAATCACACCAGCAATCGTTCCAAATTCGAGTCTGGGACTCGAGTTTGATGAAGATCGTGTTGTTTTGTCCTATGACAGTTAAATGGACCTGATCCATCGGGTGAGTCAGGCACACGCATCAACAATCCCTATGAACTAAACATTTCTCCTTGAAAAGCAGGATCTACTATAAAGCACCCAAAAGATCAAAGAGTCTCCAGCCGAATCTACGATTCGACTGAACACTCAGGGGGCTACTGACATTGATATACCCTACGGGTGCATGACATTAGTATACCTGGTCCAGCCCAAGGAAGGCCCACGCAAGGGCACACAATGTAGAGGTCCCAACCTTTAATAAGGTAGAGATCCCTATGTTTACAATGCTAGTCCCTGGATCAATAGCTAGCATCCACAGTTAAGATGTAATATCAAGAAACAAAGGTCATAATACAACTTTATAACCAGGAATAAAATAATTCATTACATCTTACATAGCTCACATGGCTATCTCATTACAATGCAGCAGAAATATCTATAGCATGGGGTCCTTCATCTTCAAATTGCCACAGGAAAACATGTTGGTTGTAGACTTGTAATCCTCTTTCAACACACTTCACTAATATCAAACAAACCTGCAACATAATAAGTTACAGCCACAAGGGTCAATACATTTGAATTGTATTGGCAAGTGATACTATGGTAGTATAGTGGAGTCTATCATCTATATGAATTTGGCTAAGTGGAGCTTAGGCTTGCTTTGCTCAAAATAGATTTTCCTTATCATTTGAAAACACTAAGTTTTTGTTTGTCAAAATCACCCAAGGCATCTCCCAATAGAAATCGGTGATCCTTCAACCCTTGTTCAACCACAAGTTTTTAACTTAGAAATTTGGATGAGGAGATTCTTGATAGCTTCCTTGTCTTGATGCTCAAATTGTCCAATACCAGGGACATGGCTAAGTACTTAGATTTTTCACTCTTTAGAGGTGGTGCACTTTCCCCACAAGACTTGGTTTCACCAAGACAAGATCTTTCAGAAGCCTTCCCTTAGACCAGAATGGACGCGCTCCAACCTATCAAACCCCTACCACCAACTGTCCATTTGTCTAGGTTATTGCAACCTATATGATCCAGGCAGAGCCCATAATGCCAAGTGGCTGCACTTGAAGCTTCTCAAAATTTGACATCTCAAATCTCCTTGTTCCTGGGTGGACATCCACAAGTGAGATACACAAGGTAAACCATATAAATGGGCCTTGTGTAACCACTCAACACAAACCAATCCTTCCATTCCACCCTGGTGATTCATTCACTTAGTTGTTTTATTAAAAAAACACAAGTCCTTGACTTAGAAATAATCCATAGTATGAATATATTCCACCCTTGTTTTCTACTAGCTAAGCTAAGCATGATAGTAGTAGGAATCTTAACTTAGGAAATTTCTACTAAGGTTTCATCTACTAGGATTTCCCATGGCATAGTTTACACTTAGCAAAATTCCATGCAAGTCCTACTTTAGAAATACCACTAGTGCATAGTGAAAATAATGGGACAAAAGTATGAAGCATCACTTGCATTTTTGGTAGAGAATATAAGTTCACTCCTTGACCTTGCAATATTCACACTCTTCAAATCACTACAATTAATCAAGCAAGGAACAATTTCAATCTACCATTCAAGCAAACATCACATAAAATAATAGAAACAAAGCAATGCATGCAAGCATGCCAAGATTGTTTTATTTAAAAAAGTGGTTAATAATAGGTTATAAACTTTCTAAAACACTTATTGGTCATTTTATAAAGTGGCAAAACCATTTGCAAAAGATTTTACCTATAAACCATTTTTAAACCAAAATCAATATTTTATGTGGTTAAAAATGCCTTTAGCAAAGTAATAATCTATAGGGTTCATCAAAATATATTTTTAAATCATAAAACCTTGTGTTTAGGGTCAGAGAGTTTAAATCAAAACATTTCCCAAAGGTTTTTCTCCAAAAAAGCATTTTAACATATAAACAATATTTTTATTTGACTAGAAATGCTTTTAATTCAAAGATTTATTCTTTTGCTTCACAAAATATGTTTTTGAATCCACAAGTTCGTTTCTATGGTCAGTAGGTTCAAAACAATCCATTTTCCAAAGATTTTATCACAAAAATAATTTTAGAATGAATTTTATATTCTAAATATGCCTACACAAGTTTCTGCAAAAAACAACAATTTTTCCAGAAGCAATGTACTAAACAAATTGCATGGTTGAATAGGATTTGTCTTGCTGATTCCATTGATATAAAATTTGCACAATTTGGACATGAAGATTAAAAGTTATGCAATTTACAAGATTGAACATCTAATAGAACATAATTTCTGTTTTAAATCAACTCTGGGCCACGTGTCTTGTTCTGATAGGCTGAAAACGGTTCGCGTGGATCAACTAACGTGGTGCGTTGGATTTTAAACAGATCACACGGCACAGATCTCTCATACCCTTTCGTTTAAGTCGCATGTTCCTACGCGTCCGATCTAAATCGAATGGCCCTGATCTGTTTGACCACAAAGTGGCGGCGCTACGACGGCGCGCTCAGACGAGGGTGGCGCTAGCGATGCAGGAAGCGAGGGAGAAGATGGTGAGGCTTACTGGCTTCACCACGATGTGCTGAATCTCGGGGTGGCCGTGGGAGATCAGGGGCGCTCGGGGTTGACCGTAATTGCTCGCCGGAGAGATTCCTGGCATCGGGTGCGGTCAGTCGTTGTCGAGGGCGACGCTACGGAGCACGAGAGAGCAAACGGAGGATGCGGTTAGCTTCGTACATGAGTCACGGACATGTGTGCATCAAAAGAAGGGAAAGGGGGGTCTGTGCTTACCAGGAGGACTCGCCGGAGTCGAGGCAGACGGCGGCGATGTTCGGGTGTGGTCGTTGTCGATGATACAGTGCTCGCGAGGATGAACAGAAAGCACAGGGAAATGCGCCTAAGACTGGGGATCATGCTCGCGTGAGCTAGGAGGTGAGAGAGGGTCAGACGGCACCGGAATCTTCACCGGAGCTTGCCGGAGGCAGTGATGTTTCTGAGCAAAATCGGAGCAGCCTGGTGGCTCTCTGGTGGCGCTGGTTGGGGGGAAAGGGAGAGAGGAGCATGGCTATTAAGTATGCGAGGTCAGGGGGAATTAATGGAGGAAGTAACGCGTATTGACGTTGTCTTCAACGGCCAAAAAGGCTGGCGACGTTAGAGCGGGTGGGGAAGATGCTGAGGTGGTGATGGGGTCCGCTTGTCGGTTAAAGAGAGAGGGGGAAGGTGGGTCCAGGAAGTCAGTGGCGGTGTGGGTTCCTTTTGCGGTGAAAACGGTTCGCGCGTAGAGAGAGGGGGAAGTGGGCTGATGCTGGGCCAGTGGGCTTTGCTGGGCTGGACTGGTTTTGTATCTTTTTTTTATACTGATTGATTTTCCCTTTTCTTTTTCTACTTATCTGTTTTGATTTTTGTTTAATCATTTCAAACATTCATTTGAAATCAAACTTTTTTCAAAGTTTGTGAATAATCAAACACTGTTTATTAACACATTCTGAAGTCAAATTTAGAATAATATATTAAAAATAGGCTCTTGTATTAATTCAAATAAGATTTAATAATGTTTTCAACTCCATTTGAAATTTAAATCTTTCCAAACCTTTTCAGTAGGTTTTATTTATTTATTAGGTTGTCAAATAATTCACTTTGAATTATTTGGAATATTTTTAGTATGATTTATTAATCATTTTAAATTGGGTATTTGTCTTTATTCTAATGGAATAAAATTTGGTTAATGCCATTTTATTTTATTTGGAAAATTCCTTATCCTTTTATTTTATTTGGATTTGCACTATATCTTATTCCATTTGCTTATGGATAAGGCCAAGATTTAATTTGGTATTTAAATATTCCTCATTTAATATTTCTTTCTTTATCTTATAAAATCCATATCTTTTTTATTTCAAGATCCAAACTTGGTGATTCCAATTTGTAAAATCTTATTTAATATTTGTTTATCCTTTTAAATATTTTTAGTATTATTTGCTCACCATTTGGTATGGATTTCTAGATAGGTGCTTTATTAGCTTTGGAAATTCAATTTCCTTATCTTATTAAATTCATAAGATTTTATCTATGGCTCCAAATTAAGTGAAAACAATTTCTATGGTTTTTGCAATATTTCTATTTGTCATTCTTGATCATTTATAAATGTTTGTTGACAAATTTTTATATGGATCAAATCCATGGTCTTAGAGATAACTTGGAAATGTTTTCCTTCCATTAGGGTTTTAAAGTTTTGGTTTATTTCTCAAGTGTTTAAATTTCCAGATGCATTTATGAAGAATGCATTTCACTTGATTTGAATTTTAATTGGATTCAAATATTAACCAAAGTTTGTTCAAGATGGGATTTTTAAGTTTCCATTTAGAAACCAAAATTTCTTTTCACCCTAAAATTCAACAATTATTTATTTTGTTTATTTATTTTTCACATTACAAGATTTGGAAAATCTTGGGATGTGACAGGCTACCACCCTTAAAATAAATCTCGTCCCGAGATTTGGGAAAGATAGGGTTACAAGTTGGCTCAAAGCAACTAGGATACTACCACCCTTAAAATTTTTCCAACTAGATTACTTCTTGGCTTGCTTGGGGTTTTGATGAAGCTTCTCTGGACACTTGCCTGCATAATGGCCTAGCTCTTTGCATTTGAAACACATCACTTGGCTGATACGTTTCTTTTCCTTTGATATCATTGCCTCTTGTTTGTTTCCTTGGTTCTTCTTCTTTTCTGGGCAATCACTAGCATAGTGTCCCATCTCTTTGCAATTGTAACATTGCAACTGGCTTATGTCCTTCTTCTTCTTTTTGGGTCTCTCCAAAGCTAGGAGTTCTTCTAGTTCATGCTCTTCATACTTCACCACAAAGGTGGGAAATCTTTCTCTCTTCTTGGGGAAGTTACTAGAGATATGACCTTCTTCTCCACAAGAGTAGCAACACTTTGTGGTCACATTGGATTTGGCCTTATGATGCATGGTTTTGACTTTGCCTTCATCCTTCTTGGCATAAGTTGTTCCTTCATGAGGGTTTACCAAATATTGTTACACTCCATCTTGTTTCCTTTGTTGAACTATGGTATAGATGGGGCATTGGATAGGGACATGATTATTTCCTTCACATAGGAAACAAGTAGCTTGAGATGTGGGGCATTAATTAGTTGAATGTTTCTCTTCACAATTGGGGCATTGATCTTCATGCTCTTTGGAAATGTGATCCTTGTCTCCACAAACATTGCAAGCTTGAGTTCCTTCTATTATATCATCCTTGACATCATTGTTATCACAAACTCCTTGGGAAGGGTTGTCTCCTATGTTGATCATTTGATTTGTCACCTTATGCAACTATTGGGTTTGGGTTTCCAAAAACCTTTGCATGGTTGGATCTAACTCATTGTAGTTGGCTAAAATCTGAGTTTTCACTTGGTTCAACTAGGTTTGGGTTACTATGAGTTCCCTCATGTTGATCCCTTGGTTGTTGTCACCATCCTTGATGTTGGAGTTTCTTGGAGTAGTCATCTGTTTGGGTTGGATTGTGATTAGAATAGGCAAAAGATTTCTAAGGGAATAGTTCTAATCACACACATCACAATTCACACAAGCAATGTGCAAGCAATCACAAACAAACATTCCACTCAAACAACAAAGTTCAAGCACATTTTTAGGCAACAAAATATTTTTGCTACACCACATAAGTTGGTGTGTTTGATTTAAACTAAACACTAATATGGTGGTATAGCTATGTGGTTTTCTTGAGATCATTCCATTTTTCTTAGTTGTTTCTTCATGAATGAGATCATTGTTTCCCTTGGAAAAATTCTTGTATCTTGGTCACAAATCTTCAAAGGTGATGATGGTTCCCTCTAAGTTGTGTTTCCTTAATCTTCAAGTCTTGGGTAATATTTCTTGTCTCACTTGTAGTCTTTAGTGATGTCCATTGAAGTCCTTGGTGAAAATAAAGTTGAAGTCTTTGATGATGTTGAAGTTCATGTCATTTGAGTTGGTGAAGTCCTTTGCTCATGGTGAGGTCTTGTCCATCAAGTTTGAAAAGGAAGAGATGTAGAATCAAAACCAAAAAGGTTGAGGAAAGAGTTTACAAGATTGTTTGTAAATAAATTTTGGAACAAATACAACTCCTATTTTTCTAAGAAGTTTTGTACAATCCTAGGGTTACAATCCTACAGGAAACACAGTGCTCTGATACCATCTGTAGAGGTCCCAACCTTTAATAAGGTAGAGATCCCTATGTTTACAATGCTAGTCCCTGGATCAATAGCTAGCATCCGCAGTTAAGATGTAATATCAAGAAACAAAGGTCATAATACAACTTTATAACCAGGAATAAAATAATTCATTACATCTTACATAGCTCATATGGCTATCTCATTACAATGCAACAGAAATATCTATAGCATGGGGTCCTTCATCTTCAAATTGCCACAGGCAAACATGTTGGTTGTAGACTTGTAATCCTATTTCAACACACTTCACTAATATCAAACAAACCTGCAACATAATAAGTTATAGCCACAAGGGTTAATACATTTGAATTGTATTGGCAAGTGATACTATGGTAGTATAATGGAGTCTATCATCTATATGCATTTGGCTAAGTGGAGCTTAGGCTTGCTTTGCTCAAACTAGATTTTCCTTATCATTTGAAAACACTAAGTTTTTGTTTGTCAAAATCACCCAAGGCATCTCCCAATAGAAATTTGTGATCCTTCAACCCTTGTTCAACCACAAGTTTTTAACTTAGAAATTTGGATGAGGAGATTCTTGATAGCTTCCATGTCTTGATGCTCAAATTGTCCAATACCAGGGACATGGCTAAGTACTTAGATTTTTCACTCTGCAGAGGTGGTGGGCTTTCCGCACAAGACTTGGTTTCACCAAGACAAGATCTTTTAGAAGCCTTCCCTTAGACCAGAATGGACGCGCTCCAACCTATCAAACCCCTACCACCAACTGTCCATTTGGCTAGGTTATTGCAACCTATATGATCCAGGCAGAGCCCATAATGCCAAGTGGCTGCACTTGAAGCTTCTGAACATTTGACATCTCAAATCTCCTTGTTCCTGGGTGGCCATCCACAAGTGAGATACACAAGGTAAACCATAGAAATGGGCCTTGTGTAACCACTCAACACAAACCAATCCTTCCATTCCACCCAGGTGATTCATTCACTTAGTTGTTTTATTAAACAAAACACAAGTCCTTGACTTAGAAATAATCCATAGTATGAATATATTCCAACCTTGTTTTCTACTAGCTAAGCTAAGCATGATAGTAGTAGGAATCTTAACTTAGGAAATTTCTACTAAGGTTTCATCTACTAGGATTTCCCATGGCATATTTTACACTTAGCAAAATTCCATGCAAGTCCTACTTTAGAAATACCAGTAGTGCATAGTGAAAATAATGGGACAAAAGTATGAAGCATCACTTTACTTTTTGGTAGTGAATATAAGTTCAATCCTTGACCTTGCAATATTCACACTCTTCAAATAACTACAATTAATCAAGCAAGGCACAATTTCAATCTACTATTCAAGCAAACATCACATAAAATAATAGAAACAAAGCAATGCATGCAAGCATGCCAAGATTGTTTTATTTACAAAAGTGGTTTCTAATAGGTTATAAACTTTCTAAAACACTTATTGGTCATTTCATAAAGTGGCAAAACCATTTGCAAAAGATTTTACCTATAAACCATTTTTAAACCAAAATCAATATTTTATGTGGTTAAAAATGCCTTTAGCAAAGTAATAATCTATAGGGTTCATCAAAATATATTTTTAAATCATAAAACCTTGTGTTTAGGGTCAGAGAGTTTAAATCAAAAAAATTCCAAAAGGTTTTTCTCCAAAAAAGCATTTTAACATATAAACAATATTTTTATTTGACTAGAAATGCTTTTAAAGATTTATTCTTTTGCTTCACAAAATATGTTTTTGAATCCACAAGTTGGTTTCTATGGTCAGTAGGTTCAAAACAATCCATTTGCCAAAGATTTTATCACAAAAATAATTTTAGAATGAATTTTATATTCTAAATATGCCTACACAAGTTTCTGCAAAAACAACCATTTTTTCAGAAGCAATTTACTAAACAAAGTGCATGGTTGGATAGGGTTTGTCTTGCTGATTCCATTGATATAAAATTTGCAAAATTTGGACGTGTAGATTAAAAGTTATGCAATTTACAAGATTGAACATCTAATAGAACATAATTTCTGTTTTAAATCAACTCTGGGCCACGTGTCTTGTTCTGGTAGGCTGAAAACGGTTTGCGTGGATCGACTAACATGGTGCGTTGGATTTTAAACAGATCACATGGCACAGATCGCTCATACCCTTTCGTTTAAGTCGCATGTTCCTACGCGTCCGATCTAAATCGAATGGCCCTGATCTGTTTGACCACAAAGTGGCGGCGCTGCGACGGTGACAGGCGGTGGCGCGCTCAGACGAGGGTGGCGCTAGTGATGCAGGAAGCGAGGGAGAAGATGGTGAGGCTTACTGGGTTCGCTGTGATGTGCTGAATCTCGGGGTGGCCGTGGGAGATCAGGGGGCGCTCGGGGTTGACCGTAATTGCTCGCCAAAGAGATGCCTGGCGTCTGGTGCGGTCAGTCATCGTTGAGGGCGATGCTACGGAGCACGAGAGAGAAAACGGAGGATGCGGTTAGCTTCTATGCGAGTCACGGACATTTGTGCATCAAAAGAAGGGCAAGGGGGTCTATGCTTACCAGGAGGACTCGCCGGAGTCGAGGCAGACGGCGGCGATGTTCAGGTGTGGTCGTTGTCGACGATACGGTCCTCGCGAGGATGAACAAAAAGCACAGGGAGATGCGCCTAAGACTAGGGATCACGCTCGCGTGAACTAGGAGGTGAGAGAGGGTCAGACGGTGCCGGAATCTTCACCGGAGCTTGCCGGAGGCAGTGATGGTTCCGAGCAAAATCGGAGCAGCCTGGTGGCTCTCTGGTGGCGCTGGTTGGGGGGAAAGGGAGAGAGGAGCATGGCGATTAAGTATGCAAGGTCAGGGGAATTAATGGAGGAAGTAACGCGTATTGACGCTGTCTTCAACGCGAAAAATGACTGGCGACGTTAGCGCGGGTGGGGAAGATGTTGAGGTGGTGATGGGGTCCGCTTGTCGGTTAAAGAGAGAGGGGGAAGGTGGGTCCAGGCAGTCAGTGGCAGTGTGGGTTCCTTTTGCGGTGAAAACGGTTCGCGCGTAGAGAGAGGGGGAAGTGGGATGATGCTGGGCCAGTGGGCTTTGCTGGGCTGGACTGGTTTTATATCTTTTTTTTGTACTGATTGATTTTCCCTTTTCTTTTTCTATTTATCTATTTTGATTTTTTTTAATCATTTCAAACATTCATTTGAAATCAAACTTTTTCCAAACTTTGTGGATAATCAAACACTGTTTATTAATACATTATGAAGTCAAATTTAGAATAATATATTTATTCTTTTTAGTGTCTTTTAATTATTTAAAATAGGCTCTTGTATTAATTCAAATAAGATTTAATAATGTTTTCAACTCCATTTGAAATTTAAATCTTTCCAAACCATTTCAGTAGGTTTTATTTATTCATTAGGTTGTCAAATAATTCACTTTGAATTATTTGGAATATTTTTAATATGATTTATTAATCATTTTAAATTGGGTATTTGTCTTTATTCCAATAGAATAGAATTTGGTTAATGCCATTTTATTTTATTTGGAAAATTCCTTATCCTTTTATTTTATTTGGATTTGGATTATATCTTATTCCATTTGCTTATGGATAAGGCCAAGATTTAATTTGGTCTTTAAATATTCCTCATTTAATATTTCTTTCTTTATCTTATAAAATCCATATCTTTTATTTAAAGATCCAAACTTGGTGATTCCAATTTGTAAAATCTTATTTAATATTTGTTTATCCTTTTAAATATTTTTAGGATTATTTGCTCACCATTTAGTATGGATTTCTAGATAGGTGCTTTATTCTCTTTGGAAATTCAATTTCCTTATCTTATTAAATTCATAAGATTTTATCTATGGCTCCAAATTAAGTGAAACCAATTTCTATGGTTTTTGTAATATTTATATTTGTCATTCTTGATCATTTATAAATGTTTGTTGACAAATTTTTATATGGATCAAATCCATGGTCTTAGAGATAACTTGGAAATGTTTTCCTTCCATTAGAGTTTTAAAGTTTTGGTTTATTTCTCAAGTTTTTAAATTTCCAGATGCATTTATGAAGAATGCATTTCACTTGATTTGAATTTTAATTGGATTCAAATATTAACCAAAGTTTGTTCAAGATGGGATTTTTAAGTTTCCATTTAGAAACAAAAGTTTCTTTTCACCCTAAAATTCAACAATTATTTATTTTGTTTATTTATTTTTCACATTACAAGATTTGGAAAATCTTGGGATGTGACACACAACCCATGAAGATTTCAGGTGGCCCAAGCCCATGGCGGTTTCGACTCCTTGGAGGACAAGTCTAGATTAGATAGAATTTCAAAAGGGTATCAACCCTAATTTGTAACCGACTCGACCTGTCCCAAGACCTTGCCTATCTATATAAATGCCAGGAGGGTACGGCGAGAAGGATCTCTCAACTCACCTCATACACGCCTCACGCCATATTGCATCTGTGCACCCTGTAACCTTCGGTTCTGCCGTAATCAAGAGCATACAAGCAGGAGTTGGGTTTTACCTTCGGGGGCCTGAACATGGGTAAATCTCGTGTCCCTGTGTTGCTTGTCTGTTAACCGTTCCGCGACTTCCAGCATCCCCATCTTCTCTAAAACCCAAGTCCATAACAATGGGCATTAACGAGATCGAACATCGTCACTAGCAGCGCACACAAGCCAAACCTAGTTATGATACGATTAGAGGATCAGGTAATATAAGCTCAATGGGATTAATACAACATATAGGATACTCCATCTATTATAAAATACCACAGTAGAATCGTTGTTGGGGGGGGGTGACCCCGGATAGGGTCAAGATAGGGGAAATAAGAAAGGAGTCTCCCTTAGCCTAAGCCGAATTACTGACTGAGTCGGTCTGATCATGCAAGATCCGGCCGAGATAAGTTGAGCTTTGGCGAATATAAGAAGAGTAACCCCTTACTTGGCCGACATATGAGCTATGTCGACCGAATAAGGATGACCGACTTGTATGCAGGTAAAGGCCGAGTCGAGTTATGCGAGACGAGGCTGAGTAATGTGAGACTTGCAGGTGAAGGAGGAGCCTATAGTCAAACCCTAGTCTCTGGCTAGGAGGAATCTAGACAGAGCCAAGTGCTAAGGACAAAGAGTAGAGCTGCAGAGGGGCAGAAAAGCGTCACGGAGGTGACAGTGAGGAAGCTCGAGGCGCACATGTGAGGGTCTCTGGAACATTGCCACCGATAGAAGGGGGACACAGAAAGGAGCCCGCCGAGTTACCACTTTGGGACAAGCATATTCCAAGAATATGCTTGCCACGCCAGCCCTAGAAGGAGTCAAGGAACCCCTTTATAAGGAGGGGTACGGGCTCCAGAGAGGGGGATCGATTCATTTCGGGCCAAAGGGCTCGCATAGTAGTTCTCTTCTTCCTTTTGAGACAGCTCAAGGAGCATTTGTAGCCCTTGAGAGGAGGAATTAAGAGCTCCTTGTTAGTCATCTGAGTGTAGAAATCACTACATCTTCCCTCCCCGGATCCCTCTAGCATCCATTGGCCCCATACTTTAGCCTACCCATGGCATCTGCCGTGCCACCACCACGACAGTTGGCGCCCACCATGGGGCCAGCAGCGGTGCTAGCTAGGGTCAAGATCCGGACGGGAAACTTCATCCACACCGGCGAGCGGGTTGTTTCTGGCCTAGTCCATAGATTTGATATCTGGGACTATGTCAGCGATAATGCTGGCAGTTTTAGGAGGAAAGCACCTTCGGGCAACGGCGTCTTCATCAACCTGGGCGCTCACAAGGTCTATGTCGACGCCGACACTTCTCGCATCTACCCATGTCGAGTCATCGAGGCGGGAGAACCTACCCTCTGTGCTGTTAGCGGTCCGCGTGGAGTACACCCCACAAGCAGCGTGGAGGTGATGATGACGGCCCCGTCACCAACAGCAGGAGCAGGCGCCGAACCAAGAAAGGACCAGGCGGCAGGAGAACAGGTAGTCACGAAGCAGGTAGCTCCAAAACCCACCGAGCAAGATCCGCCAGCAACCAGGGCGGCCGAGGTGCAGGATGTGGCCCCAAAGGCGGCAAGGGTGAGATGGCCTACTCTAGAGAGACCAGAGAATATCCTTCAGGTGACTATAGATAACCTAACTACGCCTGTAGTGCCGATACTTGACCCGGCAAACGCACAGGAGGAGTTAGAAGAAACTAGACAGGAAGTGCTAGTAGAGGCAAAAAAGGTGTCGGCTTTGCGGGAGTTCTTAAACAGGACCCTGCAGGAGTATGCTAGGGCAAACAAACTAGATGTGGCCCCTGAGCGAGTACATGAGTTGAGATTAAGAGGAAAGAACCTCATGAATGATATCAACAAAGAGCATGAGGCTCGTCCAGATGATTCAGTCGATCCAGGCTTGCCGACGTATAGTACCCCGACAAAGAACCTCAGGGCGGCGAATGCCACAGCCCTGGAGTTGGAAGGGTTAAGCGGGGAAGCCCGGCCAAAACAGCAAGAAAGACTAAATGAGCTGGTACGCATTGCGAACCAGCAGAATGAGGAAATGCTCAGGGCTAACCCGGCGAAGCCAGGAGCTTCTCGCATGGTTCATTCGGCAGGAGCTGCCCCCGCACTATCAGCGGCAGCGGCATCCTTACTCGGAAACAACACGCGAAAAGCAGGGCAGTGACTCCGGGAAAAAGAAATAAGCAGATTGTCCCGTATGACCCGGCGGTGGCCGGGAAGGTCAATGAGAATAGAGGCAATAAGAGCCGAGGTAACAGCGGTGATGGAAACCCCGGCCGTGCAAACAGAGAGCACGGAAACCCCGAAAGGGGAAACCATGAGAATAACGACCCAGCGGAAGGGAGGAGGTACCCCCTGCAGGAACCCCAACCGAGTGTTGGAGATATGCCCAAGAGGCAATAATAAACTGGTTATTATCATATCTTCATGCTTATGATAAATGTTTACATACCATGTGTAAGATCCCTCCTTTGTAAAGGAAAAGGATCCCTGTGATTGCAATGCTAGTCCCTGGATCATTGCTAGCATCCACAGTTTCAGATGAAGTACACAGATACGAAGGTCATTTATTACATCCATTCCAGAGATAAACATAGTCTTTACAAATCAAGGCCACAGGCCTATTACAAGAGTTTGAATAAGTAAATAAATATAAGTCTGTATCTTCATGTGCCACAGGCAAACATGTTGAGTGTAGACTCATGACACCTAATCCTCATCAGAGTAACCTGCAACATCACAAGTTACAGCCACAGTGGGTCAATACTTTGGAATAGTATTGGCAAGTGATACCTTAGTAAATTTTAGGTGGACTATATTACTATATGCAATTTGGCTAAGTGTAGCTTGGATTGCTTTGCTCAAAATAGGTTTTTCCTATTAGTTGAAATCACTAAGTTTTTCTTTGTCAAAACTTTTCCCAAGGAACCACCAATAGACATTGAGGTCCTTCACCCTTGTTCACCCACAAGTTTTTACTTAGAAGTTGGAATGATGAGATTCTTGATAGCTTCCATGCCTTGATGCTCAAGTTGTCCATTGCCATGGACTTGGCTAAGTACTTAGATTTTTCCATCTGCAGAGGTTGTGCACTTTCCCCACCAGACTTGGTTTCCCAAGACAGGACCTTTCAGAAGCCTTTCCTTGGACCAAATGGACGCGCTCCAACCTATCATTCCCACTACCACCAACTGTCCAAATGGCTAAGTTCTAGCAACTTATGTGATCCAGGCAGAGCCCATATTGCCAAGTGGCTGCACTAGAAGCTTCTCAACACTTGGCCTCTAAAATCCCTTTGTTCCTGGATGGCTTTCCACAAGTGAGATACACAAGGTAAACCATAGCCATGGGCCTTGTGTAACCACTCAACCAAAAACCACCAATCAAGTCCCTTTCCACCTAGGTGATTCATTGTCTTAGTTGTTTTATTAAGAAAAACATAAGTCCAAAGACTTAGAAATATTTTCTTCATAGCATGTATATTTCCCCAACCCTTGTTTGCTACTAGCTAGGATAAGCATGGCATAGATAGTACTTGACTTAGAAATTTCCTAGCAATTCTACAACTACATAGGATTTCCCAACAAGGCATTTGGCAAAATAGTAAAATGCAAGACTTAGCAAAAAAAAATTCTAATGCTTGTATAAAAATATAGGGATAGAAATATTCATGAAGTACCACTTGGCTTGGTAGTTGGGAGAGTAGCACTCTTCACAATCACAATCACTAGCACCAAAGTCTACACAAAGAATGGTAGCAACAAATTACACACAACATATACAAACAAACAAAAATACATATGCATGCAAAAATTCTAAGTGATGATTTTTAAAACCCAACCAAGCAAGTGCATAGTACTGAATCATAACCAAGTCAAAACTTGCTAAACCAAGTTTATTTGACACTAAAACAATTTCCTAAACAATTCATATGCTCAAAATAGTCCTAAACAAGTTTATGCAAATAAAATCATTTTAACAGAAGCTAAACATTAAACACATTGCGTAAACAGAAAGGGCTTGTTCTCCTGATTCCAACGGTATAAAATTTGCCAAAATCTAACGTGGGAAACAAAAGTTATAGTTAAATCAAATTTGGATATAAATCTGATTCAAATTCTGTTTTTAAACAAAACCCTAGCCACGCGGCGCTATCCTATTGGCTGGTACCGATTCGCTCAGGATCAAGCTTCCGCGCCGTCGGATCAAGTCAGATCCAACGCGCCAGATTCACAGAAAACGTTTCGCTTAGATCTAATCTAGCCCTTTCGATACAGATCTAACGACTACCGTTGCTCTGACCATAGCCTAGCGGCGCTAGCGGCGGCTACTGGCGGCGGCGCGTCTGTCAGTGGCGGCGCTGGTGTTCTAGGTCGCCCGGGGAGGGGAGAGGGTGCTTACTAGAACCGCAGGGACGAGGCGAAGCTCAACGTGGAGGTGTCTTGGCAAGGGGCGCTCGGAGTCATCGGGGATTCCTCGCCGGACTTCGTGGACGCGTCGGGTACGGCTGCTGGTCGACGTTGGCGAGGTTCTGCGTCGCGCTAAGTCAAAAGGAGGGCACCGTTAGATGTGCAAGACGATGGGGATCCTAGGCGTATCAGCCAGAGGGCAAGGGGCGGCTGGTAATTACGAGGAGAGGTCGCCGGAGTTCGTGCAGAGAGCGGCGGCGCTCGGTTGAAGTCGCTGCCGAGGCTACAGACCATGCGAGAACAAACAGGGTGTGTCAGTAGATGCGCAAGGAGTTGCTGAGCTTGATAGCATGAATCATGGACAGAGGGGGACACGGTGCTCACCGGAATTTGCTGCCGGAGGTCGTCGGAACAGCGGCAGCGTCGAGCGAGTTGGGAGCAGCCTGGTGGCGTGGAGAGAAAATTGGGTGAGGGGAAATGGCCGCGAGAGGGAGGGGCTTAAGTAGGTAGAGGCTCGACAAGAAACGCTCAGTGATTCAATGCCAATTACACCGCGAAATCAACGCAGCAACGGCCAGCGGCGGTGTTCGTGCGCGGAAATTTGGGGAAGACGATGACGACGTGGACGGGGCCCGCTTGTCAGCGAATAGAGCAAAGAGGGAGTGGGGTCCGGGTGTCAGCGGCTCGCTGGGTGCATCTGCGCGTGAGCGAGGGAGAGAAGGGGCCTGGGTGGGCTAGATGGGCTGCTTCTGTTGATGGGCTCAAATCCTAGCGCCGGCCCTTTTCCAATTCCTTTCTCTTTTCTTTTTCTAAATTGATTTTCTGGATTGAGTTTCAAATGAATTCAAACTCTACACTCAAACCAATCAACAAGGAATCAAACAAACTTGATTTTAAAACACTAAGCTCTCAAATGAGGATGGGCATTTGATTTAAGTTTGCTCACATAAAATGATAACACCATGGGCTTCTGTTTTCTTGAAATTGGTTTGAAATTGATCTCAAAACTATATGCATGCATGAATTATATGCAATCTTTTAAATCATGAATTTAGGGATGTTACAAATCTAACCCCCTTAAGGTGAATCTCGCCCTCGAGATTCTGATTGGCTAGCAAATAGGTGAGGGTGGTCTTTCCGAAGATCATCTTCTCTTTCCCATGTTGCTTCCTCTTCGGAATGATGATTCCACTGCACTTTGCAAAACTCGATAGTCTTTGTCCTTGTGACTCTTTCTGCAGTCTCAAGAATCTTGATAGGTTTCTCTTCATAAGTGAGATCACTTTCTAGTTGAACTTCCTCCAAAAGTATAGTATCCTTCAAAGAAGTTTCTTCCATTTCTGGATGACATATCTTAAGCTGACTCACATGAAACACATTATGGACAGCTGACAGAGATTCTGGCAGTTCAATTTCATAGGCAACTTCTCCTTTGCGACTCAATATCTTGAATGGCCCAACATATCTTGGTGCCAATTTTCCTTTGACTCCGAATCTTTTCACTCCACGAAGTGGTGACACTCTAAGATAGGCTCTATCACCAACTTCGTAGATGACTTCTCTATGCTTAGGATCTGCGTAGCTTTCCTGTCGGGACTGTGCTATCTTGAACCTGTCCTTAACCAACTTGACCTTCTCTTCGGCTTCTTTGATAAGGTCTGGCCCGAAAAAACTTCTTTCTCCCACACCATTCCATAACAATGGGGTGGTACACTTTCTTCCGTAGAGAAACTCAAACGGTGCCATCTCAATGCTGGCTTGATAGCTGTTGTTATAAGAAAATTATGCGTAAGGCAGACTTTCATCCCAACTGGCTCCATAGTCTAGGGCACATGCCCTCAACATGTCTTCAAGAATCTGATTAGTTCTTTCTGTTTGTCCATCGGTTTGAGGATGAAAAGCAGTACTGAATTCCAACCTCGTTCCCAATGATTCATGTAGCTGTCTCCAAAAATGGGAAGTGAATTGGGTTCCCCTATCAGACACAATACTCTTGGGCACTCCATGTAGATAGACAATTCTACTCATGTAAATATTTGCTAACTTAGCACTCGTATAGGTTGTCTTCACGGGTATGAAATGAGTCACTTTAGTTAGGCGATCCACTACTACCCATATGGAATCATACCCTCACCTGGTCCTTGGTAATCCGGTAATGAAATCCATACCAATCTTGTCCCACTTCCAATCAGGAATAGGTAGTGGTTGAAGCAAACCTGCTGGTTTCTGATGCTCCGCTTTCACTCTACTACACACATCACACAAAGCAATATGTTCGGCGATGTCCTTCTTGAGATTATTCCACCAAAATCTTTCTTTCATGTCCATGTACATTTTGGTGTTACCCGGGTGAATAGAATACGGAGAGTTGTGTGCTTCTTGCAAAATCAGTTTCCGCAATTCCGGGTCTTGTGGAACACAGATACGTTTTCCATGCCATAAAGTACCCTATTCGTCTTCATGGAAATCTTTGGCTTTTCCTTTGCCAATCTTTTCCTTAATCTCTTCAATTTCCTTATCAGTCTTCTGGGCTTCTTTGATCTTGTCCAACAAAGTGGGTTCAACATCCAAAGACATGAGATGTCCTTCAGGCACAATCTCCAATCTGAGTTTTCTAAATTGGGTACACAGATCATCTGGCAATTCTCCTTTGGTAAGGCCATTCACAGAAACCTTACGGCTTAGAGAATCTGCTACAACATTTGCTTTATCGGGGTGGTATTGCAAACTTAAGTCATAGTCTTTGATAAGTTCTAGCCATCTTCTTTGTCTCATATTAATTTCCTTCTGGTGAAGATATACTTCAAACTTTTGTGATCTGTGAACACTTCACAACGCTTTCCCAAAAGATAGTGTCTCCATCTCTTGAGTGCATGGACAACAGAGGCTAACTCCAAATCATGAGTAGGATAGTTTACTTCATGAGTTTTGAGTTGTCTCGAGGCATATGCTACAACTTTACCGTCTTGCATAAGTACTGCACCCAAACCTTGATGGGATGCATCACAATATACTTGGAAATCTTTTTCCAAATCTGGCAGACACAAGACTGGTGCTATCACAAGTCTCTTCTTCAACTCCTGAAAGATGAGTTCACAACCTTCAGACCAAGAAAACTTCTTGTTTTTCTTTAATAATTCAGTCATGGGCTTAGCTACTTTAGAGAAATTCTCAATAAACCTTCTGTAGTAACCTGCTAAGCCAAGGAAACTATGAACTTCTTTCACGGACTTGGGAGATTCCCATTCAGTCATAGCTGAAACCTTAGCAGGATCAACTGCTACTCCATCATTTGTCATAACATGACCAAGAAAACCAACTTCTTCCAACCAGAACTCACACTTGCTGAATTTGGCATAAAGTTTATGCTCTCTTAACTTCTCAAGTATCAAACGCAAATGTCCTTCATGCTCTTCTTTGCTCTTGGAGTAGACTAAGATGTCATCGATGAAAATGACAACAAACTTGTCAAGGAATTCTCTTCTTTGCTATTGGAGTAGACTAAGATGTCACCGATGAAAATGACAACAAACTTGTCAAGGAATTCCGTGAACACCTTGTTCATCATATTCATGAAGTATGCTGGAGCATTGGTCAACCCAAAAGGCATTACGGTGTACTCATACAATCCATACTTTGTAGTGAATGCTGTCTTAGGTATGTCTTGTTCCCTTATCTTGAGTTAAAAATAGCCTGACCTTAGATCAATATTTGAGAACACACATGCTCCTTCTAGCTGATCAAACAAGTCATTGATTCTAGGCAAAGGATATTTGTTCTTGATAGTTATCTCGTTGAGTGAACGGTAATCTATGCATAACCTTTGACTTCTATCTTTCTTCTCCACGAACAAAACTGGGGCTCCCCAAGATGAAGAACTTGGTTGAATAAATCCTTTCTGCAACTGTTCTCCAAGTTGCTTCTTGAGCTCTTTCAGTTCATCAACTGACATCTTATACGGTCTCTTTGCTATTGGTCCAGACCCTGGTACCAAATCTATCAGAAACTCCACATCTCTATCTGGTGGCATTCTCGGTAATTCTTCCGGAAACACATCCGGATACTCACTCACAATTGGCACACTGTCCATGCTAACCCCCTTAAGAGAATTTAGCTTACTTCCTTTAGATTCAAAGTTGGACTTGAATTTAATCCGCTTTCTTTCCGGGGTTGTGAGTGCAACAGTACGATTAGCACAATCCAGTACTCCTTCATACTTAGCCATCCAATCCATTCCCAATATTACATCCAGTCCTTGGGAATCTAGGATTATCAGACTCACTGGAAATTTATGTTTTCCAAACTCTATTACTAGATCCCGGCATCCAAGACTTACTATCATATCTCCACCCGGAGAACTAACTTTTATGGGACACCCAATGTTTTCAGTTGGAAACCCATTTCTATCAACAAATGCTTTTGATATGAATGAATGCGATGCTCCAGTATCAAAAAGAACAAATGCTGGAATAGAATTGAGGCTAAACTTACCAGCAACAGCATCAGGCTCCTCATAGACCTCCTCCACACTGATGTGGTTCACCTGTCCTTTCTGGAAAGGATTGGGCTTGATAGGTCCTTCAACTTTCTTTTCTGGGCATTCATTTGCATAATGCCCCATCTTCTTGCATTTGAAGCATTCAACCTGACTGATGTCTCTCTTAACAGGCTGACTTCCACTTCCATTACCACTATGGTGGTTCTTATGTCCACTCTTGTGGTTCTTGTACTTGTCATTGTCATGACTACGGTGATGCTTGTTGTCATGACGGTTGTGGTTTGTGGTGCTTGTTGAATTTCCCATGCTTGTGGGATCCTGAGCTTCCGCTGTCATCATAGTGAGATCGTTTGTGAGACGATCCCGAGCTGTGCTTGTCGGAGTGCTTTCTCTTTCTACTCTCGACTTGCTTCATTTTGTTCTCCAATATTGCAGCTTTGTCACAGAGCGACTGATAAGTGGGAACATAGGCCACAGCCAATTGCAGATTCAGCTCATCATTCAAGCCTTCAAGAAATTTTTCCTTTCTCTTGGAATCGGTGTCAACTTCGTCCGGTTCATAACGCGCCAGATTGTTGAACTCCTCAATGTATTCAGCCACGCTGCGGTGGCGCTGCTTCAGATTGTGGAACTCTTTCTTTTTCAGACTCATCACTCCTGATGAGATATGAGCAGTGCGAAAGCCATCCTCAAAGATAGCCCATTTCACTTCATCTATGGGATTGGTGATCTGGAAGTTGTCCCACCAAGTGGCGACTGGCCCTTCCAGCAGATGTGCTGCAAATCTGACATTTTCAGCATCCGTACAGCCCACGGTTACCAAGTCCTTGTTTACTGAGCGTAGCCAATCATTGGCCACCATGGGATCAGTCGTCCCTAAGAACTTTGCTGGCCTCAATCTCAAGAATCTGGTAAGCATATCAAAGCCCGGAGGGTTGTTGTTGTTGTTATTGTTTTGGTTCTGGATGAATGTTGTCATCATCTGCATCAGCTGTGTTTGAGCAGTCATCATTTGTTGCATTTCCGAAGTGATGTTGTTGTTGTTGTTGGGGTTGGGGTTTGCACGACGGGGAGGCATCTGTGGTTTGTTCAAATAGAGATAAGAATGAGATACCCATAGATGCTTTCATGCACATTACATCACATAAGCAATCACAAGCATCCAACCAAAAAGATGAAAGTTCAACACCAATATAATAAGTTCACAAAGTAAAACACACAAGTAGCAAGCCATCCACATGTCGGATGGTCCAATAACAAGTTCTCAAATAACAAGTATGATAACGAAAGATAAAAGAGTAGTCAAGTCTACTCATCGGCATCAATCTCCTCCTCGACAAAGGTAAGACCTGCGTTCTCCATCGCGGTCTTGTTCTCCTCGATGCTAGTGGTCAAGGTCTCTATCTTGGCCTTGAGAGCCCTCTTCTGGGAACGAAGCCTCTCAATCACCGTCTGCTGCTGCTCTAGCTCGAAGTCCTTGGACTGCAGTTCTTCAGTCATGTCCCGGATCTTCTTGTTCCTATCCTGGACACGCTTCTCCTGACTCTTGAACTTCCTGTCCTGGATCTCGAACTTCACCTCCATTTCCTTGACTATCTCGTCCTGCTGCGCAAAGAGCTTATCCTTCTCGCGAAGCTGCACCTGGAGCTCGTCATTGCTGAGCATGACATTGGTCCTGTCTGTGTCCACGTGCCTAATGAGAGACTCTAAGTCCTGGAGGTACATGCGTATCGGCTCTACTGCGTCCCTCGAATCGTCCTCGAAGTCGATGGACTCTCCGTCCTCATCACGTCTTCCGAAGACGTGGAAGTGGGTGCCTCTAACCTGTCGGGAGTGTCGCCCTAGCAGACGTCCTATCAGATCCTGCATAACTACCTCCATGCCTCTCTCCCTGTCATCGTGCATGAGCTTGAAGACGATGGCCTCCGTAGTAGGCTCTGTCTGGCGTCCGGGCTGGTTCGCCTTGAAGCCCCAGAGATCCTTCCTCTCAAACTTGGTGAGGGGATGCACCATGATGGTGGGAAGAGGGAGATTGAGCAAAGTAGTAAGCTCAACGATACGAGGACCAAAGCGGGTAACCTGGAACTCCTCAACAGTGCTGATGGTAATAGGCATCTATTTATAAGATAGAAAAGTTAGAACAACACAATTTAAGTTGCAACATAAGGAAAAACATCACATACATATCCTTGGAAAGCAAAACACACATGTCATGCATACATGAAACCATTACATCAACCAAGGTTCAATCTTATTTGAAAGCAACATTTTGGAAAATAAGGTGATAGGTGGTGGTCCAACTAACGAAGTACGTTTACAATCCTATCTCATTGGATCTGTTGGCTAACACAATGTTTCTAGAAGGAATCAGCCTATCTTGCTCACATGATTCCATCACTAAGTCTATAATGTCTCCTCTTAAGGTTTGGTTGGTAGCTTCCAACTCTTTGGTATGTTCCTTCTCTTTCCTTAGATCATTTTGGAGGTTGAGCATTCTGCACTTAACTCTATCACCAAGTTCTTTGATGGTCTTCCAAGCTGCATCCCTTGCTGATTCAAAGAATGTAGGGTGCACCACTGAATTGGTGAACATGCAGAATCCTTTTTCCTGATGGTTGTCTTCCTTGTTTTTATACAAGTGAAGTTGCACCCACCAGTATTCCACTCCTTCATCCATCACTACAAAACCCTTGTACACAGCTGCACCTTGTATTTCTAATGCAACCATGAGGTCCTTGAGAGCCTTGGGGAATTCTGTCTCACACTCCAAAGTCATTGTGATGAGTGGTCCTTTCCTCACAGCTTCATTGATGGAGTTCATCTACAAATAGAGATGAGAGAGAAGATTAGAAAAGTTTACGAGAGGAATAGACAAGTGTAGAAGTTGAAAATTTTTCCTTAGTGGTTTCCAATCCTAGGGTCATAATCCTACAGGCAACACAATGCTCTAATACCATCTGTAAGATCCCTCCTTTGTAAAGGAAAAGGATCCCTGTGATTGCAATGCTAGTCCCTGGATCATTGCTAGCATCCACAGTTTAAGATGAAGTACACAGATACAAAGGTCATTTATTACATCCATTCCAGAGATAAACATAGTCTTTACAACTCAAGGCCACAGGCCTATTACAAGAGTTTGAATAAGTAAATAAATATAAGTCTTCATCTTCATGTGCCACAGGCAAACATGTTGAGTGTAGACTCATGACACCTAATCCTCATCAGAGTAACCTGCAACATCACAAGTTACATCCACAGTGGGTCAATACTTTGGAATAGTATTGGCAAGTGATACCTTAGTAAATTTTAGGTGGACTATATTACTATATGCAATTTGGCTAAGTGTAGCTTGGCTTGCTTTGCTCAAAATAGGTTTTTCCTATTAGTTGAAATCACTAAGTTTTTCTTTGTCAAAACTTTTCCCAAGGAACCACCAATAGACATTGAGGTCCTTCAGCCTTTTTCACCCACAAGTTTTTACTTAGAAGTTGGAATGATGATATTCTTGATAGCTTCCATGCCTTGATGCTCAAGTTGTCCGTTGCCATGGACTTGGCTAAGTACTTAGATTTTTCCATCTGCAGAGGTTGTGCACTTTCCCCACCAGACTTGGTTTCCCAAGACAGGACCTTTCATAAGCCTTTCCTTATACCAAATGGACGCGCTCCAACCTATCATTCCCACTACCACCAACTGTCCAAATGGCTAAGTTCTAGCAACTTATGTGGTCCAGGCAGAGCCCATATTGCCAAGTGGCTGCACTAGAAGCTTCTCAACAATTGGCCTCTAAAATCCCTTTGTTCCTGGGTGGCTTTCCACAAGTGAGATACACAAGGTAAACCATAGCCATGGGCCTTGTGTAACCACTCAACCAAAAACCACCAATCAAGTCCCTTTCCACCCAGGTGATTCATTGACTTAGTTGTTTTATTAAGAAAAACATAAGTCCAAAGACTTAGAAATATTTTCTTCATAGCATGTATATTTCCCCAACCCTTGTTTGCTACTAGCTAGGATAAGCATGGCATAGATAGTACTTGACTTAGAAATTTCCTAGCAATTCTACAACTACATAGGATTTCCCAACAAGGCATTTGGCAAAATAGTAACATGCAAGACTTAGCAAAAAAAAATCTAATGCTTGTGTAAAAATATAGGGATAGAAATATTCATGAAGTACCACTTGTCTTGGTAGTTGGGAGAGTAGCACTCTTCACAATCACAAGCACCAAAGTCTACACAAAGAATGGTAGCAACAAATTACACACAACATATACAAACAAAAATACATATGCATGCAAAAATGCTAAGTGATGATTTTTAAAACCCAACCAAGCAAGTGCATAGTACTGAATCATAACCAATTCAAAACTTGCTAAACCAAGTTTATTTGACACTAAAACAATTTCCTAAACAATTCATATGCTCAAAATAGTCCTAAACAAGTTTCTGCAAATAAAATCATTTTAACAGAAGCTAAACATTAAACACATCGCATAAACAGAAAGGGCTTGTTCTCCTAATTCCAACGGTATAAAATTTGCCAAAATCTAACGTGGGAAACAAAAGTTATAGTTAAATCAAATTTGGATGTAAATCTGATTCAAATTCTGTTTTTAAACAAAACCCTAGCCACGCGGCGCTATCCTATTGGCTGGTACCGATTCGCTCAGGATCAAGCTTCCGCACCGTCGGATCAAGTCAGATCCAACGCGCCAGATTCACAGAAAATGTTTCGCTCAGATCTAATCTAGCCCTTTCGATACAGATCTAACGGCTACCGTTGCTCTGACCATAGCCTAGCGGCGCTAGCGGCGGCGACTGGCAGCGGCGCGTCTGTCAGTGGCGGCGCTGGTGTTCTAGGTCGCCCGGGGAGGGGAGAGGGTGCTTACCAGAACCGCAGGGACGAGGCGAAGCTCAACGTGGAGGTGTCTTGGCAAGGGGCGCTCGGAGTCGTCGGGGATTCCTCGCCAGACTTCGTGGACGCGTCGGGTACGGCTACTGGTCGACGTTGGCGAGGTTCTGCGTCGCGCTAAGTCAAAAGGAGGGCACCGTTAGATGCGCAAGACGATGGGGATCCTAGGCGTATCAGCCAGAGGGCAAGGGGCGGCTGGTAATTACGGGGAGAGGTCGCCGGAGTTCGTGTAGAGAGCGGCGGCGCTCGGTTGAAGTCGCTGCCGAGGCTACAGACCATGCGAGAACAAACGGGGTGTGTCAGTAGATGCGCAAGGAGTTGCTGAGCTTGATAGCATGAATCATGGACAGAGGGGGACGCGGTGCTCACCGAAATTTGCTGTCGGAGGTCGTCGGAACAGCGGCAGCGTCGAGCGAGTTGCGAGTAGCCTGGTGGCGTGGAGAGGAAATTGGGTGAGGGGAAATAGCCGCGAGAGGGAGGGGCTTAAGTAGGTAGAGGCTCGACAAGAAACGCTCAGTGATTCAATGCCAATTACACCGCGGAATCAACGCAGCAACAGCCAGCGGCGGTGTTCGTGCGCGGAAATTTGGGGAAGACGATGACGATGTGGACGGGGCCCGCTTGTCAGCGAATAGAGCAGAGAGGGAGTGGGGTCCGGGTGTCAGCGGCTCGCAGGGTGCATCTGCGCGTGAGCGAGGGAGAGAAGGGTCCCGGGTGGGCTAGATGGGCTGCTTCTGTTGATGGGCTCAAATCCTAGCGCCGGCCCTTTTCCAATTCCTTTCTCTTTTCTTTTTCTAAATTGATTTTCTGTATTGAGTTTCAAATGAATTCAAACTCTACACTCAAACCAATCAACAAGGAAGCAAACAAACTTGATTTTAAAACACTAAGCTCTCAAATGAGGATGGGCATTTGATTTAAGTTTGCTCACATAAAATGATAGCACCATGGGCTTCTGTTTTCTTGAAATTGGTTTGAAATTGATCTCAAAACTATATGCATGCATGAATGATATGCAATCTTTGAAATCATGAATTTAGGGATGTTACACCATGCTATAATTGTATTAACCGGAAACATTAATACTTGTGTGATTTGTAAACATAAAAGAGTCCCTAGTAAAGCCTCTTTTTAAACTAGCTTGTTGGTTAATATATGATCATGGTTTCCTGATCATGAACATAGATATGTTATTAACAACAGGTTCATATCATTAGGAGAATGATATGATGGACATACTCCTATAGTTAATCGTAGCATAAAGATCAAGTCATTTAATATAGTTCATTTGCTATATGCTTTGTGATACATAGTAACCTAATTCCTTCGACCATGAGATCATGCTAATCACCATCACTGGAAGGATGCTTTGATGACATCAAACACCACACCGTAAATGGGTGGCTATAAAGGTGGCATTGAGTGTTCGGAAAGTATGTGTTAAGGCACATGGATCAAGAGTGGGATTTGTCCATCCATATGGCGGATAGATATACTCTAGGCCCTCTCGGTGGAATGTCATCCAATTGGCTTGCAAGCATGTGACTGGCTCACAAGGGATCACATATCACGGGAATGAGAAAAGAGTACTTATCAGTAACGAGGTTGAACTAGGTATGCAGAGATACCGGCGATCAAAACCTCGGATAAGTAAACTATTTTGAGACAAAGGGAAATTGGTATCGTATGTAAGTGGTTCATTCGATCACAAAGTAATCGTAGAAATATGTGGGAGCCATATGAATTTCCAGATTCCTCTATTGGTTATTGATCGGAGAAGTGTCTTGGTCATGTCCGCATAATTCCCAAACCGTAGGGAGACACACTTAAGGATTCGATGTTGTCTAAGTAGATATGGAATGTTAGTAGGGATATCGAATGTTGTTCGGAGTCTCAGATGGGATCCGAGATATCACGAGGATATCCAGAATGGTCCGGAGAATAAGATTCATATAAGGAAAGTCTGATTCCGGAGGTCAGGAAAGTTTCCAATGTTTTCATCGGAGAGGTTCTAGAAGGGTCTAGAAGGTTCACCGGACCGGACGAGGAATGGACCATTAATTTGTCATGGATAAGTGGAATGATTGGATCATATCCTAGGTCACTTGGTTTGGGCATTTGCAAAAGAGAATTAAAGCTCTAAATTGAAAGTCAAACGGGAAGTTTGAAAAGTCAAACTGGAACAATGGTTTCCTAGTGGGAGAAGAAACAAGTCCTTCTCTCAATCCAAATTGGGTTTGGGTTTGGATTCAAACCCAACCCTCCCAAGGCTGCCCCTCCCTCTCATAAATAGAGGGGGAGGGCTGCCCCAACAACACAAGAGCCAAGCCCTCTCCCCGCACGCGCCGACGTCGCCGCCGCAGCCCTTCCTCCACGCCGCCGCCGCCGGTTTGTCGCCGCCTCCCTATCCGCCACCGACAACTCCTCCTCCTCCCGGTAATCTAAACCCTAGTTATGTTAAGTATTCCTTCATAACATCGGAGACAAAAAAAATTGTCGCTTAGAACGTCAAGTTTCTTTGAGAAGGAATTTTTCATGAAAACATAAGTGGGAGGACAATAGAACTTTGATAAGGTTAAAAGAACCTTTGCTATATGTGCAAAGTTGCGCAGCGCCGAAAAGTGTTCCGGAGGCAGCAACAATGCTCATGGCTCACGTGCCTCAAAGGTTGTGGTTACGGAGGTCAAAGTTTCTATTGAACCAAGTAGGTCGGGTAAACAATAAAATACCAAGATTTGAGGGTTGAATCATTATTTGAGAATAATGAATGGACTACATACAAAGAAGTAATGATGATCCCTAACTCCACAAATGGCTTGAAGCCAGAAAATCCGTGATAGTTCCATACACGAGAAATCAAGATTTGAACTTGAAGGACCCTCGAGAAAGGTGTGAGACCTTACAGTCATGTTTGGATCTATAAAGAAATAGACATGGATGTTTCACATCTATGAAATAGTCGACATGTTGGGAAAGAGTTCACAAGAATGTTCAAAGGTTGTATATGACAAGATTTGATCTTTCATAGCGATATTTAGTCTAGACGGATTAATGTAGCAACCACTACATATAATTTTGTTATGTGGTAGTTGAATAAACAAAACAAGTTCTTCTAATAGAATTGTTACCTAGGACGTGTGCATAACACGGTCCATATGGTTTTGTTAATTCAAAGGATGCTAAAAACATATGCAAACTACAATGGTTGAAGTGAGCATCACGGAGTTGGAATCTTCACCATGATGAAATTGTTAAAAAAATTTAAATTCATCATACACGATGAAGATGCTTGCATTTGCAAGAAATTAAGTGGGAGAGCCAAGACATATTTCTAATACATTATGTGGAGGACATATTGTTGATTGGAAATGATGTATATTTTATTAACACATATTAAGAATTTCATCCCGATGAAAGACTTAGGCAAAACCCAAATATTTGGCATCAATAGACGCTAATATGGTTGTGCCGAAAGTACATAGATGATGTATTGAATGAGTTCAATATAGAAACTACAAGAAATGTTCTTGTCGCACAGAAAGGATTGAATGAGTTCAATATTGATGATATATTCAAGTGTATTGACACTTGGTAAGTGAATCAAAGATTCAAGTATAGATTGATACTTGATGTATGAAATCACAAAGAGTATTTATATCAATCATATTGTGATATGTCCAAATCCAGATATGTCCTATGCTCTAAATGTTATGAGCATATACCAGAATGATTCATAAGATGATCATTGGACGATAGTAAGGATATTCCTATGATCTTTTGGAAGAACTAAGAATATATTATTTTTAGAAGTGACAAATAAATGGTTAGTTCATTGTAAAAGTACTACATTGATACTAGTTTTGTCACATAGTACAAATTAAGTTTATCTCAATATAAACTAAGGGTGGCACGATATAATGGAAAGTAATTTCCATAATGGATTTGGATGAGTTCCAAAGTTAAGACATTGTGACAAATACTACAACAAAAGGCTAAGTATATGACTGCTATTATAGCAACCAAAGAGGGCATTTGTGTCAAGTAGTTTGTTATCAAACTAGGTGTAGTTCACAGCGGGATAATACTATGAAGATATATTGTACGACAATATTTTCAACATGTTTTAACCCCTAGGAACTAAAGGTCTCACCAAAGGACCAAATTTATACAAAGTCATCTCATTACAGAATGAGTGATGCGTAGAGACGCAAAGACATGCAATTACACACGGACCTGAAAGTGTCGGATCCGGAGATCAGTTGACCACTAGCAATCGTGTAAATACAACACCGGAAAGCCATAGGTGTTGAATGCACAAAGGTTTGAAACTATATTATTGACTCTAGTGCAAGTGGGAGACTGTTGGAGATATGCCCAAGAGGCAATAATAAAGTGGTTATTATCATATCTTCATGCTTATGATAAATGTTTACATACCATGCTATAATTGTATTAACCGGAAACATTAATACTTGTGTGATTTTGTAAACATAAAAGAGTCCCTAGTAAAGCCTCTTGTTAAACTAGCTTGTTGGTTAATAAATGATCATGGTTTCCTGATCATGAACATAGAGATGTTATTAACAACAGGGTCATATCATTAGGAGAATGATATGATGGACATACTCCTATAGTTAAGCGTAGCATAAAGATCAAGTCATTTAATATAGTTCATTTGCTATATGCTTTCTGATACATAGTAACCTAATTCCTTAGACCATGAGATCATGCTAATCACCATCACTGGAAGGATGCTTTGATGACATCAAACACCACACCGTAACTGGGTGGCTATAAAGGTGGCATTGAGTGTTCGGAAAGTATTTGTTGAGGCACATGGATCAAGAGTGGGATTTGTCCATCTATATGACGGATAGATATACTCTGGGCCCTCTCGGTTGAATGTCATCCAATTGGCTTGCAAGCATGTGACTAGCTCACAAGGGATCACATATCACGGGAACGAGAAAAGAGTACTTATCAGTAACGAGGTTGAACTAGGTATGCAGAGATACCGACGATCAAAAACTCGGATAAGTAAACTATCGTGAGACAAAAGGAATTTGGTATCGTATGTAAGTGGTTCATTCGATCGCAAAGTAATCATAGAAATATGTGGGAGCCATATGAATTTCCAGATTCCTCTATTGGTTATTGATCGGAGAAGTGTCTCGGTCATGTCCGCATAATTCACGAACCATAGGGAGACACACTTAAGGATTCAATGTTGTCTAAGTAGATATGGAATGTTAGTAGGGATACCGAATGTTGTTCGGAGTCTGGGATGGGATCCGGGATATCACGAGGAGATTCGGACTGGTCCGGAGAATAAGATTCATATAAGGAAAGTCCGATTCCGGAGTTCGGAAAAGTTTCCAATGTTTTCATCGGAGAGGTTCTAGAAGGGTCTAGAAGGTTCACCGTACCGGAAGGGGAATGGACCATGAATGTGTCATGGATAAGTGGAATGATTGGATCATATCCTAGGTCACTTGGTTTGGGCATTTGCAAGAGAGAATTAAAGCTCTAAATTGAAAGTCAAACGGGAAGTTTGAAAAGTCAAACTGGAAACAATGGTTTCCTAGTGGGAGAAGAAACAAGTCCTTCTCTCAATCCAACTTGGGTTTGGGTTTGGATTCAAACCCACCCCTCCCAAGGCTGCCCCTCCCTCTCATAAATAGAGGGGGGGCTGCCCCAACAACACAAGAGCCAAGCCCTCTCCCCGCACGCGCCGCCGCCGCAGCCCTGCCGCCTCGCCGCCGCCCGCGCGCCAACGCCACCGCGCCGCCTCACCGCGCTGCCACCTCACCGCGCTGCCACGTCGCCGCCGCCTCACACCGTCGCCGGTTCGTCGCCACCGCCGCCGACACCTCCTCCTCCTCTCGGTCATCTAAACCCTAGATCTCCGGGAAACCCTAATCCACCATAACTCGCACCGGCTTAGGCGAAGCCCTGCGGGATCTTCCCTCTACTTCCGACACCAAGCCGTCGTGCTACCGGAATCACGAGGGGAGAACTACCACCTCTGCTGCCTACTGGAACAAGGGAGAGGAAGGTATTCATCGAGTACCGAACATGTGATCGACTGCGGAAGCGCTGCCGTAACGCAGCGCCGGAAGGATCGTCTACTCGATCTTGAGATCGACAAGTGTACAACTACATCACCCACGAGAATCTGCTCTCGTTAACCGCTTTGGAATCTTCGAGGGTGAGTGCTTCTATCGACTCGTTGCTACAATCTAGTAGATAGATCTTGGCTTGTTTGTGTGCATGAAGTAGAAATTTTTTGTATTCCATGCTACGAACCCCTACACCGAGGTATGAGCCTCGTGAAGAGCGAGAAGCAAGACCTGCCCTGCAAAATCAGGCGAATGATCGATACAATGATGGTTATTCGGACTTGGATGATGCTGAGCAGGGTAGACAAAATTACTATGGAGTACAAGAGAGAGTTATCTATAGAAACTTGCCGTCGACTGACGCAAGATTGAAGCTGGACAGATTGTATCGGTCCGAGCTATTGGATGAACAGGGTCCACCTAGTCCGGCGTGCTTTGGACCTCGGATCATGGGCGAACCACCTGTGCCAAACTTCCAGTTGGCAAGGGGCATGAAAACGTACAATGGGAGTATGAAGCCACAAGATTGGTTAATTGACTATGGCATGTGTAACATCCCTAAAATCATGTTTCAAACTCATGCATATCATCCATGCATCCATGATCATATAGAGTTCATTTCAAACAAATCATTTCAAAAATAGGAGCATATGAGCTCATTATTTTATGTGATCAGAATTTGAAACCAATGCTACTCTCCAATGGGAGATTGTTGTTCAAGAAACCAAACTTTGTTGTCTTATTGCTCTCAGGTTGTATTGCTAGATTGCTAAGATTTAAACCAAAGTTTCAAAACAATATGATTTGAAAACCAAAAATTATGGTACTTGTTAGCTTTCAGCCCTCATTGCCCCTATCATAAGCATCTTGAAGTGATTAAGGTTAAAGTGAACAAACTATGGAGTATATGCTTGACAAAGTATAAGTTGGCAATCTCATGTCCCTTGAATACGATGGCCGCTCCTCATGCTAGTCAAGTTTAGTTACTTGCAAGTTCTTGTCATTGTAAGTACATGTGTATCATAGAGAACCACCAACGGGGTACCCCTTGCACATGGTACAGGATCTTTCCCATAACCAAAATGACAAGGCAAGCAGACAGTGAGCATCTCAGCATTCTTCTTATTTACCATGGGAATATGGTGCTTTTTTATCTCTTTCCTCTTTTCTCAATATGTCTCTTTTTTCTCAATCTCTTTTTTATAAGAAGAATGCTTCATAGATGTCACTATGGTGATGCTCCAAGTTTCCACCATGATTAGGCATGGCTTAGGCTAGCGGCCCCAGGCGTTTATCTAACACAAAATACATAAATCCATGGACTTACAAGCTCCCCTTTCATTTCACACCGACCACATCCGTAGACAAAAGAGCATGATATCAACTGTGTACAAAGTACAAGTGCAATGTTGAAAGCGTTCCCCATGAAAACATGGTTCTGCTAATTCCAACGTACAATTTCAAGCATATACAACATAGATGACACAATGGTTCAAGTTTATTAGGGGCAAGAAAAATAAAGTGTGCCATCAAGTTTGTGAGAGCTTTAATCACTAAGTTTTCACATAACAAAATACTTTTTAATTGGAAGATAGATGAAAACAAAAATATAATTGGAATGGTGTAACACACCATGCATAGGAATTTATAGTGGACACTTGGGAATAAATTGGTTTCTTGGGAGTTGGAAGCATGAGTAGAGCTTACTCATACAAGTGGAGGCTAGCAAAAGACTGGGAGCGACCAACTAAGAGAGCAATAATGGCCATAATCATCCATAGCGACAAAACATTACTAATCAAAGCATAGAGTGGTACTACAAGTCAAGGACTAAATGATCATAGACGCTATGGTGACTTGTTCATAGTCATAACATGGTGTGAGCATGTGCCAAGTCAACCCAAATAAAGCATCAAAGGAGAATACCACAATACTATGATTTTGTATGCTAAAACAACACATGATTATTTCAAGGCACACTAAGAAATCCTAATTGTTTGGAACAAGTCATGCTACAGCAATATCACTAAGCATAAGGTCATAACAACACCAAGCATGACATGCTAAATTCTAAGTCACTGCAAAGCAAGCTCCTCTAACACTTTTCAAGCAAGAACTTTCTACTCCTTTCCAACACCAATTGACTTATTTGAAACAACACAGCGAGAACGGGGTCCAAACTACTTTATTCAAGCAAACTAAGAAAACTAAGCAAAGCAAACAAAACTAAGATGCTCCAAGAACAACACAACCGTGCATTAAAAAACAATAAAAACGAAGTGTCTAGAAAGACCTGAGATTTTTATTGATGAAGAAGGGGATGCGCAAGGCATCCCCAAGCTTTGACGCTTGTACCTATTGGATATTTCTTGGGGTGACACCGGGGGTGGCATCCCCAAGCTTGAGATTTTTTCCATTCTTCCTCTCATTACATCATTCTCTCTCTACACCTGAAATTTTTTCCTTCATACAAAACTTCACACAATCTTCATTAGCAACATTAGTGTATTCTAAAGATAATAGACACTTGGGCTTAGCTTTACATAAAAACTTTCACCAAAAACACAAGCTACTGTAGCAACTCCAAAAATCTCAATTTCCCAAAAATAACACAAAAAGGAATCAATAAGAAGCAAATACAAATAATGGCAGAAATCTGTCAAAACAGACCAGCAGGTAGAAACCTATTTTTTCGAAGATCTTCTGTTGCTCAAATCAAAAAGTGTTGAACTAACGAAAGTTATCTAACATACCGGAGGATTTATTCGTAAATGTTCAGCTCAATCCGACTTACAGAGAGTCCTCATGATTTTTTACGGTGGAGCACAAAAATCTGTTCCCGGACAACAACTTCCCAAATCTTACTTCCCTCTCATTAGAGGTCATTCTTGGCACAAAAAGAAAACAAAAAGGATAATTAGAGGTCATTACTAAAGTAATAACTTCCGTGACTCAAGAAAACTTGTGGATTATCTCCCAACAAGTACTTTTATTTAACTCCTTTAAGTTAGAGAAGATGCTCACGTAAGAAATATGAATTGAAGTAAAAGAGAGCATCAAGAAGCAAATTCAAAACACATTTATGTCTAACCCACTTCCTATGCATTGGAATCTTGTAAAGAAACAAGTAATTAAATCACAAAGCAACAAGCATACGAAAGCAAAACAAGTGCAACTTCAAAACTTTCAACATAAAGAGAGGAAACTTAATATTATTGAGATGCATAAAACCATGTTTCCCTCTCTCATAATAACTTTCAGTAGCATCATGAATAAAGTTAACAGTATAACTATCACATAAAACATTCCTATGATGCGCCACATGCATATAATGATTATTACTATCCACAAAAGCATAGTCATTCTTATTAATTATAGTGGGAGAAAATTCAACAAAATAGATATCATTATTATTTTCATCACCATAATCATCAAATATAGGAGGCATACTGTAATCACAATTAATTTTCTCCTCAATAGTAGGTGGACTGAAAATATCATTTTCATCATTGTAATCGTCATAAATTGGAGGTAAAGTATCATCATAGGCCATAGAATTTTCAGAATTGGTACCAAAGAGATTTTCAATATCAAAAGTAGTGTGCTTTTCCCAATCATGATCACTACTATAGGTAACAGGCATAGGCACATCATCACAAATTTTACCCATAGTAGATATTTCAAAAGAATCCCCAGGAGCATAACATTCATCCTCCTCTTTTTCATCTAATGAGCTTGCAGTTTCAGCAATTTCTTCTTCCATAGGCTCCTGCAAAGTATTAGTCTCTTCCGTGTGTGGAAAGCATCTATTAAAATATTCAAGAATATAGCCATTTGGTTCCTTGTAATTATCAAATAAAAATTTAAGTATCTCATAAACCTCATATTCATAAGGTGAATCATCATTATTTTCAAGCAAACTAGCAAGTTCAAATGCACCCTTGAAAGCAATAAATTCTTCAATTTGTTCCACATCATAAAAGTCATAATTTCCTTTAACATAAGAAGATATGGTAACATTATCATTATACTCACATTGAAAAGGTAGGTGTTTATACCTCCTACAACAACAAGATTTATCAAAGCAATAATTAAGATTATAAGTAGAGCACAACTCTCTAGCAATAGTATTAATTTATCAATTTGTTCCCGTAAGTGTTCCCTTTTTGTGACAAAGGATGTTCCTTATAATAATACTTTTCTTCTTCCGTGAACCCACCTTGCCAGTAAGAACTAGTTTCAAAGAAACCATCCATTGATAGAACGAATGACAAAGCAAGGCAATAACAGACAAGCAACTAGATTAGGAACTAATTTTTTTGTGTTTTTGATAAAGGAAAGCAAACCAAACTAAACTATTTTTTTTTGAGTTTTTGATAAAAAGAGTCAAACAAAACCAAGCAAAAGAAACTAAGCAAACCAAAAACAAAGTTAAGAGAAAGGTTGTGGAGGATTCCCCTTGTGAAGACGTCCTTAGCCTCCCCGGCAATGGTGCTAGAAAATCTTGATGGTGTTGTGTCAACGTGGAGCGCTTCGTCGGGAAACCCCAAGAGCAAGGTATGATGCAACATAGCAGCAAGTCTTCCCTCGGTAAGAAACCGAGGTTATCGAACCAGTAGGAGGAAGGAAACGTCTCAAAGGTGTTGCTAGCAACTTGGTGACCTACACAACACAGACTCAAGACCTTTGCCCCAACGAACAGTGAGGTTGTCAATCTCACCGGTTTGCTATAATAAAGGATTAACTATATGGTGTGGAAGGTAATGGTGGTTTGCAACAAGTAAACAGAAACAATGGAAGATGTATCAATGTTAAATATTGGACCGGGGTCCATAATTCACTAGAGGTGGTCTCCCTAGATAAACAAACATGGCATGCTGGGTAAACAAATTACAACAGGGCAATTGACAGGACTAAGTAAGGCCTAACAATGCAATACTAGACATTCATGATCCTATGAGATTCGATTGGGTAATAAAACAAGATCCATAGACGGCCATCCAACTGCATCTATGACTAGAAATCCACCTTCAGGTTATCATCCGAACCCCTCTAGTATTAAGTTGCAAGCAACAGATAACTGCTTTAAGCAAAGTGTCAACACCCGGATTTTTCAATCCTAGATTCCTGTTATGCCATACATCGCAATCCTAGGATTACCATTTTTGCGAGACATAACAGAATTGGATACCATAGTACTTCATCCATTACAAAAGGTACAGTTCTTACACAAATGGGGATCTCATGATCGTCTTAATACAACATCAAGCAGCGGAATACGTAATAATAACAGTAGCGTCGGCGAAGCTCCATCTTCGGGGTCACAGGCAATGCTGACGATGCGAGATGATCCTAGTTGTCATAACCGTCCTGGGGTCCATCTTCTAGGTACTCCTCTTCATAGTCTGGCCATGGGAATAGTGTAACATCCCTGAAATCATAATTTCAAAGTTGCATATCATTCATGCATGCATATATATTTGAGATCAAATTTCAAACTCATTTCAGAAAAACAGAAGCACTTGGTGCTATGATTTTATGTGAACAGATTTAAATCAAATGGCTATCCCCATTTGAAAATTTGATTGTTTATGAACCAAGTTTGTTGCCTTCTATGAAGATAGGTTTGAGTGTAGAATTCAAACCAAGTTTTTCAAATTGGAAATGGTTTCAAAAACCTTTTTTCAAATGTTGCAAACCAAGTACCTAGTTTCTGTTATTTTTGATCTCCAAGCTTGACCAAGCCTTTACTTAGCAAACCACCTGACTTTGTGCCTAATTGGAGACTATTGTACCCTGCAAAAAACCCCAGAAAGATTTGAATTCAAAAAGAGTTTGAATTCATTTCAAAACCATTCCTGAAAATTGAAATAGAAAAAGAAAAGGAGTAAACAAAAGAAAAGGGCCGAGCGCCAGGAATCTAGCCCAGCATCGGAACAGGCCCAACTAGCCCACCCGGGGCATTTCTTTTTCTTCCGCACGTGCGAGCACACCCACTCAGCCGCCGACAGCCAGACCCCACACCCCCTCTGCTTATTTCACTGCCAAGCGGGCCCCGTCCACATCAGCTTCGTCTTCCCCTGATTCCGCGCACGACCTCCGCCGCTGCCCGTTGCTGCACTGATTTCGCGAGCTTAATTGGCATTGATGCAGCGAGCATTTCTTGTCGATCCTCTGGCTATAAGATCCCCCATCCTCGCGACCATTTCCCCCAAACAATTCTGCCTTCACGCCACCAGGCTGCCCACAACTCGCACGACGCCGCCGCTGTTCCGACGACTGCGCCGGCAAATTCCGGTGAGTTCCGTGCTCCCCTCTGTCTCTAGTTCATGCTAACAGGTTCAGCGAGTCCTTGCGCACCTATTGACACTTTCCTTATGACCTCGCATGACCCGTAGCTCCAGCAACGTCGACGACCGGCCGCCACCGTTCTCTGCGCGAACTCCGGCGACCTCCCTCCGTAAGTAGCCACCGCCCCTTGCCCTCTGACTAGTACGCCTAGAATCTCCATCGTTGTGCGCATCTAACGGTACCCTTATTTTGGCTTAGCGCGACGAGGAACCTCGCCAACGTCGATGACTGACCGTGCCCGACGTTTGCCTCTACTCCGACGAGAAATCCTCGCCGTGTCCGCGCGCCCCTCGACGAACCAACGCCACCTCGAGCTTCAGCACGCCACTGCGGTCCTGGTAAGCGCCTCCTTTCTTCCCCGAGCGACCTAGAGCGCTAGCAACGCCGCAGTCAGACGCGCCGCCGCCTGTCGCCGCCGCTAGCGCCGCTCGTTTCTGGTTAGGAGATTTTTAGCCGTCAGATCTGGATCCTACGCGTAGAAATAGTTCACTTAACGAAGGGGTATGGACAGATCTGAGCCGTGCAACGTTAGTTAGATCCAACGGCACAGAAGGGTGATCCGGTGCGAACCGGTACGCGCTAGTAATATCGCGACGCGTGGCTAGGGTTAGATTTAAAAACAGAATTCAAACCAGATTTTGATCCAAATTTCAAATGGCTATAACTTTTGATTCCCACGTTAGATTTTTGCAAATTTTATACCGTTGGAATCAATTAGTCAAGCACTTTCTGAATCTGCAATGTGTTTAACAAAAAGTATCTGCTAAACTGACTTTGTATGCAGAAACATATTTAGGTCTATTTTGAGCATAGATTTAGTTTAGTAACTTGTATTAGTGCTAAATAAGTTTAGTTAGCAAACTTTGTGACTTGTTATGTTTCTGCATCATGCACTTGCTTGGTAGAGTTTTCAAAATCATCACTTAGTAATTTCTTGCATGCATGCATTCATATTTTTGATTGTATATAAATTGTGTGTAATTGTATGCTACAAATTTTTGTGTAGATTTTGCTAGTGACTGTGATTGTGAAGAGTGCAACTCTCCCCATTACCAAGGCAAGTGATACTTCATGATATTTCCATTCCCTTTATTTTTGAATAAGCATTAGAATTATTTTGCTAAGTCTTGCATGCTACTTTTTCCAAATGCTATGTTGGGAAATCCTATGTAGTTGTAGATATGTAGAATTGCTAGGGATTTTCCTAAGTTAAGTCACTATGCCATGCTTAGCCTAGCTAGTAGAAAACAAGGGTTGGTAAAGTATGTACATGCTATGATGAAATAATTCTAAGTCCTTTGGACTCATGCTTTTCTTAATAAAACAACTAAGTCAATGAACTTCCTGGGTGGAATGGGACTTGAATGGTGGTTTTTGGTTGAGTGGTTACACAAGGCCATGGATTTGGCTTGTGTATCTCACTTGTGGTATGCCACCCAGGCACAAAGGGATTTGGAGGCCAAGTGTTGAGAAAGCTTACAGTGCAACCACTTGGCAATATGGGCTCTGCCATGATCATATAGGTTGCTTGAACTTAGTCACTTGGACAGTTGGTGGTAGTGGGAATGATAGGTTGGAGCGCGTCCATTTGACTAAGGAAAGGCTTCTGAAAGGTCCTGTCTTGGGAAACCAAGTCTGGTGGGGAAAGTGCACAACCTCTGCAGATGGAAAATCTAAGTACTTAGCCAAGTCCATGGCAATGGACAACTTGAGCATCAAGACATGGAAGCTACAAGAATCTCATCACTCCAACTTCTAAGTAAAACTTGTGGGTGAACAAGGGTGAAGGACCCCAATGTCTATTGGTGGTTTCTTGGGAAAGTTTTTGACAAACAAAAACTTAGTGTTTCCAACTAATAGGAAAAACCTATTTTGAGCAAAGAAAGCCAAGCTACACTTAGCCAAAATGCATATAGTAATATAGTCCACTTAAAATTTACTAAGGTTTCACTTGCCAATACTATTCCAAAGTATTGACCCACTTGGATATAACTTGTGATGTTGGAGGTTACTCCGATGATAAGTAGGAGTCATGAGTCTACACTCAACATGCTTGCCTGTGGCACATGAAGATGAAGACTTATGTTTATTTACTTATTCCATAAACTCTTGTATTAGGCCTTTGGCCCTGAGTTGTAAAAGACTATGTTTTATCTCTGGAATGAATGTAATAAACGACCTTTGTATCTGTTTACTTCATCTTAAACTGTGGATGCTAGCATTGATCCAGGGACTAGCATTGCAATCACAGGGATCCTTTCCTTTACAAAGGAGGGATCTTACAGATGGTATCATAGCACTGTGTTGCCTGTAGGATTATGACCCTAGGATTGGAAAACCACTAAGGAAAAAATTTCAACTACTTCTACACTTGTCTATTCTTCTCGTAAAACTTTTCTAATCTTCTCATTCTCATCTCTATTTGTAGATGAACTCCATCAACGAAGCCGTGAAGAAAGGACCACTCATGACCATGACCTTGGAGTGTGAAACTGAGTTTCCCAAAATTCTCAAGGACCTCATGGTGGCAATGGAAGCACATGGTGCAGCTGTTTACAAAGGCTTTCCAGTGATGGATGAAGGAGTGGAGTATTGGTGGGTGCAACTTCACTTGTACAAAAACAAGGAAGACAACCACAAAGAAAGAGGATTCTGCATGTACACCAAGACTGTGATGCACACCACATTCTTTGAGTCAGCAAGAGAAGCAGCTTGGAGGACTATCAAAGAACTAAGTACTAGAGTCAAGTGCAGAATGCTCAACCTCCAAAAGGACTTAGAGAAAGAGAAGGAACTTACTCAAGAGTTGGAAGCCACCAACCAAACCTTAAGGGGAGATATTATAGACTTAGTGATGGAATCATGTGAACAAGATAGGTGGATTGCCTCTAGGAACATTGTGTTAGTCAACAGATCCAGTGAGATAGGATTGTAAACGCACTTCGTTAGTTGGACCACCACCTATCAACTTATTTTCCAAAATGATACCTTAAATAAGTTTGGACCTTGATTGATGTAATGGAATCATGTATGCATGACTTGTGTGATTTTGTGTTCCATGGATATGTATGAAATGTTTGTCTTGTTTCATCTTAAATTGTGTTGTCCTAACTTTTCTATCTTATAAATAGATGCCTATTACCATCAGCACTGTTGAGGAGTTCCAGGTTACCCGTTTTGGCCCTCGTATCGTTGAGCTTACCACTTTGCTCAATCTTCCTCTTCCCACCATCATGGTGCACCCACTCACCAAGTTCGAGAGGAAGGACCTCTGGGGCTTCAAGGTGAACCAGCCCGGACGCCAGGCAGAGCCTACTACAGAGGCCATCGTCTTCAAGCTTATGCACGATGACAGGGAGAGAGGCATGGAGGTAGTCATGCAGGACCTGATAGGACGTCTGCTAGGCCGTCACTCCCGACAGGTTAGGGGCACCCACTTCCACGTCTTCGGAAGACGTGATGATGATGGAGAGTCCATCGACTTTGAGGACGACTCGAGGGACGCAGCAGAGCCGATACGTCTCTATCTCCAGGACTTAGAGTCTCTTATTAGGCACGTGGACACGGACAGGACCAACGTCATGCTCAGCAATGACGAGCTCTAGGTGCAGCTTCGCGAGAAGGATAAGCTTTTCGCACAGCAGGACGAGATGGTCAAGGAAATGGAGGCGAAGTTCGAGACCCAGGACCGCAAGTTCAAGAGTCAGGAGAAACGTGTCCAGGATAGGAACAAGAAGATCCAGGACATGACTGAAGAATTGAAGTCCAAGGATTTCGAGCTAGAGCAGCAGCAGATGGTGATTGAGAGGCTTCGCTCCCAGAAGAGGGCTCTCAAGACCAAGATCGAGTCCTTGACCACTACTATTGAGGAGAACAAGACCGCGATGGAGAACGGAGGTCTTACTTTTGTCGAGGAGGAGATTGATGCTGATGAGTAGACTTGACTACTCGGTTATCTTTTATTATCGTACTTGTTATTCATGAACTTGTTATTGGACCATCCGACATGTGGATGGCTTGCCACTTGTGTGTTTTACCTTGAGAACTTGTTATTTTGTTGTTGAACTTTTATCTTTGTGTTGCATGCTATGTGTTTGCTTATGTGATGTAATGTGCATAAAACATCTAAGGGTATCTCATTCTTATCTCTATTTGAACAAACCACAGATGCCTCCCCGTCGCGCAAACCCCAACCCCAACAACATCACCCCGGAAATGCAGCAAATGATGAATGCGCAAACACAGCTTATGCAAATGATGACAACATTCATCCAAAACCAGAATAACAACAACAACCCCAATAACAACAACAATAACAACAACAACAACCCTCCGGGTTTTGATATGCTCACCAGATTTCTGCGTTTGAGGCCAGCTAAGTTCTCGGGGACGACTGATCCCATGGTGGCCAATGATTGGCCACGTTCTGTGAACAAGGACTTAGTGACCGTGGGCTGCACGGATGCTGAAAAAGTTAGGTTCGCAGCGCATCTGTTGGAAGGACCAGCCGCCACATGGTGGGACAACTTCCAAATCACCACTCCTTTAGATGAGGTGACTTGGGCTATCTTTGAAGATGGCTTTCGCACTGCTCATATCTCATCAGGAATGATGAGCCTGAAAAAGAAGGAGTTTCACAACTTGAAGCAGCGCCACCGCAGTGTGGCTGAATACATAGAAGAGTTCAACAATCTGGCGCGCTATGCACCGGATGAGGTTGACACAGATGCCAAAAGAAAGGAAAAGTTTCTGGAAGGCTTGAATGATGAGCTAAACTTGCAGTTGTCTGTGGCATATGTTCCAACTTATCAGTCTCCGTGTGACAAGGCTGCTATTTTGGAGAATAAGATGAAGCAAGTCGAGAGTAGGAAGAGGAAACACTCCGACAAGCACAGCTCGGGATCGTCTCACAAACGATCTCACTATGATGACAGTGGCAGCTCGGGATCCCATAAGCATGGGAAATTCAACAAGCACCACAACCACAACCGTCATGACAACAAGCATCACCGCAGTCATGACAATGACAAGTATAAGAACCACAAGAGTGGACATAAGAGCCACCACAGTGGAAATGGTAGTGGAAGTGGAAATCAGCCTGCTAAAAGAGACATCAGTCAGGTTGAGTGCTTCAAATGCAAGAAGATGGGACACTATGCAAATGAGTACCCAGAAAAGAAAGTTGAAGGACCTGTCAAGCCTAATCCTTTCCAGAAAGGTCAGGTGAACCATATTAATGTGGAGGAGGTCTATGAGGAACCTGACGCTGTTGCTGGTAAGTTCAGACTCAATTCCATTCTAGCATTTGTACTCTTTGACACTGGTGCATCTCATTCATTCATATCAAAAGCATTTGTTGATAGAAATGGGTTTGCATTTGTAAACATTGGGTGTCCAATAAAAGTTAGTTCTCCGGGTGGAGATATGATAGTAAGTCTTGGATGTCGGGATCTTGTCATAGAATTTGGAAAGCATAAGTTTCCAGTGAGCCTGATAATCCTAGATTCCTAAGGACTAGACGTAATATTGGGAATGGATTGGATGGCTAAGTATGAAGGAGTACTAGATTGTGCTAATCGTACTGTTGCACTCACAACCCCAGAAGGAAAAAGAATAAAATTCAGGTCAAACTTTGAATCCAAAGGAAGTAAGCTAAATTCTCTTAAGGGGGTTAGCATGGACAGTGTGCCAATTGTATGTGAGTATCCGGATGTGTTTCCGGAAGAGTTTCCAAGAATGCCACCAGATAGAGATGTGGAATTTCTGATAGATTTGGTACCAGGTTCTGGACCAATAGCAAAGAGACCGTACAAAATGTCAGTTGATGAACTGAAGGAACTCAAAAAGCAACTAGGAGAACAGTTGCAGAAAGGATTTATTTAACCAAGTTCTTCATCTTGGGGAGCCCCAGTATTGTTCGTGGAGAAGAAAGATAGAAGCCAAAGGTTATGCATAGATTACCGTTCGCTCAACGAGGTAACTATCAAGAACAAATATCCTTTGCCTAGAATCAATGACTTGTTTGATCAGCTAGAAGGAGCATGTGTGTTCTCGAAGATTGATCTCCGGTCAGGCTATTTTCAACTCAAGATAAGAGAACAAGACATACCAAAAACAGCATTCACCACAAGGTATGGATTGTATGAGTATACCGTAATGCCTTTTGGCTTGACAAATGCTCCAGCATACTTCATGAATATGATGAACAAGGTGTTCATGGAATTCCTCGACAAGTTTGTTGTCGTTTTCATCGATGACATCTTAGTCTACTCCAAGAGCAAAGAAGATCATGAGGGACACTTGCGTTTGATACTCGAGAAATTGAGAGAGCATAAACTTTATGCCAAATTCAGCAAGTGTGAGTTCTGGTTAGAAGAAGTTGGTTTTCTTGGTCATGTTATGACAAAGGATGGCATAGCAGTTGATCCTGCTAAAGTTTCAGCTGTGACAGATTGGGAATCTCCCAAGAATGTGAAAGAAGTTCGTAGTTTCCTTGGCTTAGCAGGTTACTACAGAAGATTCATTGAGAATTTCTCAAAAGTTGCTAAGCCCATGACTGAATTGTTAAAGAAAGACAAGAAGTTTGCTTGGTCTGAAGGTTGTGAAGTCAGCTTTCAAGAATTGAAGAAGAGACTTGTAACAGCACCAGTTCTGTGTCTGCCAGATTTGGAAAAGGATTTCCAAGTATATTGTGATGCGTCTCATCAAGGTTTGGGTTCCGTACTTATGCAAGACGGTAAAGTTGTGTCCTATGCCTCGAGACAACTCAAAACTCATGAAGTAAACTATCCTACTCATGATTTGGAGTTAGCCTCCGTCGTCCATGCACTCAAAACATGGAGACATTACCTTTTGGGTAAGCGTTGCGAAGTGTTCACTGACCACAAGAGTTTGAAGTACATCTTCACCCAGAAGGAAATCAATATGAGACAAAGAAGATGGTTAGAGCTTATCAAGGATTATGACTTGAGTTTGCAATACCACCCCGGTAAAGCAAATGTTGTAGCAGATGCTCTAAGTCGTAAGGTATTTGTGCATGGCCTTACCAAAGGAGAATTGCCAGATGATTTGTGTGCTCAATTCAAAGAACTCAGATTGGAGATTGTGCCTAAAGGACATCTTATGTCTTTGGATGTTCAACCCACTTTGTTGGACAAGATCCGAGAAGCTCAGAAGACCGATAAGGAAATTGAAAGGATTAAGGAAAATATTGGCCAAGGAGAGCTAAAAGTTTCCATGAAGACGAACAGGGTACATTATGGCATGGGAAACGTATCTGTGTTCCACAAGATCCGGAGTTGCGGAAACTGATTCTGCAAGAAGCCCACAACTCGCCGTATTCTATTCATCCGGGTAACACCAAAATGTACATGGACATGAAAGAAAGATTTTGGTGGAACAATCTCAAGAGACATCGCCGAACATATTGCTTTGTGTGATGTATGTAGTAGAGTAAAGGCGGAGCATCAGAAACCAGCAGGTTTGCTTCAACCACTACCTATTCCTGATTGGAAATGGGACAAAATTGGTATGGATTTCATCACCGGACTACCAAGGACCAGATCAGGATATGATTCCATATGGGTAGTTGTGGATCGCTTAACCAAAGTGGCACATTTCATACCCGTAAAGACAACTTATACCAGTGCCAAGTTAGCCAAGATCTACATGAGTAGAATTGTATGCCTTCACGGTGTGCCTAAGAGTATTGTGTCCGATAGGGGAACCCAATTCACTTCCCATTTTTGGAGACAGCTACATGAGTCGTTGGGAACGAGGTTGGAATTCAGTACTGCTTTTCATCCTCAAACCGATGGACAAACAGAAAGGACTAATCAAATTCTGGAAGACATGTTGAGGGCATGTGCCCTAGATTATGGAGCAAGTTGGGATGAAAGTCTGCCTTACGCAGAATTTTCTTATAATAACAGCTATCAAGCCAGCATTGAGATGGCACCGTTTGAGTTTCTCTACGGAAGAAAATGTACCACCCCATTGTTATGGAATGGTGTGGGAGAAAGAATTTTATTCGAGCCAGATCTTATCAAAGAAGCCGAAGAGAAAGTCAAATTGGTTAAAGACAGGTTGAAGATAGCACAGTCCCGACAGAAAAGCTACGCAGATCCTAAGCGTAGAGAAGTCACCTACGAAGTTGGTGATAGAGCCTATCTTAGAGTATCACCACTCTGTGGAGTGATAAGATTCGGAGTCAAAGGAAAGTTGGCACCAAGATATGTTGGGCCATTCAAGATTCTGAGTCGCAAAGGAGAAGTTGCTTATGAAATTGAACTGCCAGCATCTCTATCAGCAGTCCATAATGTATTTCATGTGAGTCAGCTCAAGAAATGTCATCCAGAAATGGAAGAATCTTCTTTGAAGGATACCGTACCTTTGGAAGAAGTTCAACTAGAAAGTGATCTCACTTACGAAGAAAAGCCTATCAAAATTCTTGAGACTGCAGAAAGAGTCACGAGAACAAAGACTATAAAATTTTGCAAAGTGCAATGGAACCATCATACCGAAGAGGAAGCAACATGGGAAAGAGAAGATGATCTTCCGAAAGACCACCCTCACCTATTTGCTAGCTAATCCGAATCTCGAGGGAGAGATTCACCTTAAGGCGGTTAGATTTGTCACATCCCTAAAATCATAATTTCAAAGTTGCATATCATTCATGCATGCATATATATTTGAGATCAAATTTCAAACTCATTTCAGAAAAACAGAAGCACTTGGTGCTATGATTTTATGTGAACAGATTTAAATCAAATGGCTATCCCCATTTGAAAATTTGATTGTTTATGAACCAAGTTTGTTTCCTTCTATGAAGATAGGTTTGAGTGTAGAATTCAAACCAAGTTTTTCAAATTGGAAATGGTTTCAAAAACCATTTTTCAAATTTTGCAAACCAAGTACCTAGTTTCTGTTATTTTTGATCTCCAAGCTTGACCAAGCCTTTACTTAGCAAACCACCTGACTTTGTGCCTAATTGGAGACTATTGTACCCTGCAAAAAACCCCAGAAAGATTTGAATTCAAAAAGAGTTTGAATTCATTTCAAAACCATTCCTGAAAATTGAAATAGAAAAAGAAAAGGAGTAAACAAAAGAAAAGGGCCGAGCGCCAGGAATCTAGCCCAGCATCGGAACAGGCCCAACTAGCCCACCCGGGGCATTTCTTTTTCTTCCGCACGCGCGAGCACACCCACTCAGCCGCTGACAGCCAGACCCCACACCCCCTCTGCTTATTTCACTGCCAAGCGTGCCCCGTCCACGTCAGCTTCGTCTTCCCCTGATTCCGCGCACGACCTCCGCCGCTGCCCGTTGCTGCACTAATTTCGCGAGCTTAATTGGCATTGATGCAGCGAGCGTTTCTTGTCGAGCCTCTGGCTATAAGATCCCCCCATCCTCGCGACCATTTCCCCCCAAACAATTCTGCCTTCACGCCACCAGGCTGCCCACAACTCGCACGACGCCGCCGCTGTTCCGACGACTGCGCCGGCGAATTCCGGTGAGTTCCGTGCTCCCCTCTGTCTCTAGTTCATGCTAACCGGTTCAGCGAGTCCTTGCGCACCTATTGACACTTTCCTTTTGACCTCGCATGACCCGTAGCTCCAGCAACGTCGACGACCGGCCGCCACCGTTCTCTGCACGAACTCCGGCGACCTCCCTCCGTAAGTAGCCACCGCCCCTTGCCCTCTGACTAGTACGCCTAGAATCTCCATCGTTGTGTGCATCTAACGGTACCCTTATTTTGGCTTAGCGCGACGAGGAACCTCGCCAATGTCGATGACTGACCGTGCCCGACGTCTACCTCTACTCCGACGAGAAATCCTTGCCGTGTCTGCGCGCCCCTCGACGAACCAACGCCACCTCGAGCTTCAGCACGCCACTGTGGTCCTGGTAAGCGCCTCCTTTCTTCCCCGGGCGACCTAGAGCGCTAGCACCGCCGTAGTCAGACGCGCCGCCGCCTGTCGCCGCCGCTAGCGCCGCTCGTTTCTGGTTAGGAGATTTTTAGCCGTCAGATCTGGATCCTACGCGTAGAAATAGTTCACTTAACGAAGGGGTATGGACAGATCTGAGCCGTGCAGCGTTAGTTAGATCCAATGGCACAGAAGGGTGATCCAGTGCGAACCGGTACGCGCCAGTAATATCGCGACGCGTGGCTAAGGTTAGATTTAAAAACAGAATTCAAACCAGATTTTGATCCAAATTTCAAATGGCTATAACTTTTGATTCCCACGTTAGATTTTTGCAAATTTTATACCGTTGGAATCAGTGAGTCAAGCCCTTTCTGAGTCTGCTATGTGTTTAACAAAAAGTATCTGTTAAAATGACTTTGTATGCAGAAACATATTTAGGTCTATTTTGAGCATAGATTTAGTTTAGTAACTTGTATTAGTGCTAAATAAGTTTAGTTAGCAAACTTTGTGACTTGTTATGTTTCTGCATCATGCACTTGCTTGGTAGAGTTTTCAAAATCATCACTTAGTAATTTCTTGCATGCATGCATTCATATTTTTGATTGTATATAAATTGTGTGTAATTGTATGCTACAAATTTTTGTGTAGATTTTGCTAGTGACTGTGATTGTGAAGAGTGCAACTGTCCCCATTACCAAGGCAAGTGATACTTCATGATATTTCCATTCCCTTTATTTTTGAATAAGCATTAGAATTATTTTGCTAAGTCTTGCATGCTACTTTTGCCAAATGCTATGTTGGGAAATCCTATGTAGTTGTAGATATGTAGAATTGCTAGGGATTTTCCTAAGTTAAGTCACTATGCCATGCTTAGCCTAGCTAGTAGAAAACAAGGGTTGGTAAAGTATGTCCATGCTATGATGAAATAATTCTAAGTCTTTTGGACTCATGCTTTTCTTAATAAAACAACTAAGTCAATGAACTTCCTGGGTGGAATGGGACTTGAATGGTGGTTTTTGGTTGAGTGGTTACACAAGGCCATGGATTTGGCTTGTGTATCTCACTTGTGGTATGCCACCCAGGCACAAAGGGATTTGGAGGCCAAGTGTTGAGAAAGCTTATAGTGCAACCACTTGGCAATATGGGCTCTGCCATGATCATATAGGTTGCTTGAACTTAGTCACTTGGACAGTTGGTGGTAGTGGGAATGATAGGTTGCAGCGCGTCCATTTGACTAAGGAAAGGCTTCTGAAAGGTCCTGTCTTGGGAAACCAAGTCTGGTGGGGATAGTGCACAACCTCTGCAGATGGAAAATCTAAGTACTTAGCCAAGTCCATGGCAATGGACAACTTGAGCATCAAGACATGGAAGCTACAAGAATCTCATCACTCCAACTTCTAAGTAAAACTTGTGGGTGAACAAGGGTGAAGGACCCCAATGTCTATTGGTGGTTTCTTGGGAAAGTTTTTGACAAAGAAAAACTTAGTGTTTTCAACTAATAGGAAAAACCTATTTTGAGCAAAGCAAGCCAAGCTACACTTAGCCAAAATGCATATAGTAATATAGTCCACTTAAAATTTACTAAGGTTTCACTTGCCAATACTATTCCAAAGTATTGACCCACTTGGCTGTAACTTGTGATGTTGTAGGTTACTCCGATGATGAGTAGGAGTCATGAGTCTACACTCAACATGCTTGCCTGTGGCACATGAAGATGAAGACTTATGTTTATTTACTTATTCCATAAACTCTTGTATTAGGCCTTTGGCCCTGAGTTGTAAAAGACTATGTTTTATCTCTGGAATGAATGTAATAAACGACCTTTGTATATGTGTACTTCATCTTAAACTGTGGATGCTAGCATTGATCCAGGGACTAGCATTGCAATCACAGGGATCCTTTCCTTTACAAAGGAGGGATCTTACAAATAGCCAGGGACAAAGCCATGAGTACTCTTTAAGTACTCGCAAACTAATACTAACAGATAAGGGGTTTTTGTATAATTGGACACTAGGCTCTAGGGTTGTTTTGCAAAAAGCCAAGTTTATCTCTACCAAGTTCCAAAGCTAGTCACAATTTTATAAGTCCTAAGTGGGATCTTGTAATTCAGGTCACAACTCTGTGGTGGTCAAGTCAAAGTCTCAATTCATTTCACAAGTCATTTTGAAAAGTCTGACGAGGGAACAGTATGGCCACTCCAACTGTCCATAACCGCAGACGCGGCTATTCGAATAGTTTGACACTCTGCAGAGATTGTACACTTTCACCACAACATTCGATACATCCGTCAGGAACAAATCCTGAATTCACCATACTCAGTATGCGGATAATCAATCCTAACCTTTCAATTACACGCCCTAGGATAAGCACCTCTCCTGTGAGTTAGGCCTCCCAACCATGACCAGCTGTCATCTTGGGTACTGCAAAGGTGGACAATCTTCACAAGATAGCCTCAGCTCAGACCTTGGCCATGAGGGAACTAATACTAAGGTATATAAGTTTCCAGTCAAGCCCTACCCAATATTCGGGTATTGTGGTTGTACGCTAAAATTGGAATGGTATCGCATCCAGACAACCATCAGTTTTATAAAGGGCTAAGGATCATGCCTCAACATTTTCATCACCGAAATCATCAAGTGTTTGGAAACACATGTCCAAAACATTTCAATAGAATGATCCATCATTCCAAGGTTTTCATAACCATTTTTCCACCAAGTATTCCCATCTAAAAGTTGATCAAGTTTTATGCTTAGCACTAGAATCTACAGGTGGGGGTAGTACTAATGAGGGGTGGTAACTAGTGGAGTTTCACTAAGTCCAACCTTATATCTTAGGCTGATATCAAGGCTTCTAGCTTAGGCCAAATTTTATGCTCTTTATGCAACCTTCAGCATCTTTCCAACATCTACCAGTCACTTAAGTAAATTCTAAGTAAGCTTTGATAAAGAAGTAAAGTAAGAAGCTTGCACATAAAACTAGGATTTGGTTTATCAAGTGGGTATGATCATGTATGCTTAAGGCATATAGTGGTCATATCACAAGTATGGGTTTGTGGCATCAGTAGGGTATCTGGCAAGGGTTAGCTTGCATCAATGTCAATATAAGCTTGCATAGGTATAGTATCTTCCAAGTGTTAGCTTGAACATTCACTAGTAGTATTAGGCTTGCTAAAGTAGAGTGTCTTGCAAGTTTTAGCTTGCCTTGTGCAGGGCAGTGGTTGAAGTTCTCCTCGGCTTCATCTTCGTAGTATCCTCCTTCCTCCTCGTATCCTTGGTCGGTACTAGCGTCTATGAATAAATACGAGGTACACAATCACCAAACAATACTTAACTACTTACAATCATCACACACAAGGGTCCTATAGATGATCTAGCATCATCTCTAACATTACAAGGTTAAGGCTTGGTTTAAATCTTTTTTATTTTTAGAAAAGTAATTTCTACTCATTGAAAAATTACTTAAGATTGAATATTCTCCAAACTAAACATGGGATCATGTTGACACATGTCATCACCACATATTGTAGTCCATGGGAATGTGATTTAAAGTGGTGTCACAATTTAATAAGGTTTTACCCTTTTTATTTTAATTAATTAAAGTGGCTAGAAATGCTTATGTAGCATTCTTTTATTACTTGAACATTATTTCTGCAAGTAAACCTATATATTTTTATATATTCTGAAAGGTATGGTTAAATGTGATTTTTGAGAGTTGGAATCAACTCAAAAGCTTTTATGGTTTAAATTTGAGAAATGTTTGAATGCAGAAAAGCTTCTGCCTTGTTATTTTTACTATGGGTGATCTACAGATCCAAATGACTTGAATCCAACGGGCTTGGATTAAGCATTCACAGACCTTTCCAACAAAATTGGTTTCATTCAAAATGGTGCACTGAATCGATCTGGGTTGATTTTTGAAGTTGGGTGCTGAAGTGTGTTTGAATTTAAAAAGAAAAAGTTTAATTTGAATCGCTGGGCTGCGCGGGAAATTCTAACGGGCCGGCCTGCTAAGCGCAGGGCTCCTGCGGGCAGCTTAAGTGGGTGTCCCCACTCGTCAGTGACACGGGGCTGGGCGAAGCGGTATGGGGCAACGTGGATCGTTTGATCTAGTTCTAATCCAACGGCTGGGGGTCATCGTCGACGCGAGACAACTCCAGCGAGAACGAAACCTAGCGTGGCCAGTGAGAGGTGCTGGGGGCTCACCGGGGTACGGGCGAGGGTTGGCGAGGCGGGCGAACGACAAAGTCGACGACGGCAAACCTCCTGGTACCGGTGGCTTCTCCTGGGGCGGCTCCAATTGCTGGCTCCCATCTTCTCTAGAGGCGGCGGGCTCCGGTGAAATTCCGGCGAGGTGGTGCTTGCCTTGCTCTGAGAATGGTGTGGCACGATCAGTGAGGAGAGGGGAGTGAGATGGTGCGAAGAAATCGTGCGGGGGTGGCCTCTATTTATAGTCGAGCGAGGGGATCGTCGGGGCGCACGGTGAGCTCGTCAGGGGCGACGTTACAGGCAGCTAATGGCATGGGCAAGGGTAGGGGACGGTGGTGTGTCTCTTGGCGATGCTCAACGACATGGTCGCGAGGCATGGGGCGGTGTGGTTTGGTCTGGAACGGCCGGTGCTCTGTGCGGCAGAGGCGGCATCTTCGACGGCGGGCGGTGGCTGTATGGCACGGGGCGGCAAACGGGGATGTCTGGCGGTCTCCTGGGTTGATGGCGATCGTGTGTGCACGCGGCGAGGGCGGCGCACGGTCTGTGGATGCTGGTCGAGGGTGGCGCTCTGGCGCACGCTCGGCATGGTCTGGGCGTGGCTTGTGCGCGTGGTCCAGGGCTTGGCAACGCTCGCGGCTGGGACAGGGAGTGGCAGTGGACGGTGGGCTGCCTCCCAGACAAGGTTGGCGCTGCTAGTTCCTCCTCTAGCCTGCTGTCCACAATGGGGTGACATTGGGGTGCTCGGATGTTCACCATTGATGACAATGGCAAGCTCACAGGGGTGCTAGTGTTGGGCTAATCTTTCTAGATGATCTACTGAGCTGTGTGTGAGCTAACTAGGGAACAAGTTAGGCTCAAAACACTGCACACTATAGTGTTTGATGTTTTGTTTGATTTGTGTCTGCAACCTGTTGGATGAAATGGCCGCATGAAATCATTTTTTTAATTTTGAAATGAATTTTGGTGGGTTTGCTAGATTGGTGCTGGTGAGTCTGCAGATGCTTGGGTTTTGAAAGTTGAGCTTGATTGAGTGGGTTTTGGAAAAGTGGGATCTTCCCATATGATAAAGATTCAATTTTGAATTGTCATTTAAACTATGCATTTGCAAGTTTCTGGATGATCACAAGGTGGGCCTTGATACTTTGTTATGAGTACATTCAAGGGGTGCAAAGATCCAGAAAAGTTTCTGTTAGGTTTTGAAAGTTTGAGACAACCAAAGTAGGCATGGGAGTTAAATTGGCCAAAATGACCATTCACTTAATATATTTGTTTTGATTTACTTGTCTTTAGGAAAAGTGTGGGAAATGTTTTAGATGATGTTCATTTCACCTAAGAAACATTTTACAAGCAATGGATCACACAAACAAGGTGGTTTTTAAAGAAATTCAAAATCCATGCATCCACATATACATGCATTCATGAGTTTATTTAGAAAAGTTTTTGTTAACCCTAATCTTGATGATTAGTGTTTGAGGATCTAAGTTTGGTATTTTTGGGATGTTACAAACCTTCCCCCCTTAAACAAAATCTCGTCCCAAGATTTGAAAAAGGACGAAAAGATTACCTAGGATTTGAAGAGATCTGGAAACTCCATCCTGATGTGATCTTCGCGTTCCCAGGTAGCTTCCTCTTCTATGTGGTTGCTCCACTGAATCTTGAGAAACTTGATGCTTCGGGTTCTGGTAGTTCGAAAGGCTTCTTCCAATATACGGATGGGAACTTCAGGATAGGTTAGGTCATCGTTGATCTCTATGGTCCGGTGATCGATATTCTTGAACACTTTGGTCTTCTCGGGGACTTCGAGACACTTGCGAAGTAATGAGATATGGAACACATTGTGCACAGCTGACATCTCTTCTGGTAGTTCCAATTGATACGATACTTCTCCACGACGGTTCAGAATTTTGAAAGGTCCGATATATCTGGGGGCTAACTTTCCCTTGAGTTGGAAATGCTGCATTCCCTTCAATGGCGACACTTTCAGATAAACAAAATCTCCTATGTTGAAGGCTAGGTCTTGACGTCTCTTGTCGGTGTAACTCTTCTGTCGGGATTGGGCTGTCTTGAGGTGCTCATAAATCTTGTGAACCTTCTCTTCTGCTTCTCGTAGGATGTCGGGTCCGAAGATCTGACTCTCTCCTACTTCCGACCAGTTCAAAGGGGTGCGGCACTTTCTTCCGTACATGAATTCAAATGGGGCCATTTGCAAACTGGCTTGGTAACTGTTGTTGTATGAAAATTCTGCAAACGGCAGACAGTCTTCCCACTTGGATCCATATTCTAGCACACATGCTCTAAGCATATCTTCGAGTATTTGATTTACTCGCTCCGTTTGTCCATCGGTCTGAGGGTGATACGCGGTACTGAAATCCAGGCGGGTTCCTAAACCTTCTTGGACTTTCTTCCAGAATCTCGAGGTAAACTGAGTTCCTCGATCCGATACTATATTCTTGGGGACAACATGCAAACTAACGATTCTAGCGATGTACAACTCTGCTAGCTTCAAACTCTGATAGGTGGTTTTGACGGGCAAGAAATGAGCGACTTTGGACAATCTGTCCACTATGACCCAAATAGAGTCATTTCCCCTACTAGAAGTAGGTAGTCCAGTGATAAAGTCCATTCCTACAGAATCCCATTTCCATTCCGGAATTTGCAAAGGTTGCAACAATCCAGCGGGTCTTTGATGTCCGTCCTTGACTCGCTGACATATATCACATTTAGCGATATAGCTTCCGATTTCTCTCTTCATCTTATGCCACCAAAATTGCTCTTTCAAATCTTGATACATCTTAGTTCCTCCGGGATGGATAGAATAAAGAGTATCATGAGCCTCCTTCAAGATAACTTCTTTTAACTCAGAATCTGATGGTACACAAAGGCGTCCTTTGTACCACAAAACTCCTTCTTCGTCCTCGGTGAATCCGGGTACTTTGCCTGTACCGATACGACGCTTGATTCCATCGATACTGGCATTTCCCTTCTGCGCCTCTTTAATCTGACTGATCAAAGTGGGCTGAAGTTCTATGCTAGCCAAAAATCCTTCACTTACTAACTCCATTCGAAAATCTTCCATCTCCTTGTGTAAACTTGGTTGCTCCTTCAAAATCATGGAGTTCAAGCGGCACGGCAATCTGCTAAGGGCATCGGCTACCACGTTGGCTTTACCAGGGTGATAGTGAATGTCCAGGTCGTAATCCTTGATTAGATCAATCCATCTTCTCTGCCTCATATTCAGCTCCTTCTGAGTGAATATATACTTTAGGATCATGTGATCCGAATAAATCTCACAACGGTTTCCCATTAGGTAATGTCTCCATGTCTTCAGGGCTCGAACTACGGCTGCGAGTTCGAGGTCATGGGTTGGGTAATTTTGTTCATGTTGCTTCAATTGTCGCGATATATAAGATATAACTTTGCCTTCTTGCATTAGCACACATCCGAGACCAATCTTGGATGCGTCACAATACACATCGAAGGGCTTCGTGATATCCGGCATGGTCAAGATTGGGGCTGAAATCAATCTCCTTTTGAGTTCTTGAAAACTCGCTTCACATTTGTCGGTCCATTCAAACTTCTTGTCCTTCTTCAGCAATTGGGTCATGGGTCGGGCGATACTAGAGAATCCTTCTACAAATTTGCGGTAATATCCCGCCAATCCGAGAAAAGCACAAACTTGGGTTTGAGTGGTTGGGGCTTGCCAATCTTCTACATCTTTCACTTTGGCAGGGTCAACGGCAATTCCTCTGGCTGATACAATGTGACCGAGGAATCCTACCTCCTGTAACCAGAATTCACATTTGCTAAACTTTGCATACAGCTGATGCTCTCTAAGGGTTCCAAGAATGGTCCTTGGGTGTAGCTCATGTTCTTCTTCTGATTTGGAATAAATCAGAATGTCATCGATGAAAACAACGACAAACTTATCTAGGAAATCCATAAAAATCTTATTCATGAGGTTCATGAAATAAGCGGGGGCATTGGTTAATCCAAAAGACATGACTATATACTCGTACAATCCATATCTGGTGGTAAAGGCAGTGTTTGGAATATCCTCTGCACGAATCTTGAGTTTATGATAGCCAGTCCTAAGATCAATCTTAGAAAACACCTGGGCACCGGTCAACTGATCAAACAAATCTTCTATCTTAGGCAAGGGGTACTTGTTCTTGATGGTGGCATCATTCAACTTCCGATAATCCGTACACAAATGGTTACCTCCATCCTTCTTGTCCACAAACAAGACAGGTGATCTCCATGGTGACGCACTTGGTTGAATTAGTCCAATTTCTAGCATGGAATCCGGTTGCTTCTTCAGTTCTTCTAACTCCGATGGGTTCATACTATAGGGACTCTGGGCTATGGGTCCTGTTCCGAGGATTAGTTCGATGATAAACTCGATATCCCAATCTGGGGGCATACCGGGCAAAACATCTGGAAATACATCTGGGTATTCGCAGACTATCCGGACTTAGTCAATGGTAGGTTGGGCTATACTCTTGTTACACTTGAATTGGCGAGGTAAGGTTTCAGATATATGCTCGACTGATATTCCGGCGGTACTAGTCATGGTGATGGCTTTCTTGGCACAGTCAATCAATCCTTTATGTTTGGACATCCAATCCATTCCTAGTACTACTTCCAAACCTTTAGTTCCGAGTACTATTAGGTTAGCATAAAAATCTATGCCATGGATTCGGATAGGGACGGCCTTGTAAATTTGCCTAGCCTTGGTGGTTGATCCGGGAATTTGTACAATCATCACATGCTTCAATTTGGTTGGTTGAATTTTACTAGTGCAGGCAAATTCTTCGGTGACAAATGAATGCGATGCACCAGAATCCAACAACACTCTTGCAAGTAATGAATTAACAGAAAACATACCCAGCACGACGTCTGGCGCTTCCTGAGCTTCTTCAGCATGCATGAGAAAAAGACGGCCATTGCGGTTGAGTGAATTCCCTGGGGCAAATATTCTCCCTGGCTGGACACGACGCTGCTGCTGAGTTGGGACATTGGTATTAGGGGCTGTAGCATTCTTCTTGTTGGGGCACTCGTTGGAATAGTGACCTTTATTTCCGCAGTCATAACAGGTCACTTGTGACTTGTCCTTGGCTGCGACAGGCACAACATTGCTTCCAGTCCTCGGGGCAGTGTTGGGGTTGGCGATAGCATTGTTGGTGTTGAACTTGGGTGGGGCACGGGTGAAATTGCTAGAGTTGCCAGGGTTGTTGTGATTTCCTACGGGTCTAGGGTTTCCACGGTTGGGATAGGTTGGACGGGTCATAGGGGGTCTGTTGGTTTTGTGGCAAATCCTGAAGATGGGTTGGGGCGATACTTTGGGGTCTGATGGGTTCCTGGTTGATGCATCATGTGATGCTTGCGGTTCTCATTGGCCTGGTTGATCTTTCCTTCCATCTGGATAGCAGAGTCGACCAGGGATTCAATATCAACAAAGGGGATATTGACTAACACTGTCTGCATCTCGTCATGCAGACCATTCAGGAATCTTTCTTTCTTCTTGGCTTCGGTGTCTATCTCGTCTGGGGCATACCTAGCTAATGACAAAAATTTGTCACGGTATTCCACTACAGTCATCCTTCCTTGCTTCAACTCTCTGAACTCGTCTCTCATTCTCTTGATCAAACCTGGTGGCACATGGGTTCTGCTAAACTTGACCTTGAATTCCTCCCAGGTCATCATCTGGCCTCCGGTCATTGCACGAACACTGTTCCACCATGCCCTGGCATCTCCGGCTAGATAATGGGTGGCGAACGGGACTTTCTCGTTGGCTTCCACTCTTGCTACTTCTAAGTTATTTTCCATGGTTTGCAGCCAATCATCGGCGTCTAGGGGTTCTTCTGACTTGGTGAAAACGGGTGGGTTGGTATTCTGGAAATTTTTGAGCTTAGATCCGTGGTTGTCCTGATTTCCATGGCCTTGGTTGTTGTGGGCTAGCTGGGCTATCTGTTGCAGAGTGGCTAGCTTGGCTTGACGTTCTGCTCTTTCAGCTTCGCGGTGAGAAGTCAACATTTGCAGGATCTGCAACATCGGGTCCAGGGCTGAACCACTTCCTCCACGTGGCATCTGAAGATTGATATAGATCATGAGAAAAGAGGGAAATTTCTAAGGTTTTGGGTTTTTGAAAAGTTTTAGAGTTTGACTCAGGTTTTTCTAGCAACTTTATTTTTCATTCATTCATTTATAGCACACAGTACAACACACACCACAACAAAGACAAACAGATGGTTTTAAGAACCATTCTGTAAACTACGATACAGTGGGACCGACTACTACTCACTACGCTAGTGCTTAGTGCTACTACTCCTTGGAGTCTGTGGCTTCATCATCTTCAGCATCATCGATGAAGGAGAAATCATCCTCATCGGTGAAGAAGTCCATGGCCTAATCCTCCAGAAAATCATCTTCATCGCTGAGATAGGAGTAAGGGTCTCCACGAAGATCTTCTCCGGCATTCTCCCTTTCCTCTAACTGCATGTCTCTCTCATGGATGGTCTCTTCCAGAGATGAGATGCGATGGCGAAGACGGGCAATAATGCGCTCCTTCTTGTCAAGCCGACAGCGGCGAGACTTGCGATCCTTTGCTAGCATGGCGATGGTCTGGTCCTTCGTCTTAATGATGGCAGACTTGTGGTTGCAATAGTCACGGCAGTTGTCCAATTCCTGCTGACGATCATACATCATGAAGCTAAGGTGGTCCAATTGAGTCTTCAGCTCGGGGTGGTATGGGGCTTCCAGTGGTTGGCCATTTGCATCACGCCTTGGGAAAAACTCAAAGCGAGTACCCTTGATCTGATTGATGCTCTGCCCACACAGACGGGAAAGAGCTTCCTGCATTGCTCTGGCAAGTCCATCGAGCCAGTTGTTTTCCCTCAAGGTAAACTGAATTCCCTCCGTAGTGGGAGGTTCAATCTTTCCTCGGAGACTTGCAACAATTAGCCACTGCAGATCTTCTCCTCCTTGATCATTGAGCTGAGCTCCGAAGAACTTGGGGTGTGGACGCTCCAGAAGTTCCGAAAGCTGATCCAGATCCCTCTCAAAGATAAGGTCTCCTCCATTCCCAAGTTGGTAAAACTTGTTGTACTTCATGTCCATCTATAAAAATAGAGGATGAGTAGATTAGTAGAGTGATCAAGTGTGTCAAAATTTTATCTATTTTGTAAGAGTTTTTGAGGAACATGAAGTTTTATTAAAGAATTAAAGAGGTAAGAATGAGAATAAGTTTTCGTAAATATTTGTGTTCTTTGGTTTTGAAACTAAGTTTTTGGTTCAACGTCCAATCTAACTAGGTTCTCCTATGGTCAGGATGGCTCTGATACCAACTTGTCAACACCCGGATTTTTCAATCCTAGATGCTTGTTATGCCATGCATCGCAATCCTAGGATTACCATTTTTGCGGGACATAACAAAATTGGATACCATAGTACTTCATCCATTACAAACGGTACATAAGTTCTTACACAAATGGGGATCTCATGATCCAGTTCTTAATACAACATCAAGCAGCGGAATACGTAATAATAACAGTAGCATCGGCGAAGCTCCATCTTCGGGGTCACAGGCAATGCTGACGATGGGAGATGATCCTAGTTGTCGTAACCGTCCTGGGGTCCATCTTCCAGGTACTCCTCTTCATAGTCTGGCCATGGGAATAGCCAGGGACAAAGCCATGAGTACTCTTTAAGTACTCGCAAACTAATACTAACAGATAAGGGGTTTTTGTATAATTGGACACTAGGCTCTAGGGTTGTTTTGCAAAAAGCCAAGTTTATCTCTACCAAGTTCCAAAGCTAGTCACAGTTTTATAAGTCCTAAGTGGGATCTTGTAATTCAGGTCACAACTCTATGGTGGTCAAGTCAAAGTCTCAATTCATTTCACAAGTCATTTTGAAAAGTCTGACGAGGGAACAGTATGGCCACTCCAACTGTCCATAACCGCGGATGCGGCTATTCGAATAGTTTGACACTCTGCAGAGATTGTACACTTTCACCACAACATTCGATACATCCGTCAGGAACAAATCCTGAATTCACCATACTCAGTATGCGGATAATCAATCCTAACCTTTCAATTACAAGCCCTAGTATAAGCACCTCTCCTATGAGTTTGGCCTCCCAACCATGACCAGCTGTCATCTTGGGTACTGCACAGGTGGACAATCTTCACAAGGTAGCCTCAGCTCAGACCTTGGCCGTGAGGGAACTAATACTAAGGTATATAAGTTTCCAGTCAAGCCCTACCCAATATTCGGGTATTGTGGTTGTACGCTAAAATTGGAATGGTATCGCATCCAGACAACCATCAGTTTTATAAAGGGCTAAGGCTCATGCCTGAACATTTTCATCACCGAAATCATCAAGTGTTTGGAAACACATGTCCAAAACATTTCAATAGAATGATCCATCATTCCAAGGTTTTCATAACCATTTTTCCACCAAGTATTCCCATCTAAAAGTTGATCAAGTTTTATGCTTAGCACTAGAATCTACAGGTGGGGGTAGTACTAATGAGGGGTGGTAACTAGTGGAGTTTCACTAAGTCCAACCTTATATCTTAGGCTGATATCAAGGCTTCTAGCTTAGGCCAAATTTTATGCTCTTTATGCAACCTTCAGCATCTTTCCAACATCTACCAGTCACTTAAGTAAATTCTAAGTAAGCTTTGATAAAGAAGTAAAGTAAGAAGCTTGCACATAAAACTAGGATTTGGTTTATCAAGTGGGTATGATCACGTGTGCTTAAGGCATATAGTGGTCATATCACAAGTATGGGTTTGTGGCATCAGTAGGGTATCTGGCAAGGGTTAGCTTGCATCAATGTCAATATAAGCTTGCATAGGTATAGTATCTTGCAAGTGTTAGCTTGCACATTCACTAGTAGTATTAGGCTTGCTAAAGTAGAGTGTCTTGCAAGTTTTAGCTTGCCTTGTGCAGGGAAGTGGTTGAAGTTCTCCTCGGCTTCATCTTCGTAGTATCCTCCTTCCTCCTCGTATCCTTGGTCGGTACTAGCGTCTATGAATAAATACGAGGTACACAATCACCAAACAATACTTAACTACTTACAATCATCACACACAAGGGTCCTATATATGATCTAGCATCATCTCTAACATTACAAGGTTAAGGCTTGGTTTAAATCTTTTTTATTTTTAGAAAAGTAATTTCTACTCATTGAAAAATTACTTAAGATTGAATATTCTCCAAACTAAACATGGGATCATGTTGACACATGTCATCACCACATATTGTAGTCCATGGGAATGTGATTTAAAGTGGTGTCACAATTTAATAAGGTTTTACCCTTTTTATTTTAATTAATTAAAGTGGCTAGAAATGCTTATGTAGCATTCTTTTATTACTTGAACATTATTTCTGCAAGTAAATCTATATATTTTTATATATTCTGAAAGGTATGGTTAAATGTGATTTTTGAGAGTTGGAATCAACTCAAAATCTTTTATGGTTTAAATTTGAGAAATGTTTGAATGCAGAAAAGCTTCTGCCTTGTTATTTTTACTATGGGTGATCTACAGATCCAAATGACTTGAATCCAACGGGCTTGGATTAAGCATTCACAGACCTTTCCAACAAAATTGGTTTCATTCAAAATGGTGCACTGAATCGATCTGGGTTGATTTTTGAAGTTGGGTGCTGAAGTGTGTTTGAATTTAAAAAGAAAACGTTTAATTTGAATCGCTGGGCTGCGCGGGAAATTCTAGCGGGCTGGCCTGCTAAACGCAGGGCTCCCGCGGGCAGCTTAAGTGGGTGTCCCCACTCGTCAGTGACACGGGGCTGGGCGAAGCGGTATGGGGCAACGTGGATCGTTTGATCTAGTTCTAATCCAACGGCTGGGGGTCATCGTCGACGCGAGACAACTCCGGCGAGAACGAAACCTAGAGCAGCCAGTGAGAGGTGCTGGGGGCTCACCGGGGTACGGGCGAGGGTTGGCGAGGCGGGCGAACGACAAAGTCGACGACGGCAAACCTCCTAGTACCGGTGGCTTCTCCTGGGGCGGCTCCAATCGCTGGCTCCCTTCTTCTCCAGAGGCGGCGGGCTCCGGTGAAATTCCGGCAAGGTGGTGCTTGCCTTGCTCTGGGAATGGTGTGGCACGATCAGTGAGGAGAGGGGAGTGAGATGGTGTGAAGAAATCATGCGGGGGTGGCCTCTATTTATAGTCGAGCGAGGGGACCGTCGGGGCGCACGGTGAGCTCGTCGGGGGCGACGTTACAGGTGGCTAATGGCATGGGAAGGGTAGGGGACGGTGCTGTGTCTCCTGGCGATGCTCAACGACATGGTCGCGAGGCATGGGGCGGTGTGGTTTGGTCTGGAACGGCCGGTGCTCTGCGCGGCAGAGGCGGCGTCTTCGACGGCGGGCGGTGGCTGTATGGCACGGGGCGGCAAACGGGGATGTCTGGCGGTCTCCTGGGTTGATGGCGATCGTGTGTGCACGCGGCGAGGGCGGCGCGCGGTCTGTGGATCCTGGTCGAGGGTGGCGCTCTGGTGCACGCTCGGCATGGTCTGGGCGTGGCTTGTGCGCGTGGTCCTGGGCTTGGCAACGCTCGCGGCTGGGACAGGGAGTGGTGTTGGACGGTGGGCTGCCTCCCAGACAAGGTTGGCACTGCTAGTTCCTCCTCTAGCCTGTTGTCCACAATGGGGTGACATTGGGGTTCTCGGCTGTTCACCATTGATGACAATGGCAGGCTCACAGGGGTGCTAGTGTTGGGCTAATCTTTCTAGATGATCTACTGAGCTGTGTGTGAGCTAACTAGGGAACAAGTTAGGCTCAAAACACTGCACACTATAGTGTTTGATGTTTTGTTTGATTTGTGTCTGCAAACTGTTTAATGAAATGGCCGCATGAAATCAAGTTTTGAATTTTGAAATGAATTTTGGTGGGTTTGCTAGATTGGTGCTGGTGAGTCTGCAGATGCTTGGGTTTTGAAAGTTGAGCTTGTTTGAGTGGGTTTTGGAAAAGTGGGATCTTCCCATATGATAAAGATTCAATTTTGAATTGTCATTTAAACTATGCATTTGCAAGTTTCTGGATGATCACAAGGTGGGCCTTGATACTTTGTTATGAGTACATTCAAGGGGTGCAAAGATCTAGAAAAGTTTCTGTTAGGTTTTGAAAGTTTGAGACAGCCAAAGTAGGCATGGGAGTTAAATTGGCTAAAATGACCATTCACTTAATATATTTGTTTTGATTTACTTGTCTTTAGGAAAAGTGTGGGAAATGTTTTAGATGATGTTCATTTCACCTAAGAAACATTTTACAAGCAATGGATCACACAAACAAGGTGGTTTTTAAAGAAATTCAAAATCCATGCATACACATATACATGCATTCATGAGTTTATTTAGAAAAGTTTTTGTTAACCCTAATCTTGATGTTTAGTGTTTGAGGATATAAGTTTGGTATTTTTGGGATGTTACACAAAGTGTGTAAGGTAAATAATCCACTTGTTCCATGAACAAGAGACGGTTGTTTTCTCCCTAGTGGCAACAACACATCTAGAACCTTACAGATTTCTGTCACTTCTCTTAGATTAAATCGAGGCATGAACCCACTATCTAGCATAAATACCTCCTCTTGGAGTCACTGGCATCTACTTGGCCAAGATAGCTACTAGAAACGAAGAGCATGCAAGATCACAAACAACACATACATGATAGAATCAAGAAGACAAAACCATTAATCAATATGACATAGTAATCTCAATATCCATCAGATCCCCACAAACACAATATGCATGATTACAAATAGATGAGATCTTGATCATGAATGGAGCTCACAAGATCTAGAAATGAAAGCACAAAGGACACTACTAGGAAAATGGTCATCTGTGGCGCACCTAAAAGGACCATCCGTGGCACACTAGTGGTGCGCCACAGGCCTTGCGCTACGACTATTTCCTAGCTGTGGCGCACTGCCTGGTGCGCCACGGTTATGTGGAGATAGGCGTAGCACACCTGCTAGTGTGCCACGGATATGTTGGCAGGTGCGCTACGCCTTGTATCTTCTATGGTGCACGTCGCAGTGCGCCACTAAGCTGCTTAGGTGCGCTTTAGATGTAGTGCGCCACAAAATCTAGGTCATATGCGCCACAGGTGTTTTTTTGTTTTTTTTTATTTCAGAGCCAGATGATATACAATACATATTATATACAATATTACAGGCATATATACACACACAGATACAAGATATACAATTATATATATAAATACACAATTTGCAAAACAAGATTGAAACAAATACATATATATAAGTCTCATACATGAATACATAGTATAAGTTACATTGTTTCGATCAAGTTACAAAGTAGTTGGTGACATGCGAATACATGTGTCGATCGAACAAGTTAGAGCTCGGAAGCTCGCCTACACATCTAAACTAGCTAGACACAAACGCGGGATAAACAACCAAAGAAGATAAGCATGATCACCGCCGCGACGAAGGTGTAGGTCTTCATCCGGTTCCTCGTCCTAACTCCCGCTAGATAGCGCGTGTATCTAGCTTCCGCCTCCGCCATAGTGTTGTACCCTTTGTAGCTATTGCCGCTGAAACGGTGCACCTGTCTTCGGCAGTCTTCCCAATCATCGTAGACTCCGGGAACCCGTCCCTTGTACACGACGTACCACGTCATCTATAAGTTGACAATAATAATTAACCGATGATTGAAAAAAAACATATATAATGAAAGTCGCATATGAAGATACACTTATAGAAAGTACTCCTAAATCAAAAAGACCAAACTCAAAAAGCATGCCTCATATAACTAGGTTGTTCGACATAGGAATATGCTACGATGGAACTGTGAGCCAAGTAGGATGCACAAGACCTGGACTTGTGCATATCACAAGGCTCACAATCCCGTCGTAGCACATTCACATATATATTGTGCCATGACATTTCAATCATCGGCATTATTCTCGAGAAAGACCAAAGTAAATCAAAAAGAATGCCTCATATATATATACATAGGTCGTTGGACACAGGAATATGCTACGATGGAACCGTAAGCCAAGTAGGATGCACAACATCTAGACTTGTGCATAACACAAGGCTTACAGTCCCGTCGTAGCACATTCATATATATATATATATATTGTGCCACGACATTTCAATCATCGGAATTATTCTCGAAAAAGACCAAAGTAACTCGAAAAGAATGCCTCATATATAACTAGCTAGGTCATTGAACACATGAATATGCTACGACGGAACGGTTAGCCAAGTAGGATGCACAATTCCTGAACTTGTGCATATCACAAGGCTAACTATCCCGTCGTAGCACATTCACATATATATTGTGCCACGACATTTTAATCATCGGCATTATTCTCGAAAAAGACAAAAATAACTCGAAAAGAATGCCTCATATATATACATAGGTCGTTGGACACAGGAATATGCTACGATGGAACCGTGAGCCAAGTAGGATGCACAAGACCTGGACTTGTGCATATCACAAGGCTCACAATCCCATCGTAGCACATTCACATATATGGTGTGCCACGACATTTCAATCATCGGCATTATTCTCGAAAAAAGAGTAAGGAAAAAAGAAGAACCAAAGTGAGCAAAGGACCAAAGAGTAAGCAAAAAAACCAAGCATTGATTTATATATAATTATAATAAGAAAAAGAAGTAAGCGATGATTCATAAACCTAATAAGATAAGTATAGTAGCATGTACACTTGTCCACACACACACAAAGGTCATCTATAGTTTGTAACTACAACTAGGCCAACATCAAGCCTTCTGGCTCGGCTTAGGGAATGGGAGGACGCCTTGTCTCGTCATGAACTTCCTATAGTCACCCTGCATCTCTAGGCGATCTTCTATGTCACGGTTATTCGGGATATTTCCTCCGTACAAGATCCCCCCCCCCCCGAAGTCATGACATCACGAAAGATGATTGCCCCAAACTGCTACTGGATGCGATACATCTCTTGTCTAATATCTGAATCAGTGATCTTGGCCTTTGCTTCGGCCCATTGTTTGAGATGATCTGGCAGCGTAGAATTCTGCTGGTCAAGTAGGAACTCCCTCATGTGATGGAGTGCGTAGTAGGCTTCCTTCTTACTGTTTTCTGGCTGCTTCACGCAGGGGAACTCCGTTACGTGGTTGAAGACGTGCCTGCCGAACTTGACCTTCGTACACACGAAGGTGGTGCCTTTCGTCGAGGCAAATCCAGTGAGAGCATCATCCAGAACTTCCTTGATCTTGTCGTAGTTTTTCTTCTTTTCTAGACTCCCCGAGTCGAAATACGTGGTGTGGGAATGCTTCAGCGATAAGGAGATGAGCGTGCAGTGTTCATCTCTGCGCAAAAAAATCAAATGGAATGTGTTGGAAAAAGAATGATGATAATCTAATAAAGCCAATCGACGGTGGCGAGTGAATAACGACTTACTCGGGAAAGTAAGGCACGAGAATGTATTCCTTTGTCTTGTTCGCCACGAGGATTCTTTTTAGGTACGAGGCCACGATACGTCGTTCGGCGGGGGAACCCAAGCAGCCGTCATGCATGTAGTAGGGGTCCACTATAGCGATGCCCAGTGTGTTCTCTCTAATGATCTGCATGGCCAGGCTGAGAGAAAACAGACGGACCATGGTATATTGCAGCGGGAGTAGGTGGAACATATTGAAGATGTCGTCGAACCGCTGGAAGAACAGATCCGCATGGGCATTGTCAACGAAGCCCAAGCCTGGTGGCACATTAACCACGAATATCGGGTGCGAGGGATCTTTCTCCGATAGAAGGCGTCTCTCTATCGTCAGCACGCCGTCATGCACACTCTGTAGTTCCGAACTGGCGAGCTTCCGCAAATTCTTAGGTAGCATGGGCTCACCCGCCACATGAATCCTCCACATAATACCCTCGGGTCTTGGTGGCCCTGTTGGAGATATGCCCTAGAGGCAATAATAAATATAGTTATTATTATATATCTTTGTGTTTATGATAAATGTTTGCATTCATGCTATAATAGTATTAACAAGGAAACCATTAATACTTGTGTGATTTGTAAACTTAATTTGAAGTCCCTAGTATAGCCTCTATACTTCACTAGCTTGTTGGTTGATTGATGATGTGGTTTCTTTGTCATGAACATTGAGATGTTATCAACAACAAGATCATATCGTTAGGAGAATGATATGGTGGACATACTCCTATAGACAAGCGTAGCATAAAGATCAAGTCATTTCAATAGTTCAAATTGCTATATGCTTTCTGATACATAGTAACCTAATTCCTTCGACCATGAGATCATGCATATCACCTTTACTGGATGGATGCTTTGATGTCATCAAACACCACACCGTAACAGGGTGGCTATAAAGGTGGCATTGAGTGTTCGGAAAGTATTGGTTGAAACACATGGATCAAGAGTGGGATTTGTCCATCCACATGACGGATAGATATACTCTGGGCCCTCTCGGTGGAATGTCATCCAATTAGCTTGCAAGCATGTGACATGGTCACAAGGGATCACATATCACGGGAACGAGAAAAGAGTACTTATCGGTAACGAGGATGAACTAGGTATGCAGAGATACCGACAATCATAACCTCGGATAAGTAACATATCGTGAGACAAAGGGAAATTGGTATCGTATGTAAGTGGTTCATTCGATCGCAAAGTAATCGTAGAAATATGTGGGAGCCATATGAATTTCCAGATTCCTCTATTGGTTATTGTTCGGAGAAGTGTCTCGATCATGTCCGCATAATTCACGAACCGTAGGGAGACACACTTAAGGATTCGACGTTGTTTGAGTAGTTATGGTATTATGAGAAAGAGACCGAATGTTGTTCGGAGTCTCGGATGGGATCCGGGATATCACGAGGTGATCCGGAATGGTCCGGAGAATAAGATTCATATAAGGAAAGACCCGTTTCGGAGTTCGGGAATGATTCCGGTGTTTTCATCGGGGATATTCTAGAAGGTTCCGGATTGTCCGGCACTCCGGGGGGGAAGGGGTACATGAATGTGTCATTACATATTGGAATGATTGCATCATGTACTAAGTGTTCTTGCTGTCCCAAATATAGGATTAAATTGAATCCTAAAACAGAAAAGTCAAATGTCCAGTTTGAAAGTCAAACTGCCAAAAACAAGAAACTGTGGGAAACAAGCAAGAGGAGTTGGAGTCGACTTGGAGGAGGAGTTTCTCTCCTCCAAGCCGGCGGCCAGCCCTAGGCCGAGTTGGGGAGGGACTCCCTCCCTCCCCTGGCGCGCCCACACCCTCCCACCTATATAAGGAGGGGCAGGGCTCCCCTCCTAGACACTACAAGTTTCCTATCCTCTAAACTAAACCCTAGATCTAGACCCCGGTTTAGAGCTATTCGGTTTAGAGCCTTCTAATTGGTTTAGAGCCCTCTAATTGGTGTGTCTAATTACTAGACCACTAATAGCCTCTCTCATAAGCTCCACCATACTCGCACCGGCTTAAGGCGAAGCCCTGCGGGATTTCCCCTCTACCTCCGGTACCACGCCGTTGTGCTGCCGGAATCGCGAGGAGAGTGCTACAACCTCCGCTGCCTGCTGGAACAAGGGAGAGGAAGGTCTTCGTCGAGTACCGAACGTGTGACCGACTGCGGGAGCGCTGCGGGAACGCGGCGCCGGAAGGATCGTCTACGCGATCTTGAGATCGGAAAGAGTACGACTACATCACCCACGAGAATCTGCTCTCGTTAAACACTTTGGAATCTTCGAGGGTGAGTTATTCCATCGACTCGTTGCTACAATCTAATAGATAGATCTTGGCTTGTTTGTTTGTATGCGATAGAAAATTTTTGTTTTCCATGCTACGAACCCCTACAGTGGCATCAGAGCCGTGTCTATATGTAGATCTGTTGCACGAGTAGAACACAATGGTCATTGTGGGCGTTGATGCTTTTATTGTAGATTGCTTTTTGTGTACTTTGCATCTTGCGGTATGTTGGGATGAAGCGGCCCGGGCTAACCTTACATGACATCGTTCATGAGACTTGCTCCACACTTGACATGCAACTCGTTTTGCATAAGTGGCTTTGCGGGTGCCTGTTTCTCCTAGCATAGTAAAGATCCAATTTACAACGGGTGATCAACAATGCTAGTATCAATGTTGTGGTTCTTGTTCGTAAGTTAGAACGACACTTATGGAAAGCCCCAAACCACGTAAAATATGCAAAGAAAGTAGAAGCGTCTAACTTTGTTTTGCAGGGGTGTGCAGTGATGTGATATGGCCATGATTGTGATTATATTTGATGTATGCAATGTTCCTTATTGTAAGTTGGCAACCGGCAGGAGCCATATGGTTGTCTTTAATTTCTGTTAAGACCTGCGTGTCTATTCAAAATAGTTGTAATAGTTGAAGCTGGTGGACGACAACCATGGAGAAGCGTCATTGACCTTGATGCTATGCCGGTGATGATGGAGATCATATTCGTGCTTGAAGATGGAGATCGGAAGTACAAAGAAGAAAGGCCATATCATATCACATATTATGAATTGCATGTGATGTTAATCCTTTATGCATCTTGTATTGCTTAGTAGACGACGGTAGCATTATAAGATGATCCCTCATGCACATAAATTTCAAGTTCTAAAGTGTTCACCCTTAGTATGCACCGTTGCCAAAGCTTGCTGCTTCGAAGCACCACGTGATGATCGGGTGTCTTTGATTCCGCGGGTGAATACAACGTAAGCAAGCCAGATTTGCTTATGCGGAAGCTAAGGTTTGATCTTGACGAGCCTAGCATGTACAGACATGGCCTCAGGAACACGGATCGCCGAAAGGCAAAGCATGAATCATATAGTAGATATGATGAACATGATGATTGTTCGCCATTAAAACTATATCAGCTCTCGTGATGATCGGTGTTGATGTAGTGGATTTGGTTCATGTGATCACTAAAACAATGTGAGGGATGTTGTTTTGAGTGGGAGTTCACCTAGTTTAATTTCATTAATTAATTTGAACTCAATTTGTCATAAACTTAGTCTAAACTATTGCAAATATGTTGTAGATCAATGGCAGCCCCTACCATCAATTTTAATGCGTTCCTAGAGAAAGAAAAGTTGAAAAACAATGGAAGCAACTTCGCGGATTGGTTCCGCAACTTGAGGATTGTCCTCACAGCTGGTAATTTGACCTATGTGCTGGATGCACCGCTAGGTGACCCACCTGCAGCTGATGCTACCGATGAAGTAAAGAATGTTTACCTTGCTCGGAAGAATCAGTACTCCATAGTTCAGTGTGCTATCTTGTATGGTTTAGAATCGGAGCTTCAGAAAAGGTTTGAAGAGTCAGATCCATATGATATTGTCAAGGATCTCAAATTAATCTTTGAGACTCATGCGGCAATTGAAAGTTATGAAGCTTCTGAAAAGTTCTTTAACTGCAAGATGGAAGAGGGTAGCTCCGTCAGTGAGCATGTGCTTAAGATGTCTGGGCACGCAAATAAACTTCAAAGTTTGGGTATAGTGATTCCTAATACTTTGGGAGTTTACCGCATCCTCCAATCACTACCACCAAGTTACAAGAACTTTGTGATGAACTACAACATGCAGAACATGAACAAAGAGTTGCCAGAACTATTTGCTATGTTAAAATCTGCAGAAGTGGAGATCAAGAAAGAGCACCAAGTGTTGATGGTCAATAAGACCACCAAATTCAAGAAAGGCAAGTCTAAGAAAAAGGGACACTTCAAGAAGGGTGGTAAGAAAGTTACCACGCCGACGAAGAAGACCAAGGCTGGACCTAAACCTGAAACTGAGTGTTTTTACTGCAAGGGAGAAGGTCACTGGAAGCGGAATTGCCCAAGGTACTTGGCGGATTTGAAGAACGGCAACATCAAGAAGAAAGGTATATCTGATATACATGTTATTGATGTGTATCTCACTAGTACTCGTAGTAGTGCCTGGGTATTTGATACTGGTTCGGTTGCTCATATTTGTAACTCGAAACAGGAGCTGCAGAATAAACGGAAGCTAGTGAAGAACGAGGTGACGATGCGCGTAGGAAACGGATCAAAGGTTGATGTGATCGCGGTCGGCACGCTACCTCTTCATCTACCATCGGGATTAGTTTTATACTTAAATAATTGTTATTTGGTGCCTGCATTAAGCATGAACATTATATCAGGATCTTGTTTATTGCGAGACAGTTACTTGTTTAAATCCGAGAATAATGGTTGTTCGATTTATATGAGTAATGTGTTTTATGCACATGCACCTTTGATAGATGGTCTATTCATATTGAATCTCGATAGTAGAAATACACATATTAATAACATTGAGGCTAAACGTTTGAAATCAAGCGATAATTTGACCTATATGTGGCACTGTCGTCTTGGTCACATTGGAGTGAAGCGTATGAAGAAACTCCATTCCAATGGACTTCTTGAATCACTTGATTTTGAATCACTTGAAAGATGCGAAGCATGTCTGATGGGTAAAATGACTAAGACTCCATTTTCTGGTATGATGGAGCGAGCTACAGACTTATTGGAAATCATACATACCGATGTGTGTGGTCCAATGAGTGTAGCATCGCGCAGTGGTTATCGTTATGTTCTTACCTTCACGGATGACTTGAGTAGATATGGGTATATCTATTTCATGAAACATAAGTCCGAAACTTTCGAGAAGTTTAAGGAGTTTCAAAGTGAGGTAGAGAATCAACGTAACAAGAAGATTAAATTTCTACGTTCTGATCGTGGAGGTGAATATCTAAGTTACGAGTTTGGCGAGCATTTAAAGAAGTGCGGAATACTTTCACAATTGACACCGCCGGGAACACCACAGCGTAATGGTGTGTCTGAACGTCGTAATCGAACTCTCTTAGATATGGTTCGTTCTATGATGTCACTTACAGATTTACCGCTATCATTTTGGGGTTATGCATTAGAAACAGCCGCATTCACTTTAAATAGGGCACCATCTAAATCCGTTGAAACGACACCGTATGAATTATGGTTTGGGAAGAAACCTAAATTGTCGTTCCTTAAAATTTGGGGATGCGAAGCCTATGTAAAGAAGTTACAGCCGGACAAGCTTGAACCCAAAGCGGAAAAATGCGTCTTCATAGGATACCCGAAGGAAACTATTGGGTATACCTTCTATCATAGATCCGAAGGCAAAATCTTTGTTGCCAAGAATGGATCCTTTCTAGAGAAGGAATTTCTCTCGAAAGAAGTGACTGGAAGGAAAGTAGAACTCGACGAGGTTGTCGAACCTTCTCTCGAAATTGCGAGTAGCGCAGCACCGGAAGAAGTTCCTGTGGTGCCTGCACCAATAAGAGAGGAAGCTAATGATGGTGATCATGAAACTTCGGTTGAAGTTACTACAGAGCCTCGGAGGTCAACGAGAACTCGTACCACTCCAGATTGGTATGATTCCGTTATGAATGTCATGTTGGTGGACAACACCGATGACCCCGAGACATATGAGGAAGCGATGATGAGCCCAGATTCCAATAAATGGCAAGAAGCCATGAAATCCGAGATTGGATCCATGTACGAAAACCAAGTATGGACTTTGGTGGACTTACTGGATGGCCGGAAGGCTGTCGAGAACAAATGGATTTTCAAGAAGAAAACAGATGCTGATGGTAATGTTACTGTCTATAAAGCTCGACTTGTCGCAAAAGGGTTTCGACAAATTCAAGGAGTTGACTACGATGAGACTTTCTCACCGGTAGCGAAGCTAAAGTCTGTGAGGATTATGTTAGCAATCGCTGCATATTATGATTATGAGATATGGCAGATGGATGTCAAAACAGCATTCCTCAATGGAGACATTGATGAAGAGTTGTATATGATACAACCCAAAGGTTTTATCGATCCTAAAGATGCTAACAAGGTATGCAAGCTTCAACGGTCCATCTATGGATTGAAGCAAGCATCCCGAAGTTGGAATCAACGTTTTGATAAGGTAATCAAAAGTTTTGGTTTTATACAAACTTATGGAGAAGCTTGTATTTACAAGAAAGTGAGTGGGAGCTCTGTAGCATTCTTAATACTATATGTGGATGACATATTGTTGATTGGGAATGATGTAGACCTTCTTAATAGTGTCAAAGAGTATTTGAATAATAGTTTTTCAATGAAGGATCTTGGCGAAGCAGCTTACATATTAGGCATAAAGATTTATAGAGATAGATCGAAACGCCAAATATCATTGTCACAAAGTACATATTTGGACAAAGTTCTAAAGAAGTTTGGAATGGAAGAAAGCAAGAAAGGGTTCTTGCCCATGTTGCCCAATACGACGTTGAGTAAAACTCAAAGTCCGACATCGGCAGAAGATAGAGAAAGGATGAGTAAGACTCCCTATGCCTCAGCCATAGGATCTCTAATGTATGCCATGCTATGTACTAGACCCGACATCGCATATGCTGTTAGTTTAACTAGCAGATATCAAAGTGATCCAGGAGTGGATCATTGGACAGCGGTCAAAAACATCCTTAAGTACTTGAGAAGAACTAAGGATATGGTTCTTTCTTATGGAGGTGATGAACAGCTCGTTGTTAATGGTTACACCGATGCTAGTTGGAACACCGATCCAGATGATTCTAAATCACAATCTGGATACGTATTTATTTTGAATGGTGCAGCAGTTAGCTGGAGGAGTGCAAAGCAAAGCGTTGTGGCGAGATCTTCAACTGAATCGGAATACATGGCTGCTTCAGAGGCTTCACAAGAAGCGATATGGATGAAAGAGTTCATTACAGAGCTGGGTGTGGTTCCTAGTGCGCTGGACCCAATGTCTATCTACTGTGATAACATGGGCGCCATAGCCAATGCGCAAGAACCAAGGTCACACAAGAAGCTGAAGCATATCAAGCTACGTTTTCACGCTATTCGAGAACATATCCAGGATGGGGATATAAAGATTTGCAAAGTACACACAGATCTGAATGTGGCGGATCCGTTGACTAAACCTCTCCCGAGGGCAAAACATGACCAACACCAAACTGCCATGGGTGTTCGGTATATTACCATGTAATCTAGATTAGATGACTCTAGTGCAAGTGGGAGACTGTTGGAGATATGCCCTAGAGGCAATAATAAATATAGTTATTATTATATATCTTTGTGTTTATGATAAATGTTTGCATTCATGCTATAATAGTATTAACAAGGAAACCATTAATACTTGTGTGATTTGTAAACTTAATTTGAAGTCCCTAGTATAGCCTCTATACTTCACTAGCTTGTTGGTTGATTGATGATGTGGTTTCTTTGTCATGAACATTGAGATGTTATCAACAACAAGATCATATCGTTAGGAGAATGATATGGTGGACATACTCCTATAGACAAGCGTAGCATAAAGATCAAGTCATTTCAATAGTTCAAATTGCTATATGCTTTCTGATACATAGTAACCTAATTCCTTCGACCATGAGATCATGCATATCACCTTTACTGGATGGATGCTTTGATGTCATCAAACACCACACCGTAACAGGGTGGCTATAAAGGTGGCATTGAGTGTTCGGAAAGTATTGGTTGAAACACATGGATCAAGAGTGGGATTTGTCCATCCACATGACGGATAGATATACTCTGGGCCCTCTCGGTGGAATGTCATCCAATTAGCTTGCAAGCATGTGACATGGTCACAAGGGATCACATATCACGGGAACGAGAAAAGAGTACTTATCGGTAACGAGGATGAACTAGGTATGCAGAGATACCGACAATCATAACCTCGGATAAGTAACATATCGTGAGACAAAGGGAAATTGGTATCGTATGTAAGTGGTTCATTCGATCGCAAAGTAATCGTAGAAATATGTGGGAGCCATATGAATTTCCAGATTCCTCTATTGGTTATTGTTCGGAGAAGTGTCTCGATCATGTCCGCATAATTCACGAACCGTAGGGAGACACACTTAAGGATTCGACGTTGTTTGAGTAGTTATGGTATTATGAGAAAGAGACCGAATGTTGTTCGGAGTCTCGGATGGGATCCGGGATATCACGAGGTGATCCGGAATGGTCCGGAGAATAAGATTCATATAAGGAAAGACCCGTTTCGGAGTTCGGGAATGATTCCGGTGTTTTCATCGGGGATATTCTAGAAGGTTCCGGATTGTCCGGCACTCCGGGGGGGAAGGGGTACATGAATGTGTCATTACATATTGGAATGATTGCATCATGTACTAAGTGTTCTTGCTGTCCCAAATATAGGATTAAATTGAATCCTAAAACAGAAAAGTCAAATGTCCAGTTTGAAAGTCAAACTGCCAAAAACAAGAAACTGTGGGAAACAAGCAAGAGGAGTTGGAGTCGACTTGGAGGAGGAGTTTCTCTCCTCCAAGCCGGCGGCCAGCCCTAGGCCGAGTTGGGGAGGGACTCCCTCCCTCCCCTGGCGCGCCCACACCCTCCCACCTATATAAGGAGGGGCAGGGCTCCCCTCCTAGACACTACAAGTTTCCTATCCTCTAAACTAAACCCTAGATCTAGACCCCGGTTTAGAGCTATTCGGTTTAGAGCCTTCTAATTGGTTTAGAGCCCTCTAATTGGTGTGTCTAATTACTAGACCACTAATAGCCTCTCTCATAAGCTCCACCATACTCGCACCGGCTTAAGGCGAAGCCCTGCGGGATTTCCCCTCTACCTCCGGTACCACGCCGTTGTGCTGCCGGAATCGCGAGGAGAGTGCTACAACCTCCGCTGCCTGCTGGAACAAGGGAGAGGAAGGTCTTCGTCGAGTACCGAACGTGTGACCGACTGCGGGAGCGCTGCGGGAACGCGGCGCCGGAAGGATCGTCTACGCGATCTTGAGATCGGAAAGAGTACGACTACATCACCCACGAGAATCTGCTCTCGTTAAACACTTTGGAATCTTCGAGGGTGAGTTATTCCATCGACTCGTTGCTACAATCTAATAGATAGATCTTGGCTTGTTTGTTTGTATGCGATAGAAAATTTTTGTTTTCCATGCTACGAACCCCTACAGGCCCATCCTGAAACCTGATCGGATTCGCAGTTGTTGACGCCACAGGCTGGCTCAAGCTGCTAGATTTTCTTTTCCTGCCCTTTTTTCCTTTTGGAGAGAGGGCAGGCACCGCAATCTGAGCATCGGCCGCCCTATGTAGTGTGTCAGGGCTTAGAATAAATGGCCGGTTGGTTGTATCAGCTGGCTCTGTAAAGGCGCAAGCTGGAGGCGTCTCCTGAGAACCAAACAGACGCTTGGTGATAGTGGCTTTCTCTGTGGGGCCACCAGCTAGGTCTTCATTGCTAAACTGAGTGTTGAAGAAGTGATCATTCCAGTCTTCGTCGTCCTCGGACGGATCCTGCGCCATGTGCATATCATCAACATGATCATCCGACCCACCGCGTGGAGGTTACGACAAGGGCGGTAAGGGGGCCTTGCCACCGCTTGTCGCTAGCACGACAGGCGATGTTGTTGTCTATGGCGTGATGGCCCCCGCCGTCTCCAAACAGATCATGCTCTTTGGCCATTGCAAGAATAAGCCGAAGCAAGTTCTGAGGACAGCCGGCTCTTCTTCATCTGCTCTTGGGGGTTGAATGGGAGGTTTCAGGTCATCGCAGCCCCTTAGCACCCGACTAATTTTAACCATGTGCGCGCTATCTGGCATCGGCCTTGAGTGGAACGTGCGCTGCAAGGGTTGAACGATGGTACCCTTGACAACATCCCTCAGCTCGTTGTTCACATAGCATAAGAGAGTGCAAGGAACATCCGTCTGTGGAAAACATGTACGGCATCGTCAGAGATGCCATAAGAGTAATAGATGGCGTGAAAGGCGGTAAATCAATTTGTTTACCGTGATGGCGTCGAGATCGGCTAATGTCGACACACCGCATACGGCGACGGGCGTGCAAGATACGGAAGGGCTGCTTGATGGCGCGGTGCTGGACGGGTGCTTGGAGCTCCGGTGCCACCGCGAAGATGGCAGGAGGGGCACCAACATGTACTCCGGCGCCGCGGTGATGGTAGGGGGAGTCACCAACACTTGCGGCGCCGCGGTGCTAGCGGGCGGAGTCACGAACATGTAGTTCGCCTGATTCGTCGGCGCCGCGTTGTTCGAGTGGCTGCTGACCATGCTTGGAATCGGGCACGGCCCTACTCGACCATCCCACTAGTTAACACTAGCACTGTCTTATCCCACTGGTTCTGCCCACTGCTCTATTCTAAACTTGTGAGCACCCAGGTTCGAATCCTAGTGCCCCACTTTTTTATTTTTATTTTAAAAATACTTTTAAATGTTCCAAAAAATGCCCAAAAGTGGTGATATATGCCTAAGTTTTGTTTTGTTTTTAAAATACTTTTAAATATTCCAAAAATGCCCAAAAGTGATAATATATGTCATAAAAGTGGTACAAATATGATTCGAAGTATAACTAAATTTCATAATAATTTGTCCATGAATATTACAATCTTTTTCGACCACGCGTTTTACAATTTTTTTTGAGCTAGCATTTTACAATCTTTTTTCCCTTCTTTGTTGCGGTTGAATAATTTAGCCCCGGCACTTTAATGTTTCTTCTTTCGAATGGGCTACCTTTTTTGGGTAGGGTTGTCCTTTTTCTTCTTGTGATATATGTTGCTGCATCGTAGTCGTCGTCATCTTCAATCTTTGGATCGCCGTACTGGTCAAAGTCTTGCTCGTTGGCGACTCCATCCATTCCGATGATGTTTCTTTTTCCTCTCCTCACGACAACACGGCTAGGCTTTGTCGGGTCGGTAATGAAAAAACATTGGTCCACTTTGGTAGCCAGTACCCACGGTTCATTTTTCGCGGCCACGTTCGCACCGGCAGCCTTGGATTTGGCTCCTTCGGGTATAACCATGGTTGTGAAATACCAGTCTTCTCTTTCGACGCTCTTTGCACATCTGACACGGAACATCGGCACCTTTTCTCCACAGTATTCGAGCTCCCAGATCTCCTCGATTCTTCTGTAGAATCTTTCCTTCACGTTGTCATCGGTGTAGAATTCCGACATTACGCCTGAGTTTTGATAATCACACTTGTTGTCCTTTTCATCCGTGTAGAATGTGTAGCCGTTGATATCATACGCCTGATAGGTCACCAGGTTTTGCATCGGTCCCTGTGACAAGGTGAATATGATCTTTTCCGTGTCAGAAGAATGCGATCGCGGGGGATTATCAAGGAGCGTCTGCCTAAACCAACGCGTGAAATCTGAGTTGTGCTCTTTGTTGATTTCTCCCTGCATCCTTTGTATGCCCCGGTCACTGTACTTCTTCTCGATTAACCTTTTGTGCTTCTGTACCCAAGGATCGACCAGTTCTAAATGCTGTAGCGCGACGAGGTTTGCTCGATTAATGTCTGCGCATCGAAAATCATGCATGCAGTATGCGACGACCCTCTCGGTGACCAGATCCGTCGAGCTTGCCAAGGTGCCTGTTGACGGGAAGACCGACAGGGTTCTCGATGTCTAGATAATTCGTGCAGAAAGAGATGCACTCTTCGGCCAGAAAGCCCTTAGCTATGCTTCCATCTGGACGGGACCTGTTGCGAACGTATCCTTTGATGTGTCCGTTCATCCTTTCGAACGCCATCATGCTGCGGAGGAACATCGGCCCGAGTTGTACGATGTCCTCCACAACATGGACCAGCAGATGCACCATAATGTCGAAGAATGCGGGTGGGAAGTAGACCTCAAGCTCACATAGTATCACCACGATCTCCTCCTGTAGCCTCCCGAGCTGATTCACGCCAATCGACTTCCTAGAGATGACGTCAAAAAACTTGCAGAGGCCAAATAACATTTCACGGACGTGCTCGTCCATTATCCCTCTTAGTGCAACCGGAAGTACCTGTGTCATTAGCACGGCACAGTCGTGAGACTTCATGCCACTGAACCTCTGCTTCGCCTCATCTAGGTATCTGCTTATCTTGCCCGCGTAGCCGTAAGGAAATTTGACTCCTAGAAGGCACTTGAAAAACTGTTTGATCTCATCCTGGCTTAGAGGGAAGCAAGAAGGAGGGCAGTAATATTCCTTCTTCTTGAACTTTTTACCCTTTCGACGACCTTGTGTCGTCTCCGACTCATGATCATCGTCATCTTCCTAATCATCAGGAGTAGTGCATCCTCCGTGAAGCTCCTTCCAGATACCCAAGCATATCAGGTCGTGCCTTGCTTTCGGACCATCTTTCATCCTATTTGGCATGTTGATTATGGTGGCGACTAGACTCTCGCACACGTTTTTCGTGATATGCATGATGTCGAGGCTATGAGGCGTGCAGAGAAACTTCCAGTATAGCAACTCCCAGAAAACAGACCTTGTTTTCCATACCTTCATCAGCGACTTGTCTTGTTGCTGCCTCTTTCGCTTCTTTCCAGTCTTAGGACAATCTTTCCAGTTTTTCAGCAACTCTTCCACTTCTTCGCTGCTCCTACGCTCTGGGATTCCTCGGGTCTCGGATTTTCCATCAAACAGGTCTCCACATTTTCTCCATGGATCATTCTTGCCGAGCCACCTCCGGTGCGCCATGAACACGGTTTTCAATGACCCTGGATCTTTCTCTAGTTGGAGATAGCCTGTGTTATCCATGCACCTAACGCATGCGCAGAATCCTTGGATAACCTGCCCCGAGATATACCCGCAACCTAGATAGTCTTGCACCGTAGTGACCAACGTGGCTCTCATAGTGCAATAATCTTGTGCGACGGCATCGTAAGTATTGGCTCCAGATTCCCATAACGTGGCTAGCTCCTCTTTCAACAGCCCGAGATACAGATTGATGTTGGTACCAGGTTGTTTCGGCCCTTGAATTAGCATACTCATTTGTATGTACTTCTTCTTCATGCACAACCATGGAGGGAGGTTGTACATCCATACAAACACGGGCCAAGTGTTGTGCGTGCTACTCTTGCTACCGAACGGATTGAGTCCATCGGTGCTCGCACCAAGCCTGATGTTCCTCGAATCTCCACCGAATTCTGGGAATTCGACACTACTAGGAAAACGGCCTTTAGTGGCGCACCTAAAAAGGCCATCTGTGGCGCACTAGCAGTGCGCCACGGGCCTCGCGCTACGGCTATCTCCTAGCCGTGGCGCACTACCTGGTGCGCCACGGTTGTGTCGAGATAGGCGTGGCGCACATGCCAGTGCGCCACGGAAAGTAGTCCAGGTGCGCCACGCGTATGAAACAATAACCGTGGCGCACTAGGTGCTGTGCGCCACGGATATAAATTTCAAAATTCAAAAAAAAGCAGCAGATCTGGATCTCGTCGTCAGTGTCGTCGCGCGTCGGTGTAGGTCGCCGTCGTCGCCTCGTCGTCGCCTCCTCGTCGTCATCGTCGGAACTGCAAGGAGGAGGAGGAGAATAGGAGGAAGAGGAGGAGAAGAAGAGGAGGAGGAGAAGAAGAAGAGGAGGAAGAGGAGGAAGAGGAGGAGAAGAAGAGGAGGAGGAGAAGGAGAAGAAGAGGAGGAGGAGGAGAAGGAGAAGAAGAGGAGGAGGAGGAGGAGGAGAAGAAGAAGAGGAGGCCTCGTCATCATCGGAACTACAAGGAGGAGGAGGAAGAGGAGGAGAAGAAGGAGCCCGCCTTCTCGTCGTCGGAACTGGAAGGAGGAGGCCACCGCCATCACCATGTTCACTGCAAGGAGGAGGAAGAGGAGGAGAAGGAGAAAGAGAAGGAGGAGGAGAAGAAGGAAATGAGAAGGGAGGAAAAGGAAAAGGAGAGAAGGGGAGGGAAGGTGGGCGGGGTGGGGATTCGAAATTTGAATCCCGCCCAAGCTTATCCGTGGCGCACTAGGTGGCGGTGCGCTACGGGTAAGCCACCCTCTATTTTTTTTCTGCAGGAAAAAATGGTCTTTTGACCGTAACTTTTTACTCTTTTCGAATTTTGAAAATCTAAAAAATCGCTAAACGACCATAGGTCGTTGCGAGCGGATGCGAAATCTCGTTCTCGTCATTTTTTTGGTATATTATACGATTTTTTACGATATCGTATGCAAAAGTTACGGCCTTTTTACCGTGGCATGACTTTTTTTTGCAAATAAAGTCAAAACTCATGTTTGTTAATTTTACTAGAAGCTATACCACATTACCTACCTAAATATGAAAGGATTTAATTTTTTGAAGTGTTTATCATTTTCTTTTATTTTTTGCAAAACCTAAAAAGGCGATCCACGGGGGGGGGGGGGGGGGTGGAGTTGGTGCAGGATAGTTAGGCGTAGGGAACTAGGGCAAGGTGCCCTACTACTAAGTTTATACATCTATGGCGCACATGCCATAGTGCGCCACAGATGTGTCTGGCCGTTTCACAGCAGAGAGGGGCATGCACTTAGGCGTAGCGCACCCCCTCCATGTGCGCCACGGTTGACACTAACAACCGTAGCGCACCTACCCTATGTGCGCTATGGATGTTTGGCATGCGGCCAACAGGGCCCTGGACCACACACATCTGTGGCGCACTATGGTCATGTGCGCCATGGTTCTTCTAGTTACTAGTAGGGCACTGCCCATAGGTGAGCCACGCCTGTTTTAGCCGTGGGGCACTTCAACCATGTGAGCCACGGATGTGCTGATTACCTATAGCCATTTTCCTAGTAGTGTGAGGTCCAATGCTTTCCACTGGCTAGCATCTGAAGGGTGCGTCAGCAGCTCATCCTTTTCGGGGTCATCATCGTCATCTCCTGGCTTCTTCCTTTCCGCATGCCATCGCATGAGCTTCGCTTCCTTAGGGTCCGCGAAATAGCGCTGCAGATGAGGAGTGATAGGAAAGTACCATACCACTTTTCGAGGTTCTTTCTTCCCTTTCTTGTATCGACTCACGGCGCACACCGGACATGTGGTTTTCTACACGTCCTCGCCCCGATAAATGATGCAATCGTTGATGCATACGAGATATCTAACGTGCGGTAGATCGAGAGGACAGACGATTGTTTTGCCTTCATCTCCATAGCCTTGAGCGTTGCATTCAACCGGGTATCATCGGGCCTGCATCCTTCATACAATGGAGTAACCGCGTCTTTCTCAAGTTGCGCAAGCTTGGCTTTCTCTCTAGCGGCAGCCCTAGCGTTACTCGTCTGCTTGAGAAGCAGCTCTTGCATATAAGGGTCCCGCACCCAGCCTGACGTTGTTCAATCGTCGTCTGCTCCTCCGGCATCTAGATCATCATCATCCCGGTCTTCTTCCGCACCTTCACCATCTCCAGGAGACTCTTCATCATCTCGCCCATTCTCGCCGTGATGATGATCATCGTCATGTTGCCCACCTTCACCGTCTCCATCGTCTTCGTCATCGCTTATCCAACGAGTGTATCCATCCATGAAACCATGGCGGAGCAGGTGCGCCTGCAGATTCCTAGAATCTGGGTCGATCACCCAGTTGAGTTTGCATCTTCTACACGGACATCTTATATCCGTCTTGTTATTTCATATCATGTCGGTCATCGCACATTTAAAAATCTAGCCACAATGCCTTCGCTCATTATGCGGACCATTTTTGCCTGCACGGTGTACACAGTACAATTAGAAGTCTATTAGAACCACATAATGAATGCATGCATGCAATGGTCCATAGAAAATTTCGGCATGACCTATCCTAAAATTAGGACCTTTGCGAAATGCCAAAGTCTTGCCAAAATGGAAATGAATCAACATTTTGGCAAAACAAATGACAACTTGTTCACATACAAACATAAGAGAGAGAGACCAAGATCCATACACACATGAACATATCATTATCTTCTCCATACACACATGCATGAGCATCATCGATACTCTCCATATATACACACATATGACCATATCGATCCTCTCCATACACACATCATGAGCATCGATCATCTACATACATATGAGCATATCATCCATATACACATGAACACATCCTTACATGGACAACTTACCGAGATGAGAGACCAATCGCGAGAAGATGGAAAGGAGAGGTGCGCGCGAGACCGAAGAAGGAGATGAGAGACCGGAGAGCTTCCTCTATTACTTATGTAACATCCAAGGCAAGTTCTACATGCTAAAAATGGTGAATGGGATGAGAAATTGAGGTGGGAAGGATAAGGATCCCGACAAGATCTAAGGAGGAAGAAGAAGGGGAAAGTGAAGTGTGGGGTGGTGGAGATGATCACATGATCACATATGTTTGTGCAGGTCGACACATCCGTGGCGCACATGGCCCCAGTGCGCCACAGGGAAAAATCACATCCGTGGCGCATATGCCAGAGTGCGCCACGGATGTTTATGCCCGTTTAAGGAGCAGAGGGGACTTCACATAGGCGTGGCGCACTTGCCACATGTGCGCTACGGCTATCCCAACAACCATAGCGCACCACCCCTATGTGCGCTACGGGTATGCGGCATGCGGCCAACAGGGCCCTGGCCCACACATATCTCTGGCGCACTATGGTCATGTGCGCCACGATTGTTCTAGTTACTAGTAGGGCACTGCCCATAGGTGAGCCATGCCTGTTTTACCCGTGGGGCACTTCAACCGTGTGATCCACGGATGTGCTGATTACCTATAGCTGTTTTCCTAGTAGTGGGAGGAGATACAACCATCTAGCTACTACATGGACCCGTAGTCCAAGGTGGAACTACTCACGCTTCATACCGAAGGCTGGCATGATGAAGAAGAAGGCCTCCGGGATGATCTCCCCTCCGGCAGGGTGCCAGGACGAGCTTCAGATCTCCCGATCTAGGGACGATGGTGGCGGCGGCTACAGCCGGTTTCGTGGAATATTGATCGGGTGCTTAGGGTTTAGGCATCGGGAGCTTTTTATAGGCGAAGAGGCGAGACTGGGAGGCGTCCAGGGGGCCCACACCCTGCCTAGACGCGGCCTAGGGTGGGCCCGCGCCTAGGGGGTGCGGCCGCCCTGTGGCTCCCCTCCGTTTCTCCTCTAGACTCCGTGTTCTCCTTAGTGAAATATTGACTTTGGCTTTTGTCCCATCGAATTCCGAGGATATTTCCTTACTAGCTTTTTTGGAACCAAAAACAGCAGAAAACAGGCAACTGGCACTGTGGCAACTTGTTAATAGGTTAGTACCAGAAAACATATAAAAAGCAACTCAAAGTGTGGACAAAGCAAAGCAAAGTAGATACTAAACAAGCATGGAACATAAAAAATTATAGATATGTTTCCGACGTATCATGCCTACCGCCTCATGGACATCGCATTAGGCGTCGAATACTCCAACCCCTGGAACGTCGCATGACTGCGACACTTCTACCCCTAGTTACCCTTTTACTTTCAAGAAGGCTATTCAGCCAAGGCTACTCAGCCGAACAATGTACCTCCGTGTTTGCTATGAATAAAAGCTAAGTTCCTTGGCCCAAATATCTTTTTTCTCCTTGCATTACTTCTCGCTAAATATGCTCGGGGGCCGTGCCTCACCTCATGACTTCGTCGACTGAATAATGCATACAACCTGAGTAGCTGACCATGTCGGGCTAACGAAAAGGACATGCACATTACAAGAGCACCATGTGCCAATACATATAAACTTTACAATATCTCGTTTTATTTACATGACCTAATTGTTCTGGAGCATAGCATTCATCCGCTCCTCGAACAAATCTACAATCTCTTCGGCGTACTGCGCCACAGCTGCATAATGAGGGTGCATGTCCCATAAATTGCCACCTGGTGGAGGAGACGGTCCAGCCGCTATCTAAGCAAGGTTGACATCACGATGACGCGGTCGAATGAGATAAAGGGTTGCCTACACCCCAGCAATCAGCTGATGGCGCACCAACTCCTTGACGTGGCCTTCATTCCAAAACTTCCCAAGAAGACCCAAAAAGCTAGAAGGCGCAGCGTCCAAAGGGAACATGACGGACCAAATGTTCGCAAGTGATGACCTTGCCTGCTTCAGCACCTGAAGAGAGTGGTGTACGTGATATTGCACCGTCGCAAGGACGATGGCTTGATCACGATCCATCCAAAAGAAGCCACCGGCCTCTAGCTCTTGTTGCGTCAGGCAATTCATCCGAATTGTGACGCACTCCTTCTATTCCCTTGGAATGAGATTAACAACTACGCAAGCATGGGGTGAGATAGCATAAAAATAAGGCACAATCGAGAGAACATCGGTTCACGAGGACTCACATTGGAGTTGCTCACCCATCTGCCAAAATTCTCTAAGAAAAAACTCCTCCCTAGAGATGGCTCGCTCAGCCTTCGACTTCCACACATCCGCATGACCTCGGATGCTGAGGATGTCCTTTTCCAAACTACGGACGCGATCACGCAAGAAGGTCAGCTGCGACGCCTCATACATTGATGTGAGAGGATCAGGCGCAGGCGGAGTAATCACTGGAGCCTCACCTGAAGGACCCTAGGGGTAAACAAGCAAGTATGAATATCACAAACACTTTCGACAGCAGTTAAAAGACAGACTTATATACATAAATAAAGCCACCTCGTGGCAAAGTGGGACTTGTTCATCCACAAGATGTTACAAAAAACATCAAAATTGAAAAAGCTACACTAGCTACAATGGAAGGGCCTAAGCACCAGCACCCAGCGCAGCCTCGGAGCCAGACTGCCTGCTCTTGGCCTCTCGCTGCTGCTTCGCCGCATAATCGGCTAGGAGGTCGATGAGCTTAGGCCCGAAATTCTTACAACGGGAAGCAAACGGGGCAAAAGCTACCTCGGAGCCATCCGCCGCCATCGGCATCATCGACATGACCTGGACCAGGTCCAACTCGGCCCCGGACGCCACCGCCATAGCCAGCCCCATGGAGGCACCGATGCCCTTCTGCTAGCGGTTGTACTCCACCGGAGCATCCTCCGACAAAACATCCGGAAGGGAGTCGATGTCGTCGAGGGCAACGCCCTTGGGGATGACCTCCTTGTAGAAGCGCGTGAGCACCTTCTTGGCCTTCTCCAGAGAGCGAACGACAGTGGAGCAGCGATCCTTGATCGTAGTAGCATCGGCCAAAACATCTCCCTTATCCAGCGCACCACGATCAAACGTGATGCTAGAAGCATCTGACAATAAGAGGAAGAGAACACTCGACTGAGAAAGGATACAAGACACTCAAAAAACAGAACACCCAAAGGATACAAGAGCAACTTGCCAGAGATATCCTTGGCAGCATCCATGAGCTTGTCGGCCATGGCCTTCTCCCGAGTGGATGCAACGACTGCTAGCTATTGCTCGCGATCTTCGGCCTCCTTTTGCTGGCGCTCAATGGCCTCCGTAGCATCTGCTACCTTCTTCTCTGCTTGGCCGAGGATCTTTTCAAGAGCGTTAAGCCTTCAGAGAGCATCATTGTTCTCATATGCAGAATGAAGAAATATCAGATAAACACAAGCAACAAACTCGGTGGACTCGAAACATAAGCTAGAGGATAGCTACGCACCTTGGAGCTGCTTCAGCTCACCCTCCAGCGCCAGATGCTGCTGGATGAGGAGGTTGGCTCCAGGGACAAAAGGCTACAACAGAAGCAAACAAAACCAATGAATAAAGGGCTCAGGGGATCCTCCCACAAAGCGAAAGAACAATAGGTCAGATAAATAGGACTCGTGGGATCCCCCCACGCAGTACAAGAACAACACTTACATGCTCAGGTGTGGACTCCGAAGGTTTGCATATCGCCTTCCGAGTGACGAGTGCATGAGCCTTCCGCCTCGCGGAGCTCGAATCTTCGTCCTCGGAGTTGGCCACCACTTGGGGAAACAAAGTTGTCGACTTCGATTCTGCTACCATTTCTTCGGTGTCCTCGCTAGGGGACTCTTCCGAAGGATTGCTGGAAGCACCTATCAGATCCACTACAAGGAATCTGGCAATATATGACCCTCCATTTTCATCACAAAATCGTCATAGTAGTCAGTTTATGACGATTCTATGACGATTTTAAGATCGTCGAAAGCTGGGCGTCGCAAATGAACTATAACGACATTTTTGGTAAAATCGTCATAACCGTCTATGATGATATTGGATCGTCATAACGTCTATGATGATTCAATATCGTCATGGACCATCTAGCCATGCCATGTTAGATCCTACGTGGCAAAATTGTGACGAAATTAAATCATCTTAAATCGAAATCAGCCTAGTCCATTTCTAGGTTCCACATGGGCTCGGCCCAACTATTCTGGATTGTTTTTCATATTAAATCTGGTCAGCTACATGGGCCAAGCCCAGCATCCTGGAATTTTTATTTTCTTTGCATTGGCATTTTGTATGGACAGATCTTACTTTCAGTCTTCTTATTTTGGGCTGGTCCCACTAGTAACAAGGGTCCTAGTTATCAGTTCATACAATTTATATGGTTCCACTTGTTAGTGTCCATTTTCTCACATTTTCACAATAATTAAACAGCTAATAATTTAATCAAGACCAACATAATAAATGAATTACTTTGATTCAAACAGGTCACATTCACAAATAATATTTCGGATAACATCAGCACATTACAATCACACACAGTTTACATCAGGTGGAGTACCAAAATACAATAAAACATTCAGAAAGTATACAAGATAGCAATTTTTTGATATTTCGGAACTTCATGCTTCCTCTTTCTCTAACTTATTCGGCGTGTACCTGTAGTCCAACAAAAAGGCAATGAGGCCTCGATGAGATATTTAGATAAACACACTGTAATTTGAAGAAAAAACTCACTTTTCATACTAAAATTAGGAACAGATAAACTAAACCAAACCTCCTTCCAAAACTTTAGAAACATTGTGGAAACAATGTATACTGATGACTATCGTAGAAAGGAAGAACATGCAGAATTAGACTTGGTGAAACAAGGTTGCCCAGCTTCTGCTAACGAAAATGAGCAAAAGGAACAATAGTATTGTGCAATGAAGCTATTACCAGGTTGGTAACATGAAATTTATCTTCAAGTAAACCTAATCTAAAAAAGAGGCATGGATTTCCACTTCACTGAATCCTAGGATGCAACATATCGGCAGCGGGGACGACAAGCACCAGCTCGGTTACCTGCACAACACCTCGATCACCAGCGCGCTCAAGTTCGATGCGACCGACCGTAGTCCTGCGCCGACCCTGGGGCTGTCTTGGTGACGTAGATAACACCATCAATCTGGATCCCTGAGCCGAGAGTCCAGAGGTACTTCCTGGAGTGCCCGGTGACGAAGGCCTTCTTCTCCGGCACGATGCTAACGCCCCAGTTCACCGGCGTGCTCAGCCCGTCAAACCTACGACGACAGCATGAAACTTCAGCGATATGCAGTGAGAACAAGGGGAACGATATATAGCCTGCAGCAACGAGGTGAGGCCTCCTTGAGCGCTATGGAGTGAGAACAAGAGGTACTTTCAGCAAATGTAAAAAATGCAAAAACATATGCCAACAAACGAAGGCTTCATATTAGATACATGATATTTATTCACAAAAGATTTGTAGCATATCATTAACAAGAAACTTACTGAACATGTGTAGCCATATCATTAACATAATATTATCCATGCTCCCCAAGAATGGTTGCTTATCCAATTAGGGAGCAGTTCTGAGAAACTATTGCAGCAAACATGTGTAGCATATATGTACCAGTAAGTATACCTAACCAAGCAAGCAATAGGAAGGCCAAAACTTTCAAGACTTTAAAAATGGCAATCGATCAATTAGTGTAATACAGAATGAACCTAAGAAAAGGCAACGCACAAAATAGGAACAAACTCGAACCAAACCATTCTCGCTGCATTTTCCATACAATGATATAAAGCTACAGATCTCTAAAACTGCAGGAGCAAATTGCACAAATAAATAACAAGGCAGATGCAAAAATATGTGGACTAATAGCAACTATTTTCTAATTACTTCCATAAATTTCTACAAGATGCAAGAAACATCTTTCTACAATATCAATGCTATAGAAGACAACCATATGCTCCAAGATTATCTCCTACCAAGATGGTGCTACCATTCTCAACACCACTAGCTCCAGGATCACCAAGTGCACATGCAGGATCATATCCTACCAAAATGGTGCTACCATTCTTGACACCACTAGCTCCTGTAAAAAACAAGAAAATCCTTAGCGGGCATGAACATCCTTACAATATAAAATGCCTCCTGTAAGTGCAATATGAGTGCCACTACAATTAAAAGCCAGACACCACATCACACACACAACTAATTAGCAGACAAGGAGAACTAATAGAGCATTAGGTATTCAAATGCATGAAAAATTCTTCAGTATGGTATAACTTGTATCATGCAACCAAAAGGGTAACTATGAGATAAAAATTGAATGAACTAACAACTATAAACAGTACACAAGTATCATTGTTACTAGATTTGAGATAACAAAGAAAAACAATATTCAGGCTATTCGAATACAGTAGCAAAAAAATGAGATGCCATTTATAGTTGAATTCATTTAAACCATTTACTTGAGATCTCAATCATATACGATATATCTAACTTGAGGCCATATATCTCAGATATAATTTCTACACTTATCTATACTATGGACAAGTACATCACCACCTATACTACGGACAAATTAGAGATGAAATTAATCGAGACCTGTGCAAGTACTACTAGTAGAAGAGATATAATTTGGTGGAGGTACCTTGTGGCGGCAGAAGAAGTTGTATTCAGGCTGCTCAGCGATGGGCCCGACGAGATCAAGCCGGTTGGTGAAGCCTCTTGCCTCGCTGATCTGCTGCGCGGTCCACTCGGAGGTGCCCCAGTAGAAGGCCCAACCATTGTCGATGACCCAGTACATGGCCCTGGCGGTCTCCTCGATGGGTGTGGTGGCGCCGGGACGGTGGCAGTAGATGACGTCGACATAGTCCATGTCAACATATAACACACTACAGTCATCACCATATAACACAGTGTGCTAGTGAAAACAGAGTATGATCATCGAAGTAAAAACAACTGCAGTAATCACCACTATGCAAATAGAAGAAATACCCAGTAAACATAAACAAGCAGAACATCTAAACATTTGGTACAGGTCATTTCAAACTACAAACTACATTGCTCCTTACCAAGATAGAGGTCATTTGCTAGTTTACTGCTACTACTACTGTTTTTTCATCATGTATGAGATGCTCAAATCCTCAACAACCCCATATATATACACTGTGATGGCCATCATGTCAAAACTAAATAAAGTGGGATGCAGACACAACCTTAACAAAATTTAACACATCAGATACGTTTCATATACACAAGTGTTCCTTTATTTTCACAGATGGGCATACATCAGACACAACTAGCCCACCTACTGCTATGTATTGTATAAACATAATGAACATCAGACACAACTAATACTAGTAGCACTCATGAGACTTAATGAACATCATTCAAAACTTACTCATAACAATCACTTACATTCTGAAACATACCAAGGAGTCCAGGGACACTTGTAGCTTGTAGAGGTCTAGGCTTCGTAATCTGCAAACATCAATAGTTCTTCATGTGATAGCTATACAAAATATAGGAGAGTACGTTCATGTTAAAAAATACCAATGTATGAATGTCAAACATAAAAAATAAGTAGGGTGGCGATTTTGGCACTCTCTAAGTTATATGTTGTAGTGCCGCAAGTATCTAAGAAATATTTCGATCAACTGGCTAACAATAGAATACATTACTCTGCCTACTTCAGTACTTTCTAAAGTTAGTATGTTATACACCCATGACTAAAATCTTTATGTAGCAAATCAGCATTGGAGATACTAGTGCCTACTGAAATGATATTTATAAGTTACTTGAACCAGAAAAAAGAATCCAAAATCATGGGAAATCAAAGTTCAATTGCTGATCTGGAAATATGCAGTTCCTAATTAATTCCCTTTCTCCATTTGAAAGGTGTAATTGAGAACATATACCTGGTATCTTTTCTCAAGGAGCAAAACTGTACTTAGACTTATCCCTCTGGGGGTTAACACTAGCTTTATGGAGAATATTTAAGGTGATACTCCAGAACATGATGCACAACTATGTCAGCCACAAGTAAGTGATTATCAACCCACACACATAATACATACCAAGATGTGCCAACCAACTGCCAGATGGTTTCCTTATAAGTCAAGGATTACTAAACATCCAATACAATGCAGGCAACTACAAAGTAGCGTACTACCAGGCACCATCGACGTGCATAACCAAACCCTACTCCCTGAACCAATTCTTCAGGACAACAAGATGAACACTGGAATCGCGTTGAAGGTAAGAGAAAATGGTTTGTCAGCCTCACCTTGTTGGTCGACGGTGGCCTTGACGCACACCTCCGCGGTCATGGCAACATCGACGGAGTCCGAGTGGTCTTGACTCGTGTCTTGACGCGGCGAGGTTCCGAATATCCATCCGGCGCCCTTCCCTGCACTTGCTGGGTCGATGCCTGGCTACCGACGAGGAGAGGCAGGACGACACAGGTGCTCCCTCGATCTGGATCGGGTCGGCCATATGGGAGAAATCCTGTGAGGGGATATGGGGGTCGAGGGTGTGGGTGAGGGGACGAAGGTCGTGCGGAGGGGAGGAGGGGTTTGGGGTGGCGCTAGGAAGGAGGAGTGCTGGTGGTTTTGCAGCGGTGAAGTGGGGTTAACGGAGCTCACCGAGGCGCCAGGAAGCACGAACCTGCCGTCATCGTAGAGAGGGAGGAGGACGTCGTCTGGGAGAACAAGATCTCGTAGCTGGGTGCTCCGCATGTACGGGGGAACACACGGGTGCCAAGGATGAGCTGGATCCACACCTTGCAGACGCCGGAGGAGGAGTCGCGCTTGGATTGAGGAACTTCAGGAATAGGGAGAGGCGGAGGTCGCCAACCTTGAGGATAGCGGCGGCCTCTCAGTCTCATCGCCCTCCATGGCCACAGCCGCCCGGCCAGGCCGATGGCGCCCTGAGGGCGCCGCTGTAAATGGACGGGGAAAGCTTAGCCGCCAAGGGAGAAGGGGCGACCGGAGGTGGGCGTGGTGTGGCGGCGGGGAGAGATAAGGTTAGGGTTAGAGGATGGAGAGGTCGTGGCGGCGAGGAATTTGGTGTGTGCACGAGTTGGATGCGAATATTTTCAATGTGTGCGTGTGATGATGCAAATATTCGTTGCGCTGGATGCGAGGTCATCGATCCGCAACAAGTTTCCACACTTCATCATCCCATCCGTTCATTATGTTCACATCCTACGGCTTGTATTGTGCCTCTCTTATATCTTGATCTGTCTATAAATTATGACGATTTTGTTCATAGAAATTACGACGTTTTTTCATGAAATCGTCATAGTTTAATAAGGATTTGGCCCTTCCAAACAGCTTACGACCATGTGGTGTATAATCGTCATAAATCTATGATGATTTTATTCATGGTCATTACCAAAACGTCATAGTTTGACACATTCCTTGTAGTGATCAACAACAAGCTACAACCAGGAGAACAAACATGGTAACAAGACTCAAGCAAAAATTACTTATGATTCGATGTCCGACAAATTGGAGATAGGAGTCACCTTCTCCTTCTCCTTCTTATTCTTCTTCTTCTTCTTCTTATTCTTATTCTTCTTCTTCTTCTTGGCCGGCGCCTACGGAGCCATCGCCCAAATGGGCACGGCAGGGAAAGGCGCAGACGATGCACCTTCATCCTCGCCGTGCTTCTCGAGGAAGGACGAACCCCTTGGTGTTGGTGGTGTCACCCCATCCGAAGATTCACATCAGGAGAGTTTTTGGGTCCGCCGTTCGCTCTGCTCGGGGGCTTCCGTAGTAGGATATTGCGCTAGAGGAAGCTCGGATTCGGATTCCACAACTTCATTATCCGGCGCAACTGGGAAATTCTCTAGTAGAGGGGGCGTCATCCCTGCTACCTTGAGACCCTGCAAACAGAAGACAAAAGAAAACATGATAAGTAACACTAACAAGCAGCAAGGTACTCGGAAAAGTGCAACATGCAAAACTACAAGTTTCCACCTGCGGAACAGGGAGGTCAAGTATTTCCCCGGGAGGTCCTCATTGGCCTTGGACTTCAGTAGGGGCCAAAGATCTCTATCAAGGTCACCCAAAGATAACTCCTTAGGTGAAACCCTTGTCGGATCGCTGTGGCCAGCATACAGGGACATCGTGTGCGCCCTCGCTTGGAGTGACTGCACTCGATGCTTGAGGAAGGTGCGAATGATGTCGACACCATTGTCCTCCTTGCCGGCCATCAGCTGGAGTGCCTCCACGTGCTGGTAGAGCTTCTCCACCTCCGACGTTTCACCCTCTAAGACGTCGTTCTTCCATGACCTCTTCGGGGTGATCTTCTGGGCAGAGCCGAAAGGGGCGAGACCAAAGTGTTGTCCGTCCAACTTGACGTCGCGGATATAGAACCACTTCCATCGCCAGTATTGGATGGACTCGCAAATAGAGAAGGAGAAGAATTGGATAGAGGAGCAAATGGAGATGATGCAGCCGCCGAGCGAATAAACACCACCGGTTCCGGACTGCCTCTCCACAGAATAGAGTTTCCGTAAGAGGACAAAGTGCGGCTCGATACCGAGCCAACACTCGTAGAGAGTGATGAAACAAGCGATGTGAAGAAGAGTATTAGGAGAAAGATGATGCAACTGAATCCTATAGAAAAAAAGGAGTCCATGAAGGAATTCGTGGACGGGCAAAGAAAGGCCTCAGAAAACGAAGGCATAAAACATCACCCGAAACCCTTCGGGTGGGTGAGGAATTACCTCTTGGCTCAGGAGGATGGCGTCCTCCTTGTCCTTGGAGATCAATCCAGCATCACGCAGCTTGTGCAGGTCCGCCTCGCGCATCTCCGTGTGCTTCCATCTGCCGTCAGTGGCGCGGGCCATTTGCCAACACCAGCGGCGCTCGATCTAGCTCTAGCAATTGTCGTCTTCTTCGACTTGCCCATCTTGAAGCAGCGAGTGCGGCGATGTGAGCGGAAGAACAAGGAAGGAAAGGCATGGAGAATGTCCAGTGCGCAACGAAGGGTAGAAAAGCTTGGGGAAAATGAAGACAATGGAGATGAAGCAAATGACGAAGGGTAAAAACATTTCACTGTTTGCGGTATAAAAATATGAATATGATGCACATGACCCGTCAATTGAGAATCCCTAACGTGCAACTCAGATCTCACCGTACACATGTCAGCACCAAAACAAACCATCGCCAGCATGCCGTCCACTACGCACAGAAACCGAGGAGACGCCGTAATTTTCGCCACGTCTACGCGTGACTAGTCAACGTCAAGTCAGTAGGTGGGACCCACTATCATCTTGTCGCATCATCTCTGCTGTCGTAGATGGTTGAGATCAGCAATCGTTAGCACTGACGTCATCAAGGCAAAGCCAACAATGGCTTGAAGATATCCACTGGTCATCCAAGTACTTACTCGAATCTACGATTTGAGAAACTACTTGGGGCTACTCCTATCAGGAGCGCTAGCCGCGCACCTGAGAAATTACAAAGGTAATGTTACGTCGAAATTATCTTCGAGTCCTACGTCGAGTCTACGACTCCACTATGGACTCGGGGGCTACTCCCGTAGGGAGCATTGGTTGTGCATCCAAAAAAAATTGTGTCCTTCGGACTAACACTAAAAATGACTAAACTAAAGTCTCTGCTCGAGTCTATGACCCAAACAGACACTCGGGGGCTACTCCCATAGGGAGCGCTGGTCGCGCACCCTATGAATTATTCGACTACGATCCTTTGGATCAAATACGACAAAATATTTTTGGCAACTTTTCCTAAACCAACTCTAAGTGAGACACAGTCTCCTTGGCTACCCAAATCACCTCCGCGGTGATAAACTTTCAGATGTTGTGTCTACGACGCTAAGATAAGCCCTACAGATATCATCGGATGCCAGTAAACTTCCATGACAACAGGCACGAAGAAAATCCCGACGGACGCGTTCGGTACATCACTTAAAAATCAATGGGATTCGACTCCTATAAGACCACAACGGTATGAGTCGAATCACACCAGCAATCGTTCCAAATTCGAGTCTGGGGACTCGAGTTTGATGAAGATCGTGTTGTTTTGTCCTATGACAGTTAAATGGACCTGATGCATCGGGTGAGTTAGGCACACGCATCAACAATCCCTATGAACTAAACATTTCTCCTTGAAAAGCAGGATCTACTATAAAGCACCCAAAAGATCAAAGAGTCTCCAGCCGAATCTACGATTCGACTGAACACTCGGGGGCTACTGACATGGATATACCCTACGGGTGCATGACATTAGTATACCTGGTCCAGCCCAAGGAAGGCCCATGCAAGGACACACAATGTAGAGGTCCCAACCTTTAATAAGGTAGAGATCCCTGTGTTTACAATGCTAGTCCCTGGATCAATAGCTACCATCCATAGTTAATATGTAATATCAAGAAACAAAGGTCATAATACAACTTTATAACCAGGAATAAAATAATTCATTACATCTTACATAGCTCATATGGCTATCTCATTACAATGCAGCAGAAATATCTATAGCATGGGGTCCTTCATCTTCAAATTGCCACAGGCAAACTTGTTGGTTGTAGACTTGTAATCCTCTTTCAACACACTTCACTAATATCAAACAAACCTGCAACATAATAAGTTACAGCCACAAGGGTTAATACATTTGAATTGTATTGGCAAGTGATACTATGGTAGTATAGTGGAGTCTATCATCTATATGCATTTGGCTAAGTGGAGCTTAGGCTTGCTTTGCTCAAAATAGATTTTCCTTATCATTTGAAAACACTAAGTTTTTGTTTGTCAAAATCACCCAAGGCATCTCCCAATAGAAATCGGTGATCCTTCAACCCTTGTTCAACCACAAGTTTTTCACTTAGAAATTTGGATGAGGAGATTCTTGATAGCTTCCATGTCTTGATGATCAAATTGTCCAATACCAGGGACATGGCTAAGTACTTAGATTTTTCACTCTGTAGAGGTGGTGCACTTTCCCCACAAGACTTGGTTTCACCAAGAGATCTTTCAGAAGCCTTCCCTTAGACCAGAATGGACGCGCTCCAACCTATCAAACCCCTACCACCAACTGTCAATTTGGCTAGGTTATTGCAACCTATATGATCCAGGCAGAGCCCATAATGCCAAGTGGCTGCACTTGAAGCTTCTCAAAATTTGACATCTAAAATCTCCTTGTTCCTGGGTGGACATCCACAAGTGAGATACACAAGGTAAACCATATAAATGGGCCTTGTGTAACCACTCAACACAAACCAATCCTTCCATTCCACCCAGGTGATTCATTCACTTAGTTGTTTTATTAAACAAAACACAAGTCCTTGACTTAGAAATAATCCATAGTATGAATATATTCCACCCTTGTTTCCTACTAGCTAAGCTAAGCATGATAGTAGTAGGAATCTTAACTTAGGAAATTTCTACTAAGGTTTCATCTACTAGGATTTCCCATGTCATAGTTTACACTTAGCAAAATTCCATGCAAGTCCTACTTTAGAAATACCACTAGTGCATAGTGAAAATAATGGGACAAAAGTATGAAGCATCACTTGCATTTTTGGTAGAGAATATAAGTTCACTCCTTGACCTTGCAATATTTACACTCTTCAAATCACTACAATTAATCAAGCAAGGAACAATTTCAATCTACCATTCAAGCAAACATCACATAAAATAATAGAAACAAAACAATGCATGCAAGCATGCCAAGATTGTTTTATTTAAAAAAGTGGTTTATAATAGGTTATAAACTTTCTAAAACACTTATTGGTCATTTTATAAAGTGGGAAAACCATTTGCAAAAGATTTTACCTATAAACCATTTTTAAACCAAAATCAATATTTTATGTGGTTAAAAATGCCTTTAGCAAAGTAATAATCTATAGGGTTCACCAAAATATATTTTTAAATCATAAAACCTTGTGTTTAGGGTCAGAGAGTTTAAATCAAAACATTTCCCAAAGGTCTTTCTCCAAAAAAGCATTTTAACATATAAACAATATTTTTATTTGACTAGAAATGCTTTTAATTCAAAGATTTATTCTTTTGCTTCACAAAATATGTTTTTGAATCCACAAGTTGGTTTCTATGGTCAGTAGGTTCAAAACAATCCTTTTGCCAAAGATTTTATCACAAAAATAATTTTAGAATGAATTTTATATTCTAAATATGCCTACACAAGTTTCTGCAAAAACAACCATTTTTCCAAAAGCAATTTACTAAACAAATTGCATGGTTTGATAGGGTTTGTCTTGATGATTCCATTGATATAAAATTTGCAAAATTTGGACGTGAAGATTAAAAGTTATGCAATTTACAAGATTGAACATCTAATAGAACATAATTTCTGTTTTAAATCAACTCTGGGCCACGTGTCTTGTTCTGATAGGCTGAAAACGGTTCACGTGGATCAACTAACGTGGTGCGTTGGATTTTAAATAGATCGCACGGCACATATCGCTCATACCCTTTCGTTTAAACCACATGTTCCTACGTGTCCGATCTAAATCGAATGGCCCTGATCTGTTTGACCACAAAGTGGCAGCGCTGCGACGGCGACAGGCGGCGGCGCGCTCAGACGAGGGTGGCGCTGGTGATGCAGGAAGCGAGGGAGAAGATGGTGAGGCTTACTGGGTTCACCGCGATGTGCTAAATCTCGGGGTGGCCGTGGGAGATCAGGGGCGCTCGGGGTTGACCGTAATTGCTCGCAGGAGAGATGCCTGGCGTCGGGTGCGGTCAATCATCGTCGAGGGCGACGCTACGGAGCACGAGAGAGAAAACGGAGGAGGCGGTTAGCTTCTACGCGAGTTACGGACATTTGTGCATCAAAAGAAGGGCAAGGGGGTATGTGCTTACCAGGAGGACTCGCCGGAGTCGAGGCAAACGGCGGCGATGTTCGGGTGTGGTCGTTGTCGACGATACGGTGCTCGCGAGGATGAAAGGAAAGCACAGGGAGATGCGCCTAAGACTGGGGATCACGCTCTCCTGAACTAGGAGGTGAGAGAGGGTCAGACGGCACCGTAATCTTCACCGGAGCTTGCCGGAGGCAGTGATGGTTCCGAGCAAAATCGGAGCAGCCTGGTGGCTCTCTGGTGGCGCTGGTTGGGGGGAAAGGGAGAGAGGAGCATGGCGATTAAGTATGCGAGGTCAGGGGTAATTAATGGAGGCAGTAACGCATATTGACGCTGTCTTCAACGGCCAAAAACGGCTAGCGACATTAGCGCGGGTGGGGAAGATGCTGAGGTGGTAATGGGGTCCGCTTGTCAGTTAAAGAGAGAGGGGGAAGGTGGGTCCAGGCAGTCAGTGGCGGTGTGGGTTCCTTTTGCGGTCAAAACGGTTCGCTCGTAGAGAGAGGGGGAAGTGGGCTGATGCTGGGCCAGTGGGCTTTGCTGGGCTGGACTGGTTTTGTATCTTTTTTTGTACTGATTGATTTTCCCTTTTCTTTTTCTATTTATCTGTTTTGATTTTATTTTAATCATTTCAAACATTCATTTGAAATCAAACTTTTTCCAAACTTTGTGAATAATCAAACACTGTTTATTAACACATTCTGAAGTCAAATTTAGAATAATATATTTATTCCTTTTAGTGTCTTTTAATTATTTAAAATAGGCTCTTGTATTAATTCAAATAAGATTTAATAATGTTTTCAACTCCATTTGAAATTTAAATCTTTCCGAACCATTTCAGTAGGTTCTATTTATTTATTAGGTTGTCAAATAATTCACTTTGAATTATTTGGAATATTTTTAGTATGATTTATTAATCATTTTAAATTGGGTATTTGTCTTTATTCTAATGGAATAGAATTTGGTTAATGCCATTTTATTTTATTTGGAAAATTCCTTATCCTTTTATTTTATTTGGATTTGCATTATATCTTATTCCATTTGCTTATGGATAAGGCCAAGATTTAATTTGGTCTTTAAATATTCCTCATTTAATATTTCTTTCTTTATCTTATAAAATCCATATCTTTTTATTTAAAGATCCAAACTTGGTGATTCCAATTTGTAAAATCTTATTTAATATTTGTTTATCCTTATAAATCTTTTTAGGATTATTTGCTCACCATTTGGTATGGATTTATAGATAGGTGCTTTATTAGCTTTGGAAATTCAATTTCCTTATCTTATTAAATTCATAAGATTTTATCTATGGCTCCAAATTAAGTGAAACCAATTTCTATGGTTTTTGCAATATTTCTATTTGTCATTCTTGATCATTTATAAATGTTTGTTGACAAATTTTTATATGGATCAAATCCATGGTCTTAGAGATAACTTGGAAATGTTTTCCTTCCATTAGGGTTTTAAAGTTTTGGTTTATTTCTCAAGTGTTTAAATTTCCAGATGCATTTATGAAGAATGCATTTCACTTGATTTGAATTTTAGTTGGATTCAAATACTAACCAAAGTTTGTTCAAGATGGGATTTTTAAGTTTCCATTTAGAAACAAAAGTTCTTTTCACCCTAAAATTCAACAATTATTTATTTTGTTTATTTATTTTTCACATTACAAGATTTGGAAAATCTTGGGATGTGACAGGCTACCACCCTTAAAATAAATCTCGTCCCGAGATTTGGGAAAGATAGGGTTACAAGTTGGCTCAAAGCAACTAGGATACTACCACCCTTAAAAATTTTCCAACTAGATTACTTCTTGGCTTGCTTCGAGTTTTGATGAAGCTTCTCTAGACACTTGTCTGCATAATGGCCTAGCTCTTTGAATTTGAAACACATCACTTGGCTGATACCTTTCTTTTTGTTTGATATCATTTCCTCTTGTTTGTTTCCTTGGTTCTTCTTCTTTTCTGGGCAATCACTGGCACAGTGTCCCATCTCTGTGCAATTGTAACATTGCAACTGGCTTATGTCCTTCTTCTTCTTTTTGGGTCTCTCCAAAGCTAGGAGTTCTTCTAGTTCATGCTCTTCATACTTCACCACAAAGGTGGGAAATCTTTCTCTCTTCTTGGGGCAGTTACTAGAGATATGACCTTCTTCTCCACAAGAGTAGCAACACTTTGTGGTCACATTGGATTTGGCCTTATGATGCATGGTTTTGACTTTGCCTTCATCCTTCTTGGCAGAAGTTGCACTACTAGAGAAAAGGCTATAGGAGACATGCTTATGCGAGGCACATTTAGACATATGCGCCTCCTATAAAAATAGGCGAGGCGCACTTTGCGATATGCGCCTCTAGTATAAAAATAGGCGAGGCGCATATGATAAGAATGCGCCTCCTATAATCCCTGTACGGACGGAATCTAGCAGCCCCATATTATGCGAGGCGCATTCTAGTCATATGCGCCTCCTATATATCAGATAGGCGAGGCGCATATGGACAGAATGCGCCTCACATATTCTGTGTGGGCCCGCGTGTGGGTAGGTGCACGAGTATGCGAGGTGCATATGGCTATATGCGCCTCCTATATTTGATAATATGCGAGGCGCATATGGCCATATGCGCCTCAAGTAACTCATGCGGGCCCGGGCGATGGTAGGTGGCCGCATATGCGAGGCGCATATTCCTATATGCGCCTCCTATAGTTTGAATTATAGGAGGCGTATATTGTGCAATATGCGCCTCGCATAAGCTGGCACCACTTTTTTCCAGCTTTTTGCACATGGAGGCAACTACCACCCCACTCACTTGTGTCACTTCTTCCTCCTCCACCAAGACAAATCTGGTCGCCCCCCTCCTCCTCCCCACCTCATTTCCCCCATTGATTCACCATAGAAGCTTGCTCAACATCCATTGGTTGACACCCATATGCAAGTGAAGTCTCTTGCTCCTCTAGATCTACAAAATGTCCATTTACTTCTCCTCCGGCTCTCTTGCGCAAGTCGTTGTTGGAGGAAGCGTGAAGGCGTTGCTTGCATGTATGCGTGTTGTCGGAGACACCGACTATATGATTGTGTTGTGGTGCTACTTTTTGTGCAGGGATTTCATTTGAGATGTCAATGTTTCGCCGGAATGTCAATTTATTTCTTTTCCGGCGAATTTCTGGCACTCGCGGATGTCCTCTTTTTAGGGGAGGTCATGCCGAATTTTTCCGGCGATCCACGTCCATATATGCTCTAATTATTCTCTTGTTCTTTGTACCACGCAGGAGGCCATGGTCCGACCACTGATCAACAAAGCCCGCATGGATAGGTGGATGACATGCGCGAGGGCCGACATGGAATGTGCAAACAAGACAGAGATAAGATGTCCATGTCGGGACTGCAAGCTGATGTATCTGATAAGGCATGATTCCGGAATGCTGGAGTCGCACCTGCTTCGACGTAGTTTCATGGATGGCTACACTCGATGGATACGTGATGATCACGAAGATCAAGATGCCAGTGATGATCACGAAGATCAAGACGCCAGTCACGATCACGAAGATCAGGGTGGTGGCACTGGATATGGACACGAAGATGATCAAGGTGGCGTCGGGCATGGACACGAAGATGATCAAGGTGGTGCCGACCATGATTCGAGCTGGTTGCGAGACCCTCATGTCCAAGATCGGCTTCTCAAGGAGACGAGTAACGCCAGAGCCGCCGGTAGAGAGAAGGCTAAACTGGAGCAAATGGAGAAAGACGCGGTCACTCCATTGTTTGACGGATGCAACGACGGGGATACCCGTCTAAATGTAACGCTTAGGGCTCTGGAGATGAAGGCGAAACACAAAATGACCGACGAATGTTTCGACGACAACATTGTATTCTGGCACGATATTCTTCCCAAGAAGGGGAACACATGTCCGACTAGTATCGCTGAGGCGAAGAAAGTCGTGTGCCCTCTCAATCTACCGCACGTGAGATACCACGTCTGCATAAATGATTGCATCATCTACCGGGGCGAGGACGCGGAGAAGACCACGTGTCCGGTGTGCAAGACCTCTCGATACAAGAGAGGGACCAAGAAAGCTCCTACGAAGGTGGTGTGGTACTTTCCTCTAACTCCTCGTTTGCAGCGGTATTTCGCAGACCCTAAGGAAGCACAGCTCATGCGCTGGCACGCGGAAAGAAAGAGGCCGGAAGACGATGATCCGGAGAAGGAGGAAATGTTGAGGCATCCTTCGGATGCTTGCCAGTGGAAGGCGTTGGACCTACAATATTACCAACATTTTGGGAAAGAGTCAAGGAACCTCGGGCTGGGCGTGAGCACTGACGGACTCAATCCGTTTGGAAGCCAGAGCAGCACACACAGCACCTGGCCCGTGTTTGTATGGATCTACAACCTCCGTGTTCCTTGGGGCTCGGAGGTGGCTTCCCAAGAATCACGCCTGGAGAAAGCTAGGACATCTGTTCGATGGGACGATCGAGCTCCGAGGAATCCCACACCAGAAGAATGGCGCGGAAATCTACAAGCTGTTGAATAACTGGAAGGAGTGCCCTGCGCCAGGAAACACCCAGAAGAAGCCAGAGCCGTTGCTGAAGGTATGGAAGGCGAGGTCTGTTTTCTGGGACTTGCCATACTGGAAGATCCTCCGCGTGCCTCATAGCCTTGATCTCATGCATATCACGAAGAACGTGGGCGAGAGTCTGCTTGCCACCCTCCTTAACACCGACAAGACCAAAGATGGGCCGAAGGCAAGGAACGACTTGAAGCATATGGGCATCAGGGATGAACTTCAACCACCACCTAGCGATGATGAGGAGGAGGACGAGGTGGAGGAGACAGAAACACAGAATAGCCGTCGTCGCAAGGGGAAAAAGGTTAAGAAGGGAGAGGTAAAGCTCAAGGCCTCATGCTTCACTCTGAGTAAGAAGGAGGCCATACAGTTTATGAAGTGCCTCCTCGGAGTCAAATTTCCGAACGGCTACGCGGGGAAGATAAGCAGATGGCTAGACGAGGCGAAGCAGCGCTTCAGCGGGATGAAGTCTCACGATGTCGCCGTGCTAATGACGCAGGTACTCCCGGTCGCGATCCGAGGTATAATGGACAAGCACATCCGTGAAACACTGTTTGGCCTCTACAACTTTTTTGACGTCATCTCTCGGAAGTCGATAGGCATTAAGCAGCTCACGAGGCTACATGACGAGATCGTGGTGATAATGTGCGAGCTCGAGATCTATTCCCCCCCCCCCCGCTTTCTTTGACATCATGCTTCATCTGCTTCTCCATGTCGTGGAGGATATCGTCCAGCTCGGTCCTGCGTTTCTGCGAAGCATGATGCCGTTCGAAAGGCTCAATGGACACATCAAGGGATACGTTAAGAACAAGTCCCGTCCAGATGGAAACATAGCAAATGGCTTCCTGGCCGAAGAGTGCATCTCTTTCTGCTCGAACTTTCTACAAACCGAGCCCCCTCTTGGTATGCCATTCAACAAGCACCTCGGGAGGCTCGCTGGATGGGGTCACCGCGAGGGTCGACGTGCAAAGCATGTCGACATGGAGGGCCGAACCAAGGACTTTGAAAGAGCAAACCTGGTCGCGCTGCAACACCTGCAGGTGGTTGATCCATACATACATGAGCACAAAGAGTTTATCAAGAAGAATTACGCTGATCAGGGGCGCCAGGTCCCGAGGGAGGAAGATGTTATCAAGGAGCACAACTCCGGTTTCACGCGGTGGTTTAGGGAGAAGGTCGTAGCTAATCCACCGCAGGGCGAGTACTCGGAGGAAGATAAACTCATATTCTCATTGTCACAGGGCGCCTCGCACAACCTCATGACCTATCAGGCTTACGATATCAACGGATACACGTTCTACACAGAGGAAAAAGACAATAACTGCGATTACCAGAACTTAGGGGTAACAGGGATATTTTACACCGGCGACATCCCGGAAAGATACTACGGAAGGATCGAGGAGATTTGGGAGCTCGACTATGTTACGGAGAAGGTGCCGATGTTCCGTGTCAGGTGGGCCAAGAGCGTCGAGAAAGAAGACCGGTATTTCACCACGATGGTTATACCGTCAAATACCACCAGCGCGAACGCACCCGCAAGAAATGAGCCTTGGGTTTTGGCTAGCAAAGTCGACCAATGCTGGTACATCAAAGACCCGTCAAAGCCTAGCCGGGTTGTCGTCAGGAGAGGCAAAAAGAACATTATCGGAATGGACGGAGTCGCCAACGAGCAAGACTTTGACCAGAACGGTGACCCGAAGATAGAAGACTGGTATGGCAACCAAACACCGTACACCACAACCCTACCTAAGAAAGGACTTCCGTTCAAGAGAAGTAGTGAAGACGTCCCGGACCTAACCTATGCAACCGCGACAAAGAAGGGCAAGAAGACGACCATTGTCAAGAAACGCTAGCGCGCTCCGACCATTGTCAAGAACCGTCGTGTGTGTGGCCTACTATTATGTATCAAAACATTCTTAATTTTCATTATGTGTGTGTTATAATAATATTGCATTGAGAATATTATGTATCGACAAGACACATTCATTGAGAATACTCACTTTCGTTGTTTTAGCAATATTTGAATATTTAAAATATTTGTAGTATATTTTATAGTTCATATTGTGTTTGGACAATGCTTTTACATGAAAAATGGCCTTTAAAAAAAAATTCCAAAAAATTGTTAACCTTAGGATTCGAACTTGGGTTGCCAGCAGTGAAATAGGACAAGGCATGTATTACCACTAGGCTGTTGTGTGTTTGTTGATAGAAACCTGCGCACTGCCCTCTTTGTTTATAGGATTGCATATTATGCGAGGCGCATTTAGCCCAGATGCGCCTCGCGTAATATTATACGAGGCGCACTTTGCGATATGCGCCTCGCATAACCAGCACACATCGATCAAGTCACACAGCGCTAGTACTACTACAGCTAGTACATACACGACTTCACATATCTCAGAGCCCAACGCCACACATCGATCGAAGCCATCGCCGCCGTGGAGGAGGAGCCCGACGCCGCCCCGTGGAGGAGGAGCCCGACGCCGCCGTCCCCGTGAAGGAGGAGCTCGCGGCCGCCCCGTGGAGGAGGAGCCCGACGCCACCGTCCCCGTGAAGGAGGAGCTCGCCGCCGCCCCGTGGAGGAGGAGCCCGACGCCGCCGTCCCCGTGAAGGAGGAGCCCGACGCCGCCGCCCCGTGAAGGAGGAGCCCGACGCCGGCTTCCCACCCAACCACGCCCCCCACCCACCCACGCCTCTTCCCCTCTCTCCGGTGAGTCCTCGCCCCCACCCACCCACGCCTCTTCCCCTCTCCTCCCCTTCTAGGGTTTCTCAGCCGCTGCCAGATGCTTGGGCGATGGTGGCCGCCAGATGCTTGGGCGATGGTGGCAGCCAGATGTGTTCATGATCTGAGTTAATTTGTTTAGCATGATCTGAGTTAATTTGTTTAGCATGATCTGAGTGCTCATCTGTGTCATTGTGTGTGTAAAGGAACTGAAATGCTAGTAGGCAACTGAAATGTGTTCTGCAGCTTTCTCTGTGTCATTGTGTGTGTAATCCTCAAGTGTTAGTAGGCAACTGAAATGAGAGTTTCTTGTCAATATTCAGACTTGTTGCCCTGTCAATATCCAGACTTGAACTGTCAATATTCAGTACTCCTTGTGTTTCTGAATTTTAGGCATAGAAGTTCAGGTTCTAGGAGTGAAAAATATACTGCTGATTGCTAATTGCTGATTGTGTTTCATAGTGTGTTTCATAGTGTGTGCAGGTTCAGGTTCATAGTGTGTGCTGATTGCTAATTTCCGATCCTTGGCTCAGGGATCATAGGTTCAGGTTCATAGGGATCATAGGTGCAGGTTCAGGTTCATAGTGTGTGCAGGTTCAGGTTCATAGGTTCAGGTTCAGATGTAGTGCCAACATTTGATATTTGATCAATGGTCATACTGCTCTATCTATATGCCAACATTTTCAATGGTTCAGGTTCATAGGTTCAGGTTCAGATGCAGTGCCAACATTTGATATTTGATCAATTAAGATGACATGACTCAATGCCAACATTTGATATTTGATCACCTGGTTTCAGTTGTTAATTAATGCCTCAGGGATCCTTGGCTCTATCTGTATGCAGGAAAACTGCACCAGGATACTGCACATATCTGTATACTTAACTCTGTGCTTAACTCTGAAATTTTGATGATCAATGGTCATACTGCTCTCAGAATTTGAGTTTCTTCTATAGTTTCGAATCAGTTGTTTTCTGCTATGCTGTGAAATTATGAATCTATGTTCTGCCTTCAGGAATTATGTGAGTTCAGCAAAACTCGGATACTGTATGTATGTGTTTGTGTATGCTAGCAAAAAAATGGCTGTGATGATGGCAGTTGATCCTTTTTGTGCAGGTTTTTCTTTTTGAGTTGCCAATGTTTTGCCGGAATGTTGATTCATTTCCGTTCCGGCGAATTTCTGGCACTCCTAGACATAGAAAATTAGCAAAGTTCATGCCAAAATTTTCTGTGAATTTTTGTGCTTATTAGTTTCATTTATTTGTGTGTTTAGAAATGTCGGATCCGGGCCCTTCTAGCCAGAAGCCCTTTTGGGAGCAGCAGGCGGAGATGGAATCCCTAGAGGCCCCGGAATTTGTTCCGCGGGACGACGAGATGGAGGAGAACAAGGATACCTCGTCGGGCAATGAGGAGATGGGGGACGCCGATGGCGACACCGATGGCGACGCCACTACCACTGATGGCGGCGGTGAAGCTACTACAAACGGTGGTAGCGCATCGAAGAAGTCTCGGAAGGATCGGAACCCGATCGTGGTCGACCTCAAAAGGTCCATCATCACAAGCATGAGCCCTAAAGGTGCGCCTTTGGAGCCAGAAGAATTTGTTGGGGGTTACTCTAACCAGCTCGCGGCAATCCTCCGGAACACCGTCACGATCCACATGGAGAACCTGAAGGCCGAAGAGAACAAGGGTTTCCTCATCCAGCTTTTCCGGAAGCTGCATGCAAGATACGCTTTCCCGGGTGATGAGGAAAACAAGTATAATAATGACAATCTCAAAGGGAATCCGGTGAACAAGTATGCCCTCGCGAGGATGACCAAGGCCTTGTCAAATTGGAAGGCTCGGGTGAAGAATCTGATTTTCGAGGAGAAGCTAAGTTATCCAGAGCTCGTCAAGAAGGAGCCTCTGGTCAAGGAAGAAGACTACAATGTGTTCAAGGCCAGATATAACTCCACCTTGGGCAAGGCCAGGACTGAGAAGGGCAAGAATATGAGATCCCGAAACATTGGTACCCACCATCTCGGCTCCGGCGGTTATAGAGCCGCGAGGCCCAAATGGGATAAGGAGGACGCCGACACTCGTGTAAAGGGGTTGACACGTCCCTTTGACGACATAAAGGAGGAGCAAGCAAAGAACTTCGTCAGGGCCCGGTTTGCCCCGCCGAAAGGGGGTTCTGATTATTCTTCGGAGCCCGCCGGCCCCTTTGCTCCGAGGGTGACGGACTTCATGCAAAAATATGTAAGTAGTTTGCATGCAAGTCGATTAATTGCATTCATGATTAATCAATGAAGTCCAGTTTTCTGATCAAATGCTTCACGTTCCTTGTGCGCAGGACGAGGAGTGTAGGAGCTCCTCATCCCAGGGGTCAGCGCCACCGCCTGTCGCCAAGTGGGACACCACTTTTAATAGGGCGTTGAACCGGACCAAGAGTGTCGATCCCCTGGCGGCCCCGTCGGCTGGTCGTGTGGTCGGCTTTGGCGGCATATCATGGTCCGAGTACTATGGCACCCCGGAGCGAAAGGGAAAGAAGGCCGAAAGCGCCGAGGTAAAACTCCTAAGGGAACAGGTGGAAGCCTTTCCAAATATAGTCCAAGATGCCGTGAACAAGGCTGTGTCGGCTGCCGAGACAAAGTTCCAAGAACAAGCCCAGACACAAGTCCAGTCACAAGTCCATTCACAAGTGAACGAGAAGCTCAACACCATCCTTCCCGTCTACATGGAAAAGAACAACAAGTGGCAGAAGGGTGGTAAACGGGGGCCGCCACCGGTTCCCAACCTCAACAGCGCCCAATCGGACAATGTGGCGCGGCCGGAGGCGTTGGTGACTCCTCCAGCAGGGCCGGTGGTGGTGGAGACTCCTCTAGCTCCGGAGCTTAACTTGCCCACTGCGGCGAAGGCGCCGGCCCACACCACCGTGCCATCAGGCAGCCACCCCGCCACTTGCGTGGTCAAGCCTGTCGGCGTCGGTGCCTCGACATTGGCCGAGTTTGACGCCCTCAAGGTAACTAACTAATTAAAGCGAGAGTTGGGAGGCTCAACCACACCGATGACTTGATCTCTGTTTTTCTAACGCTTGGCCTACATGTCGATCTTTCGCAGGGAGACACTCCTTGCACTCTAATGCATTGGGTGGGCGGCCAGTTGATGGATGTTGCCAAGGGTACTATTGTTCAACCAGAGAACCGCAAAATGCACAATGTCACAATGCCACCTGACATGATGAGGGTCAAATACAGTATGGTGCTTCCGGGCTACGAGCAAGTGGAACCTCCCTCTCAACCTCAAGGATGGGATGATGAGGACACGGCAGCGGTCCTCAATACCGGCTTCAGCTACTTGTACCTATGGCTGAAGAGCCAGATCCGTTTGGGGACAGAGGACCGGCTCAACATCACCCTAGAGGCAGCACAACCAGCACATGATGAAGACTTCGAGATGGGAGACTTGGACTACATGGCACAGAATCCCGATGATGATGAAGAAATTGACCCGAACTACAGTGACCAGTTTGTTAACACAAGGTTTTCTGATTTGTATGAGCCGGGACCATCAGGCACACATCAAGTTGCCGAGACCCAACCAGCACCAGCGAAACCCCCTTGCAAGGTGCGTCTCTTCCCAACTAGTCAGGAGACGCCGCCACCTGTCCCCTTCACCGAGCCTCCAAGGCCAGTAGTTCCTTTGATCAGCCCCAACACCCTCCATAAGACGGTCGGTGAGGTGAACGTAGTGGCCGAAGCCATAAAGAGGAAGAATGGTCACAAAAGGAAGCCTAAGGGTGATCGGGGCCAGGATCCAAATCCTCTTTTCCGGGACGACGCTGTGGGGCAAGCCAGGAATCAGCAACACGTGGCAGGTGTACCGATGATGTGTAAATCGATGCTCGAGGTCGCAGGCTCGCATAAGCGTAGTATTCATTATGGATGTCTCACAATTGAGCAGTGCCGCATTCGCGACAACGATCAGTCGTACCTCGTTTTCAAGGCTAAGGTGCCTTCGCATATGACGTGCTTCGTCACTGTACCCCCCGGGGATATCTTCTACGTGCGGCATACCGACCTGTTTGACATGTTGAACGGGTTTCGACTGCACAATACCCTGGTCCGGCTGTTCTTCCTCAATATGGCCATGGAGATCACCAGAGACAAGATCCCGGGCATCCAGATAGTGGATCCCTACTTCATGCGTGACGCCGTCCTGAAAGATGCTGAGGCCATAGATCTGGCGACCGACTACCTCTCAAACTTCCTGCAAACATACTCGGACAAGGATGTGATTCTCCTTCCCTACCATCCCATCACGGAGGATGATCGGGCAGGCTATGTGCTCATAAGCTTGAATTTGAAACACTCAACGGCCTTGTACCTCGACTCAAACAGTGCTATCCAAAAAAACTACACCAATATCAAGAAAATTCTTGATGGCGCTCTCACCGGCTATGTCGCAGCGAGAGGCGTCAAACCGGCAAGGCCACATGTAAAGTTCGGCACGCACGTGTTCTGCCACACGACAAAGTTTGCCTGTGTCAAGCAGCCGCCTGGCACTGGGAAGGATGCCTTCTACGCCATTTACCACATGAAGGCATTCTTCAATGACATGGAGACCAAAACGCTGCCATCTGACCTCGTGAAGTGGGCTGAAAAGCTTGCATGCATACAGGCTCGCAACCTTAGGCAACACTTCTTCAACATCTAGGAGGAGATCGCGACAATCGTGTACCAGGGAGTCAAAAAAACCGGAGGCACCTTCCACGACGGCTATACACCGTCCAACAGGGAGATAGACGAACGCTTAGCGCAGCAGGGTGACGGCAGGATGTTCATGCAAATGGCGAAAACTCGGTCGGGCTTCATCAATGCCCCCCCAAAGCCGACTCAAGAGCCGAAGAAGACTTCATGATTGCATTGCCTGGGTACCTAGCTGTTAGTTCTGAACTCGTGTTGTAACCTCTTATCACTATGTTAAACTTGCCTAGCAAAACCTCTAGAATATGTTTCGTCAACCATTGAACTTAATTGTGAGAGACACTAGCTAGTTATTTGTGTTACGAACTATTTTAAGTGCTTGTTGCTTTTCATTTGTCATTGCTTCCCTACTTTCTTGTGGTTTGCTTTCTTTGTCTTTCTTTGAAATGCCGATGATTAGAATGTGTTGTGGTGTCACGTGTATGACTATGCCGCTGTTCGATCTTGTGTGCCAAGTAGACTAGTAATTTGGGCATATACTCTACTTGCCGCACAAGATCAAACAGCGAGCATTGTTATTTCCGTGCCCAATCTAAGTATGAGGCACTAATCCATGTCATTCTTGGTTTGCTTTTTTTTGGTCTTTCTTCGAAATGCCGATGATTAGAACGTGATTTCTTACATTTTGTTGCACCCATATATATATATATATATATGCATGATTATATCTTGTGAACTGCTAGCTATTGCTTTCCACTGACATAAGTAATATCATCTTTATTATGTGTAGGAGATGCCGAGGTGTTATGTCGTGTATGTCGGTCGGGTTCCAGGTTGTGTACGAGGAGTGGAAAGACTGCCAGAAGCAAGTGAACAACTTCTCGGGCAACAGGTAGCAAGGCTATGAGAGTAGAGAGGTGGCGGAAGAGAAGTGGAGGAGGCATGGAAGGAAGAAGTGGAGGAACTTCCTCGTGGTCACCACCTTGTTGCTCTTCGTTGTAGGTTATGTTTTCTACTTCATATAGGTAGAGCTACGTCGTTGGAGTTGTAATGTGATTGTGAACTTATACTCGAAGGTGTAATGTGATTGTGAACTTGTTCTCGGAGGTGTGAAATTGTGGCACAAACACTTGATGTATGAATTTGTATGTCATGATTGATGTGTAATGTATTGTATTCATGTTGGTTCTATTATGTTTTGGCAAATTGCAAGTTTCTGAAAAATTATGTGCTCTTTATACTGTATTCTGGACTATATTGTATATTTGAATATCTGTATATTATTATTTATAGTGGTTTGTAAAACTTGAATTTCGAAAATATTACCGGAGGCGCATATAGGATACTATAGGAGGCGCATATACTATAAATATCCGAGGCGCATTAAAAAATATACGAGGCGCATATGATATGCGCCTCCTATACTTCACATATGCGAGGCGCATATGCGCCTCGCATATGTGAAGTATAGGAGGCGCATATCATATGCGCCTCGCATAAGAAATACCCGAGGCTTGAAGCTAGAGGCGCATGTGATATGCGCCTCGGATAGGCTTTTTGGTGCGCCTCGCATAGGCTTTTCTCTAGTAGTGTTGTTCCTTCATGAGGGTTTACCAACTATTGTTGCACTCCATCTTGTTTCCTTTGTTGAACTATGGTATAGATGGCGCATTGGATAGGGACATGATTATTTCCTTCACATAGGAAACAAGTAGCTTGAGATGTGGGGCATTAATTAGTTGGATGTTTCTCTTCACAATTGGGGCATTGATCTTCATGCTCTTTGGAAATCTGATCCTTGTCTCCACAAACATTGCAAGCTTGAGTTCCTTCTATTATATCATCCTTGACATCATTGTTATCACAAACTCCTTGGGAAGGGTTGTCTCCTATGTTGATCATTTGATTTGTCACCTTATGCAACAATTGGGTTTGGGTTTCCAAAAACCTTTGCATGGTTGGATCTAACTCATTGTAGTTGGCTAAAATCTGAGTTTTCACTTGGTTCAACTAGGTTTGGGTTACTATGAGTTCCCTCATGTTGATCCCTTGGTTGTTGTTGTCACCATCCTTGATGTTGGAGTTTCTTGGAGTAGTCATCTGTTTGGGTTGGATTGTGATTAGAATAGGCAAAAGATTTCTAAGGGAATAGTTCTAATCACACACATCACAATTCACACAAGAAATGTGCAAGCAATCACAAACAAACATTCCACTCAAACAACAAAGTTCAAGCACATTTTTAGGCAACAAAATAGTTTTGCTACACCACATAAGTTGGTGTGTTTGATTTAAAATAAACACTAATATGGTGGTACAGCTATATGGTTTTCTTGAGATCATTCCATTCTTCTTAGTTGTTTCTTCATGAATGAGATCATTGTTTACCTTGGAAAAATTCTTGTATCTTGGTCACAAATCTTCAAAGGTGATGATGGTTCCTTCTAAGTTGTGTTTCCTTAATCTTCAAGTCTTGGGTAATATTTCTTGTCTCACTCGTAGTCTTTAGTGATGTCCATTGAAGTCCTTGGTGAAAATAAAGTTGAAGTCTTTGATGATGTTGAAGTTCATGTCATTTGAGTTGGTGAAGTCCTTTGCTCATGGTGAGGTCTTGTCCATCAAGTTTGAAAAGGAAGAGATGTAGAATCAAAACCAAAAAGGTTGAGGAAAGAGTTTACAAGATTGTTTGTAAATAAATTTTGGAACAAATACAACTCCTATTTTTCTAAGGGGTTTTGTCCAATCCTAGGGTTACAATCCTACAGGCAACACAGTGCTCTGATACCATCTGTAGAGGTCCCAACCTTTAATAAGGTAGAGATCCCTGTGTTTACAATGCTAGTCCCTGGATCAATAGCTAGCATCCACAGTTAAGATGTAATATCAAGAAACAAAGGTCATAATACAACTTTATAACCAGGAATAAAATAATTCATTACATCTTACATAGCTCATATGGCTATCTCATTACAATGCAGCAGAAATATCTATAGCATGGGGTCCTTCATCTTCAAATTGCCACAGGCAAACATGTTGGTTGTAGACTTGTAATCCTATTTCAACACACTTCACTAATATCAAACAAACCTGCAACATAATAAGTTACAGCCACAAGGTTCAATACATTTGAATTGTATTGGCAAGTGATACTATGGTAGTATAATGGAGTCTATCATCTATATGCATTTGGCTAAGTGGAGCTTAGGCTTGCTTTGCTCAAACTAGATTTTCCTTATCATTTGAAAACACTAAGTTTTTGTCTGTCAAAATCACCCAAGGCATCTCCCAGTAGAAATTGGTGATCCTTCAACCCTTGTTTAACCACAAGTTTTTAACTTAGAAATTTGGATGAGGAGATTCTTGATAGCTTCCATGTCTTGATGCTCAAATTGTCCAATACTAGGGACATGGCTAAGTACTTAGATTTTTCACTCTGCAGAGGTGGTGCGCTTTCCCCACAAGACTTGGTTTCACTAAGACAAGATCTTTCAGAAGCCTTCCCTTAGACCAGAATGGACGCGCTCCAACCTATCAAACCCCTACCACCAACTGTCCATTTGGCTAGGTTATTGCAACCTATATGATCCAGGTAGAGCCCATAATGCCAAGTGGCTGCACTTGAAGCTTCTCAACATTTGACATCTCAAATATCCTTGTTCCTGGGTGACCATCCACAAGTGAGATACACAAGGTAAACCATAGAAATGGGCCTTGTGTAACCACTCAACACAAACCAATCCTTCCATTCCACCCAGGTGATTCATTCACTTAGTTGTTTTATTAAACAAAACACAAGTCGTTGACTTAGAAATAATCCATAGTATGAATATATTCCACCCTTGTTTTCTACTAGCTAAGCTCAGCATGATAGTAGTAGGAATCTTAAGTTAGGAAATTTCTACTAAGGTTTCATCTACTAGGATTTCCCATGGCATAGTTTACACTTAGCAAAATTCCATGCAAGTCCTACTTTAGAAATACCACTAGTGCATAGTGAAAATAATGGGACAAAAGTATGAAGCATCACTTGCCTTTTTGGTAGTGAATATAAGTTCAATCCTTGACCTTGCAATATTAACACTCTTCAAATCACTACAATTAATCAAGCAAGGCACAATTTCAATCTACCATTCAAGCAAACATCACATAAAATAAAAGAAACAAAGCAATGCATGCAAGCATGCCAAGATTGTTTTATTTACAAAAGTGGTTTCTAATAGGTTATAAACTTTCTAAAACACTTATTGGTCATTTTATAAAGTGGCAAAACCATTTGCAAAAGATTTTACCTATAAACCATTTTTAAACCAAAATCAATATTTTATGTGGTTAAAAATGCCTTTAGCAAAGTAATAATCTATAGGGTTCATCAAAATATATTTTTAAATAATAAAACCTTGTGTTTAGGGTCAGAGAGTTTAAATCAAAACATTTCCCAAAGGTTTTTCTCCAAAAAAGCATTTTAACATATAAACAATATTTTTATTTGACTAGAAATGCTTTTAATTCAAAGATTTATTCTTTTGCTTCACAAAATATGTTTTTGAATCCACAAGTTGGTTTCTATGGTCAGTAGGTTTAAAACAATCCATTTGCCAAATATTTTATCACAAAAATAATTTTAGAATGAATTTTATATGCTAAATATGCCTACACAAGTTTCTGCAAAAACAACCATTTTTCCAGAAGCAATTTACTAAACAAAGTGCATGGTTTGATAGGGTTTGTCTTGCTGATTCCATTGACATAAAATTTGCAAAATTTGGACGTGTAGATTAAACGTTATGCAATTTACAAGATTGAACATCTAATAGAACATAATTTCTGTTTTAAATCAACTCTTGGCCACGTGTCTTGTTCTGATAGGCTGAAAACGGTTTACGTGGATTGACTAACGTGGTGCGTTGGATTTTAAACAGATCACATGACACAGATCGCTCATACCCTTTCATTTAAGTCGCATGTTCCTACGCGTCCGATCTAAATCGAATGGCCCTGGTCTGTTTGACCACAACGTGGCGGCGCTGCGACCGTGATAGGCGGCGGCGCGCTCAGACGAGGGTGGCGCTGGTGATGCAGGAAGCGAGGGAGAAGATGGTGAGGCTTACTGGGTTCTCCGTGATGTGCTGAATCTCGGGGTGGCCGTGGGAGATCAGGGGGCGCTCGGGGTTGACCGTAATTGCTCGCCGGAGAGATGCCTAGCGTCGGGTGCGGTCAGTCGTCGTCAAGGGCGACGCTACGGAGCACGAGAGAGAAAACGGAGGATGCGGTTAGCTTCTACGCGAGTTATGGACATTTGTGCCTCAAAAGAAGGGCAAGAGGCTATGTGCTTACCAGGAGGACTCGCCAGAGTCGAGGCAGACGGCGGCGATGTTCGGGTGTGGTCGTTGTCGACGATACGGTGCTCGCGAGGATGAACGAAAAGCACAGGGAGATGCGCCTAAGACTAGGGATCACGCTCGCGTGAACTAGGAGGTGAGGTAGGGTCAGACGGCACCAGAATCTTCACCGGAGCTTGCCGGAGGCAGTGATGGTTCCGAGCAAAATCGGAGCAGCTTGGTGGCTCTCTGGTGGCGCTGGTTAGGGGGAAAGGGAGAGAGGAGCATGGCGATTAAGTAAGCGAGGTCAGGGGGAATTAATGGAGGTAGTAACACGTATTGACTCTGTCTTCAATGGCCAAAAACGGCTAGCGACGTTAGCGCGGGTGGGGAAGATGTTGAGGTGGTGATGGGGTCCGCTTGTCGGTTAAAGAGAGAGGGGGAAGGTGGGTCCAGGCAGTCAGTGGCGGTGTGGATTCCTTTTGCGGTGAAAACGGTTCGCGCGTAGAGAGAGGGGGAAGTGGGCTGATGCTGGGCCAATGGGCTTTGCTGGGCTGGACTGGTTTTGTATCTTTTTTTTGTACTGATTGATTTTCCCTTTTCTTTTTCTATTTATCTGTTTTGATTTTTGTTTAATCATTTCAAACATTCATTTGAAGTCAAACTTTTTCCAAACTTTGTGAATAATCAAACACTGTTTATTAACACATTCTGAAGTCAAATTTAGAATAATATATTTATTCTTTTTAGTGTCTTTAATTATTTAAAATAGGCTCTTGTATTAATTCAAATAAGATTTAATAATGTTTTCAACTCCATTTGAAATTTAAATCTTTCCAAACCATTTCAGTAGGTTTTATTTATTTATTAGGTTGTCAAATAATTCACTTTGAATTATTTGGAATATTTTTAATATGATTTATTAATCATTTTAAATTGGGTATTTGTCTTTATTCCAATGGAATAGAATTTGGTTAATGCCATTTTATTTTATTTGGAAAATTCCTTATCCTTTTATTTTATTTGGATTTGGATTATATCTTATTCCATTTGCTTATGGATAAGGCCAAGATTTAATTTGGTCTTTAAATATGCCTCATTTAATATTTCTTTCTTTATCTTATAAAATCCATATCTTTTTATTTAAAGATCCAAACTTGGTGATTCCAATTTGTAAAATCTTATTTAATATTTGTTTATCCTTTTAAATCTTTTTAGGATTATTTTCTAACCATTTGGTATGGATTTCTAGATAGGTGCTTTATTCGCTTTGGAAATTCAATTTCCTTATCTTATTAAATTCATAAGATTTTATCTATGGCTCCAAATTAAGTGAAACCAATTTCTACGGTTTTTGTAATATTTCTATTTGTCATTCTTGATCATTTATAAATGTTTGTTGAAAATTTTTTATATGGATCAAATCCATGGTCTTAGAGATAACTTGGAAATGTTTTCCTTCCATTAGAGTTTTAAAGTTTTGGTTTATTTCTCAAGTGTTTAAATTTCCAGATGCATTTATGAAGAATGCATTTCACTTGATTTGAATTTTAATTGGATTAAAATATTAACCAAAGTTTGTTCAAGATGGGATTTTTAAGTTTCCATTTAGAAACAGAAGTTTCTTTTCACCCTAAAATTCAACAATTATTTATTTTGTTTATTTATATTTCACATTACAAGATTTGGAAAATCTTGGGATGTGACACACAACCCATGAAGATTTCAGGTGGCCCAAGCCCATGGCGGTTTCGACTCCTTGGAGGACAAGTCTAGATTAGATAGAATTTCAAAAGGGTATCAACCCTAATTTGTAACCGACTCGACCTGTCCCAAGACCTGGCCTATATATATAAAGGCTAGGAGGGTACGGCGAGAAGGATCTCTCAACTCACCTCATACACGCCTCGCGCCATATTGCATCTGTGCACCCTGTAACCTTTGGTTCCGCCGTAATCAAGAGCAGACAAGCAGGAGTTGGGTTTTACCTTCGGGGGCCTGAACATGGGTAAATCTCGTGTCCCTGTGTTGCTTGTCTGTTAACCGTTCCGCGACTTCCAACATCCCCATCTTCTCTAAAACCCAAGTCCATAACAATGGGCATTAACGAGATCGAACATCATCACTAACAGCGCACACAAGCCACACCTAGTTATGATACGATCAGAGGATCAGGTAATATAAGCTCAATGGGATTAATGCAACATATAGTATACTCCATCTATTATAAAATACCACAGTAGAATCGTTGTTGGGGGGGTGACCCCGGATAGGGTCAAGATAGGGGAAATAAGAAATGAGTCTCCCTTAGCCTAAGCCGAATTACTGACTGATTCGGTCTGATCATGCAAGATCCGACCGAGATAAGTTGAGCTTTGGCGAATATAAGAAGAGTAACCCCTTACTTGGCCGACGTATGAGCTATGTCGACCGAATAAGGATGACCGACTTGTATGCAGGTAAAGGCCGAGCCGAGTTATGCGAGACGAGGCTGAGTAATGTGAGACTTGCAGGAGAAGGAGGAGCCTATAGTCAAACCCTAGTCTCTGGCTAGGAGGAATCTAGACAGAGCCAAGTGCTAAGGACAAAGAGCATAGCTGCAGAGGGGCAAACAAGGGTCACGGAGGTGACAGTGAGGAAGCTCGAGGCGCACATGTGAGGGTCTCTGGAACATTGCCACCGATAGAAGGGGGACACAGAAAGGAGCCCGCCGAGTTACCACTTTGGGAAAAGCATATTCCAATAATATGCTTGCCACGTCAGCCCTAGAAGGAGTCAAGGAACCCCTTTATAAGGAGGGGTACGGGCTCCAGAGAGGGGGATCGATTCATTTCGGGCCAAAGGGCTCGCATAGTAGTTCTCTTCTTCCTTTTGAGACAGCTCAAGGAGCATTTTTATCCCTTGAGAGGAGGAATTAAGAGCTCCTTGTTAGTCATCTGAGTGTAGAAATCACTACATCTTCCCTCCCCGGATCCCTCTAGCATCCATTGGCCCCATACTTTAGCCTACCCATGGCATCTGTCGTGCCACTACCACGACAGTTGGCGCCCACCATGGGGCCAGCAGCGGTGCTAGCTGGGGTCAAGATCCGGACGGGAAACTTCATCCACACCGGCGAGCGGGTTGTTTCTGGCCTAGTCCATAGATTTGATATCTGGGACTATGCCAGCGATAATGCTGGCAGTTTTAGGAGGAAAGCACCTTCGGGCAACGGCGTCTTCATCAACCTGGGTGCTCACAAGGTCTATGTCGGCGTTGACACTTCTCGCATCTACTCGTGTCGAGTCATCGAGGCGGGAGAACCTCCCCTCTGTGCTATTAGCGGTCCGCGTGGAGTACGCCCCACAAGCAGCGTGGAGGTGATGATGACGGCCCCAACACCAATAGTAGGAGCAGGCGCCGAACCAAGCAAGGACCAGGCGACAGGAGAACAGGTAGTCACGAAGCAGGTAGCTCCAAAACCCACCGAGGTAGATCCGCCAGCAACCAGGGCGGCCGAGGTGTAGGATGTGGCCCCAAAGGCGGCAAGGGTGAGATGGCCTACTCTAGAGAGACTGGAGAATATTCTTCAGGCGACTATAGATAACCTAACTACGCCTGTAGTGCCGATACTTGACCCGGCAAACGCACAGGAGGAGTTAGAAGAAACTAGACAGGAAGTGCTAGTAGAGGCAAAAAAGGTGTCGGCTTTGCGGGAGTCCTTAAATAGGACCCTGCAATAGTATGCTAGGGCAAACAAACTAGATGTGGCCCCTGAGCGAGTACATGAGTTGAGATTAAGAGGAAAGAACCTCATGAATGATATCAACAAAGAGCATGAGGCTCGTCCAGATGATTCAGTCGATCCAGGCTTGCCGACGTATAGTACCCCGACAAAGAACCTCAGGGCGGCGAATGCCACAGCCCTAGAGTTGGAAGGGTTAAGCGGGGAAGCCCGGCCAAAACAGCAAGAAATACTAAATGAGCTGGTACGCATTGCGAACCAGCATAATGAGGAAATGCTCAGGGCTGACCCGGCGAAGCCAGGAGCTTCTCGCATGGTTCATTCGGCAGGAGCTGCCCCCGCACTATCAGCGGCAGCGGCATCCTTACCCGGAAACAACACGCGAAAAGACAGGGCAGTGACTTCGGGAAAAAGAAATAAGCAGATTGTCCCGTATGACCCGGCGGTGGCCGGGAAGGTCAATGAGAATAGAGGCAATATGAGCCGAGGTAACAGCGGTGATAGAAACCTCGGTCGTGCAAACAGAGAGCACGGAAACCCCGAAAGGGGAAACCATGATAATAACAACCCGGCGGACGGGAGGTGGTACCCCCTGCAGGAACCCCAACTGAGTGTTGGAGATATACCCAAGAGGCAATAATAAAGTGGTTATTATCATATATTCATGCTTATGATAAATGTTTACATACCATGCTATAATTGTATTAACCGGAAAGATTAATACTTGTGTGATTTGTAAACATAAAAGAGTCCCTAGTAAAGCCTCTTGTTAAACTAGCTTGTTGGTTAATATATGATCATGGTTTCCTGATCATGAACATAGAGATGTTATTAACAACAGGGTCATATCATTAGGAGAATGATATGATGGACATACTCCTATATTTAATCGTAGCATAAAGATAAAGTCATTTAATATAGTTCATTTGCTATATGCTTTTTGATACATAGTAACCTAATTCCTTCGACCATGAGATCATGCTAATCACCATCACTGGAAGGATGCTTTGATGACATCAAACACCACACCGTAAATGGGTGGCTATAAAGGTGGTATTGAGTGTTTGGAAAGTATGTGTTGAGGCACATGGATCAAGAGTGGGATTTGTCTATCCATATGACGGATAGATATACTCTGGGCCCTCTCGGTGGAATGTCATCCAATTGGCTTGCAAGCATGTGACTGGCTCACAAGGGATCACATATCACGGGAATGAGAAAAGAGTACTTATCAGTAACGAGGTTGAACTAGGTATGTAGAGATACCGACGATCAAAACCTCGGATAAGTAAACTATTGTGAGACAAAGGGAAATTGGTATCGTATGTAAGTGGTTCATTCGATCGCAAAGTAATCGTAGAAATATGTGGGAGCCATATGAATTTCCAGATTCCTCTATTGGTTATTGATCGGAGAAGTGTCTCGGTCATGTCCGCATAATTCCCAACCCGTAGGGAGACACACTTAAGGATTCGATGTTGTCTAAGTAGATATGGAATGTTAGTAGGGATATCGAATGTTGTTCGGAGTCTCGGATGGGATCCGAGATATCATGAGGATATTCGGAATGGTCCGGAGAATAAGATTCATATAAGGAAAGTCCGATTCCGGAGGTCGGGAAAGTTTCCAATGTTTTCATCGGAGAGGTTCTAGAAGGGTCTAGAAGGTTCACCGGACCGGAAGGGGAATGGACCATGAATTTGGCATGGATAAGTGGAATGATTGGATCATATCCTAGGTCACTTGGTTTGGGCATTTGCAAGAGATAATTAAAGCTCTAAATTGAAAGTCAAACGGGAAGTTTGAAAAGTCAAACTAGAACAATGGTTTCCTAGTGGGAGAAGAAACAAGTCCTTCTCTCAATCCAAATTGGGTTTGGGTTTGGATTCAAACCCAACCCTCCCAAGGCTGCCCCTCCCTCTCATAAATAGAGGGGGAGGGCTGCCCCAACAACACAAGATCCAAGCCCTCTCCCCGCACGCGCCGACGTCGCCGCCGCAGCCCTGCCTCTGCGCCGCCGCCGCCGGTTCGTCGCCGCCGCCGACACCTCCTCCTCCTCCCGGTCATCTAAACCCTAGATCTGTTAAGTATTACTTCATAACATCGGAGACAAAAAAATTTGTCGCTTAGAACGTCAAGTTTCTTTGAGAAGGAATTTTTCATGAAAACATAAGTGGGAGGAAAATAGAACTTTGATAAGGTTAAAAGAACCTTAGCTATATGTGCAAAGTTGCGCAGCACCGAAAAGTGTTCCGGAGGTAGCAACAATGCTCATGGCTCACGTGCCTCAAAGGTTGTGGTTACGGAGGTCAAAGTTTCTATTGAACCAAGTAGGTCGGGTAAACAATAAAATACCAAGATTTGAGGGTTGAATCATTATTTGAGAATAATGAATGGACTACATACAAAGAAGTAATGATGAGCCCTAACTCCGCAAATGGCTTGAAGCCAGAAAATCCGTGATAGTTCCATACACGAGAAATCAAGATTTGAACTTGAAGGACCCTCGAGAAAGGTGTAAGACCTTACAGTCATGTTTGGATCTATAAAGAAATAGGCATGGATGTTTCACATCTATGAAATAGTCGACATGTTGGGAAAGAGTTCACAACAATGTTCAAAAGTTGTATATGACAAGATTTGATCTTTCATAGCGATATTTAGTCTAGACGGATTAATGTAGCAACCACTACATATAATTTTGTTATGTGGTAGTTGAATAAACAAAACAAGTTCTTCTAATAGAATTGTTACCTAGGACGTGTGCATAAGACGGTCCATAGGGTTTTGTTAATTCAAAGGATGCTAAAAACGTATGCAAACTACAATGGTTGAAGTGAGCATCGCGGAGTTGGAATCTTCACCATGATGAAACTTTTAAAAAGTTTAAATTCATCAAAGACGATGAAGATGCTTGCATTTGCAAGAAATTAAGTGGGAGCGCTAAGACATATTTCTAATACATTATTTGGAGGACATATTGTTGATTGGAAATGATGTATCTTTTATTAACACATATTAAGAATTTCATCCCGATGAAAGACTTAGGCAAAACCCAAATATTTGGCATCAATAGACGCTAATATGGTTGTGCCGAAAGTACATAGATGATGTATTGAATGAGTTCAATATAGAAACTACAAGAAATGTTCTTGTCGCACAGAAAGGATTGAATGAGTTCAATATTGATGATATATTCAAGTGTATTGACACTTGGTAAGTGAATCAAAGATTCAAGTATAGATTGATACTTGATGTATGAAATCACAAAGAGTATTTATGTCAATCATATTGTGATATGTACAAATCCAGATATGTCCTATGCTCTAAATGTTATGAGCATATACCAGAATGATTCATAAGATGATCATTGGACGATAGTAAGGATATTCCTATGATCTTTTGGAAGAACTAAGAATATATTATTTTTAGAAGTGACAAATAAATGGTTAGTTCATTGTAAAAGTACTACATTGATACTAGTTTTGTCAAATAGTACAAATTAAGTTTATCTCAATCTAAACTAAGGGTGGCACGATATAATGGAAAGTAATTTCCATAATGGATTTGTATGAGTTCCAAAGTTTAGACATTGTGACAGATACTACAACAAAAGGCTAAGTATATGACTGCTATTATAGCAACCAAAGAGGGCATTTGTGTCAAGTAGTTTGTTATCAAACTAGGTGTAGTTCACAGCGGGATAATACTATGAAGATATATTGTACGACAATATTTTCAACATGTTTTAACCCCTAGGAACTAAAGGTCTCACCAAAGGACCAAATTTATACAAAGTCATCTCATTATAGAATGAGTGATGTGTAGAGACGCAAAGACATGCAATTACACAAGGACCTGAAAGTGTCGGATCCGGAGATCAGTTGACCACTAGCAATCGTGTAAATACAACACCGGAAAGCCATAGGTGTTGAATGCACAAAGGTTTGAAACTATATTATTGACTCTAGTGCAAGTGGGAGACTATTGGAGATATGCCCAAGAGGCAATAATAAAGTGGTTATTATCATATCTTCATGCTTATGATAAATGTTTACATACCATGCTATAATTGTATTAACCGGAAACATTAATACTTGTGTTATTTGTAAACATAAAAGAGTCCCTAGTAAAGCCTCTTGTTAAACTAGCTTGTTGGTTAATATATGATCATGGTTTCCTGATCATGAACATAGAGATGTTATTAACAACAGGGTCATATCATTAGGAGAATGATATGATGGACATACTCCTATAGTTAAGCGTAGCATAAAGATCAAGTCATTTAATATAATTCATTTGCTATATGCTTTCTGATACATAGTAACCTAATTCCTTAGACCATGAGATCATGCTAATCACCATCACCGGAAGGATGCTTTGATGACATCAAACACCACACCGTAACTGGGTGGCTATAAAGGTGGCATTGAGTGTTCGAAAAGTATGTGTTGAGGCACATGGATCAAGAGTGGGATTTGTCCATCCATATGACGGATAGATATACTCTGGGCCCTCTCGGTGGAATGTCATCCAATTGGCTTGCAAGCATGTGACTAGCTCACAAGGGATCACATATCACGGGAACGAGAAAAGAGTACTTATCAGTAACGAGGTTGAACTAGGTATGCAGAGATACCGACGATCAAAAACTCGGATAAGTAAACTATCGTGAGACAAAGGGAAATTGTTATCGTATGTAAGTGGTTCATTCGATCGCAAAGTAATCATAGAAATATGTGGGAGCCATATGAATTTCCAGATTCCTCTATTGGTTATTGATCGGAGAAGTGTCTCGGTCATGTCCGCATAATTCACGAACCAATAGAGGAATCTGTAAATTCATCTGGCTCCCACATATTTCTACGATTACTTTGCGATCGAATGAACCACTTACATACGATACCAATTTCCCTTTGTCTCACGATAGTTTACTTATCCGAGGTTTTGATCGTCGGTATCTCTGCATACCTAGTTCAACCTCGTTACCGATAAGTACTCTTTTCTCGTTCCCGTGATATGTGATCCCTTGTGAGCCAGTCACATGCTTGCAAGCTAATTGGATGACATTTCACTGAGAGGGCCCAGAGTATATCTATCTGTCATATGGATGGATAAATCCCACTCTTGATCCATGTGTTTCAACCAATACTTTCTGAACACTCAATGCCACCTTTATAGCCACCCAGTTACGGTGTGGTGTTTGATGTCATCAAAGCATCCATCCGGTAAAGGTGATATGCTGATCTCATGGTCGAAGGATGTAGGGGGAGTGTCCCAACCTTAATACAACATAAGGTGGTGTCCCCTGTGTTTACAATGCTAGTCCCTGGATCAATAGCTAGCATCCACAGTTAAGAGGTAATATCAAGAAACAAAGGTCATAACATAACTTTATAACCAGGATTAACATAATTTTATTACATCATACTTAGCTCATTTGGCTATTACATTACATTGCAGCGGAATAACTATGAGTATGGGTCCTTCATATTCAAAGTGCCACAGGCAGATGTTGGTTGTAGACTTTGTAATCCTAATCAATCAATCTTCACTAAAAACAATCAAACCTGCAACATTACAAGTTACAGCCACAAGGGTCAATACATTTGAATTGTATTGGCAAGTTTCACTAATAAGTATAATATCAGTGGATCCTATCATTACATGCAAATTTGGCTAAGTAGAGTTTTAGGCTCATTTGCATAAAGCAAAATTTATCCTATCTTTTCAAAATGGTTTTGGTCCTTTGTCAAATCTCTTTTCCAAGTTCCTTGAACTCCTTGGTAGAAACTCAAGTGTTCAAGTCCTTGTCAAAATCCCTTGAGCTACTTGGTAACCCCAAGTGCAACAAGTTTTAAAAAATCTCATGAGTTCCTTGGTAACCCCAAGTGTTCATGTTTTCAACAAAATCTCTTGAGTTCCTTGGTAACCCCAAGTACATCAAGTTTTGTCAAAGTCTCTTGAGCTCCTTGGTAACCCCAAGTGCATCAAGATCTTAAAAGTTTTCTTTTAGAAATTAGAATGTCGAGATCTCCCATAGCTTCAAACTTTAGTTGCTCAGTATTGTCCATAACCGGGGACACGGCTAAGTACTTAGATTTTATTATCTTCTGCAGAAGGAGTACACTTTACCCACATGTCACAATCCCATCCTTTTGCCACCAGTGGCCTACTGGATTAGTGCTCACCAAGATGGAGTACTGGCAGATTGAGAATGTGATGAAGTCTTTCCAAAGGGTCCTCCCATACACCATTACTAGCTTGCCTTCAGCACCCATGTAGGATTCCAGGTCCCCATGTCCAGTTAACTAAGGACAGTGCATGAGTCTTCCCAATGTAGTTGACTAAGCCAGAGCCGTAATAGCATGTGGTTGCACACAAAAGCCACAATTGGAGAAACATGTTCAATCTCTAAGTTTCCTAGGTGGTTTTCTTTTGGAGCACAACACAAAGTGATTCCCATGAACATGGTTCCTTTTTTTGCCACCTTCTCCAAAACTTAAAGTATCCTCCACCTAGGTGGTTCATTGAGTACTTGTTTTATTATGTAAAACACAAGTCCTTTTCTCAACCTTTGTAAAATCTCAACATGTATCTCTTTTCAAAATATAGCATGGCTAAGCATGTAACCACTACATTGTTTTTTCTAAGGAATGGGTAGGTAATCCTATTAGGATTTTAGCATAGCATAAGTACAAAAGGTATTTTCATGCATGTTTCAAAATCCACTAAGTATAATGGAAATAGTAGGACTTTTGATGATAGTGTCACTTGCCTTTTTGGTAGGGAATGGTGGTTCACCCCTTGATCTTGCTAGTCTCACACTTTGCTAATTTCACTACAATCAATCAAGCAAGCATAGTATCAAGTAGCATTCCAAACCAATAATCAAACAACATTTCACACACATAAAACAATGGGACCTAAATCATGCATGTAAGCATGCAAGAGGTGGTCCTATTTGCAAGGATGGTCTCCACTAGGCTCCTAAACTTGGTAAGGTCAAAGTGGTCATTTTTCCATAGTGGCAAAGTCATTTGCAAAAGGGTTTTGGTCCATAAACCATTTTTAAATCTAATCATCATTTTATGTGGTGAAAAATATTTTTATTAAAGTAAAACTTTATGTTTTTCATCAAATGAATTGCCATTGCAAAACTTGGTGTTTTGGGTCAGTAGGTTTGGTCCAAAGCATTTTCCCAAAGTTTTCTTTACAAAAACATTTTCATAATAAAATCAATAATTTTATTTGGCTAGAATTTGGCTAAGTCAAATAATCCAACCTAATTTTACCAAAATCATTTTTAACACCAAGGGTTGGTTCGTAGGGTCAGTAAGTTCACAACAAACCAATTTTCCAAGGTTTCAAACTTAAAAACATTTTTGAATCATTTTTCTAATCTAAACAAGCATACAAATGTTTCTGCAAAATCAACTAATCTAACAGATACTATTTGCTAAACAAATTCCACAGTTGGCTAGGGCTTGTTCCACTGATTCCAACGGTATAAAGTTTGTAATTTTTGGAGGTGTGGATCTAAAGTTATAGGGTTTGAAATTTACAAACAAATTTGTTTTCAAATCTGTTTTTAAACAGAACAGGTGACACGCGGCACTGTCTAATTGGACGGTACCGGTTCGGCCGGATCGGCAACGCGGTGTGTTAGATCTAATCAAATCGTGCGGTCCAGAAAGTGTACCCCTTCGGCGTTTAAATGATCTATCTAATTCGTTCGATCCAGATCCTACGGCTATTAACGTCTTGACCAAACTCTGGCGGCGCAGCGATGGTTGCTGGCGGCGGCGAGGTCAGTCGGCGGCGGTGCTGGTGAAACAGGACGCTAGAAGAGAGGGGAGGATGCTCACCAGATTCGCGAGGACGTGATGATGCTCAACGTGTGCTTGTCGTGGCAGGGGGTGCTCTGGTACAGCTGCGATTGCTCGCCGGAGTAGTGAACAACGTCGGGTGGTCCTGGTCGTGGTCGGAGTCGTCGCTACAGGTCACGAGAAGGCCAACCGAGGGTATGGTCAGGTGCGTAAGACCAAGGCGAAGATGCTCGCATGATCGAGAAGTAGAGGGGCAGTCGAGGCTTACCGGGGGAGCTCGATAGAGACGACACAGACGGCGGCGAGGTCGGAGCTTGACGAAGGTGATGCTCTGGGGCGCCCGCGGTCGAACGGAGGGTACAGGCAGATGCTCCAAGGAGTGGTGAAGGTGTGCACTTGGTCGGGGAGGCAGGAGGTAGCGAGTGCTGGCCGGAATTGGAAGAGAAGCTCGTCGGAGCAGTGGGAGGGCAAGCTCAAATTGAGGCAGCCTCGGGGCAGAGAGGGAGTGGCGTGTGAGGGGAAAGGAGGAGGAGACGCTGGCGATTAATAGAGTGCAGTCATGGCGAGGTTAAGGCACGGAATCAATGCGTATTCAAGCCGCGACATCAACGGCAGAAACGGCCGGCGTGGTCGTCGCGAGGAAGGAGACGAGCTGGAAAAGTGGGGTCTGCTGGTCAGTGGGAAAGGAGTGAGAGGAAGGTCCACCAGTCAGTCTCTGTATGGGTCAGCACTTGAGTACGAATCGTTTTCTTCGGGGAGGGAAAACTGGGCTGGTTCTGGGATTCTTGGGCTGGCTCAGTTGGGTCAGGTCCAAATCTTATTTTTTTCTGTTTTAAAACCCTTTTCTTTTTCCAATACTATTTTCTGTTTTTGAAATTCAAACAACCAAACCACACTCAATTTGATTCAAACAATCACTAAACCTTGTAACATTGAATTTGGTTCTGTTTATCAATATAAACCACATCCCAAAATAAAATAATAATTTTTATTCTTTTTAGGATCCATTCCTTAATTTAATAAAATGGATCTTTAGTTATTTAATAAAATAGGGTTTGATTTAATTAACAAAATCTCCATTTGAAATCCAAATATTTTCAAAACCAAATCAGTAGGTTTTATTTGAAAATAAAGAATACTTGGAAACTTGTTTAAAACAAAATAACCTTTTTTTAGGGTCCATTAATAATTAAATACAATAGACCTTCATTATTAAATCAACTAGGATTTATTTTATTTAAAATATTTATTTTGAAATCTAAAATAAAGCCAAAACACTTCAGTAGGTTTTATTTGAGAATATAAAATATTTGGAGAACTTATTTAAAATAATTTAATAAGTTTTTGATGTTTTAATTAAAATGGTAAAACCTGTTATTTAGATAAAATTAGATATTAAATCCTTATTAATTTATTTAAATAAACCTTTGCTATTTTTATTCCAAGAAAAATGTTTTAATTCCAAATCTTGGCCAAGGTTTAATTTGGCTTTACAAAATAATATTTATTTATGAATCCACCTTTTCTTTTGAAAACCAAATCTTTTATAAAAAGATCCAAAATAGTAATTCCAAAACATTTTAATTTCCTTTAATAAGTGTTTATCCTTATAAATCCCTTTAGGATTTATTTGATTCAAATTGGTTTGAAGTTTCCAATTAAATTCAAAAAGTTTCTTCCGGCCCTGAAAATCAAACAAAGTTTTATTTTATTTATTTATTTTCACATTACAAGATTTGGAAAATCTTGGGATGTGACAGGCTACCACCCTTAAAATAAATCTCGTCCCGAGATTTGGGAAGGCTAGGGTTACAAGCAGGTTCAAAACAACTAGGGTACTACCACCCTTAAAAATTCTCAAACAAAAATTACATATTGGCCTTCTTGGGATCCTGGAAAAGCTTCTCTAAACAAACTTTTGCATTGAGTCCTTGGTTTCCATTCTTGACTCATGGGTCAAGGTTGAGTTTCTCCATAGGCTTGTTCAACTTGTTCTTCATCTTTTCTGGACAGTTGCTTGCATAATGTCCTGGGTTTTTGCAGTTGAAACAGTGGATTTCCTTGAGTTCTTTACGTGGCTCTTGTGGACAAGTTGCTACATAGTGGCCTAACTCTTTGCAGTTGTTGCACCACACTTGGCCAATCTCTTTATTCTTCTTGTTCTCTGGGCATCCACTGGAGTAGTGTCCCATTTCCTTACATTTACGACATTGTGCAAGGCTCATGTCCTGCTTTTGTTTCTTGGGTTTCTTTAGTCCTTTAAATTGGGTTGTCTTGTTTGGAGGTATAAGTGGTCCTTTTCCTTTCTCGGTAGACTTGGATCCTTCTTGTTTCCTTTGTTCCACCATGGAGTAGATGGGGCATTGGATAGGGACATGGTCGTTTCCTTCACAAATGTAACAAGTAGCTTGAGAGGTGGGACATTGCCCAACAGGATGATTTTCTTCACAGTTAGGGCATTGATCTTCATGCTCCTTGAAAGTATGATCCTTGTCTCCACAAATAATGCAAGCTGGTGCTCCATCTAGAATAATATTTCTGTCATCCTTGTTGTCAAAGACTCTTTTGGGATAGCTTTCTTCCATGTTGATCATTTGATTAGTCACCTTAAGCATCAGTTGGGTTTGTTCCTCCAAAAACTTTTGCAGTGCTGGATCTTTATCACTAGTGTTGGCTATGAACTGAGCTGTCAGTTGGTTTAACTGGTGTTGAGTTGCTATGAGCTCTTTCATGCTGTCCTCTTGGTCGGTGTTGATGTCATCAACCTTGGAGTCTTTTGGAGTAGTCATCTGTTTGGGTTGAAGGGAGATTAGAATAGGCAAAAATATCTCTAAGGGAATAATTCTAATTCCACTCATCACAATTCACACAAGCAATGCGCAAGCAATCACAACAACAATCCACTCAACAACAAGTTTCAAGCATATTTTTAGGCAAACAAAAATATTTTTGTTACACCTCTTAGGTTGGTGTGTTTGTCTTAACTAAAATATGGCGGTCCATCTATATGGTTCACTTGTGATTTTTCCCTCCTTTAAGATTCTTCTTGTATGATATCATGGTTTCCTGAAGAAAACTCCTGGTCACAAGACTTCCAGTGATGTAGATTCCTTCTAACTTTTGCATTCCCTCAGTCTCTAAATCTTGAGTAAGATTTCTTTGTCTCACTTGTAGTCTGGCGAGGTTTAATCTCGTCAATGCCCATTGTTATGGACTTGGGTTTTGGAGAAGATGGGGATGCTGGAGATCGTGGCACGGTTAACAGACAAGCAACCAGGGGACACGAGATTTACCTAGGTTCAGGCCCCCGGAGGGAAAACCCTACTCCTGCTTGTCTGCTCTTTGATTACGACGGAATCGAAGGTTACAGGGTGCGCAGATTCGATCTGGCGTGGATGCGTGTGCGAAAGTATGAGTCGAGTTTGTAGATCTATTGTGAAGGTGGAGATCGTAGATCTATCTATTGGGGGGTTATGGCGTCTGTAGGTCGTGCCCTCCTCGTTGGACCCTCCTAGCCTTTATATATGGGGAGGCTAGGTCTCAGGTACCGATACGAGTAGGTTACAAGTCAGATTCAAACTCTAGTCTTGAGGTTTCCTTGTCTTGTGCGCTTGGGAGTCCGTGTCCATATGGGCTTCATAGCAGCAGAAACGTCATAGGCGTCATGGACCCTGGCAGGTCGTCGAGTGGGCCTTCCGTCAGGCTGGACCAGGTATACTAACATCGGGTACCCGTAGGGCATATCCATGTCAGTAGCCCCCGAGTCTCCATCCAAAACATAGATTCGGGTGGAGACTTAGTTGTCTTGAACCTTGTATTTGGATGTCGTAGTCGAAAGTTGTGTCGAGTGCGAAGCACTTCACCCAGAAGTTCATCGGGTCAGCTGAATTTGTTCGGCTGTTGTAAAGGAATCGACATCGTGGACGTAGTCAACACAATGGACTATAGGGTGCGCGACCAGCGCTCCCTATGGGAGTAGCCCCCGAGTGTCTGTTCGAGTCGTAGACTCGAGCAGAGACTTTAATTCAGCCGTTGTTTGCTTCAGGTCCGTAGGACACAAATTTTTCGGATGCTTGAATCCATCCTCCCTATGGGAGTAGCCCCCGAGTCCGTAGTGGAGTCGCAGGCTCGACGTAGGACTCGAAGAATAGCTTTGCAGTGTGATATCCTTATTATGCTTCGGGTGCGCGGCCAGCGCTCCCGATAGGAGTAGCCCCCGAGTAGTTGCTCGAATCGTAGATTTGAGTGAGTACTTTTAGCTGTCAGCCGAAGATTTGCTATGTGCGCGACCAACGCTCCAGTTTGGAGTAGCCCCCAAGTGTCTGGCGGAGTCGTTGACTCGGACAGAGACTCGAGTCTTGTATCGAAGCGTGCCGCTGACCCGGAAGTACATCGGGTGCGCGACCAGCGTCGAATCTGTGTAGCATCGGGTGATGTAAACATCCGAGGAGTGACTCGATTCAAGTCTTCAATGTATGGCGTAGCCAGCTGTTTTGTCGACTCCTGTTGGAGGACCTAATAGAATAGCTCGGCGCAGTTGTCGTCCTTGTAAGCTGCAAAAAACATAAAGAATTTATGAAGTACTTGTATCTTGGAAAGAATATTTGCCTGTCGGCTTGTATAGTAAGATTCTGGTGCCGATCGAGTCGACACTGTTGCACTGTATGCTAGGCCTTTTCGTTAGCCTGATTACCCTTAGTCTCAGTACCTTGCCGAGGCACTCGGAGTTCAAGGATTCGACGATCAGGCAGAATCAGCTACTCGGGCTGTCGCGTTCGAGGTGCTCGAGTGCGTGGAGCCGATGACACATTAGGTTACTCGAAGAGGGCGCAGCCCCCGAGTGTTTCGAGTGCGAGTTAAAAAAGAAACCAACTCTAAGTAGAGGGAAACTTAGCTTTGTTGGTAGTTGTCGTGGATGGAGTCGACGCGGTAGCAGGTTGCACGCAGACGTGGTCGACGCGGCGAACCACAATCATAACGGCGACGAGTTTCCGAAGTTGATGGTGGTAGAGAGCTCCGCATCCAAAGATTGTCGCGGTCGAAGACCACACCGGGTCGCCACATCCGAAGGATGTATCGGGTCATCGCAGCCGAAAGCCGCATTAGGTCGCCGATGTCGAGGGAGCCCCCGAGTCGTGGTCGCTGAAGCCGATGCGGCCAGTTGCGGAAATCGTTGATCGCGTCGGGTCGATGGTCGCGAGTCGTGTGGCCAAGTGGGCGCAGCCCCCAAGCGTGGAGTTGATATGGTCGATACGGCGTCCGAGAGCCGATGCGGCAGACTGGAGTCAACGCGGCAGCGGGTCGTCGAAGCCGAAGGATCCCCTGAGTCGCGGTCGACGAAGCCGATACGACCGATCGCCGCAACTGAAGATCGCGTCGGGTCACCGCATCCGAAGGATGCAGCGGGTTACATTATTTTGGGCTGATTTGAATCGGTTCGAGTCCTTTTTTCCTTCTTTTCCTTTCCACGTACGAGCATCGATGAGTCAGATCTTTTTCTGACTCCTTGGTCTTGACAACACGTGAAGTTGCAGGAGGCGCATTGCTATGCCAAACATGCTTATTGATGCGTGTCGTGATTGTACTTGTAGTCTCAGCGCATGTATTTTGGGTAGATTGAACCTCTGGAATTGTTGACGTAAATAATCTTGTGCTAGAAGAGCAACGAGATCTGAAACACGGCCGGTCTTGGCAATCTGGATATGGCTGAATTATTTTTGATTTCAACAACACAAACTCTTTCCGATCCTGACTGCGCCCACGTGAACAGCACGATCTATGGATGCGATACAGATCTCATTGATTTGATCAGCCATCCACTTTGGTAATGTTGATATCCAGCCGCTAGGCTGGCCGCAGGATTTTGTGGTTGTAGATTTCCACCAATTCTGACAGAGAGAAGCCAGAGTAGATCTGTCTTCTGATAGACGTCGAGTTGTAGATCGCTTTGGTTGGGACCGTCACGATCGCACAATCAGCGCCCCTAGTTCCCACAGACGGCACCAATTGGCGAGGTTTAATCTCGTCAATGCCCATTGTTATGTACTTGGGTTTTGGAGAAGATGGGGATGCTGGAGATCGTGGCACGGTTAACAGACAAGCAACCAGGGGACACGAGATTTACCCAGGTTCAGGCCCCCGGAGGGAAAACCCTACTCCTGCTTGTCTGCTCTTTGATTACGGCGGAACCGAAGGTTACAGGGTGTGCAGATTCGATCTGGCGTGGATGCGTGTGCGAAAGTATGAGTCGAGTTTGTAGATCTATTGTGGAGGTGGAGATCGTAGATCTATCTATTGGGGGGTTATGGCGTCTGTAGGTCGTGCCCTCCTCGTTGGACCCTCCTAGCCTTTATATATGGGGAGGCTAGGTCTCAGGTACTGATACGAGTAGGTTACAAGTTAGATTCAAACTCTAGTCTTGAGGTTTCCTTGTCTTGTGCGCTTGGGAGTCCGTGTCCATATGGGCTTCATAGCAGCCGAAACGTCATAGGCGTCATGGACCCTGGCAGGTCGTCGAGTGGGCCTTCCGTCGGGCTGGACCAGGTATACTAACATCGGGTACCCGTAGGGCATATCCATGTCATAGTCCTTAGTGTCACCCAAGTTGGAAGTCCTTGGTGAATGTGCTGAAGATGTTGAAGTCATTAGAGTTGAAGAAGTTGAAGTCATCCTTTGCACATGGTGTAGTCTTTGGCCATGGGGTAGGTTTTTCCATCAAGTTGAAGTAGAAGAGATGTAGGGTTGAAATCAAAATGGTTGAGGAAAGAGTTTACAAGTGTTTTTGTAAATAAGTTTTTGGATCAAAATTTAACTCCTATTTTTCTAAGGGTTTTTGTCCAATCCTAGGTTTACAAATCCTACAGGCAACACAATGCTCTGATACCATCTGTAGGGGGAGTGTCCCAACCTTAATACAACATAAGGTGGTGTCCCCTGTGTTTACAATGCTAGTCCCTGGATCAATAGGTAGCATCCACAGTTAAGATGTAATATCAAGAAACAAAGGTCATAACATAACTTTATAACCAGGATTAACATAATTTTATTACATCATACATAGCTCATTTGGCTATTACATTACATTGCAGCGGAATAACTATGAGTATGGGTCCTTCATCTTCAAAGTGCCACAGGCTGATGTTGGTTGTAGACTTTGTAATCCTAATCAATCAATCTTCACTAAAAACAATCAAACCTGCAACATTACAAGTTACAGCCACAAGGGTCAATACATTTGAATTGTATTGGCAAGTTTCACTAATAAGTATAATATACGTGGATCCTATCATTACATGCAAATTTGGATAAGTAGAGTTTTAGGCTCATTTGCATAAAGCAAAATTTATCCTATCTTTTCAAAATGGTTTTGGTCCTTTGTCAAATCTCTTTTCCAAGTTCCTTGAACTCCTTGGTAGAAACTCAAGTGTTCAAGTCATTGTCAAAATCCCTTGAGCTACTTGGTAACCCCAAGTGCAACAAGTTTTAAAAAATCTCATGAGTTCCTTGGTAACCCCAAGTGTTCATGTTTTCAACAAAATCTCTTGAGTTCCTTGGTAACCCCAAGTACATCAAGTTTTGTCAAAGTCTCTTGAGCTCCTTGGTAACCCCAAGTGCATCAAGTTCTTAAAAGTTTTCTTTTAGAAATTAGAATGTCGAGATCTCCCATAGCTTCAAACTTTAGTTGCTCAGTATTGTCCATAACCGGGGACACGGCTAAGTACTTAGATTTTATTATCTTCTGCAGAAGGAGTACACTTTACCCACATGTCACAATCCCATCCTTTTGCCACCAGTGGCCTACTGGATTAGTGCTCACCAAGATGGAGTACTGGCAGATTGAGAATGTGACGAAGTCTTTCTAAAGGGTCCTCCCATACACCATTGCTAGCTTGCCTTCAGCACCCATGTAGGATTCCAGGTCCCCATGTCCAGTTAACTGAGGATAGTGCATGAGTCTTCCCAATGTAGTTGACTAAGCCAGAGCCATAATAGCATGTGGTTGCACACGAAAGCCACAATTGGAGAAACATGTTCAATCTCTAAGTTTCCTAGGTGGTTTTCTTTTGGAGCACAACACAAAGTGATTCCCATGAACATGGTTCCTTTTGTTGCCACCTTCTCCAAAACTTAAAGTATCCTCCACCTAGGTGGTTCATTGAGTACTTGTTTTATTATGTAAAACACAAGTCCTTTTCTCAACCTTTGTAAAATCTCAACATGTATCTCTTTTCAAAATATAGCATGGCTAAGCATGTAACCACTACATTGTTTTTTCTAAGGAATGGGTAGGGAATCCTATTAGGATTTTAGCATAGCATAAGTACAAAAGGTATTTTCATGCATGTTTCAAAATCCACTAAGTATAATGGAAATAGTAGGAGTTTTGATGATAGTGTCACTTGCCTTTTTGGTAGGGAATGGTGGTTCACCCCTTGATCTTGCTAGTCTCACACTTCGCTAATTTCACTACAATCAATCAAGCAAGCATAGTATCAAGTAGCATTCCAAACCAATAATCAAACAACATTTCACACAGATAAAACAATGGGACCTAAATCATGCATGTAAGCATGCAAGAGGTGGTCCTATTTGCAAGGATGGTCTCCACTAGGCTCCTAAACTTGGTAAAGTCAAAGTGGTCATTTTTCCATAGTGGCAAATTCATTTGCAAAAGGGTTTTGGTCCATAAACCATTTTTAAATCTAATCATCATTTTATGTGGTGAAAAATATTTTTATTAAAGTAAAACTTTATGTTTTTCATCAAATGAATTGCCATTGCAAAACTTGGTGTTTTGGGTCAGTAGGTTTGATCTAAAGCATTTTCCCAAAGTTTTCTTTATAAAAACATTTTCATAATAAAATCAATAATTTTATTTGGCTAGAATTTGGCTAAGTCAAATAATCCAACCTAATTTTACCAAAATCATTTTTAACACCAAGGGTTGGTTCGTAGGGTCAGTAAGTTCACAACAAACCAATTTGCCAAGGTTTCAAACTTAAAAACATTTTTGAATCATTTTTCTAATCTAAACAAGCATACAAATGTTTCTGCAAAATCAACTAATCTAATAGATACTATTTGCTAAACAAATTCCACAGTTGGCTAGGGCTTGTTCCACTGATTCCAACGGTATAAAGTTTGTAATTTTTGGACGTGTGGATCTAAAGTTATAGGGTTTGAAATTTACAAACAAATCTGTTTTTAAAAAGAACAGGTGACACGCGGCACTGTCTAATTGGACGGTACCGGTTCGGCCGGATCGGCAACGCGGTGTGTTAGATCTAATCAAATCGTGCGGTCCAGAAAGCGTACCCCTTCGGCGTTTAAATGATCTATCTAATTCATTCAATCCAGATCCTACGGCTATTAACGTCTTGACCAAACTCTGGCGGCGCAGCGATGGTTGCTGGCGGCGGCGAGGTCAGTCGGGGGCGGCGCTGGTGAAACAGGACGCTAGAAGATAGGGGAGGATGCTCACCAGATTCGCGAGGACGTGATGATGCTCAACGTGTGCTTGTCGTGGCAGGGGGTGCTCTGGTACAGCTGCGATTGCTCGCCGGAGTAGTGAACAACGTCGGGTGGTCCTGGTCGTGGTCGGAGTCGTCGCTACAGGTCACGAGAAGTCCAACCGAGGGTATGGTCAGGTGCGTAAGACCAAGGCGAAGATGCTCGCATGATCGAGAAGTAGAGGGGCGGTCGAGGCTTACCGGGGGAGCTCGACGGAGACGAGACAGACGGCGGCAAGGTCGGAGCTTGACGAAGGTGATGCTCTGGGGCGCCCGCGGTCGAACGGAGGGTACAGGCAGATGCGCCAGGGAGTGGTGAAGGCGTGCGCTTGGTCGGGGAGGCAGGAGGTAGCGAGTGCTGGCCGAAATTGGAAGAGAAGCTCGTCGGAGCAGTGGGAGGGCGAGCTCAAATTGAGGCAGCCTCGGGGCAGAGAGGGAGTGGCGTGTGAGGGGAATGGAGGAGGAGACGCTGGCGATTAATAGCGTGCAATCACGGCGAGGTTAAGGTGCGGAATCAATGCGTATTCAAGCCGCGACATCAACGGCAGAAACGGCCGGCGTGGTCGTCGCGAGGAAGGAGACGAGCTGGAAAAGTGGGGTCTGCTGGTCAGTGGGAAAGGGGTGAGAGGAAGGTCCACCAGTCAGTCTCTGTATGGGTCAGCACTTGAGTATGAATCGTTTTCTTCGGGGAGGGAAAACTGGGCTGGTTCTGGGCTTCTTGGGCTGGCTCAGTTGGGTCAGGTCCAAATCTTATTTTTTTCTGTTTTAAAACCCTTTTCTTTTTCCAATACTATTTTCTGTTTTTGAAATTCAAACAACCAAACAACACTCAATTTGATTCAAACAATCACTAAACCTTGTAACTTTGAATTTGGTTCTGTTTATCAATATAAACCACATCCCAAAATAAAAAAATAATTTTTATTCTTTTTAGGATCCATTCCTTAATTAAATAAAATGGATCTTTAGTTATTTAATAAAATAGGGTTTGATTTAATTAACAAAATCTCCATTTGAAATCCAAATATTTTCAAAACCAAATCAGTAGGTTTTCAAAAATTCTACCGCATACAAACAAACAAGCCAAGATCTATCTACTAGATTGTAGCAACGAGTCGATAGAATAACTCAGCCTCGAAGATTCCAAAGTGTTTAACGAGAGCGGATTCTCATGGGTGATGTAGTCGTACTCTTCCCGATCTCAAGATCGCGTAGACGATCCTTCCGGCGCTGCGTTCCGGCAGCGCTCCCGCAGTCGGTCACACGTTCGGTACTCGACGAAGACCTTCCTCTCCCTTGTTCCAGCAGGCAGCAGAGGTTGTAGCACTCTCCTCGCGATTCCGGCAGCACAACGGCGTGGTACCGGAAGTAGAGGGGAGATCTCGCAGGGCTTCGCCTTAAGCCGGAGCGAGTATGGTGGAGTATGAGAGAGTCCCTCGATGATCTAGGGTTTAGACACACCGAGGAGGGGGGCTAGGCCGGCGGCTAGGGTTTCACCTAGGCGGCGGTGGCGGTTTGCCCTAGGGCCGGCGGCGGCTATGGAGGCGGCGGCTTGGGGCTAGGGTTTGGAGGAGAGGATCTTGTGTGTCTCTAGGAGGGAGCCCTGCCCCTCCTTATATAGGTGGAGGGGCCGGCCAGCCAAGGGGAGGGAGAGGAGTCCCTCCCCAACTCGGCTTGGTGGGGCGCCGGCGGTGGGGAGGAGGGACTCCTCCCCAACTCGGTTTCCTCCTCCTTTTCCACTTACCAAAAATAGCCGTTTGACTTTCAAACTAGCCGTTTGACTTTTCAAACTAGGATTTGATTTAATCCTCTATTTTGTTCAGCGATGACACTTAGTACATGATGCAATCATACCAATTTGATATAACACATTCATGTACCCTTCCCCTCCGGAGTGCCGGACATTCCAGAACCTTCTAGAACGTTCCCGATGAAAACACCGAAACCATTCTCCAACTCCGAAACGGGACTTTCCTTATATGAATCTTATTCTCCAGACCATTCCGGATCTCCTCGTGATATCCCAAATCCCATTCGAGACTCCGAACAACATTCGGACTCTTTCTCATCATTCCATAACTACTCAAACAACGTCGAATCCTTAAGTGTGTCTCCCTACGGTTCGTGAATTATGCGGACATGATCGAGACACTTCTCCGATCAATAACCAATAGAGGAATCTGGAAATTCATATGGCTCCCACATATTTCTACGATTACTTTGCGATCGAATGAACCACTTACATATGATACCAATTTCCCTTTGTCTCACGATAGTTTACTTATCCGAGGTTTTGATCATCGGTATCTCTGCATACCTAGTTCAACCTCGTTACCGATAAGTACTCTTTTCTCGTTCCCGTGATATGTGATCCCTTGTGAGCCAGTCACATGCTTGCAAGATAATTGGATGACATTTCACCGAGAGGGCCCAGAGTATATCTATCCGTCATATGGATGGACAAATCCCACTCTTGATCCATGTGTTTCAACCAATACTTTCCGAACACTCAATGCCACCTTTATAGCCACCCAGTTATGGTGTGGTGTTTGATGTCATCAAAGCATCCATCCGGTAAAGGTTATATGCATGATCTCATGGTTGAAGGAATTAGGTTACTATGTATCAGAAAGCATATAGCAATTGAACTATTAAAATGACTTGATCTTTATGCTACGCTTATCTATTGGAGTATGTCCACCATATCATTCTCCTAACGATATGATCTTGTTGTTAATAACATCTCAATGTTCATGATAGGGAAACCACAATCATCTATTAACCAACAAGCTAGTATTATATAGAGGCTTTACTAGGGACTTCAAATTAAGTTTACAAATCACACAAGTATTAATGTTTCCTTGTTAATACTATTATAGCATGAATGTAAACATTTATCATAAACACAAAGATATAATAATAACTACATTTATTATTGCCTCTAGGGCATATCTCCAACAGTCTCCCACTTGCACTAGAGTCATCTAATCTAGATTACATGGTAATATACCGAACACCCATGGCAGTTTGGTGCTGGTCATGTTTTGCCCTCGGGAGAGGTTTAGTCAACGGATCCGCCACATTTAGATCTGTGTGTACTTTGCAAATCTTTATATCCCCATCTTGGATATGTTCTCGAATAGCGTGAAAACGTAGCTTGATGTGCTTCAGCTTCTTGTGTGACCTTGGTTCTTGCGCATTGGCTATGGCGCCCATGTTATCACAGTAGATAGACATTGGGTCCAGCGCACTAGGAACCACACCCAGCTCTGTAATGAACTCTTTCATCCATATCGCTTCTTGTGAAGCCTCCGAAGCAGCCATGTATTCCGATTCAGTTGAAGATCTCGCCATAATGCTTTGCTTTGCACTCCTCCAGCTAACTGATGCACCATTCAAAATAAATACGTATCCAGATTGTGATTTAGAATCATCCGGAGGTGTTCCAACTAGCATCGGTGTAACCATTAACAATGAGTTGTTCATCACCTCCATAAGAAAGAACCATATCCTTAGTTCTTCTCAAGTACTTAAGGATGTTTTTGACCGCTATCCAATGATCCACTCCTGGATCACTTTGATATTTGCTAGTTAAACTAACAGCATATGCAATGTCGGGTCTAGTACATAGCATGGCATACATTAGAGATCCTATGGCTGAGGCATAGGGAGTCTTACTCATCCTTTCTCTATCTTCTGTCGATGTCGGACTTTGAGTTTTACTCAAGGTCGTATTGGGCAACATGGGCAAGAACCCTTTCTTGCTATCTTCCATTCCAAACCTCTTTAGAACTTTGTCCAAATATGTACTTTGTGACAATGATATTTGGCGTTTCGATCTATCTCTATAAATCTTTATGCCTAATATGTAAGCTGCTTCGCCAAGATCCTTCATTGAAAAACTTTTATTCAAATATTCCTTGACACTATTAAGAAGGTCTACATCATTCCCATTCAACAATATGTCATCTACATATAGTATTAAGAATGCCATAGAGCTCCCACTCACTTTCTTGTAAATACAAGCTTCTCCATAAGTTTGTATAAAACCAAAACTTTTGATCACCTTATCAAAACGTTGATTCCAACTTCGGGATGCTTGCTTCAATCCATAGATGGATCGTTGAAGTTTGCATACCTTGTTAGCATCTTTAGGATCGACAAAACATTTGGGTTGCATCATATACAACTCTTCATCAATGTCTCCATTGAGGAATGCTGTTTTGACATCCATCTGCCATATCTCATAATCATAATAAGCAGCGATTGCTAACATTATCCTCACAGACTTTAGCTTCGCTACTGGTGAGAAAGTCTCATCGTAGTCAACTCCTTGAATTTGTCGAAACCCTTTTGCGACAAGTCGAGCTTTATAGACAGTTACATTACCATCAGCATCTGTTTTCTTCTTGAAAATCCATTTGTTCTCGACAGCCTTCCAGCCATCCGGTAAGTCCACCAAAGTCCATACTTGGTTTTCGTACATGGATCCAATCTCGGATTTCATGGCTTCTTGCCATTTATTGGAATCTAGGCTCATCATCGCTTCCTCATATGTCTCAGGGTCATCGGTGTTGTCCACCAACATGACACTCATAACGGGATCATACCAATCTGGAGTGGTACGAGTTCTCGTTGACCTGCGAGGCTCTGTAGCAACTTCAACCGAAGTTTCATGATCATCATCATTAGCTTCCTCTCTAACTGGTGCAGGCACCACAAGAACTTATTCCGGTGCTGCGCTACTCGCAATTTCGAGAGAAGGTTCGACAACCTCGTCGAGTTCTACTTTCCTTCCAGTCACTTCTTTCGAGAGAAATTCCTTCTCTAGAAAGGATCCATTCTTGGCAATGAAGATTTTGCCTTCGGATCTATGATAGAAGGTATACCCAATAGTTTCCTTCGGGTATCCAATGAAGACGCATTTTTCCGCTTTGGGTTCAAGTTTGTCCGGCTGTAACTTCTTTACATAGGCTTCGCATCCCCAAACTTTAAGGAACGACAATCTAGGTTTCTTCCCAAACCATAATTCATACGGTGTCGTTTCAACGGATTTAGGTGGTGCCCTATTTAAAGTGAATGCGGCTGTTTCTAATGCATAACCCCAAAATAATAGCGATAAATCTATAGGTGACATCATAGAACGAACCATATCTAAGAGAGTTCGATTACGATGTTCGGACACACCATTACGCTGTGGTGTTCCCGGCGGTGTCAATTGTGAAAGTATTCCGCATTTCTTCAAATGCTCGCCAAACTCGTAACTTAGATATTCACCGCCATGATCAGAACGTAGAAATTTAATCTTCTTGTTACGTTGATTCTCAACCTCACTTTGAAATTCCTTAAACTTCTCGAAAGTTTTGGACTTATGTTTCATGAAATAGATATACCCATATCTACTCAAATCATCCGTGAAGGTAAGAACATAACGATAACCACCGCGCGACGCTACACTCATTGGACCACACACATCGGTATGTATGATTTCCAATAAGTCCGTAGCTCGCTCCATCATACCAGAAAATGGAGTCTTAGTTATTTTACCCATCAGACATGCTTCGCATCTTTCAAGTGATTCGAAATCAAGTGATTCAAGAAGTCCATTGGAATGGAGTTTCTTCATACGCTTCACTCCAATGTGACCAAGACGACAGTGCCACATATAGGTCGAGTTATCGCTCGATTTCAAACGTTTAGCCTCAATGTTATTAATATGTGTATTTCCACTATCGAGATTCAACAAGAATAGACCATCTATCAAAGGTGGATGTGCATAAAAAATATTACTCATATAAATCGAACAACCATTATTCTCAGATTTAAACAAGTAACCGTCTCGCAATAAACAAGATCCCGATATAATGTTCATGCTTAACGCAGGAACCAAATAACAATTATTTAAGTATAAAACTAATCCCGATGGTAGATGAAGGGGTAGCGTGCCGACCGCGATCACATCAACCTTTGATCCGTTTCCCACGCGCATCGTCACCTCGTTCTTCGCTAGCTTCCGTTTATTCTGCAGCACCTGTTTCGAGTTACAAATATGAGCAACCGAACCAGTATCAAATACCTAGGCACTACTACAAGTACTAGTGAGATACACATCAATAACATGTATATCAGATATACCTTTCTTCTTGATGTTGCCATTCTTCAAATCCGCCAAGTACTTTGGGCAATTCCGCTTACAGTGACCTTCTCCCTTGTAGTAAAAGCACTCAGTATCAGGCTTAGGTCCAGCCTTGGTCTTCTTCGTTGGCGTGGTAACTTTCTTACCACCCTTCTTGAAATGTCCCTTCTGCTTAGACTTGCCTTTCTTGAATTTGGTGGTCTTATTGACCAACAACACTTGGTGCTCTTTCTTGATCTCCACTTCTGCAGATTTCAACATGGCAAAGAGTTCTGGCAACGTCTTGTTCATGTTTTGCATGTTGTAGTTCATCACAAAGTTCTTGTAACTTGGTGGTAGTGATTGGAGGACACGGTAAATCCCCAAAGCATTAGGAATCACAATACCCAAGATTTGAAGTTTGTTTGCGTGCCCAGACATCTTAAGCACATGCTCACTGACGGAGCTGCCCTCTTCCATCTTGCAGTTAAAGAACTTTTCAGAAGCCTCATAGCTTTCAATTGCCGCATGAGTCTCAAAGATCAATTTGATATCCTCGACAATATCATATGGGTCTAAATTCTCAAACCTTTTCTGAAGCTCCGATTCTAAACCATACAAGATAGCACACTGAACTGTGGAGTACTGAGTCTTCCGAGTGAGGTAAACGTTCTTTACTTCATCGGCAGCATCAGCTGCAGGTGGGTCACCTAGCGGTGCATCCAGCACATAGGTCAAATTACCAGCTGTGAGGACAATCCTCAAATTGCGGAACCAATCCACGAAGTTGCTTCCATTGTTTTTCAACTTTTCTTTCTCTAGGAACGCATTAAAATTGATGGTAGGGGCTGCCATTGATCTACAACATATTTGCAATAGTTTAGAGTAAGTTTATGACAAATTAAGTTCAAATTAATAATAAAATTAATCTAGGTGAACTCCCACTCAAAACAATATCCCTCACATTGTTTTAGTGATCACACGAACCAAATCCACCATATCAACACCGATCATCACGAGAGTCGATATAGTTTCAATGGCGAACAATCGTCATGTTCATCATATCTACTATATGATTCATGCTTTACCTTTCGGTGATCCGTGTTCCGAGACCATGTCTGTACATGCTAGGCTCGTCAAGATCAAACCTTAGTTTCCGCATGAGCAAATCTGGCTTGCTCACGTTGTATACACTTGCGGAATCTAACACACCCGATCATCACGTGGTGCTTCGAAACAAGAAGCTTTAGCAACGGTGCTAACTAAGGGTGAACACTTTATGACTTGAAATTCATGTGCATGAGGGATCATCTTATAATGCTACCGTAAGCAATACAAGATGCATAAAGGATTAACATCACATGTAATTCATAATATGTGATATGATATGGCCTTTCTTCTTTGTGCTTCCGATCTCCATCTTCTAGCACGAACATGATCTCCATCATCACCGGCATTGCATCAAGGTCAATGACGCTCCTCCATGGTTGTCGTCCACCGGCTTCAACTATTACAACTACTTTGAATAGACACGCGGGTCTTAACATAAATTAAAGACAACCATATGGCTCCTGCCGGTTGCCAACTTACAATAAGGAACATTGCATACATCAAATATAATCACAATCATGGCCATATCACATCACAGCACACCCCTGCAAAACAAAGTTAGACGCCTCTACTTTCTTTGCATATTTTACGTGGTTTGGGGCTTTCAATAAGTGTCGTTCTAACTTACGAACATGAACCACAATATTGATACTAGTATTGTTAATCACCCGTTGTAAATTGGATCTTAACTATGCTAGGAGAAACAGGCACCCGCAAAGCCACTTATGCAATACAAGTTGCATGTCAAGCGTGGAGAAAGTCTCATGAACGATGTCATGTAAGGTTAGCCCGGGCCGCTTCATCCCAACATACCGCAAGATGCAAAGTACACAAGAAGCAATCGACAATAAAAGCATCAACGCCCACAATGACCATTGTGTTCTACTCGTGCAACAGATCTACATATAGACACGACTCTGATACCACTGTAGGGTTTCGTAGCATGGAAAACAAAAAAATTCTACCGCATACAAACAAACAAGCCAAGATCTATCTACTAGATTGTAGCAACGAGTCGATAGAATAACTCAGCCTCGAAGATTCCAAAGTGTTTAACGAGAGCGGATTCTCATGGGTGATGTAGTCGTACTCTTCCCGATCTCAAGATCGCGTAGACGATCCTTCCGGCGCTGCGTTCCGGCAGCGCTCCCGCAGTCGGTCACACGTTCGGTACTCGACGAAGACCTTCCTCTCCCTTGTTCCAGCAGGCAGCAGAGGTTGTAGCACTCTCCTCGCGATTCCGGCAGCACAACGGCGTGGTACCGGAAGTAGAGGGGAGATCTCGCAGGGCTTCGCCTTAAGCCGGAGCGAGTATGGTGGAGTATGAGAGAGTCCCTCGATGATCTAGGGTTTAGACACACCGAGGAGGGGGGCTAGGCCGGCGGCTAGGGTTTCACCTAGGCGGCGGTGGCGGTTTGCCCTAGGGCCGGCGGCGGCTATGGAGGCGGCGGCTTGGGGCTAGGGTTTGGAGGAGAGGATCTTGTGTGTCTCTAGGAGGGAGCCCTGCCCCTCCTTATATAGGTGGAGGGGCCGGCCAAGGGGAGGGAGAGGAGTCCCTCCCCAACTCGGCTTGGTGGGGCGCCGGCGGTGGGGAGGAGGGACTCCTCCCCAACTCGGTTTCCTCCTCCTTTTCCACTTACCAAAAATAGCCGTTTGACTTTCAAACTAGCCGTTTGACTTTTCAAACTAGGATTTGATTTAATCCTCTATTTTGTTCAGCGATGACACTTAGTACATGACGCAATCATACCAATTTGATATAACACATTCATGTACCCTTCCCTTCCGGAGTGCCGGACATTCCAGAACCTTCTAGAACATTCCCGATGAAAACACCGGAACCATTCTCCAACTCCGAAACGGGACTTTCCTTATATGAATCTTATTCTCCAGACCATTCCGGATCTCCTCGTGATATCCCAAATCCCATTCGAGACTCCGAACAACATTCGGACTCTTTCTCATCATTCCATAACTACTCAAACAACGTCGAATCCTTAAGTGTGTCTCCCTACGGTTCGTGAATTATGCGGACATGATCGAGACACTTCTCCGATCAATAACCAATAGAGGAATCTGGAAATTCATATGGCTCCCACATATTTCTACGATTACTTTGCGATCGAATGAACCACTTACATATGATACCAATTTCCCTTTGTCTCACGATAGTTTACTTATCCGAGGTTTTGATCATCGGTATCTCTGCATACCTAGTTCAACCTCGTTACCGATAAGTACTCTTTTCTCGTTCCCGTGATATGTGATCCCTTGTGAGCCAGTCACATGCTTGCAAGATAATTGGATGACATTTCACCGAGAGGGCCCAGAGTATATCTATCCGTCATATGGATGGACAAATCCCACTCTTGATCCATGTGTTTCAACCAATACTTTCCGAACACTCAATGCCACCTTTATAGCCACCCAGTTATGGTGTGGTGTTTGATGTCATCAAAGCATCCATCCGGTAAAGTTTATATGCATGATCTCATGGTCGAAGGAATTAGGTTACTATGTATCAGAAAGCATATAGCAATTGAACTATTAAAATGACTTGATCTTTATGCTATGCTTATCTATAGGAGTATGTCCACCATATCATTCTCCTAACGATATGATCTTGTTGTTAATAACATCTCAATGTTCATGATAGGGAAACCACAATCATATATTAACCAACAAGCTAGTATTATATAGAGGCTTTACTAGGGACTTCAAATTATGTTTACAAATCACACAAGTATTAATGTTTCCTTGTTAATACTATTATAGCATGAATGTAAACATTTATCATAAACACAAAGATATAATAATAACTACATTTATTATTGCCTCTAGGGCATATCTCCAACAGGGCTGCCCCAACAACACAAGAGCCAAGCCCTCTCCCCGTACGCATCGCCGCCGCCGCAGCCCTGCCGCCTCGCCGCCGCCCACGCGCCAATGCCGCCGCGCCGCCTGACCGCGCTTCCGCGTCGCCGCCGCCTCGCGTCGCCGCCGGTTCGTCGCCACCACCGCCGACACCTCCTCATCCTCCCAGTCATCTAAACCCTATACCTCCGGGAAACCCTAATCCACCATAACTCGCACCGGCTTAGGCGAAGCCCTGCGGGATCTTCCCTCTACTTCCGACACCACGCCGTCGTGCTGCCGGAATCACGAGGGGGGAACTACCACCTCTGTTGCCTGCTGGAACAAGGGAGAGGAAGGTCTTCATCGAGTACCGAACATGTGATCGACTGCGGAAGCACTGCCTGAACGCAGCGCCGGAAGGATCGTCTACGCGATCTTGAGATCGGCAAGTGTACAACTACATCACCCACGAGAATCTGCTCTCGTTAACCGCTTTGGAATCTTCGAGGGTGAGTGCTTCTATCGACTCGTTGCTACAATCTAGTAGATAGATCTTGGCTTGTTTGTGTGCATGCAGTAGAATTTTTTTGTTTTCCATGCTACGAACCCCTACACCGAGGTATGAGCCTCGGGAAGAGCGAGAAGCAAGACCTGCCCCGCAAAATCAGGCGAATGATCGATACAATGATGGTTATTCTGACTTGGATGATGCCGAGTAGGGTAGACAAAATAACTATGGAGTACAAGAGAGAGTTATCTATAGAAACTTTCCGTCGACTGACGCAAGATTGAAGCTGGACAGATTGTATCGGTCCGAGCTATTGGATGAACAGGGTCCACCTAGTCCGGCGTGCTTTGGACCTCGGATCATGGGCGAACCACCTGTGCCGAACTTCCAGTTGGCAAGGGGCATGAAAACGTACAATGGGAGTACGAAGCCACACGATTGGTTAATTGACTATGGCATGTGTAACATCCCTAAAATCATGTTTCAAACTCATGCATATCATCCATGCATCCATGATCATATAGAGTTCATTTCAAACAAATCATTTCAAAAATAGGAGCATATGAGCTCATTATTTTATGTGATCAGCATTTGAAACCAATGCTACTCTCCAATGGGAGATTGTTGTTCAAGAAACCAAACTTTGTTGTCTTATTGCTCTCAGGTTGTATTGCTAGATTGCTAAGATTTAAACCAAAGTTTCAAAACAATATGATTTGAAAACCAATTTCAAAACCTATTCAAACTAGGGCTATGCCACTGCTTATTTTATTTTATTCCAAGTGACCAAGCCAATTCAAAGTGACCACTTGGTTTTATGCCCAGAAATGTGACTGTTGCACACTACAAAAATCCTGAAAAGATTTGAATTCAAATAGATTTTGAAATCATTTGAATTTGGTTCCTGAAATTGAAAACAGAAAAAGAAAAGGAGAAAAGAAATGGAAAAAGGCCAGCGCCACCTATCTAGCCCAACTACGGATCCAGCCCATTAAGCCCACCCGGGTTCCTCCTCTCTCTCGCTCACTCGTAGACGAACCCACCAGGTCACTGACCACACGACCCCACCCCCTCTCTGTTTCACTCGGTGACTGGTGGACCTCGCCAGCTCATCCTCATCTTCCCCAAATCGTGCCCACGACCATGTCGCCGGCCGTTCCCTCCGCCATTCACTGCCGGGTTGATTTCTCGCTTAATTGCCCTTGATACCGCGCGCGATCCTCGCCCCCGCTCTGGCTATAAGACCACCTCCCCCTCGCGGCCATTTCCCCCAACAAAGCCAGGCAGAAACGCCCCCAGGCTGCCCGCAATCATCCTCGCGCCGCCGCAGACAGAGCTCACTCCGGCGACCAATCCCTGTGAGCCCCGTGCGCCCCTCTCCCTCTGGTTCATATGAGCCTCTTCACAACTTCCTTGCGCACCTGCTGACCCCACTGGTTCGTCCTATACTGCACCAGGTCGTCGACTTCGTCAAACACTGCATGCTCCCGACGACATCCTCAACTCCGGCGGTCAAATTCGGTGATCCCCTTGTTCCCCTTCGCCTCTGATGCACATGATCGTGTTCGCCGTAGTCTTGCGCATCTCCTGATGCCGTTTGTTCATGCTAGGGTGACCAGGAGCGTCGCCAACATCGTCGTCCACCCGAGCCCGACGCTGACAGCAACTCCGACGAGCCCGTGCAGCCATGTCCGTGCGCCCCTTGCCAAGTCGTCGCCAGGTTGAGCATCAGTGCGTCGCCACGATTCTGGTAAGCATCCCTGGCAACCCCAGAGCCACCTGTAGTGCCACGCCACCGTAGACAGAGCTCGCCGCCGCCAGTAGCCACCGCCAGCGCCTCCCATCTGTGGTTGTTTGATCTAGGACCGTAGGATCTAGATCCAGCGCGTATAAACAGATCACTTATCGAAGCGTTACGAGTAGATCTGGGCCGTGCAGATTAAGTAGATCTAACGGCTCACAGACGCAATCCTGAGCGAACCAGTACGCACCAATCAGATTAAGACGCGTGGCTAGGGTTTAGGTTTAAAATCAGGATTTAAATCTATTAGATGTTTGAATTTGATTTAGCCATAACTTTTGATCCCCACGTCCAAATTTGATGAATTTTATATCAATGGAATCAGGAGAACAAGCCCTTTCAAAATATGCAATGTGTTTAATGTTTTGCTTCTGTTAAAATGGTTTTATGAACTTGTTTATGAACCAGTACTCTACACTTGCTTTGTTGAGTTTTAAAAATCATCACATATCATATTGCATGCATTCATATATTTTTGTTTGTATATATTTTGTATGTGATCGTTGCTATGATTTTATGTGTAGATTTTGGTGCCAATAGTGATTGTGATTGTGAGGAGTGTAGCTACTCTCCAAACTACCAAGGCAAGTGGTGCTTCATGATATTTTTATCCCTATGTTTTCTACTAAGCATTAGAATTATTTTTCTAGTCTTGCATGTTATATTTTGCTTATATGCCATGTTGGGAAATCCTAGTGGTTGTAGAATTTCTAGGAAATTTCTAAGTTAAGATGCTTATCTATGCCATGCTTAGCCTAGCTAGTAGCAACCAAGGGTGGTGAAATATACATGCTATGATAAAATATTTCTAAGTCTTTGGACTTGTGTTTTGCCTAATAAAACAACTAAGTTAATGAAACACTTGGGTGGAATGGAAGGAATGGTTTATGTTGAGTGGTTACACAAGGCCCATTTCTATGGTTTACCTTGTGTATCTCACTTGTGGAAAGCCACCCAGGAACAAAGAGATTTTAGAGGCCAAATGTTAAGAAGCTTCTAGTGCAGCCACTTGGCAATATGGGCTCTGCCTGGATCACATAGGTTGCTAGAACTTAGCCATTTGGACAGTTGGTGGTAGTGGGAATGATAGATTGGAGCGCGTCCATTTGGTCTAAGGGAAGGCTTTTGAAAGGTCCTGTCTTGGTGAAAATCAAGGCTTGTGGGGAAAGTGCACAACCTCTGCAGATGGAAGAATCTAAGTACTTAGCCATGTCCCTAGAAAAGGACAACTTGAGCATCAAGACATGGAAGCTATCAAGAATCTCCTCATCCCAATTTCTAAGTAAAAACTTGTGGGTGAACAAGGGTGAAGGACCCCAATGTATGTTGGTGGCTCCTTGGGAAAAGTTTTGACAAAGAAAAACTTAGTGTTTTCAACTAATAGGCAAAACCTATTTTGAGCAAAGCAAGCCTAAACTACACTTAGCCAAATTGCATATAGTATCTAGTCCACCAAAATTGTACTAAGTATTACTTGCCAATACTATTCCAATGTATTGACCCACTGTGGCTGTAACTTGTGATGTTGCAGGTTACTCTGATGAGGATTAGGAGTCATGAGTCTACACTCAACATGTTTGCCTGTGGCACATGAAGATGAAGACTTTTATCTATTTACTTATTTAAACTCTTGTAATAGGCCTATGGCCATGGAGTTGTAAAGACTATGTTGTCTCTGGAATGACTGTAATAATGACCTTTGTTTCTGTGTACTTCATCTTAAACTGTGGATGCTAGCATTGATCCAGGAACTAGCATTGCAATCACAGGGATCCTTTTCCTTTATAAAGGAGGGATCTTACAGATGGTATCAGAGCACTGTGTTGCCTGTAGGATTATGACCCTAGGATTGGAAACCACTAAGGAAAAAAAAATTCAACAACTTCTACACTTGTCTATTCTTCTCGTAAACTTTTCTAATCTTCTTTCTCATCTATATTTGTAGATGAACTCCATCAAAGAAGCCGTAAGGAAGGGACCACTCATGACAATGACTTTGGATTGTGAGACAGAGTTTCCCAGGGCTCTCAAGGACCTGATGGTTGCAATGGAAATACATGGTGCAGTTGTGTACACAAAGGTTTTCCTGTGATGGATGAAGGAGTTGAGTACTGGTGGGTGCAACTTCACTTGTATAAAAACAAGGAAGACAACCACAAGGAATCAGGATTCTGCATATTCACCAATTCTGTGGTGCACACCACATTCTTTGATTCAGCAAGGGATGCAGCTTGGAGGACTATCAAAGAACTTGGTGATAGAGTCAAGTGCAGAATGCTCAACATCCAGAATGACCTAAAGGAGGAGAAGAAACATACCCAAGAGTTGGAGGCTACCAACCAAACCTTAAGAGGAGACATTATAGACTTAGTGATAGAGTCATGTGCTCAAGATAGAGTGATTGCTTCTAGAAATATTGTGTTAGCCAACATATCTAGTGAGATAGGATTGTAAGCGTAGTTCGTTAGTTGGACAACCACTTATCACCTTATTTTCCAAATGTTGCTAAAAATAAGTTGAACCTTGGATGTTGTAATGGATTCATGTATGCCATGACTTGTGTGTTTTGATTTCCAAAGATATGCATGTGATGCTTTGACTTGTGTTTTATCTTAAATTGTGTTGTTTCTAACTTTTTCTATCTTATAAATAGATGCCTAACGTTACCATCAGCACTGTTGAGGAGTTCCAGGGAACTCGCTTTGGTCCTCGTATTATTGAGCTTACTAGTTTGCTCAATCTCCCTCTTCCTACCATCATGGTGCTTCCCCTCACCAAGTTTGAGAGGAAAGACCTTTGGGGTTTCAAGGTCAATCAGCCCGGACACTAGACTGAGCCTACCACGAAGGCTATCATCTTCAAGCTCATGCACGATGACAAGGAGAGAGGCCTTGAGGTAGTCATGCAGGATCTGATAGGACGTCTGCTAGGGAGACACTCTCGACAGGTTAGAGGTACTCACTTCCACGTCTTCGGTAGACGTGATGAGGATGGAGAGGCCATCGTCTTTGAGGACACTTCGAGGGAGACAGCAGAGCCGATTCGTCTATACCTCCAGGACTTAGAGGATCTCATTAGGCACGTGGACACTGATAAGACCAACGTCATGCTCAACAATGATGAACTTCAGGTGCAGCTTGGTGAGAAGGACAAGCTCTTCGCGGAGCAAGATGAGATAGTCAAGGAGATGGAGGCAAAGTTCGAGGGCCAGGACAGAAAGTTCAAGAGTCAAGAGAAGCGAGTCCAGGATAGGAACAAGAGGATTCGGGATATGACTGAAGAACTGCAGGCCAAGGACTTCGAGCTCGAGCATCAGCAGACGGTGATGTAGAGGCTTTGTTCTTAGAAGAGGGCTCTCAAATCCAAAGGAGAGACCTTGACCTCCAATGTCGAGGAATACAAGACCGCTATGGAGAATGCAGGTGTTACCTTTGTTGAGGAGGAGGTTGATGCCGAGGAGTAGAGTTGACTACTCATTTATCATTTATTTATCATACTTTATTTGTGTCACAATGACCATCCAACATGTGGATGGCTAGTTATTGGTGTGTTTACTTTGCAAACTTGTCGTTTTCGTTGTTGAACTATTATTATTATGATGCATGTTTTGTGATTGTTTATGTGATGTATTGGGCATGAAAGCATCTATGGGTATCTCATTCTTATCTCTATTGAACAAACCATAGATGCCTCCCCATCGTGCCAATCCCAACCCCAACAACAACAACATCACTCCAGAGATGCAGCAAATGATGACAGCTCAGACTCAGCTGATGCAAATGATGACGATGTTCATCCATAACCAAAACAACAACAATAACAATAATAACAACAACAACACACCGGGTTTTGACATGCTTACCAGGTTCTTGAGATTGAGGCCAGCAAAGTTCTCAGGAACAACTGATCCCATGGTGGCCAATGATTGGCTACGCTCTGTGAACAAGGACTTGGTAACTGTGGGTTGTACTGATGCAGAAAAAGTCAGATTTGCAGCACATTTGCTGGAAGGACCAGCCGCCACTTGGTGGGATAACTTCTAGATCACCACTCCCATAGAAGATGTGACATGGGCTATCTTTGAGGATGGCTTTCGTACTGCTCATATCTCATCTGGAGTGATGAGTCTGAAGAAGAAAGAATTCCATAATCTAAAACAGCGCCACCGCATCGTGGCTGAATATATTGAGGAGTTCAACAATCTGGCGCGTTATGCACCGGACGAAGTTGACACTGATGCTAAGAGGAAGGAAAAGTTCCTTGAAGGCCTGAATGATGAACTGAACTTGCAGCTATCAGTGGCCTATGTTCCCACTTATCAGTCTCTTTGTGACAAGGCTGCTATTTTGGAGAACAAAATGAAACAAGTTGAGAGCAGGAAGAGAAAGCACTCAGACAAGCACAGCTCGGGATCGTCTCACAAACGTTCCCATTATGATGATAGTGGAAGCTCAGGATCCCACAAGCATGGGAAATTCAACAAGCACCACAACCACAACCGTCATCATGACAACAAGCATCACCGTAGTCATGACAATGACAAGTACAAGAACCACAAGGGTGGATATAAGAGCCACCACAGTGGTAGTGGAAGTGGCAGTGGAAGCCAGCCTGTCAAGAAGGATATCAGTCAGGTTGAGTGCTTCAAGTGCAAGAAGATGGGGCATTATGCAAATGAATGCCCAGAAAAGAAATTTGAAGGACCCAAAAAGCCCAACCCTTTTCATAAAGGGCAAGTTAACCACATCAATGTGGAGGAAATCTATGAGGAGCCTAATGCTGTTGCTGGTAAGTTCAAACTCAATTCTATTCCAGCACTTGTTCTTTTTGATACTGGAGCATCGCATTCATTCATATCAAAAGCATTTGTTGATAGAAATGGGTTTCCAACTGAAAACATTGGGTGTCCAATAAAGGTTAGTTCTCCAGGTGGAGATATGATAGTAAGCCTTGGATGCCGGGATCTAGTAATAGAGTTTGGAAAGCATAAGTTTCCAGTGAGTCTGATAATCCTAGATTCCCAAGGTCTGGATGTAATTTTGGGAATGGATTGGATGGCTAAGTATGAAGGAGTACTAGATTGTGCTAATCGTACAGTTGCACTCACAACCCCGGAGAAGAAACGGATTATATTCAAGTCTAACATTGAATCAAAAGGGAGTAAGCTAGATTATCTTAAGGGGGTTAGCATAGACAGTGTGCCAATTGTGAGTGAATATCCAGATGTATTTCCGGAAGAATTGCCGGGAATGCCACCAGATAGAGATGTGGAGTTCCTTATTGATTTGCTACCAGGATCTGGACCAATAGCAAAGAGACCATACAAGATGTCAGTTGATGAACTGAATGAACTCAAGAAACAACTTGGAGAACAATTGCAGAAAGGATTTATTCAACCAAGTTCTTCATCTTGGGGAGCCCCAGTTTTGTTTGTGGAGAAGAAAGATAGAAGTCAAAGGTTATGCATAGATTACCATTCACTCAATGAGGTGACTATCAAGAACAAATACCCTTTGCCTAGAATCAATGACTTGTTTGATCAGTTAGAAGGAGCTTGTGTGTTCTCAAAGATTGATCTCCGGTTAGGATATTTCCAACTCAAGATAAGAGAACAAGACATACCTAAGACTGCTTTCACCACAAGGTATGGATTGTATGAGTATAAAGTGATGCCATTTGGTTTAACCAATGCACCAGCATACTTTATGAATATGATGAACAAGGTGTTCATGGAATTTCTTGATAAGTTTGTTGTCGTTTTCATCGATGACATTTTGATCTACTCCAAGAGCAAAGAAGAACATGAAGGACATTTGCGATTGATACTTGAGAAGCTTAGAGAGCATAAACTGTATGCCAAATTCAGCAAGTGTGAATTCCAGATAAATGAAGTTGTATTTCTTGGACACGTTGTGTCAGGAGATGGTGTAGCAGTTGATCCTGCTAAAGTTTCAGCTGTAACTGAATGGGAATCTCCCAAGTCAGTGAAAGAAGTTCGTAGTTTCCTTGGCTTAGCAGGTTACTACAGAAGGTTCATTGAGAATTTCTCCAAGGTAGCTAAGCCTATGACAGAATTGCTAAAGAAAGACAAGAAATTTGCTTGGTCTGAAGGTTGTGAACTCAGCTTTCAGGAACTGAAGAAGAGACTTGTGACAGCACCAGTCTTGTGTTTGCCAGACTTGGAAAAAGATTTCCAAGTATATTGTGATGCATCTCATCATGGTTTGGGTGCAGTACTTATGCAAGACGGGAAAGTTGTGGCTTATGCCTCGAGACAACTCAAAACTCATGAAGTGAACTACCCTACTCATGATTTAGAGTTAGCCTCTGTTGTTCATGCACTCAAAACATGGAGACATTATCTTTTGGGAAAGCGTTGTGAAGTGTTCACAGATCACAAGAGTTTGAAGTATATCTTCACCCAGAAAGAAATTAACATGAGACAAAGAAGATGGCTAGAACTCATCAAGGACTATGACTTAAGTTTGCAATACCATCCCGGTAAAGCAACTGTTGTAGCAGATGCTTTAAGCCGTAAGGTTTTTATGAATGGCCTTATCAAGGGAGAATTGCCCGATGATTTGTGTGCCCAATTTAGAGATCTCAGATTGGAGATTGTGCCTGAAGGACATCTCATGTCTTTGGATGTTCAACCCACTCTGATGGACAAGATCAAAGAAGCCCAGAAGATTGATAAGGAAATTGAAGAAATTAAGGAAACGATTGGCAAAGGAAAAGCCAAAGGATTCCATGAAGATGAACAGGGTACTTTATGGCATGGGAAACGTATCTGTGTTCCACAAGATCCGGAGCTTCGGAAACTGATATTACAAGAAGCACACAACTCACCGTATTCCATTCATCCGGGTAACACCAAAATGTACATGGATATGAAGGAAAGATTTTGGTGGAATAATCTCAAGAAGGACATCGCCGAACATATTACTTTGTGTGATGTGTGTAGTAGAGTGAAAGCGGAACATCAGAAACCAGCAGGTTTGCTTCAACCACTACCTATTCCTGATTGGAAGTGGGACAAGATTGGTATGGATTTCATTACCGGATTACCAAGGACCCGGTCAGGATATGATTCTATTTGGGTAGTAGTGGATCGCCTAACTAAAGTAGCTCATTTCATATCTGTGAAGACAACCTATACAAGTGCTAAGTTAGCCAAGATCTATATGAGTACAATTGTATGTCTACATGGAGTGACCAAGAGTATTGTGTCTGATAGGGGAATTCAATTCACTTCTCATTTTTGGAGACAATTGCATGAGTCATTGGGAACGAGGTTGGAATTCAGCACTGCTTTTCATCCTCAAACTGATGGTCAAACAGAAAGGACTAATCAGATTCTTGAGGACATGTTGAGGGCATGTGCCCTAGACTATGGAGCCAGTTGGGACGAAAGTCTGCCTTACGCAGAATTTTCTTATAACAACAACTACCAAGCCAGCATTGAGATGGCACCATTTGAGTTTCTCTACGGGAGAAAATGTACCACCCCATTGTTATGGAATGGTGTGGGAGAAAGAAGTTTGTTCGGACCAGAACATATCAAAGAAGTCGAAGAGAAGGTCAAGTTGGTTAAGGACAGATTGAAGATAGCACAGTCCCGACAGAAAAGCTACGCAGATCCTAAGCGTAGAGAAGTAACCTACGAAGTTGGTGATAGAGCTTATCTTAGAGTGTCACCACTTCGTGGAGTGAAGAGGTTTGGAGTCAAAGGGAAGTTGGCCCCAAGATATGTTGGACCCTTCAAGATTTTGAGTCGTAAAGGAGAAGTTGCTTATGAAATTGATTTGCCAGAGTCTTTGTCAGCTGTTCATAATGTGTTTCATGTTAGTCAACTTAAGAAATGTCATCCAGAAATGGAAGAAACTTCTTTGAAGGATACTATACCTTTGGAAGAGGTTCAGTTGGAGAGTGACCTCAGTTATGAAGAGAAACCTATCAAGATTCTTGAGACTGCAGAAAGAGTCACACGGACTAAGACTATCAAGTTTTGCAAGGTTCAGTGGAACCATCATTCCGAAGAGGAAGCAACATGGGAAAGAGAAGATGATCTTCGAAAAGACCACCCTCACCTATTTGCTAGCCAATCCGAATCTCGAGGGCGAGATTCACCTTAAGGGGGTTAGATTTGTAACATCCATAAAATCATGTTTCAAACTCATGCATATCATCCATGCATCCATGATCATATAGAGTTCATTTCAAACAAATCATTTCAAAAACAGGAGCATATGAGCTCATTATTTTATGTGATCAGCATTTGAAACCAATGCTACTCTCCAATGGGAGATTGTTGTTCAAGAAACCAAACTTTGTTGTCTTATTGCTCTCAGGTTGTATTGCTAGATTGCTAAGATTTAAACCAAAGTTTCAAAACAATATGATTTGAAAACCAATTTCAAAACCTATTCAAACTAGGGCTATGCCACTTCTTATTTTATTTTATTCCAAGTGACCAAGCCAATTCAAAGTGACCACTTGGTTTTATGCCCAGAAATGTGACTGTTGCACACTACAAAAATCCTGAAAAGATTTGAATTCAAATAGATTTTGAAATCATTTGAATTTGGTTCCTGAAATTGAAAACAGAAAAAGAAAAGGAGTAAAGAAATGGAAAAAGGCCAGCGCCACCTATCTAGCCCAACTACGGATCCAGCCCATTAAGCCCACCCGGGTTCCTCCTCTCTCTCGCTCACTCGTAGACGAACCCACCAGGTCACTGACCACACGACCCCACCCCCTCTCTGTTTCACTCGCTGACTGGTGGACCTCGCCAGCTCATCCTCATCTTCCCCAAATCGCGCCCACGACCATGTCGCCGGCCGTTCCCTCCGCCATTCACTGCCGGGTTGATTTCTCGCTTAATTGCCCTTGATACCGCGCGCGATCCTCGCCCCCGCTCTGGCTATAAGACCACCTCCCCCTCGCGGCCATTTCCCCCAACAAAGCCAGGCAGAAACGCCCCCAGGCTGCCCGCAATCATCCTCGTGCCGCCGCAGACAGAGCTCACTCCGGCGACCAATCCCTGTGAGCCCCGTGCGCCCCTCTCCCTCTGGTTCATATGAGCCTCTTCACAACTTCCTTGCGCACCTGCTGACCCCACTGGTTCGTCCTATACTGCACCAGGTCGTCGACTTCGTCAAACACTGCATGCTCCCGACGACATCCTCAACTCCGGCGGTCAAATTCGGTGAGCCCCTTGTTCCCCTTCGCCTCTGATTCACATGATCGTGTTCGCCGTAGTCTTGCGCATCTCCTGATGCCGTTTGTTCATGCTAGGGTGACCAGGAGCGTCGCCAACATCGTCGTCCACCCGAGCCCGACGCTGACAGCAACTCCGACGAGCCCGTGCAGCCATGTCCGTGCGCCCCTTGCCAAGTCGTCGCCAGGTTGAGCATCAGTGCGTCGCCACGATTCTGGTAAGCATCCCTGGCAACCCCAGAGCCACCTGTAGTGCCACGCCGCCGTAGACAGAGCTCGCCGCCGCCAGTAGCCACCGCCAGCGCCTCCCATCTGTGGTTGTTTGATCTAGGACCGTAGGATCTAGATCCAGCGCGTATAAACAGATCACTTATCGAAGCGTTACGAGTAGATCTGGGCCGTGCAGATTAAGTAGATCTAACGGCTCACAGACGCGATCCTGAGCGAACCGGTACGCACCAATCAGATTAAGACGCGTGGCTAGGGTTTAGGTTTAAAATCAGGATTTAAATCTATTAGATGTTTGAATTTGATTTAGCCATAACTTTTGATCCCCACGTCCAAATTTGATGAATTTTATATCAATGGAATCAGGAGAACAAGCCCTTTCAAAATATGCAATGTGTTTAATGTTTTGCTTCTGTTAAAATGGTTTTATTTACAGAAACATGTGTAGGGCTATTTTGAGTATATGAATTGTTTAAGAAATGTTTTAAGGTTTAAATAAATATTGTTTGACAAGTTTTGAACTTGTTTATGAACCAGTACTCTACACTTGCTTTGTTGAGTTTTAAAAATCATCACATATCATATTGCATGCATTCATATATTTTTGTTTGTATATATTTTGTATGTGATTGTTGCTATGATTTTATGTGTAGATTTTGGTGCCAATAGTGATTGTGATTGTGAGGAGTGTAGCTACTCTCCAAACTACCAAGGCAAGTGGTGCTTCATGATACTTTTATCCCTATGTTTTCTACTAAGCATTAGAATTATTTTGCTAGTCTTGCATGTTATATTTTGCTTATATGCCATGATGGGAAATCCTAGTAGTTGTGGAATTGCTAGGAAATTTCTAAGTTAAGATGCTTATCTATGCCATGCTTAGCCTGGCTAGTAGCAACCAAGGGTGGTGAAATATACATGCTATGATAAAATATTTCTAAGTCTTTGGACTTGTGTTTTGCCTAATAAAACAACTAAGTTAATGAAACACCTGGGTGGAATGGAAGGAATGGTTTATGTTGAGTGGTTACACAAGGCCCATTTCTATGGTTTAACTTGTGTATCTCACTTGTGGAAAGCCACCCAGGAACAAAGAGATTTTAGAGGCCAAATGTTAAGAAGCTTCTAGTGCAGCCACTTGGCAATATGGGCTCTACCTGGATCACATAGGTTGCTAGAACTTAGCCATTTGGACAGTTGGTGGTAGTGGGAATGATAGGTTGGAGCGCGTCCATTTGGTCTAAGGGAAGGCTTCTGAAAGGTCCTGTCTTGGTGAAAATCAAGGCTTGTGGGGAAAGTGCACAACCTCTGCAGATGGAAGAATCTAAGTACTTATCCATGTCCCTGGAAAAGGACAACTTGAGCATCAAGACATGGAAGCTATCAAGAATCTCCTCATCCCAATTTCTAAGTAAAAACTTGTGGGTGAACAAGGGTGAAGGACCCCAATGTCTATTGGTAGCTCCTTGGGAAAAGTTTTGACAAAGAAAAACTTAGTGTTTTCAACTAATAGGCAAAACCTATTTTGAGCAAAGCAAGCCTAAACTACACTTAGCCAAATTTCATATAGTATCTAGTCCACCAAAATTGTACTAAGGTATCACTTGCCAATACTATTCCAATGTATTGACCCACTGTGGCTGTAACTTGTGATGTTGCAGGTTACTCTGATGAGGATTAGGAGTCATGAGTCTACACTCAACATGTTTGCCTGTGGCACATGAAGATGAAGACTTTTATCTATTTACTTATTTAAACTCTTGTAATAGGCCTGTGGCCATGGAGATGTAAAGACTATGTTGTCTCTGGAATGACTGTAATAATGACCTTTGTTTCTGTGTACTTCATCTTAAACTGTGGATGCTAGCATTGATCCAGGGACTAGCATTGCAATCACAGGGATCCTTTTCCATTATAAAGGAGGGATCTTACATCATGGCAGTGAAAATAGATGGCGGAAATGTACGATGGGCGGTAAGATACGTCCCACAGATGCTGGAAGGACCAACCAGAGTATGGATGAACAACTTACCAACAGGAAGTATCAACTGTTGGTTGGATTTTGAAGAAATGTTTGTCAGCAATTTCACCAGTACATATAAGAGGCCAAACAGGCCACAATAGCTCGCAATGTGCAAGCAGAAGCCAAATGAAACAGATCGAGAATTCTTGACTCGGTGGTGCAACCTCAGAAACTCATGCGAACGGGTCATAGAATCTCAAGCGATAGCCTGGTTTGCTCAGGGCTGCAGATATGCAAGCATGTTATGGCAGAGATTGCAGAGAGATATGCCAACCACATTGGCGGAAACCATCAGAATAGCAGATTCATATGCATTAGGGGATCCAATTTAACCAGAGTTAATGTCGGCAGAACATCGGGAGCAGCAGGATCATTATGCTACAGATGGAGTCGGATCCTCACGGTGCAACGAATACCGAGGCAGAAGAAGGGACGAGAGGCCGGAATACAGATATGCTTCCAATCAGGTGGAAGCAGTTGTGCAGGATCAGCTGAGTCATGGGAAAAATCAGCGCCAGAAGAATTGTCCTCAGCAGTGGACGCCGAGGAATGAAGGGAAAAGGCAGTGGACACCAGAACATAAGAAGCAATGGCAAGAAAGGCCGAAGTACATGTTTGAGTGCATGCTCGATCAGCCGTGTAAATTCCACATGCCTAATCTGTCCAAACCAGCCAACCACACTACTCGCTAGTGTGCTTGGATGAAAAATGCAATGGGAAACCGGGGCAAATGCGTAGTAGCTAATGTTACCACCACCCCCTCCGAGGTACGATAACTCGGACCGAAGGGATGTAGTACACCAAGTGGTAAATCAAAATCAAGATGGAAGAGGAAACCCCGGTAACAATGGACGTAATGATTACAGAGAACATCACCAATCCTATTGTGTGTCCACAACAGAACAGCAAGATAGGCAGAGCGTACATCGCCAGCATATGGAAGTAAATGCGGTTATGCCAGCAGTACCAAGGTACGTGTCGTGGTCAGATCAAGAGATAACCTAGAGCATAAAAGATCACCCGAAGATAATGCCGAACCCAGGATCGTACGCATTGGTACTGGATCCGACGTTTGTCGGGCCTAGCATCAATGTGATGTTCTCAAAGGTACTCATTGATAATGGAAGTAGTGTCAACATCATGTACAAGGATACAATGCACAAGCTCGGAATAACACAAAATATGCTGCAGCCCACAAGGACCACGTTGCATGGGATAGTGTCGGGGCTCTCCTGCGAACCCATTGGGAGAGTTCGGGTAGATGTGTTATTTGGCACAAGAGAGAAGTGCAGAGCTGAGAACCTGGAGTTTGAGGTGGTAGACCTAGAGAGTTTCTATCATGCTTTACTTGGATAGCCAACTTTGGCTAAGTTTATGAGCAGCTGCCACATTACCTACTTGAAAATGAAGATGCCAGGGCCTCAGGGGGGAATAACAGTGGCAGGGGATTATAGAAAATCTATGGAATGTGCTTCGGCCAGGTCAAACTTGGCCGAGTCACTGGTAATTGCAAGAGAGAAAAGAAGGATTCAGGAGGTGGAAGCTTTGGCTCAGTCAGCGCAGATTAATATGCCGACATTAGCCAATGCACATGGGAGTGTATCTTTCCAGCCGACTAAGGAGACGAAGAAGATCCAGATTGATGATCAGTTCCCGGAGCGCACCATCACGATTGGTGCTGGCCTAGATGCCAAATAGGAAAGCGAGCTCACCAACTTCCTCCGTGAGAATCGGGATATCTTTGCATGGTCAACTCAGACCTGCAAGGTGTTCCGAGGGAGTTGGCTGAGCACTCTTTGCATGTAAGGCCAGGAGCAAGGACGGTGAAGCAACCACTCCGCCGCTTCGCCGAAGATAGGAGAAAGATAATAGGGGATGAGATAGCTCGGCTCCTTGCAGCCGGGTTCATCATGGAAGTGCTTCACCCGGATTGGCTATCAAATACGGTGTTAGTAGAAAAGAAAAAAGATAACCCAAATGTAGCCGTCGTATGGAGAATGTGCATCGATTACATGAACCTCAATAAGGCGTGTCCCAAAGATCCTTTTCCTTTACCTAGGATAGACCAAGTCATTGATTCAACCGCAGGTTGTGAGCTATTATCATTTGTAGACGCGTATTCTGGTTTCCACCAGATACCGTTAAACCCGGCTAATCAAATAAAGACTGTGTTTATTACCCCGTACGGGGCTTATTTCTATCGCACCATGCCATTCGGCCTGCGTAATGCAGGAGCAACATATCAAAGATGCATGCAAAAGTGTCTACATGACCAGATAGGAAAAAATGTGTAAGTGTATGTAGACGATGTGGTTATAAAAACCAAAGAGAGCAAAACGCTCCTTGAAGATATTCGGCAGACATTCACAAACCTGAGAAGGTTCCGAATGAAACTTAACCCGGAAAAATGTACCTTCGGTGTGCCGGCTGTAAAATTACTCGGTTTCCTCGTGTCTAGCCGAGGTATAGAGGCAAATCCGACTAAGATCCGAGCAGTTGAAAGAATGGAACTGCCGAGGTGTCTGAATGATGTACAAAAATTTACAGGATGTTTGTCTTCTCTGAGTCGATTCGTATGTCGGCTAGGGGAAAAAGAATTACCTCTATACCAACTGATGAAAAAATCTGACAAGTTCATCTGGACACCGCAGGCTGATAATGAATTTCATGAGTTAAAAAAGATTTTGGTCACAACACCGATTTTGGCTTCTCCATTGTCTAAAGAGCCTATGTTATTCTATGTGGCAGCTACTAACAGAGTGGTAAGTGCGGTAGTTGTCGTGGAGCGGAATAAAAGGGATAAATCAATACAAAGGCCGGTATATTACCTAAGTGAGGTATTATTGGCCTCGAAGCAGAACTACCCGCACTAGCAGAAGATGGCTTATGGAGTATACATGTCGGCAACAAAACTCAAACACTACTTCGAAGAACATCCGATAAAAGTGATTTGTGAAGCACCCATAGCCGATATATTAAGCAACAAAGATGCAAGTGGCCGAATAGGAAAATGGGCAATCTAGTTAACACCTTATTCTCCGCAATTTCATAGGCGAGATGCAATTAAATCTCAGGCAGTGGCCGACTTCTTTGTGGATTGGGCCGAGGTACAGTATGAGCCCCCACTGCCAGATCCAAACTATTGGACAATGCATTTTGACGGTTCCAAGCTAAGAAATGGGCTAGGGACAGGAATAGTATTGACCTCACCAAAAAAAGATCAGCTGAAATACGTGTTGCAGATACACTTCGCCGCATCAAATAATGTTGCCAAATATGAAGCACTGGTCCATGGCCTGAAGATGGCAAAAGAGATTGGCATACGTCGGATTCTATGTTACGGGTATTTAGACCTCGTAGTACAACAAGTATCAGGAAATTGGGATGCACTAGATGCGAATATGGCCCTGTATAGGTTCCATGTGCAAAAAATCAGTGGTTATTTTGACGGGTGTGAGTTTCATCACATACCTCGGGCGGAAAATGACGCTGCAGATACACTGTCAAAACTCGGATCGACTAGGCAGTCAATTCCCACAGGCATAGCTCTGGAGCACCTGAGAAAACCATCAATTACACCTTCGCCAGAATCCGAGTCAATTCGTATCTCGGAAGAACAGATATAAGGAAATGTCCCAATGGAAATCAACAAAGAATATGACCCGAATTATTTAAGGGTTAACTCGGCCGACCCACGGGTGAACACGGAAAAGCCCAAAGATGTTATGTCGGCGGAAATTATGGAAATTGACAATATAATTTCGCCGGAGAAAGTTACGCCGAGATGGGCACAACCCATATTCTCATTCCTTAAAGAAGAAATCTTGCCGAGTGTTGAGGTATTGGCTAGATAGATAGTGAGAAGAGCAAAAGCCTACACAATCATAAACAATGAGCTGTATAAGAGAACTGTCACGAACGTACTGCAAAGATGTGTTGACTCGGCAGAAGGGCAGGAAATACTTTTGGATATACATTAGGGAGAATGTGGGCATCACGCCTCGTCCAGAGCCCTAGTGGCCAAAGCATTTAGGCATGGATTTTATTGGCCGACTACGTTGAAGGAAGCAAAAGAATTGGTAGAAAGGTGTAATGGTTGCCAGAGTTAAAAAACAATAATTATCACTTGGCCCTTTTCTGTATGGTGTTTGGATATGGTAGGTCCATTCAAGCCTACCTGAGGCGGAATGACTCATATTCTGGTCATGGTGGGCAAATTCACAAAGTGGATAGAAGTGAAACCAATAAGAAAATGTGACGGACCCACAACGGTGAAATTCCTCAAAGATATTATCTTGAGATATGGATACCCACACAGTGTTATCACGGATAATGGCACAAACTTCGCTGAAGGAGCTTTTGCTAGATTCTGCCAAGAGAAACACATAAGACTAGATGTTGCCTCGGTGGCTCACCCGACATCGAATGGGCAAGTAGAAATATCAAATGGACTGGTATTGTTAGGAATAAAACCTATGCTAATCGAACCACTGCAAAGGTCAGTAGGATGCTGGATTGAGGAGCTTCCAGCAGTACTGTGGACCCTCAGGACCACCCCAAATAGATCGACAGGGTATACCCCATTCTTTCTAGTATATGGGGCAGAAGCTGTACTTCCAGCTGACATAATGCATGACTCGCCAAGAGTGGTCCAGTACACAAGTGCCGAGGTAAACAAAATATCGCGGCAAGACGATGTGGATCTGCTAGAGGAAGCAAGGGAATTGGCATTATCAAGAATAGCTATTTATCAGCAAGAGCTCAGACAATATCATAGCAAAAAAGTCAGTCCAAGTGTTTTTAAAGAAGGAGATTTAGTTCTTCGGCTAGTGCAACGCACAGCCGGCATGCACAAGCTCTCACCCCCATGGGAAGGACCATTTATCGTGAGTAAAGCATTGCACAATGATGCATACTACCTGATTGATGCTCAGTCACTAGAAAATAACAAGGCAAACAAGGCCGGAGATGAATCAAAAAGACCATGGAACATAGCCTTACTTCGCCCGTTCTACACTTAGAAGCCCTATATTACATATTGTGACGTGATGCACCAAGTCAGAATATCAAGCGTGCATCAAACTTCAGCATCGCGAGCAGTGACTCGGGGACTGCCCCATATTATTTCTGGTTTTGAACTATGTATCAATCTTCGGCACCCCGAGCAGTGACTCGGGGACTTCCCCATATTGTTTCTTATTTTGAACATTGTATCAAACTTTGGCACCCCGAGCAGTGACTCGGGGACTGCCCCATGTTATTTCTTATTTTGAACTATGTATTAAACTTCGGAACCCCGAGCAGTGACTCGGGGACTGCCCCATGATGTTCTTTGTGTTGAGTTATGAATTACATTTCGACAACCCGAGTAATAACTTGGGGACTGCTTCATGTTGTTCGATATTTTTTGAGCATGTGCGAAACTTCAGTAACCCGATGTAACATCCCTAAAAATCTTGTTTCAAAACTCATTCACATCATTCTTGCATCATTCATTCATATAGGGTTTTTCTCAAAATCATTTAGAAACACAAACTTTGGCTATGATTTCATGTGGGCAATTTATCTCAATTGGCCATCACCCTTTGAGATTTGATTTTCCATGATCTTGTTTGCTTGCCTCCATGATTGGAAAGATTAGGAATAGCATTTAAACCCAAGATTCCAAATTTAGGAATTTTTCTAAACCTTATTCCAAATATTTGCAACTAGAGCAAATCTCTGTTTATTTTGAAACCTAAGCTTGACCAAGCCTTGCAAGGTAACCACTTAGTTAGAATGCCTGTTTGTGAACCCACAGAACCCTGCAAAAATCCCCAAAGCAGTTTGAATTCAAAAGGATTTGAATTCATATCAAATTCTATTCAGAAAATGGATTTAGAAAAAGAAAAGACTTAAACAATGGAAAAGGGCCGCGCGGCCAGAATCTGGCCCAGCAGCGAATGAAGCCCAGCAAGCCCACCCGGGGATCTCCTTTTTCTTCTCACACGCGCGAGCACACGCAGACAGACGCTGACAGCCCGACCCCACCAACACCTTGCGCGTTTCGCTGACGAGCGGGCCCGGTCCACGTCGTCCTCGTCTTCCCCAGACCGCGCCTGCGACCACATCGCCGCAGCAGTGATGGCCGGTAATGGCGCGGCGTAATTGGGCATTTAACCGCGAGCGTTTCCTGTCGATTCCCCGGCTATAAGACCCTCTCTGCCCCGCGATCTTTTTCCCCCAGACACCTCGCTCACTCCGCCACCAGGCTGCCCTCAATCAGCTTTGCATCGCCGCAGACAGAGCCTCTCCAGCGATCGATTCCGGTGAGCCTAGTGTTCCCCTCTGCCTTTTGTTCTTACAATCTGACTCAGCGTGTCTTTACGCATCTCCTGACCTCACTAGTCCATCCTACACTGCCCCAGGTCGCCGGTTCCACTTGACACCGCAACCACCGACGGTGACATCAACTCCGACGAGTTTTTCCGGTAAGTACAGACCACCCCTCGCCTTCCCGTTCATGCTCACTACTTCGCCTTGACTCTGTGAACCTAACCGTGTCACTATCTTGCCTTGGGGTGATTCACAGCGACGTCCATGACGACCACCCGACGCACCCGACGTCGCCACGAACTCCGGTGAGCAATCGCAGCCGTGCCCGAGCGCCCCTTGACCAACCGTGAGTACGACAAGCTTCGCCGTGACCTCCTGAGCCCGGTGAGCTACTCCCCCTTCTCCCTCGCCGTCTGCATCATCGGCAACGTCATCGACCGACAGTTCCGCCGCCGGTAGCCACCGCTCCGCCGCCAGTTTCTGGCCAGGTCGATAGGAACCGTTAGATCTGCATCTGATGGCTTAGATAGAAAGACTAATCGAAGGGGTACGCGTTGATCTGAGCCGTACCTGCCCCTTTAGATCCAGCGGTCTGTATTGCTCGATCCAGACGAACCGGTACGGGCCAATAAGAACATGACGCGTGGCTAGGTTAAGATCTGGAAATAGAATTTAAAAACAGATTTTGATCCAGTTTTCAAATACCCATATCTTTTGAATTCCACGTTAGAATTTTGCAAACTTTATACCGTTGGATTCAGAAAAACAAGACCTTTCTGCCTATCCTTTTTGTTTAGCAAATAGTAACCATTTGATTGGCTTAAATTGCAGAGACATGTGTGAGACCTTTTTGAGTATAGATTTAGTTTAGTAATTTGTTTTAGGGTTATTTAAGTTTGTCTTGGCTATTTTGTGACTTGTTTAGTTTCTGTATTCATGCACTTGCTTGGTTGAGTTTTTCAAAAATCATCCCTTGGTAGATTCATGCATGCATGCATTCATAATACTTTTGTTTGTATATATTTGTGTGTAACTGTATGCTACAACTTTGTGTGTAGATTTTGCTAGTGATTGTGATTGTGATGAGTGCTACTCTCCACACTACCAAGGCAAGTGATATCATCATGAATATTCCATTCCTATATTTTATTTATGCATTAGTAATATTTTTCTAAGTATAGGACTTGCATGGTTATTTGCTAAGAACAAGCTATGCTTTGGGAAAACCTATTAGGTGAAGCCTTAGTGAAAATTTCCTAAGTCAAGATTCCTATTACTATCATGCTTAGCCTAGCTACTAGAAAACAAGGGTGGTTTATTTATTCACTATGGAAAAATTTCTAAGTCTAAGGACTTATGTTTTTGTAAAATAAAACAACTAGGTTAATGAACCACCTGGGTGGAATGGAAGGAATGGCTTATGTTGAGTGGTTCACAAGGCCATGGACTTGGCTTGTGTATCTCACTTGTGGATGGCCACCCAGGAAACAAAGAGATTTGAGATGTCAAATGTTGAAAAGCTTCAAGTGCAACCACTTGGTAATATGGGCTCTGCCATGATCTTAGGATGCTAGAACTTAGTCTTTTGGACAGTGGGTGGTAGATGGGATGATAGGTTGGAACGCGTCCATTTGACTAAGGAAAGGCTACTGAAGGATCATGTCTTGGGAAACCAAGGCTTGTGGGGAAAGTGCACCACCTCTGCAGAGTGTAAAACCTAAGTACTTAGCCATGTCCCTGGTAAAGGACAATTTGAGCATCAAGACATGGAAACTTCAAGAATCTCATCACTCCAATTTCTAAATAAAACTTGTGGGTGAACAAGGGATAAAAGGATCTTCATTCATTGATTGGTAGATGCCCTGAGTGGATCTAGAGTCTTTGATTGATAGATGCCTTGGGTGTTTTTGCCAAGTAAATCTTCATTCCTTGATTGGTAGATGCCCTGAGTGGATCTTCAGTCTTGGATTGGTAGATGTCTTGGAAAGTTTTTGCCAAACAAAACTTAGTATTTTCAAAAATTTAAGGAAAAATCTATTTTGAGCAATGCAAGCCTAAGCTCCACCAGCCAAATGCATATAGTATTATAGTCCACTTAAAATATAGTAAGGTATCACTTGCCAATACTATTCCAAAGTATTGACCCTTGTGGCTGTAACTTATGATGTTGCAGGTTACTCTGATGATGAATAGGAGTCATGAGTCTACACTCAACATGCTTGCCTGTGGCACATGAAGATGAAGACTTATGTTTATTTACATATTCCATAAACTCTTGTATTAGGCCTTTGGCCATGAGTTGTAAAAGACTATGTTTTATCTCTAGAATAACTGTAATAAACGACCTTTGTATCTGTGTACTTCATCTTAAACTGTGGATGCTAGCATTGATCCAGGGACTAGCATTGCAATCACAGGGATCTTTTCCTTGAATAAGGAGGGATCTTACACCCGAGCGATAACTCGAAGACTGACTTATATTGCCCGCTGATTTTTTCCATACACATAAGAGTTCAGTAACTGAAGTAGAAACTTGGGGACTTCCCCGACTTGTCAATCATAAATCGCAAGATGCGATATAAGCTTGCCTCGTCCATCGAAGGAATAACAAGGAGCACTACAACAAAAACCTACCATAGAGACATTCTCCTTGAGACACTTCATATTTTGTCTCTTTAAAAATCAGGTAGAGAAATTTTGCGTCCTATAGAGACAATTGTTGAGACACTAAAGGATGTGTCTCAAATATAGAGACATCAGCTAAGACATTTTTCTAAAAAAAGTGGAATTTTCATTCTAGACAAAACTTTTGAGGCATTCTAAATTGTGTCAAGAAGTTATATACATGCAATCATTGAGACACATTGCAAAAGGTGTTTACATTTTCTATAAAGACACTATTTGAGGCATTTTTCTTGTTCTCTAGGGACATTTGTTTTAATTTTTAGTCAGGTTGTGCTATACTCAAAAGAAACCAATTCCAAGTATAAAAAAGATCTTGCGTAAGGTTGAGATGGTTGGAGGAATAAGTCTTTATCATTAAGTTCAAGAGTTCAAGGATTACTTTTGACATGTTTTTCATAGTATTTTTTACGCTACATGTAGAGACATAATATAATGCCTCTTTGTTGTGTCTTAGAAGATTTATAGACATTATTACTAGTGTCCTTAGCACATAAGAGACACTACCCGTAGAGACACTTTTGAGACAATGTGTAAAATGTCTCTACAAATACGTAAAGACAATAAAAGTGTCTCCACATGACCAAAATAGTGCCTCTATAGGCCAGTTCTCTTGTAGTGGAGGAAAGAACTAACAATTTCTAAAATCATAGTAACAAGAATGACAACCTCAGCAAGTCGAGGTATAATAAGGGACGTACCCTATCTGTATCATCTTACCAATAAATACCTCGGGGAGGGTGGTAAGCCAATCTATGGGCTTAGAACATAGTACTTCAAGGAGAAGTTGCGAAAATGACAACTATACAACCAAGTTTACATAAGGAACACAAGATAGATGCCGAACGAAAATCAGTTATATGGGAAAATATGATCCGGATCTGTGAAGTTAAAATTTGTCAAAGCAAAGATACGATTTAAATAGATTCAGTTAGATAAACTAACAACAATTACCATTACCATTTACCAGTGCCTCAGAGGCACAAGGCAAAAAGGTTCAGACTATACCAAAAGGTGGATAATTGTTTCAAAGACATCATATGCCCGGCATACCGGGGACTTAAACGACTAAGAGTTTTTTGAACCTAGACACCGGCAGAGTCCGAATCACCCATAGGAGGGGCAGTAACAGTCTCAGGAGCATCGGACGTGGTTGTCTCGGACGTAGGCGGAGTGACCTCGGTCTCCTTCAGAAGGGTATCTTTAGGAACTAGGCGCTCCGAGGTTGTTTTGGCCTCAGCAGAGGTTACCTCGGCCTCAACGAAGGCCATAGTAACCTATGGGGCAAGCTCTAGCTGCTGGGAGATGCCAACTTGGGCTCGAAAGGTTTCAGTTCCTTTGGAAGACGATCGCGCGTCGCCATCCCCATCTGAGGTGTCATTGGAATCATTGGCATTATCCGAACCATCCTCCGATTCATATTGATCGGCCGAGTCACCGCCTGATGCATCTTCAGCTTAAGCATCATCAGCCGGGTTGGGAAGAAAACTCGGCCCCTCGATCCAATGATGCAAATCAGCATACTCGATAAGCTGGAAGGCACGGGCTTGACGGCGAGCAACTAACTCCGGATTCTCAACCCAAGGAGAGCCAGTGCACAGATTCATCAGAATATCGAGGGAGATATCCTCGTACCAAGACAAAATGGTCGTAAGTGTTATATCAGCACCAACCCTTCTAGCAGATTCCCTCCAGATGTTAAGTTGAGTTTGAGATGCCATTAGCCTCGCCACAAGCACTTCAACTCATCAATATTTTACGAATTCGGCCAGAGAACATGGTAGGCTCGAATAGCTGCTTGCACCAGATCTCTTCCCATAATCTTCATTGGTCCAATAGCAGTGCCGATGGCAATCAGGAAATCTTCTATGGAATACTCTAGACTCGAAGCAACGGGAACACCTTGGAGCTCGCGAGCAGAAATCACAGCCTTGGAGCTCACAGGTTTAGCTTCTGGAAAATGATCTGCACGAAAGAACGACATATGGGTTAAAATAAGAAAAGAGGAAGGATAACTCGACAAGAGACAAAAACTTACGATGGATGTAATTCAGTATTTTATGAAGATCCCGGGACCAGTCGGTCCTACTCTTCTCAAAGCGAATGATTTCCTCGCTCATCGCCCGGTTCTTTAGTTCGGCAGCATCAAGAAATTCCTTGTCTTTTTGCAACTGCGGACTTAGTCGGTTCTTTTCTTCAGAGAACTCTTGATCAACTTTTTCCAACTCAGACTTCTAGGAAAGCTTGAGAGATTCAACCTCGGCGCGCAACCGGGTTATCTCGTCATATTTTTCCTTGAGTTGCGCCGAATGAGCGGCGGCTTGTTCTAAAAAATGCAGCATCATATCAGGCATAGATATGCATTCTTGATGCGATGCTGCAAGTGTTTGTAACTCAGCTATACCAAAGCCGGAAGGTTGTAAGAAACCCAAGATTTACCTCGAACAAAAAGTCGACAAATTAAAAGGCAAAAGGAGTAACTAACCTTCAAGAACGCCAAATTTCTTGGTAAGGCGAGCATTCAGGTTGTTGATACCAGCTGCGCACCAGCAAAAAACTAATTATCACAAAACATAAAACTATTAGAAAGATAAGAGAAATTACACGGACCAGTTAATTTACTAGTTTTGTTCACAACAGGGACAATCTGCTCATATTTATCTTGAAGTTTCTTGTGCGCAAAAAGCAACCTCTGAAATTCAGTTGTCCGCCGATCATGGGCAACCTGAAAAAAGGCAACAAGTTACGCAAAGAATAGACAGATCTGAATCAAGTAAACCTGACTCGGATCTAGATGGCTGGATACTCAAAAGAAAGACAGATCCGAATCAAGTAAAACTTGACTCGGATCTAGATGGCTAGATATTCAAAAGTAAGGCAGATCCGAATCAAGTAAAACTTGACTCGGATCTAGCTAGCTAGATATTCAAAAGTAAGGCAGATCCGAATCAAGTAAAACTTGACTCGGATCTAGGTGGATAGATATTCAAAAGTAAGGCAGATCCGAATCAAGTAAAACTTGACTCGGATCTAGATGGCTAGATATTCAAAAGTAAGGCAGATTTGAATCAAGTAAAACTTGACTCGGATCCAGATGGTTATATATTCAACCGTAAGATAGATCTAGATCTAGTAAATCATGTAATGCATTTAAAACAAGATGAAGCTTCCAAACGAACAACAAATTATATGGTTGCAAGCTTCGGGGACTAGTGTATATATAATATCGTCTGAATAATAGACAAAGTATCAACGAAGACGCTTAACTTGTTCATCTTATCACTTTCGAGAACAATCTTAGCAGCCATATGCAAACGATTGCTGATGTCAAAAAGTTGAAATGGTTGGCTACTTGGATTGCCCTCAAGTTGATCGGCGGCATTCCAGTTGTTCGCATATTCCACCACTGAGCCGAGGCTATGCCCACTCTCGGTACGGGTCAGCACTTTACCTCGGGGCTGCTGAGTAACTGCAGCCGCCGCCGGACTCTTATAAAGAATAAGCTGAGTGTCGGCGGCAAGGGCGACACCGGGTTTAGCAGTAGAAGCTCCTTTGCGAAGTGCATCAACAATGATGGGCTAAGAAGAGGTTGTTGTCCCCTTCTGAGATGCCGAGGGTTTAGTGACAACAACTTTCTTGCTCTTAGTAGAGACTTCGGCGGGGGCAACAACTTCAGCACTGGGAACCATGTCCTTGGCGGCAGGAGGAATAGTTTCCAAAGGGGCCGAGGTGGTGGTATCCTCGGTAGGAATTGGAGTAGGAGCTGGAACTGTGGTGATCAAAGGATCATTGGGGGAAACCTCGGGGGTCTTAAGAGGGACATCAGGCTCAGCCGGGTGATCCGGTGTAGAGGTTACGTCGGCAACAACGGTGAGATAAATAGGCTCATCTTGTTGATGCGATACATTAGTCGGCGCAGGAGGAGAATCAACACGAGAGGGACTGGGAGCCCGAGTATCCTCCGGAGGTGGGGGAGAAGACGACCGAGTAGTATGGGTTGTCATACTCGGACCGCTTGGCTTTGCGGAAAGAGGAGCTCTACAAGGGAGTAAAAGCTGAGTCAGAAACAGAAAGAGAGAAACAAGAAATACAAATAAAAATAAACTCACCCAGTAACCCTAGTCATGGTCTTACGCCTCGGGATATGCTGGGCAGACTTCTTGACTCGCTTCTTGGGGGCAGCACCAGAGGGATCCGTCGAAGCGGTGCGCTTCTTCGAAGCAACAGGAGCCTCAGAAGCAAGAAGTTCGGCATCGTGCACCTGACCAGCTTGGTTAGCTGGGAAAGAAGGAGCCGGAAATGCGTAAGAGATAGGCACCGCAGCAACTACCTGAAGAATTTGGACGTCGTCTGAGTCACCTTCATCCGCACGAGCCGAGTGTTGGAATTATGCCCTAGAAGCAATAATAAAGATGTTATTATTATAATTCTTGTTCATGATAAAGTTTATATTCCATGCTAGAATTGTATTAAGCGGAAACTTTAATACTTGTGTGGTTTGTGAACAACACCGTGTCCCTAGTATGCTTCTATGGACTAGCTCATTGATTAATGATGGTTAAGGTTTCCTAACCATAGACATGAGTTGTCGATTAATAATGAGATCATATCATTGGGAGAATGATATGATGGACATACCCAAACTAAGCGGAGCAATTAGATCGTGTCATCGTGTTCATCTTTGCGAAGCTTTTCTTATGTCAAATAGTGTATTCCTTAGACCATGAGATAATACAACTCCCTGGTATCGGAAGAAAGCTTTGAGGTCATCAAACATCATCCTATGAGAGGGTGATCATAAAGGTGTCTCTCAGGTGATCGGAAAGTACCTGTTGGGTTGTATGTATCGAGATGGGATTTGTCCCTCCCAAGTCGGAGAGATATACTTCGGGCCCACTCGGTAATCGATATCAACACCGCTTGCAAGCATGTGGTTAAGGAGTTAATCACAAGGTGATATCGGATTATGGAATGAGTAAAGTACTTGCTGTGAACGAGATTGAACAAGGTATGACGGTACCGACGATCAAATCTCGGGCAAGTAAAATATCGCGAGATGAAGGGAATATATATATGGGATTGATTGAATCCTGGCATCATGGTTCATCCGATATGATCATCGATGAATGTGTGGGAGTCAATATGGGTTTCCAGACCCCGCTGTTGATTATTGATATAAGATCATGTCTGGACATTCTCGAACCCGAAGGGTCACACACTTAACGTGTCTCGACGCTAGGATAGATTGGATAATTGGTTTATGATTTTTTGTTCGGAGTCTCGGATGGGATCCGGGACATCACGAGAGGTTCCGGAATGGTCCGGAGAATAAGATTCATATAAGGCAATGCAGTTTTTGGAGTTCGGAATTGTTTCGGGTTAATCAGTATTGTACCAGAATCTTCTAGAACCATCTGGAGGGGGACCAATGTGGCCCCACCTGCCGGGAGGGGGCATGGGCCTATGAGGGAGTGCCCTGGCCGCATTGGTCCAGGGGCACAAGGCCCCATAGGGCCCAGCCGGCCAGACCTAGGGTTAACCCTAGGAAAGCTTCTAGAAGGGGGGGGGGGGAACTTGCCCCCACTCCTCCCTCCTTGGCCGCCGTCCTAGGGCTTGGGGGAGGGGCTAGGGCTGGCGCGCACCCCTCTATATATAGAGGGCTGGGGCGCACCCTTCCCCCACACCTCCTCCTCAAACCCTAACCGCCCTGCTGCCCTCCTCTCTCTCTCCCTCCCGACTGCACGTAGGCGAAGCCCTGTTGCAGAAACTCTCCACCGCTTGCACCGCGCCGTTGCGTTGTAGATCCAATCCGTCTCTCCACCATACTTGCTGGACCGAGGAAGGAGGAGACGTCGAGGTGCTGCACGTGTGCATCTCTCGGAGGCATCGCCACTTGCGGTGTTAGATCGGATCGTATCGGGAGGAGGAGAAGCGAGTACGACTACATCACCCACGTTCCGACGAACGTTCCGTTGTGCGAATCTTCAAGGGTATGAAGATCTCATCTAATCTATCTCGTTGTTTGCATCTCCTAGATTAGATCTTGGCTTTCCCGTTCGCATCTGTAGAATTTTTTTGATTTACTATGCTGCGAAACCCTTCAGTGGTATCAGAGCTAGATCTATGCGTAGATGTGTTTCACGAGTAGAACGCAACATGGTTGTTGCGGGTGTTGATGTTTTCTGTTGCAAGCCTCTTGTTTGTGTTCTTCTTATGACGCGGTATAGTGACAGCGAAGCGGTCCAGGCCAACTTTACGCGACGTCATTCGCGAGACCGGCTCTGCACTTGACGTGTGGCTTGTTTCACACATGCGGCTGGTGGATGCCAGTTTCTCTCAATATAGTTGTCATGGGATTTACACCGGAGTTTGGCAACCATAATATCACCGTTGTGGCTTTCCGTAGATAAGAATCGTTCTTAGCTTGCTACTCCCATAAGCCACGTAAAACATGCAACAACAAAGTAGAGGCGTCTAACTTGTTTTTGCAGGGAGTGTTTTCTGTGATATGGTATGGCCCAAGATGTGATGTGTATGTTGTATGCAATGATCATGTTTTGTAATGTTTCACGACTTGCATGTCGATGAGTACACAACCGGCAGGAGCCATATGGTTGTCTTTATAATTGTGTATGACCTGTGTGTCAACTTCTTATACGCCATGTAATAGCTTTACTTATCGCTAAGTAGTTAGCAATAGTTGTAGTTGCTATTCGTGGTGGAGGCAATCATGGTGGAGTGATGGAGATCATGCCGGCACGCACAAGATGGAGATCATTGCGCGAAGATTGGCTATACCATGTCACATAAAGTTATATGCATGTGATGTTTATCCTTTTATGTATCTTATTATGCTTAGATCGCGACGGTAGCATTATAAGATGATTCCTCACTTAAAGATCAAGATACAACTGTGTTCTCCCCATGTATGCACCGTTGCGAAAGTTCGTCGTGTCCAAGCATCACATGATGATCGGGTGCTATAGACTCTACGTTCACATACAACAGGTGCAAGCCAGTTTTGCACACGCGGAAATACTTGGGTTTGACTTGACGAGCCTAGCATGTACAGACATGGCCTTGGAACACATGAACCAAAAGTTTAAGCATGAGTCATATGAATGATATGATCGACACTTTGTTGTCCACCATTGAGACCACATCTCTTCTCGTGAAGATCGGATTAGGTGTGGTGAATTTGGATCATGTTCACTAAAAAACTTGAGGGATGTTGAATTTAGTGGGAGTTCATCTAGTAATTTGATTAAAAGTTGAACTAGTTATCATGAACATAGTCTAATTTGTACTTGCAAACATTATAGATCAAATGGCTAAGTCCAACTTCAACTTCAACATTTTTGCTGAGAAGGAAAAGCTTAGAAACAATGGGTCTAACTTCACCAATTGGTTCCGCAATCTGAGAATCATTCTCTCTGCCGGACAAAAGGACTATGTCCTTGAACATGCGCTAGGTGACGCCCCTGCTGTAGATGCGCTGGCTGATGAGAAAGCTGTCTATCAGTCGCGCAAAGATGATTATGGTGTGATTAAGAGCACCATGTTGTTTGCTATGGAATCGGACCTTCAAAATCGTTTTGAAGACTATCCCGGGCCCTTTGAAATTCTCGAGGAGCTGAAAACTATGTTTCAGACTCAGGCCCGTTCTGAGAGATATGAGATCTCTGAGAAATTCTTTAACTGCAAGATGGAGGAAGGGAGTTCCGTTAGTGAGCACGCCATAAAGATGTCGGGCTACACTCAACGCCTTGAGCAACTGGACTGCAAGATTCCAGAGGAGCTCAAGATTGACAGGGTTCTGCAATCACTCCCTCCCAGCTACAAAAGTTTTGTAGTGACTCATAATAAGATTGGTTCCACTGATATGATCACCGAGCTCTTCACAAAGCTGAAGGCTGCGGAGGTGGACATCAAAAAGGATAATCATGTGTTGATGGTCAACAAGCCCCCCACCTTCAAGAAAGGTAAGGGTGCAAAGAATCCCTTCAAGAAAGGAGGCGGCAAGCGCGTTGCCCTTGCTGAGAAGAAGCTCATGTCTGGACCCAAGACGGACACTGAGTGCTTCTATTGCAAGGACAAGGGTCACTGGAAGCGCAACTGTCCGAAGTACTTAGCGGACAAGAAGGCTGGCACCATCAAAGGTAAATTTGATATACATGTTATTAATGTTTTCCTTACTAGACCTCGTTGTAGTGCCTGGGTATTTGATACTGGTTCAGTTGCTAATATTTGTAACTCGAAACAGGAGCTACGGAATAGACGGCGGCTTGCGAGGGATGAGGTGACGATCCGCGTTGGCAACGGATCAAGAGTTGATGTGATGGCCGTCGGCACGCTCTCCTTAGTTTTACCTTCGGGATTAGTTTTAAACCTTAATAAGTGTTATTATGTGCCTGCGTTGAGCATGAACATTATTTTTGGATCGTGTTTATTGCAAGACGGTTATTCATTTAAATCGGAGAATAATGGTTGTTCTATTTATATGAGTAACATCTTTTATGGTCATGCACCTGTTGTGAAACGATTTATTTCTTCTGGATCTCGAAAGGGATGAAACACACATCCATAACATTGAGGCTAAGAGATGCAAAGTAGATAGTGATAATACTACTTATTTGTGGCACTGTCGTCTAGGTCATATTGGTGTAAAGCGCATGAAGAAACTCCATTCTGATGGACTTTTGGAGTCTCTTGATTTTGAATCATTTGACACATGTGAACCATGCCTCATGGGCAAGATGATCAAAACCCCGTTCTCCGGAATGATGGAGCGAGCAACGGACTTGTTGGAAATCATACATACCGATGTATGCGGACCGATGAGTGTTTCGACGCGCGATGGATATCGCTATTTTCTCACTTTTACCGATGACTTAAGTAGATATGGGTATATCTATTTAATGAAACATAAATCTGAAACATTTGAAAAGTTCAAAGAATTTCAGAATGAAGTGGAGAACCATCATAACAGAAAGATTAAGTTTCTACGATCCGATCGTGGAGGTGAATATTTGAGTTATGATTTTCTCACGCATCTTAAAGCAAGCGGAATCGTTTCGCAACTCACGCCACCCGGAAGACCACAGCGCAATGGTGTGTCTGAACGCCGGAATCGAACCCTATTAGATATGGTCCGATCAATGATGTCTCTTACTAATTTGCCGTTATCATTTTGGGGTTATGCATTAGAAACCGCTGCATTCACTTTAAATAGGGCACCATCTAAATCCGTTGAGATGACATCGTATGAACTGTGGTTTGGTGCTAAACCTAAGTTGTCGTTTCTTAAAGTTTGGGGATGCGAAGCTTACGTCAAGAAATTGATGCCGGACAAGCTCGAACCCAAAGCGGAGAAATGCGTCTTCATAGGATACCCTAAGGAAACTATTGGGTATACCTTCTATCATAGAACTGAAGGCAAAGTGTTTGTCGCAAAGAACGGTTCCTTTCTTGAGAAGGAGTTTCTCTCGAAAGAAGTGAGTGGGAGGAAAGTAGAGCTAGACGAGGTTGTTGAACCTTCTCTTGAATTAGAGAGTAGCGCAGCACCTGAAATTGTTCCAGTGCCGCCTGCACCAACAATAGAGGAAGCTAATGACAAGGATCATGAAGCTTCGGACGATGCTGCTACTGAACGTCGCAGGTCGACAAGGTCGAGTGCCCCTCCTGAGAGGTACGGCAACCCGGTCTTGACTGTCTTGTTGGTAGAAGACACTGAACCTACGAACTATGAGGAAGCGATGATGAGCCCAGACTCTGAGAAATGGCTAGAAGCCATGAAATCCGAATTGGGATCCATGAGCGAAAACCAAGTATGGACTTTGGTGGACCCTCCTAGCGACCGAAAGGCCATTGAGTGCAAATGGATCTTCAAGAAGAAAACGGACACGGATGGTAATGTTACCGTCTATAAAGCACGACTTGTCGCAAAAGGTTTTCGACAAGTTCAAGGTGTTGACTACGATGAGACTTTCTCTCCCGTAGCGATGTTTAAGTCCATTCGGATTTTATTAGCAATTGCTGCGTTTCATGATTATGAAATATGGCAGATGGATGTCAAGACTGCTTTCCTCAATGGCAACATTGATGAAGAGTTGTATATGATGCAACCCAAAGGTTTTGTCAATCCTAAGGATGCTGATAAAGTGTGCAAACTTCAGCATTCCATTTATGGACTGAAGCAAGCATCTCGGAGTTGGAACCTTCGTTTTGATCAAGTGATCAAGAGCTTTGGATTTGTTCCAAATTGCTACGACGCTTGTATCTACAAGAAAGTGAGTGGGAGCTCGGTGACATTTCTGGTACTATATGTGGATGACATATTGATTATTGGAAATGACATTAACATGCTTAACGATGTGAAGAGTTATTTGAACAAGTGTTTTTCAATGAAAGACCTAGGTGAAGCTGCTTATATATTGGGCATCAAAATCTATAGAGATAGACAAAGACGCCTGATAGCTTTAAGCCAGAGTACATACCTAGACAAAGTTCTGAAAATGTTCAGAATGGATAAGGCAAAGAAAGGTTCAGTGCCTATGTTGTCAAGTAAGATTTTGAGCAAGGCTCAGTGTCCAGCTATGGTAAATGATAGAGAAGCTATGAGCAAAGTGCCTTATGCCTCGTCCATAGGTTCTATCATGTATGCCATGCTATGTACTAGACCGGATGTGTCCAATGCTCTTAGTTTGACGAGCAGATACTAAAGTGATCCAGGAGTGGAACACTGGACAGCCGTGAAGAACATCCTAAAGTACCTAAATAGGACTAAAGAAATGTTCTTAGTCTATGGAGGTGATGAACAGCTCGTCGTAAAGGGTTACGTCGACGCTAGTTTCGACACCGACAAGGATGATTCTAAATCTCAGACAAGATACGTTTATATTTTGAATGGAGGAGCTGTGAGCTGGAGAAGCTGCAAGCAAAGAGTGATCGCGGGATCTACAGTAGAAGCGGAATACATGGCTGCTGCAGAAGCGTCAAGTGAAGGAGTTTGGATCAGGAACTTCATCACTGCGCTTGGCGTGGTTCCAAGTGCATTAGACCCAATGGAGATATTGCGTGACAACACTGGCGCCATAGCACTCGCTAAGGAACCAAGATATCATCCAAAGACCAAGCATATCAACCGCAAGTTTCATATAATCTGAGATTATATAGCAGATGGAGATCTGAAGATTAGCAAAGTACATATAGATCTGAATGTTGCAGATCCATTGACTAAACCTCTTCCACGTGCAAAACATGATCAGCACCTTAGTGCCATGGGTGTTAGATTGTTGCTAGATGTAAACTAGATTATTGACTCTAGTGCAAGTGGGATACTGTTGGAATTATGCCCTAGAGGCAATAATAAAGATGCTATTATTATAATTCTTGTTCATGATAAAGTTTATATTCCATGCTAGAATTGTATTAAGCGGAAACTTTAATACTTGTGTGGTTTGTGAACAACACCGTGTCCCTAGTATGCCTCTATGGACTAGCTCATTGATTAATGATGGTTAAGGTTTCCTAACCATAGACATGAGTTGTCGATTAATAATGAGATCATATCATTGGGAGAATGATATGATGGACAGACCCAAACTAAGCAGAGCAATTAGATCGTGTCATCGTGTTCATCTTTGCGAAGCTTTTCTTATGTCAAATATTGTATTCCTTAGACCATGAGATAATACAACTCCCTGGTATCGGAATAAAGCTTTGAGGTCATCAAACGTCATCCTATGAGAGGGTGATCATAAAGGTGTCTCTCAGGTGATCGGAAAGTACCTGTTGGGTTGTATGTATCGAGATGGGATTTGTCCCTCCCAAGTCGAAGAGATATACTTTGGCCCACTCGGTAATCGATATCAACACTGCTTGCAAGCATGTGGTTAAGGAGTTAATCACAAGGTGATATCGGATTACGGAACGAGTAAAGTACTTGCTGTGAACGAGATTGAACTAGGTATGACGGTACCGACGATCAAATCTCGGACAAGTAAAATATCGTGAGATGAAGGGAATATATATATATGGGATTGATTGAATCCTGGCATCGTGGTTCATCCGATATGATCATCGATGAATGTGTGGGAGTCAATATGGGTTTCCAGACCCCACTGTTGATTATTGATATAAGATCATGTCTACACATTCTCGAACCCGAAGGGTCACACACTTAACGTGTCTCGACGCTAGGATAGATTGGATAATTGGTTTATGAGTTTTTGTTCGGAGTCTCGGATGGGATCCGGGACATCACGAGAGGTTCCAGAATGGTCCGGAGAATAGGATTCATATAAGGCAATGCAGTTTTTGGAGTTCGGAATTGTTTCGGGTTAATCGGTATTGTACCAGAAGCTTCTAGAACCTTCCGGAGAGGGACCAACGTGGCCCCACCTGCCAGGAGGGGGCATGGACCTATGAGGGAGTGCCCTGGACGCATTGGGCCAGGGGCACAAGGCCCCATAGGGCCCAGCCGGCCAGACCTAGGGTTAACCCTAGGAAAGCTTCTAGAAGGGGGGGGGGAACTTGCCCCCCACTCCTCCCTCCTTGGCCGCCGGCCTAGGGCTTGGGGGAGGGGCTAGGGCTGGCGCCCACCCCTCTATATATAGAGGGCTGGGGCGCACCCTCCCCCAACACCTCCTCCTCAAACCCTAGCCGCCCTGCTACCCTCCTCTCTTTCTCCCTCCCGACTGCACGTAGGCGAAGCCCTGCTGCAGAAACTCTCCACCGCTTGCACCGCGCCGTCGCGTTGTAGATCCAATCCGTCTCTCCACCATACTTGCTGGACCGAGGAAGGAGGAGACGTCAAGGTGCCGGACGTGTGCATCTCTCGGAGGCGTCGCCACTTGCGGTGTTAGATCAGATCGGATCACGAGGAGGAGAAGCGAGTACGACTACATCACCCACGTTCCGACGAACGTTCCGTTGTGCGAATCTTCAAGGGTATGAAGATCTCATCTAATCTCTCTCGTTGTTTGCATCTCCTAGATTAGATATTGGCTTTCCCGTTCGCATCCGTAGAATTTTTTTGATTTACTATGTTGCGAAACCCTTCACCGAGGTCTTGCTACGGGTACAAACAGGAGCAGCATCCGACTTAGGGACAAACTCCTCCGGGTCAGGTTCCCCATTGTCTGGGGTATTGCGATCAGCAGTCTAGGGAAGAGCCAAAACCTCGACATCTTCTGTCTTCTGCTCCGTAAACCTCTGCGAGAGAAGTAAATAAGAGTTAGCAAAAGAACAATTGAAAAAGAAACTCGGAAGAAAACACTAGTGTTTAACTTTCCTGAGGAGGAGGATTCCCGCGAGAAAATGGCTTCAATCCCCATTTCCATTCTTCGGGCATCTCGGTCTTGAAAATAGCCCGGACGCGCTTATAGATCTGATAATCATCAAGCTCAACCGTAGAAACTCGGTTGGGATCCATAGGACCACTCATATAACAGAGCTTATGAGAGCGAAGCTGAAAAGGGCAGATTCGGCTACTCTCGAATGCAGTCATCAAATCATCACCTCGGAGCCCAGCACGAATCTGTTCTTTAAGACGGATCTCAAATACCTCGGCAAGAGCATGGATTTTCCTAGGGTTGTAGATCCAATTCTTCTTGGAGGGAGGAACGATAGAGAAAGCGGGGAGCCGAATCTTATCCTCCTTCCCAATATTCTTGACATAGAAAAATGATCTATGCCACTTCTTACAAGATTCGAGGCCAGCGACACGGGGGAACACAGAGTTTTTCCGAGGTGTAATGGATGCCACATTGGGTGAGAGATTTCTCAGAAGGATGAAGAGATTTTTCCGGCACTACGTTGGCTCGGATCTGAAAGAATTTGGGCCAAATATCTACAGACGGCCAGAGGCCGAAATACCCCTCCGAAGCCGAGATAAAGGCTGACAGAGAGGCAACGGCGTTAGCCGGCTGGTGATGCGGCTGAAGGCCTAAATAATCGAGGAAGCCCCTAGCAAAGTCGCTAAGAGGGAGGCCAAATCCACGAGCGAAGTGGGACACAAAAACTACGTACTCGCCCTCATTGAGTACAGGGGAGGATTCTTTGTCGGGTAAGCGACAACTTACCTCGGCAGGAATTCTGTAGCATCCCAATTGTCTAACAATTGCAATGCTACTAGTCTAGTCTATATATATGCTACTTCCTACATATAATTGTTGCATCATAATTATATCATGCTCATGTCATCATGCCACCTTGCATTTGAGCATCATATAAAACCCTTCTGATTTGGTTCTTCTCCCATATGCATTGTAAATTGTATTTGCCTCTTGATATTGTATTTGGGTCTTGATATATTGTTTAAATGCCCAAGTTGAGTTGGGGGCATATCTTTTATTAACTCCACCACCTTTCCTTTCACCACCTTATAATTCCACCATCCAACTAAATATGAGCTTTGCACTTTATTTGGTTTACCTCTAGCTCATGTGGGTTGGGATGGATCCAATTCTTGTCCACATGCTCTCATCTTAACATCATGTTGTTTTCACATTATTGATATATGAGAGCCACATGGCCACCTTTGCATGCCTTGTGAGTGGGACCTTTTCTCCTAGCTTCCATATGGATTACTATGGAATTATGCTCATGTTGGGATATTTTTGGGACTATTGAACATCTAGTGGCACATACACACTAGCAAGTCCCATTTCTATTCACACATGGTCATCTCCATTTACTCCACATGGGGCATCCTTTCAATTCTTTTGCTTGGGCCTTAATCCACATTTTGGAATGCATAAGAAAATGCCATGTAAATAATCTTGTTTTCACAAAGATGATCATGGTACTAATTAATTATGCATGGGCCATGCAAATACCACCTTTTGCTTGTCCTTTGGTTTTTATTGGAATTTTTGAGTGGATCCTTTGTCACATCTCTCTCTACCCCCCCTTTAGCTTGGTCTTGCTTGATGCATGCTAGCATTAAAACCCCATCACCATATCCATCTATGCCATCATCCCCTTTTCTTCTTTTCTCTCTTTTGGCTACCTTGCTTGAGCTTGTCTTAATCCTGCTTGATCTAGTCAAAAACCACTCCATCTATCTCTCTCTCTAAACATAAACCTTACACTCTCTCCTCTCTTTGCCACCCACTCTAATCACACTCCCCTCTAATCTAAACCCATACCCCCTCTACCCTATCCTCCCTAAACCATGACCAAACCCTAAGTACCCTCCCTCATCTCTCCTCTCTCTAGCCGAGCCACCCCACCATGACCTACCCTAGCTCGGCCCCACCTGGCCACCTACACCCCCCTGCCCTAGCTACCCCACCAAACCCTGGCCCGAGCCATCCCCCTCCGAGCCACTACCCTAGCTCCAACCGTAGCATCTACCCGAGGCTATCCCTCCCTCTCTCTTTCTCTCTATGCCATCAGGGCCCCCCAGCCCGAGCACCACCTCTCCGGCCTACCGTCCCCACCTGGAAGCCCCTTGCCCCTGCCCTGGTCCTGCCCTGCCGAGCACGTGAGCGAGGAGGAGGAAAAGGTGGCACCCGAGGCTACCTTTATCCATCTACCCCGCGCCCACGGCATCCTCCCTCTCTCTTCTTTATCCCCATCTCCACGACACCTCTGGCCGATCCCAGATCTGCCCAAACCTACCTCCCCTCCTCCCTTCTTCTCCATCGCCGACACCCTCTCTAGCCGGCCACCTTCGGCATCACCCTACCACCACCGTTGCAGAAGGAGGGCGTGGTGACTGGACGTTGGGGAAGGCCAAGACGAGCACCAGCGATGTCCCTGTACCCGGAGCCGAGAAGGAGGCGCCCTGGAACCGCCAGAACCATCGCTGCACCGACGCCAAACCCTAGATCGCCCGGCCTCTGCCTCGACGTCGATCGCCAGCTCCCCTACCCGATACAACGCCACCGTCAGCCTCGCGGTGAGCTTCCTGACCTCCTTCACATGGCCCGCCTCTCTGATCTGCCCTAGCCTCGCCGGACGTTGTGCCGAGCATGCTCTGTGCGCCGGCGAGCGCAGCGTCGACTCGCTCCCCCGACGCGCAGAAACCCTAGCTAGGCCACGCCCACCTCCCTGCCACCAAACCCCCAGGCCACCACAGTGGTTCCGCCTCTGCGCGCGCGCCCCAGGTCGCGAGTTCGATCCCGCGCGCCGCGCTCTGCCGCACCGCGCACCGATCTGTCGAGGCAGAGAAGAAGCACAGTACGGTTGTGGTCGTTTTGCAGCTTAGCCCCTCCTTTTTAATTCCCTGAACCCACGCTCCCCTAGGCCCACTAGTCAGCCGCAGTGTCTTTCTCCCGGAAAACCCCCTGGCCTTTTTAAAGCTCAACCCGCGCTCCCGGACTCCCCCACGTGGCACGCCCCCGCTGGCGCGCCCGCGTGTGGCCCTGAGGTCGCCCTGGCCCCGCCTGTCAGTCGCTGCGTCTAGGAAGCCCTGCGGTGAGAAAAGCTATTCTGCGCGCTGAGCTGTTGAGTCAGCCAGTGACCCCACCCGTCAGTGACTGTGGCTGGATCTGCCTGGGTATAAAAAGGTTTTCTGGATATCTGTTTTAATTCAAATCTTTTCAAATTAATTCAAATTCAAAATTCAAATCTGTTCTAATATATCTTTTAAAATATAAATCCAAATAATACAAATAATATGTGTTTTGAAATCAGAAAAATATGAGGAATTCAAATATGGCCCTCAAAATATATTTTGGACACTTTATTTCCAAGTTAATTAAAATTACAACAAAATGCCCTTTTCCCTTAATTAATTAATAACTTTTGTTTTATAACTCAAAATTCAACAAATGATATGTCTAAAATGATTAGCTCGACGAGACCTTTCTGTTTATGCAATCCTTTATCTGTTTTGAAGCATGCATCATATAAATATAATGTGTACAGCAACTAATATGAGGCGAAAATGTGATTAAAACTCCACAAAATGATTATTTCTTGTACTCCACACCTCACCCATGCCATGCTACTTTATTTCCATGCAAATTGTGCATCATTCATCATGGCATGATTGTTTGCTTGTCACATTTATTCATATGCTTGTGCACTTTATTTATGTTGGCCCTTGTTTGTTTGGTTCTTCTTCGAATAGACGCTGAGCAGGGGATATATCAAGAGAACCAGGAGCACTACCCAGATCCATCCCTTACTTCAACTGAGCTGCCAGGCAAGCACTACCACATGCTTGCATACATATAGTACCTATTGCCTCTTTCTTATTCTTGCATCATTGAGTCGCGATTGCATTAATTTGAATCCCAAGTATTGCATAGCCTTTACTTTTAAACCCCACCGAAGCTTGTTCCTCCATCCCATGAGCCATTACTACAGGAGTTGTTTGAGCCATGCGAGTCATAGAACAGCATGTGTAGGGTATGTGAGTGTCAGTTGGATAACGAGGTACCTAAACAACTTAACCTGAGTAGTATGGGATAACTAATGAAAGTGGCACCGGTGAGCAATATCTGCTATTTGGTTTTTCATGCTCACTTGTGTCCCGTAAGACCTCGAGTACTTGATTCCTGCTCCAAGAATATTCGCGCTATCCACATCCGGGAGGCCTATGGACCCCCCTGAGCCAGAGCTTGATTCATTCTTATTTCTTGGGGCCACAAACTAGTTTGAGGTTTTATTTACTATCCTGTACTTATGCCATGCTTTACTGCTTTATTTAAATTGTGCGAGGTACTGCACACTGTACTGTTTAGGGCCAGGACACGATTTCGCGGTATCGACAAGCCCAGTCACACTTTCGGGTTCCCAGTCGTTTACAGCCGTCCACCCAAACCTTGAGTCCGTCTCGTAGCCGGCCAGCTTCGTCGCGGGTAGCTTAATGGGGTGGCCCCCTGAAATATTTCTGAATCCTGTGATCGCTTTGTCGTGACTGCCTCGTTGGGTTTTGATTTGGTTTTTCCGAGGCATATCGAGTGTGTGTTGCTATTTGTGCACCCCTGCAGGGTAAAACTTTCTGAAAGCCGTGTCCGCGGTTATGGACGACTTGGAGCACAGTTTATCGATCATAGACAAGCATAACTAAAGTACCGCTTCTAAATTGACTAAATAACTGACTAGTAAATAGTGCAACACTCATGGAATGGTTAATAAAACTGCCAACGGATGGGGGTTGTTCGTCCGCTTCCTCGTCGGTAAGCGAGGAGGAGGTCGGATCTGTGGACATTACCGTTATAACTGTTATAACTGTTGTTATTAATTCACGGACATCCGTCTATCTTTGGTTAGGCGGATGGTTAGCAGGTATCTATAGAATTGTTAGGGTTTATCTTTTGCTGCAATTGCGTCACCCCAGGTTGTGTCCCCTTTAGAGGCATTAAGACTTGCTGAGTACCCCTAGGGTCTCACACGATAAATTATTGGTTCAGATGAATAGGTACACTCGCAAGTTGGATACTGGGTGGAAAAGACGGACGATGTGGGCAACGATCATTCGGTGTAGAGATTCCGGGAATGGGGATCCGCGAGATCTGTGGGCGGGATGTGCTTATTTATGGGGCATCTTATGCCGATTTGGTTCTTATCCGTACTCAGATTTTGTCTTCCGCTTCCGCTTGATACTCTGTTGATTGATGTATGAGGAGCTATCCTAAACTATTATATCTATCTAGGACATTTGGATCTTGCCGTATGGCATTGCTATATTTCCTTTCTTTTTAGATGGAATGGCTCTGATGTACTGTTGTATGGTGGCTTGCATACATACTCATTTGTGTACGTAGTTGATCCCTTCGCCTGCCGATTACGCCGCCCGTTCTTGTCCCGATGTTTGGAAATGGTTGGGACGGCCGAGAGGTCTACCTGTGAGTGGCATTTGGGCCCCACCGTACTATTTCAACCATTTCCGCTCATCCAGGCTTGTAACTAGGAGCGTAATTCACCGAGGTAGTTACAATTGGTATCAGAGCCATCCCGCCCTTCAGGGTCTCAGCCAAATGGTCGTTGCCAGTCTAGCAAATATTTTTGGTAGTTATGTATACTAGGGAAAAACAAAACGCGAGAGTAGGACTGCTTCCACTTTTCTTCTTACCCAACCACCCACCCTTTTCTAGTAAGGAAGTGTAACGTTTTCAATCCTCTTCTTTAAATTCAAACTAGGATTCACGTGTTCTGGGTTTCCATAGTACCCTAGAAAGTGTGTGTATGTGTGTGAGTAATTCCTTGTCTAGCTGTTGCATCCATTTTGTTGTCACAATCTGCCTTTGGTTATCAACTGTTGGTACATTCCATACTGATAGGCTTTTGAAAACCGGCGCGATCTATCTGACTCCTTGTTAACCGGTGCCATCTTCTTAAGGGTGTCCTTCCTTCTAGCAACTCCACATTCGATGCAAAATCACTTATCAGGTAGAGAGGTAGAGTCGCTAATCTTGATTCGTTATCTGATTTTGCGCATCTATTGGTATTTTAATGCCAAAAATGCGGAAATTTTTTCTTTGATATATCTGTGTTTCCACACTCCTTTTCAGTCGTGTGTGAAACATTATCTATCTTCCTTTTATCAGCATGTCCATGCTAACTCATTCGTTTGTCACCGGCGCTTAATCCTGAAGTTTCTTTTCATCTCCTTTTTCTCTTGGGCTAATTACATAACATGTGTGGATCTGATGCTGGTGATTGTAATTTGGCTCTCGGCATAGCTATATTCCACTCATGATAAGTGTCGATTGGAATATGGAAATTGCTATCAACTCTATCCTCCTAATGGTGACGGTTATCTCATGTGATTTTGAGTACACCGTGATCATATCTATGCATATTCAACCATCCTTGGCAATCCGGAGTTTCTCAAGGCACTACGGCGGTCTATCATTTGTCCATCATGCTGCACATCTTTTTGGAGCTCCATATCTGCAAAATTCTCTTTGGGATGAGGGAATTGCATCTTTTCATCTCTGGTAGCTTTGCTTGAGGTATGAGCTATCATCGTTTCTTATCCAAGATCTCTTTATCTTGTAAACGGTGATCCGATCGACAATGTGAACCAGGTGGCATCTCTTCTTCTTCCGAAGGTCCAGATAATCTATTCTTCCAGTGCATCTTCTTCAATACGAACCCGTGCTCTTAATATTGATCTTTCTAAGAGCGTTGAGCTCAGAAAGTGTTTCGAGCATTCGTTCGTTTCTACCGTCTCTTGAACTTGATATTCTGGGAATATCCTGTTAATCCTTGGTGGTGTATGTTGATAATATGCTTGCCTTTTCGGTATCAATGGAAGGACATGGAAGATCATCTATGTCTCCTTCTCTCAAGCTTCGAGAACACTGCCTGTGTGCAAAGTCTCAAAGTGAGAGCTCTGACTTCTTGAAGTCACCTATCTCGACCACGTCCTTCTGCTAAATACATTGCTTCAATTCTGGAATTAGCAAGTCCATTGTTAATTCTATCCTCCATCTTCAACCAATCCGGAGTTTTTCCTTGTTGGCAAGTTATCATCGTCGTTCCGCTGTAGATTTCCTCGAAACTGCTAAATCTCTCTCAATCATTTCAAGAAGAACATGGAGTTCTTTTCACCTCTATCTCGTCAAGTAATCTTTTGAAACCCTCTCGCTCTATCGTCTATGCTCAATCCACCGGAGGCCATGAAGACTTTTCAGATCTTTCGTAATCCTTCTGTTCAAGTTGGTGTTATCTTTTCTGTAGCTGTTGAATCTTGCAGTTGTTCTCCGTAATCTTCCTTCATATCTTCCGGTGGCTTGGTACTTCCGACATGACGACAACATCATCATCTTTATCTACCTATGAATCCGGCGAATCGTTTGCATCTATCTTTGTTTTCTTATGGAGTTCCATGATCTCTTCTTGTCAATACCTTCAGTCTGTTTCGGTAGTTGGGTTGCATGGTTTTCTTATTCATGTGCGGAGTAATGCTTTGAGTGCGGGATGGAGTAGATACCATACCACTACTCTTATCATTCGCTCTTGTACATTGAATTGGTGAATTAATGTGATTTCACTCATTCCACGGAAGTTAGAAGTGGCCTTTATCCCTTGATACTTTTACTTCCGTCCTTGTTTTTTTTCCGGAGTGCTCTCTCGAAGAAAGTAAGCAATAATCTCTTGTTGGTGATCTCGCTCTTTCTACATGGAGAAAATCATCAATTATCTGGTGGAAACAAACGCAAACTCTTTTCTATCCTCGTCTTTCTACCGGTGCTCGACATCCCCAAACAAGATGAAAGGAAACTATCTCTCTCTTTGTTTCATCAACTCTTTTCCTATGGTAAAGCCAATTATGGTTGATGCCATCAGCCGCAAATCTATTGCGTTAGCCTCAAGGCTAATGAAAGCAATAAGTATCTCTACAATAAACTCCAGATCCTCCATATTCTTTGCTTCTCGGGATTCCACCATGATCTGGCCTCACATCCGTCTCTGGAAGTTATATCCGCGCACCTCAATTGCGTGATCCTTTGGGTCTTACCGGCACAAGAAGAATCTAATCCGATGATATCTAACTAAATCTTTCTGTGATATCAAGGGACTCTGTTGTTTGAAGGCAATATTGTTTCCGTGCTTCATTTCTCAAACCGAGAGAAGTTACGATGCTATTGTCATAATGGTTCAAAACCTCTCCAATCTAGCTCTTTTCCTTCCGGCGAGACAAAGATTCATCCTCTCTAGTATCGGTAAATCTTTAATCCTAAAGGTGTGTCTTTCTTTATCCATGATACATCATCTTGTCCTTTCTTTCACAAGTGGTTCTATTCTTTTATCATGTTTCTTGAGAAAACCGGAGCTATGTTCGTCCTATCCTTCTTGTCTCACGACAATCCTTCTATTCTTCTAACTCGTTGTTTCTCAAGCAAAACGCAAGACTCGCAACAAGTCTAGCAAGTTTTGCAAGGTGTAGTGGTCGCACCATTCCGTGGTTCATCAACTTGGGAACATGAGGGTCACCTTCGTTTGAACACCCGCCTTTCCTTATGTTGTTTTCTTTTTCCTAGGAATCTCGGGGCGAGATTCTTGTTTAGTGGGGGAGAGTTGTAGCATCCCAATTGTCTAACAATTGCAATGCTACTAGCCTAGTCTATATATATGCTACTTCCTACATATAATTGTTGCATCATAATTATATCATGCTCATGTCATCATGCCACCTTGCATTTGAGCATCATATAAAACCCTTTTGATTTGGTTCTTCTCCCATATGCATTGTAAATTGTATTTGCCTCTTGATATTGTATTTGGGTCTTGATATATTGTTTAAATGCCCAAGTTGAGTTGGGGGCATATCTTTTATTAACTCCACCACCTTTCCTTTCACCACCTTATAATTCCACCATCCAACTAAATATGAGATTTGCACTTTATTTGGTTTACCTCTAGCTCATGTGGGTTGGGATGGATCCAATTCTTGTCCACGTGCTCTCATCTTAGCATCATGTTGTTTTCACATTATTGATATATGAGAGCCACATGGCCACCTTTGCATGCCTTGTGAGTGGGACCTTTTCTCCTAGCTTCCATATGGATTACTATGGAATTATGCTCATGTTGGGATATTTTTGGGACTATTGAACATCTAGTGGCACATACACACTAGCAAGTCCCATTTCTATTCACACATGGTCATCTCCATTTACTCCACATGGGGCATCCTTTCAATTCTTTTGCTTGGGCCTTACTCCACATTTTGGAATGCATAAGAAAATGCCATGTAAATAATCTTGTTTTCACAAAGATGATCATGGTACTAATTAATTATGCATGGGCCATGCAAATACCACCTTTTGCTTGTCCTTTGGTTTTTATTGGAATTTTTGAGTGGATCCTTTGTCACATCTCTCTCTACCCCCCCTTTAGCTTGGTCTTGCTTGATGCATGCTAGCATTAAAACCCCATCACCATATCCATCTATGCCATCATCCCCTTTTCTTCTTTTCTCTCTTTTGGCTACCTTGCTTGAGCTTGTCTTAATCCTGCTTGATCTAGTCAAAAACCACTCCATCTCTCTCTCTCTCTAAACATAAACCTTACACTCTCTCCTCTCTTTGCCACCCACTCTAATCACACTCCCCTCTAATCTAAACCCATACCCCCTCTACCCTATCCTCCCTAAACCATGACCAAACCCTAAGTACCCTCCCTCATCTCTCCTCTCTCTAGCCGAGCCACCCCACCATGACCTACCCTAGCTCGGCCCCACCTGGCCACCTACACCCCCCCTGCCCTAGCTACCCCACCAAACCCTGGCCCGAGCCATCCCCCTCCGAGGCACTACCCTAGCTCCAACCCTAGCATCTACCCGAGGCTATCCCTCCCTCTCTCTTTCTCTCTATGCCATCAGGGCCCCCTAGCCCGAGCACCACCTCTCCGGCCTACCGTCCCCACCTGGAAGCCCCTTGCCCCTGCCCTGGTCCTGCCCTGCCGAGCACGTGAGCGAGGAGGAGGAAAAGGTGGCACCCGAGGCCACCTTTATCCATCTACCCCGCGCCCACGCATCCTCCCTCTCTCTGCTTTATCCCCATCTCCACGACACCTCTGGCCGATCCCAGATCCGCCCAAACCTACCTCCCCTCCTCCCTTCTTCTCCATCGCCGACACCCTCTCTAGCCGGCCACCTTCGGCATCACCCTACCACCACCGTTGCAGAAGGAGGGCGCGGTGACTGGACGTTGGGGAAGGCCAAGACGAGCACCAGCGACGTCCCTGTACCCGGAGCCGAGAAGGAGGCGCCCTGGAACCGCCAGAACCATCGCTGCACCGACGCCAAACCCTAGATCGCCTGGCCTCTGCCTCGACGTCGATCGCCAGCTCCCCTACCCGATACAACGCCACAGTCAGCCTCGCGGTGAGCTTCCTGACCTCCTTGACATGGCCCGCCTCTCTGATCTGCCCTAGCCTCGCCGGACGTTGTGCCGAGCATGCTCTGTGCGCCGGCGAGCGCAGCGTCGACTCGCTGCCCCGACGCGCAGAAACCCTAGCTAAGCCACGCCCACCTCCCTGCCACCAAACCCCCAGACCACCGCAGTGGTTCTGCCTCTGCGCGCGCGCCCCAGGTCGCGTGTTCGAGCCCGCGTGCCGCGCACCGATCTGTCGAGGCAGAGAAGAAGCACAGTACGGTTGTGGTCGTTTTGTAGCTTAGCCCCCCCCTTTTTAATTCCCTGAACCCGCGCTCCCCTAGGCCCACTAGTCAGCCGCAGTGTCTTTCTCCCGGAAAACCCCCTGGCCTTTTTAAAGCTCAACCCGCGCTCCCGGACTCCCCCACGTGGCACGCCCCCGCTGGCGCGCCCGCGTGTGGCCCTGAGGTCGCCCTGGCCCCGCCTGTCAGTCGCTGCGTCTAGGAAGCCCTGCGGTGAGAAAAGCTGTTCTGCGCGCTGAGCTGCTGAGTCAGCCAGTGACCCCACCCGTCAGTGACTGTGGCTGGATCTGCCTGGGTATAAAAAGGTTTTCTGGATATCTGTTTTAATTCAAATCTTTTCAAATTAATTCAAATTCAAAATTCAAATCTGTTCTAATATATCTTTTAAAATATAAATCCAAATAATACAAATAATATGTGTTTTGAAATCAGAAAAATATGAGGAATTCAAATATGGCCCTCAAAATATATTTTGGACACTTTATTTCCAAGTTAATTAAAATTACAACAAAATGCCCTTTTCCCTTAATTAATTAATAACTTTTGTTTTATAACTCAAAATTCAACAAATGATATGTCTAAAATGATTATCTCGACGAGACCTTTCTGTTTATGCAATCCTTTATCTGTTTTGAAGCATGCATCATATAAATATAATGTGTACAGCAACTAATATGAGGCTAAAATGTGATTAAAACTCCACAAAATGATTATTTCTTGTACTCCACACCTCACCCATGCCATGCTACTTTATTTCCATGCAAATTGTGCATCATTCATCATGGCATGATTGTTTGCTTGTCGCATTTATTCATATGCTTGCGCACTTTATTTATGTTGGCCCTTGTTTGTTTGGTTCTTCTTCGAATAGACGCTGAGCAGGGGATATATCAAGAGAACCAGGAGCACTACCCAGATCCATCCCTTGCTTCAACTGAGCTGCCAGGCAAGCACTACCACATGCTTGCATACATATAGTACCTATTGCCTCTTTCTTATTCTTGCATCATTGAGTCGCGATTGCATTAATTTGAATCCCAAGTATTGCATAGCCTTTACTTTTAAACCCCACCGAAGCTTGTTCCTCCATCCCATGAGCCATTACTACAGGAGTTGTTTGAGCCATGCGAGTCGTAGAACAGCATGTGTAGGGTATGTGAGTGCCAGTTGGATAACGAGGTACCTAAACAACTTAACCTGAGTAGTATGGGATAACTAATGAAAGTCGCACCGGTGAGCAATATCTGCTATTTGGTTTTTCATGCTCACTTGTGTCCCGTAAGACCCCGAGTACTTGATTCCTGTTCCAAGAATATTCGCGCTATCCACATCCGGGAGGCCTATGGACCCCCCCTGAGCCAGAGCTTGATTCATTCTTATTTCTTGGGGCCACAAACTAGTTTGAGGTTTTATTTACTATCCTGTACTTATGCCATGCTTTACTGCTTTATTTAAATTGTGCGAGGTACTGCACACTGTACTGTTTAGGGCCGGGACACGATTTTGCGCTATCGACAAGCGCAGTCACACTTTCGGGTTCCCAGTCGTTTACAGCCGTCCACCCAAACCTTGAGTCCGTCTCGTAGCCGGCCAGCTTCGTCGCGGGTAGCTTAATGGTGTGGCCCCCTGAAATATTTCTGAATCCTATGAGCGCTTTGTCGTGACTGCCTCGTTGGGTTTTGATTTGGTTTTTCCGAGGCATATCGAGTGTGTGTTGCTATTTGTGCACCCCTGCAGGGTAAAACTTTCTGAAAGCCATGTCCGCGGTTATGGACGACTTGGAGCACAGTTTCTTGATCATAGACAAGCATAACTAAAGTACCGCTTCTAAATTGACTAAATAACTGACTAGTAAATAGTGCAACACTCATGGAATGGTTAATAAAACTGCCAACGGATGGGGGTTGTTCGTCCGCTTCCTCGTCGGTAAGCGAGGAGGAGGATGGATCTGTGGACATTACCGTTATAACTGTTATAACTGTTGTTATTAATTCACGGACATCCGTCTATCTTTGGTTAGGCGGATGGTTAGCAGGTATCTATAGAATTGTTAGGGTTTATCTTTTGCTGCAATTGCGTCACCCCAGGTTGTGTCCCCTTTAGAGGCATTAAGACTTGCTGAGTACCCCTAGGGTCTCACACGATAAATTATTGGTTCAGATGAACAGGTACACTCGCAAGTTGGATACTGGGTGGAAAAGACGGACGATGTGGGCAACGATCATTCGGTGTAGAGATTCCGGGAACGGGGATCCGCGAGATCTGTGGGCGGGATGTGCTTATTTATGGGCCATCTTATGCCGATTTGCTTCTTATCCGTACTCGGATTTTGTCTTCCGCTTCCGCTTGATACTCTGTTGATTGATGTATGAGGAGCTATCCTAAACTATTATATCTATCTAGGACATTTGGATCTTGCCGTATGGCGTTGCTATATTTCCTTTCTTTTTAGATGGAATGGCTCTGATGTACTGTTGTATGGTGGCTTGCATACATACTCATTTGTGTATGTAGTTGATCCCTTCGCCTGCCGATTACGCCGCCCGTTCTTGTCCCGATGTTTGGAAATGGTTGGGACGGCCGAGAGGTCTACCTGTGAGTGGCATTTGGGCCCCACCGTACTATTTCAACCATTTCCGCTCATCCAGGCTTGTAACTAGGAGCGTAATTCACCGAGGTAGTTACAAATTCGGCATGTTTTGATTAGCCACTCTATCTCCCAGCGAGTAACCGCGGAACCTTGTCAGGAACAACGCTTTGGACCGGCCGCAAGGTCATCATCCCCAACGAGAGCACCGCCAGCGGAGCTAGACATGGGCTTGTCGGAGGAATCGACTGAAGAAAAACTGGCGGCGAGGAGAGGCCTAGAGGTGCAGGGCCCCGCCACGACGGTGACAATCACGGCGGCGGAGCAAAAAAAGAACTACCACGGGGAATCTTGGAATACTACAAAAATGCCTAACGCTGGGACCTACCAGCGGTGCTGTAATAAAACTCACCGGCGAGAACGCCCAAGCGGCGACGCTGTGGCGAAGTCGCGGGAGCCAGAGAACCACATCATATCCGTCGAGAGGGAACAGTGAAGTCGCGGGAGCCAGAGAACCACATCATATCCGTCGAGAGGGAACAGCGAAGGCGCGGTCACTGGAACGCGAACGGAGGCGGCGGTGCGAGGAATAAGACGAAGGGGATAGAAAGGGGGAAAGTGAATCATCCTACCCCACTCCCCTCTTTATAACCGCGTACGAAAAACCGTAGTGGGATCGTGGCTGTGCCACGTTAACCGCGTAATCGCGTGTATCACTCAACCGCTCGTAGGTAGTGGAGCCACAGCAAGAGCCACATGGCGCAGGAGGGGTTCAGGCCTCCTGACAGCTGCGGTACTCAAGGCGTCACTACGCCGACGTGACGGGCGCAGTAATCACTGTAGCATGTCAGTAATCACTATAGAGGAACAAAAAAATAGAGAACAATGATGACTGTACACGTAGGACGAGGCTTACCCCGGAAGCCAAGTAAATACCTCGAACGAAAGGAGATAACTCGGAGCATAACCCAAATTGGGAAAAGGATGAAATGAAGGAGAGAATAACAGAAAAAGAATGTCGGCTAAGAAATACCTCGGAAAGAAAGAAGATAAATGTCTGGAAACTGATGTGGCCCAGCCGAGGTCTCTAGCAGGACCACACCAGCTTCGGGGACTAATGTTGGGGCGGTGACCCTGTATAGGGTCAAGATAGGGGAAAGAAGAAAGGAGTCTCCCTTACCCTAAGCCGAATTACTGACTGAGTCGGCCGGATCATGCAAGATCCGGCCGAGATAAGTTTAGTTTTGGCGAATATAAGAAGAGTAACCCCTTACTTGGCCGACGTATGAGCTATGTTAGCCGAATAAGGCTGACCGACTTCTATGCAGGTAAAGGCCGAGCCGAGTTATGCGAAATGAGGATGATTAATGTGATACTTGCAGGAGAAGGAGGAGCCTATATTCAAACCCTAGTCTCTGGATAGGAGGAATCTAGACAGAGCCAGGCGCTAAGGACAAAGAGCAGAGCTGCAGAGGGGCAGACAAGCGTCACGGAGGTGACAGTGAGGAAGCCCAAGGCGCACATGTGAGGTTCTGTAGAACATTGCCACCGATAGAAGGGGGACACGGAAAGGATCCTGCCGAGTTACCACTTTGGGACAAGCATATTCCTAGAATATGCTTGCCATGTCAGCCCTAGAAGGAGTCAAGGAACCCCTTTATAAGGAGGGGTACGGGCTCCAGAGAGGGGGATCAATTCATTCCAGGCCAAAGGGCTCGCGTAGTAGTTCTCTTCTTCCTTTTGATACAGCTCAAGGAGCATTTTTAGCCCTTGAGAGGAGGAATAAAGAGCTACTTGTTAGTCATCTGAGTGTAGAAATCACTACATCTTCCCTCCCCGGATCCCTCTAGCATCCATTGGCCCCATACTTTAGCCTACTCGTGGCATCTGCCGTGCCACCACCACGACAATCATATACATCATGGCAGGAATTGAAATGCTTTTGAAATCATAAGATTATATCATGGTGGGACTATGCTTGCCTTTTCCTATTGATAACCAGAAAGCGCAGCTTCGGACATCTGGTACTTGACTTGATTAGAGTTGGTCAAGTATTGGTCTTTGAGATTCGACGGTGTTGATCTCGGTCTTCGATCTCGGAGTCGGTATCAGATTCTACCGGGAAGAACCAAACATCAGAAAGAATGGGGAAGACAATCAACACATGGCATCGAGCAATGTCAAACAAGGATGATGATATGACAAGTTAATTTGTATTGAAATGTAAGCCTAAGACATGCTCGACAGTTTGATCGGGGTTCCGAGGGGTATAAACCCTAATTCGGAAGAACTCCGGAATCACCTGTGAGGGTTCATTTGATTCTATATTTAAACTTATCATTTAAGTTATTTAACAATGCATGATTACATCTTAAACATGTAGATCTCATTTTTCTCAACATTTTGATATATTATACACATTTTTCTGACTTATAAATAATTAGATATGAATTTTACAAGTTTTATTCATTTTCTAAAATTATTAAAGACTTTTTAAATTGATTACTGTGCATGCTAACATCAGCACACGCCCTAAACCTTTTTACATAGAGGGCTAGGCTATCCCCAGACACAGACAGGTGGGGACTTTAGAACATGTCAGCTACCACGCAAGCGATCCTTGGCGGTGCCGACATAGGTGACACTAGGGCGACATGAGGGCGCCACATCGGAGCCATGTCACCTCACCGGAAGACGGGGCAAACGGTGGTCACAGGCGGCAGCAGAGGCAGGGAGGCGCTGCACGAGTGCCTGCGTTCGAACCAAGGAACGATGAGGATCAAAAAGGTGGCGGCGCCGCCGCTAAATGGTCACCAAAGCCACTACTAGGAAAACGGCTATAGGTAATCAGCACATCCGTGGCTCACATGGTTGAAGTGCCCCACGGCTAAAACAGGCGTGGCTCACCTATGGGCAGTGCCCTACTAGTAACTAGAACAACCGTGGCGCACATGACTATAGTGCGCCACAGATGTGTGTGGGCCAGGGGCCTGTTGGCCGCACGCCAAACATCTGTAGCACACTAGGGTCATGTGCCCACGGTTGTTAGTCTCATCTGTGGTGCACATGGGGGGTGCGCTACGCCTAAGCGCACGCCCCCCTCTGCTGTGAAACGGCCACAAACTTCTGTGGCGCACTCGGCCTAGTGCGCCACTGGGAGTAGGAACATCTGTGGCGCACATGGCCTAGTGCGCCACAGTTGTGTCTACTCCCTGTGGCGCACTAGGGCCGTGTGCGCCACGGATGTGTCGATTTTTTTAGGACAGCACTTTATGTGCACATGTGTGACCACACATCCACCACCCCACACTTCACTTTCCCCTTCTTCTTCCTCCTTAGATCTAGTCGGGATCTTCTCCTTCCCACCTCAATTTCTCCACCCATTCACCATTTTTAGCATGTAAAACTTGCTTTGGATGTTACATAAGTAATAGAGGAGGTCTCCGGTCTCTCATCTCCTTCTCTGGTCGACGCGCGCACCTCTCCTTTCCATCTTTTCTCGCGATCGGTCTCTCATCTCGGTAAGTTGTCCATGTAAGGATGTGTTCATGTGTATATGGATGATGTGCTCATATGTATGTAGATGATCGATGCTCATGATGTGTGTATGTGGAGAGGATGGTCATATGTGTGTGTGTATATGGAGAGTATCGATGATGCTCATGCATGTGCGTATGGAGAGGATAATGATATGTTCATGTGTGTATGGACCGGTCTCGATCTCTCTCTCTTGTGTTTGTATGTGAACAAGTTGCCATTTGTTTTGCCAAAATGTTGATTCATTTCCATTTTGGCAAGACTTTGGCATTTCGCAAAGGTCCTAATTTTAGGATAGGTCATGCCGAAATTTTCTATCGACCATTGCATGCATGCATTCATTATGTGGTTCTAATAGACTTCAAAATTGTACCGTGTACACCGTGAAGGCAAAAATGGTCCGCATAATGAGCGAAGGCATTGTGGCTAGATTTTTGAAATGTGTGACGGCCGATATGATACGAAATAACAAGACAGATATAAGATGTCCGTGCAGAAGATGCAAACTCAACTGGGTGATCGACCCAGATTACGGGAATCTGCAGGCGCACCTGCTCCGCCATGGTTTCATGGATGGATACACTCGTTGGATAAGCAATGACATAGATGATGGAGACGGTGAAGGTGGCCAACATGACGATGATCATCATCACGGCGAGAACGGGCGAGATGATGAAGAGTCTCCTGGAGATGGTGAAGGTGCGGAAGCATACCGGGATGATGATGATCTAGATGCCGGAGGAGCAGACGACGATGGAACAACGTCAGGCTGGGTGCGGGACCCTTATGTGCAAGAGTTGCTTCTCAAGCAGACGAGTAACGCCAGGGCTGCCGCTAGAGAGAAAGCCAAGCTTGCGCAACTTGAGAAAGACGCGGTTACTCCATTGTATGAAGGATGCAGGCCCGATGATACCCGGTTGAATGTAACGCTCAAGGCTATGGAGATGAAGGCAAATCACAAATTGAGTGACGCAAGCTTCGACGATATGATGGCATTCTGGCACGATCGTCTCCTGGAGGGGAACACATGTCCAACTAGTATCGAGGATGCCAAGAAAATCGTCTGTCCTCTCGATCTACCGCACGTTAGATATCACGTATGCATCAACGATTGCATCATTTATCGGGGCGAGGACACGGAGAAAACCACATGTCCGGTGTGCGGCGTGAGTCGATACAAGAAAGGGAAGAAAGCACCTCGAAAAGTGGTATGGTACTTTCCTATCACTCCTCGTCTGCAGCGCTATTTCGCGGACCCTAAGGAAGCGAAGCTCATGCGATGGCATGCGGAAAGAAAGAAGCCAGGAGATGATGATGACCCCGAAAAGGATGATCTGCTGACGCACCCTTCAGATGCTAGCCAGTGGAAAGCATTGGACCTCGAATTCCTAGAATTCGGTGGAGATTCGAGGAACATCAGGCTTGGTGCGAGCACCGATGGACTCAATCCGTTCGGTAGCCAGAGCAGCACGCACAGCACTTGGCCCGTGTTTGTATGGATGTACAACCTCCCTCCATGGTTGTGCATGAAGAAGAAGTACATACAAATGAGTATGCTAATTCAAGGGCCGAAACAACCTGGTACCGACATCAATCTGTATCTCGGGCTGTTGAAACAGGAGCTAGCCACGTTATGGGAATCTGGAGTCAATACTTACGACGCCGTCGCACAAGATTATTTCACTATGAGAGCCGCGTTGGTCACTACGGTGCAAGACTATCCAGGTTGCGGGTATATCTCGGGGCAGGTTATCCAAGGATTCTGCGCATGCGTTAGGTGCATAGATAACACAAGCTATCTCCAACTAGAGAAAGATCCAGGGTCATCGAAAACCGTGTTCATGGCGCACCGGAGATGGCTCGGCAAGAATGATCCATGGAGAAAACGTGGAGACCTATTCGATGGCAAATCAGAGACCCGAGGAATCCCAGAGCGTAGGAGCAGCGAAGAAGTGGAAGAGTTGCTGAAAAACTGGAAAGATTTTCCTAAGCCTGGAAAGAAGCGAAAGAGGCAGCAACAAGACAAGCCGCTGACGAAGGTATGGAAAACAAGGTCTGTTTTCTGGGAGTTGCCATACTGGAAGTTTCTCCGCACGCCTCATAGCCTCGACATCATGCATATCACGAAAAACGTGTGCGAGAGTCTGGTCGCCACCATAATCAACATGCCAGATAGGACGAAAGATGGTCCGAAAGCAAGGCACGACCTGATATGCTTGGGTATCCGGAAGGAGCTTCACGGAGGATGCACTACTCCTGATGATCAGGAAGATGACGATGATCATGAGTCGGAGACGACACAAGGTCGTCGGAAGGGTAAAAAGTTCAAGAAGAACGAATATTACTGCCCTCCTTCTTGCTTCACTCTAAGCCAGGATGAGATCAAACAGTTTTTCAAGTGCCTTCTAGGAGTCAAATTTCCTTACGGCTACGCGGGCAAGCTAAGCAGATACCTAGACGAGGCGAAGCAGAGGTTCAGTGGCATGAAGTCTCACGACTGTGCCGTGCTAATGACGCAGGTACTTCCGGTCGCACTAAGAGGGATAATGGACGAGCACGTCCGTGAAACGTTATTTGGCCTATGCAAGTTTTTCGACGTCATCTCTAGGAAGTCGATTGGCTTGAATCAGCTCGGAAGGCTACAGGAGGAGATCGTGGTGATACTATGTGAGCTTGAGGTCTACTTCCCACCCGCATTCTTCGACATTATGGTGCATCTGCTGGTCCATGTCGTGGAGGACATCGTACAACTCGGGCCGATGTTCCTCCGCAGCATGATGGCGTTCGAAAGGATGAACGGACACATCAAAGGATACGTTCGCAACAGGTCCCGTCCAGATGGAAGCATAGCCAAGGGCTTTCTGGCCGAAGAGTGCATCTCTTTCTGCATGAATTATCTAGACATCGAGAACCCTGTCGGTCTTCCCGTCAACAGACACCTTGGCAAGCTCGACGGATCTGGTCACCAAGAGGGTCGTCGCATACTGCATGCAGACTTCGATTTTCGACGCGCAGACTTTGATCGAGCAAACCTCGTCGCGCTACAACATTTAGAACTGGTCGATCCTTGGGTACAGAAGCACAAAAGGTTAATCGAGAAGAAGTACAGTGACCAGGGCATACAGAGGACGCAGGGAGAAATAATCAAAGAGCACAAATCATATTTCACGCGTTGGTTTAGGCAGATGCTCCTTGATAATCCCTCGCGCTCGCATTCTTCTGACACAGAAAAGATCATATTCACCTTGTCGCAGGGACCGATGCAAAACCTGGTGACCTATCAGGCGTATGATATCAACGGCTACACATGCTACACGGAGGAAAAGGACAACAAGTGTGATTATCAGAACTCAGGCGTAACGTCGGAATTCTACACCGATGACAACGTGAAGGAAAGATTCTACGGAAGAATCGAGGAGATCTGGGAGGTCGACTACTATGGAGAAAAGGTGCCGATGTTCCATGTCAGATGGGCAAAGAGCGTCGAAAGAGAAGACCGGTATTTCACAACCATGGTTATACCCGAAGCAGCCAAATCCAAGGCCGCCGGTGCAAACGTGGCCGCGAAAAATGAACCGTGGGTACTGGCTACCAAAGTGGACCAATGTTTTTTCATTACCGACCCAACAAAGCCTAGCCGTGTTGTCGTGAGGAGAGGAAAAAGAAACATCATCGGAATGGATGGAGTCGCCAACGAGCAAGACTTCGACCAGTACGGCGATCCAAAGATTGAAGATGACGACGACTACGATGCAGCAACATACATCACAAGAAGAAAAAGGACAACCCTACCCAAAAAAGGTAGCCCGTTCGAAAGAAGAAACATTAAAGTGCCGGGGCTAAATTATTCAACCGCGACAAAGAAGGGAAAAACGATTGTAAAACGCTAGCTCAAAAAATATTGTAAACGCGTGGTCGAAAAAGATTGTAATATTCATGGACAAAGTATTATGAAATTTAGTTATACTTTAAATCATATTTTTGGGCATTTTTGGAATATTATTACTTTTGGGCATTTTTGGAATATTTAAAAGTATTTTAAAATCAAAATAAAACTTCTATGGCATATATCACCACTTTTGGGCATTTTTTGGAATATTTAAAAGTATTTTTAAAATCAAAACAAAAATTGGGGCACCAGGATTCGAACCTGGGTGCTCTCAGGTTTAGAATAGAGTAGTGGGCAGAACCAGTGGGATAGGCTAGTATAGTTGTTAGCTAGTGGGGCTGTAGTTCGGCGGCGATCACCCGGACAACCATCTCGATCAACACAGAGAATCTTCGGCATAAAGATAATGGCCACTTGCGCACACTCCTCTTCGAGAAGCTGCACGCAAGATACAAGTTCCTCGCTAAGTATCAGAACACAAATTATCATGGGAACGAAGTAAAAAAATCCGCCCTCACAAAGATGAGCACTGCCCTGGCTAGCTGGAGAACCCGGATAAAGAAGAAGATCTATAAAGAAGGCAAAAGTCTCGAGGAGATCCAGAAGATTGACCCGCAGATCACCGAAGATCAGTTAGGGGAGTTCAAGGAGAGGTGTGAATCCGAAAGAGCCCTGGCCAATAGTAATCGAGGAAAGGTGCTACAGGCGATGAATATAGGTCATCACCATCTCGGATCTGGTGGATACAGAACTGCGGAGGCCAAATGGAATAAGGAGGACGAAGAGTATAGATCCAAGGGGATAGAAAACCCCTTTGCTAAATTCGAACCCGGGCAGGTTCGAAACTTCATCAGGGCCCGTTACCATGTGGACCCAAAAACCAAACAACTCACCGCGGATCCTGCGGTGAAGGAATTCGAGGAAATTGTGGTAAGTATAATCTAATTACCGCGGATCAACACGATTGCAATCTAATCGATGATCTAAATGATTCACTATTACTTCTTCTGCAGGAGGAGGAAATTGTTGCTAGTCATGGATCCCAGGGTTCCTCATCCCAGGGGTCGACGGCGTCCACCCGGTGGGATAACCCTTTTAACAGGGCGATGAACCGGGCCAAGAAAATAGAGCCGGTTACGAAGAAGCCGTTGTCGGCTGGCCGTCTGGCCGGCCTCGGGGTTAAGAATTGGGTGGATCATTTTGGTCCACCGCCGAGGACGCATGTGGCACCGTCGGGAAGGAGCGAGGAGGAAAACCGAGAGGTTCAAGAACTTAAGGCACAAGTGGCGAGGATCCCGCAGATCATCCAAGACAACCTGGCAATCACCCTCACGTCCTTCCTGCCTACCTTGGTGGAGTCAATAGCGAACTGGAGTGCGGGTGGTCGAGTAGGGCCGTGCCCGATTCCAAGCATGGTCAGCAGCCACTCGAACAACGCGGCACCGACGAATCAGGCGAACTACGTGTTCGTGACTCCGCCCGCTAGCACCGCGGCGCCACAAGTGTTGGTGACTCCCCCTGCCATCACCGCGGCGCCGGAGTACATGTTGGTGCCCCCCTGCCATCGTCGCGCCGGCACTAGAGCTCCAAGCACCCATCGGTAGGGAGAATACACCGGCGGCCAGCACCGCGCCATCAAGCAGCCCTTCCATCTCTTGCACGCCCGTCGCCGTATGCGGTGCGTCGACATTAGCCGATCTCAACGCCATCACGGTAAACAAATTGCTTTAATTACCGCCTTTCTGCCATCTATTACTCTTATGGCATCTCGCTCTGACGACGCCGTACATGTTTTCCGCAGATGGATGTTCCTTGCACTCTCTTATGCTACGTGAACAACGAGCTGAGGGATGTTGCCAAGGGTACCATCGTTCAACCCTTGCAGCGCACGTTCCACTCAAAGCCGATGCCAGATAGCGTGCACATGGTTAAAATTAGTCGGGTGCTAAGGGGCTGCGACGACCTGGAACCTCCCATTCAACCCCCAAGAGCGGATGAAGAAGAGTCGTCTGTCCTCAGAAGTTGCTTCGGCTTATTCTTGCTATGGCCAAAGAGCATGATCCGTTTGGGGACGGCGGGGGCCATCACGCCATAGACAACAGCACCGCCTGTCGTGCCAGCGACAAGCGGTGGCAAGGCCCCCTTACCGCCCTCGCCGTCACCTCCACGCGGTGGGTTGGATGATCATGTTGATGATATGCACATGGCGCAGGATCCGGCCGAGGACGACGAAGACTGGAATGATCACTTCTTCAGTACTCAGTTTGGCAATGAAGAAGACCTAGCTGGTGGCCCCACAGAGAAAGCCACTATCACCAAGCGTCTGTTTGGTTCTCAGGAGACGCCTCCAGCTTGAGCCTTTACAGAGCCAGCTGATACAACCAACCAGCCCTTTATTCTAAGCCCTGACACACTACATAGGGCGGCCGGTTCTCAGATTGCGGTGCCTGCCCGCTCTCCAAAAGGAAAAAAGGGCAGGAAAATAAAATCTAGCAGCTCGAGCCATCCGGTGGCGTCAACAACTGCGGATCTGATCAGGTTTCGGGACGGGCCACCAAGACCCGAGGGAATTATGTGGAGGATTCATGTGGCGGGTGAGCCCATGCTACCTAAGAATTTGCGGAAGCTCGCCAGTTCGGAACTGCAGAGTGTGCATTATGGCGTGCTGACGATAGAGAGACGCCTTCTATCGGAGAAAGATCCCTCGCACCCGGTATTCGTGGTTAAGGTGCCACCAGGCTTGGGCTTCGTCGACAATGCCCCTGCGGATCTGTTCTTCTTGCGGTTCGACGACATCTTCAATATGTTCCACCTATACCCGTTGCACTATACCATGGTCCGTCTGTTTTCTCTCAGCCTGGCCATGCAGATCATTAGAGAGAACACACCGGGCATCGCTATAGTGGACCCCTACTACATGCGTGACGGTTGCTTGGGTTCCCCCGCCGAACGACGTATCATGGCCTCGTACCTAAAAAGAATCCTCGTGGCGAACAAGACAAAGGAATACATTCTCGTGCCTTACTTTCCCGAGTAAGTCGTTATTCACTCGCCACCGTCGATTGGCTTTATTAGATCATCATCATTCTTTTTCCAACACATTCCATTTGAATTTTTTGCGCAGAGATGAACACTGCACGCTCATCTCCTTATCGCCGAAGCATTCCCACGCCACGTATTTCGACTCGGGGAGTCTAGAAAAGAAGAAAAACTACGACAAGATCAAGGAAGTTCTGGATGATGCTCTCACTGGCTTTGCCTCGACGGAAGGCACCACCTTCGTGCGTACGAAGGTCAAGTTCGGCAGGCACGTCTTCAACCACGTAACGGAGTTCCCCTGCGTGAAGCAGCCGGAAAAGAGTAAGAAGGAAGCCTACTATGCACTCCATCGCATGAGGGCGTTCCTACTTGACCAGCAAAATTCTACGCTGCCAGATCATCTCAAACAGTGGGCCGAAGCAAAGGCCAAGATCAATGATTCAGATATTAGACAAGAGATGTATCGCATCCAGCAGCAGTTTGGGGCAATCATCTTTCGTGATGTCATGACTTCGGGGGGGATCTTCTACGGAGGAAATATCCCGAATAACCGTGACATAGAAGATCGCCTAGAGATGCAGGGTGACTATAGGAAGTTCATGACGAGACAGGGCGTCCTCCCGTTCCCTAAGCCGAGCCAGAAGGCTTGATGTTGGCCTAGTTGTAGTTACAAACTATAGATGACCTTTGTGTGTGTGTGTGGACGACAAGTGAACTTATTTTTCTTATTATTATTATATATCAATCAATGCTTGGTTTTTTTGCTTACTCTTTGGTCCTTTGCTCAATTTGGTCCTTCTTTTTTTCCTTACTCTTTTTTCAAGAATAATGCCGATGATTGAAAGTCGTGTCACACTATATATGTGAATGTGCTACGATGGGACTGTGAGCCTTGTGATATGCACAAGTCCAGGTCTTGTGCATCCTACTTGGCTCACCGTTCCATCGTAGCATATTCCTGTGTCCAACGACCTATGTATATATATGAGGCATTCTTTTCGAGTTATTTTTGTCTTTTTCGAGAATATGCCGATGATTGAAATGTCGTGGCACAATATATATGTGAATGTGCTATGACGGGATAGTTAGCCTTGTGATATGCACAAGTCCAGGAATTGTGCATCCTACTTGGCTAACCGTTCCATCATAGCATATTCCTGTGTCCAACGACCTAGCTAGTTATATATGAGGCATTCTTTTCGAGCTACTTTGGGCTTTTTCGAGAATAATGCCGATAATTGAAATGTCGTGGCACACTATATATGTGAATGTGCTACGATGGGATTGTACGCCTTGTGCTATGCACAAGTCCAGGTGTTGTGCATCCTACTTGGCGTACGGTTCCATCGTAGCATATTCATGTGTCCAACGACCTATGTATATATATGAGGCATGCTTTTTGAGTTACTTTGGTCTTTTTCGAGAATAATGCCGATGATTGAAATGTCGTGGCACACTATATGTGAATGTGCTGCGATGGGATTGTTCGCCTTGTGCTATGCACAGGTCCAGGTGTTGTGCATCCTACTTGGCGAACAGTTCCATCATAGCATATTCCTGTGTCGAACAACCTAGTTATATATGAGGCATGCTTTCTGAGTTACTTTGGTCTTTTTCGAGAATAATGCCGATGATTGAAATGTCGTGGCACACTATATGTGAATGTGATGCGATGGGATTGTCCGCCTTGTGCTATGCATAGGTCCAGGTGTTGTGCATCCTACTTGGTGGACAGTTCCATCGTAGCATATTCCTATGTCGAACAACCTAGTTATATATGAGGCATGCTTTTTGAGTTTGGTCTTTTTGATTTAGGAGTACTTTCTATAAGTGTATCTTCATATGCGACTTTAATTATATATGTTTTTTTTCAATAATCGGTTAGTTATTATTGTCAACTTATAGATGACGTGGTATGTCGTGTACAAGGGACGGGTTCCCGGAGTCTACGATGATTGGGAAGACTGCCGGAGACAGGTGCACCGTTTCAGCGGCAATAGCTACAAAGGGTACAACACTATGGCAGAGGCGGAAGCTAGATACACGCGCTATCTAGCGGGAGTTAGGACAAGGAACCGGATGAAGACCTACACCTTCGTCGCGGCGGTGATCATGCTTATCTTCTTTGGTTATTTATCCCGCGTTTGTGTCTAGCTAGCTAGTTTAGATGTCTAGGCGAGCTTCCGAGCTCTAACTTGTTCGATCGACACATGTATTCGCATGTCACCAACTACTACTTTGTAACATGATCGAAACAATGTAACTTAGACTATGTATTCATGTATGAGACTTATCTATATGTATTTGTTTCAATCTTGTTTTTCATATTGATTATTTATATATATAATTGTATATCTTGTATCTGTGTGTGTATATCTGCTGTAATATTGTATATAATCTGTATTGCATATAATCTGGCTCGGAAATTAAAAAAAACAAAAAATACATCTGTGGCGCACATGGTCTACCTTCTGTGGCGCACTACACCTAAAGCGCACTATGGAAGTTTAGTGGCGCACTAGGTAGTGCGCCACAGAAGATCCCAGGGGTAGCGCACCATCCCAAACTTCTGTGGCGCACTAGGAGGTGCGCTACGCCTATCTCTACACAACCGTGGCACACTAGGCAGTGCGCCACGGCTGAGAGATAGCCGTAGCGCAAGGCCCGTGGCGCACTGCTAGTGCTCCACGGATGGGCATTTCAGGTGCGCCACTAACAGCCTGTTTCCTAGTAGTGAGCGAGGAGCACGGAGATATGCGACAGCGGAGCTTGCAGATCAGTGTGGCGGCAACAACACAGAGCAAGAGGAAGCGAGCAGAGGGGATTAGGAGAACCAGCGGCTCACCCTGGTGCTGATGGAGGGCTCGGGGAGGACAAGCGATGTAACAAACCTAGTTCTACCAAATAGTCATTAGGGTTTATATGTTCATAGCATGAGCATCATCTTAAAATGCAAGCAATAAATGGATCAAAACCCTAAACCCTAGCTTCCCCTCTCTATTCTAAACACATTCAAAATGGTTTTAAATGTTTTGAAAGTACAAAAGCTATGGAGCCCAAGCAGTGACCAGGTCCCCTACAATGTTTCAAATGTTTACAAAGTTTTGCTATTTTCAAAATACACAAAACATATTTGTATTTGAAAATACAAAGAGAAAAGTGAGAAAACAAAAAGAAAAACATTTGAGAAAGAAAAAAACAGAAGCCAGCACCCAACCCAGGTTGACCCAATTCTTTCTCCCTCTCCTCCCCGCAGCTCAGTGCGCAGTTCTGCGGACCAGCCGAAGCCCACGCGCGGCCCAATCCCACTTACCACTTCGTGTCGTCTTCCTCACGCGCGCAAGCTGCTGCGTGGATGCACCGACGTCGTCTGTCGCCTCGCTGCGGCGATTCACGCTGCCGCTGTGCTCGCCTTGTGTAAGATCCCTCCATTGTAAAGGAAAAGGATCCCTGTGATTGCAATGCTAGTCCCTGGATCATTGCTAGCATCCACAGTTTAAGATGAAGTACACAGATACAAAGGTCATTTATTACATCCATTCCAGAGATAACATAGTCTTTACATCTCAAGGCCACATGCCTAATACAAGAGTTTGAATAAGTAAATAAATATAAGTCTTCATCTTCATGTGCCACAGGCAAACATGTTGAGTGTAGACTCATGACACCTAATCATCATCAGAGTAACCTGCAACATCACAAGTTACAGCCACAGTGGGTCAATACTTTGGAATAGTATTGGCAAGTGATACCTTAGTAAAATTTAGGTGGACTATATTACTATATGCATTTTGGCTAAGTGTAGCTTGACTTTCTTTGCTCAAAAATAGGTTTTCCTATTAGTTGAAATCACTAAGTTTTTCTTTGTCAAAACTTTTCCCAAGAAACCATCAATAGACATTGAGGTCCTTCACCCTTGTTCATCCATAAGTTTTTACTTAGAAGTTGGAGTGATGAGATTCTTGATAGCTTCCATGTCTTGATGCTCAAGTTGTCCATTGCCATGGACTTGGCTAAGTACTTAGATTTTTCCATCTGCAGAGGTTGTGCACTTGGTTTCCCAAGACAGGACCTTTCAGAAGCCTTCCCTTAGCCAAATGGACGCGTTCCAACTTATCATCCCACTACCACCAACTGTCCAAATGACTAAGTTCTAGCAACCTATGTGATCCAGGCAGAGCCCATATTGCCAAGTGGCTGCACTATAAGCTTCTCAACACTTGGCCTCTAAAATCCCTTTGTTCCTGGGTGGCATACCACAAGTGAGATACACAAGGTAAACCATATCCATGGGCCTTGTGTAACCACTCAACCAAAAACCACCAATCAAGTCCCTTTCCACCCAGGTGATTCATTGACTTAGTTGTTTTATTAGGAAAACATAAGTCCAAAGACTTAGAAATATTTTCATCATAGCATGTATATTTCACCAACCCTTGTTTGCTACTAGCTAGGCTAAGCATGGCATAGATAGTACTTAACTTAGAAATTTCCTAGCAATTCTACAACTACTTAGGATTTCCCAACATGGCATTTGGCAAAATAGTAACATGCAAGACTTAGCAAAATATTTCTAATGCTTGTATAAAATATAGGGATAAACATATTCATGAAGTACCACTTGCCTTGGTAGTGGGGAGAGTAGCACTCTTCACAATCACAATCACTAGCACCAAAATCTACACATAAAATATAGCCACGATCATATACAAAACATATACAATCAAAAATATATATATGCATGCATGCAAGATGCTAAGGAATGATTTTTAAAACCCAACCAAGCAAGTGCATAGTACTGAACCATAAACAAGTCAAAAACTTGCTAAACCAAGTTTATTTGACACTAAAATAATTTCCTAAACAATTTCTATACTCAAAATAGTCCTAAACAAGTTTCTGCAAATAAAATCATTTTAACAAAAACTAAACATTAAACACATTGCATAAACAGAAAGGGCTTGTCTCCCTGATTCCAACGGTATAAAATTTGTCAAATTCTAACATGTGGATCAAAAGTTATTGCTATTTCAAAATTGGATCTAAATCTGATTCAAATTCTGTTTTTAAACTAAACCCTAGCCACGCGTCGCGCTCTGATTCGTCGGTACCGCTTCGCGTCAATCGACTCGCGTGGACCGTCAGATCTAACTTACGCGCACGGCTCAGATTGTCACTTACCCCTTCGATGCAGATCTAATCTAGAGCGCTGGATCCAGATCCTACGGCTGCTAAGCGCGTGACCATGGATGGGCGACGCAAATGGTTGCTGGCGGCGGCGGCGCTACTGGTGGTGATGGTCCGGCGAATACAGGAAGGGCTGGGGTGTGTAGCATGGCTTACCAGACTCGCACGGTCACGAGGAAGCTCAATGTGGTCTTTGCTTGGACAGGGGCGTACTGGCACGGTCGGAAATCCTCATCGGAGTTGAGCACGGTGTCGGGTGTTTGCTGTCGTGTTGGTTGCCGAGGTTTAGCGTCGCCCTAGCACGAACCAGAGGGATTAGAAGACGCACAAGACGAAGGAGAACAACCTAGTATGCAAGAGGGGGCAAGGGGCACGCTCTGCTTACCGTAATTGGTCGCCGGAGTTGAGCGGCGGCTCGGTCGGTTGCGGGCACGAACGGGGACAGCGTCCTGGGTCACGAGCAGGCAAGCGACGGGTGTCAGAAGATGCACGAGCTCATGCTGAGCATAATCGTTTGAACTAGGGGCACAGGGGTGGTCGGGACTCACCGGAATTGCTGCCGGAGATCGTCGGGACAGCGGCGGCGTGTGGCGAGTTTCGAGCAGCCTGGTGGCATGGAGAGGGAATTGGTTGAGGGGAAATGGCCGCGAGAGAGAGGGGATTAAATAGGCAGAGGCTCGACAAGAAACGCTCTGTGATTCAATGCCAATTACCTCGCGGAATCAAAGCAGCGGCGGAGTTCGTGCGCGGAAATTTTGGGGAAGACGATGACGACGTGGACGGGGCCCGCTTGTCAGCGAAATAAGCAGAGAGGGAGTGGGGTCCGAGTGTCAGCGACTTGCTGGGTGTGTACGCGCGTGCGAGAGAGAGAGAGAGAGAGGTGGCCCGGGTGGGCTAGTTGGGTTGCGTCTGTTGCTGGGCCAAATTCCTGGCGCCGGCCCTTTTCCAATTCTTTTCTCTTTTCTTTTTCTAAATTGATTTTCAGGAATGGTTTTCAAATGATTTCAAAATCTATTTGATTTCAAATATTTTTGGGATTTGTGTGTGCAACAGTCACAAAACTTGGCATAAAACCAAGTGGTCACTTTGAGTTGGCTTGGTTATTTTTGGAAAAACAAAATAACAGGGACATTGCACTTGGTTTGCAAATGTTTGGAAATGGTTTTTGAAACCATTTCTATTTTGTAAAATTTTGTTCTAACTCCACACTCAAACCAATCATCAAGGGAGACAATCAATCTAGGTTTAAAACATTCAAGCTCTCAAATGGGGATGGGCATTTGATTTAAGTTTGCTCACATAAAATGATAGCACTATGTGCTTCTGTTTTCTTGAAATGAATTTGAATTTGATCTCAATTCTATATGCATGCATGAATGATATGCAATCTTTGAAATCATGATTTTAGGGATGTTACAAATCTAACCCCCTTAAGGTGAATCTCGCCCTCGAGATTCGGATTGGCTAGCAAATAGGTGAGGGTGGTCTTTCCGAAGATCATCTTCTCTTTCCCATGTTGCTTCTTCTTCGGAGTGATGATTCCACTGCACTTTGCAAAACTTGATAGTCTTAGTCCTTGTGACTCTTTCTGCAGTCTCAAAAATCTTGATAGGTTTATCTTCATAAGTGAGATCACTTTCTAGTTGAACCTCCTCAAAAGGTATAGTATCCTTCAAAGAAGTTTCTTCCATTTCCGGATGACATTTCTTAAGCTGACTCACATGAAACACATTATGGACAGCTGATAGAGATTCTGGCAGTTCAATTTCATATGCAACTTCCCCTTTGCGACTCAGAATCTTGAATGGCCCAACATATCTTGGTGCCAATTTTCCTTTGACTGCAAATCTTTTCACTCCACGAAGTGGTGATACTCTAAGATAGGCTCTATCACCAACTTCGTAGGTGACTTCTCTACGCTTAGGATCTGCGTAGCTTTTTTGTCGGGACTGTGCTATCTTCAACCTGTCCTTAACCAATTTGACCTTCTCTTCAGCTTCTTTGATAAGATCTGGTCCAAATAAACTTCTTTCTCCCACACCATTCCATAACAATGGGGTGGTACACTTTCTTCCGTAGAGAAACTCAAATGGTGCCATCTCAATACTGGCTTGATAGCTGTTGTTATAAAAAAATTTTGCGTAAGGCAGACTTTCATCCCAACTGGCTCCATAGTCTAGGGCACATGCCCTCAACATGTATTCAAGAATTTGATTAGTCCTTTCTGTTTATCCATCAGTTTGAGGATGAAAAGCAGTACTGAATTCGAACCTCGTTCCCAATGACTCATGTAGCTGTCTCCAAAAATGGGAAGTGAATTGAGTTCCCCTATCAGACACAATACTCTTGGGCACTCCATGTAGACATACAATTCTACTCATGTAAATTTTTGCTAACTTAGCACTCGTATAGGTTGCCTTCACGGGTATGAAATGAGCCACCTTAGTTAGGCGATCCACTACTACCCATATGGAATCATATCCTGACCTGGTCCTTGGTAATCCGGTAATGAAATCCATACCAATTTTGTCCCACTTCCAATCAGGAATAGGTAGTGGTTGAAGCAAACCTGCTGGTTTCTGATGCTCCGCTTTCACTCTACTACACACATCACACAAAGCAATATGTTCTGCGATGTCCTTCTTGAGATTATTCCACCGAAACCTTTCCTTCATGTCCATGTACATTTTGGTGTTACCCGGGTGAATTTAATACGGAGAGTTGTGTGCTTCTTGCAAAATCAGTTTCCGCAACTCCGGGTCTTGTGGAACACAAATACGTTTCCCATGCCATAAAGTACCATGTTCGTCTTCATGGAATCCTTTTGCTTTCCCCATGCCAATCTTTCCTTTAATCTCTTCAATTTCCTTATCAATCTTCTGGGCTTCTTTGATCTTGTCCAACAAAGTGGGTTGAACATCCAAAGACATGAGATGTCCTTCAGGCACAATCTCAAATCTGAGTTTTCTAAATTGGGTACACAGATCATCTGGCAATTCTCCTTTTGTAAGGCCATTCACAAAAACCTTACGGCTTAGAGCATCTGCTACAACATTTGCTTTACCGGGGTGGTATTGCAAACTTAAGTCATAGTCCTTGATAAGTTCTAGCCATCTCCTTTGTCTCATATTAATTTCCTTCTGAGTGAAGATATACTTCAAACTTTTGTGATCCGTGAACACTTCACAACGCTTTACCAAAAGATATTGTCTCCATGTTTTAAGTCCATGGACGACAGAGGCTAACTCTAAATCATGGGTAGGATAGTTTACTTCATGAGTTTTGAGTTGTCTCGAGGCATAAGCCACAACTTTACCGTCTTGCATAAGTACTACACCCAAACCTTGATGAGATGCATCACAATATACCTGGAAATCCTTTTCCAAATCTGGCAGACACAAGACTGGTGTTGTCACAAGTCTCTTCTTCAACTCCTGAAAGCTGAGTTCACAACCTTCAGACCAAGCAAACTTCTTGTCTTTCTTTAACAATTCAGTCATGGGCTTAGCTACCTTAGAGAAATTTTCAATGAATCTTCTGTAGTAACCTGCTAAGCCAAGGAAACTACGAACTTCTTTCACGGACTTGGGAGATCCCCATTCAGTCACAGCTGAAACCTTAGCAGGATCAACTGCTACACCATCCTTCGTCATAACATGACCAAGAAAACCAACTTCCTCTAACCAGAACTCACACTTGCTAAATTTGGCATAAAGCTTATGCTCTCTCAATTTCTCAAGTATCAATTGTAAGTGTCCTTCATGTTCTTCTTTGCTCTTGGAGTAGACTAAGATGTCATCGATGAAAACGACAACAAATTTGTCAAGAAATTCCATGAACACCTTGTTCATCATATTCATGAAGTATGCTGGAGCATTTGTCAAGCCAAAAGGCATTACGGTATACTCATACAATCCATACCTTGTAGTGAATGCTGTTTTTGGTATGTCTTGTTCTCTTATCTTGAGTTGAAAATAACCTGACCTTAGATCAATCTTTGAGAACGCACGTGCTCCTTCAAGCTGATCAAACAAGTCATTGATTCTAGGCAAAGGGTATTTGTTCTTGATAGTTACTTTGTTGAGTGAACGGTAATCTATGCATAACCTTTGACTTCTATCTTTCTTCTCCACGAACAAAACTGGGGATCCCCAAGACGAAGAACTTGATTGAATGAATCCTTTCTGCAACTGTTCTCCAAGTTGCTTCTTGATCTATTTCAGTTCATCAACTGACATTTTATAAGGTCTCTTTGCTATTGGTCCAGACCCTGGTACCAAATCTATCAGAAATTCCACATCTCTATCTGGTGGCATTCCCGGCAATTCTTCCGGAAACACATCCGGATACTCACTCACAATTGGCACACTGTCCATGCTAACCCCCTTAAGAGAATTAAGCATACTCTTTTTTGCTTCAAAGCTGGTCTTGAATCTGATCCTTTTATTTTCTGGAGTTGTGAGTGAGACAGTATGATTGGCACAATCTATCACTCCTTTGTACTTAGTCATCCAGTCCATTCCCAGAATGACATCCAATCCTTGGGAGTTTAATATTATCAAGTTAACGGGAAACTTATACTTCCCAAATTCTATGACTAGATCATGACATCCTGAATTCACTATCATTTCTCCACCAGGAGAACTTACTTTTATAGGACACCCAATAGTTTCTACCGGCAGTTCATTTCTTTCAACAAATGCTCTTGATATGAATGAATGAGATGCACCAGTATCAAAGAGTACAAATGCTGGAATGGAATTGAGTCTGAACTTACCAGCAACAGCATCAGGCTCCTCATAGACCTCCTCCACATTGATGTGGTTCACCAGTCCTTTCTGGAAAGGGTTGGGCTTGATAGGTCCTTCAACTTTCTTTTCAGGGCACTCATTTGCATAATTCCCCATTTTCTTGCATTTGTAGCATTCAACCTGACTGATGTCTCTCTTAACAGGCTGACTTCCACTTCCACTTCCATTACCACTATGGTGGTTCTTATGTCCACTCTTGTGGTTCTTGTACTTGTCATTGTCATGACTGCGATGATGCTTGTTGTCATGACGGTTGTGGTTGTTGTGCTTGCTGAATTTCCCATGCTTGTGGGATCCTGAGCTTCCGCTGTCATCATAGTGAGATCGTTTGTGAGACGATCCCGAGCTGTTCTTGTCGGAGTGCTTTCTTTTTCTACTCTCAACTTGGTTTATTTTGTTCTCCAAAATAGCAGCCTTGTCACAGAGCGACTGATAAGTGGGAACATATGCTACAGCCAATTGCAGATTCAGCTCATCATTCAAGCCTTCCAGAAATTTTCCCTTTCTCTTGGCATCTGTGTCAACATCATCTGGTGCATAACGCGCCAGATTGTTGAACTCCTCAATGTATTCAGCCACGCTGCGGTGGCGCTGCTTCAGATTGTGGAACTCTTTCTTTTTCAGGCTCATCACTCCTGATGAGATATGAGCAGTGCGAAAGCCATCCTCAAAGATAGCCCAAGTCACTTCATCTATGGGAGTGGTGATCTGGAAGTTGTCCCACCAAGTGGCGGCTGGCCCTTCCAGCAGATGTGCTGCAAATCTGACCTTTTCAGCATCCGTGCAGCCCACGGTTACTAAGTCCTTGTTTACAGAACGTAGCCAATCATTGGCCACCATGGGATCAGTCGTCCCTGAGAACTTAGCTGGCCTCAATCCCAAGAATCTGGTGAGCATATCAAAGCCCGGAGGGTTGTTGTTGTTGTTATTGTTGTTGTTATTGGGGTTGTTGTTGTTGTTGTTATTGTTTTGGTTCTGGATGAATGTTGTCATCATCTGCATCAGCTGTGTTTGAGCAGTCATCATTTGTTGCATTTCTGGAGTGATGTTGTTGTTGTTGTTGGGGTTGGGGTTTGCACGACGGGGAGGCATCTGTGGTTTGTTCAAATAGAGATAAGAATGAGATACCCATAAATGTTTTCATGCACATTACATCACATAAGCAAACACATAGCATGCAACGCAAGAAAAAAAATTCAACAACAAGATAACAAGTTCACAAAGTAAAACACACAAGTAGCAAGCCATCGACATGTCGGATGGTCCAATAACAAGTTCTCAAATAACAAGTATGATAATAAAAGATAAACGAGTAGTCAAGTCTACTCATCAGCATCAATCTCCTCCTCGACAAAGGTAAGACCTGCGTTCTCCATCGCGGTCTTGTTCTCCTCAATGGTAGTGGTCAAGGAATCTATCTTGGCCTTGAGAGTCCTCTTCTGGGAACGAAGCCTCTCTATCACCGTCTGCTGCTGCTCTTGCTCGAAGTCCTTGGACTGCAGTTCTTCAGTCATATCCCGGATCTTCTTGTTCCTATCCTGGACACGCTTCTCCTGACTCTTGAACTTCATGTCCTAGGTCTCGAACTTCGCCTCCATTTCCTTGACTATCTCGTCCTGCTGCGTGAAGAGCTTGTCCTTCTCGCAAAGCTGCACCTGGAGCTCATCATTGCTGAGCATGACATTGGTCCTGTCCGTGTCCACGTGCCTAATGAGAGACTCTAAGACGTAGAGGTACAGGCGTATCGGCTCTGCTGCGTCCCTCGATTCGTCCTCGAAGTCGATGGACTCTCCGTCCTCATCACATCTTCCGAAGACGTGGAAGTGAGTGCCTCTAACCTGTCGGGAGTGTCGACCTAGCAGACGTCCTATCAGGTCCTGCATAACTACCTCCATGCCTCTCTCCCTGTCATCGTGCATAAGCTTGAAGACGATGGCCTCCGTAGTAGGCTCTGTCTGGCGTCCTGGCTGGTTCACCTTGAAGCCCTAGAGGTCCTTCCTCTCGAACTTGGTGAGGGGATGCACCATGATGGTGGGAAGAGGGAGATTGAGCAAGGTGGTAAGCTCAACGATACGAGGACCAAAGCGGGTAACCTGGAACTCCTCAACAGTGCTGATGGTAATAGGCATCTATTTATAAGATAGAAAAGTTAGAACAACACAAATCAAGATAAAACAAAAGTCAAAACATCACAAGTCATGCATACAAGAATCCATTACATCAACCAAGGTTCAAACTTATTTTAAGCAACATTTTGGAAAATAGGGTGATGGTGGTGGTCCAACTAACGAAGTACGTTTACAATCCTATCTCACTGGATCTGTTGGCTAACACAATGTTTCTAGAAGCAATCAACCTATCTTGCTCACATGATTCCATCACTAAGTCTATAGTGTCTCCTCTTAAGGTTTGGTTGGTGGCTTCCAACTCTTGGGTATGTTCCTTCTCCTTCCTCAAGTCCATTTGGAGGTTGAGCATTATGCACTTGACTCTAGCACTAAGTTCTTTGATAGTCTTCCAAGCTGCATCTCTTGCTGACTCAAAGAATGTGGTATGCACCACAGTGTTGGTGTACATGCAGAATCCTGTTTCCTTGTGGTTGTCTTCCTTGTTTTTGTACAAGTGAAGTTGCACCCACCAGTACTCAACTCCTTCATCCATCACTGGAAAACCCTTGTACACAGCTGCACCTTGTATCTCTGATGCAACCATGAGGTCCTTAAGAATTTTGGGAAACTCCGTCTCACACTCCAAGGTCATGGTCATGAGTGGTCCTTTCCTTAAGGCTTCGTTGATGGAGTTCATCTACAAATAGAGATGAGAGAGAAGATTAGAAAAGTTTACGAGAAGAATAGAGAAGTGTAGAAGTAGTTGAAATTTTTTCCTTAGTGGTTTCCAATCCTAGGGTCATAATCCTACAAGCAACACAGTGCTCTGATACCATCTGTAAGATCCCTCCTTTGTAAAGGAAAAGGATCCCTATGATTGCAATGCTAGTCCCTAGATCATTGCTAGCATCCACAGTTTAAGATGAAGTACACAGATACAAAGGTCATTTATTACATCCATTCCAGAGATAACATAGTCTTTACATCTCAAGGCCACATGCCTAATACAAGAGTTTGAATAAGTAAATAAATATAAGTCTTCATCTTCATGTGCCACAGGCAAACATGTTGAGTGTAGACTCATGACACCTAATCATCATCAGAGTAACCTCCAACATCACAAGTTACAGCCATAGTGGGTCAATACTTTGGAATAGTATTGGCAAGTGATACCTTAGTAAAATTTAGGTGGACTATATTACTATATGCATTTTGGCTAAGTGTAGCTTGGCTTTCTTTGCTCAAAAATAGGTTTTCCTATTAGTTGAAATCACTAAGTTTTTCTTTGTCAAAACTTTTCCCAAGAAACCATCAATAGACATTGAGGTCCTTCACCCTTGTTCATCCACAAGTTTTTACTTAGAAGTTGGAGTGATGAGATTCTTGATAGCTTCCATGTCTTGATTCTCAAGTTGTCCATTGCCATGGACTTGGCTAAGTACTTAGATTTTTCCATCTGCAGAGGTTGTGCACTTTCCCCACCAGACTTGGTTTCCCAAGACAGGACCTTTCAGAAGCCTTCCCTTAGCCAAATGGACGCGTTCCAACCTATCATCCCACTACCACCAACTGTCCAAATGACTAAGTTCTAGCAACCTATGTGATCCAGGCAGAGCCCATATTGCCAAGTGGCTGCACTATAAGCTTCTCAACACTTGGCCTCTAAAATCCCTTTGTTCCTGGGTGTCATACCACAAGTGAGATACACAAGGTAAACCATATCCATGGGCCTTGTGTAACCACTCAACCAAAAACCACCAATCAAGTCCCTTTCCACCCAGGTGATTCATTGACTTAGTTGTTTTATTAGGAAAACATAAGTCCAAAGACTTAGAAATATTTTCATCATAGCATGTATATTTCACCAACCCTTGTTTGCTACTAGCTAGGCTAAGCATGGCATAGATAGTACTTAACTTAGAAATTTCCTAGCAATTCTACAACTACTTAGGATTTCCCAACATGGCATTTGGCAAAATAGTAACATGCAAGACTTAGCAAAATATTTCTAATTCTTGTATAAAATTTAGGGATAGACATATTCATGAAGTACCACTTGCCTTGGTAGTGGGGAGAGTAGAACTCTTCACAATCACAATCACTAGCACCAAAATCTACACATAAAATATAGCCACAATCACATACAAAACATATACAATCAAAAATATATATATGCATGCATGCAAGATGCTAAGGAATGATTTTTAAAACCCAACCAAGCAAGTGCATAGTACTGAACCATAAACAAGTCAAAAACTTGCTAAACCAAGTTTATTTGACACTAAAATAATTTCCTAAACAATTTCTATACTCAAAATAGTCCTAAACAAGTTTCTGCAAATAAAATCATTTTAACAGAAACTAAACATTAAACACATTGCATAAACAGAAAGGGCTTGTATGCCTGATTCCAACCGTATAAAATTTGTCAAATTCTAACGTGTGGATCAAAAGTTATTGCTATTTCAAAAGTTGGACCTAAATCTGATTCAAATTCTATTTTTAAACTAAACCCTAGCCACGCGTCGCGCTCTGATTCGTCGGTACCGCTTCGCGTGGATCGACTCGCGTGTACCGTCAGATCTAACTTACGCGCACGGCTCAGATTCTCACTTACCCCTTCGATGCAGATCTAATCTAGAGCGTTGGATCCAGATCCTACGGCTGCTAAGCGCGTGACCATGGATGGGCGGCGCAAATGGTTGCTGGCGGTGGTGGCGCTACTGGTGGTGATGGTCCGGCGAATACAGGAAGGGCTGGGGTGTGTGGCATGGCTTACCAGACTCGCACGGTCACGAGGAAGCTCATTGTGGTCTTTGCTTGGACAGGGGCATACTGGCACGGCCGGAAATCCTCGTCGGAGTTGAGCACGGCGTCGGGTGGTTGCTGTCGAGTTGGTTGCCGAGGTTTCGCGTCGCCCTAGCACGAACCAGAGGGATTAGAAGACGCACAATACGAAGGCGAACAACCTAGTATGCAAGAGGGGGCAAGGGGCGCGCTCTGCTTACCGTAATTGGTCGCCGGAGTTGAGCGGCGGCTCGGTCGGTTGCGGGCACGAACGGGGACGGCGTCCTAGGTCACGAGCAGGCAAGCGACGAGTGTCAGAAGATGCATGAGCTCATGCTGAGCATAATCGTTTGAACTAGGGGCACAGGGGTGGTCGGGACTCACCGGAATTGCTGCCGGAGATCGTCGGGACAGCGGCGGCGTCTGGCGAGTTTCGAGCAGCCTGGTGGCGTGGAGAGGGAATTGGTTGAGGGGAAATGGCCGCGAGAGAGAGGGGATTAAATAGGCAGAGGCTCGACAAGAAACGCTCAGTGATTCAATGCCAATTACCTCGCGGAATCAAAGCAGCAACGGGCAGCGACGGAGTTCGTGCGTGGAAATTTTGGGAAAGACGATAACGACGTGGACGGGGCCCGCTTGTCAGGAAATAAGCAGAGAGGGAGTGGGGTCCGAGTGTCAGTGACTTGCTAGGTGTGTCCGCGCGTGCGAGAGAGAGAGAGGTGGCCCGGGTGGGCTAGTGGGGCTGCGTCTGTTGTTGGGCCAAATTCCTGGCGCCGACCCTTTTCCAATTCTTTTCTCTTTTCTTTTTCTCAATTGATTTTCAGGAATGGTTTTCAAATGATTTCAAAATCTATTTGATTTCAAATCTTTTTGGGATTTTTGCAGTGTGCAACAGTCACAAAACTTGGCATAAAACCAAGTGGTCACTTTGAGTTGGCTTGGTTATTTTTGGAAAAACAAAATAACAGGGACATTGCACTTGGTTTGCAAATGTTTGAAAATGGTTTTTGAAACCATTTCTATTTTGTAAAATTTTGTTCTAACTCCACACTCAAACCAATCAACAAGGGAGACAATCAATCTAGGTTTAAAACATTCAAGCTCTCAAATGGGGATGGGCATTTGATTTATGTTTGCTCACATAAAATGATAGCACTATGTGCTTCTGTTTTCTTGAAATGAGTTTGAATTTGATCTCAATTCTATATGCATGCATGAATGATATACAATCTTTGAAATCATGATTTTAGGGATGTTACACCTTGCAAAGATAAGATTGCCACGAGAACCGCCATGATCCACTCTCTCTTCTCATACTCATCTCACTCCCCCTCGATCCCTCTTGCGTCTTCCCCTTTGGTCCCGAAACCCTAGCTCCGGCCATCGCTCGTTCCCGTCGTTCGCAGCCACCCTAGCTCAAGCTGAGGCCACCACTAAGATTGCCTCTCTGTACTGGTTGGCCCTAGCTAGGTCACTATGCCCCGCAATCCCGCAATTTCCTGAATCGAAGCTTCATGTCCATCACCGGCCATCACTGCTCGTCGTCGACCTTGACCTCGCCTCACCCCAACGTCAAGCCTCCTATGCTTCTAGTGAGCTTCTGGTCCAGATGGACCTCTTTGTTTCGTCGATTGCTAGTCGTTGCACCCTCCCCACGAGCACCTACAGCCACCGCCGTCGGCCGTCGGCGTTTTCCCTGTTATGGCGACCAAATCCAAGCGGCGTCACCACCCTTTGGCTCGCCTTGAACTTCTCCATCCAACACGCAAACGCACGCAGCCCCACACACCCTCTGTCGCCGTTTCCGCTGCCGATCTTCCGCCCACCACCGTGTTGGCTTCATGCTGGCGTCTGCATGACGTCAGTGGCGTGCTGTCAGCCCGGTCAAACCAGCTATAGGCCCCACTTGCTGGCGTGGCTCCACACGTGTCCTTGGGCCCTTCTGTCAGCCTCACCGGCTAGGTTTAGCTAGGTGTAAAAAGTTTGTCCAGTTTCTTATATTTTTAGAAAAGAGTTTTAATATGGTTTAAATAATTTTAGAAAATGTTACAATGCTATAAAATCAATAACTTTTTATTTATAAGTCAGAAAAATAAAAATAATATATCAAATGTTCAGAAAAATTAGAACTACCTCTTTAAGATATAATCATGCATTGCTAAACAACTTTAATTGCAAGTTAATTAGAATAACTAAATGAACCCTCTCATAGCATCCGGAGTTTCCCCGAGTTAGGGTTTGCACTCCTCGGAACCCCGATTAAACTACTAAGCATGTTTATGGCTTCAATTTAAATGCAATTCAACTTGTCATATCATCATACTTGTGTGAGCATTGCATCGATGCCATGTGATGATTGTTTCCTCTCTTTCTAGTATTTGGTTCTTCTCCGGTAGAATACGATATCGGTATCGAGTCCAAGATTGAAGGTCGAGATCAACAATATTGAAGGTCATCGACAAACAATGCCAACAAGATGAACCCTAGAGAGCTATATCCTTGTTATTGACGAATAAGTCAAGCCGGTGTATCCGAAGATCTATATTGGGTATCAACAGGAAAAGGCAAGCGAAACCCCACACATACATATGAATCCTACGCTTTCAAAGTATTTCAATTCTCGCCATGTGCATACGATTCTAAGGTCTTTATCGATAGAAAGAGTGATCCTATCTGATGCATGTTCCCTTTGAACCTATAATCCCTGATCCACTGCTCCTAACATAACTAGGGTTTGGCTTTGTGATCGCTGCTAGAGCTACTTTATCTGTTGTGCTTAGCCATGCTTAGTTGTTGTAAGACCCCACCTTTATAAAGGTAAAGGTCCATGTGATTGCAATGTTAGTCCCTGGATCAAATGCTAGCATCCACAGTTTAAGATGAAGTACATAGAAACAAAGGTCATTATTACATTGTCAGTCCAGAGATAACATAGTCTCATACAACTCCATATCCATAGGCTAGTACAAGAGTTTTAACTTAACAATATAAATAGAAGTCTTCATCTTCATGTGCCACAGGCAAGCATGTTGAGTGTAGACTCATAACCTAATCCTCATCATAGTAACTAGCAACATCACAAGTTACAGCCGCAGTGGGTCAATACATTGGAATATTATTGGCAAGTGATACCTTAGTAGACTAATAGTATCTAGCTTATACATGAATTTGGCTAAGTGTAGCTTAGGCTTGCTTTGCTCAAAATAGGTTTTACCTATCAGTTGAAAACACTAAGTTTTTGTTTGGCAAAAACTCCCAAGGAACCACCAATAGACATTGGTGAATCTTACCCTTGTTCAACCATAAGTTTTTAACTTATAAATTGGGATGAGGACATTCTTGATAGCTTCCATGTCTTGATGCTCAAATTGTCCATTTCTGGGGACACGGCTAAGTACTTAGATTCTTCCTTCTGCAGAGGTGGTGCACTTTCCCCACAAGACTTGACATTCATCGAGACAGGACCTTTAAGAAGCCTTCCCTTAGACCAAAATGGACGCGCTCCAAAACCTATCACCCCCTACCACCAACTGTCCATTGGGATAAGTTATTGCAACCTATATGATCCAGGCAGAGCCCATAATGCCATGTGGCTTCACTAGAAGCTTCTTAACGTATGGCATCTCAAATCCTTTGTTCTTGGGTGGCTTTCCACAAGTGTGATACACAAGGTAGACCATAGATATGGGCCTTGTGTAACCACTCAACATAAACCAAACATACCATTCCACCCAGGTGTTTCATTCACTTAGTTGTTTTATTAAGCAGAACACAAGTCAAAGACTTAACAATATTTTTCCATAGCATGTATATAATCCACCCTTGGTTGCTACTAGCTAGGTTAAGCATGGCAATAGCAAGTATCTTAACTGTCACATCCCAAGATTTTCCAAATCTTGTAATGTGAAAAATAAATAAACAAAATAAATTATTGTTGAATTTGAGGGTGAAAAGAAACTTTTCTTTCTAAATGAAAACTTAAAAACCCCATCTTGAACAAACTTTAATTAAAATTTGAATTCAACAAAATCCAAATCAAGAGAAATGCATTCCTCAATGAATGTATCTGGAAATTTAAACACTTGGAAAATAAATCCAAACCCTAAACCCTAATGGAATAAAAATCATTTCCAAGTTATCTCCAAGCCTATGGATTTGATCCATATAAAAATTGGTCAAACAAACATTACAAAATGATCAAGAATGACAAATGGAAATATTATAAAACCATATAAATTGGTTTCACTTAAATTGGAACCATAAATAAAATCTTATGAATATAATAAGATAAAGAAATTGAATTTCCAAAGCTAATAAAGAACCTAACTATAATTCCATACAAAATGGTGAGCAAATAATCCTAAATATATTTAAAAGTATAAATAAATATCAAATAAGATTTTACAAATTTGAACCACCAAGTTTGGATCTCTAAATAAAAAGATATGGATTTTATAAGATGAATAAAGAAATATTAAATAAGGATTATTGAAAGACCAAATAAATCTTGGCCTAATCCATAAGCAAATGGAATGATTATAATCCAAATCCAAATAAAATAAAAAGATAAAGATTTTCCAAAATAAAGTAAAATGGCAATAACCATTCTATCCTTATTTTGATAAAGACAAATCTTTAATAAGAATAATTACTTAATGCATGAGAAAATAGTATTTTGGAATTTACCCAAGTGAAAGAAAAATTGTTTAATTCAACCTAATTAAGATTAAAGAAAACTTCCAAATAAAAATTAGGGAATTAAAACTATATTAAATTCGATTGGAATTAAAACAAAATACCCAATTCAAATGAATTATGAATCATATTAAATACTTTCCAAATAATTCATGAATTATTTGAACCCTAATAAACAAATAAGAACCTACTAAATTTTTTTGGAAAGATTTAGAAATTTAAGTGGTGTTTGAAATTATTATTAAATCTTATTTAATTTAAAACTAGTGCCTATTTTGAATAATTAAAAGACCTTAAAAATAATAAATAAATTATTCTAAAATGATATCAGAATGTTTCATTAATCAGTATTTAAACCTACACAAATTTTGGCAAAGTATTGAATTCAAATGAATGTATGAATTGCTTATTCAAAATCAAAACAGAAAAAATCAAATGAGAAAAAGAGAAAACAATCAGAACAAAAAAAAGTGAAAGGAACAGCCTAGCCAGCAGGCCCAATTAAGCCCAGTCCAACCCACCTCTCCCTCTCACACGAACGAATCGTTTTTCACCAGATAAAGAACCCGCAGAGGCACCGACGTGTGGACCCCATCTCCCCACTCCCTCTCTCACTGCCAAGCGGACCCCACTGCCACTTCACCTTCTTCCTCCCCGCGATGAACACGCCTGGCCGTTTCCTGCCGTTGATTCCTCGGCTTGAATTCGCCATAATGCTGCATTTAATCCTCGCCGCGACACCGCCCTCTTAACCGCCTCCTCCCCCTCTCCCTTTCCCCTCAGACCCCCTTTCCCCTCCGCCACCAGGCTGCCTCGAATCAACCTTGCACTATCGCGGCCTCCGACGAACTCCGATGGCGATTCCGGCCATACCCTGTCGCCCCTCGCCTCCTCGAGCACACGGACGTGACCCCCAAGCCCTGGCGCATCTTCTAGTGGCATTAGCTCGCTCGCGCGCGCCCCAGAGCCTCGACAACGATGACACCAAGCGCCGCCACCGTCTGCTTTCTTCTCCGGCGACTCCTCTGGTAAGAACCTTGACAGCCCCTCTCTTTCTCCTTCACGCACACATCATCAACACGTCCTTGCACGTCTGACTGTGTTCCCCACTCATCCTAGCATGCTTTGTAGCCTCGCCCCCGTCGACGTATGACCGCACCTGACGCCAAGAGCATCTCCGACGAGCAATTGTCGACCACCTCGTGCGCCCCTTCGCCAGCAAGGACCGCCTTGAGCTTCCCCACGCCACGGCGATCATTGTGAGCCATCCCTCTTCCCTTTTCGCTTCCTGCATCGCCAGCTCCGCCGCTAGCCGAGCGTCGCCGCCGTGCGCAGCCGTCGAGCGCCGCCAGAACATGCTCAGGGTGATGATGACCGTTAGATGATGATCTAATGGATGCGATAGAATCACTTAACGCCGAAGGAGTACGCAATCTATGCCGTGCGATGTAACTTGATCCAACGCCTCACGTTGCTGATCCACGCGAACCGGTACCGACGAATTAGAACACGCCACGTGGCTCTGTTCGTTTGAATTAAAACAGATTTGATCTATTAGATGCTAGATTTTGTAAAATCTATAACTTTTAATCTACACGTCCAAATTTTGCAAACTTTATATCAATGGATTCAGAAAAACAAGCCCTAGCCAACCATGCACTTTGTTTAGAAAATTGCTTCTGTTAAATTGTTTTTTTATAGAAACTTATGTATGCATGTTTAGAATATAGAAATTGTTCTAAAACAATTTTGAGGATAAAATCTTTGGCAAATGATTTGTTTTGAACCTACTGACCCTAGAAATCAATTGGTGGTTTCAAAAATGCATTTGGTGAAGCAAAAGAGTAAACTCTTGATTTAAATCATTTCTAGTAAAATAAAAATTTGGTTTAATCATTAAAAATGGTTTTGGAAGAAAACCTTTGGGAAATGTTTTGGAAAATACACTCTATGACCCTAAACACCAAGTTTTATGGTTTGAAAACATATTTTGTGAACCCTATAGAATGTTGCCTTAATAAAAGCATTTCCTCACCACATGAAATAATGACTTGGTTTAAAAATGGTTTATGAAGTAAAAACTTTTGCAAATGGTTTTGCCACTTTATGAAATTACCAATAGGTGTTTCCAAATGTTTATAACCTATTAGAAACCACTTTTACAAATAAAACAATCTTTAGCATGCTTACATGCATTGCTTTGTTTTTATCATTTTATGTGATGAATTGCTAGAATGGTAGATTGAAATATTGTTTGCTTGATTGAATTGTAGTGATTTGAACTGAGTGAATATTGCAAGATCAAGGAGTGAACTTATACTCTCTACCAAAAAGGCAAGTGATGCTTCATACTTTTGTCCCATTATTTTCACTAAGCATTAGTGATATTTCTAAGTAGGACTTGCATGGAAATTTTGCTAAGTATAAACTATGCTATGGGAAAATCCTAGTAGATGAAACCTTAGTAGAAATTTCCTAAGTTAAGCTCCCTATTACTATCATGCTTAGCTTAGCTAGTAGAAAACAAGGGTGGAATGAATATTCATTCTATGGAAAAATTTCTAAGTCTGAGGACTTGTGTTTTGTGTAATAAAACAACTAAGTGAATGAATCACCTGGGTGGAATGGAAGGAATGGTTTATGTTGAGTGGTTACACAAGGCCAGGGTACTGGTGAACCTTGTGTATCTCGCTTGTGGATGGCCACCCAGGAACAAAGAGATTTGAGATGTCAAATGTTGAGAAGCTTCAAGTGCAGCCACTTGGCATTATGGGCTCTGCCTGGATCATATAGGTTGCAATAACTTAGCCAAATGGACAGTTGGTGGTAGGGGAATGATAGGTTGGAACGCGTCCATTCTGGTCTAAGGGAAGGCTTCTGAAAGATCTTGTCTTGGTGAAACCAAGTCTTGTGGGGAAAGTGCACCACCTCTGCAGAGTGTAAAATCTAAGTAATTAGCCATGTCCCTGGCAAAGGACAATTTGAGCATCAAAACATGGAAGCTATCAAGAATCTCATCATCCCAATTTCTAAGTTAAAAACTTGTGGGTGAACAAAGGTTGAAAGGATCACCAATTTCTATTAGGAGATGCCTTGGGAAAGATTTTGTCAAGCAAAAACTTAGTGTTTTCAAATGATAAGGAAAATCTATTTTGAGCAATGCAAGCCTAAGCTCCACTTAGCCAAATGCATATAGATGATAGACTCCACTATACTACCATAGTATCACTTGCCAATACAATTCAAATGTATTGACCCTTTGTGGCTGTAACTTGTTATGTTGCAGGTTTGTTTGATGTTAGAGAAGTTTATTGATTAGGATTACAAGTCTACAACCAACATGTGTGCCTGTGGCACTTTGAAGATGAAGGACCCCATGCTATTGTTAAATTCTGCTACATTGTAATGAGATAGCCAAATGAGCTATGTAAGATGTAATAAATTATGTTATTCCTGGTTATAAAGTTGTATTATGACCTTTGTTTCTCTATATTACATCTTAACTGTGGATGCTAGCTATTGATCCAGGGACTAGCATTGTAAACACAGGGATCTCTACCTTATTAAAGGTTGGGAACCATACAGATGGTATCAGAGCATTGTGTTGCCTGTAGGATTGTAACCCTAGGATTGGACAAAACCCCTTAGAAATATAGGAGTTGTATTTGTTCCAAAACTTATTTACAAACAATCTTGTAAACTCTTTCCTCAACCATTTTGGTTTAATTCTACATCTCTTCTATTTCAACTTGATGGATAAAGCCTACCCCATGGCCAAAGACTTCACCATGTGCAAAGGACTTCATCAACTCTAATGACTTCAACATCTTCAACATTATCACCAAGGACTTCAACCTTAGATATCACTAAGGACTACAAGTGAGACAAGAAATCTTGCTCAATGCTTGAAGACTAAGGAAACACAACTTGGGAATCATCATCACCTTTGAAGTTTTTGTGACCAAGAATTTTCCCAAGGAAACCATGATCTCATGCAAGAAGAATCAACCAAGAAAGATGGAAAAATCTCAAGTGAACCATATAGATGGACCACCATATTTAGCTTAAGTCAAACCCACCAACTTATGTGATGTAACAAAAATATTTTTGGTTGCCTAAAAATGTGTTTGAAACTTGTTGTTGAGTGGAATGTTTGTTTGTGATTGCTTGCACATTGCTTGTGTGAATTGTGATGTGTGTGATTAGAATTATTCCCTTAGAAATACTTTGCCTATTCTAATCCCAATCCAACCCAAACAGATGACTTCTCCAAGAAACTCCAACATCAAGGATGGTGACAACAACAACAACCAAGAGGTCAACATGAGAGACCAATTGCTTGCAAGACAAACCCAGTTGAACCAAGTGAAAACTCAGTTCTTAGCCAACAACAATGAGTTAGACCCAACCATGCAGGAAGTTTTGAAAACTCAATCCCAATTGTTGCAAGGGATGGCTACTCAAATGATCAACATGGGAGACAACTCTTCCCAAGGAGGTTATGACAACAAGGATGACAAAGATGTTATTCTAGAAGGAACCCAAGATTGCAATATTTGTGGAGACAAGGATCACACTTCCAAAGAGCATGAAGATCAATGCCCCAATTGTGAAGAGAAACATCCAGTTGACCAATGCCCCACAATCCAAGCTACTTGTTACCTATGTGAAGGAAATAATAATGTCCCTATCCAATGCCCCATATATTCCATAGTTGAACAAAGGAAACAAGGTGGAGTGCAACAACTGATTGCAGACTACCATGAAAGAGCCAAGTCTACCAAGAAGGATGAAGACAAAGGAAAATCTCAGCTTGTACCTCCCAGCAATATGACTCAATTCAAAGGACCAAAGAGGAGACATATGTATTACCCAAGGAATAATAGAAGGTCAAGGAGACCAGGAACTGTTCCTACCTTTGAGATAACATATGAAGAACATGAACTAGAAGCACTCCTAGCTTTTGAGAAACCCAAGAAAAAGAAGGACAAAAGCCATGTGCAATGTGGTCATTGCAAAGAAATGGGACACTATGCCAGTGAATGTCCAGAGAATAAAAAGTATAAGGAGATTAGCCAAGTGTGGTGCAACAACTACAAAGAGCTAGACCATTATGTAGCAACTTGTCCACAGAAGATACGTGATGAACTCAATCTTATCACATGTTACAATTGTGGTAACCAAGGACATTATGCAAGTAACTGTCCAGAAAAGATGAAGCACAAGATAAACAAGCCTATGAAGGATCTCAGCCTTGTCACATGTTTCAAGTGTGGAAACAAAGGACACTATGCAGATGTTTGCCCAGAGAGATTTCAACAAGATCCCAAGCAAACCCAGATGTAATTTAGTTGGAAATTTTTTTAAGGGTGGTAGTACCCTAGATGCTTTGAGCCAACTTGTAACCCCTAGCCTCCCCAAATCTCGGGACGAGATTTATTTTAAGGGTGGTAGCCTGTCACATCCCAAGATTTTCCAAATCTTGTAATGTGAAAAATAAATAAACAAAATAAATTATTGTTGAATTTTAGGGTGAAAAGAAACTTTTGTTTCTAAATGAAAACTTAAAAACCCCATCTTGAACAAACTTTAATCAAAGTTTGAATTCAAAAAAATCCAAATCAAGAGAAATGCATTCCTAAATCAATGTATCTGGAAATTTAAACACTTGGAAAATAAATCCAAACCCTAAATCCTAATGGAATAAAAATCATTTCCAAGTTATCTCCAAACCTATGGATTTTATCCATATAAAAATTTGTCAAACAAACATTACAAAATGATCAAGAATGACACATGGAAATATTATAAAACCATATAAATTGGTTTCACTTAAATTGGAACCATAAATAAAATCTTATGAATATAATAAGATAAGGAAATTGAATTTCCAAAGCTAATAAAGAACCTAACTATAAATCCATACAAAATGGTGAGCAAATAATCCTTAAGATATTTAAAAGGATAAATAAATATCAAATAAGATTTTACAAATTTGAACCACCAAGTTTGGATCTCTAAATAAAAAGATATGAATTTTATAAGATGAAGAAAGAAATATTAAATAAGGATTATTGAAAGACCAAATAAATCTTGTCCTAATCCATAAGCAAATGGAATGATTATAATCCAAATCCAAATAAAATAAAAAGATAAAGATTTTCCAACATAAAATAAAATGGCAATAACCATTCTATCCTTATTTTGATAAAAACAAATCTTTAATAAGAATAATTACTTAATGCATGAGAAAATAGTATTTTGGAATTTACCCAAGTGAAATAAAAATTGTTTAATTCAACCTAATTAAGATTAAAGAAAACTTCCAAATAAAAATTAGGGAATTAAAACTATATTAAATTCCATTGGAATTAAAACAAAATACCCAATTCAAATAAATTATGAATCATAATAAATACTTTCCAAATAATTCAAGATGAATTATTTGAACCCTAATAAACAAATAAGAACCTACTGAAAAGTTTTGGAAAGATTTAGAAATTTAAGTGGTGTTTGAAATTATTATTAAATCTTATTTAATTTAAAACTAGAGCCTATTTTGAATAAATAAAAGACCTTAAAAGAATAAATAAATTATTCTAAAATGATATCAGAATGTTTTATTAATCAGTATTTAAACCTACACAAATTTTGGCAAAGGATTGAATTCAAATGAATGTATGAATTGCTTATTCAAAATCAAAACGGAAAAAATCAAATGAGAAAAAGAGAAAACAAACAGAACAAAAAAAAGTGAAAGGAACAGCCCAGCCAGCAGGCCCAATTAAGCCCAGTCCAGCCCACCTCTCCCTCTCACACGAACGAATCGTTTTTCACCAGAGAAAGAACCCGCAGTGGCACCGACTAATGGACCCCATCTCCCCACTCCCTCTCTCACTGCCAAGCGGACACCACTGCCACCTCACCTTCTTCCTCCCCGCGATGAACACGCCTGGCCGTTTCCTGCCGTTGATTCCTCTGCTTGAATTCGCCATAATGCTGCGTTTAATCCTCGCCGCGACACCACCCTATTAACCGCCTCCTCCCCCTCTCCCTTTCCCCTCAGACCCCCTTTCCCCTTCGCCACCAGGCTGCCTCGAATCAACATTGCACTACCGCGGCCTCCGACGAACTCCGACGGTGATTTCGGCCATACCCTGCCGCCCCTCGCCTCCTCGAGCACACAGACGTGACCCCCAAGCCCTGGCGCATCTCCCTGTGGCATTAGCTTGCTCGCGCGCGCCGTAGAGCCTCGACAACAACGACACCAAGCGCCGCTACCGTCTGCTTTCTTCTCCGGTGACTCCTCTGGTAAGAACCTGACTGCCCCTCTCTTTCTCCTTCACGCACACATCATCACCACGTCCTTGCGCGTCTGACTGTGTTCCCCACACATCCTAGCACACTCTGTAGCCTCTCCCCCGTCGACGTCTGACCACACCTGACGCCAGGAGCATCTCCGACGAGCAATTGTCGACCACCTCGTGCGCCCCTTCGCCAGCAAGGACTGCCTTGAGCTTCCCCACGCCACGGCAATCACTGTGAGCCATCCCTCTTCCCTTGTCGCTTCCTGCATCGCCAGCTCTGCCGCTAGCCGAGCGTCGCCGCCGCACGCAGCCGTCGAGCGCCGCCAGAACATGGTCAGGGTGATGATGACCGTTAGATGATGATCTAATGGATGCGATATAATCACTTAACGCCGAAGGGGTACGCAATCTGTGCCGTGCGATGTAACTTGATCCAATGCCTCACGTTGATGATCCACGCGAACCGGTACCGACGAATTAGAACACGCCACGTGGCTCTGTTCGTTTGAATTAAAACAGATTTGATCTATTAGATGCTAGATTTTGTAAATTCTATAAGTTTTAATCTACACGTCCAAATTTTGCAAACTTTATATCAATGGATTCATAAAAACAAGCCCTAGCCAACCATGCACTTTGTTTAGAAAATTGCTTCTGTTAAATTGTTTGTTTTTATAGAAACTTATGTATGCATGTTTAGAATATAGAAATTGTTCTAAAATGATTTCGAGGATAAAATCTTTGGCAAATGATTTGTTTTGAACCTAATGACCCTATAAATCAATTTGTGGTTTAAAAAATGTATTTGGTGAAGCAAAAGAATAAACTCTTGATTTAAATCATTTCTAGTCAAATAAAAATATGGTTTAATCATTAAAAATGGTTTTGGAAGAAAACCTTTGGGAAATGTTTTGGAAAATAAACTCTCTGACCCTAAACACCAAGTTTTATGGTTTGAAGACATATTTTATGAACCCTATAGAATGTTGCCTTAATAAAAGCATTTCTTCACCACATGAAATAATGACTTGGTTTAAAAATGGTTTATGAAGTAAAAACTTTTGCAAATGGTTTTTCCACTTTATAAAATGACCAATAGGTGTTTCCAAATGTTTATAACCTATTAGTAACCACTTTTATAAATAAAACAATCTTTGGCATGCTTACATGCATTGCTTTGTTTTTATCATTTTATGTGATGAATTGCTTGAATGGTAGATTGTAATATTGTTTGCTTGATTGAATTGTAGTAATTTCAAGTGAGTGAATATTGCAAGATCAAGGAGTGAACTTATACTCTCTACCAAAAAGGCAAGTGATTCTTCATACTTTTGTCCCATTATTTTCACTAAGCATTAATGATATTTCTAAGTAGGACTTGCATGGAAATTTTGCTAAGTATAAACTATGCTATGGGAAAATCCTAGTAGATGAAACCTTAGTAGAAATTTCCTAACTTAAGATCCCTATTACTATCATGCTTAGCTTAGCTAGTAGAAAACAAGGGTGGAATGAATATTCATGCTATGGAAAAATTTCTAAGTCTGAGGACTTGTGTTTTGTTTAATAAAACAACTAAGTGAATGAATCACCTGGGTGGAATGGAAAGAATGGTTTATGTTGAGTGGTTACACAAGGCCAGGGGACTGGTGAACCTTGTGTATCTCACTTGTGGTATGCCACCCAGGCACAAAGAGATTTGAGATGTCAAATGTTGAGAAGCTTCAAGTGCAACCACTTGGCAATATGGGCTCTGCCATGATCATATAGGTTGCAAGAACTTAGCCATATGGACAGTGGGTGGTAGTGTTTGATAGGTTGGAACGCGTCCATTCTGGTCTAAGGGAAGGCTTCTGAAAGATCTTGTCTTGGGAAACCAAGTCTTGTGGGGAAAGTGCACCACCTCTGCAGAGTGTAAAATCTAAGTACTTAGCCATGTCCCTGGTAAAGGACAATTTGAGCATCAAGACATGGAAGCAATCAAGAATCTCATCATTCAAATTTCTAAGTTAAAATCTTGTGGATTGAACAAGGGTTGTTTGAAATCTTCAATCTTTGATTGAGAGATGCCTTGTAAAGGATCTTCAATCTTTGATTGAGAAAAATGATTTTATCAAAGCAAAAACTTAGTATTTTCAAATGTTAAGGAAAAATCTATTTTGAGCAATGCAAGCCTCAACTCCACTTAACCAAATGCATATAGATGATAGACTCCACTATACTATTATAGTATCACTTGCCAATACAATTCAAATGTATTGACCCTTTGTGGCTGTAACTTGTATGTTGCAGGTTTGATTGTTTTTAGTGAAGATTGATTGATTAGGATTACAAAGTCTACAACCAACATCTGCCTGTGGCACTTTGAAGATGAAGGACCCATACTTATAGTTATTCCGCTGCAATGTAATGTAATAGCCAAATGAACTATGTTTGATGTAATAAACTTATGTTATTCCTGGTTAGAAAGTTATATTATGACCTTTGTTTCTTGATATTACATCTTAACTATGGATGCTAGCTATTGATCCAGGGACTAGCATTGTAAACACAGGGGGCTCTATCTTATTAAAGGTTGGGACCCCTACACCCTAGCATGCATAAACAGCATCAGGAGATGCGCAAGACTACGGCGAGCAAGATCGTGTGCATTAGAGGCAGAGGGGAACAAGGGGCTCACCGAATTTGACCGCCGGAGTTGAGGATGTTGTCGGGGCTTGCTGTGCTTGTCGAAGACGACGTCCTGGGGCGGTACAGAAGGAACCAACGGTGTCAGTAGATGCGCAAGGATGTGGCGAGGCTGTCTGCAAGAACCAGAGGGAGAGGGCGCACGGGGCTCAACGGAATCGATCGCCGGAGTGCTCTCTGTCTGCGGCGGTGCGAGGATGAATGCGGGCAGCCTGGGGACGCTTTGTGCTCGGAGTTTGGGGGGAAATGGAGAGGGAGCAGAGGGGGTTTAAGTAGGCCAGGCGGGGGCGAAGATCGCGCGCGGTATCAAGGGAATTTAAGCGAGGAATCAACGCGGCAGTGAAGGGCGGAGGAAACGGCCGGCGACGTGGTCGTGGCGCGATTTGGGGAAGAAGGGGTGAGCTGGCGAGGTCCACCGGTCAGCGAGTGAAATAGAGAGGGGGTGGGGTCGTGTGGTCAGTGACCTGGGGGGTGTGTCTGCGAGTGAGCGAGAGAGAGGGAGACCCCGGGTGGGCTTAGTGGGCTGGATTAGCAGTTGGGCCAGATAGGTAGCGCTGGCCTTTTTCCATTTCTTTTCTCCTTTTCTTTTTCTGTTTTGATTTTCTGAAATGGTTTTCAAATCCAAATCAATTGAGTTTGAATTCAAATCTTCTCTAGGTTTTTATACTGCAAACCTTGCACTCAAATGTGTGTCAAACACTACTGTTTAATCAAAAACTCTTTGATCAAATGAAAATAAAATAAAACCAAGCCTTTATGATATATATTCAAATAGGCATAATATTGGTTTATTCACTCATTTTGTTTTGAAATTTTGTTCAAAATTTTGGTGGTGCCTAAGTTTGAATTTCAAACTTTACTGAATCAAAACAAGTATTCTTCTCATTGGAAGATAGCACTAAGGCTAGGGCAAACTTACATGAATAATAAACATAAATGCTTCTGTTTTGAAATGATTTGTTTGAAATGAAATTCATATGATCATGGATGCATGGATGATATGCATAAGTTTGAAACATAATTTTAGGGATGTTACAAATCTAACCCCCTTAAGGTTAATCTCGCCCTCGAGATTCGGATTGGCTAGCAAATAGGTGAGGGTGGTCTTTCCGAAGATCATCTTCTGTTTCCCATGTTGCTTCCTCTTCGGAATGATGGTTCCACTGAACTTTGCAAAACTTGATAGACTTAGTCCTTGTGACTCTTTCTATAGTCTCAAGAATCTTGATAGGCTTCTCCTCATAAGTGAGGTCACTTTCCAATTGTACCTCCTCCAAAGGTATAGTATCCTTCAAAGAAGTTTCTTCCATTTCTGGATGACATTTATTAAGCTGACTCACATGAAACACATTATGGACAGCTGACAAAGACTCTGGCAATTCAATTTCATAAGCAACTTCTCCTTTGCGACTTAGAATCTTGAATGGCCCAACATATCTTAGGGCCAACTTTCCTTTGAGTCCGAACCTCTTCACTCCACGAAGTGGTGACACTCTTAGATAAGCTCTATCACCAACCTCATAGGTGACTTCTCTACGCTTAGGATCTGCGTAGCTTTTCTGTCGGGACTGTGCTATCTTCAATCTGTCCTTAACCAACTTGACCTTTTCTTCGGCTTCTTTGATAAGTTCTGGTCCGAACAAACTTATTTCTCCCACACCATTCCATAATAATGGGGTGGTACACTTTCTCCCGTAGAGAAACTCAAATGGTGCCATATCAATGCTGGCTTGATAGCTGTTGTTATAAGAAAATTCTGCATAAGGCAGACTTTCATCCCAACTGGCTCCATAGTCTAGGGCACATGCCCTCAACATGTCTTCAAGAATCTGATTAGTCCTTTCCGTTTTTCCATCAGTTTGAGGATGAAAAGCAGTGCTGAATTCCAACCTCGTTCCCAATGATTCATGTAGTTGTCTCCAAAAATGGGAAGTGAATTGAGTTCCCCTATCAGACACAATACTCTTGGGCACTCCATGTAGACATGCAATTCTACTCATGTAGATTTTGGCCAACTTAGCACTTGTATAGGTTGTCTTCGCGGGTATGAAATGTGCCACTTTAGTTAGGCGATCCACTACTACCCAAATAGAATCGTATCCTGACCGGGTCCTTGGTAATCCGGTAATGAAATCCATACCAATCTTGTCCCACTTCCAATCAGGAATAGGTAGTGGTTGAAGCAAACCTGCTGGTTTCTGATGTTCCGCTTTCACTCTACTACACACATCACACAAAGCAATATGTTCGGCGATGTCCTTCTTGAGATTATTCCACCAAAATCTTTCCTTCATTTCCATGTACATTTTGGTGTTACCCGGATGAATGGAATACGGTGAGTTGTTTTCTTCTTGCAAAATCAGTTTTCGAAGCTCCGGATCTTATGGAACACAGATACGTTTCCCATGCCATAAAGTACCCTGTTTGTCTTCATGGAACCCTTTGGCTTTTCCTTTGCCAATCTTTTCTTTAATCTCTTCAATTTCCTTATCAATTTTCTGGGCTTCCTTGATCTTGTCCAACAAAGTGGGTTGAACATCTAAAGACATGAGATGTCCTTCGGGCACAATCTCCAATCTGAGATCTCTAAATTGGGCACACAAATCATCTGGCAATTCTCCTTTGGTAAGGCCATTCACAAAAACCTTACGACTTAGAGCATCTGCTACAACATTCGCTTTACCGGGGTGGTATTGCAAACTTAAGTCATAGTCCTTGATGAGTTCTAGCCATCTTCTTTGTCTCATATTAATTTCCTTCTGAGTGAAGATATACTTCAAACTCTTGTGATCTGTGAACACTTCACATCGCTTTCCCAAAAGATAGTGTCTCCATGTTTTGAGTGCATGGACAACAGAGGCTAACTCTAAATCATGAGTAGGGTAGTTCAATTCATGAGTTTTGAGTTGTCTCGAGGCATATGCCACAACTTTTCCTTCTTGCATAAGTACTGCTCCCAAACCATGATGAGATGCATCACAGTACACTTGGAAATCTTTTTCCAAGTCAGGCAAACACAAGACTGGTGCTGTCACAAGTCTCTTCTTCAATTCCTGAAAGCTGAGTTCACAACCTTCAGACCAAGCAAATTTCTTGTATTTTTTTAGCAATTCTGTCATAGGCTTGGCAACCTTAGAGAAATTTTCAATGAACCTTCTATAGTAACCTGTTAAGCCAAGGAAACTACGAACTTCTTTCACTGACTTGGGAGATTCCCATTCAGTTACAGCTAAAACTTTAGCAGGATCAACTTCTACACCATCTTTTGTCATAACATGTCCAAGAAATCCAACTTCATTCAACCAGAATTCACACTTGCTGAATTTGGCATACAATTTATGCTCTCTAAGTTTCTCAAGTATAAAACGCAAATGTCCTTCATGCTCTTCTTTGCTCTTGGAGTAGATTAAAATGTCATCGATAAAAACGACAACAAATTTATCAAGGAATTCCATGAACATTTGTTCATCATATTCATGAAGTATGATGGAGCATTGGTTAAACCAAATGGCATCACGGTATACTCATACAATCCATACCTTGTGGTGAAAGTTGTCTTAGGTATGTCTTGCTCCCTTATCTTGAGTTGGAAATAACCTGACCGGAGATCAATCTTCGAGAACACACAAGCTCCTTCTAGCTGATCAAACAAGTCATTGATTCTAGGCAAAGGGTATTTGTTCTTGATAGTCACCTCATTGAGTGAACGGTAATCTATGCATAACCTTTGACTTCTATCTTTCTTTTCCACAAACAACACTGGGGCTCCCCAAGATGAAGAACTTGGTTGAATAAATCCTTTTTGCAACTTCTCTCCGAGTTCTTTCTTGAGTTCTTTCAGTTCATCCACTGACATCTTGTATGGTCTCTTTGCTATTGGTCTAGATCCTGATAGCAAATCAATAAGAAACTCCACTTCTCTATCAGGTGGCATTCCCGGCAATTCTTCCGGAAATACATCCGGATATTCACTCACAATTGGTACACTGTCTATGCTAACACCCTTAAGAGAATTCAGCATACTCCTTCTTGCTTCAAAGTTGGTCTTGAATCTGATCCTTTTATTTTCTAGAGTTGTGAGTGGGACAGTATGGTTGGCACAATCTATCACTCCCTTGTGCTTAGTCATCCAGTCCATTCCCAAAATGACATCCAATCCTTGGGAATTTAGGATTATCAAGTTAACGGGAAACTTATACTTCCCAAACTCTATAACTAGATCATGACATCCTGAATTCACTATCATTTCTCCGCCAGGAGAACTTACTTTTATAGGACACCCAATAGTTTCTACTGGCAGTTCATTTCTTTCAACAAATGCTCTTGATATGAATGAATGAGATACACCAGAATCAAAGAGAACAAATGCTGGAACAGAATTGAGTTTGAACTTACCAGCAACAGCATCAGGCTCCTCATAGATTTCCTCCACATTGATGTGGTTAACTTTCCCTTTCTGAAAAGGGTTGGGCTTGTTGGGTCCTTCAACTTTCTTTTCTGGCCATTCATTTGCATAATGCCCCATCTTCTTGCACTTGAAGCATTCAACCTGACTAATGTCCTTCTTGACAGGCTGGCTTCCACTTCCACTTCCATTACCACTGTGGTGGTTCTTATATCCACCCTTGTGGTTCTTGTACTTGTCATTGTCATGACTACGGTGATGCTTGTTGTCATGACGGTTGTGGTTGTGGTGCTTGTTGAATTTCCCATGCTTGTGGGATCCCGAGCTTCCACTGTCATCGTAATGGGAACGTTTGTGAGACGATCCCGAGCTGTGCTTGTCCGAGTGCTTTCTCTTCCTGCTCTCAACTTGCTTCATTTTTTTCTCCAAAATAGCAGCCTTATCATAAAGAGACTGGTATGTGGGAACATATGCCACAACCAACTGCAGGTTCAGCTCAACGTTCAACCCTTTGAGGACCTTTTCTTTCCTCTTAGCATCAGTGTCAACTTCATCCGGTGCATAACGCGCCAGATTGTTGAACTCCTCGATATATTCATCCACGCTGCGGTGGCGCTGCTTCAGATTATGGAACTCTTTCTTTTTCAGACTCATCACTCCAGATGAGATATGAGCAGTACGAAAGCCATCCTCAAAGATAGCCCATGTCACATCTTCTAAGGGAGTGGTGATCTGGAAGTTATCCCACCAAGTGGCGGCTGGTCCTTCCAGCAAATGTGCTGCAAATCTGACCTTTTCTGCATCAGTACAACCCACAGTTACCAAGTACTTGTTCACAGAGCGTAGCCAATCATTGGCCACCATGGGATCAGTCGTTCCTGGGAACTTTGCTGGCCTCAATTTCAAGAACCTGGTAAGCATGTCAAAACCCGGTGGGTTATTATTGTTGTTATTGTTGTTGTTATTGTTGTTATTGTTGTTGTTTTGGTTCTGGATGAACGTCATCATCATTTGCATCAGCTGAGTCTGCGCTGTCATCATTTGCTGCATTTCTGGAGTGATGTTGTTGTTGTTGGGGTTAGGATTTGCACGACGGGGAGGCATCTGTGGTTTGTTCAATAGAGATAAGAATGAGATACCCATAGATGTTTTCATGCACAATACATCACATAAACAATCACAAGGCATGCAACACAATGATAAAGGTTCAACAACCAGATAACAAGCTTGCAAAGTAAAACACACAAATAACAAGCCATCCACATGTTGGATGGTCAAATAACAAGTTCCCAACAACAAATATGATAATAAATGATAAATGAGTAGTCAAAACTACTCCTCGGCATCAACCTCCTCCTCGACAAAGGTAAGACCTGCGTTCTCCATCGCGGTCTTGTATTCCTCAACACTGGTGGTCAAGGTCTCTATCTTGGCTTTGAGAGCCCTCTTCTGGGAACGAAGCCTCTCAATCACCGTCTGCTGATGCTCGAGCTCGAAGTCCTTGGCCTGCAGTTCTTCAGTCGTGTCCTGGATCTTCTTGTTCCTATCCTGGACTCGCTTCTCCTGACTCTTGAACTTTCTGTCCTGGCTCTTGAACTTTGCCTCCATCTCCTTGACTATCTCATCTTGCTCCGCAAAGAGCTTGTCCTTCTCGCGAAGCTGCACCTGGAGTTCGTCATTGTTGAGCATGACGTTGGTCCTATCAGAATCCACGTGCCTAATGAGAGCCTCTAAGTCCTAGAGGTATAGACGAATGGGCTCTGCTGTCTCCCTCGAAGTGTCCTCAAAGTCGATGGACTCTCCATCCTCATCACGTCTACCGAAGACGTGAAAGTGAGTACCTCTAACATGTCGAGAGTGTCTCCCCAGCAGACGTCCTATCAGATCCTTCATGACTACCTCAAGGCCTCTCTCCTTGTCATCGTGCATGAGCTTGAAGACGATGGCCTCCGTGGTAGGCTCAGTCTGGCGTCCGGGCTGGTTGACCTTGAAACCCCAAAGGTCTTTCCTCTCAAACTTGGTGAGGGGAAGCACCATGATGGTAGGAAGAGGGAGATTGAGCAAAGTAGTAAGCTCAACAATACGAACTCCAGGTGCAGCTTCGCGAGAAGGACAAGCTCTTCGCGGAGCAAGATGAGATAGTCAAGGAGATGGAGTTAAAGTTCGAGAGCGAGGACAGAAAGTTCAAGAGTCAGGAGAAGCGAGTCCAGGATAGGAACAAGAAGATCCGGGACTTGTGTAGGGCTAATTTGAGTATATGAATTGTTTAAGAAATGTTTTAGGCTTTAAATAATTGTTGTTTGGCAAGTTTTTAACTTGTTTATGAACCAGTACTGTACACTTGCTTTGTGGAGTTTTAAAAATCATCACATATCATATTGCATGCATTCATATATTTTTGTTTGTATATGTTTTGTATGTGATTTGTGGATATGATTCTTTGTGTAGATTTTGGTGCTAGTGATTGTGATTGTGAGGAGTGTAGCTACTCTCCAAACTACCAAGGCAAGTGGTACTTCATGAATATTTTTATCCCCATGTTTTCTACTAAGCATTAGAAATATTTTGTTAGTCTTGCATGCTATATTTTGCTTATATGCCATGTTGGGAAATCCTAGTAGTTGTAGAATTGCTAGGAAATTTCTAAGTTAAGATGCTTATCTATGCCATGCTTAGCCTAGCTAGTAGCAACCAAGGGTTGGTGAAATATACATGCTATGATGAAAATATTTCTAAGTCTTTGGACTTGTGTTTTGCCTAATAAAACAACTAAGTAAATGAAACACCTAGATGGAATGGAAGGAATGGTTTGTGTTGAGTGGTTACACAAGGCCAGGGGACTGGTGAACCTTGTGTATCTCACTTGTGGAAAGCCACCCAGGAACAAAGAGATTTTAGAGGCCAAGTGTTGAGAAGCTTCTAGTGCAGCCACTTGGCAATATGGGCTCTGCCTGGATCATAGGTTGCTAGAACTTAGCCATTTGGACAGTTGGTGGTAGTGGGATGATAGGTTGGAACGCGTCCATTTGGTCTAAGGGAAGGCTTCTGAAAGGTCCTGTCTTGGTGAAAATCAAGTCTGGTGGGGAAAGTGCACAACCTCTGCAGATGGAAAAATCTAAGTACTTAGCCATGTCCCTGGAAAAGGACAACTTGAGCATCAAGACATGGAAGCTATCAAGAATCTCCTCATCCCAATTTCTAAGTAAAAACTTGTGGGTGAACAAGGGTGAAGGACCTCAATGTCTATTGGTGGTTCCTTGGGAAAAGTTTTGACAAAGAAAAACTTAGTGATTTCAACTAATAGGCAAAACCTATTTTGAGCAAAGCAAGCCAAGCTACACTTAGCCAAATTGCATTTAGTATCTAGACCACCTAAATTATACTAAGGTATCACTTGCCAATACTATTCCAATGTATTGACCCACTGTGGCTGTAACTTGTGATGTTGCAGGTTACTCTGATGAGGATTAGGAGTCATGAGTCTACACTCAACATGTTTGCCTGTGGCACATGAAGATGAAGACTTTTATTTATTTACTTATTCAAACTCTTGTACTAGGCCTGTGGCCTTGGAGTTGTAAAGACTATGTTTGTCTCTGGAATGACTATAATAATGACCTTTGTTTATGTGTACTTCATCTTAAACTGTGGATGCTATCAATGATCCAGGGACTAGCATTGCAATTACAGGGATCCTTTTCCTTTATAAAGGAGGGATCTTACAGTTCTTGAGTGCCTTGGGAAATTCAGTCTCACACTCCAAAGTCATGGTCATGAGTGGTCCCTTCCTCACGGATTCATTGATGGAGTTCATCTACAAATAGAGATGAGAAAGAAGGTTAGAAAAGTTTACTAGAAGAAAAAGACAAGTGTGGAAATTTTTCAAAGTGTTGAAATTTTTTCCTTAGTGGTTTCTTAGTGTAATCCAACCTAGGGTCATAATCCTACAGGCAACACAGTGCTCAGATACCATCTGTAAGACCCCACCTTTATAAAGGTAAAGGTCCCTGTGATTGCAATGGTAGTCCCTGGATCAAATGCTAGCATCCACAGTTTAAGATGAAGTACATAGAAACAAAGGTCATTATTACATTGTCATTCCAGAGATAACATAGTCTCATACAACTCCATATCCATAGGCTAGAAAAAGAGTTTTAACTTAACAATATAAATTGAAGTCTTCATCTTCATGTGCCACAGGCAAGCATGTTGAGTGTAGACTCATAACCTAATCCTCATCATAGTAACTAGCAACATCACAAGTTACAGCCACAGTGGGTCAATTCATTGGAATATTATTGGAAAGTGATACCTTAGTAGACTAATAGTATCTAGATTCTACATGAATTTGGCTAAGTGTAGCTTACGCTTGCTTTGCTCAAAATAGGTTTTACCTATCAGTTGAAAACACTAAGTTTTTTTTGGCAAAAACTCGCAAGGAACCACCAATAGACATTGGTGAATCTTACCCTTGTTCAACCATAAGTTTTTAACTTATAAATTGGGATGAGGAGATTCTTGATAGCTTCCATGTCTTGACGCTCAAATTGTCCATTTCCGGGGACACAGCTAAGTACTTAGATTCTTGCTTCTGCAGAGGTGGTGCACTTTCCCCACAAGACTTGACATTCAACGAGACAGGACCTTTTAGAAGCCTTACCTTAGACCAAAATGGACGCGCTCCAAAACCTATCACCCCCTACCACCAACTGTCCATTGGGATAAGTTATTCCAACCTATATGATCGAGGCAGAGCCCATAATGCCATGTGGCTGCACTAGAAGCTTCTTAACGTATGGCATCTCAAATCCTTTGTTCCTGGGTGGCTTTCCACAAGTGTGATACACAAGGTAGACCATAGATATGGGCCTTGTGTAACCACTCAACATAAACCAAACATACCATTCCACCCAGGTGTTTCATTCACTTAGTTGTTTTATTAAGCAGAACACAAGTCAAAGACTTAACAATATTTTTCCATAGCATGTATATAATCCACCCTTGGTTGCTACTAGCTAGGTTAAGCATGGCAATAGCAAGTATCTTAACTTAGAGAAAATTTCTAACAATTCTACTACTACTAGGATTTCCCAAGCATAGCATATTGATACTTATCAAAAATTATCATGCAAGCCCTATACAAAATACAACTAATGCATATTCAAAATATAGGGAAAAAATATGGAGCACCACTTGCCTTGGTAGTTGGGGGAGTAACAACAATCTTCACAGTCACAATCACCACTAGCACCAAAATCTATACATAAAATGATAGCACCTAATTCATATTTCAAATAATCAAACAATAATATATGAATGCATGCAAATGTCATGTGATGATTTTTCTAAACCAAACAAGACAAGTAAAATAGTACTGAACAATAAACTAAACATTTATACACCAAATAATCTTAATTTGGACTTTAAAACATTTTCCAAATAATTTTTATACACAAAATAGGCCTACAAATGTCTCTGCATAAAATTCTACTTTAACAGAAGCAAAATACAAAACCAAGCCTACAGATGTGTAGGATTTATTTTTGTGATTCCATTGATATCTTATTTGCATTTTTTGGATAAACAAAAAAAAGTTATTGAATTTACATGTTTAATCATTTCATTGAATCAAATCGGAATTTTAAATCAAAAGCCCTGACACGCGGCAGCGTCTGATTGGCGCATACTGGTTCGCTCTGGATCACGCGTCCGCACCGTTGGATCTAACTTAATCTAATGCACCAGATCTAAACTTACCCCTTCGCGTCAGATCTAATCTACACCGCTAGATCTAATCCTAAGGCTCAGATCTATGTGTACCCCTTCGCGGGGTGATTCTAATCTTGACCGCTGGATCTAGATTCAGCGGACCTAATCGCTCTGCCAAGAACTGGCGGCGGAAATGGCGGGCAGTGGCGGCGGCGGCTCTGCCGCCGACGAACTGGCGGTGCTAGGGGGTAAAGGGAGGGGTGCAGTGCGTTACCAAGGTCGCGGAGTTGAGGCGGTTGCAGTGGAGGTCCCGGGCGAGGGCGGGGCGCTCGGGTTCGGCAAATATTCCTCACTGGAGTTGAGCTTGCCGTCGGGCACGCACGGGTGTTGACGAAGACGATGCTACAGACCACCAGAAACAAAACCACAAGTGTAATTAGGTGTGTACGAGGATGGTGAACAAAATCGCATGAACCATAGAGCAAGGGGGTCGAGGCTCACCGGAATTGGTCGCCGGAGGGGCTCGGTACCACGGCGATGTGAGCTTAAGTGCGGGCAGCCTGGTGGCGCTTAGATAGTGGCGAGTGAGGGGAAACATGCGGGGGAGGGAGAGGTTTAAGTAGGCAGGGTTGGGGAGGAAATTACACCCGCAATCAATTGGATTGATTAGATGTTTAATCGGAGGAAACGGCTGCGGCGGAGCTGGTCACCATGCGTTGATTGAGGACGAAGGAGACGACGTGGCAGTGGGGCTAGGAGGTCAGCAAGTGGGTGCAGCGCGGGAGCGGTGAGAAACAGAGAGGGGAGGGGGTTTCCTGGGTAGGCTAGGTGGGCTATTTAGATGGGCCGCGGGTTGGGTTGGGGTAGTTAGCTAGTTAGGTTTATTTTTTTTCTCTTTTTCTCCTTTTATTTTTTTGTTTTGATTTTCTGATTTGAATTTGACTGGGTAAATAAGATCTGTTTGAATTCAAATTTCTTTTGGATTTTTGCACTGAAAACCTTGTACTCAAATGGGTGTAAAACCTTGTTGTTTATTCCAAAACACTTTGACATATAAAATAAAACCATGCCTTAATATGATTATAGATAATAGGCATAAAGTGGTTTTATATTTGAATTTTGTTTTGAGAATTTTTCTGCAAGCTTTACATTCATATTTGAAATATTTCTGATCATAATAAGGTATTCTCAAGCTTTGAGAGTAAAATAGAACCATTGCCTTTCGAGCATAAAATAATAGGCATATAAATGGTTTCTCATTTTGTAATCTTGTTTGAAAATAACCAGATGCTTATGAATGCATGCATGATATGCAAACTTTTCAAATTATGATTTTTGGGATGTTACAGTTGTTCTGCTGATTCACCTGGTTGATGGATCCGAGCTTCAAATGAACCTAGTTGGATAGGAGAACGTTGTATGACAGGTGATATGAGATTAAACATGTTAAGGCTTGTATGGGAGGCCACGCGGGTTGACGTTTTTGCAGTCCCATACTTCCCACCCTTAGGACCTTGGGTTCTTGCCTCTTGAACCAAGATGAGCGTACAACCACACGGGGCTTTGGGAACCCCTTGACCCCAACTTGCCTAGTCTGATCCATGAGTCCGTAGTTTGAAGATTTATTCGGCACCCGCATGGAAAACGGTTTTGGAAAATGGTGCAAGCATATAGGACGTGCCCGGGTGAAGGATGCTCGACATTGAAATGGATCCCGGTACACAGAGTCGAGGACCGCCTAGGAGTATGGTCAAATACCGCAGCCGGGAGCCCTTCTGGTGACTCATGGATTAGGCAAAAGTAAGGGAAAAGTTTCGGTCGACCACCCTCTGTCAGCACACCAAGGAAGTGTGTCAAGTGACGCTAAGAGTCGGTAGGCGCGTGTGGGTAAAGTTCTACACCCCTGCAGGGTAATAATATTTTCGAAAAGCCGTTTCCACGGTTATGGACGACTTGGGAATGGACGTGGGATCATAGAGAACTATAACCTAATCATAAAACATTACAAGTTAAGTTAAGTGTTCTTATGGATGCTTCCTCTTGGGTACGAGGGGGTGATCATGTAGAGGTTCGATGATGATGAGTCATTGGATATCAAAAGATGATCAATTCTTTGGAGATGTCGCTTTCTTATCCCCTTTTAAAACACTCTAATTAGACGAGCTTCTTCTCCCTCTTGTTTTATAAACAAAGATGGCTTTATGCAAAACAACTCCACCATCCATAAGTCTTGCGGAGTACACCCTATACTCACCCTTGCTTTGTTGATACTTTTGCAGCAGAGTATGTGTTACCATAGAAGTTGAGTTTGCTATGACATCGACATCGACGAGTAGCTTGGGGTTCCCGGCCGGCAGCCTGGAATCTATGGAATGGGACGTCATCGTTATGCTTCAGGCCTCTTAGGCCATTTGTTAAGTTTGTTATACTTAATAGCATAATTTGCCTTCCGTTGTTTGATATTTGTGGCCAGTGACCTCTGCTTGTAATAATTTGGTTCTTTGCTCAGTTATGAGCTTACTGTAATAATTTTCGTGTCATAGGGTCACTATTGTGTTACCAATTCTTCACTAGATATTCTCGAGCTCAAGGTTAAGCTTATGTCAGACGAAGGTCTAGGATTTGTTTAGCCCTGATCCTGGGGGTGTCACAGGTTTTGGTATCAGAGCAGTATCGACTGTAGGAAACCCTTTCTACTGGTCGACGTTCAGTCTAGTGTTTGTGAAAACTAATTTCAAAGATGAAAATTATGTTCAAAAATTCTGGTACTTCTTTTTATCCTTATCTAGTTTCGCTCTAGCTCTGGATTACCTTATCTTGTGTTGATTTGGAAAAGTTTTGCTATCTTGTCTCTTTCTTCAAATTTAGGTGCCTCTTCAGGCATGACGTTTCTCAACCAGTTGACCTAGTGTAGAGTTCTCTAGAGTCTGGTGTGTGTGTAAGATCCCTCCTTTGTAAAGGAAAAGGATCCCTGTGGTTGCAATTCTAGTCCCTGGATCATTGCTAGCATCCACAGTTTAAGATGAAGTACACATAAACAAAGGTCATTATTATAGTCATTCCAGAGACAAACATAGTCTTTACAACTCAAGGCCACAGGCCTAATACAAGAGTTTGGATAAGTAAATAAATATAAGTCTTTATCTTCATGTGCCACAGGCAAACATGTTGAGTGTAGACTCATGACACCTAATCCTCATCAGAGTAACCTGCAACATCACAAGTTACAACCACAGTGGGCCAATACTTTGGAATAGTATTGGCAAGTGATACCTTAGTATATTTTAAGTGGACTAGATACTATATGCAAATTTGGCTAAGTGTAGCTTGGCTTGCTTTGCTCAAAATAGGTTTTGCCTATTAGTTGAAATCACTAAGTTTTTCTTTGTCAAAACTTTTCCTAAGGAACCACCAATAGACATTGAGGTCCTTCACCCTTGTTCACCCACAAGTTTTTACTTAGAAGTTGGAATGATGAGATTCTTGATAGCTTCCATGCCTTGATGCTCAAGTTGTCCATTGCCATGGACTTGGCTAAGTACTTAGATTCTTCCATCTGCAGAGGTTGTGCACTTTCCCCACCAGACTTGGTTTCACCAAGACAGGACCTTTCAGAAGCCTTCCCTTAGACCAAATGGACGCGGTCCAACATATCATTCCCACTACCACCAACTGTCCAAATGGCTAAGTTCTAGCAACCTATGTGATCCAGGCAGAGCCCATATTGCCAAGTTCCTGCACTAGAAGCTTCTCAACACTTGGCCTCTAAAATCCCTTTGTTCCTGGGGGCTTTCCACAAGTGAGATACACAAGGTAAACCATAGCCATGGGCCTTGTGTAACCACTCAACCAAAAACCACCAATCAAGTCCCTTTCCACCCAGGTGATTCATTGACTTAGTTGTTTTATTAAGAAAAACATAAGTCCAAAGACTTAGAAATATTTTCATCATAGCATGTATATTTCACCAACCCTTGTTTGCTACTAGCTAGGCTAAGCATGGCATAGATAGTACTTAACTTAGAAATTTCCTAGCAATTCTACAACTACTTAGGATTTCCCAACATGGCATTTGGCAAAATAGTAACATGCAAGACTTAGCAAAATATTTCTAATGCTTGTATAAAATATAGGAATAGAAATATTCATGAATTACCACTTGCCTTGGTAGTTGGGAGAGTAGCACTCTTCACAATCACAATCACTAGCACCAAAATCTACACATAGAATATAGCCACAATCACATACAAGATATATTCAACCAAAAATATATATGCATGCATGCAAGATGCTAAGTGATGATTTTTAAAACTCAACCAAGCAAGTGCATAGTACTGAATTCTAAACAAGTCAAAACTTTGCCAAACCAAATTTTATTTAACACCAAAACAATTCCTAAAGAAATCATATAACTAAATAAGCCCTACACATGTTTTTGCAAAAGAAACCATTTTAACAGAAGCTAAACATTAAACACATTGCATATCTAGAAAGGGCTTGTCTTCCTGATTCCAATGGAATAAAATTTGCTAAAATCTAACGTGGGAATCAAAAGTTATAAACAAAACAAATTTGAACTAAATTCTGATTCAAAATATGTTTTAAATCTAACTCACTGCCACGCGTCTGTTTCCTATTGGCCCGTACCGGTTCGGGCGGATCGGTCGATGCAGATCGTTGGATTTAAGTGATCGCGTACGGCTCGAATCTAACGTACCGCTTCGCTAAGTGATTCTATTACACGCGTTGGATCTAGATCCAACGGCTCTTGATCAAACGACCAAGTTCTGGTGGCACGCGGCGACAGCGAGCGGCGGAGCACTCTGCCAGTGGCGGTGCCGGCGTTCTAGGTCGCCTGGGGAGGGGAGAGTGTGCTCAACAGAATCGCAGTGACGAGGTGAAGCTCAACGTGGCGGTGGCTTGGCAAGGGGTGCGCTGTAGTGGCCGTGGGATCTCGTCGGAGTGGATGACAGGGTCGGGCTCCGGTGGACGGCGACGTTGGCGACGTTCTGCTTCGCCCTAACGCAAACGGAGGGCATCAGTGTGTGCGCATAGGTCAGGCGAACAAGTCAGCGTCAAAGGGGAGGCACGGGGGGGTCGGATTTTACCTTAATCACTCGCCAGAGTTGGAGACGGCGTCGGTTGCTCACGGTGCTCGTCGAAGATGAAGCTCTGGGTCACAAACAGACGGGCAAAGAGGATCAGGAGGTGCGCAAGGAAGTTGCGAAGCTGCTCGTATGAACCAGAGAGGAAGGGGCGCACGAGATTTACCAGAAATGATCGCCGGAGTAGGCTCTGTCTGCGGCGGCGCGAGAGCGAATACTGGCAGCCTAGTGGCGAGAAGGGTGTGCAGTGTGGGGGGAAATGTCCGCGAGGGGGAGAGGTTCTTATAGCCGGAGCGGGGCGTGGAGTTACTCGCGGAATCAAGGGGATTCAACGCGGCAGTGACTGCGGCGAGTAACGGCGGCGTGAGCGGCGCAGGCACGCGTGATTGACGAAGACGGCGACGGGGTCACGGGTCCACTTGTCAGCAAAATAAACAGAAGGGAGGTGGGGTCCTGGCGTCAGTGACTCCGCGGGTGCGTCTGTGCGTGCGAGAGAGAGAGAGGTGGCCTGGGTGGGCTAGCTGGGCTGGTTTCGCTGTTGGGGCAGATTAGTAGCGCCGGCCCTTTTCCTTTTCTTTATTCCTTTTCTTTTTCTAATTTGATTTTCTGGAATGATTTTCAAATGAATTCAAACTCTATTTGAATTCAAATCTTTTCAGGATTTTTGCAGTGTGCAACAGTCACAATTCTAGGCATAAAATCATGTGGTCACTTTGAGTTGGCTTGGTCATTTTTGGAAAGACAAAATAACAGTGACTTAGCACTTGGTTTGCAAATGATTGAAAATGGTTTTTAAACCATTTTTAGTTTGTAAATTTTTTTTCAAACTCTACACTCAAACCAATCAACAAGGAAGCAAACAACCTTGGTTTTAAAACACTAAGCTCTCAAATGAGGATGGGCATTTGATTTAAGTTTGCTCACATAAAATGATAGCACCATGTGCTTCTGTTTTCTTGAAATGAGTTTGAAATTGATCTCAAATCTATAGGCATGCATGAATGATATGCAATCTTTGAAATCATGAATTTAGGGATGTTACAAATCTAACCACCTTAAGGTGAATCTCACCCTCGAGATTCGGATTGGCTAGCAAATAGGTGAGGGTGGTCTTTCCGAAGATCATCTTCTCTTTCCCATGTTGCTTCCTCTTCGGAATGATGATTCCACTGCACTTTGCAAAACTTGATAGTCTTTGTCCTTGTGACTCTTTCTGCAGTCTCAAGAATCTTGATAGGTTTCTCTTCATAAGTGAGATCACTTTCTAGTTGAACTTCCTCCAAAGGTATAGTATCCTTCAAAGAAGTTTCTTCCATTTCTGGATGACATTTCTTAAGCTGACTTACATGAAACACATTATGGACAGCTGACAGAGATTCTGGCAGTTCAATTTCATAGGCAACTTCTCCTTTGCGACTCAGAATCTTGAATGGCCCAACATATCTTGGTGCCAATTTTCCTTTGACACCGAATCTTTTTACTCCACGAAGTGGTGATACTCTAAGATAGGCTCTATCACCAGCTTTGTACGTGACTTCTCTACGCTTAGGATCCGCGTAGCTTTTCTGTCGGGACTGTGCTATCTTCAACCTGTCCTTAACCAACTTGACCTTCTCTTCGGCTTCTTTGATAAGATCTGGCCCAAATAAACTTCTTTCTCCCACACCATTCCATAACAATGGGGTGGTACACTTTCTTCCGTAGAGAAACTCAAATGGTGCCATCTCAATGCTGGCTTGATAGCTGTTGTTATAAGAAAATTCTGCGTAAGGCAGACTTTCATCCCAACTGGCTCCATAGTCTAAGGCACACGCCCTCAACATGTCTTCAAGAATCTGATTAGTTCTTTCTGTTTGTCCATCGGTTTGAGGATGAAAAGCAGTACTGAATTCCAACCTCGTTCCCAATGATTCATGTAGCTGTCTCCAAAAATGGGAAGTGAATTGGGTTCCCCTATCAGACACAATACTCTTGGGCACTCCATGTAGACATACAATTCTACTCATGTAAATTTTTGCTAACTTAGCACTCGTATAGGTTGTCTTCACGGGTATGAAATGAGCCACTTTAGTTATGCGATCCACTACTACCCATATGGAATCATACCCTGACCTGGTCCTTGGTACCCGGTAATGAAATCCATACCAATCTTGTCCCACTTCCAATCAGGAATAGGTAGTGGTTGAAGCAAACCTGCTGGTTTCTGATGCTCCGTTTTCACTCTACTACACACATCACACAAAGCAATATGTTCGGAGATGTCCTTCTTGAGATTATTCCACCAAAATCTTTCTTTCATGTCCATGTACATTTTGGTGTTACCCGGGTGAATAGAATACGGAGAGTTGTGTGCTTCTTGCAAAATCAGTTTCCGCAACTCCGGGTCTTGTGGAACACAGATACGTTTTCCATGCCATAAAGTACCCTGTTCGTCTTCATGGAAATCTTTGGCTTTTCCTTTGCCAATCTTTTCCTTAATCTCTTCAATTTCCTTATTAGTCTTCTGGGCTTCTTTGATCTTGTCTAACAAAGTGGGTTGAACATCCAAAGACATGAGATGTCCTTCAGGCACAATCTCCAATCTGAGTTTTCTAAATTGGGTACACAGATCATCTGGCAATTCTCCTTTGGTAAGGCCATTCAGAAATACCTTACGACTTAGAGCATCTGCTACAACATTTGCTTTACCAGGGTGGTATTGCAAACTTAAGTCATAGTCCTTGATAAGTTCTAACCATCTTCTTTGTCTCATATTGATTTCCTTCTGGGTGAAGATATACTTCAAACTTTTGTGATCTGTGAACACTTCACAACGTTTTCCCAAAAGATAGTGTCTCCATGTTTTGAGTGCATGGACGATAGAGCCTAACTCTAAATCATGAGTAGGATAGTTTACTTCATGAGTCTTGAGTTGTCTCGAGGCATAAGCCACAACTTTACCGTCTTGCATAAGTACTGCACCCAGACCTTGATGAGATGCATCACAATATACTTGGAAATCCTTTTCCAAGTCTGGCAGACACAAGACTGGTGCTGTCACAAATCTCTTCTTCAACTCCTGAAAGCTGAGTTCAGAACCTTCAGACCAAGCAAACTTCTTGTCTTTCTTTAACAATTCAGTCATGGGCTTAGCTACCTTAGAGAAATTTTCAATGAACCTTCTGTAGTAACCTGCTAAGCCAAGGAAACTACGAACTTCTTTCACGGACTTGGGAGATTCCCATTCAGTCACAGCTGAAACCTTAGCAGGATCAACTTCTACACCATCCTTCGTCATAACATGACCAAGAAAACCAACTTCCTCTAACCAGAACTCACACTTGCTGAATTTGGCAGAAAGTTTATGCTCTCTTAACTTCTCAAGTATCAATCGCAAATGTCCCTCATGCTCTTCTTTGCTCTTGGAGTAGACTAAGTTGTCATCGATGAAAACGACAACAAACTTGTCAAGGAATTCCATGAACACCTTGTTCATCATATTCATGAAGTATGCTGGAGCATTGGTCAACCCAAAAGGCATCACAGTATACTCATAGAATCCATACCTTGTGGTGAACGCTGTTTTAGGTATGTCTTGTTCTCTTATCTTGAGTTGAAAATAGCCTGACCTTAGATCAATCTTTGAGAACACACATGCTCCTTCTAGCTGATCAAACAAGTCATTGATTCTAGGCAAAGGATATTTGTTCTTGATAGTTACCTCGTTGAGTGAACGGTAATCTATGCATAACCTTTGACTTCTATCTTTCTTCTCCACGAACAAAACTGGGGCTCCCCAAGATGAAGAACTTAGTTGAATAAATCCTTTCTGCAACTGTTCTCCAAGTTGCTTCTTGAGTTCTTTCAGTTCATCAACTGACATTTTATACGGTCTCTTTGCTATTAGTCCAGACCGTGGTACCAAATCTATCAGAAATTCCACATCTCTATCTGGTGGCATTCCCGACAATTCTTCCGGAAACACATCCGGATACTCACTCACAATTGGCACACTGTCCATGCTAACCCCCTTAAGAGAATTAAGCATACTCCTTTTTGCTTCAAAGTTGGTCTTGAATCTGATGCTTTTATTTTCTGAGTTGTGAGTGAGACAGTTTGGTTGGCACAATCTATCACTCCTTTGTACTTAGTCATCCAGTCCATTCCCAGAATGACATCCAATCCTTGGGAGTTTAGAATTATCAGGTTAACGGGAAACTTATACTTCCCAAATTCTATGACTAGATCATGACATCCAGAATTCACTATCATTTCTCCACCAGGAGAACTTACTTTTATAGGACACCCAATAGTTTCTACCGGTAGTTCATTTCTTTCAACAAATGCTCTTGATATGAATGAATGAGATGCACCAGTATGAAAGAGTACAAATGCTGGAATAGAATTGAGTCTGAACTTACCAGCAACAGCATCAGGCTCCTCATAGACCTCCTCCACATTAATGTGGTTTACCTATCCCTTCTAGAAAGGGTTGGGCTTGTTGGGTCCTTCAACCTTCTTTTCTGGGCATTCATTTGCATAATGCCCCATATTCTTGCATTTGAAGCATTCAACCTGACTGATGTCTCTCTTAACAGGCTGACTTGCACTTCTACTACCATTACAACTGTGGTGGCTCTTATGTCCACTCTTGTGGTTCTTGTACTTGTCATTGTCATTGTCATGACTACGGTGATGCTTGTTGTCATGACGGTTGTGGTTGTGGTGCTTGTTGAATTTCCCATGCTTGTTGAATCCTGAGCTTCCACTGTCATCATAATGAGATCGTTTGTGAGACGATCCCGAGCTGTGCTTGTCGGAGTGCTTTCTCTTTCTACTCTCAACTTGCTTTATTTTGTTCTCCAAAATAGCAGCCTTGTCACAGAGCGACTGATAAGTGGGAACATAGGCCACAGCCAATTGCAGATTCAGCTCATCATTCAAGCCTTCAAGAAATTTTTCCTTTCTCTTGGCATCAGTGTCAACTTCATCCGGTGCATAACGCGCCAGATTGTTGAACTCCTCAATATATTCAGCCACACTGCGGTGGCGCTGCTTCAGATTGTGGAACTCTTTCTTTTTCAGAATCATCACTCCTGATGAGATATGAGAAGTGTGAAAGCCATCCTCAAAGATAGCCCATGTCACTTCATCTATGGGAGTGGTGATCTGGAAGTTGTCCCACCAAGTGGCGGCTGGCCCTTCCAGCAGATGTGCTGCAAATCTAACTTTTTCAGGATTCATACAGCCCACGGTTACCAAGTCCTTGTTTACTGAGCGTAGCCAATAGTTGGCCACCATGGGATCAGTCGTCCCTGAGAACTTAGCTGGCCTCAATCTCAAGAACCTGGTGAGCATATCAAACCCCGGTGGGTTGTTTTGTTGTTATTGTTGTTATTGTTGTTGTTATTGTTGTTGTTGTTGTTTTGGTTCTGGATGAACATCGTCATCATCTGCATTAGCTGAGTTTGAGCAGTCATCATTTGTTGCATTTCTGGAGTGATGTTGTTGTTGTTGTTGGGGTTAGGGTTTGCACGGCGGGGAGGCATCTGTGGTTTGTTCAAATAGAGATAAGAATGAGATACCCATAGATGCTTTCATGCACATTACATCACATAAGAAAACACAAGAATGCAACACAAAGATAAAGGTTCAACAACAAAATAACAAGTTCACAAAGTAAAACACACAAGTAGCAAGCCATGCACATGTTGGATGGTCCAATAACAAGTTCTCAAATAACAAGTATGATAACGAAAGATAAACGAGTTGTCAAGTCTACTCATCGGCATCAATCTCCTCCTCGAAAAAGGTAAGACCTGCGTTCTCCATCGCGGTCTTGTTCTCCTCAATGCTAGTGGTCAAGGTCTCTATATTAGCCTTGAGAGCCCTCTTCTAGGAACGAAGCCTCTCAATCACCGTCTGCTGCTCCTCTAGCTCGAAGTCCTTGGACTGCAGTTCTTCAGTCATATCCCGGATCTTCTTGTTCCTATCCTGGACACGCTTCTCCTGACTCTTGAACTTCCTGTCCTGGGTCTCGAACTTCGCCTCCATTTCCTTGACTATCTCGTCTTGCTGCGCGAAGAGCTTGTCCTTCTCGCGAAGCTGCACCTGGAGCTCGTCATTACTGAGCATGACATTGGTCCTGTCCGTGTCCACGTGCCTAATGAGAGACTCTAAGTCCTGGAGGTACAGGCGTATCGGCTCTGCTGCGTCCCTCGAATCGTCCTCGAAGTCGGTGGACTCTCCATCCTCATCACGTATTCCGAAGACGTGGAAGTAGGTACCTCTAACCTGTCGGGAGTGTTGCCCTAGCAGACGTCCTATCAGATCCTACATAACTACCTCCATGCCTCTCTCCCTGTCATCGTGCATGAGCTTGAAGACGATGGCCTCCGTAGTAGGCTCTGTCTGGCGTCCGGGCTGGTTCACCTTCAAGCCCCAGAGGTCCTTCCTCTCAAACTTGGTGAGGGGATGCACCATGATGGTGGGAAGAGGGAGATTGAGCAAAGTAGTAAGATCAACGATACGAGGACCAAAGCGGGTAGCCTGGAATTCCTCAATAGTGCTGATGGTAATAGGCATCTATTTATAAGATAGAAAAGTTAGAACAACACAATTCAAGATAAAACAAAAGTCAAAACATCGCATACATAACCTCGGAAAGCAAAACACACAAGTCATGCATACATGAAACCATTACAACAACCAAGGTTCAATCTTATTTTAAGAAATATTTTGGAAAATAAGGTGATAGGTGGTGGTCCAACTTACGGAGTACGTTTACAATCCTATCTCATTGGATCTGTTGGCTAACACAATGTTTCTAGAAGCAATCAGCCTATCTTGCTCACATGATTCCATCACTAAGTCTATAATGTATCCTCTTAAGGTTTGGTTGGTAGCTTCCAACTCTTGGGTATGTTCCTTCTCTTTCCTTAGTTCATTTTGGAGGTTGAGCATTCTGCACTTGACTCTATCACCATGTTCTTTGATGGTCTTCCAAGCTGCATCCCTTGCTGATTCAAAGAATGTAGGGTGCACCACTGAATTGGTGAACATGCAGTCCTTTTTCCTGATGGTTGTCTTCCTTGTTTTTATACAAGTGAAGTTGCACCCACCAGTATTCCACTCCTTCATCCATCACTGGAAAAACCTTGTACACAGCTGCACCTTGTATGTCTAATGCAACCATGAGGTCCTTGAGAGCCTTGGGAAATTCTGTCTCACACTCCAAAGTCATTGTCATGAGTGGTCCTTTCCTCACGGCTTCGTTGATGGAGTTCATCTACAAGTAGAGATGAGAGAGAAGATTAGAAAAGTTTACGAGAAGAATAGACAAGTGTAGAAGTAGTTGAATTTTTTTCCTTAGTGGTTTCCAATCCTAGGGTCATAATCCTACAGGCAACACAGTGCTCTGATACCATCTGTAAGATACCTCCTTTGTAAAGGAAAAGGATCCCTGTGGTTGCAATGCTAGTCCCTGGATCATTGCTAGCATCCACAGTTTAAGATGAAGTACACAGATACAAAGGTCATTTATTACATCCATTCCAGAGATAAACATAGTCTTTACAACTCAAGGCCACAGGCCTAATACAAGAGTTTGAATAAGTAAATAAATATAAGTCTTCATCTTCATGTGCCACAGGCAAACATGTTGAGTGTAGACTCATGACACCTAATCCTCATCAGAGTAACCTGCAACATCACAAGTTACAGCCACAGTGGGTCAATACTTTGGAATAGTATTGGCAAGTGATACCTTAGTAAAATTTAGGTGGACTACATTACTATATGCATTTTGGCTAAGTGTAGCTTGGCTTGCTTTGCTCAAAATAGGTTTTTCCTATTAGTTGAAATCACTAAGTTTTTCTTTGTCAAAATATTTTCCCAAGAAACCATCAATAGACATTAAGGTCCTTCACCCTTGTTCACCCACAAGTTTTTACTTAGAAGTTGGAGTGATGAGATTCTTAATGGCTTCCATGTCTTGATGCTCAAGTTGTCCATTGCCATGGACTTGGCTAAGTACTTAGATTTTTTTTCCATCTGCAGAGGTTGTGCACTTTCCCCACCAGACTTGGTTTCCCAAGACAGGACCTTTCAGAAGCCTTTCCTTAGACCAAATGGACGCGCTCCAACCTATCATTCCCACTACCACCAACTGTCCAAATGGCTAAGTTCTAGCAACCTATGTGATCCAAGGAGAGCCCATATTGCCAAGTGGCTGCACTAGAAGCTTCTCAACACTTGGCCTCTAAAATCCCTTTATTCCTGGGTGGCAATCTACAAGTGTGATACACAAGGTAAACCATAGCCATGGGCCTTGTGTAACCACTCAACCAAAAACCACCAAGCAATTACCATTCCACCCAGGTGATTCATTGACTTATAGTTTTATTAAGAAAAACATAAGTCCAAAGACTTAGAAATATTTTCACCATAGTATGTATATTTTACCAACCCTTGTTTGCTACTAGCTAGGCTAAGCATGGCATAGATAGTAACTTAACTTAGAAATTTCCTAGAAATTCTACAACTACATAGGATTTCCCAACATGGCATTTGGCAAAATAGTAACATGCAAGACTTAGCAAAATATTTCTAATGCTTGTATAAAAATATAGGGATAGACATATTCATGAAGTACCATTTGCCTTGGTAGTTGGGAGAGTAGCACTCTTCACAATCACAATCACTAGCACCAAAGTCTACACAAAGAATATAGCCACAATCACATACAAGTCATATACAAGCAAAAATACATATATGGATGCATGCAAGATGCTAAGTGATGATTTTTAAAACTCAACCAAGCAAGTGCATAGTACTGAATCATAAACAAGTAAAAAACTTGCTAAACCAAGTTTATTAGACACTAAAACAACTTCCTAAACAATTTCTATACTCAAAATAGTCCTAAACAAGTTTCTGCAAATAAAGTCATTTTAACAGAAACTAAACACTAAACACATTGCATAAACAGAAAGGGCTTGTCTTCCTGATTCCAACGGTATAAAATTTGCTAAAATCTAACGTGGGAATCAAAAGTTACAAGCAAATCAAATTTGGATATAAATCTGATTCAAATTCTGTTTTTAAACTAAACCCTAGCCACGCGTCTGTTTCCTATTGGCCCGTACCGGTTCGGGCGGATCGATCGACGCAGATCGTTGGATCTAAGTGAACATGCACGGGTCAGATCTAACGTACCGCTTCGCTTAAGTGATTCTATTACGCGCGTTGGATCTAGATCCAACGGCTCTTGATCAAACGACCAAGTTCTGGCGACGCGCGACGACGGCGAGCGGCGGAGCGCTCTGCTAGTGGCGGTGCCGGCGTTCTAGGTCGCTCGGGGAGGGGAGAGTGTGCTCACCAGAATCGCAGTGATGAGGCGAAGCTCAACATGGTGGTGGCTTGTCAAGGGGCGCACGGCAGGGGCTGCTGGAGCTCTTCGGTGTTGTGCACGGCGTCGGGTAGTTGTTGTCGCAGTCGTTGCCGAGGTTTCGTGTCGTCCTAGCACAAACCAGATGGGTTAGGAGACGCGCAAGAGGGGGCAAGGGGCGCGCTCTTCTTACCGTAATTGGTCGCAGGAGTTGAGCGGCGGCTCAGTCGGTTGCGGGCACGAACGGGGACGGCGTCCTGGGTCACGAGCAGGCAAGCAAAGAGTATCAGAAGATGCACGAGATCACGCTGGGCACAATCGTTTGAATCATAGGCATAGGGGCGGTCGGGACTCACCGGAATTGCTGCCGGAGTTCGTCGGGACAGCGGCGACGTCGAGCGAGTTGCGAGCAGCCTGGTGGCGTGGAGATGAAATTGAGTGAGGGGAATGGAGCGGAGTGGGGAGGTGCTTAAGTAGGCGGAGGCTCGACAAGAAACGCTCAGCGAATCAATGGCAATTACGCCAAGAAATAAACGCAGCAACGGCCAGCGGCGACGGCGTGTGCGCGCGAGATTTGGGGAAGGAGTGACGTGGAGAGGGCCCGCTTGTCAGCGAAATAAGCAGAGAGGAAGTGGGGTCTGGGCGTCAGTGACTGCGTGGGTGCGTCTGCGTGTGCGAGAGAGAGAGAGGTGGCCCGGGTGGGCTGGCTGGGCTGGTTTCACTGTTGGGCCCAAAGCCTGGCGCCGGCCCTTTTCCTTTTCTTTATTCCTTTTCTTTTTCTGTTTTGATTTTCTGGATTGGTTTTCAAATGAATTCAAACTCTAATTGAATTCAAAACTTTTCTGGATTTTTGCAGTGTGCAATAGTCACAAATCTTGGCATAAAACCATGTGGTCACTTTGAGTTGGCTTGGTCATTTTTGGAAAAACAAAATAACAAGGACATTGCACTTGGTTTGCAAATGTTTGAAAATGGTTTTTGAAACCATTTCTATTTTGTAAAATTTTGTTCAAATTCCACACTCAATCCAATCAACAAGGAAGCAAACAAACTTGGTTTTAATACATTAAGCTCTCAAATGAGGATGGTCATTTGATTTAAGTTTGCTCACATAAAATGATAGCACTATGTGCTTCTGTTTTTCTTCAAATTGGTTTGAAATTGATCTCAAAACTATATGCATGCATGAATGATATGCAATCTTTGAAATCATCATTTTAGGGATGTTACAAATCTAACCCCCTTAAGGTGAATCTCGCCCTCGAGATTCGGATTGGCTAGCAAATAGGTGAGGGTGGTCTTTCCGAAGATCATCTTCTGTTTCCCACGTTGCTTCCTCTTCGGAATGATGGTTCCACTGAACTTTGCAAAACTTGATAGTCTTAGTCCTTGTGACTCTTTCTACAGTCTCTAGAATCTTGATAGGTTTCTCTTCATAAGTGAGATCACTTTCTAATTGAACTTCTTCCAAAGGTAGAGTATCCTTCAAAGAAGTTTCTTCCATTTCTGGGTGACATTTCTTAAGGTGCCTCACATGAAACACATTATGGACAGCTGACAGAGATTCATGCAATTCAATTTCATAGGCAACTTCTCCTTTGCGACTCAAAATCTTGAATGGCCCAACATATCTTGGTGCCAATTTTCCTTTGACTCCGAACCTTTTCACTCCACGAAGTGGTGACACTCTAAGATAGGCTCTATCACCAACTTCGTAGGTGACTTCTCTACGCTTAGGATCTACGTAGCTTTTCTGTCGGGACTATGCTATCTTCAACCTGTCCTTAACCAATTTGACCTTCTCTTCGGCTTCTTTTATAAGATCTGGCCCGAATAAACTTCTTTCTCCCACACCATTGCATAACAATGGGGTGGTACATTTTCTTCCGTAGAGAAACTCAAACGGTGCCATCTCAATGCTGGCTTGATAGCTGTTATTATAAGAAAATTCTGCGTAAGGCAGACTTTCATCCCAACTGGCTCCATAGTCTAGGGCACATGCCCTCAACATGTCTTCGAGAATCTAATTAGTCCTTTCTGTTTGTCCATCGGTTTGAGGATGAAAAGCAGTACTAAATTCCAACCTCGTTCCCAATGAGTCATGTAACTGTCTCCAAAAATGGGAAGTGAATTGAGTTCCCCCATCAGACACAATACTCTTGGGCACTCCATGTAGACATACAATTCTACTCATGTAGATTTTGGCTAACTTAGCACTCGTATAGGTTGTCTTCACGGGTATGAAATGAGCCACTTTAGTTAGGCGATCCACTACTACCCATATGGAATCATATCCTGACCTGGTCCTTGGTAATCCGGTAATGAAATCCATACCAATCTTGTCCCACTTCCAATCAGGAATAAGTAATGGTTGAAGAAAACCTGTTGGTTTCTGATGCTCCGCTTTCACTCTACTACACACATCACACAAAGCAATATGTTCGGCGATGTCCTTCTTGAGATTATTCCACCAAAATCTTTCTTTCATGTCCATGTATATTTTGGTGTTACCCGGATGAATAGAATATGGTGAGTTGTGTTCTTCATACAAAATCAGTTTCCGCAACTCCGGGTCTCGTGGAACACAAATACGGTTCCTATGCCATAAAGTACCCTGTTCGTCTTCATGGAACCCTTTGGCTTTTCCTTTGCCAATCTTTTCTTTAATCTCTTCGATTTCTTTATCAATCTTGTGGGCTTCTTTGATCTTGTCCAACAAAGTGGGTTGAACATCCAAAGACATGAGATGTCCTTCAGGCATAATCTCCAATCTGAGTTTTCTAAATTGAGTGCACAAATCATCTGGCAATTCTCCTTTGGTAAGGCCATTCACAAATACCTTACGACTTAGAGCACCTGCTACAACATTCGCTTTACCGGGGTGGTATTGAAAACTTAAGTCATAGTCCTTGATAAGTTCTTGCCATCTCCTTTGTCTCATATTAATTTCCTTCTGAGTGAAGATATACTTGAAACTTTTGTGATCTATGAACACTTCACATCGCTTTCCCAAAAGATAGTGTCTCCATGTTTTGAGTGCATGGACGACAGAGGCTAACTCTAAATCATGAGTAGGATAGTTTACTTCATGAGTTTTGAGTTGTCTCGAGGCATAAGCCACAACTTTACCGTCTTGCATAAGTACTGCACCCAAACCTTGATGAGATGCATCACAATATACTTGGAAATCCTTTTCCAAGTCTGGCAGACACAAGACTGGTGCTGTCACAAGTCTCTTCTTCAATTCCTGAAAGCTGAGTTCACAACCTTCAGACCAAGCAAACTTCTTGTCTTTCTTTAACAATTCAGTCATGGGCTTAGCTACCTTAGAGAAATTCTCAATGAACCTTCTGTAGTAACCTGCTAAGCCAAGGAAACTACGAACTTCTTTCATGGATTTGGGAGATTCCCATTCAGTCACAGCTGAATCCTTAGCAGGATCAACTGCTACACCATCCTTTGTCATAACATGACCAAGAAAACCAACTTCCTCTAACCAGAACTCACACTTGCTGAATTTGGCATAAAGTTTATGCTCTCTCAATTTCTCAAGTATCAATCGTAAGTGTCCTTCATGTTCTTCTTTGCTCTTGGAGTAGACTAAGATGTCATCGATGAATACGACAACAAACTTGTCAAGGAATTCCATGAACACTTTGTTCATCATATTCATGAAGTATGCTGGAGCATTTGTCAAGCCAAAAGGCATTACGGTATACTCATACAATCCATACCTTGTGGTGAACGTTGTTTTAGGTATGTCTTGTTCTCTTATCTTGAGTTGAAAATAGCCTGACCGGAGATCATTCTTTGAGAACACACATGCTCCTTCTAGCTGATAAAATAAGTCATTGATTCTAGGCAGAGGATATTTGTTCTTGATAGTTACCTCGTTGAGTGAGCGGTAATCTATGCATAACCTTTGACTTCTATCTTTCTTCTCCACAAACAAAACTGGGGCTCCCTAAGATGAAGAACTTGGTTGAATAAATCCTTTCTACAACTGTTCTCCTAGTTGTTTCTTGAGTTCTTTCAGTTCATCAACTGACATTTTATAAGGTCTTTATGCTATTGGTCCAGACCCTGGTACCAAATCTATCAGAAACTCCACATCTCTATCAGGTGGCATTCCAGGCAATTGTTCCGGAAACACATCCGGATACTCACTCACAATTGGCACACTGTCCATGCTAACCCCCTGAAGAGAACTTAGCTTACTTCCTTTAGATTCAAAGTTGGACTTGAATTTAATCCGCTTTCTTTCCGGGGTTGTGAGTGCAATAGTACGATTAGCACAATCCAGTACTCCTTCATACTTAGCCATCCAATCCATTCCCAATATTACGTCCAGTCCTTGGGAATCTAGGATTATCAGACTCACTGGATTTTTTTTCCAAACTCTATTACTAGATCCCGGCATCCAAGACTTACTATCATATCTCCACCCGGAGAACTAACTTTTATTGGACACCCAATGTTTTCAGTTGGACACCCATTTCTATCAACAAATGCTTTGAATATGAATGAATGCGATGCTCCAGTATCAAAAAGAACAAATGCTGGAATAGAATTGAGTCTGAACTTACCAGCAACAGCATCAGGCTCCTCATAGACCTCCTCCACACTGATGTGGTTCACCTGTCCTTTCTATAAAGGATTGGGCTTGATAGGTCCTTCAACTTTCTTTTCAGGGCACTCATTTGCATAATGCCCCATCTTCTTGCATTTGTAGCATTCCACCTGACTGATGTCTCTCTTAACAGGCTGACTTCCACTTCCATTAGCACTGTGGTGGCTCTTATGTCCACTCTTGTGGTTCTTGTACTTGTCATTATCATGACTACGGTGATGCTTGTTGTCATGACGGTTGTGGTTGTGGTGCTTGTTGAATTTCCCATGCTTGTGGGATCCTGAGCTTCCGCTGTCATCATAGCGAGATCGTTTGTGAGACGATCCCGAGCTGTGTTTGTCGGAGTGCTTCCTCTTTCTACTCTCAACTTGCTTTATTTTGTTCTCCAAAATAGCAGCCTTGTCACAGAGCGACTGATAAGTGGGAACATATGCTACAGCCAATTGCAGATTCAGCTCATCATTCAAGCCTTCAAGAAATTTTTCCTTTCTCTTGGCATCAGTGTCAACTTCATCTGGTGCATAACGCACCAGATTGTTGAACTCTTCAATGTATTCAGCCACGCTGCGGTGGCGCTGCTTCAGATTGTGGAACTCTTTCTTTTTCAGACTCATCACTCCTGATGAGATATGAGCAGTGCGAAAGCCATCCTCAAAGATAGCCCATGTCACTTCATCTATGGGAGTGGTGATCTGGAAGTTTTCCCACCAAGTGGCGGCTGGCCCTTCCAGCAGATGTGCTGCAAATCTAACCTTTTCCACATCCGTGCAGCCCACGGTTACCAAGTCCTTGTTTACTGAGCGTAGCCAATCATTGGCCACCATGGGATCAGTTGTCCCTGAGAACTTAGCTGGCCTCAATCTCAAGAACCTGGTGAGCATATCAAAGCCCGGAGGGTTGTTGTTGTTGTTATTGTTGTTGTTGTTATTGTTTTGGTTCTGGATGAATGTTGTCATCATCTACATCAGCTGTGTTTGAGCAGTCATCATTTGTTGCATTTCTGGAGTGATGTTGTTGTTGTTGTTGTTGGGGTTGGGGTTTGCCCGACGGGGAGGCATCTGTGGTTTGTTCAAATAGAGATAAGAATGAGATACCCATAGATGTTTTCATGCACATTACATCACATAAGCAAACACATAGCATGCAACACAAGATAAAACTTTAACAACAAGATAACAAGTTCACAAAGTAAAACACACAAGTAGCAAGCCATCCACATGTCAGATGGTCCAATAACAAGTTCTCAAATAACAAGTATGATAATAAAAGATAAACGAGTAGTCAAATCTACTCATCGGCATCAATCTCCTCCTCGACAAAGGTAAGACCTGCGTTCTCAATCGCGGTCTTGTTCTCCTCAATGCTAGTGGTCAAGGACTCTATCTTGGCCTTGAGAGCCCTCTTCTGGGAACAAAGCCTCTCGATCACCGACTGCTGCTGCTCTAGCTCGAAGTCCTTGGACTGCAGTTCTTCAGTCATGTCCCGAATCTTCTTGTTCCTATCCTGGACATGGTTCTCCTGACTCTTGAACTTCCTGTCCTGGGTCTCGAACTTCGCCTCCATTTCCTTGACTATCTCGTCCTGCTGCGCGAAGAGCTTGTCCTTCTCGCGAAGCTGCACCTGGAGCTCATCGTTGCTGAGCATGACATTGGTCCTGTCCGTGTCCATGTGCCTAATGAGAGACTCTAAGTCCTGGAGGTACAGGCGTATCGGCTCTGCTGCATCCCTCGAATCGTCCTTGAAGTCGATGGACTCTCCATCCTCATCACGTCTTCCGAAGACGTGAAAGTGGGTGCCTCTAACTTGTCGGGAGTGTCGCCCTAGCAGACGTCCTATCAGATCTTGCATCACTACCTCAAGGCCTCTCTCCCTGTCATCGTGCATAAGCTTGAAGACGATGGCCTCCGTAGTAGGCTCTGTCTGGCGTCCGGGCTGGTTCATCTTGAAGCCCCAGAGGTCCTTCCTCTCAAACTTGGTGAGGGGATGCACCATGATGGTGGGAAGAGGGAGATTGAGCAAGGTGGTAAGCTCAACGATACGAGGACCAAAGCAGGTAACCTGGAACTCCTCAACAGTGCTGATGGTAATAGGCATCTATTTATAAGATAGAAAAGTTAGAACAACACAATTCAAGATAAAACAAAAGTCAAAACATCACATACATATCCTTGGGAAGCAAAACACACAAGTCATGCATGCATGAAACCATTACAACAACCAAGGTTCAAACTTATTTTAAGCAACATTTTGGAAAATAAGGTGATAGGTGGTGGTCCAACTAACGAAGTACGTTTACAATCCTATCTCACTGGATCTGTTGGCTAACACAATGTTTCTAGAGGCAATCAGCCTATCTTGCTCACATGACTCCATCACTAAGTCTATAATATCTCCTCTTAAGGTTTGGTTGGTAGCTTCCAACTCTTGGGTATTTTCCTTCTCTTTCCTTAGTTCATTTTGGAGGTTGAGCATTCTGCACTTGACTCTATCACCATGTTCTTTGATGGTCTTCCAAGCTGCATCCCTTGCTGATTCAAAGAATGTAGGGTGCACCACTGAATTGGTGAACATGCAGAGTCCTTTTTCCTAATGGTTGTCTTCCTTGTTTTTGTACAAGTGAAGTTGCACCCACCAGTACTCCACTCCTTCATCCATCACTGGAAAGCCTTTGTACACAGCTTCACCATGTATTTCCATTGCCACCATGAGGTCCTTGAGAATTTTGGGAAATTCTGTCTCACACTCCAAGGTCATGGTCATGAGTGGTCCTTTCCTTACGGCTTCGTTGATGGAGTTCATCTACAAATAGAGATGAGATAGAGAAGATTAGAAAAGTTTACGAGAAGAATAGACAAGTGTAGAAGTAGTTGAAAAATTTTCCTTAGTGGTTTCCAATCCTAGGGTCATAATCCTACAGGCAACACAGTGCTCTGATACCATCTGTAAGATCCCTCCTTTGTAAAGGAAAAGGATCCCTGTAATTGCAATGCTAGTCCCTGGATCATTGCTAGCATCCACAGTTTAAGATGAAGTACACAGATACAAAGGTCATTTATTACATCCATTCCAGAGATAAAACATAGTCTTTTACAACTCAAGGCCACAGGCCTAATACAAGAGTTTGGAATAAGTAAATAATTATAAGTCTTCATCTTCATGTGCCACAGGCAAACATGTTGAGTGTAGACTCATGACACCTAATCCTCATCAGAGTAACCTGCAACATCACAAGTTACAGCCACAGTGGGTCAATACTTTGGAATAGTATTGGCAAGTGATACCTTAGTAAAATTTAGGTGGACTACATTACTATATGCATTTTGGCTAAGTGTAGCTTGGCTTGCTTTGCTCAAAATAGGTTTTTCCTATTAGTTGAAATCACTAAGTTTTTCTTTGTCAAAATCTTTTCCCAAGAAACCATCAATAGACATTGAGGTCCTTCACCCTTGTTCACCCACAAGTTTTTACTTAGAAGTTGGAGTGATGAGATTCTTGATGGCTTCCATGTCTTGATGCTCAAGTTGTCCATTGCCATGGACTTGGCTAAGTACTTAGATTTTTTTTCCATCTGCAGAGGTTGTGCACTTTCCCCACCAGACTTGGTTTCCCAAGACAGGACCTTTCAGAAGCCTTTCCTTAGATCAAATGGATGCGCTCCAACCTATCATTCCCACTACCACCAACTGTCCAAATGGCTAAGTTCTAGAAACCTATGTGATCCAGGCAGAGCCCATATTGCCAAGTGGCTGCACTAGAAGCTTCTCAACACTTGGCCTCTAAAATCCCTTTGTTCCTGGGTGGCAATCCACAAGTGTGATACACAAGGTAAACCATAGCCATGGGCCTTGTGTAACCACTCAACAAAAAACCACCAAGCAATTACCATTCCACCCAGGTGATTCATTGACTTAGTTGTTTTATTAAGAAAAACATAAGTCCAAAGACTTAGAAATATTTTCACCATAGTATGTATATTTTACCAACCCTTGTTTGCTACTAGCTTGGCTAAGCATGGCATAGATAGTAACTTAACTTAGAAATTTCCTAGAAATTCTACAACTACTTAGGATTTCCCAACATGGCATTTGGCAAAATAGTAACATGCAAGACTTAGCAAAATATTTCTAATGCTTGTATAAAAATATACGGATACAAGAAAAAATATTTCTAATACATATTCATTTATTTATAAAACTGATGCTTGTATAAAGATATATACAAGAAAAAATACATATATGCATGCATGCAAGATTCTAAGTGATGATTTTTAAAACTCAACCAAGCAAGTGCATAGTACTGAATCATAAACAAGTCAAAAACTTGCTAAACCAAGTTTATTAGACACTAAAACAATTTCCTAAACAATTTCTATACTCAAAATAGTCCTAAACAAGTTTCTGCAAATAAAGTCATTTTAACAGAAACTAAACACTAAACACATTGCATAAACAGAAAGGGCTTGTCTTCCTGATTCCAACGGTATAAAATTTGCTAAAATCTAACGTGGGAATCAAAAGTTACAAGCAAATCAAATTTGGATATAAATCTGATTCAAATTCTGTTTTTAAACTAAACCCTAGCCACGCGTCTGTTTCCTATTGGCCCATACCGGTTCGGGCGGATCGATCGACGCAGATCGTTGGATCTAAGTGAACATGCACGGCTCAGATCTAACGTACCGCTTCGCTTAAGTGATTCTATTACGCGCGTTGGATCTAGATCCAACGGCTCTTGATCAAACGACCAAGTTCTGGCGGCGCGCGACGACGGCGAGCGGCGGAGCGCTCTGCCAGTGTCGGTGCTGGCGTTCTAGGTTGCTCGGGGAGGGGAGAGTGTGCTCACCAAAATCGCAGTGACGAGGCGAAGCTCAACGTGGCGGTGGCTTGGGAAGGGGCGCACGGCAGGGGCTGCTGGAGCTCGTCGGTGTTGTGCACGGCGTCGGATAGTTGCTGTCGCAGTCGTTGCCGAGGTTTCGCGTCGCCCTAGCACGAACCAGATGTATTAGGAGACGCGCAAGACAGTGGCGAACAACCTCATATGCAAGAGGGGGCAAGGGGCGCGCTCTGCTTACCGTAATTGGTCGTCGGAGTTGAGCGGCGGCTCGGTCGGTTGCGGGCACGAACGGGGACGGCGTCCTGGGTCACGAGCAGTCAAGCGAAGAGTATCAGAAGATGCACGAGATCACGCTGGGCACAATCATTTGAATCATAGGAATAGGGGCGGTCGGGACTCACCAGAATTGCTGCCGGAGTTCGTCGGGACAGCGGCGGCGTCGAGCGAGTTGCGAGCAGCCTGGTGGCATGGAGATGAAATTGAGTGAGGGGAATGGAGCGGAGTGGGGAGGTGCTTAAGTAGGAGGAGGCTCGACAAGAAATGCTCAGCGAATCAATGGCAATTATGCCGAGAAATCAACGCAGCAACGGCCAGCGGCGACGGCGTCTGCGCGCGAGATTTGGGGAAGAAGGAGTGACGTGGAGAGGGCCCGCTTGTCAGCGAAATAAGCAGAGAGGAAATGGGGTCTGGGCGTCAGGGACTGCGTGGGTGCGTCTGCGCGTGCGAGAGAGAGAGAGGTGGCCCGGGTGGGCTGGCTGGGCTGGTTTCAATGTTGGTCCCAAAGCCTGGCGCCGGCCCTTTTCCTTTTCTTTATTCCTTTTCTTTTTCTGTTTTGATTTTCTGGATTGGTTTTCAAATGAATTCAAACTCTAATTGAATTCAAAACTTTTCTGGATTTTTGCAGTGTGCAATAGTCACTAATCTTGGTATAAAACCATGTGGTCACTTTGAGTTGGCTTGGTCATTTTTGGAAAAACAAAATAACAAGGACGTTGCACTTGGTTTGCAAATGTTTGAAAATGGTTTTTGAAACCATTTCTATTTTGTAAAATTTTGTTCAAATTCCACACTCAATCCAATCAACAAGGAAGCAAACAAACTTGGTTTTAATACATTAAGATCTCAAATGAGGATGGTCATTTGATTTAAGTTTGCTCACATAAAATGATAGCACTATGTGCTTCTGTTTTTCTTCAAATTGGTTTGAAATTGATCTCAAAACTATATGCATGCATGAATGATATGCAATCTTTGAAATCATCATTTTAGGGATGTTACACTTCCATGCCTTGATGCTCAAGTTGTCCATTGCCATGGACTTGGCTAAGTACTTAGATTTTTCCATCTGCAGAGGTTGTGCACTTTCCCCACCAGACTTGGTTTCACCAAGACAGGACCTTTCAGAAGCCTTCCCTTAGACCAAATGGACGCGTTCCAACCGATCATTCCCACTACCACCAACTGTCCAAATGGCTAAGTTCTAGCAACCTATGTGATCCAGGCAGAGCCCATATTGCCAAGTGGCTGCACTAGAAGCTTCTCAACACTTGGCTTCTAAAATCCCTTTGTTCCTGGGTGGCTTTCCACAAGTGAGATACACAAGGTAAACCATAGCCATGGGCCTTGTGTAACCACTCAACCAAAAACCACCAATCAAGTGCGATTCCACCCAGGTGATTCATTGACTTAGTTGTTTTATTAAGAAAAACATAAGTCCAAAGACTTAGAAATATTTTCATCATAGCATGTATATTTCACCAACCCTTGTTTGCTACTAGCTAGGCTAAGCATGGCATAGATAGTACTTAACTTAGAAATTTCCTAGGAATTCTACAACTACTTAGGATTTCCCAACATGGCATTTGGCAAAATAGTAACATGCAAGCCTTAGCAAAATATTTCTAATGCTTGTATAAAATATAGGAATAGAAATATTCATGAAGTACCACTTGCCTTGGTAGTTGGGGGAGTAGCACTCTTCACAATCACAATCACTAGCACCAAAATCTACACATAGAATATAGCCACAATCACATACAAGATATATTCAACCAAAAATATATATGCATGCATGCAAGATGCTAAGTGATGATTTTTAAAACTCAACCAAGCCAAGTCAAAATAGTACTGAATTCTAAACAAGTCAAAACTTTGCCAAACCAAATTTTATTTAACACCAAAACAATTCCTAAACAAATCATATAACTAAATAAGCCCTACACATGTTTTTGCAAAAGAAACCATTTTAACAGAAGCTAAACATTAAACACATTGCATATCTAGAAAGGGCTTGTCTTCCTGATTCCAACGGTATAAAATTTGCTAAAATCTAACGTGGGAATCAAAAGTTACAAACAAAACAAATTTGAACTAAATTCTGATTCAAAATATGTTTTAAATCTAACTCACTGCCACACGTCTGTTTCCTATTGGCCCGTACCGGTTCGGGCGGATCGGTCGACGCAGATCGTTGTATTTAAGTGATCGCGTACGGCTCGGATCTAACATACCGCTTCGCTAAGTGATTCTATTACACGCGTTGGATCTAGATCCAACGGCTCTTGATCAAACGACCAAGTTCTGGCGGCGCGCGGCGACGGCGAGCGGCGGAGCGCTCTGCCAGTGGCGGTGCCGGTGTTCTAGGTCGCCCGGGGAGGGGAGAGTGTGCTCACCAGAATCGCAGTGACGAGGCGAAGCTCAACGTGGCGGTGGCTTGGCAAGGGGCGCGCTGTAGTGGCCGTGGGATCTCGTCGGAGTGGATGACAGGGTCGGGCTCCGGTGGACGGCGATGTTGGCGACGTTCTGCTTCGCCCTAACACAAACGGAGGGCATCAGTGTGTCACATCCCAAAATTCTCCTAATTTTGGAATGTGAAATAAATAAATAAGTTTGATTGATTGTTTGACTATGTCGAAAATTCTCAAAGAGAAGAACCTTTTTGAATAGAAAATCCTCTCAACCATGAATTCAAAATCTTATATTCTTTTGTTAAGACCTAAGTAGCCATATAGGCAAAAAGGGCATGGATTGATTATGGATTGTAGAATTGGTGTGCAAGATTTCAAAATGAAAATCATGAAGCATTCATAAGCATTTCATTACATCCATGCAAAGTTCTCACAAACTGAATCCAAATCCTGGTATCTAAATTCTATAGTTGATTCGCCCAAATGTTCCTACGGGTAACTAAATTGACTTTTTAAAACCCACTATTGCTAAGACAGCAATTATTGCTAAATTATAGCCTAAAAGGATCCAATTAATATTACAAAATTTTAGAAACAAAATTGAGCTCATTTGGAGCTAGTATGAAAAAGTTATGGAATAAATACAAACACATAAAGATATAAATAAAATGAGATATACAAGGATTTATAAACCCACTACTTCCAAACTAGTAAAAGGATTACAAATTTGATTCTATAATGACCTATTCGATTTTAGAAAAATTTAGAAACAAGAATCATGTCATTTGGAGTTCGTATGCAAAAAATATGAGGGAAACAAGTAAAAAAACCTAAATGGGTCGGCCCACCCGGACCAATCGCAGCACCAGCACGCGCGCGTACACAAGGATCGATCGTGGAAGTGCTTTAAAAAGCGTACGAAACATGTTTTCTAAAACCTATCTCTACTCAAACTCTTGTAACTTTTTATCTACAACTCCGAATCGACTTCCGTTTGTTTCTACTTGTTCCCTACTCCAAGGCCTATCTCTACACCATCCTAAATCTCCATATAAACTCGTGGAGCCACGGCTGTACGAGTTTCTATTCTCGAAATCCCGAATCTACATATGCCCGAATCTTATTTCGCTTTTTAACCCATCTAGACTTCATCGTTTGCCTTCGGTCAAAAAACGAAAGTTGTAGGAATCGTCGAAATCTTACAAATCCCGACAAACCTCACCTATTTTCATCCACCATAGCCGGAGAATTTTGCATCACAATATTTCAGATCTTACAGTGTAAATCCAAGATCTACTCGCGCTCGTTTCTTCAAATCCAAATTCCTTTGGTGAGAAGGTAGGAACAATGATTCCCCATAACTTTCATGTTCTGAGTTTTTCAATTTGACCTATGGATTTGTCTCTAACACAAATCTATTTTTTGTCTATTCTGAGCCAAAATCGGGTCAATCTCTTCTTCTAGCCACCGGATCCTATCTAGACGGTCGAGATCCAATCAAACCGGTGCGTGCCATGTCATCATCCCGGTCATCTTCATCATCAACACCACATCAACGTAAGGTCAACATCTAGTCCTAGTCAGCATGCAAAGTCAACCTGTCCAGTCAGCGGAATATTCCCTGGAATATTCCGTTCGAATTTGTGAATTGCACATTATAGATCTAACTTGTAAAATTCATTAGAAATTCATATCATGTCCAAAAATTGCGTATAATATATCAAATTGAAGATAATTTCACGTAGAATCATCTTATCAGAATAGATCCAACTTTTACTGTACGTGGTTACTGCAGTAATTTAATTAGTTTTAATGGTCTTTTAGGTTAATAAATTCATAAGAAATTATCTGTAACTCTGAAAAATATGAATAATATATCAAATTGAAGCTACTGTAACGTACTTTAAGAATATATGGTTGGATCTAGCCTTTGCAGATTATTTAACCCGTAGCAATTTAATTAGTTTTAATGGCTTTATAAATCATTAAACTCATAGTCAATTAATTGATTGTCACAAAAATATAAATAATATACCGATAGAAAGCTGGTTCCATGTAGATCATCAATCTGCAAATGGTTCAGTAAAATACTATAAGGTTTCGCAGCAATTAAATAAATGGTTTAATGGCTTATTTAGAGTAATAAATTCATAAGAAAATAAATACTATTTAGAAAATTACAAATAATATGTCCCTGAAATCACAATTCCGTGGAGATTACAGATATAATTTTAGTTTGAATTTTTAGGCAACAGAAACTGTATGAATCATTTAAAAACCCATTAAACACTATTTAAATCATATAAAAATATCTATAACTCCGATTAGGGTGAATCCAACGCCTAATGGTTCGTATTAACGTCCTCTATCCAGTAAACCCAAGAAACAAATTTAATCCTATAGTTAGAACAGGCGTTACAGCAAAACTATCAAAACCCTTATATTGTCAAGTAATTATTAATAACAAGTACCCTATTGCATTAAATGAACTCATACATGCATCATATGATATATTAATGTTCATAAAACTAATTATAACCATTGTGTCATGTTAAATCATCATGCATGTTTTCGATCATCCTTGTTGTGTTTATTATGTTTGCAATTATTTTGATTGGAACTACCTTGTCCTCGTATTAGATTGTTCGGAGAGTGCGATTGCTGCGGAGAAATACAATCAACACCCATATTATCAACATAAGGCAAGTTACACCACTTGTTCATAATTTTGTCCCAGTTTTGATTCTATGCATGTGATCTTCAAAATTCTGTAGTATGCATGTGTAGGATGATCTAGTAGAATTTTTCCTTAGTATTATTTTGCAAGTGCGATGATTTTGTAGTATGCCATGAGTATCTCTATACTTAGGATTTCCCATCCTAATAGGTTACCCCTGTTTTTACTAAGTATTGCTTGCTATGCTATATATACAAAGTACCGTTGGGGGGTTCGAAAGACAAAGAATTTTTCTAAGTATAAAGGCTCTCTAGAGCAAACTTTTCTTCTCAAATCCACTTTAAAATAAAACTAAGTTTTCTTCCGGGCGGAATGGTTGTCGGGACAACGAGTGAGATTTTGGTGGAGGACGGCCGCCCAGGAATCAAAGAAGTCTGCCATGTTTCAGAATTCAGAAGCTTCCAGTGCAACCACAATACATTATGGGCTCTGTCTTGGCCTAGTACTTAGTGGGAAACCTCACCTGGGTACCAACATTTGGAGGTTCTTGGAACGGTTGGATCCGGAAGGTAGAGGGGCTACTAAGGGAAAGCCTCGCCATGGTCTTGTCTGTAAAAGGACTTGATCGTGGATTGTGGGTAAAGTGCACAAACTCTCGAGAGTATTGCAATCTGATCGATCACCCGTGTTCACGGTAACAGAATAACAATGAGCGTCTGAAGGATGGAGCCTCTGAAGGATCTTCCTCTCTCTTTTCTAAAACAAAGTTTTGAAAACCCATGGCGTGCGTAATATCGCCAATGGGTGGGATTTTGGGAACTTGGTGTGTAATATCCAAGTGACGCTTGGTGCGTAATATCCAAGTGTTTGGTTGTTTGGACACTTGGTGCGTAATATCCTCGTGTGCCACTAGACCTTATTTTATCTAAGCAAATGTTTACAAAGTAGGACAATCCTCTCTTCTTCTCTCTACTTAAGAAAATTAGCTTTATGCAAATGAACTCCAAAGCCTAAACTAGCCTGGCATGTAGAGTTAGTCTTTCCTTCCTTGGTGTAATTTCCCAATACATTCAAAGTAATGACCCAACTTGTTGGATGCACGTTTTATGTGCAGAATTTTGGAGATCGTTGAAAGGTGCGCTAGGATCGCGGGTCTTCACTCAACCTGCCAGTGGCATTGATGGGACTCCAAGTTGTATTTATATCGCTTCTGTTGTAATAATGTAAACTCTGGATTATTCGATTCATGTAATAAAGACTTGTCTTTTACATGATATTTCATCGACTGTGAGTGCTAGCTATTGATCTAGGGACTAGCATGTTAATCACAGGGACTTAGGATCTTACTTGATCCGAGGTCACTACAGATGGTATCAGAGCCAGGTTGACTGTAGATCGTGACCCTAGACATGGAAAAACCTTAGGACAAATATTTTCTAAGTTATTTTAGAAAACTCTCATACTTCTCATCATCTACCTTTGGGGTTTTAAAATTTCTTAAGTCTCTTCCTTTCAACATTAGAATATGACCACTACACACTTCAAGAAGAAACTTTTCTCAAGATTACCTTATCAAAGAAGATCATCTCAATGTTTCGATTAAGTCGGGACTTTTGAAGACCTCCATCAAAGATGTTCCAAGACTGATGATACAAGATTAAAGACTTCAAAGGCCTTAAGTCAATGTTATTAACTAAAGAACTCGAAAGATTGAAGATTATGAAGAACATGAAGACTATCAAGAGCACGAAGACTTTTGGAGACTCGAAGCCTCGAAGATTCCAAGTGACCTATTAGGAACCTAACCCGAATAAGATTTCGCTAAATATAGATGCGACAAATTGTTTGCTATCATGTATGGTTTATCACCTTAGCTAATGAAAATCTGTTTTCTAAATAAAATTTCTTGTATGGGTTATTCTTCTTATTCCATACTCCATTCGTTCCTACTCTAAACCTTGGTCAACTCGACGGATGGACCATATCAATAAGGAGTACAAGGAACTCAACTCCACCAAGCGTAAGAGCCACGCCGATGCAAAGAAGTGGATGCTCCAGGTTGAAGAAAGAATGAAGGATGCCAACATTGAAGTCAACAGAATGCTTCATTATGACACCCAATTCCTAAAGGACGACGCTCCAACTTGGTGGGAGATGCAACACATTATTGATGATCATCAAGGGGTGATATCTTAGGAAGAATTTAAAGTGGTTCTACTTCAATCTCGTCTCGTATACCAAAAATCCAAGAAGTTGAAGTCCCGAAACATTTAGCTTGCACGATCTATGGAGAAATAGGGCATATCACCAAGGAGCATCATGATCAGCGCCCCTACTGTGAAGGAAGGCACCCATCAGAAGAATGTCCCACCTCTCATGTTACATTCTTCCTGTGCGAAGGGACCAATCAACCCCGCTCAATGCACCTCTACCCGGTGGTACATCAACTGAATCAACAAGTCAGAGACGGAATGCGCCAAGACCTCATGAAGCTCCACGAGGACACGACAAATACAAGGGATGGATTCAAGACTCTAGACACCGCACCCAAAGTCATCACTTCGCAATACTCGAGAAAGGAATGCCCATTTTCCCCAAACTGGCTCAAGGAAACGATCAAGGCTTCCAAATGTTGAGGTAGAGAATGAAGAACCACAAGACGGGATGTCCTTGCCAAAAAGGAGGTAGGATCTAAGCAAAAGTCCTATGCTTTCAGTGTCACAATCCTAGGCATTATGCTGATAATTGTCCAAAACATGTGAATGTAGCTGGAAAGGATAAAAACGACGATGATAATAGAAATAGAAGACCTCTATTAGGAGAACTATCATATTTTATACTTATTAGATGTTCTTATATTTCTTGTCTATCTTTTCTATAACCTCTTCTTGTTCAAATTTGTAGTTGTCCATTCTTATGATACCTATATGAGAGTTAGCTAAGTAAAAGAACAAGTCAGCGTCAAAGGGGAGGCACGGGGCGGTCGGATTTTACCTTAATCACTCGCCGGAGTTGGAGACGGCGTCGGTTGCTCACGGTGCTCGTCGAAGATGAAGCTCTGGGTCACAAACAGACGGGCAAAGAGGATCAGGAGGTGCGCAAGGAAGTTGCAAAGCTGCTCGTATGAACCAGAGAGGAAGGGGCGCACGAGATTTACCAGAATTGATCGCCGGAGTAGGCTCTGTCTGCGGCGGCGCGAGAGCGAATACTGGCAGCCTGGTGGCGAGAAGGGTGTGCAGTGTGGGGGGAAATTTCCGCGAGGGGTAGAGGTTCTTATAGCCGGAGCGGGGCGTGGAGTTACTCGCGGAATCAAGGGGATTCAACGTGGCAGTGACTGCGGCGAGTAATGGCGGCGTGAGCGGCGCAGGCGCGCGTGATTGACGAAGATGACGACGGGGTCACGGGTCCACTTGTCAGCGAAATAAACAGAAGGGAGGTGGGGTCCTGGCGTCAGTGACTCCACGGGTGCGTCTGCGCGTGCGAGAGAGAGAGATGGCCCGGGTGGGCTAGCTGGGCTGGTTTCGCTGTTGGGCCAGATTAGTAGCGCCGACCCTTTTCATTTTCTTTATTCCTTTTCTTTTTCTAATTTGAATTTCTGGAATGATTTTCAAATGAATTCAAACTCTATTTGAATTCAAATCTTTTCAGGTTTTTTGCAGTGTGCAACAGTCACAATTCTAGGTATAAAATCATGTGGTCACTTTGAGTTGGCTTGGTCATTTTTGGAAAGACAAAATAACAGTGACTTACCACTTGGTTTGCAAATGATTGAAAATGGTTTTGTAACCAGTTTTATTTTGTAAAATTTTGTTCAAACTCTACACTCAAACCAATCAACAAGGAAGCAAACAACCTTGGTTTTAAAACACTAAGCTCTCAAATGAGGATGGCCATTTGATTTAAGTTTGCTAACATAAAATGATAGCACCATGTTCTTCTGTTTTCTTGAAATGAGTTTGAAATTGATCTCAAATCTATATGCATGCATGAATGATATGCAATCTTTGAAATCATGAATTTAGGGATGTTACAGTGTGTTCCTTGTTTCCCTTGTTCTGTTTCTTCTAAGAGATTCATTTCTATCATGATCTCTTTGTTTTTTGGGCCACAACATCATGTTGATGGTTCCATAGTGTTCTGTTCTAGGCTTTGAGGTATCCTTTTGCTTTGTGTGCCTCCTTTTATTTGTTCGGGTACTTCAGAAGTTGTTTCTTCTCTTGGAAGCTACCTCGTGATTACTATCTTGTAGTGTACGCTGTGTCACTCAATTAGTAGTTACTTCTTTTCTTGGGTTTTAACCCTTGGACTTGAACTTAAGATCCCCGATTGTACTAGATTCTGGTGATGTTAATCTTGTACATGAAGCTGACCTTTAACCCAAGATCCATTGTTGACCCCTGTGGTTAATGTTCACACATTCCCTCAGGGTGGCTAGTACTTTCTAGTGTAGCCTTCAAGCTTGTGGTTATTGTCGCTATTGAAGAGTGACGATAAAGGACTTCCCTTACCACTAGCTATGGCAGATGTTCTTTAATGGAACCAAAAAGATCACGACAAGAGTACTCCTAGAGAGTCTCGCGTCAATATTCGTGACTCTGCCACACCTCCCTTCTCTATGCATTGGTCTTCGGAAGATTGTTGACTTATGCATCTACATCTCGGGATTCTATTCTGAGCATGTTCTTTCTTCTTTGTTGCTTTCCAACCTTTTTTACCAGTTGGTAGCCAAGTAGTAGATGTGCATTGGTGTTTTCCAATGCAAGCTACTCTTCTGGTTCGTCATGGCAAACCATTTCGGGATGTCAGGAGAAACAAACTCCAGTACCTCATCATTTCTAAGACCAGGTCAAAGTGTTGTAATCCGCAGATCACTAAGTGTTGATTAGCTTATGTTTTGCTCTACCTTAAAGTATCACACCCTTCCTATACTAAGAGGTAATGTTGAGTCACATTAAACTCTTAATGAAGTGATGCTTTTACACATATTTACCCACCCTTCGTCGAGCTCTCGTTCTCGTGAATGATGCGTGTGCGTAATAATGTGGTCATCTGATATTATTAGCAATTGTCATTGATTTGGACTCAAAGTACATTTGTATCATCCTTAGCGTGATGATAAACCCTATCATTAAGCAAAGGATGATTGTGCTACCAAGTCTGATATTCTGGTACACCCTCTTCAGTCAAAGAGTTAGGATCATGCCTAAGCTCTCAGACTATGTCATCTTTCCTTACCAAGCAAGTTTCCCTCTCGAACTAAGTGACATATCGATAGTGCGCAATATTCTAGATGTCTACTAGAAGTATCGCCATGTTGCCACATGACCATTTTGTCCAGTTCTTGAGCAAGCAAGTTCTCTGAACTGCTCCTTTCTCCAAGGATCTATACTGGATACCCCTGAGGTAGTTGGTTGAACTTAAACAACAACTTGGAGAGTTGTAAGGCAAAAGTTCCATCCAACTCAGTTCCTTCTTAAAGGGATGTCTAGTTGTGCTCGTGTTGAAGCAATATAATATGTCCTTTATGGATATGTTATCTTACCTCTTTTGATTTGATTTGGGCAATCGTATCAAACCCAGTTCCAAGGACAATCTTGATGGTGTATCTACTTGTGATGTTTCACTCGAGTACATCTTCATGTCCATTGGTCTGACCAACGTATATGTCTCGTTCATACAACATATGAGTTTATCTTCTTGGAGTATATAGATAAGTTTGTTATTGAGCCCATCGATGACATCCTTATTTTCTCCATGCTAGATTAGATTCATATGGAACATCTGGCATTAATGTTGGAAAATTTTGAGAACCATCTTTGTTCCATCTCGAAGTACGTGTTCTAGATGTTAAAAGTAACCCTCTCTAGTTCATGTTCAAATGTTGAAAGATGTCGCCGTGGATTCAAGTATAGTTATCTTTTCTTCATCGAGAATCATTTCAAGTCGGTCAAGTATGTGCGAAGAATTCTTGATATGGAAGGTTGATACCTTCACATCTTGAGAAGATCCTCTAAGCACACCAAGCCACTAACTAATTTGTCATGGAAGAGAAGAAGTCCTACAAAATTCGATATCCTCCTAAATGTTTCCCAACAAGGATTTAGTTCTAATTGTTGTAAGCAATTCATGTAGGTGCAATTATCTTTTGATAACTTGCTAATACAAGAGTTTTGCAACATAGCTCATCTTTTGGAGCTTGACACTGTAGTCCGTGTCTTGAGAATCTAGTAACATTACCTCTATGTAAATGTTGCAAACTTTCTATTTGGACATGCTGAGTCTGAAGTATCGTCCCACCTAACCAAAGCTGAATATCAAGAAGCAATAATGGTTGGTGTCCCACAAGGTTTTTACATAGGTCTCTCTGTACATCCGGAAAGATTGTGTATTGGTTGACACAAATAGCAGGAAGACCTATTGCCATAACATCTTGATTCAGCAATAACAACCACTCTTCATAAGGCTTATTCTATGACATGTTATAGGAGTTGTTCTTATGGTTTCTGATACGTTGGAAACGTATCTATAGTTTTTGATGCTCCATGATTGTTTTGTATCTACTTTGCTTTGCTTGTCTACACTTTGAGGTGCTTTTTACATGTTTTCTGGTACTAACCTATTAACAAGTTGCAACAGTGCCAGATGCCTCTTTTCTGCTGTTTTTGGTTTCAGAAAAGTTAGTAAAGAAATATTCTCGGAATTGGACGGGACAAACGTCAAAGTCAATTACTTTCTGTGGGGAACAATAAGTACAGAGGAGAGCCCGAGGGGCCAGCTAGGGGGGCCAGACCGACCCTAGGCGCGGGTGGGCCCAGCCCTGCACCTGGCTAAGGTTTGGGCACCCTGGCCGCCTCCTCGGTTTCCCCCTTCGCCTATAAGAAGCCCCCGATGTAGAAACCCTAAAGACTCGATCAAATATCCACGAAACTATCTGTAGCCGCCGCCACCATCATCCCTAGATCGGGGGATCTGAAGTTCTTCCCGGTACCCTGCTGGAGGGGAGATCATCCTGGAGGCCTTCTCTCCGGTATGATGCGTGAGTAGTTCCACCTTGGACTATGGGTCCATGTAGTAGCTAGATGGTTGTATCTCCTCCTTTGTGCTTTCATCTATAGATCTTGTGAGCTCCGTTCCTGATCAAGATCTAATCTATTCGTAATCATGCATGTTGTGTTTCCGGGGATCCGATGGATATTGAGATTATTATGTTGGTTTGATTAATGGTTTTGTCTTGATGATTCTATCATGTCTGTGTGTTTTGTGATCTTGCATGCTCTCCGTTGTTAGTAGCTATCTTGGCCAAGTAGTTTCTAGTGACTCCAAGAGGGGGTATTTATGCTCGATAGTGGGTTCATGCCTCTAGTTTCCAAGGGAAGTGACAGAAAACTCTTCGGTTTTAGATATGCTGTTGCTACTAGGTAGAAAACAATGGTCTCTTGTTCATGGAACATGTGGACTGTTTACCTTACACACTTTGCTTAAAGCAGTTGTTTGTTGCTTGCAACTTAATACTGGAGGGGGTTCGGATGATAAACTGAAGGTGGACTTCTAGTCATAGATGCAGTTGGATGGCGGTCTATGTATCTTGTTGTATTGCCCAATCGAATCTCATAGGATCTTTTTGACTAGTAATTGCATTGTTATGCCTTGCTCAGTTCCTGTCAATTGCCCCGATGTAATTTGTTTACCCTTCATGCCATGTTGTTTATCTAAGGAGAGCACCTCTAGTGAACTATGGACCCCGGTCCAATCTTTACCATTGATACATCTTCCACTGTTTCTTGTTTACTTGCTGCAAACCATTACCTTCCACACCATACATTTCATCCTTTGTTATAGCAAACCGATGAGCTTGACAACCTCACTGTTCGTTGGGGCTAAGTCGAGTTTTTGTTGTGCAGGTCTCCACTTTGCTTACAACACCTGTGTGACATTTCCTTCCTCCTTATGGTTTGATAACCTCGGTCTCAACTGAGGGAAAACTTGCTGCTTCACACCTTGCTCTTGGGGTTCCCAACAGGCTGTGCGTAGACAGCCGTCAAGCTTTTATGGCGTCGTTGCCGCGGAGGCTAAGTACGTCTTCACAAGGGGAGTCCTTCACTTACTTTCTATTTACTTTGTTTTTAGTTTGCTTTGTTTCTTTTGCTTGGTTTTGTTTGCCTCTTTTCAAAAAACACAAAATAATTAGTCCCTGCTCTAGTTGCCACTTTGCTCTAGCTCACCATGTTGCTCCCCAAGTTCGCTCTAAAAGATCTTGCAATAGGTAGTGGCTCCATAATTGGGAAAAATAATATTGAAGAATTTTTTAATTATGTTAGCAAGCATGAGGATATTGAGGATAAATCTATAGCAGAGCTTGCTCCTAATTATGAGATTGCCGCAGCTTATTTAGTTCATATGTTGGAGGCTAGGTTTGTTAGCCTTAACCCCTTCATACAATTCTTGTTCCTAAAACTAAAAGAAGAAAAGAATGCTGAAAAGAGAGAGTTCATCCTTGAAACTTTATCAAAAGAATTTCATGATGTTGCTAGGGAGGTGTGAAACCCCTGGGATCAGGGCTAAACAAATCCCAGACCTTCGTCTGACATATGCTTAACCTTGAGCTCGAGAATATCCAGTGAATAATCAGTAACACATCAATGACCCTATGACACTAAAATTATTACAGCAAGCTCATAACTGAGCGAAGAACCAAAATATTACAAGCAGAGGTCACTGACCACAAACATCAAACAACGGAATGAAAATTATGCTATTAAGTATAGCAAACTTAACAAATGGCCTAAGAGGCTTAAAGCATAACGATGACGTCCCATTCCATAGATTCTAGGCTGCCGGCCGGGAACCCCAAGCTACTCGTCAATGTCGATGTCGTAGCAAACTCATCTTCTCTGATAACACTTACTCTGCTGCAAAAGTATCAACGAAGAAAGGGTGAGTACAGGGTGTACTCCACAAGACTTATGGCTAGTGAATTTATTTTGCATAAATCCATCTGTGTTTATAAAACAGGAGGAAGGAGAAGCTCGTCTAATCAGAGTGTTTTAAAAGGGGATAAGAGAGCGACATCTCCAAAATATTGATCATCATATTTTGATATCCACCGAATCATTATCATCGAACCTCTACATGGATCACCCCCTCGTACCCAAGAGGAAGCATCCTTAAGCACACTTTACTTGCCAAGTTTTACAATTAGGTTATTCTTCTCTATGATCCCAGGTCCATTCCCAAGTCGTCCATAACTATGGACACGACTTTTCGAAAAGATTAATACCCTGCAGGGGTGTACAACTTTACCCACACAAGCCGATCGACTCTTAGCATCACATGACACACTTCCTTGGTGTGCTGACTGAGGGTGATCGACCGAAACCCTTCCCTTACTTTTGCCTTATCCATGAGTCACCAAAAGGGCTCCCGACTGCGGTAGTTGGCCATACTCCTAGGCGGTCCTCGACTCTGTATACCGGGATTCAGTTCAATGCCGAGCATCCTTCACCCGGCCACATCCTATATGTTTGCACCATTTTCCAAAACTTTTTTCCATGCGGCTGCTGAATAAATCCACAAAATACGGACTCATGGATCAGACTAGGCAAGTTGGGGTCAAGGGGGTCCCCATAAACCCCCGTGTGGTTGTACGCTCGTCTTGGTTCAAGAGGCAAGAACCTCAGGTCCTAAGGGTGGCAAATATGGGACTGCAAAAACCACAACCTGTGTGGCCTCCCATACAAGCCTTAGCATGTTTACCGCACATCACCTATCATACCATGTTCTCCTATCGAACTAGGTTATTCGGAACATGGATCCATCAACCAGGTGAATCAACGGAACAACTAAGCATGGCTAAGCACAAAAGGTAAAGTAGATCTAGCAGTGCTCACAAAGCCAAACCCTAGTTATGCTATGAGCAGTGGATCAAGGGATATAGGTTCAAAGAAAACATGCATCAGATAGGATTACTCTATCTATCGATAAAATACTTTAGAATTGTATGCACATGACAAGAATTGAAATACTCTGAAAGCATAGGATTCATATGTATGTGTGGGGTTTCTCTTGCCTTTGCCAGTTGATACCCAATACAGATCTTCAGATACATCAGCTTGAATTATTCGTCAATAACAAGGATATGGATCTCCAGGGTTCATCTTGTTGGCATTGTTTGTCGATGCCCTTCGTTGGTGTTAATCTTGTTCTTTAGTCTTGAACTCGATCTCGATTCCGATATCGTATTCTAAGGGAGAAGAAGCAAACACCGGAAAGAAAGGAAACAATCATCACATGACATCGATGCAATGCTCAAACAAATATGATGATATGACAAGTTAAAAGTTATTGAAATTTAAACCCTAAACATGCTTGGTCATTTTAAACGGGGTCCGAGGGGTCTAAACCCTAATTCGGAGGAACCCCGGATGTATATGAGAGGGTGCATTTAGTTCTTCTAAATAACTTGCAATTGAAGTTGTTTAACACTTCATGACAATATCTTAAATAGATAGAGTTCATTTTTTTGAACATTTTGATATTTTATTTTATTTTTCTGATTAATAAATAATTACTTATTGAATTTACAAGTTTTATTCATTTTTTGGAATTATTTAAACCATATTAATACTCTTTTATGAAAATATAAGAAACTGGACAAACTTTTTACACCAGGGCACAGTTAGCCATTGAGACTAACGGAGTGGCCCTAGTGCCAACTCAACCTCCACGAGGATAGAGCGGGTCCCACGGATTTTGACTGGGTTGACTGTGCATCGCTGACGTCATGGTGACGTCAGCACGACGTCACGCCGGCGGCAGCTCTCAGATCGATGACGGGGAAGGCAATAGGAGGCTCGCGAGGAAGCGCGGTTGCGATGGCTCGACTTAGAGTAACGAGGGGAGCCTATTGGTGGCGGCGCCACCAACTATTGGTTGCCGGAGTGGCTCGTGCGATGACGACCAGCGGCGGCACACGGTGAGCTACGATAGCAGCACATTACAAAGCATGAGAGAGGAAGGGGAAGGGTCCACAGGGACCGCGGGCTCACCGTGATTCCAACGGAGGCGACGAAGAGGCTGCGGAAGGGCTTGGACAGCGGCAATGGCTACGACGGAGCTTGTCGGAGGCGACATAGAACGGCTCGATTCCGCCGGTACAAGGCATCCCAGCAAACGAGCTTCGGTGGAGAGGGATAATAGGACGAGGCGGAGCTCGTGGCGGTCTCAGATGTGCGAGCGCGGGCCGAAGATGGTGGCGCATGACAGCACCGGCGGAATGGGTTTCGTTGAGCTTGTAGAAGAGAAAAAGAGAGCGTGGGGGAGAGTGAGAGAGGCAGGAGAAGATGGGGACGGCTCGGGGCGACCTTATCCTTCTCCTCAGCGGCGGGGACGGGCAAGAATCTCGGTGCATGGCGACGGCGGCGCCAGCGACACGTAGATGCTTGGCGAACGAAGGTTGACGATAATGTTGACAAGGATGAAGCAATGTCGGGCCGGCTGGGCTGAGGTGGGCTGCTCTTGGGGCTGGTAACGGGCTACAGCGAGGCTTCCTAGCTGCGCTGGTGGCTGCGCGGGTGGGCGGCAAAGAGTGGAAAGGTAGTTGGGAGGGGCTAGAATAGGTTTCTGGCTCTGGTTTTTCTTTCAAAAATGTTTTCTTACTTTTCTCTTTGTGTTTTCAAAATTTTGATATCCACCGAATCATTATCATCGAACCTCTACATGGATCACCCCCTCGTACCTAAGAGGAAGCATCCTTAAGCACACTTTACTTACCAAGTTTTACGATTAGGTTATTCTTCTCTATGATCCCACGTCCATTCCCAAGTCATCCATAACCGTGGACAAGGCTATTCGAAAAGATTAATACCCTGCAGGGGTGTACAACTTTACCCACACGCGCCGACCAACTCTTAGCGTCACATGACAAACTTCCTTGGTGTGCTGACAGAGGGTGATCGACTGAAACCCTTCCCTTACTTTTCCCTAATCCATGAGTCACCAGAAGGGCTCCCGGCTGCGGTAGTTGGCCATACTCCCAGGCGGTCCTCGACTCTGTGTACCCGGATCCAGTTCAATGTCGAGCATCCTTCACCCGGCCACATCCTATATGCTTGCACCATTTTCCAAAACCTTTTTCCATGCGGGTGCCGAATAAATCCTCAAACTACGAACTCCTGGATCAGACTAGGCAAGTTGGGGTCAAGGGGGTCCCCATAAACCCCCGTGTGGCTGAACCCTCGTCTTGGTTCAAGAGGCAAGAACCTTAGATCCTAAGGATGGCAAATATGGGACTGCAAAAACCACAACCCGCGTGGCCACCCATACAAGCCTTAGCATGTTTACCTCACATCACCTATCATACCACATTATCCTATCCAACTAGGTTCATTCGGAACTTGGATCCATCAACCAGTGCTCACAAAGCCAAACCCTAGTTATGCTAGGAGCAGTGGATCAGGGGATAAAGGTTCAAAGGAAACATGCATCACATAGGATTACTCTATCTATCGATAAAAGACTTTAGAATCGTATGCACATGACAAGAATTGAAATACTCTGAAAGCATAGGATTCATATGTATGTGTGGGGTTTCGCTTGCCTTTGCATGTTGGTATCGAATACAAATCTTTGGATTCATCAGCTTGACTTGTTCGTTAATAACAAGGATATGGATCTCCAGGGTTCATCTTGTTGGCATTGTTCGTCGATGACCTTCGTTGGTGTTAATCTTGATCTTTAGTCTTGAACTCGATCTCGATTCCGATATCGTATTCTACCGGAGAAGAAGCAAACACTGAAAAGAAAGGAAATAATCATCACATGGCATCGATGCAATGCCCAAACAAATATGATGATATGACAAGTTAAAACTGATTTAAATTTAAATCCTAAACATGCTTGGTCATTTTAAACGGGGTCCGAGGGGTCCAAACCCTAAATCGGATGAACCCCGGATGTATATGAGAGGGTGCATTTAGTTCTTCTAACTAACTTGCAACTGAAGTTGTTTAACAATGCATGATAATAGCTTAAATAGATAGAGTTCATTTTTCTCAACATTTTGATATATTATTTGTATTTTTCTGATTAATAAATAATTACTTATTGAATTTACAAGTTTTATTCATTTTCTGAAATTATTTAAACCATATTAATACTCTTTTCTGAAAATATAAGAAACTAGACAAACTTTTTACACCCGGGAACAGCTAGCTAGAGAGACTGACGGAGTGGCGCAAGTGCCAACTCAACCTCCACGTGGACAGAGCAGGTCCCACGGCTTTTGACTGGGTTGACTGTGCATCGCTGACGTCATGGTGACGTCAGCACGACGTCACACCAGCGGCTGCTCTCAGATCAACGACGGGGAAGGCGATAGGAGGCTCACGAGGAAGTGTGGTTGCGATGGCTCGACTCAGAGTAACGAGGGGAGCCTATTAGTGGCAGCGCCGCCAACTATTGGTCGCCGGAGTGGCTCTTACGGCGACGGCCAGCGGCGGCTCATGGCGAGCTACGATGGCAGCGCACTATAGAGCATGAGAGAGTAAGGGGAAGGGTCTACAGGGACCGCGGGCTCACTGTGATTCCAACGGAGGTGATGAAGAGGCTGGGGAACAGCTTGGACAACGGCAATGGTTACGACGGAGCTCGTCCGAGGCGAGAGAGAACGGCTCAATTCCGCCGGTACAAGGCATCCCAGCAAACGAGCTTCAGTGGAGAGTGATAAGAGGACGAGGCGGAGCTCGTGGCGGTCTCAGATGTGCGAGCGGGGGCCAGAGACGGTGGCGCATGACAACACCGGCGGCAAGGGTTTTGGGGAGCTCGCAGAAGAGAAAAAGAAAGTGTGGGGGAGAGTGATAGAGGCAGGAGAAGATGGGCATGGCTCGGGGCGACCTTATCCTTCTCCTCAGCGACGCGAACGAGCGAGAATCTCGGTGCATGGTGACGGCAGCGCCGACGACACATAGATGCTTGGCGAACGAAGGTTGACGATAACGTCTACAAGGATGAAGCGGTGTCGGGCCGGCTGGGCTGAGGTGGGCTGCGCTTGGGGCTGGTAACGGGATGCAGCGAGGCTTGCTAGCTGCGCTGGTGGCTGCGCAGGTGGGCGGCAAAGAGTGGAAAGGTAGCTGGGCCGGGCTAGAATAGGTTTTTGGCTCTGGTTTTTCTTTCACAAATTGTTTTCTCACATTTCTCTTTGTATTTTCAAATACAAATCTGTTTTGTGTATTTTGAAAACAGCAAAACTTTGTAAACATTTGAAACATTATAGGGACCCTGTTTACTGCTTGGGCTCCATACCTTTTGTACTTTCAAAACATTTAAAACCATTTTTTTGATTGTGTTTCAAATAGAGAGGGGAATCTAGGGTTTAGGGTTTAGTTAATCTTGTTTGAATTTTTATCTTAGCAACGTTATATGATGCTCATGAATGCATAATCAAAACCCTAATTAATATTAATAGATCTTGGGGTGTTACAATTCTATCCCCCTTAAAAGAATCTCGACCCGAGATTCCTAGGTAGGAAGATAGAGGAACAGGGTCACACTAAACTTCGATGATCTTATCGAGGAGGTTGATCCATGCCACCATGACGAGTGGACGAAGCGCTTCGTAATATTTGAGGTGGCTGCTCACACTAAGGAAGAGAGGGAATGACAAGGAACCAAAAACTGAGTATCTCATGGTCAACTCATGGATAGATTCTTCACGAACATCTCTAGAGCCAACGACATGAAACACGTCAAGGTAGAGGAGGAAACAAAAGGAGATGGTTTTCAATGTGATAGATAACTGGTCTTCATAAGGATTGAAACCATGAAACTTCAGAAGATTTTAACTTCTGAAGGAAGAAGACTTCCAATAGAAAGAATATGACCACAGACTTCAAGAGGTAAACGTCTACTAAAAAGCTTTATAGAGATTTACATGTGGAAAAATAGATACCAACAAAACCAAGTTGTTGAACTAGTTTTGACACAGAAGGGTCATTCTTTGGTTCAACAGAAGGCCAAGACAGAAAGGTGTTTTGTGGAGAGGACTCATAAGAGTCACAAGGAACATGTAACAAGAGAAACTATTGATTGCCAAAATCATAGTCGCGCTTCAAACATGTTTAAGAAAACGGGGAGGAAACTCTTTATTCATTCAGGACTATCAAAATCTTTGCCAATGATTTTGATACCACTTTACACCACCATAGGAATATATAAGAAGATTTAGCATAACATGATGCTTGCCATAACATGATGCTTGCCATAACATGATGCTTCATTCTCAGACTTCAAGTACCTGTCATAACATGATGCTTGCCATCATAAAAGGGTCTGGAAGATCGACTGAGAGACATTTAGGTTCTCCTTGATGTTTGAATCACCGATATCGGGCAACTCACAAGCCTTTAACCAGTCATCAAGTAAAGGTCGGACTTCAGATACAAAAGAAACCATAAGAATAACTCCTATAGTAAGTCTTAGAAGAAGCCTCATGAGGAGTGGTTGTTATTGCTGATTCAAAAGAATATGGCGAAAGTTCTTTCTGGCTAATTGTGTCAACCATTACATCAATCTTGCCAGATTTCCAAAGATACCTACGTCAAAACCTTGGGGAACACCAACCATCTTATATGCTTGAGATTCAGCTTTGGTTAGGTGGAGTGATACTTCAGACTCAGCATGTCCAAATAGAAAGGGTGCAACATTTACACATAGGTAAAGTCACTGGATTCTCAAGACATGGACTACAGCGTCAAGCTTCAAAAGATGAGCTAGATTACAAAACACATGTATTAGCAAGTTATCAAAAAATAATTTCACCTACATGATTTGTTTGCAACGGAACACAACTGAATCCTAATTGGAAAGAATTTAGAAGGTTATCGAAGTTTTGTTGGACTTCTTATCTTCCATGAACAAATCAATCAGTGGCTTGGGGGTGCTTGGAGGATCTTCTCGAGATGTCAAGGTATCAACCTTCCATACAAAGAATTCTTCGCACATGCTTGACTAATTTGAAATGATTCCCGAGGAAACAAAGATGACTCTACTCGAATCCACGACGACATATTTCAATATTTGCGCGTGAACTAGAGAAGGTTACTTCTAACATCTAGAACACATACTTCGAGATAACACGAAGATAGTTCTCAAAATTTTCCAACACTAATACCAAACGTTCCATATGAATCTCATATAACATGGAGAAGATAAGGATGTCATTGATGGGCTCAATAATAAACTTAGCAAGATACTCCATTAAGACGGACTCACATGTTGTATGAACAAGGCATAGAAAATGGTCAGACCAACGGACAAGAAGATGCACTTAAATACACCATCATATAGTACTTGGGACTGAGTTCGATTTGACGATAACCCAAATCAAATCAAAGGCAGGAAAGATAACATATCCATAAAGGAGATACTATCTTGCTTCAACACGAACACAACTAGACATCCCTTTATGGAGGAACGAAGTTGAATAGAACTTTTGTCTTACAACTCTCCAACTTGTTGTTTCAGATCAACCAACTTGTTTAGGGGTATCCAGTATGGATTCTTGGAGAAAGAGAAGTTCAGAGAACTTGCATGCTTAAGAACTTGACAACATGGTCATGTGGCAACATGGCGATACTTCTAGTAGACATCTAGAATATCACACAACACCGATATGTCACTTAGTCCGAGAGGGAAACTTGGTTGGTAAGGCAAGAAGACATAGTCTCAGAGCTTCGGTATGAGCCTAACTCTTTGACTGAAGAGGGTGTACCAGAATATCGGCCTTGGTAGCACAGTCAAACTTCGCTTAGTGATAGGGTTAACCATCATGCTAAGAATGATACAAATGTCCTTTGAGTTCAAAGCAATATAATTTCTAGGAATCCCAAATGGCCACATCATTACCCACACGCAACATTCATGAGCGTGAACAGCTCAGAGGAAGGGTGGTAAAATGTGTAAGAGTATCACTTCATTAAGAGGTTCTGAAACTCAACACGACCTCTTAGTATAAAAGAGTGTGATACTATAAGGTAGAATAGAGGGGAAACTAATCAACGCCTCTTGATCTGTAAATTACAACACTTTTGACCTGGTCATAGAAATGACGAGGTACTGGAGTTTGTTCTCTCCTGGCATTCCGAAATGGTTTGTCTTGATGGACCACAAGAGTATCTTACATCGGAAGACACCGATGCACATTTACTACTTGGCTACCAACTGGTAGACAAAGGTCAAAAAACAATAAGGAGAAAGGAACATGCTCAGGTTGGAATCCCGAGATGTGGATGCAAATATTATCAACCTTCCGAAAACCAATGTAGAGAAGGAAAAAGTGTGGCAGAGTCACAAATATAGATGCAAGACTCTCGAGGAGTACTCTTGTCGTGATCTATTTGGTTCCATCAAAGAAAAATCTGCCATAGCATGTGGTAGGGAAGTCCTTTATTTGTCACTGTTCAATGTTGACAATATCCACAAGCTTGAAGGCTATACTAGAAGGTACTAGCCATCCTGAGGTTATGTGTAAACATTAACCACAGGGGTCAAGGGAACGGATCTTGGGTTAAAGGTAAGATTCATGTACAAGATTCACAACACCAGAATCTAGTACAATTAGGGATCTTAAGATCAAGTCTGATGGTTAAAACCCAAAGAAAAAGGAGGAACTACTATCTTAGTATCAAAAAAGGTACACAAGGTAGTAATCACGAGGTAGTTTCCAAAAGAAGATACCTGAAGTACCCGAACAAATAAAAAGGAAGACCACGAGGAGAAAGGAAACCTCGAAGCCTAGAGCAGAACACTATGGATCCTACAATATAATATTGTGGGTCCAAAAGATAGAGAGATCATGATAGAAAGGAATCTCTCAGATGAAACAGAACAAAGGGAAACATGGAACACACACAACTAACTCTAGAGAACTCAACACTAGGTCAACTGGTTGAGAACCGACATGCCTGAAGAGGCACCTAACTTTGAAGAAAGAGACGAGATAGCAAAACTTTTTCAAATCAACACAAGATAAGATGACCTAGAGTTAGAGAGAAACTGAATAAGTAGTAAAAGAAGCATACCAGAGTTTTCGCACATAATTTTCATCTTTGAAAATAGTTTTCACAAGCACTAGACTCAACATCAACCATTAGAAAGGGTTTCCTACAGTCGGTACTGCTCTAATACCAAAACCTGTGACACCCCCGGGATCAGGGCTAAACAAATCCTAGACCTCCATCTGACATAAACTTAACCTTGAGCTCGAGAATATCCAGTGAAGAATCAGTAACACATCAGTGACCCTACGACATAAAAATTATTACAGCAAGCTCATAACTGAGCGAAGAACCAAAATATTACAAGAAGAGGTCAGTGACCACAAACATCAAACAACGGAAGGCAAATTATGCTATTAAGTATAGCAAACTTAACAAATGGCCTTAGATGCCTGAAGCATAACGATGACATACCATTCCATAGATTCTAGTGTAGGGGTTCGTAGCATGGAAAACAAAAAAATTCTACCACATGCACACAAACAAGCCAAGATCTATCTACTAGATTGTAGCAACGAGTCAATTAGAGTATTCACCCTCGAAGATTCCAAAGTGGTTAACGAGAGCAGATTCTCGTGGGTGATGTAGTCGTACACTTGTCGATCTCAAGATCGTGTAGACGATCCTTCTGGCGCTGCGTTCAGGCAGCGCTTCCACAGTCGGTCACACGGTTGGTACTTGATGAAGACCTTCCTCTCCCTTGTTCTAGCAGGCAGCGGAGGTTGTAGTTCTCCCCTCGCGATTCTGGCAGCATGACGGCGTGGTGTTGGAAGTAGAGGGAAGATCCGGCAGGGCTTCGCCTAAGCCGGTGCGAGTTATGGTGGATCTAGGGTTTTCCAGTGATCTAGGTTTAGAAGGCTGGAGAGGAGGAGGAGGTGTTGGCAGCGGCTAGGAAGACGCCGACGGGCCGGCGGCAGCACGGTGGGGAGGGCTAGGGATTGTGGTCTTTGGGGCAGCCCTCCCCCTCTATTTATGAGAGGGAGGGCATCCTTGGGAGAGGGGAGTTTGAATCCATACCCAAACCCAAGTTGTATAGAAGGAATGACTCTTTCCTTCTTCCACTCGGAAACTATTGTTCCAGTTTGACTTTTCAAACCTCCCTTTTGACTATCAATTTAGAGCTTTAATTCTCTCTCGCAAATGCCCAACCAAGTGACCTAGGACATGATCCAATCATTCCACTTACCCATCACACATTCATGGACCATTCCCCTTCCGGTCCGGTGAACCTTCTAGACCCTTCTAGAACCTCTCCGATGAATACATCGAAATCATTCCCGAACTACGGAATCGGACTTTCCCTATATGAATCTTATTCTCCGGATCTCCTCGTGATATCCCGGATCCCATCTGAGACTCCGAACAACATTCGGTTTCCCTACTTACATTCCATATCTACTAAACAACATCGAATCCTTAAGTGTGTCTCCCTACGGTTCGTGAATTATGCGGACATGACCGAGACACTTCTCCGATCAATAACCAATAGAGGAATCTGGAAATTCATATGGCTCCCACATATTTCTACGATTACTTTGCGATCGAATGAATCACTTAAATACGATACCAATTTCCCTTTTGTCTCGTGATAGTTTACTTATCCGAGGTTTGATCGTCGGTATCTCTGCATACCTAGTTCAACCTTGTTACCAATAAGTACTCTTTTCTCGTTCCCGTGATATGTGATCCCTTGTGAGCCAGTCACATGCTTGCAAGCTAATTGGATGACATTCCACCGAGAGGGCCCAGACTATATCTATCCTTCATATGGATGGACAAATCCCACTCTTGATCCATGTGCCTCAACACATACTTTCTGAACACTCAATGCCACCTTTATAACCACCCAGTTACGGTGTGGTTTTTGATGTCATCAAGGCATTCTTTCGGTGATGGTGATTAGCATGATCTCATGGTCAAAGGAATTAGGTTACTATGTATCAGAAAGATTATAGCAAAAGAACTATTGACATGACTTGATCTTAATGCTACGCTTATCTATAGGAGTATGTCCATCACACCACTATCCTAATGATAAGATCTTGTTGTTAACAACATCTCAATGTTCATGATCGGGAAACCACGATGATCCATTAACCAACAAGCTAGTATTATAAAGAGGCTTTACTAGGAACTCTAATTTAGTTTACAAATCACACAAGTATTAATGTTTCCAGTTAATACTATTATAGCATGAATGTAAACATTTATCATAAACACAAAGATATAATAATAACCACTTTTATTATTGCCTCTAGGGCATATCTCCAACAGTCTCCCACTTGCACTAGAGTCAACTAATATAGATTACATGGTAATATACCGAACACCCATGGCGATTTGGTGTTGGTCATGTTTTGCCCTCGGGAGAGGTTTAGTCAACGGATCCGCCACATTCAGATCTGTGTGTACTTTGCAAATCTTTATGTCACCATCTTGGACATGCTATCCAATAGGGTGAAAACGTAGCTTGATGTGCTTCAGCTTCTTGTGTGACCTTGGTTCTTGCGCATTGGCTATGGCGCCCATGTTATCACAATAAATAGACATTGGGTCCAGCGCACTTGGAACCACACCGAGCTCTGTAATGAACTCCTTCATCCATATCGCCTCTTGTGAAGCCTCTGAAGCAGCTATGTATTCTGATTCAGTTGAAGATCTCGCCACAAAGCTTTGCTTTGCACTCCTCCAGCTAACTGCTGCACCATTCACAGTAAATACGTATCCAGATTGAGATTTAGAATCATCCAGACAGGTGTTCCAACTAACATCGGTGTAACCATTAACAAAGAGTTGTTCATCACCTCCATAAGAAAGAACCATATCCTTAGTTCTTCCAAGTACTTAAGGATGTTTTTGACCGCTGTCCAATGATCCACTCCTGGATCACTTTGATATCTGCTAGTCAAATTAATAGCATATGCAATGTCAGGTCCAGTACATAGCATGGCATACATAAGAGATCTTATGGCTGAGGCATAGGGAGTCTTACTCATCCTTTCTCTATCTTCTGCTGTTGCAAGACTTTGAGTTTTACTCAAGGTCGTATTGGGCAACATGGGCAAGAACCCTTTCTTGCTATATTCCGTTCCAAACCTCTTTAGAACTTTGTCCAAATATGTACTTTGTGACAATGATATTAAGCGTCTTGATCTATCTCTATAAATATTTATCCCTAATATGTAAGCTACTTCACCAAGATCTTTCATTGAAAAACTATTATTCAAATAATCCTTGACACTATTAAGAAGGTCTACATCATTCCCAATCAACAACATGTCATCTACATATAGTATATTAAGAATGCTACAGAGCTCCCACTCACTTTCTTGTAAATACAAGCTTCTCCATAAGTTTGTATAAAACCAAAACTTTTGATTACCTTATCAAAACATTGATTCCAACTCCGGGATGCTTGCTTTAATCCATAAATGGACCGTTGAAGTTTGCATACCTTGTTAGCATCTTTAGGATCGACAAAACCTTTGGGTTGTACCATATACAACTCTTCATCAATGTCTCCATTGAGGAACGCCGTCTTGACATCCATCTGCCATATATCATAATCATAATATGCAGCGATTGCTAACAAAATCCTCACATACTTTATCTTTGCTATCGGTGAGAATGTCTCATCGTACTCAAATCCTTGAATTTGTCAAAACCCTTTTGCGACAAGTCGAGATTTATAGACAGTAACATTACCATCAGCATCTATTTTCTTCTTGAAAATCCATTTGTTCTCGACAGCCTTCCGGCCATCCAGTAAGTCCACCAAAGTCCATGCTTGATTTTCATACATGGATCCAATATTGGATTTCATGGCTTCTTGCCATTTATTGGAATATGGGCTCATCATCGCTTCCTCATATGTCGCAGGGTCATCGGTGTTGTCCACCAACATGACACTCATAACAATATCATACCAATCAGGAGTGGTACGATTTCTCGTTGACCTGCGAGGTTCTGTAGTTACTTCAACCGAAGTTTCATGATCAACATCATTAGCTTCCTCTCTTATTGGTGTAGGCACCACAGGAAATAATTCCGGTGCTGCGCTACTCGCAAGTTCTTGAGAACGTTCAACAACCTCGTCGAGTTCTACTTTCCTTCCAGTCACTTCTTTCGAGAGAAACTCCTTCTCTAGAAAGGATCCATTTTTGGCAACAAAGATTTTGCCCTCGGATCTATGATAGAAGGTATACCCAATAGTTTCAAGCTTGGCGGGATGTAACTTCTTTACATAAGCTTCGCAACCACAAACTTTAAGGAACGACAATTTAGGTTTCTTCCCAAACCATAATTCATACGGTGTCATTTCAACGGATTTAGATGGTGCCCTATTTAAAGTGAATGCGGCTGTTTCTAATGCATAACCCCAAAACGATAGCGGTAAATCTGTAAGTGACATTATAGAACGAACCATATCTAAGAGAGTTCAATTACGATGTTTGGACACACCATTACGTTGTGGTGTTCCTGGCGGTGTCAATTGTGAAAGTATTCCGCATTTATTCAAATGCTCACCAAACTCGTAACTAAGATATTCACCTCCACGATCAGATCGTAGAAATTTAAGCTTTTTTCTACGTTGATTCTCTACCTCACTTTGAAATTCCTTAAACTTCTCGAAATTTTCGGACTTATGTTTCATGAAATAGATATACCCATATCTACTCAGGTCATTCGTGAAGGTAAGAACATAACTGTAACATCCCTAAAATCATGATTTCAAAGATTGCATATCATTCATGCATGCATATAGAATTAAGATCAATTTCAAACTCATTTCAGAAAACAGAAGCACATAGTGCTATCATTTTATGTGAGCAAACTTAAATCAAATGGCCATCCCCATTTGAGAGTTTGAATGTTTTAAACCTAGATTGTTTATCTCCCTTGTTGATTGGTTTGAGTGGTTAGAACAAAATTTTACAAAATAGAAATGGTTTCAAAAATCATTTTCAAACATTTGCAAACTTAGTGCAATGTCCCTGTTATTTTGTTTCTCCAAAAATGACCAAGCCTTTTCAAAGTAACCACATGGTTTTATGCCTAGAATTGAGACTGTTGCACACTGCAAAAATCCCAAATAGACTTGAATTCAAAAGGAGTTTGAAATCATTTGAAAACCATTCCTGAAATTCATTCTGGAAAAAGAAAAGGATTAAAGAAAAGAAAAAGGCCAGGAGCTCCTATTCTAGCCCAACAGCAAAACCGGCCGAGCTAGCCCACCCGGGCCACATCTCTCTCTCTCTCGCACGCGCCGACGCACCCACGCGGTCACTGACACCCAGACCCCACCTCCCTTCTGCTTATTTCCCTGACGAGTGGACCCGTGACCCCGTCGTCGTCTTCGTCAATCACGCGCGCCTGCGCCGCTCTCGCCGTCGTTACTCGCCGCAGTCACTGCTGCGTTAAATTCCCTTGATTCCGCGAGTAACTCCACGTCCCGCTCTGGCTATAAGAACCCCTCACCGCCGCGGTCATTTTCCCCCACTCTCCTCGCTCACTCCGCCACCAGGCTGCGCGCATTTGACCTCGAAACCCCGCAGCACCGACGACCTCCGGCGACTAATTCCGGTGAGCTTCGACCGCCCCCCTCTCTCTGGTTCAAACTATCGTGCCCAGCGTGATCTCGTGCATCTCCTGATACCTTTCGTTTGCATTATCGTGACCCAGGAAGCCGTTCCCGTTCGTGCCCGCAACTGACCGAGCCGCCGCTCAACTCCGGCGACCAATTACGGTAAGCAGAGCGCGCCCCTTGCCCCCTCTTGCATACTAGGTTGTTCGCCTTCGTCTTGTGCGTCTGCTAATCCCTCTGGTTCTTGTTAGGGCGACGCAAAACCTCAGCAACAACTCCGACCGCAACCACCCGACGCCATGCACGACTCCGACGAGCTCTAGCAGCCCCTGCCGTGCGCCCCTTGCCAAGCCACCTCCACGTTGAGCTTCGCCTCGACCTTGCGGTTCTGGTAAGCACACCCTTCCCTCCCCGAGCGACCTAGAACGCCAGCGCCGCCGCTGACAGAGCGCTCCGCCGCTCGCCGTTGCCGTACGCCGCCAGAACGTGGTCGCTTGATCGAGAGCCGTTGGATCTAGATCCAACGCGTGCGATAGAACCACTTAGTGAAGAGTTATGTTTTGATCTGAACCGTGCATCGCCACTTAGATCCTACGGCTCGTGTGTGTGATCCAAGGCGAACCGGTACGCGCCAGTTAAGATTAGGACGCGTGGCTAGGGTTTGGTTTTAAAACAGTATTTGAAACAGATTTAGATTCAAATTTGATTAGGCTATAACTTTTGATTTCCACGTTAGATTTTTGCAAATTTTATACCGTTGGAATCAGGGAGACAATCCCTTTCTGTTTATGCAATGTGTTTAAAGTTTAGGTTCTGTTAAAATGGATTCTTTTGCAGAAACTTGTTAGGACCATTTTAATCATATGAATTGTTTAGGAAATCATTTTAGTGTCAAATAAACATAGTTTGGCAAAGTTTTGACTTGTTTAGAATTCAGTACTATGCACTTGCTTGGTTGAGTTTCAAAAACCATCACTTAGCATCTTGCATGCATGCATATATTTTTTTTGTTTGTATATGACTTGTATGTGATTGTGGTTATATTGTTTGTGTAGACTTTGGTGCTAGTGATTGTGATTGTGAAGAGTGCTACTCTCCCCACTACTAAGGAAAGTGGTACTTCATGAATATTTCCATCCCTATATTTTATACAAGCATTAGAAATGTTTTGCTAAGTCTTGCATGTTACTATCTTTTTTTTCCAAATGCCATGTTGTGAAATCCTAAGTAGTTGTAGAGTTGCTAGGAAATTCCTAAGTTAAGTTACTATGCCATGCTTAGCCTAGCTAGTAGCAAACAAGGGTTGGTAAAGTATATACATGCTATGATGAAAATATTTCTAAGTCTTTGGACTTATGTTTTTCTTAATAAAACAACAAAGTCAATGAATCACCTGGGTGGAATGGGACTTGATTGGTGGTTTTTGGTTGAGTGGTTACACAAGGCCCATGGATATGGTTTACCTTGTGTATCTCACTTGTGGTATGCCACCCAGGAACAAAGGGATTTTAGAGGCCAAGTGTTGAGAAGCTTATAGTGCAGCCACTTGGCAATATGGGCTCTGCCTGGACCACATAAGTTGCTAGAACTTAGCCATTTGGACAGTTGGTGGTAGTGGGAATGATAGGTTGGAGCGCGTCCATTTGGTCTAAGGAAAGGCTTCTGAAAGGTCCTGTCTTGGGAAACCAAGTCTGGTGGGGAAAGTGCACAACCTCTGCAGATGGAAAAATCTAAGTACTTAGCCAAGTCCATGGCAATGGACAACTTGAGCATCAAGACATGGAAGCTATCAAGAATCTCATCACTCCAACTTCTAAGTAAAAACTTGTGGGTGAACAAGGGTGAAGGACCTCAATGTCTATTGATGGTTTCTTGGGAAAAGTTTTGACAAAGAAAAACTTAGTGTTTTCAACTAATAGGAAAAACCTATTTTGAGCAAAGCAAGCCAAGCTACACTTAGCCAAAATGCATATAGTAAAATAGTCCACTTAAAATTTACTAAGGTATCACTTGCCAATACTATTCCAAAGTATTGACCCACTGTGGCTGTAACTTGTGATGTTGCAGGTTACTCTGATGAGGATTAGGTGTCATGAGTCTACACTCAACATGTTTGCCTGTGGCACATGAAGATGAAGACTTATAATTATTTACTTATTCCAAACTCTTGTATTAGGCCTGTGGCCTTGAGTTGTAAAAGACTATGTTTTATCTCTGGAATGGATGTAATAAATGACCTTTGTATCTGTGTACTTCATCTTAAACTGTGGATGCTAGCAATGATCCAGGGACTAGCATTGCAATCATAGGGATCCTTTTCCTTTACAAAGGAGGGATCTTACAGATGGTATCAGAGCACTGTGTTGCCTGTAGGATTATGACCCTAGGATTGGAAACCACTAAGGAAAAATTTTCAACTACTTCTACACTTGTCTATTCTTCTCGTAAACTTTTCTAATCTTCTCTATCTCATCTCTATTTTTAGATGAACTCCATCAACGAAGCCGTAAGGAAAGGACCACTCATGACCATGACCTTGGAGTGTGAGACAGAATTTCCCAAAATTCTCAAGGACCTCATGGTGGCAATGGAAATACATGGTGAAGCTGTGTACAAAGGCTTTCCAGTGATGGATGAAGGAGTGGAGTACTGGTGGGTGCAACTTCACTTGTATAAAAACAAGGAAGACAACCACAAAGAAACAGGATTCTGCATGTACACCAACACTATTGTGCACACCACATTCTTTGAGTCAGCAAGAGAAGCAGCTTGGAGGACTATCAAAGAACTTAGTGCTAGAGTCAAGTGCAGAATGCTCAACCTCCAAAAAGACTTGAAGAAAGAGAAAGAACATACCCAAGAGTTGGAAGCTACCAACCAAACCTTAAGAGGAGATATTATAGACTTAGTGATGGAATCATGTGAGCAAGATAGGCTGATTGCTTCTAGGAACATTGTGTTAGCCAACAGATCCAGTGAGATAGGATTGTAAACGTACTTCGTTAGTTGGACCACCACCTATCACCTTATTTTCCAAAATGTTACCTTAAAATAATATTGGACCTTGGTTGATGTAATGGATTCATGTATGCATGACTTGTGTGATTTTGCTTTCCAAGGATATGTATGTGATGTTTGTCCTTGTTTTATATTAAATTGTGTTGTTCTAACTTTTCTATCTTATAAATAGATGCCTATTACCATCAGCACTGTTGAGGAGTTCCAGGTTACCCTCTTTGGTCCTCGTATCGTTGAGCTTACCACTTTGCTCAATCTCCCTCTTCCCACCATCATGGTGCATCCACTCACCAAGTTCGACAGGAAGGACCTCTGGGGCTTCAAGGTGAACCAGCCCGGACGCCAGACAGAGCCTACTACGGAGGCCATCGTCTTCAAGCTTATGCACGATGACAGGGAGAGAGGCATGGAGGTAGTTATGCAGGACCTGATAGGACGTCTGCTAGGACGACACTCCAGACAGGTTAGAGGCACCCACTTCCACGTCTTCGGAAGACGTGATGAGGATGGAGAGTCCATCGACTTTGAGGACGACTCGAGGGACGCAGCAGAGCCGATATGTCTGTCCTCCAGGACTTAGAGTCTCTCAGTAGGCACGTGGACACAGACATGACCAATGTCATGCTCAGTAATGACGAGCTCCAGGTGCAGCTTCGCGAGAAGGACAAGCTCTTCGCGCAGCAGGACGAGATAGTCAAGGAAATGGAGGCGAAGTTCGAGACCCAGGACAAGAAGTTCAAGAGTCAGGAGAAGCGTGTCCAGGATAGGAACAAGAAGATCCGGGACATGACTGAAGAACTGCAGTCCAAGGACTTCGAGCTAGAGCAGCAGCAGACGGTGATAGAGAGGCTTCGTTCCCAGAAGAGGGCTCTCAAGGCCAAGATAGAGTCCTTGACCACTACTATTGAGGAGAACAAGGCCGCGATGGAGAACGCAGGTCTTACCTTTGTCGAGGAGGAGATTGATGCTGATGAGTAGACTTGACTACTCGTTTATCTTTTATTATCATACTTGTTATTTTAGAACTTGTTATTGGACCATCCGACATGTGGATGGCTTGCCACTTGTGTGTTTTACTTTGTGAACTTGCTATCTTGTTGTTGAACTTTTATCGTGTGTTGCATGCTATGTGTTGTCTTATGTGATGTAATGTGCATGAAAACATCTATGGGTATCTCATTCTTATCTCTATTTGAACAAACCACAGATGCCTCCCCGTCGTGCAAACCCCAACCCCAACAACAACAACAACAACAACATCACTCCAGAAATGCAGCAAATGATGACTGCTCAAACACAGCTGATGCAGATGATGACAACATTCATCCAGAACCAAAACAATAACAACAACAACAACCCCAATAACAACAACAATAACAACAACAACAACCCTCCGGGCTTTGATATGCTCACCAGATTCTTGAGATTGAGGCAAGCTAAGTTCTCAGGGACGACTGATCCCATGGTGGCCAATGATTGGCTACTGTAGAGGGAGTGTCCCAACCTTACAACAATATAAGGTGGTGTCTCCTGTGTTTACAATGCTAGTCCCTGGATCAATAGCTAGCATCCATAGTTAAGATGTAATATCAAGAAACAAAGGTCATAACATAACTTTATAACCAGGAATAACATAAGTTTATTACATCAAACATAGCTCATTTGGCTAATACATTACATTGCAGCGGAATAACTATAAGTATGGGTCCTTCATCTTCAAAGTGCCACAGGCAGATGTTGGTTGTAGACTTTGTAATCCTAATCAATCAATCTTCACTAAAAACAATCAAACCTGCAACATAACAAGTTACAGCCACAAGGGTCAATACATTTGAATTGTATTGGCAAGTGATACTATAATAGTATAGTGGAGTCTATCATCTATATGCATTTGGCTAAGTGGAGTTGAGGCTTGCATTGCTCAAAATAGATTTTTCCTTGACATTTGAAAATACTAAGTTTTTGCTTTGATAAAATCATTTTTCTCAATCAAAGATTGAAGATCCTTTAACCAAGGCATCTCTCAATCAAAGGTTGAAGATTTCAAACAACCCTTGTTCAAACCACAAGTTTTTATCTTAGAAATTTGAATGATGAGATCCTTGATTGCTTCCATGTCTTGATGCTCATATTGTCCTTTACCAGGGACATGGCTAAGTACTTAGATTTTACACTCTACAGAGGTGGTGCACTTTCCCCACAAGACTTGGTTTCCCAAGACAAGATCTTTCAGAAGCCTTCCCTTAGACCAAAATGGACGCGTTCCAACCTATCAAACACTACCACCCACTGTCCATATGGCTAAGTTCTTGCAACCTATATGATCATGGCAGAGCCCATATTGCCAAGTGGTTGCACTTGAAGCTTCTCAACATTTGACATCTCAAATCTCTTTGTTCCTGGGTGGCCATCCACAAGTGAGATACACAAGGTTCACCAGTCCCCTGGCCTTGTGTAACCACTCAACCAAAAACCACCAAGCAATTACCATTCCACCCAGGTGATTCATTAACTTAGTTGTTTTATTAAACAAAACAACATAAGTCCTCAGACTTAGAGATTTTTCCATAGTGTGAATATATATCCCACCCATGTTTTCTATTAGCTAGGCTAAGCTTGATAGTAGTAGGTATCTTAACTTAGGAAATCCTACTAAGGATTCATCTACTAGGTTTTCCTATAGCAAGGTTTATACTTAGCAAAATCCATGCAAGTTTTACTTAGAGAAAATTACTAGTGCATAGTGAAAGTAATGGGACAAAAAGTATGAAGCATCACTTGCCTTTTTGGTAGAGTATGGATTCACTTCTTGTCCTTGCAACAATCACACTCTTCAAGTCACTACAAATCAATCAAGCAAGGCACAAACTCAATCTACCAATCAAGCAAAACAACACATAAAATGACAAAGTCAAAGTAATGCATGCAAGCATGCCAAGCTTTGTTTTGTTTGAAAAAGTGGTTCCTAATGGGTCATAAACATTGGAAAACACCTAATGGTCATTTTGTAAAGTGGCAAAGTCATTTGCAAAAGGTTTCACTTTAAAAATCATTTTTCAAAACAAGGTATCATTTTATGTGGTGTAAAATATTTTTACTAAGGCATTAACCTATAGGGTTCACCAAATAAGTTTTCAACCCATAAAACTTGGTGTTTGGGGTCAGAGAGTTTAAAACAAAACATTTTCAAAAGGTTTTCTTCCAAATCATTTTTAATAAATAAACCACATTTCTGTTTGACTAGAAATGGTTTTAAATCAAAGAATCATTATTTTGTTTCACCAAATTCATTTTTGAGTCCACAAAGTGTTTCCTATGGTCAGTAGGTTCAAAGCAATCCAATTGCAAAAGATTTTAACCCCAAATTCATTTTTAAACAATTTTTACATCCTTAACAAGCATACAAATGTTTCTGCAAAAACAACCACTCTAACAGATACTATTTGCTAAACCAAGGGCATGGTTGGTTAGGGCTTTCTCTACTGATTCCAACGATACCAAATTTGCAATTTTTGGACGTGTGGATCAAAAGTTATAAAGGTTTGAAAATCACATTCTAATCTGATTTCAATCTGTTTTTAAACTGAACTCGTGACACGCGGCGCTTCGCTATTCGCTGGTACCACTTCAGTGAGGATCACGCTGCAGACCGTTGGATCTAACTGACATCGCACGGCTCAGTTTCTCTCTTACCCCTTCGCTCACTTTCTTTCCTAAACGTCAGATCCAAATCTAACGGTCCTAACTACTCTGACTAATAATCGGCCGCGCTGGCGGCGGCGCTCTGACGGCAGCGCTCAGGCGAGGTCGTCGCCGGTGATACTGGACGCAAGGAAGAGAAGGAGAAGGCTCACCGTGGTCGCAGGGTCGTGGGGAAGCTTGACGTGGTTGCGAGGAGGCGAGGGGCGCACTGGGGTGGAACTAATTGCTCGCCGGAGTTTGCTCGGCGTCGGGTGCATTCAGGCGTTGCTGGGGATGTTGCTACAGAGCACGAGAGAGGGAACAGAGGTTGTGGTTAGATTCGTACGTGGTTCACTGACAAGCGAGCATCAACGAGAGGAAAGGGGGTGGTCTGGCTTACCGGGGAAGAGGTCGTCGGAGAAACCAGACGGTGGTGGCGGCGGTTGTTGTCGTTGCCGACGCTGTGAGGCACGCGCGAGTGAGCTGCGGCTGCAGAAAGGTCCGCTGGGGGATGCTGATCACAACTGCTTGCTCGAGGAGGCAAGAGGTGGCGTGTGCTGGCCAGAATCTTCGCTGGAGCATCGTCGGGCAGTGGGTGAGGTCTGGCGAAATTTGGCAGCCTGGGGGCAAGGGAGGTCTGGCGACGGAGGGGAACCAGAGAGGAGAGAGGGGTGCTTTTACCTTGCGTGCTGGTGGACGAATTAACGCGGCAATTAATAGGGATTGATGGAGCTTTCAACGGCAGTAACTGCGACGTGGTTTGGGTGGAGGAAGGAGTCGCGGTGAAGAAGACGACCATGTGGCTGTGGGGTCCACTGGCAGCGAGAGAGAAGAAAAGAAAACGAGGTCCACCAGTCTGTGTCACTGCGGGTTAACAAGTTGGTGCGAACCGTTTTCTTTCGGGGAGGGGAAGCTGGGCTGTTTGCTGGGCCTTGTTGGGCTTGGTCCTTTGCACTATTTTTTTCTGTCTGAACCTTTTTCTTTTTTCCAAATCTATTTCCTGTTTTGAAAATCAATTCACAAATCAAACAACAAAACAAACATTCAAACAATTCAAACACTTCCAAACTTGTAATGAGTTTTTGGTTCTGTTTAACAACATAAACCAATTCCCAAAATAAAATAATATTTTTATTCTTTTTAGGATCCATTCATTAATTAAATAAAATGGACCTTTAGTTATTTAATCAAATAGGGTTTGATTTATTAAATAAAATCTCCATTTGAAATCCAAATATTTTCAAAACCAAATCAGTAGGTTTTATTTGGAAATAAAGAATACTTGGAAACTTGTTTAAAACAAAATAACCTTTTATTTTAGGGTTCATTAATAATTAAATAAAATGGACCTTAGTTAATAATCCAGATAGAATTTGTTTTATTAAAATATTTATTTTGAAATCTAAAATAAAACCAAAACACTTCAGTAGGTTTTATTTGAGAATATAAAATACTTAGAAAACTTATTTAAAATAAATAAATAAAATTGGATATTAAATCCTTATTATTTTATTTAAATAAGGCTTTACAAATCTTAATCAAAACAAAACATTTTATTTCAAAAACTTGGCCAAGGTTTTAATTTGGCTCTATAAAATAATCCTTACTTATAAAACTTCTATTTCTTTTGAAAACCAAATCCTTTTATTTAAAAGGTCCAAGATAGTGATTCCAAAATATTTTATTTTCCTTTATCAAATGTTTATCTTTTTTAAAATCTCTTTAGGATTTTATTTGATCCAAATTGGTTTGAAGTTCCAATTGAATTCAAAAAGTTTCTTCTGGCCCTAAAAATCAAACAAAGTTTTATTTTATTCATTTATTTTTCACATTACAAGATTTGGAAAATCTTGGGATGTGACAGGCTACCACCCTTAAAATAAATCTCGTCCCGAGATTTGGGGAGGCTAGGGTTACAAGTTGGTTCAAAACAACTAGGGTACTACCACCCTTAAAAATTTTCAAACTAAATTACATCTTGGCTTGCTTGGGATCCTGGGGAAACTTCTCTTGGGCAACCTTTGCATAGTGTCCTTTGTTTCCACACTTGACTCATTGGCCAAGGTTGAGATCCTTCATAGACTTGTTTAACTTGTTCTTCATCTTTTCTGGACAATTGTTTACATAGTGGCCTAGTTCCTTGTATTTGAAACACATCACTTGGCTGATATCTTTCTTTTCCTTGGGTAATAATTCTTCTTGTTTGTTTCCTTGGTTCTTCTTCTTTTCTGGGCATTCATTGGCATAGTGTCCCATCTCTTTGCAATTGTAACATTGCACTTGAGTAATATCCTCCTTGTTAGGGTTGGGGCATTTCTTCTTCTTCTTTTTGGGTCTCTCCAAAGCTAGGAGTTCTTCTAGTTCATGTTCTTCATAGGTGGGAGATCTTTCTCTCTTCTTGGGGCATTGATCTTCATGCTTCTTGGATGCATGATCCTTGTCTCCATAAATATTGCTATTTGGGTTCCTTCTAGATTAACATCTTTGTCATCCTTGTTGTCATTAGCTCTTTGGGAAAAGTTTTCTCCCATGTTGATCATTTGAGTAACCAATCCTTGCAACAATTGGGATTGAAGTTTCAAAATCCTTTGTATGGCTGGGTCTAGTCCATTGTTGTTGGCTAAAAGCTGAGTTGTCTCTTGGCTCAACTGGTTTTGGGTTGCTATAAGTTCTCTCATGTTGTCCTCTTAGTTGTTGTTGTTGTCATCCTTGATGTTGGAGTCTCTTGTAGAAGTCATCTGTTTGGGTTGGATTGGGATTAGAATAGGCAAGATATTTCTAAGGGAATAATTCTAATCACACACATCACAATTCACACAAGCAATGTGCAAGCATTCACAAACAACTTTTCACTCTGTAGGGGTCCCAACCTTTAATAAGGTAGAGCCCCCTGTGTTTACAATGCTAGTCCCTGGATCAATAGCTAGCATCCATAGTTTAGATGTAATATCAAGAAAGAAAGGTCATAATATAACTTTATAACCAGGACTAACATAATTTTATTACATCATATATAGCTCATTTGGCTATTACATCACATTGCAGCGGAATAACTATAGTCATGGGGTCCTTCCTCTTCAAAGTGCCACAGGAAGATGTTGGTTGTAGATTTTGTAATCCTAATCAATCAATCTTCACTAAAAATAATCAAACCTGCAACATTCAAGTTACATCCACAAAGGGTCAATACATTTGAATTGTATTGGCAAGTGATACTATAATAGCATAGTGGAGTCTACCATCTATATGCATTTGGCTAAGTGGAGTTGAGACTTGCATTGCTCAAAATAGATTTTTCCTTAACATTTGAAAATACTAAGTTTTTTGCTTTGATAAAATCATTTTTCTCAATCAAAGATTGAAGATCCTTTACCAAGGCATCTCTCAATCAAAGATTGAAGATTTCAAACAATCCCTTGTTCAATCCACAAGATTTTAACTTAGAAATTTGAATGATGAGATTCTTGATTGCTTCCATGTCTTGATGCTCAAATTGTCCTTTACCAGGGACATGGCTAAGTACTTAGATTTTACACTCTGCAGAGGTGGTGCACTTTCCCCACAAGACTTGGTTTCCCAAGACAAGATCTTTCAGAAGCCTTCCCTTAGACCAAAATGGACGCGCTCCAACCTATCAAACACTACCACCCACTGTCCATATAGCTAAGTTCTTGCAACCTATATGATCATGGCGGAGCCCATATTGCCAAGTGGTTGCACTTGAAGCTTCTCAACATTTGACATCTCAAATCTCTTTGTTTTTGGGTGGCATACCACAAGTGAGATACACAAGCCAAGTCCATGGCCTTGTGAACCACTCAACCAAAAACCACCAAGCAAGCCCATTCCAGCCAGGTGATTCATTAACTTAGTTGTTTTATTAGACAAAATCACAAGTCCTCAGACTTAGAATATTTTTCCATAGTGTGAATATATATTCCACCCATGTTTTCTATTAGCTAGGCTAAGCTTGATAGTAGTAGGAATCTTAACTTAGGAAAATCCTACTAAGGATTCATCTACTAGGTTTTCCTATAGCAAGGTCTATACTTAGCAAAATCCATGCAAGTTTTACTTAGAGAAAAATCACTAATGCATAGAGAAAGTACTGGGACAAAAGTATGAAGCATCACTTGCCTTTTTGGTAGAGGGTATAGGTTCACTCCTTGTCCTTGCAACATTCACACTCTTCAAGTCACTACAATTCAATCAAGCAAGGCACAAACTCAATCTACCAATCAAGCAAATCAACACATAAAATGACAAAGTCAAAGTAATGCATGCAATCATGCCAAGCTTTGTTTTGTATGAAAAAGTGGTTCCTAATGGGTCATGGACATTTGAAAACACCTAATGGTCATTTTGTAAAGTGGCAAAGTCATTTGTAAATGGGTTTTATCTATAAACTATTTTTAAATCTTTTCATCATTTTATGTGGTGAAAATTATTATTTTTAATACCATAACCTTAAGTGGTTTCACTAAATAAGTTGTTGTTTCTCAAAACTTGGTATTTATGGTCAGTAGGTTTGGTCAAAAACATTTTCTCCAAAGTTTTTACACAAAATCATTTTCATAAACAAATCAATAGTTTTATTTAGCTAGAAATGGACTAAACCAATAAATCCATTCTAAACTTTTCCAAATCCATTTTGCAAATCATGGGTTGGTTCCTAGGGTCAGTAAGGTCACAACAAACCATTTTGCAAAAGTTTTAACCCTAAATTCAATTTTAAACAATTTTTCTACTCTAAACAAGATCACAAAAGAATCTACAAAATCAAGCAAAATAACAGATACTATTGGCTAAACCAAGGGTATGGTTGGCTAGGTCTTGCTCTCCTGAATCCATTGATATAAAATTTGTAATTTTTGGACGTGTGGTTTGAAAGTTACAAGGGTTTGAATTTCATATGTAAATCAGATTTCAATTATGTTTAAAACAGAACAGGGGACACGCGTCGTTATTTTACTGGTTGATACCGGTTCGGCCGGATCAGCTCTGTGGAACGTTAGATCTAAATGAATCGTGTGGCTCAGGAGGCGTAACTCTTCGCGGTTTAAGTGAATCTATCGTATTCGTTCGATCTGAATCGAACGGTGCCTACTGCCTTGCCAAGAACTGGCGGCAAAATGTTAACGGCGAGCGGCGGAGCGGCCAGTTGGCGGCGGCGCTGGCGAGGCAGGAAGCGAAACAGGGAGGGAGTAAGCTCACCGAGGTCGCGAGGATGAGGTGATGCTGGTCGTGTGGTCGTCGTGGCAAGGGGCGCACGGGGTCTGCTGCAATTCCTCGCCGGAGCTCGCTACAGCGACAGGTGGCTCTGGATGTGGTCGGGGACGGTGCTGGGGTTCACGAGACGACAAACCAGATGTATGGTTAGGCGCAGGAGATCACGGAGATGCTGTGTGCATGAACGAGAAGAAGAGGGGCGGCCAGAAATTACCTGCGGGGCTCATCGGAGAAGTTGCAGACGGCGGCGTCGTTCAGAGCTTGTCGTAGCCGACGCTCTGGGGCGCCCGCGGTCGAACTAAAGGTACTGGGAGATGTGTCTGGGAGTGGGGAAGCTGCTAGGTTGCACCGGGAGGCGAGGGGCGGTGATATTGGGCTGGAATAGACGCCGAACCTCGTCGGAGCAGAGGATGGTCTCTGGCAAAATTTAGCAGCCTGAGGACGAGTCGAGGTGTGGTGACAGAGGGGAAAGGAGGAGAAGGCGCTGGCGTTTTATCGAGCATGATCAAAGCGAGGTAAAGGCCCGGCATTATGGCGAATTGAAGCCGCGGGATTTCTGCAGGAAACGGCGACGAGGGGGGAAATGAACTGGTCGCGCGGGTGTGGATGATGAACAGGGAAAGTGGGGTCTACCTGGCAGTGAGAAAAGAAATGAGGGGGAGGGTCCACTGGTCATTGTCTGTGTGGGTCAGAATCTGGGTGCGAAACGTTTTCTTTCGAGGTGAGGAAAGCTCGGCTGCTGGGCTGGGGTGGGCTTCAGCTGGGCTGGGTCGGCCAGTTTCCATTTTTTTCTGTTTGATACCTTTTTCTATTTTCCAAATCAATTTCTGTTTTGAATTCTCAATCAATTTTTCAAACATTCAACAATTTCAAATAATCACCACACTTAAATAGGTTTTTGGTTCTGTTTATCAACATAAACCAAATCTCAAAATGAATTAATATTTTTATTCATTTTTAGGATCTATTTAATAATTAAATAAAATAGCCCTTTAGTTATTTAATCAAATAGGGTTTTATTTATTTAATAAAATCCTCATTTGAAATCCAAACACTTTCCAAACCAAATCAGTAGGTTTTATTTGAAAATATAAGATACTTGAAATACTTGTTTAAAATAAAATAACATTTTATTTTAGGGTCCAATACCAATTAAATGAATAGACCTTATTCATTTAATTCAAAAAGGATTTGTTTTATTGAAATCTTTATTTTGAAAACTAAAATAAAACCAAAACACTTCAGTAGGTTTTATTTGAGAATATAAAATATTTGGAAAACTTATTTAAAGTAAATAAATAAGTTTTAGTGTTTAATTAAAATGGAAAAAGCCTTTACTTAAATAAAATTGGATATTAAATCCTTATTGTTTTATTTAAATATACCCTTGCTATTTTTATTCAAAACAAAATGTTTTAATTAAAAGCTTGGCCAATGTTTTAATTTGGCTTTATAAAATAATCTTTATTTATAAATCCACCTTTTCATTTGAAAACAAAATCTTTTATTAAAAGATCCAAAATAGTAATACCAAAATATTTTATTTTCCTTTATTAAATGTTTATCTTTTTAAATCCCTTTAGGACTTTATTTGATCAAAATTGGTTTGAAGTTCCAATTGAATTCAAAAAGTTTCTTCTGGCCCTAAAAATCAAACAAAGTTTTATTTTATTCATTTATTTTTCACATTACAAGATTTGGAAAATCTTGGGATGTGACAGGCTACCACCCTTAAAATAAATCTCGTCCCGAGATTTGGGAAGGTTAGGGTTACAAGTTGGCTCAAGGCATCTAGGGTACTACCACCCTTAAAAAATTTCCAACTAAACTATATGTTGGCCTTTTGGGATCCTAGGGAAACTTCTCTGGGCAACCACCTGCATAGTGTCCTTTATTTCCATACTTGACTCATGGGCCAAGGTTGAGATCCTTCATAGACTTGTTTAACTTGTTCTTCATCTTTTCTGGGCAATTGTTTGCATAATGTCCTGGATTCTTGTAGTTGAAACAATGGATGTCCTTGAGTTCTTTACGTGGCTCTTGTGGACAAGTTGCTACATAGTGGCCTAACTCTTTGCAGTTGTTGCACCACACTTGGTCAATCTCTTTATTCTTCTTGTTCTCTGGGCACTCACTAGAATAGTGTCCCATTTCCTTACATTTGTGACATTGCACAAGGTTCATGTCCGGTCTTGGTTTCTTGGGTTTCTTTGATCCTTTGAATTGGGTTGTCTTGTTTGGAGGTATAAGTGGTCCTTTTCCTTTGGTAGACTTGGATCCTTCTTGTTTCCTTTGTTCCACCATGGCATAGATGGGGCATTGGATAGGGACATGGTCGTTTCCTTCACAAAGGTAACAAGTAGCTTGAGAGGTGGGACATTGTCCAACAGGATGATTTTCTTCACAGTTAGGGCATTGACCTTCATGCTCCTTGGAAGTGTGATCCTTGTCTCCACAAATAATGCAAGCTGGGGCTCCATCTAGAACAACATTCTTGTCATCCTTATTATCATAAACTCCTTTAGGATAGCTTTCTTCCATGTTGATCATTTGATTAGTCACCTTAAGCATCAGTTGGGATTGTTCTTCCAAAAACCTTTGCAATGCTGGATCTTTATCATTATTGTTGGCTATGAACTGAGCTGTCAGTTGGTTCAACTGGTGTTGAGTTGCTATGAGCTCTTTCATGCTGTCAGCTTGGTTGGTGTTGGTGTCATCCATCTTGATGTTAGAGTCTCCTGGAGTAGTCATCTGTTTGGGTTGGGTAGGGATTAGAATAGGCAAGATATTTTTAAGGAAATATTTCTAATCACACACATCACAATTCACACAAACAATGTGCATGCAATCACAAACCAAACATTTCACTCAAACAACAAAGTTCAAGCACATACTTTGGCAACAAAATATTTTTGTTACATCACATAAGTTGGTGTGTTTGACTTAACTATAATATGGTGGTCCATCTATATGGTGTACTTGTGATTTTTCCTTCCTTCATGATTCTTCTTGTATGAGATCATGGTTTCCTTGAGAAAAACTCTTGGTTGCAATAACTTCTAGTGATGTGGTCTTCTTCTAACTTTTGCATTCCCTTAGTCTCTAAATCTTGAGCAAGACCTCCTTGTTTTACTTGTAGTCCTTAGTGATATCCAAGTTGGAAGTCCTTGGTGAACATGCTGAAGATGTTGAAGTCATATAGTTGAAGAAGTTAAAGTCATTAGAGTTGAAAGTGTTGAAGAAGTCCTTTGCACATGGTGTAGTTTGGCCATGGGTAGGTTTTTCCATCAAGTTGAAATAGAAGAGATGTAGAGTTGAAACCAGAATGGTTGAGGAAAGAGTTTACAAGTGTTTTTGTAAATAAGTTTTGGAACAAATACAACTCCTATTTTTCTAAGGGTTTTTGTCCAATCGTAGGATTACAAATCCTACAGGCAACACAATGCTCTGATACCATCTGTAGGGGTCCCAACCTTTAATAAGGTAGAGCCCCCTGTGTTTACAATGCTAGTCCCTGGATCAATAGCTAGCATCCACAGTTTAGATGTAATATCAAGAAACAAAGGTCATAATATAACTTTATAACCAGGACTAACATAATTTTATTACATCATATATAGCTCATTTGGCTATTACATTACATTGCAGCGAAATAACTATAGTCATGGGGTCCTTCATCTTCAAAGTGCCACAGGCAGATGTTGGTTGTAGATTTTGTAATCCTAATCAATCAGTCTTCACTAAAAACAATCAAACCTGCAACATACAAGTTACAGCCACAAAGGGTCAATACATTTGAATTGTATTGGCAAGTGATACTATAATAGTATAGTGGAGTCTACCATCTATATGCATTTGGCTAAGTGGAGTTGAGACTTGCATTGCTCAAAATAGATTTTTCCTTAACATTTGAAAATACTAAGTTTTTTGCTTTGATAAAATCATTTTTCTCAATCAAAGATTGAAGATCCTTTACCAAGGCATCTCTCAATCAAAGATTGAAGATTTCAAACAATCCCTTGTTCAATCCACAAGATTTTAACTTAGAAATTTGAATGATGAGATTCTTGATTGCTTCCATGTCTTGATGCTCAAATTGTCCTTTACCAGGGACATGGCTAAGTACTTAGATTTTACACTCTGCAGAGGTGGTGCACTTTCCCCACAAGACTTGGTTTCCCAAGACAAGATCTTTCAGAAGCCTTCCCTTAGACCAAAATGGACGCGCTCCAACCTATCAAACACTACCACCCACTATCCATATGGCTAAGTTCTTGCAACCTATATGATCATGGCAGAGCCCATATTGCCAAGTGGTTGCACTTGAAGCTTCTCAACATTTGACATCTCAAATCTCTTTGTTCCTGGGTGGCATACCACAAGTGAGATACACAAGCCAAGTCCATGGCCTTGTGAACCACTCAACCAAAAACCACCGAGCAAGCCCATTCCACCCAGGTGATTCATTAACTTAGTTGTTTTATTAGACAAAATCACAAGTCCTCAGACTTAGAATATTTTTCCATAGTGTGAATATATATTCCACCCATGTTTTCTATTAGCTAGGCTAATCTTGAGAGTAGTAGGAATCTTAACTTAGGAAAATCCTACTAAGGATTCATCTACTAGGTTTTCCTATAGCATGGTCTATACTTAGCAAAATCCATGCAAGTTTTACTTAGAGAAAAATCACTAATGCATAGAGAAAGTAATGGGACAAAAGTATGAAGCATCACTTGCCTTTTTGGTAGAGGGTATAGGTTCACTCCTTGTCCTTGCAACATTCACACTCTTCAAGTCACTACAATTCAATCAAGCAAGGCACAAACTCAATCTACCAATCAAGCAAATCAACACATAAAATGACAAAGTCAAAGTAATGCATGCAAGCATGCCAAGCTTTGTTTTGTCTGAAAAAGTGGTTCCTAATGGGTCATGGACATTTGAAAACACCTAATGGTCATTTTGTAAAGTGGCAAAGTCATTTGTAAATGGGTTTTATCTATAAACCATTTTTAAATCTTTTCATCATTTTATGTGGTGAAAATTATTATTTTTAATACCATAACCTTAAGTGGTTTCACTAAATAAGTTGTTGTTTCTCAAAACTTGGTATTTATGGTCAGTAGGTTTGGTCAAAAACATTTTCTCCAAAGTTTTTACTCAAAATCATTTTCATAAACAAATCAATAGTTTTATTTAGCTAGAAATGGACTAAACCAATAAATCCATTCTAAACTTTTCCAAATCCATTTTGCAAATCATGGGTTGGTTCCTAGGGTCAGTAAGGTCACAACAAACCATTTTGCAAAATTTTTAACCCTAAATTCAATTTTAAACAATTTTTCTACTCTAAACAAGATCACACAAGAATCTACAAAATCAAGAAAACTAACAGATACTATTGGCTAAACCAAGGGTATGGTTGGCTAGGTCTTGCTCTCCTGAATCCATTGATATAAAATTTGTAATTTTTGGACGTGTGGTTTGAAAGTTACAAGGGTTTGAATTTCATATCTAAATCAGATTTCAATTATGTTTAAAACAGAACAGGGGACACGCGTCATTATTTTACTGGTTGATACCGGTTCGGCCGGATCAGCTCTGTGGAACGTTAGATCTAAATGAATCGTGTGGCTCAGGAGGCGTAACTCTTCGCGGTTTAAGTGAATCTATCGTATTCGTTCGATCTGAATCGAACGGTGCCTACTGCCTTGCCAAGAACTGGCGGCAAAATGTTAACGGCGAGCGGCGGAGCGGCAGTTGGCGGCGGCGCTGGCGAGGCAGGAAGCGAAACAGGGAGGGAGTAAGCTCACCGAGGTCGCGAGGATGAGGTGATGCTGGTCGTGTGGTCGTCGTGGCAAGGGGCGCACGAGGTCTGCTGCAATTCCTCGACGGAGCTCGCTACAGCGACAGGCGGCTCTGGACGTGGTCGGGGACGGTGCTGGGGTTCACGAGACGACAAACCAGATGTATGGTTAGGCGCAGGAGATCACGGAGATGCTATGTGCGTGAACGAGAAGAAGAGGGGCGGCCGGAAATTACCTGCGGGGATCATCGGAGAAGTTGCAGACGGCGGCGTCGTTCAGAGCTTGTCGTAGCCGACGCTCTGGGGCGCCCGCGGTCGAACTAAAGGTACTGGGAGATGTGTCTGGGAGTGGGGAAGCTGCTAGGTTGCATCGGGAGGCGAGGGGCGGTGATACTAGACTGGAATCGACGCCGAACCTCGTCGGAGCAGAGGATGGTCTCTGGCAAAATTTAGCAGCCTGAGGACGAGTCGAGGTGTGGTGACAGAGGGGAAAGGAGGAGAAGGCGCTGGCGTTTTATCGAGCATGATCAAAGCGAGGTAAAGGCCCGGCATTATGGCGAATTGAAGCCGCGGGATTTCTGCAGGAAACGGCGACGAGGGGGGAAATGAACTGGTCGCGCGGGTGTGGATGATGAACAGGGAAAGTGGGGTCTACCTGGCAGTGAGAAAAGAAATGAGGGGGAGGGTCCACTGGTCATTGTCTGTGTGGGTCAGAATCTGGGTGCGAAACGTTTTCTTTCGAGGTGAGGAAAGCTCGGCTGCTGGGCTGGGGTGGGCTTCAGCTGGGCTGGGTCGGCCAGTTTCCATTTTTTTCTGTTTGATACCTTTTTCTATTTTCCAAATCAATTTCTGTTTTGAATTCTCAATCAATTTTTCAAACATTCAACCAATTCAAATAATCACCACACTTAAATAAGTTTTTGGTTCTGTTTATCAACATAAACCAAATCTCAAAATGAATTAATATTTTTATTCATTTTTAGGATCTATTTAATAATTAAATAAAATAGCCCTTTAGTTATTTAATCAAATAGGGTTTGATTTATTTAATAAAATCCTCATTTGAAATCCAAACACTTTCCAAACCAAATCAGTAGGTTTTATTTGAAAATATAAGATACTTGAAATACACTTTTAAAATAAAATAACATTTTATTTTAGGGTCCAATACCAATTAAATGAATAGACCTTATTCATTTAATTCAAAAAGGATTTGTTTTATTGAAATATTTATTTTGAAAACTAAAATAAAACCAAAACACTTCAGTAGGTTTTATTTGAGAATATAAAATATTTGGAAAACTTATTTAAAGTAAATAAATAAGTTTTAGTGTTTAATTAAAATGGAAAAATCCTTTACTTAAATAAAATTGGATATTAAATCCTTATTGTTTTATTTAAATATACCCTTGCTATTTTTATTCAAAACAAAATGTTTTAATTAAAATCTTGGCCAATGTTTTAATTTGGCTTTATAAAATAATCTTTATTTATAAATCCACCTTTTCATTTGAAAACAAAATCTTTTATTAAAAGATCCAAAATAGTAATACCAAAATATTTTATTTTCCTTTATTAAATGTTTATCTTTTTAAATCCCTTTAGGATTTTATTTGATCAAAATTGGTTTGAAGTTCCAATTGAATTCAAAAAGTTTCTTCTGGCCCTAAAAATCAAACAAAGTTTTATTTTATTCATTTATTTTTCACATTACAAGATTTGGAAAATCTTGGGATGTGACACACTCAAACAACAAAGTTGAAGCACATACTTAGGCAACAAAATATTTTTGTTACACCACATAAGTTGGTGAGATTGTCTTAACTAAAATATGGTGGTCCATCTATATGGTTCACTTGTAATCTTTCCTTCCTTCTTGGTTGATTCTTTTTGCATGAGATCATGGTTTCCTTGGAAAAAAAACTCTTGGTCACAAGACTCCAAAAGTGAGGATGGCTCCTTCTAACTTGTGTTTCCTTAGTCTCCAAATCTTGAGCAAGATTTCCTTGTCTCACTTGTAGTCCTTAGTGGTATCCAAGTTGGAAGTCCTTGGTGAATATGCTGAAGATGTTGAAGTCATTAGAGTTGATGGAGTCCATTGCACATGGTAAAGTCTTTGGTCATGGGGTAGGTTTTTCCATCAAGTTGAAAATAGAAGAGATGTAGAGTTCAAAACCAAAACGGTTAAGGAAAGAGTTTACAAGATTGTTTGTAAATAAGTTTTGGAACATATAAAACTCCTATTTTTCTAAGGGTTTTTGTCCAATCCTAGGTTTACAAATCCTACAGGCAACACAATGCTCTGATACCATCTATAGAGGGAGTGTCCCAACCTTACAACAATATAAGGTGGTGTCCCCTGTGTTTACAATGCTAGTCCCTGGATCAATAGCTAGCATCCACAGTTAAGATGTAATATCAAGAAACAAAGGTCATAACATAACTTTATAACCAGGAATAACATAAGTTTATTACATCAAACATAGCTCATTTGGCTAATACATTACATTGTAGCGAAATAACTATAAGTATGGGTCCTTCATCTTCAAAGTGCCACAGGCAGATGTTGGTTGTAGACTTCGTAATCCTAATCAATCAATCTTCACTAAAAACAATCAAACCTGCAACATAACAAGTTACAGCCACAAGGGTCAATACATTTCAATTATATTGGCAAGTGATACTATAATAGTATAGTGGAGTCTATCATCTATATGCATTTGGCTAAGTGGAGTTGAGGCTTGCACTGCTCAAAATAGATTTTTCCTTGACATTTGAAAATACTAAGTTTTTGCTTTGATAAAATCATTTTTCTCAATCAAAGATTGAAGATCCTTTAACCAAGGCATCTCTCAATCAAAGGTTGAAGATTTCAAACAACCCTTGTTCAAACCACAAGTTTTTATCTTAGAAATTTGAATGATGAGATCCTTGATTGCTTCCATGTCTTGATGCTCATATTGTCCTTTACCAGGGACATGGCTAAGTACTTAGATTTTACACTCTACAGAGGTGGTGCACTTTCCCCACAAGACTTGGTTTCCCAAGACAAGATCTTTCAGAAGCCTTCCCTTAGACCAAAATGGACGCGTTCCAACCTATCAAACACTACCACCCACTGTCCATATGGCTAAGTTCTTGCAACCTATATGATCATGGCAGAGCCCATATTGCCAAGTGGTTGCACTTGAAGCTTCTCAACATTTGACATCTCAAATCTCTTTGTTCCTGGGTGGCATACCACAAGTGAGATACACAAGCCAAGTCCATGGCCTTGTGAACCACTCAACCAAAAACCACCAAGCAATTACCATTCCACCCAGGTGATTCATTAACTTAGTTGTTTTATTAAACAAAAAAACATAAGTCCTCAGACTTAGAAATTTTTCCATAGTGTGAATATATATCCCACCCATGTTTTCTATTAGCTAGGCTAAGCTTGATAGTAGTAGGTATCTTAACTTAGCAAAATCCTACTAAGGATTCATCTACTAGGTTTTCCTATAGCAAGGTTTATACTTAGCAAAATCCATGCAAGTTTTACTTAGAGAAAATTACTAGTGCATAGTGAAAGTAATGGGACAAAAAGTATGAAGCATCACTTGCCTTTTTGGTAGAGTATGGATTCACTTCTTTTCCTTGCAACAATCACACTCTTCAAGTCACAACAAATCAATCAAGCAAGGCACAAAATCAATCTACCAATCAAGCAAAACAACACATAAAATGACAAAGTCAAAGTAATGCATGCAAGCATGCCAAGCTTTATTTTGTTTGAAAAAGTGGTTCCTAATGGGTCATAAACATTGGAAAACACATAATGGTCATTTTGTAAAGTGGCAAAGTCATTTGCAAAAGGTTTCACTTTAAAAATCATTTTTCAAAACAAGGTATCATTTTATGTGGTGTAAAATATTTTTACTAAGGCATTAACCTATAGCGTTCACCAAATAAGTTTTCAACCCATAAAACTTGGTGTTGGGGTCAGAGAGTTTAAAACAAAACATTTTCAAAAGGTTTTCTTCCAAATCATTTTTAATAAATAAACCACATTTCTGTTTGACTAGAAATGGTTTTAAATCAAAGAATTATTATTTTGTTTCACCAAATTCATTTTTGAGTCCACAAAGTGTTTCCTATGGTCAGTAGGTTCAAAGCAATCCAATTGCAAAAGATTTTAACCCCAAATTCATTTTTAAACAATTTTTATATCCTTAACAAGCATACAAATGTTTCTGCAAAAACAACCACTCTAACAGATACTATTTGCTAAACCAAGGGAATGGTTGGCTAGGGCTTGCTCTACTGATTCCAACGATACCAAATTTGCAATTTTTGGACGTGTGGATCAAAAGTTATAAAGGTTTGAATATCACATTCTAATCTGATTTCAATCTGTTTTTAAACTGAACTCGTGACACACGGCGCTTCGCTATTCGCTGGTACCGCTTCAGTGTGGATCACGCTGCAGACCGTTGGATCTAACTGATATCGCACGACTCAGTTTCTCTCTTACCCCTTCGCTCACTTTCTTTCCTAAACGTCAGATCCAAATCTAACGGTCCTAACTACTCTGACTAATAATCGGCGGCGCTGGCGGCGGCGCTGGCGGCGGCGCTCTGACGGCAGCGCTCAGGCGAGGTCGTCGCCGGTGATACTGGACGCAAGGAAGAGTAGGAGAAGGCTCACCGTGGTCGCAGGGTCGTGGGGAAGCTTGACGTGGTTGCGAGGAGGCGAGGGGCGCACTGGGGTGGAACTAATTGCTCGCCGGAGTTTGCTCGGCGTCGGGTGCGTTCAGGCGTTGCTGGGGATGTTGCTACAGAGCACGAGAGAGGGAACAGAGGTTGTGGTTAGCTTCGTATGCGGTTCACTGACAAGCGAGCATCAACGAGAGGAAAGGGGGTGGTCTGGCTTACCGGGGAAGAGGTCGTCGGAGAAACCAGACGGTGGCGGCGGCGGTTGTTGCCGTTGCCGACGTTGTGAGGCACGCGCGAGTGAGCTGCGGCTGTAGAAAGGTCCGCTGGGGGATGCTGATCACAGCTGCTTGCTCGAGGAGGCAAGAGGTGGCGTGTGCTGGCCGGAATCTTCGCTGGAGCATCATCGGGCAGTGGGTGAGGTCTGGCGAAATTTGGCAGCCTGGGGGCAAGGGAGGTCTGGCGACGGAGGGGAACCAGAGAGGGGAGAGGGGTGCTTTTACCTTGCGTGCTGGCTGGACGAATTAACGCGGAAATTAACAGGGATTGATGGAGCTTTCAATGGCAGTAACTGCGACGTGGTTTGGTGGGAGGAAGGAGTCGCGGTGAAGAAGACGACCATGTGGCTGTGGGGTCCACTGGCAGCGAGAGAGAAGAAAAGAAAACGAGGTCCACCAGTCAGTGTCACTGCGGGTTAACAAGTTGGTGCGAACCGTTTTCTTTTAGGGAGGGGAAGCTGGGCTGTTTGCTGGGCCTTGTTGGGCTTGGTCCTTTGCACTATTTTTTTTTCTGTCTGAACCTTTTTCTTTTTTCCAAATCTATTTCCTGTTTTGAAAATCAATTCACAAATCAAACAACAAAACAAACATTCAAACAATTCAAACACTTCCAAACTTGTAATGAGTTTTTGGTTCTGTTTAACAACATAAACCAATTCCCAAAATAAAATAATATTTTTATTCTTTTTAGGATCCATTCATTAATTAAATAAAATGGACCTTTAGTTATTTAATCAAATAGGGTTTGATTTATTTAATAAAATCTCCATTTGAAATCCAAATATTTTCAAAACCAAATCAGTAGGTTTTATTTGGAAATAAAGAATACTTGGAAACTTGTTTAAAACAAAATAACCTTTTATTTTAGGGTTCATTAATAATTAAATAAAATGTACCTTAGTTAATAATCCATATAGAATTTGTTTTATTAAAATATTTATTTTGAAATCTAAAATAAAACCAAAACACTTCAGTAGGTTTTATTTGAGAATATAAAATACTTAGAAAACTTATTTAAAATAAATAAATAAGTTTTTAGTGTTTATTTAAAATGGGAGAAACCTTTACTTAAATAAAATTGGATATTAAATCCTTATTATTTTATTTAGATAAGCCTTTACAAATCTTAATCAAAACAAAACATTTTATTTCAAAAACTTGGCCAAGGTTTTAATTTGGCTCTATAAAATAATACTTACTTATAAAACTTCTATTTCTTTTGAAAACCAAATCCTTTTATTTAAAAGGTCCAAGATAGTGATTCCAAAATATTTTATTTTCCTTTATCAAATGTTTATCTTTTTGAAAATCTCTTTAGGATTTTATTTGATCCAAATTGGTTTGAAGTTCCAATTGAATTCAAAAAGTTTCTTCTGGCCCTGAAAATCAAACAAAGTTTTATTTTATTCATTTATTTTTCACATTACAAGATTTGAAAAATCTTGGGATGTGACAGCTACGTTCTGTAAACAAGGACTTAGTAACCGTGGGCTGCACGGATGCTGAAAAGGTCAGATTTGCAGCACATCTGCTGGAAGGGCCAGCCGCCACATGGTGGGACAACTTCCAGATCACCACTCATATTGATGAAGTGACATGGGCTATCTTTGAGGATGGCTTTTGCCCTGCTCATATCTCATCAGGAGTGATGAGCCTGAAAAAGAAAGAGTTCCACAATCTGAAGCAGCGCCACCGCAACGTGGCTGAATACATTGAAGAGTTCAACAATCTGGCGCGTTATGCACCAGATGAAGTTGACATAGATGCCAAGAGAAAGGAAAAATTTCTGGAAGGCTTGAATGATGAGCTAAATCTGCAATTGGCTGTGGCATATGTTCCCACTTATCAGTCGCTCTGTGACAAGTCTGCAATATTGGAGAACAAAATGAAGCAAGTTGAGAGTAGAAAGAGGAAGCACTCCGACAAGCACAGCTCGGGATCGTCTCACAAACGATCTCATTATGATGACAGTGGAAACTCAGGATCCCACAAGCATGGGAAATTCAACAAGCACCACAACCACAACCGTCATGACAACAAGCATCATCGCAGTCATGACAATGACAAGTACAAGAACCACAAGAGTGGACATAAGAGCCACCACAGTGGTAATGGTAATGGAAGTGGAAGTCAGCCTGTTAAGAGAGACATCAGTCAGGTTGAATGCTTCAAATTTAAGAAGATGGGGCACTATGCAAATGAGTGTCCTGAAAAGAAAGTTGAAGGACCTATCAAGCCCAATCCTTTCCAGAAAGGACAGGTGAACCACATCAGTGTGGAGGAGGTCTATGAGGAGCCTGATGCTATTGCTGGTAAGTTCAGACTCAATTCTATTCCAGCATTTGTTCTTTTTGATACTGGAGCATCGCATTCATTCATATCAAAAGCATTTGTTGATAGAAATGGGTTTCCAACTGAAAACATTGGGTGCCCAATAAAAGTTAGTTCTCCGGGTGGAGATATGATAGTAAGTCTTGGATGCCGGGATCTAGTAATAGAGTTTGGAAAACATAAGTTTCCAGTGAGTCTGATAATCCTAGATTCCCAAGGACTGGACGTAATATTGGGAATGGATTGGATGGCTAAGTATGAAGGAGTACTAGATTGTGCTAATCGTACTGTTGCACTCACAACCCCGGAAATAAAACGGATTAAGTTCAAGTCCAACTTTGAATCTAAAGGAAGTAAGCTAAATTCTCTTAAGGGGGTTAGCATGGACAGTGTACCAATTGTGAGTGAGTATCCGGATGTATTTCCGGAAGAACTGCCGGGAATGCCACCAGATAGAGATGTGGAGTTTCTGATAGATTTGGTACCAGGGTCTGGACCAATAGCAAAGAGACCATATAAAATGTCAGTTGATGAACTGAAAGAGCTCAAGAAGCAACTTGGAGAACAGTTGCAGAAGGGATTTATTCAACCAAGTTCTTCATCTTGGGGAGCCCCAGTTTTGTTTGTGGAGAAGAAAGATAGAAGCCAAAGGTTATGCATAGATTACCGTTCACTCAACGAGGTAACTATCAAGAATAAATATCCTTTGCCTAGAATCAATGACTTGTTTGATCAGCTAGAAGGAGCGTGTGTGTTCTCAAAGATTGATCTCCGGTCAGGCTATTTTCAACTCAAGATAGGAGAACAAGACATACCCAAAACAGCGTTCACCACAAGGTATGGATTGTATGAGTATACTGTGATGCCTTTTGGCCTGACAAATGCTCCAGCATACTTCATGAATATGATGAACAAAGTGTTCATGGAATTCCTTGACAAGTTCGTGGTCGTTTTCATCGATGACATCTTAGTCTACTCCAAGAGCAAAGAAGAGCATGAAGGACATTTGCGTTTGATACTTGAGAAGTTAAGAGAGCATAAACTTTATGCCAAATTTAGAAAATGTGAGTTCTGGTTGGAGGAAGTTGGTTTTCTTGGTCATGTTATGACAAAGGATGGTGTAGCAGTTGATCCTGCTAAGGTTTCAGCTGTGACTGAATGGGAATCTTCCAAGTCCGTGAAAGAAGTTCGTAGTTTCCTTGGCTTAGAAGGTTACTACAGAAGGTTTATTGAGAATTTCTCTAAGGTAGCTAAGCCCATGACTGAATTGTTAAAGAAAGACAAGAAGTTTGCTTGGTCTGAAGGTTGTGAAGACAGCTTTCAGGAATTGAAGAAGAGACTTGTGATAGCACCAGTCATGTGTCTGCCAGACTTGGAAAAGGATTTCCAAGTATATTGTGATGCATCTCATCAAGGTTTGGGTGCAGTACTTATGCAAGACGGTAAAGTTGTGGCCTATGCCTCAAGACAACTCAAAACTCATGAGGTGAACTATCCTACTCATGAGTTAGAGTTAGCCTCTGTTGTCCATGCACTCAAAACATGGAAACATTATCTTTTCGGAAAGCGTTGTGAAGTGTTCACGGATCACAAAAGTTTGAAGTACATCTTCACCCAGAAAGAAATTAATATGAGACAAAGAAGATGGCTAGAACTTATCAAAGACTATGACTTAAGTTTGCAATACCACCCCGGTAAAGCAAATGTTGTAGCAGATGCTCTAAGTCGTAAGGTATTTGTGAATGGCCTTACCAAAGGAGAATTGCCAGATGATCTGTGTACCCAATTTAGGAAACTCAGATTGGAGATTGTGCCGGAAGGACATCTCATGTCATTAGATGTTCAACCCACTTTGTTGGACAAGATCAGAGAAGCCCATAAGACTGATAAGCAAGTTGAAGAGATTAAGGAAAAGATTGGCCAAGGGAAAGCTAAAAGTTTCCATGAAGACGAACAAGGTACTTTATGGCATGGGAAACGTATCTGTGTTCCACAAGATCCGGAACTACGGAAACTGATTTTGCAGGAAGCACACAACTCTCCGTATTCTATTCACCCGGGTAACACCAAAATGTACATGGACATGAAAGAAAGATTTTGGTGGAATAATCTCAAGAGGGACATTGCCGAACATATTGCTCTGTGTGATGTGTGTAGTAGAGTGAAAGCGGAGCACCAGAAACCAGCAGGTTTACTTCAACCACTACCTATTCCTGATTGGAAGTGGGACAAAATTGGTATGGATTTCATTACCGGATTACCAAGGACCAGGTCAGGATATGATTCCATATGGGTAGTAGTGGATCGCCTAACTAAAGTGGCTTATTTCATACCCGTGAAGACAACCTATACAAGTGCTAAGTTAGCCAAAATCTACATGAGTAGAATTGTATGTCTACATGGAGTGCCCAAGAGTATTGTGTCTGATAGGGGAACTCAATTCACTTCCCATTTTTGGAGACAGCTACATGAGTCATTGGGAACGAGGTTGGAATTCAGTACTTCTTTTCATCCTCAAACTGATGGACAAACAGAAAGGACTAATCAAATTCTGGAAGACATGTTGAGGGCTTGTGCCCTAGACTATGGAGCCAGTTGGGATGAAAGTCTGCCTTACGCAGAATTTTCTTATAACAACAGCTATCAAGCCAGCATTGAGATGGCACCGTTTGAGTTTCTCTACGGACGAAAATGTACCACCCCATTGTTATGGAATGGTGTGGGAGAAAGAAGTTTATTCGGGCCAGATCTTAACAAAGAAGCCGAAGAGAAGGTCAAGTTGGTTAAGGACAGGCTAAAGATAGCACAGTCCCGACAGAAAAGCTACGCGGATCCTAAGCGTAGAGAAGTCACCTACGAAGTTGGTGATAGAGCTTATCTTAGAGTATCACCACTTCGTGGAGTGAAGAGATTCGGAGTCAAAGGAAAGTTGGCACCAAGATATGTTGGGCCATTCAAGATTTTGAGTCGCAAAGGAGAAGTTGCCTATGAAATTGAATTGCCAGAATCTCTATCAGCTGTCCATAATGTGTTTCATGTGAGTCAGCTTAAGAAATGTCACCCAGAAATGGAAGAAACTTCTTTGAAGGATACTATACCTTTGGAGGAAGTACAACTAGAAAGTGATCTCACTTATGAAGAGAAACCTATCAAAATTCTTGAGACTGCAGAAAGAGTCACAAGGACAAAGACTATCAAGTTTTGCAAATATGGGACTGCAAAAACCACAACCCGCGTGGCCACCCATACAAGCCTTAGCATGTTTACCTCACATCACCTATCATACCACATTATCCTATCCAACTAGGTTCATTCGGAACTTGGATCCATCAACCAGTGCTCACAAAGCCAAACCCTAGTTATGCTAGGAGCAGTGGATCAGGGGATATAGGTTCAAAGGAAACATGCATCACATAGGATTACTCTATCTATCGACAAAAGACTTTAGAATCGTATGCACATGACAAGAATTGAAATACTCTGAAAGCATAGGATTCATATGTATGTGTGGGGTTTCGCTTGCCTTTGCATGTTGGTATCGAATACAAATCTTCGGATTCATCAGCTTGACTTGTTCGTTAATAACAAGGATATGGATCTCCAGGGTTCATCTTGTTGGCATTGTTCGTCGATGACCTTCGTTGGTGTTAATCTTGATCTTTAGTCTTGAACTCGATCTCGATTCCGATATCGTATTCTACCGGAGAAGAAGCAAACACTGAAAAGAAAGGAAATAATCATCACATGGCATCGATGCAATGCCCAAACAAATATGATGATATGACAAGTTAAAACTTATTGAAATTTAAATCCTAAACATGCTTGGTCATTTTAAACGGGGTCCGAGGGGTCCAAACCCTAAATCGGATGAACCCCGGATGTATATGAGAGGGTGCATTTAGTTCTTCTAACTAAATTGCAATTGAAGTTGTTTAACAATGCATGATAATAGCTTAAATAGATAGAGTTCATTTTTCTCAACATTTTGATATATTATTTGTATTTTTCTGATTAATAAATAATTACTTATTGAATTTACAAGTTTTATTCATTTTCTGAAATTATTTAAACCATATTAATACTCTTTTCTGAAAATATAAGAAACTGGACAAACTTTTTACACCCGGGAACAGCTAGCCAGAGAGACTAACGGAGTGGCGCCAGTGCCAACTCAACCTCCACGTGGACAGAGCAGGTCCCACGGCTTTTTACTGGGTTGACTGTGCATCGCTGACGTCATGGTGACGTCAGCACGACGTCACACCGGCGGCTGCTCTCAGATCAACGACGGGGAAGGCGATAGGAGGCTCACGAGGAAGTGCGGTTGCGATGGCTCGACTCAGAGTAACGAGGGGAGCCTATTAGTGGCAGCGCCGCCAACTATTGGTCGCCGGAGTGGCTCTTACGGCGACGGCCAGCGGCGGCGCATGGCGAGCTACGATGGCAGCGCACTACAGAGCATGAGAGAGTAAGGGGAAGGGTCTACAGGGACCGCGGGCTCACCGTGATTCCAACGGAGGTGATGAAGAGGCTGGGGAACGGCTTGGACAACAGCAATGGTTATGACGGAGCTCGTCCGAGGCGAGAGAGAACGGCTCAATTCCGCCGGTACAAGGCATCCCAGCAAACGAGCTTCAGTGGAGAGTGATAAGAGGACGAGGCGGAGCTCGTGGCGGTCTCAGATGTGCGAGCGGGGGCCAGAGACGGTGGCGCATGACAACACCGGCGGCAAGGGTTTTGGGGAGCTCGCAGAAGAGAAAAAGAAAGTGTGGGGGAGAGTGATAGAGGCAGGAGAAGATGGGCATGGCTCGGGGCGACCTTATCCTTCTCCTCAGCGACGAGAACGAGCGAGAATCTCGGTGCATGGTGACGGCAGCGCCGACGACACACAGATGCTTGGCGAACGAAGGTTGACGATAACGTCTACAAGGATGAAGCGGTGCCGGGCCGGCTGGGCTGAGGTGGGCTGCGCTTGGGGCTGGTAACGGGATGCAGCGAGGCTTGCTAGCTGCGCTGGTGGCTGCACAGGTGGGCGGCAGAGAGTGGAAAGGTAGCTGGGCCGGGCTAGAATAGGTTTTTGGCTCTGGTTTTTCTTTAACAAATTGTTTTCTCACATTTCTCTTTGTATTTTCAAATACAAATCTGTTTTGTGTATTTTGAAAACAGCAAAACTTTGTAAACATTTGAAACATTATAGGGACCCTGTTTACTGCTTGGGCTCCGTACCTTTTGTACTTTCAAAACATTTAAAACCATTTTTTTGATTGTGTTTCAAATAGAGAGGGGAAGCTAGGGTTTAGGGTTTAGTTAATCTTGTTTGAATTTTTATCTTAGCAACGTTATATGATGCTCATGAATGCATAATCAAAACCCTAATTAATATTAATAGATCTAGGGGTGTTACAATTCTATCCCCCTTAAAAGAATCTCGACCCGAGATTCCTAGGTAGGAAGATAGAGGAACAAGGTCACACTAAACTTCGATGATCTTATCGAGGAGGTTGATCCATGCCACCATGACGAGTGGACGAAGCGCTTCGTAATATTTGAGGTGGCTGCTCACACTAAGGAAGAGAGGGAATGACAAGGAACCACAAACTGAGTATCTCATGGTCAACTCATGGATAGATTCTTCACGAACATCTCTAGAGCCAACGACATGAAACACGTCAAGGTAGAGGAGGAAACAAAAGGAGATGGTTTTCAATGTGACAGATAAATGGTCTTCATAAGGATTGAGACCATGAAACTTCAGAAGAGTTTAACTTCTGAAGGAAGAAGACTTCCAATAGAAAGAATATGACCACAGACTTCAAGAGGTAAACGTCTACTAAAAAACTTTATAGAGATTTACATGTGGAAAAATAGATACCAACAAAACCAAGTTGTTGAACTAGTTTTGACACAGAAGGGTCATTCTTTGGTTCAACAGAAGGCCAAGACAGAAAGGTGTTTTGTGGAGAGGACTCATAAGAGTCACAAGGAACATGTAACAAGAGAAACTATTGATTACCAAAATCATTGTCGCGCTTCAAACATGTTTAAGAAAACGGGGAGGAAACTCTTTATTCATTCAGGACTATCAAAATCTTTGCTAATGATTTTGATACCACTTTACACCACCAGAGGAATAGATAAGAAGATTTAGCATAACATGATGCTTGCCATAACATGATGCTTCATTCTCAGACTTCAAGTACCTGTCATAACATGATGCTTGCCATCATAAAAGGGTCTGGAAGATCGACTGAGAGACATTTAGGTTCTCCTTGATGTTTGAATCACCGATATCGGGCAACTCACAAGCCTTTAACTAGTCATCAAGTAAAGGTCGGACTTCAGATACAAAGGAAACCATAAGAATAACTCCTATACTAAGTCATAGAAGAAGCCTCATGAGGAGTGGTTGTTATTGCTGATTCAAAAGAATATGGCGAAAGTTCTTTCTGGCTAATTGTGTCAACCATTACATCAATCTTGCCAGATTTCCAAAGATACCTACGTCAAAACCTTGGGGAACACCAACCATCTTATATGCTTGAGATTCAGCTTTGGTTAGGTGGAGTGATACTTCAGACTCAGCATGTCCAAATAGAAAGGGTGCAACATTTACACATAGGTAAAGTCACTGGATTCTCAAGACATGGACTACAGCGTCAAGCTTCAAAATATGAGCTAGATTGCAAAACACATGTATTAGCAAGTTATCAAAAAATAATTTCACCTACATGATTTGTTTGCAACGGAACACAACTGAATCCTAATTGGAAAGAATTGAGAAGGTTATCGAAGTTTTGTTGGACTTCTTATCTTCCATGAACAAATCAATCAGTGGCTTGGGGTGCTTGGAGGATCTTCTCGAGATGTCAAGGTATCAACCTTCCATACAAAGAATTCTTCGCACATGCTTGACTAATTTGAAATGATTCCCGAGGAAACAAAGATGACTCTACTCGAATCCACGACGACATATTTCAATATTTGCGCGTGAACTAGAGAAGGTTACTTCTAACATCTAGAACACATACTTCGAGATAACACGAAGATAGTTCTCAAAATTTTCCAGCACTAATACCAAACGTTCCATATGAATCTCATATAACATGGAGAAGATAAGGATGTCATCGATGGGATCAATAACAAACTTAGCAAGATACTCCATTAAGACGGACTCACATGTTGTATGAACAAGGCATAGAAAATGGTCAGACCAACGGACAAGAAGATGCACTTAAATACACCATCAGATAGTACTTGGGACTGAGTTCGATTTGACGATAACCCAAATCAAATCAAAGGCAGGAAAGATAACATATCCATAAAGGAGATACTATCTTGCTTCAACACGAACACAACTGGACATCCCTTTATGGAGGAACGAAGTTGAATAGAACTTTTGTCTTACAACTCTCCAACTTGTTGTTTCAGCTCAACCAACTTGTTCAGGGGTATCCAGTACGGATTCTTGGAGAAAGAGAAGTTCAGAGAACTTGCATGCTTAAGAACTTGACAACATGGTGGCAACATGGCGATACTTCTAGTAGACATCTAGAATATCACACAACACCGATATGTCACTTAGTCCGAGGGGGAAACTTGCTTGGTAAGGCAAGAAGACATAGTCTCAGAGCTTCGGTATGAGCCTAACTCTTTGAATGAAGAGGGTGTACCAGAATATCGGCCTTGGTAGCACAGTCAAACTTCGCTTAGTGATAGGGTTAACCATCATGCTAAGAATGATACAAATGTCCTTTGAGTTCAAAGCAATATAATTGCTAGGAATCCCAAATGGCCACATCATTACGCACACGCAACATTCATGAGCGTGAACAGCTCAGAGGAAGGGTGGTAAAATGTGTAAGAGTATCACTTCATTAAGAGGTTCTGAAACTCAACACGACCTCTTAGTATAAAAGAGTGTGATACTATAAGGTAGAACATAGGGGAAACTAATCAACGCCTCTTGATCTGTAAATTACAACACTTTTGACCTGGTCATAGAAATGACGAGGTACTGGAGTTTGTTCTCTCCTGACATTCCGAAATGGTTTGTCTTGATGGACCACAAGAGTATCTTACATCGGAAGACACCGATGCACATTTACTACTTGGCTACCAACTGGTAGACAAAGGTCAAAAAGCAATAAGGAGAAAGGAACATGCTCAGGTTGGAATCCCGAGATGTGGATGCAAATATTATCAACCTTCCGAAAACCAATGTAGAGAAGGAAAAAGTGTGGCAGAGTCACAAATATAGATGCAAGACTCTCGAGGAGTACACTTGTCGTGATCTATTTGGTTCCATCAAAGAAAAATCTGCCATAGCATGTGGTAGGGGAAGTCCTTTATTTGTCACTGTTCAATGTTGACAATATCCACAAGCTTGAAGGCTATACTAGAAGGTACTAGCCATCCCGAGGTTATGTGTAAACATTAACCACAGGGGTCAAGGGAACGGATCTTGGGTTAAAGGTAAGATTCATGTACAAGATTCACAACACCAGAATCTAGTACAATTAGGGATCTTAAGATCAAGTCTGATGGTTAAAACCCAAAGAAAAAGGAGGAACTACTATCTTAGTATCAAAAAAGGTACACAAGGTAGTAATCACGAGGTAGTTTCCAAAAGAAGATACCTGAAGTACCCGAACAAATAAAAAGGAAGAACACGAGGAGAAAGGAAACCTCAAAGCCTAGAGCAGAACACTATGGATCCTACAATATAATATTGTGGGTCCAAAAGATAGAGAGATCATGATAGAAAGGAATCTCTCAGATGAAACAGAACAAAGGGAAACATGGAACACACACAACTAACTCTAGAGAACTCAACACTAGGTCAACTGGTTGAGAACCGACATGCCTGAAGAGGCACCTAACTTTGAAGAAAGAGACGAGATAGCAAAACTTTTTCAAATCAACACAAGATAAGATGACCTAGAGTTAGAGAGAAACTGAATAAGTAGTAAAAGAAGCATACCAGAGTTTTCGCACATAATTTTCATCTTTGAAAATAGTTTTCACAAGCACTAGACTCAACATCAACCATTAGAAAGGGTTTCCTACAGTCGGTACTGCTCTAATACCAAAACCTGTGACACCCCCGGGATCAGGGCTAAACAAATCCTAGACCTCCATCTGACATAAACTTAACCTTGAGCTCGAGAATATCCAGTGAAGAATCAGTAACACATCAGTGACCCTACGACACAAAAATTATTACAGCAAGCTCATAACTGAGCGAAGAACCAAAATATTACAAGAAGAGGTCAGTGACCACAAACATCAAACAACGGAAGGCAAATTATGCTATTAAGTATAGCACACTTAACAAATGGCCTTAGATGCCTGAAGCATAACGATGACGTACCATTCCATAGATTCTAGTGTAGGGGTTCGTAGCATGGAAAACAAAAAAATTCTACCACATGCACACAAACAAGCCAAGATCTATCTACTAGATTGTAGCAACGAGTCAATTAGAGTATTCACCCTCGAAGATTCCAAAGTGGTTAACGAGAGCAGATTCTCGTGAGTGATGTAGTCGTACACTTGTCGATCTCAAGATCGTGTAGACGATCCTTCTGGCGCTGCGTTCAGGCAGCGCTTGCACAGTCGGTCACACGGTTGGTACTGATGAAGACCTTCCTCTCCCTTGTTCTAGCAGGCAGCGGAGGTTGTAGTTCTCCCCTCGCGATTCTGGCAGCATGACGGCGTGGTGTTGAAAGTAGAGGGAAGATCCCGCAGGGCTTCGCCTAAGCCGGTGCGAGTTATGGTGGATCTAGGGTTTTCCGGTGATCTAGGTTTAGAAGGCTGGAGAGGAGGAGGAGGTGTTGGCGCCGGCTAGGGAGACGCCGACGGGCCGGTGGCAGCACGGTGGGGAGGGCTAGGGATTGTGGTCTTTGGGGCAGCCCTCCCCCTCTATTTATGAGAGGGAGGGCCTCCTTGGGAGAGGGGAGTTTGAATCCATACCCAAACCCAAGTTGTATAGAAGGAATGACTCTTTCCTTCTTCCACTGGGAAACTATTGTTCCAGTTTGACTTTTCAAACCTCCCTTTTGACTATCAATTTAGAGCTTTAATTCTCTCTCGCAAATGCCCAACCAAGTGACCTAGGACATGATCCAATCATTCCACTTACCCATCACACATTCATGGACCATTCCCCTTCCGGTCCGGTGAACCTTCTAGACCCTTCTAGAACCTCTCCGATCAAAACATCGAAATCATTCCCGAACTACGGAATCGGACTTTCCTTATATGAATCTTATTCTCTGGATCTCCTCGTGATATCCCGGATCCCATCTGAGACTCCGAACAACATTCGGTTTCCCTACTTACATTCCATATCTACTAAACAACATCGAATCCTTAAGTGTGTCTCCCTACGGTTCGTGAATTATGCGGACATGACCGAGACACTTCTCCGATCAATAACCAATAGAGGAATCTGGAAATTCATATGGCTCCCACATATTTCTACGATTACTTTGCGATCGAATGAACCACTTAAATACGATACCAATTTCCCTTTTGTCTCGTGATAGTTTACTTATCCGAGGTTTGATCGTCGGTATCTCTACATACCTAGTTCAACCTTGTTACCAATAAGTACTCTTTTCTCGTTCCCGTGATATGTGATCCCTTGTGAGCCAGTCACATGCTTGCAAGCTAATTGGATGACATTCCACCGAGAGGGCCCAGACTATATCTATCCGTCATATGGATGGACAAATCCCACTCTTGATCCATGTGCCTCAACACATACTTTCTGAACACTCAATGCCACCTTTATAACCACCCAGTTACGGTGTGGTTTTTGATGTCATCAAGGCATTCTTTCGGTGATGGTGATTAGCATGATCTCATGGTCGAAGGAATTAGGTTACTATGTATCAGAAAGATTATAGCAAAAGAACTATTGACATGACTTGATCTTAATGCTACGCTTATCTATAGGAGTATGTCCATCACACCATTGTCCTAATGATAAGATCTTGTTGTTAACAACATCTCAATTTTCATGATCGGGAAACCACGATGATCCATTAACCAACAAGCTAGTATTATAAAGAGGCTTTACTAGGAACTCTAATTTAGTTTACAAATCACACAAGTATTAATGTTTCCAGTTAATACTGTTATAGCATGAATGTAAACATTTATCATAAACACAAAGATATAATAATAACCACTTTTATTATTGCCTCTAGGGCATATCTCCAACAGTCTCCCACTTGCACTAGAGTCAACTAATATAGATTACATGGTAATATACCGAACACCCATGGCGATTTGGTGTTGGTCATGTTTTGCCCTCGGGAGAGGTTTAGTCAACGGATCCGCCACATTTAGATCTGTGTGTACTTTGCAAATCTTTATGTCACCATCTTGGACATGCTCTCCAATAGGGTGAAAACGTAGCTTGATGTGCTTCAGCTTCTTGTGTGACCTTGGTTCTTGCGCATTGGCTATGGCGCCCATGTTATCACAATAAATAGACATTGGGTCCAGCGCACTTGGAACCACACCGAGCTCTGTAATGAACTCCTTCATCCATATCGCCTCTTGTGAAGCCTCTGAAGCAGCTATGTATTCCGATTCAGTTGAAGATCTCGCCACAACGCTTTGCTTTGCACTCCTCCAGCTAACTGCTGCACCATTCACAGTAAATACGTATCCAGATTGAGATTTAGAATCATCCAGACAGGTGTTCCAACTAACATCGGTGTAACCATTAACAAAGAGTTGTTCATCACCTCCATAAGAAAGAACCATATCCTTAGTTCTTCTCAAGTACTTAAGGATGTTTTTGACCGCTGTCCAATGATCCACTCCTGGATCACTTTGATATCTGCTAGTCAAATTAATAGCATATGCAATGTCAGGTCCAGTACATAGCATGGCATACATAAGAGATCTTATGGCTGAGGCATAGGGAGTCTTACTCATCCTTTCTCTATCTTCTGCTGTTGCAAGACTTTGAGTTTTACTCAAGGTCGTATTGGGCAACATGGGCAAGAACCCTTTCTTGCTATATTCCATTACAAACCTCTTTAGAACTTTGTCCAAATATGTACTTTGTGACAATGATATTAAGCGTCTTGATCTATCTCTATAAATATTTATCCCTAATATGTAAGCTACTTCACCAAGATCTTTCATTGAAAAACTATTATTCAAATAATCCTTGACACTATTAAGAAGGTCTACATCATTCCCAATCAACAATATGTCATCTACATATAGTATATTAAGAATGCTACAGAGCTCCCACTCACTTTCTTGTAAATACAAGCTTCTCCATAAGTTTGTATAAAACCAAAACTTTTGATTACCTTATCAAAACATTGATTCCAACTCCGGGATGCTTGCTTTAATCCATAAATGGACCGTTGAAGTTTGCATACCTTGTTAGCATCTTTAGGATCGACAAAACCTTTGGGTTGTACCATATACAACTCTTCATCAATGTCTCCATTGAGGAACGCCGTCTTGACATCCATCTGCCATATATCATAATCATAATATGCAGCGATTGCTAACAAAATCCTCACATACTTTATCTTTGCTATCGGTGAGAATGTCTCATCGTACTCAACTCCTTGAATTTGTCAAAACCCTTTTGCGACAAGTCGAGATTTATAGACAGTAACATTACCATCAGCATCTATTTTCTTCTTGAAAATCCATTTGTTCTCGACAGCCTTCCGGCCATCCAGTAAGTCCACCAAAGTCCATGCTTGATTTTCATACATGGATCCAATATTGTATTTCATGGCTTCTTGCCATTTATTGTAATATGGGCTCATCATCGCTTCCTCATATGTCGCAGGGTCATCGGTGTTGTCCACCAACATGACACTCATAACGATATCATACCAATCAGGAGTGGTACGATTTCTCATTGACCTGCGAGGTTCTGTAGTTACTTCAACCGAAGTTTCATGATCAACATCATTAGCTTCCTCTCTTATTGGTGTAGGCGCCACAGGAACTACTTCCGGTGCTGCGCTACTCGCAAGTTCTTGAGAACGTTCAACAACCTCGTCGAGTTCTACTTTCCTTCCAGTCACTTCTTTCGAGAGAAACTCCTTCTCTAGGAAGGATCCATTTTTGGCAACAAAGATTTTGCCCTCGGATCTATGATAGAAGGTATACCCAATAGTTTCAAGCTTGGCGGGATGTAACTTCTTTACATAAGCTTCGCAACCCCAAACTTTAAGGAACGACAATTTAGGTTTCTTCCCAAACCATAATTCATACGGTGTCATTTCAACGGATTTAGATGGTGCCCTATTTAAAGTGAATGCGGTTGTTTCTAATGCATAACCCCAAAACGATAGCGGTAAATCTATAAGTGACATTATAGAACGAACCATATCTAAGAGAGTTCAATTACGATGTTTGGACACACCATTATGTTGTGGTGTTCCTGGCGGTGTCAATTGTGAAAGTATTCCGCATTTATTCAAATGCTCACCAAACTCGTAACTAAGATATTCACCTCCACGATCAGATCGTAGAAATTTAAGCTTTTTTCTACGTTGATTCTCTACCTCACTTTGAAATTCCTTAAACTTCTCGAAATTTTCGGACTTATGTTTCATGAAATAGATATACCCATATCTACTCAAGTCATTCGTGAAGGTAAGAACATAACTTTAACATCCCTAAAATCATGATTTCAAAGATTGCATATCATTCATGCATGCATATAGAATTAAGATCAATTTCAAACTCATTTCAGAAAACAGAAGCACATAGTGCTATCATTTTATGTGAGCAAACTTAAATCAAATGGCCATCCCCATTTGAGAGTTTGAATGTTTTAAACCTAGATTGTTTATCTCCCATGTTGATTGGTTTGAGTGTGGAGTTAGAACAAAATTTTACAAAATAGAAATGGTTTCAAAAATCATTTTCAAACATTTGCAAACTTAGTGCAATGTCCCTGTTATTTTGTTTCTCCAAAAATGACCAAGACTTTTCAAAGTAACCACATGATTTTATGCCTAGAATTGAGACTGTTGCACACTGCAAAAATCCCAAATAGATTTGAATTCAAAAGGAGTTTGAAATCATTCGAAAACCATTCCTGAAATTCATTCTGGAAAAAGAAAAGGATTAAAGAAAAGAAAAAGGCCAGGAGCTCCTATTCTAGCCCAACAGCAAAACCGGCCCAGCTAGCCCACCCGGGCCACCTCTCTCTCTCTCTCGCACGCGCCGACGCACCCACGCGGTCACTGACACCCAGACCCCACCTCCCTTCTGCTTATTTCGCTGATGAGTGGACCCGTGACCCCGTCGTCGTCTTCGTCAATCACGCGCGCCTGCGCCGCTCTCGCCGTCGTTACTCGCCGCAGTCACTGCTGCGTTAAATTCCCTTGATTCCGCGAGTAACTCCACGTCCCGCTCTGGCTATAAGAACCCCTCACCGCCGCGGTCATTTTCCCCCACTCTCCTTGCTCACTCCGCCACCAGGCTGCGCGCATTTGACCTCGAAACCCCGCAGCACCGACGACCTCCGGCGACTAATTCCGGTGAGCTTCGACCGCCCCCCTCTCTCTGGTTCAAACTATCGTGCCCAGCGTGATCTCGTGCATCTCCTGATACCTTTCGTTTGCATTATCGTGACCTAGGAAGCCGTTCCCGTTCGTGCCCGCAACTGACCGAGCCGCCGCTCAACTCCGGCGACCAATTACGGTAAGCAGAGCGCGCCCCTTGCCCCCTCTTGCATACTAGGTTGTTCGCCTTCGTCTTGTGCGTCTGCTAATCCCTCTGGTTCGTTTTAGGGCGATGCAAAACCTCAGCCACAACTCCGACCGCAACCACCCGACGCCATGCACGACTCCGACGAGCTCCAGAAGCCCCTGCCGTGCGCCCCTTGCCAAGCCACCTCCGCGTTGAGCTTCGCCTCGACCTTGCGGTTCTGGTAAGCACACCCTTCCCTAGCGACCTAGAACGCCAGCGCCGCCGCTGACAGAGCGCTCCGCCGCTCGCCATTGCCGCGCGCCGCCAGAACGTGGTCGCTTGATCGAGAGCCGTTGGATCTAGATCCAACGCGTGCGATAGAACCACTTAGTGAAGAGTTATGTTTTGATCTGAACCGTGCATCGCCACTTAGATCCTACGGCTCGCGTGCGTGATCCAACGCGAACCGGTACGCGCCAGTAAGATTAGGACGCGTGGCTAGGGTTTGGTTTTAAAACAGAATTTGAAACAGATTTAGATTCAAATTTGATTAGGCTATAACTTTTGATTTCCACGTTAGATTTTTGCAAATTTTATACCGTTGGAATCAGGGAGACAATCCCTTTCTGTTTATGCAATGTGTTTAAAGTTTAGGTTCTGTTAAAATGGTTTCTTTTGCAGAAACTTCTTAGGACCATTTTAATCATATGTATTGTTTAGGAAATCATTTTAGTGTCAAATAAACATAGTTTGGCAAAGTTTTGACTTGTTTAGAATTCAGTACTATGCACTTGCTTGGTTGAGTTTCAAAAACCATCACTTAGCATCTTGCATGCATGCATATATATTTTTTGTTTGTATATGACTTGTATGTGATTGTGGTTATATTCTTTGTGTAGACTTTGGTGCTAGTGATTGTGATTGTGAAGAGTGCTACTCTCCCCACTACCAAGGAAAGTGGTACTTCATGAATATTTCCATCCCTATATTTTATACAAGCATTAGAAATGTTTTGCTAAGTCTTGCATGTTACTATCTTTTTTTGCCAAATGCCATGTTGGGAAATCCTAAGTAGTTGTAGAGTTGCTAGGAAATTCCTAAGTTAAGTTACTATGCCATGCTTAGCCTAGCTAGTAGCAAACAAGGGTTGGTAAAGTATATACATGCTATGATGAAAATATTTCTAAGTCTTTGGACTTATGTTTTTCTTAATAAAACAACAAAGTCAATGAATCACCTGGGTGGAATGGGACTTGATTGGTGGTTTTTGGTTGAGTGGTTACACAAGGCCCATGGATATGGTTTACCTTGTGTATCTCACTTGTGGTATGCCACCCAGGAACAAAGGGATTTTAGAGGCCAAGTGTTGAGAAGCTTACAGTGCAGCCACTTGGCAATATGGGTTCTGCCTGGACCACATAAGTTGCTAGAACTTAGCCATTTGGACAGTTGGTGGTAGTGGGAATGATAGGTTGGAGCGCGTCCATTTGGTCTAAGGAAAGGCTTCTGAAAGGTTCTGTCTTGGGAAACCAAGTCTGGTGGGGAAAGTGCACAACCTCTGCAGATGGAAAAATCTAAGTACTTAGCCAAGTCCATGGCAATGGACAACTTGAGCATCAAGACATGGAAGCTATCAAGAATCTCATCACTCCAACTTCTAAGTAAAAACTTGTGGGTGAACAAGGGTGAAGGACCTCAATGTCTATTGATGGTTTCTTGGGAAAAGTTTTGACAAAGAAAAACTTAGTGTTTTCAACTAATAGGAAAAACCTATTTTGAGCAAAGCAAGCCAAGCTACACTTAGCCAAAATGCATATAGTAAAATAGTCCACTTAAAATTTACTAAGGTATCACTTGCCAATACTATTCCAAAGTATTGACCCACTGTGGCTGTAACTTGTGATGTTGCAGGTTACTCTGATGAGGATTAGGTGTCATGAGTCTACACTCAACATGTTTGCCTGTGGCACATGAAGATGAAGACTTATAATTATTTACTTATTCCAAACTCTTGTATTAGGCCTGTGGCCTTGAGTTGTAAAAGACTATGTTTTATCTCTGGAATGGATGTAATAAATGACCTTTGTATCTGTGTACTTCATCTTAAACTGTGGATGCTAGCAATGATCCAGGGACTAGCATTGCAATCACAGGGATCCTTTTCCTTTACAAAGGAGGGATCTTACAGATGGTATCAGAGCACTGTGTTGCCTGTAGGATTATGACCCTAGGATTGGAAACCACTAAGGAAAAATTTTCAACTACTTCTACACTTGTCTATTCTTCTCGTAAACTTTTCTAATCTTCTCTATCTCATCTCTATTTGTAGATGAACTCCATCAACGGAGCCGTAAGGAAACGACCACTCATGACCATGACCTTGGAGTGTGAGACAGAATTTCCCAAAATTCTCAAGGACCTCATGGTGGCAATGGAAATACATGGTGCAGCTGTGTACAAAGGCTTTCCAGTGATGGATGAAGGAGTTGAGTACTGGTGGGTGCAACTTCACTTGTACAAAAACAAGGAAGACAACCACAAAGAAACAGGATTCTGCATGTACACCAACACTATTGTGCACACCACATTCTTTGAGTCAGCAAGAGAAGCAGCTTGGAGGACTATCAAAGAACTTAGTGCTAGAGTCAAGTGCAGAATGCTCAACCTCCAAAAAGACTTGAAGAAAGAGAAAGAACATACCCAAGAGTTGGAAGCTACCAACCAAACCTTAGGAGGAGATATTATAGACTTAGTGATGGAATCATGTGAGCAAGATAGGCTGATTGCTTCTAGGAACATTGTGTTAGCCAACAGATCCAGTGAGATAGGATTGTAAACGTACTTCGTTAGTTGGACCACCACCTATCACCTTATTTTCCAAAATGTTACCTTAAAATAAGATTGGACCTTGGTTGATGTAATGGATTCATGTATGCATGACTTGTGTGATTTTGCTTTCCAAGGATATGTATGTGATGTTTGTCCTTGTTTTATATTAAATTGTGTTGTTCTAACTTTTCTATCTTATAAATAGATGCCTATTACCATCAGCACTGTTGAGGAGTTCCAGGTTACCCTCTTTGGTCCTCGTATCGTTGAGCTTACCACTTTGCTCAATCTCCCTCTTCCCACCATCATGGTGCATCCACTCACTAAGTTCGACAGGAAGGACCTCTGGGGCTTCAAGGTGAACCAGCCCGGACGCCAGACAGAGCCTACTACGGAGGCCATCGTCTTCAAGCTTATGCACGATGACAGGGAGAGAGGCATGGAGGTAGTTATGCAGGACCTGATAGGACGTCTGCTAGGACGACACTCCAGACAGGTTAGAGGCACCCACTTCCACGTCTTCGGAAGACGTGATGAGGATGGAGAGTCCATCGACTTTGAGGACGACTCGAGGGACGCAGCAGAGCCGATATGTCTGTATCTCCAGGACTTAGAGTCTCTCATTAGGCACGTGGACACAGACATGACCAATGTCATGCTCAGTAATGACGAGCTCCAGGTGCAGCTTCGCGAGAAGGACAAGCTCTTCGCGCAGCAGGACGAGATAGTCAAGGAAATGGAGGCGAAGTTCGAGACCCAGGACAAGAAGTTCAAGAGTCAGGAGAAGCGTGTCCAGGATAGGAACAAGAAGATCCGGGACATGACTGAAGAACTGCAGTCCAAGGACTTCGAGCTAGAGCAGCAGCAGACGGTGATAGAGAGGCTTCGTTCCCAGAAGAGGGCTCTCAAGGCCAAGATAGAGTCCTTGACCACTACTATTTAGGAGAACAAGGCCGCGATGGAGAACGCAGGTCTTACCTTTGTCGAGGAGGAGATTGATGCTGATGAGTAGACTTGACTACTCGTTTATCTTTTATTATCATACTTGTTATTGGACCATCCGACATGTGGATGGCTTGCCACTTGTGTGTTTTACTTTGTGAACTTGCTATCTTGTTGTTGAACTTTTATCTTGTGTTGCATGCTATGTGTTGTCTTATGTGATGTAATGTGCATGAAAACATCTATGGGTATCTCATTCTTATCTCTATTTGAACAAACCACAGATGCCTCCCCGTCGTGCAAACCCCAACCCCAACAACAACAACAACATCACTCCAGAAATGCAGCAAATGATGACTGCTCAAACACAGCTGATGCAGATGATGACAACATTCATCCAGAACCAAAACAATAACAACAACAACAACCCCAACAACAACAACAATAACAACAACAACAACAACAACCCTCCGGGCTTTGATATGCTCACTAGATTCTTGAGATTGAGGCAAGCTAAGTTCTCAGGGACGACTGATCCCATGGTGGCCAATGATTGGCTACTGTAGAGGGAGTGTCCCAACCTTACAACAATATAAGGTGGTGTCCCCTGTGTTTACAATGCTAGTCCCTGGATCAATAGCTAGCATCCACAATTAAGATGTAATATCAAGAAACAAAGGTCATAACATAACTTTATAACCAGGAATAACATAAGTTTATTACATCAAACATAGCTCATTTGGCTAATACATTACATTGCAGCGGAATAACTATAAGTATGGGTCCTTCATCTTCAAAGTGCCACAGGCAGATGTTGGTTGTAGACTTTGTAATCCTAATCAATCAATCTTCACTAAAAATAATCAAACCTGCAACATAACAAGTTACAGCCACAAGGGTCAATACATTTGATTTGTATTGGCAAGTGATACTATAATAGTATAGTGGAGTCTATCATCTATATGCATTTGGCTAAGTGGAGTTGAGGCTTGCATTGCTCAAAATAGATTTTTCCTTGACATTTGAAAATACTAAGTTTTTGCTTTGATAAAATCATTTTTCTCAATCAAAGATTGAAGATCCTTTAACCAAGGCATCTCTCAATCAAAGGTTGAAGATTTCAAACAACCCTTGTTCAAACCACAAGCTTTTATCTTAGAAATTTGAATGATGAGATCCTTGATTGCTTCCATGTCTTGATGCTCATATTGTCCTTTACCAGGGACATGTCTAAGTACTTAGATTTTACACTCTGCAGAGGTGGTGCACTTTCCCCACAAGACTTGGTTTCCCAAGACAAGATCTTTTAGAAGCCTTCCCTTAGACCAAAATGGACGCGTTCCAACCTATCAAACACTACCACCCACTGTCCATATGGTCATGGCAGAGCCCATATTGCCAAGTGGTTGCACTTGAAGCTTCTCAACATTTGACATCTCAAATCTCTTTGTTCCTGGGTGGCCATCCACAAGTGATATACACAAGGTTCACCAGTCCCCTGGCCTTGTGTAACCACTCAACCAAAAACCACCAAGCAATTACCATTCCACCCAGGTGATTCATTAACTTAGTTGTTTTATTAAACAAAAAAACATAAGTCCTCAGACTTAGAGATTTTTCCATAGTGTGAATATATATCCCACCCATGTTTTCTATTAGCTAGGCTAAGCTTGATAGTAGTAGGTATCTTAACTTAGGAAAATCCTACTAAGGATTCATCTACTAGGTTTTCCTATAGCAAGGTTTATACTTAGCAAAATCCATGCAAGTTTTACTTAGAGAAAATTACTAGTGCATAGTGAAAGTAATGGGACAAACAGTATGAAGCATCACTTGCCTTTTTGGTAGAGTATGGATTCACTTCTTGTCCTTGCAACAATCACACTCTTCAAGTCACTACAAATCAATCAAGCAAGGCACAAACTCAATCTACCAATCAAGCAAAACAACACATAAAATGACAAAGTCAAAGTAATGCATGCAAGCATGCCAAGCTTTGTTTTGTTTGAAAAAGTGGTTCCTAATGGGTCATAAACATTGGAAAACACCTAATGGTCATTTTGTAAAGTGGCAAAGTCATTTGCAAAAGGTTTCACTTTAAAAATCATTTTTCAAAACAAGGTATCATTTTATGTGGTGTAAAATATTTTTACTAAGGCATTAACCTATAGGGTTCACCAAATAAGTTTTCAACCCATAAAACTTGGTGTTTGGGGTCAGAGAGTTTAAAACAAAACATTTTCAAAAGGTTTTCTTCCAAATCATTTTTAATAAATAAACCACATTTCTGTTTGACTAGAAATGGTTTTAAATCAAAGAATCATTATTTTGTTTCACCAAATTCATTTTTGAGTCCACAAAGTGTTTCCTATGGTCAGTAGGTTCAAAGCAATCCAATTGCAAAAGATTTTAACCCCAAATTCATTTTTAAACAATTTTTACATCCTTAACAAGCATACAAATGTTTCTGCAAAAACAACCACTCGAACAGATACTATTTGCTAAACCAAGGGCATGGTTGGCTAGGGCTTGCTCTACTGATTCCAACGATACCAAATTTGCAATTTTTGTACGTGTGGATTAAAAGTTATAAAGGTTTGAAAATCACATTCTAATCTGATTTCAATCTGTTTTTAAACTGAACTCGTGACACGCGGCGCTTCGCTATTCGCTGGTACCGCTTCAGTGTGGATCACGCTGCAGACCGTTGGATCTAACTGATATCGCACGGCTCAGTTTCTCTCTTACCCCTTCGCTCACTTTCTTTCCTAAACGTCAGATCCAAATCTAACGGTCCTAACTACTCTGACTAATAATCGGCGGTGCTGGCGGCGGCGCTCTGACGGCAGCGCTCAGGCGAGGTCGTCGCCGGTGATACTAGACGCAAGGAAGAGAAGGAGAAGGCTCACCGTGGTCGCAGGGTCATGGGGAAGCTTGACGTGGTTACGAGGAGGCGAGGGGCGCACTGGGTGGAACTAATTGCTCGCCGGAGTTTGCTCGCCGTCGGGTGCGTTCAGGCGTTGCTGGGGATGTTGCTACAGAGCACGAGAGAGGGAACAGAGGTTGTGGTTAGCTTCGTACGCGGTTCACTGACAAGCGAGCATCAACGAGAGGAAAGGGGGTGGTCTGGCTTACCGGGGAAGAGGTCGTCGGAGAAACCAGACGGTGGCGGCGGCGGTTGTTGCCGTTGCCGACGCTGTGAGGCACGCGCAAGTGAGCTGCGGCTGCAGAAAGGTCGGCTGGGGGATGCTGATCACAGCTGCTTGATCGAGGAGGCAAGAGGTGGCGTGTTCTGGCCGGAATCTTCGCTGGAGCATCGTCGGGCAGTGGGTGAGGTCTGGCGAAATTTGGCAGCCTGGGGGCAAGGGAGGTCTGGCGACGGAGGGGAACCAGAGAGGGGAGAGGGGTGCTTTTACCTTGCGTGCTGGCTGACGAATTAACGGGGATTGATGGAGCTTTCAACGGCAGTAACTGCGACGTGGTTTGGGGGGAGGAAGGAGTCGCGGTGAAGAAGACGACCATGTGGCTGTGGGGTCCACTGGCAGCGAGAGAGAAGAAAAGAAAACGAGGTCCACCAGTCAGTGTCACTGCGGGTTAACAAGTTGGTGCGAACCGTTTTCTTTCGGGGAAGGGAAGCTAGGCTGTTTGCTGGGCCTTGTTGGGCTTGGTCCTTTGCACTATTTTTTTTTTGTCTGAACCTTTTTCTTTTTTCCAAATCTATTTCCTGTTTTGAAAATCAATTCACAAATCAAACAACAAAACAAACATTCAAACAATTCAAACACATCCAATCTTGTAATGAGTTTTTGGTTCTGTTTAACAACATAAACCAATTCCCAAAATAAAATAATATTTTTATTCTTTTTAGGATCCATTCATTAATTAAATAAAATGGACCTTTAGTTATTTAATCAAATAGGGTTTAATTTATTTAATAAAATCTCCATTTGAAATCCAAATATTTTCAAAACCAAATCGGTAGGTTTTATTTGGAAATAAAGAATACTTGGAAACTTGTTTAAAACAAAATAACCTTTTATTTTAGGGTTCATTAATAATTAAATAAAATGGACCTTAGTTAATAATCCATATAGAATTTGTTTTATTAAAATATTTATTTTGAAATCTAAAATAAAACCAAAACACTTCAGTAGGTTTTATTTGAGAATATAAAATACTTAGAAAACTTATTTAAAATAAATAAATAAGTTTTTAGTGTTTATTTAAAATGGGAGGAACCTTTACTTAAATAAAATTGGATATTAAATCCTTATTATTTTATTTAAATAAGCCTTTACAAATCTTAATCAAAACAAAACATTTTATTTCAAAAACTTGGCCAAGGTTTTAATTTGGCTCTATAAAATAATCCTTACTTATAAAACTTCTATTTCTTTTGAAAACCAAATCCTTTTATTTAAAAGGTCCAAGATAGTGATTCCAAAATATTTTATTTTCCTTTATCAAATGTTTATCTTTTTTAAAATCTCTTTAGGATTTTATTTGATCCAAATTGGTTTGAAGTTCCAATTGAATTCAAAAAGTTTCTTCTGGCCCTAAAAATCAAACAAAGTTTTATTTTATTCATTTATTTTTCACATTACAAGATTCGGAAAATCTTGGGATGTGAGAGGCTACCACCCTTAAAATAAATCTCGTCCCGAGATTTGGGGAGGCTAGGGTTACAAGTTGGTTCAAAACAACTAGGGTACTACCACCCTTAAAATTTTTCAAACTAAATTACATCTTGGCTTGCTTGGGATCCTGGGAAACTTCTCTTGGGCAACCTTTGCATAGTGTCCTTTGTTTCCACACTTGACTCATGGGCCAAGGTTGAGATCCTTCATAGACTTGTTTAACTTGTTCTTCATCTTTTCTGGACAATTTTTTACATAGTGGCCTAGTTCCTTGCATTTGAAACACATCACTTGGCTGATATCTTTCTTTTCCTTGGGTAATAATTCTTATTGTTTGTTTCCTTGGTTCTTCTTCTTTTCTGGGCATTCATTGGCATAGTGTCCCATCTCTTTGCAATTGTAACATTGCACTTGAGTAATATCCTCCTTGTTAGGGTTGGGGCATTTCTTCTTCTTCTTCTTTTTGGGACTCTCCAAAGCTAGGAGTTCTTCTAGTTCATGTTCTTCATAGGTGGGAGATCTTTCTCTCTTCTTGGGGCATTGATCTTCATGCTTCTTGGATGCATGATCCTTGTCTCCATAAATATTGCTAGCTTGGGTTCCTTCTAGATTAACATCTTTGTCATCCTTGTTGTCATTAGCTCTTTGGGAAAAGTTTTCTCCCATGTTGATCATTTGAGTAACCAATCCTTGCAACAATTGGGATTGAAGTTTCAAAATCCTTTGTACGGCTGGGTCTAGTCCATTGTTGTTGGCTAAAAGCTGAGTTGTCTCTTGGCTCAACTGGTTTTGGGTTGCTATAAGTTCTCTCATGTTGTCCTCTTGGTTGTTGTTGTTGTTGTTGTCATCCTTGATGTTGGAGTCTCTTGGAGAAGTCATCTGTTTGGGTTGGATTGGGATTAGAATAGGCAAGATATTTCTAAGGGGATAATTCTAATCACACACATCACAATTCACACAAGCAATGTGCAAGCATTCACAAACAACTTTTCACTCTGTAGGGGTCCCAACCTTTAATAAGGTAGAGCCCCCTGTGTTTACAATGCTAGTCCCTGGATCAATAGCTAGCATCCACAGTTTAGATGTAATATCAAGAAACAAAGGTCATAATATAACTTTATAACCAGGACTAACATAATTTTATTACATCATATATAGCTCATTTGGCTATTACATTACATTGCAGCGGAATAACTATAGTCATGGGGTCCTTCATCTTCAAAGTGCCACAGGCAGATGTTGGTTGTAGATTTTGTAATCCTATTCAATCAATCTTCACTAAAAACAATCAAACCTGCAACATACAAGTTACAGCCACAAAGGGTCAATACATTTGAATTGTATTGGCAAGTGATACTATAATAGTATAGTGGAGTCTACCATCTATATGCATTTGGCTAAGTGGAGTTGAGACTTGCATTGCTCAAAATAGATTTTTCCTTAACATTTGAAAATACTGAGTTTTTTGCTTTGATAAAATCATTTTTCTCAATCAAAGATTGAAGATCCTTTACCAAGGCATCTCTCAATCAAAGATTGAAGATTTCAAACAATCCCTTGTTCAATCCATAAGATTTTAACTTAGAAATTTGAATGATGAGATTCTTGATTGATTCCATGTCTTGATGCTCAAATTGTCCTTTACCAGGGACATGGCTAAGTACTTAGATTTTACACTCTGCAGAGGTGGTGCACTTTCCCCACAAGACTTGGTTTCCCAAGACAAGATCTTTCAGAAGCCTTCCCTTAGACCAAAATGGACGCGTTCCAACCTATCAAACACTACCACCCACTGTCCATATGGCTAAGTTCTTGCAACCTATATGATCATGGCAGAGCCCATATTGCCAAGTGGTTGCACTTGAAGCTTCTCAACATTTGACATCTCAAATCTCTTTGTTCCTGGGTGGCATACCACAAGTGAGATACACAAGCCAAGTCCATGTCCTTGTGAACCACTCAACCAAAAACCACCAAGCAAGCCCATTCCACCCAGGTGATTCATTAACTTAGTTGTTTTATTAGACAAAATCACAACTCCTCAGACTTAGAATATTTTTCCATAGTGTGAATATATATTCCACCCATGTTTTCTATTAGCTAGGCTAAGCTTGATAGTAGTAGGAATCTTAACTTAGGAAAATCCTACTAAGGATTCATCTACTAGGTTTTCCTATAGCAAGGTCTATACTTAGCAAAATCCATGCAAGTTTTACTTAGAGAAAAATCACTAATGCATAGAGAAAGTAATGGGACAAAAGTATGAATCATCACTTGCCTTTTTGGTAGAGGGTATAGGTTCACTCCTTGTCCTTGCAACATTCACACTCTTCAAGTCACTACAATTCAATCAAGCAAGGCACAAACTCAATCTACCAATCAAGCAAATCAACACATAAAATGTCAAAGTCAAAGTAATGCATGCAAGCATGCCAAGCTTTGTTTTGTATGAAAAAGTGGTTCCTAATGGGTCATGGACATTTGAAAACACCTAATGGTTATTTTGTAAAGTGGCAAAGTCATTTGTAAATGGGTTTTATCTATAAACTATTTTTAAATCTTTTCATCATTTTATGTGGTGAAAATTATTATTTTTAATACCATAACCTTAAGTGGTTTCACTAAATAAGTTGTTGTTTCTCAAAACTTGGTATTTATGGTCAGTAGGTTTGGTCAAAAACATTTTCTCCAAAGTTTTTACACAAAATCATTTTCATAAACAAATCAATAGTTTTATTTAGCTAGAAATGGACTAAACCAATAAATCCATTCTAAACTTTTCCAAATCCATTTTGCAAATGATGGGTTGGTTCCTAGGGTCAGTAAGGTCACAACAAACCATTTTGCAAAAGTTTTAACCCTAAATTCAATTTTAAACAATTTTTCTACTCTAAACAAGCTCATAAAAGAATCTACAAAATCAAGCAAACTAACAGATACTATTGGCTAAACCAAGGGTATGGTTGGCTAGGTCTTGCTCTCCTGAATCAATTGATATAAAAGTTGTAATTTTTGGATGTGTGGTTTGAAAGTTACAAGGGTTTGAATTTCATATCTAAATCAGATTTCAATTCTGTTTAAAACAGAACAGGGGACACGCGTCGTTATTTTACTGGTTGATACCGGTTCGGCCGGATCAGCTCTGTGGAACGTTAGATCTAAATGAATCGTGTGGCTCAGGAGGCGTAACTCTTCGCGGTTTAAGTGAATCTATCGTATTCGTTCGATCTGAATCGAACGGTGCCTACTGCCTTGCCAAGAACTGGCGGCGAAATGTTAACGGCGAGCGGCGGAGCGGCCAGTTGGCGGCGGCGCTGGCGAGGCAGGAAGCGAAACAGGGAGGGAGTAAGCTCACCGAGGTCGCGAGGATGAGGTGATGCTGGTCGTGTGGTCGTCGTGGCAAGGGGCGCACGGGGTATGCTGCAATTCCTCGCCGGAGCTCGCTACAGCGACAGGCGGCTCTAGACGTGGTCGGGGACGGTGCTGGGGTTCACGAGACGACAAACCAGATGTATGGTTAGGCGCAGGAGATCACGGAGATGCTGTGTGCGTGAACGAGAAGAAGAGGGGCGGCCGGAAATTACCTGCGGGGCTCGTCGGAGAAGTTGCAGACGGCGGCGTCGTTCAGAGCTTGTCGTAGCCGACGCTCTGGGGCGCCCGCGGTCGAACTAAAGGTACTGGGAGATGTGTCTGGGAGTGGGGAAGCTGCTAGGTTGCACCGGGAGGCGAGGGGCCGTGATACTGGGCTGGAATCGACGCCGAACCTCGTCGGAGCAGAGGATGGTCTCTGGCAAAATTTAGCAGCCTGAGGGCGAGTCGAGGTGTGGTGACAGAGGGGAAAGGAGGAGAAGGCGCTGACGTTTTATCGAGCATGATCAAAGCAAGGTAAAGGCCCGACATTATGGCGAATTGAAGCCGCGGGATTTCTGCAGGAAACGGCGACGAGGGGGGAAATGAACTGGTCGCGCGGGTGTGGATGATGAACAGGGAAAGTGGGGTCTACCTGGCAGTGAGAAAAGAAATGAGGGGGAGGGTCCACTGGTCATTGTCTGTGTGGGTCAGAATCTGGGTGCGAAACGTTTTCTTTTGAGGTGAGGAAAGCTGGGCTGCTGGGTTGGGGTGGGCTTCAGCTGGGCTGGGTCGGCCAGTTTCCATTTTTTTCTGTTTGATACCTTTTTCTATTTTCCAAATCAATTTCTGTTTTGAATTCTCAATCAACTTTTCAAACATTCAACCAATTCAAATAATCACCACACTTAAATAAGTTTTTGGTTCTGTTTATCAACATAAACCAAATCTCAAAATGAATTAATATTTTTATTCATTTTTAGGATCTATTTAATAATTAAATAAAATAGCCCTGTAGTTATTTAATCAAATAGGGTTTGATTTATTTAATAAAATCCTCATTTGAAATCCAAACACTTTCCAAACCAAATCAGTAGGTTTTATTTGAAAATATAAGATACTTGAAATACTTGTTTAAAATAAAATAACATTTTATTTTAGGGTCCAATACCAATTAAATGAATAGACCTTATTCATTTAATTCAAAAAGGATTTGTTTTATTGAAATCTTTATTTTGAAAACTAAAATAAAACGAAAACAATTCAGTAGGTTTTATTTGAGAATATAAAATATTTGGAAAACTTATTTAAAGTAAATAAATAAGTTTTAGTGTTTAATTAAAATGGAAAAAGCCTTTACTTAAATAAAATTGGATATTAAATCCTTATTGTTTTATTTAAATATACCCTTGCTATTTTTATTCAAAACAAAATGTTTTAATTAAAAGCTTGGCCAATGTTTTAATTTGGCTTTATAAAATAATCTTTATTTATAAATCCACCTTTTCATTTGAAAACAAAATCTTTTATTAAAAGATCCAAAATAGTAATAACAAAATATTTTATTTTCCTTTATTAAATGTTTATCTTTTTAAATCCCTTTAGGATTTTATTTGATCAAAATTGGTTTGAAGTTCCAATTGAATTCAAAAAGTTTCTTCTGGCCCTAAAAATCAAACAAAGTTTTATTTTATTCATTTATTTTTCACATTACAAGATTTGGAAAATCTTGGGATGTGACACACTCAAACAACAAAGTTGAAGCACATACTTAGGCAACAAAATATTTTTGTTACACCACATAAGTTGGTGAGATTGTCTTAACTAACATATGGTGGTCCATCTATATGGTTCACTTGTAATCTTTCCCTCCTTCTTGGTTGATTCTTTTTGCATGAGATCATGGTTTCCTTGGAAAAAAAACTCTTGGTCACAAGACTCCAAAAGTGAGGATGGCTCCTTCTAACTTGTGTTTCCTTAGTCTCCAAATCTTGAGCAAGATTTCCTTGTCTCACTTGTAGTCCTTAGTGGTATCCAAGTTGGAAGTCCTTGGTGAATATGCTGAAGATGTTGAAGTCATTAGAGTTGATGGAGTCCTTTGCACATGGTAAAGTCTTTGGTCATGGGGTAGGTTTTTCCATCAAGTTGAAAATAGAAGAGATGTAGAGTTCAAAACCAAAACGGTTAAGGAAAGAGTTTACAAGATTGTTTGTAAATAAGTTTTGGAACATTTAAAACTCCTATTTTTCTAAGGGTTTTTGTCCAATCCTAGGTTTACAAATCCTACAGGCAACACAATGCTCTGATACCATCTGTAGAGGGAGTGTCCCAACCTTACAACAATATAAGGTGGTGTCCCCTCTGTTTACAATGCTAGTCCCTGGATCAATAGCTAGCATCCACAGTTAAGATGTAATATCAAGAAACAAAGGTCATAACATAACTTTATAACCAGGAATAACATAAGTTTATTACATCAAACATAGCTCATTTGGCTAATACATTACATTGCAGCGGAATAACTATAAGTATGGGTCCTTCATCTTCAAAGTGCCACAGGCAGATGTTGGTTGTAGACTTTGTAATCCTAATCAACCAATCTTCACTAAAAACAATCAAACCTGCAACATAACAAGTTACAGCCACAAGGGTCAATACATTTCAATTGTATTGGCAAGTGATACTATAATAGTATAGTGGAGTCTATCATGTATATGCATTTGGCTAAGTGGAGTTGAGGCTTGCATTGCTCAAAATAGATTTTTCCTTGACATTTGAAAATACTCAGTTTTTGCTTTGATAAAATCATTTTTCTCAATCAAAGATTGAAGATCCTTTAACCAAGGCATCTCTCAATCAAAGATTGAAGATTTCAAACAACCCTTGTTCAAACCACAAGTTTTTATCTTAGAAATTTGAATGATGAGATCCTTGATTGCTTCCATGTCTTGATGCTCATATTGTCCTTTACCAGGGACATGGCTAAGTACTTAGATTTTACACTCTGCAGAGGTGGTGCACTTTCCCCACAAGACTTGGTTTCCCAAGACAAGATCTTTCAGAAGCCTTCCCTTAGACCAAAATGGACGCGTTCCAACCTATCAAACACTACCACCTACTGTCCATATGTCTAAGTTCTTGCAACCTATATGATCATGGCAGAGCCCATATTGCCAAGTGGTTGCACTTGAAGCATCTCAACATTTGACATCTCAAATCTCTTTGTTCCTGGGTGGCCATCCACAAGTGAGATACACAAGGTTCACCAGTCCCCTGGCCTTGTGTAACCACTCAACCAAAAACCACCAAGCAATTACCATTCCACCCAGGTGATTCATTAACTTAGTTGTTTTATTAAACAAAAAAACATAAGTCCTCAGACTTAGAGATTTTTCCATAGTGTGAATATATATCCCACCCATGTTTTCTATTAGCTAGGCTAAGCTTGATAGTAGTAGGTATCTTAACTTAGGAAAATCCTACTAAGGATTCATCTACTAGGTTTTCCTATAGCAAGGTTTATACTTAGCAAAATCCATGCAAGTTTTACTTAGAGAAAATTACTAGTGCATAGTGAAAGTAATGGGACAAACAGTATGAAGCATCACTTGCCTTTTTGGTAGAGTATGGATTCACTTCTTGTCCTTGCAACAATCACACTCTTCAAGTCACTACAAATCAATCAAGCAAGGCACAAACTCAATCTACCAATCAAGCAAAACAACACATAAAATGACAAAGTCAAAGTAATGCATGCAAGCATGCCAAGCTTTGTTTTGTTTGAAAAAGTGGTTCCTAATGGGTCATAAACATTGGAAAACACCTAATGGTCATTTTGTAAAGTGGCAAAGTCATTTGCAAAAGGTTTCACTTTAAAAATCATTTTTCAAAACAAGGTATCATTTTATGTGGTGTAAAATATTTTTACTAAGGCATTAACCTATAGGGTTCACCAAATAAGTTTTCAACCCATAAAACTTGGTGTTTGGGGTCAGAGAGTTTAAAACAAAACATTTTCAAAAGGTTTTCTTCCAAATCATTTTTAATAAATAAACCACATTTCTGTTTGACTAGAAATGGTTTTAAATCAAAGAATCATTATTTTGTTTCACCAAATTCATTTTTGAGTCCACAAAGTGTTTCCTATGGTCAGTAGGTTCAAAGCAATCCAATTGCAAAAGATTTTAACCCCAAATTCATTTTTAAACAATTTTTACATCCTTAACAAGCATACAAATGTTTCTGCAAAAACAACCACTCTAACAAATACTATTTGCTAAACCAAGGGCATGGTTGGCTAGGGCTTGCTCTACTGATTCCAACGATACCAAATTTGCAATTTTTGGACATGTGGATCAAAAGTTATTAATGTTTGAAAATCACATTCTAATCTGATTTCAATCTGTTTTTAAACTGAACTCGTGACACGCGGCGCTTCGCTATTCGCTGGTACCGCTTCAGTGGGGATCACGCTGCAGACCGTTGGATCTAACTGATATCGCACGGCTCAGTTTCTCTCTTACTCCTTCGCTCACTTTCTTTCCTAAACGTCAGATCCAAATCTAACGGTCCTAACTACTCTGACTAATAATCGGCGGCGCTGGCGGCGGCGCTCTGACGGCAGCGCTCAGGCGAGGTCGTCGCCGGTGATACTGGACGCAAGGAAGATAAGGAGAAGGCTCACCATGGTCGCAGTGTCGTGGGGAAGCTTGACGTGGTTGCGAGGAGGCGAGGGGCGCACTGGGGTGGAACTAATTGCTCGCCGGAGTTTGCTCGGCATCGGGTGCGTTCAGGCGTTGCTAGGGATGTTGCTATAGAGCACGAGAGAGGGAACAGAGGTTGTGGTTAGCTTCGTACGCGGTTCACTGACAAGCGAGCATCAACGAGAGGAAAGGGGGTGGTCTGGCTTACCGGGGAAGAGGTCGTCGGAGAAATCAGACGGTGGCGGCGGCGGTTGTTGCCGTTGCTGACGTTGTGAGGCACGCGCGAGTGAGCTGCGGCTGCAGAAAGGTCCGCTGGGGGATGCTGATCACAGCTGCTTGCTCGAGGAGGCAAGAGGTGGCATGTGCTGGCCGGAATCTTCGCTGGAGCATCGTCGGGCAGTGGGTGAGGTCTGGCGAAATTTGGCAGCCTGGGGGCAAGGGAGGTCTGGCGACGGAGGGGAACTAGAGAGGGGAGAGGGGTGCTTTTACCTTGCGTGCTGGCTAGACGAATTAACGCGGAAATTAACAGGGATTGATGGAGCTTTCAACGGCAGTAACTGCGACGTGGTTTGGGGGGAGGAAGGAGTCGCGGTGAAGAAGACGACCATGTGGTTGTGGGGTCCACTGGCAGCGAGAGAGAAGAAAAGAAAACAAGGTCCACCAGTCAGTGTCACTGCGGGTTAACAAGTTGGTGCGAACCGTTTTCTTTCGGGGAGGGGAAGCTGGGCTGTTTGCTGGGCCTTGTTGGGCTTGGTCCTTTGCACTCTTTTTTTTCTGTCTAAACCTTTTTCTTTTTTCCAAATCTATTTCCTGTTTTGAAAATCAATTCACAAATCAAACAACAAAACAAACATTCAAACAATTCAAACACTTCCAAACTTGTAATGAGTTTTTGGTTCTGTTTAACAACATAAACCAATTCCCAAAATAAAATAATATTTTTATTCTTTGTAGGATCCATTCATTAATTAAATAAAATGGACCTTTAGTTATTTAATCAAATAGGGTTTGATTTATTTAATAAAATTTCCATTTGAAATCCAAATATTTTCAAAACCAAATCAGTAGGTTTTATTTGGAAATAAAGAATACTTGGAAACTTGTTTAAAACAAAATAACGTTTTATTTTAGGGTTCATTAATAATTAAATAAAATGGACCTTAGTTAATAATCCATATAGAATTTGTTTTATTAAAATATTTATTTTGAAATCTAAAATAAAACCAAAACACTTCTGTAGGTTTTATTTGAGAATATAAAATACTTAGAAAACTTATTTAAAATAAATAAATAAGTTTTTAGTGTTTATTTAAAATGGGAGAAACCTTTACTTAAATAAAATTGGATATTAAATCCTTGTTATTTTATTTAGATAAGCCTTTACAAATCTTAATCAAAACAAAACATTTTATTTCAAAAACTTGGCCAAGGTTTTAATTTGGCTCTATAAAATAATCCTTACTTATAAAACTTCTATTTCTTTTGAAAACCAAATCCTTTTATTTAAAAGGTCCAAGATAGTGATTCCAAAATATTTTATTTTCCTTTATCAAATGTTTATCTTTTTTAAAATCTCTTTAGGATTTTATTTGATCCAAATTGGTTTGAATTTCCAATTGAATTCAAAAAGTTTCTTCTGGCCCTGAAAATCAAACAAAGTTTTATTTTATTTATTTATTTTTCACATTACAAGATTTGGAAAATCTTGGGATGTGACAGCTACGTTCTGTAAACAAGGACTTAGTAACCGTGGGTTGCACGGATGCTGAAAAGGTCAGATTTGCAGCACATCTGCTGGAAGGGCCAGCCGCCACATGGTGGGACAACTTCCAGATCACCACTCCTATTGATGAAGTGATATGGGCTATCTTTGAGGATGGCTTTTGCCCTGCTCATATCTCATCAGGAGTGATGAGCCTGAAAAAGAAAGAGTTCCACAATCTGAAGCAGTGCCACCGCAGCGTGGCTGAATACATTGAAGAGTTCATCAATCTGGCGCGTTATGCACCAGATGAAGTTGACACTGATGCCAAGAGAAAGGAAAAATTTCTGGAAGGCTTGAATGATGAGCTAAATCTGCAATTGGCTGTGGCATATGTTCCCACTTATCAGTCGCTCTGTGACAAGTCTGCAATATTGGAGAACAAAATGAAGCAAGTTGAGAGTAGAAAGAGGAAGCACTCCGACAAGCACAGCTCGGGATCGTCTCACAAACGATCTCATTATGATGACAGTGGAAACTCAGGATCCCACAAGCATGGGAAATTCAACAAGCAGCACAACCACAACCGTCATGACAACAAGCATCATCGCAGTCATGACAATGAAAAGTACAAGAACCACAAGAGTGGACATAAGAGCCACCACAGTGGTAATGGTAATGGAAGTGGAAGTCAGCCTGTTAAGAGAGACATCAGTCAGGTTGAATGCTTCAAATGTAAGAAGATGGGGCACTATGCAAATGAGTGTCCTGAAAAGAAAGTTGAAGGACCTATCAAGCCCAATCCTTTCCAGAAAGGACAGGTGAACCACATCAGTGTGGAGGAGGTCTATGAGGAGCCTGATGCTGTTGCTGGTAAGTTCAGACTCAATTCTATTCCAGCATTTGTTCTTTTTGATACTGGAGCATCGCATTCATTCATATCAAAAGCATTTGTTGATAGAAATGGGTTTCCAACTGAAAACATTGGGTGCCCAATAAAAGTTAGTTCTCCGGGTGGAGATATGATAGTAAGTCTTGGATGCCGGGATCTAGTAATAGAGTTTGAAAAACATAAGTTTCCAGTGAGTCTGATAATCCTAGATTCCCAAGGACACGACGTAATATTGGGAATGGATTGGATGGCTAAGTATGAAGGAGTACTAGATTGTGCTAATCGTACTGTTGCACTCACAACCCGGAAAGAAAACGGATTAAGTTCAAGTCCAACTTTGAATCTAAAGGAAGTAAGCTAAATTCTCTTAAGGGGGTTAGCATGGACAGTGTACCAATTGTGAGTGAGTATCCGGATGTATTTCCGGAAGAACTGCCGGGAATGCCACCAGATAGAGATGTGGAGTTTCTAATAGATTTGGTACCAGGGTCTGGACCAATAGCAAAGAGACCATATAAAATGTCAGTTGATGAACTGAAAGAGATCAAGAAGCAACTTGGAGAACAGTTGCAGAAGGGATTTATTCAACCAAGTTCTTCATCTTGGGGAGCCCCAGTTTTGTTTGTGGAGAAGAAAGATAGAAGCCAAAGGTTATGCATATATTACCGTTCACTCAACGAGGTAACTATCAAGAACAAATATCCTTTGCCTAGAATCAATGACTTGTTTGATCAGCTAGAAGGAGCATGTGTGTTCTCAAAGATTGATCTCCGGTCAGGCTATTTTCAACTCAAGATAAGAGAACAAGACATACCCAAAACAGCGTTCACCACAAGGTATGGATTGTATGAGTATACTGTGATGCCTTTTGGCCTGACAAATGCTCCAGCATACTTCATGAATATGATGAACAAAGTGTTCATGGAATTCCTTGACAAGTTCGTGGTCGTTTTCATCGATGACATCTTAGTCTACTCCAAGAGCAAAGAAGAGCATGAAGGACATTTGCGTTTGATACTTGAGAAGTTAAGAGAGCATAAACTTTATGCCAAATTTAGAAAATGTGAGTTCTGGTTGGAGGAAGTTGGTTTTCTTGGTCATGTTATGACAAAGGATGGTGTAGCAGTTGATCCTGCTAAGGTTTCAGCTGTGACTAAATGGGAATCTTCCAAGTCCGTGAAAGAAGTTCGTAGTTTCCTTGGCTTAGAAGTTTACTACAGAAGGTTTATTGAGAATTTCTCTAAGGTAGCTAAGCCCATGACTGAATTGTTAAAGAAAGACAAGAAGTTTGCTTGGTCTGAAGGTTGTGAAGACAGCTTTTAGGAATTGAAGAAGAGACTTGTGACAGCACCAGTCTTGTGTCTGCCAGACATGGAAAAGGATTTCCAAGTATATTGTGATGCATCTCATCAAGGTTTGGGTGCAGTACTTATGCAAGACGGTAAAGTTGTGGCCTATGCCTCAAGACAACTCAAAACTCATGAGGTGAACTATCCTACTCATGATTTAGAGTTAGCCTCTGTTGTCCATGCACTCAAAACATGGAAACATTATCTTTTCGGAAAGCGTTGTGAAGTGTTCACGGATCACAAAAGTTTGAAGTACATCTTCACCCAGAAAGAAATTAATATGAGACAAAGAAGATGGCTAGAACTTATCAAAGACTATGACTTAAGTTTGCAATACCACCCCGGTAAAGCAAATGTTGTAGCAGATGCTCTAAGTCGTAAGGTATTTGTGAATGGCCTTACCAAAGGAGAATTGCCAGATGATCTGTGTACCCAATTTAGGAAACTCAGATTGGAGATTGTGCCGGAAGGACATCTCATGTCATTAGATGTTCAACCCACTTTGTTGGACAAGATTAGAGTAGCCCAGAAGACTGATAAGCAAGTTGAAGAGATTAAGGAAAAGATTGGCCAAGGGAAAGCTAAAAGTTTCCATGAAGACGAAGGTACTTTATGGCATGGGAAACGTATCTGTGTTCCACAAGATCCGGAACTACGGAAACTAATTTTGCAGGAAGCACACAACTCTCCGTATTCTATTCACCCGGGTAACACCAAAATGTACATGGACATGAAAGAAAGATTTTGGTGGAATAATCTCAAGAGGGACATTGCCGAACATATTGCTCTGTGTGATGTGTGTAGTAGAGTGAAAGCGGAGCACCAGAAACCAGCAGGTTTACTTCAACCACTACCTATTCCTGATTGGAAGTGGGAAAAAATTGGTATGGATTTCATTACCGGATTACCAAGGACCAGGTCAGGATATGATTCCATATGGGTAGTAGTGGATCGCCTAACTAAAGTGGCTCATTTCATACCCGTGAAGACAACCTATACAAGTGCTAAGTTAGCCAAAATCTACATGAGTAGAATTGTATGTCTACATGGAGTGCCCAAGAGTATTGTGTCTGATAGAGGAACTCAATTCACTTCCCATTTTTGGAGATAGCTACATGAGTCATTGGGAACGAGGTTGGAATTCAGTACTTCTTTTCATCCTCAAACTGATGGACAAACAGAAAGGACTAATCAAATTCTGGAAGACATGTTGAGGGCATGTGCCCTAGACTATGGAGGCAGTTGGGATGAAAGTCTGCCTTACGCAGAATTTTCTTATAACAACAGCTATCAAGCCAGCATTGAGATGGCACCGTTTGAGTTTCTCTACGGATGAAAATGTACCACCCCATTGTTATGGAATGGTGTGGGAGAAAGAAGTTTATTCGGGCCAGATCTTAACAAAGAAGCCGAAGAGAAGGTCAAGTTGGTTAAGGACAGGCTGAAGATAACACAGTCCCGACAGAAAAGCTACGCGGATCCTAAGCGTAGAGAAGTCACCTACGAAGTTGGTGATAGAGCTTATCTTAGAGTATCACCACTTCGTGGAGTGAAGAGATTCGGAGTCAAAGGAAAGTTGGCACCAAGATATGTTGGGCCATTCAAGATTTTGAGTCGCAAAGGAGAAGTTGCCTATGAAATTGAATTGCCAGAATCTCTATCAGCTGTCCATAATGTGTTTCATGTGAGTCAGCTTAAGAAATGTCACCCAAAAATGGAAGAAACTTCTTTGAAGGATACTATACCTTTGGAGGAAGTACAACTAGAAAGTGATCTCACTTATGAAGAGAAACCTATCAAAATTCTTGAGACTGCAGAAAGAGTCACAAGGACAAAGACTATCAAGTTTTGCAAAGTGCAGTGGAATCATCATTCCAAAGAGGAAGCAACATGGGAAAGAGAAGATGATCTTCGGAAAGACCACCCTCACCTATTTGCTAGCCAATCCGAATCTCGAGGGCGAGATTCACCTTAAGGGGGTTAGATTTGTAACATCCCTAAAATCATGATTTCAAAGATTGCATATCATTCATGCATGCATATAGAATTAAGATCAATTTCAAACTCATTTCAGAAAACAGAAGCACATAGTGCTATCATTTTATGTGAGGAAACTTAAATCAAATGGCCATCCCCATTTGAGAGTTTGAATGTTTTAAACCTAGATTGTTTATCTCCCTTGTTGATTGGTTTGAGTGTGGAGTTAGAACAAAATTTTACAAAATAGAAATGGTTTCAAAAATCATTTTCAAACATTTGCAAACTTAGTGCAATGTCCCTGTTATTTTGTTTCTCCAAAAATGACCAAGCCTTTTCAAAGTAACCACATGGTTTTATGCCTAGAATTGAGACTGTTGCACACTGCAAAAATCCCAAATAGATTTGAATTCAAAAGGAGTTTGAAATCATTTGAAAACCATTCCTGAAATTCATTCTGGAAAAAGAAAAGGATTAAAGAAAAGAAAAAGGCCAGGAGCTCCTATTCTAGCCCAACAGCAAAACCGGCCCAGCTAGCCCACCCGGGCCACCTCTCTCTCTCTCTCGCACGCGCCGACGCACCCACGCGGTCACTGACACCCAGACCCCACCTCCCTTCTGCTTATTTCGCTGACGAGTGGACCCGTGACCCCGTCGTCGTCTTCGTCAATCACGCGCGCCTGCGCCGCTCTCGCCGCCGTTACTCGCCGCAGTCACTGCTGCGTTAAATTCCCTTGATTCCGCGAGTAACTCCACGTCCCGCGGTCATTTTCCCCCACTCTCCTCGCTCACTGCGCCACCAGGCTGCGCGCATTTGACCTCGAAACCCCGCAACACCGACGACCTCCGGCGACTAATTCCGGTGAGCTTCGACCGCCCCCCTCTCTCTGGTTCAAACTATCGTGCCCAGCGTGATCTCGTGCATCTCCTGATACCTTTCGTTTGCATTATCGTGACCCAGGAAGCCGTTCCTGTTCGTGCCCGCAACTAACCGAGCCGCCGCTCAACTCCGGCGACCAATTACGGTAAGCAGAGCGCGCCCCTTGCCCCCTCTTGCATACTAGGTTGTTCGCCTTCGTCTTGTGCGTCTGCTAATCCCTCTGGTTCATGTTAGGGCGACGCAAAACCTCGGCAACAACTCCGACCGCAACCACCCGACGCCGTGCACGACTCCGACGAGCTCTAGCAGCCCCTGCCGTGCGCCCCTTGCCAAGCCACCTCCACGTTGAGCTTCGCCTTGACCTTGCGGTTCTGGTAAGCACACCCTTCCCTTCCCGAGCGACCTAGAACGCCAGCGCCGCCACTGACAGAGCGCTCTGCCGCTCGCCGTCGCCGCGCGCCGCCAAAACGTGGTCGCTTGATCGAGAGTCGTTGGATCTAGATCCAACGCGTGCGATAGAACCTCTTAGCGAAGCGTTATATTTTGATCTGAACCGTGCATCGCCACTTAGATCCTACGGCTCGCGTGCGTGATCCAACGCGAACCGGTACGCGCCAGTAAGATTAGGACACGTGGCTAGGGTTTGGTTTTAAAACATAATTTGAAACATATTTAGATTCAAATTTGATTAGGCTATAACTTTTGATTTCCACGGTATATTTTTGCAAATTTTATACCGTTGGAATCAGGGAGACAAGCCCTTTCTGTTTATGCAATGTGTTTAAAGTTTAGGTTCTGTTAAAATGGTTTCTTTTGCAGAAACTTGTTAGGACCATTTTAATCATATGAATTGTTTAGGAAATCATTTTAGTGTCAAATAAACATAGTTTGGCAAAGTTTTGACTTGTTTAGAATTCAGTACTATGCACTTGCTTGGTTGAGTTTCAAAAACCATCACTTAGCATCTTGCATGCATGCATATATATTTTTTGTTTGTATATGACTTGTATGTGATTGTGGTTATATTCTTTGTGTAGACTTTGGTGCTAGTGTGTCACATCCCAAGATTTTCCAAATCTTGTAATGTGAAAAATAAATGAATAAAATAAAACTTTATTGATTTTCAGGGTTATAAGAAACTTTTGGATTCAAATGGGAACCTTCAAATCTATTTTGACCAAGATAAATCCTAAAGGGATTTAAAAAGATAAACTTTTAATAAAGGAAAATAAAATATTTTGGAATTACTATTTTGGATCTTTTAAATAAAAGGATTTGGTTTTCAAATGAAATAGAAGTTTATAAAGATTATTTTATAAGCCAAATTAAACTTGGCCAAGCCTTTGAAATAAAAATATTTCCATTTGATAAAAATAGTAAAGGTTTATTTAAAATAAATTAATAAGGATTTAATATCCAAGTTTTATAAATAAAGGTTTTACTATTTTAATTAACCATCAAAACTTATTTATTTATTTCAAATAAGTTTTCCAAAGTATTTTATATTTTCAAATAAAACCTACTGATTTGGTTTTGAAAATATTTAGATTTCAAATGGAGTTTTAAAATAAATTTAAACCTATTTGATTTATGAACTAAGGACAATTTTATTTAATTATAAATGGACTCTAAAATAAAAATATTATTTTAGGAATTGGTTTATGTTGTTAAACAGAACCAAATTCAATTGTAAAGTGTGATGACTATTTTTGAATTGATTTGTTGAATGATTTGTTGAATGATTTGTTGTTTGAATTTCAAAACAGAAATAGGAAATAGAAAAAGAAAAGCTTGCTATACAAAAAAATATATGAGAAGGAGCCAGCCTAGTCGACCCAACCCAGCAGCCCACAAGGCCCAACCAGCCCAACTTCTCTCCCTCCCAAAGAAACCATTTGGCACCAACTTACTGACCCGCACAGAAGCTGACCGGTGGACCCTCCCCCTCACTTCCTTTCTCGCTGACAAGTATGCCCCACCCCTCCTGTTCATCGTCCTCACCCGCTGCGACCTGTTCTTTCCCCAAACCACGTCGCCGCTCCTGCCGTTGAAAGCTCCTTCAATCCCCGTTAATTGCCACATTAATTCGCCCAGCCATCACGCAAGGTAAAAGCGCCTGCCTCCCCTCTTCTGTTTCCCCCAGACATCGCCCCTCTCTGCCCTCAGGCTGCTCGCATTGCTTGCGACAACCCCCTGTCTCCGACGGACAACCACGGCAATTCCGGCCAGCCCACGCCCCCTTGCTCTCTGGCACACCCAAGCTTTCTCCCCACCTCCAGGCGAACCTCCCCATAGCGCCAGCTTGCCCGCACATGACCTGCAACCTCGACTCTGTCCATGTCTGAGCGCCACCGACGATAAACCCAACTCCAGTGAGCCATAGGCGACGACCTCGTGCGCCCCTTGCTCACTGGTGAGTGTTTTCGTGTACCTTGAACTCGCGTGCATCTTCCTGACGCGTTGATTCTCTCGCTTGCGCCCTAGACGCTCGCCTCCGACAACATCTGACCGCGCCCGAGGTGAAGCACAACTCCGACGAGCGATTCAGGACTACCCCGAGCGCCCCTTCGACGGAGACGACCACATTGAGCACCAGCATTCCACGGCGATTATGCTGAGCATCTCCCCTACTCCTCTCCCTTCCTGTTCTCGCCGTTACGCCGTAGCCAGAGCGCCGCCGCCGCGCACCACCGTCGTCGCGCCGCCAGTTCTTGGCAACGCATTAGGAGTCGTCCGATCCAGATCCGAGGCACGCGATTGATTGACTTATCAAAGGGGTAAGATCGATCCTGTGCCGCACGATTCACTTTAAATCCTGCGGTCCACGTTGCGCGATCCGTGCGAACCTGTACCGTCCAATAAGAAAGCGACGCGTGGCCAGTTTTGATTAAATCAGAAATTTGAAAACAGAATTGTTTGCAGATTTGAAAACCCTATAACTTTTGATCCACACGACCAAAAAATACAAATTTTATATCAATGGAATCAGCGGAAGAAGCCCTAGTCGACCATGCAATTGGTTTAGTAAATACTATCTGTTAGATTGTTTGTTTTTGCAGAAACATTTGAACGCTTGTTTAGATTAGAAAAATTATTCAAAAATGTTTTTGAGGTTAAAACCTTTGCAAATTAGTTTGTGGTGAACTTACTGACCCTAGGAACCAACCCATGGTTTTAAAAATGAATTTGGCGAAGTGTAGGATGGATTAATTGATTTAGCTCATTTCTAGCCAAATAAAAATATTGTTTTGCTATGAAAATGTTTTTGGAATAAAAACCTTGGGAAAATGATTTAGATCAAACCTACTGACCCAAAAGACCATGTTTTGAGAAACAACAAAATTTGGTGAACAACTTAAAGTTGTTGCTTTGATAAAAATATTTTCCACCACATAAAATAATGAAAGGATTTAAAAATGGTTTATGGACAAAACCTTTTTGCAAATGACTTTGCCACTTTGGAAAATGACCACTTTGGACTTTACAAAAATTAGAGCCTAGTAGAAACCATCTTTGCAAATAAAACTACCTCTTCCATTGTTTTATGTGTGTGACTTGTTGGATTAACTATTGGTTTGGAATGCTAGTTGATATTGTGTTTGCTTGATTGATTATAGTGAAGTTAGAAAAGTGTGAGACTAGCAAGATCAAGGAGTGAACCAACATTCCCTACCAAAAGGCAAGTGACACTATCATCTAAAGTCCTACTATTTTCATTATACTTAGTGGATTTTTGAAAACATGCATGAAAAGAATTTCTATACTTATGCTATTCTAAATCCTTAGTGAAAACAATGTAGTTGTTACATGCTTAGCCATGCTATATTTTGAAAAGAGTTACATGTTGAGATTTTATGAAGTTGAGAAAAGGACTTGTGATTTTATATAATAAAACAAGGACTCAATGAACCACCTGGGTGGACAAGGATACTTTAAGTTTTTGGAGAAGGTGGCAACAAAAGGAACCATGTCTATGGCAATCACTTTGTGTTGTGCTCCAAAGGAAACCAACCAGGAAACTTAGAGATTGAACATGTTTCTCCAATTGTGGCTTTCGTGTGCAACCACATGCTATTTATGGCTCTGGCTTAGTCAACTACATTGGGAAGACCCATGCATTGTCTTCAAGTTACTGGACATGAGGACCTGGAATCCTACATGGGTACTGAAGACAAGCTAGCAATGGTGTATGGGAGGACCCTCTGGAAAGACTTCATCACATTCTCAATCTGCCGGTACTCCATCTTGGTGAGCACTAATCCAGTGGCCACTGGTGGCAAAAAGATGGGATTGTGACATGTGGGTAAAGTGTACAACTTCTGCAGAAGATAATAAAATCTAAGTACTTAGCCGTGTCCCCGGTTATGGACAATACTGAGCAACTAAAGCTTGAAGCTATGGGAGATCTCGACATTCCAATTTCTAAAAGAAAATTTTCTAAGTCATAACAAAAGACTTGATGCACTTGGGGGTACCAAGGAGCTCAAGAGATTTTGATGAAAACTTGATGCACTTGGGGTTACCAAGGAGCTCAAGAGATTTTGATAAAACTTGATGCACTTGGGGGTACCAAGGAGCTCAAGAGATTTTTGACAAGGACTTGAATACTTGGGGATACCAAGGAGTTCAAGGGATTTTGATAAAGAGATTTGACAAAGGAAACAAAACCATTTGAAAAGATAGGATAAATTATTGCTTTCTGCAAATGAGCCTTAAACCCTACTTAGCCAAATATGCATGTACTGATAGGATCCACCTATATTCTACATAGTAGTGAAACTTGCCAATACAATTCAAATGTATTAACCCTTTGTGGCTGTAACTTGTAATGTTGCAGGTTTGATTGATTTTAGTGAAGATTGATTGATTAGGATTACAAAGTCTACAACCAACATGTCTGCCTGTGGCACATTGAAGATGAAGGACCCCATACTTATAGTTATTCCGCTGCAATATAAAGTAATAGCCAAATGAGCTATGTGTGATGTAATAAAATTATGTTATTCCTGGTTATAAAGTTATATTATGACCTTTGTTTCTTGATATTACATCTTAACTATGGATGCTAGCTATTGATCCAGGGACTAGCATTGTAAACACAGGGGACTCCACCTTATATTAAATAAAGGTTGGGACACTCCCTCTTCAGATGGTATCAGAGCATTGTGTTGCCTGTAGGATTCGTAACCCTAGGATTGGACAAAGACCCTTAGAAAAATAGGAGTTGTATTTGTTCCAAAACTTATTTATCAACAATCTTGTAAACTCTTTCCTCAACCATTTTGGTTTTGATTCTACATCTCTTCTATTTCAAACTTGATGGACAAAACCTACCCCATGGCCAAAGACTTCACCATGTGCAAAGGACTTCATCAACTCTAATGACT